>CM077020.1:23934328-26442927 GCA_039090855.1 Macrothele yani
CTACAAAATTATTTCATTTACTATCACACACACAAGCAGTAGAAAGATGTGTTAAAAGAGGTCACAGCAACATCATCCAAAGTGTGTAGACATGTATCAAGAGACTGCGTAATACGAGCAACACTTCTTGACACAAAAATAATGCCAAAGTTTGATACGAAGTGTCAATATAGAACATAAGTTAAAAGTGCCCCAAAGACAGGGTGGTTAGATGGGCATGGGTGGGACTTCTAAGTGTAGCCACCTCCATGTGGTGAGTCCTGGGTAGTTGTTTTTACAGCTAGCAAAGAGCTACACGAAGAAGTACAGTGCCCAAGAAAATGTACTATAAGGTACAGAGCATGTTTGGGATGCGGTAATAGCTGATCTGTAGGCAAATTGGCGATTATTTCACAAGTTGTGCGCAGACACCAGATGCCATTTAATAAATCCAATTTTTTTCTGTGCATATTACTAATCGAAATCTAAAACTTTATCAGTACCCAATCATTAGAGCACTTTAAACAAAAAATGGGAAATTTTTTTGAAATGTTGTAAGATTTATGTAAAAGTTTCAAACTTTCGGGCGATTGCGCAGACTGAAGATATGATTAGAATTTTTTTTTTTTTACCTTTTTCTCTTGATTAGCATGTGGAACTACAACTTTGGCACATACCCCTTGGTTGTATAAAAAAATCTCAAATTTTGCTCCATCTTAACCAACAATAATGTTGCTCCATTAGAGACTATAACGTCGGAATGTCGAACACAGCTTAGAAATCTATGTACAAGATACATTCGCATTACTCGCTCAGAATAATGACAACAGTAGGCTAACAGCACCACCAGATGGCGGAAAAATAAAAAATACGGAACTTACCAATGTGGTGATTCTGGCTTATGCATTTTTATTCTTCTCATTGCACAGGCTGTATGTAGAGAGCATTCCTTCACACTTGATCAATCAACAACTTGAGAGCCTTGTCTAAATGACAGGGCCAGATTTTAATGTTTTTTCTGTGTGTAAATGGTCGATAATGTTTTCCTCTACAAAATTTAGCCATTGTCACTTCATCATCTCTGTCTATATATGTTGCTTTAATTCTATTTTCATTTTAATCTTACATAGATTAAATAGATAAATTTTAGGAAGATTAAATGGAAATTCTTCAAATGGAAATAGAATTTTAAAATAAATATGTATTTTGGTAAAGCCTTGAGTAAAGTGTTTTAACTCTACTGCTGGAGCTAAAGAGTAATTCCATCAGAGTCAGACATCTTGGATGCACCAAGCAATAATCGTTTTTATTGTAGCAGTATTTGAAAAGTTAGAAAGTTGCTAAGCTGACATGCAACACCAACAGGAAAGTTTTTATATTAAAGCTGTTAACAAGATATGTCTCATAAGTAAATCTGCAAGTACAAAATGCAGTGTGAAATAAATTTGAATTTCATTTTTTATTTTGATTCTAATTTTCAGTATTCATGGTTTTTGTTTCTGTGTAGTGCCTCATCAAACTGAAAAACTTCAGGTAAGCAGGCAACACAACATTACAAGGAATTGCGTACATTATATCAGCTTAACAAGACAAAAAATTATCTTACAAACACTGCAATAAACACTTTTGCACAAAAGTTGTTCCATAACTCATGACACTAAACAAATTTGAAAACCAGATTCTATTAATAAATCACTGGCACCTCATTTACTAAAATCTCGAATCTATTGAAATCGACTTGTACAGTAAGAAACTCATGTTTACATACTGCAAGTACTTATTTAATACATTATAAAAGGATTTCAGAATAATTTAATTTAATTTTTATAAATAAATTTGAATTTCATTTTGATTCCAATTTTCAGTATTCATGGTTTCTGTTTATGTGTAGTGCCTCGCCAAACTGAAAACTTCAGGTAAGCAGGCAACACAACATTACAAAGAATTGCGTACATATATCAGCTTAACAAGACACAAAATTATCTTACAAACACTGCAATAAACACTTCTGCACAAAAGTTGTTCCATAACTCATAACACTACACAAATTTTAAAACCAGGTTCTATCCGGAAATTAGAGGAATCCCTAGAAATTTACAAGACACAAGGTGGCAACATCAATGACCATGCTGGATGGAAAATCCACCAGGCTTGGTCGCCAGACCTGTGGAAGTAGTAAGACGCAAGAACTCCTGACCATGATCTAGTGTATAGCTTGAAAATTTGAGAGGTAATGTACCTTAAAAAATTTATCCTCGATAATTCCAGTTAACTATTTATAATACCGAAAGTAATAAGAGGAAGCCATGAAGTCATTAATTATTAGAACCAGGTTCTATTAATAAATCACTGGCACCTCATTTACTAAAATCTCAAATCTATTGAAATCGACTTGTATAGTAAGAAATTCAGGTTTACATATTGCAAGTACTTATTTAATGCATTATAAAAAGATTGCAGAATAATTGAAATTTATTTTAATTTTTATAAATAAATTTGAATTTCATTTTTAATTCCAATTTCAGTATCCATGGTTTCTGTTTCTGTGTAGTGCCTCACCAAACTGAAAACTTCAGGTAAGCAGGCAAAACAACATTACAAGGAATTACGTACATATTATATCAGCTTAACATGACAAAAATTTTCTTACAAACACTGCAATAAATACTTCTGCGCTAAAGTTATTCCATAACTCATGACACTAAACAAATTTGAAAACCAGGTTCTATTAATAAATCACTGGCACTTCATTTACTAAAATCTCAAATCTATTGAAATCGACTTTTATAGTAAGAAATGCAACACAACATTACAAGGAAAACCAACTTCAAATTCACCAGCAAAATTATGTACCACAAGGGACTTTTCGAGAAACTGAAAAGGATCGGAGCAAAATATAATATCAGGCTAGCTCCAGATCTTAATAACAAAATAAAGAAATTCCTGCCAGCTGTAAAGCAGAAAGAATTGGACATCCAATTGCAGGAAGGAGTAATTTACTGCATCGACTGTAACTGCGGACTCTGCTATATAGGAGAAACAGGGAGAAGTATTAAGGTCCGAATGAAAGAACACCAAGCAGCTATTAGGAACATTGGGAACAAAACAGGGCTAGACAGACATATACATGCAAGTGGACACTCCATAAATTGGGACTCAGTGAAAATAATCGCCCACCAGTCAAACTTAGTAAAGAGGAAACTAGAAGAAGGGATCGAAATAGCAAGAAGAAGAAGTACCACAATTAACGATAACTGCGGATGGACTCTTCCAATTGAGTGGCAGCAACTACTCCAGTGACATAGTCCTGATGACGAACTAGGCTTTAGTTCGAAAATTTGACAACCAACTTTCATGAAAAATAACCTCTATAAGACCCGCAAAAAGTTATTCCACAATCACTATGAATAGAGGTGCCATAAATGCATTTACAACTAAGAAATTCATGTTTACATATTGCAAGTACTTATTTAATGCATTATAAAAAGATTGCAGAATAATTGAAATTTATTTTAATTTTTATAAATAAATTTGAATTTCATTTTTAATTCCAATTTCAGTATTCATGGTTTCTGTTTCTGTGTAGTGCCTCACCAAACTGAAAAACTTCAGGTAAGCATGCAACACAACATTACAAGTAATTACGTACATATTATATCAGCTTAACACGACACAAATTTTCTTACAAACACTGCAATAAATACTTCTGCACTAAAGTTATTCCATAACTCATGACACTAAACAAATTTGAAAACCAGGTTCTATTAATAAATCACTGGCACTTCATTTACTAAAATCTCAAATCTATTGAAATCGACTTTTATAGTAAGAAATTAATGTTTACATATTGCAAGTACTTATTTAATGCATTATAAAAAGATTGCAGAATAAATGAAATTTATTTTAATTTTTATAAATAAATTTGAATTTCATTTTTAATTCCAATTTCAGTATTCATGGTTTCTGTTTCTGTGTAGTGCCTCACCAAACTGAAAAACGTCAGGTAAGCATGCAACACAACATTACAAGGAATTACGTACATATTATATCAGCTTAACACGACACAAATTTTCTTACAAACACTGCAATAAATACTTCTGCACTAAAGTTATTCCATAACTCATGACACTAAACAAATTTGAAAACCAGGTTCTATTAATAAATCACTGGCACTTCATTTACTAAAATCTCAAATTTATTGAAATAGACTTTTATAGTAAGAAATTAATGTTTACATATTGCAAGTACTTATTTAATGCATTATAAAAAAGATTGCAGAATAATTGAAATTTATTTTAATTTTTATAAATAAATTTGAATTTCATTTTTAATTCTAATTTCAGTATTCATGGTTTCTGTTTCTGTGTAGAGCCTCACCAAACTGAAAAACTTCAGGTAAGCATGCAACACAACATTACAAGGAATTACGTACATATTATATCAGCTTACCACGACACAAATTTTCTTACAAACACTGCAATAAATACTTCTGCACTAAAGTTATTCCATAACTCATGACACTAAACAAATTTGAAAACCAGGTTCTATTAATAAATCACTGGCACTTCATTTACTAAAATATCAAATCTATTGAAATCGACTTGCAATATGTAAACATGAATTTCTTACTATACAAGTACTTATTTAATACATTATAAAAGGATTTCAGAATAATTGAAATAAACAGTCTTTTCCCAATTTCATACTTACTAAGCAACAAAAAAGCTGAACTTTTTAGCCAGATGAAAAATCAGAACATGTGACGAGAAAGTGTAAATATTAATATAACACAGCACGAGCAAGGTGGAACTGTTCACTCTAATTTATTTATGTACTTTTTTTTTTTTTTTTGATTGGAGGTTTAACGACCACCGTGAGCAACTCAATGGGCTATAAGCGGTCGCCCGACCCTAATTTAGGGCCACTGACTCCAAGGAAGGGGAACAGCCAGTGCTGTAAGACAAACACAACATCCACGCCTCACCGGGATTAGAACCTGGACCCTTCTCGGACGAGTGATCAAAAGCCATCGCTTAGACCACTGCGCCACCGGAGCGGTATGTTAATACTTAGAGCATACCACTGTATTCACAATATGAAATTACTGAATTCAAAACAAAATAAAATTGTTTTAAAAGACATTACTTCAAACACAGCTTTTTTTATAAATATATGTATGAGGGATGTGCCAAAAGTGAGCATAACTTTTTTATTAACTGACAAAGGTAGTTCAAATTACACATCTTGGTAGAGTAACTCTTCCTCTACAGTAACCCTTCTCCTTCATTGCAGGTAAATAATGGATTTCAAGCTGAACAAACATGCAGTCATTGAGTTCTTGACGAAGGAAGGGTGCAGGTTGTCCGGCATCCACAGAAGGCTACAGAATGTTTAAGATGACACCATTGACAAGAGCAATGTACACAGATGGATGAAGAAGTTTAAAGAAGGGGAAACTAGCGTTGAAGACAAACCACGCAATGGGAGTTAATTATTTGCGACCACTGACACGAATCGTTAGCGAGTGGATGAATTGATTCGTGTGGAGAGAAGAGTCGCAATACGTGAGCTTGTTGCACAACTAGGCTGTGGTCACAATGCCATACAGAAGATGGAAGACTTAGGGTATCAGAAAGTGTGTGCAAAGTGGGTACCTCGGTAGTTTACACCCGATTTAAAGGAGAGAAAGGTGGAAGTCTGCTCTGATCTGCTGGAAGCATTTGAAGTCAATGAAGACAAGTTTTTTCTTCCTGATTTGGTGACACCAGGGATAAAACGCAGGTGCATCTTTACGAACCGGAAACAAAGAATTAATCCATGGAATGGCATCACACCATTTTACCAAGGCCTAAGAAGTTGAAGAGCCAGTGATCAGCACAGAAAGTCATGGAGACTGTTTTTTAGAATGACAGGGGTGTCGTTCTCCTTGATTTTCTGGAATGTGGTCGTACTGTGGCCAGCAAGCGGTACATCGAGGCACTCAAGAAGCATAGAGAAGCCATAAGGAGAAAGAGACTAAACAAAAATCTGAAAAGGATCACATTTGCCATGACAATGCAAGACCACATGTCTCTGGCAACAGATCAGACGATCAGTAAATTAGGCTGGTTGGTGGTCCCCCATCCACCGTACAGCCCAGATCTGGCGCCCTCCAACTTCCACCTGTTCGGCCCAATGAATGGCAGTCTCCGGGGACAACGATTTGATGAAAGTGGCTGTGAAGAAGTGGGTACAACAGTCCACACCTAAATTTCTTCAAAGAGGATTCGAGAGTTGGGTTCAACGATGGCATAAATGCATCGCTTGTGATGGAGACTATTGAGTAGTACCTTTTGTATAGAAGAAGAGTTACTCTACCAACATGTGCATTTTCAATGAGCTCTGTCAGTTAATAAAAAAGTTATGCCCACTTTTGCATTACGTTTGGTACAACCCTCGTATATACTTGCTAAAACATCAGCTCATTTTTCTTCTTGTGGTGCTTTCCTCTAAGCAAATTCCATGACCATATCTGTCTTTTGGTTACTTTGCAGCTGCACAGCAATCTTTGCTTAGTTTTTCTTTCTGTTGATTCTATTCAAGGTTCGTACTCTTCCAAGCAAAATAAATTCAAGCACTTTTTAAACCTGAATTATCATGTGTGTGTACTGTCGGTCGGTCAGTAGGTAGGTATTTTAGTAAATTCACACCATTAATCTCACCTGCCTGTTACCCCTTCCGCCCCCAGTTGGTTTATTTTATTAACTGTAAATCGCCCCTCTGTTTTGGGTTTTTCAAAATCATTTTATTTTGTGGAATATTTTGAAAGGGTACTGTATTTTCATATTGATCTGCTGGTATGACACTTATTGTTTGCTTTAACTTTTTATTTTTGATTCATGACTTTGATGCAGCCAAGAGATAAAGGGTCCACGCATGAAGTGCAAGCAATTCCTGGAAGTTCCACCCTCCGGCAAGGACGTGTCTTTAACTCCAGTAAACAGAAACCCATCACAATTTGTGAATACATCATTCCACTTATTTTACTCACATGGCTGACACTTCGCTCTGTAGTGATATCATAGCCAAGGTACCAGTCCAACAGATGGGTAACACAAGCTCCCCTGGGTTGAACGCAAGTTCTGCGCTATTAAATCAGCTTGGTGTTTTTATCAGAACTACACAGAAATCTCCTATACATGTTTTTGGCACAAACAGTTATTTAACACAGGCTCTTTCATATCATTACTTAAAAAAAAAAATAATAATCAAGTATTATTTACACAGCCTTAAACTTTTTCAAATATTTTCAAGGACTTGAAAATGAACTTTTTTTATTCAAGGACTTTTCAAAGAGCGTACGAATTATGCCATTCATTTCTCATTTCTTCTTCTCCCCCCTCTTTTATCCCCTCATATGACAATTTATCCATCATGCTGAAAGAACTTCCAACCCGATGACCATGAATGCATGATATCAAAGCTTTTACTACTTTAGAAAAATGGTATAGCTTTCAGAATATGAATACTTTTGAGCACCATGCATCAACTCTAACAAATTTTCAAACTTCGTTACTTCTGTTTCTGAAAAAAGTCCTTCGGCAATCTTCGCTTCAACCTACTTCAGCTTTCGGAAACTCTTTCCTTCCATTTTTAAACTGAATGTAGTATTTGTGGAATTAAAAGATATTAAAGAACAATACTGAGCAGAAGAAACATCGCAAGAAAAAAAAATACAATTATGAGAGAAATCTTCGCTCTGTCTGACTTCCGTTCTTGAAAGTTTTGAAGGATGAAATTCTGGCCTCAAACAGAAAATGAATCCCACCTCCCCCACCATTCCCCCCAAATTTTTGTTTAGTTGTGCATTGTATCTTGAGAATGACCAAAATGATAATGAAAATGGCAGACTTCTTTAAATCTGCGGAAGAATCTCATACCTGAAGACTACAGGGAAATTTTTGCTCCATCTTAACTTCAGTTTTCAGAAATTGTTGCCCACAATTTCATGCTGAAATACAAAAACATTTATGCAGTAAAATGATATTTAAAAATGATACTGGACACAGGCAACATCGTGAGAGAGAGAAAAAAAAAAGAAATTACGATTACGGGAAAAATCTTCACTCCGTTTAACTTCCATTTTCGAAAGTTCTGAAAGATGAAATACTGTCCCAAGGCGGGAAACAACCCCCCCCAATTTCTCTTCAGTTCTGCATCAATCTTGAGAATGACCCACAAGATGACAAAAAAAGCAGAATTCCGAAAGAATCTCATGTATGCAAATTTTGCTTCATGCAACAAAATTTGAAAACATGATTATACACAACTGATTTTAGTTTTTAAAATTTCCAACACTATTGAAATTGACTTTAAAATTCTGCTCTTATGTTGCTATATAAAATAAAGATATCACAAGTTTTTAAGTGATTTTGAGAACAAGCTATATTGTATGCATTTTCGTGGAAGCTCAATTTCTCTCCATGATACCATCCAGTTTCCTGAAAGCTCTTCATTGTTTCGCAAAGCACCTGCTGGACATGATAGAATCCAAGAAGCAACTTTGCTGAGGTGTGGATAACGGTGTTTAACACGGACCCAATACTTCAATGGGTTAAATCTGTTTTCAGAATCTAGGTCTTCAGTACACAATGTAAATTGTTCTGCCAAGTAACGTTCTACTTCATATGAAGTATTGAAACACAGTTGAGTTTCAGTCTCTTGAGACTGGGGGTTTGAGTAAAAATCTGTAAAGCCTTCAGCACCAGGCACAATGGAATAAATTGTGTCACACGATTTATTCTGGGAAAGTGATTCTTCGCACTCTTTGACCAATTTTTCAGCTTCATTTCGAGCAATCACTCGATCTTCTTCACTCAGAAGCTGTAAATCCTTGAATCTAGGATCCAGCATAGTGGCAAGTTTGTGATATAAACTTATATTCTTTGTCACATAATTTTCTATAGCTGTACTTGTATAACTTTTTAATGCAGCAAGGAAAGGCGATTCATCTTCCTTATGCAAGCAATGAGACTTCCATTTAAACCACCATGGAATAACTATGTTTAGTGTGGGATAAGTGACGGATGCTAATTCCTCAACTCCATCACGAAATATTTCTAAAAAGTCAACCACTATGCACAACAGTTCCTCGTCAATGTTAAAAAGTTTCAGCTCTCCTCGTTCGCCCAATATATCAATGATGTGGTCCCACTGGTTATTAATCGATTCAGCCATCCTTAACACAGACTTCCATGATGAGTTGGAACACAAATGCAAATGGTTAGGAAGATTATGCTGTATTTTTTTCTGTTTAAAATGCATTACTAAAAGCTCACACTGATTAATCAATACAGTGAAACTTGGAAGGATGAAAAGCTCATCATCGTTCTCTTCACGAGGAGTATTCAGCGTCTTGATTACAGACTGCATCGCACAGTCGACCGAATAACAGATGCAATGAACAAATTGTTCTTCCTCAAAAGCTTCACATATATTTGTACAGCTATCAATAACAAATAGCCGTTTATATACTATCAAGTTCATCTGTTTCAAACAATCCATAACTATGTGGTTCATATCATGGCCAGTTCTACTTTCATAAGGAAACTCAAAAGTCTGCAAAACAACATACTTAAATGCACCTTTACAATCTGAATAGTAACAGACCATACTCAAATATGATGCATTTTCAATAACATCCACCCAAATCTCCAAAGAAAAGGATACACCAAATACATTTTCCATATCAGATTCAAAGCATAAAACACCACTATTATACATCTTATACATTAAATCTTGTGCCAGCTCATTTTGTGAACAAAGGAGGTCCCCTAAATTTACATTCCCAGCTGTAGAACCAATTTTAACACACATCTGCAACATTTTTTGAAATTCTGGATTACATATAGTTTCAAAGGGTCTTTGCTTACTCAAAAAAAACATTGTTATTTGTTTTTGTAATTTAATACATTCATCACGAAATTTAATCACTTGCTCTTGATAAACAGGCTTTGTTGAATCTACCTGATCATTTACACCACCATTCAAAGGCACTTCAACAGATCTTCTTTGACGGAACACACGAACACAATTTTTGTTATCCTTTCGGTTAAACCTTGGTTTGCCACATGATTTTAAATGAGAACGCAAAGTTGAAGTTCCATAACTATGGCTTTCATAACTAAAAACTGCTGAGCATCTAACACAGGCAACAAATGATTTACAAAGAAGAACCTCTTCATCATTGAGATGAATAACATGATGATCTATGTTGAGCTTCTTAACTTCTGCTTCACTCATAAGCAACCGAACATCCCCAAAGTGAGACCAAACACTGCTCTTGATTCGTTTGAATTTGCGTACATCTAATATCATTTTGTCTGTAACCACAGCTAATTTCCTTTCAAACAGCCTTTCAATCACTTCCTTTTGCTTTCTGCGTGCACTCTCTGCCTCCAGATCTTTCACCGACAATTCAAACACAGGCTTGGCAAAAAATCGCTTGGTGTAAATTTTTGTTGTGGAGTTAGGCCTCGGTCTTCTATAAGTGGAATTTCTCCTAAAAAAGGAAGAAATTGTTTTTCTTTTATTTCATAAGTTGGAAACAAATAGTGATACAAACATTTAACTACATAAAGTGTCTGTGACAATGACACTAACAGTAATACAGATAGCTCACGCATTTAGATGTTAAAAGTAAACTAAAACATGTTTATACAAAGGAATTAAGAATATCTGGACAACACTAAAACAAATTTGCTGCTTCTTTCCTCACTTTCAACAGTACATCTTGCAAAACTTCCTCATATTAGATAAGTATGGAAATTATCATTGATTCTGTTCTAGACCTGTAAAATTTAACAACTCTTGCACTAACTTCATTCAGTAATCTGTTGGCTAGCCTCTGCATCAGCTTTTTGTATATTAAGGTTCCTTCTCAGATTGATATAAATTTACAATAGAATATGCAATCTTTAATGAACGTGTTTTGCTATTACTTTTTTTATTGTTACAAGTTTTATCATATTTTCTTTGCACTTAGACTATCATCAGCCTTCGAATCATCATGAAACATTTCATTACAAACACACATTTACTGAACGCATTCAGCTGTTTAAATATACAAGAAAAATCTTGGCACGTAAAAAATGACAAGGCTGTATTTTTTAAAGTTATTAATACATTTAAGTTTTCTCACTATGCTGGAGGGAATTGGCATTTACTGTTGGCACTAATATCGATGGCACATGTGTGATGAAGCTTTCAGACACCATTTTTTTTTCACTTAAATCTGTATCAACTTCCCAGGTCCTATCGTAGTGCCAACGTTCAACATGCATTCCAATCTTTTTTTTATGCTTATCATGATCACATTGCTCTTCAGTCAGGTACACATAAAAGCACATATTCTACAGTTCTTAAAGTACCTATAATTATAAGATGTGGCACTTATTGGTTACAGCATCACTTACTACAATGAAAACTTCGTAAGACGAAACTTGATGATGCATCCTAACTTCTCATCAAATTATGAAGTCCACTTGCAAAAAATTGTTTTTCAGCCCCGTCAGTGCAACACAACACTGACAAAAACTTGAAGCTGTAGTCCTTTCAGAGCATTATTTATTTCCATTGTTTTGAAGAACATCCTTTCTTGGAATAACAATAATAATAATTGGTCTTTTTTCTGCAGCAGAATATATGCAGTTTCATGGACAATAATTAAGTGCATAGATATGAAGCCTAATACACAATATTTTATAGAAACAGATAATTTACATTGCTAGGAAGTGGCTGAGAGAAGGATAAACATAAACTCTGATGATAAAATTTGCAGTAGAACTTTTACCCCCTCCCATACATAAACAAATTCTTAACAATTTCGATATGCTGTGAAATCACTGCTCCAATGGTCAAGAAATCTTAAGCACTGGCTTCTGACCATTCGCACGAGATGGTCTCGGGTTCAAGTCTTGGATGAGGCACAGATGTTGTGCTTGTCTTATAGTGCTGAATCTCTCCCTTCCCTGGAACCAGTGGCCCTTAATCAGGAATGGACAATTGTGTGTAGTCCTTGGAGATGCTCATTGTGGTCATCAAACCCCAAAACTAAAAAACTTATAAATTCTGTTTTTTTTTCTCTACTAGTTTTTTCATGATTAATTTATTAAGTACAACATAACAAATGCTTTCCATACCATAATTACAAATTCAATACATAATGAATTTCATCCAGTTTAATCACATGAACAGTACCAAACAATCAATGGAGTAATACCATACCACTCACGCAGAGAAGTGCAACTAAAAGTAATTATAAACTCTGAGACCATGGGAAATGGGGATGCTTTAAACAAACTCGGGCACACCTCAAAGTAAAGGACACAAATTCTAAAAAAAAAAAAAACCATAACTTGCTAGAGAGGTATTAACATTTTTCCAAAAGCACAGATCAATGAAATACAAGGCTTGGATATGAAATAGTGACAACACACCTGTATGTCCCAAAATATTTATTCACAGAGCAGAATAAGTTTACATCACTTCAATATAATCTCCTCCCATACTGATAACCTTCTGCCACACATCTAGAAGGCACTCGATACAATCAGCAGAGACATTTTTGTTGATGTCAGCACACAAGCACCCTACCACTCAGAGGATTTCTACTTTTGTGTGAAAACGCTTTCCTCACAGTGCTTCTTCCAATTTTGTGAAAAGATCGAAGTCACGTGTGCTTATGTAGGGGGAATAGGGCAGATGTTCAAGAAACACCCAAATCCACCATGTTAACAAAGTCCTTACAGGCGCAGCAGTGTGATATTGTGCACCGTCATGCAAGACAGTGGGTGCACTTGTTCAGAAATTTGGCCGCAAAGTAAGGCTAAGATGATGTTTCAGAAAATGTTGGTAGTACTGAGCGTTAGCAGTCTGGTGCTGCTGAACTGCATGATGGAGTATCACACCCTGGACATCTTACCCCAGTATCGCCATTCCTTTGAGATTCCAGGGTTCGTGGTGTGACCAGTGAGACGACGGTTGCCACCGTTTGTTTGACTATCGTTTCAGTTCCGGTTCGTATGACCTTGACCATGTTTCATCCGGAGCGATGATCCTCTTCAGGAATGCACCATCTTCTCTGGTGTGACATTTGCAAATGCTCACTGTCAAATGTGTAGTTGGTGCCATTTCTAAACTTCCGTAAGGTGGTGAGGCAACCATCGTGCAGCAATTTTGCAGTAACCAAGCACGTCCTTCAACATGTGCAAAACTATTTTGTGGCATATTCCTACCTCTGCAGACAACTGCCCTGCTGTCCATCGTCGATCCACTGCCATCATTGATTACATTAATTCCATGCGATGGTCTTGGATGCCAGGTTGACCTGAACGTGAGATATCCTTCGCTCTATTGCGACCTCAGCGGAATGCTGCCATCCATCGTTCCACTGTTCAACATGGCAATGCTCGGTTACCACATGCTTTCCAAAGACCTTGATAACCTTTGTGTGTTGCAGTGAAGTATCAGCACTTCCGCTCTTTTCACTTGAACCACCTATGCATCACAGCTTCTTTGCACCAGACAACAGATACCAATGCCAAATTATCCATATACAGTTGATTCTGGTTAATTGGTCCACTGGCTAATCAGGACAGCCATTTCTGGGAGACAATTCTTGAAGAACATCCCAAATTAGCTCTTTGGGGTAAAGATTTGTGGCAGCCATTTAATTAAGCCAAAGTGTACTAGCCTAGATGTGTTCCAATTAACCAGAATATACTGTACTTTCTAGCTTTTCTCCAAGAAAAATCTCTTACCAAGTGCCATAAATGCACTGCTGTTCACAGAAATTGCTACACAAAGATGAAATGAGATAACACAGTGGAATTTATTGGGCAGATTACTTACAACACAAAACATGACTGATCAGATGTACAAGTGCTGCAGGTGTAAAAGACATAATATTCAGTAAAAACCCTGCCACCAGAAACCTCAGCCTCCATCATCCCCATTTCCACCTTATGGGTCATTGCATGTGACAAACATGCAGGAATGTCTAACTAAACAAGCTCGGAAAAAGGACTAAATGAAAATAAAAAGGCGAAGAAAGGAAATAGAATGGTGAACTAAACTCCAGTGCTTACGGCAACCTGCAATTGAGGCAGGTGCATGTCAGGATCATAACATAAGATTGAAAAGGGAAATATTGCATGGAAAAAGTCTGCTAAGGCTATGGGTCGCTACTCCCCAACAGTTGTTCACATAGCTCATGGGGAGAAGCCATCAGCTGGCTACCCCCCAAATAACTGGAAGACTAGTTATCCTGGTGCAGGCTGAAAAAAATGAAGCCCCACTGTTCACGGTCCTAACCACAATAGCCTTCAGCCGATTCTGTGGGGGCTTTCTGGTGAGATGTGCACACACACCACTGATCACATGGCATGCAACCCTTTTTGGTGGAACTGACTGTATGGTTTGTGTGGATACAGATCATCCTGTAGCTGCTGTAAATAGGCATTGCAGTTCAGTTGCATTTCACTAACAAACCCTCCCCTGGTCTTTTTAGAATTGTTCTGGTGTCCTGGAAATGCCTCCACAGTCTGCTGATGATGCCTTAAGACTCTCAACTGCTTTTTTTTTTTTTTTTGATTGGAGGTTTAACGACCACCGTGAGCAACTAAATGGGCTATAAGCAGTCGCCCGTCCCTAATTTAGGGTCACTGGTTCCAGGGAAGGGAGAGAGCCAGTGCCGTAAGACAAACACAACATCCATGCCTCACCGGGATTCGAACCCGGACCCCTTACGGACGAATGATCAGAGGCCAGCGCCTTAGACCACTGCGCCACCGAGGCGGCTCTCAACTGCTTCATACACCATCTCATGTGTCCTGCCAGCTTCCAGCCTTCCGATTGCTCTCCAAGCTGTCGATACTGGTAGATCACATAGCCGAGACATTGCTCAACAGAAACACACCTGCAATTTCTTACTGAATGAGAATGACTCAGTGAGTGACATACTTATGGCCGGTTTGCTTTGAGCTTCAGTAAAACGTGGAAATGCTGTTAATTTGCATGCTCTGATCCCCTTCTTGTTGACATGGGCTGCTTAAAGTTGGGCCTTTCATCACAGGCTTCGAGCTTGTTGATTTTTTCACCACTTCATGCCGACATCACAATATTCCTCGATTATTTTTAGCAGTGTATTTGCCATTCTGATGTGCTTTGCAGGGATCATAGCATACTTCTGGAAAATTTTAGGTAAGAATTTTAGGAATTTTAGGAATTTTTAGAAAAATTTTAGGAAAATTTTAGGAGTGTATTTCAATAAAAACTAGATGTATATTTGTATACATCTAGTAAAACAACTTTGTATACATTGTAAAGAGTTTGCTTCACACCCTTCAACCATATATACTGATAGACTGTGCATGACATCAAAATTTCTGGCTCCAACATAAAATCACATGACAACAGTCAAAAAGATGGGTTACACCTGCTGTGCTTATGGTTGCTCTGACCGATATAGTAAAGAAAGTTCTATGATTTTTCATGGGTAAGAAACGAATTAAATACCTAAGTCAATAAAGTTCAATTACTTAACCAGAAACTTGCAGCTATTGATATAAAAATATAGTAACTTAAGAAAAAAAAAATGGAATGCATGTTCCAAATTCTTCGCAAATGTTCATCACATTATAAATCACAAAATGTAAACAACACGATCATGCATGTATATAGCTCATAAGTAAACTTACCTGAAGAGTTTTCATTATATATGAGGTGCATTCACATAATACACCGAAAACACTGAAGTTCTGCAGCGTAAATTAGTAATCATAACAGCATTTGTACACGAAATTTGGAGTCTGATGATGACGTGCCCAATGTTTGAGCCATGGCGGCTTTGATGCAGCTATTGCCAATGCGCAGTCCATTAGTATGTATGGTCAAAGTTCACACCCAAATTTTTTGCATAACGTCTAATGTCTAAAGTTTAAGTATGATTTACTTCTAATGTTCAGTTCTTATCTTTTCACGTGTTATTATCATATTCAAGTATATTTACCACATTCAAGTTTCACTTTGAACATTAATATGCTGTTGAACCAGAAGCAATTCACGATTTTCACAGTTAAGTTTTCAGGTTTCACATTAAACTATAATATCCTAAAAAGGTAATTGAAAACCAAGAACTATGTACAATTGTTCACTGAATTACTTTTTTCATATTATTGTTTTAACCTTTTCCTGATTAGCCTATCTTTTTCTGCTTCCACCACAACTAATTTACTTTCAGTTTTCTTTATTTCAGCTGAACCTTGTATGATCAAGTTAGAGGCAACTGCTATTTCAACAGTATTTTGTTTTTCTACAGCTTTTCTCATTCTTTCTGTTCCCTCTTTAATTACTGCTAGGGAGGCTTCTTTATCTTTTTTAAGCCTATTTATTTCTGCATCATTTTCTTTTATTTTGTCATCAAACTCAGCTTTTCTTTTTTTCTCTAGCTGCTTTTCCTTATTTTCCCTCTCTTTCTTCGAAAATAAAAGCATAACAAACAGCGCGAAAACTAGCTCATAAATAGAATGTTTGAAACACTCTCAATGTATGCACTCTCAATTATTAGGGATGGTAGAGGGAAGGGAATAGAACTGTCCAAAATTAGCATGTTTTCATTGCGCTAGGGCGCTTAAGCACGGCTGAATTCCTTCAGATACCCCCAATGTTCAAATGATTGAAATGTGCTGATGTTCATGGAATGAAATGGTTGATCAGCTATGATGACATAAAAGTTCGGGGTGGGGGGAGGGCTTTATTTTTTTAGTTTATGCAACATTTTACATCACTCCAGTATTTATCTTGTCATCATCAACAATCGCAATGCAACTACCGCTTACGATCGCGGATATCAGCAACCGAAAATCTGCTATATCTCTAAGTGATATAACACACAGTAGATTGGATTCCAAGGGACAGGAAAAGACCCAGAAAAAGACCACATGGGAGATGGGTGGATGAAATTCGTAAATATGCGGGAGTGACATGGAGGAGACTGGCACAAGACAGACCGTTGTGGAGGAAGCTTGGGGAGACCTTCGTCCAGCAGTGGATTGATAATGGTTGACGATGATGATGATGATGATCCTGTTACAGTGTATTGTAATTGAAAAAAAAAGGATGTGGAAAAAAGAAACTTTCAGAAATTAAGATCATCAAGTCATGCGTTTCAAAAATCCGTTTTCCTTTATAACGTTTAAAAACATGTTTTTGCTTTTTTACCTGTAGTGTAAATAAAAAAACTATGTTGATTTTTTTTTATGGAATCAGACGTCCGTATGTCTGATTGTCTTCATCTGAGTTCACACTTTAGCTACTGTGTACAAGTAGACCTATTTTTCAGCTCAAAAATATGTAGTTTTGTATATATTCACAGTATAAGTCATTCCTTATTCCCACAGAACTGAATTCAGCATATGCAAAATGAAGATCATCAAGACCCGCCCAACACTATGTTTCTGATTGTCTGCTGTTTATATTCAAGAAATGCAAACGTGGATCAATGGTGAATGCAGCAACTATGATTTTTATTTATTACCAAGAAAAAAAAAAAAAGAGCCGTGAAAGCTATAAAGCTGAAACGGATATTTCTCTCGAACCCCCCCCCCCCCCCCCATGCACAAAAACATTCCAATTAAGATCAAACAGCAGGAGGACGCGTCCACACAACACAACCTTTGGAATTACCTGATGGAATGGCTTCTTTTCATTTGGCACATCGCCATAAATCACCACCTGCAGCTCACTGAACTGTCAAGTTGCACCCTTCCTCCTTCACTTTAACTATAATAGAAACTGTAAAAAAAAATGCTCCCCAATTTTTGACAAAATTAAATTACCAAATTTACGTCATGATGTTGCAATTTACTAAAATACGTTTGTTTATCTGCTGAATATTGCTTAAATCCATTGAAAACTTTTTAATTATAGATGATTTTTTTATTAAAACAGTAACTCAGACGTCTGAATAAAAACGTGTTTGTAATTCAAATAGAGTCCATATCATCACAGAAAAAAAATTTAAGGATCACTCTGTTTAAATAAACCATGGCATCTAAAAAAAATAATTCACTTGCTTTTCCCGTAATTTATAATTACTGTTTCTTTTTTTCAATCCGATTATGCAACGTTTTTTTTTTTTTTTTTTTTTTTGCATCTGCTAAAGTTCCTAACGGAATTTGGCGAAATTTGCACTAGAACTTTATTGTGATGTATCTTAACTACTGTAAAAATTTTACTGTGTTATTTTCAAAATTCAGAAAAATGGATTTCTGAAAATATTCTCCTAGTCCTTTTGTGCTGTGGAAGTGATAAACAGGTGTTTGCTTTCTTCCCAACCAAGGGCTTCAGATCAGCGCTCCCAGCTGTCAATCAACCATTGCTATGGTAACACCCTTTCTGCTGGAGGCTCACTCTGTCCAAAGAGGCACACATACTTGTCCATAATAAAAATTACCAATGCTAACTTTTAAAGTTTTAAACTGATTCAACTGGAATTTTGGAAGTGAGCTTCTGTAATCCAATTACAGTGAATGTAAAAATTTCAGCCACTTTCGTGAAAAATTCGCAAAGATAGTTTTCTTATTTTTTATCATAAGTAGTGGAAGTCTCTTGAGGGGAGGGAGGGTGGCATGCACATAAACAAGAAGAAGATGAATGTGTTGTTCAGGCATACTCCTCACTGGTGGATGCCAGCTGACTTGGTACATACGCGACCCCCTGCAAATGCTAAATGCCTCTTCTTTCCCCTTCTGTTCTCAATTGTCGGACGGACATCAAGCTCCCCTTCGACCTACTAGTAATCATTCAATTTTATTGCACTGGAAGTAGTGCCTTTTTTTTCTTTTTTTCCCCCCAGCCAAATTAGGATTTGAACACTATTTCCTAAAAGGGCATTTTTTAAGCACTAATTTCAAATTTCAAGGCTTTTCAAGACGGCATTAAAAAAACACCGTTTTTCCAGGATATTCCAGGCCTTGAAAACGTAATCATGATTTTCCAGGACTTTCCAGGTTTTCAAGCACGCGTGCGCACCCTGCGTAATGGTAAATTTATTGGCGTTAATAACGGTTGTGTTTTTAATAAATAAGCTTACGAAAATTTTAGGATGAATAGCAAATTTTAGGTATAATTTTAGGAATTTAAGGAGGGTCACAAAATATTAGGAATTTTAGGAGGAATGCGATCCCTGGCTTTGTTGCTCCTTAAGCATTCAAGAATGAAAATTACTTGTTGATACTTCCTTGTAATTACATAACAGCAGTTCAAACACATTTCTTCAATACCACATGCATCAGGATTGAAATTTATTTAAAACTGGCTCATCCATACTGAATCTGAAAGTCAATATTAAATAATAAAGGCAAAAACAAAACTTCCAGAAGGCTGATGTTCCTAAGATTCTTGTTGTCAGCAAAGAAAAATGTAAAATTAATGATGATAAATATTATTCACAATGAGCATTACACTCAGAAGCAACCACTAAACTATAATCTTACAAGAATGACTTTCACTGACAGATAAAATATGAAGTTTTCAATCAGTCATACTAGCAAAAACCCTTCAAAAGACAAAATAACAAGAAATTTTAATAGTGGTTCGAACACATTTCAACAATGGCATATTTGTCAGCACTGACATTTACCATAAGACAGAGTAATTCAAAAACAATTCATCCCGTTTCATCAGATCATAGCTCCGCAAAAATCAAGGTAACAGTAGTTTACCACAGATTGAAATGAAAAGAAACACACCAAGTTTATAAATGTAACCACTAGATGGTGCAATGTAACCTATGTATCTGCACCTGGGTGAAAGACTTGCATTGTGTCTTGGCTTAGCCGCTGGATTGGGCACTATGGACACGATGACAAGGCAATTTATAGGTGGCCCACCAGGTCTCTAGACCTGACACCTTGCAACTTTTTCTTATGGGGGGTATGTTAAGGATAATGTGTATGTGCCACCATTGCCCACAACACTAGATGAACTCAAAGATCACATTCGTAGTGCTCTGCAGTCGTTGACAACAAACATGCTTGATGACATATAGCAGGAATTTGTTTATCGCCTCGACGTAGTTCACGTGATCAATGTAAGTCACATAGAACATTTATAAGGTATGAAACCAAAATTTGGACACTTTTTTCTTTATCCAATGTACATTTAATCACTGTATATTTAGAAACACATAAAATACAGTAATTTGAAATCAGAATAATAATTTTGAATTACCCTGTACTTTTGCATATATAAGCATGCAGCTATAAACCAACAAGTATTATCAAAGCTTTAGAAACACATTTACGTTATGCAGAAAATCATTTACACGAGCACAGCTTCTAATAAATAATTTCGATCTTTTACATACTCAGAACAGAAATACAATCTCATGTGATGTGTTGCCAGATCTGTAATGGTGTACTCATTGTTTTTCTTTCAAAACTGATTTCCACATTAATGGAATACAAAGTGGAGAATCAGGATGTTTTTTTGGGGGGCAAGGAAAACATTTCCAAATTTTCCTCATAGTGAAGTGAAAAACAATTGACAAACGGGAGCAATTTATTTGGTGCCGTTCTATATGGGTTCAGCAGAAGTGACTTCCAAATTTAAGGGAGCACTGAAGTGTCAAAATTTCCTTTGTGGGTCATTCCATGTCAAATCAATCAGTGACTGTTGCACGACATTTTTAAATATTTTTTTTATATTTTGTGTACAATATTCCTAATATATTGACAGTTCAAAAACAGATATATATATATATTTTTCAAATCTTAGTTTTTTTCCTGGCAGCCATTTTTGTTCAGCTCAGCATCGGGTTTTTGACCAAAATCGCTGTTTACATAAAATTTAACAACTGTTTTACTACTAGAGCTATCACGTTCAAATAAAGATAATTTTTTTTCTACATGAAATGTTCTACATTTTTGACTAACAATTGTTTAATAGTCAAAACTGTTTTTGACTAACTCTTGTGCAAATACATGAAATGGCCCTGTTTAATAATTTCACTCAAATTTCTGATTTCAAGCATAATTTTTCTTTCAGAATGGTAAAAGTCTCATACTTCAGACTTTGTATGGTTTACATGTATCTTGATACAGTATCTTGGTTGGACTATTAATTAACAAAGTTTGAAACCTGAGGCTCTCGTCCTTTTTCTATGGACCTCCAAACATAGCCCAAAGCCTTAAAATGGTCACTTTATTAAGCCTAATATCACACAATGGACAACTCCTACAATTCTAATATTTTTACACAGCAATGTGGTCTTAGGGGTAAACCTGCAGCAAAAATGTAAACTTGTAGACATAAGTAATTTTAAGGCTGTGCTACATCAAAATAATGGAAAAATATGACCATTTTTTTTTTTTTTTTGCGAACTTGTGAGCCAGGGCTGCTTTTAAATCATCTTAAATATGAACAAGAAAATTTATAAATAATACAGTAACATTTTATTATTCATTGAAATAACGAAATATAAAAAAAAAACAATAAGGCAATCAGCAAAATAAATTTAACTGATTATGAGTGTATGGTTTACAAACATCCATTTTACATATGCATGTAGTTATAGGGGCAATAATATGAATGTAATATAATTTAAATTTCTTTTTTTGATGTATTCATGCCATTTTCTGATGGAGGCAGCATAATTCCTGTCACTACATACCTGAGTCATTGTTTTTGTAGCAGCCTGTTGAATTCCTGTCAAGACTTGTTAAACCTGTACATTTAACAAAGTTATGCATGTATATACCACCACACTCATTCTTGTCCCAGTTTAATGTTTCCTTTCTGATGACCTGAAAAGTGTATTTGTGACAAATCAAAATGGAATGCTCTGTTTATGTACATGTCAGTGAAGAATGCCATAAATGTGATTATGGATCATGACTAAGGAATTATGTAGCACAAGTGATTTTACCTCAGGATAAACAAAATGTATTAAAATTAAGGGTGTCTAGTGACATTGAAACTATTTGTAAATATAATCAACATAAATATCTTTTAAAATATCACCACATATTTGGTAAAAAACGTTGCGACCCCATGAAAATACATACAAAACCAATCAAAAAGGGCTTAAGGGAAATTCTTTATGAGCATGTAAATAAACCAAAAAATATTTCAGTGGATCTTGTGCCAGATCAGTCATTATGCATTACATGTATTTCTAAATTATCTGGTATTGTTCAACCTACATCATGTGAAATGGTAATGGAGAATTTTTGTGATCCATTTGAGGAACTGAATACAGTAAATTTAGTGTGAAATTCATTAAATTTATCTCCAGTTACAAAAATTAAAAAAATGAATAAAAATCAAAAACCTTATGCATGCATTAGTAAAAAAACTGGAAAAATTACTGAATCTTTAAGAAGGAAATTAGAAAATTATTTTAGCGGGTGTATGCCTACAACCTCGGGAGTTGCTGCTACTCCTAATGAAAATGAATACGATACAAGTAGGTGGTCGTAGTGAGTGATGGGTTTGCCTCTTCGGGGTGTACGTGGTAACAATGGCACACACAACAGCAACTAGGGCCTCTGTAAATCTTGAGAGGTGCAAGCTAGTTCTGTGTGACATTGGCAAAAAGACCCCAACTCACTGGGTTTTGTTCCAGAATCCTTAGGTTGAATGACCAACTGGAACTGTCAGCTGTGGGCTAATCCCCCACACTGACTTACTTACCTGATTAAAAAGACAAAAAAGAAATCTTTAATAAAACTGCTCAAAGAAAAATATTCAGTGGCTAATAAAGAAGAAAAAATCAAAATACTGTAAATTTCGGGTAGATAAGTTGCGGCGTATACGAGTTCAAAATCAAATTTTTGGCCCACGCTGCTTATACAGCATGGCAGCTTATACGTTGTTTTGTCCCCCACCCCCACCACCCTCCCCGGCGGAGCGAAATAATGTAACAAAAAACGTTTTGGCTTGTTCCATTCTTTTTCCCCGCAGGGAAAATATCTATTAATAGAGAGGGAACAGAATAACGATGTTACAGCCATGTGCAATAAATTCCACCCACCCCCTCTTAAAACAAGACATCACAACAATAGGTTATAGGATTGAGGTGGGACTCTGATAAAACTCGGAAAAAATCCGTGGCGGGGGAATCGATCTTGTTTCATGCTCCGAGGCCCGAGCAACCAACTCTCTTTGAACTCGTGACGTCATCAGCTTCGCTCTCTCTCCCCTCTTGAAACGGGATATTCGACTCAGGGCTGCGCAAGGCTAACTTCGTCAGTGACGTGTGCACGCTTTGCATGTGCGTTCGTTGCATTCAGTTCGCCAAATCGCATTTTCTCGAGTACGCGTAGGTCTACGTTATCATGGAAAATAAAAGGACGAAACGCAGAAGTTATACTTCTAGTTTTAAGCTAATGGTAAATAAATATGTTTTTCCGAATCCTGAAAAACATCAAAACTTTGACGATTATTTTGGGCTTCACTGAAGCAAACATTATTTCTAAAAACTGCGGTGAAACGCTGGAAGACAGCGAAAGTGATGCGGATGGCCCCAAAGTTTTTTAGACGATGAGCTTTTACAATTTTTAATTCAGACAGTGAAGTTTCCAATTTTGATGGATTTGATTGAAAAACTATGCGTGCCATATATTTTCAGAATGTATTTCTTAAATTCTTGAGGCATAAATGTTTTATACAATTGGTTTAAGCGCCTTATGAATTCCTCGAGTAAATTTTTATAAAATAGGTAGTAGGGTAAGTGTTATTCTTAAGATTGAATCTTGTTTAATTCATATTTTTAATTATTTGAAAGATCACATACTACATTTTTATCTACGTAATGTTTTCAAGATTTCGTCATGGTACTATCCCACCTTACTGTGAAGGTGCTGCGTATACGGAGGTGCAGCGTTTCTGATGATTTTTTTCACCCCCCCCCTTTGGCTTATTTACCCGAAATTACGGTAATTAGTTTGCTTCCGAATTCTTGGTCAAACAAAAATGTGTGCGATGAATTTGGAGTAACAGACTATTTAGTTAGGTTATCACGAAAATTCATGAAATTACAAGGAATACTTCCTGAACTCTGAAAAAGAAGAGGGAAAACATTAAATGAAGACATAGCTAATGCAGTAGAACAGTTTTACAAAGACGATGAAAATAGCAGGATTTGTCCGGGCCAAAAAAAAATTGTGTGTCTGTCAGAAACAATGAAAAGTTACAGAAACAGGAGAGGTTAATGTTGTGCAATTTAAATGAGTTGTATGCTTTATTTACAGAAAAAATATCCCAAACACAGGATTAGGTGGTCAATGTTCTGCTCACTTAAACCAAATTGGTGCATTCTACCCGGAGCTGCAGGCATGCATGTTGTTTGTGTTTGTAAGTATCACCAAAACATTAAACTTATGATGGATGGTGCCAAGTTAAATACGAACTATAAAGATTTACTCAATCTTCTTGTTTGTGATCTGAACAATGAGGATTGTATGTTTGACAAGTGCACCAATTGTCCGGGTGGACAACATATACAGGAAATATTATCAAATGAAATGGCCGAAATGCCGGATCTGGAATGAAGTAAGTTTCAAACAGTGGGTCAGTACAGACAGAGCTGAACTGGTTACACTTGTCTAGCAAATAGATGAATTTGTGGATACTTTAACTGAAAAAATGTTTAAAAAAAAAAAAACATTTTGTGTAAAAGATTTAGGGACAAAATTTAAGAGAGAGAGAGAGAAAAGATAACCTTAGCCAGTCATAGTGTTTTGGTACTTGCAGACTTTTCAGAAAATTTCACCTTTACAGTACAGGATGAAATCCAGAGTTATCACTCAGAAACCGAAATCCGTAAAAAAAATTAATCGATATGTTCGATGAAAATTTTAATCGATATATTCAATGAAATTACTTGTCGCGCATATTGATTAAATGTACTGAACATATCGATTAAAAATGATATGTTACCTTTGAAACAAGTATCAACTTTTAATTGATATGACTACAGATGTTTGAATTTATAGTCACGTTTATTTCGATTAAAATAGAATCTATACATAATTTCTCATTACTATACAATCATTATGATATATAAAGAGATAAAAATTTATTTTTTATGGAGGTTTGCATCTCAAGGGAAGGATGTTCCACCCTTTGACCTCCAAATCCAATAGGATCGTATCCCACGCCGTCACGGAACAAACTAAAATGTTTTCAAAAACGAACCATTTTCATGCTAGGATTATCTTACGGAGAGACGGACGATGAGACAGTCAAATGAAATAAATGAGTGACACAAATTGGTAAATTATGCTCAACTGAAAACTAAGTGAATAAACACTTTGCACGAATCGCATCCAGTTCATTATAACTTTTAACAAAGGAAGTTAATTTCGTATTTTTTTTTTTTTTCACGTAGTCAACATTAAATTTATGCTTGACGCTATATGATTAGTAATATCATTCCTTTCACCACGCGAAACGCTGAAATTACATCGACACGTAGAGCAAAATGCATATTTTTCATTTTTTTGAAGATTTTGCAATACACAGGAAACTCCGCAGAATATGCATTTTTATATTGCTGCTCATAGCGAATCACTAACATTAAATTTATTGACACTTGAAAAAAAATGCAAGTAAAACTGCTATAGTAAAACAGTAACAGTTTAAAGAGATGCAATTTGCAGAGGAAAAATAGTACCGCAACATATTAATTTGGTTGAATCAAGGCAAAATGTTTTTTACGCACGTTATTGAGAGACGAACAAAGCATTGGTTGGAAAACGTACAAACTTACTAACGGACGAGCAAAATAAATCACCATTGCTGGAGAAGCACTGGCTCCAATGAACATTGGACTTACTTTTTTTCTTTTAACTTCCTAGTAGCATTCTTCCGCTAGGTCAAATTTATTACCAGAGAAGAAGTTACGAAACCATGACCCAATGCATTTTTAATTTCACAAAACTGACAGTTTTTGCTTAATTTCGTCATGTTGGGTATCGATCTGGGCTTAAAAATTACACAGATTTAAAATCCGTTTGAATTTTTTTTTCTACGATAACTACGTTCTGAGATCGCATTTCGAACTAGGCTAGTAAAGACACCTGCTCCCAATGCAAATCACACCCACTTTGGCCTCCTTAGGAGTTGCGACCCCGGGGGGACGAAAATGCATGGGGACAGCGAGAGAGAACCAAGCCCAAGGTTAAACAAGCCCAGCTGGTTGTTATACTTATCAGTCTATGCGCGGCGCAAGTTTTAGTGTTTGAAACAACGCAAAACCTAACACGTGGGAAACTGCTGCAAATGTTCCCACAAACACATTACGAATAAGCTTATTTATAATAACTAAAAAGTTGTTCATAACTTACATCGGCGCTTTGCTTTGAATGGATTAAGTTAAATAAAAAAAGTTTTAATAGCGGGTGCAAAAACATCAAAAAAAGGAAAATATATTTCGGGAAACCATCAAATCCGTAAAATTAACATTTTGCCCGTAAAACCAGTCACGTTTCCGTAAACTTTACGGGAAAATCGTAAAACCTGGAAGGTATGCAGAAGTCTTTGTGTTATAAGTGATCATATGGAGCATAACACAGCAGCAGTCCATGTATTCCAGGCTCATCTAATTCCTAACATAAAAAATGTGGCACCTTCAGTGAAGAAAATTATTTCAGTGATGGTGCTGCCAGCCAATATAAAAATAAAAAGAACTTCGTTAACATTTGCAAACATATTGATGATTTTGGACTTAAAGCTGTATGGAATTTCTTTGCTACATCCCATGGCAAAAAATGCTAGTGATGGAATAGGTGGTACTACAAAAAGGGAAGTATCAAGTAGTAGTTTGCAAAGGACATATACAGGCCAAATTTTAACACCACAGGATATGTATAAATTTTGCTCTGAAAAAATGACTGGCATTGCTTACATTTACATATCAACTGATGAGGTACAATCAAATTCTGCAAGGCTCAAAGGAAGATTTGTAAATGATAAAACAATACAACGCACATGAGATTATCATAGAATAGTTCCTCTAGATTAGTCTGAAATAATGCTTTAAAACATCCCAATCATCAGAATTTGAAAACTTACTAGTGTCCTCAATCCCATCTCATCAAATATTTTCATTCCATAAAAATAACTATGTTGCCTGCATTTATGATAAAAAATGGTGGATCAGAAAGATTCAAGACATCAGTGAGGAAAACAATGATAAAAATTGCAGGTAGTTTTGGTTATCCAAACCATTTAATAAAAAAATGGAACACAGAAGTACTAAAAAAATAAAAAATAATGCTGTAGTAAATAAAAATGAAATCAAATATCTGAATGGTTTTCCTTACATTAAAGGTACTACTAATGAAATTAACAATATTTGTAAAAAGCATAACATTCAAATTGGAGGAAAAGTAAATACTATCAAAATATAGTAATAAAAAATAATGAAAAAATAAAAATGTTAGAAAAAGCAGGTATTTACTCAATTCATATTACAGAAAATCCTCCAATGGCATATATAGGAAGTACCAAAAATAAGCTTAAACACAGGTTAAAACAACATGTAAAAAATTGGCAGAAAAAAGAAGAAAAAACTGCACTTATTCATTATTGTCTGGCTAACCAAAAATATCCTAAATTTGAAAATATAAAAATTATAAAAAGCTGTAAATCCGAAAAACACCTCAGAATAGCAGAGTCAGTAATGATAGAAAAAAATAGAGCAAAAGTTTGCAACCATAATGACCCTAATATTTTAAGAAATAGTTGGAGGAATTTAATTAAAATTGAGCAAAAAAATGGAAAATTTCGAAAAATGAGATTAGTGACCAACAAGAGATGGCGCCACAACACCCAAGAGGAAGCGATAGCCGTTAACAGATGCAGCCCGCGAGAACCACCCAAAAGCTCTACTGACACTGTCCGTGCTGGTCGGAGCAAACGTCCCCTAGATGACGGTAACAGAGTGTTACCGAAAGTACTGGGGTAAAAAAACATATAGAAGTATATGTGGAAGCAGCAAAGGAAAAAATTCATTTAGTAACGAGGCCAATTAAAAACAAACTGGGAAAAAAACTGAAGTGGACCAGCAACTGAATGAACTCACCCCCCCCCCCCTCCATGCCACATCTACATAACGGAAATACGGGAGAAAAAAACCAAGATCCACGTGCTGGAAATGTTTTTTCGGATTTTCACCAATTTAACGGTAAGTCCAAAATGCAAATGATATGCAAGTTCACTTTTTCATCCACACGGGCCATGAACATCTTTCACATTGCCATTTCCACAGGACATTGTATGGGTTCCCATACGCCATGTGTTAAAAAAACTGACTCCAATGGACGTGACGACAATGACTGGCCATTCTTAAAGTATCACGGAAAGACTGTGTAATAACATTTCTCAAACCATGAATTTATTTATTTCAATATAACTAGAACATCAATAGAACTGTAAGTAACTTTAATTTTTTTTATAGTTATTGTAAAATATATGTTAATGTTATTGTTTCTATAAAACACATATGTATAATGGACGTTTGTAAACCATACACTCATAATCAGGTAAATTTATTTTGCCGATTGTTTTATTGTGATTTTTAATATTTCCTTATTTCAATGAATAATAAAATGTTACTGTATTATTTATAAACTTTCTTGTAAATACTTATAATTTAAAAGCAATCCTGGCTCACAAGTTCGCAAATAAAAATGGTCGTATTTTTCCATTATTTTGATGTAGTGTCACAGCCTTAAAACTACTAACGTCTACAACTTTAGATTTTTACTGCAGGTTTACCCCTAAGACCACATTGCTGTGTAAAACTATTAGAATTTTAGGAGCTGTCCCTTTTGAGATATTAGACCTAAAAAAAAAAAAAGTGACCATTTTAAGGTTTGGGCTATGTTTGGAGGTCCATAGAAAAAAATGAGAATGAGAGTCTCAGGTACCAAACGTTGTTAATTAATAGTCCAGCTAAGATACATGTAAACCATACAAAGTCTAAAGTATGGGACTTTTACCACTCATAAAAAAAATTATGCTTGAAATCAGAAATTTGAGCAAAATTATTAAACATTTTGTAAGGGTCATTTCATGGTATTTGCACAAGAGATAGCTAAAACATTGTTAGCCAAAAATGTAAAACATTTCATGTAGAAAAGAATGATCTTTATTTGAACATGATAGCTCTAGTAGTACAGCAGTTATCAAATTTTATGTAAATGGCAATTTTGGTCAAAAACGCGATGCTGAGCCAAACAAAAAATGGCCACCGGAGAAAAACTAAGACTGGTAAATTTTTTTATTTGCTATTTTTGAACTGTCAATAATATATTGGGAATATTGCATGCAAAATATAAAAAATATTAAAAAATGTCAAGCAACAATTTAATTCTGTATTGAGTGATTTCACATGGAATGACCCTTATACAGCATCACTTTCACTGCCGTGCGACACTGAACGTCGTCATACAATATACTTAGCCCAGGTGCTGACACCGCTGAACGGCATTGTGATTGTGGCTCAATATTTCCCTTCCCAAAACCTTCAGCACTTAAAAGAGGTATCTGTTTCATTACTGGCACTGTGAATGAGCATCCAACTGTTTAAAAATGACCACGGTTTTGGGGTAGCGGATTTTTTTCCACATAGTTTAAGGAAGGGAAAGTAAGTTGCCTCCCCATAGACTTAACACAGTGTGCGCTTTTCCCTGCAATGTTTATTTTCCTTTGAACGTCACTGGTTTTGTGGTGAAGGGAACTATCAATAAATAAATGCTTGAGTGGCAATAAAAAGTGTTTGCTGCTTAGAGTTCATACATAAGAGGGCGGTCTACTGAGGATGCTAAAGGGATTTCAAGGAAACCCATATAGACTTCAATACTTAGTTTTGTGAAAACAACATATATATTCAGACAGGTTATCTCCGGGCCCTCTCAACCAAAAGTTCATCGGCGGGCACATTCTGCCGTGGATATAGATGATCCCGATAATTTGTCATCATACGAAGAAATGTATTCTTTTATAGTAGCTGTAGTACGACTAGCAGTGAAAAAATGAAGAATGTGACGTTCTCTCTCATGCTCTGCTCGACAGATTTTGGCTACACTTCGGTATTCTGTTCACTAGTGTACTGGAACTGAAAATAAACGTGACAAGTATTGAACCAATCGAATTTTCAATGTTTTTTTGACTGAAGAATTTTAGAATTTATTAGTTACTGTCTACAGGATATGCTCTAGATGTGTTTATATTTCTGGAGTTACTGAAGGTAAGTAAGTAGTAGCAAGTAACTCCAGGGATATGGCAGTGAAACCTGGGTACTGCAGAAGAAACATAGGAGTCGTTTGTGTGCTGGAGAAAAGCGTTACTTATGATGGGGGGGGGGGCAAGACATGTTCTGATTGTGTGCGGAATGAAGATGTGTTGCAGTTGTGTGATATGAAGCAAAATATTGTTAGCAAGGTGGGGACTAATATGCTTCGGTGGTTTGTCCATGTTGAAAGAATGAGTGATGAAATGCTTACTAAGAAAATCTTTTTAGCCCAAGTAGCAGGAAGGAAAGGCAGAGGAAGGCCAAGGAAGTCGTGGGAGGATCAGATTCAAGAGTGTCTGCATGAGAAAAAGATTATGAGTATGAAGTATAGAAGGTCTTGCATACGGTGTGTGATGGATGTCAGTGAAGCCCGAGTTGTATGTCAAGATCGCTGTAAATGGAGAAGTTTGATACAGTAAGGAAAAATTATCTGGTAGTTTGTATTTCTTCGTGGAACTAACATCTGAATCTCAGAGAACAGCTTAATGGTATGTATGTATGAGTTACTGAAGGTTACAATTACAAATAACAATTATGGACTACTTTTCTCATATTTTAGAATAGTGGAGTCACACAAAGCTATGAGATGCGAACACATGGCTAGATTGATCCAAATGCAAAGAAGCTCATCTGTGGTGAATTCTCATGAGATGCCTCGCGGCGTCTCAGGAGAATTTACCCAGGTTTCTTACTGGCACCGCATGCTTGCCATTAAAATAGCACAGCAGCAGCGAATGTGTTAAATGGCTGTTGATGGGTAAGTGCTTCCAGTGTATCATGTTTCACCAGAAGATGTTGCGATTTAGATGAGGTAAACTCTGGGAAGATATTTTACCTCTCGCATAATATCAATTTGATAAAAGACAATTTGGAATTGATGGCTAAATGATACCCAAACTTTTTGAAAAATTGTTTGAGCTTATAGACATAAGATGGATGATACGGGCTAGATGCACACGGCAGTATAAGTTTTTGACTGCTGAAGGAAAATACCCATGCAGAAAAACTGGAAGTTTCCATAGCTTTCCTTTATTTCTCTTCAAGAGGTAGAATTACTGCAGATGATGTAAGATCTATGAATCAAAGATTTGATGACAGCATATTTGTAAACTTCACAATCCAATGTGTAAAAAGGAATAGGATTAGTTGTTGCAGTAGGTATATGAAAATCAAGATGGTATGGTTACTGCTCCTTTGGAGAGAGATACCCCAAAACTGTATGATTTGTTCTCTTTACTGTTGATTGTAACATTACAGATCTGACAACCATTTACCATCCTTTTCAAGATTGAAAAAAATAAAGTTATCAGTTGAAAGTTTACATATTTAAATGATTTTTTATGTAACTAAAGCATGTTCTTAAAGTTTAAATATTTGTTACTGACATTCAACTCAAACTTGCTAAACCTGAAAGTCAATATTAAATAAAAAAAAAGATAAAACAAAACTTCTAAAAAGCAGTTCACATGATTCATATTACCCATAGAGAATAAAAAAGTATTGATGATGAACATGACATTTTGAAGTATAAGCTTTTTCACTTTCTACAAGTGACTACCACTGACAGGTAAACTACAAGTTCTCAGTCAGATGTGCTATCAAAAATGACTCAGAAAAACAGATAAAAGGAGTTGCATTTGTAACAGTGATTCATGCATAATTCTGCAATGACATGTGTCTCAGCACTAAAATTTACTTACAACTGTCTCAGCCATACTGAATCTGAAAGTCAATATTTAATAATTAAAGACTAAAATAAAATTTCCAAAAGACACATTTCATAAGAGTTTTATTGCTAATAGAGCATACAAAATATATTCATGATGTGTACTGATTTTCTTTACTCCTAGCAACCGTGGCTCTTAATATGGACCATGTCATTTCCACCAAAAGACAGAATTGAAAAAGTACGAAGATCAAAATTTTATTGATCTTCCTGCTCTTAACTCATTTCCACTCGTGTACACAAGCATTGCTGCTACCAGTGGTATGACGTAGGCACATTCCAAGAACAAAAGCAGCAGTGAAAGGATGTAACTGATGCCACTAAAGAGTGGTTACACAAACTCTTTTCTATGATTTTTGAAATTATTGTAATTTCATTGAAAGAAATAGTGAGAGATGGGTTTGCCTCCTTGGGGACAATGGCACACACAACAGCAACTAGGGCCTCTGTTAATCTTGGAGAGGTGCCAGCTAGTTCTGTGTGATATTGATGAAAAGACCCCCAACTCACTGGGTTTTGTTCCAGAATCCTCCCACCATGAAACAATTTGGACACTGTAAATGGAAAATGAGAAAGATCTCGGCAGAATAAGTGTAAGATTGGTGTATGAAATACTACAGATATAAATGGCAAGATGAATGAGGTAATTGGAAGAGATGAATAAGTATAGATTGGATGTGCTGTGTGTAAGTGAAACCAAAAAGAAGGAAATTGGGATAGAAGAAGTGAATGGAATGGTGAGCGTGTGGTTTGGAGTATTAGATAATGTGAGAGGACAGGCTGGTTTAGGTGTGATTTTAAGTGAAAAGATGAAGAACAACTTGATTCACTATAGCTGCATAAGTGAGAGAATTCTTTGGATTCATTTGAAAGTGAAACTTCAGAGAATAATAATTGTTGTAGTACATGTATGCTCCTTGTGACTTGGAACCTTTTGATAGGAAGGAAGATTTCTGCAATGAGCTAAAAGCTGGTGAGCCAGTTTGGTGCTAAAGAGAAAGTCATAATAGCAAGGGATTTCAAAACTAGAGTAGGTGTGCAGAATGCAATTTCTGACAATGTTCTGGGTAAGTTTAATGATCCGTGTGTGAATGATAATGGTGAAAGATTAATTGAACTCTGCATTGAGAATTGTTTGTGTGTATCTAATACGTTTTTCAACAAGTATACACACACATATATTTGGGAAAATCGTACTCTTGGTCAAAAGAGTGCGATAGATTTCGTTGTTTACGATCAGCTTCTGAAACACTTAGTTGTTGACACCCGTGTGATGAGAGGTGCGGATGTTAGCTCTGATCATTACTTGGTAGTGTCACGAGTAACACTGAATGTTGGTTGCAAGAAAAGGAACAGGAAGAGGCCTAGGATGGAAAGAATAAAGGTTGAAAGTCTCCCTGAAGATCATCAGTGTTACTCTAACTTACTCAGAGAATGAGCGAGAGATCTGGAATCGTGTGAAAGCGATGCAGAAAAGAAGTGCAAATGTTTTAAGAACTGTGTTGTCACTGTTGATGAGGAGGTCAGTGGCACCACAATAGTGGGTAACAATAGAGGTGATGCTTGGTGGAATAGTGAGATTGAAGATGCAGTAAAGGGAAAGAAAGAAGCCTATTTGGGGATGTTGCAAGGTAAAGTTTCTGTGGATGAATATTGCTGTAAGAGGTGTGAAGCAGCTAAGCTGGTTCACCAGAGTAAGGCAAAAGATAGGAAGGAGAAGGTGGAAAGGCATGAATTGGTTTTTTGGAAAGATAGAAATACTTTCTGGAAGTACACGAGACTCAGGAAAAATAGGGGAAACAAAGTTGTAAGCTGTGTGAAGAATAGGATCGGGGAAATGATATTGGAACCCAATCAGTTAAGTGAAAGATGGGGTGAACATTTCTGGGGGTTATTAGATCAAGAAAGCAAAGAAGATTCCGATGCACAGGCATATGTTTTCACAGTGAAGGATGGAAGCACAAGACGGATCTCAACAGAAGAGCTGTGTAAAGCTCTAAAATCTCCTCAGAATGGTAAGGCTCCGAGAGTTGATGGCATAACTGCTGAGATGTTGAAATATGGTGGTGACTCTGTAATTAACTAGTTAACTGAAATTTGCCAATTGTGCTGGGAGTTAGGAATGGTCCCTCGGGATTGGAAGGATGCTATTATTGTTCCATTGTACAAGGGAAAAGGTGATAAGACTGACTGCAAGAACTATCATGGTATTAGCCTAATGAGTGCGTCAGGTAAAGTTCTTGGTAAGGTCGTTATTGAAAAAGTACGGAGTCTTACATCAGAGAAAGTGTGGGATGTTTCGAGTAGTTTTATGCCTAGTAAAGGCTACACTAACCAAATTTTTGCATTACGCATGATGAATGAAAAGTATCTGGCTGTCGGTAAGGAACTTTTTGCTGCCTTCATAAATTTAGAGAAAGCATATGAGTGAGTAAATAGGACACTTTTGTGGAAGGTATTGAATAAATATGGTGTTATTGGGAATCTATTTAACAGTGTAAAAGCCATGTACGGTGGCAGTAGAGCTTGCGTACGAGTGAATGGTGTTTTATCAAAATGGTTTTCTATTGATGCAGGAGTCAGACAAGGTTGTGTAATGTCACCACGAGTGTAACATATTTATGGATGCGTGATGCCAAAACAGATAATACTGGTTTATGTCTTGGTGATATCCATGTGTGCAGACTGCTGTATGCTGATGACACTGTCCTGTTGGCAGAGCGCAAAAATGAGTTGCAGAGTATGTTGTCCCAGATGTACGAAATTTGCATGAAATTCAAACTGAGTATAAATAAGGGAAAAGCAAAGTTATGGTTTTCGAGTGAGCAAGGCCGGCTTGGGTCACCTTGGAGGGTGGTGGACCAACTATCTAAAGGGTGCCAGACCCCTCTCAAACCAACAAACCCAGTCCCACCCATTTTGGCCTTAGCCACAATGCCACACCCATGGGAGGCCTAAAAAGACCCCCCTCAGACGCTTAAAAATGAACAGAATTGAGTGAACTTCATTGCTTTTATGTATATAATTTACAGGTACCTTACAAATAAATTTGCAGGTAATTGAGTGAAATTCATTGTTGTTATGCATATAATTTGCAGATACATTACAAATAAATCTGCAGGAAACACAAATGATACACAATGATGACTGAGAAAGACACAAAGATGACTGACAGAATACTACTGCACGATTATGGCCCTCATTTTAAAAAGCAAGAAGCCACCTCATTTCAGAGCTGCCTTCACACAACCTGTTTTATAACTTTCCTATCGACTGAGTTAAGAACATCCTTCCCAGTGGCCATCATGACAAAAGCTTCTAAATGTTCATTAGTTAATCATGCCCGAAAAAGAGTTTTATTTATTTTAAGTTTCGAAACACTATTTCGAACGAGACTTGAGTAAGAGGTATTGTAAGCAGGTGTTTGTAAACTTTAAATAATTCTGTATATTGGAGAGAGTACATATTATTCTCTATCAGGGTTGTATAAAAATATTTTTTTCCTGCGTACACACTTTTGGCACCTAAAATTTCCTGCAAGTTTTCAGTGGGGATCTGAGGGCGCGTTACTCAACAGAAACACTCATTTGCTGCGTATGAAGTTTGCCGAAAACATATATGCATATACAGGGGCGGATTGGCCCACCGGGACATTTCCTGGTGGACCGCAGAAGAAATGGTCCACTATTTCTGGTATTCTCTTTGGACTGTATGAAGAGAAAATAATTATTTTGTTACTTATGAACAAGAATCGTTAACTTCATTTGAGCTTTATACACTGAGTGCCCACTTTATTATGACCACCTGACAGATTTAAGCAAATGAGCTATGGCTGCATGCTGTTGCCGCCAGAGGGCGAGGCTAGTATAAAAAGGGAAAGCTTAGTGCTTGCGACAGTAGTAGAAGTGATTTTTGGGTGACGAGATGGGTAAAAATGCGATTTGACAGACTTTCAACGTGGGATGATTGTAGGAGCTCGGAGACATGGAGCGAGTATCACCGAAACCGCCGCATTCGTGAAATGTTCCAGAGCAGCTGTTGTTAAAGTGTTTAAAGACTGGACTGTCAGCCAAAAACTGGGTCTCTACGTGCAACGTGTGGTTGTAATCGGCTAGTGACTGCTCGGGCAAAACGGAGTGTCCAGACTGGTAACAGACAACAGAAGGGCAACAGTGCAGCAAATTACAGACCATCTTAATCAAGAACCCCCTCAAATGATCTCTGCACCCACTGTTCGCCGTACACTGAATCGGATGGGATATGGCAGCCGAAGGCCTGTTCGAACACCTTTGCAGTCTGCAGTTAACAAGAGAAAACGTTTCCAGTTCGCACAGGAGCACAAGGATTGGACAGTCGATAATTGGAAACAAATTATGTGGTCCGATGAATCATGTTTTCAGTTGCCCCAGGCTGATGGCAGAGTGAGAATTTGGCGGAAACAGCCCAAAAGCATGGACCCCAAATGCATTGCTACAACCCTTCAAGCTGGTGGAGGCAACGTTATGGTTTGGGGAATGTTTTCTTGGCATGCTTTGGGCATTTAATTCGTGTTGATCAACGTCTGACTGGCACATCATATTTAAACATCGTTGCGGACCAAGTGCATCCTGTTATGTGGATGGTTTATCCCAATGGCGATGGCTACTTTCAACAAGATAATGCGTCCTGCCATAGTGCTCGTATTGTACAGGATTGGTTTCAGGAACATACTGGTGAGTTTACTTTGCTTAGGTGGCCCCCACAATCTCCAGATCTCAACCCCATTGAGAATTTGTGGGATGAAGTTGAACGAGCCATCAGACAGCTGGATCCACAACCCTGCAATCTCACACTCCTGGAAAGTGCTATTCATCAAGCATGGGCTCAGATTCCACAAACCACCTATCAACATCTCGTGGAGTCCATGCCACGAAGAATCGATGCAGTATTAAAGGCAAAAAATTGCCCAACGAAATACTGAGGGGGTGGTCATAATAAGTGGCCACTCAGTGTTATCTGTCTAAAACAGTGTTTTTCTCAAAAAAAATAATAAAAAATGGTGTTTTCTTCTATCTATATATAAGTTGGGCATTTGCTCTAAAATGACGAAGTAAAATTCTCTCTGCTTCATTGAAAAATTTGCCCCCGAACCAAGCACGCTGTTATTATACACAATTGGGAAACTAATTTCCCTGAAGAAATAATTTTTCATAAATACATCATAGGTGTCATGATCCTTCCAAAATGTATAACTTCTGTAATGCCACTCATGATGTAAATTTCTTTTCCGGGTGACCACGAACCACGATGCTCAAAGAAGGGTAAAGCGAGGTCAGGGACGATATAAAAATTGAGATGGGAAAAGGGATTTTTCGGAGAATCGCCAAAAGTTGGTGAGGTTGGATGTGCCCGAAGGCGGATGGTCGGGAAGAGGGTTGTAAAAAGCGGGAGATGATGGGAGGACACTGGGGGAGTAGGAGGCAAAATGGACGTTGCTCGTGGTCACCCACGGAAAGTGAAAATCAAGTTGTAAATAAATGTATATAAATGTTCTGATAGGATTGCTTATAATAAAGCTCTTGTCATGAAATAAAGAAGCCATCTTATTTACGAAAAAGGTGATGGATAATGTAAGGATAAATTAAGAATCATGAATGCGGAAAAGTAATGAAAGAACGGCATTCTCCTGGCCGGTCATCACATTGGTGCAGTCATGACAGCATATCGGATCTGGGAACAAATGGAATTCGAAGTCCGCTACCAACGAATTGGATGACAGTTCTAAAGGACTCTGATCAATGAAAAGATCAGAAGGAGAAGCCCAGGAGGCTGATTTGGAAAGAATACACACGGAGGGCAATTCCGAAAAAATAAAATAAAATAAGGAAGTTCATTCGGTAATAATATCCAAGGAGGATAATTCCGTAAGAATAAGAAGGCTAATTCGGAAGGAACAACCAGGGATTCCAGTAACGATCTATGATCAGACAACGAGTAGTGCCAGATGATTCTGCTCAAGGAAGAAATATGAAGGACCGGCCAAGGAGATTTTAAGGCGAAAGAACAGCAAAAAAGAGTGCTGATATTCCGGACCAGGAGAGAAAAGGATTGGATCGACTACGAAGGCGATTAAAAAAATTACCTGATTTGGAGCGAAGAAGAAGACGGGAACTACTGAGGACTGACTGTACGATTATAGGAAAAGGACACTGAAAAAAAAATAATAATAAACAGGTGAGAACTCCTAAAAAGAACTTTGTGGACACAGCAGCACAAGTCTGTGGAACTGGAATAAATGGAAATTAAAAATCTAAGGAAGACAAAGTGCAAATATAAATAGTGACTGGCAGCATATAGTTCTAGAAACACTAAGGATACACATTGACGGATAGAAGACGACGGCGGGGTAAGTCATTCTCTTTTGAACTTGCATGCTAAGCAAATACCTTAGTAATATTTGGGTATGGCGAATAATGAAAGCCAGCAGTTTCACTTAGAAAATAAGAGTAATTCTAATATTTTAATGGAAGTAAATGCAGTAAATTCAAAAAATCAAGAAATTAACTTGAGTGATAGAAGTGGAGAAGATACAGAAATTTATGAAGTTCATAATATCGATAATATGGAGGAGAATACCAAATAGTGATAGGATGTCAGATGTAGAAGTAAATATCAAAATGAAAGAGATGGAATTAGAAACACTAAGATTAAGAACTCAGTTAGAAATAGCTAAGATTAATTTAGAACAGACTAAATTAGGAAATGGGACAAATAACCAGAGAGTAAGTATGCCGGAGAATGATAACCTAGAGGGATATAACAAGATTTTAAGAGCTACAGTGCCTAAAATTCCTAGCGATCCTAGTAACTTACCTGTTTACTTTTCTAGTGTGGAAAAGATATTTATTACAGATGGTATACCAGAGAGGCTTCAAGGATCATTGATATTACCAATATTGGGTGAGAGAGCACAAGGGATAATAACACAGTTAGATATAGTAGGGCTAGCAGATTATCAAACAATAAAGGAAACTATTTCAAGAGATTCAAGGTTAAGTCCAGCCGAATATAAAAGAAGGTTTGACCAAGTTTATAAATTACCAACAGAGACTTGGGATCAATACGTAACGAGAGTCAATGGGCTATGGAAGTATTATGTAAAGAGTAGGGAGGTTGACAATCTTGAAGGATTGAACGAGTTAATTGTGGCTGATAAAGTGAGAAGTTCTTTGACTGATGAATGTAGAAATTATGTTATGTTACAAGAAGGAAACTTCTGGAAAAGTGCAAGAGAAATTGGTGAATTAGCAGATGCTTTCATGGAAGTGCAGTCAAATTCTAAAAATCACCGATCGGCGAGGGACAGAATACAAAATTTTGATAAATATAATTTTGGAAGGAAAGATTTTTCAAATTCTAGAGAAGCAGGTCAAAATTTTAACAGCAGAAAATATGGAGAGGAAACAGGAGTTAAAGAGTAGAATGGAATTAAAAAAATGTTTTATTTGTGACAGTGCTAAACACCTTGCAAAAGATTGCCCGAAACGCCACAAGAGTACTGTAAACAATAAGAATGCAAGAGCACAATTGATTCATATGGAGAATGATGACATACAGAGAAGAAGAGATGACAATGTTGTAGTGGCGAGAATTTCCCCTTTTAATGAAATTCGTAAGGAAAGAACAGACTTGAAAATAGAAGAATTATCGCAAGTTGAAGTTTGTTGTGGAAATTTTAAGGCTAATATTGACTCAGGTGCATAAATATCAGTAATTAAGGATGATCTGGTTCCAGAAGCATTTAGAGAACCTAGGGGAACCATTCGCTTGATTCCAGCTTTTTGGGAAAGAGATGGAAGCAAACTTGGTGAAACTCCCTTTGAAATTGATAGAAAGAAATGAAAGAAAGTTTAATGATGAAAGGAAGGCGGTGGATATTCTATGTGCAGCCGTAGAAGCATTAAATGTAGATATGCTTATAACACCACAGGCATATGAGGAACTACGAAAAGATGAGAATTTAGATGTGGAGGAGACGACGAGGATGGAAAGTAATGGAAACAAAGTGGGAAAAAATTAGATGAATAAGGATAATTTAGCTGAAGAGAGGATAAAAGAAAACAAAGCTATGGCTGTGGAAACAAACAAGGAATGGGATGAAAGAAAAATAAATGAAGAAATGAGAGGAGGAGTGAATGAAGTACAAGGAACGACGGAAGTAAATGGGGATACTAAAAATGGGAATAGCGAAAACCAGGAGGAGTGGAAAGAAGAATTAGGAAATTCGAGTGAGGAGAAGAGAGATATTGAAGAACACATGTCGGAGTCGAATATGTTTAGAGAAGAACAAAATTTAGAGAGGGCAGTTGAAAAGGCAGGAATTTTGGCAGAAATAAAACAGGAGGCCTATGCAAAGCAGTACAACAAGAAGGCTAAAGATAAGAATTTCAAAGTGGGAGATACAGCGATTTTATTGATTCCAGATAGCACAAATAAATTATATGCCCGATGGACGGGACCTGCCACGGCGATTGAAAAAAATCCCAACATAGTTTCCTGGTAGAATGTCCGGATGGTACGAAAAGACATGTACTTATTAATAAAATACGTCATTTGCAAGTACGAGTACAAGCAATTAGGGTGATATTTGAAGATTGTTTATTTGGAGAAGTGAATCATGTACCTGGTTCTTCTGAAGTTGAAAAATCTATTAGTGAAGTAAAACTTCCTGGCATGAAAGAGTTGACAAATAAGCAAAAGAAACAACTGCAGGATATTTTGAAAAAGACAGATTTTCTTTTCTGGAATACCTGGAAGAGCGAAAATTGGGGAGCAAGAGATAAAGTTGGAAGAAAAATTTAAGCAAAGTAAGGTGAATTTGTACAAAATACCAGAAGCCTTTAAGGAAACAGTAAATAAGCAAATTGTGGAATTATTAGAGAATGGTATGATTGAAGAAAGTAATAGTGAATTTGCACACCCTGTGGTTTGTGTATTACAGAAGACTTCGAAGCTTCGTTTGTGCGTGGACTATAGGGCATTAAATAAGGGTACTATAGCTGATGCCTTTCCCATGGAAAATGCATCTGATATGATAAGAAAAGTTGGAAGAGCTAACTTTATTAGTACAATCAATTTATTGAGAGGGTACTGGCAGATTCCTATGGCTAAAGAAAGTAAGCATTTAACTGCATTTGTGACGCATAATGGTCAGTACCAATTTACAGTAATGCCATTTGGTTTAAAAAATTCTGCCTCTACATTTTAAAGAACCATGAACAAGGCATTGGCAAAACACCAACCATACGCCTGTGCATATATAGATGTGGCTGTTTTCTCCACCACATGGAAGGAGCATCTCAAACATTTGGATTTAGTTCTGAAAGAATTAGAAAATTTAGGCTTTGCTGCTAATAAGGATAAATGTCATTTTGGAAAGAAAGAAGTATTGTTTTTAGGCCATTTGGTGGGATCAGGTAAAATAAAGCCTGACCCGAATAAATTGAAAGCAGTAGAAGACATAGCCCGGCCAACGACGAAGAAAGAAGTGTTTTAGGTCTTTTTAACTATTATCGGGACCATATAGTGAAATTTGCTGAAACAGCACATCCTTTAACTTGCCTTACAGCCAAGAAAGTACCCAATAAAATTCCATGGTCGGAAAGCGAAGAAAATGCGTTTGTGTCATTAAAGGAGCAATTATGCCGAGCACCAACTTTGTATGCTCCCGATTTTGGAAAACCATTTTACCTGGATACTGATGCTTCCAACATTGTGGTTGCAGGATGCTTATCTCAAGAGGATGCGGAAGGTAAGTATCAACCGATATCATTCATCAGCCAAAAACTAACTCAAACTCAGGTAAGATGGAGTACGATAGAAAAGCAAGCATCTGCAATTATTTGGGCCCTTAAGAAATTTTAACATTTGATTTTTGGTACAAGGGTAAATATACGGTCCGATCATAATCCTTTATCATACCTGACAGATGGATGCCCTCAGGGACCGAAGTTGCAGAGATGGGCATTAGCTTTGCAACGATACAATATCAGTATTTCGCATAGGGCAGGCAAGTTACACTGTAATGCAGATAGCCTTACCCGATTACTTACGAACAGCAATACTTGTGCAGGGTAAAGGTACTTGCTTGCATGCAAGTATTAATTGGGAGTGGCATATTACTCCAAAGTACACGTACTGTATATAGTGAAAAAGTGAAATTTAAAATGAAGAGCAATGTGAGATGCAAATGTGTATATATATATGGAGAGAGAGAGAGAGAGAGAGAGAGAGAGAGAAACTAAAATTCAAGACGAATAATACTGTTATATGCTATAATAATTAACCAAGTAATGCTATATACTCTGTTTCACATTTTTAGGATCTCAAAGTTGATTTTTTTATAACCAGAAGTTATGAAAAACCTTGAAGGAAGGGGTTGTCACGATCCTTCCAAAATGTAAAAATTCTGCAATGCCACTCATGATGTAAATTTCTTTTCCAGGTGACCATGAACCACGATGCTCTAAGAAGGGTAAAGCGAGGCCAGGGACGATATAAAAATCGAGATGGGGAAAAGGGATTTTTCGGAGAATCGCCAAAGGTTGGTGAGGTTGGATGTGCCCGAAGGCGGATGGTTGGGAAGAGGGTTGTAAAAAGTGGGAGATGATGGGAGGACACTGGGGGAGTAGGAAGCAAAATGGACATTGCTCGTGGTCACCCACGGAAAGTGAAAATCAAGTTGTAAATAAATGTATATAAATGTTCTGATAGGATTGCTTATAATAAAGCTCTTGTCATGAAATAATGAAGCCATCTTATTTATGAAAAAGATGATGGATAATGTAAGGATAAATTAAGAATCATGAATGTGGAAAAGTAATGAAAGAACGGCATTCTTCTGGCTGGTCATAAGATGGGAGGGAAGACCAGCATGCTCGACCAACTGATGAAAATTTTCAAGTTTTCTGAAGGAAGTGGTTACATGGAGTACAGTGAAAATATGCCAATAATAGTATTATGGTGTTATTAACAAAATAAGCTAACGGTGGTTAAGCGTGGGTCGTTAGACTTGGAGCCAAAGGGACATTGGTAGGCCCTACGATCTCTCCCTAATCTTAGAGACACTAGTAACAATTTTGATGGTCCATCATCCCCATACCCTTTTCCACGGACAGACAGAGCACATAGCAATTCTTCGGCAGAGATGCTCCAAAATCCGTGTCCCACTCACATTCACCTTAACAGAAACAACGATTTACCAGTACTGGTTCATGGATCAAAATGGCAGTTAATGAGTCAAACTGATGGGTGGACTTAAAAAGGCGTCTATTCAAGGAGGACATACCAATACAACTGCACAGCAGACGACCAGTTTGATATGTTACATTCAATCATGAATGGATTTTTTAAAATTCTTTCATCCTTAAATTGCTTTTAAAATTTGTTCACTACTGAATTAGTTTTACAATGTATATTTTAACAGTTCTATTTCATCCAGGAGTTAACAGAATCTCTTTAATGAGGGAATTTATGAGGTATTCCCCTGTGGTACTTGTGTATCTGTTGTGGACTACATAACAAAAATTCCCGGCCTGGTTTCGTGGACCCAATCCGTCCCTGTGCATATATTTATAATCAGTATAAAAAAAGCTTACTTGTAAAGTAACTCTAGTGCAAATACAAAAGGTTACAGGAGCGAAGAGAGTCAAAAGGTAAGTAGGACTGCCAAGTGTAAAGTTAGGTTAGAAGTCTTGTAAGATTGTTTTGAGGGAGGGGGCGCGGGGGGGGGGGGTTTAAAATTTAAGACCTAAACTTTGTCCTAAACTTTCACCTCTTAAAAAAATAATTTTGAAACACTTCTGCAAGGTCAAAAATATAAAAATCGCTCCAATTTTGTGGGAAACTAGCTTCACATTTCCCAACCTGATTTACCTTTGATTTACCCTAACACCTATATTCTTTTGTATTCACCAGTTACTTCATGAGTAAACATCATTTTTATGCCAGATTCCAAATACATATACATTTTCAGCAAACTTGATAGACAGCAAATGAGTGTCACTATTCAGTGTTCTGCAAATCCCATAAAATTACTGATGTTTTCCATACCCGAATTCTGAATACTTCCTTGACAAATATCAATTTCTCCCAAATGTATGGGCTGCAGTTTGTAGGAATAACTTAATATGTTCATTGTTTGTTAAAGTATCATTGAATTAAAGCATAATAAGCCATTATATTTATGCTTATGATTCTATTCCCTGAAAATGGCTTTAAGACTTCAGTAGACCATGCAACTAAGGAATTACATTTTTAAGAATTGTATTAAAGCACTAATGAAGTGGATTTGTATATTTAACCAAAGAGTCCGATTCCTTCATACGGCGGTATTAGCTGTCATTGGCTTGGTAAATGAGGTCAAGAGTCGTCGTAATCCGACGCCGATAAAAAGCTGAACCTGTGGCCTGATGGGCTGGGAGGGAAGGGGGAGTTCTCACCGTTAGCTCACTCAAGGTGGCAGGGAGGAAGCAAGAATAACTATTTGCTGCCTTTCTCGTCAGACGCGAAGGCACGCATAAACACCAAACGGACGATACAAAACGTGAGGCAGATTTTCTCTTTGCAGCGCTTTCAACCCCCAACCCCTCCCGGCCTCTCCACCTCCGCTGCGTGACCTAGCTGTCCACAAGGCGATGTGCTTGCATTCCCCCACCATCTGGAAGGGAGTGTTTCTTCCTTCAAGGAGAAAAAGCTATTCTCTTTGTAACTGGATCTAATGTCTTCGGTAGGTTTTTGCGAAACCCGAAGTTGCCGACGTGGACGCATCAACGCTGGCAGTCAGAATGCTGTGAGTTAGATTAAAGCGGTACCTGCGGCTTTTGAGCACGGCACAGCGGCTGGCTTAAATGAAACAAAATTTCAAAATATGTAATTCATGAGGTAACCTTAAGGGTTGTCTTATATGCTATAAACGTGCTTTTGGTTAATTATACATAATATCTAAGGTATTGTTTACCTGATATTGTCAAAGTATTTTGCACAGAGCAACAACATGCAAAATACTTTGACAATATCAGGTAAACAATATCTTAGATATGTATAATGAAGCAAAATTTATTTTAGGAATTAATCCTGATAGAGTTTCCCATCCACTTTCTGTGTTAAGTTAACAAAAAAACTTTTCACATATCCAGTAACATTTCTTAAAAAACAAAACAGAAAAACATTACAGCCTAAAATTTCCTGCGAACATCCAATACTTCTGGCGCACGGCGTGCACACGTACATCGATTTTATACAGCCATGTTCTCTATCAACACTTTAAAAATGCACTTAATACAAGAGTTACACTCTTAAAACCAAAAAACTATTTGGCAAATTTAATGTGCTTAAAAGATATCAAAATTGAAATTGTATAAAACATACTGTAAAACTGTGCACATTTTCATCCCTTGTGGCAAAAGGAAGATACCACACCAGTGACAGTGGCTTAATGGGTTTTTAAATACATAAACCGAAATTCCTTGTAATTTATGAAACGTGTAGTTATTTTAATTACACATGATCTACAAACACACATATATACACTGAAGAGCAATTGAATTAGAGATACCTGTCTAGTAACGTGTAGCACCATCTTTCGTCCTGATGATGGCGGCGATTCGTCTCGGCACGGACTCAACAAGACACCGGAAGCTCTGGGAAGCCATACGGATCCACGACCCCTTAACAAGCTCCCACAGTTCACGAAGATTTGATGGAAGGGGGTCAGAGCCTCGAACATCTTTCTTGGTGGCATCTCAGATGTGCTCATTGGTATCGAGGTCAGGTGACCTAGCTGGCCAAGGAAGCGAGGTCACGTCGGTGGGGTGTTCATCTAACCATTCGGGAGCGATGGCACGGTGCATTGTCTTGTTGCAGGATAAGGTCCCCAGTGGGATGTTGAAGACGCACAAACGGGAGCAAATGGTCGTCCAGGATATCCCGGCAACGTTAACCTGTGAGGGACGATGTCACATGTACCAAGGGTCCCATATTCAGTCCACGTAAACAGTCCCCAGACGAGAATGCCACCCCTCCGGCTTGAAGAGTAATCTGCTGGCAAGAAGGATCCATCGCTTCATGTGGTTTGCACCATACTCGTATCCTGCCATCCGCATGTACCAATGTGAATCTCGACTCATCAGTCCAGGCAACATTTTCCCACACGTCTAGGGTCCAGTGGCGATGTTCTCATGCCCATGATAATCTTTGCACACTGTAATGTGCGGTCAGCAGCGGTACCCTCGTGGAACGATGGCTTTCGTACCCCCATAGCGAGGAGACTGTTCTGGATGGTGTGGCTGATTACCAGCGTTCAATTGTAGAGTGATTTCTTGCACTGTGGCCCGTCTATCCGCTGTTACAATGTGAGCTAGCCGACAATGACCCCGCTCATCCACACGCTGTTGTCCACGGCAGGTATGGTTTTACCGGATTCAATGTACTCACGGTGCACCTGTGACACAGTGGCTCGTGAAAATCCCAATGCCTGCACGATTTCGAGATGGAGTGACCCATTCGTCGGGCCCCGACAATTTGCCCACGATCAAATGCGCTTAGATCCTTCGTTTTGCCCATACTGCGTCCAACTCTTACTGATTCCTGTCGCATCACTCCTTATATTGTCGGATCGCTGCATACGTCATGTCGTTTCTGTTTACAGGGCCGCCCACAGCGCCACATTTGCATAACGCCAGCTGTCTCTAATTCAATTGCTCTTCAGTGTACAAGTGTTTCAGATTATAAAATATGAGGTAAGAACATACTGTTCTATCTAGAGTTACACTCCTTCACATCAGTACATTTAACACATTTGTTCCCCTCCTTTTCTTCCCTATCAAGAGTGTTACTCAAACTTTTTTCTAACTCATATATCCTAGCATAATCTTGAACAGTAGATTGACTACTAATCTGAGGCCACATCCCTGCAAATGAGAGTAATTCTTTTAGCTTCCCCTTATCAACTCAAGGAATAATTTCACAGATTCAGTCTAAGGCATTCAGTGGTAGTGATTCGTACTCAGCAAACCGTTTGGGATCAAACCATGAAAGATCCAAGTACAAGGACTTATATAGAAGTTGAAGCAACATTCTCATGTTTTGCAGCCTTTCCTGGCACTTTTTACTCTTTTCTTTAGTTCAGTTTCTATTATGATGTTTTCAAGAGAGCTATCAATCTCTACCTTTTCTTCTAGAATACTAGACATTTTTGTTACAAATATATTTGCAGCATTCAAAGTGATGGCAAACTGTTCTCGAACACATTTTATTAGGTATGCAACTTAATTCTCGGCCCCTAACCTTGCAAGCGATCATAGAACGTTGGCAAATGCAAATAGCTGTGTGCGATAATGGCCGATTGCAGCACCATCCAACAGCTTTCCAGGCAACCGTAACCGCTCACAGCTGTAGTGACAGAAAGGATGAAAGTTGACGGCAAAAGCAATGTCGTTCGAGAAGCAACATTTGAGGCACTGTCTACTGTTCGTGTTTCAGCTGGAAAAAGTGCTGCGTAAGCCCAGCAAATGATCTGTGCTGCTTTGTGTGAGGCTGCTGTGTCCTACAGTACATGTAAGAAGTGGTTCCAGCTGTTTAAGCAAGGAAATTTCATTCTCTGTGATGCAGAACGTCCGGGACAGCCACAGAAAGTTGACGATGAGGAACTGGTACAACTGTTGGACGTGGATCCCTGTCGCACACAGTCAAAGCTCGCCCGGGAGCTCCGGGTAACACGGCAAGCCATTGCAAAGTGCCTGCACAAGTTTGGACGGATTCACAAGGAGGGCCGTTGGGTGCCCCACCAACTCACAGCTGCGAACAAGTCTAGGCGCTACGAAGTTGCTGTGTCCTTGCTCTCCAGATTCAATAAGAAGGATTTCCTCCACAACATTTTGACCTGTGATGAGATGCAGACATGAGACTGACAAAGGAAAAAAAAAGCTGAACTTTTTAACCGCATGGTGAAAAATAAGAATGTGCTGTAAAACAGTGTGAATATAACGCGCCGTGAGCAAGACAAAATTGTTCATTGAAATTTGTTACGTAAATATTCAGGTGGAGCACAACACTGCATTCAAAATATATATTTTTTACATTTAACAGCAACACAGGATAAATGTATTGGGTATATAAATAAGTTTTGAGGGATTTGAGGTGAACCAAACACATTGTTAGAGAACAGAAACAATATTTTAATATTAATCGAAGTATGCTCCCTCTGAAGCTACAACTTTACCCCATCTTTCGGGCAGTGAACGTATGCCCCGAAGGAAGAATTCCGGTTCCTTGGAAGAGATCCAGTTGCCCAGCCAATATTTGATGTCTTCATAAGAACTAAACCATTCTCCAAAAAATGCTGACTGCATCGACCGGAACACATGGTAATCCGATGGCGCAATATCTGGCGAATATGGCGGGTGGGGTAGAACTTCCCAGTCGGATCCTTCCAAGTACTTTTTCACAGGTCGAGGAACATGTGGTCTTGCATTGTCATGCTGTAAGATGATTTTGTTGTATCTATTCTCCCATTCGGGCCGTTTTTGCGCGACAGCTCGTTTTAAACGCATTAATTGGGTTCGATACCGATCACCAGTAATAGTTTCTGACTGTTTCAGCAGTTCATAGTGGATCACACCCTTCTGGTCCCACCAGATACACAGCATTACCTTTCAACCATGGATATTGCGTTTTGACGTTGAAGGACTGGTTCACCCGGCTTCACCCATGCTTTCTGCCGTTTAGGGTTATCGTACCATATCCACTTCTCGTCGGCAGTAATAATATGATGCAAAAAAAAACTTTCTTTTTTGCCTTTGAAGCAGCAATTCGCAAATGGTTTTTCGACGTTCAAGGTCTCTTTCCCGCAAAGCATGTGGAACCCAATTCCCATGGCAGCTAAACGTTGTGAAATGCTTAATTGACTAACATTTAATGTTACTGCTAGTTCTTTTTGGGTCTGGCACGGATTCTCGTCAAGTAAAACTTCCAATTCGGCATCAGCAATTTTTTTTGGGTGGTCCAGAACGTTCTTTATCACTGATGTCGAAATCGTTCCTTTTGAATCGTCTAAACCAATACACACATGTTTTTATGGATGGGGAATGTTCACCATAGATTTCTGACATTAAGCGATAGCTGTTGGCAGCACTTTTCTTGACAAAGTAATGCTCTAACACTTGCCGCAAATGCTGTTTTGTCGGGACGAAAGTTGCCATTTTCCATCGAGTAAAACAAATACGTCTTCGCACCTCAATCGAACGTCGTATACTGACTCTGACAGCTGTCGTCCTGTACTGCAATATCGAAGTGTTGCCACCTTAAAATACATGCGAGCAGTAATAAGTACGACACCGAACGGAAATCCCTCAAAACTTATTTATATACCCAATAACATTCCGGAGAAATAAAATTACGACTATTGGCGAAATCTATGCTCTGTCCAACTTCCGTGTTAGGAAAGTTTTCCTCCATTTTGAAGCTGCAAAACAAATATTTATGGAATAAAATTATATTTAACACCACTGGGTAGAAGAAACATTGCGAGAAAAAAGGATTACGATTAGAGGAGAAACCTTCACTCCGTCTAACTTCTGTTTCCGAAAGTTTTGAAAGTCAGAATTCCACCCACTGACGGAAAACGACCCCCACAACTAATCCCTCCCAAATTTCTGTTCAGTTCTGCATGGATCTAGAGAACCACCGAAAAGACGATGGAAATGGCGGAATTTTTCAAATCCAGAGCAAAATCTTGTGCCTGAAGATCACAGGGAAATTTTCACGCCAACTTTCGTTTTCGGAATTTTCCTTCCATTTTAAAGCTGAAATGCAAATATTTATGGAATAAAATTATATTTAACAATATTACTGTGCAGAAGAAACATTGCGAGAAAAAGAAATCACGATTACTCCAAGTATAAAGCATACTTGGAGTAATAATCGCGATTTCCCAGATCAACCCCCCCCCCCCAACCAATTCTCCAAAATTTCTCTTCAGTTTTGCATCGATCTCGAGTACAACCCAAATGACGGGAAAAAAAGCGGAATTCCGCAAATGTGCGGAAGAATCTCATGTATGGAGAAGTGGATCCTCTGCGATAATCCTAAGCAGCACAAATCGTGGGTATATCCAGGTCAGCCTACCACCAGTACCGCCAAACCGAATATCCATACCAGGAAGTTGTTGCTGTGCATATGGTGGGATCAGCGCGGTGTCGTACACTACGAGTTGTTCAAACCTGGTGAAACGACGGGATTATTTCCCTGATTAGGTACGTATCCTATTAGCTATAATTTGCTGTCAACGTGTCGTGCCTGTGGCAGAGAATTAAGTTGCACACCTAATAACTTTGATGAAGAACACTCTATTAACCTCCATGCTTGAACATAATCAAGGTTCTTTGTCTGTAAGTAATCTGATAGAGGAGTTGTTACTTTGAAAATCTGGAGAAACGTCATCGCTACCAAAATTGTTTCAAATGATAAAAATTTCTCTAAAATGGTCGATGCATCATTTCTAGACGTGCCAACCTTTCAAAATTTAAAAATCAGGAGATTTTTTACAGCTCATAAAATCACGAGTGCTATTTTTTATCGACATTTTTCAGATGCAGGTGCAATTTTCCAGAAGTAGTATTATTGGTACATAGCATTCTTAATGTTTAAAAAGTTATTCTAAATGCAGACTGTATGTTTATATGCAAAATAAAAAGCATAGTGAAAATAGTTGTCAACCAGATACAATTAATAACATTAATTAATACAAGATATGTACTTAATTTTTGATACATTATTTAATCATAATTAATCTTTATCCTTATTTAGTGAATGTACAGTAACCAATTTAGCTCTCTTTAACAAAGATCCACAAAAGTTTTGTTCAAAGCATTTTTCTTTCATTCTGAACTTAACTTTACTGTCAGCAGTTTTTCCAGTGTTGGAATAGAGAGAGAGAGAGAGAGAGAGACAGAGGTATCTGTCAAAACAAATGTGAAGTGTCAAGCTTTCTCTTGGGTGGAGGTTTAACGACCACAGTGAGCACCTCAGTAGGCTATAAGCAGTCACCTATCCCTAATTTAGGGGCACGGTTCCAGAGAAGGGAGAGAGCCAGTGCTGTAAGACAAATACAACAATTCATACTTGCCAACTTTGGAAAATGTGCATCAATAAAACTTTTGCGCGAACGCCATTTACCACAAAAATTAAACTAGTATTATCTGTGTTTAAAATAATAATAAAAAAAAAAAACATAAAATAAAATCTTAATTTTGTTCAATGTTAGCTTTGCAAACCTGTGGTGTTTCAACACTAAACTAAAATTTTCATTGTGTCCCTTCCCATTTCTTTATTATCGTTTTTTTTTTTTTTTTTTTTTAATGCCCTTGGATGGCAATTTTATCCATCATGAATACATGACAGCTTTCACTATTTTAGACAAAAGATGAACAGTGTAACTTTGAAAATATAAATACTTTTGAACACCATGCATCAATTTTTCAATTTTTACAAATTTTTCTTTTTCAGGTCTTTCGGACCCCCCGTCTATCAAACTGAAATGCACAAATTCTTTGTGCATTGGGGGTGGGGGATATTTAAGAATACAGGATACATGTTCTGATCGTGTGTGTGTGGGGGGAAGAATACAGTTACAGGGGAAATCTTTGTTACGTCAGATTTCCGTTTTCGGACATTTTCCCTCCATTTTCAAGTTGAAATACAAATATTTACGAAATAAAATGATATTTAACAACAATACTAGGTAGAGGAAACATCATGTGAAAAATAAAATTTCGATTACGGGAGAAATCTTCATTGCGTCTAACTTCCGTTCCCGAAAGTTTTGAAAGACGAAACTTCCTCTTTCACAGTTTAGAAAGTTTCAGGTGGAAAACATCCTCCACCACTACTAATTGTCCCAAAAATTCTATTCCGTTATGTATCGATCTCATAGATAACCCAAATTATGATGGAAAAGGAGAAATTCCTCGTTTGAATTCGCCCCCCATCAAAGTAGTTCAAAATTGGTTCATCAGCATCCAAGGTCATAGCTACCGTCTTCTGGTACAAACATGGTATCCTTCTGGTTGAGTACTTGGCAAAAAATGAAACAATAAATGCGAAGGCCTATGTCAAGACACTGAGAAAACTTGTGCGCCTTATCCGGACCAAACGGCCAACACTGAAAAACAATCAAGTGTTACTTCAGCATGATAATGCTCACCTGCATATTGCTAAACCAGTGCAAGCAGAAATCGTAAAACAGAGGCAGACCGGTCTTCCGCACCCTGCTTACAGTCCAGACTGGCACCTTCCGATTTTCATGTTTTCGGTCCCTTGAAGGATATTCTTCATGGCTACCACTATGAGAGCATGGACGATCTGCGAGTGGCTGTCCATCAATGGATGCGCAACACTGCTGCCAATTTCTTCCCTACCAGAATGAATCGACTTGTTGATCGGTGGAGGAAATGCATTGTGCTGAACAGAGAATACTTGGAAAAGTTACTTTGACTGTTCGTACCACTGTATTATATATGTGAGTATTATAGTTATACATCCTGTATTTTTTATTTCTTTCCTGTAATTGATAGGAATAAAAATCTGGATACTTATCGGACACCTCTCGTAATTACCTCTTGGAAGAACATCAAGAAAAGGTTAACAACAGCTTGACATTAAAGGATTTCGTTAACTTTAAAAGTCTGAGCCAAGTAATTTATTTTAATTAAACCAGAGATTAGTTTTTCATAATAAATCTGAAGATATTTATTACACATGAAACTTTTACAAATAAATTGTTTGGTACTGCATATACATGTACTATTCAATTCTTCAACAGAATTCCAAAGGAAGCAAAAATACAAACCTTTATTCAAATGCATTAAAATCATTGTTCTTGTTGCACAGCAGTAAAACTGTAGTAATTATTTTAAATCCTCAAATCACAGGGTCTCAAATCTATATAAACATAAATAACTCATTTTCATTTCTGCCTCAAAATTATATAGCAGTTCATGCCTTTTTACCTACACTTTAGATCTAACTGAATTATCTTCAAAACCCAACACTTTTAGTTAAGAAAGCTATTGTTTTTCATGATTTGTGTGTGTGTGTGTGTGTGTGTGTGTATGTGTGACATGCTGACAGTTCCTAAATGGTATCCAAAGATATAATGCTTAGTTCATGAGCTGCTCTTGTTTCAAAAAGATGAATAAGAATGTAACAATATGGAAGAGTTAACAATGATAAGTTGAATAATGACCACAGGCGGCAGCAGATATTTAAAAAAGCCTGTTACTACTATCAATTTCGATCAAATGAAAAAAATGACAGAGTTTCAGAAGTTACTTGGATAATTTTACAGGGTTAACAGTTAAAAAGAAAACGTGTGTGTGCATTTAGCCAGTGCAAAAATCCAGAAAATTCAAATTTTTGTCCTTCATAAGAGGGGGCAAGATGTCCCCCGGCAGCTGCCCTTTACCATGAGTAACACTTCCGAAGAAATTAATAAAAGCATATTGGGTTGGTGCAGATGAAATGTCCGAAATGAGAGTACCGCCTGCAAACAAACCCTCATAAAAATAGAAAGCACCTACCCGCCTAATCAAAGCAGTTGCCGTCTGCATTGACTGACTCATTTCTGCAAACGGATTACAAGGCTGTGGATCCTAAGGTAGTAAAACTTCAGACCAAGTCAAAGAATGTGACAACGGTCCATCATGTAGCTTGATCGTCTGGGAAGGTTTCTGCCAAAAAATGGTCCAGATGCCATAGGAGGTAATAATAGTCTGTGAGAGCAAGGTCTGCGAAATATGAACTTTGCGGCAGAGTTTCGTAGTGAACTCGTAGATCAAGTTGGCAGCAGATCACCATACGAGAATCGGCACTTTCAGAGGGTGTAGGGGTAATGCTGAACAGTGTTCAGGTGGCACTGCGATTCCCAACCATTGCTCTGATTACTTATCATTGTTGCAGAGAACCCACTTCTCATTCCAGGTTACGATTTGATGCAGGAATTGCTCTCATGTCTGCTTGGGAAGGAGGTAAATGCACGCTTCCAGACGATGTGTCTTACTGACTTCTGTTAATCTGTGAGGCACCCAGATATCCAGCTTTTTTATGTTTGTCAGGGCTGCCAACCATCGGATGATGCACACAGACATTTGCTGCAATCTCACAAACACTCTGCCATGGGTAAACTTCCACAATATTCTCTAGCTCCGTAACTGTTGCAGTTACAGGTGGATGACCAGGAGGCAGATTTGGAAAGGACATGTCGCCTGCTTAGAATTTTGTGAACAGTCGTCGTATGGTGCATTCGTTCCGAGTACCCTGCCCAAATGCCACATTAGTGTTTTAGGTCGCCACACCTACGAAATGACCGAGTTTAAACATATACAGAAAAAATATGTGCAACTGACTTGTCTGCAGGACCCACTTTGATCAAAACCTGTGCACTTATGACCAAACTTTGTCACAAAATGAGACACACAATGCATACACCAGTCCTTGTGATGTTGGTGGAAGACACCATTCCACTGGAGGGGTTGTATATGTCCACCCACTAAAAGTGGACACTTTATCTACACCAACCCAATATTTGATGCCTGTCCACATATAACTGAAATTAAAAATACAGAGGAACAGATGTACATATTTAGATAACTTTTTAAGCACAAATTGAAAAGTTTTGCAAATTACGCTTTCGTACCTCTGAGAAACACCACTAGATAAACCATCAGAAGTAGCAGCATCACCAACGTACACCACCGTACATCTAAAGAATGATGAAAAAAAAAAAACTCCAGTTTTGTTTTGTTTTTAAAAGTGCACACATGGTTTAAAACAATTCAAAAAATCACCTACCTTCCTGCCATTAACAGGCAGGTTTTCTAGGAGCTGTGGGAAATTATACAAAAAAGCCTTCAACAGAAAGTGGGCAACATGCAAATTACAAAGATATGCCATTGTGCTTGACAAGAGAAATAAAATTTGCCACTCTGATAGCAAGCAACTGTAACTGAGAAAAGTATAGCAAACATTTCAATACATTTCTATTGGTTCGTGTTTTATTTTCCCCTCTTACTAATTGAGATTTTAATTTCAGTAGCTTTGTGTGTAATTTTTTTCAAAATTCAGCCAAACTTACTGCTAGTTTTCTTACAAGTAAGATGACTAAAGTGATTTTGACAGAACTAAGTCTCATCTGCTACAAAAATCTATCCAATTAATGTATTATTTCCACTTTTTATATAATATATATATATGTCTTATCATAAATACTGTTACAAAGCATTCAATGAAATTAAAGAAATTTTAAGATATTTTAATATACCTGTGATATGACATAATTAGTACACTTGTGAATACATGGCAAAAATCACTTTTCAAAATGGCATCCTTTCGCCTTCACTCTCTGTGGCCACTCATCAATAGCTTTACACAGGGTCTCCACAGGAAAAGCTGCTTACTGCCCACACCAAAGAGCATTTGAGACTGCCACTACTGGGATGTCTCTTTCTGCAGGCCATGTCCTCCAGTGTGGCCCACAACTTGTAGTCTAATGGGTTGAGGTCTGGGCTACTTGAAGGCCAATCAGCTGGAGAAATAAAATGAAGTCTGGCACATTTGCCTGAAGCCACTACTGGGTTGGCCTGGCCTTGCGGACAGGCACGGAATCCTGCTGAAAGCTACACTGTTGGTTTTGGAAGAGGGTGTAACTCACACTTTTGACCACTGGCTCAAAAACCCTGTCCTGGTAGATTTTGGCAGACGTTTTCATTTCTTTCTGACAGAAATGGAGTTCTGTGGTACCCTCGTCCCACCAAACCATGACAGAAGCCGGATGATGGCCTTTCATGATCCTTGGAGCTTTCTCCCGAGCTTCTCTCATGTGGTTGACGTATACAGCCTGTCATTTTGGTGGTTGAAAGTCTCTTAAATAGCAAGAATTTTTTCATCAGAGAAAATGATGGAGGCTCCCCTATGGGTTCACCACTGTCATCCGTTCTTGCCGAAATTATTATGCAACATGTTGAAAATTTGGTTCTATCTAAATTTCCACACCCACCTTGTTTGTATTTAAAGGTACGTCGACGACATCCTGGTTATTTGGCCTCATTCACATGATTTATTAGAACAGTTTGTCGACGCACTATCTTCTATTTTCCCTACCATCAGGCTCACGGTTGAAATCGAGTGTAACAATGTTTTGCCATTTCTGGATATATGTATTAGTCGTAACTCTACCACCCAGGAGTTAGCATTTTCTGTTTATCGAAAACCATCTTATGTTTGTTCTATCATTCCGTATAACTCGTGCCACCCTTTTTAAGCAGAAAACTTCAGCGATTGATTTTTGCTTCAGGAGAGCTTACTCACATTCATCCACAGACCGAGCTTTAAACAGAGAGATTAAGGGAATTTTTAAGATGACTAACCTGTTTGGGTACCCGGATTATATTACCCGTAGGATTCATGAAAGGGTAATAACACGTTGTTCTACTACGTTGGTCAGAGAAAATGAACGTAGTCAGAAGTTCATGGGATCACTAGAATACTTACCTGGTGTAACAAATTTGTTGTCACATGTGTGTTCCAAATATAAATTTCAACTAATAGGCATTAGGTGTAACAATTTGTTTGCACAACTCAGACGAGACCGAGATAAACCTGATATTTTGCGAAGTTGGGGTGTTTACAACATTCCACTTTTAGACCCAATTACAAAACAGCATATTAGTAATTATGTAGGTTCTACAAGGAGGAATTTGGAGCTACGAGTGAATGAACACAAGTATAGCATTAAAGCGCACCTTTGTAATACAGCACTTGCACGTAATATAAATAATGGCACATTTATTCCTGATTGGTGCAAAGTCAGTATACTCCAGACTCCTTCCTCTGTTCATGCCCTATTGATAGCAGAAAGTGTTTTTATCATGGCATTAGATACGAAATGTTGTAACAACTATTACCCTGTCGATCTACCCGAATTTTGGAAGCACTTAGTGAAATCATCAAATTATAACATATGTATATAGCTTTTCACTATTTTTTGTGGCAACAGATGTATATGATACAACACCGTGTAAATCATGAATGACAATTAGTTAAGCTATGTAATGCCCCATGTGACACTGTATATATATATATATATATATATATATACATATATGTGTGGAGTAGGGGGGTTTTATAATCCAGTTTTTCTTTCAAGAATCTGTGCTTTAGAAAAAAATTAATATTTCCTTTTTTATTGCAATGTTTAAGAATTTGTAGTACTTTAGTATTGCTATTCAGGTTTAAATTCTCTCTTAGGCGACTAGGTAACTTGGCAATTTGTTATTGCTGAACATTATTTCCGATTCATTATGTCACTCTTACAACTTGAGTTTTCTATAATCATCTTTCTGTTTATTAGTAACAGATGAAGAGCATGGGTCGGGCCAGGAAAGTTATGGATGCAAGATAAATTGTTAACTAAAGCTTGGTCATACAACTCTATGGGGGTTATGATATATATTTAAAAAAAAAAAATTTTTGGTGGGATTATTACTTGCATCTATGACTTTGTAGAAACCCATTTCCAAATAGGTCTTTGTGGAAGTGAGAAAATGCAGAGTTTTTGCTGGTCCTTGATAAAGCCAAGGCTCAGTATTCTCTACACTTTCTACATTCAGTTTTTCTTTTACTCACACCGGTCAATACATAACTTTTTCTATGTTGTACTTGGTACGAGTCAAAAATTTTTTTGCTTCAGTCCCTTCTTAATAGAATATATATATATATATATATATATATATATATATATATATAGCTGCATAATACAGCAACATGGATCATCTGAGGATGGAGTGAACGGCACTCCGAAAGCGCTAATGGTTTTTAATTGTAAATATATGTTCATTTTTTAAATATATTTTGTTAAGACGGAGCTCATTTATTGCAAAGTGTTCTACTTTTCTGACAGTGCAGCCAGCCAGTATAAAAATGATAAGAATTGCTGCAATCTGTTCTGTCACAACGTTGATTTTGGGCTTGATGCCGAATGGCATTTCTTTGCCACTGCACACGGCAAGAACTCATGTGATGGGATAGAAGGTACTGTTAAACGTCTGGTAAGGAAAGCTTCACTGCAAAAAACTTATACAGTAGCCAGTCTTACAGCTCAAGCTCTTTATGAATTTTGTGTTGGTAATATTCAAGGAGTCTGTTTCATTTTTGCTGAAAGTGCTGAGGTCTTTGCTCTGGACTTGAAAAGCATTATGCTACCTTCAGAAAGTTGAAAGGAATATGTGAGATGCACTGTGCAGTGATCGAAAGTTGCAAAATCATTTTTGGAGCAGGTGAAATACATTTTTGGAGCAACAAAATGCATTTTCGGAGCAGATAAAATACATTTTTTGGTGTAAAAAAACATTTTTTCAGGGAAGATAAAAAATTAGTTGACAGAACTCTTAAGAAAAAAATGTTTTGGAACTACATGCACCCTACTCAAATTTAAAACATCTTGCATTGAAATACACACACACACATGCAAAGATTTTAGTTTTCAAATAGATCAAAAAATTTGTAATTATAGCAGGATTCTATTATTAATCATTTATTTTACAAAAAATGTTTAATTTTTTTGCTGCATTTCTCAATATTTAATTGCTCACTTCTATTCTTTTCTAATTTTTTATGATAGTTAGCAATGTTTTGTTTTGCTTCTTTTAATAGTGCCTGTCCACTTTCTATTGCACTCATGTCTTTTCTTTTTTTTCATGCCACATTCAATGTTCATCTTAGCATTGTTTAACATTTTATCAGAGGAATCCAACTGCTGCAAAAGTTCAGCTTCTTCCCATTTCAAATCACCTGATGAACATTCAATTTCTTCTTCTCTTTTTCGCTTATTTTGCTGAATTTTTCCAGCACTAACCTGCTCTTTATATTTTTTTCCAGGATTCTTTATTAGCTGTCAGAAGTTTTCTCACATCTCCATTTACTCTCCTGACATGATTTTTGTGCTTCTTGCTCTCCGCACGACGCCTACAATCATAGCGGCTGCCACGCGCAAGGCTAAAATTGCTGCAAAATGGCTTACAAAGCGTGAGTCAGCAAAACTTTAGATGTTTCATAAAAAGGCCATTCTTTACTATATATGTATATTGCGATACACTTGACGAGTTTTATCTGACTTTATTCTTTTTTTTTGCCATAGCTGTTTCACTGCTACGTTTCATTTTGTTTTAATCTAAATTAACCCATTCCACCCATACTCACCCAGTACTCTTTTTTTTTTTTTTTTTTTTTCTGCATTAGAGGCAACAACTTAGCCGTGAAAGTTTAGCTTTGGCTCGTTAGCCCCAACATATGAGCTATAGAGGCATGCATCATCGGCGTGGCGGGGGACACCCGAGCTATTTGGCGAAAAAGAAATGTGTCGCGAGCGTCGACATGCAAGCTATAAAGGCATGCACCATCGGCGTGGCAGGCGACACTAGAGCTATTCGGTGAAAAACAAATGTCTCGCGAGCTATAGAGGCGTCATCAGCATGGATGGTGATGCTCGATATTCGGTGAAAAAGAAATGCCTCGCACAAGCCACGACACACAAGCTATAGAGGCGTCATGGGCCGGATGACACCCGACCTATTTGGCGAAAAAGAAATGTCTTGCGAGCTATAGAGGCATCATCGGTATGAAGGGTGAAACGAGAGCTATTCGGCCAAAAAAAAATCCTCGCGAGCGCCAACATGCGATCTATAGAGGAGTCATAGGCGTGGCGGATAAAACCTGTCACGCGAGCTATTAGGCGAAAAAGAAATTCCTCGTGAGCGTCAACATGCGAACTATAGAGGCGTCATCGGCTTGGCAGGTAACACCAGACCTATTCAACACAAAATAAATGTCTCGCGAGCACCTATATGCGAGCTATTTGGCGATTTCGTAATGTCTGGTGTCACCCGACAGGCGAGTGGAAAGGGCACGACGTTTGCACCGAAATTTCTATGAGCTCCCTCTCGGTTTTTGCGCACGGCACTCTCAAATGGCTGAACGAGGAATCACGTGACAAAACTCACCCTCCGTTGGCGGGGGAAGTCAGAACATCAAAGGCGTATAAGGGACTATCTGTAAATTGCGTTTTCTCAACCAAAAGATGGTAAAAAATAGAAAATTGCGTGCAGGGATCTTGTGTGGGCCTTTCCATAGTTTCTTGGGGCGACTTCTGTAAAACTGAAAGATGGAGTGAAAGTTGGCATTTCTGAATACCTATGAACCCTTTGGAAACAGAATCATCCTATCCTGCCACGGGAGAGCCATTTTCAGTCATCCTCCGCGTCAACGAAGTAGCCAACGACTGAAGTTACGCTGTATTTACGTAATCACGTACCTAGCCCGAAACGAAATAACTGCGCCATCCCAAAGAACAGGGAACGATATAGAAACAATCTCAATTGCACAACACTCCGAAAGACCTCCAAAACCATCTGTAAACAATCTTCATCAGGATTTCATAACGTACAGCATCGTTTCTCCTACATACCACGCAATTACAACAAAACTCCTCCTCCATAAGATCCACTTACATTGCAAACCTATTCGCCACTTATAACAAAAAAAAAAATAATAATAATAAAAAAAAGACGAATTAGAAAGTAGGCGAAAAACATTCTGAAATGTTGGGATTGGCAGTACGTGCTGATTAAGCATCATTATACGTTTAATCAAATTACGCATAGACCTTTAAAAAGAGTCATTCCATTCGGCGTTTAAAACTGCATTTTTTTGCCATGAATTTTTTTTTTTTTCGCTCCCCGTTTTTTGCTGTGGATTGCAGTTTTGACGCAAATATTACAATTTTTTCGTAATTTGTAGCAGTTTGGTACAAGATAATGAAATTGGTGCAGTTCGGCACAAACTTTCCATCACTGCAATAACCTTTCTGCACTAAGCCCATTTGAAAAAATGAAATCTAAAATGAATTTAACCATTTTATGGGCTTCGGCATATCCCAAGAATTGTGAATCGCAGTAAGATAAAATAATTTCACTCTTACTTTCAGACCTATAATATGATATGTGAATGTCAAGTTGTTTCTCTACTTGTTTAGCAGTGGTTTTATCAAAATATACAGTAAAAAAATAAAGAACCAGAATCACGGAAAAGCTGTGATAGAAAATACGGAGTTAAAACCTAAATTTAACACATAGCGCACCTTTTTATCTTATAGCTTTAATCATTTGTTATACATGAATCATCAAATACAACACAATACATTTCTGCTAAATCAACTGCAAGATGCAAACAAATAATTGTTCTTTACAGCTGTTAATAGCATCAGTGCTTCTGCTCTCAAAATTTTGTCATTCAGTACCATTGGCTCCCATTTTGAAGTTTTGGTGCTACATGCTACCATCAAAGCATGATTTAAGAATAGGCTGGCTAACCAAACTTTTCATTGCTTTTCTATGTTTAGTGTCATCAGCATGTGAAAACACTTGTATAAATCCTATATTAGAAACATTGAAATTTTTGTTGCACTCAAAACATGCGGTTGAAAACACATCGTTTGGGTTAGCACAATACCAATCGCTGACCAAAGCACCATTTCTGTCCTTTTCCATCATACGAAACAAAATTTTGTCTTCCGCAGCATTTGAATTAATAATTCTCACTAAATCAAATAAGGTAAAACATGTAACTCATATACGTTTTCACAAAGTGGTCTAGATCTAATATACAGCAAGCAAATATCAGAACAATAACCACCACCACCAACTTTCAAAAATTGAAAGCTGTAAAAAATATTATGTCAAACATTTAGTTGATATGTCTACTGAAGTATCAAGTGTGTGAAATGTATTGATCATATCACTTAAAAACTGAATGCTCAAAATGAAAAAACAAAGGCGATCCCACTCTCAGATACTCCACCCCTACCACCTCTTTTGATTCCGAGCACTGCTAGCTACTACTCTGGTCATCTAACTGGGTAAAAACATAGAAAAAATAATTTTTCGAATTTTCAACGAAATTAGCTGAATTTTTTTACAGATGCTGCAGCTTGGTCACATAAGGTAACCCTGCTAATTTCACTCGAATCCACTGAAAACTTTTTAAGTTATGTCATGATCACCATCATCCACTATCAGTCCACTGCTGAATGAAAGTCTCCCCAAGTTTCTTCCACAACTGTCTGTCTTGAGCCTGTCTCCTCCATGTTACTCTGGCATTTTTTCGAATTTAATCCATCCATCTCCCATGTGGTCTTCTACAGGGTCTTTTACTGTCCTTTGGAATCCAGTCTAAAATTTTGGTTGCCTGTTCTTCTGGCAACATGTCCAAGCCCATTGCCAGTTTCAGGGATTTTACTCTGATCATGTCTTCCACTCTTGTCGTTTTCCTTTACCCATGAGCTCCTCTTATCTTTCCTGGTCGCACCAAGCATGCATATTTCCAGGCTTCTTTCAGTTGTCTGCAGCCTTTGTATGTTATATATAGTAAATTTATTCAGACATTTAGAGAAACACTACTATTATGCCTTCGAGCATCATGTTTTGCTGAAGCTGACAACCAGTGCTGCGTGACCTAATCAGTGCCGGGAGCTACTGTTGCCCGTTATCATTTGCAAGGCAGAGAAAGCATATGGGGTAATAACATTCTAACTCCGGAAGAGTTCCTTATTCTCATTATTACCAATTACAGCTACTTTCTATTAAAAAAAGTCAAATTTCACAAAAATTGAATTATTTTTTCAAAATTTCAGAAATTTCAAAACAAAATGGTAAATACACTACTGTTTATGGAAACTGCAACAACACAAAGGACTGTTGGTATGAGCTTGAAACTTACAGGGTATACAACAGGTTGGGACATGAAAATTATTAAAATGTCAGTGAAAATGTGCATGCAGTTTCAGAGCAGCGCCCTCTGAATTATACAGTCTTGGGTATAAAGACCTGGCTCAAACAAGATGTTGCAATCAGTGAAAAATCAACACTGAGTTGAAAGAATTTCTTGCCTCTCACTATGCCAGGTTGCCAAAGATCACGTTATGAACACCTGACATACTTTGAGCGAGGAAGGATTGTTGGAACAAGAGAAGCTGGGTGGGACAAAAACCTAGTACAATGATGCGAACATGGCACCAGTGGAAGAGACGAGGCTTGGATGAATAGAAATCTGGAAAATGGACTGCAAAATCACACGACTGCATGGGACAACAGACATCTCTACCGCATGGTGGCAATGACCGATCGCTCAGCAATATCCATGGTGTTAACTCAGAGATGGAGCACTGTCACAGGTATCTGCTAGCACAGTTAGAAGTCTGCTTAACAGAGGACTGGTCGCTAGCAGCCCATTGCTGCGTGCATTCCTTTGACCCTCAACCACAGATGCCTCAGGAAATCTCGAACACAGACATTGGGGAGCTGATTGGTGACAAGTCGTGTTTTCTGACGAGTCATGATTCAACTCTTGTTTTCTGACGAGTTACGATTTAACTTGATACACCATGATGATCCCACACATGTTCGAAGACATTGTGGTGAATGGCACTTTGTAGCATCATACTGGCCTGACGGCAAGTGTCAAAGTTGGGGCCCCATTGGGTTCAATTCGTGATCTCGCCTTATATGAATTAGGGAAACCCTTAACAGCCAGCAATACATCAGGAATGTTTTATGGGCAGAGGCAATACCCTTCCTTCAGAGTTGTCCTGGCGCTATATTACAACAGGACAACGCTCAGCTGCATGTGGCCCAAAATGTCTAAGACCTTTTCCATGCACGACAGATACTTCTTCCCTGGCCTTCATGTTCGTCGGATATGTCCCTAATCGAACATGTCTGGCGCATGGTGGCAAAGCGACTGGCCCGTCAAGAGCTTTCGCCAGTCGCTACAAATCCACCAGTCACCACAAATGAACTCTGCAAATGAAAGTCTTGCATAGAAGCAGCCCGGCAGACTATTCTCCAGGATGGTATCAAAACCTCTTCCATCCAATACCACACTTATTTTTGCTCGAAGTGGCTTTGCCCAATGCTGCATTTTAAAATAAAAAAATAGTGTATAGCTCTACAAATTTAATTAGTTATCTCCTGTAACATGAGGATTCTGTGATAAAAATTTCACTTGATTAGCGCGGTTCTTTCTTGGTGCTGCAATTTTTACAAACAGTTCTGTATTAAGAACTATCAAGACAAAGAAACATCAGGAATTTCAGGACAGCTCCAACTTCTGATGTCATACATCATTTTATCAGCAATTTTTAATGCAAAAAATGTTAAATACCTTCTCTTGGCTGCCTTATTAAGGTGAACCACATGACTTTGGGAAATGGTAGAAGTGTCCTATTAAAAAAAAAAAAAAAAAAAGACATCCTGTAACAATTACCCAGAAGAATTTTTTATTCATTTATTATCACATAACACTGTTTACCTGAAGGCATTTACATTGGTGAGAAATAGAACTTAACACACAAGAGAACTGAAATTGAATTTAAAAATTTGAAACACTGTTCACTACCTCCAACACTAATGGCCCATTTTACACCAGTAATTAATCTTGTTCTCAGTTGTTCCCTTGGTAGAAACCAGTTGCTTTAGAATGTAATTTCTGCCAAAGTAAACTTTTTTGTGATATGACACACATGCCTAAAGAATGCCTTCATTGAAACTTAAGTCTTCTACAGAGGTATCCACCTCAAATCTGTGTTACTAATCCTATCACACCACTGAATGCATTTAGTTTTCTAATGTTCCTCTGCCCACATCTAACTGCCTAATAAATAATAAAACTTACTTTGCACCCAGCTCTTACAGCAGGAGCGTATTTAGAGGGGGTTTCATTTTTTAAAGTTTTTGGTTAAAATGCAACTTACCCTCAAATGCAGGGGAATGTAATGCATCAGTGTTTTTTTTTTTTTTTTTTTTGGCAAAAATGCATTTTTTATGTGTATATTATGTAATTGTTATGCACTATGTTTCATGTGGTGATTGTAAAAAAAAAAATAAAAAAAAAGGGTAGAAATGCTGAAAGTTAATAATGGTCAACAAAATTGCTGATTCTAATGTTAAATTCCTAGGATGAACAACTGCCCCCAAAAGTAGAACTAAATATCCTTGCTGAAGTGTTTTATTAATATATCATCTGGTCAAAAGGAAAAGTTGTACCCAACACATTGGTAAAGAAATAGTAGCACTCCGTTAAAACCTACTGTTTAAAGGATCAGAATAGTGTATTGAGCTGTACTGAAATATCACTTACAATCTGTAACAATTTGAAATCCTACACCCTACTAAATTAATTTGGACTCTAATAAAACTTTCATTTTGGTATTTGTTGGGTGTTTATTGAGAAAACATTTTTCTTCATATGGTTGTCTCATGGTAAGAGAAACAAGATCTTGTACTCTGCAAAAATTTCCATAATTTAGCCAGGCGAGAGGGTTTGGCCAAATAAATACAACTGACAGCAGTTTTTATACCCTAAAATCTGGAGTCACTTTTATTTACTGCTTTGTGTGTTCAGTGAGTCCAAAGTATTAGTGTACTTAATATTGTGCAGGGTATGTTTTACTTCTGAAGTTGTCAAGTTCATAAATCACCTCTGCACTTGGCAGAGTTTAATAGGATATGAAACCTGGGTCATCAATGGTTAATGCGGTAACATAATTTTTTTGTGTGAATTTTAGTCTTACCACTATATTTAACATCACATGCCTTCACAGAAATCTCTCAAGTGTGTTTTATTAGAAATTATTGTCTTAATTTAATTTTCTAAATTTAATTATTATTATTATTACATTTTTATGCATATAAGTAGTAAACATTTAATAACTATAATCTTTTGAACTAAAATGATATATATATATATAAAAAAAAGAAATAATATAGGATAGCCTTTATAGTCTTAAAATATAAAAAAAAAAAACCAACAAACTCTTCTGCTAATTTTGTCACAGTTTCAGGAGATGTTTAGTTAATAGATACCTACTGCTTAAATGTCACAGAATCAACATTATTCTTTTCCACAAAATCAATAATGAAACTTTTCAGTAAATCTGATCCTCAGTCAAAATTGGTATTTACTGAAGTAGCATGCAGGAAGTAAAGGATTACATATTATTCTTGCAATGCAGTCTTTATATTAGCTGTAAATGGGGAGTTTATGTTCAGTAGTTAATTTTGCCATATGATACCCTAAAAACATGACTTAAAAGTTTTGATAAATTGTGATGCACATATCATACGAGACTGACCAAGGAACAAAAATGGTGAACTTTTTAATTGGGCGAAAAAATCAGAACATGCGACGAGAAAGTGTGAATATAAAGCAGCACGAGCAAGATGGAATTGTTGACTATATTCCCAATATAAAATTATTGAATTCAAAACAAAATATAGTGATCTTAAAAGAAAATGCTTCAAAGACATCTATTTTTTAATTTTTCTTTTTTGGTACATCAGCTAATTTTCCTCTTGTGTTACTTTCTTCTCAGCAAGTTCCATGGCCATATTTGTCTTTTGTTGACTCTGAAGCTGCACAGCAATCTTTGCTTAGTTCTTCTTTCTGTTGATATAATTCCCTTCCTATTTCTCCACCACTTTTCTTTCCTCCTCCCCTTTTATTATATCAGATGACAATAATTTATCCATCATGCTGAAAGAATTTTCAGCCTCAGGACCCCGAATGCATGATATCAAAGCTTTTGCTACTTTAGATAAATAGTGTGACTTTCAGAATATTACTTTTGAACACCATGCATCAATTCTAACAAATTTTCAAACTCTGTCGCTTCCGTTTTCGGAAAATTTCCCCTCTTATCAAGCTTAAGTGCAGACATTTATTCGTGAAGTAACACTTAACAACAACAATGTTGTTAAGTGTTACTTCCCCAATAATATGAGAACATCGCAGGAAGAAAAGAAAAAAAAAAGCGATTTCGGGAGAAATTTTCGCTCCAACAGATTTCCGTTTTCGGAAACATCTTCCTCCATTTTTAGGTTGAAATGCGGTATTTGTGGAACAAAAAGGACATTTAAGAACAATACTGGGCAGAAGGAACATAGTGAGAGAAAAAAAACAAGAAAGATGACACCGAATTTTCGGGTGTAACAAGCACGTCTTTTGAATACGTTCTGACGCAAATTAAATTTATCAAAGCTATTCAAAGTCAATGGAACCGGTATGGAAAACAATAGCATCTGACGGAAGAAAGAAGTTTCTCAATCGGGTCTTTAATCCCTCAGATATTGCTGTAAACAGAATAGTAAGCTTACGAAATCTTAGAAACAGAGTTATCGACAAAAATAAGATGCGACTTTACGTCTCTTGGTGGGAAAACCGTGCATTATTTTAGGAAGAAAGGATTCACAAAAGGTTTATCCATATGAGCGGTATCGGTCCAAGAAAAAAATTTTTAGTCCAGTTTTCAGGAGCCCAGATTTTGCTACAAATACATCAGAAGTAGAAATTAACACTTATGACCCCTGGTGGCCAAACCATTCTTTACCAAACATTAGAAATTACGTGAAAAATATTTTCCGTCAGGTCTTGTATGCGATACAGGAAGAATTTTTCAAATCGGAGTTTTAAGAGCAGAAAACGCAATTTACCTTTGTGCACCCTAGCGGAAAGTCTATGATTTACTTGAAAATTTTGGATTTATAGGAAAAACATTTCGCATCGGAAACACTATCCAACAAAGAAGGGATTTTTCAAATCGGACTTTTAAAAGTACAGATATTGACAAAAATAAGATATACATCTACGCCCCTGGAGTAGAAACCATGCATTAATTCAAGAAGAAAATGTTCCTAAAATGTTTGTCAACATGAGCAGTATCGGTCCACAAAAGACTTTTTTTCAATCGAGATTTTAGAAGCTCATATGATTTTGCTGCAAATACATCAGAAGTGGAAATTAAGACTTACGCCACCTGGTGGCCAAACTATTTTTACAAAAATTAGAAATTATGTGCAAATGATTTCCCATCAGGAGCTGTATCAGTGCAGAAAGAATTTTTCAGATCGGAGATTTAGAAGCAGAGATATAGGGGAAAACGCAATTTACCTTTACGCCCCCTAGCGGAAAGTCTATGAATTACTTGAAAATTTTGAATTTATTGGAAAAACATTTCACACTAGAAACACTATCCAACAAATAAGGCATTTTTTAAATCGGACTCTTAGAAGTTGAGATATTGACAAAAATAAGATATGCATCTACGCCCCCTGGCATAGAAACTGTGCACTATTTTAAGAAGAAAATGTTTTTGTTGACATGAGTAGTATCGGTCTACAAACGATGTTATTTTCAATCGAGAATTTAGAAGCTCATATTTTGCTGCAAATGCATCAGAAGCGGAATTTAAGGTTTACGCACCCTGGTGGCCAAACCATTTTTTTTTTTTTTTTTTTTTTTTACAAAAATTAGAAATTATGTGCAAACGGTTTCCCATCAGGAGCTCTATCCGGTACAGAAAGAATTTTTCAGATCGGAGATTTAGAAGCAGAGATATAGGGGAAAACGCAATTTATCTTTACGCCCCCTAGCGGAAAATCTATGAATTACGTGAAAATTTTGAAATTATATGAAAAACATGTGACACGAAAAACACTATGGAACAAAAAAGGAAGTTTTCAAATCGGACTCCTAGAAGTCGAGATATTGACAAAAATAAGATATACATCTACGCCTCCTGGCAGAGAAACTGTGGAATATTTTAGGAAGAAAATATTCCGAAAAGGTTTATCAATGTGAGTGGCATCAGTCCACGAAAAATTTTTCAATCGATATTTTAGAAGCTCAGATTTTATGGCAAATACATCAGAAGCAAAAATTAACACTTACGCCCACTGGTGGCCAAAGTATTATTTACCAAAAATTCAAAATTATATGCAAAAGATTGCGCATCAGGAGTTGTATCCCCTGATAAAAAAAAATTTCAAACCGAAGATTTAGAAGAAGAGTTATCGGAAAAATTGCAATTTACTTTTACGCCCCTAGCGGAAAATCTATACGTAATTTGAAAAAGAAACTATATCCAAAATACTCTTCAACATAAATGGAATCGAAAGATAAAAGATATTTTCAATCGGATATTTAGAAGTAAATATGTGGAATAAAACGTATTTTTGAATTTGACATCATCTGCATTTACGCCCTCTAGCGGCGAAATTGTACATCGTAAAAAAAAAGAAATAAAGGATCATCATTCGCATGTTTCAAGCTTTCGAATGCAAAAAGAATTAATCGGACTAATAGTTGCAGAGATACTGTGGGTACGGACGGACGGACAAACCGATAACATAAGCACAATCTTTTTTTACAAAAGACGTGCTAAAAAAAGACTACGGGAGAAATCTTCGCTGCATCTAACTTCCGTTTTCAAAAGTTTCGTAAGACTGAATCCCATCATCAAACGAAAAACGAATATTTCTCCTCCACCATTACCCCCCCCCCAAATTTATGTTCGTTTGCGCATTGATCTCGAAAATGCCCAAAATGATAACAGAAATGGCGGAATTCTTCGAATCCACGGAAGAATCTTTGCCTGAAGACTACAGAGAAATCTTAACGCAGTCTTAACTTCCGTTTTTGGAAATCGTTGCCCACAGTTTCATTCTGAAATACAAACATTTATGCAATAAAATGACATTTAATAACAATATTGGGAACATGAAACATCGTGAGAAAAAAGAAATTACGAGTACGGGAAAAATGGTCACTCTGTTTAACTTCAATTTTTTAAGTTTTGAAAAATGAAATACTATCTCCAGATGGAAAACAACAACTCTTTACCCCTCCCCCATTTCTCTTCAGTTCTGCATCGATCTCTAGTATGACCCAAATGATGACACGCACACACACACACACACACACACACAAAACAGAATTCCGCGAATCCGCATGAAGACTCTTATGTATGACATATGTATCCTACATGTACCACTTACTCAAACAATGATACAATTTTTTTTAATACAGTCCGGAGTGATTCCGTATCAACTCAACACAATTTGAAGATATTTTTTACCTCACCATCTCAGATTTTAATGAAATTTGGTACATAGGTGGCCTCTATATAGATTAAGGAAAATACCAAATTTCATAGTCATATATCCACCGGTTTTGAAAATACAGCTATATAAAATGTCCAAAAACACCACAAAATTGGAAGATTGATGTTTTTAAATTGTGATTGCAGCTCCCCTGATTAAGATAGATGGGAAAGGTATCTTTTTGTAGTATTTTTTATGCTCTTTTATTTGATGTACAACACCATAGGGGTTAAGATTTTTAAAAAATTCAAATTTTGAATTTTTCAAATGCGACACTCCAAAAAATAGAATTTTTTTTTAAACAATCTTTATATGTTTGGTATTTGATTGTGTGAGTTGTAACTTGGGATGATAATGGGTTTACTTAAAAAGCTATATTCAAATTTAGCCTAACACAAGAGTTTAAAGAAAAAAATAAAATAAAAAAAACATGTAAACTGAAAATAAGTTTGGGCTAAATCTTAAAAAAGTTTCATTAATAACAATAGATATAGTATTTTTGTTATTTAAAACCATTTATTTAAACAATGTTTTATTTTTAATTGATTTGTTTAAAATCTGGGACTACATGGGTTTAAAAATGTTATTAATTTCATTATTCAGAATTTGTAATAATTCATAATACAATATAAAAAAAAATAAACAGACTTTAAAAAGTAATTTCAATTACTGCTCAAGAAACACATCAAAATAATAATAATAACATATGGCATTGAATTGCTTACATTTATGCAAATTATATTCCTCATCTTAAACTTAGATCATCACTTAAAGCAGAATCTCCTAAAATTTAAAAAAAGTTGCATCATTGTTTTGAAGTGAAATCACACCTGTAGATCCTTGATATAGTCTTTAAAAGCTTCAGTAGTTTGGTGTATTTCTGTTTCGGAGAGATTGTAGAATCTTCCTGTCGGAGTCGCAGGATTTACTTTACACAAGACGTAACTTGCAGGAAGCCATATTACATCTTGTGGGCTAGTTCTTTTGCTAGAACATACGCTACCCACCAGTTGTTTTCATAGATTATGGTTATGTAACCACTAATTTCTGTTATTTGCAGTCTGTCTTGTAATTCTGATACTTATTCAGTAGCTAACTCGTTTGATTCTGAGAACATCTTCACTTTTATTTTTGAATTACTCAATGGGATAGGAATAAAAGCATGAAGTTTCTGGGTACCGTGTATTGTTAGAGACTTGCCAGGGAGTTCGACGTCAGCCACAGTGTTGTGTCAAGGATTTGGAAATCATTTCAAACAAATGGAGAGTGTAGCAAACGTCACGGGGGAGGTCGTGTTCGCAGTACGACACCTGCAGAAGATCGGTACATAGTGCTATCAACAAAAAGACACCGGCGCAGCACAGCTAGTGAGGTAGCAAATCTGTTTATGGCTGCTACTGGCAAGCGGATCTCCCGAAAAACTGTCTCCAGACGTTTGCATGAAGGAGGACTATACGCCCGCTGTCCTGTTGTGTGCATCCCATTGTCCAGACGTCACCGTACCGCCCCGTTTGCATTGGTGCCATCAACATCGCAATTGGACTGATAACGACTAGTCTGCTGTCCTCTTCTCAGATGAGAGTAGATACAGTCTATCGTCTGATTGTCGACGACAACTGATCTGGCGTGATAGTGGTACTGCATATTGTCCAGCAAACATACAGGAAAGGGACAGATATCCGACATGTAGTGTCATGGTATGGGCTGGCATCATGATCAATGGCCGTACATCCCTCTATGTGCTTCCAACTGGGACTATGACTGGCCAACGATACATTAATGATGTTCTGCTACCTCATGTTTGCATGTTCCGTGGTGCTGTCGGTGATAGATTCATTTTCATGGACGACAACTCAACATGTCATCGAACAGTCGCTGTCCAGGAGTGTCTTGAGAGCGAGGATATTCAACACCTCGTATGGCCAGCACGTTCTCCAGATCTGAATCCCATTGAAAATGTGTGGGATGCTTTGGGGAGGAGTCTTGCTGGTCGCCAATGCCTTCCAATAAACAAGGACACCCTCATCCGTGCACTGACAGAGGAATAAGATAAATTACCCCAACAGCTGCTTGATAATGTTGTGCAAAGCATGACACGACGTGTGGAATCTTGCATCGCCCTTCATGGTGGCCATATCCCGTATTGACATCTTACGCCGAAACGCCTGCGGACGGTAATTGCATTTTTCACGTTTACGTATTCTGCACAAAATGGCCTGTTTGTCCCTTGAACACGTTCCAAAGCCTTCTGGATTTCAGAGCACAATAAATTGTCTTTCTTGTAATGTCCCGGCATTCTGACATTATTTTATTTCACTTGGCATCCAACCACACTTACTTTTTTGTGCGCTATATAGCCGTTTATGATCCGTCCTTAGCAATTGTCCAGCAGTGTAATATTAATGTACGCATCTTCAATACCGCAGCATTTCAGAGCCATTGTAACTGCTGATGGTTTCACTGAATCAAAGGCTTTTTCATAATCGATAAAAGCCATGCACAATGGAAGTTCATATTCCCTCGCTCTTTCAATTAGTTCTCTCAGTACGTGGATATGATCTATAGTGCTGTAGCCACTCCTGAATCCAGCTTGTTCTCTTGGTTGAGCCATGTCCAGTGTTACCTTCAAACGGCGTGAAAGAACTTTAGTGAAGATTTTATAAACCACTGATAGGAGGCTGATAGGTCTGTAGTTTCTGAGATCCTCAATGTCACCCTTTTTATGTAGCAGGATCATTGTAGCATTGTTCCAATCCTCAGGAATCTTCCCTTCATTAAGGCATCGACTGAAAATTTGGGCAAGTACAGTTTCGATTTCTTCACTTGCTTCTTGTATGATGTCTACAGTAATTCCGTCTTCTCTTGGAGCTTTTCCCCGCTTCATGTTCTTGGTTGCATGTGCAACTTCTGCTGGGAGAACAGGAAGAACTCTGGTACCTTTCATGATGTCTGGAGTACATGTATCATCCCTTTCATATAATTTGGAGTAGAAATCTTTTACTCTTGTCAAAATTTCGCCTCTATTTCTTGTTACAGAACCATCTTCTTTTCTCAGTGCAATAATCTGTTTTCTTCCCTTACTGAGACGTCCCTTTGCTATCTTTAGGCTTTGGTTGTTTTCAACTGCTTTCCTCACTAGTTCACAGTTGAATTTCCTTACGTCTTCAGTGATACTTTTTCGTACTGTCTTGCATAGCTCTATATATTCCACTTTGGAAGTCACATCTTCTTTAGTTGTCCTCATCTCTCTTCTTTTTTGCCCACGAACCATATAATATATATATATGATACTCACAGACAATGAAATTTGCGCACCTAGAAGAAAACACGCAACAACCACGGAACTTTGCAAATAGCTAGAGTGCGTACTGGTATGCAAATGATCTACGTTTTGTGCAAGTGCGCATGACCGCACACCCTGTGGTAGAGTTAAAAGCACGAACCTGCAGTCTTATAAACCAGCGTGTAGTCGATGCCCATAAAAGCAAAAAGCACCAGCCGACACAAGCAAGAGTACCGAGTGACAAGAATGCCAGGTAGATGTCAGAGATGTCGATTTATGCAACTTACGGACTTTGAAAGAGGCCTGATCATCAGGCTGAAAACTGCAGGATGGTTGGTGCGCCATATAGCCCGCCATGTGGATCGTTATTGACCATACCGTCTGGCTGTGTTGGGAGAAGTGGACACGTGACGGCACTGCCACATGGTGGAGCGGCTCTGGATGGACCAGGAGGACCACCGGTAGAGAGGATCGACGGATCGTGTGACAGGCATGAACAGATCCCACAGGGATCCGGTCCATTATACAGGCAGATGTAGCAGCTCCTGTGTGCCCACGAACCATTTCCTGATGCCTCGCGGAAGCGAATTTGTGATCCCAGCGCCCCTTACATGTGCTGCCATTAACACCGGAACACCGCCGGCTCCGTGTGCAGTGGTGCCAGGCTAGAGCGACGTATGGTGTTTACAGATGAGTGACGCTTCGTTTTGGGGACAGATGATCATCGTGTCTGGGTGTGGAGGTCCCCGGGTCAATGGCACAATTCCACTGAAGGCATTATCGTCTGGGGAGGCCCTACCCCACTGCAGGCATTATCGTCTGGGGAGCCATTGCCTTCGATAGCTGATCAGCTCTATTAGTGGTATGTGGATCATTGATGGGCCAGAATTATGTGAACGAGATCCTACAGCCACACATGCTCCTATTGCTGGCCGGGATTCCAGGAGCGCTATACCAGCAGGATAACGCCCGCTCGCACATAGCTCAGGTTGCCCAGTACTGCCTACGTCATGTCCAGACACTTCCATGGCCTGCCCGCTCCCTGGACGCATGTGTGGGACCAGTTGCAACGCCTGCTGCTGCCGTGTCACACTATTCAAGATTTGGAGCATAGCATCCAACACGTGCCGGCCAGTCTGCCACAGGACATTAGGCGTCTGTTCACCTCCATCATGGATCGTATTGCAGCATGTATCACAGCACGAGGCGGTGCGACGCGCTATGGAAGATGACCAGACTGAGTGCCACCGATCTCTCTGCAATTGTCCTGCAGCTCTGCTTTTGCCACCATGTGTATCATTCATCTGTATCATTACGTCCATAAAATTTCAGTTCAATCGAATGCTTCTTTCTTGGTGTGCAAATTTCATTGTCATGAGTGTGTGTTATAAAAACATTCTCAGTTGTTTTGGGACAACCCTTATATATAAATACATTGCAAAATTTTCTTGTCTAATCCCCCCTTCTCCTGATTTTTTTCTTACTATAATGCATAGAAATGTGAAAATTTTTCATCCTATTCAAAAAATGCTTTGAGGTTTCACAGTACTGTCAAATTTTAATAATGTATTCATCACCACTGTGAATATTAGATCACTCCAGCGGTTGATTTCCTTCTTTCCACGTTTTAGCATCACACAGCAACTGAAAAATTGTTATTCAGTCACCGCCGAGGAATTGAATTCCGGATCTCTCAATATCTAGCTGAGCGTGTTAGCCTTACACCACGGTGGCCAACAATCCATGGCGCTATGTGTGTTTTTCTGTCAGCTTCTGACATCATAAATCCGTAAGATGGGCTCAGCTACTGAGAAGTCTCCATCTGGCGGGCATTAATGGCCCTGGCTATAAATTAATTATAGCAGTTAAATCCAAAGGCGTGATCCAAAGTGAAAACAATTTTTCGGTTGCTGTGTTGTGCTAAAACGTGGAAAGAGTGATGTCTTTGTTTATTCATTGAAGCCACGGATTTTCAAAGTTATATACGCAAAGAAAGATCTTTCAACTTACTGTCATGCCAAAATATCAACATTTATGGAATAAAATATTTAACAAACAATACACAACAAAAGAAACACTGCGAGAAAAAAAATTAAAAAATTACCGTGTCAGGTGAAATTATTGCTTCTTCTAACCTTCGTTTTCGGAAATTCTTGCCCCTACTTTCAAGCTGGAATACAAAATTTAAAAAATTTATAGAATAAAATAATATTTAGCACCAATGCAGGTCAGAGGAAGCATCGCAAGATATATATATATAATAAAAAAAACGGTGGGAGAAATCTTCACTACGTCAACTTCCACTTTCGAAAAATTTCTGCCTCCGTGCTCAATTTTAAATACAAGCATTTAGATAACTAAATGGTATTTAACAACAATGTGGGACAGGGAAAAGACTGAAATTTTTGCCTGTATTTTTAAGCTCAAACAAACATTTCTGCGAGAAAATGATATTTAGCGGCAACATTTGGACAGAGAGAGCATTGTGAAAAAACAAATTAGGATTAAGACATAAATCTTTGTTCTGTCCTGCTTCCGTTTTCAGAAATTTTTTCTTCATTTTTAAGCTGAAATACAAATTTTTTATGGAATAAAACATTTAACAACAATATATTACAGCGCTGTGTCTAACTTCCGTTTTCGGAAATTGTTGCCCCCATTTTCGAGCTGAAACAAACATTTATACAATGAAAAACACAGTGAACATTGTGAGAAAAAGAAAACAACTACTATTACAGGAGAAATCTTCGCTTCGTTTAACTTTCATTTTGGATAGCTTTGAAAGACAGAATTCCATTCTCAGATGGAAAACGTGTGCCCATGATCGGAAGTCTGATAGAAGATTAAAAAAGGGTTCTGGGCAGCAGGCCTTGATTTCGTTTTTTTTTTTTTTTTTTTAAGCAGTAGCACTACTTGCTAGTGGCTGTATTTTTTACTAGCATATTGCATTATCTACCAGCGAAAGATTATTAACATTATACAGAAGAAACTTTAACATTTCTCCCTTCATTAGTCAATCATGACAAATTGTGACTTCACCCCTGTAACTGTCACATTGTAATGCTGAAAAGATTATTAATATTTAGATATAACTCACCTTTTCATGACCTGACAGATTAATTCTAACAATTTAATTTGAATGCAAATACTTAAAAAAACATTTTTTTGTTTAATTTTATTCACAAAATTCAAGAACACTATTCAATTTTTTTCTGCAAAATCAAAATAAAATCTGCAATGTAAGTCACCCACCACCTTGATTCTGCTACAGGGAAGGAAATTGGAGTATAATGTTTACCTCTGTGCTGGCAACAATACCATGTAGGTCATTCAAAAAGTAACGAGACTGACATCATAGCGCTAAAACAAACCCACAAAGAAAAATAAAGCTGTCTGTGTTGGAACATCTGGAAGGTCAATCATGTAACAACATGTCATTACAAGGCTAAGCTAGTTCATTCTTGTAGTATTTTCTGTATGGTTTATGATCTGGGTTTCGGGTCTTTTCATCATACCACTTTAAAACAGCAGGCCTGGGGTCAAACTTGTCTAAGGATGGGCCTTCAACCTCAATACTCATGAGAGCATTCAATGTTTGCAAGTTTAAACTGCCCCTTCAATCACCCTGGATTCTCTTCATGAAACTGAACCCAACCTCACATGCAGAAGTAGATAAAGGAAATATACTGGATATTTCTACCAGTGCCAAAATGTTTTTATAATGTTTGTACTTTACAAGAAACATTTGTTTCCAAAATGCAGCTGTTCTTTTTTGTACGTGTCTAAAATATTCCCCACGTGCAACGCAGTGGCGCTTTACAGTTCACACTAAAACATTCAAAAATTTTCCACTAGCAATTTGCTACTAACGGTCGAAATAGAGCCCTGGTTCTGGGGATGTCGTTTTTTCTGCACGATCAAAATAAAATCTGCAATGTAAGTCACCCACCACCTTAATTCTGCTACAGGGAAGGAAATTGGAGTATAATGTTTACCTCTGTGCTGGCAACAATACATGTAGGTCATTCAAAAAGTAACAAGACTGGTTGGTTGGTTGGTTAGTTGATTTTAATGGCGCAAGGGCCATGGGTGGCCAAAGAGTGCCAAACAAAAGACATCAAAATAGAACAAAATCAATAAAACACGTACACAAGGTTAAAAACAGGATGAAGCGGTAAAAATGAAAGATGGAAATGAATACGGTAAAAACTAGATTAGGTTAAAAAAGTCAATGTCCTTAAAAAAGGAGAACACTGTGGTCAGATCGCAGTCCTCACCAATGAGAGTCTGCAGCGTAGCTGCTCCTTCGTCCAACAAATGAGAATGAAAGTAACGAAAACGATTATCACAAAAACGAACACAAGTACACAAAACATGAAGGACGGTGAGACGACAGTGGCACGCCTCACACATCGGGACACTCTCGCCACACAGCAAAAAGCGTTGAGTAAAACGACAGTGCCCAATGCGGAGACGTGCAAGAACAACTTCCTCACGATGGTTCTTCCGCAAACTAGACTTCCAAAGTCCGATCTGTGGCTTGATAGAATGCAGCTTATTGCTGCCCTGCTGAGACCACAGGGACTGCCACTCGTCCAGGAGAATTGTCCGGATCAAAGGTCTAAAATCACAGAAAGACAGTGGCAGCCGAGCTGGCGACATGGAGGAAACAGACCTGGCAGAGAGATCTGCCAGTTCGTTACCCCGGATCCCAACATGGCCAGGAACCCAACAGAATCGGACCAGGAAGCCATCACCCTCCAAAGTTCCAAGAAGACGACGGACATCACGGATGACAGGTGAGTCCGTGTCTTCCGGAGAAGATAAAACTTGGATGACGGACTGGGAATCAGAGCAAACCATAGCGCGACGATGTGATCGAGACTGTATGTGGCACAAAGCGAGGTGTACCGCACGCATGTAACGAGACTGACATCATAGCGCTAAAACAAAACCCACAAGGAAAAATAAAGCTGCCTGTGTTGGAACATCTGGAAGGTCAATCATGTAACAACATGTCGTTACAAGGCTAAGCTAGTTCATTTTTGTAGTAAATGACGCAGAGTTCAGACGTGTTTCTGTAACCCAGTACAGATTTAAAACTGGAGCAAAGAGTGGCTATAAAATGTTGTGTGCTTTTGAATAAAACTGCCACAGAAACACATGAAATGATTAAAGCAGCCTATAAAAGGAAGATGCTTTGTCCCATGTAAGAGTTTTTAGTGGCACAAGAAATTTGTGAATGGTGAAGAGTGTTTGGGACATGTGCCACACTCCGTTAGGCTTTTGATATTGACCAAGGTTCGTACTCTTCCAAGCAAAATAAATTCAAGCACTTTTCAAGGACTTTTTAAACCTGAATTATCATATGTGTGTACTGTCGGTCGATCAGTAGGTAGGTATTTTAGTAAGTTCAGACCATTAATCTTAGCTGGGGCGGGCACACCATAAATGACCTGCTTGTTATCCCTTGCCCTTAGTTGGTTTATTTTACTAACTTTGAATTGCCCGTGGTTTGGTGTTTTTCCGAAATTTTAATTTGTGGAATATTTTGAAAGGGTACATTATTTTCGTATTCATCTGCTGGTACGACACTTATTGTTTGCTTTAACCTTTTATTTTTGATGCATGACTTTGATGCATTTTTTGATGCAGCCAGGAGATGAAGGGCTCAAAGCATGAAGCACAAGCAATTCCTGGATGTAAGATGTCATCGCTCTGTCCACGTTATTTTTATAAACAACGAATAGCAACTGAAAATATATATACATATATTCACCAATTCCTGGAAGTTCCATCCTCTGGCAAGAACGTGTCCCTAAGAATAGAAGCCCATCATAATTTGCGAATACATCATTCCACTTATTTTACACATATGGCTGATGCTTTATTCTGTAGCGATATCACAGCCAAGAAAGACACCAGCTGTCCACACACTCCCCTTGGTTGAACACAAGTTGGGCGCTATTTGATCAGCTTGGTGATTTTATCAGGACTACACAGAAATCTCCTACACATCTTTTTAGCAGAAACAATTATTTAACATATGCTCTTTCATATCATTACTTAAAAAAAAAAAAATTCAAGTACTGTTTACAGAGCCTTAAATATTTTCAAGTATTTTCAAGGACTTGAAAATGAACTTTTTTATTCAAGGACTTTTCAAGGTTTTGAAGGAGCGTACAAAACCATGCTGACTACAGAGGTTAATGTTAATACCATCGAGGCACGCCTGTGCTAAGACCACTGAATGACTACTGAGGAGGTTGCTAATGTGATGCAAATATTCAATGGTTCAGTTGATGACATGTGAGAAAGTGGTTGGGGGTACCGAAAGCGCCACTGCAAAGTGGACTCCCCACTTGCTCATGGATTAACACAAGGCAAATCCAGGGTTCATACTCTTTTTTGAAAATGGAAATTAAAGAGTTCTTAAGGACCTTCAGGCTATTTTTAAGGACCTTTAAATATTTTTTAAGGACTTCATAATCGCTGCATGCAAATATACACAATATACAAAATGTGAGTTAACTATTACAACATAAGTCATTTTAACACAATAAATCAATTTTATTGAAACTAATGAATATTCCATTGCACAAATATATGAATTAAAATTAGTTCTACTAAAATAAACCTAAATACTCCAACAGAAAAACCAACTAACTTAAAAGTTCCTTATATACATTACTTACTGGTAATACTGGATCCATTATTTGTCCTGTAGCATATCTTTGCATCTACAGAACTAACACTCTGCTTCTTTGTATTGTGGTGTGAAGCATAAAATTTATTTCCTTTGGAATTTCAATTTTCAACAAATTTCCACCCATTGTGATTATAGGCCCATCTTTGTGGTTTCAGAAACTTTTTAAACTTGCATTTGTTTTTCCTTCAAAGTTTATCCGAATTTACATTTTTTTATTAATTTAAAAATTCATTAACAAAAACAGTATTACAAATACTGCTTAGAATTTCATATGGCTGTGATTGTTAGTCTTTAAAATTTTTGGTATCTTTACCTTTCCATTCAATAACTTAATTCCTTCCATTAGAATTACTTTTACAAATATGTACAGACACAGGCTAAGAAACTAAACGCATTAATTCTGTGGGTGGCATCACTACAAGTGCTGCAGCTGGAAAAATAACACTTTTATAAAAATGCAGCACAGCTTGTTGATCTACACAGCTGATTGGCTAACTGACAAATTGATTGGCTGATTGGCCACAGCTGATTGGCTAACTGACGAATTGTAAAGCACCGATCTGTCTCCAGTAACACAGAAACAGCACTCACTTGTTCTTCACGTGCACTAGGACGACCTGGCCGAGGCTCATTTTTCACATTTTGGCGTCCATCACTGAATGCTTTTACCCATCTTGCAACTGTCCCATATGGTAATGCAGATTCCCCAGAAGCTTCAAAGTCTTTGATGACACTGTCGTGCAGTACAACCTCAGGAAATTTGATTTTTTATCCAACACCACTGCTCCAATTTCGAAAACATCATGACTAGACAGACGGGTAGCAACAGCCCATGTTCTTCTTGTTACTGCGTAAGTGCATGCAGTTGGGAGGGAGAGTCCCAATTCACAATGAGGTGTGCTAGGTATCCAACTAACGTGTGGGTAAGCAGCATAAACTTGTTGCGTTTTGCTTTGATTCTACAGATGTGTTGCCACTATTAAAATTCCAACCCTCGTATATAGTTGGAAGTTGGTGTATTTCATGTGGTCTTGGTATACATGTGTGACAGTTAGACGTGGAAATCCCAACAGTTCAGTAGTTGCGGTGACTGAACAACCAGCCTTCCTCATAGCTATTATCTGGCTGTGGTCAAACTCGCATCTCTGCCTTTACTCATGATTACTTTTAAATGACTGGTTTTTAATGCATAGAGACCTGCTCTATTTGTAGGCATTGCCAGTTTCAGTTTCTCATGTAACTGGACATAATACTTTTGCTTTGCATTTCAGTAGCGGGATGCATATAATAATTTGCCCATTTAGTGTACAAAGATTATCTACAGAATGTAAAGATGTTTTACAGTTCTGTAGTCTGTAACAAAATATTAGCAGGATTGAAACTAAACATTTCTGATATTTTGAAAGAACACATGATGAACTGCTGTCAGACAGAATTTACTTGGCCATAATAAATAGAAAAAACGCTAAAAGACAAGACAAAAGAGGGAGAATCAAATTCAGAAATGCCCGAGTGAAAAAATAAGGTAAAGTACAAAAGGTTGCATTTTACATTTGCATAAGAAGCTAGAATGATGCACCAAGTTCACTGCAAATAAAAAGACTTTAAAATCAGCATAAATTAAAAACTGCCACATGATTTTCCTCGAAGGAGTTAATTTCAGCATTTTATATAATGAAATGAATATATGTACAATTTGTGAACACCAAGATATACCAAAATTCTATAAAACAAATTCTTAATTAAAAAAACAAAAATTTAAGATTTTAACTTACAATAGGCTCGGGTATATTGCAAATGGAATGAATTGCTGCATCAAGCTCCTCTGCACCACCTGAGGCAGCTTCATCCGAAATACGTGAGGTGGACCTGATAAAAACCCATATGTTTGTGCACTTAGAAAATTGTTTAAAGTCTCCACATATGAAAATTACACTTTAAAACTAGATAAAAATCTGTTTTCTATGACATGTATACATGTGGTACAGGTTGTATAAGTATAAACCTGTACACTTGTTATTTATTATGAAATATTGTATTTGTACTTATAATAAAAACTGATTTTGGTTCAGTCTTTACAGTAGTTTTCATTTTTAAAAGCTTAACAGGGGAAAACACTGATGCCAAATTAAAACATGTTTCAAATTAAAATCTTTGCAATTGAAGCCACAAACAGAGAGCAAATGGGGTGGTAGCATGTAAGACAGGAAGTTAGAAAATTATGTGGACAGCATAAGTTCACAAGATGTTTCTTAATAACGATTTCGTTGACCAGAAATTAGTACTACCCCAACTGCACCACTTTCTGAGAAAAGATACACTATTTTGTAGTGCAAATAAAGCTAACAACATGGTATAGCACCATGTGTACATTTAGGATTCTATTCTACTATGCCATGAAGTAGTGAAGCCACAAAGTTACATCCCAGAGACAGAAATGCTAACCTGATTCAGATATTTTCAGTAGTACTCATACAAATGTTCAGTAGTTTTGGCAATTTTTCAGTAGTCATACCAAAAAGAATAATTTTAACCGAGGAAAACATGCTACGAGGCATGGGCTCCAGTCCCTATCGATTCAGAGATAGCGACTGGAGCCCATGCTTCGATGGCTCTGCTCACTTGAGCTGTGGTGGGCGGATGAGACACACCTGCCTCCTGAAGATGACAGGGACCTGTCGAAAGTACTAGAGGATTGGATGTGCGGGGCTGAATGGGTGTGACAATTGCAGGGGGAGTAGCAGAGGTTGTGAAACAGAAGGAGGAGTTCCATAATTAGAGTTGACTAAGGTTTAATCACCTGTGAATGTAAGGTTTATGTACATAGTTTTTACTTGAATTGTATGAATGAGTGTATGTGTGATTTTATCGAATTGACAAGCATTATAGTAACATATTATAAGGCAAAGGAAAAAAAAAAGAAAAAAACGATGTTTCACACCCGAAAATAAGAAGCGTAAGCAAGAAGTCTGTAAACCTGTGGAAGCCCAGTTACATCACGATGAATGACGTGTTGGAAGTGTGTGGTCCATTGAAGGTTACCATGATCTTTATGGTGAGTGGTTATTCCTCATGGTTTTTTCATTTATGAATTGCACGTAAACTATGCGCACTTTGCAAGAGGTTAATACCTTAAAAGTGCAAATATAATAAATGCTATTACTCATTTAATTTAATTAGTATTTTTTACTTACTTATTCATTTATATACATGAAAATCTGTATCAAAATATTTTAATTTTTCACATGGAAAATAATATACACCATGACCGAAAAAAAATTTTACAAACAAAAAATTGATTAAACAGCTTTCCCTAGTGATTTGGCTGTACATTGTTTTGCAGATTTGAGTTCCTCAGCAGAAAATATTTTTTCATAACACACTTGTCCACAGGAGAACATATTAATTTTTGCAATAAGAAGTGCTTCTACAGTTTCTAAACCTAAATTAGGTAGGAAATGGGTTTGATTTGGTTTAAAACTCGGGCTTCACGCGACAATAACACAAACATATAAAACGAGCGAAACACACAGACTCACATATGGTAAAAGGTTCGTTTAGCGGTAGCTTTCAGTCATCCTACGACCTTGATCACCCGCGATCGACTGGATGGGCTGGTTGCCAGAACTACAATTTGAAGTTGGGTGTGTTGGAAATGTTGCCAGATTTTAGAAGAGAGATCCAAATAAATGGGATTTGGTGAGGGGTCTCTGAATTACAGTTTTGTTGAACAAAATTTCAATGCTCTCTTGGAAAAGCAGAGATGCCTTGTTGATGAATGGGGCAACTTTTTTGGTTTCTTTCCAAATGGGAACTGCAAATTGTAGTTCTGGCAACCAGCCCATCCAGTTGATCGCGGGTGATCAAGGTCGTAGGATGACCGAAAGCTACCGCTAAATGAACCTTTTACCGTACGTGACTGTGCGTTTCACTCGTTTTTTATGTTTATGTGTTATTGTTGCGTGAAGCCTGAGTTTTAAACCATGTTACAAGTCAATACAACTTTCCGGCAATCAGGACTGTGCATGTTTCCATAATCGCAGCGTAGACGTGGCAAAACTCCTTTGTCAACTATTGTTTCTGTTGAACTGCAAGTCTTCAATGGTCTTCCCTCAATTTTTTCAAGTATGTAAACCTATTTTTTCTGGACGCTGTTCTAAAATCCTCCAAGAAACCACTGTAAAATTGCTCCGAGCTGCAATCTGTGACCTCCGCTGAAACATCGCTAAAAACGAACTCCTTTGCTATTCCGAATACCAAGCTCTAAGTTTCCAAACCTATTCATCTTTGCTAGATATCTTTATGATACGCATCTCCGAAATCGTTGCTACAGTGACCGAAAATGAAACCTCAAAACACTAAGAAATTTCAGTTTCCACTAAACAAAGTGTCCCGCCAAACCTACTCCTATCACAGCTGCAAGTCCATTGTCACCTCCCCCCACCTCGCTTCGTGAATCTCTCAGATACTTCATTTCCTCCAAAACTGGAAGCCTTCCTCTCACTTGGACCAAAATTCACTCCTGAAACTAATATAAATCTAAAAGCCACAATCTCCATGTTAGACGCAGCAGTTCACCGTACTAAACCAAAAGCTCAACCAATCCTCCGTGCCAAGGCAGCACTCTATCTTGCAAAAGCGGAAAAGAAACCCCTGCAGTATTCTTCCTCATTCCTCAAAGAAATCAGCAATCTAATGAAAGAAAAGAATCTTGCAATCTGTAAAGCTGATAAAACTGCTGCCCTGTCATCATCTCCAAAACTGTTCTCAATGAGAAAGCTGAATCATTCCTCTCAACTTCAAATTGTAAGATTCTAAAATCTGATACCACCCCCAAACTTAAAACTGCAGTTGAAAGACAACAAGAAACCCACTCTAAATACCTTTTTTGGAGATTTTACACCACCACCATATTTCCGAACTCAGGGCTTATTCTTCCAGATTAAAATTCATAAAACTGGTTTCCCTCTTCGACCACACGTGGAATATACTTTCTCACCCGAAACCGTGAAAGGAAGATTGTGGAAAAATGTAAACATCTCACCTCCAGTCATCCTTTTGTCAATTTCCTCCACTAAAGAGTTCATTAGAAAGCTCATTGCCGATGAACCAATTGCCGATGTGTTCCGATAATCTTATCCTGATATTTCTTTTGGTGCTTCCTATATATTGGCTGGTAATTTTGTTTTGGCTGTCCCCTATTGGAATTGAGTAAATACCCGCTTTCTGCAATACCGATGTGTTTCCGTGACCAGAAGCTAATGTGTTCTCGATATTTCTGGTCTTTATGCTAAAGCCCAAGTTAAATTTCTTGCATGCATCTTTCAATATACTATTAATTTCATGGTTGTAAGATATTGATCCACAATATTTCATTTCCTTTTTATCAGTTGGTATTCTGAAATGATAATTTCTTGTCTTCTCTGTTATCCTCTTTATAAGATTGCTTTTGGATATGACATCAGAATAATAAACACAGGCCGTATTTCTTATCCAATTGAATTCTTTATTTAGCAATCGGTTATTGGAGTTATGGGTTATTGCTCTATGACCCGAAAGCTGAGTACTTATATGATATAGGATGGTGAGAATTAGCTGGAATAACGTTGGCAACATAGTTAGGTTTACGGTATATCTGGAAGCCAATTCTATTATTTTGGTTTTTGTGAAATAAAATATCTAAGTAAGGTAATGTATTATTCTGTTCTTTTTCTATTGTCATGTTAACTGATGCATAATATGTGTTATATGCTTTAAGAAAGACCTGCAATTCTTGTTCACTACGCTCCTAGATCATAAAGATGTCATCCACATATCTACAAAAAAAAAAAAAAATGCTGGTTGTGGAATATTATTATTTTGCATCACAGATTTTTCAATCTGCTGTGAGACTACTTCAGAAAGCAAACCTGAAATAGGAGAGCATAGGAGCATCTGCAATTTGTCTGTATATTGTTAGTGCTTCTATGGACTCTCCTATTTCAGGTTTGCTTTCTGAAGTAGTCTTACAGCAGATTGAAAAATCTGTGATGCAAAATAATAATATTTTCCACAACCAGCATTTTTTTTTTTTTTTTGTAGATATGTGGATGGCATCTTTATTGATCTAGGAGCGTAATGAACAAGAATTGCAGGTCTTTCTTAAGGCATATAACACATATTATGCATCAATTAACGTGACAATAGAAAAAGAACAGAGTAATACATTACCTTACTTAGATATTTTATTTCACAAAAACCAAAATAATCGAATTGACTTCCAGATATACCATAAATCTAACTATGTTACAAACGTTATTCCAGCTAATTCTCATCATCCTATATCATATAAGTACTCAGCTTTCAGGTCATACATCAATAGAGCAATAACCCATAACTTCAATAACTGATTGCTAAATAAAGAATTCAATTGGATCAGAAATATGGCCTCTGCTTTTGGATATGACATCAGAATAATAAACAATCTTATAAAGAGGATAACAGAGAAGACAAGAAATTATCATTTCAGAATACCAACTGATAAAAGGAAATGAAATATTGTAGATCAATATCTTACAACCATGAAATCAATAGTATATTGAAAGAAGCATGCAAGAAATTTAGCTTGGGCTTTAGCATAAAGACCAGAAATATCGAGGACACATTAACTTCTGGTCATGGAAACACATTGATATTGCAGAAAGTGGGTGTTTACTCAATTCCAATAGGGGACAGCCAAAACAAAATTATCAGCCAATATATAGGAAGCACCAAAAGAAATATCAGGATAAGATTATCGGAACACATCGGCAATTGGTTCAAGAAAGAAAATAAAACTGCACTTATCGACTTCTGTATAAATAATCAATGCACACCACTATGGGAGGAAATAAAATTGATAAATCAGCAAAAAAACTGGAGGACCATACAGATTGCTGAATCCATCTTAATAGAGAAGACCAAATCATCAAACTGCAATAACAATTCACCATGACCTTTCATATGTCTGGAGAAATTTAGTGGACACCAAAAAAGATTAAAAGAGGAGCATAAAAATAAAATTAAAAGAACGACAAATACAGGAAAATCAAACTATGACACCAGATGGCACCACCATATAGGAGGAAAACTAACCCATGTGTAATGTACATGACTTCTGGAGGTACAAAACGTTGTCACTTGCCAACAGACATTTCATTTCCTGTTGAAAATGCCTAGGAAGGGGCTAGGGCGAAACGCATCCGAGGACGCTGGTGGACGTGATGAAGTGGTGCACGCATTATGTAAATAGTTCATTCAGCGTTTCTTCTGGCCATTCATATTTTGTTGTTCTTTTAAATTCGTTCACTATCAGCCTTTTAGATTTGTTCACTATAGTTTCTTGGATTGTTCATTGTTAGCCTTTTAACCTGCCTGTGGCACAGGTCATCACAGGGTTTTTATTTTCAGTTGTATTATCCTTTTGAGCTTACGATACAATATATAGCAAGGTTCTTTGGGTCGACTACTACTTTGACATTGTTAAACACTATATTATAGTCACCATCGGACTTTTTGCAATGCATAGCTGTTGAACACCTGAGACCAAACAACTTGCGGAACTACGGTGGTATGAGAACAAAAACAACCTCTGGACGAATATATGTGAGTAATTTCTCTTGCTTTCTTTTAGTCTATTTTTTTAAAATAATAAACGTCATAATTAACTACACCACCATAATCACATGTCTGTATTTTAACGTGCGTAATAGCAATTTTAAAAGAGGTACTTAATCTTTATATATTATCAGCTAAGGGGTTGGCAACCATGAGATTCATCAACTAGTTCTGAATACTCTTAAAATTTAAACTATCACGTAGATCCTTTTCTCTCCACTTCATATTTGTCTTCTACATTCCATTTCATTTCTATGCTATATTTCTGTTATTTTATCTTTCTTGTAAAGCCTCTCTTGGCTACCTTTTGTTTTCAAGACCCTGAGGCTATCAGAATATTCGAGGGCGATGTGTTTTTCCATTTCTCTTTGTCTTTCTCTCTCTCACACATACACACATCTACATGTTCTCCATCATGGTAGTATAATATAGGGGCTAGTGAATAGTTCCAAAGACAACAGCAGAGACCAAAATGCAGTCTAACTGCACTCACTTGTGGAAGAAAGTAAGGTGAGCAGCACATTCACCAAAGCAGTCTCACACACAAGAGCATGTCACCAGAGCAATGAGTTATCCAGCAGTGGCATTCCAGTGTTTCAGTTTAGGTTTTTGGTAAAAAAGTTTGTTTCCAAACTGTTGATCCCACGTGCACTGCCAAACACTCAAGGTGTCAGAGCAAATGTGCCTGCAGAAATCTCAGTGAATGATCTGTAAGTCAGATGCCTTAAGATTTCAAGCTGATGATCAAGAGTAGCAAATAGAAAGCAAGTAATATAGCAAACATTTACACTATATTTTAGTTAATTTTATTGTTGATTTGGAACATTAATAAAACCATATATTGTAGAATAACAGCCTTTTTAAAGCATTTTTTAAAAGGAAAATCTAAGTACAAGCACCATCATTCACAAATAACAGCTAAGTCTCAGTGATGGCTTAATGATTGACAGAAACAGTAATAGTACAATGGTACTGTCTAGTCCCAAAGATGTGCTACAGTCCATGATATGATTAGATACCATACCTTCAACAGTGGAATTCTCTTAGGTTGAATTGGAGTAGAATATTATGTACATGGTAGGAAAGCTTTACTTTTTCAAACGTGATCATTTCAAAAAGTTTTCATGCATTTTTAGTTTTTACATCCTACTTCTTTAAAAAAAAATATAGGTTATTAGTGTTCTCATTGGGATATGCAGTTCTCTTGTACAGTTTTCTCTGAATAAATGATGTGATCTCTATGAATAAATACAAAATCTTCAATTTCAATCAAAAGAGAAACACCCCTCCCTTTTTGCAATTTAATGGAATTTTTTAAATAAGAAATGCATTAAGACACTTTTGATAAACTTTGCAGAGAGTTGTTGTATTTCTTTCATCAACAGTTAGTTTTTTTTTTTTTCTGAAAATACCAGTTTGAAAGTTATGGCATTCTGAGTTATTTTGTCCACTGACATAACATTCAGTTGGTTAAGAACTTATTTTGCCCACTGACCGTAATGTAGTACAGCTTTTTAATGTGATAAATGTACAGAAGTGTGAATCTAATGAAAGTTCAAACTTCTGTATGTATACCTTAAGAGAGACCTCTACCTCTCTAGTAGGGGCACAGCCAGAGTTAACCCCCATTCTTTGGGGCTTCTGCCCATGCTGTTTATCCCACAGTATAGCATAAGTAGTGCCTGGTAGGGTCACCAGCCAAGCGACTGCAGCGAGAGTGATTCAGAGGGGGGGGTTAAAGTTAGGAACTTCAGTGGCATTAAATTGATTGAAAATACATATAAGTTTTAAGATTGGAGTCCTGAAGGTTCCTTAAAATAAATAAAAGTTTATTGTAAATAAAGAAGAAGTTCTGAGAATTATTTTTTTTAATGTGTTAAGCCCTGTGTCTCTGCTGAACTATGAAAAGCATTTTGCTGCTGAGAAGCAGTGTATCTCACTTGTTTAAAAGACGAATTCCACTGCTAGAATTATTTTGTGATTAATTGTAACAATAATTAGAGGATACATGTGACTTTTACTTTTTTTTTTTTTTTTTTAAACAAATTTCCGATAGCCGTCCAGCACTTCTAGATAGAGGGCATTTCTATTTAAAGGTGTTTGTCAACGAATCTTCAGTTTGTTGTTCCTAACTTACTGCATATTTTTTTTATATATATAATTCATGTAATGTTCGGTAAAAATGTGCTGATGAGCCTCTTTTTGGGGTTACTGACGAGATTTGTTAAAACTCAAAATGTAATTACAAACGCACTGTAAGAAGTAAGGATCTCGGTAAGAACTATTATTCTATTACTGGAGATGAGCTACAGACTGACGATAAGTGGCGACATCTCTCGTACTTTTCAGTCAACGGAGCAGATACTCACTCTTTGCCATAGGAGAACCGTGATTGGACAGGTCATATCCTATGTACGAGGGTCTCAGAAAATACACATAAGGAGTTTTCATAGTTAGTAGTATCTGATCAAAAGAGAATATTTTTCAATCGGGTTTTAAGTCCCGCACAGTGTCATCGAAAGGGAAAATAATTTTTTTCAATTGGATATTTAGAAGCAAATATATGAAATAAAATCCATTTTAAATTCGATACAATTTCATTTTGCGCCCACTAGCTGCAAAGTTGTGCTTCAGAAAAACCAGAACGAATGGATCATCATTCTGACATTTTAAGAATCACAATAGAAATTTTTTTTTACAAATCGAACTAATAATTGCAGAGATATGGTCTCCCTAGCCAGCCAGACAAAGTGATAACATAAGCACCACACAAAAGATGCTAATAACGTAGCTTCAGTCCTCCTAACAGACATGACCCCCCTTCCCCGCATTTTGCAGGGGGTGGGGAGGGAAATTTGTCAGACATAAGTAATGTACTATTTAAGCAGGTGCGAATGTAGCTTTTTGGACTTTGCAATAAATACTTAAGTTATGTCAGTAGAAAAATCCTCAACTACAAAATATCACGCAGGGCCAAAAAGGGAGGAATGGATAAAATTCCAGGACATGTAACAGAATTTTAGGACATTTCCAGGACAAAATGGAATTCCAGGACTTTTCCAGGACACATACAAACCAGGCTTAGAGCTTTAAAAAGTGTATCAAGGTATGCACATTCAGAGGGCAGAATATTATTGATTATTGCAGTAGCTGCAGTCCCTAGTCTTAGCTTCTTTTTTTTTTTTTTTTTCCCCTCAGGTAGAAGAAATATGTGATGAGTTCCTTTTTTTTTTTCTCTTTCCCTATATAATTTTTATTTCTACCTGTGAAAGTTTTTATTGTTTTTCGTAACCAGTACATGTCTTACACAGTGACCAACCCCGCAGATTATTTTGTAGCACCTCGATATCCATCACAGAATCAAAATTTTATTGAGAAACTAATTAAATCTAATCAGCAAACACTTTTATGTTGTTAATTATTAGAAAAAAAATTACGATTACGGGAGAAATCCTCACTCCGCCTAACTTCTGTTTTCGGAAATTTTGAGAGGCGGAAAACTTGCATCTTAGGGAGTCTGCAAGATGGTTTAATCAGGTTCTGGGGATGTTATTTTTGTCTGCAGGACAAAAAGAAATCTATGATGAGCATCGGCTTTCGCCACAATTTTGCTAAGAAGATTAGTAGAAAATGAAGCTGCGGTGTACATCTGCCATTGCAGCGATTGTTCTACGGGGATGAGTACAAAATAAACCTGCGATGTATGTCGCCGTGATTCTTCTACAGGGAGGAGTACAAAATAAATCTGCGATGTATGTTGCCTGTCGCCGCTATTCTGTTACGGGGATGAGTACAAAATAAACCTGCAGTGTATGTCGCCCGTCGCCGCGATTCTGCTATGGGGTGAGTACAAAATAAATGTGCGATGTATGTCACTGCGATTCTTCAACGGGGATGAGCACAAAATAAACCTGCGATGTACGTCGCCAAGATTCTTCTATGGGGACGAGTACAAAAAAAATCTGCAATGTACATCGGCCGTCACCGCGATTTTGCTACGAGGAAGAGTACAAAATAATTCTGCGACGTACACCATCCTTCACGAGAAAAAAAAAAAATACGATTACAGAAGAAATTCTCACTACGCCGAACTTCCGTTTTCGGAAATTTTGAAAGGCGAAAAACTTGAGTCTATGATAGGGAGTCTGCAAGATGGTTTAGATAGGATTCTGGGGATGTCATTTTTGTCTGCAGGACCAAAAGAAATCTGCGACAGAATCGCCCGTAGCCGCAATTCTGCTACAAGGCTTTTGTCTGAAAAGGGAAAAAATGACTATTAAAAAAAAAAATCATATTTTTGGCTGGAAAATCATATTAGCGTACTGCAGCACGATTTATCGTACTAAATACGATAAAATTGTAACAGTTGGCAGGTCTGCAAACTTATCCCTTGCACCATAAAACACCTGTGAAACATTCACACTTCCACACATTACAAATGTTAATATGATGTTATGAACCAGATGCCTGACCAATTTTCTACTGAAAAATCAAGTAACTGAGATTTTTAAAAATGCAGATTTTAATTTTCACATACAATAATAATGGTTTGTGGTTTTTGCAGTAAATATTTACATACCCTACACATACAACAAAAGTTAAAAGTCTCAACTTCAGATCAATTTCCTTTTGAACTGTTACACAGCACAGTTTTCTCCCCTAGCTGATAAAACAGAACCTTGTCAGACAGGTTTGAACCCAAATTTACCCTATATCTTATTAATAAGGTATATTCTAAATGTATGTTCACTTTTAGAACTGATGTGAAGAGTTAAAAACCATGGGTCAATCCAGGCGACATTTGATACCGCTGGGCGGTATCTTCACAAAAATATTTTGAGCTGAAACGGTATCTGCACAAAAATATTTTGAACTGTGATGGTGTCTTTAATTTCAATACAATTTTATTTTAAGAAAAATATTTTTGTGCGAGAGGCATCTTGAATATTGTTTTATCTGTGCTTTCTTTCATTGTTACGAACCGTTTTGGGTAAAATGGTCTCTGACGGACACGTTTCAATCACTGCATATCACTAGTGGCAGCTGAGGTGAACACCTCGCTCACACAGAACCCCAAAGCATTATGAGTGCATTTTTTTCCCCACATGCATTTTCCAGGGCTCAGAGCAGGGATGGGCACTAGGGTGGAGCGAAAAACACTTTTTTTTTAAACTTGAAACGTCACCATGTGCAATAGTTGCGATTTTATTACTGAAATGACCCCCGAAATATGGATGACATTATTTGATATCTTAGGCTGCCCCAAGAACCTCAAAGTTTGAAAGTTATAGGGGGAAATGGTTTAAAAACACCCGCTTTCTCCATTTTGTAAATATAAAAAAAAACTGTCACCATGTTATTTAATATCACCTTTGAGTGTATAAACACAGGTAAAAGTTCAGCATACATGAGTTAATTTCTTAGGCTTCCCCAGATCCTTTAAAGTATGTAATTTGTGCCAAAAATGGCATGATAAGTTCTGTAAGCGTTAAGTTTGACAGCAGACTTATTTTTACCAATTTGAGCTTAACATTAACAACCCCCCCCCTCTCTCATACTTTCTGAAAACCTCTTGTTGATTTTCAGAAACATAGCTTGCTGTTTTGCACTCTGCTTTGCTTTTGTTACCTTTTTCATCTCAGCCCACCCCCTCTCTCACAGCGAAGCTCTGTTTGCGAACTCGCCATCTCATCAAAGTCACACAGGTCCATTTGGGAGAGTATTGGCGGGTTTGCGTCATAATGATGCAACAGTTTCTTTCACTCCTAGTGATGTTGATTGGATAATACCGGCATTTTCATTTTGTCGTCCAACTACTTAAAATGGCTGAAACAAGAAATAAAGCTGATTTCCCTATCCTCGGGAGTTATAAAGAGATGCATGAGAATGTGTTGCCTACGTACGAAGATGTAATGCACCATTACTACCTTGTGAGGAATACTCTTAGGCAGGAAGGTGCAAATTATGAGCCTGCTGAAGGAAATAGCAAGTATTGTCGCGGACAAAGTGCTAAGTATATCGAAGAAAGCATCTCTTCCGACATCTCTCCACAAATCTGTTGCAAAGCGTATTACCGCATACAACACTGAAATCCGAACGCTAAAAAAACACGCTGCAAGAATGGATGAAGCCTACCAAAAGAAGATTGAACAATTTCGTGCAGATTCGCAACTTATCTTTGACATATGCTCATGCAAGTGCAAATGTTTTAGAACCTGAAAATGCAGCTCTGCAAAAAGGTACCCGTGAAAGAGCGAGACTTTCTGATGGACCAGAGAACAAACAGAAGAATGATAGTAGGTGGGCTTGATGCAAAAACCACCAGTGTACTGAAGAAAAGATCAGCTCAAAAGAGTGATAGGGAAGAGCATGTCCGTACGAAATTACAGAAAACTGCATCACTGTAATCGGCCCTGCGAGTCGAGGATGATCCTTCAGAAGAGGATACAAATACTAATTCTGCAGGAAAACCAGACGAGCCGGGTCCTAGTCATTTTGTTGGCCTCTGAGAAAGATTACGATTTCACTCCACGTCGTTTTTCGAAACCTAGGCGTCAGATGATACTGTCTGCATTTTCTAGAAAGTGCGATAGGCGAGGCATCGGCGACCGAGCGGCAGCTGATCTTGCGTCGGCGTTGCTTCATGAGGTAAGTGAACCGGTTCATTCAAAAGAATGTAATGTATCCGTTATCGACCGGCATAAAGTACGACGAGAAAGGAAAAAGACCCGTCAAACAATTCAAGATGAGGTAAACTTGACTGGTCGCAAGATTGTAGCTTTATTTTTGGACGGAAGAAGGGATGAAACTCTTACGAATACACAGACAGATGATGGCAAGTGGCACAAGCGAAAAGAATGGGAGGAGCATATTACACTTGTTGAAGAACCGGGTTCAGTCTATTTGGAACATTTTTTGCACCGAGGAGCAAGAGTGCAAGGGACATTTCAGACGGTATCTTCAGCATATTGAACCAGAAGGCATTTGACTTGTCAGAGTTAGTCTTTATTGGAAGTGACTAATACAGGCATAAATGCAGGTGTAATTAGGCGCCTTGAAGAGAAGCTCAACTCTCCCGTACACTGGATTATATGTCAACTTCATTTTAATTAACTGCCTTTACGCCACCTCACTGAACCACTTGATGGGAAAACATCAGGTCCAAGAGGATTTAGTGGATTGATTGGAAAGCGCCTGAAGACGTGCGCAAACCTTCCTATAGTTAATTTCCAGAAAATTGAACTTTCGCTTCAGTCCGACATTAACTATGGAGATCTTAGCTCGGATCAACTTTATTTGTGGAAAATTTCTAAAGCAGTCTCTGCAGGTGATTGCCCACAAGATCTGGCAAATCGGGATCCTGGAGCACTTGCACATTCCCGTTGGCTGACCCTCAAAAATCGCATTCTGCGTTTGTATGTTGGAACTAGTGATCCAACACCACAACTTGTCTCATTAGCCACCTTCATAATGAAAGTATATGCACCATCGTGGTTCACGATCAAATGTAACGGTACCTGTAAAGATGGTCCAAGAAATTTGCAGCTTTTTATATCTAGGTTTCAGTATATCTTCCAGATAATTTAAAGGATATTGTAAAAACAGTCGTCTAAGACAACGCATATTTTGCCCATGCAGAAAACTTGCTCGCTGCAATGTTGTTTGACGACAGAAGGTATGTCTGCGAGCTTGCTGTTCGACGTATCATGAAGGCCAGGAAATCTTCCGAACAAACAACTACCATTAGGAAGTTTCGGATTCCTAAGCTGAATTTCCAGAGCAATGATTACATCGACCTAATCGACTGACAAGAGTATATTGTGACTGAGCCTCCCATCACACGGAAATGGAAAGACAATGAGCTTCTGGAATTGCTACAGTCGGATAAATATCCAAGTTCTTGCCACGAATTTACAAAAATACCCTGCCATTCTCAGGCAGTAGAGAGGATGGTTAAGATTGTAACAGATTCTTCTGCTCATGTGTGTGGCCTTCTTGCAAGAGATGGATTCATCAGTGCAAAAATTTTGGATAGGAAGCTGATGCCAAGTTTTGAAAAAATTTGATTTCCAAGTGAAATAAACTCACTCCTCAAGTTATGCTACTAGGTAAGGCTGGAGTCTATCATATTTACATAACTTATGCCATTTTTGGAGAAATATGACAAATCTTGAGCTCTTTGGGGAAGCCTAAGAAATTAACTCACGTCTGCTGAATTTTTACCCGTGTATATACATTCAAAGGTGATATTAAATAACATGGTGGCACAGTTTTTCTTTATATTTACAAAATGGAGAAAGCGGGTGTTTTTAAACCATTTTTCCCTATAACTTTCAAACTTCGAGGTTCTTGGGGCAGCCTAAGATATCAAATAATGTCATCCATATTTCGGGGGGTCATTTCAGTAATAAAATCGCAACTATTGCACATGGTGACGTTTCAAATAAAAAAAAAAAAGTGTTTTTTGCTCCACCCTAATGGGCACACTGGTGGATACTCATTCCCGAATTGGTAGTATCGGTGGAAATTTTCCATGTATCAGCAAAACCCTCGATGTTTTGCTAAAGAGCCGAAGAACTCGCATCTTTGCCTTCTGCAGCAATTATAGGCACATCGATGAATAAATTGTCATTCAATATATCAATGATAGCTCACTAATTCAACATCAAATGACCATAATATTTGTTAAAATGCTTGATGTATCGGTGGCTGTAACGTTGAGGATAAGAACTCTATTTTCGGTGACGAAACATAGAAAAAGTCGTTATTTCGTGACATACAAAGGTGATATTCCCTTGCACTTTATAAGAATACAAAAAAGGTAAATTCATTTTCTTATCACAGAAAAATTTTGAGGGGATTACGCTTTTGCAGTTTCAAATATCAGTCACGAAACTTCGTTCCCTTGATTACTCTATTTCGGCGATGAAACATCAAACAAAACGGTGAAAAAATTGCTAATTCATGACATAAGAAGATTATATTGCCGTTCTCTTTAAAAGAATGCAGCAAAGTAAAATTCATTTACTTCAAGTAGAAAATATTCTTTTGCAGTTCCAAACATTGACGCCCAAAAACACCGATATCCCCCATTCCTATTGGGTCATTTCCATGTCAAATCAACCAAAAAATTTTTTCAATATCCAACCTGACCATCTCATATTTCAATGAAATCTTCAGGGATCATTCTCCCTAATGATTATAAGCTATGGCAAAAAAAACTTAAGTTACTGTACAAGTAATAATGGATTACAATTCTCGTTTTAGTAGTGTGTTTACATGATAGCAGACACTGAGTTTTAAAATCTACATAATACATCATACTAATACATAGTCAAACATAAAACAATGGAAGGATAGTCCCAACAGGCTAAAAGTTTTACCTGGTAAAATTAATAAAAGTTTTTTAGTTAGCACTCAGAGTTGTAGTTATGCCAAAATAGCGCCCTCTTAGTTCTTTAATTTAACAAATAATTTATTGTTTGCCTTTTTGGTTTCTGAGTCTAAGTCGATAAACTCTTCCTATAGCTGTTGTAGGATCAACTTTTGTTAAAACCTCACTTTTTGTGCACAACTAGTATGTCAGTAAATTGTGAGTATTTGAAAGATGGAGAAGGGCCATGTGGTTCCAAAAAACTTATTTTTACTTCATCCCCTTCTATTCCTAACAACGCAACCTAACCACCACTTGTCTAAGTATTGGCATGTAACAAAGCCAACAATGTCATTAATGTCCAGATCATCATCAGTGTCATCAGCTGAAACTATTTCTACACTCGATTCCTCCGAAAATGAGTAGCTTTTCACTAAAACTCTAGTCTCGTTCACAGGACTGTAACTGTGAAATTGTTGAGTACCCTTTATTGTTGTTGCTGCTTCAAACCTACTCTTCAAGGTCTTTTCCTCTGTAGTGGAATACAAAAAACTGATGTTGACAATATTGTCTTTAGCCCAATCATAAAGTTAGCGAGGGGTCATAATTTGATCATTGTAGACCATTCGTAGACTGGCCAATGCCGCTAATTGTTTAATAGTTCCTTCGACACCATCACATGCATTTTTTTCCATGTGACGATGCAAAGAAGTTCCATTCCGCCTTGATGCCAAAATCTTTCTCATGATGGCAGAGATTGAGAAAGTTTGATTTGTTTTTGTACTGTGATGATGCTCCATCTGAAAAGTAATTCAGCTTTTCGGGTTTATGGGGCAGATTCTGTTTAAGAAAGTCAATCATGAGGAGTTGAAACAAATGAACAGCAACTGCATCATAGAATCAAGAAGAATAACTAAGCTCAGGTGTGCCAACTTTTTGGTTTCCTCATCAATGTAGTATATAACAAATGGATGTATTGTTGCTTGAGCATTGTTCCAATGAAAGCCCTGTGCAGAATCTTGAAGGACAAATGCATAATTTTCAGCAAAATCACAAAATACAATGCATTGGTTTTGAGGTAAAGATTAAAATTGGCGATTTTTTCGAGTGGCCATTGGCCAGTGGGTGGACAAAACGTAGAGGCCACTTTCCTTACGGCTATTTCGTGTTGTATTACTTTTATACACATTTTATCACTGCACTGTATACCTTTCATTTGTTTAGACATAGTTAAATTTAAGCTTAGTAGTTACAAGGGCACACTGTCTATTGTCCAGTGCAATTAAATGAATAAATATAATCTTAAAAGTTATATTTTTTTTTAACCACATCAACCAAATTTTCTAGACAGTTTTTATTGGAAAGATAATTTAATCATTTTTATTTGGTCTCTCGCTATGTTCACAAAAAAAAATCTCTCAATCTCTCCACCGTAAATTGATAGCAGTGGATGGGTCAAAATTTTCAAGCAGTACTTACTTTTGCTTACTTTATTTAATTTGCTGTATTTTCTAAAGTCATTCTTTACATGAGCATTGTCTTGTCATCAAGAACATTGCCCACAATGCTTGCATTCTCTTAACTTCTGCATTGCTTGAAATAACAGTCAGCAGTATTGAGTATTTCAACAATTTATGCTATGACCTTCATGTACTAAAAATTGCTTGTTTTTAGTTTCTCTAGCAGTTTTAGTGAGTTATTGATGGTCAAAAATGTTAGACATTATGTTTTGAAGCTGCTTCCATTCTGCTAAATTTTTCTTTTCATTCCATTTATTTTTGGTTAGGTTCTTCTTGATGTCAAAATGAAAACTGGCTGTATAGCTTTCAAAAATGAATTTCATATCTTATAGCAGAATCATTTTGTGGTACAGCTGAGGTTGGGAGAAATGTCATACCAACCTGATCACTTTATTTTACAGACTCGCAATGATTCCTGACCACTAAGAGAAAATATTCAGTAATTTCCTGGGTTGTTCTAAAAATATTACATTGAAAACATTGATAAATTTAAACCGTCACAAGTGTTGAAAAAATAGTCATGACGAAATAAGAACACTTGCAGAGTATCCTGATTCCATCAGATTCTGTCCGGTTTTCGAACCCAGCGATTTCTTTTTGTAAACAAAAGGGAAAATGCTTGCCCGTTTTATTTGATGATAAGCAAGATGTGCCTAAGCAATGGGAAATCATGCATTTTCAGAGAAACCAAACTTTAAAAAACTAGCTGCTGAAGACAAGTTGTGAAGACACATTTCCATCTAAAGCCACAGGTGTCCATTCCCAAGCCGCCCCTGTTCTTGAAGAGTGAATAAATACATCGTACCCACTTATTTGAGGAGGAAAGGGCTGTTTTTCACCACGCGCGAGTTAGATAATTTGAAAATACATTTCCTATAACAGCAGCGTTTCAAAAATGCAAATTAATTCTTTAGCAATGAAAAAAGGCAAATTTGTTACTTTTTCTACTGGACATTTCATTTTATCCAGTCGCCACGTGGCGAGTGGCGACCGCTAATTTTAATCTTTATTTTGAGGTAGATTTTCTTTCAAGTGTCGCAAATAGGAAGACTGTTGAGTAGCAATGAAAGAGTGTCTTAAAAGTTTTGGCAAACTCTGAAACAAATAATCCAAAAACTGTCAGTTTTATAATAGTTTCCAGGACACACTTATTATCAATCTGCATCCATTGTTTGAAACTCACATTTTCAATGCTATTAAGCTCAAAAGCTTCTTCAAACTGAGCCTTCAAATCATCACTTCCTGGGCAATTAACACAATTTGCGAAGTAACATTTAGATGTTGGTGTTTTGCAAATTATATTGCTTGTTACATCTTTGTATGTTTTAATCGGGAGTTCACCATTTGTCAATTCAGGTATTTTACACTGAGCCATCATTAATTCGGCATTCGGATGTATTGTGCAAACTCACACAGAATGTGTCCCACTGGACCCAGGAAGAACACAGTGCTTGGGATGAAGCTCACAAAATTTAGAAATTCCAATTCTCTGATCAGGGTAATGCTCCTTAAATAGTACATATGATTCTTTTAATGTACTTAGAATTAAATACTTTTGAACATGTACACATTTGCCATCTTTTCTGACTGAAACAGTCTTTTTTACCAGGCATTTGAAGACTAACCTCATCATTTTAATAGAATTCTTTGACTAGGGCTATCGTTGCAGGGTCCAATGTTCTTCCAGGCTTTGGGTCAGGGGATTGACATACCTTTTTCATTTAACACTGTTTTTGCCTTTCTAGCAGTAAAATTAGACACTCCAAATTCAGTTTCAATTTTTTTTAGAGTACAGCTTTTGGGAAGTGTAGTTAGAACCTGCATTCTAACACTTTTGTCTGTGGTAGCATTGAACTTCTTTTTCAATTGATTAATAATTTCATTGTAATAATTTTTTGCAGAGTCAGATTCAGTAGTACCTGGATTAAAATTAAGTACTTTCGTTCGAAAAGCTTCCGTCACTTTTTTTTAATCTTTGCTTCTGGGTATTTTTTTCCAATCAAACGTTTTCTTTTAATAGATGTTTCTTCGATAGCAGTCAGACTTTTGTTCAAAGCTTCAATTGCCTCTTTTTTCTCTGGAGTTGACAATGTATTTTGAACTGGTACTTCAGGAACATTCAAATGGTCTTGTGATTCTGAGCTGTCTGAATGCAAGGCTTCTTCTTGCTCAGTTAAAATCTCTGGAAGCTTTAGTAAAGCTTTAAGACACCCATCACATATCTTGTCACCATGTAAATTGGCATTATGTCTCAAAATATTTTCATTTACAGATCTCAATTTTTTCTTATAATAATTATGACCAGGTTTCTTAAATGGGTTACAACAATATACCAAAAAATGCTTTGATGTACTGGGTTCACCCATATTGTCACAGTCCTAATAATAGAGTTAAAATTATAAATAATAGTACAAGTCAAATTGTCTGAAACAACAAAACAAATATCTTATATAGTAATAGGCCTTTAAGACTAAATAGAATTGACTGTACTTTTGAACTGGAGAGAGGCCTAGTTGTTTCAAACAAAGATGTCAAAAATGGTTAAACTTATTAACTTAAACACATAACACTTATTTCACTTCCACTGAAAAAACTATTAACTTATAAAAATCATATTTTTATGTGAAACACTAAGTAACACAGCCAACAACTAATTGTTCACTCACTGAGATCTTAGAGGAAATTAAGCAAAAGTTGAGCTAGAGTGAGCATGAGTCACACTCCTGCAAGAACATGAATCAGAAGAGTCTGTATAGGCTTGTGCCAGAACACCTGTGATTAGCAGACTATTTACTCACATGTTATCCCTTATTTGTCGGTACATTTAGTAAATCATTATCTGTAATAGACCCTAATGTAAACTAGTTACCTTATAGCCAATGTATTTTATTTTTATTTTTTTACCTTACAAAAGTTAAAGGTAGCAATGTAGCCTTAACTGGTATTTAAAACAATACCATTGGTACCATAAAACTCCTGATCCCATTGAGATCCCACTCTAAAAGTTTCAGGATTATAATATTACAAAAAACATATATTATTTTCAAAATGTTTAAAAAACACCATCTTAAATTTTTTTTTTTAATTTAAAAAAAAAATGTTTCACCAAGCATAGTCAAGTTGCATATCAAATTAAAACTTATGAAATTCTCTTTAAAATGAGGGGTCAAACAACTCTCTAGGCCTTATAATAGAAAGAACTTGAGAAATTCAAGATTGAAAAAGTTTATGCAAGCCAAAAAACAACAATTTTTCAAAATTTCAAAAATTAATTACGTGAAAACCCAAGGAGATAAAAATTTTTTTTAAATATATTCTCATTTATATCACTAGGGAGAATGATCCCTGAAGGTTTCATTGAAATATGAAATGGTCAGGTTGAGTGACTGGTCGATTTGGCATGGAATCACCCTATTCTGACTAAATCATCTTTGCCCTAACGGCCGGGATTCCGGGAAGCGTATTTCCATATGAGTAAAAAAGCATGATGGGGAAGGTGCTGACTGTTTTTTGAGGGATTAAGGTTGTGACATATGAGCGACTTTTTTATCAATGTTATTTATTTTCCTCCAGCACTTAAAAATTTTGACCTATGATGACTTCCTTGGATTAATACAATCTGGAGGGTTATTACAATTATTATTTTCCAGGAACTCAGCTGGAGCATAATCACAGAGTTGTATTTAAAAAAAAGAAAAGAAAAACTATCTGTGTACACTATGATTGAAACAAAAAAACTTCCTGGAAATTTAGAAAGTGAGAACCGCAATTAGCGATAGAATAAGAATAAATTAAAATAAATAAAACGTAACTGAAAAAATAAAACAATTGTCAGAATAATTACAGAGGATTAAAATTACTCTAAACACAAAAATAGAGCAAATTGCACAAAAACAGGCAGAATTTCACAAAAATGGGTGCGATCTTTAAAAATCTGGATCAACCCCTGAAAACTTCAAAAGCACTACAGCTAAATCATAATGCTGATCAACCAACCTCCATCCTTCACCTGAACTAAATTTTGATTGAAATTATTTTAAAAGTGCACTTGTAAGAAGCAAAACGAAAAAACGTCACAACAAAAAAACTCACTTCTGAACTGTAACTCTAGTAGACTGGTTCCCATCTTCAGCATTTATGTATTTCGATTCAACTTCATCTAGAAGTTCATCTATGTCATCTGCCATAATAAATTACCTGAAAAGCAAAGAGGTATTGGATTACACAAGCAACTGCAATTTAATAATAATAATAATAATAATAAATCTCCAGACTGTTTCCCATGCCATTGTTTAAATGTGAGTGAACACTGTGCACAAGTGCTTGCACTAAAATTTAAACAATTATAACCTATGACACGGTTAATGATTATTTTAATCATCTTTTCATACTTGCATCCCCACAGTTTCAAGTTGTAGCACAACTTTAGAAACTAAAAGCAGTAACTCAAATTTATACTTGTCTGCTAAACACTTGCTCTTTCAGCTTATTTCAAGATTTTTTTTTTTATTTGATACATTAGCACTTCCATCAGTAATGGCCTACTCCAAACCTTTAATCCACCTAGCTGTAAATGTACCTTCCTATGTAACTTAACATGAGTTCAAGTTTTCACTTCCCATATAACATGTATTACCAAACACCTCAGTTTCTTTACATTATAATTCACAGAAAGACGTAACTCAGATATAATGACTGTGTAATTTACTAGATCTGTTACACTACTGAGCCCATTTACTTTTTCCTTAACATTCATTTCTTTACATTTACTTTTTCCTTAACATTCATTTCTTCTCCCTTTATCTGCAAACGGTTGCTCTAGTAACATCTAATCATGTCTTCGTAAGTTGGGAGTAGAACTGCATTGTGGGGAAATAAATCTTTTCCTGTACCAAATAACGGACAGCTTGTGCTTGCTAGTCATCTGTTTAGCTCCTTGTTTCTCCATTACCATTACTCATTGCAAAACAATGAAGACGTCTAGCACACTGGTGCAGGCACGTATTTCTAAACACACTAGTGACCTTTGAAGATAATGAAAGGTGCAGGTGCACACTGCACAGCACCACCTGGCATTTAGAGAGGGAAGGGAATGACAACAGTTATTTTGCAGTATCAATTCGCTTATGCATTTTGAAGGCAAGAGGGCGTGGTTAGATATTGAGCAAAATTGACAAAAAAATTTGGGGGTTCTAACTGACCCATTAAGCAACTTTTCCATGCTATGCCAAGATCCATTAAAAAAAAATTTCGAAAAAGGCTTTAAAATCTATTTTTCGTCTTTTTTTTTTACTTTTTCAATGCCAGAGGGGAGCGACCAGATATTTGAGCAAAATTGAAGAATTTTTTAGGTTTCAACTGATTCATTAAGCAACTTTTCTGCGCTATGCCACGATTGATTTCGAAAAATAATTTCCTAAAAGAAATTTCCCGAAAAAGACTTCTAAGTGGATTTTTTGTACTTTTTCAATGCAGGAGGGGCGCGGCTAGATATTGAGAAAAATCGATTAAATTCCTCGTGGGGTTTAACCAACGCATTAGGCAACTTTTCTGAGCTATACCAAGATCGATTTTGAAAAAAAGTTTTTTTGGCCCACCCTAATATATGTACATTATAACTATACTGATTTTGAGAAGAGAAAAAAATTCTACTTTGGCTTCAGTTCAATTAAAAAAACAAATTACAGAATAAAAAAACACTAAACTCAAAAATATGTATAAAATCTATAGTTTACAACAAATACATTACTCCTGAAATGCTTTCATATACCATACAACCAATATACAAAACACTATTTACATTGGAAATCTTCCAAATATGTGGAGACAATGTGAATAGACAATGTCATCGCTCTTTCCATGTTGTTTAATTAACACACATCAACCGAAAAATTGTTATCCGGACACCGTTGGGATCGTACCTCAGATCTCTCGATAACTAGCCAAGTGCAATATTTGCCTTATGCTACGGTGTTTGAATTTTTAGTGTTTGTATTTGGAAGATTTTCACTATCACTCTTACCAGGGCATTATGTATAACTTATTTTTGCCGATATCTTTGCTTCTAAGACACATATTTCAAAAATTCCTTCTTTGTTGGATAGAGTTCCCAGTGTGAAACGTTTTTCACAAATTTCAAAATTTTCAAGTAATTCATAGACTTTTCGCTAGGAGGCGTAAAAGTAAATTGTTTTCCCTGATATCTCTGCTTCTAAAACTCTGATTTAAAAATTCTTTCAGCACTGGATACAGCTTCTGATGGAAAATACTTTGCATATAATTTCTAATATTTGGTAAAGAATAGTTTGGCCACCAGGTGCATAAGTATTTATTTCCGTTTCTGATGTATTTGCAGCAAAATCTGAGCTCCTGAAAACTTGCTTGAAAAATTCTTCCATGGACCGATACTGCTCCCATCAAAAAACCTATAGAGAATATTTTCATTTGAAAATAATGCATGGCTTTTTCACCAGGGGGCGTAGATGCATATCTTATTTTTGTCCATATTTCTGCTTCCAAGGGTCAGATTTGAAAAATTCTTTCTTTGTTGGAGAGCATTTCTGCTGCAAAATGTTTCTCACATAATTTCAAATTTTTCTTAACGCACAAGTCTGCCACCAGAGGGCGTTAGTTCGCGTTTCTGTTTACAGCAATATCTGCAGTACTAAAAGCTTGATTGAAAAACCTTTCTTTGACCCGATATTACAAACTATGCAAACTTTGTGTGCACATCATCTTCCCAAACTAATGTACAATTTTGCTGCTAGAAGGCGCAAATGCCTAATGTTTTTCTTAATACCTTTGCTTCTACATGTGCGATTTAAAAAATTCTTTCTACACCGGATGCCATTTACCATGTAGAACACTTTTTAGGCTAGTATATGAAGAATTTTGTAGCTCACAGTTCTGTCGGTAAATGGTGTTTATGTACTTCAGTTTGCAGCTGCATCGCTGCTTCTACAAACATTGAGAAACTTCTTACTTACTGTATGCTACACGATAGATGTGGGGCATTATCCTCTTTAAATAATGCAGATTTCCCACTAGGGGCGTAAAGGTCAAAACTTTTTCTCGCTATTTCTGCTTCTAGAAGACTTATTTGAAGTTATTTTTCCTTAGCATAGCTTCTTCAATGCAGAACATTTTTTGCCTATTTTGAACTTTTACATTATGCAAAATTTTTCCACTAGAAGGCATAGAGTTACAATGTTTTTTCTTCTATCATATATTTTTTAACTGTTGGATTTGAAAATCTTTGTCTCTGGTATCTCCCTTGTGCCACGAGAAAATTTTTGTGCACCATTTGTTAATTTTCGTAACATGCTTTTTAGCCGCTGATGGAACAAAGCAGATGTTTCTATCAACATCAAACAGAAGTAAGTCATTGCTCTTTCCAAATTTACAAGTGAGTCACAGAAAAATTCTCATTGGCCGCAACCGGGAATCGAACCCACACGGTCTTCCAGTTACAAGACCCTGTTTTATGACTTCTGTTTGATGTTCCTAGTCCACGTCAAATGTCTGCATTAAGATGTTTCTATTTCTGGATGTTTTATCAATTATCAAAATTGGTTGATTGTTTTCCTAACCAGTTCAAATGAGTTTGAATAGCTTTGATAAATTTAATTCACGTGAGAACCGATTCAAAAGATGTGCTCATTACAACTGAAAATCCGGTGTTATCTTTCTTATTTCATATTGTTCAGGGGAATGGACTGCCAAGCTGCTTGTATGCAAAACCAATTAATTTGTGGCGACTGGCAGAGGCGCTAGACGTGCCAATCGCTTAGCTACCACTTCACAGATATCAAAAACTTATTCCATTTAGTGTGACCTTGGGACATATCCGGCGAACGTGCCGACCAGGGAAAAAGCGGCCTTTCACGTAAAAGAAAGGGTCTTAGACATCCGTGCCACATGTGGCAGAGCATTGTCCTGTTAGAATATAGCATCAGAAGAACTCTGAAAAAAGGGTATCATCTCTGCCTCTGAAACATCCTTGATGTATCGCTGGCTAAGGGTTCCTTCGATTCATATCAGGCAAGATCGCGAATTGAACCCAATGGCACCCCAAACCATGACGCTTGGCATTGGGATGGAATGATGTTGCAAAATGCCTGCTGTTGTTCACCACGGCATTTTCAAACACGTATGACACAATTCTGGTTCATCAGGTTAAATCGTGACTCGTGAAAAAACATGACCTATTGTCAATTAGCATGCCAATATCCATGTTCAAGACCCAATTGGAACCTGCTGCGTCTCTAGTTGAGGGTCAAAGGAGTTCGCAGAAAAGGACTGCTAGCAACTTGTCCTCCGTTAAGCTGACATGGAACTGTGGTGGAGAACAAAGCCTGACCTGTGACAGCACTCCACTGCTGTGCTAACGCCGTGGATGTCGCTGTGCAATTGGTCATCCTGTACAATCGTGCGATTTTGCAGTCCATTTCCCGAATGCCTCATCTGTCCTCCGATGACAACACGAGAATCAATGTGGCAGCAGAACAGCAGCTTTTTTGGCGAGGTTCATTTTGGAACGCATGGAGTCCCCTTACAATCCTGACCTTGCACCTAGCGACTTCCACTTCTTCCCAGCTTTGAAGGAGCTGGCTGGACACCATTACACCAGCAATGCCGACATGAAACGCGCTGTTCGGAACTTCGTTCGTATACAAAGCACGGACTTGCACGAGAGGGGCTTCTTCACCTTGGTACACCGTACGAGAAGTGCTGCAACGTTCATGGGAATTACATTGAAAAATAAATAAATCATACAGTGGCGTAGATAGTAGCTTCCCTAATTTTGCTGTGAAAACGAGTTGCCAAAATACGAAATCTGTTCACACTTACTTCGTTATTACCCTGTAACTAAAATATGATCCATACTCATCAGAGCCGTAGCGATGGGGGCGCCGAGCCGGAGGGGGTCGCTATCGAGACGTAGATTTTTTTATAAATGTAAAAAAATGTGAAATTAATTTATACGCGTAATTAAAAAATGTATAAAATTTGAACTTCATTATGCTTTAAGGATAAAATGGTGACCACATTAACGCACCTGGCAATACTGTCAATAGAAAAAGATATTACTAAAAATATTAATATGATCAAATAATAAATGATTTTGCTGCTATTAAAGCTCCAAAGGTGCATTTGTAAATACAAAATCTTTCTGTTAAGGCTTAAGCATAATTTTAAACAAATGCTAATTGTACATATTTTTTGAGTTGTTCATAAGCACTTGAGGTAGCAATTAATTTTAAAGGAAAATTATTCTTCATTCAAACTATGTACAATGTTTTTTCTTTCTTCTACAATCCCTATTGAAGCTCATATAATCACCACAGGCTATTGAATAGGATTACATATATAAGTTATTTAAAAAAATATATATAATGAGTAATATTTTATATAAAAATTAACATTTACTATTTCATACAATTAGCAAATTATATACGGGACAATAATTGCAAATAACAATAAAAATCGCAATGTTTTTATTATACAGGTATTGTACTATATCTGCAAACAGGTATATAATAAAATCTGACGCCATCACCTGTTCCAGTTGAACTGGGGCAGGGGGGGGCGCCAATACCTCTAGCTACGGCTCTGTACTCATACACACATTGTCAGCACACGATTTGTTTACAAACCGACTTCAAAATTCGAAGCACGGTTATGAAAATGGCTGTACGGATTACAAAGAATACCGCGGTTTCAAACATGCTGGTCCGGCAGGCAAACCCACCCCCAATCGAGTAGAGTAAAAATAAAAAAAAACATGGAGTACCTACCAGAGATGAGCACAATACAACTAAACAAATTTAAATAAAACTCCATAAACACAACGATATTCGTCCAACACCGAAATCCCTCACCTGACTCAAGTACGCACTCCACACTAGTCTCAAACTAGCGTCTGCCAAGAGAGATATGATCAGCTCAGTGAGCTCACCTCACACTAGCGTCTGCCGAGAGAGATATGATCAGCTCATGAGCACGCATTCCGTTATCTCATTGGTGGGTGTCGTCACGGCACCGAGACGGCACCCACCAATTGGTGACCGTGGTCATTCTGTAGATGTTTTGATATGGGAACAAGCATGGCTGCTTCGATTCGAAGAGGTAAATTTCTATCTCGTGCTTTTTTTGATCTGCAGAATACACAATCACATTTGTTTTTTGCCTTTACATCGGAACAGTGGAGGACTAAGCCTTTTGAAGGAATAAACATGTATTTGTGGACCACATTGATTCATTCGGTTTGTATCGTGATTGTCATTTCGTGCTGTCTCGATTTTTTTCCTTCCCATTCCCATGGAAACAGTGGAGGATTAAGCCTTTTGAAAGAATAAACCTATGTATTTCTGGACCGTATTGCATGGGGTCCACAGTCGAAATTTTTATATGATGTTTGTATATGCCCTTCGTAGTTACAATTTCTGTTTGCCCCCTCCTGAAAACTAAGCAATCACCACCCTGTTTGTGGTCAAAGGTATCTGAAGGTAAAAATAATGTTTTGAATTGGGTGTTTTCAACCAGAAATAAAAAACTTTGACCGCACTGGCAGTCTTTTATGAACTTCTGGAGATTGGCTAATGTTATACAAAATCGTTAGTAACAGGTATTGGTAAAACTAGACAAAACCTCTCCCTCTGAATCGACGGTTAGTTTTTTTTTTTTTTTTTTTTTTGAAAAGAATGAACTCATATGAAACAACAAATGTGAACTTCATTTGATTTACAAATTCATTCAACCAATTCAGTAAAGACAATAGTCCAGGTTCGTAATTTTTTTTTGTGACTGAAGATTTAAGGACCACCACCACCATAAGCAACTCAATGGGCTATAAAAGCCCGTCCCTAATTTAGGGTCAGCCGCCCCGGTGGCGCAGTGGTCTAAGCGATGGCTTCTGATCATTCGTCCGAAAGGGGTCCGGGTTCGAATCCCGGTGAGGCATGGATGTTGTGTTTGTCTTACGGCACTGGCTCTCTCCCTTCCCTGGAACCAGTGACCCTAAATTAGGGACGGGCGACTGCTTATAGCCCATTGAGTTGCTCACGGTGGTCGTTAAACCTTCAATCAAACAAACAAACAAATAATTTAGGGTCACTGGTTCCAGGGAAGGGAGAGAGGCAGTGCCGAAAGGCAAACAACATCCATGCCTCACCGGGATTTGAACCCGGGCCCTTCACGAATGAATGATCGTAAGCCAAAGCTTGGGCTATAAGCAGTTGCCCGTCCTTAATTTAGGGTCAGTGCCGTAAAACAAAAACAACATCCATGCGTCACCGGGATTCGAACCCGGTAGACGAAACCCATCGGAATTGACGATTATTATTTTATTTTTTTTATAAAGAATAAACTCGTGCAACCCCTCCCTAACGTAGAGTCGCTGGTTCCAGGGAGGGGAGAGATTCAGTGCCGTAAGACAAACAACGTCCATACCTCTCTGGGATTCTAACCCAGTTCACAAAATCGACGATAATTTTTTTTTTTTTTTTTTTTGAAGGAAAGAACTCATATGAAACTTATCCCTTGTGTAGGGTCACTGGTTCCAGGGAAGGGAGAGAGCCAGTGCCGTAAGACAAACACAACGTCCATGCCTCACTAAGATTTGAACCCGGTAGAAAAAACCCGTTGAAATCGACGATTAGTTTTTTTTAAAAGAATCTCTAAAACATTTATTTACATAATGGGATATGTCTTACCTATGTGAATAAACTGGATCAAATGGATATTAAATTGTATGTATACATCACACAGCCCAATGGCACAATGCAATCAGGTGTTCGCTGTTCCAATAAGAACTTTCATACAAATTCTTACTAGCGTTGTTTTGCACAAGGGTCGCTGAGAAGAGAGACTTTGGACTATCTTAGTCCCTCCAGTCAACCGCAGGTGATCAGATGTGAACCGCACACTTCTACCATAGACTTGACATGGGAAATTTGCCGCCTCACAACGCCTGAACCGTTGCCCCAATCTCATTTTTCTCTACGACTGGCACATCTACATGGTAAAACCTTTATTTTGATACCTCAACCATATGTTTACGTTCAGCCATTCTCTCACAACTAGCCTTACAGTAAAAAACCTTATAGAATTCATATATAGATGGTTCAACACCCCCTCTAGAATTCAGTTTTGTTGCTGTCCTGTAGAGCTGCTGATTGTTCTCTCGTATATCTTTAGCCGCTATGTAGCACTTTCATTTTCTATGAGACTTATTAATCACATCGTTCATGTTTGAGATTATGGCCTTGCACACATCATTATCCTATGTATACATTACCAAAATCTTGTTTACGATTTACAAGGTGTCAACCAAATTTGGGAAATGCAATTTCATGACCACTTTTAAAAGCTCTCTCTCTGTATATACACTATATATATATCCCTATCTGAGGCAGCAGTATGCGTGTGCTCATGTTACAGAAGGGAAAGGCACCCCTGCTAGTAGCAAAAAACTGACTCGTCATACTTTGACTATGCCAAAGTAAGGCTTAGTCGAAGGATATGTAATGAAATCATGTAGCACTATTGCAATACATGCTTTCATTACAATCTTTCTTTAGCATTTATATGGAAAATGTCATGACTTCCTAAGGAACATAATTTAAAATTGTTCTCAAAATTTTGTACATATACACTGAATGATCACTGAATTCTGACCATAGGTCATCCTTTCGCCCTGAGTACAGCAGCTATCCGACATGGCATCAATTCAATAACATGTCGGAAGCAGTTGGGAGGTATGGTTAACAAAAGTGGGTGTAATGCAGTCTTTAATGCTGTTACGGAGGTATAATCGGTGTGTTGAGATGCCTGAAATGCTCTTCTGTAATGCTGCACAAGTGTTTTATGGGATTGATACTGTTGGAGTTTGAAGACCAGTTTATATGCTGGAAGTCTGAACTGTGCTGCCCAAACCATTCCTGTATAGCATTGGACCTGTGGCTTGGCGCATTGTCATCTTGGAAGACATTGTCGCCATTTGGGAAAAAGTGCAAGATTGCTGGGTGTACAGAATCAGCAAGCAATTCACGACAGTGAGCACAAGTCACATGTTGTTCCACATGCACCAGGGGTCCAAGTTTCTGCCAGGTAAACACATTCTATACCATAACTGCCACCACCGGCTAACACTGTTGATATCAGGCAGGATTGATCAACCACCTCATGTTGTTTGTGATCTGTTGCATAGATCCACGCCCAAAATTCTTTTCGAGTTTTTGGAAAAGTGAAATATTCTGGGGATAAAAAAAACTGTGGTTAAATTTTATTTACACGTAACTCCTTATAACTTCCTATAAGATGAGCAAGGCAATGAAAAAGTGAAGCTAATTTTTTTTCCCCTTTCATGTTTTTTATTGTGTTCCGTGTTGCAAAAACATTCAGGTTATTTTGAGGAGTACCCGGAATGTGTAGGATAGTATCGTTTGATAGTGTTTCTCTCTCTCTCTGTATGCTTTGGTCCACAGCAGAAGAGGGAAAATAAATTCAATGTAAATATTATTTGGGTAACGAGAGCACATTTTATTTGATATTTAACACTTATGCAATGTAATCTGTAATAATAGCTGTACTTAAGTGCAACTTGAATATAATGTTAATATGTATTGCAAATATATTTATTTCATGTTAATGTGAGCTTCAATCGCTGTCAAACAAAATGGCAGTCGTCAGTTGGGTTTCAGGTATCTTATTTTTTTTTTTTTTTGTGTCCCAAGGCTGTTAGAAGAATTAAAATGTGATGTGTGGTCGGTCATGAAGTAATGTATTAAGCCTCTGGTTGGCCGGCACGTATATATACGTTCGTAGATTTCTGTACCCAAAGTGACGACAATGCAATCATACGTTCATCTGAAACCTGTTCAAAAGTGGCGAGAACGCATACATGAGCATCTTAACGACAAATACTACAGAAAGACGGGGCGCTTTTAGGGGAGCCTCCTGTTATTCATGTGACAAAATTTCGCATTGCTGCTTCCAAATCCCCTGCTGCCACCTGGAGGGTTAATTGAAGTTGTACAGTATTTTTTTTTCGTTCCCCTTTGTGTAAGTGTATTTGAAATGCCCCCCCTCCCTTTATCGCCCTTTCATCAGAAAAAAATTCCACCCATTGGGGTCAAGTGGAAAAGGGTGCAGCTAAGAGCTATGGCCGTGTGTTTTTTGTTGATAACATTGCCTGTAAGCTGAATTCCTCTAACAGTCGAAAGTGTCCATTATTACTTGATCAAGCTGGGGAACATGATTGAATTCTTGCTGCCCGAAGAAGGTGTGATAATGGATGAATTCTTGACTTTGACCATAGTTTCATGTTTCTGCACGAGCAGGGGTTTGCTGTTAGAGTACGCTAAATTTATACATAACCAATGTTGAAAACATTTTACTGTTGCAGAAATTCAGGAGTATGGACTTGCGTGTGTGTGTGGGGGGGGGAGCAAGGCACACAAATTGTCCCCCCTGTTTCTTGAAAGAGCATGCTGTCCTCAAGAGACACCAACCAACACATTAACCTTTTATCAGCAGACCCTAGAAACAATCTCAGCAAAAGACCGCACACACACACAGCGCTGTCCCATCAGAGCATGCACTCATCCAAAAGATTACAAAACTTTAGATGTTCACCCACTCTCCATAGAACAGCCTAGTCTGCCCTATTGTTAAAGCCCTCTAGAGGGTTAGAACAGTGTTGCGAGCTGTAAGCATCACATCCTTTGCCCACAGAGGATTTCTGTTGTTCAACAGACCACACGTCTAGCATGAAATCAGCCTTCTACATACAATTTTGGTGCTCCAACACATCCTAAAGGGCACAGTGGAAACAGGCAGATGGCTGATTCAGTGTGTTCTTTTGTGACAGAAGCTCATATACTCCCTCGGAACCTTGAGAGTACTGAACATTTAATGAGCAATATTGCCTCTTCTCCATAAACAGCCGACACTTCACAGTGGATTTTGTTGGATTCAGATGTTTTGCTCGTAAAAAAAAACTTCCGTGAACTTCTGAATTCGAATAACACTCCAGCTGCTGCGCCATAACCAACTGTTAACGAATAAACTATGCAACACAATTGTGCTACACTCCTTCCATGAGCAGATGATGAAATGTGCGACATCTCTCTGCAGCCGTGTTGTATTTATTTCTGATAGTCACTAATATGTGAAACCTATTTTGTGATACACCCTTGTAGCTCATTTCTTTTTCCTTATATGAGTGAATCCCCATTGCAACATAGTTCTTTTGATACATTTTTCAACAGCTTACAATGTCATTAGCTTATATCATTTTACACTTCAATATAATCTCTTGTATGCCGCCCCGGTGGCTGAGTGGTCTAAGCGATGGCCTCTGATCATTCGTCCGAACGGGGTCCGGGTTCGAATCCCGGTGAGGCATGGATGTTGTGTTTGTCTTACGACACTGGCTCTCTCCCTTCCCTGGAACCAGTGACCCTAAATTAGGGACGGGCGACTGCTTATAGCCCATTGAGTTGCTCACGGTGGTCGTTAAACCTCCAATCAAAAAAAAAAAAAAAAAATCTCTTGTACCTGACACTTTGGTATTTTTTTACAGCTTTGTTGTTTTATTTTAATTTCTGAAACCTTTGGGTATTCTGGTTTTTGTATAACCATGCACCCCATCCTCTCTTCTTTTGTTTTTCCATTAGAACAGTTAAAAGGACTAAACTTTTTGAGAGGACAAACACATGTACTTATTGTGGAACACACTGCATGTTTGAAAGCATTTTCCTGCAGCTAATGAGAGATGTCACCTGGAGATGACATTGACTATTTGAGATAAGTGTTTCATAGTGGATTTATATAAAAAATGTCCACTAAAACACTTCTTTCTGATGGTCTCAGTTACAGCAGTAAGCAGATCTGCAGTTCAGGCTACAGATACTGTGGGTAAGTTTCTTTTCTGGTAATATTTTAAAATTACATTTGTGTAGGCATCAACTTGTCTGATTATTTTTTTTCACATTGTAATTAGCTCATTTATTCTCTTTTGTCTTGTGCAACTGAACCCCCATCGCGACATGGTAGGTTTGATATATTTTTACACAGATTACGATAAAATGAAATGCAGCTCACTTTCAGGCTTTTCAATGACAGAAATGGGAAAAAAATTGGACTCAGCTGAGAAAAATATAACAGCATAAAATTTATTTATGAATAAATTATAATGTTAAATGCTGAAAGTTAGATATTCTTTGGTAGAGTCTCAATGCCAATGTTGCCAGACAGTTCAATCACAAAGTAGCAGACTTAGCTCTGAAAAGTAGCCAAATCAAGACCAGCTTTCTTAGATATGACCTGCCCGTTTAGATGCTCCTTTCCTGAAACTGCGCCGCCCCTGTAGCATTTATCTGTCACCAGATGGCGGTACCTTTCGTCGGTCGATATATTGTTTACTTGTACGCTAGTGAAGATCAAACATATCTTTATTAGCGAAAGATAAAATATCTACAGGTCCGCCGCACCCGGCGAAAACAAAACACAGATAAGTGCATGCGTCAGGCAAAATATGTAGAAAACTCCAAAACACATTTGATTTGGCAGTAGCTAAGAAAATAAACGTGCCCGTGCTCTGAGAGAAATCACAATTCACACGTAAAGAACAGTACAAATAAGGGTCTAGAAAGGCAGCAAAGTACAATCGAAGGACAGAAAAAGGTAATGGGTAATAAACCCAGTTACTTATTTTATGAGGATTCTTTGGTTGAGGCAGGACCCGCCGAGCCTTTCTACACACTGATCTACCTTAAATGTCTCAAAGAGAGAAGCTTCAATCGCAAGTCCTAAATTGTACATCTGTGTGTGGAAAGCAGACAAATATGAAGCACCATTAGTACGGTAGAATTCGTGGTTGAACGTCGAGTCGTGAGGAAAGAGAAGGTCAATCAACTCAGGATGGGTTAAGGGTGTTTGCCAGGGACGGCGCCAGAAAATTTTTAACGGGAAGAGGGCTCTAGGGGGTGCTCCAAAATCGAGGGGAGGGCAAATTAGGCTTCATATATATATATATTATTAAAGTCAAGAATTTTAAAAAACTGCCGTCGCTTGCCCTAAACAAAGCTTTTCCTTGACTTCCGCTGCACATGCAGCACTTTGAAGTGTGCCAACTGATGAATCTGCCCTTCTTGTTTTAATTTTCTTATAACAGGTACACGACCAGGCCCGTAACCAGAGGGGGACAAGAAGGGCTGAGCTCCCTCTAGCGGATCTCAGAGCCCCCACCCCCTAGTGATTCCCAGACTTTTATAAATTTTAAAGTTAAAGTATCTCCCACACGACCAATGCTTCTGCCTACCTAAAATTGTTGAGAATCCGGCTTCTCCCTATTAAAAGACAGTCTTCTCCCTCTGAACGACCATCTTTGCTTAAGGAACACTGCAGAAAAAATGCATTGTCTGAATTACCATTTCCACTGAAAATTTTCTCAGCCGCCCCGGTGGCGCAGTGGTCTAACGCGTTGGCCTCTGATCATTCGTCCGAAGGGGTCCGGGTTCGAATCCCGGTGTGGCATGGATGTTGTGTTTGTCTTACGGCACTGGCTCTCTCCCTTCCCTGGAACCAGTGACCCTAAATTAGGGACGGGCGACTGCTTATAGCCCATTGAGTTGCTCACGGTGGTCGTTAAACCTCCAATCAAAAAAAAAAAAAAAAAAAAAAATTTCTCACTACCCTAGCTGGACCCATGAAATAATGCAAATCTGTAGAAGTAGGTACAGGCAGTGGCGGATTTCCAATTAGGCACGGTAGGCACGTGCCTATAGCATCTTTTCGTTTACATTTTAGTCGCCACGTTTTTTGCACAATTTGATCTTTTGGGGATGCGTAATAAATAATTCCAGTTGCGTTCGTTTTCTTATCCTCTGACGGGCACAGAACAACAGCACAATTAGGCGTCGTTCTATAAAAATAACAGCACAGAATAGTGGAGTTTGCTAGCAAACACACACAACAGTAGAACGATTTCTGAAATTATCAGAAGGATATAAGTTTTAGCAGCACATAGCTTTTTCTTAGCATGATTACTTATCTTTTTCCTAGGACAATAAACATCTGAAACTCTCCATCTCACACACACACACACACACACACACACAAAGAAACTGATACGAAAGACGAACAGCAAATGCATGTAAACAAACCATCAAAGCAAACGATTTGCTTCCTCAACACCGTCACACGCGGGTCGCCCAAAAAAGCTCTAGCTACTGCGCATCGAGATGGATCTTTTCTGCTCCACATGTATCTGATCAAGATGACTAACGAAACGTTGGAGCAGTTTTGAGATTTGCTTTTGAAGCAGAGTTTTTAGAAGCTGGCAAACTGTGAACTCGCTATGTTCTATTTCTTCTGCACAAGAACATGTACCAAACATGGATCACTTCCTTAGCACATGCAGTGTTTAGAGGCCAGTTCCAACTACAGAAGCTATCAATGTGTGATAAATGCGGCATTCTTTGTGGACTTCAGTGAAGATTGATGTCTCACAACCCAAAACAGGCAGCTGTCAGAAGACCTCCCTCCATCCACCTGTCCTCCCTCTTTCGGACTGTTAAGAATTTAGTTAGAGGACATTACAGCAGTGGAACCCCAGAAAACAATTTTTTTAGTTGGGGGTTTAACGACTACCGTGAGCAATTCAATGTCCAAAAGATGTCGCCTGCTCCTAATTTAGGGCCACTGGTTCCAGGCAAGGGAGAGAGCTACTACCGTAAGACAAACAAGACATCCATGCCTCACCGGGATTCGAACACAGACCCATCACGGACGAATGATCAGAAGCACCTAGAAAACAAGAAAGTTGTAGTTAGGTTGCAATTTTAACAGTAACCTTTAGTTTTTAGAGAATTTTGTAATCCCGAATTGTTTTATATCGTATTGCATATATTAAGTGCGCCTAAAATGTCACCGACAAGAAATGTGCGTGTGACAAAACAACAGTTTCATTATGCCGCGTCATGTGGTGGCGTTCCGATTTCTAGATGTGATTCAAAAATGAAAAAAATTCGAAAAGTTCAGTATTCACTTCGATAATTACGATAGCGATGTCTCATCGGCTTCCGTACGATATCGTACAGCATGTAGGGTTATTATCTTCATCAATATTGCATAAGAAGAGGAAAAGATTCATGTTATTTAAAATTTAACTCAAGATGGCCGGTGTTAAGAGGGTTCAGAGTTCTACTTCGCTGAAGTATCAAAATTTTCACACAAAACGAAGTCCAGGTGCTGGTAAAAAGCCGTTGCCGGAACCTACAACAGTTCAGCATGTATTTGTTATGTTAATTATGCACGTATGTAGGAGAGTTGTGTTGGTCGAGGCAGAAATTAAAGTACCTATATATCTTGCAGCTCTTGTATTTGGATCTCTTGTAAGTGACTTTCTGCCTATGCCAAGGTCTTATTTTGCGCAGAAGACGAATATTTTCAACCTGTATTTTGTTAAGTGGGGTTGGGGATGGACTATGTTAGTTGTTGGTGTATATTTAGGTCTGACCACATGGACTTACTGCTGCGCAAACGTTGATCGAGTACGTAAACATTTTTATCGTCTGCTTGTTGGTACCGCGGTTTGGTTTTGTTGGACTAAATTGTTTGTTTTAATTGAATCTCTGAGCGCATCGTGTTACAATGAAAAATTCACTACAAGAAGCGCATGTCTTAAGCATAGTTCTGCGTGGAGAGGCTTTGACATATCTGGTCATGCGTTTTTACTGATATATTGTAGCCTCATCATTGCAGAAGAAGCAAAATCGATTCGAGGATGGGAGAGAATTGGTGAATTGATCAGAAATGAGGAATTTGACGAAGATAGTCCCTTAAAACCATTGCAAGATGATGAACTCTCTCAGCTGCAACTGTATTATGATTGGTTTACACCATATGTGAGGTGTGCATTCATTCTACTTACAGTTTTTGCGGTACTCTGGGATGTGATGCTAGTTGCTACTGTTATGTACTATCACTCAATGGTACAGAAAGTTATGGGAGGTGTGATTGCAATATTGACATGGTTCTTCACTTACAGATGGTGGTATCAACTTCCCTCATCTCCTGGGCTGCCAGGGCAAGGCCCCTTCAAATATAGTGATGCTCCAGTTCAACGCCTTAGACGAGCGTCTATTTCTAGTATGGCACAAGCTATGTCATAGCTTCAAAATACTGAATTTCTGTAAGTGAAAGAAATGTGGGGAAAACGTGAACAGCAAAGTTTTTTCTTGACAACTTGCAATTTTGTAAGTAACACAGTTGTGTAAAATGATGGCAAAATTACTAATATTTGTAATGCATAACAACAGTAACTGTGCCTTTTATTCTGAATGGTTAACAGGTAAATATCAAGAAGTTTGATGCACTTTCATTTTACTAAATGTGCAGCAGATTGTTTCTCCTAGTGCTTGATGATTACTTATTACATTTTTCTTGTGGAAAAATATATTTAAGATTGTTTTTGAGTCTAAATTATTAATCGTGTAGGGAAAGAATATTCAAAGCAAAGTGAGTGCGTGTACCACTTACTGGTCATCCATGTAACACTTCTCAGAAAACTTGAAAAATTTCATTGTCCTGGAGCGGGAAAATTTTCAAGTTTTCTGAAAAGTGTTACATAGATGTCCAGTAAGTGGTACAAGCAAATTCACTTTGCTTTGAATATTCTGTCAATTTTCCATGTATTATGAAGAATATTTCTTCCTTCATTGATGTATGTGTAAGGAAAGACTATGTGATGCAGGAGGTGACAACAAATAATGATACATTTATTCTGGTGGTGAAGAACCGTGCATTTTGAGCTGCCTATTTCCTGTTCTGATAGTTACTATGGATATTTATCAACACTAGTGTTGTTTGCTATTAGAGTACCAATTGGGGGCATTGTTAGACCATTTCATGGGGTGCTAAAGCCTCCTCTACAACAATCTTACAATAATACCAAAATAGGCATAACTTAAAAAATCAAAATATAATTAGTCGCTCGCTTTTTAAATGTTATGAAGTGTGACATACAGCCAAGGGAACAATGCTGTGCAACAGTGAACATTGTTATGATTGCTTTCCAGTAGTCATTCCATGCGCAATAGCATGCGGTCATCTGATAATGGTTTTCATCGTCGGACAACTGCATGAGGTGCTTTGAAAGGCATATTTTTTTTCATCCTCATTAAGGTAAACCAACGGAAGTCTCGCACACCTAATAGTTTTGGATGTATTAGGCATGTAAAAAAAACCCCAACTTATGGCAACTGAACAGGAGCATTTTCTGAGAATCCCCCTTCCTCCCAAGAAAAAAATTAGTTTACACTTATTTGTGCCCCCCCCCCATATTTTTAGTCACTACACCTATGCAAATAGGTTTGTCATTTAAGTTCAAAAAATAAATTTTTAAACATTTACTACGTTCAGAATATTATGTTAAATCAATGGTTAATTAAAAAAAAAAAAAACGAACGGCTAATTTGCAGTTGACTATTATATCTATCAAAGGACACATTAGTAATCTTGCATATGGACACATCCTGTGTATCATCTGGTAGGTAATGCTTATATGCCGCCCCGGTGGCACAGTGGCCTAAGCAATGGCTACTGACCATTCGTTCATGATGGGTCCAGGTTCGAATCCCGGTGAGGCTTGGATGTTGTGTTTGTCTTATGGCACTGGCTCTCTCTCTTCCCTGGAACCAGTGGCCCTAAATTAGGGACGGGTGACTGCTTATAGCCCACTGATTTGCTCACGGTGGTCGTTAAACACCGAATAGCCGCCCGGGTGGCGCAGTGGTCTAAGCGATGGCCTCTGATCATTCGTCAGAACGGGGTCCGGGTTCGAATCCCGGTGAGGCATGGATGTTGTTTGTCTTACGGCACTGGCTCTCTCCCTTCCCTGGAACCAGTGACCCTAAATTAAGGACGGGCGACTGCTTATAGCCCACTGATTTGCTCACGGTGGTCGTTAAACACCGAATAGCCGCCCCGGTGGCGTAGTGGTCTAAGCGATGGCCTCTGATCATTCGTCAGAACGGGGTCCGGGTTCGAATCCCAGTGAGGCATGGATGTTGTTTGTCTTACAGCACTGGCTCTCTCCCTTCCCTGGAACCAGTGACCCTAAATTAAGGACGGGCGACTGCTTATAGCCCATTGAGTTGCTCACAGTGGTCGTTAAACCTCCAATCAAAAAAAAAACGAATAAAAAAAATGCTTTTATTTTCTTACTTTTTAGCCGTACTTTCTTTTGGGAAGTTGGCAACACTATGTGCACCTGGTAGACATGATCAATTGGACGCCTAGAGATTCCACAACTCGTATGCTGAATTCTGTGTTGCAGGGTTTAGTGGTGCAGCCAGGACATTGACAAGGGGTGGGGGTGTTATCCAAAAAATGTCTTCTCGTAGAAAAAAAATGTGTGTGTATCGATCTCGTATAGATAAATACTGACACTAGAAATATCATGGATTGGACACTTACCTAATACTTCGTTGAACCTCCTTAGTCAGAGACTTGAAATTTACAGGATGACTAAGGTCAGAAAGCAGCTCTTGCACCTAACACTACGTTAGTACTGTTTTGTCTGTACGTCCACCTTTTTTGATAAATATACTGCTAGCTGTTGGAGATAGATTTGAAATTCTGTGGATGGTTTCTACGGACTGCACATAACTGTCACCCGATGTTTGCACTTTGTGTGTCTGTTCACCCGTCCCATGTTTTCGATGAGTATCTTGGGAGGAGTTTGATATAAAAACTAAAAAATTTCTGGATACCAATCAGCAGTGTTTGAATTACTCAGTGGGCCATTGGCCACTAAAACTTCTGCCGGACCACTGAACTATTAATTTTACTGGCCGAGATGGCCAGTAAGGTTTTTTTTTCTAAGTTGTCAAAAGTTAAAAAATGAATTTCTATTTTTTTTACCTTGCTGTACAGTTTTCTTTTTAGGCTGCAAAATAGTGATAGGTTCATGAAATGCTGTTGAGTAGCAGCTATTCTTTTTATCCCTTATGATTTGTAAAGAGTGGAAGAAACAACAAATTCAGAAAGGCAGTTTCCCCAGTCCTTGTCTTGTAACAGCAACAGCTGCATTTTTTACCTGTCTCCACCATTCATAATGAGCAGAAGTAAGCGCAATAAATATCTTGCTCTTCCTTTGATTTGTCCACCCTAGAGAGTGCAGCAGTTACTGACACCATACTTTCTGACCCAATAAAACACACTTACGGAGGACATCAATTGGATTTGTGAAGGTAGTTTTTGTAAAAGAGCAATTATATGAAACAGTGTTCAATGAGGGATTGAAACTAACTTTATGAGAAAGTTGGAGGGATGAGCAGTAAGACTAAAATAAGAAAAGAAATCTAAACCCTGAACAATAAAACATATAGAAAAAGGTTGCTAATGTATGTGAATTTTTGTACCTTTTGAAATCTCGTCCGTAAGGGGTCCGGGTTCGAATCCCGGTGAGGCATGGATGTTGTGTTTGTCTTACGGCACTGGTTCTCTCCCTTTCCTGGAACCAGTGACCCTAAATTAGGGACGGGTGACTGCTTATAGCCCATTGAGTTGCTCACGGTGGTCGTAAAACCTCCAATAAAAAAAAAAAAAAAAAAAGAAATCTCGTCATTCCCTTTTCTTATTTAGAAACCGATTGGGAATGCTCTGTTACTCAGCTATATCACCAATCTATCAGAACCTTATTCTGGAAACATTCTTTGTTCTGTGAGTAGCGATTTCAAATTAGATGTTTTAAAAACAAATACTGGAGATAATTCCATTGAAATACTTTATTTTCTGCTTATACTGTAAATGTGTAAGGATTTTTATTTTTTATTTTTACGGACCAGTGGACATTTTAGTGGACTAGTGGTTTGCAAATTCTAGTGTTCTGCTTGGCCAGTAAAAGATTTTTTTTAATTCTAACACTGCCCATTAGGAACCTGAAGTAACTCCGTCCAAAAGGTGAAGGATCAGAGGGTTAGCTCAGCCTTCAGCAAGGTCACAGGCTCTTTTACCGAGTTGAGGTACCAACAGTGTTACACATCCCCTACCGCCTACTCCCCCGACCGATTAAAGCAACAGCATAACTAAGTTACCACGGAAGTCATCAGCCCATCTCACACCTCCCCATAGACATAGAACAAACACTTGGATTCTAGCTGAAGCTCATGTTTTCTCAGGAGGAACTCTTCTCAAGGACGACTGAAAGAGTACACATGCTTTAACTATTTTTCTTAATTTAAAGAACATATCTTGCATTTGCATGCAATATAGCATGCATGAATTAACTATGAATTATTTTTGTAATAGCACAATATGTTAGGCCAGGGTCATTATTGCTATTATTTTTAGGGGGGGGGAGGGGGTCCGGACCTGTTGGACCCCCACAGTCGGTGCATCACTGGCAGGGTTAGTTTTCTTTTCCTGTGTTGTCTCTGTTTAGGTAAAGTTGTAGTTTAGTGGGTAAATGTGTACTACAATTTTGCTACGTACGATTTTTTAAGCATGCAAAATAATGGGGAAAGGTGAAAAAAAAAAAAAAAGTATTTTTACATGAAAGGAAAAATATTTTCTGAAGAACTTGCCTTGGAGTGCAAAGGTTTGGAAGAGTGCGTGCGGTAGGCCTAAGATGACGGTGCGGCGACGGCGTGTAGGTTGAGTCCGGTGAATGGAAGCGTCACTGAGAATGGCAAGTTTCACACGGAAGAATACACAAGGAAGCGGTTCAGCAGTACGTAGTCATCGAAACGGGTTGTAGGAATACGCTGAACGAAAGAGGTCAGTTTTATGCTGCATTGTAATATAATTTTTCCAAGGGTAATTTTGCAAAATCATAAGTAGAAAATTCTCAAAAAGGCTAAAAATTTCATAATCCCCGCAATTCGACAGGAAGCTCTGGGCCTCCCTGCTATAGTACGATTCCTGATTATAAGAAAATCGTTTATTTTCAACAATATCCGTTTCACGAGGAAAAAAAAAAAGGAGACAAACGATGGACGGAATAACAGCAGAACTACAAATGAGATGCTTGAAGAAATCACCGACCCCTTAACATTAGGGTCAACCGGAACCAAAACTTCTTACCCAAAACTTCTGCCGCACATTATATCATTTATATTCCTTCATTTAATTACATTCCCAAACATTTTTACAATAAAAACATTTAGCACATTTCTTTATTAATAATTAATGAAACATTTCTGAACTACTACTTTTTGCACACGATTACACGACGCATCACACGCCTCCGAGACATACACCCCACTCTTGTTGTATTCTTCCGCGCATTCACTAGCAACTGTTACTCCCTTCTGACGCACGGACCCTTCACGTCTTGGCTGCTAGCATCGCTTTAGCCTCTCACACCAACTGCTGCAAACCATCGTATTCGCACGCAAGTTCTTCGGAAAATATTTTTCCTTTCATGTAAAAATACTATATTTTTTCACCTTTCCCCATTATTTTGCATGCTTAAAACATTGTATGTAGCACTTTTTCCACACAGTTAAATTTTTCTGACGAAATAATTTAGGACGCTGAAATACACATTTACTGTTTAGTGTCCTAAATTATTCAGCTAGAAATTTCGAAAAAAAAATCATATGCATATTTTAAAGTACTAGGGGTGTTCAAATGAAAAGGTACGAAATGTCATAAGAACGTAACCGTTAACATATTTGCCTATGCCGTTATGGGAGAACGTAGTGACACATCTAGGGATGCGATTAGAGTCGCCGGCGTGGATCGGAGCATGCGCGGGCGCCCGCATGCGCAGGAGAGAGCAGAGGCTCTTATAAAGAGCGCCGTCCAATTGACGCGGCAGTGCGTGTGAGGACAGGATGGCGTTCACATTGCAAAATTTGACGATTGAAGAGCAGCGAGGCGTTATCCGATTTCTGACAGCGGAAGGTGTTAAACCGGCCGCTATTCATCGCGGAGGGTGTGGTTCTGCTCCATGATAACGCGCGTCCTCACGTCTCAAGGGTAACACACGCGGAACTGGCCAGTGGGAGCAGCTTGACCATCCGCCCTACAGCCCGGACATGTCGCCCTGCGATTTCCATGTGTTTGGTCCCCTGAAAAAACATCTGAAAGGGAAGCGCTTCCACTCTGACGACGAACTCAAGGACGCTGTGCAGGACTGGGTCTCGTCACGGCCACAGGAATTCTGGGAACAAGGAATCCTTCGGCTCGTTAATCAATGGGATCGTTGTGCTACGGCCTATGGTGTATACTTTGAATAAAGTCTTCATTTATACCCACAGTGTCGTTTCATACCTTTTCATTTGAACACTCCTTGTATGTAATTGGATAGAAACTGGTGAAAAAGTTTTAGCTCTACAACACATTCTAAAGATTTTTACCGTAACATTTTCCTTCCAGCATGGACATGTGAACAAACAAACGCTGCAATGAGCTTGCCCCCAGCACTGTTGCGGCGGCATCCCAGGCTTTGCCGAAATTAACATCACGGTTGTGTATATTTTTTCCTTTTGCTGTAGTAACCCACTTAGAAACTGAGTTTTAACACCCTTTATAGAGACAATAACTTCAGAATTCTTTTTCACAGCAGAGCAGATCATTCTAAGATGGAAAGTTTCGCTCTGTTTTGTAGTTTTCCGCCCATAAAATGGTTGTCACAGCATCGTAACAACAATCTGTTTTGCTCTGAAAAGGAATTCTAAATTTAGCCTTATTGTCTGTACAAAGTGTGTTAAAATTCAGCACTGATTACAAAAGCAAAAGGGGGGGGGAGGGATCATGACCCTGATCTTCGTTTCAGCAGAGCCTTGGATGATGTCACAGCAGTGCTGGGGGCAGTCTCGCTGCAGCGTTCATTCACATCCCCTTGCTGGCAGGTAAACTTCATGGTAAAAATATTTAAAATGTGTTAGAGTTAAGATTTTTTCACCATTTTCCATCAAATTACATATTTCAAAATATGTATATAGTTTTTTCTTGAAATTTTTAGCCAAATAATTTAGGACACTAAACTACACCTTTTACATCTCTTAATTGCCCTTAACACCACTACAGCACTGCTCAAGAGGCCTCATTACAGCAAAGCTCTAGCTTTGAAAGCCTGGCACTCTGTGGCAATGCCACCTTAATAAACCAGACCACTCAGCTAGCCTGCAGAGAACACACAGGATCCACGGTAAGTATGTACTTTAACATCCTAAATTATTTGGCTAAAATTTAGAATAATTTCAAAAAAATGATATACATATTTTAAAGTATGCAATTTAATAGCAAATGGTGAACATTTTTTATCTTTATACTTCATTTTAAAGACTTACCATAAAATTTACCTCTAAGTACGATAATGTCAACACACCTGCGGTAGTCCTAACACAACGATGCAGCGATGACGTCAAGCTTGGCTCCGCTGAAACGAAGGTCATCATGCGTCTCTCTCCGGCAGCTTATTCACTGGCGGAAGACTACAAGAGGAACCGGGTATGTTCTTGTCTGGAAAGAGTTGCATATTGTAATGCTATGTTACAGAAAATAGTTCCTCCTTTCCAGAGGTGTAACTAGGCATTGCTGTGCCTGGGGGCAAACTACAAAATATTGCGCCCCCACCAAAGTTGTTAAAACAAAAAATATTTAGTGCTTGGTGCTTGAAATATTTTAATTGTGCATGCTGCAAGTGTTTTTAGGTAAAACTAGTCTTTTGTGTTGATTATGCATGAGTTGGTCTTATTTTGTATCCACACGCATATGCAATTAAATTTTTTCAAAATAACTAACACTGGCCACAGAGAGTTGCCTCAGACATTTCGCTGCACACTGAATTTTGTAACTTTCTCTTTTGTCATATTTTTTGTAGTTTATTGATAAATGCCACCCTGGTGGTGCAGTGATCTAAGCTCAGGCTAATGACCGTTTGTTCGAGATGGTTCCGGGGTCAAAATCCTGTTAGGCATGGATGTCGTGTTTGTCTTATGATACTGGCTGTCTCCCTTTCCTGGAACCAGTGGCCCTAAACTAGGGACAGGCAGTTGCTTATAGCCCATTGAGTTGCCAACGGTGGTCATTAAACCCCCAATAAAAAAAAATAACTACTTATCATTAACAAGTTGTGCAATAGATTTTAAGAACCAGCTGGTTTACGGAAGACCAGAGGAAGGCCCACATTTGCGAATTTACCGCTGCCCTCATTGCCATTTTCATCGTAGTTTAACAAACTAACGCTTAAGTATTTTTATTGGGTATGATACAGTACATAGGATACTACGGAACTACTGTAGATGTCATATCTCATCCCAAATGGAAATGGCATTTTGCCCTGTTTAATTGCATCGGAAGAAGTTAGGAAATGGAGGCCAGCACTTATTAAAAGGGTTTCAAGCATTTTCCTTACCCTTACATCAGGGATGTTCTGGGTAGTGAAGCCGAACTGCACGCAGAATGCCATTATTTCTGTGAAATACAGAAAGTGAAGAGGACAGGTGAGATTCCCTACTGCTTCAAAGTTCAGACCTTTGGTACCTTATATAACAGACCAAAGGCAGCTTTGCAGTAGTGGCAGTAATGATCGAATTGCCCCCAGAGAATCTTCAGCAATGTGAATGAAATCTTTATTTTGCAATGTACATGCAGAAGCGCCTTCATTTCTGAATGTCAGTAGCTAACATCCCATGCATATTTTGAGGAGGAAAGGTGAATTTTAAACTGCCAAAGCTATCAAAACTAGAGAAAGATATTATGAGCAAATTTTGTGAATAGATAAATGACAAGTATGGTCCATAAAAGTTGTACCAGAAACTAATGCAAAAGCTTCAATTCCGATTTTATTAATCATTGTAGGCAGGGATTTTTGCGCCCTCTCTTCAGCTGTGCCCGGGAGCAGCAGCCCTCCTGCCCTGCCCTGCCCTTCCCTTGTTATACCTCTGCACATTTCTGTCAGTTTTTCAAAACACATGCTGAAAATTGTGTTATTTCACATATGGCTCCCTGATGTGTAATAGATAGCGTAGCATTACAATGCCTTTCTTGCTTCTAGAAAAGTGTTGAAGTAGATGTCGAGTTCTTTCCAGCAGAAATTAGATGGCAAGTCAGAAAGTTTTGGTTCTGGCATTGATGGTGTGGCTCACAGCTCATTTTGTATCCCAGTACAGTTTTGGTTCTGGTATTGACAGCATTGTTCACAGCTCAGTTTGTAGCCCAGTTATATGCAGCTTTTGCTTTATCCTGTGAAAAACAGACAAATGATGAGCCATTTTCTGTAGCGTAGCATTACAAAATGAAGCACTTTACTGGCAAGAATGTAACCGGTTCCTCTTGTAGTCTTCCGCCTGTGAATTGGCCACCGGAGCAAAGCTTGACATTGTTGCTGCAGCATTTATTGACAGTGTCATACTCAGAGGTAAGTTTTATGGTAAAAATATTTAAAATGCATTTTCAAGATGAAATTTTTTCACCGTTTGCTATTAAATTACATACTTAAAATATGTGCATCTCATTTTTTGAAATTTTTAGCCAAGTAATTTAGGATACTAAAGTACATATTTACCAAATGATAACACACCAGTGGACATACCATTTAATTTATAACATGCCAGTGGACATACCAAAAGTTTGGAAAAACCACGTCGTCGATTTGAACTATAAATTATATTTATAAAAAATTTAATAAAACAACGTGAATTTGACAATTTTAACAATGCAACACAATTTGTATCATCATGTGTAACTAAAGTCGGAAATTGTATGTATTGCTCGGCTGCGATGTCAACACCATAACCTTGCGACGCTTGAGAACTATACCATGGTGCATTGCTGCACTCCTATAAAAGTCTGTGAGTACTGCATTACGTCTCTGTTCTACCTGGTGATGGGGTAAATGTTACCCTGAAAGTGCTAGTGGAGGTTTTAATTTGTAAATAGCTTTCATCTTTTATTAAATATCGTACATAGACAGTGGTATTTGTTTTGTATGACATATTTACCACATCCACTATTCATGTCCCTTGTTTAAATTGTAGAGGCTATAAAACTTTAAAGTTTGGCTTCCATACTATTTGCCTACAGTTCAGTTGTTCATCCTTAAGAAAAGGCCACAAATAAATTTCCCTCAACAGAAGGAAGGTGAGCATACTGTAGTGCTGCTCAATGGGGGAACATTTCCATATTCTCAAACATCCACTGAAGATGAGGAGCAGATCAGCATTTAAATAATATTAATACTGCACTAAAATTAATTCTAAAACTAAAAATCTCGGAGTTACAAAGGGCATCTTGAAAGTAATGCTTTGTCCCTCATAGGATTTTTATTTGTAGCAACAAAAATGTAAAACTTGGTGGCAAAATACTTGGACATATAATGTGGCAAATACTTGGTTAATAATGCTAGCCTATTCAAAGTATTGCCCATCACTTTCTATACATTTCCACCATCTTTAAACACATTGGTAAAATCCACTTTGGAAAAATTCCCGAGGCTGTCGTTTCACCCATGAGTTGCCAGTTTGTCTGTCTCATGGTCAAAACATTATTCACGAAGGGTGTTTTTCAAAGGGGCAAACAGGAAAAAGTCTGAGGGAGCCAAATCTGAACTATAGGGGGGTTGGGGCATCACCGTCCACCCCATTTTGGCAATAGCCTGTGAAGTCTCATTTGAGGTGTGGGGGACATGCGTTATGGTGTAAAACAACACAATGAAGTGGAATGTCACTTCTTTTCCTTCTGGTAGCTTCCTTTAGCTTCTTCAATGTCTGCACATAGTGAGCACTGTTTATTGTTGCAACTCCTGGATGGTGACACGACGATCAGCTGTGATGAGGTCTTTCACTCATTGCTTGTTGGCATCTGTCACTGCAGTTGCGGGTCTTCCACTCCATTGTTTGTCCGACACACTTAACTTTGTCCCTCTCGAAACCTCTTCATCCATCTTTGGACATTACTGATATCGATTGTGGTAGCTCCATACACCGCCAGGAGTCTTCTGTGGATTTCTGGAGCCTTGCATCCCTCTTTTTCCAGGAATTCAATTACGGCTCGCTGCTTTTCTCTGTCATTCATGATCTTTATTTCAGATTCTGAAAAAAATGTGTTCCCACATTGGTAACATATCATAGTAGACATGTCAGTGAAGTTTCATTAAAATCATTTCAAAAGTTATTAAGGAGGAGGCATTACTTTCAGGATGCCCCTCGTACATTGGCTTTAAGTGAAATTTAATTATTTGAAATTCAAAATGAAATTAAAATTAGAAGTGACAACTATCAATTTTAAAATTCTGCAGTTTTATTTTTATTTTTTCATTATTGAAGATGGGGTGAGTACAATGTAGTGAAAAAATAAAGTGCATTCCCATAATGTTTGTAGTCTAGTGACACCCGTAGTACCCATGGTGATCTGTGTCCAGATTCTTCTGTATAAATTTTGTGTAGTTTGAGTGTAGGTCTTTCTGTGTCATACTTTATCAAGAATAATTTTGTACTCAGCAGTTTGGATCTTTTAAATTGCTGGAATACTCTGAAAAACATTAAGTTTCTCCAGGTTGATAACATGTGTAATATCTTTCATATATCATACATATAAACATTAAAGACTTGCATATTTTATTCTATCTCTCAATATTATCTGGTAATGATATTTTGAATGCACGTGGTGTTTTTTTTTTTTTCTCTGCTTTAAAAATATGTTCACCCAGCGGCAACGGCTAGGTGAAACTTCACTCAAAATGAAAATTCATATAAGTTAAGAACATTAAAAACATTTTAAAATTAAAAAACTATTGATGTAACTGTAAAAGATGTAATACTAACCCAGCCCAAGTTGCTCACAACACAGAAACTTATGCCAAGGCTACAAATTTGCATATTTGTCAACCATCATTACTTTAACTTACATCCTAATTAAAAATACTGCTATTAGTAAAAATCAAAAGTTATTTGATAAATCACTGGTTACCACTCCAGAAGAACACTGTCCTGTGGACGAATTTAAACAGGACAGCGTTTTTCCAGAGAAGTAACCTGCAGCGATAAATCTTATAAAGTCAAGTCTAAAGTAAATTTTAAACACTTACCTCAGCATAATGACTTCTTAGGACTACATATATAAACTGTTATTAACATCGACATTTTTCCTCGGGACCCTCCCGAATAAACCACAAAAATATAGATATCATTAAGAAACTTATGATTAATTATAAATTACCATAAAGTACTTCCAGTTAATACTAAAAACAATGCATTCACAACTGAACTTTGTAACACATAAAATACTATCACAAAAAGTTAAAAATTTCCTCCTCCTGTTTTTTCCTTGATTACACTATCAATATATATACAAACTTGCACATAGCCCCCCCCTCCCTTTTTACTATAAGATGTCCAATTAAGAAAACATACGAACTATTTAAAACTACTAATTCAAAAATACAGAACAAACACACCTGCACTTCACTCTCGGTCCCCGAAGTGAAGTGCTTGGGACCGCTAGTTAGTCACTGGATGCTAGTAGGTGATCACCCAAGAATGGGGTACAGTTAAAAGGATAGCCTCACTGTGAACAACAGAATTTCCCATTAAAATGGACCCATAACCTGTAACCTCACAATTAATTGGTTTTAAATGTTTCACAGTATTAAAAATATGTAATCATGAACTGTTAAGAGAAACCTAACTGTTGTGTTTAGCAAAATAAAAAGTTTGTGTGACTTTTAGATCTTTACCCAGGTAGCTGCTGTGATCTTATTTTTGGTTGAATATTGTCTAATCTGTTGGAAGGCATAGTGTTTCTATAGAGACACGTCCTTGTTTTAACAGTGGATATTATGTGTTATAAGTATTATGATAAATTTATTAAATTTATTATTTTAAATACCAGAGCGTTAACTGCTGAAAGGGGTGTTTTTTTTTTTTATGTACTCTGTCTCTAAAGAAAGTTAATTGTGTGTTGATTGTTTGATATGAGGTATTTATTATATAATGGAGTTTTTTTTTATATTCATTAAAACTACTTAAATACTGAGTGCTTTAATTTTCTATGTTAAATTTTGTCTGCTCATTATAATGGGAATACATAGTGCTCACTTAGTGGGAATATGTTTGTACAGATGTATAAATATTTCTGTTTTGGTTGAAAATTAATGAAAAGTAACTTGAATTGCTTCTGTTTGTGTAGGGTTTTAACATCTGTTCAAAGTTTATGTACAAGTACTTAGTTTAAATGTCTTGCATCACAGAAAAATGCAAAGGTGATACTTAAGCTCATTTTATACTGGTGTCATGAAAAAGCATATCTTCATGATCATGAGGCCTAATGTTAAGTATTATTGATTAGCAAAAACTATTCTGTAGTGTTTTCAAAAATGAGAATTTGTATTCAAATTTTAGCATTATATATCCAGCTTGATCATGTGAAAAACTACAGCTGCTTTAAAAGTTAACATGGAGGGGAAGAGAAACATTTACCAAGCCTCAAAAACCTCTATCATGACACATCTAATTAAGATGTATGTTCCCTAAATGAATTATTTTTAGGGTAAAAGATGACATGTACTTTGGATTCAAATGTACCTTATTCAGTGAAGCATCTGTAAAATATTTGTGATTTTTTTCTTTTAATATATATATATATACAAATAAAAAAAAGACATCTAAACATAGCCAAACATGTCCCAACTCTGTGCACAACTGCAAGATTTAGGAACAAGTAAAATACACATACAAATAATCCAATCAATTCAGCACTCTCAATCAAAATGTACAATAACAACGTGAAGAAATAAATACACAACCTGGTAGTCAGCCACCGGGTACCACTCTTCAGGGAAAGACATCCGGTAGCTGACCCCTAAATCAGACAGGTTTCATGTGAATGCAAAATTTAGACCCTGGCCAAAAACTAATTAAGGTATTCAGTCTTTCTTACCTGTTTGAAGGGAAAACTAAATAATGTACCAGAGCCACCGTCTACCTTTAGTTTTTCCTTCAGACAGGTAGGAAAGACTGGATGCCTTAATTACTTTTTAAATGTTTTGGCCAGGATCTAAATTTTTCATCCACATGAAACCTGCCTGATTTAGGGGTCTGCTACTGGATATGTCTTTCCCTGACGAGTCGTACCTGGTGGCTGACTACCAGATTGTGTATTTATTTCTTAACATGTTGTTACTGTACTTTTTGGAGTGCTGAATTGATTGCATATATATGTATATATATTTTTTTGCTTGCTTATCTCTTATTTTGTCATTATTTATATATATATATAATATATTTACTAGTTAATTCATTTTATGAATGTAAAATATAGTGACCATGTATAAATCTTCTATGATTGCATTTTTAAGCTATTTCTCGCCAGATTCACATTTTAGAAATTATTAGATACAGTAAATGTTAATCAGATAGAAAATATTTTACCATTTTTTTTTCATTTGATAAGTTACTGGCTCATAATAATCTATGTATTAGTGAACTTTTTGTTTGAAAACAAAATGTGTAATCATGTATTGACAGGAGTCCAAAATTCCACTTGTCCATGACATGTAAAATATTATAGCTGGATGAGTGACGCTACAAGGGAAGCATTATTTTTAATTCCCAGCCAAGTTAAACCCACTGATTTTAATCGTTCTCATAATTTTTTTATTTCCTGCTTTTTTTCTTCTATGACTTGTAAAAATCAGGCTAATTACATTCTTGTTCTAAATTTTTGAGAATTGACTAGTGTCTTGCTTAAGGCAAAAAATAAAAGCGGAAGCTATGTTCCGGAAATGTTAACAGTTGTGCCAGGAGAACCAGTGAGCAGAGTTGTATAAAAATAAAATCTATCTGCGTACACAACTATTGAAACAGGAAACTTGCTGCAAACTCTTGAACCACGATGACAATAGAATAAAATAATTAATAGAAAAATTAATAAAATGATAAATAATTATTAAAACATTACATATTCCAATGAGGACAAAATAAGTACATTACAACTGAATGGCAAAATATTGGGACTATGAACCTCATAAAAACAAGAGACTAATAAAGTTTTTATATCCAGAAAAACAGTTCGTTAATGAACCTTCAAAATTTATAAATATCATTTTCAACAATTTCTGCCAGTGAGTTGCCCAACATCCTGAGCTGTGTAGGTGGGGGTGGAGGAGAGTGTGAAATGGTGAGAGCCAGTTCTAGAGTATGGAGCAAAGAGTGTGCATGTGAGATATTAAGGTGAGATGCCATAATTGGATTGCAAGAAGTTTATGGGGAGAGCAGTCTTGTTATTGAGGAGGGAAACGAGAAATCTCTGACAATGACATTTTTGCCGACTGGTGGGACAAGTATATTTTTTTATCCCGGTGTATTAATCAGCTGTATTCCCATTTTTGTGTTTTTCTCCCCAGCATCATATCTGGAAATTATTAGACAATAAGTCAGTGGTGTAGAAGCAGTTTTTAAGAACTTTAGATAAAAAAACACAATGTGTTAACATTGATGTGCCAATTATTTGGTTTCTGCTGGTTGCATTGTAAACATTAAGCTGAATAATTTTGCATAAGCTTTGAACTCATGGGAGCACAAGCATCTAATGTATGTAATCGGAGCCCATTTAAGAGGGGGGCTGCAGCCCGGGCCCCGCATTTTCAAGGGGCCCCTAGAATTATGCAGGATACTTGGAGAATTGAGAGTTCAACAGTTTTTTTCTTTGTAGATAGCACAGCAAAAACTAAAAAACTGCCTTGTAAAAAAAAAAAAAATTCTCTTCCTTTCCGCTTTTTAGGAGGAGTCCATGAAAAGTATAGTCGTCCCCAGTCCATTCTGAAATCTTTCGAAGCCGTGCAGTGGTCTAAGCGATGCTTTCTGACCATTCGTCCGAGATGGGTCCGGGTTCGAATCCCAGTGAGTCATGGCTGTTGTGTATGTCTTACAGTGCTGGCTGTTTCCCTTCCCTGGAACCAGCCGCCGTAAATTAGGGATGGGCGACTGCTTATAACCATTGAGTTGCTCATGGTGGTCGTTAAACTCCCAATTAAAAAAAAAAAAATCTTTCAAAAGCTTTACAGATATTTTTTTTTTTTTTTTGTACGCATCTGTAATTGGGGGAAATTTTCATACATTTAGAAATTCATTTTTCAGTCGTGCATTTTTACATTTTCTTGCTAACATGGATTCATCCAATACGGTGGGAATATCTTTATAAGGCTTTCTCTTCACATTTTGGGAATGTTTTCTCCTGGGTATTCTTACTCATCCACCCATATTGAAATCCTAGATGTGCTACTAATACTGGGCATACTGTCCAGCTCCCGGGCCCCTTGTCGCCTTAAATGTGCTTTGTATGTAATGTACCTGTATGAACAGGTAGCTTTAATCCCTAGAATGCTCATTTAGGAGACATTAAGCGACATAGTATGACAAAACCAAATATCCACTGCTAGTCAGTTTCTGGAATTTAAGTATGAAAGAGAATTAATTTAAAATCCACTGAATTTTTGTTAGTAAGGCATAGGATTTTTTTCTTTCCAAAGGACTTAGTACTTGGAAGCATGTCATCCCATGTTTGGATAGACCAGAACAATGAAAAAAAAAAAACATTCAGTTTGTTTTAAAGTTTGGCCTATCAAGTGGATCAAGGTATGTATTTTATACCACAAAGCACAGATAATGCAACTGACTACAACTTCAGAAGAAAATGTTATGAAAGTTCTTTTAAAAAAAAATCATTGTGCCTTACTGGAAGAACATATATTTTATTGAAGAAAATGCAATCACATTGCATCTTTTTTCAATAATTTTATTAATTTTGGGGGTGGAACCAAATATTTTGAATCCATCCATATGATATTCTAGAATGTTTAAAATGATTTGAACCACTTAGATTAAATATGACAATAATTTATCTGAAAATGTGAACATAACTTTTAAGTACTATTGGTTTCAAATTCCAAAATAAGTTCTCTGTGAAATTTTCAGCTAAATTAATATCAGAACATTTTATCTATGTTGCTTAAATTATTCTTAACATTCCAGATTATCACACTGATAGATTCAAATTTTGATTCTATTCCAAAAATTATTAAAATTAAAAAAAGATGCAATGTGATTGCATTTAGCAAGTCACATGTAAATATGGTGCTATCTATTAGCAGGTCTCAATACTACCAAAGGAAAATTGATTTATAATATAATTATGGTTAAGTTTTAGAAAACATTAAGTGTGCTAGACTATAATTTTTTTTTCTCAATATGCAAATTTTCATCATTGGGAATCCATTGGGAGAAAAAATGTCTGCAGTATCTACGATTAGAAACATAGGGCATAGTTTTTAGGTGGATCTACCTTAATCAAATTCTATGACTTTTCAACTATTACATGATCAAGTTTGCTACAAGAATGAAATATGAAACAGCTCCCTTACTGATGCAAAGATTAAATAAAAGGAAATCTATGTGTTGTGTATATCATGTGACATACATTAGTGCACGATTTTGTCTTGATGGGGGCCCAGGTGTCTTAGTCGGGCAGTGCTCAGAACCTGTTCTTATGAAAGAAACACACAAGAATAGGTGCACACTTTTTGTAGTCACAAGTTGCATTTCAGGTACAAGGATTTAAAAAAAAAAATGCCTTACATTGGCTAAAGAAGATATGAAGTTCTGGCTCCAGGAAATTTTAGCAGCTTGCATTTTCAAATCTGGCAACTGTTAAGCTTTATTGCACATTAATTGCTGAAGAAATCTGGCAGCTTTATCGTGATGAAGAGGTCATTTCATCACTATAAATTTAAACATTTTGTTCAGTGCTTAAACAAAAGTGCCAATAATTTCCGTAGCGTATCATAAGTTATAATATATCTGTTGGTATTACTGTTATCTTTTCTGTGTTTTACTGAAACTTGCTATAAATTTCCCAGATGTCATGGAACTGTATTATATTATGACTATGTACATTCACATACTCATAGTGAAATTTGAGACTTAAACTTCAGTTTAATTAGTAGAAATATGCTTAACTAAAAGTTTATCGTACAGGGAATACTAATGGTTGTGCTTGTTTCACTTGAGTGCAGTTTGTTCTAAATTTCTATTTATTAAATCTTCAATTTTTATGTATTATGACTGTGTATGTATGTTCACATACTCATAATGAACGGTGATACTTTTAAACTTAAATTAGTAGAAATATGTTGACTAAAAGTTTGTGTGAGCTATTCCCAACACTAATGGTTGTGCTTGTTTCAGTTGAGTGGTTTGATTTTATTTGTGTTTATTGGTGCAATGAGTGTAGGTTTGTTTTGCACTGTACATTCAACTGGAAACCATGCTAAGAGAAAACCTTTTTGAGAAAGTTGTATATTTTTTAGAAGTGTTTATTTCCATGAAGTATAATTAAAAAAAGTTTTTATTTTCTGGAATCACATGGGTTTGTATTGTGAAAAAGTTTTGCTACTATGTTATGTAAAAAATGAAATATGTTGGTCACTCTGTGATACTTTGTTTCATTTCTCTGCAAAAAAAAGTTTGGGATAAAATTTTTAGGTATAATTCAATGTTAAGTGATTTTTTTTAATTATGTTTCATATGTTACCCATGTTTACCAAAAGTAGTAGAGTTTTGTTTATTTATAACTATGTATATTTTATCACTTATAAACTAGAATCTCTCTGCTTATTGTTTTATAACTCTCATAATAGCATATGTAATTGCTGAAACTAAATAATATTTGACATGAAAAGAAGAAAATGCACTGGTCTTGATCATGCATTTAAAATTTGTATTTCAAGAATTACTTTAAATAGTTTTATATGATGTTAGTTGTTTAACTTATTAAATACTGTTATTGATTTGCTTTTCAAAACATGTGATTTTTATGAACTGTGCTTTCTTATGTAATTCTTTTATACCAAGAATTTCAAATAATTAATGCATGGACTTTAGATCAACACTGAGAACAGTTTTTAAGATCACATTACATTTAAAGTTAAAAATAAATCTTGTATGTACAGAAGACTCAATTTATTATTTCAGAAACAAAATATCTTAATTTCATAAAGAGAACAAAGAACTGATACATGCTGATACTTAGTACAAAGAACTGATTTTTTTAAAATTATAAATTGCATGTTTATTTCTTTGGTTTTATTTACATGTTTGTTGTACAGAAATAATTTCTCCTGGGCTGTTTTTTACAAATATTATTATACAAAAGTTTATATTTCTGTGTTCATCACTTATGGCTTTAGAAAAGAAGGCTGTATATGGAAAGGTTTATAGAAATTCCATGTTGCAAGCTATTGCACATATGTATATATATATATAATTATATATGTGTGCAATATATACAGTCTATATCTTGGATGCTATAGAAACATATCTTATGTTTCACTCATGAAATTGATATCTTAAGGTTTGCAACTTTCTGTCATATGAAGAGTTTTATGGGAAATAAATGTATGGCTAAAAGACATCTGTGTATCTGTTATTGGGATCAAATTAATGGTTTGTGACAGCTGTTTCTCAGGGAATGAGCTCTCCTTAGCAGAAGTTACAGTGAATGCATACAAACTTATCAGTCAGTCACAGTAGCAGGAAAAACATGATTTCACACTTTCATTCAGGATCAGAAAATGTTGGAAGTGTTACTAGTTGATAAATATTAACAGAAAGGTGTGCTACTGCCTTGATGCTTACCTTATTTTACAAGTGTGTACATGGGAATGAAATCAGACTATTCACAAGACAGGTTTTTGACTTCTGTAACTACATTAGTCCGTCAACCTACCAGAAATTTGTGCAAGCTGTAGACTGATTGACAATTTATCTAAGATATAGCTGTTACAGTATGAACAATAGAGATTAACAGCAAAGTTCCAGGATACTCAAGAGATGCAAATAGCATATTAAATCCGTTTATTTTTATGCCGCAAAAATAAACTGATTTAACACGCTATTTGTGTCTCTTTAGTATTCAGTGTGGTGTATTTATAATTAAAGTTCCAGGATATTTTTCAAAACATCTCTTACTAGTTCAGCAGATGTCTTCCATAGTTTATTTAGCTAATGTTGCACTACTACAGCTCATTCCATGTTCTTTGTTAAGGAAAAATGTGGCTTGAATTAATTTCCCCCTTACAAGCATCTCTTGTCTAACACAAGTTTTCACTAACAAATTCAGATTTTTGGTAACAGTACTGTCATAGATGTGCAATGTAAAAGAATTCAAGGCTGTCTAAGCACAGTAACTTTCTGGAGCAGCCAAAGCACACACACACCACACTCTAAATTTCCTTTAAAGAAACGTAGGATCTAAAAAACTTCTTTATTTACAATTTAAAATATGGTATATAAAAGCTCTGGCGAGCACTTTTGCTACCACTATGGCCGCTGAGTGAAACCAGATTGGAATGACACCACGTCTTCATTACAGCATTTTGGTCATAGTTTAATAGTATATAAACTCTCAGTAAAAAGCATAGGACGTTTATTATAAGCAGTCAACGGTAAGCTCGCATTGTCCCAATCAGGTCTTGAGTCTTTTTCAATAACAGTTTTTGACAAAGTCGAAGCAGTAGATTCTTTACTTCTTCATATCTGTGTTCTGCCCAGTGAGTGCCCAGGCTTCGATAGGTCGAGCCCACATAGCAGAGATTTGCCGATTGTCCAAATCGGGAAGTAGTTGGAACTGTCTCTGCCACGTCTAATGAATGAAAATAGGTTTTGGGTTTTAACCCTGAACCCAATAGAGTATTTTTTTACATGTGTTTTTTAATAAAGAGACCCCAGATTTTTGGTAGTCCATGCTCCCCACATATTTAATTGCTGGTGCATTTCTAGTCAGTGTTGTGAGAGTTTTCCCCGTTCATATTGTTGAACACAACCAGCGGGGTATCCATGAACATCAGTAATTTTTCCTTATTTTTATATTTCAGCTATTAGAGGTTAATGAGTGAGTAAAAACTGTGTACAAGGAATCTAAGTGCTGAAAGTTTGTAGGGGGTTGGAGTAAATGAATTGAAAGGAAAAATGACCCTGGTTGAGGTTGGTTTTCGATAAACTGAAAAGTCAAAATGTGAGTGCTGAGAAGTGTGAGAAACCAAAAAGTCGAGATAAGGGAGAGACCCAGATTCCTCAATCTCAATGGTAAACCTTATACCGGGAATGGTGGAAGATAAATTCGAAGCTAAATTAAATAATTCAGGGATAGGGTGTGACCAAACAGGGAAGTCATAATCTACATATCTAAGATATAAAGATGGTTGAACGAAACAGGATTTTAGGTAATTATTTTCCAGATCTTGAAGCAAGATTTCAGCAAGAACGGGGACAAAGGGGAACCTATCGGTGCCCCCTCATTCTGTTTAAAAATGGTCTGTTGAAATCGGAAGAAACACCGTTCCCGAATAAGTTTCAAAGCTTGTAAGAGAGTATCTATTTCAGCAGTGGAATAAGAATTTTGAGTGTACAAGATCTTTTCAATAAAAGTGTAAACAGCAGAGTGAGACACATTAAGGAATAGATTCACAAGAATAAACTGAGTTTTCGGGAAATGAAATGACTTAATTTTTGAAATGGCTTCAGACGTACTTCAAACTGAGTAAGTTGAGCTTGCTGTAAGAGGTTTCAAAAAGGCAGCTAAGGATTTTTCCAGGTTTCTAGTTGGATTAGCATACCCTGAAATTAGGAGCCGAACTGGGTTTATGGGTTTTGACTTTGCCGAAAGCCTCCGGAACTCTAGATCCTGAGGGCGGTAGCATGTTGCGAGGAATACAAGTAGGTAAAAGGCCAGATTTACTTAGTTTTGACAGGTTTGTAATATTGGGTTGTCGGAAAAGTTATGACTTACTTTAACCATGTTTTGCAAAGGTCATTTAGTGATAGAAAGAACAAAGATCTATCAATGATATAATGCCCGTTTTGTTCGATAACCTTTTGCCATCTTTCAGTGAGCTGCAGAATGCCTCGTTCATAGAAGGACCTGTCTTTCGTGGTGAAAAACTGTACAAGGTGCTGATTTACAGCCTCTTCTGAATTGAACATTATACCACGCAGGGACTGTTGAAGAGAGCAAAACAAGTGGAAGTCTGACAAGTATGCTGGGTATGGCAACACATCCCACCCAAACTCTAATAATTTTTGGTGGGTGATCAAACTTGTGTGTGGTCTCACGTTGTTGTGATAGAACACAACACCTTTACGATGAACGAGCTCTGGACGTTTCTGGATGATGGATTTGTTCTGACAGTACACATTCAAATTGATTGTTTGGTTCCGTGGTAGGAGCTCGAAAAACACGACACCTTTAAAATCCCACCACACTGAGACCAGAACCTTCCGCTGATGAATGTCTGCTTTGGATGTCGTTTGAGGCGAAGCAGCACGTCGGGACCAAGACCGTTTGCACAGCACATTGTTGTACACAATCCACTATTCGTCACCATTCGCTTCGAAAAAGGATTGTTTTCCTCACGTTTAATGAGCATATCGCAGAAGTTTATACGCGCCGTCAATTGAGCTTCGAGTTCATGAGGAACCCACACATCGAGCTTGCTTACGTATCCCAGCTTCTTCTTTTTTTTTTTTTTTTTTTTTTGATTGGAGGTTTAACGACCACCGTGAGCAACTCAATGGGCTATAAGCAGTCGCCCGTCCCTAATTTAGGGTCACTGGTTCCAGGAAAGGGAGAGAGCCAGTGCCGTAAGACAAACACAACATCCATGCCTGACCGGGATTCGAACCCGGACCCCTTCGGACGAATGATCAGAGGCCAACGCCTTAGACCACTGCGCCACCGGGGCGGCCCCAGCTTCTTCAGGTGGTCGTGAACGCTTGAATGATGGATGTGCAATGTGTCTGCAATCTCTTGTGTCGTGTAATGTGGGTTTGACTCGATCAATGCCTTGATTTGGTCGTCGTCAACATCGGTTGACCTCCCGGACCGAGGAGCATCGTTGAGGTCAAAATCACCAGCACAGAATTTTGCGAACCACCGCTGGCACTGACATTCTTGTAGAGCATCATCACTGTACACTTTATGCAACTTTTCACAAGCTTGACGTGCGTTCTTCCCTTTGCGGAAATAAAACAGTAAAATATGGTGAAAATGCACAGTTTGGTCTTAAAGATTAAAATTAGTGGTTGCCACATGGCGACTGGATATAATAAAATGTCCAGTAGAAAAAGTAACTTTAGTCGCCACGCTCGAAAATTTGCCGTTTTTCATTGCTAAAGAATTAATTTGCATTTTTAAAACGCTGCTGTTATAGGAAACGAATTTTCAAATCATCCAACTCGCGCGCCGTTAAAAACAGCCCTTTCATCCGCACATTAGTGGGTACAATCTATTTAAAGATTCACTCTTCAAGAACGGGGGCGGCTGTTTGTTTTTCCACTTAAGTTGGTGGACAAAGTAGTAACCATATCGGGAATGGACACCTGTGGCTTTAGATGGAACTGTGGCAACACAACTAGTCTTCAGCAGCTCGTTTTTTAAAGTTTGGTTTCTCTGAAAACGCACGATTTTCCATTGCTTAGGCACCTCTTGCTTTTCATCGAACAAAATGGGCAAGCATTTCCCCTTTTGTTTGCAAAAAGAAATCGAAGGTAGAAAATCGGGACTTCACTTTCCGTTGCCACGTGCCGTCTTTCATTTCACGCAGATTCGCGTTTCCTTTGCACGTGTGAAGTTGGATATAAAAAAAAAAAAAGTCTGCCCCTTAATACAGTAAAATGTTACTAAGGAATGGGTAAACACAAGTTTTTCAGCGAAATTATATATAAAAAATCAGTACTGTATTGTTCACTTTGCCGTGATAGTCATTTTACTGGTCACAGAAATTCCATCACGGGCGGAATAAGTAGCAATTTTGAAATTTAATTTAGCTCTAAAAAAGCGCAAAAGAAAAAAACTTTCCGTATCGATTGGTTTTGAAGAACAGGCTGTTAGAAATAACAAAAACATGTTCACTAGAAAAAAAATTTAAAATACGAAGTTGTTCTTTTTCACTTTTACTGAAGCTATTAAAAATGAGAAACATAATCAGAAAATAATATAACATAAGAATATAACCAGAAAGTGAAAAGAAAGTGCATCTTGGGGTAAGAAAAATTCGAAATTTAGAAAACTACAGAACATTTTCATCCGTGCTAAGAAAATCATTTTCAGGCGAGGAACGGCATGAAGATGCCAAATTATATCTAACAAATGTCGCGACATTAAAAACATCCAATAAACAGTCCCAAAAATGTTTGATAAATGTTAGAATTTTGAAAACGTGAAAATAAACAGCATTTGGAAGATCTGAGGTGGACAAACGGGGAAAAAATGGCAAATCATTAAAATTCTGCCAGAACAACGTTTTCTGAAGGAAAAAACCCGACAACCAGATTTTTTTATTTTCCTAGTATATTCGATGTTTCCCGTACTCCGCAGCAGTGGCGTAGCCAGAAATTTCTTAAAGAGGGGGTCCATGGGTTTGGTTCATTGGTGAAAGACCCATATATACATATATTGCTTTAAATTCATACAAAATCTCCCCTCAAAGGAGGGGGGGGGTGTCCAAACCCGAGGACCGTCTCCTTGGCTACGCCTATGCTCCGCAGCGATCGACCATTTCCGTAGTGACTATGGAGAATTCGTAGCATTTGAAAAGTCTGAGGTGGACAAACAGGAAAAAATGACAAATCATTAAAATTCTATCTAAACAACATTTTTTCAAGGAAAAAAATAAAACAAAAAAACCCGACACTGGGTTCGAAAACCGGACAGAATCTGATGGAATCAGGATATTCTGCAAGTATTCTTATTTCGTCATGATTATTTTTTCAACACCTGTGAAGGTTTATCAATGTTTTTAATTGTGGAATAACTTTTTTACGGGTCTTATAGAGGTTATTTTTCATGAAAGTTGGTTGTCAAATTTTCGAACTAAAGCCTAGTTTGTCATTTAATGTTTTTAATGTAATATTTATTAGAACAACCTAGGAAATTACGGAATATTTCTTGTTAGTGGTCAGGAATCATTGCAAGTCTGTAAAATAAAGTGACCAGGTTGGTACCACAAAATGATTCTGATATAAGATATAAAATTCATTTTTGAAAGCTATTCAGCCAGTTTTCATTTTGACACCAAGAAGAACCTAACCAAAAATAAATGGAATGAAAAGAAAAATTTAGCAGAATGGAAGCAGCTTCATAACATAATATTTGAACAATTTTGACCATCAATAACTCACTAAAAACTGCTAGAGAAACTAAAAACAAGCAATTTTTAGTGCATGAAGGTCATAGCACAAATTGTTGAAATACTCAATACTGCTGACTGTTATACCAAGCAATAAGTTAAGAGAATGCAAGCATTGTGAGCAATGTTCTTGATGACAAGACAATGCTCATGCAAAGAATGACTTTAGAAAATACAGCAAATTAAATAAAGTAAGCACTGCTTGAAAATTTTGACCCATCCACTGCCATCAATTTATGGTGGAGAGATTGGGAGATTTTATTTGTGAACATAGCGAGAGACCAAATAAAAATGATTAAATTATCTTTCCAATGAAAACTGTCTAGAAAATTTGGTTGATGTGGTTGAAGAAAAATATAACTTTTAAGATTATATTTATTCATTTAGTTGCACTGGACAATAGACAGTGGGCCCTTGTAACTACTAAGCTTAAATTTAACTATGTCTAAATAAATGAAAGGTATACAGTGCAGTGATAAAATGTGTATACAACACGAAATAGCCGTAAGGAAAGTGGCCACTGGATTTTGTCCACCCACTGGCCTATGGCCACTCGAAAAAATCACCAATATTAATCTTTATTTGGTCTTCCATCTTCAACTTGATGTCAAATCTCTGCAAATCAACCAAATCGCTCACTATGCCTTTTAGACCGCAGCTAGAACTGGCACCTGTTGAATGCCATAGCGATAACAGAGCTGCCCTTGCCTCTAGTACTTCCAAAACTGCCCAACCGCCATCAGGTACCAAAATACATCATGACTTTTCCGACAACCCAATAGTATATGCTGTTGGTTCCATATTAATGATGGAATGCGGAATATCTTGAATGGTAGCAAGCATTTTTTTCAACATATTCAAAATGATCAAGGATTACAACCTGATTCATTTTATCGGCACTAAGGATTGCTAGTTCAGGATCATTAGCAAGAGCAAGCAGTTCCGACCTAGAGTATTTTAAGGTAGAATCAAAAGGTGTTTTGCTCTTCTGTAATAGATTACTAATTTTGTGTCTAGTGAATTCCTCAACTCCCTACAAACTTTCAGCACTTAGATTCCTTGTACACAGCTTTTACTCACTCATCAACCTCCAATAGCTGAAATAAGGAAAAATTACTGATGTTCATGGATACCCCACTGGTTGTGTTCAAAAACTTGTTCAACAATATGAATGGAAAACTCTCACAATACTGACTAGAAATGCACCAGCAATTAAATATGTGGGGAGCATGGACTACCAAAAATCTGTGGTCTCTTTATTAAAAAACACATGTAAAAAATACTCTATTGGGTTCAGGGTTAAAACCCAAAACCTATTTTCATTCATTAGACGTGACAGAGACGTAGTTCCAACTACTTCCCGATTTGGAGTGTATAACGTCCCTCTATTGGACAGGAATGGACAATCGGCAAATCTTTGCTATGTGGGCTCAATCTTTCAAAGCCTGGGCAGAATACATATGTCATCTGTAAAGAATCTACTGCTTCGACATTGTCAAAAACTGATTGAAAAAGACTTAAGACCTGATTGGGACAATGCGAGCTTACTGTCGACTGCTTATAATAAATGTTCTATGCTTTTTACTGAGAGTTTATCTATTATTAAACAAGGACCAAAATACTGTAATGAAGACGTGCCTGTATACATTCCCTGTACCAGGAAGAATCTGATCTTGCAGTACTCTTGGGAAGAAGAAGAATCCCAATGATTAAAACAAACTTTTTAACAATAATTTGTGGTGAATGGCATTTCATTTACATAATGCGTATTACTTGTGCTCCTATCTGTCACTATTTAATCTTGTGCCGTTCTAATCTGGTTTCACTCAGCGGCCATAGTGGTCGCAAAAGTGCTTGCCAGAGCTTTTTTATACCATATTTTAAGTTGTAAACAAAGACGTTTTTTAGATTCTTAGTTTCTTTAAAGGAAATTTAGAGTGTAGTGTGTGTGCTTTGGCTGCTCCAGAAAGTTACCGTGCTTCGACAGGCTTGACGTACAACACAGCATTAAATTCCATTAATTCTTCTTATAGATGTGCAATTTGGAACAGTTACTAAATGCAGATAGTTGAAACATAACCCTGGTATAAACTCATGGCTGCTGCTGATGTTTTCAGCTGTCTACTGTAATTTCTTCTAGAAGAGCAGCTTTGTACTATATTTCAAAAAAATGTTTGAGTCATCCATTCCATATGTGGAAGAATACTTTTTTATCTAAACACATAAGACACAGCCAAAAGCTTACCTGGTATAAACCCATCTTCAATCTCGTGATAGGAGATTAAAGATCAGTAAATCTTGAATTAACATTTCTGTAGCATGCATTTTAAGATAAACATAAACTTTGATACAGGACATGACCCTAAGCTGTTATTTCATAATTTAAAATACATTAAAAAGTTTTCATTTTCTTTTGTTCAAGCCATAAAAATGAGAATAATTTTTTAATGTATGAGATTATAAGTTAAATAAGAGCAGACTGTAATGTCTGTGTTAAAGTTTATCTTTAAATAAGTGCTGTACAAATGTTAATTGAAGATACAACAGGATTTACACAAGGTAAGCTTTTGGCTGCATCTTATGTGTTTAAATATATATTTGCCCATTCTTAAATACATTTTGGTGTAGTGTATTTCAACCTAAAATTGAATAGTTTTTTTCCTAGTTGTAAATGCATTTATGGCACCTCTATTCATAGTGATTGTGGAATAACTTTTTTTTTTTTTACGGGTCTTTTAGAGGTTATTTTTAATGAAAGTTGGTTGTCAAATTTTCGAACTAAAGCCTAGTTCGTCATCAGGACTATGTCACTGGAGTAGTTGCTGCCACTCAATTGGAAGAGACCATCCGCAATTATCGTTAATTGTGGTACTTCTTCTTCTTGCTATTTCGATCCCTTCTTCTAGTTTTCTCTTTACTAAGTTTGACTGGTGGGCGATTATTTTCACTGAGTCCCAATTTATGGAGTGTCCACTTGCTTGTACATGTCTGTCTAGCCCTGTTTTGTTCCCAATGTTCCTAATAGCTGCTTGGTGTTCTTTCATTCGGACCTTAATACTTCTCCCTGTTTCTCCTATATAGCTGAGTCCGCAGTTACAGTTGATGCAGTAAATTACTCCTTCCTGCAATTGGATGTCCAATTCTTTCTGCTTTAAAGCTGGCAGGAATTTCTTTATTTTGTTATTAAGATCTGGAGCTAGCCTGATATTATATTTTGCTCCGATCCTTTTCAGTTTCTCGAAAAGTCCCTTGTGGTACGTAATTTTGCTGGTGAATTTGAAGTTGGTTTTTTTCCTGCTTCTTTTTTGGCACTTGTTTAAATATTTTCTCAACATATGGGGAGGGGTAATTGTTTTCTGCCAACATTTCCTTTAATTCTTCTTTGTGAAGATCTTTTTGAGAAGCTGAAGAGACCAGGATTTCAATTTTTCCAAAAATTGTCTCGCTGTATTCGATTTAATATAATCAGGGTGGAATGAGCAGAAGTCTAACATCTTCCCTGTGTTGGTGGGTTTTCTAAAAAGCTGAGTGAATATTTTCCCTTCTCTTGAGGTCAAGGTTAAATCCAGGTAATTGATGCTATGGTCTTTTTCCTGTTCCAGGGTGTACTTCAAGGTATTCTCTAGTAAGTTAAATTCTTCCAGAATCTGAGAGGGTAGAGATTGGTCCACAGTATCTACTATAATTAGGACATCATCCATGTACCTTACATAGAGAGCAAACAAGGAGGGTTGTATAAGGATTTTTGCCTCTAGTTTACTTATATAATAATTTGCTAGCAGAGTTGCTAGTGGAGAACCCATTGCAAGTCCTGAAGTTTGCCTGTAATATTTCTTTCCAAACTGGAAGAAATTATTCTTGAAGGAAAATAGGAGCAGTTCATATATGCCAAGTAGTATTTCTCTATTGTGATTATGGAATACTATTTTTTCCGCAAGGTCATCTGCAATGAATTCCAGTAGGAGGTCCAGGTTAATGTTGGTATACATAGAGACTATATCCAGGCTTGCCATTACTGGATGAATTAATTCTGGCAAGTTGTCCAGTTTTCTTTTTAGCTGCATGGAATTTTTTAGTAGGTAGGGAGGAGAAGGGAAAATATCTCTGAGGTGACCAAGCAAATAATAATTAATGTTGGAGAGTGGCGAATTTCTAGTGTCTATTATAGGTCTTATTGGATGGCCTTCTTTGTGAACTTTTATCGTACCATAGATCTGTGGAATTCTTGACTGGATTTTGGAGAAGTTTTTGAAGAGCTCATTAAGCTGTTTTTTATTTCTTAAAGAGCTGATTAATTTCTTAAGATTTTTTACAGTTTGATCTATAGGATTACCATTGAGTTCTTCATAATAAGGCTTGCTCAATTCAGCTTCCATTTTATTGTAATACTTCTCTTTTTCTACCAATACCAAAACTTTGCTCTTATCTGCTCTCAGTGCTACTACTTTATCATTGGCTTTGAATTTTTTAAGGTCAGTAATGGCACTTCTATTAAAATTGTAATCAACTTTTATTGGCTTTTTTACAAATTTTGAGACGCAGTCTGAGAATTCTTTCCTTAAAGTAACTGCTGTATTTTCATCTTCTCTTTCTACCTTACTACAGATGCTTTCTAAATCAATCAGTATACGTTTTTTATCAAGTGTTGCGGAGGAAAGGTTGTAATTATATCCCTTATTGAGGAGATTAATCAGGTTTTCATCTACTACTCCTTCCGTCAGATCCATGACATGTTTGTTAGTGGTGGATGGTATTAACTGTGGGCCAGGTGCTGTAGACATTAACTTTGGACTTAACCATTTATTTTCTTTAATTTTCAATTTTTCCTTAAACTTTTTGTTTTTATCTCTCACTGCTTTAGCTAGCCAATTATCAATATTTTTCTTTTCTGCTTCCGGAATTTCACCTAATGAAGAGGTCCAAATACGAGCTTCTATTCGTTCGCATTGCTCAATAGTTTTGAATTTATTACGAATCGCGCCATTCACCGTTTTTAGTTCTATTTTTCTAATAAAATTTCTTGACAGATTTTCCGCGATGTTTTTCGTGAGTCTCAAAGAAGGTGGAACAAAATTAGCTCTTTTACATTTCTTAAGAAAATACAGTTGTGACTTACATTTGTCGCTTTTGCACTTACTCCTTTCTATCTTTCTGATGTTTCGCCATATATCCAGCCCGTATGTGGTTTTAATCCTAGTTGTAAATGCATTTATGGCACCTCTATTCATAGTGATTGTGGAATAACTTTTTTTTTTTTACGGGTCTTTTAGAGGTTATTTTTAATGAAAGTTGGTTGTCAAATTTTCGAACTAAAGCCTAGTTCGTCATCAGGACTATGTCACTGGAGTAGTTGCTGCCACTCAATTGGAAGAGACCATCCGCAATTATCGTTAATTGTGGTACTTCTTCTTCTTGCTATTTCGATCCCTTCTTCTAGTTTTCTCTTTACTAAGTTTGACTGGTGGGCGATTATTTTCACTGAGTCCCAATTTATGGAGTGTCCACTTGCTTGTACATGTCTGTCTAGCCCTGTTTTGTTCCCAATGTTCCTAATAGCTGCTTGGTGTTCTTTCATTCGGACCTTAATACTTCTCCCTGTTTCTCCTATATAGCTGAGTCCGCAGTTACAGTCGATGCAGTAAATTACTCCTTCCTGCAATTGGATGTCCAATTCTTTCTGCTTTAAAGCTGGCAGGAATTTCTTTATTTTGTTATTAAGATCTGGAGCTAGCCTGATATTATATTTTGCTCCGATCCTTTTCAGTTTCTCGAAAAGTCCCTTGTGGTACGTAATTTTGCTGGTGAATTTGAAGTTGGTTTTTTCCTGCTTCTTTTTTGGCACTTGTTTAAATATTTTCTCAACATATGGGGAGGGGTAATTGTTTTCTGCCAACATTTCCTTTAATTCTTCTTTGTGAAGATCTTTTGAGAAGCTGAAGAGACCAGGATTTCAATTTTTTCCAAAAATTGTCTCGCTGTATTCGATTTAATATAATCAGGGTGGAATGAGCAGAAGTCTAACATCTTCCCTGTGTTGGTGGGTTTTCTAAAAGCTGAGTGAATATTTTCCTTCTCTTGAGGTCAAGGTTAAATCCAGGTAATTGATGCTATGGTCTTTTTCCTGTTCCAGGGTGTACTTCAAGGTATTCTCTAGTAAGTTAAATTCTTCCAGAATCTGAGAGGGTAGAGATTGGTCCACAGTATCTACTATAATTAGGACATCATCCATGTACCTTACATAGAGAGCAAACAAGGAGGGTTGTATAAGGATTTTTGCCTCTAGTTTACTTATATAATAATTTGCTAGCAGAGGTGCTAGTGGAGAACCCATTGCAAGTCCTGAAGTTTGCCTGTAATATTTCTTTCCAAACTGGAAGAAATTATTCTTGAAGGAAAATAGGAGCAGTTCATATATGCCAAGTAGTATTTCTCTATTGTGATTATGGAATACTATTTTTTCCGCAAGGTCATCTGCAATGAATTCCAGTAGGAGGTCCAGGTTAATGTTGGTATACATAGAGACTATATCCAGGCTTGCCATTACTGGATGAATTAATTCTGGCAAGTTGTCCAGTTTTCTTTTTTAGCTGCATGGAATTTTTTAGTAGGTAGGGAGGAGAAGGGAAAATATCTCTGAGGTGACCAAGCAAATAATAATTAATGTTGGAGAGTGGCGAATTTCTAGTGTCTATTATAGGTCTTATTGGATGGCCTTCTTTGTGAACTTTTATCGTACCATAGATCTGTGGAATTCTTGACTGGATTTTGGAGAAGTTTTTGAAGAGCTCATTAAGCTGTTTTTTATTTCTTAAAGAGCTGATTAATTTCTTAAGATTTTTTACAGTTTGATCTATAGGATTACCATTGAGTTCTTCATAGTTTTTTTTTTTTTATTTCAGAGGCTTTACACAATTTTTTGTGTACACTGAAAAGCACAGACAACTAACAGTAGTGGTGTTGCAAATGTTCATGCTATTCATTGCAGGAAATGTGTTATACGTCAGATCACTCTCTCTCTCCACAGTAACGTGACTGACTTAATTTTTGCTGCCACTAAAGTTACTTTTTAACTGAAACTGTGCAAAGCTAACTCACATCAAGAAAAGCATCTGTTGAAATCACATTTGTATTGCAAATTACTAAAACTGAACAGTATGGCAAAGGGGGAAAAAAAGAATTGAGGAATAATAGAATTAGAGCCAAATTAGAAAGAAAGTCCAGAATACTTGTGTTCTCATCACAGGTAGACAGCAAAGAAAAACAATTGGGTGGGTCCTCTAGCCTGAAGGACCTACTGAAAAAGGAATGGGGATCTTCTCCTTTATCCAAGCATGCAGATATGTAATGCAGGACTGGCTGATTGCATCTCCAATAAGAAGAAAAATCTAATAAATTTTTGGAAGTAACATGTTTAGAATAATGATGCAAATAACCCACACAAAAAGAAAATTGTTGAAAGATAGATTCTTCAACGTACAAAGACAAAACTTCTGCAAAAAATACCACTGAACTGAGAGGACACATTCAAAATAAAAATTTGTGCTGCCAAAAAATTCTTTGGCCATGGTGACTTGTGCTGTTTTTCTGTTAGCAAATGGATGGTTTCATTGACAATTTACTTGATTGCAGATGGAATTTTAGCCCTTCTTACTACTGTTTTTTTTTTTTTTTTTTTAGAGGTTAGATACTCAGCGAGTGTATCAAGTCAGTACTCTACTACTGGTACGAGATTTTTTGGAGTAAGTTTAGGAATCGATAAAATTTGAATTGGTTTAAAAGGAACGCAGCTGGCAAATTAGCTTTTTTTCCTCTGCTTTATCTAAACCTTATTAACTGGAGTTAAAAGGGTAATTGTTCCTACTCTGATGTATGGCAGTGAAACACAGGACTCGTTTGTGTGCTGGAGAAATGAGTCACTTACGGGGGTGGCAAGACACGTTCTGATCGTGAGAGGAATGAAGATGTGTTGCAGTTGTGTGATGAGAAGCAAAATGTTGTTAGCAAGGTGGAGACCAATATGCTTCGGTGGTTTGGCCATGTTGAAAGAATGAGTGATGAGATGTTACTAAGAAAATCTTGTTAGCCCAAGTGGCAGGAAGGAAAGGCAAAGGAAGTCATGGGAGGATCAGATTCAGGAGTGTCTGCATGAGAAAAAGATCGAGTATGAAGTATAGATCTTTTGTATGGTGTGTGATGGAAGTCAGTGAAGACTGCCCCGGTGGCGCAGTGGTCTAAGCGATGTCCTCTGATCATTCGTCCAGAAGGGGTTCGAATCCCGGTGAGGCATGGATGTTGTGTTTGCCTTACAGCACTGGCTCTCTCCCTTCCCTGGAACCAGTGACCCAAAATTAGGGACGGGCGACAGCTTATAGCCCATAGAGTTGCTTAAGGTGGTCGTTAAACCTCCAATCCAAAAAAAAAAAAAATGTCAGTGAAGCCCGAGTTGTGTGTCAAGATCGCTGTAGATGGAAAAGTTTGATATGGTAATGGTAAGTAAATAATCAGTTAAAAATTTATCTGGTAGTTTGTATTTCTTTGTGGAGATAACCTCTGAATCTCAGAGAACAGCTCAGTGATATGTTACGTAAGTTCTTGTATTTACACATCAGTTTTAGGGCATTTGAGAATTTGTGGTTTTTGAACTGTTTTTCTGAAAATTCCATTTCAGAGCATACCAAAAACGGTAATTCTTGAAAGTGATGTATAATTAAAGTTCTGTAACTTGATACGAACAGTGGGTGTACCATGCTTTAGTCTTTTGTGAACAGAAACGAGATGATCAGTCATAGAAATATTCAGTATTATAGCAACACGCATTATGATCTCTTTGACATCTACCACATATGCAAATATTCACAGCCTTTAACTGCAACCATATTATTTTATTTGCCATAATGATTAGATGTGCCAAACATAGCTCTTCATGTAACCAATTGAAAATGTTCTGTGCTCCAAAGTTTCTTGGTTGTTCATTGTTTGGCTCGCTTAAAGAATTTTGGCATTTGGTTAGAGAATGTCGATGCTCCAAAGAAAGGGCCAAAAAAAAAAAAAAAAAAAAAAAAGATTTTATATGCTTTCATTTTAATTTTATGGCCAAGTTTTATGCTACACAAATTATTGGAGCTTTAAGTGATTTATAACTGCAAATAAGTTGACATCACAAGCAGGTCTCAAGTTTGCTTGCTATTTTGGGCACAAAGTTCAAAAGTATGTTATTACTGGTTTAAGTTTTAGAATTCACATAGCTGATTGGAGAAGAAATAGCTTATACATTAGAAATCTACCTTTAAGTCCATGGAAATCAAAACTTAAAATATTTCAGCATTAGTCCAATGTAATTATGAGAAAATAGATGTAAAAGAATGAACCAAAACTTGTTGTTTTGGTTCACTTTTAAATGGGATGTATTTAGTTATTTTGCTACTCATTTCACTGTGGTTGTGTCATCTGTTTTTTATTTTAAACTTATATGCTTCTTTTATGTATGTTAGCCACATTTATTTTTCTGATTTATAGACTGATCAGCAGTGAATATTAAATGTGTGCAACACTTATAAAGGGAAATTTTTTTTTCTTATTTTTTGTACTTGATAGATCTATACCTGTTGTGTACACATTCAGAATTCTGTAATTTATGCTCTAATGTACAGAAAATATGTTGGCTTTGTGCACTTGTTTTCCAGAAATGTTAACTAAACATATAATTATTCTTAAAACTTTACAGTGATAAAAAAAAACCCTGTCAAATCTATAATTATTCAGTTCCTTCATAGAAGTGTAGAAAATAATTTAGGATTTTGCATCTAGAACACAGATAGTTTTTAATATCATGGAAGACTGCTAAACTGAAGTATATGCATCCATTCTCATGTCTCAACACGAACACTTAGAACTATCACAGAATGTTCTGCCATATTGCTGCAGAGGTTGCTCATTGAATGGAAGGGAGGAACCTAAGAATGTGTACTATAAGGTGACCAGAAGTCCTCATTTTCTGTGGACAGTTCTCAATTTCAATGTTTCATCCTCAATTCTGTAATCATTGACTGAATGTCCTCAATTTTTGAGATGCTCTGAAAAGTCATAACCTGCAGACCAACCATAACAATTTTATGCTTAAGTTATCATTCGAAGCAAAAGTATTAAAATAAGTGGGGGTAACGTAACTCTGAATTTCTAAACTAAAAGATTTTCATTGTTCTACATGTAGGCTTTGAGTTTGACTAATATAATTTTTGATTAAAGCCACTTAGAGAAATTATATGTAAATACACATGCAGAATATTATCACTCATATCATGGATACCCATTTGTGTTATCTGTGAGAAGAAATATTCCAAATCCAAAACTTTTGAAGAAATAGTTTAATGAAACAAAAAAAAAGTTTTAATTGCAAGAAAATGGACTCATAAAAGTACAGATCTATATTCTGAAGAGGATGAATTTTTTCTTGAATTAAGTTAGAAATCGTACAATATATTCATGGGAGCCATGCCGAAGCAATGAACATAGTCATCTTGATAATTGTGTGGTGTTATTTTGTTTCTGTTTTAACTGAATTTAACTAAAATATTTATAGGATGTAGAATAAATCTCTTCTTTTTCAGCATCCACTTTCTTGCAATTAAATAACTGATGATAAATTTGGGTGCATTTGGTTGATTCCATTAAGAGTTCTATAACTTTTGTTCAATACATTTTGTAATTAAACTGTTTCTTCAAGTGAAGTTATTGGACTTCAAACATTCCTTCTCATAGAGATAGCATGCAGGTGTCCCCATGATTTATATCTGTTCAGTGTATGGTACTTTTCTGACTTCAGATATTTTTTCTGGTACAGAATCACTGAAATTTCAGTACAAAATTAAAATGTAGCGTTGTTTGCATCTGCTGCCCTTTATGAGAAACATTTATCAGAAGTAATGTTCTGCATTATAGTATTTTATTTCTATTTCATACTTATTTCACATGAAAATCATCCTTCAGATTCATCATATGTTTTCCCATAAAACTGGACAGTTATGGTACAGTTCATAAAATTCTTTACTAAATCTGAGGACATCCCATTTTGTCCTCAATTTTGTTCTCAAAACTCTGGCCAGCTTAGTCTACTAGCTTATGGAAAAGAAACTTGAAATTCTTTAATCAACTGAGTCACCCAACATGCTCAAAAACATTTCAAAATTGCAATTTTACCCCTATGGACCTGTAAAGTTGTTTTGAATATCCCAAGGCAGCAGAAACTATGAAAATTTGAGCGACAGGAACACTTCAAATCTATGTAATAAGTTGTTAGCATGCTATAGTTACATAAAGAAATTATACAAACACAAGCACTTCCGACCATAGGTCTTGATCACCTGTAAACAATCGGAGCAAGACTGTTTACTGATGCTAGTTTTCAAATAATATTTTTGCTAATTACACGTCATTACCCTATTAGCTACAGTAATAAAACATGAGGTACATCCATGTTAAAGGATGATCTTCACAAATGACATTGTATACAATACCAGGTAGAAAAAAAAGCCACAGCATTGATAAGGCCCTTGTATGGCAAAAAGAGAGCAATGTACAGCTTTTTTTTTTTTTTTTTTTGAGTTTTACTGCAGCAGATGACATTAAAGTGCTTTGAGTTTTAAAAATTGTAAAAGATATTGAACTCAATTCAACTAAGAAATCTGCTTGAATGTGTGATAGCTATGTATGCTGGCAGTAGAGCATGTGGATAGTGTTTTATTGAAATGGTTTTCTGTTGGTGCAGGAGCCAGACAAGGTTGTGTAATGTCACCATGTCTGTCAATGTATTAATAAATGTGCGATGCCAAAATAGACAGTATTGGTTTGTATTTTTGGTAATTCTCATGTGTACAGGTTGCTGATAAAACAGTTGTGTTGGCAAAGAGCAAAAGTGAGTTGATAAACAATGTTGTTCCAGATGAATGAAGTTTGTATAAAATTCTACCTGAATGTAAATAAAAAACATTATGGTTTTTGAGTGACCAACTGTTAGTACTGAATGTGCAAGATCAGTCTGAATGATGTATTTGGATAGCATGTTCTGCAGAGAATATGGATTAGACAGTGACGTCAATAAATAAGTGAATTCAGCTTTGATAGTTATAGCTGCCTTAGAATTTCACAGGACTGATGGGTTCTTGAAAAGGTCCCAAAAGATGTGTGTATGAATGTGCAATTGATATGCAATAGTGAATCTTTGGTATTGCAAAAGACAGGAGTCATTTCTGTGCTGGGAGGGACATGTTCTGAGGAATTAAGTTGTGTAATGTGATGCAAAATGTGTGTTAGTAGAGTGGGACAATTTCAACTTGTGAAACAATGAATTTAAGAGAATTTATTGAGCTGATATGGCAGGAAAGAAAGGCTAAGGAAAATCGTGGACAAACCAGATTCAGGAATGCCTGCAAGAAAAAACAATAATGAGTATGAAGTACAAAAAGGTCTTGCGTGAGATGTGATGGATGTCAGTGAAGCTCGAGTTTGCCAATATCACTGTAAACGGACATGTTTGATACATCAATATTAAGTAAAATCTAACACCATCAGAATCTTGGATTTGGTAGATCTTTCTTTGAGGAGCTAACCATTGAATCTCAAAAAACAGCTTAGTGATATATGTGACATAATTGAGAATGAACCTTGATAACTGAAGGCATAAAAAAGCTTGTGCACACAATTCATTTATGTGAAGGATTCTGTACATACAATCAACTGTGCATATGCAGCATTGATATGAATCACATCTAGTCAGAGTGCAATAACTTGGTCATTGATTTCAATAATGTGCTGAAGAAAGTTGCACATCTTGATAAAATGAACACCAGGCTCCTACACTAACAGTTGTTTTATTTTCACTCGCTTACTAGTGTTAAGTTTCAGAACAGAACAATAACTGTTTTCATTAAATTTTGTAGTATCAAAAGCTATACATGATGAAAAAAAATACAACCAACTTTGAAAGAAAAACAGTTCTGAATATTCAAGCTGCTTTTCCATATTCTTGTAATATAATAAAAAATCTCAAACTTACATGCTTTACATAAATTCTAATCAGTTCTATATCATCCTAAAAAATGTTTGAAAGTACAAGTTCAACTCTCACAATAAATTTCCAGTAACAAAATTTGGTGTCAAAAAGACATTTTCAGCTTCATGACTCATAGTTGTATGCAAATAACTAAGAAAGGAAGCACTTTCCAAATGTTTAAATGTTTTTCAAGCAGCTTACAAACCCAGATAAAGAATAAACTGAATTTTTGAACTGAAACTATAATCAGCCAATGGTTAACTATGGGTGAAACAAGTTTCTTTTTAGCATTGAGTAGTATGTCTGATACAACTTAGCACGAGTGATGTTGGGAGCACTGGTGTCGAAATCGTTGACTCCACAGTAACACAGGTTTAGAGTGATGGGAGATTATTGCTACTTTGCCTTTAATGATAACGTAGAAAAGTTGTGAATGGTTGAAAAATAATCAAAAGAGGCTATTGTTAAGTACATGGAATGATATACATACTGCATCATATAAACTACAGTGCAGGAGTTAAAGACCTTTCTGAACAGCATTGTACTTGAGTGTCTTACCTACATATATTCTTCTTCATGAAACAGGTCCCTTAAAGATAATGTCTTAAAAGCATTTATAAGACAGAACTTATTCTCTCAACATTCTGAAGGGTTAGATATTAGAAGTATGCAGCTGCCAATTTTACAAAATATGAAGATTTTTGCAACTGTATCTTTTTCACTTTACCTAAATTCAGTCCTATGAATCCCATTTTTGAGTGTAACTAAATTTACACACCTCCCAATAAATATTTAATTATATGTTTTACTTAGGGTAAAAACATTAAAAAATATAAAAACTGGTTTTTCCAGATGAATCCATTGTCCAAGAGGGATCATCACCCAGTCAAAGCCAGCTTCATTCCCCTTTTCCCAGACAATATTTTTGTTTTTTTCAGACTCCCAACTTCCTGCCTGAATCCATACAGCTCACACACAAAGATATTGAGTACTTTTCCATTTTCCAGGACCTCAATGGGTTTTGCAAGTTCATCAAAGATAATTTCATGCAGCAAAATGAAGTTGAATTGTAAATGCTTTGTCTAAAAAGTCTTCCTGTTGCTGAATGGTTACAGCACTGATTTAGTGGTCCAGTAATTAGATACCACAATAAAAATACCGTGCACAGTGACAATTATAAAGTATGACATTGAAGCCTGGTTGCCACATGTAGGAAGCTCCTTTTTTTAAAAAATAAGGTATTCTGGGCACCACAAGGACATTATAGCATGGCAAACAATTCTGAAAAAAAAAAAAAAGAGATACTATTCACATGTACAAACAATACTGAAAAAAAAAAAAACTATTCACATGTACAAACAATGTAGTAATCTTTGCCACCCCTGAACATTGCATTCAAGCAATGCTGTAATCGTATCACTGACAAAGTTTAAATTGTGCTGCTTTTTCTGCCACTGAAGAAGCTCGTTTCCTAGTCCAAGTGAGATTTACATGCAAGGCAACTTCATTAGAAGTCTGAAGACATAAAAACACAGTTTACTTCTATAAAACAGCGAGACTTTAAAAAAAAATCAGGTTTCCTATTTTAAATTGATCCATTATAAAATTTATGTTGGAGATCTCTAATATCATGGTTTAAAGTTTTTTTCCCCCTTTTTTGCAGAAAATCATTAAAAATCTTAGTGATGCAACATCTGAGTTTACTGAAGAATTCATACATGGATGATATTTAACTCTGGCATCTGTGTGAGAAAAAAAAAGTACCCCAGGAAAAATAGAAGAGTTAAAAGCTGTGGAAGTAGGACACAGAATTGTGCCATATGTAAGTTTTGCTGTTGTGGCATGAATTTCCTGTTTGCTAGACAAGCAAAGCTCCAGTGACATACAAGGTGGCATTTTATTCCAACACTCCCTTGCATAGGGTTTGCTTATTGATATTTGACGGGTTTTTTGTCAAAAGAGTGAAATGGTTTTCGTTTTCTTGATGTGGGTGTCAGAAAATTGATAGGCAAGAGTTGAAATATCAGTGGTGATTTGTGAAGGTCCATGGTAAAAGGATGCTATCCAGCTAAAATGAGAAATATTGCCAGACTGTATCGGTAGGTTGACTTCAGGCCTTGATTCTTCATAGGGGATGGAAGGCTTAAATCAGTTTCACAAGCTGGCATATCCAGTATCCCACTGCCTTTCAAAATTGCTGAATTTGCAACACTTGTGGTGCACAGCACTTGAGAAGCAATTTTATTTTCCTTCCCCACTTGGGTATGGCACACTGGGAATTTGTGTACTTTCATGTTGGTGAATGAACTGACTAAAGGAACATCCACAATGCAGTTTAACTAACATTTGCTACTGTAACATACTAGCACATAGATAACTATACTTTTTTTTTTTTTTTAACTGATAGTGTTCTTATCTTATGTCAAATAGATGTCTGCATAGGCCTGTTGCTGTACTGAAAGGTTTAGTTACTCAAATAATCAGATGGTAAAGATCACCAAGTCAAAAAAATTACATGGAAATGCATCTTCCACCAGATGTGTTGATTATTTCCAGCTGAAATTATCAAGCTCAGTCTGAAATGGGCCAGTTTATTTAATTAAAGGTTGAAATCAAATTCCATTTTCACTTCATTGGCTTTAGAAAAGCTATTTTTCTTTCCCAAGAAATGTTTACATAAACCAGAGGTGCCAACCTTTTGTGGTGCACATCAGTAATCACCATACAAAGCCTCATTGTTTACGTGTGGGGAAAGTATTTCATAAGAAATTAATGTGCAAAATGTGTTATAATCTTATAAAATCAAATACCTTATAACATGGCCCTTCTATTTTAATGGTTCATATTTTTAATAACCCAAGTGGGAATGAATATCGGCTAGATACTGAGCTGATATTGGTTATGACGGCTGAATGTCTGTTAATATCGGACGCATACCTGCCAACTAAATTTTCCTAAATCAACAAGACTGCTTGCAAAACTCAAGATTTCCCATAAAATCAAGATTTACCTGAAAATCAAGAAGATTTGCGACAGTACCAGAACTGTTAATTTACGGTTATCTATTATAAGGGGAGAGTGGTAATGTATGGGATGTGCTAGCAGTATGTTTGATACTTGTTTTCAATTATTTTTCTGTATCCGTTACTCATAGATGGAGTTCAGAAATTGTGATGATTTTCAAGGTTTTGATTTTTTTTTTTTAAATTGAATGATGCAATTTTAGAAATAAATTGATTTTATTTAAGCAATGACAAGACAGTGACTTCCTTTTTTTTTTTTTTTTATGCCCTTGGATGACAATTTTATCCATCATGAATGCATGACAGCACTATTTTAGTAAAAGGATGAATAGAGTAACTTTGAGAATATGAATACATTTGAACACATATGCATCAATTTTTTACAAATTTTCAGCTTCGTCACTTTCGTTTTCACCCCCACCCCCTTTCTTTATCAAGCTGAAATGCAAACCTTTTTTAGGAAGTGGGGGAATATTTAAGAATACATGATGTTCGGAACATTGTTGGGAAAAAAAAAATACAGTTACGGAAGAGATCTTTTCTACGTCCTATTTTCGTTTTCGGACATTTCCCCCCATTTTAAAGTTCAAATACAAATATTTAGGAAATAAAATGTTATTTAACAACAATACTAGGCAGAGGAAACATCGCATGAAAAATAAAATTGTGATTAAGGAAAAATCTTCATTGCATCTAACTTCCATTTTTGAAAGATGAAACTTCCGTTTTCAAAAGTTTCAGAGGTAAAACATTCTCCCCCACTGCCAATTACCCCAAAATTTCTGTTCAGTTATGCATCGATCTCAAAGATGACGGAAAAGGAGAAATTCCTCGAAAACGTTGCACGCTCATGCCTGATGGTTATGGAATTTTTTCGCCATCGGAATTTCCGTTTTCGGAAAATTTCCCTCCACTTCCAAACTGAAATACAAATATTTTTGGAATAAAGTGATGTATAACAACAATGGGATGTAAGGTCAGGTGATGCGTAACATCACAGCCTCTCCTTGACAAATGCCAACCCCTGCCTTCTCGTGGTGCATCCTGTTCCCACTAAAGGGGCTCTGACGACCGCCCATAGCGGTATAACTATACCATCGGGATTAGAGGAAATTCTATCCCACACTCACCAACCCGCTTGGCCAGCGTGGTGAGTTATGGCCAAACCCCTCCAAAATGATCCCACAACTTAAATCTTGGCCCTCAGTCTCCGGCAGCTGGAATGTACCTGGCCAAGGCAGCGGCCAGTGCGACATGAAGGCAGAGGGTGCTAAGAATCCCCGGAGGACCGGACTAGGCTGCCATTTGATGCTGACCTTGGCTACTTACAATGGACGCTCCCTATCTTCTGATTCAAGGCTTCTTGAATTGGAAGAGGAACTACAAAGAATCAAGTGGGATATCGTGGGGCTAAGTGAGGTAAGGAGAAAAGGAGAAGATCTCATCGAACTGAAAAGTGGACATCTCTTCTACTATCGTGGGACAGATACTGGCAGAACTAGTGGTGTTGGATTTATAATAAACAAGAAACTGAAGGATAAAGTTGTAGAAGTTGAAAGTTCTTCTGACAGAGCTGCAAGACTTGTTATCCAACTCTCGAAAAGATACCAGGCTCAGATTATTCAAACTTATGCACCCACCACAAGTCATCCTGAAGAAGAAATTGAAGAATTTTATGAGGAAATTTGTCATCTAAATAATAAAGGTAAGCAGCACTTGAAAATAATTATGGGAGATTTCAATGCAAAAATAGGGCAACGGCAACAGAATGAAACTTCAGTAGGTAAATTCGGTCAGGGCAACAGAAACCAGCGTGGAAATACTCTCGTTGAGTTTGCAGAGGCAGAAGGGTTTTTCATCTTGAACTCCTTCTTCAAGAAAAAGCCGCACAGGAAATGGACATGGAGACATCCAAATGGGACGACAAGTGAAATTGATTTTATTATGTGTAACAAAAAATTCGTCATAGAAGACTGCAGTGTGCTAAACAAGTTCAACACAGGTAGTGACCATAGATTGGTGAGATGTAAGATGCACCTCAACACTAAACTTGAACGTGGCAAGCTCATAAGACAAACAAAATCTATTGACATAACCAACCTTAAAAAACACCATAATACTTTCAAGTTAGAACTGAAGAACAGGTTCTCTGCTTTAGAAGGCCTAACATCGGAAGAAGTGGACATCTCTGAAGTTAACAGAAAAGTAACCAAAGCTCTTATGGAAACAGCAACAAAATTAGCTGGGTCTAAGAACAAGTTGCATGTGAACAAATTATCAGGAAAAACCAAAATGTTGATGCAAAAAAGAAGAGAGATGAGGACAACTAAAGAAGATGTGACTTCCAAAGTGGAATATATAGAGCTATGCAGGACAGTAAGAAAAAGTATCACTGAAGACGTAAGGAAATTCAACTGTGAACTTGTGAGGAAAGCAATTGAAAACAACCAAAGCCTAAAGATAGCAAAGGGACATCTCAGTAAGGGAAGAAAACAGATTATGGCACTGAGAAAAGAAGATGGTTCTGTAACAAGAAATAGAGGCGAAATTTTGACAAGAGTGAAAGATTTCTACTCCAAATTATATGAAAGGGATGATATATGCACTCCAGACATCATGAAAGATACCAGTACCAGAGTTCCTCCAGTCCTTCCAGCAGAAGTTGCACATGCAATCAAGAACATGAAGCGAGGAAAAGCTCCAGGAGAAGATGGAATTACTGTAGACATCATACAAGAAGCAAGTGGAGAAATCGAAACAGTACTCGCCCAAATTTTCACTCGATGCCTTAATGAAGGAAAGATTCCTGAGGATTGGAACACTGCTACAATGATCCTGCTACATAAGAAAGGTGACATTGAGGATCTCGGAAACTACAGACCTATCAGCCTCCTATCAGTAGTTTATAAAATCTTCACTAAAGTTCTTTCACACCGCTTGAAGGTAACACTGGACATGGCTCAACCGAGAGAACAAGCTGGATTCAGGAGTGGCTACAGCACAATAGATCATATCCACGTGCTGAGAGAACTAATTGAAAGAGCGAGGGAATATGAACTTCCATTGTGCATGGCTTTTATCGATTATGAAAAAGCCTTTGATTCGGTGAAACCATCAGCAGTTACAATGGCTCTGAAAACCTGCGGTATTGAAGATGCATACATTAATATTATTAATAACATCTATGAAAATGCAAGTGCAAAGATTAGGCTGTTTGAAAATACAACACACGTAAAAATTGGAAAGGGAGTGAGACAAGGTGACACCATATCTCCGAAGCTCTTTAATGCCACATTGGAGGGTGTTTTTCAGTCGCTGAGCTGGGAAAACAAGGGGATAAAGATTAATGGAGATTATCTAACCCACCTTCGTTTTGCTGATGACGTAGTCATTTTTGCAACTACCCCATCAGAGCTGCAGAGTATGATCCAGGAACTTGCTGACAAGTGTAAAGAAGTGGGATTAAAAATGAACTTTCAGAAGACAAAAGTGATGTTCAATGCTTTTACAAGAAATGAAGATTTATCGATTGATGGAGAAAAGCTGGAGATAACAGATACGTATGTTTATCTTGGACAGCAGATATCAAGTGAGGGTCACATTGATGAAGAAATTAATCGGCGTACAAAACTTGCCTGGAGAGCTTTTGGAAGAAACAGCATAATTTTCAAGAGCAATATGCCATTATGTCTTAAAAGAAAAGTGTTTGATCAATGCATCCTTCCAGTGCTTACGTATGGTGCAGAGACGTGGACCTTAACTAAAAGAGACATACAAAGGCTGCAGACAACTCAAAGCAGCATGGAGAGGTGCATGCTTGGTGTAACCAGGAGAGATAAGAAGAGGAACTCGTGGATCCGAAAAATGACAAGAGTGGAAGACATCATGATCAGAGTTAAATCCCTGAAATGGCAATGGGCTGGACATACTGCCAGAAGGACAGACCATCGATGGACAGCCGAAATTTTAGATTGGATTCCAAGGGACAGGAAAAGACCCAGAAGAAGACCACGTGGGAGATGGGTGGATGAAATTCGAAAGTATGCAGGGGTGACATGGAGGAGACTGGCACAAGACAGACCGTTTTGGAGGAAACTTGGGGAGACCTTCGTCCAGCAGTGGATTGATAATGGTTGACAATGATGATGATGATGATAACAACAATACTGGACAGAGACAACATCGCAGTAAAACGAAATTACGATTTTGGAAGAAATCTTTATTTTGTTTACTTCCGTTTTTGAAAGACAAAATACTGTCCCGATGCGTATTTTTATGCGTTGATGTGCATTCTGCTCACTTCCCGATGCGTGTTTTTACATGTTAGTAAAATTTTGATGCGTGAACACACTATTTGATGCATACTAGATGCGTAATTATGCATTTTGGCGCGAACTCTGCCTGGCGCAGAATTAAGAAATTTGCGCACTTGGGGGGGGGGGGGGGCTATAAATAAATAACACTGCTAGAAACATGAGATAACATAAAGGTTCAATCGCTACAAGATCATAATAAAACAAAAGCAGGAGTTTACACTAAGCAACAATAACGATATCAATTTCCATCAATAAAAAAATTAATTCATGAGCCATTTTGGCAAAATTCCAGAAAAAACTATCTTCCAACTGTAAAACTACCCCAAAATCTGTAAAATTTCTGGGAAATTCGGACTACTTGGCAGGTATGCGGACATGATTGCGCCGATATTGGCTTTTCCGACATATTATGCAATATCGCCTTGCCGTTCTTCGCTCGACATCCGTCCACTATTGGCTTTTCTGAAAGTATCCAATATCTGAATTTCAATGCCGCTTATTTAGAAACAGCACCAATTAAACGTTTTTGCATTTGTGCGAAAATAACTATTAATGTATTTGCAAAATGCGATCGCAGTTTAAACTGTGATTTTAACAAAAAAGGACACAAAATTCAGAATTTTTATGAAATACACTGAAATCCGTAATCAGGCAGCTGAAACCGTAATAGTTATGGAAAATCTGCAATAGTTGGCACCTCTGACAAACACTTTTCAGCTTCACGAAACTAGATGACAGAGCCTCTGGCATATCATCTGGTTTCGTGAAGTTGAAAAGTGTTTATGCAAACGTTAGAAGAGAAAATGTATTTGTAACAGAAGTAGGTAGTCAGGTCTAAACTGTTCATCTGTGAGAGGAATTTCTATGAGAAACAGTATGTCTCTCTGCATTATATATTCCCCCTACTACTAAGGTAGTTCAGCAGCTTTGTTTCATCAGTGGAAGCATTGCATTATTTGCAATAAGTGGCGGAAAATGTGAAATTAAAGTCAAATATTGGCTGAGCCATAAACTGGAAATTCTAAGCTGGGCCCCCGTAAGTTCAGGTCTGTTCCAGGTCAGGCTTTCCAAAATAACACTGGTGCAGGCCTCTTATGTCCAGCTCATCACTCACTTTGTTAGCTGATTAATATCACCACTGTTTAAATTTAAATAACAGATACCATAACTAATTTATGTAGTATTAGCAAATACACAATCCAGTTAAAAAGTTATGACCACCTCATGCCACCAATACCACAGATATACAGCATGGCATTGATTCAATGAGGCCTCTGAACGTTTCTATAGGGATGCTGTACCATAAAGACACCAAAGCTTCTTGCATATCATTAAGAGTAATCGGTGATGGATCCATGTCGAACCTGTTAGTCAAGATAGTTCCACAGATGTTCAATGGAATTGTCCAGCAAATACGGTGGCCAGGATAATACGCTAAAGTCACTGAAATGCTCCTCAAACTATTCTCACATGTGCATAGCAACATGACAAGGGGCATTATCTTGCTGGAAGCAACCCATGCCATCGTGGTAGGCAGTCATTATGAATAGGAGCACCTGATCCACCACAATGGATAGGCTGCCTGAAGCATTCATCGTACGATCAAGGTGGATGACTGCTCCCAATGATTCCCAGGAAAACATGCTCCACATGAGCCCACTGCCACCTCCTCCTTCTTGAGCATTGTGTTGGGATGATTTCTGTCAGCAGTGCTTCGCCATACTCTCCACACAAATAAAGCAGAAAACGTGATTCATCTGAAAAGGCAAGTTCAATGCCTCCTTTGAAATGCAAACGCACACCATAATCATCAATGTCTGGCTGTAAGTATAGGTGGACAGCAGCGCCAGAGACTCATAGAGAGCAGAGTTCGTTGGCTAGTCTGCGGTATGCTCTGCAGCATGGCTGCATTCAGTGCTCTGGCCAATTGTTCTGCCATGGACTGTCTGTTGGATCATACTAGTCAGGATAGCTGTTCACGGTCACCAATGCTTCATGGGTGTCCACTATTACCCCAAATACTGCAGGTCTTGCCGGTTTCCTTCCTTTCCTGGAACACTTTAAAACTGTGCCACGTGAACAGCCCACAATATCAGCCATTTCTCTGATGTTACCACCCAACACTTATTCCCTTTTGAAACTGTTAGGTCTTGTCCTTTTCCTAATCTTATGTGAAACTGCATACCATCCACAAGTTTGTGTTCTTTTAAATGCCTTACATGATTTGCACATGTGGCTACACATGCCATCTGGCTGCTGGTTATGGTTCCTTCCTACAGCAGGGGTGGTTATAATTTTCTGACTGGATTGTGTGTCTGAATTAAACGGGCATGCAATCAATTGGACAAGAAGTCTTACAAATTGTATATTATAAAATTTTAAGCACAGAAAAAATGATGACATCTAAGAAGCTAATAGCATGTATGTTGTCTGTCTACAGCAGGGTATTTTAGCTCTGTAGCAACAGTAAACTTGTAGAGGGATATGCAGAGTGTATGAAAATTGAATGAAAACATATTTAGGAAACATTTTATTTCACATCCCTGGACAACAGATCACAGCTTATTTGTTTCAGACAAACTGCCAGCAAAAGACCCAAATCCTACTGTACAAATCACACTGTGACTTAGTTCTAGCTCAATATCAAACTATTTGCTAAATAAATTGGTATACATCAAAATTACATTAACTGCTTACAACATTATTTCTTACGTTGATATACATAAGCCCCAATGCCTACAATGCACAACAGAACAGCTGCACCACCAACAGTAAAAAACATTTTATCTTTGGTCCCCAGATTACAAAATGATCCCAGAAGTCCAAAATTTTGGTTCATAGTTTTCCTAAAGGACTCTCTGTGTTGGAGTTTTTTGAAGTAAGCAGCCATATGAGGTCGTTTCCCACTTCCAAAATATCGTTTCCAGAGTCCCATCAAATGCAAGTGATTCAACAGCACAGCAAGATTAATATCAGCAATGGTGAATTTTTCACTGACAAGCCACCAATCTTTCTTATCTGAAAATAACAGAAGCAAACATTTGTACACTGAGTCATTAAACACAAATATTTTACCAAAGCACTGATAGCATAAAATGAAACAGCACTAATTATTATCATAATTCCCCCTTACTCCTTGAATCTACCTATCATAATTCCCACACTTACTCCTTGAATCTACCTTGTTCTCCAGATCTACACCTCAGCGCACAATATCATACTGCAATATAACATGTCTACATATTTCACCACCCATGCCAGTTTAATATACACTCACGGACAATGAAATTTGCGCACCTAGAAGAAAACGTGCTACAACCGTAAAACTTTGCAAATAGCTAGAGTGTGTGCTGGTATACAAACAATCCATGTTTGGTGCGATTGCGCATGACCACACACCCTACCCTGTGGTGGCGCCGCAAGCATGAACCAGCAGACTTATGAACCTGCATGTAGTTGATGCCCCCATGAAAGTGAAAAGCACCGGCCGACACAAGCAAGAGTACAGAGTGACAAGAATGCCGGGTAGACGATTTATACAACTTACGAACTTTGAGATAGGCCTGATCATCGGGCTGAAAACCGCAGGGTGTTTTGGCACACCGCATAGCCCGCCACGTGGATCATTCTGACCATATCGTCCAACTGTGTTGGGAGCAGTGCACACGTGATGGCACTGCCACATGGCGGAGCGGCTCTGGACGGACCAAGAGGACCACCGGTAGAAAGGATCAACGGGTCGTGCGATAGGCACGAACAGATCACATGGGGACCTGGTCCACTATACAGGCAGATGTAGTGGCTCCTGTGTGCCCACGAACCATTTCCCAATGTCTCGCGGAACCGAATCTGCGATCCCAGTGCCCCTTACGTGTGCTGCCATTAACACTGGAACATCGCCGGCTTCGTGTGCAGTGGTGCCAGGCCAGAGTGACGTGGAACGCCACAGACTGGCGACATGTGGTGTTTAGCGATGAGTGGTGCTATGTTTCGGGGACAGATGATCATCGTGTCCGGATGTGAAGGTCAACGACACAATCCCAACTCTGCTATCGAGCTCCACACCTCCCCCGCTGCAGGCATTTTGGTCTGGGGAGCCATAGCCTACGATAGCTGATCAGCTCTAATAGTGGTACGTGGATCATTGATGGGCCAATGGTATGTGGAAGAGATCCTACAGCCCCATGTGCTCCCATTCCTGACCGGGATTTCAGGTGCGCTATGCCAGCAATATAATGCCCGCTTGCACATGGCCCCAGGACTGCCTATGTCATGTCCAGACACTTCCATGGCCTGCCCGCTCCCCGGACATGTCCCCTATTAAGCATGTGTGGGACCAGTTAAGACACCAGCTGCGGCCATACCGCACTATCCGGGATTTGGAGCACACTAACATGTGTGGGCCAGTCTGCCACAGGACATCAGACATCTGTTCGCCTCCATGCCAGACTGTATTGCAGCATGTATTGCTGCACGAGGTGGTGCGAAGTGCTATTGAAGATGACCAGACTGCATGCCACAAATCCCTCTGCCATTGTCCTGCAGCTCTGTTTTTGCCATCATGTGTATCCTTCATCTGTATCATTACGTCCATAAAATTTCAGTTCAATCCAATGCTTCACTCTTGGTGCGCAAATTTCATTGTCCGCGAGTGTATTTCATAAACTTCTACTTCTACTGATAAAGTATCCAACTCAGTACTATTCATTTTTTCTGACACTCTTCCTACTACTTTCTTGTCAGCACCTTATCCCCTGAAGTCATTTATTTAACACCCAGTTCTGTCATAATCAGAACTGTATGTGGCCAATTATGTTTTTTGGATGAACTCTCAGCATATTTTATACAGCTGATAAACGATTCGCTAATTATAAATTAAGCCTTCTCACCAATAATTGCACCCAATTAGGTAAAATATGTTCTATCCAGCCTCTACCCCTGTACTATACACAATTAATAATTTTTAGAGTTTGATTTAAAATCACCAAAAATTACCTTCATAAATTCAAATTACAGTATCAGCGATTTCCAAGAGATATTGGAGGAATACCACCTAAGTGGCAAATTAAGTATGATTTATTTACATGTGCTTGAGCCATGAACTGCTCCAGAAGTTAAAAGCTATAGAGCTCTACAGACAGTAAGAGGCTCCTAACTGTAAAGTTGTTAAATCATATATGGTAATTAACAGTAAACAAAGGAATAAGATCACTATCAGGGTTCTAAATAGCTGTCTGAAATAACAAGGAAACTAAAAGTACATTAGTTAAATTTGGAGAAAACTGATAAAAAAAAAAAAAAAAAAGACTGACTGACTAGTGTGTAATGAATTAAAACATCGACAAAGATTTTGTGATACATTAAACTAAAAAAAGGGTGAAAGAACAGTACAAACATATGCTACGAGGGGTAGTCCGAAAAATAAGTTTCGAGCATCTACGTTGTTGGAGGTAATGTACTTATGGTGAAAACTATATTGTTGGCAGTTTACAGGCATTCATCTCCTGCACTGAGCGACGTTTGGTCTGCAGGGTCAATGCATGTGTAGGAGCAGGTAGAAGTGAGCGACAACTGTTCAAAGGGTACCCTTGTCATAAAAGCTTGAGTTGTGATGGCGAACAGTTGCGGGTTACAGATGTGAAGTGCAGGTGGTTGTCGGCTACAAATGGGCACATGGCACGAATGGTACAGAAATCCATAAGCAGCTCATTGAGGTTTATGGTCTGGACGTGATGTTGGAGCAAATGGTATAACGATGGTGTCAGTAGTTTTGCGGCAGGTGGGAGTGTCAGATGAGCGACAACATGGAAAGTTGTTGACGGTGACTGCAGAGGTGAACATCGAATGTGTGGATGCCATGATTCACACCAACCGACAGATCACTGTGGATATGCTTGCTTTAGTATTGAAGATCGGATGTGCCCAAGCACACCACAACATCCACGACATCCTGGACTACTACAGCAAAGTATCAGCACGGTGGATGCCTCAACAACTGACTTTCAATAATAAAACCCACATAATGGCATCAGTCTGCAACATCTCAAGAAGGCAATCAGTTTTTGTTCCAAACTGTGACAGAACGAAAGCTGAGTCACCATTACATGACAGATTCAAAGTTCACCTCCATGGAGTGGAAGCACCCCAGTCAAAATAAAGTTCAAGGTTACCCCATCTGCCAGCAAGATCCTGCTGTGTTTTGGGATGCCAAAGGGGTTTTGTTGCTGAACTTCCTTCGTGGTGGAACGGTGAATGCCGCCAGGTGCTGCAAAACACTCGCACAGTTGAGAGCCACTATTCAAAAACAAGGTCAGGCCTTCTCACTTCTGGTTTCCGCTTCTGGATGACAATGTGAGACCCCATGCGGCAGTGACAACAGCAGTTCTTATGGCGAGGTTTGGTTGGGAATGCAAGGAAGCCCCCCCTACAGTCCTGATCTTGCACCCAGCGACTTCAACTTTTCCCCAACTTTGAAGGAGTTGGCTAGACACCATTACACTAGCAATGATGACGTGAAATGCGTTATTCGCAACTTCTTTTGTATACAGGGCACAGACTTTTACGAGAAGGCTTCAGCCTTGTACACTGGTACAACAAGTGCCTCATGTACGTAGGGACTACATTGAAAAATGGCAAGTCATGATCACGTCCATAAGCACTATTTCTCACCGGCATGGTTATTACATCTGCTAGTGGAACTGCAAAACTTACTTTCGGACTACCCCTAGTAAAAAAACCTCACCCTTGCATACTAAGGTCGAGTGAAAAAATGCCAAAAGCCACACTGCAACAACAGCATGTGGTATGGCAGTCTGTAAAAATTAAATCAAAATTTCTTGATGGACAACCAAAATGAATGAAATTGATGAAAAAGAGGCTTATTGACATGTTTGAAGCTGTACGTCACAGTTTGATTTAGAAGATTGGAAAAGGGGATTTTTGCTAAAAGTAACCACACTATATGCTCCAAAGCATCTATTTACCCCTCTTGAGTAGCGGACTATACCACATAAATCACAGCCATGCCCCATTCAGTTATAAAAAAGATGTATGTGGCCAGGCAAACATCATAGACAAGCATGAACAGTAGAATGTTCATAGGATGACATCTTAGCAACAAGTCAGTCTGGAAAATTTCTGCCCTGCTGCAGCTGCCTCGATCAACTCAAAGTGACGTTACTGTGGAATGGTTATGCCAAGGAGAAACTACCACGATCGCAACTTGGTAGGCCACTTAAAACAAGACAATGGGACTGCCTAATGCTGAAGTGGGTGGTGCAACAAAATTGCTTGTCTTAGGCTGGAACACTCACCAAGTTCCAAAATGTCTCAAGAAGCAAAATCAGTACCACAACAGTTCATCATGAGCAAAAGGGAATGTAATGCACGATCAAATGAAACCCGTTTGTGCCACGTCAAGTGGACCGGCGCACAGGGCGCATGATGACGTCCAGCTTGCGTGATAAGCGTAGACCAATGAACAAGCGTGCACGCATCTATTCTTCTCACATGTGGGGTTTGTGCTGCAGATCATTGACAACATGGCCGGTGTGATTCTGAATTCATCCAAGGTGGATCAGCTAGCAGTTGACATTCATCACAGAATGCAGGCAGTGTATGGTGACAAATGTGTGTCAAAGACAACAGTGATGGACTGGGTGCAAAGTTTCGGGAAGGACGTGAGTGTATTATTATATGTATTGCTATTCGCTACTCATTAGTACTAGCATTTTAATATACACTTTATTAGAGTATAATCCTAGCATACACACTTTGCTTAGTCACTCGTCGACTTTCAAACATAGTGTTTACTACGCGATTACAGCTTAAAGATATATAATACGATTACGATATAACGATGTAATTATGTACAATATGTCAGGGTGAGGAAACGAAAGATCTTCCGCGGCAGGGCCAGGCGCATGTTGTTGTGACAGACAAAGCCATTGCCAAGATTAATGCAGCAATACAGGTGGACCGTCTTCAAGCTTACGTTGTTCACTAGTGGAGGAATTCAGTATGTCATATGGGACAGTAAATGGTGGTTACGAAGACACTGCAGTATCAGATGTGTTCACAATGGATCCTGCAGATGCTGACCGACCACCATAAGGAAAAACGCAGGGGTTGAATTTGAACCACTTGCTGTGTTACGAAGCAAAGGGCGATGCATTTCTGCTGCACATAGTGGTAGGCAATGAATCATGGTGCCACCACTTTAAGCCGTCCAGCAAACCAGCATGAAACATCCCATATCACCAAATTCAAGTCACAGGATTTTGCCGGTAAGGTTATGCTGACTGTATTTTTTCACCACAAAGGGCCTTTTGTTGGTGGACTTTAAAAGAGACTCGCATAAACATTGATGCCAACTACTACGACATACTTGACAAGCTGCATAAAGCCATCAAGAATAAGTGACCCGGTATGATTTCACGTGGTAAGATTCTGTTGCATGACAATGCTCATCCACATGCTGCTAACATTGTGCAGGATGATTTGCAGGAAAGGGTGGGAGGTTCTGCACCGCCTAACATATAGCCCTGATCTGTCACCAAGCGACTTTTGTTTGTTTGGACTCTTAAAGAAAGCTCTAAAGGGACAATGATTCCACTCTGATGCAGATGTCATGGCCACGGTGACCAGATGGTTCAAGGAGCAACCAAAGTCCTTCTTCGCGGACAGTATTCAATGGACTTACTGGTGCATACGGACTCGTAGTCATTCAGACACATCCCACTGCTTGGATGGACTCCTCAAACAGTGGGAGGTGTGTCTGAATGCCTACGGCGACTTCTAACGAACACTGGTGCATTCTTGCTCCCTTATATATTGCTTTGCTTAATTCTGCCACACATGCGAATGTACCTTTTCACTCTTCTTAATAAAGCCACTCGAACGGGTTTCATTTGATCACGCCCAATAGATTTCCATGGCAGCGCAGCCACACACAATAATAACATCAGCATGATCAATGCTAGCATTGGTTCGAGTGGTATAAAGCACAGTGCCATTAGAATTTGGAGCAGTGGAAATGCGTTATTTGGAGTGGTGAATCATGCTTCACCATCTGGCATGCTAGTAGACAAGTCTAAGTGTGGAGCATACCTGGTCAGCAGGATCAATGCTGATCGTCATTTACAGTGGTGTAAGGCTCAGTGACAGACTCTGAAGCAGTGGAAATGCGTTCTCTGGAGTGATGAATCATGCCTCACCATCTGGCACTCCAACAGACAAGTCTGGGTGTGGAACACACCACGTCTGCAGAATCAATGCTAAGTGCTGGTTGGTTGAATTGGTGTAAAGCTCAGTGCCACTAGAATCTGGAGCAGTGGAAATGCGTTCTTTAGGGTGGTGAATCATGCTTCACCATCTGGCATGCCAGCAGACAAGTCTAAGTGTGGAGCATACCTGGTCAGCAGGATCAATGCTGATCGTCATTTACAGTAGTGTAAGGCTCAGTGACAGACGCTGGAGCAGTGGAAATGCGTTCTCTGGAGTGATGAATCATGCCTCACCATCTGGCACTCCAACAGACAAGTCTGGGTGTGGAACACACCACGTCTGCAGAATCAATGCTAAGTGCTGGTTGGTTGAATTGGTGTAAAGCTCAGTGCCACTAGAATCTGGAGCAGTGGAAATGCGTTCTTTAGGGTGGTGAATCATGCTTCACCATCTGGCATGCCAGCAGACAAGTCTAAGTGTGGAGCATACCTGGTCAGCAGGATCAATGCTGATCGTCATTTACAGTGGTGTAACGCTCAGTGCCACTAGAATCTGGAGCAGTGGAAATGCGTTCTTTAGGGTGGTGAATCATGCTTCACCATCTGGCATGCCAGCAGACAAGTCTAAGTGTGGAGCATACCTGGTCAGCAGGATCAATGCTGATCGTCATTTACAGTGGTGTAAGGCTCAGTGCCACTAGAATCTGGAGCAGTGGAAATGCGTTCTTTAGAGTGGTGAATCATGCTTCACCATCTGGCATGCCAGTAGACAAGTCTAAGTGTGGAGCATACCTGGTCAGCAGGATCAATGCTGATCGTCATTTACAGTAGTGTAAGGCTCAGTGACAGACTCTGGAGCAGTGGAAATGCATTCTCTGGAGGGATGAATCATGCCTCACCATCTGGCACTCTAACAGACAAGTCTGGGTGTGAAACACACCAGGTCAGCAGAATCAATGCTAAGTGCTGGTTGGTTGAATTGGTGTAAAGCTCAGTGCCACTAGATTCTGGAGCAGTGGAAATGCGTTCTTTAGAGTGGTGAATCATGCTTCACCATCTGGCAGTCCAACAGACAAGTCAGTGTGGAGGATACCAGGTCAGCAGGATCAACATTAAGTATTGGTTGGAGTGGTGCAAAGCTCAGTGTATTAGATACTGGAGCAGTGGAAATGCATTCTCTGGACTGATAAATCATGCTTCACCATCTGGCATGCCAACAGACAAGTCTGGGTGTGGAGCATAACTGGTCGGCAGAATCAATGCTAAACGTTGGTTGTTAGAAATGGTGTAAAGCTCAGTGCCATTACTCTGGAGCAATGGAAATGTATTCTCTGGAATGATGAACCGTGCTTCACCATCTGGCAGTCCAACTCACAAGTCTGGGCGTGGATGATACAGGTCAGCAGTATCAACACTAAGCATTCGTTGGAGTTGTATAAAGCTCGATTACCATTAGACTATGGAGCAGTGGAAATACGTTCTCTGGAGCAATGATTCACGTTTTGCCATCTGGCAGTGCAACAAACAAGTCTGTGTGTGGAGGATACCAGGTCAGCAGGATCAACATTAAGCGTTGGTTGGAGTGGTGTAAAGCTCAGTGTATTAGATACTGGAGCAGTGGAAATGTGTTCTCTGGACTGATAAATAATGCTTCACCATCTGGCATGCCAACAGACAAGTCTGGGTGTGGAGCATAACTGGTCGGCAGAATCAATGCTAAACTTTGGTTGTTAGAAATGGTGTAAAGCTCAGTGTCATTACTCTAGAGCAATGGAAATGTATTCTCTGGAATGATGAACCGTGCTTCACTATCTGGCAATCCAACTGACAAGTCTGGGTGTGGATGATACAGGTCAGCAGTATCAACACTAAGCATTTGTTGGAGTGGTATAAAGCTCGGTTACCATTAGACTATGGAGCAGTGGAAATACGTTCTCTGGAGCAATGATTCACGTTTTGCCATCTGGCAGTGCAACAAACAAGTCTGGGTGTGGAGGATACCAGGTCAGAAGGATCAATGCTAAACAATGGTTAGAGTGGTGTATAGCTCAGTGCATTAGTTGCTGAAGCAGTGGACATGCATTTTCTGGAGTGGTGAATCATCTGGCAGTCCAACAGACAAGTCTGGGTGTGGAGGATACCTGGTCAGCAGAATTAATGCTAAGCATCACTTAGAGTGGTGTAAGGCTCAGTGACAGACTCTGGAGCAGTGGAAATGCATGCTTCACCATCTGGCAGTCCAACAGACAAGTGGGTATGGAGGATACCAGGTCAGCAGGATCAACACTAAACGTTGGTCGGAGTGGTGCAAATCTCAGTGCATTAGACGCTGGAGAAGTGGAAATGCATTTTCTTGAGTGGCAAATCATGATTTACCATCTGGCAGTCCAACAGACAAGTCTGGGTGTGGATGATACCAGGTCTGCAGAATTAATGCTAAGCATTGCTTGAGTGGTGCAAGGCTCAGTGACAGACTCAGGGATGGAGACTAGTCAGTGGGTCAAAATTACTGACTTTACTGATAAAAATACTGACAAATTTAATTGCAGCCTATCAATAAATTAGCATTTTAAAAGCAAAATTAGGGATTCATTAAAATAAATAAATTATCTGGCCTCCACAATCCCCATTGCACACCTTTTTATTGAAAAAAAATTATGAATACAGGATATTTTCATTATTGTGCTATAAAATTTAAGGCAGAAAAATATTTTTTTAAAACTAGTAAAGTACTGTAGATAATAAAACAGCAAAACATATTAAAAGTGTCATACATATAATAATAATTATGAGAACAAAACATAATTACTGTAAGGTACAACTTGTCTTTACTTTGTCTTTAGTTTTTTGTTGAAAAAAGAAGTTATTAAACTCTCATTTCTCAAAGGTTTTCTGCACTGCATCCACATGCTTTTTTTTTCTTGTCCTCTTTTTCCATTGCTTTCTGCACTCCTTCTAGCATGAGATGTGCAATGTTAAATCCCACCATGTCCATTGTCTCAGCAGACTCCTTAATACCTTTGGTTGCATCACTTAGCAACATTTGAGCAATCATCCTCTTTTCATTCTGTTCTTGTCTCAGCTTTTTATGGATTTACTTCCTTCTCTTGTATACTATACTTTTCATTGTCTATCTTCTTCAATCTTTCTAGCTCCTCTGCCTTTTCCTTTTCATTCTTTTCCTTTTACTCCTCTTTAATGGCACGCTGTTCATCACAATATTGCTTGTAATGACATGAGCTGCTCTTGCCATCTGTAAAAGTTTCTGGGTGATATTAACATGGTATATCTTGTTTTTGTATACACGATATAACGTTTCTTTGACCAGCAGGAGGGCATTCAAAGTTCTCTACGATATTCTGGCCCTTTCATTGGTCAAAATGTGTCCAGATTTTGAAAACCCTCTTGCTATGTCCGCACTACCAGGTGATAACGATGCTGCTGCTTTCACCACCTTGGCAACCAGTGGGTATTTAGAATCTCCAGATGGTTTTGTCTTTTCAAAGAACTGATTCCAGTACGTATCTATGCGGCAAGTTTCACTGGCAGTTTCATCTTTGAGCCTAAGAAGTTTCCATTCATCTGCAATCATGTTCAGAGGAATATCCATAGGGAGTGCTGCTGCCACTTTCGATATATATCGCTGTGGGTTCCTTCTTTGACTTGCTGTGCTGGAGCTAAACATTGAAGATTTCTGAGGATGGGCTTGTCCACATATGAATGGAGTAAAAGGTGTTTGCAGCTTGATATGAAATGTTTTTTGCTCCCGTTAAAAAGAGTATCTTTTCCCTTTCAGAAAGTTTTTCGAGTTCATCACAGATTCTACTTTTACTGATTACTTCTTTTGCAGGTATATAATGCTCATCACTGAAAACTTCAAGAAACAATGGTGCTGAACTCTCACAAAACAATTCATTATTGTTCTTGCGAGTGGTTTTAGTTCACTGTGCATCACATGCACCAAAGGCTCTTCTTTCTGGAACACTCCGGTGAACTCTGTAAATAAGCGGGCACTTGTGCAACAAAACACCACCTCTGCTTTCATATTCTCACGTTTTAAGGGGGTTAATTATATTTTTATACTTTGTGGAAAATTTCACCAAATCACTTTTACTTTTAGGAACAAAGTTCATAAAGTACTTAGTAACTGCTGGCCACTGTTCAATCAGTCTTGCAGCAGCACTCTCTACGAATAACCACCTAAGAGGAACATATTTAAAAAAACCGACGATTTGGGATTCCGAGATCGCTTTGAATTTTGGTGAAATCCTCCCATCGTGATGGACAGCCATAAAAAATTCACGAAGGAAAATGAAATTTAATACATTGTCACCCAGTTCTGCCATGCCCCTACAGAATGCATTATGGACTTAAAATGTAACAAGTGCTAATACCATAGCCTGTCTCTGTCAAAATAAGGTAATCATTCGTGAGTTTAGTGACAACCTTGTTGACATTTGGCCCATCATTACTCATCATTAGCAGTTTTGACTGAGGAAGCTGTGCCGAATCCAAAGCTTCATCCAGTTTGCTGTAAATATCTTTAGCTACTGCTGATCCCATAAAAAAGTTTGGAGGTACATACATACATATCACTAAGCTGTTCTCTGATATTCAGAGGTTAGCTCCACAAAGAAATACAAACTACCAGATAATTTCTACTTACTGTTGCCGTATCAAACTTCTCCATTTACAGCGATCTTGACACACAACTCGGGCTTCACTGACTTCCATCACACGCCGTACACAAGATCTTCTATACTTCGTACTCATAATCTTTTTCTCATGCGGACGCTCCTTCATCTAATCCTCCCATGACTTCCTTGGCCTTCATCTACCTTTCCTTCCTGCCACTTGGGCTAAACAGATTTTCTTAGTAAGCATCTCATCATTCATTCTTTCAACATGGCCAAACCACTGAAGCACATTAGTCTCCACCTTGCTAACAACATTTTGCTTCACATTACACAACTGCAACACATCTTTATTTTTGATTTTTTTTTTTTGATTGGAGGTTTAACAACCATCATGAGCAACTCAATGGGCTATAAGCAGTCGCCCGTCCCTAATTTAGGGTCACTGGTTCCAGGGAAGGGAGAGAGCCAGTGCTGTAAGACAAACACAACATCCATCCATGCCTCACCGGGATTCGAACCCGGACCCCCTTCGGACGAATGATCAGAAGCCATCGATTAGACCACTGCGCCACCGGTGCGGCTGCAACCCATCTTTATTCTTCACACAATCAGAAGGTGTCTTGCCAACCCCCCGTAAGTAACGCATTTCTCCAGCACACAAACTACTCCTATGCCTCTTTTGAAGTACCCAGGTTTCACTGCCATACATCAGAGTAGGTACAATTACACTTTCATATACAGCCATGCAGGACTTTCTTGAGAACCCATTGTTCCTGTGAAACCCTCCTAAAGCAGCCACGATTTTTAATTAAGAATTCACTCGCCTACTAATTTCACCATCCAATTTGTTCTCTCTATCAAACATGCTTCCTAAATGCACAAACTCATTCACCTGATCAATCACTGTGCCATTTAGACATATATTACATTCAGTACTACCAGTTCCTCTCTCAAAAACCATAACTTTGGTTTTCCCTTATTTATACTCAGTTTAAATTCCACGCAAACTTCGTACATCCGAGATAACATACTCTGCAACTCGCATTTGCTCTCTGCCAACAGGACAGTGTCATCAGCATACAGCAATCTGAACACACGGATATCACCAAGATATAAACCAGTATTATCTATTTTGGCATCACGCATGCACGCATCCATAAATACACTGCTGGCCACCCAAAATGCAACACCAAGAAGGAAGCATCCGATTGGCCTGAAATTTGCAGCATGCGTCGCCCGTGAAAGGACATGCAAACGATTAGCATTGCAGGGCATATGCAAATCATGTGCGCCCGGCACGCCACCGAGAAGCACTATAAGAAGGGTGCACAGAAGGCGGGGCGGAAGTGTGTTGTGCTGCCGGACCTGTGCGTGGGAAGCTTCCTGATGCCTCGTCACAGAATACGGCAGTCATTCCAGCATGTTTCGGAGTTCGACAGAGGACGAATAGGGGCTTATCGCGACAGCTGTTTATCGTACCGAGACATCGCCGCCCGTGTGAGACGACATCCAGCCATAGTGAGGCGAGTATGGATTCGGTGGGTGCAGGAGGGACGGACAGACCGAAGTGAGCGATTGCCGTGGCACACCACCAAACGAGAGGACCGGCATGTTGTGCGGCGGGCATTGACGGCTCGCACCGCCACATCAGGAACGTTAGCGCAGGAATTAGGGTGTGTTGCACAACAACCTGTGTCAGCACGTACCGTACGATGTAGTCTGCAGGAGCGGGGACTTGTCACACGGCGGCCATTGCTCCGATTACCATTGACATTACACCACCGGCGAGTGCGGCGGCAGTGGGCCATTGAACGCCGCACCTGGACTACGGAATGGCATGATGTTGTCTTCTCAGACGAATTCCGCTTCTGCCTGCAACACCACGATGGTCGGATCCACGCGTGGCGGCACTGCGGCGAGAGACTGTATGACGCCTGCATTACGCATCGCCATACCGGTCACTCGCCTGGCGTTATGGTTTCGGGCACAATTGGATATGACACCCGCACCCCTCTGGTACGCATCGCCAGTACACTCAACAGTCACCGCTACATCTCCGACGTTTTGGAGCCTGTAGTCATCCCTTACCTGCAGGACCTGCCAGCGGCCACGTTTCAACAGGGCAATGCGCGCCCAAATCGTGTAACAATTCTTCACGGCCCACCAGGTGTCAATGCTGCAGTGGCACCCCTGTTCTCCCAATATGTCGCCCATCGAACAAGTCTGGTCGCTGATCGGCAACCGAGTGGCCTGGCAAGCACCACCCGCGGCTACGCCTGATGAACTGTGGCAACGTGTGGAAGCAGCCTGGACCGACATACCCCAAGCCCACACCCAAAGCCTCTTTCGTTCGATGCTGCAGTGTGTAGCGGCAGTTATTGCCAGCTATGGGGGCCACACGAACTATTGATGTCTGCGTGTTCTACAAGTCGCACGGGTCTGTAAGCTCAATCGTTTCATTTTTGTATCTGTTGTTATGTGCCCAGTAAATCTGGCTTTGCTATCTTGTGTCCTTCTTGGTGTTGCATTTTGGGTGGCCAGCAGTGTATATTAAACAGCCAAGGTGACATTACACAACCCTGTCTGACTCCTGCACCAATAGAAAACCATTTTGATAAAACACCATTTACTCGCACAAAAGCTCTATTGCCAGTGTACATGGCTTTTACACTGTTAAGTAGATTCCCAGTAACACCATATTCATTCAATACCTTCCACAAAAGTGTCCTATTTACTCAGTCATAAGCTTTCTCTAAATCTATGAAGGAAGCAAAAACTTTCTTACCAACAGCCAGATACTTTTCAATCATTATGCGTAATGCAAAAATTTCGTTAGTGCAGCATTTACCAGGCATAAAACCACTCTAAACATCCCACACTTTCTCTGATGTAAGACCTCATACTTTTTCAATAACGGCTAATACCACGATAGTTCTTGCAGTCAGTCTGATCACCTTTTCCCTTATACAAGGGAACAATGATAGCATCCTTCCAATCCTGAGGGACCATTCCTAACTCCCAGCACAACTGGCAAATTTCAGTTAACCAGTCACTTACAGAGTCACCACCATATTTCAACATCTCGGCAGTTATGCCATCAACTCCTGGAGCCTTACCATTCTGAAGAGATTTTAGAGCTTTACACACCTCTTCTTTTGAGATGCCTCCTGTGCTTCCATCCTTCATTGTGACATCATCTGCTTCTGCCTCCTCTTTGCTTTCCTGATCTAATAACTCACAGAAGTATTCACCCCATCTTTCACTTAACTCATTGGGCTCCCACATCGTTTCCCCGACCCTATTCTTTACACAACTTACAACTTTGTTTTCCCCATTTTTCTCGATTCTCATGTACTTCCAGAAAGCCTATCTTTCCAAAAAGCCAATTCATGCCTTTCCACCTTGTTTTTCCTTTCTTTTGCCTTACTCTGGCAAATCTGCTAAGCAACTTCACGCTTCTTACAGTAATATTCATCCACAGAAACTCTACCTTGCATAAATGAGTGGTAGGCAATGCAAGTAACTAACAAACAAATTAAGAAGAAGATAGTGTAGAAGACGCTAAGTTACGTATAAAAGTTTAATGCAAATATATTTCAGCCATTACTATGGCCTTCATCAGTGCAACTACGATTGGTTTACGTTGCCAGATTGGAAAGGTAAGTTTTGTAATAGTAACTCCGGGTGACGTGATGCAATGAGGGATTTCCAGATGTAAGGAACAAAACTGGGGAGCTCAGAGTTGCAATTTTTGGAAAATAAAATTTCCAAACTTTCTTGAAACCTTAGAGCATACCGATTTTGGAAGGGAGCCAACTTTTTAGTATCGGACCAAAGTGGAATAGCAGAAGTGTCAGCCATGGTAAGAAGAGATAAAGCAGATGAAGGTTTTCCAAATTTCACATCAGATTTTTGTTCCTGAAGTCTTGAGAGAATTTTCCGGAATGAACTTCCTATGTATGTGGTTAATCCAACGTTAGTCTTGATCGGAATTTTATACACTCCAGGCGAAGAAAGCGGAGGTCTTGGGTATCTGTCATTACGGAGTATAACAGAAATTGAAGGGGAAGAACGGATGGCAAGTATATATCCTTCTCTTTTGAAGATACTAATGAGTTTGTAGGCCGAAGGTTTGTGGTAAGGGATTGAGCCAGCAAACGTTAGTTCCCTTTTTGGTGAAACAGGTTGAAGAGCACCAACTGGTTTTTCTTGGATTTTAAATTAATTTAGAAACCAGGAGAGGAGGAAAGCCATGTTGAGTAGCGTTCAAGCAGATATTTGCTAATTCATTTGTTAGATTAACTTCAGTGTTGCACACCAAATGAGCTCGATGAATGAGACTTCAGGGCTGATTCTTTTCAATTCTCATACCTTCCACCAATATAAACTGTCAGCCCTCAACTCGAGTCTCTCATTCATCGAGCACATTTGGTTTGTAACACTGAAGTTAATCTAACAAATGAATTAGCAAATATCCGCTTGATAGCTACTCAACATGGCTTTCCCCCTCTTCTGGTTTCTAAATTAATTCAAAATGCTAAGAAAAAAAACAGTTGTTGCTCTTCAACCTGTTTCATCAACAAAAGAACTAACGTTTGCTGGCTCAATTCCTTACCACGAACCTTCTGCCTACAAACTCTTCAAAAGAGAAGGATATAGACTTGCCATTCGTTCTTCCCCTTCAATTTCTGTTATACTCCGTAATGACAAAGACCCAAGACCTCCGCTTTCTTTGCCTGGAGTGTATACAATTCCGATCAAGACTAACGTTGGATTAACCGCGTACATAGGAAGTTCATTCCGGAAAATTCTCTCAAGACTTCAGGAACACAAATCAGATGTGAAATTTGGAAAATTTTCATCTGCTTTATCTCTTCTTACCATGGCTGACACTTCTGCTATTCCACTTTGGTCCAATACTAAAAAGTTGGCTCCCTTCCAAAATAGGTATGCTCTGAGGGTTCGAGAAAGTTTGGAAATTTCATTTTCCAAAAATTGCAACTCTGAGCTCCCTATTTTCGTTCCTTACATCTGGAAATCCCTCAATACATCACATCACCCGGAGTTACCATTACAAAACTTACCTTTCCAATCTGGCAACATAAACCAATCGTAGTTGCACTGATGAAGGCCATAGTAATGGCTGAAATATATTTGCATTAAACTTTATACGTAACTTAGCGTGTTCTACACTACCTTCTTAATCTACCTTGCCACATCCTCAAATAGGCTTCCTTCTTTCTCTTTACTGCCTCTTCAATCTCACTATTCCACCAAGCATCACCTCTATTGTTACACACTATTGTGGTGCCACAGACCTCTTCAGTAGCAGTGACAACACAGTTCTTAAAACATTTCCACTTCTTTTCTACATCCCTCTCACCAGACTTCAGCTCCTTCAGTCGTTCTCTGAGTAAGTTAGAATAACGCTGATGATATTCGGGGAGCCTTTCAACCTTTATTCTTTCCATCCTGGGCCTCTTCCTATTCCTTTTCCTCCAACCAACATTCAGTTTCACTCGTGACACTACCAAGTAATGATCAGAACCAACATCTGCACCTCACATCACACTGATCATTAACAAAATCTATCACACTCTCTTGACCAAGAGTACGATTTTTTCAAGTATATGTGTGGATATACTTGAGGTTGAAAAACGTATTAGAAACACACAAACCATTCTCAATGCAGAGTTCAATTAATCTTTCACCATTATCATTCACACAAGGATCATTAAACTTACCCAGAACATTGTCAGAAATTGCATTCTGCACACTTACTCTAGCATTGAAATCCCCTGCTATTATAACTTTTTCTTTAGCACCAAACTGGCTCAAAACAGCTATTAGCTCATTCCAGAAATCTTCCTTCTTATCAGAAGGTTCCGAGTCACAAGGAGCATGCACTACAACAATTACAATTCTCTGAAGTTTCACTTTCAAACGAATCCAGAGAATTCTCACTTACGCAACTATAGTGAATCAAGTTGTTTTTCATCTTTTCACTTAAAATCACACCTACACCAGCCTGTCCTCTCATATTATCAAATACTCCAGACCACACATTCACCGTGCCATTCACTTCTTCTACCCCAATTTCCTTCTTTTTGGTTTCACTTACACACAGCACATCCAGTTTATACTTATTCATCTCCTCAATCACCTCACTCATCTTGCCATTTATACCTCTAGTATTCCATACACCAATCTTACATTCACTCAGCCAAGATCTCTTTCTCATACGCCATTTAGAAAGTCCAGGTCGATTCCGTGGTGGACCATCCTTTTCAAGTGTGGTAGGTCCACCATATCCCACACTTAAGTCACTTTTAATATTTCTTTGTGTCTTTTTAATCAGGTAAGAACATCAGTAGGGGGGATTAGCCCACAGCTGACAGTTCCAGTTAGTCATTCAACCTAAGGATTCTGGAACAAAACCCAGTGAGTTGGGGTCTTTTCACCAATGTCACACAGAACTAGCTGGCACCTCTCCAAGATTCACAGAGGCCCTTGTTGCTGTTATGTGTGCCATTGTTCCCACGGAGCGCCCCGAGGAGGCAAACCCATCTCTCACTAAGATCGCCTGCAAGTCTGGAGGTGCCTGGTAACAATCATGTTTTTAGTTAGTGACCAGTATCAAACAACTACCTGTAATTCTTTGTAAGATGCTGCATTGGTGATTTCATCATAGCACAAGGTGTAATATGCACCTTCAAAATACTTCAACTGTTTTTTGAAGTATGGGGCCAGTGCATCCGTTGTTAGATACCATGCCTTTGTCTTTGATAAGGCAAAATCTTAGGGCACTACATTTGGAAACATGAACTTGACAGTTTCCCCAATATGTTCATAAGATGGCTCAAAAGTGAAGACAGCTGAAATAGTTTTCAATACCCAGATAAGTTCTACTCAATGCACTATTCTCTGACACTGTAAAGTGGAATAGTTCCTGTGCAATTTTTAGGCTACCAGAACTACTTTCCTCCAGCACACCAGGACAAACCACTCCCAGATGTAGTTGTGATGAAACCAATTGATTTCTGAACTCATCCTTACATTTACGAGATGCGGCGTGCTGTTCAAGGGCTTCAAACCCTCAATTGACACTAAATTCCTTTAGAACACACAACATTTCTCCTTCACTTTTTTCTGTCCCCATTCAGATATAACATATCCATTTTTGTCTCTTTTACTCAACCACTCAGATTTAAAAGTGCACTTTCCCATTGTTCATTAGTCTCACTCACAAATACTTCAATCAGCAAAATAAAATAGTATTCACAAGTGCTTCAATATAATATACATACCATAGGCTCAGATTGTGAACCTGAAACACAAAAGACAAATTAAGATTAATGCACTGAAAACAAAGGTGATGTGATAACAGCATGGTAATAACGTAGTACAAAGTAGAGAAGAAAGCATGACCTCAGACATTATATTTTTGAGCAATTAGGGAAAGCCAATGCTCAAGAAACACTTTCATCATTGGGCCACTTTGTCAGTACAATAATAATTATTACTAGGTTAAGAAAAATGAGAAAAAGAAATTGAGTTTAACTGAAAACAAATTGTCATATCACTGGGAAGTCATGTTTCCCCCAAAATGCAGTAACAAAAAATAAATAAAAAATACTGAAAATCTTCCAAATATGTGGCGTCAACGTGGAAAGAGGATATATTATTTATTTAAAAAATACTGACTATACTGACCAATTTTAAAAAAAACTGACAAATGACTGACCATTTACCATCCCTGCAGACTGGAGCAGTGAAATGCATTCTCTGGAGTGATGGATCATGATTCATCTGGCAGTCCAAGAGACAAGTTTGGGTGTGGAGCATACCAGGTCAGCAGAATCAATGCTAAGTGTTGCTTGGAGTGGTGTAAAGCTCAGTGCATTAGATGCTGGAGTAGTGGAAATGAATTCTCTGGAGTGATGAATCATGCTTCATCTGGCAGTCCAACAGACAAGTCTGGGTATGGAGGATACCAGGTCAACAGGATCAATGCTGTACATTGGTCAGAGTGGTGTACGGCTCAGTGACAGACTCTGGAGCAGTGGAAATGCATTCTCTGGAGTGATTAATCATGCTTCACCATCTGGCAGTCCAACAGACAAATCTCAGTGCGAGTAACAGGATCAACGCTAGGCGTTGGTTGGTTGAAATGGTGCAAAGCGCAGTGCTACTACTCCAGAGCAGTGGAAATGCGTTCTCTGGAGTAGAATCCAGGGTTCATACTCATTTTTGAAAGTCCATTTAAGGAGTTTTCCACGAGTTTTTAAGGAGTCCACATAGTATTTTCCAGGAGTCAATTATGACATACGGGAATGAGAGAAAACCAAACTTTTTTTAAATGGATTTTTTCATTCCTAGCTAATTGAAGTTACTATTGCCACAGCTATGGGTGATTTAAGTATTTTGCTTCTGTCTTTGAAATTCCAATAACATACTTGAATCTGGGAATAACTTTGAATAAATTATACTATACCCAAAAGTTAACTAAAATTACAACCAGTGCAACTATATGAAATTTTATATAAGTACGGTATCTATTTTTATCCCTGAAATACATCACATTCGACAACATGAGAATTAGGATATCATGACAAATAACAATTCAGTGCAATGCAGATAAAACAAATACACACAATGAAAGAAAAGAAAAAATTGTAACATACCTGGATGAAATTGTTTACTGAATTTTTTTAAATATTGGAAAAAAAATTTACCATACTGATGGCACACAGATTATTACTGCCTTCACTATACACAGTTATTGAGTTTAGATACTTTACAGTAATCTTGCTTTAATTAATCAACATTTTTATTTATCAGCATTTAAAAGTCTATTTACGTTGAATGCAAATATATATTTCAAATTCAAATGTGATCAATGACTTTATGACTAACCCCCCCCCCCCCCAAGTTTTTTATTCAGGATCTCACACTTCTTTTTTTAATTCCAAAGTTTTACTGTCGATTTGATTTTCAATGTCATGCAGATCAACAGTCTTTTCTCTTGCTCTTCGACAATGAGCATTTGACTTTGCTATTAAGGTTAAGTCATTGTTTTTTTCTGCTTCGTCAGCATACTGTTCTGAAGACAACTCCAATGCAGAAACATCTCTTTCGATGAACATCTTTTTAGCTTTCACTTCTTCAATGGAATCCAACAACGCTTTTCTTTTTTCACTAACAGCTTCATTTTTACTAACATTTTTCTTCTCTTCCAAGTACCCGACATATTTTTGATGGGCACCTGCTGCTGAAGTCATCAATTCTTTTGTAACGACAACATTTGTCAGGCCACCCACCATTTTAATGTGGTCATCAATGCTCATTTTGCAATGATCGAGTGATCTGCCAAGTTTTCAACCATCAGCTTCTTGTTAATTGAGAAACCCCTTTTCACTGTGGCTTTACCATGGAAAAGAAGTAATACAATTTTTATCACTCCCCATAAGTCAGAAAACTTTTCTTCTTTAGCCAGAAGATCATAAAAATATTTGTCAACCCAATCAGCATTTTGGTCAAAAATTTTTCCTTTGGAGTTTCTGCATGGTAAATCAACATTAAGTACACTAAATTCATTTTGAAACTCTGCAAATTCCTTGAGCACAGCATTACAGTCAGATTCAGCCACTTTCTTTGCATTCACCTATCAAAGTAATATATTATGCAATTTTGTATTCTTTCCTTCTACTTTACCACTTACCAGATTACGAGGATCTAAACATGCCATATTTTGCACCACTGAATACCTAAGCGGCGACTTTTCCAAAAGGTTTTTTTTTTATCAATTTTACTAAAAACTTCCTGCAATTATAATAGAATTCCATAAACTGTTTCTCACTTATCTTCTTACTTCTACTTAATTCAGACGAAATATTATAAGCACCAAAACCTACACTTACTTTACTAACATCCTTGTATAGTTTTATATCTTCTACATCAATATTTAGTAATGTCAGGGAAGATGTTGCAGACCTTAATTCTTCATCTTTTATAAATCTTTGCATCAGTCCTTTAATAAGTTTATACAAATCACTTGCAAAAAAAGGGCAGCATTGGCTTATCTGCTTGGTATATTGTCAGCAGAGGTTCAAGCTCCTTTGCAATACAAATAAAAAAGTTACATTTTGCAGTAAATAAATGATCCTTTACAACACCACTATGTACAGTTTCAAATGATTTATTTTCAGATTTTTTAAATTTTTTTCCAATAACTGATTTTACATACAATGTCAGTGGATCCAGAAGTTCAAGAGCCCATTCCAGAACGTTAATGTTGTCCAACCACCTATTGGAACAAAATTCTAATGGTAATTTAGTGCTCTTACTTACTTTCAAAAAATTTTCTCGTCGAGCTGGTGAATCTTTAAAAATGTAGTAAATAGCAACCAGACCTTGCTGTACCTCCGGAAATTCCAGGCATCCTTTCCTGAAGGCATTGTGCATTACGTGTAAGCCACAGCTTCCGATGTTTACTAATGTAGACTGGCCTTCTTGCTTTAAAAGATTCACCATTAGATCATAAACCTTCGAGTTACCATTTGGCTTGTTCGTTGACAGTTGCAACAATCTGTCAGAGCCTAAAGTCTGACATTTTTCATTTATTTTGCCAAACAGTATATCCACTGTAGCATGGCCTAAAAAGTTGGAAGCATAGCGTGACTTAACTTGATTACAATCCCACAAACGGACATGGCAATCCAGTTGTTTCTGGAAATTACAATCGTTGTGAGTTTCATCAAACAGCAGGACATAACCACTCTCTGATTTTACCTTGTCTTTAAGGAGCGATAAAAGAAATATGGAGCAATGCCAAAAACTGCTAAATACACGCATTTCCTTTCACCACATGTAAATTTCTTTGCCGTCTCGCTGTCAGGGAACATTAAAGTAAAAACACTTTGCACATCTGCACATGACTTATAAGAGTAACTAGAACTAACTACCTTTAAGGTCCACAAAATTTCAGCTTTAAGGTGATCACTGTTACTTATGTATGCTCCTAGTTCAACTTTGGGTTTATCTGCATGGTGCTGGCAAGGTGTTGAAAAATAATCGTTCATAGTACTTAGTCTTGATTTTTTACCCAAAATACACAAATTACGGTGACGTTTTGAAGGCACGTGACTCTTAAGAGCAGCTTCCCCCATGTTTGAGATAGTAAAAGTGCGGTGGTCGCATATCTTACAACGTGCTTGGAATTTCGATTCGTCTTCAATTAGCCATCCCACATATTCTTTCTTCTCCAGCCAAGCGGAATTAAAAACACACTTCCACCAGGCATCTCTCACCAATTATTTAAAAAAAACCAACAAAAACAGCACCAAGTAGATAAATCACGAACTTAAAAACCACTGCCTTTGCCTAACATTAAATGAAACACGATGGGCACAACAACTTCAAAAGATTAACTTTACATTGTGGCGTTTCCCTCTCAGAAGAGGACAAGCTCAACCGTAATTGGATCCGGTCTCCCTGAGGGCGGAGCACAACTTCAATGTCCGGCCCTCACTCCTTCAGCCAAAATAAGCCAACACCCCGTAATTCCAGTTAGTTTCATAGCTTTATTATGCGAATAAATAAAGAAACAGCAAAAAATGCTGAGGAGGAAAAAAAAAAAAACATCAAAAAAGTATTTTAAAATATAGAAATAATTCAATTCTGGTAAAAAGATAAAAATAAAAAGACGATGCAGATAAATACATTACAATAAAGTTCTGTACAATGTAAGATTAAACCAATAGAAGTTTTCTGCTAAGTTGCGGGGAAATTAAAAAATATCACATTACACGAGCAATTAATAAAAATAAATGCAACAAATGAAAAACAAAAGAATGAAACTAAAATAAAAGAATCCTAACGAGGAAGAACAAAAGAAACAATCTTAAAACAAAGAAGGAAGTTCTTGTGATTCTGACAAGATAAAATGAAACACCCCTTTGTTTAGCAGAACATTTTTTCAAGAGGGGGAGGGGGAGATAAGTGCACTTAGCAAATCTGATGAAGTAACATAAACAAAGTTTGGGAGCGTGAGAAGAAAGTAGGACACAGCCGGTGTGCACGTGCGGTAGTTAATCAGTAGGAAGAACGTGGGACAAGCAGGTGTTTTTTTAGCTGCAAATGCTGGCATTATTTTCGCGATTGTGACGTCGTCTATCTGTTCACGTATTAATTTTGCGAGGGAGTAACAGTTTCCCGAAATCTAAACACACGGGAAAAGAAAAAAATTCATGAAACTCATAATTTAAACCTCCACCATCAAAATAGTAATAATTTAAGGAGTCAAAACATTTCCCCCAGTAGTCAGGTTTTAATTTAAGGAGTTTTCCAAGGCTCTTATGGAAAAAAGTTCATTTAAGAAGTATATCCTTAAATTGCAGCAGCAGTACGAACCCTGGGGATCCTGCTTCAACATCTGGCAGTCCAACAGACAAGTCTGGCTGTGGAGCATACCTGGTCAGCAGAATCAATGCTAAGCATTGCTTGGAGTGGTGTAAGGCTCAGTGACAGACTCTGGAACAGTGGAAATGTGTTCTCCAGAATGGAATCATGCTTCACCATCTGGCAGTCCAACAGACAAGTGTCTGTGTGGAGCATACTGGATCAGCAGGATCAATGCTAAGCAGTGCCATTGCTCTGGAGCAGTGGAAATGCATTCTTTGGAGTGGAATCATGCTTCACCATCTGGCAGTCTAACAGACAAGTCTGGCTGTGGAGCATACCAGGTGAGCAGGATCAATGCTAAGCGTCACTTAGAGTGGTGCAAGGCTGAGTGACAGACTCTGGAGCAGTGGAAATGCGTTCTCTGGAGTGGTGAATCGTGCTTCACCATCTGTCAGTCCAACAGACAAGCCTGGGTGTGGATCAATGCTAAGCATTGGTTAGAGTGGTGTAAAGCTTAGTGCCAGTGGACTCTGGAGCAGTGGAAATGCATTTCCTATAGTGGTGAATCATGCTTCACCATATGGCAGTCCAAGTCTAGGTGTGGAGGATACCAGGTCAGCAGGATATATGCTAAACATTGGTTGGAATGGTGAAAAGCTCAGTGCATTAGACGCTGAAGCAGTGGAAATGTGTTCTCTGGAGTGATGAATCGTGCTTCACTATCTGGCAGTCCAAGATACAAGTCGGTGTGGAGCATACCAGGTAAGCAAAATAACGCTAAGCATTGGTTGGTAGAAATGGTGTAAAGCCCAGTGCCATTACTCTGGAGCATTGGAAATGCATTCTCTGGAGTGGAGAATCATGCTTCACCATCTGGCAGTCCAACATAAAAGTCTGGATGTGGAGGATGCCAGGTCAACACGATCAATGCTAAGCAGTGACTAAGCATTGGTTGGAGTGGCGTAAAGCTTAGTTTCAGGGGACTCTGGAGCAGTGGAAATGCGTTCTCTGGAGTGATGAATCAATGCTTCATCTGGTATACCAACAGACAAGTCTGGGTATGGAGGATTCCAGATCAGCAGAATCAATGCCATGTGTTGTTTGGAGTTGTGTAAAACTCTGTGCCATTAGACTTTGGAGCAGTGACAATGTGTTCTCAGGAGTGGTGAATCATGCTCCACCATGTGGCAGTCCAACAAACAAGTCTGGTATATAACGTGGAAGAAATCTTCCTCTCATATGTGGAAAATACGTCATAATAATTAACACAGCAATCGGAAATCTCTGGATTGACTGTATTTACTGTTCCACACGTAATATAAATCACATGAAAAAACTTGAAAATTTTCATTGCCCAGGAGTGGGAATCGAACCCGCATTTACTCATAGCATACTCAAACGGTAATTGGGAGATGCGGGTTCAATTCCGGCTTCAAGGCGTTGAAAGGTTTCTGATGTGATTGATATTACGTGTGGAACAGTAAATACAGTCAATCCAGAGATTTCTGATTGCTGCATTAATTATTAAAACAAGTCTGGCTGTGGATCAATGCTAAGCATTTGTTGGAGTGGTGTAAAGCTCATTGCCAGTGGACACAGGAACAGTGGAAATGCATTCTCTGGAGTGATGAATCATGCTTAACCATCTGCCAGTCCAACAGACAAGTGTGGCTGTGGAGCATACCAGTTCAGCAGAATCAATGCTAGGCATTGCTTGGAGTGGTTTAACGCTCAGTGACAGACTCTGGAACAGTAGAAATGTGTTCTCCAGAGTGGAATCATGCTTCACCATCTGGCAGTCCAACAGACAAGTCTCGGTGTGGAGCATATCAGGTGATGTTAATGCCCAACTGTGCTTTTAATACATATAACTCTGTTCTCTGACATTCAGAGGTTAGCTACACAAAAAAGATAATCCACCAGATAAATGTTTAACTGATTATTTATTTAATGTTGCCACATCAAACGTCTCCATGTACAGCAACCTTGGCACACAGTTCGAGCTTTCCCGACATTCATCACACGACGTACACAAGATGTTCTGAACTTCACGCTCAATGCTTTTCTATGCAGGCACTCATGAATCTGGTCCTCCTATGATTTCTTTGGCCTTCCTATACCTTCTTTCCTACCACTTGGGCTGAAAAATTTTCTTAGTAAGCATCAAATCACTCATTCTTTCAACATGGCCAAACCCCCTAAGAATATTAGCCTCCAACTTACTGGCAACATTTTGCCTCACATTACACAACTGCAACACATCTTCATTCTTCACATGATCAAAGAGTGTCTTGTCCCCCCCCCCCCCGTAAGTACTGCATCTCTTCAACACACGAACGGCTTGTTTGTCTCTTCTGTAGTGTCCAAGGTTTCACTGCCATACATCAGAGTAGCAGCAATTACACTTCATACACAGCTTGGAGTCCTTTAAAAACTTTCTGTGTGTCTTTTTAATCAGGAAAACATACCAGTGTAAGGGGATTAGCCCACAGCTGACAGTTCCAGTTGGTCATTCCATCTAAGGATTTTGGATCAAATCCAGTAAGTTTGGTCTGTCTTTTGGCCAATGTTACACAAAACTATAGCTGGTATCTCAACAATAATTTTTACTGAAACTTAAATTTGTGTCAGCTTTGAAGATTCACAGAGGCCCTTCTTGCTGTCATATGCACCATTGCTGCCCAGCGGAGCGCCCCGTAGAGGCAAACCAATTTCTCACTAAGATCGCCTACCCCCAAATGTAAATTTAGTGTAGACATCATGCTGGAGGAGGAATGTTCTTCATGGTTTGAACTGGGACCTCTAAGTTCCAGTGCCCAGGTATCTCACACCATAATGACACTCTCAACAATTCTGTGCTCCCAACATAACAGTTGTTTGGTGAAGGCCCTTTCCTTTGTCAACAGTAAAATGGCTCCATCCACAAAGTGAGGTCCATGCAGAAATGGTTTGATGGGATGGGTGTGGAAGAACTTGAATGGCCTGCACAGAGCCCTGATTTCAATCCCATGGAACACCTTTCCGATGAATTGGAAAGCTGACTGGGAGCCAGGTTAATTGACTGACATGAGTGATCAACCTGACTAATGCTCCTGTAGCAGAATGGAAGGCAATTCCTGCAGTAATGTACTAAAATATAGTGGAAAGCCTTCCCAGCAGAATGGAGGCTGCGTTAGCAGCAAAGGGTGGATCAACTTGATATTCTTTTCCTTCAAATCTGTTGCACATGTGGAAGATGGAAAAACAGTAGTATGAGCATACAGAAAGTAGCAGTCACAGTAACAAAGTGGTAGGGAGCACAACTTGTGGTCAGGAATGGCTACACAATGACAGGTTAGCCTGATTTTTCTTTTATTTGGAAGTTAAGCAACTGTTGTGAGCAACTCAATGGGCTATAAGCAGTCACCTGTCCCCAATTTAGGGTCACTGGTTCCGGGGAGGGAAGAGATCTAGTGCCATAAGACAAAAAAAAAACACCCGTGCCTCACCAGCATTTGAACCCAGACTCAACTCGGTCAAATGATCAGAACCAGCATTTGAACCCAGACTCAACTCGGTCAAATGATCAGAACCAGCATTTAGACCACTGTGTCAGCTAGCCAGATTTGCATGAGCTAACAGATGTACAATAATGAGCCAAATGACCAAGAATGAAATATTGGACAATGCCCCAACATACATTACAACAGCAGAAGACTTACTTAGACACCATTGCTTCCTGCAGTAAAAAAGATAAAACATTTCCGTTGAGCAGAAAAGTACCCTAAAAGATTGGAAAACTGTGGTGCGATCTCATGAATCGCATTTTCAGCTGTACCATGCCCACAAGAATTTGTAGACAACACCATGGATGCATCTTGCATGGCCATGACTCTCCAGGCTGGCACAGGCAGTGCAATGGCATGCACGATGTGTTAATGGGAGACTTTACTGCCCCTGGATTTGAGTGGAAACATGCTTCAATGCCAAAGTAATTTTATGTTTCAGAAACTGCTCTGTGCGAATCTGGCCTGCAATCCTCACAAGCTCAGGCATTCTCCTTTCCACCATCTGGGTGATGCTGAGGGAGAATGGGAAGTGCAGTTTCAGTGCAGCTCCTCTAATTGCCTCTTGCTATTCAAAGGTCCTTTCCACCTTTCTCATCATTTCTATTACCATCTCTAGAAGATTCTTTTTGGGGGAACTGGCTGTACTCTCTGCCACTGTAGTCAGCCTGACAGTTTTCCTCAAACCCCTTGAATGCTGTGAAAAATCAAACTTCATGGCATGTAACATGAATCACAATCCACCATCTGAACTGAATGTTGGATATCGTGGTCGAAGATGGCACCAACATGCTGATGTGCCATGCTACCTATTACCTTGTGAGAGCACTGGGTGTACACCAAACAGATCACCCTTTTGATATCCACTGGTAGCTCTTGTAGAAGTTCATGGGCTTCTTGGCTGTTAATTCTTAGCTGAACCGCATTGAGCCATTTCAGATATTCCGCCCTGAACCACATTCCCAGGGATGCCACCAAATGCGTGTAATTCAACCTAATGTCCTTGGACAGTCTGGAGGGCCCCCCCCCACAAAACAAGCCTTTTCCTTTGGATTTTAGCCATTTATAGCTGCAATCAAACGAACTGGGTTTTAGCTTAGTGGGTTTAAACAAGTCACTGTTCTGACCATGGGTAACTTAAGTTGTCCCATGCCAATATTGTTCCCCAAAACCTTTGCTTTCTGCTCAACTTCTCTACTAAACCCTATCTGCTGTTCCTTCTGTTGGCATAATTCCATTTGCTGGTCACATACTGCTTCCAATTCCTGTGCAAAATACTCCCTTACACTGCTACTTTGCCTGGCAAATTTTTCCTGCAACATTTGGCATGCCCCCTGCATATAACCATGTATTGTATCTATTTTCATGCTTATGTGGCACTTCACTCCCTTAATTTCCTCAATAACTTCTCAACACAACTCAATGCTCATGGCTAGCAGCTCAGAAATCTGTATCTGAGTACCAGGCAACAATCTCCAAGTCTGGCTACTCTTTCCTCTTGTCCTTGCATGCTAAGGCCCCACTCCCACACATGATCATTTAACTGAACAGTAACATTGTGTTAGCTCTTTAGCCTGGGTTTGCAGCTGACTCGTGAAATTTTGGGCCTGTGCAGTGAGTTCGGTGGTGACATTTTTCACCTGAATATTTAGAGCAGATTTGGCATTTTCTGTCTGCACTTTCAGCTGACTGTATTAAGGGTATTCAGTTCATAAGAAAATTGCTTTCAGTTTAGTTACCTTTTACCTGGGCCACCCAGTATTTGTTAATAGTAAGAAAATTTTTGAAAGCATTGAAATACCATCTATGTGAGAACTTAATTCCTTTTCAACTTCATCTAATGTTTCTTCTAAATCATCCAAAGCTTTGTGCACTTCATTAATGTCTTGTACAAGTGTTTGGTGTCTTTCAAGTACTTTCTTTTTAGACTCATACTGGTCCTTGAATTCTCCATACTTCACAGCAAATCCTTCCAGTAACATAAGACGTGAAGACAAAACACCTATAACAATAGAAAAACAGGAATAATATAAACAAATTATTTTTAGAGACACCATAAATGAACAGTATTGAATCAGAATAGCGAAATGGGTGAGAGGGGAATGCAACATACAGAACAGTGCTGAGTCTTTAAAACACACACACACACACATCACAAAGTTGTTCTCTGAGATTCAGGTTAGCTCCACAAAGAAATACAAACTACCAGATAAATTTTTAACTGATTATTTACTTACTGTTGTCATACCAAACTTCATTTACAGTGATCCTGACACACAACTAGGGCTTTACTGACATATATCACACGACCTTCTATACTTCATACTCAATCTTTTTCTCATGCAGACACTCCTGAATCTGATCCTCCCATGACTTCCTTGGCCTTCCTCTGCCTTTCCTTCCTGCCACTTGGGCTAAAAAAATTCCTTAGTATGCATCTCATCACTTATTCTTTCAACATGGCCAAACCACCAAAGCGTTTTAGTCTCCACCTTGCTAATAACATTTTGCTTCACATTAGACACTGCAACACATCTTCATTTCTCACATGATCAGAATGAGTTTTGCCCCCCCCTGTAAGTAATGCTTTTCTCTAGCACACAAACAACTGTGTTTTTTCTGTAGTAACCAGGTTTCACTGCCATATATCAGAGTAGGAATAATTACGCTTTCATACACAGCCATGCAGGACTCTCTCGAGAACCCATCATTCCTGTGAAAACCTCCCAAACAGCTATGACTTTGAAGAATTCATTTTATATTTAATTAAAATTAAATATATTGTACAACAATTTTCTTTCAACCAACTCATGTTACATGGATGATAAGTCTTCTCACACAAGAATGGAAAACTGGATAATTGGATTAATGAAGTGACACAATAGTAACAAGTGGAAATATAATGCAATGTACAGGAAAATGATTAATGTAAACTACTCTGGAAAAAATGGAAACAATCAAAATTCCAGTAAAAAAATTCCATGGATTAAATAAAGTCACCGAATGTTTCCAAGGGACTATTTAACCTTTTAACGGCCGATGTATCTGAACCAAATGGTGACCAAAATTTTCTGCCCTCCTCAAACAGAACTGTTCACATAGTGGCCGGGTTATAAGAAAGTTACAGCAAAAGTATTCCCTCCCCTCTCTCATCTCAGCAGAATCAACTAAATATCCATCTCTCATAGTAAGTGCTCCCTTATGGTCTTTAGTCTTATAGTCCGATTCCCTTATAGTGCTTTATTCTCTGCTCTATGACCCAAGGAATGGTCTGAAAGGGCTAGTCCCCCGACACCATGCCACTGGGTAGAAGCAAGTTACTCAAACATCTTTTCTCTCCTTTCTTAGGTTCTTCACCAGTTTTGTAGTATTTTCAGGAGAAAAGATAATATGATAGGAAGGATTAAGGAAAATCATTCCCCTTAAATGACCATTTTGAATGACAAACCCAAAGGAAACGCAACACTTTCTGACGTGCAGGTTCACTCAATCTTGTCAAGTTCGACCCACATATTAGACAGCAAATATACATATTCGTTCGAGCTGATTTCAAACAATTCTTCTAACCCCGAGTTAATTAGTTCCAGCCGGTTAATGGGTTAATAACACAAACTACAGACACAACCAGTAAAGTGCCAGGGATCCAACAAAAATTCTGTACACTACCACCAGCAAAGACTTACGCTATGCCATGATGTAGGTTAAAAGTATTAAGTATGTGTTAGTTAGATAAAGAAAATTAGAAACACAGTAGCACTTTCAACCCCAGTGGTGTTGAAAGTGCTACTGTGTTTCTAATTTTCTTTACGTAACTAACGCATAAATCTACCTTTATTTGTTACTTGTGAATTGCATTCCTCGTATTTCGTATATGCCATGATTTCCAGTATAGAAGATACTGTGGTCATATAACATGGTTTTCATAAATCCTGTAGCACATACACCATCCTGTTTCTCTAATGTCATTCAGGAGTTGCTAACAGGAGAAAAATGATAGGTAAACAATTTGCAGATTTCACAAGACTTTTAGTGAAGAAAAGCGATCAGACATCAAATGATCTCTTGATGTGTTGTTCAAGATGGTAAAAGAATCAGAGTAGGTGTATGGAAACATTAAAGCTTATTATAGTATTTTTTTTCTGTTTGTTTTCACTTTGGTGGAACTGTACATCTTGATACATTGCCAACACTGATGCTTTGCTGATGATGCATCATGATATTCAAAACTTTACATCACATAGCCCTATAGTATCCCATACTTTTTTTTTTTTATCTGACCCTAGATATAAATATATATTGTGTCTACTCGTTGATTGACATGCAGATAAAAAAGTTATTTGATAACATACAGATGTATCTCAAAAAAAAAAAAACGTCATACTAAAATGAAAGTACATAATTTTACCTATAAAAATATGCATGTATGCGCGCGCGCACACACACACACACACACACACACACACACACACACACACACACACACACACACACACACATCACTAAGATGTTCTCTGAGATTCAGAGGTTAGCTCCACAAAGAAATACAAGCTACCAGAAAAATTTCTACCTATTCTACCTGATTATTTACTTCTCCATTTACAGCGATCTTGACACAAAACTCAGGCTTCACTGACATCCATCACACATACATGAAAGACCAATTTAACCTTTTTGTTTTTCAATTCTACCAACCATGAAATTTAAAACATTAAAAGCATGCTGCATGTTTGACCACAAGATTTCTAAGACGTAGGAATGGCAATTAAGAAGCACTTCTCGCAGGATTTATATATTGATACAAATTTAGCCTCGTTACTTTTGGGTATAGTGGGTGTGGCCAATCAAGCCAATTAATTGTCTAATTAATTTGTGGGCTCTAAAGTGAAAGGAAGAACCTCACAGATATTTCTTTGTCGTTGTGTGGGGTCCCCAATGCGACAAAACAGTTAATTCAGTCATGGTTGTGTGTGTGATGAACAAAACAAGGATTCTAAGGTACCATATGCAGGAAAAATGTATGGGGAATGAAGTCAGTAAAGGCCAGGCATTCTTATAGATTGGCAATACCAAGTACCAACTAACAAATTTTCAAGTTCTCCTAGCATTCCAATGAGCATGAAGGGTGAAAGCATTTGCAAGACTGTGTGTGCTGAAATGGAAGGAAGAAAAAATAAGTTGTTTCCCAAGACTGCAAGAAAGAAAGCTTCCAGTATCCTTGTATCAAGAAAGTGAATCGAGAGAAAATTCTTCATGTACAGTAATACAGAGAACCAGTGGTAAAGAGATACTGGGTCATTCCATGTCAAATCAACCAATGAATTTACCTGACCACCACCAAATTTGGTAAAATTAGTTCACCAAATTTTATCGAATTTGGTGAACTTGTTTGATCTGCTGTGAAAATGAGCTGATGTGAAATTTCGATTTCTGGGACAAAAATTTTCTGAGATATTGGAATCTAAAATTTCCAAAAAAACCCGTAAATTTGCACTCGTCGGCCAATAATGAAATTGACATATTTCCTGTTCTATAGAAGTTAGAAAGTTAAATTTAGTGGCATTTGAAAACTCTTTTAGTGCCCTTTCATTTGCTATGTGGCACGAGTGTTTTTTGAAAAACATTTTTTCGAAGTCAAATACAAAATTTTGACCTTGAATTCCAAAAAACTAACCCTCTTTTTTTTTTAGAATATCCTCAGTCATTGCTTAGTTCATATACTGAATTTCAAAATGGGGTTATTAATAGCATAGGAGGTATAAATTTTGGTATGTGTGTATGTTTGTCCTAGTTCTAGTTCATATTTGAATGGTATCTATCTCGCTGTACGTTTTAGAAGGAAACATGCATTTTAACTTAATGTCCTGCATGAAACATGTGCATTTATAAAACTATGTTGATCTAATTGTAAAGTTTTATATTAGGTAAAATATTTTTTGCAATACGAGTGGCACAATTTTGTACAAAAAAGATTACATCTAGCTGCTCAAGGTCTGTTCCTATATTAAATTGACCTGTTGCTAGTCAATAAAATGTTAAGGGGGATGTTATGTTTTTATTGAAATTTAATATCTAACTTAACATTTTATTAACTAGCAAAAGGTTATTTCATAAGCAAATTCCTTAAGCTATGGTGAATCTCTTTTTTGCATGTTATTTAAAACTTTATTAAAATTTACTTACCCAACACCTTTAGACTATTAATTGTTGCAGTTCAATTTTAATAACACATGTGACACCTTTGATGTTGTTTAAAAGCTCTTGGATATTACTCTTGATTATATATAGGTTACGAAAAAAACAAAAAAAAAACATTCCCTTTGTTTCTTAACAAAATTTTGTTTTTGATTTGTCCCTGGACAGTTGTAACAGTTTCCCCCAAAAAAACATTGAGACTGAGCAGGATTTTACATACTATTGCTGCAAAGCAATCTTTGTATGTTTTCAAAGGAATTTCATTAAATTTAGTCAGTTCACTAACATTTCCTCCTATCAGCATCAACTTCACATTCTGATGAATGGCGCACACACATACAGAGTGAGTACCATTTCCGCCAGCCAAAACACAGTTTCTTGGGTGGAGATCAGCAAATTTAGAAAAACCAATATTTTTCGTTGGATACTTCTGCTTGAATAACTGAAACACTTCGTTCAGATTGCTGAGTACCAGTCTTTTCTGCATATGAATTCTGGTGTTTCCTTGCCTGACAAGATTTAAGTGAATATCATATGGCTAGTATGGATGTGCGTGCTCTGTTTCCTAGCACACCAGTACCTCAAGCAATTGACATAATTGTTAAAAAATTATATATGTTACAGACAATGAATGCAATACAGATTGAAGAACTAAGAGAAATTTTATTATACATATATGAAAATAACATTTTTATGTTTAATAACAAGGTATACAAACAAAATTATGGTGGACCTATGGGGTCACCATTGTCAACTTAATTTGCAGAAATTATAATGAGTGACATAGAGATTAAAATAATAAGTAAACTAGAAGATCCACCACTGTTACACTGCAGGTATGTTGATGACATTTTTCTGTTGTCGAGGCTAAAAAATTATGAACTTTTGAAGACTTGACAAAAAGGTATAGTGATATTTATCCATCGATTGAATTGACAGTAGAACAAGAACATAACAATACATTGACATTTTTGGATATTATGATAATCAAAATAAATGATAATATGCAATACAGAGTACATAGAAAATCATCATATATTCCTGTGTTAATACCATTTGTCATCGCACCCGTTAACACATAAAAGAAATAGTGTTAAAACACTAATTAAAAGAAGTTTAACACACTCATCAATGGAACAATATAAAAAAGAAGAAATTGAATATATTGAAAAAATTGCACATGATTTTGGTTACCCTAAACAAGTATTAAAGAAATGGATTTATGAAGCAACTCAGGCCAATAATAAAGGCAAGACTGATAAAAAAACTATTAAAATATGTTGGTGCAATACCATATGTTGAAGGCGTGTCAGCTGAAATTAATAAAATATGTGGCAGATATGATATACAAGTAGGAAATCAGGTACAGACTATAAAAAATTTAGTAATAAAAAATGAAAAAATCAGCCAATTGGATAGAGCAGGAGTTTATGAAATTCCTATAAACCAACAACCACCTGTGTCATATATAGGCAGCACCAAGAACAAATTAAAATACAGATTGAACCAGCATATAAGTATTGGAATAAAAAGAAGCTAAGACCGCATTAACCCAATACTGTCTGGAAAACCATCATTATCCAAGGTTTGAAGATATTAAAATTATTAAGAGCTGTAAAAACGAAAGGCAGTTGCGAATTGCAGAATCAATATTAATTGAAAAAAACAGATCAAGATTATGCAACATTAATGAGCCTAGCAACTTAAGTGAACAATGGAAGGCTTTAATAAAAATAGAGCAACAGCTAAGAGAGAAAAAAAGAAAAAAGAGCAACAATGACAATAGATGGCGCCAGAGACGCAGAGATTGCAACTGAGACCAGAGCCTCAATAAATCAGCTCACTTGAGCTGTGGTAGGCGGGCGAGACACAGCTGCCTCCTGAGGATGACAGTGCCTGTTGAAAGCGCTAGAGGGTTGTGTATGATAGGCTGAATTAGGCTGGCACATGCAATAGGGTTAACACGGAGTTTGAAACGGGTTGAGCACTTCTTTAATCACAGTTGACAAATGGTTTAACTGCCTGGGAATGTAGATAGTGTAAATATGTACATAGTGTTTTTAACGGAATGTATGAATGAGTGGTATAGTGTGTGTATGTGTGAGGTTTTTATCGTGATGACGAGCTATGGTTACGTTTCATATGGCAGAAAGAAACCTGCGTGTGTTGTCCAGTAAAAAAAAAAAAAAAAAAAAATAGTACGATGTTTCATCCCCGGAAGAAGGAAAGTCATAGGCAAAGAGTCAGTTCAATCTCAGAAACCACGGAGTTTGAAAACGGATTGAGCACTTTTTTAATCACAGTTGACAAATGGTTTAACTGCCTGGGAATGTAGATAGTGTAAATATGTACATAGTGTTTTCAACGGAATGTATGAATGAGTAGTATAGTGTGTGTATGTGTGAGGTTTTTATCGCGATGACGAACTATGGTTACGTTTCATATGGCAGAAAGAAACCTGCGTGTGTTGTCCAGTAAATAAATAATTAAAAAAAAATAGTATGATGTTTCATCCCCGGAAGAAGGAAAGTCATAGGCAAAGAGTCAGTTCAACCTCAGAAAGCCAACAACAATATAATTGGCGTGCTTGAAGTGTTACAAGATAAAAAAAAATGACCAAGATCTTGAGGGTAAGTGAATGGTTGTTTTTATAGTATATCCTTTACAAGTGTTACTCTTTCTTATGACAATGTTTTTCCTGGTTTGGGATTTGGAGTTGCCATTATTCCCTTTTCCTTTACAAACTGTTTAGCTTTCCGTGCCATGAAATTTGAAACATTAAATTCTTCAATTTTGTGTACAGTCCATCTTCTTGGCAATATGAAGCTTCTCACTTTTATTTGTACTAACATTAAAATTTTTTTAAGCTGATTAATAGTTTCTTTTTCATCATTGAAAGCCAAACATTTATTTGTTTCAACTTCCGGTTCCTCATGGTGCAACATTTTTTTCTTTAAAGCAGAAGTAATTTTCCTAAGCTTCACATGTAGATATTTCTTTTGAGATATTTTTTTTTTTTTTTTTTTTTTTTTTTTTTTTTGGACGTATGGGGTACTCGCCAAGTGCAATCAAACTTTACTTTTATTCAAAGTCTCTATAGCAACTTCTGTTTCAATCATCTGTTGTTCACTATCCACATTTCCTTGAGAACTAGTGCTAGGATGAAATAATGAATCACTGCTGCTAGGTGAAGCTTCTTCAGATTTCGGATATGAGATTTTATTAATTCTTATCCTGCAACTTTCACATGTTCTTCCAAGCACTAATGATGGCATCTTGTCAACTATGGTCTGTGAAATAATCCTCTTGCATGTTTTTTAGAGTGCTTTATATGAAATGGATTACAGCACCACAAATGAACAGAAGGTAGTTCACTCATTGTGATTAAAAATTAGAACTTAAAGAACAGACATTACAGACTGAGTAAGTTATATTCTGAGTTAATTTCTTCTAACTCTCCTTAACACAGCTAGCTATCTAACAGCAGCTAGACTTAAGCTTGAAGCTTGTTTCACTTAGGTATCTTTAGTTGGCAGAGGGCAGACTAAGAATGAAGAGATTGCAGCAATACTCAGCAGCCTCCATTTGGGAGGAGACAGTGCAATGTGAGGGTTGGGTATAGGGAGAGCAATAAAATTCAGCAATAAAAGTCATAAAATTCGACTTAGTTCACCTTCTTTTTGAAGTGGATTTTATGACTCTTGCCACTTCCCACCAATCCAATAAAAGTGGGGTTGGAATTTCTTGTCAGCTTCATATGATCTTTGCTGTAGTTTCTCTGTCTGTCAGCTGCTTGAAGTAAAGGTTGAATACAGCTGGACACGAGACATAACATACATTAATGGTCAAAATTGCGGAAACCTTTTGGAAAATTCGTATTTCTGAGGTTTGATGGCTCATAACATCAGTCCATTTTAAAATAATACAAAACAATTATATATCATTAGAAAGAAAATCTAATGTAGAATGTAATACAACAAACTATGTTGAAATATCTTCATTCTTATTAAAAGTTATGACTAAATAACAGAAATGGTGAGAAGTTATGAATTTTGGCCACTAGTGTATATGTTGGGCAGGCACATTAAAATGCACATCTCCTGAACTGTTAGAAACTCCATTCTGTAAATTGGAGAGCATACTATGGGATGTTTAAGATTATTTAGAAAAAAAAATTGACCAAAAAAAAAGGGTTTTTTTTTTGGGAATTCAAGGTTAAATAAAATAAACTTTGACCTTGAATTATTTTGTGTAATATATCAAATGAAAGATCATTTTGAGAGCTGTAGTATGACACAAAAATGTTCTTTTTACGACAATTTTGAAGGGAGTTACGCTAATTTTTGTGTACTCCAAATTGATAAAAATTGCTGTTTTCTGCACTTTTTGACCACACTGTACTTTTGAACCATGAGATGGAGTAAGCTAAGATTCGGTGAAATTTCATTTCTCATTCAGGTCTACAAGTTTTCTAACTTTGAAAAAAAATCTGATAGGGTCAGGTAAATGTATCATTTTTTTTTTTTTTTTTTTTTGGTTGATTTGACATGGAATAACCCTACTACGAGTTCTCATATACAAGAGACTTCCTGCAGCACCCTGGCCTGGAGAAATGATGGCTGACCACGCTGATCACCATGCTTTGGCACATTTGCAGAGAAGAGCCAAAACAAGGGTTCAGAGAGTGACACCCCTCTTGTAGGCTGTCATTATGGGTATGCAGGTTATGTTGACTTGTGTCCAGCTGTCTGAAGAATTCATTCAGGAGCAAAAATAATGAAAGATGTTCCCAATGCCTCCTTTTGTTTAGTGTTCATGTGAATACTCAAGAAACGCATATAACATTTAAAATCCACTTATTTTATGGCGTAACAAGCACAAAGATTCACCAAGCTTTCATACTCCACTAGGAGGCTTTTTCAAGGCAATGGTAGACATAAAAATGCATTTTTATGTCTACCATTGCCTTGAAAAAGCCTCCTAGTGGAGTACGAAAGCTTGGTGAATCTTTGTGCTTATTACGCCATAAAAATAAATGGATTTAATATGCTATATACGTTTGAGTATTCACATTGTGGTGTATTAAAAATAACGTGTTCATGTAAATGAAAGTGTTACAGAAATATCAGCCAGTGAAATCAAGGATTGGCAAGTGTGAGCCTACACAGCCGAGCACTACAAGTGATTTGTGCACTTTGGAAGTGCTCTTGGATTACCTATATAACAAAAACTGTAACATTTTAGTTTATGTTTGACACCTGAACTGATCCAACTGGTTGCTAAACTCGCCTGTGACTGGACATGCTACTGAATTAATAATTGGACAGTGCAATCTGTTAAAAATAGCAAAGTTAGTTGTAGTAACCTGTCTAAGGGTATAATGCTACATTATGAATCAGGTGATTGAAGGAATTAATAAGTATAAATTGGATGTGCTGTGTTTGAGTGAAATAAAAAAAAAAAAAAGGAAATTGAGATAGAAGTGAATGATACAGTGAGTGTGTGGTCTGGAGTGTTGAATAATGTGAGAGGACAGGCTGGTGTAGGTGTGATTTTAAGTGAAAAGATGAACAACTTGATTCACTATAGCTGCATAAGTGAGAGAATTCTTTGGATTCGTTTGAAAGTAAAACTTCAGAGAATAGTAATTGTTGTAGTGACTCTGAACCTTCTGATATGAAGGAAGATTTCTGGAATGAGACTGAACCTTCTGATACAAAGGAAGATTTCTGGAATGAGACTGAACCTTCTGATACAAAGGAAGATTTCTGGAATGAGCTAAAAGCTGTTTTGAGCCAGTTTGGTGCTAAAGAGAAAGTTATAATAGCAGGGGATTTCAATGCTAGAGTAGGTGTGCAGAATGCGATTTATGATAATTTTATGACTAAATTTAATTATCCTTATGTGAATGATAATGGTGAAAGATTAATTGAACTCTGCATAGAGAATGGTTTGTGTGTATCTAATGCATTTTTCCACCACAAGTATATCCACAAATATACTTGGGAATATCGTACTCTTGGTCAAAAGAGTGCGATAGATTTTGTTGTCTACGATCAGCGTCTGAAACCACTTAGTTGTTGACACCTGTGTGTTGAGAGGTGCGAATGTTGGCTCTGATATCATTACTTGGTGGGGTCATAAGTGAAACTGAATGTTGGTTGGAGGAAAAGAAATAGGAAGAGGCCTATAATGGAAAAAAAAGGTTGAAAGGCTCCTTGAAGATCATGAGCATTATTCTGACTTACTCAGAGAACGACTGATGGAGCTGAAGTCATGTGAGAGGGATGTAGAAAAGAAGTGGACTTGTTTTAAAAACTGTGTTGTCACTGCTGCTGAAGTGGTCTGTGGCACCAAAATAGTGGGTAGCACTGGAGGTGATGCTTGGTGGAATACTGAGATTGAAGAGGCAGTAAAGAGGAAGAAGGAAGCATATTTGGGGATGTTGGAAGGTAGAGTTTCTGAGGATGAATGTAGCTGTAAGAAGCATGAGGCAGTGAAGCTGGTCCACCAGAATAAGGCAAAAGATAGGAAGGAAAATGTGGAAAGGCATGAATTGGCTTTTTGGTAAGATAGAAAAACTTTCTGGAAGTACATGAGACACAGGAAAGAAACAAAGTTGCAAGTGGTGTGAAGAATAAGATTGGAGAAATGATATGGGAGCCCAGTGAGTTATGTGATGATGGGGTAAATACTTCTGTGAGTTATTAGATCAAGAAATCAAAGATGATTCTGAGGCAGAAGCAGATGATGTCATAGTGAGAGATGGAAGCATAGGAGGGATCTCGAGAGAAGAGTTGTGTAAGGCTCTAAAATCTCTTTAGAATGGTAAGGCTCCAGGAGTTGATCGCATAACTGCTGAGATGTTGAAATATAGGGGGTCACTAATTGACTGGTTAACTGAAATCTGCCAGTTGTGCTGGGAGTTAGGAATGGTACCTTGAGATTGGAGGGATGCTATCATTGTTCCTTTGTATAAAGGAAAAGGTGACCAGACTGACTGCAATAACTATTATGGTATTAGCTTACAGAGTATGCCAGGGAAAGTGTTTGGTAAGATCAGTATTGAAAAGGTACTAGTTCTTACATCAGAGAAAATGTGGGATGTTTAGGGTGGTTTTATGCCTGGTAAAGGCTGCACTAACCAAATTTTTGCATTACGCATGATGATTGAAAAATATTTGGCTGTTGATAAGGAAGTTTTTACTGGCCTTCATAGATTTAGAGAAAGCTTACGACTGAGTAAATAGGATACTTCTATGGAAGGTGTTGAATGTATATTATGTTACTGGGAATCTACTTAATAGTGTGAATGCCATGTATGCTGGCAGTAGAGCTTGAGTACAAGTGAATGGTGTCATATCAAAATGATTTTCCATTGGTGCAGGAGTCAGGCAAGGTTGTGTAATGTCACCATGGCTGTTTAATATATTTATGGATGCATGCATGCGTGATGCCAAGATGGACAATACTGGTTTATGTCTTGGTAATACCCATGTGAGCAGATTGCTGATGACACTGTCCTGTTGGCATAGAGCAAAAGTGAGTTGCACAGTATGTTGTCCCAGATGTATGAAGTTTGTATGAAATTCAAACTGAGTATAAATAAATGAAAAATGAAAGTTATGGTTTTCAAGCGAGGAACTGTTAGTACTGAATGCAGAGTAAGTCTAAATGGCACAGTGATTGACCAGGTAAATGAGTTTGTATATTTGGGAAGTTTGTTTGACAGAGGGAAGAGGTTAGACTGTGAAATTAGTAGGCGAGTGAATTCTTCATTGAAAGTCATAGTTTGTGTGCTGGAGACATGCTTTACTTATAGAGGGGGGGGAGACACGTTCTGTATATGTGAGGAATGAAGATGTGTTGTAGTTGTGTAATCTGAAACAAAATGTTAGCAAGGTGGAGACTACTATTCCTAGTTGGTTTGGCCATGTTGAAAAGATGAGTGACGAGATGCTTACTAAGAAAAAAATTTCGGCCCAAGTGGCAGGAAAGAAAGGCAGAGGAAGGCCAAGAAAGTCATGGGAGGATCAGATTCAGGATTGTCTGCATGAGAAAAAGATTACTTCATTCTTACGAGTATGAAGAATACTTTTTCTAATGGTCTTGTATATGTCATATGATGGATGTCACTGAAGCCCGTGTTGTGTGTCAAGATCACTGTAAATGGAGAAGTTTGGTATGACAACAGTAAGTAAATAATCAGTTAAAAATTTATCTGGTGGTTTGTATTTCTTTGTGGAGCTAATCTCAGAGAACACCTTAGGGATATGTATTATCAGTTAAATTTTTGTCAGATGGTCTTTCTTTGAGGAGCTAACACCTCTGAATATAAGAAAACAGCTTAATTATATGTATGTATGAATTATGTAAATATCTAAATTAAATATGTATTTTATGTGCCAGCAATCTTTGCAGCCGATTCTTGGGTGCTCTAGTGATAATAAAACTTAGTTTAAGTGCTTGCTCTTAAATTTACAGCTCTCGTGGTTAGAGCCCCACCTGCTTTGATGGATTTAACCAATTCACTTATATATTGTTTGTGGTGCCCTGAAGTGTGCTACTGGAGTCCATTTGTGCTACCATTTAATTTGAATGAAACTGTTCCTGGGGTGTCGTAACAACATCCATTTCAGATATGAAAAGTGATAGCACAACAAAACATCCATTTTCAGATATGAAAATTACTTGAACATCCATTTTCAGATATGAAAAGTGATAGCACAACAATACTTTTATAATTTCTTTTTTTATTATTATTATTACATACCTCTTTTTTTATTACATACCTTAATTCCTCTTTTTTTTTTTATTACATACCACAAACTAATATGAGATGCACTTACCTGAGAGTAGTTTAAATTGGCAGGATGTCAATTTCATATCTTCTGTAAGATCAGGGTTCATTATACAGCCATAAGTGAGAGTTCCAATAGGTACCTTTCCTAAGAGTTCAACCATTCTTTCCATTCTCTGACACTGTTCAGTGCCCTTTTCTGGCTTAAGTCGTGGTGTATCACCTGGTGGAAAAAAATGTATTTTATTTTTTCCCATTGTAATATGAAGAAACATTTATAAATGCAATTACAAGTAATTTAAATTCTAATATACACTGCTAGCCACCCAAAATGCAACACCAAGAAGGACACGAGATAGCAAAGCCAGATTTACTGGACACATAACAACAGATACAAAGATGAAACGACTGAGCTTGCAGGCCCGTGCAACTTGCGGAACACGCAGACATCAATAGTTCGTGTGGCCTCCATGGCTGGCAATAACGGCCGCTACACGCTGCGGCATCGAACGAAAGAGGCTTTGGATGTGGGCTTGGGGTATGTCGGTCCAGGCTGCTTCCACACGTTGCCACAGTTCATCAGGCGTAGCCGCGGGTGGTGCTTGCCGGGCCACTCGGTTGCCGATCAGCGACCAGACGTGTTCAATGGCCGACATATTGGGAGAACAGGCGGGCCACAGCAGCAGTGACACTTGGTGGGCCGTGAAGAATTGTTGCACAATGCGTGCCACGTGCGGGCGCGCTTTGTCCTGTTGAAACGTGGCCGCTGGCAGGTCCTGCAGGCAAGGGAGGACTACAGGCTCCGTAAACGTCGCAGATGTAGCGGTGACTGTTGAGTGTACCGGCGATGCGTACCAGAGTGGTGCGCGTGTCATACCCAATTGTGTCCCAAACCATAACAACAGGTGATGGACCGATATGGCGATGCATAGTGCAAGCGTCATACAGTCTCTCGCTGCAGTGCCGCCACAAGGATCCGACCATAGTGGTGTTGCAGGCAGAAGCGGGATTCGTCGGAGAAGACAATGTCGTGCCATTCCGTAGTCCAGGTGCGGCGTTCAATGGCCCACTGCCGCCGCATCCGCCAGTGGTGTAACGTCAATGGTAATCGGAGCAATATGAGCCGTGCTACAAGTCCCCGCTCCTGCAGACGACGTCGAACGGTACGTGCCGACACAGGTTGTTGCGCAACACGGCCAAATTCCTGCGCTAACGTTCTCGAGAGGTGGCGGTGCGAGCTGTCGATGCCCGTCGCACAAAATACGGGTCCTCTCGTTTGGTGGTGTGCCGCGGCTGCGGAAATTGCTCACGTCGGTCCATCCGTCCCTCCTGCACCCACCGAATCCATCCTCACTGTGGCTGGATGTCGTCCCACACAGGCGGCAATGTCTCGGTATGATAAACCGCTGTCGCGATAAGCCACTATTCGCCCTCTGTCGAACTCCGAAATGTGCTGAAATGACTGCCGTATTCTGCGACGAGACATCAGGAAGCTTCCCACGCGCAGGCCCGGCAGCACAACACACTTCCACTACTTACACCCCGCCTTCTGTGCACCCTTCTCATAGTGCTTCTCGGTGGCGTGCGGGGTGCACATAATTTGCATATGCCCTGCAATGCTTATCATTTGCATGTCCCCTCACGGGTGACGCATGCTGCGAATTTCAGGCCAATCAGCTGCTTCCTTCTAGGCGTTGCATTTTGGGAGGCCAGCAGTGTAGTTTCGCATGGAACCCTGGTCCAGCTTTCAGGACAATGGCACACCAATTTCTTGCAATGACAGTTGTTTGTTTCACATGCCACATATCATGTCAGTGGTTATCAGTTATGATGAATGCTTTCTAAGTGTTTAAGATGTATTTACCAGGAAAGAACAATGAAAAAAAAATGCGAAAGGCTTCTAAAAATTCAAGACCAAACACTGATCTGGATGCCATAGATTTTCCAAAACACATCCATTGTCAACATAGCCAATTGTACATGTCAGACGCAAAGACGCCTTGGATTAAGGTTGAAAGAACACCAGACATAGGTTAAAATATAAAAACTCAATAAATCTTCTACCACCCAGCATCGTTGGGAGAATATCCACAAATCTCTCTCTGATAACGCAAAATTGTTATAAAAACCCACATCAGTGTTTGATCTTTACTTTTTTAAGCCTTTTATGTTTTTCAAAACCCTCTTTTCCTGGTAAATGATTCACCCTCATCGCTTTATCTTTTATAAGCAGTTGGAAAGCACTTAACAAAATTGATAACCATCAATGTGATACGTGAAACAAACAACCACTGATAGCAAGAAATCAACATGCCATTTTACTGAGGAAGTCATTCCATGTAAAACAATAGTAAACTTTAAATGACTAATAATTGCATTTAAAAATGTTTCTATATATTAAAATCAAATGTAAACAAATGTATTACTTCAAGTTCATAAATAAAGAAATGTCATAAATCCACAATTATTACCAGAAAGATTTTACATGCATACACTGTAAGCACCTAAATACAGCATGACAGATACTCTTTTTCTTCAGAACCTTTACTTCTTTTTAGGGACAAAGCCAAGGGGAGGGTCCTACAGGTTCTGACACCACCTCTTACCAAGGTTTTCACCTACAGTATTTTTCTGTTTTCATTCAGTCACTTCAAAAGTATACTTTTTATAACACAATGATATCAATTCCTTGTTTGAAAAGTCACAGTATCACTATTCAAGCCAAGGGGAGGGTCCTACAGGTTCTGACACCACCTCTTACCAAGGTTTTCACCTACAGTATTTTTCTGTTTTCATTCAGTCACTTCAAAAGTATACTTTTTATAACACAATGATATCAATTCCTTGTTTGAAAAGTCACAGTATCACTATTCAAGCCAAAGGGAGGGTCCTACAGGTTCTGACACCACCTCTTACCAAGGTTTTCACCTACAGTATTTTTCTGTTTTCATTCAGTCACTTCAAAAGTATACTTTTTATAACACAATGATATCAATTCCTTGTTTGAAAAGTCACAGTATCACTATTCAAGCCAAGGGGAGGGTCCTACAGGTTCTGACACCACCTCTTACCAAGGTTTTCACCTACAGTATTTTTCTGTTTTCATTCAGTCACTTCAAAAGTATACTTTTTATAACACAATGATATCAATTCCTTGTTTGAAAAGTCACAGTATCACTATTCAAGCCAAAGGGAGGGTCCTACAGGTTCTGACACCACCTCTTACCAAGGTTTTCACCTACAGTATTTTTCTGTTTTCATTCAGTCACTTCAAAAGTATACTTTTTATAACACAATGATATCAATTCCTTGTTTGAAAAGTCACAGTATCACTATTCAAGCCAAAGGGAGGGTCCTACAGGTTCTGACACCACCTCTTACCAAGGTTTTCACCTACAGTATTTTTCTGTTTTCATTCAGTCACTTCAAAAGTATACTTTTTATAACACAATGATATCAATTCCTTGTTTGAAAAGTCACAGTATCACTATTCAAGCCAAAGGGAGGGTCCTACAGGTTCTGACACCACCTCTTACCAAGGTTTTCACCTACAGTATTTTTCTGTTTTCATTCAGTCACTTCAAAAGTATACTTTTTATAACACAATGATATCAATTCCTTGTTTGAAAAGTCACAGTATCACTATTCAAGCCAAAGGGAGGGTCCTACAGGTTCTGACACCACCTCTTACCAAGGTTTTCACCTACAGTATTTTTCTGTTTTCATTCAGTCACTTCAAAAGTATACTTTTTATAACACAATGATATCGATTCCTTGTTTGAAAAGTCACAGTATCACTATTCAAGCCAAAGGGAGGGTCCTACAGGTTCTGACACCACCTCTTACCAAGGTTTTCACCTACAGTATTTTTCTGTTTTCATTCAGTCACTTCAAAAGTATACTTTTTATAACACAATGATATCGATTCCTTGTTTGAAAAGTCACAGTATCACTATTCAAGCCAAAGGGAGGGTCCTACAGGTTCTGACACCACCTCTTACCAAGGTTTTCACCTACAGTATTTTTCTGTTTTCATTCAGTCACTTCAAAAGTATACTTTTTATAACACAATGATATCAATTCCTTGTTTGAAAAGTCACAGTATCACTATTCAAGCCAAAGGGAGGGTCCTACAGGTTCTGACACCACCTCTTACCAAGGTTTTCACCTACAGTATTTTTCTGTTTTCATTCAGTCACTTCAAAAGTATACTTTTTATAACACAATGATATCAATTCCTTGTTTGAAAAGTCACAGTATCACTATTCAAGCCAAAGGGAGGGTCCTACAGGTTCTGACACCACCTCTTACCAAGGTTTTCACCTACAGTATTTTTCTGTTTTCATTCAGTCACTTCAAAAGTATACTTTTTATAACACAATGATATCGATTCCTTGTTTGAAAAGTCACAGTATCACTATTCAAGCCAAAGGGAGGGTCCTACAGGTTCTGACACCACCTCTTACCAAGGTTTTCACCTACAGTATTTTTCTGTTTTCATTCAGTCACTTCAAAAGTATACTTTTTATAACACAATGATATCGATTCCTTGTTTGAAAAGTCACAGTATCACTATTCAAGCCAAAGGGAGGGTCCTACAGGTTCTGACACCACCTCTTACCAAGGTTTTCACCTACAGTATTTTTCTGTTTTCATTCAGTCACTTCAAAAGTATACTTTTTATAACACAATGATATCAATTCCTTGTTTGAAAAGTCACAGTATCACTATTCAAGCCAAAGGGAGGGTCCTACAGGTTCTGACACCACCTCTTACCAAGGTTTTCACCTACAGTATTTTTCTGTTTTCATTCAGTCACTTCAAAAGTATACTTTTTATAACACAATGATATCAATTCCTTGTTTGAAAAGTCACAGTATCACTATTCAAGCCAAAGGGAGGGTCCTACAGGTTCTGACACCACCTCTTACCAAGGTTTTCACCTACAGTATTTTTCTGTTTTCATTCAGTCACTTCAAAAGTATACTTTTTATAACACAATGATATCGATTCCTTGTTTGAAAAGTCACAGTATCACTATTCAAGCCAAAGGGGAGGGTCCTACAGGTTCTGACACCACCTCTTACCAAGGTTTTCACCTACAGTATTTTTCTGTTTTCATTCAGTCACTTCAAAAGTATACTTTTTATAACACAATGATATCAATTCCTTGTTTGAAAAGTCACAGTATCACTATTCAAGCCAAGGGGAGGGTCCTACAGGTTCTGACACCACCTCTTACCAAGGTTTTCACCTACAGTATTTTTCTGTTTTCATTCAGTCACTTCAAAAGTATACTTTTTATAACACAATGATATCAATTCCTTGTTTGAAAAGTCACAGTATCACTATTCAAGCCAAAGGGAGGGTCCTACAGGTTCTGACACCACCTCTTACCAAGGTTTTCACCTACAGTATTTTTCTGTTTTCATTCAGTCACTTCAAAAGTATACTTTTTATAACACAATGATATCAATTCCTTGTTTGAAAAGTCACAGTATCACTATTCAAGCCAAAGGGAGGGTCCTACAGGTTCTGACACCACCTCTTACCAAGGTTTTCACCTACAGTATTTTTCTGTTTTCATTCAGTCACTTCAAAAGTATACTTTTTATAACACAATGATATCGATTCCTTGTTTGAAAAGTCACAGTATCACTATTCAAGCCAAAGGGAGGGTCCTACAGGTTCTGACACCACCTCTTACCAAGGTTTTCACCTACAGTATTTTTCTGTTTTCATTCAGTCACTTCAAAAGTATACTTTTTATAACACAATGATATCGATTCCTTGTTTGAAAAGTCACAGTATCACTATTCAAGCCAAAGGGAGGGTCCTACAGGTTCTGACACCACCTCTTACCAAGGTTTTCACCTACAGTATTTTTCTGTTTTCATTCAGTCACTTCAAAAGTATACTTTTTATAACACAATGATATCGATTCCTTGTTTGAAAAGTCACAGTATCACTATTCAAAAACTTACGTGCTACAATTACTTTAATGAGAGCAATGAGAGAAACTTACCCCTACTAGAAGGTCTGTTCTCTCTGAAAAAATACCTTTCTTTGCACGTTTATTTCCATTTTAATATCTACGGTTGGTTTGGGCTGCTGGTGCGGCAGTTTTATGTTGTCTACAACTTGTTCTTTTATTTGACTGAGTGAGTAATTTATTAATCCATACTGCTGCAATGATACTTGATCCAAGAAACCTCTTTTTTACTTAAAAACCTATATTTTCACTGACTTTGAATAACCCTAACCGGTAGTCTAATTGGCTTATAAAACTTATTATTCAGTGAACCTAATTGTGTGAACATTCACAAACCATAAACTAACTTCTTATTTACAAACACCAAAACATCTAACAAAAGCATTTAAAAACCTAAAATGCAATTATTCACAACAAACTTATCTCACTGCCCTCTATTTACAAACTCATCTCACTCTCTCATTCATGCACCACACCTCTTCTGTTCCCAACGTAGATTGCCCCGAACAGCTTTCCACCCGTCCAGGGTCGTCATCAGGAGGCTAGATGGTATCAGCTCTGCTATCACAGTGCGAGTGAGGTAAAGAAGCCGATTTCTTGCGTCAGCCCCATCTCCTACGTCATGTTGAACACTTGGCCACCGTGGCATCATCTGTTAGGAACTGTAGTTAATATTTTATTTTCTTCTGCAGTATTTTTTTATTTTTTGTTCTATTTTTATTAGTTCTTTCCATTTTTCGTTAAGTATATTTGGGTCATTATGATTACATACTCGATCCCTATTTTTTTCGATCAGCACAGATTCTGCACAATACAGAAAAAAGCAGTATCTTGGAAAAAGCTGGTGTTTATGAAATACCAATAACAGGCATCCCACCAATATTGTACATAGGGAGTACCAAAAACCAATTAAAACATCACCTACAACAACACATAAAAAATTAGCAAAAAAAAAAAAAAAAGCAAAAACAGCACTGATACAATATTGCTTAGATAATCAAAGATACCCAAAATTTGATGACATCAAAATAATTAAATCATGTAACAATGAAAGACATTCGTGTATTGCAGAATCTGCGCTGATCGAAAAAAATAGGGATCGAGTATGTAATCATAATGACCCAAATATACTTAACGAAAAACGGAAAGAACTAATAAAAATAGAACAAAAAATAAAAAAATACTGCAGAAGAAAATAAAATATTAACTACAGTTCCTAACAGATGAAGCCACGGTGGCCAAGTGTTCAATATGACGTAGGAGATGGGCCTGACGCAAGAAATCGCTTCTCTCACTCACTCGCACTGTGATAGCAGGGCTGATACCATCTAGACTCCTGATAACAACCCTGGACGGGTGGAAAGCTGCTCGGGGCAATCTACGTTGGGAACGGCAGTGGTGTGGTGCATGAAAGAGAGAGTGAGATGAGTTTGTAAATAGAGGGCAATGAGATAAGTTTGTTGTGAATAATTGCATTTTAGGTTTTTAAATGCTTTTGTTAGATGTTTTGGTGTTTGTAAATAAGAAGTTAGTTTATGGTTTCTAAATGTTCACACAATTAGGTTCACTGAATAATAAGTTTTATAAGCCAATTAGACTACCGGTTAGGGTTATTCAAAGTCAGTGAAAATATAGGTTTTTCTTTATAGGTAAAAAGAGGTAAAAAAGAGGTTTCTTGGATCAAGTATAGGTAAAAAAGAGGTTTCTTGGATCAAGTATCATTGCAGCAGTATGGATTAATAAATTACTCACTCAGTCAAATAAAAGAACAAGTTGAAGACAACATAAAACTACTGCACCAGCAGCCCAAACCAACCGTAGATATTAAAATGGAAATAAACATGCAAAGAAATGTATTTTTTCAGAGAGAACAGACCTTCTAGTAGGGGTAAGTTTCTCTCATTGCTCTCATTACAATATCAGCTTGCAGAGTGTGCTAGGGAAAGTGTTTAGAAAAGTATAAAAGATCTTGTGTACGGCGTGTAGTGGATATCAGTGAAGCACGAGTTGTATGTCAAGATTGCTGTAAATGGAGCAGTTTGATACGAAAACAATAAATAAAAATATCTGGAAGTTTGTATTTCTTTTCGGAGCTAACCTCTGAATCTCAGAGAACAGCTTAGTGATATGTGTGATGTGTATGTATAGGACAGACATGCGCTCGGCATGCACCCAGACTTTCCCATGCCTGGGGAACACCCCTTTGGCATGCCCACCCTATCGCCAGACTCACCCTGTCGTGCGAAACGACAAGCCGTTAGAGGTCTGGGCTCCACTCGGCCACAGACCTCATTGACTAGGAGTGGGTTAGTTCCTAGCCGCCCGTTTAGGGTGAAGCAGGGGGCAAAGAGGAGTGTTGGCAACTGGCGACAACAACACCCAGGCCTCCAGAAACCTAAGCCTCCAGCATCCCCTTTTCCACCTTACAGGTCACAGCACACGGCAAACGTGCAAGGTAGGTCTAGCTAACCAGCTCGGAAAAACAAAGAAAGGAACATAAAATGGAGATGACAGAAAAGAAAAAGAGAAACTAAAATCCAGAGCTGGCGCATAATCACAACCTCAGCAGCCTACAACTGAGGCGGGAGCGTGTCAAGTGAAAAAACAAAAAACATAAAAAATGTGAAAATCATCCCATATAGTACATGTCGGCTCGGGCCGTGGGGACGCCATCCCCCAGCAGCTGGATGAACAGCTGTCCCTTCGGTTACATAATCCCACAAAACGAAATGAAAAAAATGATCCGTCACAAGATCAGCTCAGGCCGTGGGGCGCCGCTCCCCAAATAACTGGAAAACCAGTTATCCCCGTGCGGGGAAGGTGGAATGGCACGAATTGTGTTTTTGGAAAGATAAACTTTCTGGAAGTACATGAGACTCAGGAAAAATAGGGGAAACAAAGTTGTAAGTTGTGTTAAGAATAGGATCGGGAAATGATTTGGGAACCCAATGAGTTAAGTGAAAGATGGAGGGAATACTTCTGTGAGTTATTAGATCAAGAAAGCAAATATGATTCTGAGGCAGAAGCAGATGACGGCACAGTGAAGGATAGAAGTACAGGAGGGATCTCAAGAGAAGAGATGTGTAAAGCTCTAAAATCTCTCCAGAACAGTAATGCTCCGGGAGTTGATGGCATAACTGCCGAGATGTTAAAATATGGTGGCGACTTTGTAATTGATTGGTTAATTGAAATTTGCTAGTTGTGGTGGGAGTTAGGAATGGTCTCTCGGGATTGGAAGGATGCTATCATTGTTCCCTTGTACAAGGAAAAAGGTGACCAGACTGACTGCAAGAACTATCATGGTATTAGCCTACTGAGTGTGCCAGGGAAAGTGTTCAGTAAGGTCATTATTGAAAACGTATGAGGTCTTGCATCAGAGAAAGTGTGGGATGTTCAGAGTGGTTTTATGCCTGGTAAAGGCTGCACTAACCAAATTTTTGCATTACGCATGATGATTGAAAAGTATTTGGCTGTTGGTAAGAAAGTTTTTGCTGCCCTTCATAGATTTAGAGAAAACTGAGTAAATATGACACGTTTGTGGAAGGTTTGAATGCATATGGTGTTACTGGGAATCTACTAAATAGTGTTAAATAGTGTAAAAGCCATGTATGCTGGCAGTAGAGCTTGTGTATGAGTGAATGGTGTTTTATCAAAATGTTTTTTATTAGTGCTGGAGTCAGCCAAGGTTGTGAATGTTTAATATATTTATGGATGCATGAATGCATGATGCCAAAATAGATAATACTGGTTTATGTCTTGGCGATATTTGTGTGTGCAGATTGCTGTATGCTGATGATACTGTCCTGTTGGCAGAGAGCAAAAGTGATTTGCAGAATATGTTGTCACAGATGTATGAAGTTTGCATGAAATTCAAACTGAGTATAAATAAGGGAAAGACAAAGTTATGGTTTTTGAGAGAAGAACTGATAGTACTGAATGTAATATAAGTCTAAATGGCTCAGTGATTCACCAATTGAATGAGTTTGTGTATTTAGGAAGCATGTGACAGAGAACAAATTGGATGGTGAAATTAGTAGAATGTGAATTCTTCATTGAAAGTCATAGCTGCTTTGGGAGGTTTTCACAGAAATGATGGGTTTTCAAGAGAGTCCCACATGGCTGAGTATGAGAGTGTAATTGTTCCTACTTTGATGTGTGGCAGTGAAACCTGGGTACTGCAGAAGAGACATTGGAGTTGTTAGTGTGCCAGAGAAATGTGTTAGTTACGGGGGGGGGGGGATGGCAGGACATGTTCTGATTACGTGAGGAATGAAGATGTGTTGCAGTTGTGTAATGTGAAGCAAAATGTTGTTAGCAAGGTGGAGACTAATATGCTTCAGTGGTTTGGCCATGTTGGAAGAATGAGTGATGAGATGCTTACTAAGAATATCTTTTTAGCCCAAGTGGCAGGAATGAAAGGCTTGGGCAGGAATGAAAGGCAGAGGAAAGAGAAGGAAGTCGTGGGAGGGTCAGATTCAGGAGTGTCTGCATGAGAAAAAATTATTTATGAAGTATAGAAGGTCTTGTGTACAGCATGTGATGGATGTCAGTGAAGCCAGAGATGTATGTGAATATTGTTGTAAATGGAGAAGTTTGATACTGGAACAGCAAGTAAAATGTTTCTGGTAGTTTGTATTTCTTTGTAAAGCTTATCTCTGAATCTCAGAGAACAGCTTAGTGATATGTATGTATTATATACTAAGAGGTGATGATCAGAGGCAATATCTGCACCTCTCATCACACAGGTATCAACTACTAAGTGTTTCAGACGATGATCATAAACAACAAATCTATTACATTCTTTAATCTGAGTGTACGATTTTCCCAAGTGTATGTGTGGATATACTTGTGGTTGAAAAACGTATTAGATACACACAAACTATTCTCAATGCAGAGTTCAATTAATCTTTCACCATTATCATTCACATAAGGATCATATTAAACTTACCCAGAACATTGTCAGAAATTGCATTCTGCATGCCAAATCTAGCATTGAAATCCCCTGCTATTATAACTTTCTCTTTAGCACCAAACTGGCTCAAAACAGCTTTTAGCCCATTGGAGAAATCTTCCTTCTTATTAGAGGGATCTGAATCACAAGTAGCATTTCACTTTCAAAGGAATCCAGATAATTGTTTCACTTCTGCACTCTAATGAATCAAGTTGTTCATCTTTTCACTTAAAATCAAACCTACGCCAGCCTGTCCTCTCACATTATCCAAAACTCTAGACCACACACTCACCATTCCATTCACTTCTTCTATCCCAATTTCCTTCTTTTTGGTTTCACTTACACACAGCACATCCAATCTATAGTTATTCAACTCTTCAACCACCTTGTTCATCATTTATATCTCTAGCATTCCATACACCAATCTTACACTCACTCAGCAGAGATTTTTTTTTTATATGCTGTTCAGAAGGTCCAGGTCGATTTTGTGGTGGACCATCCTTCTCAAGTGTGGTAGATCCACCATATCCCATAGTTAAGTCATTTTTTAACATTCTTATTGTCTCTGTAATCAGGGAAGTACATCAGTGCAGGGGATAAGCCCACAACTGATGGTTCCAGTTGGTCATTCCACCCAAGGATTCTGGAACATAACCCAGTGAGTTGGGGTCTTTTAACCTATGCCACACAGAACTAGCCCTCACCAAGATTCACACAGGCCCTTGTTGCTGTTCTGTGTGCCATTGTTGCCCATGGAACACCCCAAGGAGGCAAACCCATCTCCTTTTTATCTGAGTTTGTTTTTTAAACTGCATCCAGTGTCAACAAGGTTTGAGAAGTAGATTCAGAACCTTGAGAACTGGTCTTGACAGACACCAGAAGGACAGAAACATGTGGCAGCTTCTAACATATGTATTAGTAAGAACTATTGCTAAGGGTGGGGTAACAAAACACACTATAGCATTATGTTGAATTCTGAAAAGTGGAGAAGTTATATGTATCATAGTTACCATTGCTAAAATTATCTTCTAAATAATCAATGATGCGACTCGAGTCAGGAATGATCTTAACACCATCTTTTAAAATTGGAACTTCAGCTTTGGGATTAAGTTTCATAAACCATGGCTGATACTGATCCCCTTTGAAGATGTCTACATGATGTGATTTGAACTTCAACTTCTTCTCATGAAGAGCTAAAACAACCTGAAAAGAAACAGAAAATAATAATCATTTTTGCATTGTTCCAAGATGAAATAAAAGTGAAAAAACAAGATCAATTTGCCAGATGCCAGACAGAGATGAGTTTGTGAAAGGAATGAGAAAGGCTTGTTGTGTGAGTGCACAGAAACCAAAATAAATAAAAAAAAATCAGACTGCCAAATATAGTACGTAAAATACACTGTGCAAAAGAAATTATAAATACACTGACATTTTTTTATTAGAGAATAGAAAGGTCATTAGTAGAACAAAAACTGTGCTGGCTTTATTTTAATTAGAAAATGAGTGTTCAATAACAAAGCAAATAAAGCTAAAAAAATCTACTTAATTTTTAAATATAGAAAACTCAGTCCAGAGTCACTGTAAAACAATTATGAATACAATTCAGAAAACCAGGTTAAAGAATGACATATGCAAATTTTCGTTACATAGCTTACGTTACTTATACTATGCACATCCTCCTCATTCCTTTTGTTGCAAGTAAACAGCCTTCTACTACATTCTGCATTAACATGCCAAGGAGTACAGAGTTACATGACAAAGAGGTCAGAAAAGTGTTATTTTATCTTGGCTAAAAACAAATCTTATAGAGAAATTGCCAAGTTAATCTGAAGATCTTTAGAAGCTTTGCAAAATGTTGCATGGAATAAGAATAAACCCAGAAAAAACAACACAACCAGAATGGAAGATATAACTGAGTGAAAGAGGTAAATGACTTGGTTTTAATTTAGAAACTGTTTATAATATATCTACATGACAAATTGCTCAATTTTTGCCCAAAAAAGTGTTGTATCCATCACAAAAACTCTAAAACAAAACAAAAATGCTGCATACATTAAAATGAAGGGAAAGCCTCACTGGTGAACATAAACACAGAAGATTGGACTGAACCAAAAATGTAATGGCACAGTCTGAAAAATGGAAAAGTGCTGTGCTCCCAGATGAGAAAAAATGTAATTTAGACGGCCCCAGTGAAAATAAATGTTAGTGAGATGATTTACAGAAGAAGCCCAAAGAATTTTTATTAGACAAATGGGAGAGCATGGTGCGATGGTGTTGGCAACGCTCGTCTATGGTGTTAAATTGGACATTGCCGTTATTGATCACTGTATGGCATCCAGGAATTACTAGGCTATGCTGTACAGACATTTAATTCCATTCGGACCCCTACTAGGTGGAAATAGTTCGATTTTCCAACAAGATAATAGCACACTTCTCATTTCATAAAACGGTGATTTACAAATGAAAAAATAGAGGCAATGGACTGGCTGTATCAGAGTCCAGACTTTAGCTTATCTGTCAGTCTTGTATATGGAAAAAAAAAAAAAAAAAAAAAAAAAAGCAATTTTCTTCATCAAGAGAATTGCAAGTCACAATATGTCACTGTTGGGATGAAATCAACATTTCAAGACTTGGTAACAGCAATGCCAAACAGAATTCATTTTTATTTGCTAATTAAGGAAAATGGAACTGCTCTAAATTATTAATTCATGAAATATTTTCTGCCTTGTAACATCTATGTATTTATAATTTCTTCACAGCAAAATGTGCTCGTTAGCTTTACTTTTACTTATGTTTAATGATGAAACACTATGCATCTTGAAACACTATACCACCTAACAATTCTTCTATAATACATATTAATTATGAGATGTTTTTTTGTGTTGCAACTATCATTCTATAGCAGATAATCAAGAAATAGAAGGAATATTTCTGTGTATTTAAAATTTCTTTACACAGTGTAATGTTAACATTACAGCCTGGAAAATGTGACAGCTAAAAAACGTTAAAATATATACACTCACTGTCATAAAAATCCATGCACCAAGAAAAAAACGTGTGATTACTGTGAAACTCGACAAATAGCTACAGGGAGGGCAGACATGCAAATGATTAAAGTTTTGTGCGATTCTGCATGCCCATGTGTCAAAGACCGATGCTGCAATCACAAACCTTGGGGCTTATAAGGTGCCACACAGGGGACTCCAGATTCGTGCCGAAGTGCACAGTAAGAGTCTGGCGAGATCCCCGAGCAATAGACATTCCAAGGAGCTGCCACAGATGTGGGTACGGGCAACTGACAAAGTTTGAACAAAGCCATATCATCGAGATGAGAGAGGCAGAGTGGCCGGTGCGCCGAATCGGCCACCATTTGGGCCAGTCGGACAGTACAGTGTGAGTGTGTTGGAAGCAATGGACACAGGAAGGCACCCAGACATGGCAGACTGGCTCTGGATAACCCAGACACACCACCAGCAGAGATGACCATGGGATCGTGAGAGCGGCACGCACAGATGCCACAATGTCGTTGTCCAATATCCAGAGACATGTGGCAACTGTACAAGTGACTCCTGTGTCCGCCAGAACCATTTCCATATGCCTGGCAGAGGCGAATCTGCACTCTTGACGGCCCTTACATTTTCTGCCATTAACGCTTGACCATCGTCGCCGTCAATTGCAGTGGTGTCAGCAGCGAGCAACGTGGAATTCTACAGACTGGCGATGTATAGTGTTCAGCGACGAATCCTGCTTTTGTATGGGAGCAGACGACTACTGTGGCAGAGTGTGGAGGACCGCAGGTGAGCGCTACAATCCCAACTCACTGTACAGCAGCACACGCCCTGAACTGCAGGCATGATGGTTTGGGGAGCCATCCATACTTGCCAACTTTGGAAAATATGCATCAGTAAAACTTTTGGGCGAACGCCATTTACCACAAAACATGATTATAATAATAAGTATGCAGTAAAAATCTCTGCACATGCCACAACAACTAAACTAGTATTATCTGTGCTTAAAATAATAATTTTAAAAACCGTAAAGTAAAATCCTAATTTTGTTCAATGTTAGCCTCGCAAACCTGTGGTGTTTCAATACCAAACATTTTATGTAAAAATGAAATATTCACTTTAAGAGTACCTACACATTGCATTCAAAACTGTATGTTACATACCTTCTAATCTTCATCTTGTATATTAGGATTATATAATATTAGTGTCCATAAATCTTCTTTACATGTAGATGAAAGAAAAATCCATTGTTCTATTTAAAAAGTTGTTCTGCTAAGCGTTTTAACCAGAAGAGGAAGCTACAGCAGAATTCAATGAAGCTGCAGTAGCTTTTTTGGCCTTCTTTAACAATTCTTCACTGAATTTCTGCTGAAAACAAGCTTGGGATTTTTTTGTCTTCAACACCAACAAACTTTCCAAAGTTTTGTTGGACATGAGAGAACAGTATTCAGTTCGTTTTTTTCTGACCAGGCTGAAAATTCTCTCACACTCTGCATTGGAATGGGGGATAAGCAGGATAGGCAGCACAATCTTGGCCAACCTACCAAATTTCAGAAGTCCATCAGCCCCTCTTATTTTACCTATTTCTACCCACTGCACATCAATCTGCTCGTGTTTTTCCATGATCACAGATAGATCTTCCAGCTGAAGACAAGAAAACCCCTTTTCCAACTCATCCAGTGCTTTATCTTGGCACTCTTTGTTCCCAATTTTCAATATAAAAGAAACAAGTCCAGAAAATGTCTTATGCTTGCAAAACTCAAATTAGCAACTTCAGCATTCTTTAAAACAACATTATTTACTGGAAATTTCTAGATAATATAATCACAGGTTGTCACAAAGTACTTCATAACAGCAGAATAAAATATCTTCTGCTCCTCTTGTGATAGCTTTGAAAGTAGATTTGTTGTTGCAGTCCCCATTACCAAATTTTGACTGTCTTTATGACACGAAGGAGAGTGGAAATTCACTTCTATAAGCACCCTTCCTTTAATTTCTGAAAACTTTGAAAAGAGTTCTTTTAACAAATCTAGCAAAAGTTCTTGAAGCCTATATATTTGAATTTCACAAACTTTGAAGAGTTATTTTAACAAATCTAGCAAAAGTTCTTGAAGCCTATATATTTGTGGAGATGAAGATTGCAAGAGAGTATTGGTTTTCTCAAATATAGGTACCACACCCAAAAGGAATAAGTCGTATGCTTGTTTATATCAGATGACAAAAACGTGAAAATATTTTCTTCCTTAGTTAAAACTGCACTTTGTTCTGCTTTACTTTTCTTTGGTGGATGCATCTCAGCACATGGATTTTTTCTTTTGTGAGATACTTTGAAATCTTCATTACTTCCTGATAAATTGCCTGCTTTCTTCTTTATCTGTTCTTCACCTTTCTTAACTTCAGTTGTGGGTTTTTTCTTCAAAATGAATAATTCTCCCTTATTTTCAGTTTCCTTTTTCTTCTCGGAAATCTTGGGTATCTTGTAGAAAGACACAGAAGCAGACAAGCTAGATGACTTTAAATTGATTGCTTCTCCGAAATAGCTTGTTAGCAGATCCCATTGGTTCACCAAACGGGTTAAACTTCGGCCAAGGGAAAGCCAGCGTGTACACACATGCTTTAGTATCTTTTGGGCCTCTTTGCTGTACAATTCTTGACAATTTTTAGGTGCTTCTTTACGGTTGACACTCTTTTTGAGGTAATAAAAGATGCCAATCAGAACTTCATCCACTTTGACAGGCAGAGTTGGTGCACCCTTCTCTGGAGCAAGGTTTATTAGATAAGATGGCAGCAACATTCGATAGATATAATATTCTGCTGTTTTCTCACCACAAATGAAATTATACCATTTTTCTTTCCTTGCATGACAGCAACATTATCTGCATGAATACTATGCAATGTTATAAAGGAATCTTTAGCTTCTCAAACTTAGCTATAATGAGAGAACTGATATTTTTCCCTGTAGGATTTCCAACCAAATTTGGAATTGAAAGTAAAGTACTCTCAATATGTCCTAGATAAGGGTTGAAATAACTTACGATAATTGGATACAGTTTGTGATCACTTTCATGACTTCCATCACATGCTGCAGGAAATGGCCCTTCTTGTAAAAGTTTCACAACTTTGATCTAAACCCATTTCGTGGACAATCGCCATTGTTTTGGTCTTCCCACAGCCATAACATTTGGCAGTTTAATCTTTTGGAAACATCTGCCGAAAAAGTGGACCAGCATGGTTGGCAGCACTGAGTGGCACGTTATGTTCTATAAAAAAAGACGTAAACAACAATTCGGCACGAGTTGCATCTCCTTGACTATTATCCGATGTTTTAAAAAACGTAGTCAGTTTGGCATTACTATCAGTACACTTTGCATTACCTTTGTGTTTGGGACCATTTACATTACGAAAAACATAGTTTCTGCCTTCGTGGGCAATGTTAAAATCGTTTTGGCAAATGTCGCAAAATGCAAATTTTACACCTTTATTAATTTCCTCATACATTGGAACTTCGCGGTGTATGCTTCCTTAAAAGTTTGAAAATAACTTTGAGATGGTTTAATATTAGTACTCATCTTTATAGATTTGCATAAAAGCTAAACTAACAACTCGCTCCTCCATGTAACTCAACCCTACAACAAAGAAACAACACTACACATTAAAAACAACACACATAAAAGTATTATTTTGCTGCTACAACAACATTGCTCAACACTGTGCATGCACATTTTACCTTTCTCTTTTATTGGCTATGATTTCGCTCCCAAGAGGAGACCAATCAACTGCTACGATGAACTAGCGTCTACAGGGACTGAAATACCATGTGAGTTCGACCAGCGTTACCACTCACTCGATCGAGTCAGGATGTGAAAATACAAAATGCAACGGACACCATCACAGACTCTGTGCATGCGTCTATAGCGTCGGCATGTCAAGTAAGCACTCCTGTAGAGAGAGAGAGACAGCTACCGCAAGATGTCACGAAGCCGGCGAGTCGAAGATGACATCGTGTGACACAGCGCTCATAAGATCCGGTAAAAAACCTTAACCTAATCAACCTTGCAGGGGATTGAAATATTTTGATTCAGCAATCAAAATATTAAAAAATCCGTAAAAAAAAAAGACCTATTTATAAATCAGTAAAATTAAGCAGAAATCAGTAAAAGTTGGCAAGTATGAGCCGTCGCACATAACAGTCGGACTTCCCTTGCAGTGATCCGTGGGATGTTGACAGCCCAGCGCTATGTACAGGAGATCCTGTGGCCCCATGTGCTGCCTTTCCTAGTGGGGCGGCTCGTAGCCATTTTCCAACAAGATAACACCCGTCCGCACATGGCTCGTGTTTCCCAGGACTGTCTATGTCAGGCTTCGATGCTTCCATGGCCAGCCAGATCACCTCATCTCTCACCCATCGAACAAGTGTGGGACCAGATGGGACGCCAGCTTTCTCTATGTCCCGGTATTCATGATTTACAGCGTCAGTATATGAGGCATAGGAAAAATAGGAGAAATAAAATTTCATGTGTGGAGAACAGGATTGGAGAAATGGTAAGTTAAGTGAAATATGGGGTGAATACTTCTGTGAGTTATCTGATCATGAAAGCAAAGGCAATTCTGAGGCAGAAGCAGATGATGTCATAGTGAGATATGACAACACAGGAGGGATCTCAAAAGAAGAGGTGTGTAAAGCTCTAAAATCTCTTCAGAATGATAAGGCTCCAGGGAGTAGATGCCATAACTGCTGAAATGTTAAAATACGGTGGTGACAGTAATTAACTGGTTAACTAAAATTTGCTCGTTGCGATGAGAATTAGCAATGGTCTCTCAGGATTGGAGGGATGGTGTCATTGTTTCCTAGCATAAGGGAAAAGGGGATAAGACTGAATGCATGAACTATCGTGGTATTAGCTTGCCGAGTGTGCCTGGGTGGAAAGGTCAATCATTATTGGTAAGGTAAGAGGTCTTACATCAGAGAAAGTGTGGGATGTTCTGAGGGGTTTCATGACTGGTAAGGGCTGCACTAACGAAATTTTTGCATTACGCAAGATAATCAAAAATTATCTGTCTGTTGGTAAAAGTTTTTGCTGCCTTCATAGATTTAGAGAAAGCTTATGACCGAGCAAATAGGGTACTTCTGTGGAAGGTACTGAATAAATATGGTATTACAGGGAATCTACTTAATAGTGCGAAAGCCACGTATGCTGGCAGTAGAGCTTGTGTAGGAGTGAATGGTGTATCAAAATGGTTTTCTATTGGTACAGAAGTCAGACAAGGTTGTATAATGTCACCATGGCTGTTTAATATAGACATACAATGTATTTATGGATGTGTGATACCAAAATGGACAATAGTGGTTTATGTCTTGGTAATATCTGTGTGTGCAGATTGCTGCATGTTGATGACACAGTCCTGTTGGCAGAGTATGTTATCCCAGATGTACAAAGTTTGTACGAAATTCAAACTGAGTACAAGGGAAAAACCAAAGTTATGGTTTTTGAGCAAGGGACTGTTATACTGAATGCAAGTCTAAATGGCACAGTGAATGACCAGATGAAGGAGTTTATGGATTCAGGAAGCACGTTTGACCGAAAGAACAAATTAGATGGTGAAATTAGTAGGAGAGTGAATTTTTCATTGAAAGTCATAGCTGCCTTAGGAGGATTTCACAGGAATGATGGGTTCTCAAGAGAGACCTGAATGGCTGTGTATGAAGGTGTAATTGTTTCTACTCTGGTGTATGGCAGTGAAACCTGGGTAATGCAGAAGAAACATAGGAGCCGTTTGTCTGTGGGAGAGATGTTGTACTTACGGGGAGTTTATGACAAGACACTCTCCGATCACGTGAGGAATGAAAATGTGTTGTATTTGTGTAATGTGAGGCAAAATGTTGTCAGTAAGGTGGAGACTAATAGTCTTAGGTTGTGTGGCCATGTTGAACGAATGAGTGATGAGATGTTTACTATGAAAAAAATTTTCAGCCCAAGTGGCAGGAAAGAAAAGTAGAGGAAGGCCAAGGAAATCATGGGAGGACCAGATTCATGAGTGTCTGCATGAAAAAGATTATAAGTATGAAATACAGTTAAGGCATTGTGTGAGTCATGTGATGGATGTCAGTGAAGCTTGAGCTGTGTGCCAGGGTCGCTGTGAATAGAGACATTTGATACAGTAAGTAAATTCTAGTTCCATCAGTTAAACATTTATCTGGTTGATTATCTTTCTTTGGGGAGCTAACCTCTGAATTTCAGAGAACAGCTTAGTGATATGTAGGTATCTATTGACCATTTTCAAAAAATCTGACATTTTTTGTGCAATCATGATGGTAGTTCAAAATGACAATTAATTTAATTTTATGTTCTTGTGTAGAGGCCATTTTTTTTTTTTTTTTTTTTTTTTTTACAGGATGCAGCCTATTTTTTTATTATTATTTTTTTTTCAGTTTAAAAGGTTTGCCGAAACTAAAACATCTGAGCCCCTATTTATCCCATCACCATGGGGCTAAAAGCAATTTGTTCAGGGAAAAAATTATGGGTGAAATTTTTGAAATTTTTAAAGTTTCATTTTTTGGAAACTGAAATGAAAAAAAAAACCCAGCAAAAAAAAGTATTTTGCTAGAAAACAATGAATGTTATATATCCAATGAAAGCCCTCTTCATCAGCTTTAAAATGAGACCATACCAAGCTCTGTAGCAAGCAGTTTTTGGGACATTTTGGCAGTTTTGAAAATTAAATAACTCAAAAATTGGCAACAGGAAAAATCCCAAAAAGTTTACTTTTGTACTTCAGATGATAAGAAACAGATATCCCAAAAATTTGCCAAATCCACGACTTTAAGAGTTATGTGCTGGTTGATTTGACATGGAATTACCCTAATGTATTATTGTACATATATCAAATATACAATAATACATTAGGGTAATTCCATGTCATATATCAAATATAGGATGTAAGGTCAGGTGATGCGTAACATCACAGCCTCTCCTTGACAAATGTCAACCCCGCCTTTTGTGGTGCATCCTGTTCCCACTAAAGGGGCTCTGACGACCGCCAATAGCGGTATAACTATACCATCGGGATTAAAGGAAATGCTATCCCACACTCACCAACCCGCTTGGCCAGCGTGGTGAGTTATGGCCAAACCCCTCCAAAATGACTCCACAACTTAAATCTTGGCCCTCAGTCTCCGGCAGCTGGAATGTACCTGGCCAAGGCAGCAGCCAGTGCGACACGAAGGCAGAGGGTGCTAAGAATCCCCAGAGGACCGGACTAGGCTGCCATCTGATGCTGACCTTGGCTACGTATAATGGACGCTCCCTATCTTCTGATTCAAGGCTTCTTGAATTGGAAGAGGAACTACAAAGGATCAAGTGGGACATCATCGGGCTAAGTGAGGTAAGGAGAAAAGGAGAAGATCTCATTGAACTGAAAAGTGGACATCTCTTCTATTATCGTGGGACAGATACTGGCAGAACTAGTGGTGTTGGATTTATAATAAACAAGAAACTGAAGGATAAAGTTGTAGAAGTTGAAAGTTCCTCTGACAGAGTTGCACGACTCCTTATCCAACTCTCAAGAAGATACCAGGCTCAGATAATTCAAACTTATGCACCCACCACAAGTCATTCTGAAGAAGAAATTGAAGAATTTTATGAGGAAATTCGTCATCTAAATAATAAAGGTAAGCAGCATTTGAAGATAATTATGGGAGATTTCAATGCAAAAATAGGGCAACAGCAACAGAATGAAACTTCAGTAGGTACATTCGGTCACGGCAACAGAAACCAGCGTGGAAATACTCTCGTTGAGTTTGCAGAGACAGAAGGGTTTTTCATCTTAAACTCCTTTTTCAATAAAAAGCCACACAGGAAATGGACATGGAGACATCCAAATGGAACAACAAGTGAAATTGATTTTATTATGTGTAACAAAAAATTCGTCATAGAAGACTGCAGTGTGCTAAACAAGTTCAACACAGATAGTGACCATAGATTGGCAAGATGTAAGATGCATCTCAACACTAAACTTGAACGTGGCAAGCTCATAAGACAAACAAAATGTATTAACATAACCAACCTTAAAAAACACCATAATACCTTCAAGTTGGAACTGAAGAACAGATTCTCTGCTTTAGAAGGCCTAACATCGGAAGAAACAGATATTTCTGAAGTTAACAGAAAAGTAGCCAAAGCTCTTATGGAAACAGCAACAAAATTAGCTGGGTCTAAGAAAAAGTTGCATGTGAACAAATTATCAGGAAAAACCAAAATGTTGATGCAAAAAAGAAGAGAGATGAGGACAACTAAAGAAGATGTGACTTCTAAAGTGGAATATATAGAGCTATGCAAGACAGTAAGAAAAAGTATCACTGAAGACGTAAGAAAATTCAACTGTGAACTAGTAAGGAAAGCAATTGAAAACAACCAAAGCCTAAAGATAGCAAAGGGACATCTCAGTAAGGGAAAGAAAACAGATTATGGCACTGAGAAAAGCAGATGGTTCTGTAACAAGAAATAGAGGCGAAATTATGACAAGAGTGAAAGATTTCTACTCCAAATTATATGAAAGGGATGATACATGTACTCCAGACATCATGAAAGGTGCCAGTACCAGAGTTCTTCCAGTCCTCCCAGCAGAAGTTGCACATGCAATCAAGAACATGAAGCGGGGAAAAGCTCCAGGAGAAGATGGAATTACTGTAGACATAATACAAGAAACAAGTGGAGAAATCGAAACAGTACTCGCCCAAATTTTCATTCGATGCCTTAATGAAGGGAAGATTCCTGGGGATTGGAACAATGCTACAATGATCCTGCTACATAAAAAAGGTGACATTGAGAATCTCAGGAACTACAGACCTATCAGCCTCCTATCAGTGGTTTATAAAATCTTCACTAAAGTTCTTTCACACTGCTTGAAGGTAACACTGGACATGGCTCAACCGAGAGAACAAGCTGGATTCAGGAGTGGCTACAGCACAATAGATCATATCCACGTACTGAGAGAACTAATTGAAAGAGCGAGGGAATATGAACTTTCATTGTGCATGGCTTTTATTGATTATGAAAAAGCCTTTGATTCGGTGAAACCATCAGCAGTTACAATGGCTCTGAAATCCTGTGGTATTGAAGATGCATACATTAATATTATTAATAACATCTATGAAAATGCAAGTGCAAAGATTCGGCTGTTTGAGAATACAGCCCACATAAAAGTAGGAAAGGGAGTGAGACAAGGTGACACCATATCTCCGAAGCTCTTTAATGCTACATTGGAGGGTGTCTTTCAGTTGCTGAGCTGGGAAAACAAGGGGATAAAGATTAATGGAGATTATCTAACTCACCTTCGTTTTGCTGATGGCTTAGTCATTTTTGCAACTACCCCATCAGAGCTGCAGGGTATGATCCAGGAACTTGCTGACAAGAGTAAAGAAGTGGGATTAAAAATGAATTTTCAGAAGACAAAAGTGATGTTCAATGCTTTTTCAAGAAATGGAGATTTATCGATTGATGAAGATAACAGACGCGTACGTTTATCTTGGACAGCAGATATCAAGTGAGGGTCACATTGCTGAAGAAATTAATTGGCGTACAAAACTTGCCTGGAGAGCTTTTGGAAGAAACAGCATAATTTTCAAGAGCAATATACCATTATGTCTTAAAAGAAAAGTGTTTGATCAATGCATCCTTCCAGTGATTACGTATGGTGCAGAGACATGGACTTTAACTAAAAGAGACATACAAAGCCTGCAGACAACTCAAAGCAGCATGGAGAGGTGCATGCTTGGTGTAACTAGGAGAGATAAGAAGAGGAACTCGTGGATCAGAAAAATGACAAGACTGGAAGACATCATGATCAGAGTTAAATCCCTGAAATGGCAATGGGCTGGACATACTGCCAGAAGGACAGACCATCGATGGACAGCTGAAATTTTAGATTGGATTCCAAGGGACAGGAAAAGACCCAGAAGAAGACCACATGGGAGATGGGTGGATGAAATTCGAAAGTATGCAGGAGTGACATGGAGGAGACGCACAAGACAAGGCCGTTGTGGAGGAAACTTGGGGAGTACTTCGTCCAGCAGTGGATTGATAATGGTTGACAATGATGATGATGATGATATCAAATATACACTGATTTAATACATACATACCTTCATTGAAGTGTACATTTTTTTTTACATTTTGTGTTTGTAATATCTCTGCTTGTAGTCAAATCTCAAACTCCAAATTTTGGGTGCATAATACCATCATATAATAGTTTATGGGCTGAAATTTCAGATTTTTATCTGGTTCCCACTAGAGAAATTTAGCTCTAATAAGTGTTGCATTCTTAACTTTTAGAAAAAAAAAAAAAAGGTGCAAATCACAGGGGTGAAATTTTGTGTGTGAACACCACTACAGGGTGTCTATCAAATTTGAGAATACAATTTCGTGACCAATTAATTTTCACGACCATTTTTAAAAACTATTTCGCTCTTTAAGTATATATAGTCATATCCAAGGCAGTGGTATATGCTTTCACACACATATATGTAGCAAGTGTAATTAATGAGAGGGGGGGGACAGGTTTTTAACAGAGTAACAAGCCTTTTTTTTTTTTTTTTCAGACTATAAATAAATTTTAAAGAATTTTAAGGACTGACTTTAAAAGTTAAGGGATTATGTGTTCCCAATGAAGTTCAGCTAAAACAGGAATTGCAAGACAACCAGTATTTTTAGTAATATAAATAGAATTTTTTAACTGTAAATACGTTTCTTTGGGTTTTTTGTGGGAAGGAAAAAAGTATGAGCATATTGATTGTGTAATGTGACAGAATTTTATTTGGAATGCACAATTGTTTTGTTTTATTGGAGGTTTAATGATCACTGTCAGCAACTCAATGGGCTATGAGCAGTTGTCCGTCCCTAATTTAGGGTCACTGGTTCCAGGGAAGGGAGAGAGCTAGTGCCATAAGACAAACACAACATCTATGCCTCACTGGATTCAAACCCGGACCCCTTTCAGACGAATGATCAGAAATCGCTTAGACCCCTGCGCCACCGGGGCGGCGCACAGTTGTAGAACAGAAATTTATATTAGTTTTATAAGGGGGAGACATGTTTCTCTTTTTTTTTTTTTTTCTGAATTCAGAGGGAAAATGGCAGATAATAAAGAAAATAATGTCACACCAAAAATGCCAAGTGGTTATTCAAATACATAATTATGTACAGCAAGATGGGCTATTCCTAAATGACAATGCCAATTAATAAAGAAAATGTCACAACAAAAATGTCAAGTGGTTATTCATATACATAATTACCAAACAAAATGGGCCATTGCTGAATGACAATGTATATATTTAAATTACATGGTGTGTAATATGAAATATATGTGCCTATGTCAAAAGATAGGTATATACTGTATATATGAAATATTAAAATATTGTGATAACATGCACAAGCCGCCCTGGTGGCGCAGTGGTCTAAGCGATGGCCTCTGATCATTCGTCCGTAAGGGGTCCGGGTTCGAATCCCGGTGAGGCATGGATGTTGTGTTTGTCTTACGGCACTGGCTCTCTCCCTTCCCTGGAACCAGTGACCCTAAATTAGGGACGGGCGACTGCTTATAGCCCATTGAGTTGCTCACGGTGGTAGTTAAACCTCCAATCAAAAAAAAAAAAAAAAAAAAAAGAACATGCACAAACTACACTGAACAACAAATTTGCTGGTAAAGCTAGAAACAATGCACATCCATGATTTACAGCAGTTTGACGAATGAGTGGGAGTTAACAAGAGCCATACAAACCGAAGGTCCTGATGTTATAGCTCTCTTCAACACAGCTGCTCTGGCCTTCAGGAATCTCCTTGGCAATCGATTGGACTATCACATCTCCCTCCCCACCTGCCACCTATGAAGGTAGCATATTCTAATTAGGTTTTCTTGGATATACTAATGTTTCAGGGAAGAAAATTAATTGTATTACTTTGTTTAAAGCAAACAAGGGAAAAAGTCAGATTTCAAATTAAATGTTTGTTTTTTCTAAATTCAATTATATTACGTCAATATTTGCTATATTTCTTCAGTAGCCCACCTTAAACAATTTCGTTGGTCATCAATGCCATGTTGAGGAAATGGGGAAAGTCATTTGGTGATACGTTTTATTAATTTTTTGTTCTCAGCCAAACAGATGTGGAACACCCATAAGATTAAACGCTTAAGGTCATGGCTGTCGCCAAAACAGTACCAGGGTATGATGCAGTAGCATCCCTGCAAGCTCCTTATTAGCACAATAACTGATTAAACCGTTGGTATGAACTGGAGTTGTAGGTGCGACGAGTTTGCGTTTATTCTTCGATTTGTTGCCCTTCCTTGCCCAGATCTTATCAACCGGAAATTACGGTGGCTACGCCGCCTTTCTACAGGAGTTTAGTGCTCAAAAACTTTAACGCGAAAACAGTTTTTCTAAGAGTCCTACATCAGAATCCAGCTGTACCAGTGAGTACAGTAACATGAAATTAATTACCCTTACAGATAGCGTCAATCACAAATCTACAACTGCTATCAACAAATCATGCACAGCACAATATAAATCATGTAAAATACATAAGGAGGGAAAATGAAATCAAAATCCATTTATCAAAAGATACAGCCTCTCATACTATTTCACTAACACTTACCTTTTGACAGAAAATGCAAGAAGGAGCTTGATAAAGCAGTAATCCATTTCCGTCATCACTGGACGTATTACTTTCCGTACCGCTAGTCGCCGCCATGTTTACATTCTTGATAATATCAGCATATTTACAAGATTTAAAGTACCTAGAAGAGATAGTGTATCGTTTTTGCTGAAAAATTCAATGTTCGGAATCCTGAAGGTTGTAGATGGCGCTGCAATAGAATGTTACATGTCTTTACACCCAGAAGAATCGACGAAGGAAACGAAAACATCCTTCTAATCAACCCAAGGCCGTCTAAAAAGCACAAGGCCGTAATACTAGAGAGATGAGTTCCCTCCGTTTCTGACGTGTTTCTCATGTTACACGCACTGATACATCGGTGTCGTGCATAACGTCACGCACAGCAGCTTTGCAAACCAATCGGAAGCATTGGTTTCCGCAGAGGTACTACAAGAGCACAAGAGTGAACACAGCCAAAGAAAGACACAGGCCTGGACGCGCTCACCTCAGAAGAGTCCGATTGGCAATCTCAGTGGTCCGCTCTCTCTCTCTCTCTCTCTAGCGGCGAAATGGAGACTTACTATAGTACGGACATGGCTTAATCGCAGAAAGCGATGGTACGGAAAACGTTCTTAGCTGTTGTTAGATCGTTGCCTAGGTTCGGTTGGCTTGTTTTTGGGGTATTTTTGCATTCATTCTGGAATTAGAGAATAGTAAGATGGAGAATTCCGTGAAAAAAACAAACAATTCATATTGTTGCGTCCCGCAGTGTCGTTCCCAAGGTTCCAGCTATGTTTTTCACAAGTTAGTATAAATGCTTGTGCTTTGCACTTGAAATCCTTCCAGTGAAACACTAGTAACCTAATAACGTGTTTGAATGAATAATAAACAAGACATGGTTTTATTGCATAGTAATATTTTAAAATTCCGTATACTACAGGATCTTGAAAACAAGTAATTGTTGCTATCGATATAAAATTAACTCTGTCTTTTGGAGTTTAAAAACAAGATTTTGCAATGTTCAAGATTTGCTATGTTCTGTCAGCAGTTCAAAAAGACTGAGAACAGAATGATGATGAACAATTACCAATTAAAAAACATTGTTTTTTTGTTACTGTTTTTTTATTGGAGGTCTTTTTTTTGGAGGTTTAACGACCACCGTGAGCAACTCAATGGGCTATAAGCAGTCGCCCGTCCCTAATTTAGGGTTACTGGTTCCAGGGAAGGGAGAGAGCCAGTGCCGTAAGACAAACAACATCCATGCCTCACCGGGATTCGAACCCGGACCCTTTTCGGATGAATGATCAGAGGCCATCGCTTAGACCACTGCGCCACCGGGGCGGCGAAAATTGCTTCAAAAACATGATATATCGCTGCAAAAAGAGAGCGAGAGAGAAATAAAATTACTGCGAAATCGTAGTTCCCTTTTAAATCAGAATTTTTTTGTATTTTTTTGTTCATCTTATAACTTTAGTAACAGGATTGACCGATCAGTGGAGAATGTTTTCAAAGACTCCATCATTTTTTTTTTAGTTTGCTTGACATCTGAATTGATTGTAGGGATAAATAATTTCTACCTCGATATATGTAGTTTCTCCTGCCAGTAATAGTTTTCTTGTACTCAGGGCCGGCTGGACCATAGGGGCAACCGGGACGCGTATTTCACAAGTGAATGTAGGAAATTGCGATTAGGGCCATTTCCGCCACGCGATTAGTTCAGAGCTACTTTGGAGATTGCAAGTGGGCGGGGCCTATGAGGAGTGTCATGTGACAGGAATGCTGTCTTTCATCTGAGGAAGTTCTGCTTGCTCGGAAATTCGTTGTGAGGTTATGTAACATATGTGACAAATAATTCATACTGAATTATATCGTGGGAAGTTCTGCTTCCTATGAAATTTGCTGTGGGGTTACTTAACATATGTGAGAAATGATCATATTGAATTATATCGTGGGAAGTTCTGCTTCCTAAGAAATTCAGTGACGTTACTTAACATATGTGACAAATGATCATATTGAATAATACGGTAAATTAATTTTGTGCACGATATGATAAGGAATATCTGCAGTTTCTCAGATGAATACAACTACCCATCACATACAAAAATATTCGCAATGTGAAAATATTCGCTAAGCAGGTATCGTTTTATCATTTTGTGAATAAGCTGTTATAAGAGTCACAATCAGAGTTCGCCGAAAAAATAATTTGAAGGAATATTTTTGCTCCTTTGAAAAAATGTAGGGAGTAATTTTTAAAAGTGAGGAGTATTTTAGAAAAATTAACGAGTGAAATAAAAAAATAAAAAGTTCTGAAAACACCGGGAAATTATAAAACAAAACAAAAAAACCCTGGGGTTTTTTTTCATATTAAAAAATATTTCACTACTACTGAATGTATTTGGACGTTTTGCTTTTTTTTTAGTTAAAAAAATATGTGCCATTTTGGTAAAAAACAAGAATGAATTTCTAACTTTGACGTCGATGTAACATAGGAAACATAGTCTTTATTAACGCATTCTTCATTTTCTAATGAAGTGTCCATGTGTGTTGGCTGCTTTCGTATTTCCACCGCTAGTTTTTTGCAGCTTTCATTGTTTACTTCCTCTGCGTTTTGTTTCTTTTCTACACCATTGGACTGAGTCCAGCCGAAAAAAAAAGACGTTAAAGTACACTGTTTCGACGTATCATTCGATACTACAGTGTCTGATAAAGCTGCTTCAGCCGCCCCGGTGGCGCAGTGGTCTAAGCGATGGCCTCTGATCATTCGTCCGAACGGGGGTCCGGGTTCGAATCCCGGTGAGGCATGGATGTTGTGTTTGTCTTACGGCACTGGCTCTCTCCCCTTCCCTGGAACCAGTGACCCTAAATTAGGGACGGGCGACTGCTTATAGCCCATTGAGTTGCTCACGGTGGTCGTTAAACCTCCAATAAAAAAAAAAAAAGCTGCTTCAATCTCTACAAATCACGACTCCACGACCACACCCAAGGCGCTCCGAAATTGCAATTGCGAAAGCGTACTTCACTCATCTGTTCGAGCATGAGCTGTAGCAGCAATGACAGTAGACTCGCTGACAGGCTGGCGGGACACGCCGCCATAGCTCCAGTAGCGCCAAGCAAACCACGGCCAGGTATGGATATGTAGAGGATTTTAGGAAGGGAGTGTCTGACCCCAGGTCTTAAACAACCCTTAGAAATAGGAATCTAGGAGATTTGGGCTAGAGTGCCTGATAGGAAAGTGGCTTGTGGGCGGCAGCACGTCCATGATAACCGAGCAGATGGGCTTCCTTACGGATGGTATTCATCGAAAGAACACTCCCGGATGCCTGTTGAAACTCCTCGCAGATATGGTCCATCGATTTGGTGCGGTTCTTCCGAATTTCTCTGGCCAGCACCCGTCGGTCTCTAACTCCCAGTTTTGTGGGTCTGCCGGGTTGGGGCACATTCCGACAGTCACCTCTTATCTTCCACTTGCCAATCACGTAGGCCACTGTTGATTTTGGGTGCATCAACTCGCTGGATATGTCACGTATGGATCGGCCATTTCTGTGATACCCGACGATTACACCTTTCGGAAAATCAGAGCTCCGAACTGCGTGGCATCTTGCATGCGACTGGTTGCGTTGTTGTTTCCCACACGATATTTAACGGCGGCGGCCGTGACGTGTATCAGGACCGCAGATATCGTCGATTGCAGGGGTGTCCAATTACATGTTTGTAGATAGTGTATATGAAAATGCAAGTGCACAGATTCGGCTATTTGAGAATACAGCACCCATAAAAATTGAAAAGGGAGTGAGACAAGGTGACACTATATCTCCCAAACTCTTTAATGCCAGATTGGAAAGTGTCTTTCAATCACTGAACTGGGAAAACAAAGGGATAAAGATTAATAGAAATTATCTAACTCACCTTCGTTTTAATGATGACATAGTCATTTTTGCAACTACCCCATCAGAGCTGCAGAGTATGATCCAGGAACTTTCTGACAAGAGTAAAGAAGTGGGATTAAAAATGAACTTTCAGAAAACAAAAGTGATGTACAATGCTTTTACAAGAAATGAAGATTTATCGATTGATGTAGAAAAGCTGGAGATACCCAATACCTACATTTCTCTTGGACAGCAGATATCATGTGAGGGTCACATTGATGAAGAAATTAATCGGCGTACAAAACTTGCCTGGAAAGCTTTTGGAAGAAACAGCATAATTTTCAAGAGCAATATGCCATTATGTCTTAAAAGAAATGTGTTTGATCTGTGCATCCTTCCAGTGCTTACGTATGGTGCAGAGACGTGGACCTTAACTAAAAGAGACCTACAAAAGCTGCAGACAACTCAAAGCAGCATGGAGAGGTGCATGCTTGGTGTAACTAGGAGAGATAAGAAGAGGAACTCGTGGATCAGAAAAATGACAAGAGCGGAAGACATGATCAGAATTAAATCCCTGAAATGACAATGGGCTGGACATACTGCCAGAAGGACAGACCATCGGTGGACAGTCTAAATTTTTTAGATTGGATCCCAAGGGACAGGAAAAGACCCAGAAGAAGACCACATGGGAGATGGGTGGATGAAATTCGAAAGTATGCGGGATTAACATGGAGGAGACTGGCATAAGACAGACCGTTGTGGAAGAGGCTTGGAGATACCTTCGACCAGCAGTGGATTGATAATGGTTGACAATAATGATGGTGATGATATATATATATCATCATCATCATCATCATTGTCAACCATTATCAATCCACTGCTGGACGAAGGTCTCCCCCAAGTTTCCTCCACAACGGTCTGTCTTGTGCCAGTCTCCTCCATGTCACCCCTGCATACTTTCGAATTTCATCCACCCATCTCCCATGTGGTCTTCTTCTGGGTCTTTTCCTGTCCCTTGGAATCCAATCTAAAATTTCGGCTGTCCATCGATGACCTGTCCTTCTGGCAGTATGTCCAGCCCATTGCCATTTCAGGGATTTAACTCTGATCATGATGTCTTCCACTCTTGTCATTTTTCGGATCCACGAGTTCCTCTTCTTATCTCTCCTGGTTACACCAAGCATGCACCTCTCCATGCTGCTTTGAGTTGTCTGCAGCCTTTGTATGTCTCTTTTAGTTAAGGTCCACGTCTCTGCACCATACGTAAGCACTGGAAGGATGCATTGATTAAACACCTTTCTTTAAGACATAATGGCATATTGCTCTTGAAAATTATACTGTTTCTTCCAAAAGTTCTCCAGGCAAGTTTTGTACGCCGATTAATTTCTTCCTCAATGTGACCCTCACTTGATATCTGCTGTCCAAGATAAACGTACGTGTCTGTTATCTCCAGCTTTTCTCCATCAATCGATAAATCTTCATTTCTTGTAAAAGCATTGAACATCACTTTTGTCTTCTGAAAGTTCATTTTTAATCCCACTTCTTTACTCTTGTCAGCAAGTTCCTGGATCATACTCTGCAGCTCTGATGGGGTAGTTGCAAAAATGACTACGTCATCAGCAAAACGAAGGTGGGTTAGATAATCTCCATTAATCTTTATCCCCTTGTTTTCCCAGCTCAGCTTTGACTGAAACACACCCTCCAATGTGGCATTAAAGAGCTTCGGAGATATGGTGTCACCTTGTCTCACTCCCTTTCCAATTTTTACGTGTGTTGTATTTTTCAAAAAACAGATTAATCTTTATTGCATTTTCATAGATGTTATTAATAATATTAATGTATGCATCTTCAATACCGCAGGTTTTCAGAGCCATTGTAACTGCTGATGGTTTCACGAATCAAAGGCTTTTTCATAATCGATAAAAGCCATGCACAATGGAAGTTCATATTCCTCGCTCTTTCAATTAGTTCTCTCAGCACGTGGATATGATCTATTGTGCTGTAGCCACTCCTGAATCCAGCTTGTTCTCTCGGTTGAGCCATGTCCAGTGTTACCTTCAAGCAGTGTGAAAGAACTTTAGTGAAGATTTTATAAACTACTGATAGGAGGCTGATAGGTCTGTAGTTTCCGAGATCCTCAATGTCACCTCCTTTCTTATGTAGCAGGATCATTGTAGCGCTGTTCCAATCCTCAGGAATCTTTCCTTCATTAAGGCATCGAGTGAAAATTTGGGCGAGTACTGTTTCGATTTCTCCACTTGCTTCTTGTATGATGTCTACAGTAATTCCATCTTCTCCTGGAGCTTTTCCTCGCTTCATGTTCTTGATTGCATGTGCAACTTCTGCTGGAAGGACTGGAGGAACTCTGGTACTGGTATCTTTCATGATGTCTGGAATGCATATATCATCGCTTTCATATAATTTGGAGTAGAAATCTTTCACTCTTGTCAAAATTTCGCCTCTATTTCTTGTTACAGAACCATCTTCTTTTCTCAGTGCCATAATCTGTTTTCTTCCCTTACTGAGATGTCCCTTTGCTATCTTTAGGCTTTGGTTGTTTTCAATTGCTTTCCTCACTAGTTCACAGTTGAATTTTCTTACGTCTTCAGTGATACTTTTTCTTACTGTCTTGCATAGCTCTATATATTCCACTTTGGAAGACACATCTTCTTTAGTTGTCCTCATCTCTCTTCTTTTTTGCATCAACATTTTGGTTTTTCCTGATAATTTGTTCATATGCAACTTGTTCTTAGACCCAGCTAATTTTGTTGCTGTTTCCATAAGAGCTTTGGTTACTTTTTTGTTAACTTCAGAGATGTCCACTTCTTCCGATGTTAGGACTTCTAAAGCAGAAAACCTGTTCTTCAGTTCTAACTTGAAGGTATTATGGTGTTTTTTAAGGTTGGTTATGTCAATAGATTTTGTTTGTCTTATGAGCTTGCCACGTTCAAGTTTAGTGTTGAGGTGCATCTTACATCTCACCAATCTATGGTCACTACCTGTGTTGAACTTGTTTAGCACACTGCAGTCTTCTATGATGAATTTTTTGTTACACATAATAAAATCAATTTCACTTGTCGTCCCATTTGGATGTCTCCATGTCCATTTCCTGTGTGGCTTTTTCTTGAAGAAGGAATTCAAGATGAAAAACCCTTCTGCCTCTGCAAACTCAACGAGAGTATTTCCACGCTGGTTTCTGTTGCCGTGACCGAATTTACCTACTGAAGTTTCATTCTGTTGCTGTTGCCCTATTTTTGCATTGAAATCTCCCATAATTATTTTCAAGTGCTGCTTACCTTTATTATTTAGATGACAAATTTCCTCATAAAATTCTTCAATTTCTTCTTCAGGATGACTTGTGGTGGGTGCATAAGTTTGAATAATCTGAGCCTGGTATCTGTTCGAGAGTTGGATAACAAGTCGTGCAGCTCTGTCAGAGGAACTTTCAACTTCTACAACTTTATCCTTCAGTTTCTTGTTTATTATAAATCCAACACCACTAGTTCTGCCAGTATCTGTCCCACGATAGTAGAAGAGATGTCCACTTTTCAGTTCGATGAGATCTTCTCCTTTTCTCCTTACCTCACTTAGCCCCACGATGTCCCACCTGATCCTTTGTAGTTCCTCTTCCAATTCAAGAAGCCTTGAATCAGAAGATAGGGAGCGTCCATTGTAAGTAGCCAAGGTCAGCATCAGATGGCAGCCTAGTCCGGTCCTCCGGGGATTCTTAGCACCCTCTGCCTTCATGTCGCACTGGCCGCTGCCTTTGCCAGGTACATTCCAGCTGCCGGAGACTGAGGGCCAAGATTTAAGTTGTGGAATCATTTTGGGGGGGGGGGGGTTTGGCCATAACTCACCACGCTGGCCAAACGGGTTGGTGAGTGTGGGATAGAATTTCCTCTGATCCCGATGGTATAGTTATACCGCTATTGGCGGTCGTCAGAGCCCCTTTAGTGGGAACAGGATGCACCACGAGAAGGCGGGGTTGAGACATTTGTCAAGGAGAGGCTGTGATGTTACGCATCACCTGACCTTACATCCCATATATATATATATATATATATATATATATATATATCATCATCGTCAACCATTATCAATCCACTGCTGGACGAAGGTCTCCCAAGTTTTCTCCACAACGGTCTGTCTTGTGCCAGTCTCCTCCATGTCATTCTCGCATACTTTCGAATTTCTTAGCACGCTCTGCCTTCATGTCGCACTGGCAGCTGCCTTTGCCAGGTACATTCCAGCTGCCGGAGACTGAGGGCCATGATTTAAGTTGTGGAGTCATTTTGGAGGGGTTTGGCCATAACTCACCACGCTGGCCAAGCAGATTGGTGAGTGTGGGATAGCATTTCCTCTAATCCCGATGGTATAGTTATACCGCTATTGTCGGTCGTCAGAGCTCCTTTAGTGGGAACAGGATGCACCATGAGTAGGCGGGGTTGACATTTGTCAAGGAGAGGCTGTGATGTTACGCATCACCTGATCTTACATCCCTATATATATATATATATATATACAAGTGATTAAAAATGTAAAATTGTTATACCTATGCTTTAATTCAGTAGTGGACTACGGACTTCACCATGGGGTGGTGTAAGATATTGAGGGCGCTAGTAAAGGTAAGGCTGTGGTGGAGAAAATCCCCCAAGATATTAGGAGTGGTAAAAATGTCCTCCCCTTACTACAAAAACGTGTGGTGTAAGCTATTCCCCTGCCATTTGGTTTCAGCCCCTTTAGATTATTTAGATTAGCAAATTGTAGTAAAAAAAAAAAAAAACCCACTAACCATTTCGATTCAAGTTTGAGGTTCCTCGTTTTTGTTTTTTTGTCACAGAGTGTAAACCACCACCACCAGAAAAACAACAACCTTATTGGAACAATTTCTAATAATTTGCTATTGTTAAAAATTAGGTAGCAAATATTTTGTTGTATTAGAAGCACTAATGTCACGTGCTACACTGAGGCTTAACCGTATACATGGAAAGTCGGCATCCAGAAGACTGATATAAAACTGAATGCCAGTTTTCAAAATATGATGATGTATTGCAGTGCAAACATCTCTACTGTGTGGAATTATTTATTGCGGAAGTAGTCCGAGTTATCAGTCCTTGAAAAATTGCCCTTTCAGCGAGGACTGTTTAATGTTTTGTTGAAGGATAATAGACATTTCATATTGAAGTTTATGTGGATGTTTTATTTTATTAATAATATTTTCCCTCGTTTTCTTAATTTTTGTAATTAATTTCTCTAAATATTCAGTTATAAACGAAATTAATTAGACCAAATGTAAGTGGAGATCGCCCAAAAACCTATGGGGTGAGGGGGGGCTAAGCACCCCTGAGAAGATGCCTGAATACATCACTGGCTGTATGGATATATTCTCGAAAAGCGGCTGTTTTATATTTGTACGGATGACAAGAATTTTTTTGAATAATAGATGGCACAAATGCAGGTTTTCTGTAGACTTCATACACTCATCGTCAAAAAATAATTGCACCCAGAAGGACGTGTTGGATTGCAATGCTATTCGTGAAGAAGGTAAAGATTACCAGGAACAATGAATGATTAAACATTGAGACTGATATGGGCAATATTAATTGAGGTACACACCAATAAGTAGTGTCTCTCGGTATGGCGTCGGGCCACCATGTTTGCTCACACACCATGCCAGACGTCTCGGCATGGAGTTGTACAGGTTCCTAATGGCGAACTGCGATAATCCATCCCATGCAGCTTATGCGGTAGGGGTGGAGTGTGGATAACGCGTCCAATAGCATCCCACACATTTTCAATCGGCAATAGGTCTTGCGATGCTGCTGGCCATGGCAGAGTGTCAGTGCATTGAAAGCAAACTCCCGAGACAGCAGCAGTATGCGAACGATCGTTGTCCTGTTCGAAAATTTCACCGGAGTGAGCTACCAGAAAAGGTAGGGCCACTGGTTGCAGGACCTCATTAACCTAACGTTGCGCTAACAAAGTGCCTGTAATTAACAACAAAGGTGATCTGGCATCGTAGGCAATTGTATCCCACACCGTGCCTTCTGGACGTGCGACGCTAGGCAATAAACCGTTCATCTTAGCACTGACCACGGTGCCTCCACACACAGATTCGTTGGTGGTAGTCTCCAAGACAAAAGCGAGACTCGTCACTGAAGATCACCCGCTGCCATTCTGAGTGTCTCCACGACAGTCTGGCACCACACAATTGCAGTCTTTGTCGACGATGCAATGGTGTTACGAGCAGTCATCGTAACGGTCTGCGTGCGCGTAGTCCTACGTCGTGCAGCCGTCTGCCAACGGTGCTGGCACTAATCGGACGATGCATGGAGGGCACCACTGTTTGCTGAATATCCGCAATCGTGGCAGTTGGGCCACTCCACGCATGTCGGACAACCAGTCTCTTTCTGTGGTTCATTTAGGTCTCCCAGACCGTTCCTGTTGCTGCTGCGTTCCTTGTTCTATCCACTGTCACCAACAGCGTGCTATGGTGATATCCGCACGACCGGTATGGCGCGCAATACACTGACAAGACCATTCCGCTCCTCGGAGTCCGACTACGTGGCCCCTCTCGAACTCCTCCAGCTGCTTGAATTGCTTCCGAACTGTTCTCCGAGGCATACGTTACTTGCAAAGGATGGAATCAACACAACAGCACAAGTCAGAATGTGAAGCACACGCAACGGGACGACCTTATATAGCCGATCAGGCGCAGCACTACGACCCCTCCTAGCTTGAGTCACGTGCGCAGCCGATCGTGGTACTTGAATCATTTGAATGTCTCACGATGTTAAACCTACCCACCATGTTTCATTCCTGTCGGCTGCTTCCTTCTGAGTGCAACTATTTTTTTCACGATAAGTGTAACTGATATTTGAGCAATTATTTTTTGTGAATGTCTAAGAATGGCAATTTGCCATTTTCTTCTATCTCCTGTGTAATTTTTATGGTCAGGTAGATAGCAGTAAACATCAACATATCGTAAGTATACATCTGGGATTTTTTTATCTTTTAGAATTTGATTTTCAGTGTCTTGTAATATGACTTCTGCAAGTAATCCCAAGAGTGGAGATCTCATTGCCACACCTTTAGTTTATATATATTATTATTAAAACTAAAGTACACTGGTTTCCATAAATTAAGCAACAAATGGAAAAATCGTGATAACTCAAAAAGTGTGCAACCGATTCGGATGAAATTTGGTGGTAAGCTCTATCAGACCAAATGCAGCAAAAAAACAAAACAAAAAACAACAACAACAACATAAGAACATGTGATACGAAGCATTTACATTTTGTATGAGTGATGTAAATATGAAAATACAGAAATATAGGTATCAAGATGAAATAGGAAAAGGTACTTCAATACGGATCTTTGTTACTCCGAACAGCAATACAAGCCAGGCAGCTATGTTCCATGCTCTTAATTATGGTGTCGAGCAGTTCCGTGGGTAGTTGCGTCCATTGCTCAAGCAAAGCAGAGTAGGGCCCCTGCAGGGTTCGAGGAGGGGGCTGGAGGCCAGCAACATGCCTACCAAGAGCATCCCAGACATGCTCAATGGGATTCAGATCGGGAAGCGTGTTGTCTACTGCATAGTCTCCTGTTCCAGATACTGGTGCACGAGGTAAGCTGTGTCAGGGAGGGCATTAACCACCTGCAGTATAAATGTTTCACCAATTGCGGCCGCATATGGACGAACAATAGGGTACAGGATGTCATCTCTATACCTCTGAGCATTGAGGTTTCCATGTGGCAACACATAGAGGTCAGTATGGCCACCTAACGATATGCCTGCCCACACCAGAACACTACCACCACCATAGGTGTCCCTTTCCTGAATATTAGAGGGAAGATAGTGAGTACCGGCTTCTCTCCAAATGCAAACTCTGCGAGAATCTCTCTTTAAACAGTATTGTGACTCATCAGTGAACAGAACAGACCTCCACTGATTACGAGTCCAGTTCACAAGCATTCGTGCTCAACTGAAACGTTTCCTCCGGTGGCAGGGCGTGAGGGGCATGCATAATACTGGTCGCCGAGCATACAGTCCTCCTGCGTACCGTCAAAGCTGATACCGTCTGTCCAGTGGCTGCCGCAAGCACAGATCTGAGATGAGTCAGTGTAGCCGGCCTGTTCCGTCGTGCCAAAAGCCACAAATACCGGTCATCCACGGAGGTCGTCGCCCTTGGCTTACCTCAGGGAAGCTGCACCTGTGACTTGGAACTGCTGCCGCATTCTGCTGACCACAGAATGATAGACGTTGAGCAATCTTGCGACGTCCACTTGCCGTTGCTCTGCTTCGAGTTGGCCCATTGCTTTGTACTGTAACTCCACTGGTAAATGAAGTCTTGAAGCCATGCTAACAAAATCACTATCACGGAATCTTGTCATTCACCGCCACACATGAATTGGTGACTCCCTCTGAAACAGCTGGTTTTAAGCTATTGCGCATTTGCATAAAGTGCTGCCAGCGCCACTCATTTGCCTTCCGTACACTGATGCTGCATGCTTTCGCCCGTAACATATGCAAATTTTGTGCAATTTGAACTACATTTTGCCCAATTATGGCAATTTTTTGGTTTGTTGTTTAGTTTATGGAAACCAGTGTAGTTATTGATGTAATGCAGAGTTGTAATTATGCTCTGAACTTCTTCCACTGGAACTTGATGACTGGTAAGTCTTTTTCAATTAAATATATAGCTGCTATTCTGGGGGTGTTTGCATATAAAGAAATTATGTCCAAGTTGACTAAGATTATATTTTGAGTGATGTTACCATCTTTAATTATTTTGATTACTTCTGTAGCATTTTTTACACTACAGATATGATTGTTGAAAAATGGTTGTAAATATTGGAATACAGCTTGCTCTAAATTTATAGTCGGTGCCAATTGTTTTGCCACAACAGGACAGATTGGTTCGTCTGTTTTGTGTAATTTTATTTTCCGCAAAATTACTCGTACAGTGGCTCCTACTGGAGGGAAAGAGATTTACTTTACATCTCTGGGTAATTGTAAATACCCCATACATTGGAAACATGTCCAATATCGTAAGGTTTAATTTAAACGTGCAACAATTTAATAATACATTTAGGGTAACTTACCATTTCATGGTCTTGCTCCCACTTTATCATTTCCAGCACGTGAGTTGTGATCACAATGTCACATGTTTCTAGAGGTAGCATGGGGGCTCTTCACTTTTCTCAGCTGAAGTCATTCACTTTATTCATTCTATTCTTGGTCGTATAGGGGTTGTTTTCCCCCTCTCCTTCCAGAGGAGTCATGTAGTAATCCTCAAACACTTCTTTATTTTCATACCAAATCGTAGTCACACCAAATATGCTCACTAGATACATTCGTGGCCCTATTTACATGTCAACACTCAAAAACTCTTGGGGTTTTTTTGTCATACATACATACCACACATTCATACATTTCATTATACACTATATACAACCAACAAATGCTCTATGAGCTCACTATATACATAAGACGTTTTCACCTCGGTCAACTACATCAATGTTTTTTTCCTAGCCTTCCGCCTGCACACATCTCATGACTTCTGTAAAATGGCTTCGCAAAAGGAGCTCTCCCATGAAGCACTCCAACCTCAGTAACATTCCAACCCTAGTACTTTCTGTAGCTACCAGCTACCATCATCAGGGGGATGGAGATTCTGACCTATACTCACAGTATACTCAGAGCAAGTGAGCGACTCTCCCGGGGTAATATCAACTCTCGAAGCTTCATTCTCTTGGTCGCTGTGGTGCCCTCTCTTGTTGATTTCAATTTTCAAACTTTTCTATTTTTCTGTTCCTTTCTCATTAAATTCTTCCAGTTGTTACCAATTATATTTGGATCATTATGGTTACATACTGAAGCTCTATTTTTTTCAATTAACACAGATTCTGCAATCCTGAGGTGTTTTTCAGATTTACAACTTTTTATTATCTTATCTGTAAATCTGAAAGACACCTCAGAGTTGCAGAATCTGTGTTAATTGAATAAAATACAGCTTCAGTATGTAACCATAATGATCCAAATATAATTGGTAACAACTGGAAGAATTGAATAAGAATAGAACAAAAAAATAGAAAAGTTCGAAAATTGAAATTTAAAATAAACAAGAGGGCGCCACAGCGGCCAAGAGAACGAAGCTTTGAGAGTTGATATTATCCCGGGAGAGTCACTCACTTGCTCTGAGGATACCGTGAGTATAGGTAGCGGGTAGCTACAGAAAGTACTAGGGTTGGAATTTGCTGAGGGTGGAGTGCGGCATGGGAGAGCTCCTTTTGCAAAGCCATTTTACAAAAGTCATGAGATGTGTGCAGGCGGAAGGCTGGGTTAAAAAACATTAATGTAGTTGACTGAGGTGGAAACATCTTATGTATATAGTGAGTTCATAGAGCATCTGTTGGTTGTATATAGTGTATAATGAAATGTATGAATGTGAGGTATGTATGTATGACAAAAAAAAAAAAACCGAGAGGTTTTTTTTTAGTGTTGACATGTAAATAGGACAGCGAATGTATCTAGTGAGCATATTTGGTGTGATTACGATTTGGTATATGAAAATGAAGAAGTGTTTGAGGATTACTACATGACGCATCTGGAAGGAGAGGGGGGAAACAACAACCCCAATACGACCAAGAATAGAATGAATAAAGTGAATGACTTCAGCTGAGAAAAGTGAAGAGCCCCCATGCTACCTCTAGAAACATGCGACATTGTGATCACAACTCACGTGCTGGAAACGTTGAAGTGGGAGCAAGACCATGACATGAAATGGTAAGTTACCCCTAATCTAATCTGGGTAAGTTGCTATGATTTTTCAAGTCTACACGTTTTCTTATAATTTTTTTCCATTGTATCAGATCTAGCAGTAGTAACATCTAGGTCCTGAACAGCTGTAGTCATTTTGGTTTGAAAATCCTCGTTCTTCAAAATTACGATTTGCTTGGACTTGCTAGGGAAAGCTGCTAGTTGCTTTTCAAGTTCATAAAGAGCTTTTCTTTCATATTGAATAATATTACTTTTTGTTGTTAGTGTATTTTTCAGATATTTGGTTGATTGCTGATGCTATTTTATATCTTGTTGGTTCCTGTCTTGAACATGGTTAAGTAAATAATATTTGTAGGCATATTTTGTTCCTCTTTCAATGGGCTTTACTTGCAGCGAAGTTAATTCAATGCCCGATTTATTAATATAATTAGGTTTACAATTAGTGGGGAAACTTTCATCTACAAAAAAATGCTTGTTTTCAATAATATGTTTGAATTTGTTAAAGTGACGGCGATTTCTTTACACTCACTGTCTAAAATAGCACAAATTCTTGTAATTTTCATTTCAATTTCCTTTTGGTCACCATATCTTCTCAAGTCACAATATGAAGTGTAAGATTTCTTATTCAGGTGATTAATATCTGCTAGTTTACATTGAATTTCAGCATTTAACGTTTTGTTTAAGAAATTCTTAACATGTTTTTTTGTTCGGTCACACCCTTCAGTATTCCGATAATTTGGAAATCTCTACTGGCAACAGCTAAAGAAATTATGTCAACCACATAGTGCTTGCTTTTAGTATGAACAAGGCTGATGCTGCAGTCGAAAGATCTTACAAATCTGACTATTCTAAAGTTTAATATGTAATAAAATGTGCATGAAATTTTTTGCATTATCGGTCCTTCATGCTGATTGGTTTTACATTAAGTTGAAGGTATTTTAGGGTGACTTGGTTATTTTTACAAATAGTTAAGAAATTAAGATGTTCAAGTTCACACCCTAATTTTAGGTGACCATTTCTTGAAAATTTCGAGGTAGTTGTGCATACAACTTCGCACAACAATGTACCATGTTAGTATTTGGGTCAAATGCAGTCATAACTTTTTTAAGCGATTCAGTAAAGATTTGCTATTGCTCATCTTTACTAAAGGATTTTAAAAACAAAAATGACAGTTTCTGTAAACAAGGACATGCTACTGGCAAAAAAGAGAGCAACATGTTCTGACTTGTCAGATTTTTTTTTTATTACAAATGATACAAAAATATACGAATTTTTAATAATGTTTCATGAGTTAATAAATAACAAGCCCAACTTTTTGTATTCATAAGAATAATGAGTTCTAATTGTTTGGTTTTGTTTTTCTACAGTGGAATCCATATTTTCAAACATAACATTACAAGGTATATATATTACATATAAAAAGGGAATTCAACAAATTAGTACATGATTACAAGACTACATTACCAAAACTAGAGTTATTGCAAAGCGTTGAGAAGTTTCATTTATGAGAGTTAATTGCACTTACATTTCCTGACAATAAGCAGGTCAAGTGCTGTTCAGAAAAATGAAGTGCAGTCTAATGTGCATAAAACAATTTACATTTTGAGGTTGCTCACCTTTATCCCAAATATCCTTTAGGAGGTTTTCATCTCTTACACACATTTCCAACACGTAATTTTCAGTAGTCACATTCTGGTTCAAGGCCCAAAAAAACTCACATCACACTCACGCAAAACTTTGGGTCCCCCCCCCCCCCAGTAACTAAATGCTGATTCAACACAATCAACTACAATGACACATAATTAAACTTCCTAAAAATGCCTATCTAATTAAAACCTCAATAAAAAAAAACTTATATTATACATTTCCTAAAACATCTAAGTTAAAACTGCAACCCATAATTATTTACAACTGCACACCGGTAATTAATTGAAACAAACCAAACCGGACACAACCACTATCCACATTAATCTCAGACCTCTCCCCACTCAGCAACAAGCATACTTTCCTAGCACTTTCAGCCTCTGCCCAGGCCATTTTCAAGGAGTAGACGCAACAGATGAACCTCCGTCGCCACCCTCAAACATAGCGAATGTTCTCTGATATTTACAAGTACGAAGATAAAAAGAAGACTAATGGGTCAGCTAATAGACGACGCCACTGCACTGAGCGGTAAATAACGATGATGAGATGATGCTGAGCAAAACCTAGAACACTCGCTACGTTTGAGGGCGGCGGCGGAGGTTCATCTTTTGTGTCCACTCCTTGAAAATGGCCTGGGCAGAGGCTGAAAGTGCTAGGAAAGTATGCTTGTTGCTGAGTGGGGAGAGGTCTGAGATTAATGAGGATAGTGGTTGTGTCAGGTTTGGTTTGTTTCAATTAATTACCAGTGTGCAGTTGTAAATAAATATGGGTTGCAGTTTTAGCTTAGCTGTTTTAGGATATGTGTAATATGTTTTTTTTATTGAGGTTTTAATTAGATAGGCGTTTTTAGGGAGTTGAATTACGTGTCATTGTAGTTGATTATTTTGAATGGGCATTTAGTTAATGGGAAAAAACCCCAAAAAACGAAGTTTTGTGTGAGTGTGATGTGCGTTTTGGGCCTTGAACTATGATGTGACTACTGAAAATTACGTGAAGGAAATGCGTGTAAGGGATGAAAACCTCCTAAAGGATATTTGGGATAAAGGTGAGTAACCTCAAAATGTAGATTGTCTAAATAGCACGTTAATAATTAAGCAGGTATGTGACTTTTTGACATTTGTCATGCTGTATGAATATATGGTACATCAAACAGTTGAAGAAAAATGCAGTCTAATCCCAGACATCACAAGTTCATTTTGGGCACTTCAAGCAATATCTAAGTACATCATATGATGAATGAGCAAATGCAAATATGGATTTTGACAGATGCTAATCACTTATTTTTTAAATTCCATGGAGCTCATATTCCTCCAGAGGGCCCAGGTGGGGGAAAAAAGCATATCAGAGCTTTTGGGGCAAACAAACAGAGGAAGTGACTTAAACAGTATAATTTACAGTACACATAGCAAACCATGTGCAAAAACTGATGTATTGGTGATAAGCATTAAATGGATGGAGGGAAAAAAATAACATGAACATACAATCTAAAAATCTCATTATATAGAGATAAATTTAATATTTACATATTGCACAGTTCAGTACATCTCTTTGTATACAAGATCTGATCAAACAGTATCCAACCTAAGAGCAGGAAAACCTTCTTAAGTAACCTATTGTGTTCCTGTCCTAGTTCCCTTCAAAGTAGGCACCTTCTGACACTACACAACTGTTCCAGTAGTCTGTTTACTGATTACAACATTTTTTTAAAGTTACTTTTAGGGATTGCTAATAGGTGTTGTGTCATGTTGTTCATCTCCTCTGTGTCTTGAATCGTCTCCCTTAAAGGCGTTCTCAACTTTGGGAATAGCCAAAAATTGCAAGGAGCCAAATCTGGAAAGTATGGGGCTTGCCTCACGTTTGGCCAAAAAAAAAAAACCTGAATGAGGGGAGAAAAACTGGAGAGGAATAGTAACAACATAGTTGCTAGTCACCTTGCTACCACAGAGTAGGTGTCTTCCACCACACTGCATCTTGTTGGCAATGGAGAAATGCCTGGTAGTACTCTTGATTTACAGCATGTACTTTCTCAATCATTTCAGAGTTCCTGCTCATGGAGGGCCTTTCCTGAACACTTTTCACTGTCAACCGACGTTTGCCCACCTCTGAAGCGCCAATACCACACCATGATTTGCGTTACACCTATATAGCTTTATCATTAAAAACCTTTATAATGGTTTGTATTCTTTCAGCTCATGTGTGGCAGAGTTTGGTCAAAATTTAATGCAGATTCTTTGCTCAACTCACTTAGTCATTGAGGCACAAGGCAAAAATGCAAAGAGCATTCAGTTCACAATGAAAACCTATACTGCCAGGCACCAAATGAGCCAGCAAATAGTGATGCAAAAATCCAGGCATGTGCACTAAAGTCCAAGGTCACGCAATACCATGCTCGGTCTAATTTAGGGGAGAGAGGAAAAAACCAAAAAAAAACCGAAGGTCTGAAACTTTTTAATCAGACCTTGTACTTATTGCAATACTTGCAATTACACTAGTGACCAAAGTTAAGCATAGTTTAAAAAAGACATTTTAGAGCAAACGAAAGGGGAAGAAGGGTAATAAAGTACAGAGGACATGAGAATATGCGAATGTGGAAACTATGATGCAATACCATGTGACGAATGATAATTGGCACAAAAGACAAAGCAGCTCATTTGTGGAATTCAGAAAGAGCTGCAAAAATGCAAAGTGACATTTCTTGTCACCATCTCGCCTTGGTAGTAGTACAATCTGTTTTTTATTAAAACGGTATGTCAGAAAGAAAGCAAGTGGAGATGTTTACATGTGTTCGGATTATCGGAATGTTGGAATCCGGCCAGACGCAGAATAAAGTTGCCAGAGCCACTGGTGTGAATCGATCCATTGTATCTAGATTTTGGAGAAGGCACTAATCGTCAACCTACAAATGCATCAAATCCATCCACGAATTACAACAGCTCAGGATGATAGGTATGCGGCACTGAAAGTGAGACGTAACAGGTCAACTTGCTTCAGACCTGTCTGCGGCTGGTGGACCAGCTGTTTCAAGGCAAACAGTACACAGACAACTCAACAAACAAGGACTATACACAAAAAGACCAGCAATTTGTGTCTCACTTTGTCAGTAAGAAATGCTGGGGTACTGTTGTACAGACAACATCAAGACTGGGACAAAAAATCAATGTCCTCTTCTCTGATGAACACAGGTTCAGTCTTGGAACTGACAGCCATCCTGTTCTCACCTGGAGAGAACTTGGAACCCATTATTCCCCCACAACCATCTAAGAAATGCACCATTACATTACAGAGGTGCTGGTGTACTTCTCTGGGGTGGCATTATGTCCAACAGGTGCACACAGCTCCAGGTCTATTCTGGTGGAACTTTAACAGGTCAGAGATAGAGACAGAATCCTTGATTCCTACGCGAGGCTTTTTGGGGTGCTGTTGGCCCAGATTTCCTGTTCATGGATTATAATGTGAGATCTCATGGTGCTGCTATTGTTAATGATTATCTGGGAAGTGAAGATAACCACCGTATGCCATTCCCCGGACATCAACCCAATAGAGCATGTATGAGGTGTATTGGGAGATGCATTGCAGTTCGTCAACCTCCTGCCAGAACTGTGATCTGCTCTTATTTAGGAGTGGGATTTGCTGCTACAGTCTTCTTGTTTCCCCTGTCAACAGCACAAAACATCGGTGTGACACTTGTATCACTGTAAGTGGTCCCCATACACTTCACAAGACTGCTGTATAAAATCAGAAATGGCTCTGAAAAATTCCTACCTGTTTTAACCATTTTGGACTATAGGTATGTTTTCCTGGTTCATCATTTTTTAATGTGATTTGTACTGTGTATTTAGTTCCGCATTAAGTATCTAATGTATAGTAAACAGCCTCTTTCACTGTGCCTTCTCATTTCTGTAATTTAACACTATTTGTTGATTATGTTTACCTTTTGGAACCAGTGTATTTTAGGAATACTGTGTACACACAAGATACAAATGACTCAACAAACAGTTTCCTTCATGGTCTCTGAAACTGAAGTCCTTTCCAATGAATCCCATGGCAGTAAAAGTTGAGGTTCTAAGGGGTTTTCATCTTTTACCCAGGTACAACATTTTGAGTGCCATTCTTCTCCATTCATTGCAGCCTAAAAAGAACATGATCACCGAGATAAAAGTTTTATTCACAAAATATGTGTAAAGTATGTTATTATAACAATGCATCACATGTGCATAGAAAGCATAATTACCATACATTATTTCTTGTACTTCATATATCACAAAAAAAATAGAGATAAATGTTTAAAGGGTTACCTGGTGAAGCCCAATCATTATCATCCTTCCAAAATCTTGGGAAATGAACAGATGACAGCATTTGCCTCTTCCCACGAACTCTCCATTGATGGAAACAATTACTCTGCTCAAAACAATTAGGGGAGCAAGAGGAAAATCATGTGTGCAACTGACATTGTTGAACATAAAATACAGGGTGGTCAAAAAGTCCCCTAGGAGTTTTGATTGACAACTGTACACAAACAGATCTACAGCAATGAGGTTTGCAGAATTTGAAAGAGTAAATATTCGAGTTTTTAACGCCATCTCTTTATAATAGATGGTGTTACGTGCTCTCAAATACCGACGCCGGCTGCAAAACAACTAAACATGTAGTCACCCCAGGAGAAAGCAATATTCGAGTTTTTAACGCCATCTCTTTATAATAGATGGTGTTACGTGCTCTCAAATACTGACGCCGGCTGCAAAACAACTAAACATGTAGTCACCCCAGGAGAAAGTAATGTGCGTGCATTGGTTTTTTGAGACGAAGTCTGTGATTACAGTACAAAGAAATTACCGTCGGACATATGGGAAAGATCCACCGAGTGATTTCAGTATCAGAGCGTGGCAGAAGAAATTCTTGGATACTGGTAGTGTCCTGGACAGGCAAAGAAGTGGCAGACTCTCTGTTAGTGAAGAAACTGTGCAGAGCATACAGGAGGTTTTTGCTCGCAGTCCTAGCAAGTCCACGAGAAGGGCCTATTTACAACTGATTGTTCCACGATCCACACTGATGGGAATGCTTCACAAATGCCCGAAACTAACCGTATACAAAGTGCAACTCCTACACCAGATTAAACCGAATGATGGACCTCAGCGCTTAGCATTCGCTAGGGATATGTTGAAGCGGCTGAAAGTTGACGAAAGTTTCCTACGTCACAATGTTCTCGGATGAGGCAACTTTTTATGTGCACGGAAAAGTCAACACTCAGAACGTTCGTATATGGGGTAGTGAAAACTCACATTCAGTCAAGGAGCAAAGTCCAAAGGCGAATGTTTGGTGTGGGCTCATGCACGATCGTGTAATTAGGCTATTCTTCTTCTCCGAGCCCACAGTGCATGAATAATTACTTGGACATGCTTCAGAACTTTGTGGTTCCTCACCTACAGGATTTGCAACCAAACATCACACTGCAACAAAACGCCTCCCCCCCCACATTGGGGACTTGACATTCACAAATACCTGAACCGTGAGTTTCCTGACAGATGGATTGGCAGAGATGGTCCCATTCCTTGGCCACCATGGTCCCCGGATATCATTCCTTTACACTTTTTCCTCTGGGGACGAGGCAATTTTTTTTTTTTTTTTTTTTTTTTTGATTGAAGGTTTAGCGACCACCGTGAGCAACTCAATGGGCTATAAGCAGTCGCCCGTCCCCAATTTAGGGTCACTGGTTCCAGGGAAGGGAGAGAGCCAGTGCCGTAAGACAAACACAACATCCATGCCTGACCGGGATTCGAACCCGGACCCCTTACGAACGAATGATCAGAGGCCAGCGCCTTAGACCACTGCGCCACCGGGGCGGCTGGGATGAGGCAACCTTTATGTGGACGGAAAAGTCAACACTCAGAACGTTCGTATATGGGTAGTCAAGGACATGGTTTACTGGGAAAGATTAAGCAGCCTTCAGGAGCTCAAACAGAGCATTACAGCAGTGTTTGATAGAATCGATCCTGACATGTTGGAGTGCACATGTAGAGGTGTATTAAGGTAAGATTATTAAACTCGAATATTTACTCTTTCAAATGTCGTAAAAATATTGCTGTAGATCTGTTCAGTTTTGTACAGTTGTCAATCGAAACCCCTAGGGGACTTTTCTACCACCCTGCATTATTTTTATGTAAGATACAGTAGAATATTCAGTAACACGGGTAAGAAAGAGCACATTAGCAAATTTTTATGCAATACCATTTAATGCACATGATATGCTATACAAAAATATGCATATCTGTACAATAAGAAAAATAAAAAGACTTTTTGAAGGTGGAAACTAACCTCCAGTAGGGTGAGTGGTCCCCTCGAATGGCCAAGACTGCTGCGCACTTGTGTGGCATGGAATTGATGAGATTATTGAGAAGGTTTTAGGGGCATCTTTGCCACTCCTCAATGAGGGCAATCTCACATAAAGTCAACGGAGGTGCCGGTGGCACTGCAATCTGTCTGCCAAGTGTTTTGCAGGCATGCTCAAATGGATTCAAGTCAGGGAAGCAGGCTTGCCACTCCATACACTCTATTCCCTCCTCTTGAAGCATGTTGACCACTAGCCGAGCTCTATGAGGTCGAGCATTATCATCCACGAAAAGGAACAAATCACCGATGGCTGCATCATACATCATGACAATAGGTCTGAGAATCTTGTCTCTATATCTCTGGGCTATCAGACTGCCATTTCAGGTGACATACAGGTCTGTACATCTACTGATACTTATGCCTGACCAGACCATCATTCCATGTCCACCATAATGTAATGTTTCCTGCACGAAAGCTGGGTTATTTCATGTGCAGGGTTCCCTCCAGATAAAAACTCATTGATTGTCAGACACCAGACTGAATCTCGTCATCTCAGAGAAGACAATTACGATGTTCCTCAGCTCAGTTTCTTCTCGTGCGGTTAAAGGTACACATAATATTGGTCCACATACATAAAAGGCCACCTTGGTGAAGGTTACTGAGGATAATTTGAATTGACAACTAGCATCCTGTTGATGTGAGAAGCTCTAACTGGAGCTATGTCGCATTTTGCCGCCTGCTCTGACAGGCTGTTAGCAATAAATGATGCCTGTCTCTTGCTGTAGTTGCCCATGAATGACCTTGACTTCTTGGAACACTCTCCATACACTGGAATCATGTCTTCAGTCAGAAAATGGATGGCTTCTGCTACTACCCAGTGTGTCTGACCTGCTTTCAGTCTGCCAATAGCTTTCTACACTGTTAATTCTGGTAAATCATGCTGTTGAGACATTGCTCGAACCGAAGACTTCAAGAAACGGAATGTCAAGATAAATGCGGTAGAATAAGGAAGCTCCCGGAAAAACCTTCATATTTTATCACCAATCAGTGAAATACGCATAGACATAGGTTAAAGGTAGCAAACAAAGTATTCATATTACATAATAAATTAGTGTAATCTAAAATTATGAGGAGGTTTCTTCCCTGCTTTTTTTTCTTTTTAGATGCTTTCAAAATTTTACAACAGTATTTAACATTTTGAAATTTCTTTCATACATTTTTTTACGTTTATATGCTTTTTAAGACCATCCCCTCACAATTGTATAAACAAGGCTCTACTGTGTATCTCTCAGAAATGAATTTTTCCTAATTCTTCATTAAAGAAATTCATACAAAGGAATTTTTTTTTTAAACAGAATTTGTCTTTATGGGTAAAACTTTTCCTATATCAATAACCAATTTCAAAATGCATGCATTAGTTAACCAGTTAGTTAACCAGTAAACTTTCTTAAAAAGGGGGCATTTTAAAGAGTATAGTTAGTTCTAAAGATTTAACATCTAATATGCAAAATAAGAACTTATATACACTGAAGCAGTCAAGAGACCAAGTTGTTCATTCTTCTATACTAAGTGTAATACCGGAAGACATCTGAAAATCAAGACTGCTATGCCAGATATGCAGCTTTAGTGAATAAATATCTGTTCAAAAATAGTTAATCTTGCATCCCAGATGCTTCTCTACAAACCTTATTTGCAACACCTACATAAGGGCTTGTGGAAGAGCATCTGGGATGCAAGATCAACTGTTACTGAAAATATATGTATCCACCAAAGCATGCATGTCTAGCAGAGGCATCTAGCTTTTCAGATCACACCAAACATAACACTAAGCCATTCTCTGAGTGTCAGAGGTTAACTTTACTTACTGCTGATATATTATATGCCTCTATTTCTTGGAATACAGCTCAAGCTTTTCTAACGTACAACACATGCCTCCCACAAGACGTTCCATACTCATTATCTTTCTTGATTTCAGGCATTCCTGAATCTGGTCCTGCATTTCCTCTACTTTCCTCTCTTGCCACTTGGACTCAATAAATTCTTTCAGTTAACATCTCATCACTCGTTCTTTAAACATGTCCGAACAAGCTCAAAATATTTGTCCCTACCCAGAAAACACTTTGCTTCACACAAACTTTGTGTATTTAACATCTCTCCAGCAAACAGACTCCTGTGTCTTTTCTGAAGTACCCAGCTTTCACTACTGTACATCAGAATAGGAATAATTGCACCTGCATGTACCATAATTTTTTATCTTTTTTGATAACCCACCAATCCTTCAAAACCTACCAAAGTAGCTAGGACTTTTAAATCTGAATTCACTTATCTACCAGTTTTACCCTTCTCATTTGTTTTCCCTGTTAAACATGCTTCCTAGATACACAAACACATTCACCTGGTCTAACTCACTACCATTTAGACTGACCTTGTATTCAGCACCAACTGTTCCTTGCTCAAAAGCCATGACCTTGGTCTTCCCCTTACCTATGTTCAGTTTGAATTTATTGATACTCCATTCATCCAGTACAACACAAAAATTCCTAAGATGCAAAACAGTAGTGTCTATTTTTGCATCATATGAGAGGCATGCATCCATTCATAAATACGAGGGTTGTACAGAAAGTAATGCAAAAGTAGGCATAGCTTTTTTATTAACTGACAGAGGTTCAAATTGCACACGTTGGTACAGTAACTCTTTCTCTATACAAAGGTACTACTCAACATAGTCTCCATCACAAGCAATGCATTTGCGCCATCGTTGAACCGAACTCTCAAATGCTCTTTGAAAAATTCAGGTGTGGACTGTTGTACCCACTTCTTCACAGCCACTTTCACCTCATCTGTGTCATCAAATCGTTGTCCCCAGAGGCTGTCCTTCATTGGATCGAACAGGTGGAAGTCGGAGGGCACCAAATTTAGGCTGTATGGTGGACTACCGGCTAGCCTAATTAGCTGATCACCTCATTTCTTACCAAAGATGTGTGTGGTTTTGCATTGTCATGGTGAATGTGGATCCTTTTCAGATTGTTGTTTGGTCTCTTCCTCCTTATGGCTTCTCTAAGCTTTTTGAGTGTTTCAATGTACCGCTCGCTGGTTATGGTGTAGCCACATTCCAGAAAATCAAGGAGAATGAAACCCCTGTCATCCCCCAAAACAGTCACCATGACTTTCTGTGCTGATCGCTGGCTCTTGAACTTCTTAGCCCTTGGTAAAAGGTGCGACACCATTCCATGGATTGATTCTTCGTTTCCAGATAGTAAAGATACGCCCATGTTTCATCTCCTGTCACCAGATCGGAAAAAAAAAACCAGTCTTCAAACACTTCCAGCAGATCAGAACAGACTTCCACCCTTCTCTCCTTCACACCGGGTGTCAACTGCCAAGGTACCCACTTTGAACACATTTTCCGATACCTTAAGTCTTCCACCATCTTCTGTATGGAATTGTGACCACAGTGCAGCTGTGCAACAAGCTCACGGATTGCGACTTGTCTCTCCACATGAATCAATTCATCCACTTGTTGATGATTCGTGTCAGTGGTCGCAGATGATGGTCTCCACTGCGTGGCTTGTCTTCACAATGCTGGTTTCCCTTCTTTAAACTACTTCATCCATCTGTGCACAATGCTCTTGCCAATGGTGTCATTTCTGTAAACATCCTGTAGCCTTCTGTGGGTGTCTGATAGCTTTCCTTTGTCAAGAACTCAATGACGTCACATTGCTTCTGCTTGGAATCCATTATTTACCTGCAATGAAGAACGGTTACTATAGAGGAAGAGTTACTCTACCAACATGTGGCAATTTAAATGACCTCTGTCAGCTAATAAAAAAGTTATGCCCACTTTTGTAATACTTTCTGTACAACCCTCGTACATACACTCAACAGCCATGGAGATACAACACAACCATGTTTACCTCTTACACTAATGTAAAACCAATTCAATAAATCACCACTTGCAGGTACACACAGATTATTTTCAGCAACTGTTGCTTTCACACATTACAGTCAATTAATGATTATACCATAATTGCACATATTTGCAACACCTATATAATAGCTTACAACTTGCGTAGTCCCAGACAAGGTTGTGTGATGTCTCCATAGCTGATCAATACACTTATGAATTCATGCATGATACCAGAATAGACAATAGTAGTTTATGTCTTGGATATTTTCATGTGTGCAGGTTGTTGTATGCTGATGAGAGGCTTGTTGTTTAAGAGCAAAAGTGAGTCACTGAGTATGTTTTCCACAGTAAATGAAGTAGGTATAAGTTCACACTATAAAGAAAAACAACAACAAAGTTATGGTTTTTGAGCGAGGAAGTTATTAACCAAATGAAAGAGCAGTCTAAATGACAGAGAGTTAGACCAGGTAAATGAGTTTTGTGTTTAGGAAGCATGTATACATACATATCATTAAGCTGTTCTCTGAGATTCAGAGGTGAACTCCTCAAAGAAAGACCATCTACCAAGTAACCATTTACCTGATGGAACTACAATTTACTTAAAAGTTGGTGTATCAAATGTCTCCCTTTACCACGATCTTTGCACAGTGCACAAGCTTCATTAACATCCATCACATGCCACACACAAGACCTTTTGTATTTTATACTCAATCTTTTCCTCATGCAGACATTCCTGAATCTGGCACTTCCATGATTTCCTTGACCTTCCTCTACCTTTCTTTTCTGCCACTTGGGCTGAAAAAATTCTCGTAGTCAGCACCTCATCACTCATTCTTTCAACGTGGCCAAACCACCTAAGAATTAGTCTCCACCTTACTAACATGTTGCTTCACATTACACACCTGCAACACATTTTCATTCCTCACATAATCACAGCCTGTCTTGCCACAAACCCACTGTAAGTAACATCTCCCCAGCCCAGAAATGACCCCTGTCTTTTCTGTAGTACCCAGGTTTCACTGCTGTACATCAGAGTAAGAACAATTACACTTTTATACACAGCCATTTGGGACTTTCTTGAGAATTCATCATTCCTATAAATTCCTCCTAAGGTAGCTATGATTTTCAATGAAGAATTCACTCGCCTACTAATTTCACCATCTGATTTTAGGAAGCATGTTTGACAGAGAAAACAGATTAGATGGTGAAATTAGAATGCAAATGATTTCAGCCTTGAAAGTCATAGCTGTTATAGGCAGATTTCACAGGTCTAATTGGGCTGTCAGAAAAGATCCTGAATGGCTGTGTATGAAAGTGCTCTGGTTCCTATTTTGATGTATGGTAGTGAAACCTGGGTTCTGCATTAGAGGCACTGCAACTGTTTGTTTGCTCCAGAGATGTGCTGCTTATGGGGGAAGGGGACTTTTGGCAAAACTTGTACTGATAATGTGCAGAATAAAGATGTGCAGCAGGTGTAGTGTCAGACAAAACATCATTATTGAGCTAGAGACAAATATTTTGAAGTGGTTTGTCCATGTGAAAAGAATGAGTGAGGAGAATTTATTCAGCCTAAGTGGCAGAGAAGAAATGTAGTGAAAGGCAGAGAAAATTATGTAAAGATTACCTGAAAGTGAAAAAAAAAAAAAATTATGTAAAATACAAAAATGTGCTGTGTGAGACGTGACAAAATTTGGTTATCTGCCAAGATTGCTATATATGGAGACATTTGATACATCAACAATAAATAAAATCTAACATCAATAACTTTTGGCAGATGATCTTGCTTTAAAGAGCTAACTTCTGAATATCAGAGAACAGTCTAGTGATATGTATGCACACATGTAAATAACCTAAACCAGATCTAAGTTATGACAAAATATACTACAACATACTAGACAGGCTGGCGTGGGTGTCAACGAATACACCCGGAGAACATTTGCTGAAGTTTGGAGGACATGGTGCGATGGTATGGAGATGATCCACATGGTATGGGGTTTTCAACCTCCAATGGTTTGTGTTGGAAACTATTGATAGTACAAGATTACCAACCTTATCATTTTGGACAATTCTGCACTCACTACCATGTGTGTGAGTGTGGCTGCTTTGTTTCTTTCTTTTCCCCTGCCAGACCCATCAGTTATGCTGCGAGTACCGTTACAGACATGAACTGGTTCGTGAACAGACAGCAGTTACAATGAGCAGTGCACAATCAACACACTTTTTTGGTTGGTAATGCATGTTACCCACACAATACAGATATAAAAAATGGAATCACTTCACTAAATTATTAAAACCCACAACATTAATATATACATACAGCAATGCACAAATCTGTAAAAAAAATCTTTACCTTTAAGTACATTAGAGATGATATGATAATACAAAAACCAGCCATTAAGGTAGGCAGCAAAATACAACATGGTGTTCCCATACTATGAAGAAAAAAATATACACATATACATACATATTATATATATACCATGAAAGAACAAAAAGGGGGAAAAACTAAATGCAAATAAACATCACATGGGCAATTTTCTTTTATGAAAACATATTATTTAATGCACCTGAATTTGATTAATTTTTTCTTATGTCTGATAAGCACTATTTACTTTGCTATCAATTTAACAAAGATAAACAGGGCTAAAAGTATTGACCTAAAACAGTAATGAAAATTAACAAAACTGAGAGAGAGAGAGAGAGAGAGAGAGAGAGAGAGAGAGAGAGAGAGAGAGAGAGAGAGAGAGAGAGAGAGAGAGAGAGAGAGAGAGAGAGAGAGAGAGAGAGAGAGAGAGAGAGAGAGAGAGAGAGAGAGAGAGAGAGAGAGAGAGAGAGAGAGAGAGAGAGAGAGAGAGAGAGAGAGAGAGAGAGAGAGAGAGAGAGAGAGAGAGAGAGAGTTTTAACAAGTTGGACAATGGTCAGAAATGATCAAAGAACACTATATCCAGGATTTTTTTTTTTTTTTAGAGTGAGTGCTCTACAGAAACCATACATCATGCAGAAGTCAGAAAACACCCACACACATTTTAACATGAAACTCCAACACAGCATTGATTTTGAGTAGAAAGAACAACTTGATGACTTGCAACATATTACTAGTACACAAGAACAAGTACGTACAGAAGGTTGTTCATGATCCACGGTAATTATTCACACAAGTGAATGTGATACAACCAGTATGCAAAGCAAGCTGTAGGCTAGCATGTATGTCAAAGTCACTCTTAATCGTGAAATATCCTAAACCGCTATATCCTAACACAGACGATACCTCCAAAAATACCAGACTTCTGGGAGGAATACATCATAACCCTATTTGATGCGAAATATATTCACAAATAATAAAAGTGTGCAAAGCTTGTGATTCAACATTTTGAAGAAAGGCATCCAGGCTGTATTACATAACAAAGGAATTTCGAGCGTGGAAACCTCCTGGTTAGTATAAAATCGCTAAATCTAAGACCCGGTACAAGTTAACTTGTACAAAATTCTAGCAGATAATGCTTACCTTGGCATTCCTTTCTAGCGATGGGAACATTTCACGCACGTGTTTTCCGGTCTTTGTTGATGTTATTGTCCTAAAGTCCGTTGTATGCGATGACTAACTTTACTTCTCACACTTTTCGCTGGGTATACTATTTGTATCTTTGCCTTAGGATTCAAACACATCAATTTTTACCGTTCTTTATACTCGAAATTTTCGCCCATCCTCTGGAGCGTAGCGACTTTACCACTGAAGTTTGTGGTTAACTTCGCGCTAATGGAGTCCGATACTCCTTGTTGCCATTCGTTGGATATATCCAGGAAAGTATATTTTTTAGCCTGTTGTTAGATGTGTGTGTGTACGCTCGCCGTATCAAGTTTACTATGCTGTTTTTTTTATGTATCACTGGATGGTGCGACGAATATGGTATCAGTACAGGTATGTAAGTTGCTTTTCTTAACACAGTATTCAAAACTATTCTTGTTTTTCTTTAGTTGAATGTCCAGGAAGGATAGGCGATTATCCTCTTCAAACTCAATAGTTAGCTCTATGGTGTTACAGATTTTGCTAAACTGCTGTGCTAGATCTTGTATCTCGGCTTTGTTAAGTTTAGACATTTTTGGCATCCCTGCTCCCATTGGAGGGTTTGCATTTTTTATTTCAGTTGGTAACGTGCTGTGGTTCCTTATATTAGCCAGGAAGGTAAGTTGTTTGTCGGTGGGATATTTGTTGATGCTATCGCACTGTAGCTCTGAGATGGCCGCCCGCATTTTATCATTATATAATGGGAGCAATGGGAGCAGGGATGCCAAAAATATTCTCAAAAATTAAAACACATAAAGAAAACACACCTTTAAGACTGAATCTATCGAAAAAAAACTCACCACTCATCAACCTAGAAAAAAATATATACAACTATCTATCCCCAATATTTATGAGGAATCAATATACATTAAAGAATAGCTATGAGTTTATAGAAAAAATCAAATTAATTAATCAAGACCTAGAGCAAATAACTATGGCCTTCATGGACGTTAAAGCGTTATACCCAAACACTCCTGTCGAGCTAGCCATCGAATTGATTATGCAACAACTAAGCATCAACAAAGAACTAAACTTGTCACAACTGAAAGAGCTAAAGAATACCTTATATTTCATCAAGGAAAACAACATCTTCCATTTTGAAGGAAATATATTTAAACAAACGCAAGGTGGCCCTATGGGATCCCCATTATCGGCATTATACGCAGAAGTGATTATGGCATACCTCGAAAAAGAAATTATTCAAAATTTACCTGAAAAACCAATACTTTATGCTCGATATGTAGACGACATTATTATAATGTCTAAACTTAACAAAGCCGAGCTACAAGATCTAGCACAGCAGTTTAGCAAAATCTGTAACACCATAGAGCTAACTATTGAGTTTGAAAAGGATAATCGTCTATCCTTCCTGGACATTCAACTAAAGAAAAACAAAAATAGTTTTGAATACTGTGTTCAGAAAAGCAACTTACATACCTGTACTGATACCATACTCGTCGCACCATCCAGTGATACATTAAAAAAAACAGCATAGTAAACTTGATACGGCGAGCGTACACACACACATCTAACAACAGGCTAAAAAATCAAGAGCTAGAGTTTATCTCGAAAATATCACAAGAGTATGGGTACCCGAGCAAGCTAATTAATAAATGGATAGACGAGAGTAAAAAGCATATGACTCAGAGTAAAGAAGGCCAAGAAGTGCACAACCAAAGGAAGATGAGGAATAAAAAATTGAAATACATTGGAAGTTTCCCATACTTGGAAGGAGTGAGTAAAGAAATCAATAGGCACTGTGCTAAATATGACTTACAACTAGGAAGCTCAGTGCACACCGTGAAAAGTATGACTGTCAACAAAAAAAACAGAGGAAAAAATGCTAGAAGAATCAAGAACCTACGAAATTCCAATTGCACACATACCCGCAATATCGTACATTGGAAGTACAAAAAACAGATTAAAAAAAAAAGACTTAAACAACACATATCTAACTGGCAAAAAAAGAAAGAAGCCAAAACTGCTTTAGTGCAATTCTGCATGGAAAACCGGACATTCCCAAGATTCGATGAAATTAAAATGCTAAAAAAGAATAAAAGATCGGAAAGGCAAATGAGGAGGGAAGAAGCAATATTAATCTATAAAAATAAAGCAAGGGTATGTAACCAGAACGACCCTAGCACATTATCGGGCCTGTGGAAAGAACTAATAAGACAAGAAAAACAACAACAAAAGAAAAACCGGCAAAAAAGACAAGAAAACCAGGATAGGAGAAAAAAAAAGTTGTTTTAATGAAACATAGATGGCGCCAGCCGGGCTTGATAACGAAATATATCCAGGAAAGTATATCCGACGAATGGCAACAAGGAGTATCGGACTCCATTAGCGCGAAGTTAACCACGAACTTCAGTGGTAAAGTCGCTACGCTCCAGAGGATGGGCGAAAATTTCGAGTATAAAGAACGGTAAAAATTGATGTGTTTGAATCCTAAGGCAAAGATCCAATGAGTATACCCAGCGAAATGTGTGAGAAGTAAAGCCAGTCATTGCATACAACGGACTTTAGGACAATAACATCAACAAAGACCGGAAAACACGTGCGTGAAATGTTCCCATCGCTAGAAAGGAATGCCAAGGTAAGCATTATCCGCTAGAATTTTGTACAAGTTACTTTGAAATATCACATGTAAAAGAGAATAGTAGAATGATTAGAGCTATATAATAGTCAGAATTAGAACTACTAATTGGAATTGACTGGTACAAGTTGTTCTAAAGCTGTCATCTGGAAAATGAAGATGTTGATATTCAGACTAAGTTCAGCGACACAAAGCAATGCAGCAAAGATGGGAGTGTCTGTAGGAACAGTTAACACCACAATACACAGAGATTTAAATCAACAGAAACATCACAAAAGCTGTATACACAAGCTTCCCCTGAGGTACATTTCTGAGAGAGACTGCCTGAAAAAAAGCTCTATGAAAAACATGTGGCTAGCAAAAGGTGGAAGTATGCGATTACCTTGGACAAAACACATACATTTACCTATCAGACTGTAGCAAACCCTGTGAAATTTACTATTGGCAGGATGGCATCAAGGCTTTTCCAAAACAGTATTGATAATTCAATGAAATTTTCCTTCAAAGCTTTGTGATTGTTGCTGGATTCTTGTACCAGGACAAGCTGTAGATTCATCAAGTGGTTAAAAATGCCAAAGTTAACTCAGCATGTTATCAGATAGATTTTGATGCCACTTTACAAGCAGGAAGTGCTGTATGGTAGTGACAAAACTGGTACACATCCATCAAGATAAAACATAAAAATAAATCGAAATTTCTTAAACCACATGGATCGGGATTCGGGAATACCATATAGCAACATCCCTGTTGAATCCTCCAATGCCCTTCCAATGGATTTCTGCAACTTTGGATTATTTGAAGCATGTTCTTCAGCAGAGATGACCACGTACAAGATATGGTCTTGGAAAAGCTTGCGAGGAGGAGTGGGACAATATCAGGATGACTACATTTCAAACCAGCCTTGTAAGGTGGAAATTGTGTTGTAAATCAATAGTGGAAATGAAGGGCTATCAGATCAAAAACCATCGCCGGTGGATAAAATGTTTTTCACACCCCCTGTCACCTGAAAATCGCTATCGTAGATCGTGAATGATCTTCTGTACCAGAAGGGGGGGGTGAAAGAGTAATGCCATATCTGAGTTATTAAATCAGACAGACACAAACCCATGCATCTCTGCCACCTACCTGCAATGTTTCCCTGCAACAACTTCTGCATAACATTTCAAGCCAACTGCACCCTCACAGCAGCAATGAACCACATTTAAAAATTAATTTCTTAGCACACAGGCCAAGTTTCCCCCTCTTTTGGTAATTCAAACTTTTGTTTATAACACTTATGCCTTTCTAAGTGTGGCACACCACCACTTTGGGGGTGGAGGGGTAGCTCTCATCTTTATTTGCCTGCAACTCAAAAACTACAGGAAATAGAAATTTGTACAGACACTCATATGTTCAGGATATCTACTACCCCAGTTGCAGAATTTTGCTAAGCTGTCTGCAACACAGATATTGGAAACCCAAAATTAGTATGTGGACACTCTCCCCTACCCATCCCGAAAGCCCTGAAGTATATATATGTCTGTCTTTCATTCCTTGCCACAGTCGGCAAGCTTTGATCAGCTGTTGTTTTACTTTTGAGTGCTTATATGGCCCAATTTTAGAATTAATATGCATTAAGATTTTTGATGCTCAGTGAATCTCTAAATTTTGACTGAATTCTGTTTTCTGTGCTAAAGCCACGTTCACATGGTACGTTTCTTAAACGCAACATAAGACATTTAAAGCAGAACCTTTTGACACTAATGGAAATGTGTGCTTATAAAACTCATACAAAACTTTGGACATTGGTACATGTACTCTTCATTTTTTTCAGCTATGTTTTAATAGTGAATATTCCATAACTGCATCTTCATTCATTTTTGAAAAAAAAAAAAAAAAAAAAACAACAACTGGTCTGCCAAGCTTTTCGTCCACCAAAACTTGTGTGTGTGTGTGTGTGTGTGTGTGTGTGTGTGTGTATTGCTTCAGAGATTCAAGCTCTACACACTCAAACTTCAAAAAGAGTTCCATTGTGGAGGAAGGAAATCTGCAATCTATCTCAATCACAAAAGATAAAATAAACCTTCACTGGACATTGTGATGTGCAAGTTTAGTACTACAAGGGTCAACTAATTTATTATTTTTGAACACGTTTCCCTTCAGCTCTGAAAAAAAAAAAAATCTTGAATTTTATGTATGAGATGTTTGCAGTTCCCATAATTGAGACTTGGTTGATTCAACCATTCTTCTCTGATATGATGAATGTGCAGTTTTTCCATTTGCAACTATTTATGGAAGGAAAATGACATTTGATTCAGGACACTGGGAACATCGCAAAAAAAAAAAAAAAAAAAAAAAAAAAAAAAAAGATTACGAAATTTTTTTCTCCGTGTCTGCCTTCCGTTTTCGGAAATTTTCCCTCCATTTTCAAGCTGAAACACAATCAGTTATTGAACTAAATTATTTTACAACACTTAGCAGAGGGAATATCGCGAGAGAAAAAAATTACAATTACAAATTAAATCTGCAGTTCGTCTAACTTCACTTTTCGAAAGTAATTATCTTTAGTTTCGAGAACGATGCAAATGATGACAACAACGTCAGAGTTTCTCGAATCTGCGGAAGGAACTTGTGCCTAAAGTTTACATGGAAACTTTTGCTCCGTCGAACTTCCGATATCGGAAATTGTTGTCTACACTTTCAAGATGAAATACAAACATTTATGCAATAAATTGATATTTAGTAACAATACTAGACAGAGGAAACTTCGTGAGAAAAATAAATTATGATTGCAGGAAAAATTTTCACTCCATTTAACTTTCGTTTTCGGAAGTTCTGAAAAACGGCATACCGTTCCCCAGACGGAAAACGACAACTCCCCTCACACACACGCACGCACTAATCCTCCAAAAAAAAAAAAAAAAAAAAAAACATTTTCAGTTTTTTTTTTTTTTTTTTTGCATTGATCTCGAGTATAACCGAAATATGGTGAAAAAAGCGGAATTCTGCGAATCCGAAGAAGTATCTCATGCTTGATTCCTAACAGTCAGCGATATGCAAAGCGAACTGCTCATGCGTCTACATATGGAAGCCGATTCACGTGTCCATAAACTGGTTATGTTCCCAACATGAACAATGTATTCAATTGCATATTTGGAACTCTGAACGGTCGTTTTCTAGCGCACATATTTTTACGAAGGATACGTTTTTAACGCGCAAATTTTGCGAGTGGTCCAAAAACGGACCCAAGATAATATATATATATTTTTTTTTTCCTAAAAATTTCTTTAGGCGGGATGCGGGTAACAACTTTATTTTGGCGGGAGTTTAAATTTTTCTACGGGAATCCCACCTTGAATTTTAACCCCGATACAATAATCAGGAAGTTTCTTCTAAAGAACAAAAAAAAATCCTTTTTGGAGATAAAATATTTCAGAAAAAACTTCCTGATTACAGTATTGTATTTATACTATGCTATAACCAGGAAGTTTCAGGGCACAAAATTTTCTGTCACCCACTTGCCACTGCCGATCGAAAATCAATTTTTGGCGAGGAAAAATAAATTTCAGGTGTTTTCTATTCAACTTCGTCAAAAATATGTTGCCGATGTCCGGCGCGTCCCATTTCTTTACGCTTGTATTGCTATCGAATCCGCCGGATGTCATAGGTGAGAGTTATTACACATATCTATGCCCCGCCCCATACGGGAGAGAGCACAGTTGAGGACACAACTGAAAAATATGAAAGAACAGTATCCTATAGTTTATTTGCATTTTGACAGAAGCGCGAACTCAATCCATCACATACTGTCGCATCAGTAACGATAAAAGATGTTAGGCTTAGATAGTCGTGACGCATTTTGTAAAAAAAATATATATATAGTACCTGGGCTTTGCTATGCAAAATATGAAAGTTTTGTTACTTTCCCCTGTTATATGTTGGACAGGGAAAGCTATGAATAAATAACAGCCATACAAGATAGCTGCAAAAATGCAAATAAAGTGGAAGTGGCTTTCCCACCGAACATCGGCCACATATTTTTGACAAAGTTGTATGAATAAAGGAAAAAAATGTGAAAAAATATAATTTCTGCTAAAAATACACTATTAGAAATGCTTAAGCAGCGGGGCGAGGAAGCTATGGATACTAACAGTCGCACACGAGAGCAGTGAAAGCGTAAACAAACAGGAAGGCACTTTCGCGCCGAACAGCGGCCACATATTTTTGACGAAATTACATGATTGAAAAAACATGTGAATTACAGTTGTAAATGAATTTATGGCACCTCTATTCATATTGTATTGTGGAATTAACTTTTTACGGGTCTTATTGAGGTTATTATTAAAAAAAGTTGGTCAAATTTTTGAACTAAAGCCTAGTTCGTCATTAGGACTACGTCACTGGAGTAATTGCTGCAGTGGCGGCTTTTCAGGTGAAGTAAGTGAAGTGCCTCTTCATCTAATTTACTTAAAATAAAGTTTTTTTTTTTTTTTTTTTTTTTTTATAATATATTCTTTTTTGCCTTTATTCAGTTCCAAAATACTCAAAATTTTGAATAGATATTAATTCACATGGCGCGCTCAATACGGAAAACAAACCTTATATGCAAAACAGTGCAAGGGAAGAGCCGAAATGAGAATGCTTAAAAGTCTGCATTTTTGGCCGAGTTGTCATGGTAACCGTGACGTCATCCTCCCCAATCTGCTCGCTCAAGTGAACTGTTTCACCTTCAGGCACCTTAGCTCTGCATCTTTCAGTTTTTGAGCATGAAGTTGTGAGAGACCACGGTGGAGTGGGCGGACTACCAGGGTACCTTGCAATCTACTAGGGTTTTTTCCTTGTGGTGCTATGGTACATTATTTTCCAAAAGGAATTTGTTCTTTCATGCTTTGTGATTATTTGTTAAAAGGTTTAGCTGATATTGTAGGTTTGTGTACCATTTAACTGACAGTAATAGTCTCTTCAGATGCTCAAAAAGATCTTCACAGAGTAGAATTAAAAGAAATATTGGCAAAAAACAATTACCCCTCCTCTTATGCTGAGAAATTATTCAGACAAGTGCCAAAAAAAGAAGCAGGAAATAAACAACTTCAAATTCACCAGCAAAATTACGTACCACAAGGGACTTTTCGAAAAACTGAAGAGGATCGGAGCAAAATATAATATCAGGCTTGCTCCAGATCTAAGTAACAAATTAAAGAAATTCCTGCCAGCTTTAAAGCAGAAAGAAGTGGACATCCAATTGCAAGAAGGATTAATATATTGCATCGACTGTAACTGAGGACTCAGCTATATAGGAGAAACAGGGAGAAGTATTAAAGTCCGAATGAAAGAACACCAAGCAGCTATTAGGAACATTAGTAACAAAACAGGGTTAGACAGACATGTACAAGCAAGTGGACACTCCATAAATTGGGACTCATTAAGAATAATCGCCCACCAGTCAAACTTAGTAAAGAGGAAACTAGAAGAAGGGATCGAAATAGCACGAAGAAGAAGTACCATAATTAACAATAATTGCGGTTGGACTCTTCCAACTGAGTGGAAGCAACTACTCCAGTGACGTAGTTCTGATGACGAACTAGGCTTTAGTTCGAAAATTTGACCACCAACTTTTTTGAATAATAACCTCTACAAGACCCGTAAAAAAGTTAATTCCACAGTACAAGTGAATTACAATTTCTGCCATCAGAAATGTTTGTTTAAGCAGCAGAACAAAATAAAATTAGAAAACAGATTCACTCATTTGCTTAAAAATTCATAAAACTAGCCTGTTGATCTGGTTGATTTATCATGAAATAAGAATTGAGGGGTGTATATGGACTGGAGAAATATTTTTCTATATTCCACCCTCGAGAACGGAGTCCCCACGTAATCCCATCCCCCCACCCGCCATGGTTACGGCTGTGCCGAGATGTGCCTTGACCACCCACCCACACGGCACTGACATTTCATCTACAGGAGGAAGGCAGGGGTGGGGGAAACGGAAACGGTACTTGAATCCACTTATTTGTCCACAGATTTGTTAAGCAAAGCTGTAGAAAAGAAAAAAAGGACCTTTTTTTTTTCGTTTTGATGCAAATTATATCGGAAAAGAGTAAATTGACCTGTAAAATTTGTTGTTGAGCAATCTGCAACGGCCGTCGCCAAGCGTCGCACTGTTTCTGCGACTGGGTCTACTACTAAAAAAAAGTTCATGAAAATCTGTAGTAAAGTGGCAGAAAGTTCATTCATTTTTCGCCGATTTGATGTGAAATAACCCAACTTAAAAATACCATCATATGTCATTCAGGCAAAAAAAACCAACAACAACCTCATTTTAAAAACAGTCAGCACAATAGGTCTCAATAAGGAAATGTCTTCCCACATCAGAGCTGCCAACTTTTTGAGAGATCTACCAGTAATCACCCAAAAGCAAGAGATGTATACCAATGATATAGCATGAGTACCATCATATTACGTTTCAAAGTTTATGTTAGTACACTTACCTTAGAAATTGCATTCCATGCACAAAACAAAAATTGTCTTTTAAATTGTTAAAGCTTTTAAAGTGATATCATAAAGCAGGAGTGGCCAACTCATGGCTCGCCATGTGCCACTTTTGATGTAGATAATCTTGAACGTGCCACTCTACCTTAACCTAACCCCTCCCATCCACGGTTGCCAGAAAGGATACAAAAATTATGTATCTCTCTATACTTCAAATAAAATAGTACTGACGGGGAGAAAAATATTGTTAAACCAATACTATTGTAACAGAACACTAATAATAATAATCATTCAAGAACTAGTTTTGTTTTGTTTTTGATTGGAGGTTTAACGACCACCTTGAGGAACTCAATGGGCTATAAGCAGTCGCCCGTCCCTAATTTAGGGCCAGTGGTTCCAGGGAAGAAGGAGAGCCAGTGCCGCAAGACAAACACAACATCCATGCTTCACCGGGATTCAAACCCCGGACCCTTTTCGGACGAATGATCAGAGGCCGTCGCTTAGACCACTGCGCCACCAGGGCGGCCAAGAACTAGTTTACTAGTATGTTTAAAAACACAAATTACTTGCAAAGAAAGAAACATATTCCAACATTGTATGATTACATTTCCATTCACATGAAACAAACCCAGCTTAGTTCTTAGTGAGGCTTTCGGATGTCTTTCCTCTTCACCAGTTCTTCAATGTTGGGATTCAGAGATGAAGTAGCAAGAACCAGATTTTTGAGAGGCTGATCAGTGAGTGCTGAATGGTACTTATTTTTCACCAAGTTCATGATAGAAAAAGTATTTTCACATATGCATGTCAACTCAGACCTGCAACAATAATGCAGGGCCATGTCTCATAGTGCAGGAAACTAAGGGAGGGGGGGGGGAGATATTTCCAGAAAGTGGCAAATTCCTGGCTGGCTGGATTTCCAAGAACCTCCTTGAACTTACTGAGAATTGCAGTGTTATTCTGAAGCTCCAAAATTTGTCTGCACATCAGTAGGATAGTGAATGATGTCCTCGATAGAAAGGGAGAAGGGGTTTGTGAAAAGGAGATTTTGTTTTTCGTTTTGGAAGTCTGAAAACCTGGCTTCAAATGAGTTTTTCAAATCAGAAATATGTTGCTGATATTTAGAAAAGTCTGGAATCCCACCAAACTCAGTTTGTGACAGTTTGTTTCAATCAAGCAGAATGTGCGAGATCATGCCGAGAAAGATGCATTCCAAGAAGAACAAGTTTTGCGTTAAAAGCCTCAACTGAGTTGAATAAAACTGGGAAAAGATTATTTTTACCGTGCAAACTCAGATTTAAGTTGTTAAGGTGGCCCACGATGTCGGTCACAAATGCAAAATCACATAGCCAAATTCCAACCTTTAAAGGCAGGCACTCATCAGAAAGTTCATCGTTTTCTTTGAAAAACTTCAGCACGTTATCTTTTAGTTCCGAAAATCTTTCCAATGCAGTTCCTTGTGACAGCCAACGGACTCTAAAATAAAGCAGAATTTCCCCTTGGTGTTAATCTGCTTCCAGGAGTTTCCGGAATTCCCTTCTGTTGAGTGCTCGTGCGCAGATTTTATTGATACATCGAACCACTGGGTCCATTACAGAAGACAAATTCATGTCTTTGGCACAGAGGGCTTCTTGATTAATAATGCAGTGGTATTTAAAAATCTTACATCACAAATAATCTTCCAATAAAACCACAAAACCTTTTACTTTGCCAATCCTAGCAGGAGCTCCATCTGTGCACACACTATCCAGTTTTCTTCAGTTTAAATTGCTATTTTCAGTAGCTGTTTTTACTTTTTGAAAATATCATCTCTAGTAGAAACCAACTGACGCAAGCCGAGAAGCTCTTCTGACACATCAAATTGTTTGCTGATACAACGCACACATACACACAGAGCTGAGCAGTATAAATTATATCATACCTCTCATCTACAGCGAGGGGAAAATATTTGCATGTGCTGATGCAAGACAATATTTGTTTGGTAATGTCCTCGGACATTTCATCGACCCGCCTCACGAAAGTATTTCTTGACAGAGCAACGTCATCCACAATTTTAATGACCTTCAAATCTCCAGTAGCTTTTGCAAAGTTCACGAGACTTGGCTTTATTTCTTCTTTTCCATCAGAGTACAGCTTCTTTTTCTTGGCATTAAAGAGGGCAGTTTCATATGATGTTTTCACCATTGTCATCAACTGATCACTTTTTTTCTTAAAAATTGTTTGTTGTCTCCTCAGAGAGTCTTTCCTCTTATTTAAAAATTCTGTTCTCATAACTGAACCAATTGGATAATGTGAGCTTATACACTGAGTGGCCACTTTATTATGACCACCCCCTCAGTACTTCATTGGGTCACCTTTTGCCTTTAATACTGCATCAATTTTTCGTGGCATGGACTCCACGAGATGTTGATAGTTGGTTTGTGGAATCTGAAACCATGCTTGATGAATAGCACTTTCCAGGAGTGTGAGATGGCAGGGTTGTGGATCCAGCTGTCTGATGGCTCGTTCGACTTCATCCCACAAATTCTCAATGGGGTTGAGATCTGGAGATTGTGGGGGCCACCTAAGCAAAGTAAACTCACCGGCATGTTCCTGAAACCAATCCTGTACAATACTCAGGGTTCGTACACTTTTGGGGGGAAAAAATTCAAAGACTTTCCAGGCCTTTTCCAGGACATATACAAAAAAATTCCAGGATGATTATTACTCTTTACAGTATCATGTTAAAATTATGTTTTAAAAGTAATTTCAAAGTAATAAAAATGATGAAAGATGCAAATAGATGAATGTGCTTTATGCAAATGGATCAAGTTTATCAAGCACAAGATCGTAAAGAACAGATTCTGTTCTTATGCCCTGACCTTTGAATTCAAGTTGGACCATTTTCTACAAGGGTAGGTTTCTCCTCCCTGATAGATAACATACCAAAACTTTGTTGCAATCCAATAGATTTTATGTGAGTAAACATTCCTAAGCTTGGAGAACAAATACTGCTCTTATGTCTTGGCCTTTGAATTTAATTTTTACCATTTTCAACAGGGTAGGTTTCCAGGTTGTACCCAACAGCATACTAAAATTTTGCCGAAATCCAACCGCTTTCATGCGAATTATTGTACAGACAAACCCAAAGCATCAACGTTTCTGCAACCATAGTTCGAAAGGGTTAGTAATTTCGAAAATAAAAACATAACGAACAGCGCGAAAACTAGCTCATAAATAGAATATTTGAAACTAGAGTATGCACTCTCAATTATTAGGGATGGTAGAGGGGAAGGGAATAGAACTGTCCAAAATTAGCATGTTTTCTTTGCGCTAGGCGCTTAAGCACGGCTGAATTCCTTCAGACCCTACCTACCCCCAATGTTCAAATGATTGAAATGTGCTGATCTTCATGGAATGAAATGGTTGATCAGCTATGATGACCACATAAAAGTTTGGGGGGAGGGGGCAAATTTTTCTTTTTAGTTTATGCAACATTTTACATCACTCCAGTATTTATCTTGTCATCATCAACGATCGCAATGCAACTACCGCTTACGATCGCAGATATCGGCAACCGAAAATCTGCCATATCACTAAGTGATACAACACAGGTATCCTGTAACAATGTATTGTAATTGAAAAAAAAAAAGATGTGGAAAAAAGAAACTTTCAGAAATTAAGATCATCAAGTCATGCGTTTCAAAAATCCGTTTTCCTTTATAATGTTTAAAAACATGTTTTTGCTTTTTTACCTGTAGTGTATAATAAAAAAACTACGTTGATTTTTTTTTATGGAATCAGATGTCGTATGTCTGATTGTCTTCATCTGAGTTTACACGTTAGCTACTGTGTACAAGTAGACCTATTTTTCAGCTCAAAAATATGTAGTTTTGTATATATTCACAGTATAAGTCATTCCTTATTCCCACAGAACTGAATTCAGCAGATGCAAAATGAAGAACATCAAGACCCGCCCAACACCATGTTTCCGATTGTCTGCTGTTATAATTCAAGAAATGCAAATATGGATCAATGGTGAATGCAGCAACTATGATTTTTATTTATTACAAAAAAAAAAACAGAAGTGAAAGCTGTAAAGCTGAAACGGATATCCCCCCCCCCCCAATGCACAAAAACATTCCCATTAAGATCAAACAGCAGGAGGACACGTTCACGCACACACACAACCTTTGGAATGTCCTGATGGAACGGCTTCTTTTCATTTGGCACATCGCGATAAATCACCACCTGCAGCTCACTGAACTGTCAAGTTGCACCCTTTCTCCTTCACCCTAACTATAGTAGAAAATGTAAAAGAAAAAAAAAATGCTCCCCAATTTTCGACAAAATTACCAAATTTATGTCATCATGATGTTCCAATTTACTAAAATAAGTTTATCTGCTGAATTTTGCCTAAATCCATTGAAAACTTTTTAATTATAGATGATTTTTTTATTAAAACAGTAACTCAGACGTCTGAATAAAAATGAGCGTTTGTAATTCAAATAGAGTCCATATCATCACAGAAAAAACATTTAAGGATCACTGTTTAAATAAACCATGGCATCTGAAAAAAAAAAAATAATAATAATTCACTTGCTTTTCTGGTAATTTATAATTACTGTTTCTTTTTTTTCAATCCGACAATCCGATTATGCAACGGAAGATTTTTTTTTTTTTTTTGCATCTGCTAAAGTTCCTAATGGAATTTGGCGAAATTTGCACTAGAACTTTATTGTGATGTATCTTAAACCACTGTAAAAATTTTACTGTGTTATTTTCAAAATTCGGAAAAATGGATTTCTGAAAATTTTCTCCTAGTCCTTTTGAGCTGTGGAAGTGATAAACAGGTGTTTGCTTTCTTCCCAACCAAGGGCTTCGGATCAGCGCTCCCAGCTGTCAATCAACCGTTGCTATGGTAACACCCTTTCTCCTCCAGGCTCACTGTCCAAAGAGGCACACATACTTGTCCATAATAAAAGTTTCCAATGCTAACTTTTTAAGTTTTAAACCGATTCAATTGGAATTTTGGAAGTGAGCTTCTGTAATCCAATTATAGTGAATGTAAAAATTTCAGCCACTTTCGTGAAAAATTCGCAAAGATAGTTTTCTTATTTTTTTTTATCATAAGTAGCCCAAGTCTCTTGAGGGGAGGGTTGGCATGCACATAAACAAGAAGATGAATGTGTTGTTCTCACATCTCAGCAGTTATGCCATCCACTTCCGGAGCCTTACCATTGTATATACCAGCAACAAGCACTTTCTCCCTTGTATATACCAGCAACAAAGCACACAAGCACACTACACACAGATGAAAAAAAAAAAAAAAAAAAAGCCTATGTCTCTGCTAGTTCAAGCAAGTTTATGCTCACCATTTTTTTTTTTTCTTTCTTTCTTTATCAGCAACCTTTTCCTTTGTATTTTAACTGTATCACCCTGTGGTAAATGAAGCCTAATATACCAAAGCATTTTCCAACTGGTGGTATGTGAGGTGTTGTCCAGTGGTGTGCAAGAAGCATCAACATATTAAATCAGTCTTCAAAAGATTATTTTCCCCTGATAGCCTTTAGAATTTTAGATATTGGTGGTACTTAAGGTAATTAGAACATGAGAAGTGGTATGTTAGGAGAAAAAGGTTGGAAAACACTTGTCTTGCAGTTAACTAGTGTTAGTGAAATATTAAACTGGGTCAAACTGCATTGGCATATATAAAGAACATGAAACAAATTATTAATCACCAGTACTTACCAAAAATAAAGCAGGAATCTGATATAATAGTTGCGACCACACACACCAAAAGACGTTAATATTGGAACTAAATAATTTTGATACCTAGAAACAAGATTTATTTTAATGATAAATATGAATTCAAATAATAACATCACTTTCTGAAATATCAGTATTCTACATATTTGTATAAATCTTTTGCCACAAACAAGAATTAGTATTAGGCACACAGAAATAATAATAAAATGCTACAGGTTTTAAACAAAATCAAACACACATTTGCAAGAAAGAGATCAGTTATTTAAAATATTTGCCAAACTATCCAGAATAACTGGATAGACAAAACAAAAAGCAAGCAAAAAAAAAAAAAAAAAAAATCACAATTAACAATTGAAAAACAATGAAAACCCATGACATGATTTGCATTTATAAATTGCACATGGCACAAAGAGAGGCAATCCTTCCAGAGTTAAAGTACTTCTGGCATAAAGCAGCAATGGCCGACGCAGAAAGTAAGTAAAAATCCTTGACAAGTCTCTCATAAATTGGATTTCATGGATCAATTTCTGGCTTAAAATAAGACAGTCCACACTTGGCATTTGAATTTCACATAAACAACACACGCAAAGCATATATAAAGACTGCCACAAAAACAGGATGTATGCAATGCACACATAACGGATAAATGTAGGTTGAAGAAAGAACACTTACATTAATTTTTTTTAGAAATACAGAAACTTTTTCGACCCAATTTAGCTCTTGATCACCTATAAACAACTGGAGTGAGATTGGCTGCCAGATTTGGACTTCCAAGTTCTTCATTATGGTTGATGCCAAATGATAGGGGTGATTTCCAAATGATGGGGATAAAATAAGGACTGTCGTGGTTAGAAACAAATGTGCTAGATTTTCACTGTTCCCATGTAGCCACTTCCTCAGAAAACTTGAAAATTATATTGCAAGTGGGAATTGAACCCGCATCTCCCAATTTCCTTTCAAGCCTGCTATCCATTACACCACCCAGGACAATGAAGTTCCAATGTAATTTTCAAGTTTTCTGAGGAAGTGCCAACATGGAAACAGCAAAGATACAGCACATTTGTATTGCCTTTCATGCATTTGTAAAATATTATTCCTTCAGGTAAATTCCATTTCCCAGCGATATGTAAGATGTTGTCCATAGCACTGGAACTTGTGACCTACATCCAACCCTGGATGCGAGAACAGATCGTGGTGACGCTATGAGGAAGCATCGAGTTGTTTTGCCTAGTGCAAATCTGAATGGTTCTCAGATTTCTAAGCAACATCTGCTTAACTTCAGTTGCTTGAAGCTAACTTGTCCTGGTTGGTGCAGCAGATAGCATGCTCAAACAGAAATTGAGGGTTCAATTCCTGCCCACGGGCGATGTAATTGTCTAGTTTTCTGAGGAAGTGGCTACATGGAAACAATGAAAACACAGCACATTTGTGCCAACAGTAACATTTGTATTGCCTTCCACGTATTTGCAAAGAATTATTTCTTCAGGGAGATTCGTTTCCTACTGATATGTAAAAATAAAGACTGTTGGTATTGCAGTTTGAAGAGGCAGATATTTCAATGCTCTAATGAAAATGTAAAGCCTTTTTGTTGACAAAAGGAGCTATTTTCTCAGTATTTTGCAGAGGCACTGCTGAAGTATCAGAGAGTGAGCAAAGCCAAGGTACAATTAGGTCTACTTTGGGTTGTGTCTTGAACTCAGTATTCAAATATATGCATAAGTATGCTCTAATTGAAGGGACTGCACTAAGTGGCTCATAATATGATCCTATTGACGTAATACTGTCAATAAATTACTGTTTAACACGTTATTTCAGGTTAATATAGAGATTTCAGATGTGAGCTGGACTGATAACAAGCATATATGTTCAAATAACCAAATATTATAAAATACTTATAGGACAAAATACCAATACTCATGCTGTTGATGGTTATGTCCATTTCTTGTGGTATATGAGATTTCTTCGAAGACTGTTGAAGAATATGCCTCGTCTATATACGAAACATCATGAACATAACACTTGTTACATAGAATTTGAACCAAAGAGTGGATGTCCGACATATATACGATATGAACGATAAAAGACTATGAAGTAAGAAGACTACACAATGAAATCACGATAGGAATAAAAACATTTAAAAAATATAGAAGTGAAATTAAGTAAAACAAGCAATCCTGGTTCACTCCGTTCAACCTCACACAACTAGACCGGTTTCAGCAAATATCATGCCATCTTCAGTAGTACTATGTGGTCTATCCTCACAGCAGGAATGAACTCTGAACAATGTCACACACAGGCCTGACATATCAGCCACACCCTTCAATATCGATACGCGATGCATCATGGGATCCATGTAATGCGTCGTTAGAGGCGCCATCTGTCATTCGATCACGGAGTTGTCCTTGATTTAAATCTTCATCTATACCACTTGATTTCATACTTCTACGACACCTTTTTCTTACCACTGTTTACCTATACTACTTGATTTCATACTTCTATTTGGACACCGATAGAGGTTGGGGGGGGGGGGAGAGAAATGGTGTCCACACAGAAGAAGGAAATCAAGTGGTATAGATGAAGATTTAAATCAAGGACAACTCCGTGATCGAACGATCGATGGCGCCTCTAACGACACATTACAGGGATCCCATGATGCATTGCATCTCGATATTGAAGGGTGTGGCTGATATGTCGGGCCTGTGTGTGACATTGTTGAAAGTTCATTCCTGCTGTGAGGATATACCACCCATAGTACCACTGAAGATGGCACGATATTTGCTGATACTGGTCTGGTTGTGCGAGGTTGAACAGCATGAATCAGGATTGCTTGTTTTACTTCATTTTACTTTTATATCTTTTAAATGTTTTTATTCCCATAGTCATTTTATTGTGTACTCTTCTTACTGCAGTTTTTTATCATTCATATCATATATATGTTGGACGTTCACTCTTCGATTCAAATTCTATGTAACGTGTTATGTTCCTGACATTTCATATCATCATCATTGTCAACCATTATCAATCCACTGCTGTACGAAGGTCTCCCCAAGTTTCCTCCACAACGGTCTGTCTTGTGCCAGTCTCCTCCATGTCACTCCCGCATACTTTCGAATTTCATCCACCCATCTTCCATGTGGTCTTCTGGGTGTTTTCCTGTCCCTTGGAATCTAATCTAAAATTCCGGCTGTCCATCGATGGTCTGTCCTTCTGGCAGTATGTCCAGCCCATTGCCATTTCAGGGATTTAACTCTGATCATGATGTCTTCCACTAGTCATTTTTTGGATCCACGAGTTCCTCTTCTTATCTCTCATGGTTACACCAAGCATGCACCTCTCCATGCTTCTTTGAGTTGTCTGCAGCCTTTGTATGTCTCTTTTAGTTAAGGTCCACGTCTCTGCACCACACGTAAGCACTGGAAGGATGCATTGATCAAACACTTTTCTTTTAAGACATAATGGCATATTGCTCTTGAAAATTATGCTGTTTCTTCCAAAAGCTCTCCAGGCAAGTTTTGTACGCCGATTAATTTCTTCATCAATGTGACCCTCACTTGATATCTGCTGTCCAAGATAAACGTATGTGTATGTTATCTCCAGCTTTTCTTAATCAATCGATAAATCTTCATTTCTTGTAAAAGCATTGAACATCACTTTTGTCTTCTGAAAGTTCATTTTTAATCCCACTTCTTCACTCTTGTCAGCAAGTTCCTGGATCATACTCTGCAGCTCTGATGGGGTAGCTGAAAAAATGACTATGTCATCAGCAAAACAAAGGTGAGTTAGATAATCTCCATTAATCTTTATCCCTTTGTTTTCCCAGTTCAGTGATTGAAAGACATTTTCCAATGTGGCATTAAAGAGCTTCGGAGATATGGTGTCACCTTGTCTCACTCCTTTTCCAATTTTTATGTGTGTTGTATTTTCAAACAGCCGAGTTGTATTTTCAAACAGCCGAATCTTTGCACTTGCATTTTCATAGATGTTATTAATAATATTAATGTACGCATCTTCAATACCGCAGGATTTCAGAGCCATTGTAACTGCTGATGGTTTCACCGAATCAAAGGCTTTTTCATAATCGATAAAAGCCATGCACAATGGAGGTTCATATTACCTTGCTCTTTCAATTAGTTCTCTCAGTACGTGGATATGATCTATTGTACTGTAGCCACTCCTGAATCCAGCTTGTACTCTCGGTTGAGCCATGTCCAGTGTCCCCTTCAAGCGGTGTGTAAGAACTTTAGTGAAGATTTCATAAACCACTGATAGGTCTGTAGTTCCCGAGATCCTCAATGTCACCTTTTTTATGTAGCAGGATCATTGTAGCGTTGTTCCAATCCTCAGGAATCTTCCCTTCATTAAGGCATCGAGTGAAAATTTGGGCGAGTACTGTTTCGATTTCTCCACTTGCTTCTTGTATGATGTCTACAGTAATTCCATCGTCACCTGGAGCTTTTCCCCGCTTCATGTTCTTGATTGCATGCGCAACTTCTGCTGGGAGGACTGGAAGAACTCTAGTACCTTTCATGATGTCTGGAGTACATGTATCATCCCTTTCATATAATTTGGAGTAGAAATCTTTCACTTTTGTCAAAATTTCGCCTCTATTTCTTGTTACAGAACCATCTTCTTTTCTCAGTGCCATAATCTGTTTTCTTCCCTTACTGAGATGTCCCTTTGCTATCTTTAGGCTTTGGTTGTTTTCAATTGCTTTCCTTACTAGTTCACAGTTGAATTTTCTTACGTCTTCAGTGATACGTTTTCGTAGTGTCTTGCATAGCTCTATATATTCCACTTTGGAAGTCACATCTTCTTTAATTGTCCTCATCTCTCTTCTTTTTTGCATCAACATTTTGGTTTTTCCTGATAATTTGTTCATATGCAACTTGTTCTTAGACCCAGCTAATTTTGTTGCTGTTTCCATAAGAGCTTTGGTTACTTTTCTGTTAACTTCAGAAATATCCACTTCATCTGATGTTAGGCCTTCTAAAGCAGAAAATCTGTTATTCAGTTCCAACTTGAAGGTATTATGGTGCTTTTTAAGGTTGGTTATGTCAATACATTTTGTTTGTCTTATGAGCTTACCACGTTCGAGTTTAATGTTGAGGTGCATCTTATATCTCACCAATCTATGGCCACTACCTGTGTTGAACTTGTTTAGCACACTGCAGTCTTCTACGACGAATTTTTTGTTACACATAATAAAATCAATTTCACTTGTCGTCCCATTTGGATGTCTCCATGTCCATTTCCTGTATGGCTTTTTCTTGAAAAAGGAGTTCAAGATGAAAAACCCTTCTGCCTCTGCAAACTCTACGAGAGTATTTCCACGCTGGTTTCTGTTGCCATGACCGAATTTACCTACTGAAGTTTCATTCTGTTGCCGTTGCCCTATTTTTGCATTGAAATCTCCCATAATTATCTTCAAGTGCTGCTTACCTTTATTATTTAGATGACGAATTTCCTCATAAAATTCTTCAATTTCTTCTTCAGGATGACTTGTGGTGGGTGCATAGGTTTGAATAATCTGAGCCTTGTACCTTCTCGAGAGTTGGATAAGGAGTCTTGCAACTCTGTCAGAGGAACTTTCAACTTCTACAACTTTATTTATTTATTTTTTTTTTGATTGGAGGTTTAACGACCACCGTGAGCAACTCAATGGGCTATAAGCAGTCGCCCGTCCCTAATTTAGGGTCACTGGTTCCAGGGAAGGGAGAAAGCCAGTGCCGTAAGACAAACACAACATCCATGCCTCACCGGGATTCGAACCCGTACCCCTTACGGACGAACGATCAGAGGCCAGCGTCTTAGACCACTGCGCCACCGGGGCGGCCTACAACTCTATCCTTCAGTTTCTTGTTTATTATAAATCCAACACCACTAGTTCTGCCAGTATCAGTCTCACGATAGTAGAAGAGATGTCCACTTTTCAGTTCAATGAGATCTTCTCCTTACCTCACTTAACCCGACGATGTCCCACTTGATCCTTTGTAGTTCCTCTTCCAATTCAGGAAGCCTTGAATCAGAAGATAGGGAGTGTCCATTATACGTAGCCAAGGTCAGCATCAGATGGCAGCCTAGTCTGGTCCTCTGGGGATTCTTAGCACCCTCTGCCTTCATGTCGCACTGGCCGCTGCCTTGGCCAGGTACATTCCAGCTGCCGGAGACTGAGGGCCAAGATTTAAGTTGTGGAGTCATTTTGGAGGGGTTTAGCCATAACTCACCATGCTGGCCAAGCGGGTTGGTGAGTGTGGGATAGCATTTCCTCTAATCCCGATGGTATAGTTATACTGCTATTGCCGGTCGTCAGAGCCCTTTTAGTGGGAACAGGATGTACCACGAGAAGGCGGGGTTGACATTTGTCAAGGAGAGGCTGTGATGTTACGAATCACCTGACCTTACATCCCTACGTTTCGTATATAGATGAGGTATATTCTCAAATAGTCTGAAAAAATCTCGTATACCACAAGAAATGGACATAACCATCAACGGCATGAGTATTGGTATTTTGTCCTATAAGTATTGTAATGTTTGGTTATTTGAACATATTATATGCTTATTATCAGTCCGGCTCACGTCTGAAACTATGTTAACCTGGAATAAAGTGTTGAACATTAATTGTGATGTTCTGGTAGGATTTCCATCCTGAGGTCACTGACTAGAGTTATGCACTGCCTTAAAAAAGATAGATAATTAACTTAAAGTAATATTAAAAATTAGGTAAATTTATATTCTGGGTATTTTTTTTTTTTTTTTTTTTATGGTAACAGCTCACATGCTGGTGTTCCAGGAGTATGATTGTATAATTTATATTCTTCAAGTGTGTTTATTGTTGAAAGTTAAAAATTGTTATTGTATATATTTTTTGCTATGTAAATGTTACTTATGTTGTGTGTTGTAAAACAGTTCAGGATGGAAAGTATTACGTAAATGTGTGATGTGATGACGTCTGTTGAAGGCGAGATGGAAAGTTGTCGGGGTCTGAGGCTTGCTTTACTATTTATATAGACTTCCACGGATCTTGGACGTTTCGTTTCGCTTTGCTTTCCTGGGTTACCTGTGTCAGGTTTCTGGCTGTCAGCGGCTCTGTATGGCGAGGTTGCAAGTTTCCGGCGAGGTCCTGATGGAGCGATGATATTAGCTTGAGTAATGCTTCCTTGATTTGCTTCTGCCGTATTACTCGGGAGTATTGGAAGCTGTTCTTCAGTTGGAGCGTTTATGGATGGAACTATGACTCCTGAAGTGCTGTGCTTGGCTGGGACAGAGTTATGTTCCTGCTAAGAAGCTGTTTTCTGAGGGCTCTGCCTGTGAATGTTGCTTTTGCTACATGGCTTCCTAAGAGTCACCTAGCCATTAAGCCTTACGGGTTTATCGATTGGTTTCCTACCATGCTATTCTGGAGTTACCTGAATACGTTCTTCCGTTGGAACATTTATGGATGGAATTATGATTCCTGAAGTGTGGTGCCTGGATTATGCTTGAGGGTTGGTTCTGCCGCATGAACTTGTATCAAAAAGAGGTTCCTGTGAAGAGATTTCCAATATTGCAGTGTGTGAGTTATGATTTGTTTATATTTAATAATTCTTAATAGTTTACTGGCAGAGGATATTATTAGGGAAACCTAGGGTAGGACAGGAATTAGGAAGTTTTGCATTTGTAATCAGCAATTTTTTTTTTTTTGTCCTTATTGTGTTATTGTCAGACTATAGCTGCATAACTTGATAAATAGTATGTTGAAAATATTAAGTGCTTACCGAATTTAGTTTTGTTAGATGATTTGTGTAAATGTGTGGATGTATCTAACTTGATTCATGTCTAGTTAGATGTAAATTGCTAATGATAACTTGATAGATGGTAAAAATGTCAAGTGCTTGCTGAGTTGAGTTCTGCAGTAATGTTGAAATTTTTGCCTAATTTATAATGTTGAAATATTCTGAATACTTGATTACATAAATAATTACAAATCTGATTTTGGTGTATGAGTAATTTTTGAGTTGATTGTTTGAGGAGGAAGAGCCTGTTTACCGCATCCTACGTCCTAGCCTGAGGACAGGTGAAAGCGGAGATATTAGCTGGGCAACGTGACCTCATTAGAAGGGGGGGGGGATAGGAGCGTTGCATAATATCTTCAGAATACATGAATATAGAAAATAACCTTTGTTAAATAAAAGTTTATACCACTACTTTATGAACTCTGTTAGTTATTTTTCTATTAAATGCTTTCAATTTTCCTTCCTCTGCCTTTTTGCTTCTTCTGTTTCCATTGCTCTAGCTGCAGCCATGAATTTCCTCTTTCAAAAGGAATCTAATGCAAATGAATTTGACAAACACATCCAGTAAAATTTTTAATGAATCATAGTAAAATTTACAAAAGCTCAAGACTGTTGGTTAAGCACAGCATGCATCAGATGACTAATTGAATAACAATGACCAAATGAAGGAAGTTTTTTTGCTTTTCACAATGCACATGTGACAGGAGCCTTTGCATGCTGACATCAATGATGGTACACCAGCGGTGCACTCAATGGAGGTGGCGCAGGGCCTGGGCTCTCCTCATGAGGTATCATTTGGTCCTTTGTTCTTTGTTATTGGCTGCTTATTTTTAAATCCAATTGTGTATGCTCGTAAATATATATATTTTATGAATGCAGACTTTAATATGGAGGAGATATTTTTATTGTTTCTCAATATTTTGGGAGATGTTTTCTCCTGGGTATTTTTATTTGCATATTCAATAATTTGAGCCACCCCCCAAAAGAAATCCTGGGTGCACCACCGCAACACATTCAAGGTCACAGACATGTTTACAGCTGTCTCATAACTTCCTGTAGAAACAGCATAGCATTGTAAATACTTCTGCTTCCAGTATTAACCCATTTCAGAATGTCACTTGAAACTAGCCACTGCAATCTGGACAACAATGAAAAATAATACTAAATTCTGAAGTGTCTGCCACGATTTTGCAATGAGCTATGGATGACAAACACACATTCTGTTTTAATATTATAAAGTATATTGGATGGCAATATTAGAGGTGTATTTAGTAAGTATAAATATTATGCAAATAAATTTGTTCATGTAAAAGCCACTGTTTCCGATATAATACACAGGTGATCCTCAAGAACTCATATGGTAGGTTTGTGTAACAAATACCATACAGTAGCTTGACAGTTAAGTGTATTATAATTTCAGTCACAATTTTTCATATACACAGCAAAATAAAAGCAAAGCAATTTTAAGAGCTTATATGGGTTTTTCACAAGAATACAGTTTTTTAACTTGTTAATTATTGAAGATGATCTGTCTTTATCACATTTTATCACTAAGATTTGCAGTCTCCATAAAAGATATGGTTATTCACTCAGGACCTTACTTCTGGTAGCAATAAACCCATACCACCATTAACATAGTCTTTTTTTTTTCAATTTCAGGCTCTCCTTTTAATTTTCTTTTATGATGTCTTGTAGGTGTCCAGTAATTTTAAGTGAATTCCAGTTCATTTTGTGACCAGTTTCTCACGTCTACCTATGTATAGTCAAATTTATTAGTTTTTGGTGATTTATGCTATTCCACACAAGTTTTCACTTGACAATCTTTCTCTCCAATGTAAGAAAGTCCACATTTCATTGCATGATATAAACAACCAATTGCAATATTTATCTTTTTAAATATATTTGATTTTTGGGAGTTTACATTAATGTAAAGACCTTCTAATATTGGTTGAGAAAAGGAATAGGAAGAGGCAGGATAAAGTTCTGATCATTACTTGGTAGTGTCACGGAATAGGAAGAAGGCAGGATAAAGTTCTGATCATTACTTGGTAGTGTCACGAGTGAACCTTAGTGTTGGTTGGAGGAAAAGGAATAAGAAGAGGCCCAGAATAGAAAGAATAAAGGTTGAAAGGCTCCTTGAAGATAATCAGCGTTATTCTGACTTACTCAGAGAACGACTGAAGGAGCTGAAAAGAGGGATGTAGAAAAGAAGTGGGAATGTTTTAAGAACTGTGTTGTCACTGCTGCTAAAGAGGTCTGTGGCACGTACCACAATAGTGGGTAACAATAGAGGTGATGCTTGATTGCATAGTGAGATTGAAGAGGCAGTAAAGAGAAAGAAGGAAGCCTATTTGGGGATGTTGCAAGGTAGAGTCTTTGTGGATGAATATCACTGTGAGAAGCATGAAGCTGCTAAGCTGGTTCGCCAGAGTAAGGCAAAAGTTAGGAAGGAGAAAGTGGAAAGGCACGAATTGGCTTTTCGGAAAGATAGGAAGACTTTCTGGAAGTACATGAGACTCAGGAAAAATAGGGGAAACAAAGTTGTAAGTTGTGTGAAGAATAGGGTTGGGGAAATAATATGAGAGCACAATGAGTTAAGTGAAAGATGGGATGAATACTTCTGAGTTATTAGATCAGGAAAGCAAAGACGATTCTGAGACAGACGCAGATGATGTCACAGTGAGGGATGGAAGCACAGGAGGGATCTCAAGAGAAGTGTGTAAAGCTCTAAAATCTCTTCAGAATGATAAGGCTCCGGGAGTTGATGGCATAACTGCAGAGATGTTGAAATATGGTGGCGACTCTATAATTGACTGCTTAACTGAAATTTGCCAGTTGTGCTGGGAGCTAGGAGTGGTCCCTCTGGATTGGAAGGCTGCTATTATTGTTCCCTTGTATAAGGGAAAAGGTGATCCGACTGAATGGAAGAACTATCGTGGTATTAGCTTATTGAGTGTGCCAGGGAAAGTGTTTGGTAAGGTTATTATTGAAAAAGTATGCGGTCTTACATCAGATAAAGTGTGGGATGTTCAGAGTAGTTTTATGCCTGGTAAAGGCTGCACTAACCAAATTTTTGCATTACGCATGATGATTGAAAAGTATCTGGCTGTTGGTACGAAAGTTTTTGCTGCCTTCATAGATTTAAAGAAAGCCTACGACCGAGTAAATAGGACACTTTTGTGGAAGGTATTGAATGAATTTGATGTTACTGGAAATCTACTTAATAGTGTAAAAGCCATATATGCTGGTAGTAGAGCTTGTGTATGAGTGAATGGTGTTTTATCAAAATGGTTTTCTATTGTTACGAAATTTCATGAGACAACTCTTAATGGTTGTCTCATGCTAAAAACGTGCTTTAGATTAAACATAAGTAATATCAAAAGGCATTCTTTACCTATTGCTGAAAAAGTATTTCGCACGTTTGTTGCTCCGTGAGGCACGTGCTCCGTCCCGAGAGAGGTTGAATTTGTTATGGGTTTTTTGTTATTTAAATTTTTTTATAAATCAAACATTTTAGTTAAATATTTTCAGTTAAATATTCATTCATTCATTAGTACAATCAAACATTTAAATTTTTTTGATTAATTAAAACATGCATAAAGTCCTTATGCATGTTTTAATTAATCCAAAAAAATTAAATGTTTGATTGTACTAACGAATGAATGTTTAACTGAAAATATTTAACTAAAATGTTTGATTTATAAAAAAATTTAAATAAAAAAACCGTAAGAAATTCGACCTCTCTCGGACGGGAGCATGTGCCTCACGGAGCAACAAACGTGCGAAATACTTTTTCAACAATAGGTAAAGAATACCTTTTGATATTATTTATGGGGTTTTATTGCTGCCGGAGTCAGACAGGGTTGTGTAATATCACCCTGGCCATTTAATATATTTATGGATGCGTGCATGCGTGATGCCAAAATAGATAATAGTGGTTTATGTCTTGGTGATATCCATGTGTGCAGATTGCTGTATGCTGATGACACTGTCCTGTTGGCAGAGAGCAAAAGTGAGTTGCAGAGTATGCTGTCCCGGATGTACGAAGTTTGCATGAAATTCAAACTGAGTATAAATAAGGGAAAAATCAAAGTCATGGTCTTTGAAAGAGGAACTGGTAGCACTGAATGTAATGTAAGGCTAAATGGCACAGTGATTGACCAGGTGAGAGAGTTTGTGTATTTAGGAAGCATGTTTGACAGAGAACACATTGTATGGTGGAATTGGTAGGCGAGTGAATTTTTCATTGAAAATCATAGCTGCTCTGGGAGGTTTTCACAGGAATGATGGGTTCTCTAGAGAGTCCCGCACATGGCTGTGTATGAGAGTGTAATTGTTCCTACTCTGATGTAAGGTAGTGAAACCTGGGTACTACAGAAGAAACATAGAAGTTGTTACGAAATATGTAATTCATGAGACAAACCTTAAGGGTTGCCTTATGTTATAAACGTGCTTTAGACTAAAAATACATAATATCTAAGGTATTATTACCTGATATTGGCAAAGTATTTCGTACGGTTTTGCTCCGTGAGGCACGTGCTCCCAGCCCGAGAGAGGTCTATCGTTATGGGTTTTTTCGGTTAGTTAAAACTTTTTATTAAATGAAACAATTAGGTTATATTATTACCAGTTCACATTCATTCATTCGCACAATCAAACGTTTTAAATTTACTATTAATTAAAAATTGTATTAGAAGAAGTTATACTCATCGGGTCGGGAGAAGTCTCTCAAGAGGCTCTTCGTCCCGTTGTTACGGCGAGCACTTTCGACACAGCCGGTGTGGCATCGTCAGGCCTTCTACATCTACACGAGGGTTTCCTTCGCGTGTGTGTAGTGGGTTGTACGTGTTAGATGATTGCTTCTCATGTGTCGCCATCTATTGGATGAGTTGGTAGGTATATCAGTCGTAAGTACAATTTTTCTTTTTTTGTGTAGCTATTTTTGAGCTATTGTTATTTATTTGTAGAAACCGGTATTATTTTTAGTCCTTTATTAAATGGTACAACTTTTTGCAATGTTTTTTTTTTGTCTTTTTTTATGGACTTTTTCGCTTTTTATAAGTGACTTCCAGGCTGTATATCTAAGGTTGGTAGGGTCTTGTAAGTTGCATATTTTATCTTTTTTTGTTCAATTATAACACTTTCAGAAATCCTTAATTATTTTTCGTTTGTGTGGGTGGCTAGTAATTTAATTTTCCAAATTAGGATATTGTTCATGATAAATGCAGTGTTGAATGAGTGCAGTTTTTTTTATAAAAAACTGGAACAAAAAGAAGAAAAAACTGCACTCATTCAACACTGCATTAATCATAAACAATATCCTGATTTTGAAAATTAAATTACTAGCCACCCACACAAACGAAAAATAATTAAGGATTTCTGAAAGTGTTATAATTGAACAAAAAAAGATAAAATATGCAACTTACAAGACCCTACCAACCTAGATACGGCCTGGAAGTCACTTATAAAAAGCGAAAAAATCCATGAAAAAAGACAAAAAAAAAAAAAGAACATTACAAAAAGTCGCACCATTTAATACAGCCTGGAAGTCACTTATAAAAAGCGAAAAGATCAAAAAAAAAAAAAAAAAAAGAACATTACAAAAAGTCGCACCATTTAAAAAAGGACTAAAAATAATACACCTGTTTCTACAAATAAATAACAATAGCTCAAAAATAGCTACACACAAAAAAAGAAAAAAATTGTACATACGACTGATATATATACCTACCAACTCATCCAATAGATGGTGACACATGAGAAGCAATCACCTAACACATACAACTCGCCAAACTTTCCCTTTGTTTCCCGACATGCAACTCCAGCTGCTACACACACGTGAGGAAACCTTCATGTAAATGTAGAAGGCTCAACGATGACACACCTGCTGTGTCGAAAGCGCTCGCCGTAACAACGGGACAAAGAGCCTCTTGAGAGAAGTCTCCCGACCCGATGAGTATAACTTCTAATATAACACAATTTTTAATTAATAGTAAATTTAAAACGTTTGATTGTGCGAACGAATGAATGTAAACTAATAATAATATAACCTAATTGTTTCATTTAATAAAACTTTTCAACTAACTGAAAAAACTCGTAACAATAGACCTCTCTCGGACTGGGAGCATCATGTGCCTCACGGAGCAACAATGTGCAAAATACTTTGCCAATATCAGGTAATAATACCTTAGATATTATGTATTTATAGAAGTTGTTTGTGTGATGGAGAAATGCGTTACTTACGGGGGGGGGGGGGCAAGATACGGTCTGATTCTGTGAGGAATGAAGATGTGTTGCAGTTGTGTGATGTGAAGCAAAATGTTGTTAGCAAGGTGAAGACTAATATGCTTCGGTGGTTTGGCCTTGCTGTAAGAATGAGTGATGGGATGCTTACTAAGAAAAGCTTTTTAGCCCAAGTGGCAGGAAGGAAAAGCAGAGGAAGGCCAAGGAAGGCATGGGTGGATCAGATTCAGGAGTGTCTGCATGAGAAAAAGGTTATGAGTATGAAGTATAAAAGATCTTGTATACAGCGTGTAATGGATATCAGTGAAGCCCGAGTTGTATGTCAAAATCGCTGTAAATGGAGAAGTTTGATACGACAACAGTAAGTAAAAATATCTGGTGGTTTGTATTTCTTTTTGGAGCTAAACTCTGAATCTCGGAGAACAGCTTGGTGATATGTAGGTATGTATAAAAAACCTGAAAGTCTTATACTGAAGTTTTTACTCATTTTTTGAAAAGATTCAAATAGATCTTTGTGGTAGATGACTGTTCCAGACAATTATACTTGTTTGTTGGGTGATGTTCTCTTTTTCATCAAACAATGTTTTATCACATCATTAAGATATTTCTTTTCCACAAGAATATTTCCTAAATCAGCTTTGTATACAAATGAAATAACAAAAGTATCATGTACCTAATATGTTGAACCATATGTAGCATGTTACATGCTCGTGAAACACGTGTTCCCACCCAGAAAGAAGCCTAATTTACGCCAGAAGTCTTGGTTAGTTAAACTATTTAAGAATTAAAACTTTTGGATAAAATATTAATTTACAATTCGCAATTAAACTCATACTCCCTGAAACATTCATACGAATGAATGTTTCAGGGAGTATGAGTTTAATTGCATATTGTAAATTAATATTTTAAGCAAAAGTGAATGTTTCAGGGAGTACGAGTTTAATTCCAAATTGTAAATGAATATTTTAACCAAAAGTTTGAATTCTTAAATAGTTTAACTAACCACGACTCGTGGCGTAAATTAGGCTTCTCTCGATGTAGGAACATGTGTTTCATGAGCATGTAACGTGCTAAATATGGTTCAACATAAGGTATGCGATACCTTTATTTCATTTGTTCACTTAGAAGCACGTTTTACCATGAGACTGTCCCTTGGGATATATCTTATGATTTGTATATACAGCTTTGTGCAGTTTTCTTTTTTTAATTCTAAAGTCAAGTCAGATTTATTTATTTCTTCAGTGAACTGACCAACAATGCATTAATGCTTGCTTTTATAGAAAAATAGCATGATTTGAAATCTAATATTTTATTGGTATTTCACTGAATGCTTGCTTACCACAGTAAGAATTTTACCATTTTCAAACTATACATTTTATTTAAATCCAAAATAAACATTCTTTCTTCAAGCTGAACTTCCAGAGAAATTTCATAGAAAATCTTCTACAAAAAAAATATCGGATGATTATTTCATATACTATAGAGATTCTTCTAAATGAAATTTCCAAGAATTTGGGAGACTTTTCTTTTTGCTATCAGTTATGAGGAAAGGGTTGTCTTTATATCTTGCACACAAATATTTTGTTAAACCATAGTTTAATTTACTGGCATATCAGACTGAAAGAACAAGGTAAATACTGTATATAGGAAATAAAAATTCGGGGCAGGTCTTTGGTGTAAGAAATACACAAAATGTTTAATTAAATCCACACCAGACAACTTACTTCCTCTCAAACACTGCTGCTCCTTTTTGTAACTCCTAGGGTATTCAATAAGCAAAATGCAAATTCCAAGTATTCTAAAGAAACATTAAAGAATCTAAAACCAACAAGTTTGTTTCTCAAAACTGCAAGTAGTCAAGTAAATGCAAAAATTGTTTTAACAATTATCAGTTTCACATCCATTTTAGGAATTTTAGCATTTTGTACATTTGCATGCAATGTTAAAAATCACATAAGATAAAATAATGCTAAATGTTGCAACACAGCTAAAATATTTCGATCAGTGTGTGGGTGACTAGTTGAATCTGACTTTTACAAGAAACATGGGATTCTTCAACTCACTCAAGAATAACTTGTGAAACTGCAACAGTAAGTTTCTTTTTATGGGAAAGTAAAATTCCTAACCCCAAAGTAAAATAAATTTGCAAAAAATATTGAAAATTTCTTTTCTTTTCTATCTTAACTCACACAAACATACCTCATTGTGTGATGCCTAATAAAAAAAATTACCCTTGCTTTAAGGTGGTTCCACCTAAAATCTCTGCCTTACGTTTTCAATGGTAAAACTTCTTTACATATTTTCTTCGCAATTCATTTATTCCCCAGGATGAAAATTTGAATATCGACAAAACAAACTTTAAGTTGTAGCCTGGGATACTTAATACTTGCTAAAATGTAACCATAATTATATTAAAAATCAATCATTTTTTTTAGTAATGTTCAGACCTGTTAATACATGGCTGTATACTGATGACATCAGTAGACAAACAAATGTTGGATTGCTTAATTATGGTTATGTTTTAGCAAGTATTAAGTATCCCATGCTATAACTTAAAGTTAGTTTTATCGATGTGCAAATTTTCATTCCTTGGCAATACATCAATTGTGAAAAAAATATGTAAATGAGTTTTACCACTGGAAACATAAGGCAGAGATTTTAGGTGGAACCACCTTAATGGAACTCTTATGACAACTCTGTTCTAAAAAAAATCATTAAAGAGGCAATGCAATAAAATGTGTACTAGAAGTTAAAAGTTACAACAAAAGTTGCTAATGGCATTTACGCTGTATGGAAAAACAATGATTAAAACCAAATCTGATTTTATTTTAAATGAAATGCCAAAAAGTAGCACTAACTGGTATCAAGGGTTTAGGACCTTAGGCCCTCATCAGCCGTTACAGTGGGTTAAGTGTTTTTCCTATAAGTTGTTTGTGATGTAATACGCCAAAGGTTTGAAAATTGTGCTAATATGTTGCAAAGAAGTTTTTCCAGATGTTATTAACTTTGATAGAGGAGTCCTTGTTACAGGCTTCATTATTGGTAGGAATTTCATAATTTCACGTTTTTGCATCATTCCAAACGGGTACACTGGTGTGCAAAAATTAAAAACGAAGAGGAGAAATTAGCATAACAGCGGAACGAGCAAGCAGAACACACCGAAAGACTACTCAGGAGATAGACTAGGATCCAGTACAGTAGGGCATGCGCATATACGCAGCATGATGTAGGGGGGAGGGAGGGGGAGTGTAGGAAGGGTATAAAGCACACGGGCGGTGTACGCTCAGCGATTCGGTGAAAGCTATTGCACAGTGTACATTGGTTTGAACGACGTCGAGTTGCTGCAACCGTGTGATATGGTCAACAGGTAATCCAGTAGACGACATCTGGATGACTTTACAAGAGGTTGCGAAATTGGGAAGTTGGAAGAAGGTTGAACTGTGACTAGTGTGGCCGAGGAGTTTGTGATCGCTTACAGCATCGTTTAACGAGCTTGGAGAGCATTTCAAACGACAGGAACAGCTGTCCGAGAGTTTAGCAGTGGTAGCCCACGAGCAACCACGGCAGCGGATGACCGGTATATTGTCCTACAGGTGAGAATAGACAGACAGCAGACAGCGGGAGAAATTGCAAGGCACATGCAACTGGACGTCCATTATCGCATTTTACTGTGGCCAGGAGGCTGCACAAAGGTGGTCTATTTGCACGACGACCAGTACGGTGTGTGCCATTAATGCCTGCTCCTCGGAGACGGCGGTTTCTGTGGTGCCAGGAACTTAAGAACTGGACACATCAGTAATGGGGTCGAGTTCTCTTTACGGATGAGAGCCAATTTAGTCTGACGAGCGATTCTGGACGTATACACATCTGGAGAGAGCAGGGAACACGCAATCACACCTCCAACATCATCGAAAGGGACCGGTTTGCAGGTGGCGGAGTTCTCGTTTGGGGCAGTATCATGTTTGGTAACCGTACTGACCTCCACATCTTCCAAGGAGGTTCAGTCACTGGCGCACGCTATTGTACCAAGGTTCTCCTGCCTCACGTGCGTCTGTTTAGTGGTGCTGTGGGTCCTGAGTTCCTCTTCATGGAAGACAACGCTACACCTCATCTTACAGTGGCTGTCGCAGAGCTGTTGGAGAGTACAGATGTTCAATGCATGGATTGGCCCGCAAGGTCCCTGGACCTAAATCCAATCGAACTCTTGTGGGACCTTCTCGGGAGACGCTTGGCAGCACATCACCAGCCGCAAGCAACGATTCCGCAGCTGCGATTGGCACTACAAGAGGAATGGGCCGCGATGCCTCAACAGCTCCTTGACAACCTCGTCCTTAGCATGGACAGACGTTGTAAATCCTGCAACGCAGTCAGGGGTGATCATATCCCCTACTAAAGACTGGATTTTTCTTGGCAGCCGCCTGTCACATGGACGTTTCTGTCTTCTGTCCAGTTGTGCTCGAAGCTATCTTTTTCAATAAAGTGCCTTTGTACCCTTTGGATTCCTTGTTTGGACGGTTTTGTTCACTTGTCCCATATTCTTACATCTTGGGGATCTTATGGTATGATTTGAGTCGATGTGGTGCACTTCTGCACGACGTTACATTTGAAAAACTGTCTCGTCCTTAATTTTTGCATGCCAGTGTATAAATCCATCATCAATGACAGTTTTTACCAGACCTGTAGTTTTTTGCAATAAACACAATCTTAAACACTCATTAAAAGAAAAAAAACTACAGTTCTGTTAAAAGTTGTCACTGATGACGGATTTACATGTTTGGAATGATTCAGTAATCATTTCCAAGTATACAGGATGGAAATGTTCTCTTCTCCATGGAACTATTCAAATTTCTACCAATAATAATAAAGCATTCAACAAGGACCTCTTTATTAAAGTTAATATCTAGGAAAACTTTGTTGCAACAATATTATCAAATTAAACCCATCCCAGAGACTTGAGCCCTGACTAGAAATTTTCAGTAGTAAACACTAAAAAATTCTGTAGTTTCTAGCTTTTTCAGTTATAAAAACTAAAAACAACCTATAGTTTTCATCATTTTTCAGTAGTAATGAATATAATTGTATTTCACACTCGGTAAAAACAAATTGTTGCAAACAACGAAGGTTAATTTTTTTTTTTTTTTTTTTTTCATGTTCCAAATTTACAAAAAGTGACCATTTTGGGTCAAAAAGTAACTTTTAGGGACCAACATAAAAAAAAGTTGAAAAAGTAACCCGTGCTCAGCCTTGACATCTGCATGAAGTAGCCACTGGTCAACATCCACCGGACAGCAGGCCACTTATTAGAGAGGGGAAACCAGAAACCAATGAAGGTGAAGGTTACGCCTCTGGTAGGATGTTAGGTACTCAAGGAAGGAAAAGATTAGAGAAGACATTTGTCGAGGGCTCCCAGGCTGCGTTTTATCCACGGAGGATACCAGCCCCAAGATTGCGGATGCAAGAAGACTCGCTCCATCCTCAAACCTCGGATCAGTGTTACACGGTTAAAGATTTTCAGGGTAAGACATCATCCAAATATTTCAATCCCTTGTATGCTGAGTAATCAATGTTATTTAGAAATGAAATGTTATTGCTCATTTCATACTAGTTAAATTGATAAGAACATTTCTGTTTCTATAAATCTCAGAATCAACCCTTAACTTTTTTTGTAGTGATGTCTTAATATAACTTAATCTGGTCCCACCATTAATTTGTACATAAATTAAGAAGTATGCTAAAATAAATTCTATATTTTCTTTAAACGTGTTTTCCTTTTCGCTGCTCTGCAAATGAATACGAGTGTCAGTGTTTTGGTTTAATTTAAAGTAAAATTGTTGAATAACTTTTACGGGTCTTATAGAGGTTATTTTTCATGAACTTTCATGAAAAATAACCTCTATAAGACCCGTAAAAAAGTTATTCAACAATACACTATGAATAGAGGTGCCATAAATTCATTTACAACTAGGATTAAAGTTAAAAGTTTTCTTTCTTTGAAGATACCACAATATCACGCACGATACTGAAATGTTAGTTTTTAAACTTAATTTCTTGGCAGCATACGAGTTCTTGCAACAACCTCGTATGAAACACAACGCTTTCAGGTCCCAACAATGAGACTGGGTCGCCTATACTAGAAAACCCAATGTCATTGTTGCCACTTAGTCGATCGAAATTCATTAACAAAATTTATGCCCTCAGGTTCCCAAATGGGGCTTGGCGCTGTAATACATCAGTGATCGCATCACTCTTTTCATCATACATGAGACTGACCAAGGAACAAAAAAAAAAAAACGAACTTTTTAATCTCACGAAAAAAATTAGAATATGCAATAAGAAAGTGTGAATAGAAAGCAGCACAAACAAGATGGAATTGTTGACTGTATTCACAATATAAAGTTACTGAATTCAAAACAAAATAGTGATTTTAAAAGACATCTCTCTCTCTTTTTTTTTTTGTACTTGCTAGAACATCAGCTCAATTTTCCTCTTGTGTTGCTTTCTTCTCAGCAAGTTCCATTGCCATGTCTTTTGCTGACTTGTCAGCTGCAGAGCAATCTTTGCTTAGTTTTTCTTTCTGTTGATATAATTCCCTTTTTATTTCTTCACCACTTTTCTTTCCTCCCCTTTTATTCCCTCAGATGACAATAATTTATCCATCATGCTGAAATAACTTTCAGCCTGAGGACCACGAATGCATGATATCAAAGTTTTCGCTACCTTACACAAATGATGTGACTGTCAGAATATGAATACTTTTGAACACCGTGCAACAATTCTAAAAAAATTTCAAACTCCGTCACTTCCGTTTTTGGAAAATTTCTCCTTCCTTATCAAGCTTACGTGCAGACATTTATAGGGGAAAGTAACACTTTACAACAACACAGGATAGTGAGAATATTGCAGAAAGAAAAAAATGTGATTTCGGGAGAAATCTTCGCTCCAACCGACTTCCGTTTTCGGAAACTTCTTCCTCCATTTTTAAGTTGAAATGCAGCATTTGTGGAATAAAGGGATATATTTAAGAACAATACTGGGCAAAAGGAACATTGCGAGAAAAAAAGATTACAGGGGAAATCTTGGCTGCATTAACTTCCATTTTTGAAAGTTTTTTAAAGACGGAATCTCGTCGTCAAACGAAAAACTCTCCCCCACCACCCCCCACCACCAAAATTCTGTTGTCATGCATTGATCTCAAGAATGCTCAAAATGATAACGGAAATGGCGGAATTCCTCGAACCCATGGAAGGACCTCATGCCTGAAGACTGCAGGGAAATTTTTGCGTCATCTTTACTTCCGATTTTGGAAATCGTTGCCCACAGTTTCGTGATGAAATACAAACATTTATGCAATAAAATTATATTTAATAACAATACTGAGAACAGGCAACATCGTGAGAAAAAAGAAATTATGATTAAGGGAAAAAATTGTCACTCCATTTCACTTCAGTTTTCGAAACTTTTGAAAGACGAAATACCATCCTCAGATGGAAAACAACCATCCCTAACCCTTCGCCCATTTCTCTTCAGTTCTGCATCGATCTTGAGAATGACCCAGATGACAAAAAAACAAAACAAAAAAAAAAAAAAACAGAATTCCGTGAATCTGCGGAAGAATCTCACGTATGTTTCATGTGCAATATAAACAAGGAAAAAAGTAACTAGCATTTGAATTTCATTTTTCAAACACCAAATTAAACAAAAATTACAGATTGTTTTGGCTTGAACATCATTAAAAAAGTCAATTGCCAATATTTTCGCCAAAACGATTTTTTTCGCAAATTACGAAGAATGCGATCGCAGCGCAACCTCTGGTAATGGATGTCTGGCTTTCCACTCACGAGAAAATAATGAGGCACGCTAATCATACAACATATATGCATGACAGAGACAATTACTCACCCAATTGGGTGGTGTTCAACAACATACTTTATTAACTTCAAGTGGTGTCAGAGAGCTAACCATATTAAAAACATAACACAAAAGACTCCTTCATTAAAGGAAATAATACAGCTTTTTCAAATCTCTGAACATCACAGTAGAAAGGATACAGGGAATACAGTGCTATTTGCCAGTGCTGGAATGGCTGAGTTAGTCCAAGGCAGCTCCCAATTATCATGACTATAACAGAAAAAAGATAATTTGACAAAATTCATTTACATACTTAAAGAAAGGAAATGTATGCTGAGGTAGCAAAAGATATTAGCAAATAATTTTCTTCTGCTCCCATTAAGTGGAATCAGCAAGTTCTGGATTACTTTCTCCACATAAACTCCTGCGTAAAATGCATCATGTCTTTAAGTACTTGGTCCTAGGATTTTTTGGCTGCTCCATTGGTCTTTTGAAGCACTAGATGAGGATGTGTGTTTTTATTGATTTCCAGAAAGCTTTCAACATGGTAAATCATTATATTCTGTTACATAAATTAACCAAATATGGTTTTTGTGGCAAAATACTTTCCCTTTTAACAAGCTACCTCTCTAATCGCAAACAGTATGTCTCTGTAAATAATATCAACTCTGATTTACTTAATATTTCATGTGGAGTGCCTCAAGGTTCAGTATTGGGATCCTTACTGTAATATATTAATAACCTTTCTATGTGCCTACAATCAACTCATGCTTTGTTATATGCTGATGACACTGTCATTTTTCAAAAATGTCATAATTTGCATAAGCTACAGGTAGGTAATGGTCAATAATAATAATTATCAAATTTATCTGATTGATTATGCTCTAACAAATTATCACTTAATATTTAAAGAAACAACTCTGTATATTACTGTTCATAAAAGAGATGACGCAAATAACTTTCCAGTCAGGATTAATAATCTCCCACTTAAAATTTCAAAGTTCAGCACCTAGGCGTTTGGTTTGATGAATTCTTTAACTGGAACACTCATGTTCAATTTGTTTTTAAAAAAGTTTCCTTATAGGTTGGCATACTTAGTAAAATTAAGCATATCTTCCCTATCAATTTCCTAAAAACATTTTACTATGCTTTTATTTATATCCATCTCTCCTACTGTATGGAATCCTGGTATTCAAATATAAGTGCAAACAATAAGTTACAGAAGAAATCTGTTTGCCATAATGCTGAACACAGGTCACATGTCTCATTCAAAACCATTATTTCTAAAACTAAACATTCTAAAAATTCATGAAATTTTTACCTTGAAACTAGGTATGTTTTTTTAAATAAATGCATCTGAAACTGTTTATTTTTCAATCTGACATCAGATATCTGGATTATGCTGTCTTCACCAAAGGTGGGTAACCACTCTTCTTAGTGAATCGTGATTCACTAAGAAGAGTGTTTACCCACCTTTCTCAACTTACCAAGTGGAATATCTTTGCAAAGTGACAACTGGAAATGCTAACAGAAGACTTCAAAGCTGATTTATGGCTTCTAACAAGTAAAAGTGCAATATCCCGAAGTATTCCAGGAAAATGAAAATGTGAGTTACAGCTTTTATCTATATATTTTACCTAATTTTTTTTAATATTCAGTGACATTCAACCATGATAATTCAAGGTCAGACAAAGATGATTAAGTTTCCCGCAAGCATTTTGATATTAATACAACGTGAGAAACAGTACAACATATCACAACTGTATTGTTGAAATATATACACAATAAATTCACCAAATCTGTTGAGCAAGAAATTATGTCTACCATCTGTTAGACTTAATTACGGTTTAAATGGCATAATGTATAAAGCCATTATCCTACAGAATAATCTCCCAGAGAGCATCAGATCTCTTGAAAATATCAAAAAGTTTTCCTTGTCTCTGCAAAATTACATTGTAAATCATCCTGACCTCTGTAACCAGGGCTGCCAGCCTATCACACCCAAGAAAATAGTTGCTTTAGTAGCCACTAATGGTAAAAATAGTAGCCTTAACAACTTATGTCAATGACTAAAATAGTTGCCCAAAAAAGTGAATGAATTTTAAAATGTAAGTGCAGCACACCAAAAAAAAAACAAAAAAACATTCAAACCACAGTGACAAAATTAGCACATGTTCACATTTTGGTGGTGGTGGTGAAATTATATATATATATATATATACTATAAAGATACCTAAGCAAAAAAATACATATATAATTTTGACTCACACCTAGTACAACATAGAAAAGGTTATGTATCTACCTGCGTGAGTAAAAGGAGAAAAGAAAAAAAGAAAATAAAACAACTGAATGTAGAAGGTGTCGAGAATACTGAGCCTTGGCTTTATCAAGGACCAGCAAAAACTCTGCATTTTCTCACTTCCACAAAGACCTAGTTGGAAATGGGTTTCTGCAAGGCCATAGATGCAAGTAACATTCCCACCTAAAATAGTTTAAAAAATATATATATAAGTCATGTCCTCCGTAGAGTAGCATGACCTAGCACTAGTTAACAATTTCGCTTGCATCCATTAACCTTCATGGCCCGACCCATGCTCTTCATCTGTTACTATTAAACAGAGAGAAGAAGATTAAAGAGAACTCAAGCTGTGAGAGTGCCCTTCGTTTTAAATTCTAAAATTTTTTCCTTAGTCTTCAGTTTTGCTCTTAAGTATATATATATATATATATACACACACATCCATTCACTACAAAAAGGGCATCTGAAGTTTCAATATAATGCTACTCAAGACACTCAGAACTATAAAGGTTATGGAAATTTCACCCCCCCCCCCTCCACACACAAAATTATTCAATTATATATCAAAAACTACTTACATAAACTAACCTGATACAAACTTTAGAATTATAAAACACTTCCTTCTTTGTCATTGTTCTGGAGGTCAGATGTCCTCATCTGTATCAAGCCAGTACGGAGAGTTTTCTTCTGCATTTGTGGTTAGTAAAAAAATGTAAAATTTTCCAAGTGGACTTCATACACTGTGTTGAAGAAATTGTTGTGCATTTCTTCTTTCAAAGGCCATAGTTGTGGTCATTCAGTGTTATCATGATCACTTGTTTTGTTCTGTACACATAATAATCGTAGTTATATGATATGAGGTATATCAAGAATCTCATTCGAATAGATGAACATTTGGAAATATTTCAAACTTGTCTTTTGTACAGCTATGACAATAAATATCAAACACTGTGAATGTGTTTAGTATGGAACAAAAAACACGAAGCCTAGAACTAAAAAATTAAAACTTGCAGTTTATTATCATCAGGAATGGAATGGGTATAATGTAATCTCCCTCTTCAATAATGAAAACTCTTTAACTCATAGTAGTAATAATAATGGTGCTTAACATGATTTTAAATTATGTTGTAAAATAATACATTTTTATTTTGATTCCAATATTTGAAAAACCTGTCTGAAACATCTTCATTTCATTAGGGCATCGACAACGGTCTTGCAATTAAAGCTCAAGTCTGTGTAGGTCAGGTATAATTGATATGAAGCATTACACTGATATGTACCTACCTTGATAATTTTACAGTCATTCTTCAGTGTCCTTGTTGCTTTTGAGACAAATATAAAGAAATTACTTTATCCTGTAAAATTATTCCAACTCATAATTACAGAAAAAAGAAAACAAAAAAAACTTGACTTTTTTCTAATTTGGGTTACTTTTATAACAGCAGACAGTTAAAATCCCTAGATGTTAACCATGATCGAATTTCAAAGCTTTAACAACAGTAAAACTAAGATTATCCTTATACCCACTGATGACAATAATAAAATCAAAGCGCAAACTTTTTGAAATGATTGTTTTATATATTTTCATATGACCCCCTCCCAAATATGCATAAACAACCTGTTTTTTATCATTTAAAAATTTGGGGGGGGCAAGGGGGAGTCCTCTTTAAAGTTTACATTATTCTTAGCAATTTGGAGAAGTATATGCAGTAAATTATTTTAAAAAATTGAGTGTGAATTTATACCACTGCCATCAGTGCATATAAGGGTAGGCTTAACAAAAAAGCTTCCTCATTAACCTTAGCTTTATTCCTTTTTTGAGGTTTTCTGCATAAATTAGGAAGGATTTTCTTTTATGAACTACCCTATTCATTTTTAATGCTTCAAGTTCAAGTTGTCTTTCCTTTTTTCGGAGTTTCCCTGCTCCTTCTAGAATGCCATGTGCAACTCGTATTGCAGGTATGTTTTTTTTTTGTTTTTTTTTAAATGATTGCTTTAGTCTCTCATTGGCTTCTTTAAAGCACAGAGTCTGATGATTCTTGTACTTCTCTTTTTTCTTGAACAATTTTTATCTTGTTTTTCATGTTTTCTACAGTTTGCTTTCTGTTCTTCAAAGCCTTTATTTATTTAGCAATTCTTGTTTCAATCTCTCAGCACTTTCTTTCTCTTTCAGTTGCTGTTCCTTTAATCTCTGCTCCTCTTCCAAATGGTTGCTATATAACCTATGTGCATTAAGTGCTAATTTTATTAGTTCTTTGGTTATTAGAACCTTTGCAACTTGGTTGTTATACATTTTTAATGCATCTCGAATTGTTAGTCTTTTATTCAACATCTTCTCAGACATAGATGCCTTCTCATCTGAAAGAACTCTTTGCGATACAAAAGAGCCTCTCTCTACATCGAAGTTGACATGTGATAAAGCATGGCATGCTTTCACAACTTTAGCCAAAGATGGATATTTCTAGTCTCCAAATGTCTTTTGATACAATGTCTCTCCAAAAATGATCAATCCTAATTTGGCTGTTTGGAATAAATTCTTATACATACAAGTACATCTACACCTAGACCCACGTGATTAGAGGAACGACCTACTGAAATGACAAAAAGTACCATCTCGTTAGTTTTAACAGATACGCAGAAATGTCTCACCAGGTGTTTTCTCGATTGCCACTTAATTTTTTCGTTAACGAACAATTCTTAATTTATATTAAACAGTTTGTAGATAATGTAAAGTGAGTTTAAATGTCTGCTGGAGAAAACATGCATTTTCCATGTCATTTGGAAAATAAAGCTGTAAAAACAATCACACAAATTTATTTCAATGAACATATCATTCATTAAATTCTAGGTACAAAATTTTTGACTTAAAATTGATGCATTTAACTGCAAATAAACTTTAGTAAGCACAGAAAACAACAGTCTTTAATATGGCGAAGGCAAGATATGTGCTCTCTACTGGCACTGCCAATCTCTACCGTATTCCAAACAGAAAAACGGAACACTTTTTCAGCGGATTATCTTGATTTGAGTAGGTTGTTCCTTTAATCATATGTGGGTCTAGTCTATACTTGCTATTTTGACTTTCCTTCATGATATTTGCAATAAAGCAGAAAGCAATAAACTGAACAAGACATATCAATAACGATTCGCATGGTTCATACGCTTTTTAAATCACAAAATTCGAGGACACACGATCCAAATGCTCTTACTTAAAATATAGTGAAACCACACGCCTGTTCAATTTGTAACCTACAACAAACAACTTCCTACACACTTGGGCACACTTAATACAGAATGATAAAAATTATGTCTGCTGCAGCTAATTAGAAACTTGGAATCACTGATAAATACTGAAATACCAAAACTGTATGTGACCAGGTTTAATATCTACTAAACTTTTACATACAGTATACTATACTGATTTTGAGAAAAATTATTTTTCTACTTTAGCTTTAGTTCAAAATTGAAGCAAATTACAGAATAAAAAAACTCATAAAACTCAAAAATACATAGGTATGTGGCATTACTCTTGAGATGCTTTCATATACCATACAATCAATACATAAAATACTATTTATATTTAATTATTTTGAAATAATGCTTACATTGGATATTTAAGGGTAAAGAAAGGTGAAATATCTAGAACTGTTTCAAAGGACCAAAGGGATTGTTATTTCTTAAACACATAAACATGGAAGCAAGTATTTGTGTTACATTTTATTCAAGGAAGAAATTAACATAATATCGATGCTGTAGGTATGTTTTTAATTTTTACTCGCCAGCAAACAAAGTATGCACAAAAATTTCCAACGTGAAATGAAAAAGAATAACGGGAAATCTTTATGTCCAAGGCTGTGTGCAATTGCATTCATTAGTGACCATGCCAATTTAACTGGGCATGATTAAAAAACTAATTATAGAAGCTCAGAAAATACTAAGAAACAACTAGATTTAAGTTTCTGATATTAGAAAGCAATCTCATTTTATGGCAAACTTTTATATAAAGTATTCATTGCAAAATTTCAGTAAAGGTAAAATAACCCCCCACAAAAAAAAAAAAAAAAAAAATCAGCTATTTACTTCCACCAGTGGCTAAAAAATATGTAACGAAAATTAATAAATGGCGTAAAAAACGTTTCCCATAGCAGAAGGAAGGCATTGGAGACAAAGATTTTCAAATCAATCAGTTAAAAGGATAGATATAGAAGGAAACATGATATAACTCTGCTTTTCGGCAGAAGAATTTTGCATAATGGAAAAGTTGAAAACAGGAGAAAAGCATTCTTCATAGCAAGAGCTATGCTAAGGAAAAATAACTTTTCAAATATGTCTCCCGAAAGCAGAGATAGCAAAAAAAAAAAAAAAAAGAAAAAAAAAAACGTTTTGACCTTTACAACCCCTAGGGGGAAAGTTGTATATTATTGAAGAGGATGTTCTTATTGTAGAAAAAAATCTTATTCACTCTCCATCTTTATTATAGCAAATGGCATACAGTAAAAAAAGAAATTTCTCAATAGGGTTTTCACAGGCAGAGATAGCCTGTAAACACAAGTACACAAACACCACCTAGCAGCAGAATTGTGAACCACAAACCTCCTCTAACACAAGCTTAAAGTGTTCCATAAGGTAAATAGTATCTGGTGTTAAAATAATTTTTTTAATCAGACATTTAGAAGTACAGATATTAAGAAAAATAGATTAAATATCTGCACTCCCTAGCAGCAAAATTGTGCATTATTTTGTGAAGAAAATACAAATAAGCAGTTTTCATAGTTAGGTATCTGATCGAAATAGAATATTTTTCAGTCAGGTTTTTAGTCCGCAGATATTGCTGTAAACGGAAATGTGAGCTTATGCCTTCTAGTGGCACACTTGTGCACTAAGAAATATTTGAAATTTTACGAGAAACATTTCGCACCGAAAATGTTCTCCAACAAAGAAAGAATTTCTCAAATCAGACTCCTAGAAACAGAGATATGCACAAAAATAAGATATACGTGTACACCCCCTGGTGGAAAAACTGTGCACTATTTTAAGCAGGAAGTATTCTCAAAAACTTTTCCGAGTTCAGCAGTGTCGGTTCACCGAAGAATTTTTTCAATCGAGTTTCCAGCTCAGATTTTGTTGCAAATACATCAGAAGCCAAAATAAACATTTACGCCCCCTGGTGGCCAAACCATTCTTTACCAGAAATGGGAATTTGTATGCAGAACATTTCAAACTCGAGAGCTGTATCCAACGCAGGAAGAATTTTTCAAATCGGACTTTTAGAAGCGGAGATATTAGGAAAATCGCGATTTACTTTTACGTCCCTTAGCGGAAAATTTATGCATTACTTGAAAAAAGGACTAACTAAAATAGTCCTTGATATAAATGTCATTGAAAGGAAAAATATTTGGCTAAGGTTCCGTCTTCGGCCTGCTCGATAGATGGCGCCACGGTATGTCCCTTAGTGGATCTTTTATTTTAACGTAACACTGCAAGAAAAATGAGAAAATGTTTTGCAATGCCTCAGATATGATGACTTAAGGGTAAATGATGTCACAAACTATGCATTGAAAAGAAGATGCACCTGGGGCGGGATTGGTAAGTCTACTTACGTAATGACCTTTTATTCTACGATGTTCATCTAAACCCTGCTGCCTAGAATATTTGTGACAACTTTCACAAGCATATCATATCTTTTACCTGATTCCATTGCAATCTAAGTCTCAGATACCTTTGATATAATGAAAACTATCTATATTTATTGCAGTGTTACGTTAAAATAAAAGATCCACTAAGGGACATACTGTTGCGCCATCTATCAAGCAAGCCGAAGATGGAACCTTAACCAAATATTTTTTTAAACTGGATATTTAGAAGCAAATATATGAAAGGAAATGCATTTTAAATTCGATACGATCTCCATTTGCGCCGTTTAGCGGTGAAGTTGTGCATAAAAAAAAAACAGAACGAATGAATCATCATTCTCACATTTGAAGCTTCCCAATACAAAAAGAATTTTACAAATCGAACTAATAATTGCAGAGATATGGTCTCCCCGACGGGACAAAGTGATAACATAAGCATGACGCAAAAGATGCTAATAACGCAGCTTCAGTCCTCTTAAAAAGAAAACCGATACACACACCCCCCACACACACACATTTTGCAGGGGGTGGGGAGGGAAATTTGTCAGACATAAGTTATGTCAGTAGAAAAATCCTCAACTACAAAACATCGTGCAGGGACAAAAAGGCAGGAATGAATAAAATTCCAGGACATGTAACAGAATTTTAGGACATTTCCAGGACAAAATGGAATTCCAAGATATGTACGAACCATGGATTCGACATATACATATCAATATCAAAGTTGATGTTCGCGTGTATCAATATTAAAACTGTTATACAAGCACATCGATATCATCATCATCATCATCATTGTCAACCATTATCAATCCACTGCTGGACGAAGGTCTCCCCAAGTTTCCTCCACAACGGTCTGTCTTGTGCCAGTCTCCTCCATGTCACTCCCGCATATTTACGAATTTCATCCACCCATCTCCCATGTGGTCTTTTTCTGGGTCTTTTCCTGTCCCTTGGAATCCAATCTAAAATTTCAGCTGTCCATCTATGGTCTGTCCTTCTGGCAGTATGTCCAGCCCATTGCCATTTCAGGGATTTAACTCTGATCATGATGTCTTCCACTCTCGTCATTTTTCGGATCCACGAGTTCCTCTTCTTATCTCTCCTGGTTACACCAAGCATGCACCTCTCCATGCTGTTTTGAGTTGTCTGCAGCCTTTGTATGTCTCTTTTAGCTAAGGTCCACGTCTCTGCACCATACGTAAGCACTGGAAGGATGCATTGATCAAACACTTTTCTTTTAAGACATAATGGCATATTGCTCTTGAAAATTATGCTGTTTCTTCCAAAAGCTCTCCAGGCAAGTTTTGTACGCCGATTAATTTCTTCATCATGGATTCGACATATACATATCAATATCAAAGTTGATGTTCACGTGTATCAATATTAAAACTGTTATACAAGCACATCGATATACGGAACACAAATTACGTTTTTTTTAAATAGTAGCCTTACAATTAAAATAGTTTGCTTTTCTGAAAATAGTTGCTTTTGGCTGGTTTTTGTACGAAATAGTAGCTTTACAATTAAAATAGTTTAAGGTTTTTCTGAAAATAGTTGCTTTTGGCTGTTTTTTGTAAGAAATAGTAGTAGCTTTAGTCACCACTGGCAGCCCTGATAATGAATCTCAACCCTATCATTAAATTGTAGTTCCAAGCTATGCTGCTAACAGTGGCATTTCTGTTATAATCATCTTACTTGCCTTTAATATATTTTATTTGTTTTCTTACATCTGATCAGGGGGAATCGCCTTACAACCAATATGTTCAGATTCCTCCTGGTGTATTTCATTTTCATATATATGACTAAGTTTTCAATGTGTGCAATAAAATAAGTGTATTGCATATATTTATATATAAAATGTGTCAACTTAAATGGTTGATATATAAAATGTGTTAACTTAAATGGTTGCTTGCCTGAAAAAAAATTCATTTTTATATACCATACATACTATCTTGAAATTTTGACTGAACCTTCAAGTAAATGTGTACCAATTTTTTTAAAAAAATTCGTGTTTTGTAAATTGTAAAATGAAAATTTTTAAAAACTTGCAAACATTTTTTTTGTTTACTCAAAAACAATGCATGTTATATATTATATGAAATCCCTCTTCATAAGCTTTAAAATGAGACAAAACCCAGCTCTGTAGCTGAAACAGGTGTCTTGAACAATTGTGTTTTTAAAGTTCTGGCAGAGACCAGTTTTTGGGACATTTTGGCAATTTTGAAAAGTAAATAACTTAAAAATCGGCAATAGAAAAAATAAAAAAGTATATATTTTTTTTACCTTTGAGATGCTAATAGACAAATATTCTCAAAATTAGCCAAATCCACGACATCAAATTCCAAAATTTATTTTTTCTTCGTTGATTTTGATATGGAATTACTCCTAACTTAAAAATTGCCAATTTGCTACCCAGAACATTTAATAAAAAAAACAACTTCAATACATATGTGATAAAGCATCGCCATGAGCATTCATTGCTATAGAAGGGAGTTGCTTGTCCAAAATTATATATAGCAACTAGCTCCAAGGAAAGTGAAAACATCCATGCCTCACAGCCAGGGGTTTAAAAATATTTTGAAATCTGGCGGCCAGCTGACTTTTTTAGTGGCCACAATCGAAACATTAAACCAGCAGTGGGCAGGGGTGTTGTATAATATCAAAGTCATTAGCACTTCTGTCCAAAAATGTTTTACCCTCAGCCATTAGCTTATCTCTCCCTGGAAAACAAAAAGGTACTTAATTTTATTTTCCGGGGGCTCGCAAATTCTTGAATTATGTTTATTAGTGATGCTTTCTGTGGTGGCCTGGACAATTTTTTGGTAACCTTGGGCGACCACATTTTTCAACCCCTGCTCATAGCACACTACCATTCTTCAGGGGAGGGGGTTAACGACCACTGTGAGCAACTCATTTGGCTATAAGCAGTCACCTGGCCCTAATTTAGGATTCCTGGTTCCAGGGAAGGGAGAGAGCCAGTGCCACAAGACAAACACAACATCCATGCCTCACTGGGATTTGAACTCAGACCCATCTTAGATGAATGGTCAGAAGCCAGTGCCTCAGACCACTGCACCACCAAAACGACCATCAGAAAACTTTGTTTTGCTGTGAAATTAAATGACCACCATGAGCAATTTTTATTTTTATTTTTTTTTATTGGAGGTTTAACGACCACCGTGAGCAACTCAATGGGCTATAAGCAGTCGCCCGTCACTAATTTAGGGTCACTGGTTCCAGGGAAGGGAGAGAGCCAGTGCCATAAGACAAACACAACATCCATGCCTCACTGGGATTTAAACTCAGACCCATCTTAGATGAATGGTCAGAAGCCAGTGCCTTAGACCACTGCACCACCAAAACGACCATCAGAAAACTTTGTTTTGTTGTGAAGTTAAATGACCACCATGAGCAATTTTTTTTTTGATTGGAGGTTTAACGACCACCGTGAGCAACTCAATGGGCTATAAGCAGTCGCCCGTTCCTAATTTAGGGTCACTGGTTCCAGGGAAGGGAGAGAGCCAGTGCCATAAGACAAACACAACATCCATGCTTCACCGGGATTCGAACCCGGACCCCGTTTGGACGAATGATCAGAGGCCATCGCCTAGACCACTGCGCCACCGGGGCGGCATGAGCAAATTTGAAGGCTATAAGAAGCCTCTCATTCGTAGTTTTGAGCCACTGGTTCCAGGAAAGGGACAGATCCAGCACGTCAGACCACTTGGCCAACAAAAACTTGTCAGTAGAGTTTTTGATCATAAGTACAACATACACCCAATATTTTACCTTTGTTATAACTGTGCTCTACATCTTCATAATCCTTTTTTCTCCTAGTTAGATTAATATAACATATAGTTGGTTTGAATCTCCCTAACCATGTACTAATTATGCCTTACAATGTAGACTTGGCCAAAGTCCCGAGGGTTTTTTTTTTGGAAGGTTTAACGACCACCATGAGCAACTCATTGGGTAATAAGCATCGGCCCGTCTCTAATTTAGGGTCACTGGCTCCAGGGAAGAGAGTCAGTGCCGTAAGACAAACACAACCTCCATGCCTCGGCGGGATTCGAACCCGGACCCCTTTAGGACGAACGATCAGAAGCCATCCCTTAGACCACTGCGTCACCGGGGAGGGTTGTTTGTACAGTTGTTTATACAGAAGGGACCCGGAAACACTAAATAAACCATAATATCACACTTGCTTTGTCAGAAATCACTCTCGAATGCTACAACCAAAGGGCCTTTTCACATAATTGTATACCTATTATATATATATAATACAATATATACATATTCTTAAGGCGTACTTAATGAACTCATGAATGCTAATTCATTTGCTAAAATTCCCCACTTCAAGGGGCGGCGAACAGTTATCTCCATTGAAAAGCATCTGCTTCCCTTACAAATCGTAGAAGATACGTTCCACTAGTAAACAGACAATGAGTTCCGTCAAGTTCATACCGTCAAAAACACTTTATTCAGTAACCATTTTCGGCTTCACTTGGTCACACATTAACTAACTAGTGATGGGCCAGTACATCTGTACTATGACAATGTTTTCGTATTTTACTTTTATCTATACCCAACTAGCCTACTTGCTGCATCCTCATAAACAGTTTCAGTTCCCAATTCCCACCTCGTCTCGCGACCAAGGTCTTTAGCAATGTTGCCAACTCTCTCATTCCGAAAGTCTCCAAATTATCCATAAAAAGTCTCCAAAAGTGGAAAAAAGTCCATAAAAATCAGATATTTTTTATTATGTTAAATTTTCGTACTTATCAGTGCGCCATTTAAAATTAAATGACACATTGCTATTATTATCTATTTGACACCTTTTGTTTTTTTTTTGGATTTTAGGTTTTTTTTTTTTTTGATTGGAGGTTTAACGACCACCGTGAGCAACTCAATGGGCTATAAGCAGTCGCCCGTTCCTAATTTAGGGTCACTGGTTCCAGGGAAGGGAGAGAGCCAGTGCCATAAGACAAACACAACATCCATGCCTCACCGGGATTCGAACCCGGACCCCTTACGGACGAATGATCAGAGGCCATCGCTTAGACCACTGCGCCACCGGGGCGGCGATTTTAGGTTTAACGACCACCGTGAGCAACTCAATGGCTATAAGCAGTCGGCCATCCCTAATTTAGGTCACTGCTTCCAGGGAAGGGAGAGAGCCAGTGCCATAAGACAAACACAACATCCATGCCTCACCGGGATTCGAACCCGGGCCCTTTTCGGACGAATGTTTTTTTTTTTTTTTTTTTTTTTGATTGGAGGTTTAACGACCACCGTGAGCAACGCAATGGGCTATAAGCAGTCGCCCGTCCCTAATTTAGGGTCACTGGTTCCAGGGAAGGGAGAGAACCAGTGCCGTAAGACAAACACAACATCCATGCCTGACCGGGATTCGAACCCGGACCCCTTACGGACGAACGATCAGAGGCCAACGCCTTAGACCACTGCGCCACCGGGGCGGCTTCGGACGAATGATCAGAGGCCATTGCTTAGCCCTCTGTGCCACCTTTGATACTTAAATTAATGGGCAGCTTTGATACTTTAAATTAATAATAATGTAAAAAGAAGTGAATGTGACGCCTTTGTTACTTATTATGGCTGGGTTGGGGATAACAAACACCATGAGCAACACGATACGCTGTAAGAAGTCACCCATCTCTAATTTAAGTCTACTGTTCCCAGGGAAGGAAGAGAACCAGTGCTGAAAGACAAACACAACATTCATGCCTCACCGAGATTCGAGCCCGGACCCAACTCGGGTGAATGGTAATATGGCTTCAATTGTACACAGACATAGGGGAGAGGATATACAGAAACAAGTTTTAAGTGGCTAAGAAGACCAGCTAAAAATACTTAATGTAAATCATGGTGAACCAATAAATTATAGCGTTGAAGATGAAATTTCTTGAAAAAGCAAACGTTTTATCCAGTTACGTGTTACTGTTGCTTTGATTTACATTGAACAAAACTTTTGTTTTAATGAAGAATAAAACAAAGTTTTGTATAATAATAGAATAGTTCTGCAAGTGGATACAATGTAGTAAGTCTCACCACGCCGCCCCTGTGGCGCAGTGGTGTAAGGCGCTGGCCCCTGATCATTCGTCCGTAATGGGTACGGGTTCGAATCCCGTCAGGCATGGATGCTGTGTTTGTCTTACGGCACTGGCTCTCTCCCTTCCCTGGAACCAGTGACCCTAAATTAGGGACGGGCGACTGCTTATAGCCCATTGAGTTGCTCACGATGGTCGTTAAACCTCCAATCAAAAAAAAAAAAAAAAGAAAAAAATGTCTCACCACCATCACACTCGCTGTCTAAGCGGTCCCAGGTAAACTCACCGAGCATCGGCAAGCTTTCTGTGACTGATGCAAGGTCTTTAGATATATCTCGTGGTATAAGGTTGGGCTCGCTACGATGTCCGCCTCTCATTGGCTGCTGAAATGACGTCGGCGTGAACGCTCGGCAGCCAACATGGCAGCTTTGAGCGATTTGTGGCGTTGGGTTAAGGCATACGAAACGATCGTAATAATCACACTAATTATGATAATAACGAAATAAAAGTGCAAAAAACTGCTCCTACATAAATCAAAATCATGAAATCAAACCATTTACCTTCCGTGAAGCGCAACATTCCCCAATTTATTTGCATATATGTGAACTCATATTTTAATACTTACCGCCAAGCCACTATACAAAATAAACAACTACAAGAATTAAGGTTAAACACCGATACTTAAATTATTTCTGAAATTTACTTCATCAAAAAATGCCAACAAAGGCGGCGATACGCATCGCTGCCAAATCAATCAGTTCCGTACTGTGAACAACACGAAAAATATTCTGTCTCCCTATATATTCACTCTTGAAACATTTTTCAACATTCCTTCATGGTGTGAATGTATATAACACATAAGCGAGCTAAAAGAAACAAAACAAAAAAAACAAATATATGCGCAAGAAAACCAAGAGTTAAGTGTTATACGTCCCTTTTTTTTTTCAAAATTGCTTTTTCCTGTAAAGTTAAATAAGCTTATTATTTTGCTCTAAGCTTAAGAATGTGGTTTTCACTTTAAACCTTTTTTACCAGCATGTGTGCTAGCTGGTTGTTTTAGTAGTTTACAAGGTTTAGTAGAATTTAATGTTCAAAGATTTTATTAACTTACAAAATTTATATTTGGTGCACTTAAGCAGATGTAATATAGCAGAAACCCACTTTCAGGTCTTTGTAGAAATGAGAGAGGGATCATTTCTGTTTGACCCTGAAGAAAGTATAAGTGATTGTTCTTCTCAACATGTTCTACATTACATGTCTCCTTTTATAATCTCACTTTTAGAGTTTACAGTTTTTTAGTTTTAGCCCTCATCAAGGGGAGAATGTAGCTCTGTGATTGGGTTTTGATATTCTTCTTTTTTTAGGTTTTTCTTTTAAAATTGTTTGTACACACCCACACACATCATTTAAGAAGGTTGACATTTTTTCTGGAAGTGAAAATATAAAAGCTATATCGAATATCTACTTAAAAAATGACATCTTGAAAAATACACACACACACACACACACTATATATACTTACATATACACACACGCCATATATATATACATATACACACACCATGAAGGAATGGTGAAAATTTTTCATCTTTAAAAACTCTGTCTCTCCTATATATGTGTGTGGTACATTTTTTTTATGTTAATGACTAGCAAATAAGTTGGTATACTCATTACCACTGATGCTGTGCTAATTCAATTCTACAACTTTTCCTTTACCAGATTTGATCCTTAACACAATGTGCCCATGACAGATGTATTGAAATAAAACTTTTCTTTCTCAGATGAGTATATATAATAGCTATCAGAAAAATTGCAAATACTTGCATACATGCATACAAACAATGAAAAATTGAAATAAAAAAAAAAACTTAGCTTTCTGATGGCAGAATTCCTTGGCACTTGGCATTATTCCTGCAGGTTGCTTACATTTTCTCCATGGCATGAAAAATCTGGTTTGGCCATGTGCATCCAGGAAATTTTCACTTTGATGAAGCCTGCCACTTACGTGCTTTTCTGCGTTGAGGTTCTTCTGCCTTCCTAACTTTTGCTTTTGCATTTAAATGTCTTAGCCGTATAAAGGTTCGGGTTCTAACATACAACTTTATCACCTCTGTAGGAACATGTGGAAACCTCTGACCAATTTTCACACATAGTTTGTGTACAATCTTGTGTTCCTGGGATAAAGAGTCATGTCCATGCACTTCTGCAAACATCAACTCAAACTGGCTAACTTTCTCCAACCATGGATCTGATGGAACAAGCAGGCCACCTCGTGAAAGGGTCTCAATCCAGCCAACAGGTACTGATTCTGTAGTTGATGGTGGATTAAGTAGCTGGCCAGTTGGCGTACCCAGAGAACGGTCATATTTTCTTCCTCGGTAAGCTATGTAACCTGCAAGGTAACGAAAGCCTTCTACAGAGCAATCAGAGCCAGGAGTAGCAGGTGGTACCTGAATACCTGTAGAGTAATGTAGTGTAATATCCCGAATCTCAGTTTCACCTTCAATCATTGCCAGGGGTTCTGACATATCAGGTAAAACGGCACTAAACAGCTGAGATGTCAAAAAGTAATCATCACCACGACCTAGCGCAACAGGAGCAGCACTTGAAAATGGAATGTCACTTACATTGGCACCTAGAAGCAAGAGACACAAACGGGATTTCACTTCTGTAGGCAATGGATGATCATAGAAGTGGCCTAGCCCGCGTATTTGTGAAAAAAGTTTTCAAGGCAGTCTTGATTGAGTCGAGCAGTAAGGATGTATTTTATGTTCAGAGGCATTCAGGTCAGTGAAGAGTCCCAGTAATGAGCGAATGGTTGTGATGAATCCTTTCTGAAAGGGTAACAGATATGTTGCATTACCTACCTTCATTCCTCGGATACATGCATGCAGCTGTCGTAGAATCCTCTCTTGGGTTTCACGATGAGTTCCAAATCCACATGCCAGAGACTTCTCATCTGTAGGCCTTCTTACATTTAGCACATCAAACGAGTCGTTCGGAAGCTGAACAAATTTCGCGACGTGTTCTTCATGTGGCATAAGAAAGCGTATTCCTTGTGCAGTGTGGTTCGAAAAAAGCTGAGTTGCCAAATATACACGTTGGCGGTCACGGCCCTTCACACTAATATGACAACTTGGGGCATATCTTCATTTCACTGCAATCTAGAGTAAAGGAGCTGTTCAATAGTAGCTTTTGTACTTTTATTACCTGGAAGTGTTAGTCCATCATCGAGAAAATGATTTCTTAGCAGCTTGTAAAGGTGTGGAACATCTGCAAACACCCAAACTCGTTTATTTGGTATTTGAGGATTGGGGAAGAAAATTGCCTAGATTTTGTGGCATTATTAGTTGCAGTAGTAGAGAAGTTTTTTTAGGCTGCTAGCTGCTGTCTCTAAAGGCAATACCGAAAAGTTTCACTCATCTGCCAAACGAAGGGAGATAGTTTTCCAGCGCTTAGAAAACTTAGAAAACACTTTTTATTGAAGAGCTAGACTCTTCAAAGGCAGAGAACATTTAAAAGGTTAGTTTTATCCAGAAATCAGTGATTTCCAGTGAGGCAGAGAATATCTTTTTACTTGTTCAAATGCTGTTGGCGTGCAGTGTTTGCTTGCACTTATTGGGCCAAACGTTTCACTCGTTGAATCCAAGTTTTCAAGTTGAATTTAAAAGGTGTTGGCAGTTTCTTTCCTAGGTTTCATTGCTACTGACTATTTTCTTACAGAGAACCTTTTAGAGTTTGTCTCTTAGTCAAAATTTTTCTTAAATCAATGCCTCGGTATCCAATCGGCACTTCTGTGCACTTGGGTTTTCCACCTCCATGGACTTCTGTTCAGAAGGTTCCTGGTTGATCGGGGAAGGGGGTTGAAACTTTTTATGGATCTAAAAGTTAATTTGTTAGCCAGCCTGACTTTTAATGAGAATGAAATCTCTTTGGCTGCTGGATTTTTAGAAGAGCTCGAGCACCCGTCCCCCTGACTCACCCTTTTGGTTTTTTTTTGCAAGTTTTCACTTAGTATTTTCATTTTTAAAGTTCTTTGGCTGTCGGTGTTGGGAGAGTTTACTTTACTAGTTTGTTCTATATGATATTTCCTTCCCAAACTACCATTGATCTTACTTTTAGTACATCTGGATTTTTATCTGGAGCTGAATCACACTTTTGCGGGGAAAAATGCAAATCATGGCTAACATTATTGTCCAAATAAAATTCTTCGTGGTGTCTATATCTGTTTACAGACCAATATTAAGCTGCTAAATGTATTTACGGATAAATAAATTAGAGTGAAAATCCCAGCAAAATTACTGTTTTTTTTTACCACAATTTTGCATGAAAAACCAGATTTTGCTCTGAATTTTTCTAAGTCTTGGAAATTGCTTCCCAGAGCTTCGAAAAACAGTTTTAAAACTCTCGAAAAGGCAGAGAATCTTTTAAGGGTCAGTTTTATCCAGAAATCTGTGATTCTTGGAAAAGCAGAGAACTTATCTTTTTTTTTTTACTCAGGGCTCCGCACCTGGGAGAGAACCTTACTTACTAAGGCAGTGCACCTATTTTCGCACTAAATTAATAATTACTCACTGAATACTGATCTCATTAAATTAATATGTAAAAGAATATCCACGATGAGAAATTGTTATATGCTTCGAACTGTTCTGCTGTAAAAGGCGCTTCGACCAAAGGTAAAGTGATAGAAAATATTTACTATTTGCATTTTTGGAAACCTTTTCGCGACACCTTTGAAGATACTTGCATTCAGCCCATACGGATCTTGTCCTTCAATCACTTTAATTTTTTCCAAATACCGCATTTTGTACTCTGAAGTTAAACTTTCAAAGTAAGACGCCATCATTTCAACGGGGACTGGTTGTCCTTTTTTTTTTGGTTGGAGGTTTAACGACCACCGTGAGCAACGCAATGGGCTATAAGCAGTCGCCCGTCCCTAATTTAGGGTCACTGGTTCCAGGGAAGGGAGAGAGCCAGTGCCGTAAGACAAACACAACATCCATGCCTGACCGGGATTCGAACCCGGACCCCTTACGGACGCTGGTTGTCCTTCACTTACATTACCAAGGCTCGTTGCCATGGTGAAAGTCACGTGTCTGCTACATCCTCATTGTCGACATCAAGGGTGGCATGCCCAGTCAAGGTGGTGGTTAGCATGCCTACCAAACCAGCGCACCTCTTAGCCGCTAGGGGCACGAACGAACACTACACACTGCGCCCAAAGTGGTGATGACGCCCGCATTGCCTTCCCCAGGAGAGAGACGCCGCGGGTTGATTTCGACACAAAACCAACAACAAAAATAGAGAAACCAAGGAGCTTTTGCACCCGAGCTCCGCAAGCAGTTATCGGGGCGTAGAAAAGGTAAATCCTCTAAATTTAACCTTGAGTCCATTCCGGGTGCCCCCCCCCATGCCCCATGAAACAGTCCATACGTAATGGGCGGACAAAAAAGTCAAACCCGGGACGGATATAAACTGAAAGGAAATTAAAACCTGATAACACATCTGAAAAAATAAAACCTGGCAAAACAGCATTTTGAAAAAAGTAAAAAAAAAACAACTCCGAAGGAAAAGGTGAAAAATAAAACAGGCAAAGCACGGGGCGACGTACGCACAGCTCTTAGACAATTAAAAAATAAAGAAATTAAATTTAGAAAATAATTTACTCAACACGGTTTGTATCGAAGAAGAGGAGGGAAGACATCCGAAAACTGAGGCAGGGAAAACCCTGACGGTCCCAACACAAAACTCCAAAGCACATATTGAAAATAATAAATTTAGAAAAGCCCGAACTATACAAACTTGAGAAAATAAAACAGATAAACCCGAATTAATCTAACCAATTCCCCTGATCAAATAGCCAATTTAAAGATTACAAGGCTTTATATAATCTTAAAAAAGCCGATTATATATGCTTAAGAGAGCCTCTAAGCTCTCTTAAGCATACATAATTTGAGAGCTTAGAGGCTATCTTTTTTTTTTTTTATTGGAGGTTTAGCGACCACCGTGAGCAACTCAATGGGCTATAAGCAGTCGCCCGTCCCTAATTTAGGGTCACTGGTTCCAGGGAAGGGAGAGAGCCAGTGCCGTAAGACAAACACAACATCCATGCCTCACCGGGATTCGAACCCGGACCCCTTACGGACGAATGATCAGAGGCCAGCGCCTTAGACCACTGCGCCACAAACATTTTGCCTCTATATAAAAGGCGCCATGGTTGAAGTAGTTTAAATGATAAACTTCATAAAAGCTAGTCATCCGAATAAGAGATGCTTTAAAATCTTGCGCGCCGCCCCGGTGGCGCAGTGGTCTAAGGCGTTGGCCTCTGATCATTCGTCCGTAAGGGGTCCGGGTTCGAATCCCGGTCAGGCATGGATGTTGTGTTTGTCTTACGGCACTGGTTCTCTCCCTTCCCTGGAACCAGTGACCCTAAATTAGGGACGGGCGACTGCTTATAGCCCGTTGAGTTGCTCACGGTGGTCGTTAAACCTCCAATCCCAAAAAAAAAAATCTTGCGCGATGATATGAGAAGTGTACACACGTCATTGCTCTTATGTACAGAAATAAGATAGTTATTTCGATGTAAAATATTGCAACACTTTTTTGAACTTCGAGCTGAAGTGCATGCTTTTTTCACAGATTATCATTTAATCAATCTTTAAAATAAAAGTGGTCGAGTAGTTACTTCGAGTGGCTTACCTATCCGATATTTTCTCAAAACTGAATGTGCTCAATCTTGCACTTCAAAGAAAGCCAAATTGATGTATTCACCACAAACGACAAAAATCTGGAATTTAAAAAAAAGCTTCAATTTTGGACCAGATGTGCCTGCAGCTACGAATTTGATTGCTTTCCAACAGCGAGAAACTTTATCAGAGCTAGACTCGGATATAGAAAACTAATTTATTGAAATGATGTCGCATTCCTCAATGACATCCATTTATAAAACAGTGGCAGACTTTTGTTACAGTTTGAAAGGAAGATATAATAAAAAGCTGTGTCAGTAAGTACTCTTACAGTTTGCAATAACCTATCTTTGTAAAACTGGCTTTCCTGTGTATGCCTCAACAAAAACTAAGCACCGGAAAAGCTGGATGCAGAGCCCAATATGAGATTACAACTTTCTTTGATAATACTGAATATTAAAGAACTATGTGGAAATGAAAAGCAAAGCCATTCATTACATTAATATTTTTCATTAATGAAAACTTGCACCATTGGCACAATACATTTTATTGGTTCTACATTACCTTTTTATTGACTAATTACCTATTTTTTAGTTTCATTTTTATTTCAAATCAGTGATAAATAGGCATATAGGTGCATTAATTTTTAATGGTACATGTATTTATAGAGGGTTCCAATGCTAGACATTGTAGGAAAAAGGGTTCCATAGGATAAAAAGTTTGAGAACCACTGCCTTAAGCTTTATACATGTACTAGGCAGTTCAGCTAGTGCATTAATATATGAAAAAGGCCACAAATTCAAAATTTATCCTGCAACAACTGGAAATATTCTCCAGAAATATGATTTGAGATTATTTGTACAAATAAAAAACAAAGTGTAAAAGTTCCATAGAAACTGCTGTATGGCTTCCAATGTGTTTTATGTAAAACTGACGTGGACCACAAGTGTAGTTCTTTTGGTCTGCTTAAGAAAAGTTCAAACTGAAATTAAACACTGTTACTTCAAAAAATTCAATGTTTTATATTAAAAAAAATAGTAAAGAAAAATTAAAGCTGGCTAGAATGTGGCACTGGTAGATGTGATCAAAATTAAGTCTTCAGAAGTAAGCTATGAGAATGTTTTTCACATACACATTAAAAACTACAATCAAGAAATGCCTTTATTGCTCAAGTAAAAAAATAAAACCAAAACACATTGCAAAGTAAAGTATGCAAAGTAAAAGAAAAACTTGCCTCAAGATTTTGTAGTTTTTATTTTTGCTTATTCAGTAATACATATCTACAGTAATGCAAACAAAATGTCATACAAAAATGGGTGGTCAACACACCCAAATAACGACTACGAACAATCCCTAACCAGCCCTACTCTTAAATAAGTCATAAATACAATATACATATATACAAACATTGGATATAAGCAGATATGCACATCAGCAGGTACTTCGAATTGTAACAACTGGAATGAGTGGTAAAATATCATTAATATAAGAGCATAACTTTTATGTTCTCAAAAACATTCAAACCATATTTCACACATAAAGCTGATTTTACCTGATATAAGTAAAATATATTCAGCTCAATTAAGTTGCATGACCAGTGGCCAAGTGGATAGTTGCATAGGCTCCATTCAGGTTAACCATTCAAGTTGGATCCAGGTTCAAGTCCTGGATGAAGTACAGGTTGCTTGTTTAACTTACACTGCTTAGGACTATAAAGAGAACATGGGCGCATTCTTATGTCCTTAGACACTCATGGGTTGTTAAACTGAGAAAAAGTTAATGTTTCAACCATATTAGCATCAAGAACGAAGTAAATGGTTGATGTCCTTACTGTCAATGTTACTTGATTAACAAGCGTTCTGTCCACATTACAAAATAATGTGGACAGAGCGATGACATCAACCAGTTACATTATTCTCCACGTATTTGATATATATTAATCAAGAACTAATATGGATTACACCAACACAGAATTAATTTAAACATGAAATGCTGGAAAAGTTCTAAGAAACATTACTGCATGACAAGTTGTCTAAAGAAAGTGACAATCACTATGTTGTAGGAATGATTTTGGAAACTGTAAAGTGACTATTTTCATAAACGGAAAATGCGTATGTACACATACATTTTAAGGAAATGAAAGTAAAAAATCTTGCTAGGTATTACTATATCCAAAAAGGCACAGTGATGATAGATTTTTTGGGGATTTCTTAAGAAATAAACAGGTTTCAAAATTTTACTTATTGAAAGAAAGGATTGTGTCCCCCCCCCCCCCCAAAAAAAAAGAAAAAGCACTGCTGTTATACAATGCTGTTGCACATCCAAAGTAAAGCATACTGAAATCTGATAATAGTCGTCTACATGTGTAGAATTTTAGATCCCAAATGTTACATCCATAATTCAGCCAATGGATCAAGTAGTGCTCATCAATGAAAAACATTTTCTCTCTGGTATGCTCTGAACTCTTGTTAATCAAGATAACTTGACAACATTCTAATTAAATATTTAAAAAAAAATCAGTGGTTTCTTTATACAGTGTGTCTCATGCACAGATGGTCTATGTAAAACCAGTCCCTTTCTCAATCAGAGAAAAATTTTAAACAGAGGTTGATTGGGTTACAAAGGAACAGTAACAAGCAAAACGTTAGAGATAACAGATTTAGGGAATAGTTAAGAGGCATTGAAAATGTCCACAAAGAAAGTCTTGAGTGGCTGCAAAGGGATTCATGTGAACCAGGATTACAAAACTACAAGGGATGCAGATACTGCTCCTGCTTATATAAATCAACCCAAAAAGGAATGCAGAGAAACAATTCCTGAGTGCATCAATCTCAGCACACCATCATAATCCGTGGATGTATTTTGCACATTTTAAGATGCAGTTTTTCTCCAGCATAGCCATGTACACACTTCATCTAGCTTTGAGTCTCAGTTGGACTTTGACATATTCATAGCTATGAAAAAAATTCAAAGTAATTTGGAAACAGTGATTTTTGAAAATGAGCAAAAGTTGAAAAATAGCTGATTAAATAATGAATTACATGTTGATAGCATTTCTAAAACACAAAACAGATTTCCAATTATCCATGCAGCCTGTCACCTCCATTATCTCAAAGATATAAACTGCAAAAATATCCTAAATAATAATCACTACCTATGGTTTTGAGACACTTCCAAAATGACTGTTTTAATCAATTTCAAACTTTATGCATGTTATTTCCTGGAGATTATATGATCAGGCCAGAATGTGGTGTTGAAAAATAATTCTGTAAAATACAAGAGCAGAACAAGGGAAACAGAGTATGAAAGATTTGAGATACTTACTTTTTACAAAAAAATCTGTAGGTGACAAAGCCTCAGGATTAATGTTCCCCTAGTTCTACTCTTATTTTTCAGAATTATTTTTTAATACCACATTCTAGCCTGATCACATGGTCTACAGGGAATAACATGCATAAAGTTTGAAATTGATTTAAACTATCATTTTGGAAATGCTTCAAAACCAAAAGTGATTTCTGGTTAGATAGCATGTTTTAACCACCACTATATGTAGTGAAAAACTTTAATCCTAAATAACATTTTCAAAGGTATCAGGCCTATGTTTAATAACAGTAAACACTGTTGTCAGCCACCAGTGCTGGTAACAAAATCTTTCAGCTTCAAGCTACAGTAACAAAATTGGATTACACAAATGTAATTCAGTTTTACAGTTTTAAAATACCATAAATTTGGAACAATCACATAATTCATAGTTTTATACAGTTTTAAAATCCTATAAATTTGGAACAATCACTAAAGCACTTGGTAAATACGAATTAAGTTAAAATTTTGTATAAGAAACCAAAAATTTCCTATACAACACTTTCAAATGGGGTAAGCCCAAACTTAGTAAACACTAAACACTGAGCTAAGACTGCCAAAATTCTGCAAAAAGCTAAAACAAAAATTGATCACACAAACATGATTAACTTATACATTTCTACAGTTTCAAACCCCTTTATATCGGGGATAATCGCTAAAGTACTTGAAGCATTGGTAAATGCAAATAAAGTTAAAATTTACTATGAGAAAGGTACTGTAAAAATGTACTAAACAGCATTTCTAAATGTGGCAAGCACACACCTAATAACATTCAACATTGTGTGGTGGCGCTAAGCAGAGGGGAGAAAAACAGTATCACACTGCAAAAATGGCAAACTGTGATGCAAAGAAAAAAAGTCACAAAACTGCAATTAAGAATAAACTGCACTTTCATAAGCAACAATAAAGTACTACTGATTTGCATTGGTGCCATGCATATTCACAAGCAAAGCTGAGTTTGTTTATTTATTGGAGGTTTAACGACCACCGCGAGCAACTCAAAGGAATATGATCAGTCGCCCGTCCCCAATTTAAGGTCACTGGCTCCATGGAAGGGAGAGAGCCAGTGCCGTAAGACAAACAACATCCATGCCTCACTGGGATCCGAACTCATACCCCTTTCGGACGAATGATCAGAAGCCAGCGCGCGTAAACCACTGCGCCACAGGGCATTTTTGTTGTTAAGCTACCTTTGTCTGATCAGCAGCACAGATCACTGAGGCACAGTTTCGCCTGTTGAATCAAGAGAGTTGACATCAGATCTGCTTCTGTTGTGGGTAGGAGCTTTTTTGATTTGGTGGGGTAAATTGAGCCACATTCTGAGACCATATGCATCGACACTTGAAGTGAATGTGCTACTGCAGGCTAACACATTTCCCCCCTTTTGGTCACCATTGTGAAAGATCAGTTAGTGCACTTTTTTGCCACTGATGCGGATGATTTGTTAGCAAGCTGTTTTTGTCACAGCTGCAGAAAATCCATACAATCTGTTGGTATTTTTTGTATAAACTATTACTAGTAGAATTAAACGGCACAACAATAAAGAAGTAGATTCACGAGTTGGAACCCAAAACTTTATGGTAGCAGTATAATGCTCATGCAAAAATAGGCTGGATATAATTAAAGGAAAATATTGTAAAGAACACCAAAACAGAAATTAACCATGCAAATGCTTCTACAGTGGGGGGGGGGGGATTGCCAAATAACTTATGAAAAAGCAGATATTTGAAAGCTGACCGCCTGCTGTTTCAGATGCAACCAATGCTCGAATTGGGAAACACATTGACTTGACACACATGATTGCAAATACTTAAAATAACTAAAATTTAAAAATGACAGTATCAATGTGGGACAAATATATTTTCCAGTGATATGCTCAGAGACAGCATTTCAAATGTTTTGAAAGTAATTTGTTGTCTTGAAGCTCAGCTATTGGTACTGTATTCATTGACAGTAAGTTGTTCCAATAAATGGGATTTATATTATGCACTTTAACGGAATATGCAGTACTACAAGTTCAGTTTCTCCGACATTAAAACATCAAGTGCTGATGCAAATTGAATAAAAAATACAACTGTTCAGTCACTTCCTGAATGTGGAGGTGATATCAAGGAAAAGTGAAAACATTGGTCCTTAGCCGATGGAGTGAATGTCAATATGGAAGCCAAAAGAAGGGGGTACAGGTGCATATCTTTCGAAGAAAAGTGTCCTTGGTTAGTTGTACATTGTACGAGCCATCACTTGTTTTTCACAAATTTCCATGAAATACTGAAATAAAGGTAAGACATTCATAATTACTATGAAAAAAGTACAAGATGAATTAAACGAGCTTCCTGCAATATTTGATGAAGATGAGATGCCAGTGTAGAAGATCCATAGTACTACATGGATTTCATGCATGCAGTATAATCCCAACACACTAATTTGGAACTTTTCGGTTATCGTGATCAGTCAGAAAACATGGTTGCAGATGCTTCAACGAAAAGGGTAAAGAGCTAAAATTACAGGCATTTTAAGAAAAATTCAGTCCAAAACATTTGGTTATTGCTGCTACATCATATCTTAGCCATTTTTTAAAATTACCTGTCTTTCAGATGCTGATGTGCTTTGAAAGTCAAAAAGTTTTATAATTCAGTAGAAATAATGAATAGCAAGTTTTCGTTTAACCTTTCCAAAATTTTGCAAGATGTAGAAGACTGAGAATCATGACTGCAATGCAGCAACTGCAAGATTCCACGAATCCATTTTGTTACTGTATTAATGTGTGTACCTTAGGCATGGGAACTAATACAAAAATCCTGTATTTAATGCAGCTAAAGTATTAGTGCTTAAAATATGGGCATACAGACAAGACTTCTGAGCTTCAACAGCTTCAAACAAGAACCACAGTTTTTATTAAACATTTTGGTGAGTTTGCAAATAATCTGGAAAAAAGAAATCCAAGATGATTGGGATTGCTTTTAGACATCTTGGTTAAGAAATCATCAAAACACATGCCAAAGTAGACTATTCAAAGCAATCAGAATTGTGTGTTGAACTGCCTGTGGTTTACTGGTCTCCGTGTAACTTCACGGAAATCGGGAGATGTGGGTTAGATTCCAGCTCCAGGGTGATGTAATTTTAATTTCCTCGAGATGCTACATGGAAACTAGTAAAAAAAAAAACTACCGGCAATTCAATACAAAATTCCGATTGTTTTGAATAATCTTCTGAATTCCCCATGTATTCCTGAGGAATATTTCTTCCTTAATTTCTACACGCCAAAGTGCGGAAATGCTTGAAAGAAAAGTACTCTACCGAATTTCTAAGTTTAAAGAATATCAGATATCACAAGCCAAACTTCCTATCTGAAATGACAAAGTCTAAAGAGTCATTTCAGAAACAGAATGAACTCTGAAGCACCAACATACCCTACATTTGAAAAAAAAAAAAGGGGGGGGGGGGTTGCACTGATTTTTGGAAGTCTATTTTAGTTGTTAAATCAACATCAGAACTTCAAAACTTTTTAAAGTTTAATTTCTCTGAAAATGCATTGTTTTCTATTGCTTAGTAATGTCTTGCTATGTCAACAGACAAAGCATCTTTTTTTTTTTTTGTTTATACAAAAAGCTTCAAGTTCAAAATCAGAATTTCAACTCTCCACTCCTGTCTTTTGTTTGCTCACTTTATCAGGACAAGACTGAGTGAGTGAGTGTATGTCAACTAGGAAAGCGTAACTCAAAATAGCTTTCAGCAGATTAAAGAAAATAATTTTGAAAATAAACATGGGAAAAGTTGACCTCTTGTCTACTAAATGAGCAATGGACAAACAATTTTTTGCATTCCCTTTTCGAAAAAAAAAAAAAAAACCCAACTCAAATTTAAATCTCAATACAGATTTTAATTAGACAGTACAAATAGTAGTAATAGATTATGAGTATTAAAAAGCAAAGTAAAAAGTTCCACAAAGTAGTCAATTGCTCCTCAATCAGAGGATCACTTTTGCCTTTCAAATGGAAAGTTATTTTTTCACCCCTGGTGCAACGAAATGTAATTTTTCTGCTAAAAGCCACACACACACACAAACCTGATTATTTTTTTCATTACACGATTTAATGAATATTGTCAAAGTTAAGCTGACAAAATTATACACTAAAGCCTTAAAAAATGAAAATCACACTAACATGATTATGTTTGTCAGTCAATACTATGCGGACAAAATTAAATGCTAAAAAGCCTTAAAAATTGGATCATATGAACATTTTTTAAATTTGGTCATTCCATGTCAAATCAACAAATGTATTTTTGGACCATGATGTCTCAGATTTCAAATGATTTTTGGTTTATAGTTTGTACTTTATAGAGTATATGAAATTAAATTTTCAGAGTTTTCGGGCCAGCAGTTTTTTTATTTATGATTTTCAAAAACTACAAATTTAGCAAGAATGCTATTCACTTACACTCTTTCTCTCTCACACAAGTCTGCAGGCAGTGATGCTAGAGGGCTCATCCATAGCTCTTTTTTTATGGGCTTTAATTTGAATTGCAACACAACTCTGGAGCATAAAAATGTTTTGACAAATTTTGAAAATCTTAAAAACACCTTGAATTTTTCAAAAATGCATTAATCTTACACATGTTGGCTAGAGATATGGAAGTTTGAAGATGGAGAAAGGATGTTTTTTTGAGAAATAGATTTTTGAATTTAAGAAGGTTACACGTAGTTATATGATAAACAAGCAGTGAAAGTTCTGACATGCAGTAACTTGCAAGAACATGCAACGGAAGAGAAGTTATAAATATGAAGTAATGCTATTATTCAAGACACAAAATGCAGAATAATCCCATAACTGCTTCTTAGTTACACTTATGTCGCTTCCTGTTAGATACTGACTCCTCAACAGCTTTATGATTTTGCGAAATAAAACATACCAGGCATAAATTTCATGTACTGCACAAATGAGGAGTATTATGAAAATAAGAGACTGTCTTCACATTTTGATGAGTCACAAATAGTATATGGAACCCAGAAGATTCATGCAGTCGCCCCACGGTCTGGCTTGCAAATGATGACAAAACCGTATTCTTTCAGTACTCTAGAATCCATAGAGGCACGTGCAACTTCAGATGATTCCAAGTCTGGAATCATCAGTTGTTTATGATGGTTTTTGGTGGCTTGTTTGTCTTCTTGCTAAAAATCATGAATCAAATTATTACAAAATTAGCTTTCTTCACCCTAAAAGGACCAGCACTATCATTTCACTATCTCAAACCTCGACTCAATATTCTGGATGTTTCAGCTAATACTCTTGAGAAAAGTAGATTCCTGCACAGCAACAGGAAGAATGTACACACTTATGCAGGAAGAAATGTCAGCTTCAACAACTATTTTAGAGAAAAAGTGACAAGAAAAGTAGATTCACATCAACTTATTTAAAAGAACATACAATTTGAAAATCTGTAACTTGCAAAATATGAGTCTTATTTAGCTAATAATTATTTACTGTAAATATTTTTTACTACTGGACCACACGACCATAAATGATATGAACTGTGTAAATAGTACAGCATAAGAGGAAATGAAAACTGAAACATGTTTTGAGTTAAAATGTTTAACAGCCACTCTGCTTCAATTTGAACAACTTCACAGAGATGATTTAGCCTATCAGGTAATATTTTAAATTACCAGTTACTTGCCCATTATTAGAATAGCTGCTATATTGTGATGAGAAACTATCCATAGCTGATATTTCCAATAATTCAGCTGCATACTTTAATTAGTTCAGTAACTATCGATAATTGCCTACATATACTACTCTTCGAAATTTGGTTCCCCAAAAACTGATCATTTCTCCATCTTCAAAACTTAGCATATCTCTAGCCAACATGTGTAAGATTTTCAAAATCTAAAATTGTCAAAACATGTTCATGTGCCAAAGTGGTTGTGGCATATCAATAAAGCACATAAAAAGAGCTTTAAAAGAGCCCTCTATAGCATCACTACCTACAGACTTATATTTTTGTGAAAGGCATTTCTGAAAACCATAAAAAATGCTGACCCAAAAAATCTGAAAATTCAGATTTTTCACATAGTTCATAAGTACAAACTATAAACCCCAAACCCTTTAAATCTGAGATACCAAGGTCCAGCCCCTTTGCTGATTTCACATGGAATGATCCAATTCTTAAAAATCAAAAACAAGTTAAAACTTCATATGACAAAACTATACAACATTTTCAAATGTGGCAAACGAACACTTATAGAGTCACACCAATATGATTAATTTACAGTCTTATTCAGTTTTTAAACCCTATAAATTTGGGTCAGTCTAAAATATTCTTTCATCCAAGTCAAGTTAAAACTGCATGCAACAAAGATAAATTACTGTAAAAATGTCCTAAACAATATTTTAAAATGTGGCAAACAACCCACACTTACTGAATTTCTCACAAACATGATTAATTAGAATTTTCTTACAGTTTTTAAACTTTACAATTTGTGCCAATCACTAAGTATGAGATGAAAAATATAATATTGAATTAGTTACATGATTAAGGTAAACTAAATACATCTGAAACATTTTTAAATGTGGGAAGCCCACATGTAACAACAAACTGTTAGAAAAAAAGGGGGGGAATCACATGAAGCATGATTTTATACATAGTACATTCCAACAGTTATAAAACTCTTATGAAATTGGGCCATGCACACAATGAGTACTCTTGAAAAATGCACATCAAGTTAAAATTTCACACACACATTTTCAAATGTGGCTTCACATGGAATGATCCAATTCTTAAAAATCAAAAACAAGTTAAAACTTCATATGACAAAACTATACAACATTTTCAAATGTGGCAAACGAACACTTATAGAGTCACACCAATATGATTAATTTACAGTCTTATTCAGTTTTTAAACCCTATAAATTTGGGTCAGTCTAAAATATTCTCCATCCAAGTCAAGTTAAAACTGCATGCAACAAAGATAAATTACTGTAAAAATGTCCTAAACAATATTTTAAAATGTGGCAAACAACCCACACTTACTGAATTTCTCACAAACATGATTAATTAGAACTTTCTTACAGTTTTTAAACTTTACAATTTGTGCCAATCACTAAGTATGAGATGAAAAATATATTGAATTAGTTACATGATTAAGGTAAACTAAATACATCTGAAACATTTTTAAATGTGGGAAGCCCACATGTAACAACAAACTGTTAGAAGAAAAAAAAAGGGGGGGGGAGGAATCACATGAAGCATGATTTTATACATAGTACATTCCAACAGTTATAAAACTCATGAAATTGGGCCATGCACACAATGAGTACTCTTGAAAAATGCACATCAAGTTAAAATTTCACACACACGCCCAAAACTACATTTTCAAATGTGGCAAACTCACATTTACTGAATTACAACATGATTTTTTTGTAACTACAAACATGCCCAAAACTACATTTTCAAATGTGGCTAAGCCACATTTACTGAATTACAAACTTGATTCATTTGTATCTTCTTATCCAATTTTTAAAACCCTGTAAAATTTGGGCAATATAAATTAAGATTTCATATGAGGAAGATTTCATTAAGTTTTGTACTGTGGAATTAACTTTTATATATATACAAGTCTATTAACTTTTTTGCGGATTTTAACTCTTTTCTTGGTAACTTTGTGCGTTTTTTAGGGAACTAAGGCCAAGCAGCCGGCCGTTTCATCGTTCTTGTAGTCTGCGCTGTGTTTTCAATGTAGTTAAGGTCTTAATAACTACTTAATTATGCACTTAAAGCACTTCTGAAATACTTTGTACATATTGCAACTAATTGTTTATGTCACATAACCTTCACAAAGCACTTCTTTAGTTTATTATTGTCTTTATTTTATTTTCGTTTTTGTGTTGTCAGAAGTTGTGGAGTAGGGGTTTTTGTAATCCAGTTTTCTTTCAAGAATCTGTGCTTTAGAAAAAAATTAATATTTCCTTTTTTATTGCAATGTTAAGAATTTGTAATACTTTTGTATTGCTATTCAGGTTTAAATTCTCTCTCAGGCGAACTTGGCAATTTGTTATTGCTGAACATTTCTGATTCATTAGGTCACTCTTACAACTTGAGTTTTCTATAATAATCTTATAGTAACGGATGAAGAGCATGGGCCGGGCCAAGAAAGTTATGGATGCAAGCTAAATTGTTAACTAAAGCTTGGTCATACAACTCTGCGGAGGTCATGACATATATATTTTTTTTTGTGGGCTTATTACTTGCATCTATGACTTTGCAGAAACCCATTTCCAAATAGGTCTTTGTGGAAGTGAGAAAATGCAGAGTTTTTGCTGGTCCTTGATAAAGCCAAGGCTCAGTATTCGACACTTTCTACATTCAGTTCTATTTTTTTCTCTTTTTACTCACACCAGTCAATACATAACCTTTTCTATGTTGTACTTGGTATGAGTCAAAAATTTTTTTGCTTCAGTCTTCTTAATAGAATGTGAATTCTGAATTTTCATAACTGCTGCATTACGCGTATGCGGGTTTTTCCTCTTTACGAAGTTTGACTGGTGGACGATTATTCTTACTGAGTCCCAATTTATGGAGTGTCCACTTGCTTGTGTCTAGCCCTGTTTTGTTACTAATGTTGCAAATAGCTGCTTGGTGTTCTTTCTCCCTGTTTCTCCTATATAGCTGAGTCCGCAGTTACAGTCGATGCAATATATTACTCCTTGCAATTGGATGTCCACTTCTTTGTGCTTTAAAGCTGGCAGGAATTTCTTTAATTTGTTACTTAGATCTGGAGCAAGTCTGATATTATATTTTGCTCCGATCCTCTTCAGTTTTTCAAAAAGTCTCTTGTGGTATGTAATTTTGTTGTTGAATTTGAAGTTATTTCCTGCTTTTTTGGCACTAGTCACCAGCAAAATTACGTACCACAAGAGACTTCGAAAAACTGAAGAGGATCGAAGCAAAATATAATATCAGGCTTGCTCAAGATCTAAGTAACAAATTAAAGAAATTCCTTCCAGCTTTAAAGCACAAAGAAGTGGACATCCAATTGCAAGGAGTAATATATTGCATCGACTGTAACTGCGGACTCAGCTATATAGGAGAAACTGGGAGAGAAGTATTAAAGTCCGAATGAAAGAACACCAAGCAGCTATTAGGAACATTAGTATAAAACAGGGCTAGACAGACATATACAAGCAAGTGGACACTCCATAAATTGGGACTCAGTAAGAATAATCGCCCAGCAGTCAAACTTCATAAAGAGGAAACTAGAAGGGATCAAAATAGCAAGAAGTACCACAATTAACGATAATTGCAGTTGGACTCTTTCAACTGAGTAGCAGCAACTACTCCAGTGACATAGTCCTGATGATAAACTAGGCTAAATTTAGTTCGAAAATTTGACCACCAACTTTTTTTGAATAATAACCTCTAAGACCCATAAAAAAGTTAATTCCACAGTACAATATGAATAGAGGTGCCATAGATTCATTTACAACTAGGATTAAGTTTTGTTGTTGTTAGGCTACACTTAACAACAAACTTTGTTGTCAGTCAGTGGCAATATAATTTGTCTGCTTAAAAGCCATAAAAAAAAAAAAAATTGGATCACAACGTGATTTTATACATTCTGACAGTTATAAAAAAAATCTTATGAACTCTGACCATGCAGAGTATTCTTCAAAAATATATATAAAACTACATACGAGAAAGGTAAACTAAATCTCCTAAACTTTTCAAATGTGGCAAACCCACACTTATTAAATTATATAAAACATGATTAATTTATATATTATCCAGTTTTTAAACCCCTATAAACTTATGGCTATCACATAAGCACTTCAGGTATCTTGAAAAATGCAAATCAAGAAAATTTGGTACTACAAAGACAAACTATCTCCGACAATATTGTCAAATATGGCAAGCAACAATTAACAATAGTAAATATTGTGGTCATATTAAAGGACATTTTCTGCTAAAAGCCATAAAAATTTTTATTACAAACATGTGTGATTAATTTATACATTTTTAGTTTTAAAACCCTATAAATTTGGGCTAATCACTACAGTATTTGAATTCTTGGCAAATGCAAATCAAGTTAAAATTGCACAAAAAAGATATAACAGTCAATATGTCCTAAACCTTTTTGAATGTGGCAAGCCCTTAAAAGTGTAACTTTGTTGTCAGTCAGTACTAAGTGACAAAATTCTCAGCTAAAAGCCATTAAAAAAACAGATCACATTAACATGATTAATTTATATATTCCTACACAGATGTAAATCTAGTAAAATTGGGTAAAATAACTAAAGTCCTTAAATTCATTCTTGGTAAATGCAAATCAAGTTAAAATTTCAAGATAAAAGACTATAAAAATACTCTAACATTGTAAACATTCTAGGCACACTCCTAATTACAACAGTAAAACAGTATCTGCCAAGAAGGCATTTTTAAAAGGGTACAATCCTCGGCACCAAGCTATAAAATATTTCTTTGACAAAGGACCACAAACAAAACAATTCAAGTAATTTGAACATGCTTACACTACTTTAAAATGCTGCAAATTTGGGTCAATTAATATTTGAAGCATTCTTGTGTTAGGAGTTTCATTACTTCAAGAACAACCAATTGCAAAAATGCCCTGAATATAACATTTTCTAAAATGCAGGGCGGTAAACACTTTGCCAGGTATGATTTACAATACTGCTATTTTAGTAGCAAGCATTAAATTTTCCTGATGAACTATAACATGAGCATATATTACATTAACCATTTTACTCCTGATTCTTCAAAAAATGGGAAACTTCCATTTTGTTAGGGAAATATGCAGCCATATTAATGTATGGGTTAATTTTTACTAAAATGTAAAAATTAACCCATGCATTAATTATAATATTTATGCATATTGTCTTCAAAGGCCGAAAGCTATTCCCAGGATCGAGCACTTGTTTCTATGCAATAACAAAACTGGATTTTACGAAACATGGTTAATTTAAACATGATTACAGTTGTAAAATGCTTCAAATTCGGGCCAAGCACTTTGCCAATACTTGCAGCAGTTTTTGGTAAATGCCAATAGGGTTACACATCAAAAATATAAACATAAAAATAAACATTTTTGAACACATAAGGCACACTTTTGTTTACAACAGTAAACATGGCTGTTAGATAAGTTTTAGAATGGTAATTTTAGTGCTAAGCACCAAAATTTTTCTGTTAAAAATGGATGCTAAGCTGTCAGTTTTATACCTGGAGAGCAAAATACTTTCAAAGCACGTCACTTAATATAAAAAAAAAAAAAAAAAAAAAAAAAAAAAAAGCCACTACCTCACCCCCATTAAAAGTATGACCTATAATTTCAGCCTTTGTTTGGTTTATAACTGGCTTCAAGATGCCATTTTTTAAAAACTACACTTCTCATAACATCTTTCAAATTCAGTAACAATTATGTAAATCTAGTATCAAAAATTCCTTTTAATCCCATCAGTTAATTTTTTTATATTCTCAAATAAGACATTTAACAAAATACTAATCACTCTTTAAAATTTTTTTTTAAAAAATTACTTTCAGTAAATTGTGACAAACCATAATCAGCATGCACCTCATTTCTACCATAACAGAATTACACAAAAGTGCAAATATTGGATTAAAAAGGCTAATGTTATCAAACATTCACAAAGCAAGATAATTAAAATAAGCAACTTGTGTTGGGCAAAATGATTGTGTGAGTGGATCTTTAATATATATTTTTTAAATGCTTTCACTCTTTTTTTCACTTGTGTTAGGATTTTTGCTGTCAGCCACATTTTTGGCACAAACTATATTAGAATCCAGTAGCACAGAATAGATGTAGAAAGAGGAACCAGCTTATAAGAAAATCAGAATATTAATTAACAGGATATATGTAATACCTTGTAAAAAGTCTAACACAGATTCAGTTTTTACTTTTCTATGATCAAAAAGTTATAATTAAAATCCCCTACATATGAGAAAACTGAAGAAAATCTGGGGGCACGAGCACAATTACATTTCTAAACTAACTGATTTTACTAGAGAAATATCTCACGCATAATCTAATGCACATATACACAACAAGCACTGAAAATTGTTTGCAGATATTCTGACATGTATAATTAGAAGTACTTATTTACACACAGCAGATTGTGTTAACTGTTAAAAACTATTTTGAGTGTTTTGACACTGATTAAAATCTACAATGGGAAAAAAATTAGCCTAGATAAAACTGGGGATGGGACAGTGGCTAGACTTTAGGAATATTTATGGAATGGTGAAAACTATAATTAAAAAAAAATGAAACACTTCTTTTGCTCCCCCAAAACATGCCTGTTTTGGCTAATAAAAACAATCTAAAATACACAATTCTTAATTACACAAAAGTGCAAATATTGGATTAAGAGGCTAATGTTATCAAACATTCACAAAGCAACATAATTAAAATAAGCACATAGCCACACAGTCAATTACAAAATAAATTTACTCTAAAGGGATGCTCAGTGTACCAAAAGAATAAAAATATAAAATCTTAAAACTTGATGCCTCATGAAGTTTTAGCATGTCAACACCTTCAATACAACAGCATTTGCACAATCCCTATTGGCATGTCAACGACTCATTTAAATGGCAGTGTTTAGACTAGATACTCAAAGTCTGACAGATAATTTACAGATTTGGCATTTTCAGTCGGTAACAGAAGCATCAGAGTAACAAAGTAGATTCTAATATGCTGGCACTTCAGGATTTTGCACATTTTTTCTTGATGCTATGGGGTGGTGTAAGAGCGTCACTCTTTACATCTAAATCACAATTTCCTCGTACTGGAGTCCTGTTGAGTTGTAGTGACTGGGCTTTCTCCTGGTAAATATAGAATATTTAACAATGAACACCAAATCCACTGATTAGCTAGATATCTAAAACTTAATGAAGGCTTATATAAAAAGCAGAGAAAAGAAATTAATGACAAACACTGAAAACTAAAAAACAAAACAAAAAAACTTTGGTACGATAAAGTATGTAAACCAATTAAATGTGCAAATGCAGGCTTATTTTCAAATAAATAAATATTGAATTAAGTGATCTACAGCCCCAGACCTGTAAACTTTCAAGAATTGAAATCTAAAAAGTTCCAGCAAACGTTTCGTCGATATATTAGAATGACTCCTAATTGACTGTAGTAATTACATGCCTCAAACATATTGATTAAAAGTTGATAAAATAGACAAACTATCTGCATAGTGTAACTGATTTCATATGCTATAACTAAAATATTTTGCACTACTGCACACTTATTTAGCAATTAAAATGTACTGGGACAGTAGAACTTTCATGCTGTAGAAACATTCAAAATGGTGTATTTCCTTCATTACACAATATATTAAAAACTTAAAAACCTTAAAGTTAAAAAAAAATTTAATGCCAAAAATATATAGTTAAATTACATTAGCACTTTCGAGCACACTAGTGCTCACCATCAGATGTAATATAAAAAGGTTACGAAACTGAGATCAAGCAGTTTTTAAAGGAATTAAGTGATACGTAGCTTTGATGTTGGTGTGATTCATCAAAAAGCGTCAATGTCATTCTGTAATTTCATTAGAGGTTGGGTAAAGGGTGGATGGGATGTCCGTGAGGGTTCATTATTTGACACTTTCTTTGAAAATCTTGTAGCAATGGTTTCCAAGGTGTAGGGATTTCAAGGGGAAGATAGTCATTGCAGCAATTGTCATTATATATACAGTATAAACTAAAATTATATATGTCCATCCCTGCTTTAGTTAAATATATAACTTTGTTTAAAGACTGGACTGTCAGCCAAAAAATTAACCTTACACATTCAGAAACTTAAGCCTTCAGCAAACCTCCCTACTTAGTGCTTATTGCATTATACAGATGATTGGAGAACTTCCCTTCTTTCTGATCATATTGTCCAACTCCTCGAGCTTTACCTGTCTGATCTATCACCATACCAAGATAGCTAAAATATACCTGTTCAAGAACCTTCCCTTGAATGACACAATGTTCAGTAGTTTGACTGAAACCAGTAGCATTAATACTTCCTTAAACTTAGACTTCTTCCTAACTTAACAGATTTACTCAACCAATTAAGATTATACTGAAAATTACTAACACTTTTAGATTTAACACCAAATCAACATACAGAAAACTGCTGATTCTAAATTAAACTTGGTTCTAAATTTGCTTCACTAAACATCTTAGTTCTCAATTTGCTTCTCAACATGTCACAAAGTCACTTTCTTTACCAAGCTTATCCATATAAATAAATAGAAAGTGAAAACAACTTAGATCCCTGCTGAACTGCAGAGTTAATCTCAAACCTGACAGATGCAAGACTTTTGGTGTAAAGGCTACTGACACATTTCAGTAACTCATATTTTGCAGAACTTTTTAACACACTAAACCAACTTGGTTCTGGGCACAATATCAAACACCTTTTTAAAGTCAACAAACACAACATACACATATTTGGTTTACTTCAAGAAACTTCAGAAGGCTGAGTGCAAATGTATTATTCTAACACTTTACTCGAAGCCATTCGGTATCCTTTACTTAGCTGACTTTCCACCACCTTTCTAAGCCTTTCACCCAACATTCCTGCACAAATACTACAAGGCACACAAATTAAGGACATTCCAGTTTATTTTGAAAAATAAAAATCAAAATACATTAAGATAAACTTACTAATAACTTTAAATCTGTGTTGTGTATTTGGATGTTGTGAAGATCATCTTTGTCAATTTTATTAAAAAATTTCAGCTGTGCCACACCGTTTTCTTTCACAGTTTGTGCAAATGGCTCCATCCATTTTACACACGGTATAAGGTCACTCCACTGTAAACCTAAATGAAAGAACAAAACTTTAACAATTTGTTCTTAGGATATTATCTTCTAACAATTACAAAATCTTGTGTGATGAACTAGTATCAACAACCTGCAAAAGCAGAAATCAAAGCATGGGTGCAATAGGAAAAACCTACTACAATCAGAAACAAATTTATTTGCAGGTCAAGTGATCAATATAATTATCAAACTTAATATTTTCATAAAAATGTTCTTTATTGACACTGGTTTGGTTTAACTTATCTATTAAAACCTTTTTTTTTTTTACATATCAGTATAAAATAGTTTTTAGTGGAAGTTTCTTCTTTAGTATGTACATCTTTTTATCATGTTTATTTACATTTTCACTGAGGTCTTCCTCCTAAGATGTGAATTCTTTTTGAAAAAAAAAAAAACTAAAGTGACTTGCTTAACTTTTGTTTTGAATAGCACCTAGTGGAGCTCCACGTGGAAGCCTGCTAATTCGCATTTTTCTTTTCGAACCAGAGGAAAGAGTTAACTGTGCAGCCATGGGTGCAAGTTGTGAGATGTGGCCAAGACTTACCCAGAATGCATCAGGCGTCGCTGCTACTCCGAGTTTATGATAAACGAGGTACTATGGTACGAGCATGGTTGCCGATGGCGTACTTACTTTTCGGAGTAGAGCGTATGGATAGAGGGGGGGGGGGATAGATATTTTGAAATTTTATTTTTACTGATATTTTCTTCCGTCCCACTTCAGTCTTCGGATATTTTCAAAAGACTGAATTCTGTCCTCTGGACGGAAAATTTGCACCCACACAGAGTTTTTTCATGTTCTGATGGAAACTGGGAAGAGGTCACTTTGTTGTTGACTGCTTATGTCAAAAGTTTTATCACCATAGCTGACAAATCAGATGCTTGTGCTTTTGGGTGGAAAAGGGTTGAGGCCAGCACTGGATGATCTCAACCCTTTTCCATCAGAATGTAAAATAACTCTCTACAACAGAGTTGTCAATGAGCTTTAGGAAGCTTGAAAGTACTTTTCCACTGGATAGTTTGTTCTGAGGATATTCTGTGCCTAGTCTACCTTCTTTTCAATAGTTCCACACAAGAATTTTATTTAGTAGTCAACTAAGTTTTTCCACTGGAAAATTTATATATATACAGGGTGATCCACTTATACCAATACCATGTGATTTACTTACAACTTTTTTATAAATAACAAATTCATACAGTAAGTTGAGAATTATACATGTGGTATTAGAGAATCATTTTATCAAAGCAAATGTTGGAATTGTCCTCCATTTTCTTGTTAACACAGTTGAACACGCCACACCATATTCAGTGATGTCTCATGTAGAGTATGAGCAGTAACATTGCCAATTTCAGTCGCGATTGTTTCACGCAATGCATCCAATGTTTTTGGATGGGTTTTGTAAACTATCCTTTAAGTAGCCCCATAAAAAAAGTCAGGGGAAGTTAAGTCTGGAGATCGGGGAGGCCATGTTTTTTGAAATTAATCTGTCGTCAAAGAAGCTGGTTATGAGTTCCATTGAGACTTTTGATGTGTGACACGTAGCCCCATTCTGCTGAAAGTAGCCCTCTGTCAATTCAATGTCATGTTGTTCCACAAATTCATTGAATATGCGGCAATAAACATTAGTGTTGACAGTCTCAGAAAAAAAATGGGGCCAATAATTTTCGTAGACGAAACCGCACACCATACACCAACCTTTTGTTAATGCATCGGTGTTTCACACATAACGTGTGGGTTTTCGACAGCCCAGTATCTGCTGTTTTGCGAAATGACGTAGCCTGACAGATGAAACCAGGCTTCATCCGTAAACCATGCGATGGAGAGAATATCAGATCGCAAATTAAGAAAATTTTGAAACCATTTGCAGCAACTTACTCTTTCCCTTGTCCGGTTCCTGCAGCTGATGGATTACATGCACTTTAAATGGTCGAATATTTGCTTTTTTTGCTGCCCTTTGACAAGTTCCATATGAATATCCTGTCTGTTGGCTTAATCTGCACAACGATTTCATTGGAGATTAAAGTCAACTTTGCCGAACAGCGTCCACATGCGTTTGGGGCATCGGAGGGCGATGTCTATCGCTACCGCTGAGAAGAGAACCAGTTTGCTCCAGTTTTTTTGTCATCAACAGAATTGTTGACTTGCTTGGCACTTTTCGAACTCCAAACTCTCTTCGAAATGCTCGTTGCGTTTTGATGACAGAATTGGTTACCCAATACAATTCCACTAAAAAAAAAAAACACGCTCTGGAACAGAGTACTGCATGTTTCCGAGTGCACGCAAGTGAATGACAACGCAACAACAAACAAATCACGAGCTGAGTTACAGTTACGGTTAACAATCTTCACGGTGGCAGTTTTCATTCTCCAGGAGTTGCTGCTTCTATTGAAAAAAAAAAAGTTCCTTGCGCAATCCCTTGCAAAAATGTAAGGTTTTTTCAGGGTACTGGTTTAAATGGATCCCCCCCTCTCTCTCTCTGTGTGTAAAGCTGTTCTATGAGATTCAGAGGTTAGCTCCACAAAGAAATACAAATTACCAGATAAATTTTAAACTGATTATTTACTTACTGTTGCAGTATCAAACTTCTCCATTTACAGTGATCTTGACCCAAAACTCTGGCTTCACTGACATCCACTACACGACGTACACATGACCTATACTTCATACTCAATCTTTTTCTCATGCAGACACTCCTGAATCTTATCCTACCATGACTTCCTTCCTGCCACTTGGGCTAAAATAATTTTCTTAGTAAGCATCTCATCATTCTTTTAATATAGCCAAACCAAAGAAGAATATTAAGACTCCACCTTGCTAACATTTTGTTTCACATTATACAACTGCAACACATCTTCATTCCACACACGATCAGAACCTGTCTTACCACAACCCCCCGTAAGTAAAGCATTTCTCCAGCACACAAACAACTTTTATGTTTCTTCTGTAGTGCCCAGGTTTCACCGCCATACATCAGAGTAGGAACAATTACACTTTCATACACAGCCACGAGGGGATTCTCTTGAGAACTCACATTCCTGTGAAAACCTCCTGAAGCAGCTGACTTTCAATGAAAAATTCACTTTCCTACTAATTTCACCATCTAATTTGTTATCTGTCAAACATGCTTCCTAAATAGAACTCATTCACCTGGTCAATCACTGTGCCATTTAGACATATTACAATCAGTACTACTAGTTCCTCTCTCAAAAACCATAACTTTGGGGTTTCCCTTATTTATACTGTTTGAATTTCATGAAAACTTTGTACATCTGGAACAACATAGTCTACAACTCATTTTTGCTCTCTGCCAACAGGACTTTGTCATCAGCATACAGCAATCTGCACACACAGATATTACCAAGACATAAACCACTATTGTCCATTTTGGCATCATGCATGCATGCATCCATAAATATATTAAACAGCCTTGGTCACGTTACACAACCCTGTCTGACTCCTGCACCAATATAAAACCATTTTAATAAAACAGCATTCACTTGTACATAAGCTCTACTGCCACCCTACAGTGCTTTTACACTATTAAGTAAATTTTTACTAACACCGTATTTATTCAATACTTTCCACAAAAGTATCCCATTTACTTGGTCGTAAGCTTTCTCTAAATATATGAAGGCAGCAAAAACTTTCTTACCAACAGCCAGATACTTTTCAATCATCATGCATAATGCAAAAATTTGGTTAGTGTAGCCTTTACTAAAACCACTCTGAACATCCCATACTTTCTCTGATGTAAGACCTCATACTTTTTCAATAATGACCTTACCAAACACTTTCCTTGGCACACTCAGTAGGCTAATACCACGGTAGTTCTTGCAGTCAGTCTGATCACCTTTTCCCTTATACAAGGGAACAATAATAGCATCATACCTGCCAACTTTCAGAAACCGGAATCTGTGTATGTATATATATATATATATATATATATATATATATATATATATATATATTCGGTGAAAATTTTAAATCTATATATATTCGATTAAATTACCCGTTGCTCATAATGATTAAACGCACTGAAATGATCGATTAAAAAACAATATGCTACCCAAATCAAGTATCAAACTTTTAATTATGACTAGAGATGTTTGAATTTATCGGCAAATTTATATCGATTAAAATATAATCTATAGATGATTTCTCATTACTGTGCTATCATTATGATCTACAAAGATTAAATTTTATTTTTTTATGGAAGTTTGCATCTAAAGGAAAGGATGTTCTACACTTTCCTTTAAATGCAATACGATCGTATCCCACGCAGTCATGGAACATACTAAAATGTTTTCAAAAACAAACCATTTTCATACTAGGTTTATCTTACGAAGAAACGGACGAAGAGACAGTCAAATTAAAAAAAAAAAAAAAATGAAATAAGAGTGACTCAGGGTCACCAATTGAAAAATTATGTTCAACTAAAAATGAAGTGAACGAACATTTTGCACAAAGCGCACCCAGTTCATTATAACTTTTAACAAAGGAAGTTAATTTCGTATCCCCCCCCACGCAGTCAACATTAGATTTATGCTTGGCACTAGAAATGATTAGTAAAATTTCTTCCACTATGCAAAATGCTGAAATTACGTAAATAGGACACTTTTGTGGAAGGTTTTAAATGAATATGGTGTTACTGGGAATCTACTTAATAGTGTAAAAGCCATGTATGCTGGTAGTAGAGCTTTTGTACGAGTGAATGGTGTTTTATCAAAATGGGTTTCTATTGGTGCAGGAGTAAGACAAGATGTTGTAATGTCACCATGGCTGTTTAATACACTTATGGACGTGTGCAGATTGCTGTAGACACTGTTCTGTTGGCAGAGAGCGAAAGTGATTTGCAGAGTATGTTGTCTCGGATGTATGAAGTTCGCATGAATTTCAAACTGAGTATAAATAAGGGAAAAACCGAAGTTATGGTGTTTGAGAGAGGAACTGGTAGCACTGAATGTAATGCAAGTATAAACAGCACTGTGATTGACCAGGTGAGTGAGTGTGTATTTAGGAAGCATGTTTGACAGAGAGAACAAATTGGTTGGTGAAATTAGTAGGAGAGTGAATTCTTCATTGAAAAGTCATAGCTGCTCTGGGAGGTTTTCACAGGAATCATGGGTTCTTTAGAGAGTCCAGCATGGTTGAGTATGAAAGTGTAATTGTTCTTACTCTGATGTATGGCAGTGAAACCTGGGTACTGCAGAAGAAACATAGGAGTCATTTGTGTGCTGGAGAAATGAGTTACTGGGGGTGGGGGTGGCAGCAAGGCAAGGTCTGATTGTGTGAGGAATGAAGATGTGTTGCAGTTGTGTGATGTGAAGCAAAATGTTGTTAGCAAGGTGGAGAACAATATGCTTTGGTGGTTTGGCCATGTTGAAAGAATGAGCGATGAGATGCTTACTAAGAAAATCTTTTTAGCCCAAGTGGCAGGAAGGAAAGGCGGAGGAAGGCCAAGAAAAACATGGGTGGATCACATTCAGGAGAGCCTGCATGGGAAAAAGATTACGTATGAAAGCATAAAAGATCTTGTGTACGGCGTGTTAAGGATATCAGTGCAGCCCGAGTTGTAAGTCAAGATCGCTGTAAATGGAGAAGTTTGATACGACAACAGTAAGTAAAAATATCTGGTAGTTGTATTTCTTTTTGGAGCTAACCTCTGAATCTCAGAACAGCTTAGTGATATGTACATGCAAAATGCACATTTTTCATTTTTTGAAGATTTTGCAAAGCACAGGAACTCCGCAGAATATGCATCACGGAATGTTTGATTGTACTGTTTTACTCCTTTTATATTGCTGCTTCATAGCGAATCACTAATACTGAATTTACTGACACTTTGAGAGAGAAAAAAAAAAAACTTAAGTAAAACTACTATAGTAAAACAGTAAGAGCTAAAAGAGCTAAAAGAGCTGCAATTCGCGGAGGAAAAATAACGATTAGAGTTATCCGATCGAGCTGGTCAGCTAGGAAAGCAGAGACCAACTAAAAGACTCTTCTAGCAAAAAAAGGTTTAGTTACAAACATAATCCTCTTCCCCCTCCCCATTCCTTACAGGCCGATCGAAGCTTTGCAGCAACGTTAAAAGTTTTACCAAATCCGACCCCTTTAGCAGCATCATCCGGGCCTATCACCCTCTTGATCTCCCCTCTCTCCTGCAGTAAACTAACACAATATGTGTCACCGGAACAAAACCAACGCTGTCTTTTACACCGGGAAATGATACAGCCACTTAGTCGGCAATTTCCTTTACATCTCGTCCCCTCCTCCCTTTGAGGCATAGCCACGGCACAAAACGTTGGAACTGTTTTAATTTAACCCTTTAACGACCATAACGGCCGTACATACAAACGACCATAGCCACCTGTCTAGAGTGAGTCAGATTTCCTACCCTTGCCTGTTCTTTAAATTTGCACGACCTATGAGGGATCAGCAGGAGTTACAGTCAGTGACCATTGTTAATACAAAACAAAGTGAAACAGAAGACAGTTTTGGGCGTTATGGTATTTAGAGTAATACTAGATTTTAGGATAATGGTCATTAAAGGGTTAATCTTATATCTCTGCGAAAAAAATAATAAATAAAATAAAAAATGGCCAACATGACAAAATTTAGAATGCACATATTGGTTTTAGAAAATGAAAATCTCTAAATATCATGCAATTCGGGTTGATAGAGGTTACGAAACCAATCAACTGTGTATTTTTTTTTTTTCAAACAAATAAAGTAAAAAAAAAAAAAGTCTACTCCTTCCTAAATTAAACTCTTGCTGTCAAAATCCAGATATTTTAAAATTCAGAGTTGTTTTCTAAAAGCCCAAAATTTCATGCCAACAAAAAGTGTGGGTTTGCAAAAGCAACAAAGTGTTCTCTACAATAAGTTTTCTTTATGAATGAATCGCTTAGTATAAACTAATTGATAGGCTGGATATGAGGAAAACTGTTGCAATGGAACTATTTTTATCACTCTGAAGAATTTTTATCCCATAGTGAAATTCAAGATGCCAGCAACAACTAGGCAATCTCTCGCTCATGATATGACCACTAGTGATTTACCCAACACTTTGGTGAGGAACATACAACTGTGTTGGGGGCTTTATTGGTGATATTTCTACAACATGCAGTAGAGTGAATTTATATAAAAGGTATGTAATCCATCAATGTGTATTTACCAGTCATTATTTCAAAGAAATAAAAGGAAGTTTTTCTTGATCAAATCTTGCTCTGCGACGTGAAATCGTGAAGATAATATCTACAATACTTAAGTTAGAGGTGAGGACACAGTTGTTTCAGCAGCACAGATTCCCAACTGACACATCCAAATAAGTACTGTAAACATCTTCAATTCGAAACTGGACAAACACTGCTGCAGAAACAACCACCTTTGATCAATTTATCAATCTGGGACATAAATTTAATTAATTCACCCTAACTCACTGGATAACAATCTTTAGCTTACCATTTGTTTTTGTCCTTTGATACTATGTTTTCTGGAAAGCACAAGTCAAAAACATGTTCACAAATTTTACGAGGTCCTTCCTGAAAACATTGCTTCAGGTCTGGGACTGAAAAGTTGCACAGCACTGGAAGAGGACTTGGGCAATTAACATATTCATTAATTTATTTATATCCAAAATATTGATGTATTAAAGCTACAGTTGAGAACCACAATACTATTTTCAAACCACTACTTTTGAATATTATACATACAAGCCAGTCAAAATTGATATTTTGTATCACATACCTGACACAGACAATGTTAATTTTTTTGAAGACTTGTAATAAAGGGCAGATGCAGCCATGACACTATATGAGAACTGCAGAAAACTGACATCTAATATGCAGAGATCCAACAACTAAAAATAAGGAAAGGTTTTATTTTGAGAGCTGAAATTATATTTTCAATTCAGGTATGACATGCAGTTCAGCATAAAAAATATGAACCAAGAGTATAATAAACAAACCCAAATCCTAAAATCAAGTAAGATGTGGATATAGTTCTTATATGCAAGACAGGCAAAGTCAGATACCTAATTGTTGGTTGAGACAGCTATTTATTTACTGTGCATTGTTAAATACTAGATTTTAGTGGAAATATCAAATACTGGTTAAGCTAACTATCAGTGTTTATTATTTACCGATACACTCACAAAAGCAGAGTAACAATTACCAAAGATACTAAAAACAATGAACATGATCAGAAAAATATAAAAATTAAAAACAGGAAGGAAAAAAACCAACAAAAAAAAAACACAGCTTAGTCAGAAAACTTTGAATTTCTGAAAATCACGGAACATTCTCATCACTACTTGATCAATAGCTCCTGGCAGTTCCAAACATTTTCAGCCAGCACAAAAACATCCAAAAATTATTTAAGAAATATGACAATATTAAAAATGTCCAAACATGCCAGCTAAATCAGCAATGGAAGACATCGGGAAAGTCCGAAGTACAATCATTTTCAGGAGTAACACCCCCCCCCCCGCAGGAGTGAGGGATAATAAGGAGGGAAGGCTCATTCAAGGAGTTCTTAAATTTCAGGAGTACAAACTTTGAATTTACAACATCCCCCCTTTATCTCCTTTTTGCATACTCATGGGAAACATTTGCATGAGTCAAGCAAACTCCTTTTCAATTACTTTTTCTCTTTGCATTTCATTTGGTCTTTCCACAGCTTCTTTAAGCCCCCGCACGGGGATAACTGGTTTTCCAGTTATTTGGGGAGCGGCGCCCTCACGGCCCGAGCTGACCTTGCGACGGTTTTTTGCTTTCTTGTATTTGTGCTTTCACGTTACCGCAGGGACAGCTGTTCATCCAGCTGATGGGGAGTAGCGACCCCACGGCCCCAGCCGACATGTTATGTTTGGTTCTTCCCATTTCAACTTTGTGTTGCCACCACCTTGACAGCACCCGCCTCAGTTGTAGGTTGCTGAGGTTGTGATTATGTGCCAGCCCTTTCCTTTCCCTTTCCTGTTTTTACTTTCTTCTCCACTACCTGTTCTTTTCTTCTCCATTTTCTGTTCCTCTCTTGTTTTTCCGGGCTGGTTTCCTAGACCTACCTGCACGTTTGCCGTGACCCGTAAGGTGGAAAAGGGGATGCTGAGGTTTCTGGTGGCCAAGGTTGTAGTTGTCGCCAACACTCCTCTTTGCCCCTGCTTCACCCTAAACGGGCGGCTAGGAACTAACCCGCTCCTAGTCAATCGGCTTGTTGTTACGTACAACAGGGTGAGTTTGGGGATAGTGCGGGTATGCCAAAGGAGTGTTGTGTTACCAAGACCTGGGAAAGTCGCGGTACTCGCTGAGCGCATGTCTGCACTATCAACATGCTATATCCGTTGCTTAACCCTAGAGTCGTGTCCTGCGTCCAATTGGGCTTGCGGACCTCCGGCTCTCCCCTGTTGGGCTCTGTTGTGGGCGGACGAATTTTTCACTTCTATTCATGGCTAACAAAATTTTTTCTCAAGAACTTCAAACAAAGCGGCCCATTGAGGAAGGGTCACCCCTCCCAACAAGAAACCTACACCTGATTCTGCCAATGTTCGGTTCTTTTGCACCCACTCCTTGGACGCTTCAAACCCAATAAACACCAGAAGCCCCTTCTGGATAAATAAAGCATTGCAATCAATTGCCAGCTCTCCTAAGAGCGTTAAGAAGCTCCAATCTGGAGATCTTGTTGAGATGTAGAGTCCCAGATATGCTACAGTGCTTTTAAACACTACGTCTTTTTTAGATTGTCCAGTAAAAGTTACCCCTCACGGCTACCTCAATTCCTCGCGAGGTGTTATCTCTTCTCAAGACCTTCTGGAGTGCAGTGACCAAGAACTTCTGGAGGAATTGAAAGACCAACAAGTGAGTGGAGTCCGGCGCATCCTGTTTTGGCGAAACGGCCAATTTGTCCCATCTCGAAACATCATACTGACCTTTAACACCCCATCCCTGCCAACATCAATCACGGCAGGGTATCTACACCTTCAAGTGCGCCCGTTGATACCAAGTCCTCTACGATGCTTCAAATGCCACGCATATGGTCACTCCCAGCAGTCTTGCAGGAGCACTGCTCGGTGTGGGCGTTGTGCAGCAACAGACCATACTTTGCAAGATTGCCATGCCGAAGCCGAGCTGTGCTTCAACTGCAAGGGATCCCATGCAGCATCGTCAAGAGACTGTCCAAAGTGGAAAGAGGAAAAAGAGATCCAACGTATTAAGACCGTTGAGGGAATCTCCTACCCAGAGGCCAGAAGAAAGGTCACTCCAAATCAATCAAATCGGCGATCCTATGCATCAGCGGTTGTTGCAAGGACTACAGTCGGTACACAGACTGATAGCCAAATCCCAGTGAATTGTCCCTACAAGCTAGACTACATCATAGCTGCTGGTCTGGCAGCACTGCAATACCGAGCTAGGGACGCGAAAGCTCCAACAACCACTATGCCTAAACCTGCTGCAACTAACACCAGCACCACCAGCACTTCAACAACCCCGGGAGGAAAGAGAAAGGAAAAAGAGAAGAAATCTCCAAACTCTCATCATAAGAACCAGGATCGGGCAGGATCATCTGCGACACAGGAACCAAAATACCGCCCCATTTTACCACCAGAGACTACAGGGCGTCAGACAAAACAGTCCCAAGCGCAAATGGACATTGCTGACGAAATGATGGAATCGGGCAACTATTAGTTGTCCCAGTCTTTCTCGGGTTTTGTTTTTCGTTTTTTCTTTTTCTCATTCACCACACTTCAAACCATGGGTCAAATCGTTCAGTGGAACTGTCGAGGCTTTCGGACAAGACATGAAGACGTGAAACATCTGCTTTAGTCATATTCTCCGGTGTGCCTTTGCCTCCAGGAGACAAAACTTAAACCATCAGACCTCCTTTCAGTTCGAGGCTACAGTGCATTTCGGAAAGATAATGTTTCAGGAGATATAGCTTGCGGGGGAGTTGCCATCCTTGTCCCCCACAGTGTTCCAGTTTCTCCCGTTGCGGTCTCAACATCTTTACAAGCCGTTGCGGTGCGTATCTCCATGCTTGTGCCTCTAACTGTTTGCAGCGTCTATCTGCCGCCGGATGAGGACGCGAGCGTGTCCATTATTGAGAGCTTAGTTGAGCAGCTGCCGTCACCTGCTCTACTTCTGGGTGACTTCAATGCTCATAATCCATTGTGGGGTAGTGACAGAACAGACACACGAGGCCGTAGGATCAAATCTCTTCTTTCCTCGACCTCTTTGTGCCTCTTTAACACCGGTGCCGACACTTACTTCCACGAGCCTACACGAAGTTTCAGTGCAATCGATTTATCTTTGGGTCAACCATCGGTCTTGGCCGACTGGTCGTGGACGGTGTGCGACGACCTCCATGGAAGCGACCACTTCCCAATTGTACTTAGGTATAATGTGAGCGTGCCATCTTCTGCCTCCCGCCTTCCTCATTGGAGGATGGATCGTGCCAAGTGGGAGGTCTTCACATCGTCCGCAGCGATATCTTTTGCCATGGTGACCCGGGGGTCAATTGACGCAGCTGTTACGGATGTCACAACGTGTATCATTCAGGCAGCAGATCTCTCTATCCCAAAAACATCAACGACGCTCCCAAGATGTCCGAAGCCTTGGTGGAACCCTGATTGCGCAGCGGCTAGGAGAGTTCAACGTAAGGCGTGGTGTACTTTTCGGCGTTATCCGACCGATGCTAATCTTGTTAAATTTAAAAGAGCAAAATGTTACGCTCGGTTGGTGCGTCAATGAAGCAAGAGGGATTCTTGGATGAAGTACGTTTCATCTATCAATTTACGTGCCAGTTCAAAAACTGTTTGGGAAAAAATTCGTAAGATCCGGGGAAACTAATTCCCGCCAAATTTCAATTCTTGAGAATAACGGCTGCACGTATGCTGAAGTAGGGGAGATTGTGGATTGCTTGGGCGAAGCGTTTGCCTCAGTTTCTAGTTCTCAGGCGTCCCGTCCTTTCAGAGGATTAAAACAACCGCGGAACGCCAGAAAATCTCCTTTGCGCCTTTTTATAACACTGAGTATAACTCCCCCTTCAGCATGGTTGAACTACGGGTGGCTCTGCATCGGTCCGGTGCAACATCTGTCTGTCTGTCTCGACGGCATCCACTATGACATGATCCGTCATCTCTTGAGAATCTGTTAGTGCTTTTCAACCGCATTTGGTTGGAGCACAGTTTCCCGGACTCTCGGCGAAGAGCTTTTGTTTTACCTTTTCCCAAGCCTGGCAAAGACCCCAAGTCTCCCTCTAGTTATCAGCCAATTGCCCTCACTAGCTGTCTGTGCAAAATCCTTGAACGAATGGTCAATTCCCTGCTAATTTATTTTCTAGAAGAACATCAAATACTGTCTCCATCACAAAGCGGCTTCCGCCGTCATCGTTCAGCTCCTGACCATCTCCTGCTCCTTGAGACGTCTGTTCGAGAGGCGTTCGTACGTAGGCAGCACCTGGTGTCTGTATTTTTTGACATCGAAAAAGCTTACGATAGAGCGTGGCGTCACGGTATCCTCCGTGACCTCCACGAAAATGGTTTGCGTGGAAACCTCCCAACATTCATTGCCAGCTTCCTTCGTAACCGTGTGTTCCAGGTGCGCCTGGGTACGACGCTCTCTGCCTTTTCCCATCAAGAACAAGGTGTCCCTCAAGGCTCCATTCGTTCGGTGACTCTGTTCATCCTCCGCATAAACTGTCTGCTCAAAAATCTTCCTCCAGCGGTTTTGGCTACCATTTATGTTGACGACCTTCACATCTTCTGTTCGTCATCCAGCATACATTTCGTTGAAAGGCAGCTGCAATCTGCAATTACTCAGATTGTTAAAGCGGCTAACAATAATGGGTTTGTTCTTTCTCCCGACAAGACAGCCTGTGTCCATTTCTGCCGGAGGCGTGGCCTCCATCCTGATCCAGAGCTCTATTTGGACCGTGCAGCCATTCCAGTTTTGCCGGAAACCAAGTTCCTTGGTTTGACCGTGCTCACTTTTCGCTCGCACGTTCGACGGCTAAGGACTTCCTGTCTGAGAGCCTTGTCAATCCTTAAGATCCTTGCCTCAGTCTCCTGGGGTGCAGACAGGACTTCCTCGTTCCGTATTTACCATTCTCTCATTCGGTCTAAGCTGGATTATGGCTGTATGGTGTATGGCTCTGCGCGTCCTTCCGTTCTCCGGCCGTTGGATACCATCCACCATCAAGCGCTGCGTCTTTGTACGGGAGCATTTCGCACGTCACCCATTCCCAGCCTTTATGCCGACGCGAACGAACAGTCGCTTCATTTACGCCGTCTGCAGCTGTCTCTTCAATTTTACCTGAAACTTAAATCTCTCTCAAACCATCCTTTACACGATGCAGTTTTTCATCCCCAGCATGCTCGTTTGTTCGAGATCCGTCCCTCGTGCATTCGAACCTTCGGTCTTTGTATGGCGGCCGTAGCTCGTGATGCAGGGCTCGACTTGTCACTCGTTGGAGAGACCAGGGGCTTTGAGGATCCCCCATGGCACCTTCGTGGTGTCATGGTTGATACCACCTTTACATCTTTTGATAAGTCCTCAACCACCGCGTCAGTGTACCAGCAGCTCTTCGCTGAACACCGTTACGTCAATGCAGACTTTATTCCTGTTTTCACCGATGGATCTAAGGCGGCTGGTGTTGTTGGATCCGCCACCGTCTGCGTTGACGAAGTTTCTGTTGCCCGCATTCCTACTGAGGCCACGGTGTTTTCGGCGGAGATGCATGCTGTGTATCTTGCACTTGTTCACGTGCAGTATAGCTCTCATCAGCGTGCTATTGTGTATACTGATTCGTTGAGTGTTGTGCAATTATTGTCATCTTTGGATTTCACTGGCCACCCACTTCTTTTTACCGTACGGAGACTTCTTCGTTCTTTGCTCGAGGCTGATGTCCAGATTCGGTTCTGCTGGATTCCTGGGCATGTTGGGATCCCAGGGAACGAGGCTGCTGATGCTGCTGCTAGATCTGCCTCTTCTTTGGTCGTCACACCCTTGCCACTGTTCCACCGTGATTTTCGCTTTCTTGTTCACGATCATATCAGACGAACGTGGCGGGGTCTCTGGGACCAACAGGTGGAGAATAAACTGCACCGTGTTAAACCTTTCCTTGGAGTCTGGAAATCACCATGTCGCCGGAACCGTAGGGAAGAAGCTGTTCTTGCGCATCTCCGCATTGGGCATTGTCGCTTCACGCATAGCTATTTGCTTTGTGGCAACACTGCCCTGGTGTGTGAGACATGCAACTGTTTACTCACCGTCCTCTCACGTTTTGTGCAGTTGTGTTCGTTTTCGCAATCATCGGTTTCACTATTTTCAGTCTCATCTGCTGGACGAAGGCACAGCTACGCTTCAAAAGCTTTTGGGCGACCACTGCGACACTTTCGCAGTATTTTCCTTTTTAAAACAGATTAACGTTTTAAAACTTATTTTTTTAGAAAAAAGTTATAATAATTATAATAGTAAATTAATCAGGGTTCGTACTCTTTTTTGGGGAAAAAATTCAAGGACTTTCCAGGCCTTTTCCAGGCCATATACAAAAAATTCCAGGATGAATATTACGCTTTACAGTATCATGCTCAAATTATTTTTTAAAAGCAATTTCAGTTTTAAGTAATAAAAATGATGAAAGATGCAAATGAATGAGTGTGCTTTTTAACCCATTACATTTCTTTTAATGTTTTTAATTGGCGAATTACCCAATAATGCTAAATTGAATCATGATGCAATTACCACAAGGCTATTCAGAAAATCCTTTCCCTCAATCAGAAAATGATTAATTCAATCAGTCATTTTAGCTGCATCACTTATTCTGCACTATCTTCCATGTAATCAGACTATTATTGATAACAACTGAAATTATTATAAAATAAAGTGAGGGCAGATTCAGAATTTAAGAATGGGGAGGGCGCACGTCTAACAGAGGACTGGTAAAAAAATCTCCGAGATTTATTTCCTCCAAAAAAACACGGTGGTAAAACATGGAGGACCCATAAAGGGGAGATGGGGTGCTTGCCTCTCAGAGTACATCACAAACAGCAGTTCTGAAGTACTGCTGTGTGGATCACTGAAAAGTTCGGGCAAATGTAAGACAAAACGTGGAGTTGCAAATCCATAAGTGAAAAAGTGTGATGTCTGAAAACAAGAAACGTGAGACAAAGCAAAGCACTTATCTACTTACTCAACCTCCCCCCTTTTTTGAAATGGGGCATGTGCTTGTTATGCCCACAGGTGGATTCAAGTCTCAAATCTTTCATACTTACCCAGCTGGAGAGTGGACGTAGGGCTTCAAGCTTGGAGAATGAATATTGCTCTTATATCTATGCCTTTGAATTTAATTTCGACCATTTTCAACAGGGTAGGTTCCTAGGTTGTACCTAACAGCATACTAAAATTTCGCCAAAATCCAACCCCTTTTACGGAAAAACCAAAGCATAAACGTTTCTGCAACCTACAGTTCGAAAGGGTTAGTAATTTCTAAAATAAAAACATAACGAACAGCGTGAAAACTAGCTCATACACAGAATATTTGAAACTACAGTATGCGCTCTCAATTATTAGGGATGATAGGGGAAGGGAATAGAACTGTCCATAATTAGCATGTTCTCGTTGCGCTAGGCGCTTAGCACTGCTGAATTCCGTCAGACCCCAATGGTCAAATGATTGAAATGTGCTGATGTTCATGGAATGAAATGGTTGATCAGCTATGATAACCGCATAAAAGTTCGAAGGGGGAGGAGGGGGGCGATTTTTTTTTACTTTATGCAACATTCTACATTACTCCAGTATTTATCTTGTCATCATCAACAATAGCAATGTCACTACCACTTACGATCGCGGATATCGGCCAACTCAAAATCTGCCATACAACTAAGGGATACAACACACAGGTATCCTGTTACAATGTATTGTAATTGAAAAAAAAAAAAAAAAAAGGTTTCAGAAATTAAAATCGAAAAAAAAAAACTTTCAGAAATTAATATCATCAAGTCATGGTGTTTCAAAAATCCGCTTTCCTTTATAATGTTTAAAAACATGTAATGTTTTTTCTTTTTTATCTGTCGTGTATAATAAAAGTGGGTTGATTTTTTTATGGAATCAGACGTCCATATGTCTGATTGTCTTCGTCTGAGTTCACACGTTAGCTACTGTGTACAAGTAGACCTATTTTTTCAGCTCAAAAATATGTAGTTTTGTATGTATTCACAGTATAACTCATTCGGTATTCCCACAGAACAAAATTCAGCAGATACAAATGAAGAACATCAAGACCCACCCAACACCATGTTTCCGATTGTCTGCTGTTTATATTCAAGAAATGCGAATATGGATCAATGGTGAATGCAGCAACTATGGTTTTTATTTATTACCAAGAAAAAAAAAAGGAGCCTGAAAGCTGTAAAGCTGAAACGGATATTTCTCTCCCCTCCCGAAAACATTCCGATTAAGTTCAAACAGCAGAGCACGCGTCCACGCACACTCAACCTCTGGAATGTCCTCCTTTTCATTTGGCACATCGCCATAAATCACCACCTGCAGCTCACTGAAGTGTCTTCCTCCTTCACCCTAACTATAGGAGAAAACGTAAAAAAAAAAAAAAAAAAAATGCTGCCCAATTTTCGACAAAATGACCAAATTTACGTCATAACGTTGCAATTTACTAAAATACGTTTATCTGCTGAATTTCGCCTAATTCCATTGAAAACTTTTTAATTATAGATTTTTTTATTAAAACAGTAACTCAGACATCTGAATAAAAATGCATGTTTGTAATTAAAATAGAGTCCATATCATCACAGAAACAAAATTTAAGGATCACTCTGTTTAAATAAACCATGGCATCTAAAAAAAAATAATTTGCTTGCTTTTCCCGTAATTTATAATTGCCGTTTCTTTTTTTTCAATCCGATTTTGCAACGGAAGATTTTTTTTTTTTTTTTGCATCTGCTAAAGTTTCAAACGGAATTTGGCGAAATTTGCACTAGAACTTTATTGTGATGTATTTTAACCACTGTAAAAATTTTACTGTGTTATTTTCAAAATTCGGGAAAATGGATTTCTGAAAAATATCTCTTAGTCCTTTTGAGCCGTGGAAGTGATAAAACAGGTGTTTGCTTTCTTCCCAACCAAGGGCTTCGGATCAGCGCTCCCAGCTGTCAATCAACCGTTGCTATGGTAACACACTTTCTGCTCAAGGCTCACTGTCTAAAGAGGCACACATAATAAAAATTTCCAATGCTAACTTTTTTAAAAACGGATTCAAATGGAATTTTGGGAGTGAGCTTCTGTAATCCAATTATAGTAAATGTAAAAATTTCAGCCACTTTTGTGAAAAATTCGCAAAGATAGTTTTCTTATTTTTTATCATAAGTAGCCGAAGTCTCTTGAGGGGTGGGCCGGAAGCAAGCGTCTTAATGCAATAAACAAGGAGCAGATGAATGTGTTGTTCAGGCATACTTCACTGGTGGGTGCCAGCTGACTTGGTAAACACGCGACCCCCTTGCAAATGCTAAATGTCACTTCTTTCCCCTTCTGTTGTTCTCAGTAGTTGTCGGACGGACATCAAGCTCAGGGCTAGAGAATGCATCAAGCTCCCCTTCCCTAACAGACCTGCTAGTAATCATCCAATTTTATTGCACTGGAAGTAGTGCTTCACCCCCCAGCCAAATTAGGATTTGGACACATCCAAAACACCACTGTTGCCCGCGGTTTCTTTGAGAACAGAGGAGAGGAACTTAAAAAAATGAAGGGGTAACAGTCAGTAACACGATTTCCTAAAAGGGCATTTTTTTTAAGCACTAATTTCAAATTTCAAGGCTTTTCAAGACAGCATTAAAAAAATACCGTTTTCCAGGATATTCCAGGCCTTGAAAACGTAATCATGATTTTCCAGGACTTTCCAGGTTTTCAAGCACGCGTGCGCACCCTGATTAATAAATTTATATATAAACCTAATTAACTAACTAACTAGTCTTCACAGCTTTCATCATCTTCTTTTCTAACTTTTACCAAGCCTGTCTGCTCTTAATCATTTTCCACGCTTTTAAAAATCTTTAGCTGATAGTTCTGTGTCTGGCGCTCTTTGGCCAAGCCTGGCCCTTGCGCCACTCAAATCAATTAACTAACAGCTTCTTTAAATGCTTAGTTCTTATGTTTCTTCTTAACTCTACTTCCCACTCTTCTCTTATGTACATAAATAAATGATCCCTAGCATTCAAAAGCATCACACAGTTACAAAATGACTAAGTTTATTATATTTTTATATATAGTTATCATGAAACCACAAAATTTTCACTACAAAATAGTATGTATAGGTATTTTAAGTTGCCTTTTTACACTGAATTTTTACTCAGAATTAGAACAGGACCTTACAATCATGAACTGAAGTACATCTTGGATGAATAATCTTTTTAGATATCACTTTAAAAATATTCATAAAACACTTTTCTAACTTACTGTCCCTGATACTTTAGGTAAAGTTTTGGAAAAATACATAGTTTTGTGTGAAATGGGATCAGATTATAAAATAAGTGCATAATTATTTGACTATTAGAACTTCAACAAAACTCAAGAGCAAAAAAACACTGAAATAATTACCTGAGCTACTTGAGCAAACACATGAGTTGAAAATTCAGGTAGTAAAAAAGATGGGCTGTGAGTTTCCATGTTGCTAGCTAGCTGCAGGTATATGCTTAACCAACTATTAACTGTCACAGGTGTCAGGTCCCACTTTAATGTCTAGAACAGAGACAAAAAGTTATGAACTTAAAGAGGGGGATTTAAACTAAGCCATGATAAATTTGGGCACAAACATGCAACTGCAGATCAACAAGTATAAAAACTGCAAAATGACATGCTTAAGTAAACAAATTATTTATTAAAGAAATCTTTGAAGCTGATAAATTTCAGTCTTTTTTCAACCTTGGATAAAATGAACAACAGTAAGCAGCTGCCTGATCCATAATACTGTGCTCATTGCCTTTCTTTTAAAAATGATTTGCAGATTAATAAAATTTAAAATAGAAAACTGAAACATAATGTGAGAGAGAAAAAAAGATTCATGCAACACAAGTGACATACATTAAAGTATTGCTAATGGAGCACTTACACAGAGAAAGGAAGTTATAAAATCTGAATGTTTCAGTAGATACTTCCACCTTTACACCTTCAGTTAATCTTGAAAAGCAAGTGCTGTAATTTCCTCGTTTAAACCCACACAACACATTCTGTTGCATCAACCAAGATTTTGTCTAGAAAATCCTCTCATCCGCTGGTGCATAAGATACATGTACACCTCTGATGTTGAATCATATTTCAGTACATTCCTTTCATGGTTACATACTCAAGAAACTCAAGGGGCACCAAAAGGTATATTTGATCAAGGACCTGTGACTTTTGAAAATATACAAAATATTGCTCTTTTGTTTAATGTACAATGATATTTACTACCAATAAAAATGAGATTTATGGGTTCACCACCCCCTACTGGAACAAATGCACAAAATTTGGAAAAATCATTTATTGAACTATCCCACTTAAAATCCACCATTTGGCACACTGATGAGCAGTTACATTATGACCACCCTCAGCCTAGAGAAATGAGTGTGCCTGGAGACTGGTCAGTGGCACAGGTGAAGTTCACAGAGCAGTATATAATATAGAACCCAAGAACCAGCTTTCAGTTAGTAGTGTTTGGAGTCGGAATGGGAAAGCTGGCAATTTATCAGTTTGATAAAGGACAAATTGTGATGGCACTGGGAAGCGGAACTACAATTTCTAAAACGGCGCAGCTTGTGGGTTCTTCATGTGCCGCTGTAGTGAGTACTCATCAAAAGTGATACACAGATAACCAAACGACGAACCGTCCAGCCATGCATTGTCCACTGCTCATTGATGCCAGAGGGGGACAGACTGTCTCACATTGTTCACAGTGTGACAAATCACCCACAGCTACAACAGTGGTGATCAGGGCAATGTGTCACAGCACACAGTTCATTGCAGCCTTCTGCACATGGGCCTGCATACCAAGCCATGCCCTCATACCCTCTGCACATTGTCAACAATGCACGAAATGGGCTCAAGATCATTGAAATTGGACCATTCGAAGAGAGTGGCCTGGTCTGATTAATCAAGATTCCTGGTACATCACATGGACGGCAGAGCGCGGATTCGCCGATTACCAACTGAGGCTATGGTACCTATATATGCATTGTTGGGCGAAAACAGGTCGGTGGTGGGCAATGTTTTCTTGAGACACTTTAGGCCCCATTGTCTAAATTGCACAATTCCCGGAAGCTGTCAGGTATCTGAACATCGCTGTGGACCAAGTTCACCCATTCATGGCAACTGTGTTCCCTGCTGGTGATGGCCATTACCAACAGGATAATGTGCCATGCCACACTGCCAGAATCGTCAAGGAGTGGTTCGAGGAACATGCTGGCGACTTTCTGTTAATGCCCTGGCCTCCAAATCCCCCCGACATGAACCCAATCGAACATTTGGAGTTTGACTTGGAAAAGCGAGTTTGCGCTAAATCACCACCACCCCGGAATGTACAGGAAGTGGAGGACGTGCTGTTGACATGTTCCAGATACCCCAGTATACCTATCGCCACCTCATCGGCAGCTAGCTGTCTTGTGAGCTGGGGGTGGGGTCATATAGCTTACTAGGTAGGTGGTCGAAATGTAATGGCTCATCAATGTATATAGATGACATTTTCATTACCTGAACACACCAGAAAAATTCATTATCGTCACTTGTCATCATTTCTTCCCCAGATTCCCCAATATAAAGTTCATTTCTAATGAGCAAAAGTTAATAATATAGTTTCTTGATGTTAACTTAAACTTAAGCTCATGCTATTCACTTGATTTCTGTCTACAAGAAAACTACTGCCATTCATATCATCCCTTACCATTTACAGCCTTTGAAATCTTACATACACAGAACTAGCCTTATTTGCTCACAACAGCCCCTTTCATTTCCTAGTAGCCACCGTAGGGGTTTCCTCCCCACGTGGCTGCAATGAATTCCTTTTCTAGTGCTCAATGACGGAGAACTCTGCCAAATCATCACCCCCTAATAGCTTAAGCTATTAGGGGGTGATGGCCAAATACGTTAGTTTCACCCCCTTCCCCTTTAACCTACAGTTCGGTCCTTGGGAGCGAACTAAACGAAATGTTAAATACAGAGAAAGATCAAACAGAGGAAAAAGTAATTTATTTTAGAAACTCCCCAAATTCCCTGACTTACGAAATAAAATTTCAAAATTCCCTGATTTTTTTTTTTTTTTACGAAAATTCATGTTTTCCCTGACTTTTTGAGCCAATATACCCCCCCCTCCAACAATTCCCTGATTTCCAGGTAGCGTGGGAACCCTGATCCGAGAATAAAGCAGCTGGCAGTGACAACTGACTACCCATCTGGCGAAAAAGGAGACACTGAGAAGGGCTGGTGTGATAGCGCTTCCACCGCCAAGTCATCATACTCGCTGACTTAACTGTAAATGGAAACAGGTTTTTCATTCACAGAAAATGCCTCATCTTTTAGGAATCCAATACAAAAGGACTTTGACAAGTGCACTTCCTGTTTGGACTCTTGACAAACATTGCTTGTGTTTATGTGCACTGTTTTAAAAGATTTACAACTCTGGAATGTTTATCTTCTGATGCATTTTGCCCTTCATTTATTTTATACAATATTTCATGTGTACAGTTGTACAATGCACACAATGGATAAATGGCTAAAAGGAAATGCCACAAGGAAGGAGGTATGTTTTTTGACAAGTGACTGGCACATTTGAGTGTGAAAAAATGTTAGCAAGTGATCAAACTTCAAGACTGTGAAAGCAGAAAAATTAATAACAAAATCCAAAATTACCAAGACTTATATCTGAATGATCATTGACAACATGGAGGCCTTGCCTTAAATGTGTAGTTTGCCATGAAATTTTAGCAAATGACCGCATGAAATCATTGTTAATTTGCCATTTGAAAACAAAACATCCAGAACTTTAGCAAAAGCCTCTGCAGTTTTTCTCCAGCGGCATTTAAAAACTCACAATGCTGGGTCTCGCAACAGGAAGAATTTCTTTAAGATGAATGATACATATCTTGAAGCATCTCTGGAAGTTTACTACATGATTTCAAAAGACAAGAAACTCCCACACAATTGGAGAAACACTTGTTCTTCCTGCTGCAACAGAAATGGTTAAAATTATTCATGGGAAATAGTTTGCCGACAAACTTAAGTGCATTCCTTTGTTTGCAACTACTGTCGGTAAGCAAATAGATATCATTCGGAAAATAAAAAAATCCAAGTTTTAGAACAAATTACACACAGTGGAATATTTTCTTTACAATTAGATGACAGTACGTATGTTGCTGACATGTCATAACTTGAACTTGTGACAATTGTAAGATATTTTAACGACATGAAGGAAAAATTGCTTTTCTGTGAAGCACTTAGAGCGATGCACCTGATAGGACATTCTTCAAAGTAAACACTTAAAACACTAAAATTTTACAAAAAGACATGCTCAAACATTTTCCCCATAGTATAATGAGTGATGGAGCAGCTGCTACGACCGGAATAAGAAAACTATTCCGGGCTAAGGTGAAGGAGGTAGCACCACACGTCAAATTTATTCACTGCAAAATCCACAGGCAAGCAATTGCAGCAAAGTTGGAACCAGAAATTCACAAGGTACTGCAAGAAGTCATAAGCATAGCGGAATTTTATTAAAACAAGGTCATTAAAGTAGTAGACTTTGTATGTTATGTAATTAAATGGGCAGCAATCACGAAAGTTTTCTATATCATACCGATGTTCGTTGGTTATCTTGTGGAAGAGTATTGAAAAGAGTTGTTGAATTGAAAGATGAGATATGCATTTTTCTTATAGAAAAAAAAGATCCAAAAGTTTGCCAATCTTTTTTGCAATGACAAATGGCTTGCAGTGGTGTGTTATTTAGAAGACATTTTTGGAAAGATAAATTCCCTTAATTTCACTTCAAAGTAAGAATGTTTTAACAATGAGTGAAAAAACAACTGCTTTTCACAGAAAACTTTCTGTTGAGAGAACATTTTGAAAAAGGAAGTGTCTAAATGTTTCCATCATTAAATGATTTTGTTGTCAAAAACGATGTGAATGCTGAATCAATAAGAATTCTTACACCGACACTTTATAAAAACCGAATTTCAGCAAAAGTTTGTACACAACTGGTGGATGGATTTGAAAAATGAATATCTGAATTTGATAAACAATTGATGCTCTTTCCTTTTGGATCTACATACTTATGTGAAGTTACTTTTTCTGCAATGACAGATCAAAAATAAAAAACAAAATAAGCTGCACCTGGAGTCAGACTTCAGAATTGCTGTTTCACAAGTGCGAAACCAAATTTTTCTGAAATTGTGCAAGACATTCACACCTTTCACATTAAAGATTATAATTGTTCAATATAATTCGGATAGCAGATTTAACTATTTTCATTTTAATTGGATTTGAATAATCATTTAATTTGAATGTCATCACTTTTGTGTAATTCAAATTTCGTCATTTCATTGAAATTAACTGTATTTGAAGAAGGATCTACGCAGCTGTGTAACAACTTCAGAAATTAAGCAAGTTTTTCTAAGTTTAATTATGCGCATATCTGTTAATGTTTTATATATAATTATAATCTTTATGATGTATATGTTTGGCATTTACACACGAGGAGTGCACGATCAGTGGTTTTCACCAATGCAGGGGTGCATTATGAAAGAAGTTTGGAGACCACTGGTTTAAGGTCACTTGTCAACTTCCAAAAGTTGCCAACACCACAAGTCAGTTTTTGTTGGTTCAATTTGTTTCAATTTTTTCTTTTCATATATGCTTTGTCCAATCTTCATACCCTTTCGTTAAGGCTTCAGTTAAGCCACCTCAGCTACTTAAACTTTAGCTTAAAGATAGATATCCTAACAAACCCCTCAAACTTACATATTTATTCTATTCCAGTCAACACCTCAGCAGTAGTACTTACCTTGGTATCAATTGGCATTTGGATGAACACAAGTCAGATGTTAAGAGAAGCAGCCCATCTACTTTCTAGTCATTAACAACCAGCAAAATTTCTGCTGTTCCTTGACTGGGAAAACACAAAACATGTTCTAGTCTTTAATAGAAAACCTCTCTAGTACAGTGAAAGTACAGAAATGTTCTCCCCTGATACTTGTAATACAGACGCCTTAAATTCCTCATTTTGAAATCCATTTTAAAATCTGGAAACATCCGATTTGCCATGTGTTGACACCTGATGTTTCAATCATTCCATAGCTGAGAAGGTAGAAGTAGTACCAAAATGTTTCAATTTCATTAGTGTATTTCCTTTTCACACAACTTCAGCATTGATTTTTTTTAGCAATACTTTAATGTTTTTGTCAGTTATTGTATTACCTGGACTTCTGCCATTCATTTTCATTATGTGCCAACCAAAATCAATTTGCAATGCCTATTTCAGTTTTGGAAACCAAAGCCTGTCTCTACATTGTCACCTAGATGGCACCCATTATAAGAGAAGTTTGCCACTGGTTCAGTTTTTTGTGGTACCACCTTCAAATCTTAATTCCAATGTGATTTTTACACTAACTTTTTTGGACCAGATTGTGTTGAAGACAAATTCAGTTTATCAAATCCTAGATGAATGTGGTCTTTTATACATAGCTTGTACCAAAATACCCAAGAATGTTTTTATAAAAAATGTGCAATACTGCATTCGATCTTAGCACAAGTCTTGAAAAAACGGTAGTTGTAGTAACCACAGCAACCAACCACACCTGTTTTTATCACGCACGAGTCGCTGGCAGCGTGCAGTTTAATAAGCGTTGGTTTGTGAACCCCTAACAAGCATTTTCATGCTGTGATTAAAAAAAAAAAATGGATCTAAAAGAACAAAGATGTGCTATTAAATTTTGCTGTGGACTTCAGACTTTCAGTCCTGTGCAAGAATCTTAAAAAGATGAATGTCTAGGAAAATCAACAATTTAGATGAAAAGAATTTATGGATGGTCATGAGTTGGTGGCTTTAATCGCACATGGAGAAAGACCTTTAATGAGTGTTACAGAGGTAAACATCCATACAATGGCTGTTGTTACATGGGAAGACAGACACCTATCAATAAGAGAAATCGAAGATATGGTTCACATTTCAAAATCATCAATTGACAGAATTTTGGGCACGAGTTTGGTCAACTTGGGTTCCCCATTTCCTTTCATGTGCGGCCCAGCATGGCCAGTTCTGTCGTTTTTTATTTGGAGAAAATGATTAAGTTGATGCCCCAACCTGCATATAGTCTAGACCTATCACCATGTGACTTCTGGTGGTTCCCCATTTAAAAGAAAAGAAAGACATATGGGGATGACAATTTGAGACAGATAAACAACCTATTACAGCTGCGCAGGGGTGCTTAAACAGCATTTCAGAAGAAAAATCCCAGAAGGCATTCAAAAAGTGGGAGGTACATTGGGACACCTGTGTGTAAGATGCAATGGATAGTATTTAAAACTAGTAAAATCATTCAATGCATTGATTATAATACACTTTCCAACATATCAGAAATCATTACTCACATGATCACTCAAGTTATGAGGACAATGGCTGTGGAATAAATATCACTCCTGTGCCCTGACCTTTGATCCCATTTCGATTATATTCAACAGAACCAGTTCAGTATACCTCCGAAATATCACACAGTATTGTCGCAATCGAAGCATTACCAAAATTATGTCCTGACCTTTGACCCCATTTCGCCCATTTTCAATAGTTTGTTCCCATTCAGTCCCCTACCACATACTAAAATTTCATCGAAATCAAACTTTTTTTTTTTTTATGTTAGTTATGACGCATAAAAGCAGTGCAATGGATCCCGCTCCTATGTACTGACCTTTGACCCCATTTCGTTCACTTTCATTAAGGTACCTTCCCAGGTGTTCCCCACCACATACTAAAATTTCATCAAAATCGAACGATTTTTATGCGAGTTATTGCGCGGACGGACATACGCACACACCGCGTGACGTAACGAGGCAGATGGGAATCGCGACCATCTGCTCGCAAGAGTGCGATGTCATAAAACTTCTAATAGGATCCACACACAAAGTGCGATGTAATAAGACAGATGGCGTGACAGCGCGCCAACATCTCAATCACAAGATAGTGACGTCATAAGTTTTCTAAGCATGGGTAACATTAGTGGGGCGACACCATGACACTAAAAACATGGTAATTCAGGGTGGTTATTTAACCCACTAAACGAATTTTTCTAAAGTAGAGATCAAGCTAAATCAATTTCTAGTACCAGAAAACGGTTGGTTAACGACTTTCACCAAAATCCTTAGAGCTGTTTTCAAAATAAAATTTACACACATACAAGAAGTGCTCCTTTAATAGTATGGGATAAGGGCGATGGAATGGATCCCGATCCTATGTCCTGACCTTTGACCCCATTTTGCCCATTTGTAATAGGGTTCGTCCCCAGGTGGTCCCCATGACATACTACAATTTCATCAAAATCGAACCATATTTACGCAAGTTGCAACGTATAAGAGCAATGGAATGCATCCCGCATTTATGTCCTGACCTTTGACCCCTCTTCACTCATTTTGAATAGGGTTCCTTCCCAGGTAGTTCCCTACCACATAAAAATTTCATCAACATCGAACCATATTTTACGCAAGTTATGACTCATAAGGGCATAGATGCCAACCTCAAAGTAGTTTTCAGTAACCAACATGCTCATTTTTCAGTAATTTTCAGTAATCCACTCTACAGTGGCAAATTTGGGTATTTAACACTGCAACAAATTTTAATCTGTCAGAACTATTAACAAAATAATACAATAAAAAATAATTTGCTAGTGGGAAAATTTAAAATACTGTACCAGAAAAATTAATAAATTACCTCCAGACATGAAGAAAAATTATTCCTTGGAATGTTGGCCAAATTATTATGATAAACTGGCTGTAGTTGCCATTTTGGCCTTCCTTAGTTCAATTTGCAAAAACTTCTGATAAGCATAGTTCACTGTGTGCAATGCAGTTTATTTTTTCTACTAATAAAGAAGACAGCACATTAGTACTTAAATTAGGCCTGAATTCATTCATGTTTTTTTCACAATACTGAAAATTCTTTCTGTACTTCCATTGCTATGAGGGACTATTAAAATCATTTTCATAATTTTGCTTAATGATTCATACTTTAACTGGCCACTTTCATTTTTCATTAAAGAAATTCTGTGCCACACTTCATCCATTCTCCCAGAAGTAACAGCACAGTTAAAATTTTCAAACTGGTAGTGAACAAATCCAGATTCCACCTTGTCAGATTCTTTTGGTTTCAAAACTGGAAACAGGGAACACATATTGGACTGATGCAAAAGAAACACTTTGCCTTAATGCTACATCTGCAATTTCAGCATGACTCAGAAATTCATCATTAAGATTAAGTGGAAATTTTCTTAAAATGTAATTGCAACCTGCCTTGTAAAATCCCCTTACCTCAAAATAAAAAGTAGCCACTGTGTCTTCACTCAGATCTACAGTTGTGCCTATATATGATCTCGCTTTTGACCCAATTACGAGATCAGTTTTCTTTTGATTTCTCCTTTTAAAATTTCCATCTGCAAGAGATGTTGCTGTCACATCAAATGCCGATGGCTTGATAAATAGTACAAGCAATTCAGATAACAGACTATGAAGTTTTCTTTTTAACATGCACAAGCGGAGCTTCCTGCTGCAATAATAAGTTACCAGATGTAAACAAAGGAAGAGTAGCAGATAAAAAAAGACAAGTTTAGATGAAGGATTTCCAATCATACTTGCAAGGTTCTTATACTGTGAATTAGCTTCTTCATTGTCACTGAAATAATGTTCTAGAGCCTCCCACTGTTCTAAAATTCTGTCAATGGATTCCAAAAGTGATAACCAGCGAGTATTGACATGCTTTAGAATTTTGTGTGGTTTAGTACCACAAACAGCTCGACTCAGTTTTAAATTGTTTCCTTTTTTTTTTTTTTTTTTTTTTTTTTTTTGGAGAAAAGTTCAAAGTACAACTGTATCAAACTGCTAAACATTAAATCCTTTCAGTTGAGTAGCCGATTTCTGTGCAGCTAAATTTACTAAATGGCATGAACATCGCTGCACTATGATTGCAGGCTGAACCTTCTTTATGTGAGAATGTGAGAAACACCTTTTACTTGACCTATCATAGTGTTAGCATTGTCACAGGAAAATGCAGTTACTTTATGAGATTTTTTTTAACAAACTCATTGTTCAAAATGTGGAATATTCCTTCACCTGTATTATTACTCGATACAACCAATGATAACAAAACAGTTGAATTTTTCCCTATTTTTTCGTCAAAATATGTTATTGTAATGGGATACAGCTTATTTGCTTGAGCAGCATTACTTCTGTCCGTAGATAGAGAAAAAGGATTTTTTTTAACTTCAGATATATTGTTACTTGTAGAAACACTGGCAATGTGCTGAATTAGTGCAGTAGCCCTGGTTCTTCCACACGAATATTTTTTTTGCAATCGCTGAATCGGGAAACGTGGCCTGAAATAACGGTTTAGCATGGTAGGCAGCTGCTATGGGTAAATTGTGTTCCACAATAAATGAAGTGAACATAAGTTCTGCATTTATTACTGTTCTCCTTTGATGCAAACAAATCACTCACCGACTGAACTTTCAACTTACCGAAAGATTTATGCTTTTTCGACTCCGTGTTTTCGGCAATCGTCCCACCCACCATGCGCAATACTAAAATCACACCTACAAATTCTGCAAAACACGTGGTTCACAGAAACTTTTGATTTCTCAAAACAGGGCCAATCTCTATTGTAAGTTTCTAGAAAACACTGTTTCTTCTTCGACGACGGAGGTTTGTCTAAAGTACGCTACATTTTAAATAAATGAAAGCAAACAGCAAAGAAAACTTCACAATCGCCCCACCCTTCCGTGATGTAACAGTAGGGTAGCACGTGCAGCAGAGAACCAAAAAGCATAAGGACAATAAAGCAGAAGCGCTACGGCCTACGGGGAACGAAAGCAACTGCCCTGGTTGCACGCAGGAGGCACGAAGTGAATTGTGGGAGTTCGGAACGAATGCCTAAGCAGCGTCCACACAGAGCTGAACTGCGTAGTTGCGTCCAGCACGGAGAGAACCAATGGGAGCGGTGTCATGGAATGAAACGCTGAGCCAGCATAGTGTGGTTGCTGCTCAGTCTACGGTAGATGGATTGCCAATTAAGATGCAGAAATCTATAATACACAGAATGTAGCATTTAATCCCCCCCAGAAAAACTTGAAGAACCAACAAATATTTTTAAGTTGATGAAAATTTGCTTTCTATCTCAGAAAATTAAATCAAATGGCGACTTTCCATAATTTCAGCGGTGTTTCCGTACTACCGTAACAGCAACCAAAAATCCGTAAAATTATGGAAAATCCGTACTAGTTGGCACCTACACAGTAGCGAACAAAAGTATTTGGCGAAACACTTTTTCGAGCATAATTTTTTTTCTGCTGGGCCAAATCGGGTCATTTTGGGATATGCTGTGTGTTATTCAGTTGTAAACATGACCCATATGCAGATGGATCGGAAACCCTTAACACAGATCAGGTATAGAGCTTAATCGCAAAGATCATACAAATTGACCAATAAAGTAGGTGTGTATCACATTCATTTAATGCAACGATAACAGAAAACAAGTACGAGAAAACAACAAAACAATAACTAATACTTAGTGGGATTAACCACAAGACTTAACATTTGCAAAACGGGCCGGCATCGAACCCACTAGCTTCTCGACAGTGACCTGTGGAATTCGCGGCCATTCTGCAGACAGCTGGTCGAACTTCTGGGCCCTATTCCGGCAGGTTTTCTTCGCACATCTCTCCAGCTCCTTCAAAAGTGTGCGATGGGGTTGAGGTCTGGAGATTGGCTTGGCCAGTCTAGAAGTGCAACCTGTTGCTGCTGGAAGGCTGCCTTCGCTACTCTGGAAGTGTGCTTCGGGTCGTTGTCTGTTGCATGATCCATCCGGGTGGCATGTTCTGGTTTGCCCATGGGAAGACGTTATTGATGAGCATGTTCGTGTAGCTCTGGCCGGTCATTATTCCGTCAATCTTGATGATGGGGCCCATTCCATTGCGAGAGAAGGCGCCGTAAGCCATGAGCGATCCTCCTCAGTGCTTGACAGTCTGCTGAATGAACTGGGGGTTGAATCTCTGGCCACACGGACGTCTTACGTATCGGATGCCATCACTTCCGAACAACTTGAACTTGCTCTCGTCGGTGAAAAGCACCTTATACTCCAGTCCGCCGCGGTCCAGTGTCGATGATGGCACGTGAACGAGACACTGGCTCGTCTATTCTTGACTCTGACCAGTGGTTTCTTGGCGGGGCGTCTTCCATTCAATCCACCAGCAATGAGACGACGGAGGATGTGTCTATCCTGACGCAACGTAGTGGAACGAGGCCTACCACATCGCGGACTGTTCTCAACGGTCCCAGTCTTCTTACAACGTTGCAGGATAGCTGAAATGTATTGGTGTCGGATCTTCGGGGCCCTCGCAATGTCAGTGACGCGCATTCTGGATTCCATCATGTTCACGGCTGCCTGGCGAGCTCCAACAGGGATCTCCGCCTTTTTATCCATTTCTGAAAATCTAAGATTGACTTATCACACTACACATCACAAAACCCACAAAAATCACAAGAAAAACATTAATACATGCAGCAAACAAATGGGTAACAATTGGCGACTCGAATACGGCCAATTTCGAACGACAAATTCGCTCTGAGCGAAATACAAACTATGCGGCCCTTTTAACCCACGAATCAACACATATAGCCCAAAATGACCCGATTTGGTCCAGCAGAACAAAAATTATGGTCGAAAAAGTGTTTCGCCAAATACTTTTGTTCGTTACTGTATGCGTTAAGTAGATGTACTCAAAGTCTGTGTCCCGCGACTGAGGGAAGTGACGTAGGCGATAGCATGTGTGTCACGTGACTAGTTAGTCAAAATGGCAGCATATGCAGTGGAGAAGGAGTTTTGTTTTTGAATTGCGCAAAACTGTATCTGTAACTGTTGTGCAACAGCATTTTCGATCACGATTCGGAAAAGAACCTGCAACCAGAAAATCTATCTACGATTGGCATAAAAAATTTGAAACTATGGGCTGTTTGTGCAAACTTAAAAGTCCTGGACAACCGTGTGTATCGAAAGAAGTCTTCAATAGTGTTTGCCCCACCATTCAACAAAGTCCGGGAAAATCAATGCGGAGCGCGAGTCATGAAGTGCAGATTTCACAGCCCACTGTCTGGAGAATTTTGAGAAAGAAGCTGAAAATGATTCCATACATTTTCAGCTTCTTTCTCAAAATTCAGTTAGCCTACCTCGCGTTTGGGCGGAAATGGATTACAGGCTCGATGTGTGTCGTGTGACTAAGGGTGCACACATAGAACATCTTGGACTGTATCTAAAAAAAAAAAACCATGAAACATTCCTCTACAATTCTGTTACAGGTAACATAAAATATCTTACATTGTTCTTGTTTTATAGTGTTGAAACTGTATACTTCTTTATGAATCGCCGTATTTATGGATGCGTGCATGCACGATGCCAAACTAGATAATATACTGGTTTATGTCTTAGTGACATCCGTGTGTGCAGATTGCTGTATGCTGATGACACTGCCCTGTTGGCAGAGAGCAAAAGTGAGTTGCAGAGTATGTTGTCTCGGATGTACGAAGTTTGCACGAAATACAAACAGTATAAATAAAGGAAAAACCAAAGTTATGGTTTTTGAGAGAAGAACTGGTAGCACTGAATGTAATGTAAGTCTAAATGGCACAGTGATTGACCAGGTGAGTGAGTTTGTGTATGTAGGAAGCATGTTTTGACAGAACAAATTGGATGGTGAAATTAGTAGGCAAGTGAATTCTTCATTGAAAGTCATGGCTGCTCTGGGAGGTTTTCACAAGAATGATGGGTTCTCAAGAGTCCTACATGGCTGCGTATGAAAGTGTAATTGTTCCTACTCTGTTGAACAGCAGTGAAACCTCGGTACTACAGAAGAAACATAGAAGTCATTTGTGTGCTGGAGAAATGTGTTACTTACAGGGGGGGGGGGCATGTGTGGCAAGACACGTTCAGATTGTGTGAGGAATGAAGATGTGTTGCAGTTGTGTGATGTGAAGTAAAATGTTGTTAGCAAGGTGGAGACTAATGTGCTTCAGCAGTTTGGCCATGTTGAAAGAATGAGTGATGAGATGCTTACTAAGAAAATCTTTTAGCCCAAGTGGCAGAAAGGCAGAGGAAGGCCAAGGAAGTCATGGATCAGATTCAGGAGTGTCTACATGAGAAAAAGACGAGTATGAAATACAGGTCTTGTGTACGTTGAGTGATGGATGTCAGTGAAGCCTGAGTTGTATGTCAAGATCGTAAATGGAGAAGTTTGATATGGCAACAGTAAGTAAAAACCATCTGGTAGTTTGTATTTCTTTTTGGAGCTAACCTCTGAATCTCAGAGAACAGCTTAGTGATAGGTATTGTGTTTAGTTAATGAACACAAAATAACCAACATTACCTTTAGGCACAAAAGCATCCACTAGTTAATTGTTTAGTGTGATGAAACTAGAAATAACAAAAGGTACAACTGATACTAATCATTGCATAAGTAATTGGGAGTTCATTAATTATTCATGAATGCTCATTCACTTTGCATCCACTCCCAGCTAATCAACTACACTCACTGAGCATATCATTCTTTGCTCCAAAGTATGTGCGAGTGCAGGGCTAAGCGGAAACTGGCAAACTGCCTAAAAGAGCAGAAGCTTAGGATACACATTCATTCACACCATTAAAATAAATAGCATTCATATATTTCCTAGATGACTGCTCATTTCTCACTCACATATAAGACAGTTGACATTTATTAATTTTCAACATTACTGGGAATTTGTTTTCAAACTCATTGGGATGGAAGAAAATTAAATGTGCTGTGACTTTAGTGTGTTGCAGTATTGGCAGATTTAATCAATTCTCAGCAGTGAGAGTGAACCATTCACAGTGAAGAGTCATTCGCTGTGAACAAATCATTCATGAAGGGTCCTTCACTAATTCATATGAGCACCATTTCAAACTTTGAACATTGAATGTAAATATAATTTCTTAAACTTCACTCACAAATGTGGAGATAGTGTGTCTACAGAAGCACTAAACATTATACTAAAAGCATGTCATTTTATGTTGCACACAAGTAAGCAAAAGATATGAATTGACTTCAGATCATTATATAATATCTTAATTATAAATTAACACTAGTGATACACAAAGGCAACACAGCTTAAAGAAACAGCAATGACTTAATGGGACAAGAGCACTTCAAAATGCTGAATACAAACTCCACAAGTTTAGGTGGATCTATTATCCTTACCTTCAACATGATAAGTTCTTTATCAAGAATTTCTGATTCTGTACAGGCTCCATCAGTAACATAAGCAAATTCTGTAAGCTTAGGGGGATAGATTTCCTGAAAAATAACATTACCAAAGGTTACATCTACCATAAATATAGCAAGCTATGAAAACAGCATCTATTTTTTTTTTTTTACTCACTTTAAAATGTTTTGTCTAAAGTGATTTTGAACTCTCATTAAGTTTACATTATTTTCATATTCATCTGCTGGTACAACACTTGTTTGCTTTAACTTTTTATTTTTGATGCAGCCAGGAGATGAAGGGTCCATGCACGAAACACAAGCAATTCCTGGAAGTTCCACCCTCTGGTAAGAATGCATTTATAACCACAGTAAACAGAAGCCCATCACAATTTGAGAATACAGCATTCCACTTATTTTACTCCCATGCCTGATGCTTTACTCGTAGTGATACAGCCAAGGCATCAGCTGTCCACACACTCCCCTGGGTTGAATGCAAGTTCTGCACTATTTGATGAGCTTGGTGTTTTTATCAGAACTATGCAGAAATCTATGCATATTTTTAGCAAAAAGAATTATTTAACACATGCCTTTTCATATCATTACTTAAAGGAAGAAAAAAAAAATCAAGTACTATTTACAGAGCCTTAAACTTTTTCAAGGACTTGAGTTGCTCAAACCTTGTGAAACGGTCAATGCTGAGCGTTATCATCAGCAAGTTGTTTGTGTGGGTTACGCAATGGAGGCGAAAAGGCCATACACCGGCAAGGGCAGAAGGCTGGTCCTGTTGCATCAGGGTAACGCACGTCCTCACACCGAAAAAACGATTTTAAACACCATCACCAACCAGGGAAGGGAGATTCCCCCACCCAGCGTATTCTCCAGACTTCGCCCCGTCGGATTATCACCTCTTTTGCTCCCTGCAACATCACCCGAGTGATACGCACTTCACTTCTGTCGATGAGGTCCACACAAGTATTGGACTTTATCAACTCGAAACAGCCCTCTTTTTTGCGCAGTGGCATTTGGCAGCTCCTGACCGATGGATCAAATGTATCCAACACGACGGGGATTATTTCCTGGATTAGGTACATATTCGATTTGCTATAATTTGCTGTCAATGTGTCGTGCTTGTGGCAGAGATTTAAGTTGCACACCTACCATATATATGAAATTTATCCGTTTAATTTCAGCCACACGGCAGTTTTAACTTCCTAGTTTGAGTGACTTAACATTTTATTACTACTTTGAATAGATGTGTTGAACTTATTTGACTGCTGAAGTTTCATTAAACGTCGTGCATGCGTTAGGTGAAATTATATCCTGCAGAAAAAAACAATAGTTTCTCATTCAGTCAGCTGCTTGAAATTATAGATATTATCTTTCGAATAGTTCACTCCCCCCTCTTTTACATACCCCATTCGCTTGAAAATTCTCTCAGTTGATTTTCGGTGTACAGAGAGCACGTGTTCCAAGGCCACTCCCGCTCAGAACATTCATTAGAAGAAATTTTGCTTACCTCATCTTTTGCTTGGATCAAGCGATTCTGGTAAACATGAAGCACATGGTGCTTTCTTCACACACGAGACCAGCCAATGACAAAAAAGCTGAACTTTTTAACTGGGTGGAAAATTGGGACATGCGAATGCGCGGTGTGAACAAATTCTAATACAGCATATATAACAATATTTAAGATTACACTAGCCATATGGAATTATTTTCTGTAAATTATGTAAGTAAATATTAAAGTGAAGCACATTATTATATTCACAATAGAAAAGTAGGGATTTAAGAACAAAGTAAAATGAAATATTTAAAAAAAATCAGATTTAAAACTTACATGTGAATCTTTACTAGCTAAATCCTGAGGTGAAAAGTATTTGTCTAGGAAAGTTTGTGCATTTAGTCAAGCAATTAGAAACTTGCAAGAATTAGAAACATATATCCACAGATTAGTTTTTAGTCATTGAAGAAGTCAAAGTATTTCTCAATGTAACCTTATAAAATGGCTTGCAAAATTATTTGCTTGCATTGTGAATATGGTGACATGAATCTTCATCAATGTCAAGCAAGTGGGAAGATTTTCTCTGCCAAATTCTTGTTTTTAACCATGTTTTTGAGCCTCTCATGACACATTCTTTTCACTTAGCTTTCAAACAAACAAAACAAATTACTTCTTAGAAATAAAAAAAAAAAAAAAAAAAAAAAAAAAAAAAAAAAAAACGGAAAGTTGCGTTACGAACTTTGTTTAGAGGCTTCGGGCCGACGTAATACTGGCCCGAAGCTGTGCTCCCCCCCCACTTAGCTTTCAAACATGCAAAACACATTCTTCCTTAGAAAAAAAAAGAAAGGAAAGAAACAGAGTTGCGTCACGAACTTTGTTCAGAGGCTTCGGGCCGCCGTTATCCTAGCTGGGCACCGTGCTTTCTTTCCACCAAGTTTTCAAACAAGCAAAACACATTCCTCCTCTTTAGAAAAACAAAAACAAAGAGGTGCATCACAAACTTGGTTCCGAGGCATCGGGCCGACGCAATTCCGGGCAACAGCGAAAGAAGCACGCCAGGCCTACATAATCCCTGCGCGGCGCCGTGCTTCCTTTCCACTTAGCTTTCAAACAAGCAAAACAAATTCCTTCCCTTCGGGGGTGGGGGGAAGAATTTAAGAAAAGAAAGCTGCGTCATGAACTTTATTCAGATGCTTCAGGTCGACGTAATCCCAGGCCACGGTGAAAGAAGCACAACGGGCATTTTCTTTTTTTCACACTTTGAAACAAGCAAAACAAATTCCACCACCTCAGGAAAAAAAGACAAAGGGCTGTGTTACGAACTTTGTTCAGAGGCTTTTACATCGATTTACAAAAATCAGTAAAACTTTCTTAATAACAGCGAAAATCTGAATATCCATAATTTTTTCTGTTAGTCACCCGTAATAATTACGGAGATTCCATAATTTTTGGCATCCTCCGTAGGAAGGTTTTACGAGAGCTTCGATTCTCGAACGATCTCAGAAAAGCGGGAACGCATTCGGGTACATTTGCAAATTACAAGAGTTTCTGGCGATGACGTCACGGATAGAATGCAGAGTGACGATTTCCCGCAAGACACTGAAAGGGCTGCAGGAGTTTCCCTAACGCACGAAGTAGGCGGAGCTTCCACCCTTTGTGCTGCGATGCTCAAGTTGACTGACATCCCATCCATTGTTGACAGCAGTAAATGAATTGAGCTCCTGACTCCACGCTCCAACATTTCTTCTTGCCCCCAGCGTCTGCTCCAAAAACAACGCTTTCAGCTAGAAAGCGCTTAGTTCTTTTACTCCACAACAAAAGCGGAATCGCTGAATTCCGCTTTTTCAAGGATTTTTCTATAGAACGACGACTCCCCCAAAAAATTTCTCTTCATTTTTGCTTGCAATGACCTTGAGCATGACCAAAATGCTGAAAAAAAAAGCGGAATTCCGTGAATTTGCGGAAGAATCTCACGTACGTTTCTTAAAAGCAACGTTGGTAGGAGGATTTTAGCAGTATTTTTTTAGACTGGCTTGTGGTTTCGTTCCGAGGATCCGATAGTTCGGCACTGAAGTTGCGGCAAGTTTCTTCCCAAGGTATGGCTTTTGGGGCGCACAGCCAATCTGTTCACACAGCATGGTTAGTTCCATCGAAAGGATTTGAAAAGCTAGTCTTCTATATTCAGTCTTTTTGAGCAAGGCTATCAGGCTCCGGGCATTAACATACATTGAACACCACGTGCAGACACACATCACACATCCCTCTTTACAGAGTGCAGAAGCAGGGGGGGGGAAGGGCAACATCAAGCCCCAAGAGAGAAAAAAAAAAAAAGAGACTTGGCTTTTCCTCCTTTTAAGGTAATCCTGGTCAACCCTCCGGGCACTGAACTCTTATTGGCTCGTAGCCCTCCTGAGTTCACGTGAACAGAGTACGACCCAGAAGACTGATTCTGCTTAGGAATTTGATCGCCTGCAGCTAATAAAAGCTTGTTTCCTGGTGAACAATTACTCTGGGTTTCCTTAAGGAAACGCAGGCTTTCACCAATTGTGAAGAACTGTAATTTTGATTATTTCATTCTGCATTTCATCTAACGCTTGCACATAATTTATACACATAACATTTACAAATTTCAACATTTTTCTACACAGGAACATGTTTCACAAATTTCTAACATTGTTACATGATATAATTTTGGACCAGATCGAGAGCAAATCAGCTATCAGACGTGAAAGTTAAAATTAGCTATTGATTCTGGTTCCCAGGTTTTTAAGTTATTTGAATTTGTTAATTACTTTCTTGGCTGTCTATTAATTATGAAGCTGCTTTCGTAAACACACCAATATATAAAAATTTACAACTCATTAATTATTCACATTACACTTTCTTAGCATTTCTTCAGAAAATTGTGCATTCTTTTTATTCTTGTTTCAGAGTTTTTCAGGGTGCGATCATCCATTCCATACCGAGAAAAAAAAAAATTACGTCATGAAAATGAAATTAATGGAATGAATAGGAAGAACTCCTTCAAACTTTTCTTGGCTTTTTGTTACTGAATTGATTTCAGAGATAGAATTAATTTAAGATGTTGAATGTCAGGGATGATAAATAGGAGAATTTGCGCAGGATTCCCCATTCATCATTCCCGAACGGAATGCTTGGATCTGTTGCATTAATTTTTTAGTCATCTGGAAAACGTGGCCAGTTCCTCCCAAACTCAGGAAAATCAGCGACAGAACACCTGGTAACAACCATGTTTTTAGTTAGTGACCAGTATCTAACAGCTACCCAGGGTGAAAAATAAGTGAAATTTTTTTGGGGAGCAATTTTGCTCCTCAAATTTAGCATTGCGGAGCAATTGAGTAATTATGTGGAGTACTTTTGAGACATTTTTCTTTTGATTTAACTAACTAATAATTTATTATCAAATAAAACTATTACTAGCACATTTCAATATCTGTCTAAATACTCTAATCAGTAATGAAAGGTAAAATTTAAAAATATTTTAATAGATATATAAAAAGTACAAATTTTCTTTTTATGAATATATGGTGAAATGTTACCTGGACACACATTGCAGCAGCTATTTAGTGTCACTTGACCTGAACTTGTGGTAACTTCAGGTTCACAAGTTCAGGGCTTCTTTTTCAAAAAATGCCTCCACTGCTTGTTCAGGGTGAAACTCATAGTTCTGATCCTTCCAGCGTTATCCGCAATAGATGGTTCAAAGCATCAGAATTCATCCAACTACAGAAATCTGTCTTTATTCTTTTCATCGCAGAAAAGGCTCTTTCGACCTTAGCATTTGATACGGGCAATAATCTCATGATATTTATCATGTCGTTTATATTTGGGAATTCAATCACATACTTTTCTTTCAAACATTTTCATAACTGTTGCTTTGACAGGTGTTGCAGATTTCTTAACCAAAAGGTTTTGAAACAATCCCAGTCCTCTTGAATTTTACAGTTGCCAATATTGCTGGCAGTCAACAACTCACTGAAATTTTCAGTTAATATAGTAATTTGATCAAAATTTGCAAGAGTAGATTTTGTCTGTTGGCCAAAGCTTAGGTTCTAACAGCTTGGCAACATTAAAAACCTGATTTTCGTGCAAGTAACCAAGACGGGTATACACACTAATGAATACGTTTGAAAAGATATTCACAATTTTCATAGAATACATCTACTGTCAAATTACAGATCAGTTCAATGCAACAAAATTCTACAGTTTTCACTGTATCACAAGCTGATATGTTTGCTAAGTCTTGTAAAATTTTGGACAGATCAGCCAAAAACTTTTTCTTCACAATTTCAATAGAATCTTAGAATTTTTCTAATGCATTCAAAACACAAGGTACAGTCACATCATCCAACTGGAGAGACATAATTTTGATGTTGCAAAGCAACAGCAGCCAAGTTACAAATTTGATGGACTTAATTTTTTTCAAAATGCTTGTAATTCTGGCTTTTTCTTCTTTGCTTGATGGACCTGCAACCATATTTTCTAGTTGTACAATAACAAAATAATTTTTAATCAGTGTGTCAGTGGCTCTGTGCATATGTGAAATGCATCGGGTGCCATGGACTCGCAAAGTTGGTGTACCCGATATATCTTTATCGAGTATTGTTGAGAGCTCACGAAAGTTAATTCGTTTGGCACTTTTTTCATAAAAATTATGAATGTCTTCCATCGACTTATGCACCTCTTGAAAATATGCTGACAGCATAAAATCTTTTAGAGCTAGCAGTAAGTGATGACTGAAACAGTGCAGACACTAAACAAGGGCAGTTTTTCTTCAAAAGAGCTGCAACACCCTTTTTCTGTCCCATGTTAACATTTGCTCCGTCAGCTAAAAAATCCAATTAATTTATTTTCAAAATTGACTATTCCAAATTCTGTAATGGACTATACAAGTGCATTTTTGATACCATTAGCATCAGCATTTTTCAGTTCTTTTAATGCCAGGAATGGGAATTCGGCATCTCCAACTTCATTGACATACACGATACAAATCATTTCATTTTCAGATACACTAACATCTGGCGTGTTATCAATAAATAATGTAAAATAGTCCATCTTTCTTAGGTCATTGCGCAAATCAGTTTCGAAAACATTAGCAATATATCACGAACAAATGGTAAGTTTGCCCTACGCTCAACACCATGGCGTTTCTCTAACTAAATTTTAGGAAATTTTGAAAATGGAATTTCCTTTTTGGCAATCATATTATACTATAATATCAATTAATTTTCCAATTCGAGCTTTTAGACGCATTGGAAGCAACAATTATTGACTTACCAATAGATGCTCTTTGATAAAAATCAGCAAGCGATTCTCCTTTTATGTTCTGCCTTGGAGACGCTGGCACGGTGAATTTCTGATCTGGTGAGCTTTACCACCTTGTCCTTTTTAATTAGGAATCTAGAAACTCCATAAATAAAAGAATTGAAATTTTGAAAATTTTTTTATACTGTCAACATTCTGACAAAGTTTGCAATAGGCAGACCGGATGAAGATTTTATCGGCGTCAACATCATAGCGTAACCAACTCCCTTTTGGATCTAATTCCTCCATCCACCTTTTCATGGTTGATCTTTTCACTTTGGTAGCCATGATTTCAAATAACAAAAAGTAAAACAACAAAACTCGCATCCTCCTAAAATTAATAGGCGGCCAAACCAAAACCGCGACAAAGCATCTGTCCTTAAATGACTTATGGTGCAGACAGGTGGGAGCTTGGATCCAATCATAGATGCTCTGAGGTCGGACGATGACTACCTCATCACTGCACAGCTACTAGAGCTACACAAAGAAGCTTTTTCCAGCTGAAAGCAAACTAAGTATTCGTAAAGTTATGAATACGTGAATTTTTTTTTTTCACGCTTAAGCAAAATCTTATTTTTGATAAACGGGTTGCTTTATGGATTGAACATTTAAATGGAAATTTCATTTTTAAACTTTGAATCGTGGTTTTGCGACTCAAATATTAATTTGCATCGCAAACTGCTGCAATGCGATACCGCTTATTCCCCCCTGCAATTCTTTGTAAGATGTTGCAATGGTGGTTCATCGTAGCACAAGGTGTAATATGCACCTTCAAAATCTTTCAGCAACTGTTTTCTGAAGTATGGGGCCAATGCATCTGTTAGATACCGTGTCTTTGTCCTTGATAAGGCAAAATCTTGGGGCACTGCATTTGGAAACAAACTTGAAAATTTCCCCAATATGTTCATAAGATGGCTCAAAAGCAAAGTCAGCTGAAATAGTTTTCAATACCCAGATAAGTTCTGCTCTTGTTGCATTATCTCAGACACTGCAAATTGGAATATTTCCTGCGCAATCTTCAGGCGCAGTGTGGCTACCAGAACTAGTTTCCTCTGGCACACCAGGACAAACCACCGACAGAAGTAGTTGTGATGAAACCAATTGATTCCTGCACTCATCCTTATGTTTACGAGATGTGGCGTGCTGTTAAAGTGCTTCAAACCCCCAATTGGCACTAAATCCTTTAGCACACACAACACAAAACATTTCTCCTTCCCTTTTTTTCCATCCCCATTCAGATATAACATATCCCTTTGTCTTTTTTACTCAACCACTCAGATTTAAAAGTGCACTTTCCCCATTATTCATTAGTCTCACTCACAGATAAGTTCAATCAGCAACATACAATAGTGTTCACAAGTGCTTCAATATCATATATGTAGACTCAGATAGTGAACCTGAAACACAAAAAAACAAATTAAGATTAATGCACTGAAAACAAAGGTGATGTGATAATATAACTTGGTGAATAACATAGTATACAGTAGAGAAGAAAGCATGGCCCTCAGACATATTTTTGAGCAATTAGGGAAAGCCAATAGTCAAACACTTTCATCATAGGGCCACTTTGTCAGTACAATAATAATTACTAGGTTAGGAAAAATGAGAAAATAAAATTTAGTTGAACTGAAAAAAATTGTATCACTAGGAAGTCATGTTTCCCCCAAAATGCAGTAACGAAAAAAATAAAACAAAAATACTGACTTCACTGACCAATTTATAAAAAAAAAGAACTGACAAATTACTGACCAAGATAAAAAAACTGACTTTTACTGACCATTTTTCCACCCCTGCCACTGGATGCGTCCCTGAACGCCAATAGCTACCTGTTCGTTCTTGCAGATCACATGCATTCCTTCACATTGGACATTTATCCTGGTGGTGATGGTATCTAAAGGACAATGTACCGTCATGTCGCTAAGGCAGTGCACGACTGGTTCCAGGAACACTACAGCAATGCCTCAGTTTTCCCTTGGCCGGAGAAATCGCCCGACCTCGATTCCCTAGAGCACTTATGGGACTATTTAGATCGACAAGTTTGGCGTGCCGACCCACAACATCTCCAAAACCTCAATGCTCTGCTGCAGTCCGAATGGGCACGAGTCTCGGGCAACCTTTCAGAGCCTCAGTGAGTCCATACTACGCCATCTCACTGGTGTCATCCCATTATTAGGTAGGTGATAATTTCCCATCATAATGCATTTGCCTGGTGTAATGGCTTTCAAAATTACTTACACAGACCATTATCTAACATCAATGATGAAAGAAAGTGTCAGCCAGTTTTCTTTAATAAAAGGATGGCAAGTCACGGCAAAAAAAAAGTCTGAAAAGGGTTCAAATTCAAAATTGCCTGCAGGATTTTGTAACTTTTTTTGTATGTCTACATTCAGCACCAGCTTCATCTACCTAAATTGAAAGAAGTCACAAATACTACAGTATATAGTCGTTGCCTCTGTGTTCCGGGGCTTTTGGGCTTGAAAATGGGGCCAAATAAATTGAGTTTTATTCGGCAGTTTTAGGGATTTGTTTCAACTTATCGTACTACAGACAGCAAACATATGTTTCTCATTTTTATGTTTTAACTACCGTATATACTCGCGCATAAGTCGAGAAATTTGGGACAAAATGAGAGCTTCAAAGTAATGGGGTCGACTTATACGCGGGGTCTAAAAAAAATCTTAACTCCAAAAGTTCTTCCCGTGAGGCAAAAGGCAATCCATCCCAAAAGAAATAAAAATGCCGATGCGGTATTAATTACAAAATCGCAACCCTCCAAAAGAAAGAAAAAAAAAAAAAAAAAAAAAAAGAAAGAACAGCGATGTGGTAGAATTACGAAATCGCGACCCTCCGAATTTCCCCACGCATTGAAAAGTCTCTCTCCTGGCTTTGCGTATCCACAGCGCAGTCACAGCCGCGCATAGGAAGCTCCGCCCTTCCGACTACCAGTTGATTGTGCTGACCTTCAACGTAACGGAGCCATGCAACAGCCAGTGTTAGGTGTTGCTTGTTCTTAATCGCACGTGTCTCGCTTCTCCTATTATGGGTGACATGGATTGTGTAAAGAAACGGATGTCCTATAACTCAGGATTCAAGTTGAAAGTGGTTTCTTTTGCAGAAAATACTAACAACTGTGCTGCTTCACGTCAATTTGGCAGTAACGAAAAACTGATTCGAGATTGGCGTAAAAAAAAACCGGACTTGGTGAAAATCCCAAAATCGCAAAAGGCACTGCGCTGTGGAACGACATCTTTCCCAGAGCTGGAAAGTGTCTTGAATGATTGGATTGTGGGCTGCAGACAAAATGGTTACATTGTAACGCGAACTGGTATACGTTTGTGAGCAACGAAGCTCGCAAAAGAACACTTTTCGTGCCTCACCAGGTTGGTGCACAAGGTTCATGAACCGCTATGGGTTGTGACTACGCCAGCGTACCAAAATTGCACAAAAGTAACCTCGTGACCTTGAAGCAAATAGAATGGAATTTCAAGAGTATGTAATTCAAAAGAGACTGCTTTTGAACTTTCCTAAATAGGGAACATGGATGAAACCGTCATGTGTTTCGACTTTCCTGGAAATAAGACTGTGAACCAAAAGGGCGAAAAAAATATCTTGATCAAAACGACTGACCAAAAAAAAAAAAAAAATCCAGTTTCACGGTTGTTCTTTCCTGTTTGGCCGACGGCAGTAAGCTACCTCCGGTAATTATTTTCAAACACAAAACTCTGCCAAAAAGCGTTGTCTTTCCGTCTGGTGTGCTCGTTCGTGCCCATGAAAAAGGATGGATGAACGAATCCGGAACAATTGACTGGTTAAAGAATGTGTGGAACAAAAAGCCAGGTGCACTTTTGAGGAAACCTCTTTTGGTGTGGGATATGTTTGTTGCAAACAGTTGTGCAGAAGTGAAAAAAAAACTGCAGAAAATTAAAAAACAACTCTTGCTGTCATCCCAGGTGGGTTGACATCTGTTCTTCAACCACTCGATGTCTGCCTTAATAAGCCCTTCAAGGACAATGTGCGGAGGTATTGGGCAGATTGGGTAAGTTCCGATTTGCCGACTGAAACCAAGGGCGGAAAACTAAAGAAGCCGGATATCGTTTTGATTGCGCGATGGGTCGATATGCTTGGGATGCGATACCTGCGGAAATGGTCTTGAAATCATTCAAGAAATGTTGCATTAGTAACAAACTTGATGGCACAAAGGATGATGAGATTTTTTTTATGAGTGACGATGACAGTGATTCTGATGAAACAGGCATAGATGGGAATACTGATGTTTATGATGACGCGCCAATGACTGAGAAAGAATTTTTTGAACTGTTTGGAGAGTGACTCGGAATGGGATTTTGAAGGGTTCCGATGAAGTTTTTGGGTATGCAAATTAAATTTAGTATTATATATATAATTTTTTTCGTTTTCAAATGTTTTGAATAAATTCATTGAATTTTTTGTTTCTCATTTCGGGATCGACTTATACGCGAGTTTCCGATTTCTAACGATTTTCCTCTGAAAGTGGGGGGGGGGGTCGACTTATACGTGAGTATATACAGTAGTTTGGAGGAAAAAGTTATGAAATAGGCTTGGGATAGAGAAAGCCACAAAACGTGTTCAGTTTATACCTTTTTGAATCAAAATTACCTGTAGATTAGTTTTTTTTTTTTTTTTGGCTAAACCCTCCTGGGATTACATTAATTATTTAAATGTGGCTGTTTTAGAGAAAAACTCAGGTTTGAAAATTGCGTGGATCACGAAACTAATTTCAGCTGCTTTCGAGGTTCTAGTAAAACACAAAGCAAAAATACTTTATCATCTGTACCATTGTTTCATTTTTAGGCGATCTTTGTAAATAGTAAAAAACCATTGCAGTTTACATGCCGCACACAAATATCTCAGGCAAATTTTATTTAAAGATAATATTTTAGTTAGAAGCTAAGTGTATTACATTCTGTTTTTCATACATATCACACTAAGCTGTTCTCTGAGATTCAGAGGTTAGCTCCAAAAAGAAATGCAAACTTCCAGATATGTTTACTTATTGGTGTCGTACCAAACTTCGCCATTTACAGCGATCTTAACATACAACTTGTGCTTCACTAATATCCATTACACGCCGTACACAACATCTTTTATACTTCATACTCAATCTTTTCCTCATGCAGACACTCCTGAATCTGATCCTCCCATGACTTCCTTGGCCTTCCTCTCTGCCACTTGGGTTGAAAATATTTTCTTAGTATGCATTTCATCACTCATTCTTTCAACATGGCCAAACCACCGAAGCACATTGGTTTCCACCTTGCTAACAACATTTTGCTTCACATACACAACTGCAATACATCTTCATTCCTCACAATCAGATCGTGTCTTGCCGCAAACCCCACGTAACTCATTTCTCCAGCACACAAACGACTCCTATGCTTCTTCTGCAGTACCCAGGTTCCACTGCCGTACATCAGAGTAGGAACAATTACTGTTTCATACACAGCCCATGCGGGACTCTCTAGAGAACCCATCATTACTGTGAAAACCTCCCAGAGCAGCTATGACTTTCAAAGAAGAATTCACTCGCCTACTGATTTCACCATCCAACTTGTTCTCTCTGTCAAACATGCTTCCTAAATACACAAACTCGCTCACCTGGTCAATCACAGTGCCATTTATACTTACATTACATTCAGTGCTACCCATTCCTCTCTCAAACACCATAACTTTGGGTTTTCCCTTATTTATACTCAGTTTGAATTTCGTGCAAACTTCGTGCATCCGAGTCAACATACTCTGCAATTCACTTTTGCTCTCTGCCAACAGGACAGTGTCATCAGCATACAGCAATCTACACACACGGATATCACCAAGACATAAACCACTTATCTATTTTGGCCTCACGCATGCATGCGTCCATAAATATATTAAACAGCCATGGTGACATTACACAACGTTGTCTAACTCCTGCACCAATGGAAAACCATTTTGATAAAACACCATTCACTCGTACACAAGCTCTACTACCAGCATACATGGCTTTTACACTATTAAGTAGATTCCCAGTAACACTATATTCATTCAATACCTTCCACAAAAGTGTCCTATTGACTCGGTCGTAAGCTTTCTCTAAATCAATGAAGGCAGTAAAAACTTTCTTCCCAACAGCCAGATACTTTTCAATCATCGTGCGTAATACAAAAATCTGGTTAGTGTAGCCTTTACCAGGCATAAAACCACTCTGAACATCCCACACTTTCAATGATGTAAGACCTCGTACTTTTTCAATAACAACCTTACCAAACACTTTCCCTGGCACACTCAGTAGGCTAATACCACGATAGTTCTTGCATTCAGTCTGATCACCTTTTCCCTTATACAAGAGAACAATAACAGCATCCTTCCAATCCCGAGGGACCATTCCTAACTCCCAGCACAACGGGCAAATTTCAGTTAACCAGTCAATTATAGTCACCACCATACTTCAACATCTCAGCAGTTATGCCATCAACTTCTGGAGCCTTACCATTCTGAAGAGATTTTAGAGCTTTACACATTTCTTCTCGAGATCCCTCCTGTGCTTTCATCCCTCATTGTGACATCATCTGCATCTGTCTCAGAATCATCTCGTCTTTCCTGCTCTAATAACTCACAGAAGTATTCACCCCATCTGTCACTTAACTCATTGGGCTCCCATATCATTTCCCCAATCTCATTCTTCACACAACTTACAACTTTGTTTCCCCTATTTTTCCTGAGTCTCATGTACTTCCAGAAGGACTGCCTATCTTTCCAAAAAGCCAGTTCATGCCTTTCCACTTTCTCCTTTCTATCTTTTGCCTTACTGTGGCGAACCAGCTTAGCAGCTTCACGCTTCTTACAGTGATATTCATCCACAGAGAGACTACCTTGCAACATCCCCAAATAGGCTTCCTTCTTTTTCTTTACTGCCTCATTAATCTCACTATTCCACTAAGCATCACCACCTTTATTGTTACCCACTATTGTGGTGCCACAGACCTCTTTAGCAGCAGTGACAACAGTTCTTAAAACATTCCCACTTCTTTTCTACATCCCTCTCACAAGATTTCAGATCCTTCAGTCGTTCTCTGAGTAAGTCAGAATACCGCTGATGATCTTCAAGGAGCCTATCAACCTTAATTCTTTCTATCCTGGGTCTCTTCCTATTCCTTTTCCTCCAACCAACATCCGCACCTCTCATCACACGGGTGTCACCAATTAAGTGTTTCAAACGCTGATCGTAAAACAACAAAATCTATCACACTCTTTTGACCAAGAGTACGATTTTTCCAAGTATATGTGTGGATATACTTGTGGTTGAAAAATGTATTAGATACACACAAACCATTCTCAATGCAGAGTTCAATTAATCTTTCACCATTATCATTCACACAAGGATCATTAAACTTACCCAGAACATTGTCAGAAATTGCATTCTGCACACCTACTCTAGCATTGAAATCCCCTGCCATTATAACTTTTTCTTTAGCACCAAACTGGCTCAAAACAGCTTTTAGCTAATTCCAGAAATCTTTCTTATCAGAAGGTTCCGAGTCACAAGGAGCATACACTACAACAATTACAATTCTTTGAAGTTTCACTTTCAAACGAATCCAGAGAATTCTCACTTATGCAACTATAGTGAATCAAGTTGTTCTTCATCTTTTCACTTAAAATCACACCTACACCACCCTGTCTTCTCATTATCCAATACTCCAGACCACACACTCACCGTGCCATTCATGTCTACCCCAATTTCCTTCTTTTTGGTTTCACTTACACACAGCACACCCAGTCTATACTTATTCATCTCCTCAATCACCTCACTCATCTTGCCATTTATACCTCTAGTATTCCATACACCAATCTTACATTCACTCAGCCGAGATCTCTTTCTCATACGCCGTTTAGAAAGTCCAGGTCGATTCTGTGGTGGACCGTCCTTCTCAAGTGTGGTAGGTCCACCATATCCCACACTTGTCATTCTTAATATTCCTTTGTCTTTTTAATCAGGTAAGTACATCAGTGTGGAATGAATATATGTTTGTCTATTCTATAGCTATTTATATGCAACCATTTATTATTTTCAGGACTGTTTAATTTTATTATTTCAGATCAGTTGCTTTGTCAGCCAATCTGAAAGTATTGTTTTGTGTTGCTAAATAAAATCGGTCAACCATGACCTTTGAGAAGGCAAGAAAGAGAATCTAGTCATTATTTCTATTGTTATTAATTGTAAAAGAAAATATTTTATTGGATGCTGATTAAATTTGGAATATTGTAGAGAAAAAATAGAATCTAATTTTGAAAAAACCCAGGTGGGTTTTTTCAAACTGGGCCCACCCTGGCATACACTGCCAGTAAGCCCAAAAAAGTTAGTGGAAAAAAAACTGGCTGGTAAATTAACAAATTTTAGTGGCCAAAATGACGCCTTCAGCATGATAAAAAAGAGGGGGATAGGAATTTTAATATAACTGCTATTATTTACATGGATGGCTTTATTTGAACATAAAAGCACTGCGCAAAATGAAAACATTCTGTAAGTCATTTTAGTATCAGTGGAAATTTAGATTGCCCACGTATCAGTGAAAACCTTGATGTTTTGCTAATAAGTCGATGAATTCGTACTTTTTCATTTGCAGCAGTAAATGGGCACATCAGTGGGTAAAATCTCTGCTCAATATAATGGTGATTACTCATCAAATCAAATTGAGTAACCAATAATATCTGTTAAAACGCTCAATGTATCGGTGGAAACTTCCATTTTTTAAGAATGCAACAAAAAGAAATTCATTTACTTCACGCAAAAAATATTTGCTAGTTTCAAACATCGGTAATGAAACCTCAATGTTTTTTCGATGTATCTGCTTCTGAAACGTCAAGGTTTAAGCCTTTTTAGCGCTACATGTAATGTGTGTATATGACAGAAATGCAAAGCCATTTTCTTAAAAATTGCAAGCTTCAAGAAAAAAAAAGCTGTACTTTCCATAAATTTTAATATTTTGTGTCTGCAGGTATTATCCTGCAAGTTTTATTTTTATAATAAAAATAAAACGTGCACGACAATACCTGCAGATCCACATAAATCTACTTCCATAAGGACAATGGTGTCCAACAGTGCTGCCAACCCTGTTCCTTAAATGTTTCCCTAGATCATAGGTAGAAATTCCTTAGTTTTCCACAAAATTTCCCTAGGAAAATATATAAATAAGCACACAGTCGAGTCACACTATTGTGACCATTTCAGACTTTTGATGTCAACAGTGTGTAGCCAATGAAAGAAGGCATGTGTCGTGAGCTGGCTTGGATGATATAAAAGGTGTGCTGTAGGCAATCTGAAAACATATCACTCGTTGCTGTCATAGATGAAAGGAGTGATTTATCAGATTTGCAAAAAGGGATAATCATCGGCTTTTGGGCCAAGGGTGGCAGTGTTTTCGAAATAGCGCAGTTTGTAAACTGTTCGCGTGCTGCCGTGGTTCAAGTATACCGTGATTGGAGAAATGGCACCATTGCGAATAAGCAATGTGGAAACTGCGAAGCACGACGTGGCATTTATGTGAGAAGTGAACGTTGGCTTCGAAGGTGCACGAGAGCCGACCGACACGCTACAGTGGAGCAACTCACTGGCCAAATGAACCAGGGGGGGGGGGGGGCTACAATGACAGTTCAGCAAACCCTGCTGTGTATGGGGCTCCGACACAGACTGAGAATCACTGCCCCTATGCTAACGAAGGTGCATCGGCAGAAAAGGCTTACATTTGCACGGCAGTATCGGAATTGGACCTCTGCTGATTGGCAAAGGATTGCCTTCTCTGATGAAGGAAGTTTTTACTTATCGAACGGATGGACGTTGGCGTATAAGGCGAGAAACATTGGGGAACAAACACTCTTCAACCATGGCTGGAAGAACACAAGCTGGTGGAGGCAGCGTTATGGTCTGGGGAATGTTTTTGTGGCATTATCTGGGTCCACTCATACCTGTGGAAGGCACAATGGACCAAATTTGTTATGAATCCATCCTTGCAGACCGCGTACACCCATACAAGCTGATCGTCTTCGCTGGGGCGGATGGAATCTTTCAGCACGACAATGCGACGCGTCACACAGCTAGAAATGTCGGAGAGTTGTTGGAAGAGTACGATGAAGACTTCAAAGTACTTCCCTGTCCCCCTAATTCTCCAGACTTAAACCCAATTGAGCATCTGTGGGACCACCTCGATCGTGTTCTTTGCTTTATGGATCCTCCACCACGCACCCTCCAGCAGCTGTCAGATGCACTACAGTCAGCATGGCTCCACATCTGGCAAGTGCTAATTTGCACCTATAATTCAAACCCAGACCCACTTGGATGAACAGTCATAAGCCAGAGCTTAGACCACTGCGCCACTGGGGCGGCTACAACGTGCATGCTCGTTAGGTATCATGTCGCCTAACGATTGAAATGAAGAAATCAAGACTTGAAACATGGTAGCTATGGAAAATATATATATTCTCCAAAGCATTGTGACTGGTGAGAGTTGGATTCACCATTATCACCTAGAAATGAAAAATCAATTGGAATACAGACACCTGTCTTTGAGAGGTACAGCGACATTCATCAGAAGTACATGGTCAAAGGTAAAACTATCGTAAAACTTAAAACTTTGAGAGCTACGTGCACCTTACAGTTAAAACAAAGAATAAACTGCTTCTATGGGGAGGGGGAAGCCACTCATTCTGCAACACAACGCCAAACCCTATGTCCCCCCTACCTGCAAGCCCAGATTTGGCACCGTCCAACTTCTGGTTGTTTTCAGCTCTCAAGAGATACCCCGAGAGGAATTCAGCTATCAAACAGAAATCATCGCTCTTTTCACGTTAATAAGTGGGTCTCGGAAAAGTTCTCATCGGCCATCACTGGGAATCGAACCCAGGGTCTTCGAGTTACGCACCCAACATGTACCACTGCACCCTTGAATTCGACAGACTTGCAGGTGAAGGTGCAGTGGTAGCATGTCCGGCACATAACTGGAAGACTTTGGGTTTAATTACCCGGTGGCGGCTGCTGAGATTTTCTTCAGACTCACTTAACATGAAAAAAAAAAAGAGCAACGATTTCTGTTTGATGTTCCCAATTCACGTCCAGTGTTTGAATTAATTATCCATTAGCCTCCTAGTTATTTTTTCAGTTGTTGCTTTCCATCTTTGGTAAATCCCCAGCATTGTGCGGGGCTTTATGAAGCAACCTGCCATGTAGTTTGGCAGTTATTAACATGCAAGTCTGGCGAATTCGAGATCACTGTGGAGCGGTGGTAGCATGTCGGGCGCGTAACTGGAAGACCCTGGGTTCGATTCCCGATGGTAGCCGATGATAATTTTTCAGAGACTCACTTATTAACGTGGAAAGAGCGATGATTTCTATTTGATGTTCCTGATCCACGTCCAGTGTTTGAATTAAGGAATTCAGTTAACCTGTGGCAAAGATATCCAAGCAGTAATGAGGAAATGGTTCCGAGAACAACCTGGAGATTTTTACAGAGACTGGTTTAAAAAAACTTGCTAAACGTCGGCATATCTGTATTGAGCATGTGGGGACTATGTAGAAAAATAAAATGTGAATTAAAGCAAAATTTCTGAGCTTTGTTCTTGGTTTGTTTCAATTTGACAACTTGCCATTGGGCTTGTATATAAATAGAGGCACTACTTTCTAAACACCCTGTGTAATATTGCTAGTACTTCAAAATTTCTCACCTCCATCTTAGCAGCAATAAAAAGGGCTGTGATTCCAATCAGTTGAAGCTGTGTTTTTGGAATACTGTATTTCACTCCCAAATACCTATCTATGAAATCCTGAGCTAAGTAGAAAGTTTCCCGATGGAGTTTGTAAACTTCACACACCTAAATTAAAAAACAAACAAAAAATAAGTATTCCACTAACATTTTAACACCACATTATTCAGAAAGGGATAAAACAGAATATAGGATGAACTACAATGAAAGTTTTAAACAAAGCAGGGAGAGAAGCACTAATCAATAATTAAATACTATAACTGAAGTACAATGACAAGCTTTTAGTGATATGGTACATTTCATGCACAGAAGTTTTGGTATGGAATGAGTCAGAAAGAGAGACTAATAACATCAGGGGTGATTGTGAGGTGACACAAGAAACCCTGAAACTCTAAGCTCAGTGCCAATATACATATAATGTATAATACGCACATATAAACTAGCTACACAACAAATAGGCCCTAGTGCTTGTGCAGTTAAACTTCGCATCTTTTCTTGTACCCAATTTTCTTTCACTGTGCAAAATCCTTCAGGCATTGCATCTTTAAAATCAAATTTTGCACTTCATATTATATGTTAATTGAGCAGTCTATGTAGATCAGTTTTACTTTAACTTGAAGCCTACAGTGGATTCCATTCAATTTCTAAAACTAGTTAGAAAAAATAATCAAATTATTTGAACTTTCAAAATAATGAAAAGAAGCCTTCCTTTCAGCAGGCTGTTATCTTGAGAGCTTGTTTGATAACAAAAGAAACAAGGTGTCACAAATCGTCCACATTCACCATTCGCACGGACATGCGGTGTTTTTAATCAAACACTGCAATTCCCAAAGAAAATGAAACCTGAAGTTTAGTTACCATTTTGTAGCATTTTTAGAAATGAAAAGCCCGAAGCATCTCAAATCCTTCTGAAACTTAAAAACCCTGATTTACGGGTTTGGAATGGGACAAAAACCCGGAATTCCGGGCTACACCCGGATTACAAACAGGTCTGTAACATTTAAAAAGGCAAAATTTTTCATTGTACCTTAACCCTAAGGTACAATGAAAATTTTTGCCTTTTTAACAATTTTTGCCACAAAGTCATTTTCAACTGTGAACAAAGTGATTTCAATAAAACCCACTGAACTGTTCCTTATGACTTTTTTTTTTTAACTATTGCACAAACAATTTGATTGCATTATTCTAGAGAACAGAGCCGACTTATTTAAATCTATGCATTTTATGTGGAATTCACAAGAAAACCAGAATTCATTTAAGCCACTTTTACATGAGATATCATGTATGATTACATAGCATACCACTGTTTCAACACTGAAAGTTCCATAATACATGTTCACCAAACCTCTTAACAATTGCATTTATTTAAGGTGGACACCTTTAGAAATGTTCACTTCCATTTAGCTAACTTGCAGAACAAAGAGAAAAATCAAAACTAGGATTCTATAGTTACAGACAATGGCAAACAGCTGTTTGTGCCAAAATGACAATATTCAGATCAATTCTACTACTGCACACATTTAACTTTATTTGATCTACGGGCAAACAATAAAGCTCCTCCCCCAAACCAGTTGCACAGCCACAAATTTTATGTTTTAATATGACGTAGATTTACCATTGAGCAAAAATACCAACATGTACCTCATATATGCAGTACAATTAATATGGAAAACTGGAATTAATTTCAAATTACTTAACAGTACTACTGTTTTGGACATGCCTACATGTGTTCAGGGAAATGTTATAAATTCACAAATAGATTTGAAAACAGCAGCATATAATCTGAACTGGCAACACTCGAAGAATATTTTAGTTGACTGCCACTTTCTCTAAACTCTTAGCATAACATTCTGCAGCATTTGACAATCAAGGTAGACTGCATTTTTTCAACAAGATTCAACATTTGATATGCAGTGCCATTTGTAGTCAGTATTTGCATGAAATATAGGTTTGTTCCCAACAACTTCCAAATTACCTTATTACCAAAAAGATATTGATGCACAGAACTCTTCATGCTTGTAATAACATGTTGGGGGATTGGAAGCACCTTTACCTGCTTTGTAACAAAACTTAACACTGTCCCCTCCATCTTCAATCAACTGACATGCAGGTTTTTCATAAGAAACACCATTAACTTTGACAGAGGTTGAAAAGTCCAATTGTGTTGGGGGGGTTAGCTTTACTTCGTACAATGTAAAATATATTTAACAGATTTCTCTCTACCACAAAAAACTTTTCAATTCATTCACTCGCTGAAGACTCGTGTCAGTGGTCACAGATGGTCTCGCTGTGTGGTTTGTCTTCAATGCTGGTTTCCCCTTCTTTAAACTTCATCTGTGCACATTGCTCGTGTCATCGCCATAAACATTCTGCAGCCTTCTGTGGATGTCAGACAGCCTGCACCCTTCCTTTGCCAAGAACTCAATGATGGCACATTGCTTATGCTTAGAATTCAGTATTTACCTGCAATGAAGAAGGGCTGCTATAGACGAAGAGTTACTCTACCAACATGTGCAACTTGAATGACCTCTGTCAGTTAGTAAAAGTTATGCTTATTTTTTGCACGGCTTTCAGCACAATCACATAACTCATTGAATCGAAAATGAGGAAAAAAAGTGATTCCAGTCTTCTTTCAAATCAATCCAATCACACTGGCTATATCAATATAACACCTGCTACTTAACTATTACTCAATAAATACATTGCAAGAGTTGCACTGGCTTTTTAAAAGTTTTCGCCAAGCGATTCAGTATATGCTACCTGTACACATGCAGAAAAGTAGTGTGCTGGATGTGTACTGAATGTAAATGATGAAGTGAAAAAGTTTTCATCCAAATGGTCCATCGCCAAAATACTAAATAGTATATTTTTTTTATTTTATCCTCAGAAGCCAAACCTTTTATTCACACATAAAAATGGTGTCTATGAGGTAGTAGATGTAAGATCAGCAACTGGAAGTATGTATTCTCAGCTGATTATACAGCTAAGGCAATCCAGAGACAACAGTTCTTGCACAGACACTGCTAACGAAACAATATTTTTGAATATGCAGTTCTTTTTACAAGAAACTTTTTGCTACTGCTTTGCTTTAGCACTATTACAAAGCTTTTTTTCTTGCAAGAACTCAGTACACTTTAGTACCAGTCATCTAAGGAATAACAGACCCTATTTTACTAGTAACTGAAAACATCTTTTCTTAGGTTTTTAGTATTCCTTTAGATCTTACCCTGAATAAATCAGGTATAAGTGTGTGCATTTTTCATAAATACAAGATGAAATCAATATGAAAAGGCAAGATTGTGTGCTTAAAATTTGTTTGTAACTTTGAATACCCACAAAATTGCAGTGAATTAGATAATCTGTCTTTGGCACAATTTCTTTCTTAAAAGGATCTGGCTTTGGCTTGAATTTCATCAAAACTGGAGAATGCCAGGTTGTGTGCTATGTTGAGTTAGTGTGAAATGTCTCATAGGTTTGTTCGCAAAGCTATCTACTTTCAAAAACCAATCAATACAACACATAAGGAATAAATACATACACTCACGGACAATGAAATTTGTGCACTAAGAAGGAAGCACATCGGATTGAACTGAAATTTTATGGACGTAATGATACAGATGAATAATACACATGGCAAAAACAGAGCTGAAGGACAATTGCAGAGAAATATGTGGCATGCAGTGCAGCCATCTTCAATAGTGCGTCGCACCGCCTCGCTCAGCGATACATGCTGCAAGACGGTCTGGCATGGAGGTGAACAGATGCTCGATGTTGTCCTGCGGCAGACTGGCCCATAAGTGTTGGACGGTGTGCTCCAAATCCCGGATACTGCAGCAGCCAGTGTTTCAACTGGTCCCACTCATGCTCAATAGGGGACATGTCCGGGGAGCGGGCAGGCCATGAAAGTGTCTGGCCAGGATGCAGGCAATCCTGTTGGTATAGCGCACCTGGATTCCCAACCAGGAATGGGAGCACACGGGGCCGTATGATCTCATCCACATACCGCTGGCCCATCAATGACCCACGCAGCAATACTAGAGCTGATCGGCTATCGTAGGCACTGGCTCTTCAGACCATGATGCCTGCAGTGGGGGAGGTGTGGCGCTCGAAAGCAAGATTGATTTGTGCCATTGACCCGGGTACAATCCCAACAAGATGATCATCTGTCCCTAAGACGAAGCAGCACTCATCGCTAAATACCACATGTCACCAGTCTGTGGCGTTCCACGCCACTCTGGCCTGGCACCACTGCATACGGAGCCGACGATGTTCCGGTGTTAATGGCAGCATACGTAAGGGGTGCTGGGATCACAAGTTCGCTTCTGCGAGGCGTTGGGAAATTGTGGGCATGCAGGAGCCTTTACATCTGCCTGTATAGGGTCATTCCATGTGAAATCTACCAGCAAAAATAGCATTTTCAACCTGACCATATTTTATTTTTATGAAACTTGGTATATTTGTAGAATTCATCAATATAAACATATGAATTTTTTCGGAATTTTTAATGCATGCGTTTGAGTTATTGATTTTTGAAATTTCAAAAAACCCTGAAAATTTCATCATCTGAGTAAACTTTAACTGCCAATTACTCGGGTTCTAGTAGAGCTAGGGTCATGAATTATGGCTCATTTTAAAGATCTTGAATTGGGCTTTCATTTGATATGCCACATGACACTTAAAAAATTTAATGTAAATTTTAAAATTGAAATATTAAAAAACATGTTTTTAAAAATCTGAAAAAATATGTTTCACAAACATTATTTTTCTACATATCCTGAAAGTTTCATAATGGGATCACTATAAAAAAAAAAAAAAAAAAAAAAACATAGGACGCTACTAAATGCACCATTAGTGACTGAGGAATTGTTTATTTTGTCTGTCTAAAATGTTATCCCTGGTCTTACAGACACTGCAAATGTTAATGAATTAATTATAATTAGTTAAAAAGTTAATATATATCCATAAGGGTAACAAATTGTGTTTCTTTCCTAGGTTTTAAAGTAAAAGCAAAATGCCAGCAGACCATCCACATAAAAAGTTTCAAGTGTGGTTTACTGTTGCAACTTCCTTGGAAAACCAAACCATAAATATAACAAAAAAAAATCTGCGACCAGTTTCCAAGAATCTATTGCTACAGAACAAGTTGCTAAAAACTTGAGACAAGATCTGTGAGAGTTGTCGTAAAGCAAAGCTGCTGAACATTCCTCTTCACCTTCTGACAGCTATAATGAACAAGAAGCCGAAGGCTATGCTGTTCCATCTGAAAACATTGAAGTATCAACTCCTGAAAAAGAGCATGCTATAGAAGCATTTAACAGAAGTTTACAATGTCTGAATAAAACACCAATCAAGAAAAAAAATACCCTGAAGAGAAATATAAAAAAGCCCAAGAAGCATTTAGAGCAAAATTATTAAAGTCCTGTGTCGGAACCAAAGGATATTTCATCTCCTGAACCAGAAATTATAAGACAGTTGAAAGAAAAATTTAATTCCACAGAAAATAAAGGCATAGGAATGCCGATATTGAGTACACTGCCTAAATCTTGGTCACTGAAACAAATTGAAACAGAATTTAGAGTTTTAAATTTTATGGCCAGAAAGGCTAAAAAGCTAGTAAAAGAAAAAGGTACGTCTTCTCCTGATCCAAAGCCAGGAAAGACTTTAGACAAAGACACAGCAAATTGTATACAAGAATTTTATGAGAGTGACTATGTAAGCCGCCAAATGCCAGGAAAAAAAAAAAAAGACTTTCCATTAAAATAGATAATAAAGCGTCAACAGGTAAAAAAAAAAATGCTTCCGAGTAATTTGCGTTAATTGTATACTCTTTTTAAAGAGATTTCAAGAGAAAAAGGTGGGGTTCTCCGAGTTCTGTGAACTTCGCCCTAAGCACTGCGTTTTTGCAGGAGCAAGTGGTACACATTCCGTTTGTGTTTGTACAATGCATCAGAATGTTACACTGATGATGACACAATGCAAGTTACCTGAATTAACAGGAGACACTGTTCAGCCAATAAACTCCTATAAAGATGTCCTTGCAAACAATTTGTGGAAACCCTACACCTGCAAGTTACTTCAGTCAGTGCAACAACTGTCCAGGATTAGAACAGCTCAAGCAACAATTTGAACATTGTTTTGATCTAAATAGCATAGAAAATGGGACATTCAAGCAATGGATGCAATTAGAGAAGAGGACAGTACTTGAAACATTATCAAAATCCACACAGGAGTTTTTAGACCTGTTGTTTGGAAAACTTCCAGCCCTGCTTCACCATTCTTTTATAGCAACTCAACAGTCAAGTTACTTAAGACATCTTAAAGACACAATAACAGAAAATCAATACATAGTAATTTGTGACTGCTGAAAATTATTCTTTTGTATTGCAAGATGCAGCTCAGGGTTTTCACTAGAACAATGCCCAAGCAACCCTGCATCCTATAGTTATATACTATCGAGATGAGAAAACTCAGAACCTAGAACATGCAAGTTTTGTGATTATATCCAACTGCCTAATTCACGACAGTATAGCTGTCCATCTGTTTCAGCCTTACCTAATTAATTTCATGCAGTCACATTTTTCTCAAAAACCTGAAAAGATATTTTATTTTTCGGATGGAGCAGCTTCACAATGCAAAAAAAAGTCACTCAGCTTGTGCTACCACGAGACTGACTTTAATATAAAAGCAGAATGGATTTTTTTTGCAACAGCACATGGCAAAAATGCATGTGATGGGATAGAGGGGTACTGTGAAGCGATTAGCTGCAAAGGCAAGTTTACAACTTGTTTATAATAATCAAATTATGACCCCACGTCAACTCTTTGAATGGGCCACTGCTAATATTGCCTCCATTCACTTTCGGTTTGCAACAATAGAAAATTACAAAAAGGAGGAAATTATCCTTAAAAGTAGAATAGCTTCTGCTAAGACAATAAGTGGTACTCAGAAACTCCATTGTTTCATTCCTGCAGGAAAACACAAATTACTAGTCAAAACTTACTCACTTTCTGAGCATTTTAAAGAAGAAATATGTGCAACAGATGAAGGGGAAGAGAACATTAGTTTTGAAAATATGGTAGGTTTTGTGATTAGTAAGTACTCAGAGCACTGGTGGTTGGGATGTGTACTTGGTGTGAATGAGGACACAGAAGAGGTAAAAGTGAGCTTCCTGGAGCCACATGGTCCATCTCCATCATACAGGTATCCTCAATCACCGGATATACTGTTGGTTCATAAATCTGATGTTTTGTTAAAAGTTGACCCTACAACAGCTACTGGAAGAGTATATAATTTAACAATGACTGAGACAAAGAAGGCAAATCAAGCACTGGCATACAAGTGTGGCAAAATTTAAAAGAAAGAAAAAACAGCAGGATACATATAGAAGATAAAATAATTTTGTAAGTGTAAATATGCACACAGAACCTTATACTGAATTATGAAATGAATTACTTTGGGACACAGTTTCAAACTACTTAGATGTTTATTTTCATTCTTTAACATTCACAATGTTTAAAAGAACAAGTATGACATTTTACACAAACCACATAAAGACTACCCTTCCAGTCATGGGTGGAACTGGTAAGTACATCTGGCACATTTCAGTTGCATTGTTTTAAGTTTTTTTTTTTTAAATAGTGATCCCGTTATGAAACTTACAGGATATATAGAAAAATAAAAAAGAAAAAAACATTTTTTTCAGATTTTTTAAAAAACATGTTTTTTAATATTTCAATTTTCAAATTGACATCAATTTTTTTTAATAGTGTCATATCAAATGAAAGCCCAATTCAAGTTCTTTAAAATGAGCCATAATTCATGACCCTAGCTGTACTAGAACCAGAGTAATTGGCAGTTAAAGTTTGCTCAGGTGATGAAATTTCAGGTTTTTTTTTTTTTTTTTTTTTTTGAAATTTCAAAAATCAACTCAAAAACGGATGCATTAAAAATTCTGAAAAAAATAATCCTGTTTGTTTATATTGATGAATACTACAATTATATCAAGTTTCATAAAAATAAAAAATGTCGGGTTGTGAGCCTTGTTGATTTGACATGGAATGACCCTATAGCAGACCGGGTCCCCACGGGACTCTTTTGTGCCTGGCACATGATCTGTCGATCCTCTCTACCGGTGGTCCCTGGTCCGTCCGGAGCTGCCACTGCTCCCAACAAAGTCTGACGGTATGGTCAGAATGATCCACACGGTGGGGTATACGCCGTGCCGACCACCCTGCGGTTTTCATCCCGATGATCCGGCCTCTTACTTTGCATAAATTGACATCTCTGGTGTCTACTATGCATTTTTGTCACTCTGTGCTCTTGCTTGTGTCAGCCAGTGCTTTTTGCTTTCATGGGGCATTTACTACACACCAGTTCGTGCGGTCATGGCAATCGCACCAAATTCTTTGTCCGTGAGTGTATCTTCACTTGTACATCCATTAGTAAGAGAAATCTGATAAAAATGTTAATAGCAATGCTATGGTTATAATGTGCTGACAGTTTAACAAGTTTTAAGGGTCCTTAACAGAACTTAAAAAAATTTAGTTTCTACACAGGATTCACAAAAGCAAACTATAACAAAAGGATAATATACATATTTCAATTAAACCAATTCAAAACAAGTTAAATCATAACCAAATATCACTTACTTCGATTAGCCAATCTAGCAGAATAGCCCTCATTCGGGGTTGAAGCTCTGGGTGACGCAAGAGCATTGCATGATTCCTAGGATAAGTTGCATCCTTATGCACCATTAAGTCCCACACGTCTCTAGGATTACCCCAACTGATATTTGGTAATGGAGATTCTCTTTCACTACTATAGGATCGTGGAGTGAGACTAGCTAGCCCACGAAACTGGCTGAATGTAGAAGGACCACCAGGATGAGGTGCTGTTAAGGCACTTTCAGCAAAACCTGTGTTTATGTTTGTAATGTCACTTGCAGAACTCTCATTGCGATTGGACGAGGAATCTAACTAAAAGAGGAAAGAAAATTCCAGTAATCATGAGTAAATTACCGATTTAAGGATATATATATATATAAAAAAAAAACGTCACATGCTATTTATTTACCACAGTAACATTGTAAATGAATTAATGAACATTTTTACATTTTTTGATACATGTTCTCCTTGGAGCTTTTTGGCTGAGTGGACGTCACATATCCAGGGTTGACTTAAGACAGTTTGGGGTCCTGGGTAAGAGCCTTTCATTCAGGGCCTCCCATGTGAATCAGTTTGATGCAAAGCAAGTAATATACAACTATATTTTGGGGGCTGTGACAAGTGTCCAGAATGCCCTCCTGTAAATCAGGCCTGCACATATTGGGTCACGCAAATACAATTATACTTTTTTCTACAGGATGTGCCTTACAAAAGTCTAAATGTTAAATACCTAGTTTTACCATAAATACTGTTACAAAGTATTCAATAAAACAAGAGAAATTTAAAGATCTTAATATGCCTGTGATAATAGGACTTTAAGTACACTTGTGAATACATAGCACCAATCACTTTTCAAAATGGCATCCTTTTGTCTTCACACAGTCCTTTCAGTCTCTGTGGCCACTGATCAATAGCTTTATGCAGGGTCTCCACAGGGAAAGCTGCTGCTGCCCACACCAAAGAGCATTTGAGACTGTCAATACTGGAGTGTCTTTTTTGCAGGCCATGTCCTCTAGTGTGGCCCACAACTTGTAGTTCAATGGGTTGAGGTCTGGACTGCTGGAAGGTCAATCAGCTGGAGAAATGAAGTCCAGTAAATTTGACTGAAGCCACTCCTGGGTTGATTTACAATACAATACAATACAATTATTTATTGCACACATTTAAAACTTAGTTATATGAAAATGCAATACACCAGGAGGAATCTGAACACATTGGTTGTAAGGCAATTCCCCCTATCAGATGTAAGAAAAAGAATAAAACATACGGCATATATGAAAACAAGTAAGATGGTTATAACAGAAGCACCACTGTTAGCAGCATGCTTGGAACTACAATTTAATGATAGGGTTGAGATTCATTATGGAGATCAGGGTGATTTACAATGTAATTTCACAGAGACAAGGAAAACTTTGATATTTTCCAGGGATCTGATGCTCTGGGAGATTCCATAGGATAATGGCTTTATACAGTATGCTATTTAAACCATAATTAAGTCTAACACACGTCTGACATAATTTGTTGTTAGCAACAGATCTGGTGAAGATAGAATAATCCAGATATTTGATGTCAGATTGAAAAATAGGCAGTTTAAGATGCATTATTTTTGAAAACATACCTAGTTTCAAGGTAAAAATTTCATGAATTTTTAGAATATTTAGTTTTAGAAATAATGGTTTTGAATGAGACATGTAATTTGTGTTCAACATATAGCAAACAGATTTCTTCTGTAATTTGAGCAAGCATAACTTATTGTTTGCACTTATATTTGAACACCAAAATTCCAGACAATAGAAGAGATGGGTAATAAATAAAAGCATAGTAAAATGTTTTTAGGAAATTGACAGGGAACAGATGCTTAATTTTACCAAGCAGGCCAACCTGTAAGGAAACTTTAAAACAAACTGAACATGCGTATTCCAGTTAAAGAATTCATCAAATCAAACACCAAGATACTGAACTTTGTCCACAATTTTAAGGGGGAGATCATTAATCCTGACTGGAAATTTATTTATGTCCTCTCTTTTATGAACGTTTCGGAAATATACGGCGTTGGTTTTTAGAATAATAATTGATAATTTGTTAGAGCATAACCAATGAGATAAATTTGATAGATCATTATTGATCATTATCTGTAACTTATGCAAATCATGACATTTTTGAAAAATGACAGTGTCATCAACGTATAGCAAAGCATGAGTTGATTGCAGGCACAGAGGAAGGTCATTAATATATAACAGGAACAGTAACTGTCCCAATACCGAACCTTGATGCACTCCACATGAAATATTAAGTAGATCGGAGTTTATTTCATTTACAGTGACATACTGTTTGCAATGAGAGAGGTAGCTCATTAAGAGGGAAAGAATTTTGCCACGAAAACCATATTTGGGTAATTTATGTAACAATGTCGTGATTTACAGTGTGGAAAGCTTTTTGGAAATCAATAAAAACACAAATAATATAATAACTGTCATCTAGTGCTTCGGAAATGAAGTTTAACAACTTAGCAACAGCCATTTCAGTAGATCTGTTTCTTTGGAAACCGAACTGTTCCAAAGAGAGCATACCATGGGTATGTAAAAAATCAACCATTTTGCTGTGAATAGACCTTTCAAAAATCGTACTCAAAACGGGTAAATTACAGGCAGATTCCTTATCTCCTTTTTTAAAAATAGGAATAACCTTAGCGATTTTCAGACTGTCAGGGAACTGACCTGAATAAAAACTCAGATTAATAATATGTGTTATAAGTGGTGCTAAAATAGAGATCGAGTCTTTTATGACTCTGCTATTAATATTGTCTGAACCAGCACTTCTTTTTAGGGACAATGAAGTGATAATATTATAGGTTTCAGTATCATCCAAAGGGTGTAGAAACATTGAAAAAAGAACTTCATTAATTTTGGATAAAGAAGCATAACCTTTAGTATTTGTGGGCAAGTTTTGCTGAGATGCTAAATCATGACCTATATTAATGAAGTAATTGTTGAATTAATCAGCGACTGATTTTGAATCAACATTAAAATTACCAGAATTTCCTTTTAACGTCAGCGGAGTTTCAGTAGCACAGGATTCATTTGTTAATTGCTGATTTGATTATTTTCCATTTTCGATATGAGTTATTTCCTGCATCTGAAATAGCGAGGTTGTAAATAAGCAACTTTCGCATGCTGAATAACATTTCTTAGGGCACAATTATACCTTTTATACTTATCTTTCTTTCTACTTTTTCTTACGAAGCTTATCCTTTTTTTTTTTTTTTTGATTGATCTAATGATTCCATTGGTCATCCAAGGTTGGATCTTAATGTCATATTTAGTATTAACTACCTTGTGAACGGTTCTGATCAAGGACATTATTCAAAATGCCCTGCAAAATTTCGGTAGCTATAGTTGAACAAGTTGCATATTTGGCCTTGTGGACACGTGCAGAATCCTGCTGAAAGCTCCACTGTCTGTTTTGGAAGAGGATGCAACTCAATTTTTACCATTAGCTCCAAAACCCTGTCCTGGTATACTCTGGGGGATGTTTTCACTCCTTTCTCACAGAAATAGAGCTCCGTGGTAACCTCGTAGGAGACTCCCCACCAAACCATGGCAGAAGCAGGACGATGGCCCCTCATGATCCTTGGAGCTTTCTCCTGAGGTTGATGCATACACTGTCACTTTGGCAGTTGAAAGCCTCAAAGTAAAAAAAAATTCCATCAGAGAAAATGATCTGTCTGTGGAAATTGTATGGTCCGGTAGACAAAAATTCGGCTGATTTTTAGCATATTGAAAATCTCTGAAGCTGACTTTTCAACTTTGTACAGCGCTATTACAGCAACACGAATCTCATAATCGCCCCACTCCATGGCAAGTACTTCACAAAACCCGTTATCTCCTCTGTGACTGAACGCACAACGATTCACTAGCTGTTTCATGTCTCCTGGCTGGTCAGTGACATTGAACACCGGTTGAGCGCCATCTTCTGAACATTTGTAACATTATTTATGCTAAGACTGGGTACTATAAAATTTATATATGAAAGGATCAATAGTGATTTATTTCAAGTCAAACTGGCAGCAAAAGAAAATTACAAATCAATTTTACCGCATTGCAAAACTCACAACTGTGAAACTCATCTTTTGGAGATTGCCTATAAAAATCCTGATTCTAGATTAAATGAAATCCTTAGAACTAAGAATCTGAGACCAGTGCTTCAGTATGGAACTTATGAGTTAACAGCTTCCCCCACGGTTATGAGCAACTCCTATCTTGCAATGATGCTGAAGGACTGGCTACTTCCACAGCTGCAGGAAGACTCTGAAGATTACAGTTTGCAGAAGGACAGCGCACAGCCACATTGGAACCTCCAAGTTTGTTTCTAAATGACACATTGCCTCAGCATTGGATTGGACGCAGGGAACCCCATGACTTGGAACCACACACTTGGCCTCCAAGATCTCCAGACATCACACCATGTGACTTTTTTTTATGGGGATATGTAAGACAGTGTTTATGTTCCCCCTTTACCCGCGGACTCGGATGAGCTCCGAACGAGAATCGTGGCCCTGTTAAATTCTGTGACTGAAGACACCCTCCGATGTGTTTGGGATGAATTCAGCTATCGGCTCGATGTTGTCTGTGGCACTGGTGGAGGGCACATTGAGCATTTGTAATTGTGGTGAGTGAGGCCTTCCTTCATACTTGGCTTTTTGTTTTATAACTATCCTACATTTGCCTTATTAAATATACTACTTTGAAATATGGTCATTCTTTTTTAAACAGCCTGTGCGTTTTATGTGTGTGTTTTATATGTGTGTGTTTGTTTTATGTGTGTGTGTGTTTGTTTTTTAGCAAGTAAAATTAAATGCAAAAGTGTGCAAAAGTAAATTAATTGCTAAGTGTTTAAGTAAAATTAAATGCAAAAATAGCAATACTGAACTATTAAAGTGTTTTACTTACCCGTCTACATTTCGTGAATTTCCTTGCTAACATTAAGATTGAATAAAAGTATATATCATTTCCTAGTTTTTTCCGCACAGTATCCCATTTATTAAATCAACTTTTGAACTAATTGAAAATATTTAGTAGTGACAAATCTACTTATTACTCTTTCAAGAATGTGGATGGGAGGGGGGCTTATTTTGTGCTGTGCCTAAAAAGCCCCATTTCTGTGTAAATCGGGCCCCGATCCTGGCCCGGCACCGTGCAGTCTTTTGTCCACTTAGCTTTCAAACAAGCAAAGCACATTCCTCCTCATCGGAAGAAGGGGAAAAAAACACCCCCCAAGAAACAAAGAGCTGCGTCACAAACTTTGTTCAGAGGATTCCGGCAGACGTAATCCCGGCCCGGCGCCATGGTTTCTTTCCACTTAGCTTTAAAACAAGCAAAACAAATTCCTCCTCCTTGGAAAAAAAGAAAGAAAGAAACAGAGTTGCATCATGAATTTTGTTTAGAGGCTTTGGACAGATGTAATCCCAAGCCACGGCAGAAAAAGCACGCCGGGCCCATGTAATCCCAGCCCGGCGCCTAACTTTCTTCCCACTTAGCTTTCAAACAAGCTAAACAAATTCCTCCTCCTCAGAAAAAAAGAAAGAAACCAAGAGCTGCATCATGAACTATGTTCAGAGGCTTCCTGCAGACGTAATCCCGGCCCAACGCAGTGCTTTCTTTCCACTTAGTTTTCAAACAAGCAAAACAAATTCCTCCTCCTCGGAAAAGAAGAAATAAGGAGCTGCTTGATGAACTTTGTCCAGAGGCTTTTACATTGATTAATTACAAAACTAGTAAAACATTCTTAACAGTGAAAATCTGAATTTCCGTAAATTTTCATTAGTCATCCATAATCCTGGAGGATTACAGAATTCTAAAACATTCTTAATATCAGCGAAAATCTGAATTTCCGTCATTTTTTGTTAATCACCCGTAATTCTGTAATCGGGGGTCCACAATGATTGGCATCTCTGGACGCCTATGACACTTTCGCCCACCAGTGAGGGAAGGTTCGTAACGTAAATGTTTAATCACATGCGAACAGAACTTTTCTTCGCGTACGATGGCTCAGGGCTCCACCCAATCTCTCAACTGATTTTGCTCCATTAGCAATGGAAAGGACGAAGGTGAACTGAGACAGCGGAGCGCTTCCCTAAAAAAAAAAAACTTTTGAGCAAACCAAGACATTTGAAGTGATGTCACCTGCGGCTATCTCGTTGGCTGAGCAGCAGCGTCAGCCATGCAGCAGCAGAAAGTTTACACCTTACCACTGAAATATCGCCACCTACACAATGAATATTTCTCTCCCTTTTGCCCTGATCTTTTTTCCCCCAACACATCAACAATCACAAACTTTTGTCAAAAGCCTGAGATCGCAAATGAAAAGTTTTGCGGATTTCAGTTTTTTTCTAAAAAGTGAATTCACGGAATTTCGCTAATTAGCAGAAGAATCGCATACCTGTTTGAATTTCATGCAAACTTCGTACATCCAGGACAACATACTCTGCAACTCTCTTTCTCTCTGCCAAACAGGACAGTGTCACCAGCATACAACAATCTGTACACACTGATATCACAGAGACAAACCAGTATTATCTATTTTGGCATCACACATCCATAAATGTTACACAGGCATGGTGACATACAGCCTTGTCAGACTCCTGCACCAATAGAAAGCCATTTTGATAAAATGCCATTCACTCATTCAGAAGCTCTACTGCCCAGAGAGAACATAAATTGGATGGCGAAATTAGGAGAGTTAATTTTTTCATTGAAAGTCATAGCTGCTTTGGGAGGTTTTCACAGGAATGATAGGTTGTTCTCAAGAGTCTGGATGGCTGTGTATGAAAGTGTAATTGTTCCTACTCTGATGTATGGCAGTGAAACCTGGGCACTACAGCAGAAACAGTCGTTTGTGTGCTGGAGAAGTGTTTTACTTACGGGGAGGGGAAGGGCAAGGCATGTTCTGATCGTGTGACAAATGAAGTTCTGTTGCAGTTGTGTAATGTGAAGCAAATTTTGTTAGCAAGGTGGAGACTGATATGCTATGCTTCAGTAGTGGTTTGGCCATGTTGAAAGAATGAGTGAGGAGATGATTAAGAATTTTTTTTTAGACTAAGTGGCAGGAAGGAAAGGCAAAGGAAGGCCAAGGAAGTCATGGGAGGATTAGATTAGAGTGCCTGCATGAGAAAAATATTAGTATGAAGTATAGAAGGTCTTGTGTACATCTAGTGATGGACGTCAGTGAAGCCCGAGCTGTGCGTCGAATGGAGAAGTTCGATACGGCAACATTAAGTAAATCAGTTAAAAAATTTATCCGAGCTAACCTCCGAATCTCAGAGAACAGCTTAGTGATATTTTTGTATGAAATTCACATTTTAACAAACAATTGCAAAAAGCATAAATGAATTACACACAAGTTAAAAAGCGAGACTAGTGAAATCAGGCTAATACAGAATTAAGTATAAAAGTGAAAAATGTATAATTAAGGTGTCACTATGTTATGCAGTTTAATTTTTTTAATTGAGCTCATTGTGTTATTCCCAGATTTTTTTGCTTTTAATGCTGTCATTCAATTTTAATGATATGCAGAATAAATGTGTGATTTCAACAAATGAAATGTTTCCCTGGAGACCAGTCAGCTTTGCACCAACAACTGAACGCATCTTGGGTCTAGCTGAAAGTAGTTTTCGAGGCAACCAAGATTCAAGGCTTTTAACTAGTCAAGTAACAACTCTAGAGAGGAGATCTGACCTATGGCTTACATTTACCTGGCAAGCAGACCTTGATTTTGTTTATTTTTTTAGCAGTAGCAACACCTGCTAGCAAAGTGCATTATCTACTAGAGAAAGTTTATTAACATTATACAAAAGACACTTTAACATGTCCCCTCCATTAGTCAATCATGACAAAGTTTGATTTCACCCCTGTAATGCTGAAAATATCACAAATAGTTAGATATAACTCACCTTTCATTACCTGACAGATTAATTTTAACATTTTAATTCGAATGCAAATATTTAAAAAAAAAAAATTTTAATTTAACTTTATTCACAATATTCAAGAACACTATTCACAATCTTAAGTTATTTTTCTGTAGGGTTTACAAATCTGATTTTGTGTCTTTTCATCATACCACTTTAAAACAGCAGACCTGGGGTCAAACTTGTCTTCGGACGGACCTTCAACCTCAATGAATACTCATGAAAGCATTCAATTGTTTGTAAGTTTAAACTGCCCCTCCAATCACCCTAGATTCTCTTCATGAAACTGAACCCAACCTCACATGCAGAAGTAAATAAGGGAAATATACTGGATATTTCTACTAGTGCCATTTGTACTTTTCAAGAAACATTTGTTTCCAGAGAGCAATTTCTTTTTTGTATGTGTAAAATAATCCACAGGTGCAATGCAGTGGCACTTTACAGTTCACACTAAAACATTCAAAATTTTCCCACTAGCAACTTTTGCTACAACCACTTTTTATCACTAGCAAAATGCATTTGCTTGCTAGCAATTTGCTACTAACTACCGGTCGAAATCAAGCCCTGCTGGCAAGCAAAGACATCAAAATATCACACACACCACTGTTACTTTTTAGTGCATTTTCTGGTTACATAAAAAATTCATTATCGTCATTACGTCAGGCTCTAGAGAGGAGATCTGACCTAGACCTGTGAAACAAACTCAAGAAAAACATCTAGCGTGTGAGACTGGTGTGGCCGTAGGAAAACCCTGGACAATCATGGACAGTGCCACCTGGCACACACTGTACCATCTGCCCGGAGTGCAACAATGCCACAAATCACAGTACAATCCAGTAGTAGCATCAGCATTCTGTGTTCTATGGGGTTCAAAAGCATCATTGCTGACCTAACGACATAAGGCTGTGCACCTCGCCTGGGCTAGAGAACACCACCATTGGATGCAAGGAGACTGGAAATGCGCAGCCTGGTCTGACGAATCGAGGTACCAACTGTTTCGGGCAGATGGCCAATTCCAGGTGTGGCAACAATCCCACGAGGCAATGGATCCTGCATGCCTATAGGAGACAGTGCAGGATAAATGTGGCTTTGTTGTGGTGTGGGATGTTTTCAGCTAGCACTCATATGCCTGCAGACTGCTCTGACCAGTGGAGGCTACATAAGCATCTCCTTGGGGATCATTTGCACCCGCTCATGTCATGCAACCACTCCCATGGGGGAGACCTCTTTCAACACAACGCACCACTGCACATGTCCACAGTCTCCCGATTATGGCTGGAGGAGCATTCCATGGGATTTGGCATCCTAACTTGGCCTCCTTGTACACCGGTTTTAAACACCATTGAACACATTTAGGATGCTGTTCAACGTGCTGTGAATGCCAAGAATCCCCTCCACAGGTGAATATTAAAAATCGTGGGATGCTCTTCAGGAAGCATGATGTACACTCTCCACAGTATTACAGAGAGCTTGTGGAGTCTATGCCCAGTCAGGTTGCTGCCGTTATCCGATCACGAGGTGGATCAATGCAGTGTTAGAAGTGCCCCAGTTGTTTTGGCATTTCAGTGTATGCATCAAGGATTTATTTTAGGTTTAAATTAACTTTCAAACATAACATAGGCAGACTCCTATTCTTGTCTAAAATTTGTTCTTGAAAATGCAGATGAAAATTGAACAGTAGACACATTCTATAAGAATTCCATTCCTGTGCTTAGAAGTACATAAAAATCCTTATTTATGGATGTCAAACAAGAAGTTGCAGCAATAATTGCAATTTATGAATTTAACCAAGGTAATTGTTTGCTCTCCCTGCAACACACAAGTGAGTATCCAACACATTTCCAATAGCTATGTAAAGCAACTGTAAACAAAGCTCAGGCTTCTTAAGAATTGTGTAACCTTCACATGTGAATATAGTTTTCCTTCTTTTCTATTCTGTGGTGACATGCTTGTAGTGATCTAGAATGAAAAATCAAATTCAATAGTCTCATCCAATCTGATAACTAAAAATTTCTGATTTCACCTGATGGCTTGTATCTCAAGTTACTTACATAACAGGTTTCAAAACACCTGTGTGCATGTAATGCCTACAATTTATGAGAAATTTTAAAAATTTATATTTAGTTGTTTGTGCCACATGTTTCAGAGTTACTTGAATTTCGATACATCAGATCAACTGACAATTTGCACAATCAGGTTTTGTGTGTGTGTGAAATTGGCCATTACTGGCTTATAAGTGAAACTGCAATGAATCATTCCAAAGCAAAATAGCTCAGTACCTGATAAGGCTGCAGATTTTTGCAAGAGTATTATGTATATTGCAGAGATACTATGACCAGCAGAATGCAGTTCCAATCAGTCAGAAAAAGCTTTAATGTTACTTAATCTCACTTCAAGATGGGATGTGGCACAAAGAAAATTTGCTTTTACCATTTCATGCATTTCCCTAAAGAGAAAAGTCACTCCTGTGTAACAAGCAGGTTCATTTATGAATTTTTATTTCTTTACATAGGAGTTACGAGTATGTTACATTGCCCACGATTCTGGAGCAACAAGGTTTCACTAATGTACTGATTACTCAAGCCTTGGATTGTCTTTGGTTACTACAGGCATTTAGCTTTTCTGATGAACTTACAGAAAAAAGGAAAAGCTAGTCTCACTTCAATTCAGTCAGTCATAATTTGCAACATTTAAATTATTTTTCTGTTTCATAAACTTAAAGTGGTCTATTAGTACTATCATCTCACACCTGTGTACATGATCAGTGTTTTGGCCTTTTGGCACAGGCCACATGAAAAGCTCTTGGCAATGAATTTTCATTGCTTCCTACTCACAGCAAGACTTTCTGCCTCTACTACACTGCTTCCTCCATTACTATTGGTTGATTTCACAACTTCAGTCTATCTTGTTTTACCTCTTAATCTTGGTCTGTTCCACAGGATTAAACAGTTTGTTTAGGCAACCTATCATCTCTAATTTGGCATATATCTATCTACACCATCTCAATACATTCTTTTGAACATTTTCTTTTGTTGAGAAGTAGTACCCAGCTCTGTTCTAATGTGCCTACACTATTCCGTTTTGACACTGGATTAACTCTTTTGCAGACATCGCTCTTACCACTCTCGTGCCTGAAGCTTCTAACTTACTACAGAACACCATATGCACCATTAAGACTTGTAGTATATATTAGTATATACTGTACAGGAAACCCCAATAACTGAGTTTAAATTGTTCAAGTCACTGAAATTTTTTCTGAGCTTCAGTATGACACCTGCAACAACAAGCCTAATATGAAGGATATTTCTAGATCACAGTTGGATCTATGTATACACACCTGTAGCTTATTAGTTTTGCTTCACTATCTGAATTTCACACTCTCTTCCATTGCCGTTTGACCTCATACTTTCACTTGAATGACGTTACTCTGAATTTTATAACTATGCAGATCGGATAAGTATTACACACGTTCTCCACTTTCAGTAACTTTAATTTTCACTTTTTACACAAGCTTGCACTGTCATTAAGTTTATGGTCATTGAACAGACTGTGTTCACAAAGGGAGGAGTTTTACTGTGCATTCTACTGGGATCAAAGGAAGTTCTGGAAACTGGAATGCAACATGACTGCTTAAAAAAAAAAAAAAAAAAAAAAAAAAAAAAATACTTTTGTCTCACTGTAGCTGCATATCTAACATGGGAGTTGAATGTAGTCTTACAGACATTCAGTATTCTGGGACCATCTAGAAAAGCCCAATTCTCAATTTCACAAAACATTAGCACATTACTCAATGACTACTAAATACATGAAATTTCATAAAATGGAAGTTGCAGGAAGCAGGCGGTCACTTCAATTTCTTTCAATACCATGTACTAGACTAATGTATAAATGTATCATGAGAACCATATTTCATGTTCCTAAAAGACATCTTTGAAAAACTATCATTAGTTTCAGCTTCTAGAAGCTACATTGCACTATCAAAACTTATTGACAAATTTTCTGTTTTTCCTATTTAATACTCACCCATTAAGCCAAAAGTTCCTAAAATGACCATAACAAGAGGAGGCAGCTAACAACTGTACCTAGCTTCTTGAGTTACCAGTTTATGTACAATTGCACAAATGAAGCAGTTCTCTGGCATTTCACTCAGTACAACCAAAAAAGTCAGGGGATGAGGATATTTACTCCACCAGTTTACAGTTCTACATAACATGCCCTGCTTTAATTTTGTACCAGTCAGTGTGGCTTCTCAATTCACAAGATGAATTTAATACGCAGATCAAGGTTACCACCTACAGTTGGCATGAAAGACCAGGTAACACAGAATTCTGTAATCACTTCAGGTAGCACTGTCATGGCTTTAGAGTGCATAGCAAAGTACCAGCAAAAATAATTTCTTTCACTACTTAAAATAGGCAGTGTTAATGCTATAAAATGCAGCTCTCTAGTACAACATATCAAGATATGCAAATTGCAAGTGATGTCAAAGCTAAGCATTTAAATGGTTGTCTGCTGATGAGCAATGAAACAAATCGAAGCTACTCTGCACATCAAGGTAAGAGATTCTCAAAGAAAGTGGTCATTCTGAATGGTTCTCATATTACAACACCTAATAAAATAACCAATTTGCCAATAATCACTTTACTGGAAAGTGTTCAATGTTTTTCATGAAGGTCACTCTCAGAATTGGGCATCACACATACAACCAAAACTGAGGTATTCATGTGTACATACATTGTCATTTGAAAAGTATCCTTGTGGCAAATTGTATTTCATATTTGCACAATTACAATCAGTGACTTCTGACTACCTACAACAGATCACAAATGATTTATAAATCAAAAATAAAGGAAAATATTAAACTAATATTTAACTTTTCTGGCAATGTGTTGATATTAATGCCTACACCCTTCACACAGTACTGAATTTTGTTTTCTACCAAGCAAGAAATTTTTCCACCCCTTATTTGTACACCTATAAATGCATCAATGTGTTTGATCCAAATCTGCAAACTTTTTTTTTCAGGCTACATGGCCATGTCAAATCTGGAAGATAAAAACATTACAAAAAAAAAAAAAATTCTTTACAAACTTTCTTAAGCAGCAAGCACTTTTACCATGGAAAACCTGCCATGTGTCAGTACTGAATTATTTTACTGCAGCAACATATTGCATTGTCTTTCACTGCACTGAACATATCTTTTGGAATCACCTTTAAACAGCACACAAATGAATCCACTTGAAAGTTCAATTCAACAACTTCACCTACTTTAGAGTCGATACCTGCAATCATCAATGTACAGCCTTGTCAATGAATTGACGTTCAGCAGACATTCTTTTCATGACACCACTTCTAGACTAGTTATGCAATTCTTATTGGCATGCCCAAACCTCAGTGTCACAAATGTCAAAGTGTTACATCCTATACATAAAGTTTTCGGTGCTGCATCTGTAAAAACCACTCGGCAGTAGATTTCTGGATGAGGTTACTAGTCTCACCTGACTTTGCTCACATGTTTGGATTTGGTACTTCCATAGCCAAGGATACAGCAATCAAAATGCTTCCCTTTTCCAGCTCGCAGGCTCAGCCTGAAGATTATGTTGGAGGAAGCTGTTACATCAAGTGGTATATAATCTTACCTGCAAGGCCATGCTTAGGTGGGATCAGAGTATCAATACACAAGTGAGACTGAGGCCACAGCTGTTCCACAAGAAAGCTCTGTGAGCTAGACTAGTACTACTAGGTATCCCCTACTTCATACACCAAACTCTTTAAATATAACTTGCTAAGTGATAACTATGAGAAAGATATCAGTGTGGTTAATGTTGGAGGCATATCTGACTTATCCTTGTCATTTACACCAAAAACAAAAAAACAAAGAAAAATGTATTGTCATCTTCAAAATTTGTACCTCTACTCACCAATGATAAGAAACAAGTTCACACGTCATCTCTAACAGAAAGATAGCCACTTCACATGACAATATACATCTCCATTTATCTTGGCTGCTCATTTCATTATTTCCACCACAAAGGGTGTGTGTTCATTAGGTTTGTTGTCCAATATCAATTACCATTCCTTTGACCTAATATGGAATTCCATTCTTCCAGTGATGTAACCTGTTCAAATATCTCTGCAAAGAATGAATGATTTTGAATCCTACTTCCAAATCAGTGGAGACAACTCTTGGACAAACTTGCTTCTCTGTTATTGCATTATTCTAAGATATAGAGAAGCAGAGCATTTTATATTCCACAATTCAGGTTAACTGATACTCCAAGGGATCCTTGATGCAACCACCCCATGATTCTTAGTCTTAACCTCTAACTTCTGTCCAGCATCACTTCAATTTTTTGCAGGCATTTATATTAAACACAAAAAAATTGCTAAGATATTCTGAAGAAAAATGCCATTTATGTACAAAATGTTATAATTTTCCCTTCCATTAAAAGATGCACTTATAAATATTATCTTACTGCTGCTGAAAATCACAATTTCTAGTCAAAATGAACTGACAACTCACATTAAAATAACATGTCTACATGTTGCCAGTAGCATTTCTGATGGATACAGACAAAATTCAAGAGATTTACATTCAGAACAATGCAACTACATTTAGGGGTTGTAATCTCCAGTGCTGTAACCCGTCCAAATATCTCTGTAAAGAATGGATGCTTTTGCATCCTACTTTTGAACTATTCTGCCTACCATGATATTGAGTATTTAGACCATTTTGTTACACATATAACAAAAAAAAAAGAGATGTAGCACTTTTTAAAAATCAGAAATCTCTTTTCTATCAAATTGTTACAACGGAAGTTTACACACACAAAATATTTGAAACATAACTTGTTTGTACAATATATTACATAACCAAAAAGCATTTCCTAGAGTTTTGGCAAAATATTTCTGTAGTGCAGAAGATTAAGGGAGAAAATTGAAAAGTTAGGAAGCTCAGTAAAAAAAATTGACCTTTTGGACAAAACAGCTAAGTTGATGGCCAGGCAAGCTTTTTCTGGAAAACACCAGGTGCCATCAAACAAAACTGCACAAATTAGCTACTAGTTAAGATTTCCAGAAAATAAAGGGTCTACTCGTACTGTGAAAATTCCACACACAACGGCTACCTGACATAAATCTGGGCACATGAAGATCATAACATTTATCAACATATAGATCTATTTTTAATAGGCACACTTCTACAATGTGCTTTGTTGTGTTGGTATAAAAAGTCTTCACATTTATAAACAAAAGTGAAAGAATACTTTTATATGCTTTGCCATTTTATTTAGTAATGCAGACACCATTATCTTCCATCATCTATTACATTTTTCTACTGCCAAATGCAACAGCACTGTAATTAGGCAGTTATTTATATTATGTTCACCTAGAGCTTTGGGGGCAAAGAACTGCCCAAGATGCTTTTTGCAGGCCTCCAAAGAAGCAAAGTTCTGTCTATCAAGGGAACTCTGCAGAGAATGGAATAAATAGAAACCTGAAGGTGCAGGGTTGGGTGAATAAGCTAGTTGAGGCTGAACATCCCACCCAAGCTACAACAATTTCCCTTGATGACCAAAGAAATGAGAGGTTTAACATTATTCTGATAGAAGACAATGCCCTTTTTTTGTTCACCATTTCTAGGCATTGTCATTAAGTATGGCTTTCAGCTCATCCAACTGTAAACAGTACTTATCAGATTTTATCATTTAGTTGCTTGGCATCAGCTTGTAATACAAGAGACCCTCCCCACATCAATACCTTCTTGGGATGCAAACAAACCACCATTTGGAGTGGCTAATTAATGACTGCTCATCTTGCTTGCGCTTCATATGTTAGTGTACACAATCCATTTCTCATTGCCCATTCACCAATCGCTTCAGAAATTAGTCATTTTAATTCTGTTTAAGCAGTGCATTGCAAACACATTGAACATTTTTCTCATTTAAATTGTGCAGTACCCAAACATCAAAGCAATTCACATATCCAAGCTTTGCCAGATGTAATGCTACTATGGCTGGAAGTCAAATTGCTCAGACTGTATTGTGTGGGTTATTTTTGATTAATGCCTTGATTTGGTAGTTGTGAACTTCAACAGATCTTCCAGAGCACGGTTCACTGGCGAGTGAGCAATCTCCAGGATGAAACTTCCTAAACCAATATTAACAGGGTTTAACAACATTAATACTACTGTAGATATCCTTGAATATTAGCAGAAACATTTCAAAATCCCTAGTGTGATGCAAATACATTGCCAGAACTTGTGAACTGGGTTGCAAAGTATTCAATACTATTCAAATCAGGCAAAGTAGCTGAAAGAGGATTTTTCTGTGATTCAGTGAGTTCAAATTACTCCAGAAAAAAATTATGTAAGAATAAGAAATTTGTCATGAGAAGTCCGTATGGCAGTTGTACAGATTGCTATAAAGATGAAATTCAGTATTTAGACCACAGCAACAATTCTGTATGAAAAGTTTTGCCCAAATCAAATGTGAGTGCCAGGAGGGGGTCCCCACAAATGTTGATGCTAGATAAAGACAAAACTCCTTGTCAGCTTTTATTGTGTATTTAAGGTGCTACAGACTTTTGCATGCAGGTAGTGATAGGCAGAGGAACTTTGTTCTATTATTGCAATACCAAAACAAAAGCATGCAACAAAAGCACTCTCCTCCATGCAGCAAGTTCAACAACTGAACCATCAAACAGTCAAGTCATGGCAAAGATTTTTAGGAGACACTGACAGGTTGCTCCAGATCAGTTATCCATTGCATTTGACAATTATGGCTAGCCAATATTAATCAAACTAAATTCAGCTAAGATAAGCAATTAAAACCATTGTGGAAAATTGAGTCGCAGAGAACAAACTTCCTGACAGAGCTCCAAATTCTTACAGCCAAGGCTGCTGTTCAGAGATGTGTATTTTACTAGTTTCTTAACCTTTTTTATTATCCAGAACATGCTATACTTTAGAACTGAAGAAACACCACTGTGAAACACTTCAGAGACTAAAGCCCCAGGATGCAACAAGGTTTGCAAAAACTTTATTTTATCCCCACACAGACTGAGCAAAGACATGCAGAGCACATTCAAGTTACTGGGGATACGTTAGATATTGCCAGCCTTAAAAAAATCATAGGTAACTTAAGCTTAGAACTTACTGAATGTCCCCTTATACATGAATTTTCAAAATACAGCTGGATGCAAACATGATTTTCAAGCTCTCATTTCCCCAACGAAATCAAACTAATAATTACGAGTTAGCATCCATAAGTAATAGAAGTTATATGGTTCCTATTTGCATAACTGCACAGATTTTAAAAACAGAATGAACTAGCACTTTGTCAGTAGCAGCAAGTGAAGTGACATAAGCATGTGTGTACTTAAACATACCTTCTAAAGCCTTTAAAATTACTTCCTGCATTTAAAATTCAGTTCTTTAAGTAAAAAAAGGTTTTCAGCATTTACCACAATTATTTAACTACTTCAAATAGCGAAAAAGTTTGTAAAATACTAACTTTATACATTAAAAATTTCCACTTTATATAGGTAGCACCAAGAACTGCACTCTACTACCAACATATGTTCAGTAAAACAAAAAAGATAATGGAGGTTGCACAGCACTTTAGTTGTCCAAAGAAAATGACAATGAACCTGAAGACTGGGTGGGCACAGAAAGAGCTAAACACAAAATGAAACTAAATTAAGGAAATAACAAATATAAGAAAGATGAAATCAGAACAGCACATAAAAGAAAACAGAGCAATTAGTGATCAAGTAAGGAACTTATGAAAAGAATTATCCAGAAAAGAGAAGAAACTTCACTAAAAATATGAAACCTATAACAACCTAAAAATCTTAGCTAGTAATACAAACCATACTAATAAACAAAAAACAGGATAAAAAAAGTAAGCACTTGCTAGTGTGATCTACTGACTTGCATGAATACATCAATTTCTTAGCTAATGAAATGCACTGCAAAGTTTTTGTCTACTTTCAGTGCTGTTTTTCTGAAAGGTAAGTACACCACTTATGCTCAAAAAATATAAAACAAAAGAACAGTTAAACAATTATAATTTTCATCACCCACTCTTGTGACAAAAAATGTCTTGTTACACCAGCATTTCAAAGCCAACTACATATCCCCAGACCATTTCAAGAATAAAGGTAAGAATAACTTAAAAAACTTTCTGTAAATTTTCATGGAAGAAATTTTAGGAACACAAAAGCATTTTAGAACTCCAAACCTGTGAAAAAAAAATAACACACCAATAGTACTTCTGCCAATTCTAATTACTTTGAGATTTTGCATTTCCAAAGTTCATAAGTACTGTGCAGAATCTTAAGAGTTGGCATGAAATTTCCAGAAGATATCTAAGAACAAATGTTATCCTAATAGCCACTACTACTCTTTGACAGTTCTTCACCCACAGCTGATTTTTCACATTCCTAGATTTCCTACTGTATACTTTTATTAACTTTGCAAGGAACACAATAGAAATGCTATTAAGTTACAATTCTTTTCCTGTAAACTGGCAAAATGACTTTCTTTTAGCAATCACAAGAAACTATGCTGTTATCCATGGTGAATTCATAACTCAAAGCAACAAAAAATGAACTTTGTTTCCATTCTACTAAGCAAATTCCAAACTGAATTTATTAAAACCTACAAATAAACTATCATTTAGTGATGAAACAGCAGAGCTCTTACTTTATATAAATGATTTTAGTCAGTTTCCACTTCCAGTTAACATTAAGCGCTATTCATTTGCCACTAGATTTGAATTCAGAAGTACAAAAATATTAATTTTTAATCTCATGTGCAACACCACCTGATTATCTCAAAAATAATTCCAGAGTCAACAAGACATTATCCTTAGTACATATTTAACAGGCCAAAAAACAGTCCATTTAGGAGCTTACTTATGGTACCTTTAAAACCATAAGTAAGCTCAGATAAAAAATGGTTGTTGTCAACTATATTTGCTTAAAAACATTTATTTAAAGCACAAATTTTATATTGGATTTTTGTCTTCAGGAAAATTCTTGCATTCACTTATAATTATAGCATACTTTGAAAACTACTTTTCTCTCTTGTTAGTTACCTTTAAAATACTCTTCCAACACTGATACATTGTATCCAGAATTTCTGAAATATCAATGTACTGATGACCTTTCATCTGCTATTGGAGTCATGGGAACAGAGGAAAATCACATGGCAACAAAATAGGATAACACTGATGGATTAACAAAATAGGTTACACCAAAAACCACTGGATAGACGATGCAGCATAAAAAGGTTCTATACTTCACAAAAGAAACTATGAGGCATATTCGAGAAAGTTCCATTCGTAAATTATTTTTGCTGAGGTGACATCGTGTGGGCGCACCCACTTCCTTATTTCTGGCCAAGCCAGACACCATTACGAGAACACCAGATTGTGTATGCACATTATCCTGTGCATGTTTAAGAAGATCGAGCAGCCTACTAACTGAGATAATGTCCTTAATTTTATTTTTGAATGCAAGAAATATGAAACTGACTGACATTCATCATCAGATTTGCAAGGTCATGGTCAAACTACCACGAGTCCTGAAATGGCAAGAAAATGGGTCAGACAGTTCAAATGAAGGTAGTCAGAACAGGCTTCATTGACAAGGGGATACAAAAACTTATCCCTGTTATGTAAATGCCTCAATGGCGGAAACTATAGAATAGTTTAAGGTACGACAAATATGATAAAATAACATTTTTTGCAAATACATTTAATTTTAATAGCTTAACTGCACTTACTTTCCGAATATGCCTTTTACCCTCCTAATTGCCACCGTTCAGGAAAAATGTGTTGCAATGAATGCTGAATCATAAATATTACAGCTTTCCAATATGGAATGCAACTAACATTGCAGATGGTTGCGTGAAAAATTTTGAGGCACAGGAAGGTTATCTGTGCTCAGCACTTCACCAGGTTTCATATGTAGGAATAAAGTGCCAACACTGCATAGTTCTCAGGGGATTATATGTTTTAGAATAAATGCTCCTTTGTCAGGTTTCAGGGCACTAGTCTATCTTTAGCCTAGATCCTTCAGTCAAAATCTCATGACAATCATTAAGCTCCTCTGCGACAATTTTCTTGCAAATGGTAACATATGGTCTGTGCGATGGAAGGGCAATAGATCTACATTTGTCTTTAACTGACACAACCCCAACATGTTATTCAAATACACAAGCATGACAACTGCTTCAGTCACATGCATGTAACAATACATTGGGGGTATTAGCAGCATTTTTTACCTTAGATGTGATACACATAACCTGGAGGTATAATGTACTGAATTTACATGGAATATCATTAATAAGTCAACAACCATAATTTGTAAAGTTCTGCTCAAATTCAAATGTTTTGAACAGAGCCTTACAAAGTATGGTTGTTAATAACCATCACTTATACCTATTAAAAGCATCTTTACCTGTTTTGTAATAAAACTTCATGTTAACTCTTTTGCCTATCCATCTTCTCATCAACTGACATGCAGCTTTTCATAAGGAAAGTAACTGAGTATGACAGATGTTGAAAAGTCCAATTCTGTTAGGGGAGGGGTATCTTTACTTTGTACAATGTAAAATATACGTAAACAGAATGGTCTCTACCACCAAACCTTGAAAATTTTGGATATACATTGAAGGTACAACAAAAAGTATACAATCTTAAGTAGAAAAGATGCATTGTCTCATGCATTTTTGTTCACTAATGTACTGTCCGTCCTTCAGAAGGGGATTCCCCATTAGACACCACAGGTTTATATAGCTTTTAACCTTAACGCAATCACATTATTACCACTGGTCCTATCACGAACACTGCCAGTTTTTGGTGAGGTCACCTACAGAGGATTTGGTATGAGTAATTTTAATTGCTTTTCATGCATTTTTGGGCTTCTTGCCTGCAGTCTATGGAAATAGTATATTTTGTGGCACTGATATTTTTTAATCGTGTTTGTTTTAGACAATGGACTTTTTGTGGGACAGATGCGGATGATATTCATGAAGTCTGGCTTTATTTTAAATACAGCATTAGATGAGAGAGGCTTTTTTCTGTTCCCAGACTTTCCCCCAGGATTTCATAACTACCATGAACAATTCATAGGACCAGAAGCAGTTGCCCATCACTAATTTAGGGTCACTGTTTCCAGGGAAGAGACAGGGCTGCAAGACAAGCATACCACCCAGGTCTCATCTGGGATTGGAACCTAAGCCCATCTCAGATGATTTGTCAGAAGCCAGTATCTCAGATCACTCAGCCAATAAGAATACAGTATCACTAAATGTATCAAGTTTAATCATTACCAATCTACTTGCAAAACATGAATGACAAGAAAACAAACGCATGACATCCTGAATTACAAAAACCCAAACACAATATAAACATAAAAGCATTCTATACCTTCATTTTCTTTGCTTTTGCATTATTCATTGATTTAACTACTAAAGGAAAATAGCAAAAACCTTGGAAATTGACATTAGCTATGAACACCCACTGCTGTTTTCAGTACAAATGTTTTTAATCTGGGCTAATTTTTAAAGGTGATCCATCTTTTTCATGGAGCTCACACCACCAGTGTTAGAATTAGAAATATATCTACTGGCCCAGCAGACCACTAGAATTTGCAAAGCACTGGTCCAACAAAATGACCACTGGTTTGTATAAAAAAAAAAAAAAAAAATTAGAGACTTTGCAGTAATGTGTAGAAAATAACATCATTTCAATAGAATTATCTCCAATATTTGTTTTATATATTAGTCTGTAGCCTAAAAAGAAAACCATACAGCAAGGTAAAAGAAATAGAAATTCATTTTTTTTAACTTGTGACAAATTAGAAAAAAAAAACCTTGCTGGCCACCTGGGCCAGTAAAATCAGTAATTCAGTGGTCCGGCGGAAGTTTTACTGGCCAATGGCCAGCGGACCACTAGGTAATTCGAATGCTGCACAACACATCATCACCATGAAGGTTACAGTTAATTGCATGCAACTCTTCTAGCATTAAGCAAACTACAAGATCACTACTATAGCTTTTTCTTGGCTAGTAGTCTTAATTTTAAGTGAATTCCAATTCAGATTTTGTATTTATTTTTTCTTATACAATGAATTCAGTTTCATTTGAAGTATTTTTAATTCTTGATTTATGTTCAGCCAGACAAGTTCAATTTGCTTCCAATGTATTCAAGTCTACAGCTGCAATCAATGTTACTCAAGCTGAACTTTAACTTCGAGGAACGGGAGGTGTTGTCAGCAGGGTTGGTCATTTTGCCGGCAAAAAGGTATTTTTGCCAGGACAGTGGCAAAAACTGGTAAAAAAAAACCAGGCAAAAATGGAAAATACGTTAGACTAAACACAATAATGCAATTTACATAGCAATGATTTATAGTCATATCAACAGTGAAATATTTTTTTATATATCACTCAGTATTATTTATTAATTTTGTTAAAAAAACAATTTAAAATACAATGTAAAACAATTTCAATGGTGAAAAAAAATTTAAATGTTTCCAAGAATCTTTCATTTCATCAGTGGATGAAACTGAATTTCAGAAATTAAGATTGCCTAGAAATTAATAAACCATACTAGTTGATTAAAATAAATTTTGGGAATTAATTATAATTTATGCTGGGGTGTCCATTTCATTAAAATGATTAAAAAATGCAAATTTTTGTCAGTTATAAATTTTTTAAGAGATACAAGGGATGTAAAAAGTCAGGTGATGTGGAACATCACAGCCTCTCCTTGACAAATGTCAACCCCGCCTTCTCGTGGTGAATACTGTTTTCACTAAAGGGGCTCTGACGACTGCCAATAGCAATATAACTATGCCATCAGGATTAGAGGAAATGCCATCCCTCACTCACCAACCTGCTTGGCCAGCACAGTGAGTTATGGCCAAACCCCTCCAAAATGACAACTTAAATCTTGGCCCTCAGTCTCTGGCAGCTGGAATGTACCTGGCCAAGGAAGCGGCCAGTGCAACATGAAGGCAGAAGGTGCTAAAAATCACCGGAGGACCGGACTAGGCTGCCATTTGATGCTGACCTTAGCTACTTACAATGGACGCTCCCTATCTTCTGATTCAAGGCTTCTTGAATTGGAAGAGGAACTACAAATGATCAAGTGGGACATCAGCACGCTAAGTGAGAAAAGGAGAAGATCTTGTTGAACTGAAAAGTGGACATCTCTTCTATTGTGGGACAAAACTGGCAGAACTAATGGTGTTGGATTTATAATAGACAAGAAACTGAAGAATAAAGTTGTAGAAGTTGAAAGTTCCTCTGACAGAGCTGCACGACTCGTTATCCAACTCTCAAGAAGATACCAGGCTCAGATTATTCAAATTTATGCTTCCACCACAAGTCACCCTGAAGAAATTGAAGAATTTTATGAGAAAATTAGTCATCTAAATAATAAAGGCAAGCAACACTTTAAGATAATTATGGGAGATTTCAATGCAAAAATAGGGCAACAGAAAAACTTCAGTAGGTAAATTCAGTCACAGCAACCAGCGTGGAAATACTCTTAAGAGTTTGCAGAGGCAGAAAGGTTTTTCATCATGAACCCCTTTTTCAAGAAAAAGCTGCAAAGGAAATGGACATAGAGGCATCCCAATGGATTGACAAGTGAAACTGATTTTATTATGTGTAACAAGAAATTTGTCATGGAAGACTGCAGGGTGCTGAACAAGTTCAACACAGGTGAGATGCACCTCAATGCTAAACTCTAGCGTGGCAAGCGCATAAAACAAAGTACTTACATGACGAACCTTAAAAAGCATCATAATCCCTTCAAATTAGAACTGAGGAACAGATTCTCTATTCTAGAAGGTCTAACATCAGAAGAAGTGGACATCTCTGAAGTTAACAGAAAAGTAACCAAAGCTCTTATGGAAACAAGCAACAAAATTAGCTGGGTCTAAGAACAAGTTGCATGTGAACAAATTATCAGGAAAACCCAAAATGTTGATGCAAAAAAGAAGAGAGATGAGGACAACTAAAGATGTGACTTCCAAATTGGAATATATAGAGCTATGCAAGACAGTACGAAAAAGTATCACTGAATACGCAAGGAAATTCAACTGTGAACTGGTGAGGAAAGCAATTGAAAACAACCAAAGCCTAAAGATAGCAAAGGGACGTCTCAGTAAGGGAAGAAAACAGATTATGGCATTGAGAAAAGAAGATGCTTCTGTAACAAGAAATAAAAGTGAAATTTTGACAAGAGTGAAAGATTTCTACTCCAAATTATATGTAAGGGATGATGCATGTACTCCAGACATTACAAAAGGTACCAGAGTTCTTCCAGTCCTCCCAGCAGAAGTTGCACATGCAATCAAGAACATGAAATGGGGAGAAGCTCTAGGAGAAGATGGAATTACCATAGACATCATACAAGAAAGCAAGTGGAGAAATTGAAACAGTACTCGCCCAAGTTTTCACTCGATGCCTTAAATGAAGGGAAGATTCCTGAGGATTGGAACAATTGCTACAATGACCCCTGCTACATAAAAAAGGTGACATTGAGGATCTCAGGAACTACAGACCTATCAGCCTCCCATCAGTGGTTTATAAAATCTTCACTAAAGTTCTTTCACATTGCTTGAAGGTAACACTCGACATGGCTCAACCGAAAGAACAAGCTGGATTCAGGAGTGGCTACAGCACTATAGATCATATCCATGTACAGAGAGAACTAAGTGAAAGAGCGAGGGAATATGAACTTCCATTGTGCATGGCTTTTATCGATTATGAAAAGGCCTTTGATTCAGTGAAACCATCAGCAGTTACAATGGCTTTGAAATCCTGTGGTATTGAAGATGCATACATTAATATTAATAACATCTATGAAAATGCAAGTGCAAAGATTCAGCTGTTTGAGAATACAGCACATAAAAATTGGAAAGGGAGTGAGACAAGATGACACCATATCTCCCAAGCTCTTTAATGCCACATTGGAAAATGTCTTTCAATCACTGCACTGGGAAAACAAAGGGATAAAGATTAATGGAGATTATCTAACTCACCGTTTTGCTGATGACTCATTTTTGCAACTACCCCATCAGAGCTGCAGAGTATGATCCAGGAACTTGCTGACAAGAGTAAAGAAGGGGATTAAAAATGAACTTTCAGAAGACAAAAGTGATGTACAATGCTTTTACAAGAAATGAATATTTATCGATTGATGGAAAAATCTGGAGATAACCAATACCTACATCTATCTTGGACAGCAGATATCAAGTTAGGGTCACATTGATGAAGAAATTAATCAGCATATAAAACTTGCCTGGAGAGCTTTTGGAAGAAACAGCACAATTTTCAAGAGCAATATGCCATTGTCTTAAAAGAAAAGTGTTTGATCAATGGCATTCTTCCAGTGCTTTCGTATGGTGCAGAGACATGGATCTTAACTAAAAGAGGCATACAAAGACTGCAGACAACTCAAAGAAAACATGGAGAGGTACATGCTTGGTGTAACCAGGAGAGATAAGAAGAGGAACTCTTGGATCAGAGTAAAATCCCTGAAATGGCAATGGGCTGGACATACTACTGCCAGAAGAACAGACCATCAATCAATGGACAGTCTAAATTTGAGATTGGATTCCAAGGGACAGGAAAAGACCCAGAAGACCACATGGGAGATGGGTGGATGGAATTCGAAAGTATGTGGGAGTAACATGGAGGAGACTGGTACAAGACAGACCGTTGTGGAAGAGGCTTGGAGAGACCTTCGGCCAGCAGTGGATTGATAATGGTTGACAATGATAAGGGTTTATTTGAATTATGAACCGACTTCTACTTTGATTAATTTAATGTCATAAGTTTTTTTAAATCTTAGTTTAATAGACTTCAGTTTTGATATGCTTTTATACTATATTTTTGCAAAAAAGGTTTCAGCCTAAGTAACATAGTCAGAACTTGAAATTCAAGGTTTTGTATGGAAGGGAGTAGCGCTGGGCGATACATCGAAAAAACTGATTTACTTCTAACATCGATGCATCAGTGTTAAGCTCTGAGAACACCGCCACCACGATGTTCAGTGAAGAATCGTACAAACACTGGGAACCGCAGATTCTGCCAGGAATATGAGGGTTACGATGTTTCGTGATGAAACATACAAACCCTGTGAATTGCTGATGCAGCCAGAGATGTGAGGAATGCACGTGACAATTTGTAGCTTCAATCTCACATCGGCCTATCTGGTCTGCGCATAGCAGCAAACTGCGGCGAAATATCTGATGATCGTGACGTTTCGTTCAAGACATTACACATCACGAAGTTTCGGGGAGCTATGTTGAACAGATCGCCAAAACGGCAGAACATTGGATGATTTCATGATTTCTCACTCAAACAAAGCAAGAATTAGTAAGAATTACCGATCGCTTCAGCACTGTATGGCATACAAGGGAGGGCAACATCGGGGATCTCGTGATTTGTGCTCTACGAAGCACGCGCGAATCACTGTCACATGTTAGCGATATACAGCCAGTTTCGCGTACATCATTTGCAGGAAGAGAATGGTATTATTGCTAAAATATTGCGACAGTATTATTTTGGCAACATTATTACCTCTAAGTTATTTTAAAAGTTACCACCACAAACATAAGTACCAATTCTGCATTTTATTATAAAAAAAATGCCTAATATTTAAAAATTAATTATCATAAGCAACCTGGAAAGCAACTTCTGCAATTTTATTTTACCAAGGGCTTTTTAACTTAATAAATTGAAAAGAAAAGTAAAACAAACATTTTAAAGCAAATAATGTATGAAGGAGGCAGGAAAAAAGACCCTATTTGGGAATATTTTGATGACGTATCTATCAATAGAAAAACTGCTGCAAAGTGCAAAAGATGTGGACTTGTACAGAGTAATAAAGTAGCCAGGATGAAAGTACATGTTTCTAAGAACTGTGTGAAAAAGGCTTCAAAGTAAATGTGTGAAAGTACTTCCTTTATCAATGCCAACAGATGTGACCAAGAACAAGGGCCAGCTTAGTCATTCAGAGACAGGGTGTAGGGAAGAAGTTGATGAGCCACCTCCAAAGATACTGTGTTTAGGAGGCAGTATCAACAAGTTTGTCTCAAAAACATCAGTTCGTGATAAAGTAAAAAATGATTTGATGGTTGCTAAACTATTCTATGCCTGCAACATTTTATTTGCTGTTGTGGAAAGTGAAGCATTTAAAAACTTAATTCACATCTCGAGTCCAGGCTATAAATTACCTTCACATAAAGAACTGGCAGATGGCCTTTTAGATGCTGTTTATAATGAAATGGAACAATCACTTAAAGAAAATTTGAAAGGAAAAGAAGGAACTCTTGTGATTGATGGATGGAGCAACATTCATAATGAACCGATAACAGCTTCATGTATTCAAGTTTGTGGAGCATCATACATTGTGAATGTAGAAGCTACAGGTGCAACTAAAAAGACAGAATTCTTGATTAAGAAAAGCAATAAGGTTATTTTGACCATTAAAACCAAGTATGACTGAAATTAAAAGCATCATTACCAATAATGCTAAAAACATGGAAAAAATGAGATCTGAACTTGAAAAACAAGATGAAAATTCTACATTGATATCATACGGATGCAGAGCTCACTGGGTTGAACCTTCTAGGTGAAGATATAACACCTAGTAGTGTGCTAAAGCATGTAGCGGAAGTGCATAAATATTTCCAAAATCACCATGCTCCTGGATTATGGCTCGGAGAATGTAACAGTCATGTTTCTCCTCAGTTACTGGGTAAAACTAGGTGGAACACAGCCAATTGACTTGTCTAGAAACTTTTGTGCAAAACCACAGCTCATACATAAAAATAAGTAAATGAACATTTTGAAGAGATGGATCAAAACATTGTAACTCACATGCGATTTTAATCTTTACCAGCAAAGTCAAGGATCCTATTAAACAATTGAAACCTGTATCAAGTGCCTTAGATATTCTTCAGTGTGATTCAACATTAGCACATGCTTGCCATATATGGTGCAATCTATTGAAAAATGATAATTTGAAGCCACATTTTTCTACAGTAAAAAGACTGTTTGCACAAGCGACTTTACCATGTCATTTCGTTACATATTTGCTGCACCCTAAATATAGAGGTGAACACCTAAATTTTGCACAAAAAGAAGATGCAAAAGCATGGTTGGGAAAAATTAATCCTATTACCATGCACCATTAACTTTGAGCTTAAGGAAAAGCCTTTTCCTAGTACATATTTTACGGAACATGTGACAATAATCAATGCTCATAAGTGGTGAAAAAGTGTGGCAAGATCATGAAAGATTTCTAAAGACTTGTATGTTAATTGCTCACTTTCAAACTTATCCATCAAGCAGTGTGCTGCAGTAGAAAGAATATTTTCTAATTTTTCATTTGTGCACTCCAAAATCCAGAATAGGCTTTTAACAGAAAATGTTTCAACTTGTTTTTTGTTATGCAATGCTGAAACAAAAATTTGGCTTTGATGTAGAAGATATTGCTGAATTAGATGATGAAATGAAGTAATAAACGTGCCTTTGTATCCTTAAAATGAAATTTGAATTTAAAAAGTAGAATGTTTCATTTATTTTAATTTTATATATTTTTTATTTATTATATTTCTTATTTGTGCATGGTCTGTACGATTTGTTAGGTAGTCATCAAATTGGGCGTAAATTTTCTGGGTTTTGAAATATTGTTAATAATTAATTTCTCAGTATAAACATCAACAGTTTGTTAATAGCTTTGATTGTTTTGAATGAGAGAATGATTTTCATCCCTATGAATTGGGTAAACAAAATTATACCTTTATAAACACAATTTGTATTTTGTACTCCTATTTCCTTAAATCAAGTTTCAAAGTGATAATGTATTTTATGTCAAAAAATAATACTTGACCCTTAAAGGTTTAAAAATTCAAAATTATTTCATTTTTCTTTAAAATCATTTGTAGAAAACAAAATAATAACTTGATTATATGCCCCTTAAGTAAGCGCCGTAAATCCCTATTTTTGCCACGATTGAAGGAGCACACAACCTAACATTCGGAATTGTGACCTAAAGAAGTCATCGATGGCTAAACACTGTTACGAAAAGGACCACAGATTTCTCTTTGAAGAAGCAAAACTTATTGACAAGCCAGATTCAACCTCCAAACTTGATAGTTTGGAAGCTTTCCATATATATCAGAAGTCTTCGCAACTTGTTAATGACATGACATCCACGCCATTTCTATCAAACGTGTGGAAGTATCTAACCAAAACATGCGAGTGTAAACACCATTTATGATGTCATATACAATTTGAATATTTACGTGCCATTTGTCCTGATGAAGCTAGGTCAATACCCAGCGAAACACCATGGTCAACTTGAGAAAAAAAAAACATGTGCCAACTACGTTGTATTATCTTAATCTATATATAATCGTCACAAGACTGTAGTCGTTGAGATAAAGAGCATTCAGATATATTTTTGATTTTTTTTTCTTTTTTTTAGTGTGAACTTCTGGGGTAAATTTTGGCAACTGAGAAAATGCAATATACATATTTTGCATAAGTAGTATTCACAAAAACCTGATGTTCATAATTTGCTAACTTGAGAAAGTTATCCTATGGTTAATACAGGTTTCTATACAAAATTCTTAAATTACCCCCCCTCTCCCAAGATCAGTGATAGAAGCATTTAATTTTTTTTATTGCTTCAGGTCATTGATTTCCTATGAGTTTGGCAGATAATGGATTTTTCATCTAGTTTTTTTTTTTTGAGGGGGGGGGGTGTTAACCATGAGCAACTCAATAGCTATAAGCAGCTGCCAGTTCTTAATTTAGGGCCACTAGTTCTAGGGACATGAGAGCCAGTGCCTAAAGACAAACACAACATCCATGTCTCACCGGGATTTAAACCTGGACCCCATCTTGAACGAATGCTCAGAAGCCAGCACTTAGACCACTGTGCCACCAAAGCGGCTACCTAGTTCTTTAATTTTTTTTTTAGTATGGCTATTTTACTTCCATCAGCTGTGCTACATATTCTAATTGATTACTTTAAAGCTTTTTAGCTAAATGAGCTTTGTATCACAACATTACCTTTTGAAGGAATATTAAGTTTCTTTTGTTGCACCAGAAATGCCTTTTTTTTTTTTAATGAAATCAAACTTTCACAACTTATGCCTGACTACGATAAAGTAATTCCTTATGTGCTTCTAAATAGCTTAGTTTCATAGATACACAATTTTTCATTTTATAGCTATAATTAATTTACAGTTTCAATTTACTCCGATATTGGAGGTTATATTTACTGCTACTTTTTCAGCCAAATGAAGGCTCACATTTCATGGAATTCATAATGGTACTGCCCAAAGGGGCTCAGTACAACTTTTTTCCTTTACCTAGTGAATTGCTGGATTATTTGAAATAATGAGAATAACAAACTTCAATGAATGAAGCAAAATTAGAGCTTGCCTTACTTTATCCTGTTGTGCTCTTCCAAAACTAAAGCAATAGGGTGGCACTGATATATAAAAAAAAATTTATTGTGCAACTCAAACCTTGTTTTAACCACCACCTTGAGCAACACAATGGGCTATAAGCAGTCACCAATTCCTAATTTAGGGCCACTGGTTCCAGGGAAGGGAGAGAGCCATCGCTGTAAGACAAACATCAATGCCTAACCGGGATTTGAACTCGGACCCATCTCAGACGAACGATCAGAAGCCATTGCTTAGACCAATGCGGCCAAACTTGTTTGTGGACATTTTTTTAAAATCCTTGCCATTTTACTCATTTTGATGAATTTTCATTGAATTAACAAAAACTATCAGGTAATCCAGCAGATAAAAATACATTTTACTATTGAATTGATATCAGCACTTCTGTAAAAATTGCCTTTAACAATAAATATCAAACATTTCTTTACTATTTTATTCCCCAGTTATGATTTACATTGGTATTACCACAAGTATAAATTTATTTCAGAAATATATTATTCTGAGCTAAACTATACATACAAACTAAGGCACATTTGCATCTGAAATGAGAAAAAATATGACTAAGTTCAGAGCTAAGATCCTTATGAAGCATGCACTTTTTTTTTTGTTCATCAAAAGTGACATTTTTATTGTATCAACAGTCCATGTTTAGTTTTTCAATTAACTGCAATTCTAATGTTTTAGTATGCAAACTTGATTTAAACACTTCAGTTTTTCTATATCATATTGAACTCTTTCTTTCTGTTGGTGCATCAATATGTATGCACAGCTAACACTAATTTGGGTGTAAAATGACGTATTTAAAAGTCCCATCTCCATTCCTGAGTTTGCTAATTTTATGCCAGGCAACACTCAATTTTCCCACATTCTGTTAATATTTGGTCGGTGGATTTTTATGGTGCAAAGGCCATGTTTGGCCAAAGAGCGCCGTTAATATTTGGAAGAAACTGATTACTTTGGTAACAAGCAAACTTAAGTTCTAGCTCATCACTATTGTGACAACACAAACAGATCAATGAAATATTCAAGACTGGTAGTTCACAGAGTGATGCAAATTGATATTTGCCATAGCTGCATGGTTGAAGAATTAATCTAGTAAAGGATTTTTTTAGAACATAGTCGCATGCTGGATAAAACAAAAAAAAAAAAAACTAACAGATGAATAAACCTTATTTCACCTTGAAAAATCTGCATTTTTATGTATGCTCTTGTCGTTACTACAATAACAAGTCCATTATCTCAGGTTTGGTTTTTAAGTTTCACACAATAGGGCCCACCCAGACAATTTTCTTGGCCATCCAGCTAAATTTTCCTTAATGGAAGTTTTTGCATAATAGCAAGAGGAAAACTTATTCCCACATACACCATAAATATTGATGAAAACTGGCTGAAATTTGAATATAACTTTTTTTTTATCATTTATGTACAATTTTCTAATATTTTTATCATGTTATGTTACATTAATGCCTACCACACCCTAAAGATGTATAATAAGTACAATAATGTTAAGCAAAACATCCTTTATCTCTCAATTAGAGAAGGGGTTAAAAAGTACCATCCAGCTGTAAAAAAAATCTAGGGAGAACACTAATACAATCCACACTAAACACAGATTCAAACTTTGAAATGGCTGAAGGAGTTCTGAATTGAATAAGCATTTCAAAAAAACAGTTTAGACAATGCATTCTTTAGAATGTGAATGCAAGGCTGATCCTTTAGAATGGTATTCACTTTAGTAAATGTTATGTCTTTATAAAAAGACAGTAAAAGCAGTAATGCCTTAAAATTGCACAAAATAATTTTTTTAAGTTCCACGAACAAATCACCCCCCTTCCCCAATGGTTCTCCCATTTTTTCACGATCCTATTCGGACTGCTTTAAAGAGCCAACAAAGTAGAGACATGCTTCAACATTTTGTGAGCTTTTTCACCACACCGACTTTGTCATTCTTTCAAATTCATTTTTTCTCTCTCCTTTACTATTTTTTCCCCCCAAATATGTTTGAACCGTTAACATTTCTACATCAATCAGCAGCAGCAAGATGTATTAATGTATTAAGTGGTATGGGAATCCCAACAACTTTAATATACTTTTGAAATGGCTGGTCATAGTGCCAGCATTACCACAATGAAAGGATACACAATTATTCCAACCTATGCCCAATTTCATTAATTTAAATACACAGGGTGAGGAGCTAAGGCGACCTTTCAAAAAAGGTAAGAAAGGTGACAAATTTTCTAAGGTGACTAAAAGATTTCTTGCCAACAGCACAAAACAAATATATTAAAAAAAAAGAATTTAATTTTTTTCTATACTCCCCTACCAAAAAAGGCCAGCTAAGATCATAATTTCTTTATTATGGTTCTGGATGGGGTATGGCCATTTTATTGTCATTATATAATTTTACAGAAAAAAAAAGTACACAAAATTCTGAAACTAATGACATACAATTCTCTAATGTTCCAGAAAAACAATTCTGAAGAAGAAAAAAAACTGTTTGGCATACTGTTTTCTAGGCATCTTAGCAAAAAATGATGTAACCATAATTTATTTTATTTTCTTAAGGTTCTTCTTAATGACTTCAACTTTCTTTTCTTTCGCTTTCTTCCCATTTGCATACCTTTTACTCCCTCAGGCATGCCTTCAGCTAATTTTGATCCCTTTAAATAATTTTTTTCAAGTGCTTTCTTCAGTTTAGCCAAAACTTCCAAAAAGAGTTCTCTTGCCTCCTTAGTTTGTAGGTGTTCTTTTTTCTTGTCATTCAGATCAGCAGTCTCACATTCAATTTATCTTTTAATATCTTCTTCATAATCAGTTCTTTTTGCTTTTCTTCTAATTAAATTTTCTTTTTCCTCTTACATTCTTCCATAAAAGCAGTGTACTTTGAATGTGCTTGTTGTCCATACTTAATGAGTTTTGGATTAATGGGTACAAAAATAAAATTAAGATATTGTTTCAAGGCATCCCTCAGTCATTTACACTGTTTAAAAACCTTTTGGTCATTGCTGATTTATCTTCTAATACATGCTTAGAAATGAAAAATAGTCTATGTCAGCATTTTCATGGGACAAAGTAAAAGCTGCCTTTGACTTGAAACATTTGGAAACTTTATCTTTAGATAATGAGTCTATTTTTGAGATGTGTTGTTGCCAGTAATAATCAATAGTTTTGTTTTCAAATGCTGTATCATATTTTTTCAGTTGCAAAATTTTCCACTCATCTAACAAATAATCCAGTTGAACATGAAATGGAATAATTTTTGTAACTTTCAATGTCTCTGCAGCTTCTATCATTGATTCTTTTGGGTCTAAAAATTTTAAGTGATCCATTTGATAAGCAAGTCCTTTCCATCACATGCTTACAAGCAGTAATATAGTATTTTTGAGCTTCCTTCAGAAACACCTTATCACTTTCAGTTTAGAAAGCTCGTCTGCAACTTTTTCATTAATGACAAGTTCTTCAAGAGGAAGCAGATTACCAACTGTAAACAGTTCATCAAGATCAACTTTAGAAAAATTAGTGATTTTTCTAATGACAGCAGTCTTCAAAACACTAGTCACAAAGGTCTGAAGAACATTCCCTATTTCTTCATGCAATTTGTGGATCATGGGGGCTTGGCACTGAAAACGTGTGAACTTCATGAACAGTTGTGCTGATGAAATAATGAAATGAACATAATATACCCATATCTATTAATAAAAGACTTCTGCTTTTCATTAATAACTGTGCACATTTTCTGTACCAAAGTTCCGTGAACTTTTGTGAATACTACCCACATGGAATTTGTAAATACATTCCCATAGAAACAGGTCATATGTAAGAAAAAATCTGTCAGATTTCTATAATACAATGCAGCTAAGCTTAATGATGGAATGACTGTTCAAAGAAACATGTTTCAAGAGAACCAACAGACAAAGGACTTTGATCCATCATTTGGTTGGTTCTCTTGTGAAGTGTTTCTTCAAGCAGGAGCCATTGTGCCTAATTGTTCCATGTTATATATTACAACTGCCTACAGAAATTGAACAAAAGCTTAATAACTGGTAATTTTAAAAATTCAATTTTGCATCTTTTTAAATAAAGGATATACTTAATATAACTGAAAGTAAGATCTACCAAATTCTAGGCAGGCAGTAATTGCAAGCAAAACTTTGAAATCTTGAAAAAATAAGGGTTTTTTTTGGCAAAATAAAGTATCCATTGATTTTTACAAAAAAAAAAAAAAGGAGGGGGGGCGGTAATTTCCCCTGATTTTTGGAACCATTTTCAAATTCTCCGAGAATTCCAGGTTGAGTGGGAACCCTGTGTAAGAAGCTTACCCTACACTCTTATGACTGCGCTTCAGAAATTTCACAGCCTCACCTCAGAGATCAGCACACTGCAAAGCAGGAGGAAGTTAATTTTTTTTTCCCCCCAATAAAAATATTCTGGAACTATAAAAACATTTAGTTACTGCAGACCTTTCCATGTCAGTTGGTATTCTTATTTTACAATTTTGCCATTCCTAGAGCATCTATTACAATATACAAATTGTGGCTGGACTTTTGAATCAGAACGTTTTCAAGTAGTTCCCTATTTCAAGTACATCATTCCACTTTGTTTACATGTTAGAATCTGATCATACCCAAAGTAAAAAGTAGTTTATGATAAATTTAAGGCAGATTTTTCCAGAATTTTGTTATAATAGATGCCTTAATGACTATTTGTAAATACATTTTATGAAGGAAATATATATCAAATAATAGTACTGAATTTTTTATGCAAACTTATTTCCAACTTTTGTTTGGGAGGTCAAAACTGCCTAAGATTGAACCTGATTTTTTGATCAATCAGATTTTGTAAATTATGCAAGTATGGAAATATTAGTGATCACTGCGGAAGGCAGCCAAAGATTTGGCGACAGCTATTAAGTAGGCTGAAGATAATGTCCTTCTCCCAACAGGGAAATTATGTTCACATGGGCATGAGATGAAGTTGTATGATACATCTTGTACAGCAAATGCAGTAAATGGTGCTATAAGATTCATTCTGGAAAAACAGAAAAGCGTGGTGCAAAAGGTACCTGGTTTCAGGAAGCTAAAATCACCTGAAAATGCTATTACACTACATGAAAAGTGCATTATTTTCCATGATAAAATAAATGAATAAAATTGCCACTACAATAAGATTTATGTCGAAAATAGTAATAAAAATTCCTATTCTGTATCAAACTACTTTCTTTCACATTGGGTGAAACCAGGTTCAATGTAAACAAAGTGGAATGAAACACTCAAAATCAATAACTACTTGAAAGTGTTCTAATTTGGAAGTCCAGCCCAAATTGTTGCAGAAAGATAATTTGATCTGATTTCTGCGGGGGCATGTTTAAGCAAATGAGCATTACCTTTGCCTACTCTAATGAATGTAGCAGATACTGACACCAGACACAAGCCAGCTTTTGTTACTGGCCCAAGAAAACACTAGCACAGAAGGTCAAATTGGATGAGTGAAGGTAATTTTTGCAAAAGAGCAATTCACACGAAACAGTTTTAAATGGGGGACTAAAAACTAACTTCATGGGAAAGTAGTAGGGATGAGCAATAAGACTAAATAAAGGAAGCTAAATCCTAAACAACAAAACATAAAAAAAGGCTACTAACGTATTTTTTTTTTTTTGTATCTGTGTAGTCTCCTTGTTCTTACTTAAAAACAGATCAGGAATGCACTCTTACTGTTATATCACCAATCCATCAGGATCTTATTCTAGAAAATTCTTTGTCCTGTCAGTTGGCACTTTCAAATTAGATGTTTTAAAAACAAATGTCGACAATTCCAATGACATTTTCTACATATATTGTAAATGTCTTTTTTTTTAAATATTTTACGGGCCAGTGGGCATTTTAGTGGACCAGTGGTTTGCAAATTCTGGTGGTCCATTGGGCCAGTAGATTTATTTCTAACACTGCATTTTCTTGTAAATCAGGAATCTTCCATATCAGATGCATAAAATTAGCTATCAATGTGTATGTCACCTTCCACAGTTTCAATAATTCCACACATAAGGATATATCTCAATAACGAACCATTTTTACCTAAGTTTTACCTACACCTAAATACTGAAGTAATGACAAAAAAATAACATTTGTAAACTCACTTATATTGGCTTCACCTTGTGTATCAATCACATTTACTATCACACAACAGTACACACAAATAAGCAGCTATGACAGAACCAAGTTTGGCATGAACCTGAAATGTTTCGGTGATATCAAACGCATGTACGCATTTGAACAGCATTATTAGTGTGCATCTTAACACAAAATTTTAACCTCTAGAATAACGACTCAAATGTTTCATAGAATACAGATAAGCCAAATTGAACACATCTGCAATTTTTTTCAGTTTATACTTTGACAAATTGTTTTACCAGAATGCTATCTGGAATGCGTAAACAAACGTGATTTAATGCTTACATTTAACTGTGGCATACCTTAGTTTGTGAAAGGCTAATTTCTGGACAATAAAAAATGTTTTTTTTTTTTACCATTAATAGCTAAAATTCTGCGAGTTTTTGAAAACCTTAAAACCTATAGGATTTTCGAAGACACATTTTACTTCAAATACACTTAGGAAAAAAACACCTTACACTCATTACCACCATTAATTTTCATAAACAGTACAGCCAAAATTTGTTTAATATTAGTTGGAAAAAATAAATATTCAGTAATATAAAATCTGATATGGTTAGAATCTATCACTGCACATTTTTCTTTTTTTTTAGTTTGAGGGTTTAAAACATCCACCATGAGTAACTCGAACTATTGTCGCTTTTCCCTAATTTGAGGTAAATGGCCTCAGCTGGGTAGAAAGCCTGTGCCATAAGACAAATACACCATCCATGCCTCACCCAGACCCACCTCAGATGAATGATTACAAGGCAGCCTCAGTGGCACAAGCACTGGCTTGACCACTTATCCAAGATAGGTCCAAATGCTTGTGAGGTCATAGATGCTGTGTTTATCTTATGGTACTGGTTCTCTTCTTTCCCTGGTGTCCATGACCCTAAAAATGAGCAACAAGAGACTACTTACAGCACATTGAGTTGCTCACTGTGGTAATTAAAAAGAAAATTGGGTACCAATAGCACATCATTGGAGGCCAGCAAAATTTTACCACATAGAATAATAAAACCTTAAAGCTCAATGGCTTTTGTTGTGTTCACTTATAAAACATTCTTTAATGCAATAATAAAATTAGTCCCCAGAGGACCAATGGACACCTCTCTTACCTAAGTGTTAAAGAAATTATTTAATTTGAAAATGCAGTAATACTCAAACAAAAAAAAAAAACTTAGTTGACATTTGATTATTTCACAGTTTCTTGAATTAAAACATAAATTCTCTCTCAGAAATAAAGCAGACATTTTTTGACCTACTGTTCAGTTAAGAAATCTTACCAATCTCTGAATTTACACCAAGTTAACTATGCATTAAGAAAATACCTACCTAATAACGCATTGGTTCACCTTTCTGTGCAATCAAGGCTAGCAGACGCCTAGGAACAGATTCCACAAGGATTGAACATCCTCCACGAGTAACTTGACTTATGTCTACTGCAGCAGCTCATACTCATTTTATGGAGGATCAGCAATTCTCACACCCTATCCTAGCATATCCTACAAGTGTTCTATTGAGTTATAGGGCCAAGGCAACGTGATAAATCCATTGTGCCGCCCCGGTGGCGCAGTGGTCTAAGCGATGGCCTCTGATCATTCGTCCGAACGGGGTCCAGGTTCGAATCCCGGTGAGGCATGGATGTTGTGTTTGTCTTACGGCACTGGCTCTCTCCCTTCCCTGGAACCAGTGACCCTAAATTAGGGACGGGCGACTGCTTATAGCCCATTGAGTTGCTCACGGTGGTCGTTAAACCTCCAATAAAAAAAAATAAATAAATCCATTGTTCCTCCCAACCCCTCAGTTAAACGAGCTTAATAAAACAGTGCATTGCACTGCTCAAAGATGGCACAGTGGTCCGAGTAAACCTCATGTAGGTATAGATGGTTGGCAAACAGGTCTCTGTAGCGTCCACCATTCAATGTTTGTGGGATGATAACCAACGGACCTAGGGCTTGCCAGAGAAAAGCTCCCCAGATTGGAACACCACCTGCAAGGACCTGCCGAACCCCAACTGTGAACCAGGGGAGAGGGGTTTCATGCTTTTTACGCTATATGCAAACATGGCCATCAGCATGGTGAATTTCTATATAAAACATGTAACACTCAGTTGAATTGGAATAAACTCACACAAGGGAAATTTTCAAATTGAAGGAACTAATTTCAAACTGTCAAAAACAAGTTCTTTTATAACCCGGGAAGTGTCTGCAGTGGTATTTCAAAAACAAATGCAGTTTGTACTTGAAGTAACATACTGCAATTAATTCAGAAAATTTGACAGCACATACAACAAAAATCCGATTACCAAGTGCATAAAAAATCAAACTTAGGAGATAGCATCAACAAAAGGTATTAGCTAAGTAATAGCTATAATGAAGTCAAACAATAGGAGAACCAGAAGCCTTTATACGAGAATTTTCTGGAAGTTCCTGCCCCTCTGCATTAAAAAAGAATCTGAAGTTAATTTCACCTGTTGAAAAAGCTCCCTGGAAATTATTAAAAAATTTTAACAATTCATCATACAACACAAACTTTGGGAATTATCAAATTACACAAAGAAAAATTTCACATAATCCTTATTGACAGAAAAAACAAAACCAACTCTTTCGAACTTACACTAAATTGTTCTGAAATATCAAAAATTATATTCTACATTTCATTTGTACCACACGTAAAAAATTTCCATCTACCTACACCTATAAGTTCCCATAGTAGACAATGTATCGGAAACACTAGCCAAGTTGTTTGAATCGTCCAGATTTTCATCAAACAGATAATTCAAGTACATCTTAAAAGCAAGTTAATAATTTGCATACTATTTCAAGATAGTCAAAAAAAGTATAAGTTTCAAATATAGTAGCAGCAGCCCCGTGAAGACGACTTGGGTGGCACAACTGTTGGCGGGAACGCCATGACGAATGAACATAATTGTTTTTTTTTTTCATATTTTCGCACAACACAAATGAATAATTTTTCATTTATATGCTGAAAAGTATTGATACATTCATTTAAAATGAATCGGTTACGAAGAATCATTTTCATGAAGACAACCAACCCTCCCGCCAAGAGCCATAATGGCATTCAGTTACATCCGCTCGCCCCAAATATTTCATAAATCACAGACATGAACGAAAAAAATTTACTTACCTCTTCATCACTTTCTGCTTTTCTTTTCCTCCTTAATATGGCAGGACGGTTTTTAACATCATTGAAATTTGCCATCCTGAAACTGTAAATGAAATTGATAGATCGGCTATACAAATACAGCATGGAGGGGAATTTGAGCTATGGCATGCAGCTTATGAACTCGTCGAGGGAAAAATATAAGAAAATTACCTCTTTTTTGACATAGTGAAGCTTGATGATTCCCGATTCCTTCCAAGTTACATGAATTAAATTAGAAACCTAGGGGAGGGGAAAAAAATTCTTAACACACAAATACCAACAGGACCATGCACGGTATCAAGTGCATATTTTGGCGGGACCATGCATGTCACTCGTCAAGAAATGTCACTGCATTAAGTTTTGGTTGTATGAAATTAACAAAATTCTGTTACACACCAATATACATTAAAATGTACCTTTAAGAGTGAAAGGGGGGGGGATCATTCAAGAAGGTACCCCTTCTAGTACCGATTCAGAAACGCAAATTTACAATAATTAACGACAAGATTTTATTTTAAGACCAGTAAAATTACTTCGATATATTTTACGTCTACGTAAGATAGATGAGAGAGTCACAACGAACCAGCATTTATAAGCGCACACAATAAGTTTGTCGAACACCAATGTACTTACCGTTCAACATACCTCTATGCCCGCCGGTGCTCAGTAACAAACTGACGATCACCCAGCTGTGGCCGGCACCGCGCCAAAAATCTCAGAGCAAAAAACTTGTGACGTGTGACGTTTGCACACGAAGCGCATTACGCTCTCTCGCGGCATTCCTTGCAAGTTCAATGGCTTAACCGTACGCGCGATTTTGTGAACTCCAATAACCGATGGGTGACAGTTTTGCGAATTACAGATGTTATGGAAACTATATATTGCTTATATTCCTTGGGCTGTTTAAATTCAAATGGGTTTTGTTTGGAAAGCAGACTTCGAAATTTACTTATAGCAGTAGCATGTTTCAAGATTTTAAGTTATTTGGCCTCCCTCTAATTTACTTGTAAAATAATATCACACCATGCACTTAGATTAAGAGTGTTTAAAGTTAATTCAAAAGGGTATTTGAAATCCATAAATTGACGACACTGGATAATTTAATTTACGCATGTGGATATTTTAATGCAGTAAAATAACATTCGTGTGTGTTCTCGCGTTCTTTGTTTCACACAGTGACGCAGGATTACTAAAGTGCAATTTTTAAGTACCACGTGAATCATCATCGTCCATCCTCAATCCACTGCTACGTGATCTATCTCTTAAGCAATTCTCTTCCATGTCACTGGGGCATGCTTTCAAATTTCATCCACTTATCTCCCACGTGGTCTGAGTCTTTTCATATCCCTTAGTATGCACATATGATTCATACAACGAATGAAACCATTGAGGGATTCGTTGGTAATTCTACGTGGAAAAAAATATGTATAAATAGACGAAAAGATTATTTGTTCATCGTTATTTCTGTTTCTCACGTTAAAATTACAGCATAAGAGCGATGGGAGCTAGTGTTCTCGCAAGCCTCGATGTTCTATGACATGCCCAGTGTTGCGTTCAGAGAGTTTTTTCCGGGGGACATTTACAAATTTTGAGGGGTCTGAAACTTGTTGACAGATTATATATATATATATATATATATATATAATCACAGTTTTGTTATTTATATGTTCATTAATATATATATAAATTTTCTTATGCGTGTACATCGCAAAAGCAAATTCCAAGAAACCTATCTACACATACAAATAATTAAGAATGTAACAATGCTATACCTTTGCTTTAATTCAGTAACACACCACGGATTTCATTATGGGGGTGGTGTAAAATATTGAGGATGTTAGTAAGGTAACACTGTGCTTGAGACCCCCAAAGAATTAGCAGTGGTTACCTGAAAACATATGGTGTAAACCATTACCCTGCCACTTGGTTTCAGCCCCTTTAGATTAGCAAACAGTAGTAAAAAAACTAACTAATTGTCTGAATGGCAGTTTGAGGTGCCTCGATTTTTTTTCTTTCTCACAGAATGTAAACCACCCACCACCAGGAAGAAAAAACTTTTAATGGGGACAGTTTCTTAATAATTTGCTATTGTTAAAAATTAGGTAACAAATATTTTGTTGTACTGGAGGCAATAACGTCACGTTAGCTACACTAAGGCTTAACCGTATACATGGTAAGTTGGCATCCAAAAAACTGAAATAAAGCTGAATGCCAGCTTCCAAAATATGACTATGTATTGCAGTACAAATATTTCTACTCTGTGGAATTACGTTTTTATTACTGAAGTAGACCGAGTTGTCAGTGCTTAAAAAATTGCCCCTTCAGCGAGGACTGCTTAATGTTTTATTGACGGATGATAGAAATTTCAGATTGAAGTCCATGTGGTTTTTTTTTTTACTATTAGAATATTTTTCCATATTTTCTTGTTTTTTAATAATATCTTCAAATATTCAGCTATAAACGGGAAAAAATAGACTAAATTTAAGAGGAAACCTAGGGGGGGGTCCATGGATTGGGGGCTAAGCACCCCCGAGAAAATGCCTGAATACAACACTAATCAAAATTCACAAGAATATCTTCTTATCTTGTCCTCTGGACCAACAACAAAGATGTTTTTTGACTAACTGAAGAAGTGAAGCAAATCCAGAGGACAAGGTAAGAAGATATTCTTGTGAATTTTGATTAGGCATGTCATAGAACATCGAGGCTTGCGAGAGCACTAACTCCCACCGCTCTTATGCTGTAATTATAACATGAGGACAGAAATAATGATGAACAAGTAATTTTTTCATCTACTTATACACTTAGCATCTAGTCTATCTAGTATTTAAGTTGTCCAGCACAGGAATTCATACACTCCTCTACACAGGTGCAGCCAAACCTTTAAGGATGAATTGAGTACAAATTTAAAGCAATACATATGTACATATGAGGCATTTACCATTGAACCAAATCCATGGACCCGAATGTCTGGCTATGCCACTGCCCCTCTAACACTCCTCCCATAAAAATCTCAATACCCCTCCATTTGGATATGTGTAACACACACAAACACAGAGGTATATATATTTGTATTAGTCCTTTTTATGATCATATTGCACCATGGGGGGGAGGGACTTGCCCTTACCTGGAAATTTGACTAGGTCATATCTGTTCTTGGGAAATTTGTTTTTGTTTTTGATTGATGGTTTAACAATCACCGTGAGCAACTCAATGGGCTATAAGCAGTCGCTAGTCCCTAATTTAGGGTCACTGGTCCCAGGGAAGGAAGAGAGCCTGTGCCATAAGACAAATGCAATATCCATGCATAACCGGGATTCGAACCTGAACCCTTCTCTGACGAATGATCATAAGCCTCTTGGGAAGTACTACAAAGATTTCCATGATAACACTCATTCTGTTTGCTAATTTTTCTGTTGAAATTCTGGATGTGTATAAAAATATTTATATATGGTGTTTGTATACATCTTTTGTGGTTATAGTTCCTGCTTGTCCCCTCCTGGAAATTAAGCTATGCATAAAAGATGTATACAACACCATATATAAAGGCATCCATGTATAGCACAGTTGTCAACAGCAGTTAGCATATACATGAATTCAGTGATCAGAAGTAGAACACAACATTTACAGTAGCATGGGGTGTGGCATCGCTACAAACAGAAAAATGTAGCATGGTACAAAACAAAGTAACTTGTAGCGGAAAATTATGCCACAAATTGTGTTATATTTAAAAAAGTGAAAAAAAATCTTTCAATCATGTGACATTTCTAGATTTCCTAAAACTCAGGGGGGGAGGTGAAGTGTGCAGTGCCTACAGTCACGTACCTGATTTGACTTACATTGTGAGAGTTAGCCAAACTGTTAACCATAAAGCATTATCTTCCTTACTTTATGCTGTTTACAGGGAAGTTTCAGCAGAGGAGCAACTAAGGTGGGGTGGCTGCCCTGAGTGCAGCTCAAGAGAGGGTACAAGAATCAGTGCTTGCAATCTTATTAAAATTGGAACTGAACTTTTTATGCCAGTCTCTGGCACACTTAAAATTCGATTTTCTTCTTAAAGTGTTCAGAGCATACTTGTTATTCACACTCAGAAATAAAGGTGCAGTTCTGTAGGCAGTCCAAATTAAGAAAAACCAAATATTTGTCAATGACAATGAAGCCTGCGGTTTTAATATATATATATATATATAGGTGACATCATATCTCCCACACTCTTTAATGCCACATTGCAAAATGTCTTTCAATCATTGAATTGGGAAAACAAAGGGATAAAGGTTAATAGAGATTATTTAACTCGCCTTCGTTTTGCTGATGATGTAATCATTTTTCCAAATGTCCCTTCAGAGCTGCAGAGTATGATCCAGGAACTTGCTGACAAGAGTAAAAGAAGTGGGATTAAAAATGAACCTTCAGAGGACAAAACTGATGTATAATACTTGTACAAGACATGAATATTTATCGATTGATGGGGATAACCGATACCTACATTTACCTTGGACACAGAGCAGTAGCCAGGATAGGCCCAGGCCGGGCTGAGCCCGACCTGCATTTCCTTTGCCCGTCCTAGCGACTCGCACAACAGTGTAGTGCCCAACCTCGTTTACATCTTTTGCCCGACCACTTTATATCCTTCGCCCGATCTCAATCATCAGCCGCCCCTCCTAACTTGCTTGTCTGGCTACGGGACTGCTTGGACAGCAGATATCAAGCAGAGGTTACATTGATGAAGAAGTTAATGGATGTATAAAACTTGGTTGGAGTGCTTTTGTAAGAAACAGTACAGTTTTTAAGAGCAATATCCCATTATGTCTTAAAAGAAAAGTGTTTAATCAATGCATCCTTCCAGTGCTTATGTATAGAGCAGAGACGTGGACCTTAACTAAAAAAGACAAAACTGCAGACAACTGAAAGAAGCATGGAAAGATGCATGCTTGGTCTAACCAGGAGAGATAAGAACAGGAACTCATGGAGTAGGAAAATGACAAGAGTTGAAGATATCATGATCAGAATAAAATCCCTGAAATGGCAATAGGCTGGACATGTTGCTAGAAGAACGGACCACTGATGGGCAACCAAAATTCTAGACTGGATTCCAAGGGATAGGAAAAAACTCAGAAGAAGATCACGTGGAAGATGAGTGGATTAAATTAGAAAGCATGCAGGAGTAACATGGAGGAGACTGGTGCAAGACAGGCCATTGTGGAAAAAAACTTGGAGAGACCTTCATCCAGCAGTGGATTGATAATGGTTGACAATGATATATATGTATTATGTCATTATGTTACATTAGTGAAAGACAGAGGTGGAGGGGGGGGCAATATTTAGAACCTGCCCCAGGTGCAGAAATGCCTAGTTATGCCTCTGCTTCTCAACCAGCCTGAGAAGACGGTGCATATGAGATACTAAAGCTAGCAATTCTGTTGATGACATCAGATAGCAAGATTTGATTCTCTTAGTACAGAAAATGAGAATTCACTGGTATTTGTTAAATTCCCTGAGCATATCAGCTAACCTTGAATATAAATAAGCCACTGAATGTGATAAAATATGTTACATATGATTATCAGAGCTGAGGTAAATACAGAGGTATATTTCATGGAATTTACCTTGGTATTTAGCTCCGAATGCTATATGAAAGAATGAACATAATACAAATATACACTGGCGGAAAATGAAAAAAGAACACCAAGAAAGAATTGGCGGACGATCATGAAATTTACATATGTTAATGGGGTCGAGTTTACATAGGTGTGATGTTAATTTCGGGACCAACTGGTGAGCGCTTAAACCACAGCACGGCATAATATGCAAATTATCGTCGGTGGTATTTAAGTAGTACGGCAAAGGGAATGTAATCAATCGTCGGCGTACGGACACATACGAAGACCCTGAAGAAGCTGCAATGCTTGGACATGGAAGACGTGTACAATTTCAGCAGTTATCGGACTTTGAGGGAGGTCGTCTAGTTGGACTCCGCGAGGCCGGGTGGTCGTATCGTCATATTGCGGAGCGACTGGATATGAAGTATCGGTGGTGGTACGATGGTGGCGTAGATGGTCCGAGGAACATTTCCACACGAGAAGACGTGGAACTGGGAGTCACAGATGGACTGATGAGCAGACCGATTGACGCATAAGAAGAGCGGCGTTGTCAAGCAGAACATCCACTGCGAAGCAAATCCGAGCTGCCGTTGCACCTGAGGTGACTGTGTGAACAATCCGCAACCGTCTCCTGGATGCAGGACTATGTGCACGTGTGCCTCTGGCATGTGTACCTCTGACTCCAGCCCACCGTCAGGAACGGCTGCAGTGGTGGCGCCAACGTCTGCACTGGAGAACGCAATGGCAATCTGTCGTGTTCTGCAATGAAAGCAGATTCTGCTTGGGAGCCTCCGATGGCCGTATGCGTGTTCGCAGACGCACAGGGGAGTGTCTCCGCCCTTCTTGCATCCGCCAGCGGCACACAGGGCCTACACCTGGTCTCCTGGTGTGGGGAGCGTTCAGCTATTGCTCCCGTACACAACTAGTGTTTGTACCTGGTACATTAAACAGCACCTCCTGCATCAACAACATCATTCAGCCCGTTGTTGTGCCATTTGTAAGGTCGGTCCATCGTGGTGTTTTCCAGCAAGATAAAGCACGCCCACACACAGCACGTGCAACGCAACATGCACTTCAGGGTGTGAGGACAACTTCCATGGCCTGCACGTTCACAGGATTTTTTCCCCATTGAGCACGTGTGGGATTTTATGGGACAACAACTTATCCGGTCTCCACCGCCAGCCACGACCATCCCTGATTTACGCGTCCAGGTTGAGGATGCTTGGAACTCAATACCCCAAATTTACATCCAACATCTATACGACAGACTCCATGCCAGAATTGCACAGTGTGATGCAGTTCATGGCGGTTCAACCTTGTACTAACCATGTTACATGGAAATGTTATTTTTCAGTTTACCAGCAAATACAGCTGTATTTTGCCATAATGTTTTGATCACGTTATCCTCTGTATTCCGTTATTATGCTGTATAAATTTTGTTGGTATCAGACGTCTCCTTCTTGGTGTTCTTTTTTCACTTTCCGCCAGTGTATATACAAAGATACATTATTTGTGTAATTTACCTTGGTATTTAGCTCCCAATGTAATATGTAAGAACACACATATGAAGATCATCTTCTGAATTTGCATTTTAAGTTAAGATTATATGAAGAAAAAGTAGCTACTTTTCAGAAAAAGTTGTGTAACTAGCTACTTTTCAGAAAAAGTAGTTGTAGCTGTAGAAAGCAACTTTTTTGAGAATGTAATTGCAGCAGTAGCTAGCAACTTCTAAAAGTAGCTTTCCAATCAATGCACTAATTCCTCTGCATTACCTTGAATACCATAATGTAATCATTTTTTTTTCTTTTTTGATGTCTTCTACTTTTGTCATTTTCCTTATCCACGAGTTTCTCTTCTTATCTCTTCTGGTTGCACTAAGCATGCATATCTCCATGCTGCTTTCAGTTGTCTGCAGTCTTTGTATGCCTTTTTTAGTTAAGGTCCACAGCTCTGATCCGTATGTAAGCACTAGAAGGATGCATTGATTCAACACTTTTCTCATAAGACATAATAGCATATTGCTTTTAAAAATTATACTGCTTATTCCAAAAGCTCTCCAACCAAGTTTTATATGCTAATTAATTTCTTCATCAGAGCGATCCTCACTTGATATCTGCTGTCCAAGGTAAATGTAGGTATCAGTTATCTCCAGCTTTCCCCCATCAATCGATAAATCTTCATTTCTTGTAAAAGCATTGTACATCAGTTTTGTCTTCTGAAAGCTTATTTTTAATCCCACTTCTTTACTCTTATCAGCAAGTTCCTGAATCATACTCTGCAGTTCTGAAGGGTCAGTTACAAAATGAAGATGAGTTAAATAATCTCCATTAATCTTTATCCCTTTGTTTTCCCAGCTCAATGATTAAAATACATTTTGCAATGTGGCATTAAAGAGTTTGGGATATGGTGTCACCTTGTCTCACTCCCTTTCCAATTTTATTGTTGCTGTATCCTCAAATAGCCTAACCTTTGTACTTGCATTTTCATAGATGTTATTAATAATGCTAATGTATGCCTCTTCAATACCGCATGATTTTAAAGCCATTGTAACTGCTGATAGTTTCACAGAATTAAAGGCCTTTTCATAATCAATAAAAGCCATGTATAATGGGAGCTCATAGTCCTTTGTTTATATATACAGTCATTTGGAAAATTTTAAGACCACCTGTCAATTTATTGAAAATTCAGATTTTCAAAGAAACAACTAATTACTAGTCAGAGATATTTTGAAAAAATGACACCACAGATGAATACTTATATTCTTTAGAACACAAAAAAAAAAAAATAAAAAAAAAACAGTACTTTGTGTCGCTACCTTTGTTTTTTTATAACGGATAGAATATGATGTGGCATACTCTCATTGAGGGATTTGCAGTAGTCACTTGAAATGTCTTTGCACCACGCATACTTCATGGTATCAATCAAAGCTTGGGAATTTGATGGCTGTTTTTCTGCTACCTTGTCTTTTAAAATGGTCCACAAGTTTTCAATGGGGGTTAAGGTTGGGACTATTACCGGGTCAGTCAAGCACAGTTATGTTTTACCTTTGCAGGTAGTCCTTTATTGTCTTTGATATGTGGCATGGAGCACAGTCATGCATAAAGATTGTGCATCTGTGCACTTGCATATGAGTTAACAGCTTGTTACATAACATTTTCACATAAACAGGACCAGTCATAGTAGTGCGTGTCGGCAAAAAGGATAATGAAGCAGTACTGGATACTGACATAACACCCCATATCATCTGACTTGGTGGATGTCTCACGGTGCTAACAGTGTATTTTTCATCAAACCTTTTGCCTTTTGGTCGTTAAACAAGTGCTTCATCTGATTCAAATTGACTCACAGTTGATTCATCAGAAAAAAACAAACTTGGCTCCAATTTTCAGCAGTCCACGATTGATAACGCTTTGCAAACTGGAGTCTCTTCTTTTTCATGACAGAGGTTAGTCTAGGTTTATGGACAGGTTTATAAGACTTATCTCCAAAAGCTTTGCTAAGATGTTGGGAAACAGTGCTGATACTAATATCAGACTCTTTTGAATGTAGAAAGGCCTTCATTTTCTAGCAAGAACTCCTCAAAGAACGTTTAACTTTTCGCCTTATGGTATTGTCATCACATGGGGTCGTTTTCCTTGGATGTCCACTTATTTTTTGGTCGCTAACTTTACCTGTATCTTGATATTTCATGATCATATTATGAATAGCTGTCTTGTTGACATTCACCTTTCTGCTTATGTCACATTCGGAGTATCCTTCATGATATAAAGTCACTATTTGTGCCCTCTGAGTAACACTTAATGACGCCTTTTTTGCCCATTTTTCTCTTTATAGAAAATACGTACAAAAACCTCTCAGCATGAAAACCAGAAGAAGCAAACTGATGCTCGCGTGCTTCCCCCAACTCCATCAACAGCTGCTGCTGTAGGATGATGCAACACCAACAGGTAGTTGAGTAATACAGACAGTAGCTGATGCAATTGTCAGAAATCTCCTAATACAAACAATTGGTCTTAAACTTTTGCAAATGACTGTATATACATACAGCAGTTGTTCCGGCTTTTTAAAGTTTTCGCCAAAGTTCAATTGTTTTTTGCCAAATGTAATGAAATAGCGCCAATATTTTCGCCAAAACTTTGTATCCATCGCCTAAATGATATTAACACATTTTAAAACTTACACACACACACACACACACACACACACACACACACACACACACACACATCCATGATTAAGTACTGGAAAAGGGTGCATGTATTGATTTAACACACACACACACACACACACACATATCCATGATTAATAACTGGAAAAGAGTGTGCCGCCCCAGTGGCTCAGTGGCCTAAGTGCTGGCTTCTGATCAGTCTTCTGAGATGGGGGGCCAGGTTCGAATCCCGGTCAGGCATATATGTTGTGTTTGTCTTACGGCACTGGCTCTCTCCCTTCCCTGGAACCAGTGACCCTAAATTAGGGACGGGCAACTGCTTATAGCCCATTGAGTTGCTCATGGTGGTTGTTAAACCTCCAATCAAAAAAAAAAAAAAAAAGAAAAGGGTGCATGTATTGATTTAACACTTACACAAACACACACACATCCATGATTAAGAACTGGAAAAGGGTGCATGTATTGATTTAACACACACACATGCATCCATGATTAAGAACTGGGAGAAGGTGCATGCATTGATTTAACACTTACACACACACACACACACACACAATGGTGCCCATATGAGTACTTTTAGGGGGGGCTAAGAAAAATCCTTACGTCCTTCAAGGCTGTCAAACATTTTAGTAAATGTACTCGATACTAAAATACAACAAAAATAATTGATACGATCATTCATTAATATCTTATTATTTTTAAAAATACTTTAAAAGAAGGTTTTGTCTATTTTAGTGTTTTAAATTTATCAAAAATTTGGCTATACCAACTGCTGTGGGGGCTTGCCCCCCCCCCATGGGCACCCTTGCACACACATCCATGATTAAGAGCTGGAAAAGGGTGCATGTATTGATTAAACATTTTTCTTCTAAAAAGAAAAGACTGATGTACAATGTTTTTACAAGTACTGAGGATTTAGTGATTGATGGAGTAAATACAGATATAACCAATACCTACACTTATCTTGGACAACAGATATTATACAACGTAGACATCGAAAAAGAAATAAATAGGCATTTAAAACTTGGTTGTACAGCATTTGTAAGAAACGGTGGGGCACTTTGCAAGAGCAATTTACAACGATGTCTTAAAAGTACTTTAAAATTTTTTATACTGCAGTATTAAGATTGCTATAGACTTTTAGCATATGCATCGAAGGGAAGGCTAAATTACTCACATGAAGGAATGTGCATAGAGTTTAAGGTAATGAGAACTGTATTTGAGAAATACACCTCATCAGATAAGATATTTTAGCACATTAATACAGACCATAACCATATGGTTCATCTATTAAAAGAACTGTTTAATCAGTGCATCCTTCCAGTTCTTACCTATGGATCAGAGACATGGCTTTAACTGAAAAATACACCCAGAAGCTTCAAACTACCAAAAGAAGAATGTAAAGGCACATGCATGGTATAACTAGGAAGAGGAACTCATGGATCATGAAAATGACTGGAGTTGATGACATTATGATCAAGGTAAAATCCCTGAAATGGCAATGGGCCAAACACATTGCTAGAAGAACTGACCACCATTGGACAACTGAAATACTGAACTGGATTCCAAGGGATAGAAAAAGACCTAGAAGCAGACCATTTGGAAGATGGGTGGATGAAATTCGAAAGCTGGCTTAAGAGACAAAGTTGTGCGAGAGACTTGGGGAGACCTTTATCCAGCAGTGGACTGATGATGATACCCAAGTTTCTTCCACAGCTGTTTGTCTTGGTCGATGTCACTTCGCCGCCCCGGTGGCGCAGTGGTCTAAGGCGCTGGCCTCTGATCATTCGTCCGTCTGGGGTCCGGGTTCGAATCCCAGTGAGGCATGGATGTTGTGTTTGTCTTACGGCACTGGCTCTCTCCCTTCCCTGGAACCAGTGACCCTAATTAGGGACGGGCGACTGCTTATAGCCCATTGGGTTGCTCACGGTGGTCGTTAAACCTCCAATCAAAAAAAAAAAAAAAAATTAAATAAAAAATGTCACTTCAGTATGCTTTCAAATTTCATCCACCCCATCTCCCACATGGTCTTTTTCTGCCCCTTGGTATCCAGTCTAATATTTCAGTTGTCCATTGGTGGTCAGTTCTACAAGGAATATATCCAGCCCATTGCCATTTCAAGGATTTCATTTTGAGTATCACAAACAATATAATTTCCTTTGTCTGAACATTTGCCAGACTTTGGTGGCGCAAGTGGAAAGAGTGCTTGCCTGTTTTAATTGTTGAATCCCTACCTCAACCAATATACTTTTTTTATTCTTGTAATGTTCATGAAACATACTTTCACATTTGGACATCACAAACAAAAATAATACCTGGTTATTAAAAAAGTACTCAACATATCTTATTTTTCCTCATCATTATTGATGAATTATCACCTAGTTGTGTTATGATTTATTTATAAGAAGTTATAAGTTGTCCAGTTAAATGTCACAGGAAAGATTTAAGTAAGTTGTCCAGCTAAATGTCACAGGAAAGATTTCAACTGAGAAATTGGTGATGAGAAATCAGGTGACATAATTTATTGGCTCTGCTCATGATCCTTATGGATTTTTGGACTTTCCTACAAATTTTTTGCTATTTATTCTATTAGTTGGTCCCCAGCAACTTATTTCAATGAGTGTCTTAACCTTTCCTATAATTTTAGTCACCCCAGTCCTAACTCTGCCAGTGGTTGCTGTACATGGTACTTAATCACGTTTATGTTGGAGAAAAGCTAAACAGCTGTCCCAGTGGCCAAGTAATCTGAGGTGTGGGCTTTTGCCAATTTGTCTGATTTGGGCCCAGTTTGGAGTCCTAAATGAGGCATGGGTTGTTTTTCTGTCCCAGGACTTTGGCTTTCTCCCTTTCCTGGAGCCAGTTGCCTTCAATTAGGTATAATTCATTTTGTGGTTGTTAAACCTCCCCTCCTCTAGCCCCAGTTTTAGTACTTCAGTGGCCCTAGGCAAAGATTTTTAAGTCTTGGGGTTTAATGATCACCATCAGCAACTCTGAGGGCCTGTCCCAAATTTGGGGCTACTGGTTCCAGGGAAGACTCAGAATCAGTGTCATCAGACAAGTACATCAACCATGCTTTATCTGGGACTTGGATGCATGGTCAGACCACTCGTTAATCACCAGGGTCGCAGACAAATATTGACTTGGCAGCTCTCAATAATATTTTTTGACTGAAAAATAAGCATGGTTTTTAATTGTTAAAAATACGAATTTTCAGTAATTTGGGCAACATGTTTTTACTCAAAGACAGGGGACTAAAATAAAATAAATGCACTTAAGTTACTTTATACATATATGAACTTAAGGTATATCAATAATCTAAACTCCTTTGAACACTGCCTACCATATGCTTACTTCCAAATGTCAGCATACATTGCTTTTGTGATTAGGATTATGCAATTGTCTAATAAGGAACATTTGTAGATTTGCATTAGTCAGAACAAGGATTTGTATATACACCTCCCCAAATTTCCATGATACTCCCCATAAAAAATCTCAACAGCCCTCCACTTGGAGGTTTGTAGCCAGTGCCAGTCTGAGTGTAAGTATGAATATAGGCATGTGCTAAATTTTGTACACCCACCCCACTCCTTTGATCTTTTTGTTTTTCAATAAGAAACACCCAAACACAGTAAGAAATAGTTCTAATCTCAACTTAGTATGCTGAGTAGATATGTCACTAACTCATTATTATATGCTATGCTACAAATAAATAGTCCAATATAATAATGATAATAATAAATAATAAGTAATAATAGATGGAATCATGCATTATTTGCATGAAACGTTCATCTGGGAAGAAGAAGGAGCAAATAAAGGATAGCAAACAATTGGCTTTGCATATGGGGATTGCAGTAAACAAACCCAAGAGTCCCTTCCGAAAGTGGTTAAAATTCCCCCAGTGCTTTGTTAACCTTTTGCTGGGAGCTAGGGACAAATTTGCCACAGGTGGGAAAGGGAAAAATGCAAATTTCCACTTGTCACTCAAGCCTTATTGTTATATATATATATATATATATAAATACAGCACACATAAAAATTGGAAAGGGAGTGAGACAAGGTGACACCATATCTCCCAAGCTCTTTAATGTCACATTGGAAAATGTCTTTCAATCACTGAACTGGGAAAACAAAGGGATAAAGATTAATGGAGATTATCTAACTCGCCTTCGTTTTGCTGATGACGTAGTCAGTTTTGCAACTGCCCCATTAGAGCAGCAGAGTATGATCCAGGAACTTGCTGACAAGAGTAAAAAAAGTGGGATTAAAAATGAACTTTCAGAAGACAAAAGTGATGTTCAATGCTTTTACAAAAAATGAAGATTTATTGATTGATGGAGAAAAGCTGGAGATAACAGATACATACATTTATCTTGGACAGCAGATATCAAGTGAGGGTCACATTGATGAAGAAATTAATCAGCGTATAAAACTTGTGTGGAAAGCTTTTGGAAGAAACAGCATAATTTTCAAGAGCAATATGCCATTATGTCTTAAAAGAAAAGTGTTTGATCAATGCATCCTTCCAGTGCTTACATATGGTGCAGAGACGTGGACCTTAACTAAAAGAGACATACAAAGGCTGCAGACAACTCAAAGAAGTATGGAGAGGTGCATGCTTGGTGTAACCAGGAGAGATAAGAAGAGGAACACGTGGATCCGAAAAATGACAAGAGTGGAAGACATCATGATCAGAGTTAAATCCCTGAAATGGCAATGGGCTGGACATACTGCCAGAAGAACAGACCATCGATGGACAGTCGAAATTTTAGATTGGATTCCAAGGGACAGGAAAAGACCCAGAAGAAGACCACATGGAAGATGGGTGGATGAAATTTGAAAGTATGCGGGAGTGACATGGAGGAGACTGGCACAAGACAGACCGTTGTGGAAGAAACTTGGGGAGACCTTCGTCCAGCAGTGGATTGATAATAGTTGACAATGATGATGATGATGATGATGATGATGATATATAGGAACTCTGCACAAGCCAGAGAAACAACAAAGGAGTATTCAGCTTTCATTTGTGTTGCAAGTACAGACCAGCTCATAAAAAAAAAAGTTGGCGGATAATTTTACTATAAAAGAAAATTTACAAATCCATGGGCTAATTTGGCCTTCCCTTTGGTGGCACCCTAGGCAGTTGCCTACCTGGCTTACCCCTTGGACCAGCCTTGTGTGTAATACACATATACAAGCATATATATCATGGATCAGGGAAATGACAATACATGATGATCAAAGTAAATTCCTGAAATGGCAAATGGGCTGGACATATCTCTAGAACACTGGTACAGTCCTGAAAGAAGAAGTGGCTTGGTGCTTGGAAGACCAGCCCAGGTGTTATTGACTCCAGCAGATATGCGGAATGGGGAGGGAGGGGGCAACAAACCTTTGAAGTCGAATATATATACCTGCATATGTAGTCTGGAACCCACTTCACTAGCTATTTCTGAGGTGCTGCAGTAAACAAAAGATCTATGGATTTGTGCATAGCCACTATAGTAAAAAAATAAATGGAGAGAGAGAGAAGAAGAAAGAGAAAAAAAAAACTTGGTTAAGATTATTTGTGTTAAAAAAATGTCGATTTCAATGGGTGATGATTGAATAAATACATTGAATTTAAACAAGCCGATTCTGTTAAATAAAAAGTAGTATAGCTGCACCAGGCCTTAAAAGAAAAAATGGTCTGGTGGCACCAGGCCTTAAAAGAAAAAATGGTCTGGTGGCACCAGGCTACGACTGCACTCCTGCTTTGGAAGAACGAACCACCGATGGAACAACTGAAATATTAGAATTGATACCAAGGAACAGAAAAAGACCCAGGAGAAGACCACATAAGAGGTAAATGAGATTAAAAAGCATGCCAGAGTGACATGAAGGAGACTGGTTCTAACAGGCAGTTGTAGAAGAAACTTGGAGAGTCCTTCATCCAGCAGTGCAATGATGATGGTTGAAAATGATGATATATATATCAACACTAAACTCGAACGTAGCAAGCTCATAAGACAAACAAAATGTATTGACATAACCAACCTTAAAAAACACCATAATACCTTCAAGTTGGAACTGAATAACACATTCTCTGCTTTAGAAGGCCTAACATCGGAAGAAGTGGACATCTCTGAAGTTAACAGAAAAGTAACCAAAGCTCTTATGGAAACAGCAACAAAATTAGCTGGGTCTAAGAACAAGTTGCATGTGAACAAATTATCAGGAAAAACCAAAATGTTGATGCAAAAAAGAAGAGAGATGAGGACAACTACAGAAGATGTGACTTCCAAAGTGGAATATATAGTGCTATGCAAGACAGTACGAAAAAGTATCACTGAAGACGTAAGGAAATTCAACTGTGAACTAGTAAGGAAAGCAATTGAAAACAACCAAAGCCTAAAGATAGCAAAGGGACATCTCAGTAAGGGAAGAAAACAGATTATGGCACTGAGAAAAGAAGATGGTTCTGTAACAAGAAATAGAGGCGAAATTTTGACAAGAGTGAAAGATTTCTACTCCAAATTACATGAAAGGGATATACATGTACTCCAGACATCATGAAAGGTACCAGTATCAGAGTTCTTCCAGTCCTCCCAGCAGAAGTTGCACATGCAATCAAGAACATGAAGCAGGGAAAAGTTCCAGGAGAAGATGGAATTTATTGTAAACATCATACAAGAAGCAAGTGGAGAAATCGAAAGAGTACTCGCCCAAATTTTCACTCGATGCCTTATTGAAGGGAAGACTCCTGAGGATTGGAACAATGCTACAATGATCTTGCTACATAAAAAAGGTGACATTGAGGATCTCAGGAACTACAGACCTATCAGCCTCCTATCAGTAGTTTATAAAATCTTCACTAAAGTTCTTTCACACCGCTTAAAAGTGACAATGGACATGGCTCAACCGAGAGAACAAGCTGGATTCAGGAGTGGCTACAGCACAATAGATCATATCCACGTACTGAGAGAACTAATTGAAAGAGCGAGGGAATATGAACTTCCATTGTGCATGGCTTTTATCGATTATGAAAAAGCCTTTGATTCAGTGAAACCATCAGCAGTTACAATGGCTCTGAAATCCTGCGGTATTGAAGATGCGTACATTAATATTATTAATAATATCTATGAAAATTCAAGTGCAAAGATTCGGCTGTTTGAAAATACAACACACATAAAAATTGGAAAAGGAGTGAGACAAGTTTGACACCATATCTCCGAAGCTCTTTAATGCCACACTGGAAAATGTCTTTCAATCACTGAACTGGGAAAACAAAGGGATGAAAGAACTTTAGTGAAGATTTTATAAACCACTGATAGGAGGCTGATAGGTCTGTAGTTCCTGAGATTCTCAATGTCACCTTTTTTTATGTAGCAGGATCATTGTAGCATTGTTCCAATCCTTAGGAATCTTCCCTTCATTAAGGCATCGAGTGAAAATTTGGGCCAGTACTGTTTCAGTTTCTCCACTTGCTTCTTGTATGATGTCTATAGTAATTCCATCTTCTCCTGGAGCTTTTCCCCGCTTCATGCTCTTGATTGCATGTGCAACTTCTGCTGGGAGGACTGGAAGAACTGTGGTACTGGTACCTTCCATGATGTCTGGAGTACAGGTGTCATCCCTTTCATATAATTTGGAGTAGAAATCTTTCACTCTTGTCAAAATTTCGCTTCTATTTCTTGTTACAGAACCATCTTCTTTTCTCAGTGCCATAATCTGTTTTCTTCCCTTACTGAGATGTCCCTTTGCTACCTTTAGGCTTTGGTTGTTTTCAATTGCTTTCCTTACTAGTTCACAGTTGAATTTCCTTACGTCTTCAGTGATACTTTTTCGTACTGTCTTGCATAGCTCTATATATTCCACTTTGGAAGTCACATCTTCTTTAGTTGTCCTCATCTCTCTTCTTTTTTGCATCAACATTTTGGGTTTTCCTGATAATTTGTTCACATGCAGCTTGTTCTTAGACCCAGCTAATTTTGTTGCTGTTTCCATAAGAGCTTTGGTTACTTTTCTGTTAACTTCAGAAATATCCACTTCTTCTGATGTTAGGCCTTCTAAAGCAGAGAATGTGTTATTCAGTTCCAACTTGAAGGTATTATGGTGTTTTTTAAGGTTGGTTATGTCAATGCATTTTGTTTGTCTTATGAGCTTGCCATCAAATAACACAGTTGCAAACAGCAGTTAGCATTTACACCATTTTTGCAGCTTTAAATTGTATCTTCAATCATAGTAAAGTAATTTTTTTAATTTGAAGTCTACATATATAGCAGTTGTTTCTTTTTTGTTTTTTCTTGTTTAATTCAGAGTCAGTCATTGCAACTATAAAACATATGCATGTATTTCTTCATTTTAGTCTCTTACAGATTTTGCAGATATGCTTCTGAATGATATGAGCATGCATGCACTAGATTTGGGAAAATATCAAATATCTACTGTTTCAGCAACTCATGTTAATACTTCTTTGTTTTAGCATTATTTAGGGAAGCATTTAGACATGAGATGAAAAATAAAAGCAGCACACACACACAAATAACCGTTTTTTTTTCTTTTGAAAGAAGATTCCTGGTTATAATAATTCTTAACTATACGAAATTCAAATGTTCTCCATTTTTGTGGAATTTCCCCATTTTTAATCCTAAGTTGAAAGCCTAAATATTTCACCATAACAATTTTCAGCCTTTGTAAAATTTCCTTTTATCCAACATGCCCCTCCTCGCAAATTTTTTAACACTCTCTAAAATCTTTTAGCCACCCACCTAAATTCCTGAGTCAAACGATCTGTTGTAGCCAACAGTGTGTGAATTGTAATTCTGATAAATTAGTATAACTCAGATATTCAACACGGGAAACTTTATCTGCCATTTTGCTCATTGAGTACACATACTGTATGCCCTTTGTTATTGTCGTTTCATGTGTAAGGCTGGTGGACAGGGCTGGATGGAACTTTAGTGGGGCCCAGGACAAAATTTAACTATGGAGCCCCTGAGCAAATTTAATTGTGGGCACTAGAAAATAAAGTTCATATTTTAATAAAGTCATTCCATGAAAGATGCCATCATTAAAGAACACACATAAACTGTCATAAAGATGAAATGATTATCTCAAAGAAATATTTGCTTTCAGCTTAAGGAAAATACCATAATATGGATTGAAAGTTCAGAGAGAGAGAGAGAGAGAGAGAGAGACAGAGAGAGAGAGAGAGAGAGAGAGAGAGAGAGAGACAGAGAGAGAGAGAGAGAGAGAGAGAGAGAGAGAGTGAGAGAGAGAGAGAGAGAGAGAGAGAGTATAAAGTGTTAAATTCAATGACTTTCTTTCCAGGGAGAGGGGGTTTAGGTTGTATTGTGACCCTTATAAAAACTTCTTCACAAAATGATGAAAAGATACCTGCATTGCAAATACTTTTGTGCAGGAAATAATAAGGATCCCTTTAAAATAAAATCGTATAAATAACTTTTTTTCTCTTGATACATGTTTCAATGATTGATTTTTAATGCAAAGTGGAGTAGCTGACAAATTAGGGACTTTTTAAACTTTTATGCATGCTCATATTTGAGAATTGCTTTTTTTTTTTTCAATTTCTAGTAATGTTTTTAAAGACACTGAATAATTGACCTCCATTATGTGGCCTGAAACCAACTTTGATGCCGTTCTTTTCTTATTTCTTTAAATTTGAGTATTTGGTTTGCACATAAAGTGTTGAATATATAAAAGTAGGTGCAACAAAATGATAAAATTTAATTTGCTCTTTCATGAATGCGGAATATAAGGTGGTTGCAAAAATAATTGAAATCTGCAAATTTCAGTATCTGTATGACGAAAGGGGATAACCTATTCAAAAATGGAGGGGGAGGGGTGGATTGGAAATATTAACAGCAACAACAAAAAACTTTCATTCTACTGAAAACGATTTTGTTTTTTTCCCCTAAACTGCAGGGCCTCTTGAAGGCCCGGGGTGCCAGCCCTCCTAGTGGAAAAGATACTAAGCTTCATAGCAAACCACAAGTAGGGAAAGAGCTGCTTTCATACAGCTTCTCAGAACGGCATCCTGAAAAAGGGGGGGGGGGTTCACCCTGAAATTTGTCTTGCCCATCCAGTTCAAAATGAGTCATTTTTCAGTATATTTAACTTTAAAATATAAGTTGTATTTCACCAAGTAAAAAGTCTTATGTTTTATTTCATGTAGCCCTACATATTTCCTCTTAGGAAGTCTGTTGTTTATGTTGCCAAAAAAAGTTATCAAAAAAGCATTCACATGACCATGAAAATTCAATTGTTCTCCACTCTTCCAATTCCTTAGTTTAATCCCCTTTTTCATGTTTGTATGGCCACGGGGCTATTGAGGAGGGTGGATAGGAATTCACTGAGGGGGTCACTACTAATAGCTCTGTTTGTTTTCTTTATAAAATTGAGGATTCCAACCCGGAAAATGGAGTCTAAAGCTACTGCCCTCCCCCTTTTTTCAGGATGCACTCTTAAAACTGCTCCAGGACAGTGAAAGTGCAGAAAGTGGCTGACAACTGCTTTGTAGAAGAGGAATGCAAGGCAAAGTTGCTGGCTTGAAGGAAAGGAGTTAAATAGGGGAGAGGTATTGTGTCTGCATGGCACAACCTTAAAATTTGATTTAGATAAACAAAAATGACATTTTCCTTAAAACTGTTCAAGTACTGTATTATTCTCACAAGCAAAAATGCAAAATTTTGAAAAGCAGTTTAAGACAATGCATTCAGAGCAAGCAAAAAGTTGAAGGTGACATTCTACCAACACTTCTATCTTACTTAACTAATCAGATCCGTGAATGTATGTGTGTCCAGGTGGAGGGGGTGAGGATTGCACAAATTCCTTTGTAGTTGGTAGAGAAAAGCATTAAATCCGCACCGGTGGCACAGTGCTGGTTTATGACCATTCGTCTGAGAAGGGTCCGTGTTCGAATGTCGGTGAGGAGTAGATGTTGTGTTTGTTGTACAACACATAATTTCTGTCTTCCCTGGAACAAGCTTGTCCCCACCAAAAATATTGCTCACCCATCCTGATTTCGAAGTCTAGCGACGTCCCTGGGGGAGGATTGAGAAAGGTGTATTTCTTTTATTTATCTTTACACCGATTTTATTTCTTTTCTTCAAAGTTAATATAGATTAAAAATTGAACGGTCATATCAAAAATCACCAAGTGGTTAAAATCTACTGTCCTAGGCTGCGGTCTTCAGAGGCAACTTTAGATCTTTTGGGGCCCTAGGCGCTAAAAGATTCTAGGGCCCCCTTTCCCTTTTTATCGCCTCAGAAATTTTCATCCGTCAGATTAACAACAACAAAAAAAAAAAAAGTAAAGTCAAGAAACACGTTTTTACGCTTTTTAAAATGCCATTCTGCCTTCCTTAATCATTATTAGAACGTTTTGTAAGAAACACTGTGAGTGCAATCCCTTTGTCTGTCCATGCACATTGAACTTTTTGTTTTTAGACTTTTCAAAAATCATTTTTGCAATAAATAGGAAATCAAATGATATTAAATTTGGCATTTTAAATATCCCATATACTTTTTGAATTTACCTCTAAAGACTGTCAAAGTTTTATTGTGAAGAAACTATTCAACTTAGAGGAAAAATTTTTATTTGTGCCTCTCAGATTAGGCTTAACTGTTCCTTATCAAATATTTAAATTTTCCAATTAGTTCATCAATTTCCTGTTAGAGGCGCTAAGTCCGAAGAATTTGGCTTTCACAGATTTTTTAAAAATTATTTTTGGTAATGATAGGACATAAATATTCAGTAAATTTTGCCCATTTTAAATTTCCCTACTAGTTCATAAATTTCCCGCTAGGAGTTCTCAAAGTGGAAATTTAGTAAATTTTAGTTTACGCTACCATTTCAGTTACAGCAAAAATTCTTTTTGAGTATGATATGTTAGATAAAACTGATTACTTTAGCATCTTTTCAGTTGCAAGTTACTTGCCAAATTTTATGCTATGGGCACTGAAAACGGATACAATACGTATAAATTGTCATAAAATTAGAATGCCTTTCAAATGCAAAACATGCTCTTTCCATTCTTTCACCTTTGGAATATCCTCTTGTTTGTACCTTGGTTTGTATGTTATGAGCGATTTAGTAGGAAACGAGCATGGCATCAAGCAAAAATTAAATACTTGAAGAGACTGTCAACCGGAAATGTTCTCCACAGCAGAAAATTCCAGTAAAGTGCAATTTGTGCACAGTGCTTCGCTTGAAAAGGGTTTTTCGGTGGCGAACAATTCCCTGAATCAAAGCCATCCATGGTATAGACGAATGCCATGGACCAAGAAACTTGGACAGTAAGAATTCAATGAATCAGTGAAGCAAAGGAAGAATTTGTTTCTTCAAAGCATTTTTCTTATTATTTTCATCGGAAAATTGAGGTCTGCATTTTTTTATTCGGTCAAAAAGATGCATGATATTTCTTTATACCTGTACTACAGTTATCAGAAACGGAAGTATAAGAATTAAAAGCAGAAGATTCGGTTTGAAAATGGAAAAGTAGGAACCACAGCTTTTCAAGTAGGAGTAACATTGAAACTTTTTTATTGCTTTTTCAAAAGTCAGTTTTATGTCAATTTAAGGAATAGAAAAGGTGAGAATACTTGATAATTATCAGTATTAAACCAGGAGAGACAAGAGAAATTTCTTTTAACACTATTAAATAAAAAAAGATAGTGTGATATTCTGGAATTTCTTTATCTTTTCAGCCTAAATATTAACTTTTTTGGTTTAGGCTGGTAGGGGGATTGGGGTTGAGAAAGAACTTGATTACATTGACCCAAAGGGAAAAAACAAATAACAACAAACACCCCCGATCATCAGGACAGTATCTATAAGCACTCCTCAACGTAACTCAAGGGGAAAGGTTCCAACACACAGATGTTTTCCTTTGGCTGAAAGTAATTTATACAAGTATAAGAGCGGGCCAGTTAAGTATTTGCAAGGAGGTTCTAACCTCTTTAAGTATTCGCCTTAAACAATGAAAAGTGTGGGAAGCGTGAATCCTTCCTTCACCTATCACTAAAAGGAAGGCTAAATTATTTTAACCGTTCCTTTCAAAGCAAGTGCATCGATATGAACACGAACATTTGGAACATCAATTAACAGTACTAAGTAGTGGCTTTAAGGATTGATTTGTTTCGGTCCATGAAAACCAAAAGAAAATTTGGCAATTCATTTATACGTTTTCTGGGCCCCTCAAGCTCTTGGGCCCTAGGCGCACGCCTAGTCGGAAATCCGCCCCTGGCCGTCTTGCTTGCTCATACTATAGGCCGACCATGGCTCCCTCTCTCCACCAAATATAAAAGAAGCTAAGCAAAAAATAATCAAATAGGAAAAGTTGCTCATTTCTAAAAGATCATGAAATTATGCCAAAAAGAAATAAATAATTCAAGCCTTCAAAATTCATTCAAATTTTTTGAGACCACACATGTCATGCGTGAAAAGTTCATTGTGGGGTGACGAACGTGATTACTAGATGACGCCACCAGTGCAAATAATATTAGGAGTTGAAATAAGCGAATAAAACAAAAATAATTCTTTCGTTACTACATATAATCAAAAGATTATCATTTTCGCATTAATATGTTTGACGTGCCTTGAGCAGAAGACGATTGTGGCGCCATCTACTAATTTTGTTTGTCATGAGCTGTAATCTAAAAGTACAAACTGTAAAGCATTCAATAATGACAGGGAAATATGTAGTCAAAATGGTTAAAAACGTAATTTGACAATAAACTATTGCACCTCTTTGAAATAACTCGGCTGTATTTTAAACCCTAACCAGCGTTGAGCAATTGATGAGTGCGCTGACGTGCTGCTATCTGTTGGCCATGAAAGTAGGCAGCTGCATCAATCGCATTTTGTTACTATATTGTCTCCCTTAAAATACTCTTTAGGAATGTTAATTGTGTCCCTACTCCGAAATGTGTATTCTGAAGAGATAATTTTTGTTTCCTTATGAATTAAGCGTATCTATCTAGCAGAATAAATGAAGTACATTCAGAGCCTATTTAAGAGGGAGGCTAGGGAGCTGCAGACCCTGGCTGCACATTTTCAAGGGGCCCCAGAATTATGCAGGATGCTCGAAGAATTGACAGAGTTCTACAATTTTTTTCGGTTGTTTTTCAGATAGCACAGAAAAAACTATAAGAAACGGCCTTGTGATTTTTTTTTCTATTTCTTTCCGCTTATTTTAGGAGGAGTCTGCAAAGGAGGAGTCTGCCCCAGACCATGCTCAAATCTTTGGAAATCATTACAGATGTTTTTTTGTACACATCTGTAATTGGGGGAAATTTTCTTTCATTAAGAATTCGCTTGAATCCTGACATTTGGACCATATTATTTTGCCCACTACTTCGATATAATTTCAACAAGCTGCACTGGGGGGGGGGGGATAACGCAGAACTGAACTGGTATCCATTTTTCTATCATGATGGATTTTTACATTTTCTTGCTAACACTGTTCTGTTCATGAATTATATACAGCCCCCCCAAGCCCAAAAGAGATTAAGAACGACACACGTCAACTGTTCTATCTATCTATCTAATGTGTACATTATATTTATATATATAGTGTATACATATATATGCTATGTGCGTACACACATACTGTATATACACAGTCCAGTCACATTATTGTGACCACTTCCTACTTTTGACGTCAGCAGCGCGTAGCCAATGAAAGAAGGCACGTGTACATATATATGCTATGTGCGTACACACATACTGTATATACACAGTCCAGTCACATTATTGTGACCACTTCCTACTTTTGACGTCAGCAGCGCGTAGCCAATGAAAGAAGGCACGTGTCGTGAGCTGGCTTGGAGAGTATATAAGGTGTGCTGTAGGCATTCTGAAAACATAAGGCCGCGGGTGGCCGAGTGGGCAACGTTCGTGACTGCCGCGGAAAGGGCCTCAGGTTCGATCCAGGCAGGTACGAACGCTCAATCCACTAAATATCCGCCGTGCGTCGGATGGGCACGTTAAGCCGTCGGACCCCGGGTACTGGCCCCCGGTAATAAATAAGGGCGTCTTCCTCCCCCTTTCTACTTCGCTTCCGTGTCACTCTCCTAGTTTCCTATTTCTAAGGGTTGTTTAAGACCTGGGGTCAGACACTCATTTCCTAAAATCCTCTGCATATGATCATCTGAAAAAAACATATCAAAGGCCGCGGGTGGCTTAGTGGTCAGCATTCGTGGCTGCCACGGAGATAACCTCAGGTTCGATCCTGGGCAGGTACGAACGCTCGAACCACTAAATACCTGTCGTGCGTCGGATGGGCTCGTTAAGCCGTCGGACCCTGGGTACTGGCCCCCGGTAATAAATAAGGGCGTCTTCCTCCCCCTTTCTACCTCACTTCCGTGTGACTTTCCTATCGGGCACTGTAGCCCAAATCTCCTAGCTTCCTATTTCTAAGGGTTGTTTAAGACCTGGGGTCAGACACTCCTTTCCTAAAATCCTCTACAGATGATCTGATCTGAAAACATATCACTCGTTGCTGCTCGGCAGATTTTCAAAAAGGGATGAAATAGCGGCTTTCTGAAATAGCGCAGTTTCTGAACTGTTTGCTTGCTGCTGTGGTTAAAGCGTATCGTGATTGGAGAAATGGCACCATTGCGAATAAGTGACGTGGAAACTGCGGATCACCACGTGATGTGAGAGTTGAACGTCGGCTTGGAAAAGGTGCGTGAAGGGCGATCGACACGCTACAGTGGAGCAACTCACTGGCCGAATGAACCAGAGGGCCACCGGAAGTGTGTCTAAAACGACAATTTAGCGAACCCTACTGCGTATGGGGCTCCGATGCAGACGGGTGATCACTACACCTATGCTAACGAAAGTGCATCGGCAGAAAAGGATTAGATTTGCACGCCAGTACTCTCAGCTGATTGGCAAAGGATTGCCTTCTCCGACGAGTCACGTTTTCTGCTTCATCGAGCGCATGGACGTTGGCGTAGTATAAGGCGAGAAACATTGGAGAACATACACTTTTCAACCATTGCTGGAAGAGCACAAGCTGGTGGGGGCAGTAGCGTAACTAGCACGACGTGCACCCCCCCCCACAAGATTTACTTCAGCACCCCTAAGCACAGTAATTTCCCCAGGATTTCGAACACGATGGGGGGATACATTTTTCGCGGTGTGAGTGTGTGGTGATTGGGGGAGGGGGAGGGGTAGAAAGTCAGTGAGTGTCTGCAAAAGCAATGGTGGTACCTAGAGCCCTGCAATGGTGGTACCTAGAGAGTGTCTGCAAAAGCAATGGTGGTACCTAGAGCCTTTCAACTTTTTAAGTAATGAATTTGACAATACGTGTAATTGCTTTGTCCAAAACTAAAGTAAATCACTTGAAGAAATCACCCTCTTACACATGGCAGATCTGCGGCTGCTATGAATAAATGTTGACGCCTGTCGTACACGTAATCCTAGGTAACTGACTGTTTTCCCACATCCTTCACGGAATATCCCACTGTGGCCTCGCGCTTTTCCTCAACAGCGCAGAGAGAGAGGGCGATTGGAGAGCGCTCGTATTATTTACAACCCACTGCAGAGCAATCGTATTACAACCCGAAGTCAAAGAGCCGAACACTTTCAATCTGCAGGACATTCAGTGTTTTAAAAGTGAAAGTAGGTATTTATTTAGGAAAAGCTAAATATATCTTAAAGCAAAATGTGAACTTTTGGATTAATTATTGTGCGTTTACGAATTTTTTCATAAAACTATAACTGGCAGCTGCAGTACGCCTTTTCGTTACCTGCGCCCCCGCAGCTGCGGGGGTAGTAGTGACGCCACTGGGTGGGGGCAGCGTTATGGTCTGGGGAATGTTTTCGTGGCATTCTCTGGGTCCACTCATACCTGTGGAAGGCACTATGGACCGAATTCATCATGAATCCATCCTTGCAGACCACGTACACCCATACATGCTGATTGTCTCCCTGGGGCTGATGGGATCTTTCCAGAACGACGATGCGACGTGGCACACATCTAGAAATGTCCGAGAGAGGTTCGAACAGTACGATGAAGACTTCAAAGTACTTCCCTGGCCCCCTAATTCCCGACTTAAACCCAACTGAGCATCTGTGGGACCACCTCGATCGTGTTGTTCGCTCTATGGATCCCGCGGCGCTTCGGAAACGGCGTGGCTGGTGGGTAGTTCGCGTGCCGCTGAAGTGAGTACGTATCAAAAGTGGTGCACAGATGGCCGAATGACGAACTGTTGCCCTGCCAGGTGTCGTCAGCAGCTCATTGATGCCAGAAGGAAGCGGAGACTGTCGCTCATTGTTCACAGCGACCGCAGGGCCACAGTGTGAGAAATCACCCGAAGCTACAACAGTGGTGATCAGGGCAATATGTCATAGCACACAGCTCATCGCAGCCTTCTGCGCATGGGCCTGCATATCCAGATACCCAGCCGAGTTCCCATGCTCACTGCACGTCATCGCCAAACAACACATGAAATGAACCCAATATGATCGAGATTGGACCGTGGATGATTGGAAGAAAGTAGCCTGGTGTGACGAATCAAGATTCCTGGTGCATCACGTAGGCGGCCCTGCGTAGATACACCGATTACCAACGGAAGCTATGGTACTTGAAGGCACTGTTGGGCGGAAACAGGCCGGCGGCTGCGGTGTTATGCTGTGGGCGATGTCTTCTTGGGACACTTTACTCCCCATGATCCCAATAGCACAATCCCTGACGGCTCTCAGGTATCTGAACATCGTTCCAGACCAGGTTCACCCATTGATGGCAACTGTGTTCCCTGCGGGTGATGGCCATTACCAACAGGATGATGCTACATGCCACACTGCCAGAATCGTCAGGGAGTAGTTCGAGGAACGTGCTGGTGATTTTCTGTTAATGCCCTGGCCTCCAAATTCACCTGACATGAACCCAATCGAACATTTGTGGTTCGACTTGGAGAAGCGGGTTTGCGCTAAATCATTACCACCCCGAAATCTACGGAAACTGGAGGACCTGCTGTTGACAATATGGTACTAGATATTCTAGGATACCTATCGCCACCTCATCGAATCGATACCTCGGAGTGGCCGCTGTTTTGCGGGCTAAAAGGAAGTCATACAGCTTATTAGGTAGATGTCATAATGTGATGGCTAATCGGTGTATTTTCCCTTCCCCTTCACAGAGCGCTGGGACGGAATCGTAGGTTTCCGGGTCAGCCTGAAACCGTACTTGAAGGAGTTCACTGAAGAAGAAGAAGAAGAAATTCTAACTAATTCCAGACGATGTGTGTAAGAAGCATCACACATTTTTCGAACGAATAAGGGATTCTCGTTAATTCCAGACGATGTGTAGAAGAAACATCACATATTTTTCGAAGCGAAGAAGGAATTCTCATTAATTCCAGACGATGTGTAGAAGAAACATTACACATTTTTCGAAGCGAAGAAGGAATTCTCATTAATTCCAGACGATGTGTAGAAGAAACATTACACATTTTTCGAAGCGAAGAAGGGATTCTCATTAATTCCAGACGATGTGTAGAAGAAGCATCACACATTTTTCGGAAGGAAGAAGGAATTCTCATTAATTCCAGACGATGTGTGGCAGGACCATCACAGATTTTTCAAAGAAGCTGACGGCCAGTGGATCCATCTTTACTCATTAACTATAGACGATGTGTGTAAGAAGCATCACACATTTTTCGAACGAAGAAGGAATTCTCGTTAATTCCAGACGATGCGTAGAAGAAGCATCACACATTTTTCGGAAGGAAGAAGGAATTCTCATTAATTCCAGACGATGTGTGGCAGGAGCATCACAGATTTTTCGAAGCTAACGGCCAGTGGATCCATCTTTACGTTCGGGCACTAATGTTAAATTCAAATTTGTTGGTGGTGGTCTTGAAACCGTATCCTTCTGCTCCGGAGCTGAATGCTTTTCCAATTAAACTACGCCGGCATGGGCTTATCACTGCAACTTGCCGTGAAACACGTACGCCACACTGTTCGTATCTTTCCTGATTACACCATACATGTATTTCTCCATGGTTCTTTCAGTTGTCTGCAGCCTCTGTATATCATTTTCAGTTACGGTCTCCGATACATAAGTAAGAACTGGAAAGATGGACTGACTAAACACTTTTCTTTTAAGATATGATAATGGTAAATTGCTCTGTTTCTTCCAAATGCTCTCCAACCAAGTTTTATATGCCGATTAATTTCTGCTTCAGTGTGGCCCTCACTTGATATCGGTTGCCCTAGGTGAATATAAATATCGGGTACCTCTAGATTTCCCCAATCAATGGCTAAATCTTCATTTTTTGTATTGTACATGAACTTTATTTTCTGATAATTCATTTTCATGCCGACTTCTTTACTCTTGTCAGCAAGTTCCTGGATCACACTCTTCAGCTCTGAGGGGATGTTTTCAAAAACGGCTACGTCAAAGCTCATTTAGAGAGGGGGTATTGAGTATTAGAAAAAATGAAAATCTGAAGCACAAAATGAATGAACGTTTCATTAAAGTAATATCAGCAATCGGCGCATTATTGTTAATAAAGAGCGCGGAAAGGGTAAGAGTAAAATGAAGATAGGGATTGAAAGAAAAAAAGACGAATCGACCTTGAAGAGCTACGTCACAGCGCTGAGAATTGACCAGCCAATCATGAAGTTGTATAGTTTTACCTCTGATGGCAATTAGATATCAAACGATTTCTTCCAAGTGGGTCATCATGAAGCTCGCAACTCAACTTTCTCTCGGAACGAATTCTAATTTCTCGGAGATGCAATTGTGAAGAACGTTTGATCAGATGTCTCCCTTACGTTTTTTGCTGGCATTCTTTTCCCTTCACTGCGGAACGCATGCTATATTCAACAGCTTTTTCGGTAAGCAATGTTCTAAAGCTTTTATTTTATCATATTTGTTTTTCAAAAAGATCGACTTCATATGTTTTTGACACACGGGATTCAAAAATTTGCTGTTTTTTTATATCAGAAATGTTATTTATATTTTTAAGCGGTATTAATATTTTTTATGCTTGTCTCTCGTGTGAAAATTACTGACTGAGGGGTGAGCAGTGGTGGGACTACAAACTTTCGGCCCTTAAACAAATTTATAAAAAAGCCTCGTCCCCTACATTTGCTCAATTTCCAAAACTAACAAAGAAAATCAAAATTCATATATTCTAGCTTCTAAAAGCCTTTATTTCATTAAAAGAAGTTCTTATATTTGCATAGATATGGACAGTAATGTAATTCTAAGAAAAACAGTGCTTAGCAGCGAGCGGTTTAGGTGAAATAACTCCAGAAAGAAGGCCCTTAAAATTTTCAAAAGTAATTTAAAATTTGATTTCTTATTTTCACCATTTAGTATTTTTATTAACCTTTTATTGCTAATTATGCAGTTCTAAATAAGAAAAAGTGCCTTAGCGGTGATCGGACTAAGAAAAAAAAAAAAAAAAAAAAAACACAATCGGAAGGATACCCTCAGAATTTTTTCATTATTAATTTTATCATTTTATACCAAGATTACTTAATTTGGGCAATTTCAAATAAAAGAAAGTTACTTGAGAGTCAGAGATAATTTCTATCGTGCTTAAGTATAATTACACTGATATCGAATCGTCTTTGAAGGATTTAAACTTGTGATAAAATATCTCCAAGTCAAGAAAAACAAATGACAAGTTAGAAGTAAATACAACTTTAAGATGTTCACAATAGACCCATCTTCAAAAAAAACATTGACTGCGATAAAAAACATTGACTGCTATTCACAGTCAATGTTTTTCTGAAGATGGATCCATTGTGAGCCCGGAAGCTCTTAAAGTTTTACTTACTTCTAACTTGTCATTTGTTTTTCTTGACTTGGAGATATTTTTTCACAAGTTTAAATCGTGCAAAGAAGGTTTGATATCAGTTTGTTCGGTATACGAGTATTTCTTGAGAGTCATATGGTAAGAATATCAAAGTTTTATTTAATCATCTCTCTAGCGTTCTACATGATTCTAAATATTCATTGTGAATAATACATGTTACTAATTCAAAAGCAAAAATACACCATTTAAAGATCGTAAAAACTAGAAGTTTCGATCCGCAAATTTATTGGTGTAGAAAATAAAGATACAAAAAACACCGAGCTTTCGCACGCCTAGCGGACGGCAAGCTTGGGGTTGTTTGTATATTTATTTTTTACACCAATAAATTTAAGGATCGAAACTTCTAGTTTTTACGAAATACATGTTACTAATATTGAACAGATGCATCCAACATAATCACATAAATTCAGTGCGACTAATGTAAAGTTTTTACTAGTACCCTACTGCGTGATCCGACTGTATCGTCTCATCTATACATCATTTTCATTTTGTTTCGGGGTTTAACGACCACCGCGAACAAATACATACATATCATTAAGCTGTTCTCTGAGATTCAGAGGTTAGCTCTCCAAAGAAAGACCATGCGCCAAGTACACATTTAACTGATAGAACTAGAATTTACTTAATGTTGGTGTATCAAATGTCTCCATTTGCAACGATCTCTGCACACCGCTCGAGCTTCATTAACATCCATCACACACCTCACGCAAGACCTTTTGTACTTCATATTCCTAATCTTTTTCTCAAACAGGCAATCCTGAATCTGGTCCTCTCATGATTTCCTTGGCCTTCCTCTACCTTTCTTTCCTGCCACTTGGGCTGAAAAAGTTATCTTAGTCAGCACCACATCCCTCATTCTTTCAACATGGCCAAACCATCTAAGAATATTAGTCTCCACCTTACTAACAACATTTCGCCTCACATTACACATCTGCAACACATCTTCATTCCCCACATGATCAGGGCGTGTCTTACCACAAACGCATCTCCTCAGCACACAAACGACTCCTATGTCTTTTCTGCAGTACCCACGTTTCACTGCCATACATCAGAGTAGGAATAATTACACTTTTATACACAGCCATTTGGGAATTCCTTGAGAACCCATCATTCCTGTGAAATCCTCCTAAGACAGCTATGACTTTCAATGAAGAATACACTCGTCTACTAATTTCGCCATCTAATTTGTTCTTCTCTGTCAAACATGCTTCCTAAATATACAAACTCATTCACCTGATCAATCTCTGTGCCATTAAGACTTATCTTGCATTCAGTACGAACAGTTCCTCGCTCAAAAACCATAACTTTGGGTTCTCCCTTATTTACACTGAGTTTGAATTTCATACAAACTTTGTACATCCGGGACAACATACTCTGCAACTCACTTTTGCTCTCTGCCAAAAGGACTGCGTCATCAGCATACAGCAATCTGCACACATGCGTATTACCAAGACATAAACCAGTATTATCCATTTTGGCATCACGCATGCATCCATGAATATTTTAAGCAGCCATGGTGATATTACATAATTTTGTCTGACTCCTGAACCAATAGAAAACCATTTTGACAAAATACCATTCACGCGTACACATGTTCTACTGCCAGCGTAATGGTTTTCACACTATTAAGTAGATTCCGAGTAATACCATATTTATTCAGTACCTTCCACAGAAGTGTCCTATTTACTTTGTCATAAGCTTTCTCTAAATCTGTGAAGGCTGCAAACACTGTTTTTTACCAACAGACAGATACTTTTCAATCATCATGCGTAAAGCAAAAATTTGATTAGTGCAGCCCTTACCAGGTATAGTATAAAACAACTCTCTGCATCCACCACGAACAAATGCGGTGGCTAAAAGCAGTCCCTAATTTCACGCCACTGCTTCCAGGGAAGGGACAGATTCTGCGCCACTGGCCAAATGCTCTACCCATGCCTCACCCGGAGCGGGAGCTCAGGTTCGGCTCAGACGAATTTTTTTTTTTTTTATTGGAGGTTTAACGACCACCGTGAGCAACTCAATGGGCTATAAGCAGTCGCCCGTCCCTAATTTAGGGTCACTGGTTCCAGGGAAGGGAGAGAGCCGGTGCCGTAAGACGAACACAACATCCATGCCTGACCGAGATTCGAACCCGGACCCTGTTCGGACGAATGATCAGAGGCCATCGCTTAGACCACTGCGCCACCGGGGCGGCCAGACGAATTGACAGAGCAAGCGCCTCAAACCTCTCGACTATACTGAGGCAAATATCTCTGCAGTATACAATTCGGTCAAGATACGAGTATATTTGCATACAGCACAGATTTCTCCCTATTTCTGCATACATTAATATCTGAAAAAAATATTTTGTGACTTAGCGGCGCTAAGCCCTTCTACATCACTGTTAATTATTTTGTCAACTTTCATTAATTGCTTACTTGGAGCAATTTTAGATAAAAAATAAACGTTATTTGGGAGTCAGATGCTAAGAATATTAAGTGTTTCCCTTTAAATACTGTTCTGTCATTCTGAACGGTTCCAAACATTCAGTGTGAATAATACGTGTCAATCACACTGAATAGTGAATACGTGTAACTTCTATATGCCGCTCTTGCTAAGATTATGGGGTGGGAGTGACGGATATCTTTCGCATTGTTTTTTGTTTCTTCCCGGGTACAATGACCACCAGAGATGGAAACGGGTCATAGGTCACCGGTTCGACAATTTTTTGTTTGTCAAACAGGTCGGGTCAAAGTATTCCTGACCCGATTTCGACCCGGTTTTATTTCTGTTTTATTTTTGGAAAAAAAAAAAACGATTTCAAAGAACCCTTCAGAGGTCTTTGAAATAATATTTTAGAGCTCCAGAGTATGCTCCAGGAACTTGCTGAGGAGGGTAAAGAAATGGAGATTAAAATGAACTTTCAGAAAACAAAACTGATGCACAATGCTTTTACAAGGAATGAAGATTTATCAATTGATGGAGAAAAGCTGGAGATAACCAATACCTACATTTACCTTGGACAGCAGATATTAAGCGACGATTACATTGATGAAGAAATTAATTGGCGTATAAAACTTGGTTGGATAGTTTTTGGAAGAAACAGTACAATTTTTAAGAGCAATATGACATTATGTCTTAAAAGAAAACATCCCCTCAACTACGGAAGAGAATATTCTTTCAACTACGGCATACCTCCAGTGCTTACGTAGGGAGCAGAGACGTGGACCTTAACTAAACAAGACATACAAAGACTGCAGACAACTGAAAGCAACATGGAGAGATGCATGCTTGGTGTAACCAGGAAGGATAAAAAGAGGAACTCGTGGATAAGGAAAATAACAGGAGTGGAAGACATCACGATCACAGTAAAATCCCTGAAATCGTAATGGGCTAGACATATTACCAGGAGAACGGACCACTGATGAACAACCGAAATTTTACACTGGATACCAAAGGACAGGAAAACACCCAGAAGAAGACCACATGGGAGATGAGTGGATGGAGGAGACTGGCCCAAGGCAGTCCATTATGGAAGAAACGTGGGGAGACCTTTATCCAGCAGTGAATTGATAATGATGATATATTTGCGTTTATAGCTCAAAGCAGATTTGTCCGGGTCTGGTCCGGGTCCAAAATGTTTGACCAGTTTGCAACTCTGATGACTACCGCGATCATGGACCATAGTCGCCGATCTCTGATTCGGAGCAGGAAAGCCTGGTAATTTTTTTAAAAATTTAAAGCCAAACAATACTAGAAAACAGCCAGAAAAAAGCCAAACATTACCAAAACATATTTTTCATTCTCACATCGCATGAAAAGCTCTAGATCCAGTTTATTACTGTCGTCCCCAGTGGAACAAATAGAACCTACAGCATGAACCTCGTCAGATGTAAGCATTTTTGCAGATGGAGTGAATTTCTTACATTTGTTAGGAAACAATAGTTCTGCTCTGATTCTCACAAGAGCATCAAGGAAATTCAGTTGCATTTTCTTCCTTGCCTTCGTTTTAACTGGGGCTACAAGAGAGAATATCCTCTCAACTGCGGCATTACTAACTGGGTTATTAGACAAAGAAGGGCAAAAGTGCAAGCTCTTTAAATGCCTGATGTTGAAACACGCCAATGCAAAATTGTTTACTGTCAGTAGGGAGTCCATCTTTCTTAAATGGAGCTTCTTTCCAACTGACAAAAAGCATTTTTCTGTATTCTTCTTTAAGTCTACCACTCTTGTCATTTTCCTTATTCCTGAGTTCCTCTTATCTTTCTTGGTTGCACTAAGCATGCATCTCTCCATGCGTCTTTCAGTTGTCTGCAGTCTTTGCATTATTTTTTAGTTATGTAACGTATACTCTATATTCACTTTCCTTTTGATTTTACTATCTCTGGTTATTTTATTTTACTATGTAAATTATCTTCTTACTGAACGAAATATTATTTCACCAGCTGAATGAGATCTGGCAATGAGTGTAAGTCATGACGTGGTGGTAGCTAGTATATAGGCGCGTTCATCGAGACTTAGAGAGAGCTTTTGTTGTTGTTATGAGAGAGCGTTGTTGTCTACGGAGAGCGTTTGTAATACGAGGAGAGATTCTTCATTATTGTAAAACAAGTTGTGTGTGTGCTTTAGATGACCAAGAGTCTTATAATAAAGAAGTTGCCGTAAGTTAGTCTTTCTCAATTCATAGTTTTTGTCAGACCTCTGTCTGGCTGTTAGGTTTATAACATTAGTTTAGTACCATAAATAACCAGCGTTAAGACTTTATTTACGTTCGTAATTAACTAGTAACAACAACCATTTGGAATTCACTATTTTGAAGCTTAGTACAAGTATATCATTAGCTAGCTGGTAGGAAGAGCATCATTCATATTAATTAGCTTAGCGGAAAGAAAATAAAGCTAATTCATTATAGTTAAGATCCACGTCTCTGCTCCGCACGTGGAAGGTTGCATTGATCAAACACTTTTCTTTTAAGACATAATTTTATATTGGTCTTGAAAATTATACTGTTTCTTCGAAAAGCTCTCCAACCAAGTTTTATACGCAGATTAATTTCTTCATCAATGTGACCCTAACTTTATATCTGCTGTCCAAGGTAAACGTATGTGTCTGTTATCTCCAGCTTTTCTCCATCAATCGATAAATCTTCATTTCTTGTAAAAGCATTGAACATCACTTTTGTCTTCTGAAAGTTCATTTTTAATCCTACTTCTTTACTCTTGTCAGCAAGTTCCTGGATCATACTCTGTAGCTCTGATGGGGTAGTTGCAAAAATGACTATGTCATCAGCAAAACAAAGGTGGGTTATATATCATCATCATCATCATCAACCATTATCAATCCACTGCTGGACAAAGGTCTCCCCAAGTTTCCTCCACAACGGTCTGTCTTGTGCCAGTCTCCTCCATGTCACTCCCGCATACTTTCGAATTTCATCCACCCATCTCCCATGTGGTCCATTTTTATTTTTTGTTAAAGTATTGTACATCACTTTTGTTTTCTGAAAGTTCATTTTTAATCCCACTTTTTTACTCTTGCCAGCAAGTTCCTGGAGCATACTTTGCAGTTCTGAAGGGGTAGTTGCAAAAATGACTCCGTCCTCATCAAAATGAAGGTGTGTTAAATAATCTCCATTAATCTTTATCCCTATCCCTTTATTTTCCCAGTTCAGTGATTGAAATACATTTTGCAATATGGCATTGAGGAGTAAGGGAGATATGGTGTCACCTTGTCTCACTATCTTTCCAATTTTTATTGGTGCTGTATCCTTAAATAGCCTAACCTTTGTTTTTGCATTTTCATAGATGTTATCAATATTGTTAATGTATGCATCTTCAACGTAGGATTTCAAAGCCATTGGAACTGTTGATGGTTTCACGGAATCAAAGGCCTTTTCATAATCAATCAATAAAAGCCATGCATAATGGGAATACATATATATGTCTATACAGTGGTGTGCAAAAGTATTGCATCACCTGCAAAAACGGTGAATTTTAAAGTTTAGCTCTTTGTTTAACTAACTCATTTTCATAGTTATTTCAGCATTTATATGTCATTAGATGAGAAATTTAATGGAAATTAAAAAAAAATGTCTTAGTTTTTTTCTGTAGCTGCTTCTGTTCTTAAGACACATTACAAAAATAATTATCAAGTCGAAATTATTGTGAAAAGGATCATTTATCCAGTACTTAGGTTTACAGTTTTACAGAAATAACTTTTATAATTCATAAGGAATGAAATAGCATTTAAATACAGAAATACACGGTCAAGTCACATTATTGTGACCAAAAGCTAATATCCAGAGTAACCGTCGTGTGCAGCGCTGACAGCAGCTAGACGGGCTGGGAGTGACTCAATAAGGTGCTGGAAGGTGTTCACAGGTATGTGAAGCCATGCTGACGGCAGTGCATCTGACAGCTGCTGGAGAGTGCGTGGTGGAGGATCCATAGAGCGAACAACACGATCGAGGTGGTCCCACAGATGCTCAATTGGGTTCAAGTCTGGGGAATTAGGGGCTCAGGGAAGTATTTTGAAGTCTTCGTCGTGCTCTTCCAACCACTCTCGGACATTTCTAGCTGTGTGACACGTCGCATCGTCGTTCTGGAAAGATCCCATCAGCCCCAGGGAGACAATCAGCATGTATGGGTGTACGTGGTCTGCAAGGATGGATTCATAACGAATTCGGTCCATAGTGCCTTCCACAGGTATGAGTGGACCCAGAGAATGCCACGAAAACATTCCCCCGACCATGATGCTGCCCCTACCAGCTTGTGTTCTTCCAGCAATTTTTGAAGAGTGTTTGTTCTCCGATGTTTTTCGCCTTATACGCCAACGTCCATCCATTCGATGAAGCAGAAAACGTGACTCATCTGAGAAGGCAATCCTTTGCCAATCAGCGGAGGTCCAATTCCGATATTGCCGTGCAAATGTAAACCTTTTCTGCCGATGCACCTTCGTTAGCATAGGTGCAGTGACCATCTGTCTGCATCGGAGCCCATACGCAGCGGGGTTCGCTGAAATATCGTTTTAGACGCCCTTCCGGTTGCCCTCGGATTCATTCGGCAAGTGAGTTGCTCCACTGTAGCGTGTCGATCGGCCTTCACGCACCTTCGAAACCGATGTTCACCTCTCACATCAATGGCACGTGGTGCTCCGCAGTTTCCACGTAGCTTATTCGTAATGGTGCTGTGGAGAAATTACGATACACTTTAACCACAGCAGCACACGAAATGTTCAGAAACTGCGCTGTTTCATAAATACTGCCAACCTTGACTCGAAAGCCGATAATCACCCCTTTTTACAAATCTGATAAATCGCTTTTTTTATCCATGACAGCAACGAGTGATATGTTTTCAGAGTGCCTACAGCACACCTTATATACCCTCCAAGCCAGCTCACGACACGTGTCTTCTTTCATTGGCTACGCGCTGTTGACGTCAAACGTAGGAGGTGGCCACAGTAATGTAAGTCGACTGTGTATAATGAAGAAAAATTATAAAATGTACCTAATATTTTGTTGTCCAGCCTTTAGCTTTAATCAGAGCTTTGCATCTTGCTAGCATATTTCAACAAAGTTTTGTAAAAGATTTGGTTGAAAAGTACGATTCCAACTTTGAATTATAACTTCAGCGAGTTGAATTTTGGTTGTTGGCTTCTTTTTTGATAGTTCATACGAAACTTTGAAGCACAAATTTTCAATCGGGGTTAAGTCAGGTCGGTGACTGTGGTGGGCAATCAATACTGAACATTTTTTTCCTGAAACCACTTTTCCACTACATTAAGCTCGATTGTCATCTTGAAAAATAAAACTGCCATCATAAAGCCTTCTAGATGATGGTAGCACATTGTTTTCCAATGTTTAGATGCATTTCTGGCCATCGACAATATGGAGGTTTCCAAGGCCATGTGCACATATGCAGCTCCAAACCATGACCTTCATCGGTTGCTTAACAGCAGTCACTAAGCAACTTGGTTGGCTTTCTTCATGCTTGAATCTCCTTACATAAGCACTACTCTGATTCCCATTAAGGCAAAATTCTGATTCATCACTGAAGAGAATATTTCTCCATCGCTTGGTTGTCCATGAGACAATTGAGACATGCTGTCTTGCCCACTGAAGTCTACGCTGTCTTTGATTTGCAGTTAACAATGGCTTACGCCTGCCTTTGCAGCCGTGTAAGTCATAGTGAAGCAGCCTTCTCCTAACAATATATGTACTAACAGTAACATCAGTCACTTCAGACCATCTTCAAAACAAGTCAGGTGAATTGAGCCTCTTGTCTGCCAAGCTTAGGTTTCTGAGCACTCTGTCCTGCCTAGTTGTAGTGGATCTGGGCCTTCTACTGCGACGCATATTTTTAATATCACGAGTGTCTTTTACTGTCTTCAGTAGCCTAGTAACTGTAGATTGATTACAGTCCAACCTCTCAGCGATTAGCCTTGAAGAATATCCCTCTTCATTCAGAACAACTGTTTTTACTCTGTCCGCTGTGGACAATTCCGCAGTTTTAAGAATGTACACAATTATACCGTAATGACAACAAGAAGCGGCCACTACAATGCTCTAGAAGCTCTGCGTCAACCCTTATAAAGGTTAAAGTAGGATTAGGGTTGGAGTAGGATTCGAGTAGGATTATGGTTCGCCACGGAGAAATCTCAGGTTCGATCCCAGGCAGGTACGAACGCTCGAACCACTAAATATCCGCCGTGCGTCGAATGGGCACGTTAAGCCATCGGACCCCGGGTACTGGCCGCCCGGTAATAAATAACGGCGTCTTCCTCCCCCTTTCAAACTCGCTTCCGTGTCACTTTCCTATCGGGCACTCTAGCCCAAGTCTCTTAGCTTCCCACCTCTAAAGGTTGTTTAAGACCTGGGGTCAGACACTCCCTAAAATTCTCTACATAGGATCAGATCAGATCAGGGTAGCATTGGGAAGTAGCCAATCAGGTAAAAGAATGTCTCTGATTGGCTGTAACAACTGATACGCAGCTAACGTGAATTGAATTTCAAGTAGTCGTAAAAAAGTTACTTTTTAAAAGTAGCTTGCTACAACTACTTTTTCTGAAAAGTAGCTAGCTACACTACTCTTTTTGAAAAGTAGCAAGCTGCACCAATATTTTTTTTTCAAAGTAGCGACTTTCGCTACTTTTCAGCTACTTTTTTATCTTTAGGTTTAAATAAAATGTTTCAATTCTAAGGGTGATATTTATATGCACATTCTTACATATGCCTCTGAGAGCAAAATACCAAGGCAAATATAAAGTTTCCTGGCGACTAAAATTTAAAATTCTGCTAGCTAAAACATGAAAAATCAGAATTTTTGGTCATTCGGTGAAAACATGAAGGTGAACTGAGGTAAATGAGTACAGCTTGATACACTTGAGGAAACAAACTGAAGGACATTTTTGTAACCTGAGTAGGATTCAAATGGTAGGATTCGTATTAGCCATCTTCGCACGATTGGAATACACACATATAAATAAGATCTCAGTTATTAAAAGATTTAATATTAAAAACATAAATATTAATTACTTAATATTAAAGTTTTTAATATTAAATCATATATTAATATTATTTTATTTTTATTAATTATTTAAATATTATCTGTTTAATATTAAAGATTTTAACATTAAACAAATAATATTAAAATATTTAATATTAATTATTAAAGTTTTTAATATTAAATCTTTATTAAATGAAACCTTATTTATCTGTGTGTATTCCAATCGTGCAAAGACGGCTAATACGAATCCTACCACTTTAATGTTTACTGGCACGAAGTTCGTATCTTCTACCTGAGTATGATGCTCATAATAATAATTTTTTTCTCCCGGTTTTTTTTTTTTTTTTTGGGGGCGGATATCATCTACCTGAGTATGATGCTCATAATAATAATTCTTTCTCTCCCTGCTTTTTTGGGCAGATATTATAATAATAGTTCTTTCTCTCCCTGTTTTTCTTTTGGGGTGGATATCATCTACCTGAGTATGATGCTCATAATAATAATTCTTTCTCTCCCTGCTTTTTTGGGCAGATATTATAATAATAGTTCTTTCCCTCCCTGTTTTTCTTTTGGGGTGGATATCATCTACCTGAGTATGATGCTCATAATAATAATTCTTTCTCTCCCTGTTTTTTTGGGTGGATATCATAATAATAATTCTTTCTCTCCCTTTTTTTGGACGGATATCATAATAATAATTCTTTCTCTCCCTGTTGTTTTTTTGGGCGGCTATCATAATAATAATTCTTTCTCTCCCTGTTTTTTTGGGCGGCTATCATAATAATAATTCTTTCTCTCCCTGTTTTTTTGGGCGGATATCATCTACCTGAGTATGATGCTCATAATAATAATAATTCTTTCTCTCCCTGTTTTTTTTTTGGGCGGATCGACATTAACAGGAAGCACGAACATTTTTATTTGAGGATGAAAATATAAAGAGGAGTAAAATAATATGCTTCAGAATCGTTAATACAGTAATCAGACAACTCTGAATTGCCTGTATTTACTGTTCTTCACGTAACATTAATCACAACAGGAAACGAATATTACATCGTCCTGGAGCGGGAATCGAACCCGTATCTCTCGATTTCCGTTCGAGCACGCTATCCAGTACACCACCTAGGACGACCAAGCCCCAAGTACCTGAGTCTTAAGTAAAAAAAAAACCGAACAACTAAAAAACAACAACTCCTAAATGTAAAACTCTTGATAGCTATAATAGCTTTTGTCTTAAGTTGTCCAAAGACTGATACATCGACATTGTATAATCATCTGCACAGTAAGTTAAATACCCGGTTGTTTGCAGTGACCCAATATACACTATATTGACAAAAGTCACCGGACACCTAGAAGAGAAACACAACATAGCATTTATTGACATACATTGGTACGGTGTCGATCCACCTTTGGCCTTAATGCATGCACTGACCCTTCGAGACATGCTTTAGACAAGGTTTTGGAACACAGCGATAGGTTTGCGCTTCCATTCAGTACATAATGCTGCCACTAACTGTTGCTTAGTAGTAGGCCTTGGTTCCAAACTTCTTATGCAGCGCTCTGATTCATCCCATAGGGTCTCTATGGGATTAAGATCAGGGGACTTTGCTGGCCAGTCCACACACGATTTCATTGATCTACGGTCCACGATAAATGTTCTTTACACCATGCTAAACGACGAGTAGCACTCCGAGTGGAGATGAAAGGCTTATGAGCAACCGCACGACCACGGTAACCCATGCAATGAAGTTCTCTGTGAATGGTACGTGTACATACCGATGTTCCAGCATTTCTACTTACCTGTACACCGAGGTCTTGTGCAGTACTCCGTCGATTAGCTGTAACGACTCTCCTGAGGCTTCGATGTCCTCTATCACTGATTTTCTTTGGTCTGCCGGTACGTTTTGCTGCTTCAGGCACGCCATGTGTCTTCCACTTATTCAGTACATCCAAAACATTGATCTGGGTATGTTTAAACGCCTCTCCGTTTCTCTTATGGACAACCCACTAATATAACACCCAACAATCTTTCCTTTCTCAAAGTCAGTTCTCTCCCGCCGCGACATTTTCACTCAACCTCACAGTGCGATATGATCTCGGTCAACTGCAGGCTTGTTTTTAAACCGCTTGCAGCTGTACCGCTCATTTTAACAACGTAGCGGATCCGTTCATTTGCTTTTGAAGGGATGTCCGGCCACTTTTGTCAATATAGTGTATAATAAGTAGCTGGTGTACAAAATAGGAGAGTAGAGAAGAAATATCCTGTTCCACAATAAACAAAACTCATGCGATATGCTATCCACAATAACAGATCTCGCTACGGAACTTCAAAATTCGACAGACGATTGAAATTGAAAAGTTAATCAAACCTCAAGTATTCTCACCAATCGTTCCTATTACCGGTAATTTCTCGTCATACGGATACGGAAAAAGTAAGAACGGAGTTTTTCCGTTAATACACGAAAGGAATTGCGGAAAGGTTTCTGAAATTTCAGAATTTTCCGTTAACACATCTCTAAAACGGTAATTTACCGTCAATATAAGAAAACTGCGGAAGGTTTCTGAAAAATCAGAATTTTCCCGTGGTACGAAAAATCCGTGAAATTCAGGTTTTTATCCGTCTTTTTACGGAAAAGGTTGTATCAGAAATATGCTTCGTTAGTTCACGAAATGACGGAAAGCGGCTCGTGAATTTCGGAAATTTTTTTACAGTGCAGGTAAATCTGATGTGATTAATGTTACATAAAGAACATTACATACAAGCAATTCAGAGATGTCTGATTACTGTATTAACGATTCTGACATATCTCCACGTATTGTAGAATATCTCCACGTATTCTTCCACAGAATTTAATATGCTTTATTTTTTCCTTATTCACATAGGGAAAATTAGCACAAATGTTCATACCCGGGCCGGACTCGGGCTTTAAATGTCCGGGCTTTAAAAGAGGAGCCTGTGCTCATATCTTTCTTTCTTCTTCTTTTTTTTTTTTTTTTTTTTTTTTGATTGGAGGTTTAACGATCACAGTGAGAAACTCAGTGGGCTATATAAGCAGTCGCCCGGGCCGGTCATAAATAGTGATATCACGGCTTTGGCCGGACGCGGGCTTTAACCGTGAGCAACTCAGTGGGCTATATAAGCAGTTGCCCGGGCCGGTCATAAATAGTGATATCACGGCTTTGGCCGGACGCGGGCTTTAACCGTGAGCAACTCAGTGGGCTATATAAGCAGTTGCCCGGGCCGGTCATAAATAGTGATATCACGGCTCTGGCCGGACGCGGGCTTTAACTGTGAGCAACTCAGTGGGCTATATAAGCAGTTGCCCGGGCCGGTCATAAATAGTGATATCACGGCTCTGGCCGGACGCGGGCTTTAACCGTGAGCAACTCAGTGGGCTATATAAGCAGTCGCCTGGGCCGGTCATAAATAGTGATATCACGGCTCTGGCCGGACGCGGGCTTTAACCGTGAGCAACTCAGTGGGCTATATAAGCAGTTGCCCGGGCCGGTCATAAATAGTGATATCACGGCTCTGGCCGGACGCGGGCTTCAACCGTGAGCAACTCAGTGGGCTATATAAGCAGTTGCCCGGGCCGGTCATAAATAGTGATATCACGGCTTTGGCCGGACGCGGGCTTTAACCGTGAGCAACTCAGTGGGCTATATAAGCAGTTGCCCGGGCCTGTCATAAATAGTGATATCACGGCTTTGGCCGGACGCGGGCTTTAACCGTGAGCAACTCAGTGGGCTATATAAGCAGTTGCCCGGGCCGGTCATAAATAGTGATATCACGGCTCTGGCCGGACGCGGGCTTCAACCGTGAGCAACTCAGTGGGCTATATAAGCAGTTGCCCGGGCCGGTCATAAATAGTGATATCACGGCTTTGGCCGGACGCGGGCTTTAACCGTGAGCAACTCAGTGGGCTATATAAGCAGTTGCCCGGGCCGGTCATAAATAGTGATATCACGGCTCTGGCCGGACGCGGGCTTCAACCGTGAGCAACTCAGTGGGCTATATAAGCAGTTGCCCGGGCCGGTCATAAATAGTGATATCACGGCTTTGGCCGGACGCGGGCTTTAACCGTGAGCAACTCAGTGGGCTATATAAGCAGTTGCCCGGGCCGGTCATAAATAGTGATATCACGGCTTTGGCCGGACGCGGGCTTTAACCGTGAGCAACTCAGTGGGCTATATAAGCAGTTGCCCGGGCCTGTCATAAATAGTGATATCACGGCTTTGGCCGGACGCGGGCTTTAACCGTGAGCAACTCAGTGGGCTATATAAGCAGTTGCCCGGGCCGGTCATAAATAGTGATATCACGGCTTTGGCCGGACGCGGGCTTTAACCGTGAGCAACTCAGTGGGCTATATAAGCAGTTGCCCGGGCCGGTCATAAATAGTGATATCACGGCTCTGGCCGGACGCGGGCTTTAACTGTGAGCAACTCAGTGGGCTATATAAGCAGTTGCCCGGGCATGTCATAAATAGTGATATCACGGCTCTGGCCGGACGCGGGCTTTAAATGTCCGGGCCTTAAAAGAGGATCCTGTGATTATCATATTTCTTTCTTTCTTCTTTTTTTGTTTTTTTGATTGGAGGTTTAAAGATCACAGTGAGCAACTCAGTGGGCTATATAAGCAGTCGCCTGGGCCGGTCATAAATAGTGATATCACGGCTCTGGCCGGACGCGGGCTTTAACCGTGAGCAACTCAGTGGGCTATATAAGCAGTTGCCCGGGCCGGTCATAAATAGTGATATCACGGCTCTGGCCGGACGCGGGCTTCAACCGTGAGCAACTCAGTGGGCTATATAAGCAGTTGCCCGGGCCGGTCATAAATAGTGATATCACGGCTTTGGCCGGACGCGGGCTTTAACCGTGAGCAACTCAGTGGGCTATATAAGCAGTTGCCCGGGCCTGTCATAAATAGTGATATCACGGCTTTGGCCGGACGCGGGCTTTAACCGTGAGCAACTCAGTGGGCTATATAAGCAGTTGCCCGGGCAGGTCATAAATAGTGATATCACGGCTCTGGCCGGACGCGGGCTTTAACTGTGAGCAACTCAGTGGGCTATATAAGCAGTTGCCCGGGCATGTCATAAATAGTGATATCACGGCTCTGGCCGGACGCGGGCTTTAACCGTGAGCAACTCAGTGGGCTATATAAGCAGTTGCCCGGGCCGGTCATAAATAGTGATATCACGGCTCTGGCCGGACGCAGGCTTCAACCGTGAGCAACTCAGTGGGCTATATAAGCAGTTGCCCGGGCCGGTCATAAATAGTGATATCACGGCTCTGGCCGGACGCGGGCTTTAACTGTGAGCAACTCAGTGGGCTATATAAGCAGTTGCCCGGGCATGTCATAAATAGTGATATCACGGCTCTGGCCGGACGCGGGCTTTAACTGTGAGCAACTCAGTGGGCTATATAAGCAGTTGCCCGGGCATGTCATAAATAGTGATATCACGGCTCTGGCCGGACGCGGGCTTTAACCGTGAGCAACTCAGTGGGCTATATAAGCAGTTGCCCGGGCCGGTCATAAATAGTGATATCACGGCTCTGGCCGGACGCGGGCTTCAACCGTGAGCAACTCAGTGGGCTATATAAGCAGTTGCCCGGGCCGGTCATAAATAGTGATATCACGGCTCTGGCCGGACGCGGGCTTTAACCTGTGAGCAACTCAGTGGGCTATATAAGCAGTTGCCCGGGCATGTCATAAATAGTGATATCACGGCTCTGGCCGGACGCGGGCTTTAACCGTGAGCAACTCAGTGGGCTATATAAGCAGTTGCCCGGGCATGTCATAAATAGTGATATCACGGCTCTGGCCGGACGCGGGCTTCAACCGTGAGCAACTCAGTGGGCTATATAAGCAGTTGCCCGGGCCGGTCATAAATAGTGATATCACGGCTCTGGCCGGACGCGGGCTTTAACTGTGAGCAACTCAGTGGGCTATATAAGCAGTTGCCCGGGCATGTCATAAATAGTGATATCACGGCTCTGGCCGGACGCGGGCTTCAACCGTGAGCAACTCAGTGGGCTATATAAGCAGTTGCCCGGGCCGGTCATAAATAGTGATATCACGGCTCTGGCAGGACGCGGGCTTTAACCGTGAGCAACTCAGTGATCTATATAAGCAGTCGCCCGGGTCGGTCATAAATAGTGAAATAACGGCTCTGGCCGGACTCGGGCTTTAAATGTCCGGGCCTTAAAAGAGGAGCCTGTGCTCATCATCTTTTTTTTTTCTTTTTTTTTTTTTTTTTTCGATTGGAGGTTTAACGACCACCGTGAGTAACTCAGTGGGCTATATAAGCAGTCGCCCGGGCTGGTCATAAATAGTGATTAACGGCCCACGCCAGACTCGGGCTCTGAATGTCCGGGCCTTAAAAGAAGAACCTATGCTCATCATTTTTTTTTTTTTTTTTTGATTGGAGGTTTAGCAACCACCGTGAACAACTGAATGGGCTATAAGTAGTCGCCCGTCCCTAATTTTGGGCCTTTGGTTCCAGAGAAAGGAGAGAGCCAGTGCCGTACGACATGGCTGCTGTATCCATGCCCCACCGGAATTCGGACCCGGACCCATCTCGGACGAATGATCATATACCAGCGCTTAAATCACTGCGTCACCAGGACGGCTGCTCATCATCGATGCATCTCTTGGTAGGATTACTGGTATCTGTATTAACTACTTTCCGAGGAGATAAAAGTTGCGAGCAATCTTAGTCTAGGACGACAATCACTCATGCCTTCCTATTTGGGAGGATGTTTTGGATGTTTCTGAATTATCTTTTACTACCCGGCGTGCTAAATTCACACCATCTCCCTTGTGTGGTGGCTCCATTCCGCGAGAAGTTCGTTTACGTAGGACGTCTTTCGTGGATCAGAGTCCAATCTACTCAATGGAGTCTACCAGGCCGCTGCACGAGTGCGTTCCGCATGACGCGAAAGATATCATCCGAACTCTTTAAGGGTTTCCGGTAGTGTGTTCTACTCTTTGTTTTGTTTTGCGGATTTATCTCATTCTCTCCCCATACATTAATCAGTGCTCGTCTTTATCTCCCTTATTTTATCGTCTTGATGCTTTCGCCCTTTTCCTTATTCTTTGTTTCTGTTGTGCTTTTATTTGAATCTGTGTTTGTTTATATATCTTCGGAACACTTTCCAAAGTCTGTGACTCACACTAGCAAGTGAACCAACCTTCCCACACGGATTCAGCCGACTCATCGTTTGGCTGGAGCAGTTTTTCAGTCCCTTTTGGTTTCATTCTAGCTAGATAGCAACATTCATCTTTTGTCTAATATACAGTCGGAGTCAAAACCGAACGTACACCTTCAACTTTTAAGAATTAAGTCATGGAAAATAAACGCATTTGCGAGAAATGGGATAATTTCCTTATTCAAATTATTACTTATACTTAAACAAACATCTCATGTTCAAGTACTTTACAAAATTATAAACTAAATATTTCTAAATTTTTTCTGTTGTTCTTAACTAGAAAAGTCGCGAGTCAAAAATCTCTCCAAACCTTGTCATCGTAAAACTCAACAATTAATATTTTGTTGATGTATCTTGAGCTTTTAGGGCCGCTTCTAGTCTTTCTGACATAGAATGAACTAGTTCTTTTTTGTGCTTGTAATTGCAAAAGAATTCCACACCTTTCGCAGTATATTCGAAGCGAGTCTTTGCTGCTTGTAACAGTTTCATTTATCAATTCATCCTTCATTATTCCCCATAAATGTTCGATGGGATTTAAATCCGGTGACTGTTGTGGTAGATGTAATTATTTTGGTGTATGGAAGAGGGGGCCATAGCTTCACAATTTGAGCTGTATGTTTCGGGTCATAGTTTTGCTGAAAGACCCAGGAGTTTCGTAGACCTAATTTCGTTACACGTTTGCTCAAATTCGCTTTCAGTATGTTCAAATAGCCAAAATGATTCATTTTAGAGTCTATTCTATAAAAGTAAGTTCTCCTACACCGGAGGCTGCCATACATTCCCAAGCAATTTGGGATCTTCCGCCATACTTAACGGTAGACACTAGATTCTTCGGTTGAAGTTCGGAATTTGTAGTTCGCCACATTTTTGAACAGTTTTGAGGTATGAATACCTCAAATTTACATTCATCAGTAAATAGTACATTTTCCCGACAGTCTAAAGAAGCATCTTTAAATCATTTTGCAAATAAGGAACGTTTTAGACGATTTATTTTACTTATTGCTGGCTTTTTTCTTGGAACTCCGTTACGTAATCCATGGAAATTCAATGTTCTTCTGATAGTATTTGCACTTACTGATGATCCTCTCAAATCAGATATCATGGGCAAATTTAACAGCACTAGTGTTGGGATTCTGTCTAATTGTTCAAAGTACAGCACGGCTGTCCACATTCGATAACTTCCTGAGTTGCCCCGAACTACAGCGGGTTCTAACATTTCCAGTGGAAAAATATGTTGTCGAAATACCTTGAACTGTCGTATGACTTTTCTTGAAAATTCTTCCAATTTCTCTCTGCGATTTACTTCATTTTCTTTTAACTCTATAAGGCCGCCCCGGGGGCGCAGTGGTCTAAGCATAGGCTTATGACCATTCGTCCGAGAAGGGTTCGGGTTCGAATCCAAGTGAGACATGGATGTTGTGCTTGTCTTACGGCACTGGCTCTCTCCCTTCCCTGGAACCAGTGGTCCTAAATTAGGGACGGGCGACTGTTTGTAGGCCATTGAGTTGCTCACGGTGATTGTTAAACCTTCAATCATAATAATAATAATAATAAAATAACTGTATAAGAAGTTTTCGTGTTTCCTCAGAAGTTTCTTTACGACGCGTATCTATGATAATTTACAATACATACTGTGAGGTTGTATTTTATGACTATCTTCAACAAAAACATTGCACTATTGAAATTTTCAATCCAAATCAGGAAGCGCGTGCCCATTGTATGGTTACTTTTGGTTAAAATAGATGAAAGTTTGTGCTTAGTTATTAGTCATGGGATAACAGATTGCCGTCTCAGCCCAAGAGGGATCGAAAGATCTTATGTTGTTTTAATCAGTCATTTAGATTATTTTCACCACTGTTGGTGTGTACAGGAACATCAATTCTTCTTTTTTAACTTTTATAGTTATTTTAATCGTGCATGAGACGACAATCTTTTATCCCATGGTCACTTTTGATTCATAGATTTCTGCCTTTCGTGACAAATACGCAAGCAACGCATTTTCATATCGCAACATTATCCTGCTGAAAGAAGACACAACCAAAGGGAAATGCAGTTGCTATGAAAGAATGTACCTGGTGTGTAATAATGTTTAGGTTAGTAGTAGACGTCATAGTTTCTTGTACATTAATGACTGGACCCAGGGTTTTACAGTGGAAAGTTTCCCGAAGAATTACATTTCCTGAACCGGCTTGTTTTCATCCCACGGTGCATCCCGGTGCTAACATTTCCCCAGGTAAACAACGCGCACGCCCTCGGCCGTCCCTATGGTACAACAGGAAAAGAGATTCATCGGACCAGACGAACATTTTCCATTCATTCAAGGTCTAGTTTTGATGCTCGCGTGCCCATTGTGGTCGCTTTTGACAGTAAACCGAGGTTAGCATGGGCACTTGGAGAGGCCTGCGCAACTCCATTTTCAGCAGGGTTCGATGTACTGTGTGTTGTGACTCATTACTCTGATCTTTTTTTCTTTTTACACTGTTGGCACCCACTGCAAGGTATAGCCCCCAGTCGTTTGCAACTTCCTCGTTCCTTAGCGTCAGCCCACCATTTAGCACCTCTAAATTTCTGAAGGTCATCTCTCCACCACGTTCTCTGGCACCCTCTTCATCTCCTTCCATCTCTCGGTTGCCATTCTTTTACTATTTTTATAATATCTATTATTCCTGTTCTTTCTCTTATAATTCCATTTCTAACTCTATCTCTTCTTGCCATATATTAATATATTCCTAACATTTTTCTCTCTAACTTTCTTACCGATACTCTTAATTTTTAACATTGCCGCTCTGTGATATTCCATGTTTCACTTCCATAAGTAAACACGTGGTTAATACATGCATTGAAGATTTTTCTTTTTAAACACAATGGAAGATCGCCGGTTAAATAGTCTTTAAGTATCCAAAAGGCTCTTTTACCTTGGATAATTCTTCTATTGATTTCTCTTTCTTGTCTTTCTTTAAAACTGATTACTTGACTTAAAGAAATCTATTCATCTACTTTTTCGATTTCTTTTCTTTCTATCAAAATCTTTTCTGTATTGTTCATATATTTAGTTTTTTGCTTTGTTTATTGTCAGACCTTTTCTAAGACTTTCCATCCATAAATCCTCTATCATATTTTGCATTTCATTATTGCTAGTTGTAATGATGATTATGTCATCAGCAAATTTTGAGTGATTTAGGTATCTTCCATTTATGTTTAATCCGTTTTCATCCCAGTTTAAATTTCTAAAAATATCTTCCAATACAGAGTTATATAATTTTCGAGAGAGTGGGTCTCCTTGTCTAACACCTCTCTGTATCTTGAAAACCGAGCCTAAGTTCTCTAACTTTATTGTTGCTGTAGCCTTGCTATATATGTATTTTATTTATTAAACTAACATATTTTCTTTCCAGTGTTTGTCTTTTTATTGAAGAACCCATATCCATTTAATTGGTACAGTCTACACAAATGAAGTGAACTTCTTTCTGGTATTCATTTGTTTTTTCTGTTAATTGGTTAACTGTATGTAGATGGTCTATTGTAGTAACCAGACCAAAAACCCGACTGTTCTGCCGATTGTGCATCTTCTAATTTTGAATTAATCTTTTTAATATTATTTTTGTGAAAAGTTTATACACTTGTGACAAATTGCCTATAGGTCTATAGTTGCTAGTATCATCTTTGTTTCCTTTTTTTACTCCCCACAACAGCATTCATATTTCCCCTGCATGATGCGCCACAGTATCCCTTTTGTTGGCTCGTACCATACGGGATCGCCTTCATTCACCTCTAGCATCGACGAGCCGTGATCGGCCCACACCTCGGCGGCGGTTCGTGGTGTTTCCCTCCTTGGGCCACTTTTTTGAAGGTACTAACCACGTCTGATCGTGAGCACCCCACAAGACATGGCGGTTCGTGGTGTTTTCCTCCTTGGACCACTTTTTTGAGGGTACTAACCACGTCTGATCGTGAGCACCCCACAAAACATGGCGGTTCGTGGTGTTTCCCTCCTTGGACCACTTTTTTGAAGGTACTAACCACGTCTGATCGTTAGCACCCCACAAGACATGGCGGTTCGTGGTGTTCCCCTCCTTGGCCCACTTTCTTGAAGGTACTAACCGCGTCTGATCGTTAGCACCCCACAAGACATGGCGGTTCGTGGTGTTTCCCTCCTTGGACCACTTTTTTTGAAGGTACTAACCACGTCTGCTCGTGAGCACCCCCCAAGACATGGCGGTTCGTGGTGTTTCCCTCCTTGGACCACTTTTTTGAAGGTACTAACCACGTCTGATCGTTAGCACCCCACAAGACAGGCCGTCTCGGAAATTCTTTGACACAGACGTCCGACCATTACAATTTGGGCTTCGTCAAGGTCCGCTACCTTTCCCGTGTGAAGAACAAGAATAACGCTGATTAACAGAGCCCGGTATCAAGTATTACTTATACTGGTTCATGACCACCACACGCCCCGTTCTTTACCTCACAGAGCAGGAGACTCAGAGGTTAATCTTCCATAGAGACTCATGGCAAAAGTTTGGCCCCAAAGATCTCAATAGAACAGCGCGCCAGTGGACGGACATGGAACTAAAACGTCGAACCTATAACGAAGTAAATTTCTCCGTCATTTTTGTCCACGCCGGGCATCGAACCCGGGTCTCCTCATTCCGGAATAAATCTCTCTCCCAACTGAGCTACGTGGACGTATGCTCTCGCTGCTATCTGCCTTTATCTCATGTGTGTCCTGCGGGTAGGCACGTCCCTCCCCCTAAAGAGGGACGGGGGCATGGTGCGACGGGTCAGCCGGGACCATGTGTCGCTGTAGGCAGTCATCCCATGAAGAACTTGCATTTGAGAAATCCTAGTCAATTTGGTGTGTGGAACGCAACATCACACACATTTATTTTTCTAAGCGCTGAAGAAGGGATTCTCTTATTTTTCCTATCTCGCGGTGTGGAAAGAACATCACACCAATGCGAGAAATCTAACAGCCGGGAAGTTCGGGTGCCAATATGACGAAGTAAATTTCTCCGTCCTTTTTGTCCACGCCGGACATCTAAACCGGGTCTCCTCACTCCGGAGTAAGTCGCTCTCCCAACTGAGCTACTAGGACGTATGCTCTCGCTACTATCTGCCTTTATCCCATGTGCGTCCTGCGGTGCAGGCACGTCACAAACCGTAACCGCCTTTTTTTTTTCAAGCGTTTACAACTCAGATCAGATCATATGTAGAGGATTTTAGGAAGGGGTGTCTGACCCCAGGTGTTAAACAACCCTTAGAAATAGGAAGCTAGGAGATTTGGGCTAGAGTGCCCGATAGGAAAGTCACACGGAAGAGAGGTAGAAAGGGGGAGGAAGACGCCCTTATTTATTACCGGGGGCCAGTACCCTGGATCCGACGGCTTAACGTGACAATCCGACGCACGGCGGATATTTAGTGGTTCGTACCTGCGTGGGATCGAACCTGAGGTTTCTCCGTGGCAGTCACGAACGTTGGCCACTAGTCCATCTGCGGTCCCGAGTTTACAAGTCTTTCCGCGGTGCTACTTATATAGCCACTGGTACCGAATCATGTGACAGACACTATTGTAGTTTGATGTCTGACCACTGGGATGCTGTTTTAAACACGAGAGTTGGACTTGGACCTCTGTCTCTCTCCTCAGTGGTTTACCTGCAGTTTCTTCGATTTGCATAAAGACGCGCTGCGCTGGTCGTAATGTTTTAGCTCTTCGGCGTATATGGCCCACCCTGGAATTTTTGTGGATGCCCCTTAAGAATTATCTGAAGCAAATGTCTTCTTGATCATACCCTCCGGAATGCTTTTGTTACTGGAGACAAGGCTTTGACCTTTTGTTGATTTTCGATACGAATCACAAGTAAGACATTTATGTTGCATTCGTTCTAGTTGTTCTCTTCCCAGCAAACACTAGCCCTAAATAAGGGACGGGAGTTGTACCTTAATTTAAACGCTCACGGAGGCAATTAAACACTAAGAATAATTGAACGTGAGGTAGAAAGAAATACTGATTGATTCGCTGATTAATTAATTAACCGCAAAATCTTCTTATCAGCAAAAATTCCATGCACTGAGCATTAAGCCCGAAATTTAAATATACCAAGTGAATTTGTTTTAATACTTTAGTGACGTGTTGCTTTCCCCTGGGGTAAATGAAATGTGTTATGAAGATAACCGCAAAGCACCATTAAAACCCTGACTGCTATAAGAAATCTCAATAGTAATCCAGGTTGACCTCTTTGCAGATATGATGGTGACACCTACAAACACACATCCATTCTGTTCTGGAAGTCAAGCATGACTCATATTCGGCTGCCCGCATATCTTCCCCAGCAAGCAATGATCAACAACGTTTACATAATTAATTTTGATGTTTGTGGAAGCCCACGGTTCGAAAAATATTTTCCGAAAATAGATTAATAATTCCAATGAAGACAATGAGCACGAAAAAAATCAAAGATCTCAAAACATCTTTTTATTTGCCTAACGGAGAAAGTATTCTATATTTGGCATTTTGTAAAAAAACCTTTACTTTCGTTTTTTTTTTTTTTTGTTCTTAGTAGAAACAAAAACGAAGAACAAGATTCATTCTATTCAATATTCACTGAGTGATCAATTTAATAGGACAAGTAGACCATTTTATGGAAATAAAATGACACATCATCGTTGTCGTCACGTTACTATGAGTATGTAATATAGTGAACAGGAACTCTGTCAGTTGTACTTCGAAATACAATAATGAAGATCGAATAGGAAACCGACATGATCTAACAGACTGAGAGCGTGGGAGCACAGTGGAAGCTCAGAGGACTGGTTACGCTATCGACAAAACTGCCGCAATTGTGGCATGTGAAAGAGAGACAGTAGTAAGAGTTGTGACGTACCTGCCAGCAGGACGCACACGACATAAAGGCAGATAGGAATCAGAATAAACGTCTGCGTAGCTCAGTTGGTAGAGCGACTTGTTCCGGAATAAGCGGACTCGGGTTCGAATCCCGGCATAGATCAAAAATGACGGAGAAATTTACTTCGTTATAATGGCGCCCGAACTATCCGGATGACCCGACCGTTCAAAATCTCGTAATGGCGTGATGTTATTTCCACACCGCGAGATAGGAAAAATAAGAGAATCCCTTCTTCAGCGCTTCGAAAAATAAATGTGTGTGACGTTGCATTCCACACACTAGATTGACTGGGAGTTCTCAAGTGCACGTTCTACAGTGGATGGCTGCCTTCAACGATTCATGGTCACGGCTGACCCCCGGCCCTCTTTCGGGGGGGGGGGAGATGTGACGTACCTGCCAGCAGGACGCACACGACATAAAGGCACATAGCAATCAGAACAAACGGCTGAGTTGGTAGAGCGACTTGTTCCGGAATAAGCGGACTCGGGTTCGAATCCCGGCGTAGACCAAAAATGACGGAGAAATTTACTTCGTTATAGAGTATACAGAGAGTGATTCATGCAGCATAAAACAAACAGTTATGTACTGATGAGCTATTCCATGATGGCCACCCCCAAGCCTAGAGAAATGATCGCGCCCAGAGACCGAACGGTGGCGCAGGTGAAGTTCACAGAGCAGAATATAATACGTATATACAACCCGAGGACCGGCTTTCGGTTAATAGAGTGTTCGGAGTCAGCATGGGAAAAGCTGCCAACTCTTCAGATTTTGATAAAGGACAAATTGTGATGGAACGGCGCCTCGGAACTACGATCTCGGAAACGGCGCGGCTTGTGGGTTGTTCACGTGTCGCTGTAGGGAGTACGAATCAAAAGTGGTGTATAACGAAGTAAATTTCTCCGTCATTTTTATCCGCGCCGGGGTTCGAACCCGGATCCCCTCATTCCGGAATAAGTCACTCTACCAATTGAGCTACGCGGACGTTTTATTCTGATTCCTATCTGCCTTTATGTCGTGTGCGTCCTTCTGGCAGGTACGTCACATCTCCTGGTACGTTACAGGTGCACAGATGGCCAAACGACGAACCGTCGTCCAATAGTGTGTCGTCCATAGCTCATTGTTGCCCGGGAGGAGCGGAGACTGTCGCGCATTGTTCTGGCGAACGCTGGACCACAGTGCGACAAATCACCCGCAGCTACAACAGTGGTGATCAAGGCAAGGTCTCACAACACACAGTTTATTGCAGCTTTCTTCGCATGGGCCTACGTAGCAAAAGACCAACCGGATTCCCATGCTCATTGCACGTCATCACCAACAGTGCATGAAATGTGCCCAAGATCATCGAGATTGGACCGTGGATGATTGGAAGAAAGTGGCCTGATCTGACGAATCAAGATTCCTCTGCATCACGTAGATGGCCGAGCGCAGATACGCCGAATACCAACGGAGGCTACCGTACCTGCATGCACTGTTGGGCGGAAACAGGCCGGCGGCGGCGGTGTTATGCTCTAGGCGAAGTTTTCTTGGGATACTTTAGGCCCCATTATCCCAATAACACAATCCCTGACGGCTGTCAGGTATCTGAACATCGTTCCAGACCAGGTTCACCCATTGATGGCAACTGTGTTCCCTGCGGGTGATGGCCATTACCAACAAGATGATGCTACATGCCACACTTCCAGAATCGTCAGGGAGTAGTTCGATGAACATGCTGGAGATTTTCTGTTAATGCCCTGACCTCCGAATTCACCTGACATGAACCCAATCGAACATTTGTGGTTCGACTTGGAGAAACGGGTTTGCGCTAAATCATTAACACCCCGAAATGTACAGGAACTGGAGGACCGGCTGTTGGCATTATAGTACCAGATACCCCAGGATACCTATCGCCATCTCATCGAATCGATGCCTCACCGAGAGGCCGCTGTTTTGTGTGCTAAAGGAGGTCCTACAGCTTATTAGGTAGGTGGTCATAATATAATGGCTCACCGGTGTATGTGCAAAGCCCATTGGATCGTCATACGCGTGTCATCATGCAGTCATGCGTTATTTCACATACCCATCACAGCCTGTTATACCTCCTGTAAAAGTCTCAGACCATATGTTTCATTCGCCTTGTTACTACGATGTAAAGATCTCTTGCAACTTAACCTTTGCACATGAGTAGTATAATCAGTAAATGCTCTCGATTCGGGTTTCACTTCAATGTCCTTCGTCACCCCTACAACTTGTTAAGGGTCAACAGAAAAGATCGCACAGTGAAAACATTTCATTAAAAAATTTTATAGTTGAATTTTTCAACTGTAGGAGAATAGGGGCACGGATGGTGGTAATGGGAAGAAAGGCATTGTAAGATGGTAACATTTCCCTATAAAAAATACTGCGCACATTGTGAATTTTAAATAAAGCACAGGCTTCCCTCTATAGGTCTCATATGCATTTTCTGTTTGGTTTATTGTCGTCCCGTTCTTAGCACGTCTTTCGTAAAAACAAGATCGTGCTTATGCTATCGGTTTGTCCATCCGTCCGTCTGTTCGTTCGTCTGTAGACACCATATCTCTGCAACTATTAGTCCGATTTGAAAAATTCTGTTTGCTTGGGAAGCTTGAAATATGCGAATGAGGATCCTTCATTTCGTTTTTTTTACGATGTACATTTTCGTCGCTAGAGGGCGTAAATGCAGATGATGTCGAATTCAAAATACATTTTATTCTATATATTTGCTTCTAAACGTCCGATTAAAAAAATTCTTGTATCCCTCGATTCCATTTATGTCGAAAAGTATTTTAGGTATAGTCACTTTTCCAAGTTACGCATAGATTTTCCTCTAGGGGGCGTAAAAGTAAATTACGTTTCCCCCGATATCTCTTCTTCTAAAACTCCGATTTGAAAAATTTTTTCTTCAGCGGATACATCTCCTGATAGAAAATCTTTTGCATATAATTTCTAATTTTTGGTAAAGAATGCCTTGGGCACCAGGGGGCGTAAGAGTTAACTTTTTGCTTCTGATGTATTTGCCATAAACTCTGAGCTTCTAAAATCTCCATTGAAAAATTCTTTCGTGGACAGATGCCACCACGTCGATAAACCTGTTCGGAATATTTTCTTCTTAAAATATTGCATGGTTTCTCCGCCAGTGGGCGTAGATGCATATCTTATTTTTGCTAATATCTCTACTTATAATGGTCCGATTTAAAAACTTCTTTCTTTATTGATAGAGTTTCCGGTGTGACATGCTTTTCATAAAATTTCAAAATTTTCAAGTAATTCATAGACTTTCCGCTATGGGGCGTAAAGGTAAATTGCGTTTCCTCCGATATCTTTGCTTCTAAAACTCCAATTTGAAAAATTCTTCCTGTATCGCATACAGCTCCTATTGGAAAATGCTTTTCATATAATTTCTAATATTTGGTAAAGAATGGTTTGGCCACCAAAGGGCATAAGGGTTAATTTCTGCTTCTGATGTATTTGCAGCAAAATCTGAGCTCCTGAAAATTCGACTGAATTTTTTTTTTCTTGGACCAATATCGCTCACATCGAAAAACCTTTTGAGAATACTTTCTCCCTAAAGTAATGCATGGTTTTCCCGCCAGGGGCCGTAGATGCATATCTTATAGTTGTCCATATCTCTGCTTCGAAGAGTCCGATTTGAAACAAATTCTTTGTTGGAGAGCGTTTCCGCTGCGAAATGTTTCTCATATAAATTCAAATTTTTTCTTAACGCACAAATCTGCAACCAGAGGGCGTAAGCTCACGATTCCGTTTACAACAATATCTGCGCAATTAAAAACCCGATTGAAAACTTCTTTCTTCCGTGAGATACTATTGTATTCCATACCAGTTCTATTGACTTTGAATAGCTTTGATAAATTTAATTTTGTGTCAGAATGGATTCAAAAGACGTGCTCATTAAACTCGTTCCAGACCAGGTTCACGTTCCAGACCAGGTTCAAACATCGTTCCAGACCAGGTTCACCCATTGATGGCAACTGTGTTCCCTGCGGGTGATGGCCATTACCAACAAGATGATGCTACATGCCACACTTCCAGAATCGTCAGGGAGTAGTTCGATGAACATGCTGGAGATTTTCTGTTAATGCCCTGACCTCCGAATTCACCTGACATGAACCCAATCGAACATTTGTGGTTCGACTTGGAGAAACGGGTTTGCGCTAAATCATTAACACCCCGAAATGTACAGGAACTGGAGGACCGGCTGTTGGCATTATAGTACCAGATACCCCAGGATACCTATCGCCATCTCATCGAATCGATGCCTCACCGAGAGGCCGCTGTTTTGTGTGCTAAAGGAGGTCCTACAGCTTATTAGGTAGGTGGTCATAATATAATGGCTCACCGGTGTATGTGCAAAGCCCATTGGATCGTCATACGCGTGTCATCATGCAGTCATGCGTTATTTCACATACCCATCACAGCCTGTTATACCTCCTGTAAAAGTCTCAGACCATATGTTTCCTTCGCCTTGTTACTACGATGTAAAGATCTCTTGCAACTTAACCTTTGCACATGAGTAGTATAATCAGTAAATGCTCTCGATTCGGGTTTCACTTCAATGTCCTTCGTCACCCCTACAACTTGTTAAGGGTCAACAGAAAAGATCGCACAGTGAAAACATTTCATTAAAAAATTTTATAGTTGAATTTTTCAACTGTAGGAGAATAGGGGCACGGATGGTGGTAATGGGAAGAAAGGCATTGTAAGATGGTAACATTTCCCTATAAAAAATACTGCGCACATTGTGAATTTTAAATAAAGCACAGGCTTCCCTCTATAGGTCTCATATGCATTTTCTGTTTGGTTTATTGTCGTCCCGTTCTTAGCACGTCTTTCGTAAAAACAAGATCGTGCTTATGCTATCGGTTTGTCCATCCGTCCGTCTGTTCGTTCGTCTGTAGACACCATATCTCTGCAACTATTAGTCCGATTTGAAAAATTCTGTTTGCTTGGGAAGCTTGAAATATGCGAATGAGGATCCTTCATTTCGTTTTTTTTACGATGTACATTTTCGTCGCTAGAGGGCGTAAATGCAGATGATGTCGAATTCAAAATACATTTTATTCTATATATTTGCTTCTAAACGTCCGATTAAAAAAATTCTTGTATCCCTCGATTCCATTTATGTCGAAAAGTATTTTAGGTATAGTCACTTTTCCAAGTTACGCATAGATTTTCCTCTAGGGGGCGTAAAAGTAAATTACGTTTCCCCCGATATCTCTTCTTCTAAAACTCCGATTTGAAAAATTTTTTCTTCAGCGGATACATCTCCTGATAGAAAATCTTTTGCATATAATTTCTAATTTTTGGTAAAGAATGCCTTGGGCACCAGGGGGCGTAAGAGTTAACTTTTTGCTTCTGATGTATTTGCCATAAACTCTGAGCTTCTAAAATCTCCATTGAAAAATTCTTTCGTGGACAGATGCCACCACGTCGATAAACCTGTTCGGAATATTTTCTTCTTAAAATATTGCATGGTTTCTCCGCCAGTGGGCGTAGATGCATATCTTATTTTTGCTAATATCTCTACTTATAATGGTCCGATTTAAAAACTTCTTTCTTTATTGATAGAGTTTCCGGTGTGACATGCTTTTCATAAAATTTCAAAATTTTCAAGTAATTCATAGACTTTCCGCTATGGGGCGTAAAGGTAAATTGCGTTTCCTCCGATATCTTTGCTTCTAAAACTCCAATTTGAAAAATTCTTCCTGTATCGCATACAGCTCCTATTGGAAAATGCTTTTCATATAATTTCTAATATTTGGTAAAGAATGGTTTGGCCACCAAAGGGCATAAGGGTTAATTTCTGCTTCTGATGTATTTGCAGCAAAATCTGAGCTCCTGAAAATTCGACTGAATTTTTTTTTTCTTGGACCAATATCGCTCACATCGAAAAACCTTTTGAGAATACTTTCTCCCTAAAGTAATGCATGGTTTTCCCGCCAGGGGCCGTAGATGCATATCTTATAGTTGTCCATATCTCTGCTTCGAAGAGTCCGATTTGAAACAAATTCTTTGTTGGAGAGCGTTTCCGCTGCGAAATGTTTCTCATATAAATTCAAATTTTTCTTAACGCACAAATCTGCAACCAGAGGGCGTAAGCTCACGATTCCGTTTACAACAATATCTGCGCAATTAAAAACCCGATTGAAAACTTCTTTCTTCCGTGAGATACTATTGTATTCCATACCAGTTCTATTGACTTTGAATAGCTTTGATAAATTTAGTTTTGTGTCAGAATGGATTCAAAAGACGTGCTCATTAAACTCGAAAATTCAGTGTCATCTTTCTTGTTTCCTTTTCGTGCCACAAAAAATTCAAAAAGGCGTTCTCATCACGCATGTGACGTATACCTATAATCTAGCCTTCCTTTTGAGCTCCTGTGTTCTTACGTAAATTTCGTTTATTCTCGTCATATATTTTTCTGACTTAACGCAATATGTTCGCCGGATCTCTGTTATGAATGGTTCTCTTAGTCTCATCCCACAGGTGTGGCATGGATTCAACAAGATATCGTTCTACAGGTATGTTCAGCCAAGCGGATGTGATGGCCTCCGTCAATTGCCGAGTGTCCGCTGGATCTCTGTTACGAATTGCGCACTCAATCTCATCCCACAGGTGTGGCATGGATTCAACGAGATATCGATCTACAGGTATGTTCAGCCAAGCGGACGTGATGGCCTCCGTCAATTGCCGAGTGTTCGCTGCATCTATGTTACGAATGGCTCTCTCAATTTCATCCCACAGGTGTGGCATGGATTCAACGAGATCTCGTTCTACAGGTATATTCAGCCAAGCGAATGTGATGGCCTCCATCAATTTCCCAATGTTCGATGGATCTCAGTTACGAATGGCTCTCTCAATCTCATCCGACAGGTGTGATGAGATTGAGAGAGCCATTCGTAACTGAGATCCATGGATTCAACGAGATCTCGTTCTACAGGTATGTTCAGGTAAGCGGATGTGATGGTCTCCGTCAAGTGCCGAATGTTCGTTGGATCTCTATTACGAATAGCTCTCTTAATCTCATCCCTCAGGTGTGGCATGGATTTAATAAGATATCGTTCTACAGGTATATTTAGCCAAGCGGATGTGATGTGCCTCCGTCAATTGGCGAGTGTTCGGTGGATCTCTGTTACGAATGACTTTCTAAATCTCATCCCACAGGTGTTCAATTGGGTTACGTTCTGAAGACTATGGTGACAAAAGATTTGAAGACATTGCCGTGCCCCTGGAACCACTGTGGGACGATCCAAGCCGTGGGCCATGTCCCAATATCCTGCTAGAAGTAATCTTCTCCATTAGGAAATGCATGCATATTCCTGGTCCGCAGTGATGTTAAGATATCTCGTGGCATCCAAATGCTATTCCAGAGGTATTAAGTAACCCAATGCCCGTCATTAAAACAGACCTTAGGCCATCACACTGCCACTACCGGTTTGTACAGTTAACGTTAGGCAGCTGGGATGCATCGATTCATGCTGTTGAGATATTTTGGCCCGTCCATCAGCGTGTATTGACTGAAAAGCGGATATTCATCGGAGAGGGCGAGCTTTTACCAATCCTCAAAGTCCAGTTTTGGTGCTTCCGTACCCAATGCAGACCAATTTGTCAGTTTTCAGCAGAAAGGAGTAGTACACGATAGGAACGTCTCCTGTTATAGCCCATTCCCACCAATGTATATCGGGCTGTGTATGCTGGAATTCTCCTCTCGATGCATTGTTGTTTTACTGTGCGGTTTTGCAATGGAGCCAGTCTGTTACCTCTTACAATCATCTCCAGTCACCGTTGCCCTCGAACATCGGCGAGTCCTTTCCACTCACAGGGAGACTACTGACTGCTTGCTTTGTTATTTGTACACCACACATAAATCTCCTCTCGATACCGATGTTGTTTTACTGCGCGGATATGCAATTAAGCCAGTCTGTTACCTCTTACTATCCTCTCCAGTCACCGTTGCCCTCGAACATCGATTAGTCCTTTCCGCTCACAAGGAGAATGCTGACGGCTTGCTTCGTTGTTTGTACACCACACATGGTACAACTTCGATACAGATGTTCTTGCATAGCCGAGAAGGTTCGCCGCTTCTAAGATTCTTGCATCTGTCCACCTGTTATAGCCCAATAGCGTTAACGTACGTCTGTCTGTGTATGCTGAAAGTCTCCTCTCGATACCGTTGTTGTTTCACTGTGCAGTTATGCAATGAAGCCAGTCTGTTACCTCTTACAATCCTCTCCAGTGACCTTTGCCCTCGGACATCGACGAGCCCTTTCCGCTCGCAAGGAGTCTGTTGACTGCTTGCTTTGTTGTTTGTACACCACACATGTTACAACTTCGATACAGATGTTCTTGCACAGCCGAGAAGGTTCGTCGCGTGTAAGATTCTTGCATCTGTTCACCTAGCCGCCACTCTCATGCCTCTTTTAAAGCCGCTCAAATCCCAAGTCTTTCCCATAATACCGCTATCTAAGCTTCATACCCGTCTAAATCCTCTGCAGTGAGCTGTTTAAAATCAATCCGAACGTCATGGTTGCGTACGTAAGTGAGGATGGCCCGGGTCTGATTATTATTGGAGGTTGTTATAATTTGCTGCTTCAGTGTGCACACACACACACACACACACACAGATGCATATTTCGCTTCGTTGTGTGCCAGAAATATCAAATAAACTGCATTATTGTCTGCTAAGCATGAAGAAGCAATAACGGCTGTCTTTTCCCACTTTCATTTAATGCAATTATTTTCTTATTACAGGTAGCACAATCTTAAGTGATTTGTTTCCAAGCCTATCAACTACGAGATGTACGGGACACAACAGGAACCTGACAACTTTTCTTCTGTACTCCAGGAATCATCCAACGGACCACCATGTGCTGGTTACTGGGGACAAAGCAAAGTTGGAAAATTCAGAATTCCATCCTGAGATTCCCACAAAAATAATCATTCACGGATTTTTGGACAACCTACAAATCAGTGACTGGATGATAGTAAGGGCATTTTGTTCTTAAAAGCAGTAGTTCTCCCTATTATAAACCATATTGATGCGTCCATCAAAAAGCTATGCCAGTCTGCTTCATAATCAGAAAATGCCATTGTAAATGTGACGCTTGTTTATTAAGCAGCGGATTGATAAGAGATTTGTCGTTAAGGTCATAGCCAATGAGAATAAACTGAGGCTCGCCTGCAACAAATTCTGGGGTGCGAGGTCGTGGCCAGTGAGGTTTAAACGGGGCCACGTCTACAGTCTACAGTCCGTCCCATATACACTTCTGGCCACCCGAAATGCTACACCAAGAAGGACACAAAGCCAGATTTACTGGACACATAACAACAGATACAAAGATAAAACGATTGAGCTTACAGGCCCGTGCGACTTGCGGAACACGCAGACATCAACAGTTCGTGTGGCCCCCATGGCTGGAAATAACGGCCGCTACACGCCGCGGTATCGAACGAAAGAGGCTTGGATGTGGGCTTGGGGTATATCGGTCCAGGCTGCTTCCACACGTTGCCACAGTTCATCAGGCGTAGCCACGGGTGGTGCTTGCCGGGCCACTCGGTTGCCGATCAGCGACCAGATGTGCTCGATGGGCGACATATCGGGAGAACAGGTCGGCCAAGGCAGCAGTGACACTTGGTGGACCGTGAAGAATTGTTGCGCGAAGCGTGCCACGTGCGGGCGCGCATTATCCTGTTGAAACTTGGCCGCTGGCAGGTTCTGCTGGTAAGGGAGGACTACAGGCTCCAAAACGTCGGAGATGGTGCGGTGGCTGTTGAGTGTACCGGCGATGCGTACCAGAGGGGTGTGGGTGTCATATCCAATTGCGCCCCAAACCATAACGCCAGGCGACGGACCGGTATGGCGATTCATAATGCTGGCGTCATACAGTCTCTCGCCGCGGTGCCGCCACACGCGGATCCGACCATCGTGGTGTTGCAGGCAGAAGCGGGATTCGTCGGAGAAAACTGCCACAACGTAAAACTGCCACAACGTAGGAAGCGCATGGTCATCCAAAATGGTGCAGTAGGTCTCGGCGTTGAGTCTACCAGGAATTGCGACCAAGGATCCCGTGCCATACCAGGAGAAACACCCCCATAGCATAATTCCACCGCCGCCGAACTTCACAGTTGGCACAATACATTCCGGCAGGAGGCGTTCTCCCGGCAGACGCCAAACACAGACCCTGCCATCCGAACGGTAGTGGGTGAACCTAGATTTGTAGCTCCAGAGAACCTATTTCCACTGTTCAACGGTCCACTGTCGACGTTCTTTGCACCACGTTAGCCGAGCAGTGCTATAAGACTTGGTGATCAAAGACTTGTGGGCGGCAGCACGTCCATGATAACCGAGCAGATGGGCTTCCTTACGGATGGTATTCATCGAAAGAACACTCTCGGATGCCTGTTGAAACTCCTCGCGGATGTGGCCCATCAATTTGGTGCGGTTCTTCCGAATTTCTCTGGCCAGCACCCGTCGGTCTCTAACTCCCAGTTTTGTGGGTCTGCCGGGTCAGGGCACATTCCGACAGTCACCTCTCATCTTCCACTTGCCAATCACGTAGGCCACTGTCGATTTTGGGTACTTCAACTCGCTGGATATGTCACGTATGGATCGGCCATTTCTGTGATACCCGACGATTACACCTTTCTCGAAATCAGAGAGCTCCGAACTGCGTGGCATCTTGCATGCGACTGGTTGCGTTGTTTTTTCCCACACGATATTTAACGGCGGCGGCCGTGACGTGCATCAGGACCGCAGATATCGTAGATTGCAGGGGTGTCCAATTACTTGTTGGTAGATAGTGTATTTAAGATTGCTGCTCGTCAGTAGTATTGATCACAATGGGAAAAACAAAAGGTCTTTCGGAGTTCGATAAAGGGTTTACTGTGGTGTTCGTCTGACTGGAGCGACGATTTTGAAAACTGACTCGTTTCTCAATAGGTGAGTTATCCCGGGTCTTTAATCAGTGGATAAATAACCCACATTGCTTGTCTAAGCTTAAGGTGGAGATAAAGGCATGTACAATGCAGCTTTCTGCTCATAGATGACGCTGAAAATCGCGCCGTTTTTGCGACTCCTTCTTGGGGGGGGGGGGGGGGGGGCTAGTTTTGTGAGTGAATTTTGTGGTCCTTCCCTTCTCAGATGGGGATTTCTGAATAAGCTGCTGTCAGCATCTTAGATTAATTACCAGTATCTGATTTACATAAGCTTGCATGTAAAAAAGCCAATAAACTGTAATGTATGTGATTTAAATAATTACTGACATCCTAAAAAAGTCTGTAACAGCTCAGTTACTATTATCTGTATGAAAACTTTTAATATTCACGAAAAAAGGTAAGGAAAACCACGTTTTTAGTACTTGACGTACGCAGAGCGCCACCTATTAATGGTATTCAACACTTCACCAACACGCGGAAATTTAATTTTAAAATATTCCTAATAATTGTTTTCTCAAATTTGCAAGCCACTGACTATAGTTCAGTGTCTTCTTCCTCCGTGTGCCAATTTTCACGAGTCAGGAAGCATTTCTTGTATGTGAACTTATGTAACTCAATTTTCACCATTGCAAGTATAGCGGCGCATTTTCACTTGACCTCCACTTTAAGGCATAACTGTGGCGCGACGACAATCGGTCAACAACGAGATCGCCGTCGTCTAAAAAGGTTTGTACGGAGAAATAGGTTTCATGTGTGCTGGAATTGACCAACGAATTCAATGAAGGCTGTTTCCGGCCCATATCTCAGCGAACTATGCGTAGGGAATTGAAGAGGATTGGTATTGACAGTCCTGTACGGAAACCACTAATTGCTTCGAGGAATTGGAATGTTCGTCTACAATGGTGTCAGGAACAACATGGCTGGAATACTGGAAACAGGTCATGTGATCCGACGAGTCCTGATACACCTTGTTCTGTACCAACGATAGGCATAGAGTTTGGCGGGATCTCCATGAAGCAATGGACCCAGCTTCTGTAAACAAACAGAACTCAAGATTATGGAGGTGGTGTCATGGTGTGGGACACGTTCTGTTGGTACGGAGCGGGTTTCCTGATATTGGTGGAACATCGGGTGTCCTCCAAAGGTTATCTGAACATTGTTGCCGACCAAGTCCATTCTGTAATGTTGACGTTTTACCCAGCAGATGATTGCTGCTTTACGGACGATAATGCTATAGTCTGTAGCACAAGATGTGTTCAGCGAGCACGACAGCGACCAGCGACTTCCACCATCTCTCCTGAACACTACAAGGTCCGAATCTGAACAGCATTGAGAATGTATGGGACATGTTAGAAAAACAGATCCGGGAGCAAAGTCCTCTTCTCTGAGAACAGAGCCAGTTCAAGGACTGTCTGGTGCAGTGTTGCATTCAGAGAGCCTTTCCCGAGGAAGGGGGGGGGGGGGTGTTATTTTTTTTTTTTTTTTGATTGGAGGTTTAACGACCACCGTGAGCAACTCAATGGGCTATAAGCAGTCGACCGTCCCTAATTTAGGGTCACTGGTTCCAGGGAAGGGAGAGAGCCAGTGCCGTAAGACAAACACAACATCCATGCCTCACCGGGATTCGAACCCGGACCCCGTTCGGACGAATGATCAGAGGCCATCGCTTAGACCACTGCGCCACCGGGGCGGCGTGGGGGGGGGTGTTACGAATTTAGGGGGAGGGCTAAAACTTGTTGACTGATTATATACACATAATCACAATTTTGTTATTTATATTTTTGTATTAATATATATAAAAATTTTAAATAAAGAGCAAAATTTTTCTTATGCTCTTATATCGCAAATGCAAATTCCAAGAAATCTACACATACAAGTGATTAAAAATGGTATACCTTTGCTTTAATTCAGTAATGGACCACGAATTTCACCCTGGGGTCGTGTAAAATATTGAGGATGCTAGTAAGGTAGAGGGCTGTGCTGGAGAAAATCCTGCCAAGACAGGAGTGGTAAAAATGTCCTCGCCTTACTACAAGCGTGTTTCTGGTTTTTAAGGAATCATTACAGTGTTACCTGGAAACGTATGGTGTAAGTCATGCGCCATTTATGGTGTCAGTCCTGCCATTTGGCTTCAGCCCCTTTATTTAGATTAGAAAATTGTAGTAAAAAACCATAACAAAAAAAAAAAAAAACTAACCGTTTGGATGCCAGTTTGAGATGCGTCAATATATACACTGGCGTGCAAAAATTAAGGACGAGACGGTTTTTTGAATGTAACGTCGTGCAGATGTGCTCCACATCGACTCAAATCATACCATAAGATCCCCAAGATGTAAGAATATGGGACAAGTGAGCAAAACCGTCCAAACAAGGAATCCAAAGGATACAAAGGCACTTTATTGAAAAGGTAGCTTCGAGCACAACTGGACAGAAGACAGAAACGTCCATGTGACAGGCAGCTGCCAAGAAAAACCCAGTCTTTAGTAGGGATATGATCACCCCTGACTGCGTTGCAGGATTTACAACGTCTGTCCATGCTGAAGACGAGGTTGTCAAGGAGCTGTTGAGGCATCGCGGCCTATTCCTCTTGTAGCGCCAATCGCAGCTACGGAATCGTTGCTGGCGGCTAGTGACGTGCTGCCAAGCGTCTCCCGAAAAAGTCCCACACGTGTTCGATTGGATTTAGGTCCGGGGACCTTGCGGGCCAATCCATGCGTTGAATTTCTTTACTCTCCAACAGCTCTGCGACAGCCACTGTACGATGAGGTGTAGCTTTGTCGTCCATGAAAAGGAACTCAGGACCCACAGCACATCTAAACAGACGCACGTGAGGCAGGAGAACCTCGGTACAATAGCGGACGCCAGTGGCTGAACCTCCTTGAAAGATGTGGAGGTCAGTACGGCTACCAAGCATGATACTTCCCCAAACAAGAACTCCGCCACCTCCAAACCGGTCCCTTTCGATGATGTTGGAGGTATGATTGCGTGTTCCCTGCTCTCTCCAGATGTGTATACGTCCAGAATCGCTCGTCAGACTAAATCACCTCGCACCCGTAAAGAGAACTCGACCCCATTGCTGATGTGTTCAGTTCTTGTGTTCCTGGCACCACAGAAACCACCGTCTCCGATAAGCAGGCGTTAATGGCACACACCGTACTGGTCGTCGTGCAAATAGACCACCTTTGTGTAGCCTCCTGGCAACGGTAAAACGCGATAACGGACGTCCAGTTGTCTGTTGCATGCGCCTTGCGATTTCTCCCCTTGTCTGCCGTCTGTCTCTTCTCGCCTGTAGGACAATATACCGGTCGTCCGCCGCCGTGGTTTCTCTTGGACGACCACTGCTAAACTCTTGGACAGCTATTCCTGTCGTTTGAAATGCTCTCCAAGCTCGTGAAACGATGCTGTGAGCGAACCTGAACTCCTCGGCCACACTAGTCACACTTCGACCTTCTTCCAACCTCCCAATGACGCTATACCTCGGGTAAAGTCATCCAGATGTCGTCTACTGGATTGCCTGTTGGCCATATCACACGGTGGCAGCAACTCGACGTCGTTCAAACCGATGTACACCGTGCAATAGCCTTCACCGAATTGCTGAGCGCACACCGCCCGTGTGCTTTATACCCTTCCGACACTCCCCCTCCCCTACGTCATGCTGCATATATGCGCATGCCCTACCGTGCCGGACCCTAGTCTATCTCCTGAGTGGTCTTTCGGTCCGTTCTGCCTGCTGGTTCCGCTGTTATGCTAATTTCTCCTTTTCGTCCTTAATTTTTGCACACCAGTGTATATATATATATATATTTTGTCATAGAGTGTAAACCACCACCGCCAGAAAAAAAAACCACCTTATTATGGCAACAATTTCTAATAATTTGCTCTTGTTAAAAATTAGGTAACCAATATTTTGTTGTATTGGAAGCACTAACGTCACTGGGGTTTAACCGTTATAACGAAGTAAATTTCTCCGTCATTTCTGTCCACGCCAGGATTCGAACCCGGGTCCCCTCATTCCGGAATAAGTTGCTCTACCAATTGAGCTACGCGGACGTTTTATTCTCATTCCTATCTGCCTTTATGTCGTGTGCGTCCTTCGGGCAGGTACGTCACATCTCCTGGTACGTTACACCGTATACATGGAAAGTCGGCATTCAGAAGACAAGTAAAGCTGAATGCCAACGTCCAAAATATGAAGATGTATTGCAGTGCAAACATCTCTACTCTGTGGAATTAGGTTTTTATTACGGAAGTAATCCCCAGTTGTCAGTGCTTGAAAAATTGCCCCTTCAGCAAGAACGCTTTAATGTTTTGTTGAAGGATGATAGAAATTTCAGACTGTAGTCCACATGTAGATTTTTTTATTATTATAATGTTTTCCCTCATTTCCTTAATTTTTTGAAATTAATTTCTCCAAAAATTTTTTTTTTTTGGATTGGAGGTTTAACGACCACCGTGAGCAACTCAATAGGCTATAAGCAGTCGCCCGTCCCTAATTTAGGGTCACTGGTTCCAGGGAAGGGAGAGAGCCAGTGCCGTAAGACAAACACAACATCCATGCCTCACCGGGATTCGAACCCGGACCCCTTTCGGACGAATGATCAGAGGCCATCGCTTAGACCACTGCGCCACAGGGGCGGCAAATTTAGACTTAATGGGCTATGGTATTCTTTTTTTTTTTTTTTTTTTTTGATTGGAGGTTTAACGACCACCGTGAGCAACTCAATAGGCTATAAGCAGTCGCCCGTCCCTAATTTAGGGTCACTGGTTCCAGGGAAGGGAGAGAGCCAGTGCCGTAAGACAAACACAACATCCATGCCTCACCGGGATTCGAACCCGGACCCCTTTCGGACGAATGATCAGAGGCCATCGCTTAGACCACTGCGCCACCGGGGCGGCACTCCAAATTTTCAGCTATAAACGAATACAATTAGACTAAACATAAGGGCAGATCGCCCAAAAACCTACGTGGGGGCGTTCATAGATTTTCGGGAGGGGGGGGGCTAAGCACCCCTAGAAGATGCCTGAATACATCACTGGTCTGGTGAACGCCTCGTATGCTGTAGCCGTAGATGCACTCCAACACCTTTTGGAATCTATGCCAAACTTCACGCGAGCTCTAATTTGGGCTAAAGGGAGTCAAATCCGGTATTGAATAAAAGTTTCTAATTTAGTGACCGGCATGAGTATTATTCTAAAGCTCACCTGCCGTTTTGCATAAAAATCGGCGGTACAATGTATGTTTTTGATATATGGAAAGGAAAAGGGAGTTCTTTGGGACGAAAGAAACTTCTACTGTTTAATTACAAAACAGCAAACACTGCGTTACTGTAATCTTTGTTGTATAACCATTTTCATGTTAAATGATAAGAAGAAACCTGTCGGTATATAATGAATGAAAACTGTTTGAAATAAAAGACCGAAGGGACTTTTTTCTGGGAAAGGGGGCCATCTTAGTGCATGATCTTTTCGTGGTAGGAATCGGCACTTTAAAAAATTGGGATAGAACAGTTACTAATGCTTATGAAGACTTTTTTGCATTTTTTTTGTATAGACGTATTAATCATGTACACGGTGGTATCAGAATAATATGACCGCCCCCTGAATCACAGTGTACTCGCCCAAGCGCGTCACAGAGTGCACGTGACAAGGTCGAACACACGGAGATATAAGTGGCCGACCAGTTCAAATGAGCCACAGTGCGTAACGTGAGCACAATAGGCAGAGGAAGCGATTTGATGGATGTTCTAAAAGGAATGATCATCGGCTATCACACCAACGGTGGGGAGCATCTCGGAAACAGCAGACTTCATGGGCTGTTCGCGAGGTGCTGTAGTAAGGGCGTACCAAGAATGGACCGCTGGCACACCGAGTACCTCGCAACGTCATAATTGTGGAGCTCAAAAGGCCATCTACCCCAGAGGAGAACGTCGCCTCCGTCGACTGGTAAAGGGCAATTGAGCGCAAAAGTGCAGCAATTGACCACGCAAATGAACGCTGGGGAAACCAGGTACGTTTCCCGGATAACAGTAGAGCGAACCCTGTTAAACATGGGTCTCCGGAGTCGACGCTACGTAAAGGCGCCCATGTTAACCTAGGTCCATCGGCAACGACGCCCGCAGTTCGCATGGGATTACCGTCATTGGACAGTGGAAAAAGGGATCCTTCTCCGACGAATCGAGGTTTCTACTCCATAGAAGTGACGGTACGTGGCTGATAAGGCGTCACACACACGAGAACCAAAACCCGGACACACTTGTTGATCAAGTATAGGCCTGCGGTGGCAGTGTGAATGTCTGTGGGTTGTTGTTTTTTTGGTATGATCTGGGACCGCTGGTACCCCTGGATGGGTTCCTGAACGCCAATGGCTACTTGTCCATCCTCTCTGATTACATGCAACCTCTATGTTGGACGTTTACCCTGGTGGTGATAGTGTCTACCAAAAGGATAATGCGCCGTGTCACGTCGCTAAGAGGGTGCGTGACTGGTTCCAGGAACCCGACAATGATGTCTCCGTTCTTCCTTGTTCGGCGAAATCGCCCTTCCTCAGTCGCATAGAGCACGTGTGGGACTATTTGGATCGACAGGTTCGACATGCCGACCCACAACCACGTTATCTCCGGAATCTCCGTGCTCTGCTGCAGTTCGAATGGACACCAGTGCCTCGGGCAACCTTCCAGGGCATCATTTCGTCCATGCCACGCCGTCTCGCCACTGTCATCCGAACCAAGGGTGGTTATTCCCATTATTAGGTAGGTGGTCATATTATTCTGATACCAATGTGTATGATGTTTTAATGTAAATTAGAAATATACGTGTATGTCAGCTGGAACTAGATGCTTCTTTTCCTTTAATATTAGAAAATGAAGACAGAGTTGCTGATGGAAGATAATTATAATGTCATCATTGTAGATTGGAGCTGCGGCAATGGCATGCCTTATAGCCAAGCTATACAGAATGCTAAAACAACTGGAAACGAAGTAACTGACCTGATCAACTTTTTAAGAGTAAGTACTTTTGTTATGATGTGAAAAGAACCTTTATTCTTATACTGTAGCTCCTATTTTTTCTTTTTGGCGTAGGAAAGTGCTAACACGATTAGTGTACGTCTAACTCCGCGGATAGTATGGGGCGACTTCCGGCCGACCACCTGTGACAAAAATAGGTCTAAATTGAAATCATTATAGCGTTAAAAATACGTGCCAAACACCTAGCATATTCGTAAACAACATGGAGTCCAATTCGCGTACTGCGCAATACATCGTGCGTGCAACTCTCTCCTCGCTCCCTGTGCACGGGAGAGTCGATGCAATATTTGTGGGTGTGCCCCCGCGTTAGACTCAGCAACTGTGAGCGCAACACGACTGCGCGTGGTATCGTTTTAAAGCTCTCGACGAGATCTATTCAAATATACGAAGAACATTTCTCAGTGGTTTGAACTGAACATTTTAAAAATTGTTTTCTTGTGAACGCTTTTGACAATATCGCGGTTTATCTGGACAACCGGGGCGACTGTGCGTGGTTTCTTTTTAAAGCTCTCGACGAGATCTATTCAAATATATGAACATATCGCAGTGGTTTAAACTAAAATAAAAAAAAAATGTTTTCGTGTGAACGGGTTAACATTTTCGACAAGCAGCGGAATTCGCTGAATGAAAGCAAGCAAATATGGAGAAAATCAAAACGAGAGGCAAGAGCAAGTGATGAGAGATGTAAGAAGCCCAAGAAGACAGAGCACCAGGTTGGGTAATTTGTGTATCGATCTGCTTTGTGTTCTCAATGTATCCAGCATCATTTGTAAAAATTATGTAAGCTACTTTTCATATCATGCATAAACCTGTGTTGGCTATAACAAATTAAATAAACGCTTTGAAACCGTACTCGACTAGCTCATTTCAACTCTCCGATCTGCAAGTCGTAGTCCTACGTTCCAAATTGGCGGCTCAGTCAGAACAGAGCCTGCCTGTAATTTTTTTCCGCTCACTTTCATCTTGATAGAATCAGCTGGTTATTCAAAGTTGTGCCCTTACAGTTAAACGTTTATAAGCTGTTTTTTTCGTTCATGTCCTAAATTTCACTCTGCATTTGATCCTTGTGCTTGAATCATAGAATGTTATTAAACAAACCCTCGTGCTCTCAGAGCATCCAACCGAAAAGAAACTGTGATATGAATATTGCACTGTATTCACCTTTGGTAGAAGAGTTCAAGGTCAAACTAGCAGTAATGCACTCCGACAAATCCTTCGCAGATGCGAACCCCGTGCAATGGGGAAAAGGAAGGATTTATCCCATTGATACTCTCCGACAGATCACCACAACCAAAGGACGGAGTCCTTTGGTTGTTGTCGTGGTTAAAATCTGAGCCGGCGAAAAAAAAATCAATCTGTTTATTGCAAAACGTAAATGGCTAATTGATAAAGGCTGAAACACAGCAATTAACACCAGTAATAATGATAAAACAAAACACCGTTCACAGTTGTAGAGACATAAGTAATACCGAATACACAAAACACAAACAGATTACCTGTGAACACAGTCCAGGAAAATAGAGGGATAGTCAAAAACAGGCGAAGACTTCAATTTTCAGTACGAGGCTGGGAAACGTCGGTGAACTGTACGAGATGAAGAACTTGCCTCCAAAAGACAACACGCGAATGAAAATCATGTTCATCAACATCTTGAAAGTATGTCCAGTCATCAAGAAACAAGCAGAAACGCATGCACACGTAGTCGAAAACGTACGCAGCGGATAAATGTTTAACAGGTTGTACCATCACTGGAGCACACTCGGATCGGAAATAATCTGAAGAAGATGACTCGCTGTGCTGAACAACGAGCCAGCCGGTTACATCACGGAGGCCGCACGGCGGGGAACACTCTGAAGAAGATGACTAGCTGTGCTGAACAACGAGCCAGCCGGTTACATCACGGAGGCCGCACGGCGGGGAACACTCTGAAGAAGATGACTAGCTGTGCTGAACAACGAGCCAGCCGGTTACATCACGGAGGCCGCACGGCGGGGAACACAAGGAAGCAATATCAGGAAACGGATGCAATGACCCGGCATATTTCGGATTGAACATGTGTTAAGGGGGAAGCAAAGAGAAAAGAAGAGGCTCATGAAGTCCTTGCGGAAGATCAACTGTGAAATCAGGTAAACTGCGAGCAAATGGAGAACTGAGGGCACAGGTGAAAATCGATATAAAAGGATGAAAGATCAGCTTCATCGTCATCAGAAGGAGAATTATCCAAATCTTGAAGAGACAGAGCCATAGTTGTGAAAATACAAGTCTGTCTTTGACGAGGATAGAATCCGCGACCCCTCACTCCGGGATAAGTTCTTCTCCCAACTAAGCTACACGGACAGAATGTATCGCTGCAGATTTGTCGTCTTGACACGTGCTTTACCTCCGTAGTACGTCACGTAGTGACAGACGACGAAACATAAGTAGGCTCAGAGAAAGAATCAATGACCATCGACGAACACAGCGAGCCGCTCCGGTGGCGCAGTGGTCTAAGCGATGGCTTCTGATCCTTCGTCCGAAAGGGGTCCGGGTTCGAATCCCGGTGGGGCATGGATGTTGTGTTTGTCTTACGGCACTGGCTCTCTCCCTTCCCTGGAACCAGTGACCCTAAATTAGGGACGGGCGACTGCTTATAGCCTACTGAGTTGCTCACGGTGGTCGTTAAACCTCCAATCAAAAAAAAAAAAAAAAAAAGAATACGGCGGAGCAGGAAGTGAAGACAGAGGCGAATAGACGATGGAGACACCAAAGGAAAGCCAAGGCGACGGGGAGAAAGGAGGTAACACCACCGAAGGTGAAACAATAGAGAACAGAGGGAGAGAAGCAGGGGCGAGCAATGGAATTGAAGAGAAAGTCGGAGAAACACAAGAAGAACACGCCATATCCGGCCAGCCTGACGGCCTACAGGTACGAAGAGAATCTGAACAATCCCTCACTACCTACGCTGTGGCAGCACTTCAGCACAGGTCCCTGCCTAATATTGCAGTGTGGCAGGCGCTCAAGATCGAGTGCCTTGACACACTGCAAGGTCTGTCCAAGCCTGGTTTGAGGAGCAGGACTTTCAAGTCTTGGATTGGTCGGCTCAGATTCCTGATATAAATCCAATAGAACGAATGTGGACGAGCTGGAGGGCCGCGGATGGTCTAATGGGCAGCGTTCGTGACTGCCACGGAGAAGACCTCGAGTTCGATCCCAGCAGGTATGAACGTTCGAACCACTAAACATCCGCCGTGCGTCGGATGGGCACGTTAAGTCGTTGGACCTCGGGTACTAGCCCCTCGGTAATAAATAAGGGCGTCTTCCTCCCCCTTTGTACCTCGCTTTCGTGCGGCTTTCCTTTCAGGCACTCTAGCCCAAATCTCCTAGCTTCCTACTTCTAAAGGTTGTTTAAGACCTGGGGTCAGACACTCCCTTCGTAAAATCCTCTACATATGATCTGATCTGATCTGGACGAGCTGGAACGCCTAACTCAATCTGAACCGGTAAGACCTTCGCAGAGCTTTGCAAGAGAAATGGGGTTAGGGGATTCCGTGACAGACCTACCAGGAACTCCTGGGAAGCATGAGTAGAAGAATCGCTGCAGTCATAGCGGCCAAGGTGAGTCGACTATGTACTGTACAGATTTCGGCTAATAATTTCATCTTTCTCATTTGCATAGTGCATCCGCTCTTGTTTCGTTCAACCTAGGTGCCCGTATACATATGTGTACACGATGCAGTTGAAAATGAAGCTTATCTTATGATAAGAGTGAAGAAAATGATGACGTTGTTAGTGCACAATATGGGTAAATGTGTGACAGACTTGCTGGATGACTAGGGCTGCATTCATTCATAGTAAAACAAAACCCCCAATGCAAATGAGAAAGATGACTTTAGAAGTTATCTTTCTCATTTGCATAGTGCATCCGCTCTTGTTTCGTTCAACCTAGGTGCCCGTATACATATGTGTACACGATGCAGTTGAAAATGAAGCTTATCTTATGATAAGAGTGAAGAAAATGATGACGTTGTTAGTGCACAATATGGGTAAATGTGTGACAGACTTGCTGGATGACTAGGGCTGCATTCATTCATAGTAAAACAAAACCCCCAATGCAAATGAGAAAGATGACTTTAGAAGTAATCTTTCTCATTTGCGAAGTGCATCCGCATTCGTACAGCATCCGCTTTCTGGTCTCTCAAAAGATTCTGATGCTTCCTCTCCTTGATACCTTTTTACTATTTCTTTTCCTTACTATGGTTTGTGAAACCCAAATTTGCCTGTAGCTTAGCTCGAAACCACATCCTCCTGCTTCGGAGCAGAACACTTTCCAGCTAAGCTACGTCGGTAAGAGCTTATGACTGCTACTTGCCATCTTGACATGTGCGTCACCTATGTAGTTCGTCCCAGGTCGAATGTGATGCTTTGTTTCTTTGCTTTTCACATGTAAAATCTAACTAAAACCGTAAAACACATAATTAAAAACAAAGCATCATAGGTAGAAAATAACGAATTACGGTAATGGATAAAACTAAGATACGGTATAATGAATAAACTCTTTCTACCAGCTAAGCTATTTATAATGAATAAAGCTTTTCAACTAAGCTAGTAATGTTTTATAATGCTTCTACTACTGAATTATATGCTTGTACTAAGCTTATTAATAACATCTATGAAAATGCAAGTGCAAAGATTCGGCTGTTTGAAAATACAACACACATAAAAATTGGAAAGGGAGTGAGACAAGGTGACACCATATCTCCGAAGCTCTTTAATGCCACATTGGAAAATGTCTTTCAATCACTGAACTGGGAAAACAAAGGGATAAAGATTAATGGAGATTATCTAACCCACCTTCGTTTTGCTGATGACATAGTCATTTTTGCAACTAGCCCATCAGAGCTACAGAGTATGATCCAGGAACTTGCTGACAAGAGTAAAGAAGTGGGATTAAAAATGAACTTTCAGAAGACAAAAGTGATGTTCAATGCTTTTACAAGAAATGAAAATTTATCGATTGATGGAGAAAAGCTGGAGATAACAGACACGTACATTTATCTTGGACAGCAGATATCAAGTGAGGGTCACATTGATGAAGAAATTAATCGGCGTACAAAACTTGCCTGGAGAGCTTTTGGAAGAAACAGCATAATTTTCAAGAGCAATATGCCATTATGTCTTAAAAGAAAAGTGTTTGATCAATGCATCCTTCCAGTGCTTACGTATGGTGCAGAGACGTGGACCTTAACTAAAAGAGACATACAAAGGCTGCAGACAACTCAAAGAAGCATGGAGAGGTGCATGCTTGGTATAACCAGGAGAGATAAGAAGAGGAACTCGTGGATCCGAAAAATGACAAGAGTGGAAGACATCATGATCAGAGTTAAATCCCTGAAATGGCAATGGGCTGGACATACTGCCAGAAGGACAGATCATCGATGGACAGCCGAAATTTTAGATTGGATTCCAAGGGACAGGAAAAGACCCAGAAGAAGACCACATGGGAGATGGGTGGATGAAATTCGTAAATATGCAGGGGTGACATGGAGGAGACTGGCACAAGACAGACCGTTGTGGAGGAAACTTGGGGAGACCTTCGTCCAGCAGTGGATTGATAATGGTTGACAATGATGATGATGATGACTAAGCTTCTAATAGTGAATTCAAATGGTTGTTGTTACTAGTTAATTAAGATCATGAATAAAGTCTCCTGCTAGTAGTGTAGTAATAATATTGAACAAACTTATAACTGGTAGTAATGTTGTAGCAGTAATTAGGATGAATAAAGTCTTAACGCTGGTTGTTAATGATAATCAACTAATGACATTAACCTAACAGCCAGACAGAGATCTGACAACAACTATGAATTGAGAAAGACGTACTTACGAAAAAGCTCTTTTATTAGATAACTCTGAATCATCCAACGCACACACACTACTCGTATCACAATAATGAAGAATCAACCTAATCACATAGAACGAAGCTCTCAATACAACAACAAACTCTCTCCTTCACATAAACCAACGCTCTTCGTACAACAACAAACGCTCTCCGTACAACAACAAACGCTCTCCTTAGGTATCGTTGAACGCGCCTATTTATACTGGCTACCACCACGTCATGACTTACACTCATTGCCAGATCTCATTCAGCGGGTGAAATAACATCTCGTTCAATAAGAAGATAATTTACATAGTAAAATAAAATAACCAGAGATAGTAAAATCAAAAGGAAAGTGAATCTAGAGTATACGTTACAACGGACTGCTTACAAGTGTTCGAAAATCCGAAACGCCTTTGGGCCCCAACAATTCTTAAAGGGAATGCTCAACTTACATTTGAAAGTCTTGTTTCTTTGTAAGAAAAGATTTCATTTACACTTATGTGTTTTCCATCGTAGGATGTTGCTGGTGCAGAACCTTTGGACTTCCACCTAATTGGACACAGCCTTGGAAGCCATGTTGCTTCAGTCGTTGGGCAAAAGATACATCGCATAGGAAGAATAACTGGTGAGTTCTTACGAACATTTCTCTAATATCACGTGAATATACTGTATGTACTGACTGTCGGCATCAGTTCCCAATTCCTCGTTTTCAGAATTTGTGCGATTGCATGTTTTGCTGTACAGCGCTGCCCGCTAATCATCAGAGTGCAGCACTATACATACATCGAGTTAGCTTTGCGAACACCTACTTAATTACGTGCTGATCCAAATTTCTGTGCAATCACGGCCCGCAAACGCCTAGGAACAGATTCTACAAAGTGTCAAACATCCTCCATGCGCAACATGACCCATGCCTGCTGCAGCGGATCGGTCAGTTCACACTCATTCAGTGGAGGAGGATCAGAAGTTCTCACACCCGTTCGAACATATTCCACAAATGTTCGATTGGGCTACAGTCAAGGGAGTTTGGAGGCTTAGGCAATGTGGCGAATTCGTTGTGGTGTTCCTCCAAACAATCAGAAGTTATACGAGCCCGATGACGCGGTGCGTTGTCCTGTTGAAAGATAGCACTGTGGTCTGGATAAATCTTTTGCTGATATGGATGGAGATGGGCGGCTAACAGGTCCCTCTGGCGTCCACCATTCAGTGATTGTCTGATAACCAATGGACATAGGGCTTGCGAGGGAAAAGCTCCCCCAAACCAGAGCACCACCTCCACCGGCCTGCTGAACCCCAACTGTGCAAGCAGGAGATAGGGCTCCATGTTGTTTCAGCCATATGGGAATCCGGCCATCATCATGGTGTAGCCGGAAATGGGGCTCATCACTCCAGATGACCTTTTCTGGTCAGTCGAGGATCCATGTCCGACGTTCCTTGGCCCACTCGAGGCGTTGTTTGCAATGACTGGGCGTCACCATGAGTACCCTCGTTAGTCTCCGGCTGTGGAACCCCAGGCGAAGCAAGGTATGGCGCGTGGTGCATGTGTAAGTAGGTCAAACTACACCGCTGTTCTGCTGCTGGGTGAGCTAGGTGACTGTTGCACCTTGCGAAAGCACAAGTTTCTCCGCGACGGGCATCGAAGCTGTGTCCTCTCCCTCCAGAGTAAGTCACTTTCCCAACTGAGCTACGCGGACAGAATGTCTCGCTGCAGATTTGTCATCTTGACACATGTTTTCACCTCTGTAGTACGTCACAACGTCTTTGCTGAGATAGCAGTCGTGACACCCGACTCTCACTTATAGGATCAGCCGTGCGTGGTTGACCAAAGTGAACCCTTCTGCTGGATGTCTGTGCAGCAGGGTTAATCCCGTCCCTTGATACAGTTGCACAGGAGCAGCCAACAAGTGTGGCTGATTCCAAAATACTGGCACCTGTCCTTCGGGCCCCAACTATCTGACCGCAGTCAAATTGGCTTAAGTCGCCACGTTTCTCTATCACTAGCAAACGCCACCGGACAATCTTTTCCGCCGAAATCTTGCTGCTTTTTCAGTCTGTCTTTTCTGTCGGTGTGCTGGTGACATCTTTCATGTTTACAACTATTGTGCTATTCTTGGCCCCTTGCTTTCTCTGATTGACCAGATCCTTTCGAACCGCTGCCCTTGTGTTCACTCCTTCCATGACTTTAATTTCCTGATCCCTGTTGGTCAACTTCAGATTCACCGTCCTCTTCTCTGCTCTTTCCTTTTCATTCTTGCAAAATTCACCGTCTATCACTATCTCTTGTCCATTCGCTTTCTTAAACCCCCTCCGACAGTAGTCACCAGCCAATCACAGTAGCTGTTATCTTTCCGTGTCTCTTTTTCTGCCCGTTTACAGTCTGAATTTCTTTTGGCGTCCCAGATCGGAACTCTGACGACATTTTCCAGCGTTTGGTCGTCAGGTTCCTCATAGTTTCGAGTCTCCTCTTCCGCATCAGGAGATGCAAAATAGCTTCCCTTATTTGGGCATTGTTATTTCAACGGTAGTCACAGTGCCTTGTGGTGACAAATCTATGTCCTTCTACCAATACAGTACGACCAGGACCGTAGCAAGCTTTGCTTATCTAGAAGGGCGAGACTTGAAATTACGCCCCTTCGCGTTTCACTCAGATAACACGTGGTTTCTACTTTCTCACACACCGCCGTTATAGAAAAGTATTATGATAATTCAAAACCCGCAATTCAGGTATTTGAACATAATTTTGCCGCCGCGGTGGCGCAATGGTCTAAGCGCTGGCTTATGACCATTAGTCCGAGAAGGATATGGGTTCGAATCCTGGTGAGGCATGGATGTTGTGTTTGTCTTACGGCACTGGCTCTCTCCCTTCCTTGGAACCAGTGATCTTAAATTAAGGACGGGCGATTGCTTATAGCCCATTGAGTTGCTCACGGTGATCGTTCAACCCTCAAATAAAAAATTACATAATTTTATGAAAAATGTAAGAAGTAGGTAAATACCCAAGAACCACGAGTGTAAATACCAAAGAAAGCGTAAACGTTATGTGAAAGCCGAAAACACAGCACTCCACAAAATGCAGAACGGAAAACAAACCAGCGCAAAACGAATGAGTATCGGCTAGTGAACGTAACGTTAGGGATAGGGCTTGGAAAAATTCCGTTCAAGGCTAAATGCCCAGATAACTTACTGCGACTGAGCACAGAGGATTAATTAGCTCTTCATCCCAACGACATGTTCGGAAGGGTCATGGAGGTTTGGCATATCAGGATATTGTTTTATTTGCCTCCATCTACTGTCTCATAAGTTGGGAATATACCCTCACATATACTGTTACACCCGTATCAATATAAAAAGTACACACCGATCCGCCAAAGTAGGTGTAGAACTGTTCTGAATTTTTTTATTTATTATTGCCATACGTTATATACACATGTCACAATCAGAAGATGAAAGTAAATATTAATAAAAAATAATATGTAATGTTTGCGATAATACAATAATCGATAGTACAATTCAGAGGCGTTCGGAAGCTTCTTCCGAACGCCTCTGAGGTAATCCACATTATTGTATTATCATCCCCGCCACATTGTGGAACCAAGCGGTGGCCGCCCCGGTGGCGCAGTGGTCTAAGCGATGGCCTCTGATCATTCGTCCGTAAGGGGGTCCGGGTTCGAATCCCGGTGAGGCATGGATGTTGTGTTTGTCTTACGGCACTGGCTCTCTCCCTTCCCTGGAACCAGTGACCCTAAATTAGGGACGGGCGACTGCTTATAGCCCATTGAGTTGCTCACGGTGGTCGTTAAACCTCCAATCAAAAAAAAAAAAAAAAAAAAAGAACCAAGCGGTGATTGAATGCTGAAGATCACTCGTAGATTAAAAAGAACACAAGCCGCTTTGGTTGCCGACTGGTCTGAGGCACTGGCTTACAACCATTTTTCTGAGATGTGCCGGGGATCGAGTTCCTGATGAAGCATGGGTAGTACGCTTGTTTGATGGCGCTGGCTCTGATCCTTCCATGGAACCAGTGGCTTTGTATTACGGACTGACGGCTGCTAGTTACAGTGGTCGTTAAACCCCGAAATTAAAAACGAAAGGAACACATTCCTTTCCTACTGAAAAAATCAGAAGATAAATATTAAAAGTTATACCGGTCAGCGCCAAGTAAACTTCAGCTAGTAGTTAATATAGAGTATTACAATCATCTCTAATTTCATTTTGTCATTGAGAACGCCACTGAATATTGAATATCTGTTGATGGTACGCTTTGATAGGTCTTGATCCAGCGGGACCGAAATTTAATGAAGCTCCGGCAGATCAACGACTCGATCCGTCCGATGCAGCTTTCGTTGACGTGATCCATACTGACGCTGGAAATACCCTTTTGGAAGGTAAGTTAACTTTATACTTAGTTAAATCTGTAGCCTCCCGAAACAATGGAATTTAATGAACAGAATGCTATCAATGTGTATGTTAATATTATAGTTATGTATATTCACATTGTCATAGCGTCTCTACAGAAATGGTAGCAAAAATGCAAATACACTCTTTGCAAAAAAAAAAAACAAAAAAAAACGAGGCACCCAGAAGGAATCATTCAATCGAGACGAAAATTGACTTATGCAATGCACATGTATACTGCAAAAAATTGCAGGGTCATGTTACGGTAGATACACCGGCAGCTGTGTGGCCAGTCAATAAACCGTAATTTTACAGTACCATACCGTGTTGTTCATGAACAGTCTAATAACGGGGAAATGAAAACGTGTTGCCCGCAGAGGTGTTGCCAGTCGACTGAGCGCATGTGAAAAAAACAGGTATATAACCACTTTAAGAAGAACGCTGCCAGATTGTCAAGGTTAAAATGCGGTAACAGTTTAAACATCGTGAACATGTAGTCCATCCACCGAAAATTTATGGTTGACCGCCAGATGGCGTGCTTACGCTCTGTAAACCGTATTAATACGGGTGAAACACTAACTATTCACGGCAATTTTTTACAGTGTAAAGGAAATGATTTCAGTTCAAGAGCAGTTGGGCCATTTATTTGGATAAAACAGCTGCACGAGTGGAACAAGTCAGTGCGTTGTAGCGTCCCCTCTGGCTCGGATACAAGCAATTGCCCGACGTGGCGTAGACGCATACAGTTCACGGATACTGTCCTGCGGTATAGAATGGCAGATGGTGTCCAAATAGAGGCCCAGTTCTCCGACATTCCGGGGTGGGCGTAGGTGGCGTCCCATCATGTCCCAAACATGTTCAATCGATTGGAGGTCGGGTGATCGGGCTGACCAAGTAAGGTTGTCCACATTACAAAGACAGGCCTGGAAGAGCCGTGCCGTGTGTGGCCGGGCATTATTCTCTTGTAAAATTGTTCGGTAATGCTGCGACTAGAACGGCAACACGTCGCAGAATATTGTCGACGTACTGTTGAGCCGTGAGGATGGTACGGAGAACTGCCAAGAGTGTCCAACTACCGTTGTGAAGGGCTTCCCAGTCATTCCCGATGTGCAAGCCGTGTGCCGTTCCACAGTAAAGGCAGGATCCATGCGCTGGCCAGCCCTTCTCCAGACACGTGCAGCAAGTCTTCTGGAAACGGTCCAGATGGCCACGTCCGTACCTGTAGACAACGCAACATGGACACGGATAGTTGAGAGCGACGAATTTAGTCCTGTTCGTGCGGCTGTCACAACCGCTTGATCCTCGAGTTCTGTCGTTGCCCTCGGCCATCCACTGCCAGCTTGCCGCTGGGTTGTGACCTCCTCGACTCATTGACACCAACGTCGTCCAATTGCCGCGTCGCTCCGACAAAAATGCCTGGAAATACGGCAACTTGACCAACCGGCCTCTCTCAGCCCTTTTATACGTCTTCTCTGAAACTCGATCAACTGCTCGTAGTCTGCACGGATCCGACTTCGAGGAATCTTCACACTCCGTGGAGGTTAATGCAACCACAATCCGCTGTCACAATTGTTCCTGCGTGCAAGCTTTGCTCTTGATATACCCTCCTCGATGCGCGGTTCCCATGCGCTGTGGTGGGCCACTATTTAGTCTTTCGTCGTTATTTTTTAATCATTTGCATAATCGGCTCTGAGATACTTACAGGCGGAGTTTCATCAGGATCGAACGAGTTTCTCGGGTGCTTCGGTTTTTTTTGCAAAGTGTTTATAAATGTAAGGTGAATAAATGCTGGACGCCCCGACGGCCGGGCAGTCAGAGACATAGGTATCTAACTGGCCTCCGATCTGGTCCCAGGTTCGAGTCCCTGCTGAAGCATGGGTGATGTGTTTATTTTACGGCTCTGGCTCTGTGAACCGCGTGCCGCCCCGGTGGCGCAGTGGTCTAAGCGATGGCCTCTGATCATTCGTCCGAACGGGGTCCGGGTTCGAATCCCGTGAGGCATGGATGTCGTGTTTGTCTTACGGCACTGGCTCTCTCCCTTCCCTGGAACCAGTGACCCTAAATTAGGGACGGGTGACTGCCCATTGAGTTGCTCACAGTGGTCGTTAAACCTCCAATCAAAAAAACAAAAAAAACAACAACCGCGTCTGTGCTTGGTAAGGGAGGAAATGTACATTTCCGGACGACGTGTCTTACTGGCTGTTGTCAATTCGTGTGGCACTCACACATCCTTAACAGAATGCATGTAAACTTAATGTATATTACTTAACAGAATGCATTGTTCGTAGTACCTTCATCATCATCATAATCGTCAACCATTTTCAATCCACAGCTGGACGAATGTCTCCCCAAGTTTCCTCCACAACGGTCTGTCTTGTGCCAGTCTCCTCCATGTTACTCCCGCATACTTTCGAATTTCATCCACCCATCTCCCATGTGGTCTTCTTCTGGTTCTATTCCTGTCCCTTAGAATCCAATCTAAAATTTCGACTGTCCATCAATGGTCTGTCCTTCTGGCAGTATGTCCAGCCCATTGCCATTTCAGGGACTTAACTCTGATCATGATGTCTTCCACTCTTGTCATTTTTCGGTTCCACGAGTTCCTCTTCTTATCTCTCCTGGTTACACCAAGCATGCACCTCTCCATGCTGCTTTGAGTTGTCTGCAGCCTTTGTATGTCTCTTTTAGTTAAGGTCCACGTCTCTGCACCATACGTAAGCACTAGAAGGATGCATTGATCAAACACTTTTCTTTTAAGACATAATGGCATATTGCTCTTGAAAATTATGCTGTTTCTTCCAAAAGCTCTCCAGGCAAGTTTTGTACGCCGATTAATTTCTTCATCAATGTGACACTCACTTGATATCTGCTGTCCAAGATAAACGTACGTGTCTGTTATCTCCAGCTTTTCTCCATCAATAGATAAATCTTCATTTCTTCTAAAAGCATTGAACATCACTTTTGCCTTCTGAAAGTTCATTTTTAATCCTACTTCTTTACTCTTGTCAGCAAGTTCCTCGATCATACTCTGCAGCTCTGATGGGGTAGTTGCAAAAATGACTATGTCATCATCAAAACGAAGGTGGGTTAGATAATCTCCATTAATCTTTATACCCTTGTTTTCCCAGCTCAGCGACTGAAAGACACCCTCCAATGTGGCATTAAAGAGCTTCGGAGATATGGTGTCACCTTGTCTCACTCCTTTTCCAATTTTTATGTGTGTTGTATTTTCAAACAGCCGAATCTTTGCACTTGCATTTTCATAGATGTTATTAATAATATTAATGTATGCATCTTCAATACCGCAGGATTTCAGAGCCATTGTAACTGCTGATGGTTTCACCGAATCAAAGGCTTTTTCATAATCGATAAAAGCCTGCAAATGGAAGTTCATATTCCATCGCTCTTTCAATTAGTTCTCTCAGTACGTGGATATGATCTATTGTGCTGTAGCCACTCCTGAATCCAGCTTGTTCTCTCGGTTGAGCCATGTCCAGTGTTACCTTCAAGCGGTGTGAAAGAACTTTAGTGAAGATTTTATAAATTACTGATAGGAGGCTGATAGGTCTGTAGTTTCCGAGATCCTCAATGTCACCTTTCTTATGTAGCAGGATCATTGTAGCGGTGTTCCAATCCTCAGGAATCTTTCCTTCATTAAGGCATAGAGTGAAAATTTGGGCGAGTACTGTTTCGATTTCTCCACTTGCTTCTTGTATGATGTCTACAGTAATTCCATCTTCTCCTCGAGCTTTCCCCCGCTTCATGTTCTTGATTGCATGTGCAACTTCTGCTGGGAGGACTGTAAGAACTCTGGTACTGGTACCTTTCATGATGTCTGGAGTGCATGTATCATCCCTTTCATATAATTTGGAGTAGAAATCTTTCACTCTTTTCAAAATTTCGCCTCTATTTCTTGTTGCAGAACCATCTATAACGAAGTAAATTTCTCCGTCATTTCTGTCCACGCCAGGATTCGAACCCGGATCCCCTCATTCCGAAATAAGTTGCTCTACCAATTGACCTACGCGGACGATTCTGATTGCTATGTGCCTTTATGTCCTGTGCGTCCTTCTGGCAGGTACGTCACATCTCCTGGTACGTTACATCATCTCCCCCTTATTTTATATATATATATATTTTTTTTTTGGAAGTGCTGGAGAAGGGATTCTGTTATTTTTCCTATCTCGCGGGGTGGAAATAACATTACACCATTGCGAGATCTTCTGATTCAAGGCTTCTTGAATTGGAAGAGGAACTACAAAGGATCAAGTGGGATATCGTGGGGCTAAGTGAGGTAAGGAGAAAAGGAGAAGATCTCATTGAACTGAAAAGTGGACATCTCTTCTACTATCGTGGGACAGATACTGGCAGAACTAGTGGTGTTGGATTTATAATAAACAAGAAACTGAAGGATAAAGTTGTAGAAGTTGAAAGTTCCTCTGACAGAGCTGCACGACTCGTTATCCAACTCTCGAGAAGATACCAGGCTCAGATTATTCAAACTTATGCACCCACCACAAGTCATGCTGAAGAAGAAATTGAAGAATTTTATTAGGAAATTCGTCATCTAAATAATAAAGGTAAGCAGCACTTGAAGATAATTATGGGAGATTTCAATGCAAAAATAGGGCAACGGCAACAGAATGAAACTTCAGTAGGTAAATTCGGTCACGGCAACAGAAACCAGCGTGGAAATACTCTCGTTGAGTTTGCAGAGGCAGAAGGGTTTTTCATCTTGAACTCCTTCTTCAAGAAAAAGCCACACAGGAAATGGACATGGAGACATCCAAATGGGACGACAAGTGAAATTGATTTTATTATGTGTAACAAAAAATTCGTCGTAGAAGACTGCAGTGTGATAAACAAGTTCATTACAGGTAGTGACCATAGATTGGTGAGATGTAATATGCACCTCAACACTAAACTCGAACGTAGCAAGCTCATAAGACAAACAAAGTATATTGACGTGACCAACCTTAAAAAAAATACCATAACACCTTCAAGTTGGAACTGAAGAACAGATTCTCTGCTTTAGAAGGCCTAACATCGGAAGAAGTGGATATTTCTGAAGTTAACAGAAAAGTAACCAAAGCTCTTATGGAAACAGCAACAAAATTAGCTGGGTCTAAGAACAAATTGCATGTGAACAAATTATCAGGAAAAACCAAAATGTTGATGCAAAAAGAAGGGAGATGAGGACAATTAAAGAAGATGTGACTTCCAAAGTGGAATATATAGAGCTATGCAAGACAGTACGAAAAAGTATCACTGAAGACGTAAGGAAATTCAACTGTGAACTAGTGAGGAAAGCAATTGAAAACAACCAAAGCCTAAAGACAGCAAAGGGACATCTCAGAAAGGGAAGAAAACAGATTATGGCACTGAGAAAAGAAGATGGTTCTGTAACAAGAAATAGAGGCGAAATTTTGACAAGAGTGAAAGATTTCTACTCCAAATTATATGAAAGGGATGATACATGTACTCCAGACATCATGAAAGGTACCAGTACCAACCAGAGTTCTTTCAGTCCTCCCAGCAGAAGTTGCACATGCAATCAAGAACATGAAGCGGGGAAAAGCTCCAGGAGAAGATGGAATTACTGTAGACATCATACAAGAAGCAAGTGGAGAAACTGAAACAGTACTGGCCCAAATTTTCACTCGATGCCTTAATGAAGGGAAGATTCCTGAGGATTGGAACAACGGTACAATGATCTTGCTACATAAAAAAGGTGACATTGAGGATCTCAGGAACTACAGACCTATCAGCCTCCTATCAGTAGTTTATAAAATCTTCACTAAAGTTCTTTCACACCGCTTAAAAGTGACACTGGACATGGCTCAACCGAGAGAACAAGCTGGATTCAGGAGTGGCTACAGTACAATAGATCATATCCACGTACTGAGAGAACTAATTGAAAGAGCGAGGGAATATGAACTTCCATTGTGCATGGCTTTTATCGATTATGAAAAAGCCATTGATTCGGTGAAACCATCAGCAGTTACAATGGCTCTGAAATCCTGCGGTATTGAAGATGCATACATTAATATTATTAATAACATCTATGAAAATGCAAGTGCAAAGATTCGGCTGTTTGAAAATACAACGCACATAAAAATTGGAAAAGGAGTGAGACAAGGTGACACCATATCTCCGAAGCTCTTTAATGCCACATTGGAAAATGTCTTTCAATCACTGAACTGGGGAAAACAAGGATAAAGATTAATGGAGATTATCTAACCCACCTTCGTTTTGCTGATGACATAGTCATTTTTGCAACTACCCCATCAGAGCTGCAGAGTATGATCCAGGAACTAGCTGACAAGAGTAAAGAAGTGGGATTAAAAATGAACTTTCAGGAGACAAAAGTGATGTTCAATGCTTTTACAGGAAATGAAGATTTATCGATTGACGGGGAAAAGCTGGAGATAACACACACGTACGTTTATCTTGGACAGCAGATATCAAGTGAGGGTCACATTGATGAAGAAATTTAATCGGCGTACAAAACTTGCCTGGAGAGCTTTTGGAAGAAACAGCATAATTTTCAAGAGCAATATGCCATTATGTCTTAAAAGAAAAGTGTTTGATCAATGCATCCTTCCAGTGCTTACGTATGGTGCAGAGACGTGGACCTTAACTACAAGAGACATACAAAGGCTGCAGACAACTCAAAGGGGAAGCATGGAGAGGTGCATGCTTGGTGTAACCAGGAGAGATAAGAAGAGGAACTCGTGGATCCGAAAAATGACAAGAGTGGAAGACATCATGATCAGAGTTAAATCCCTGAAATGGCAATGGGCTGGACATACTGCCAGAAGGACAGACCATAGATGGATAGCCGAAATTTTAGATTGGATTCCAAGGGACAGGAAAAGACCCAGAAGAAGACCACATGGGAGATGGGTGGATGAAATTCGAAAGTATGCGGGAGTGACATGGAGGAGACTGGCACAAGACAGACCGTTGTGGAGGAAACTTGTGGAGACCTTCGTCCAGCAGTGGATTGATAATGGTTGACAATGATGATGATGATGAATTTTCTTTCATTTCGAGACCAAAAAAAAAAAAAAAAAAAAAAGAAGTTCTGTTTTGGGCAGGTTACCGTTTTATACAGCTTCCATTCTAAACAGCTTCCATTCTAAACAGGTTTTACTGTACTAAGAGCGCACAAAAGCAGAATATGTCCTATATACTAACAGCAATCTATACTAGGGCTAATCGCTGTCATTCTATATTCGCAACAATACAAGTTATACACTGTGTTCAACACTTTGTACGAATATCGGTATCTCATTTGTTTAAACATGAAAGAAAGACATTTCTAGCTGGGGCGCAGGTTATTGGTAGGCCAGGTGTTCGGAAATAAAATCCCTCTGGATATTTTCACAAAATTTTGTTTTGAAGAACCCTAATATTGATCAAGAATTTTCTTTTCTTCTTGTTTACAATATTGTTTTTTTTCCTACTAAGCAATTACAATTGCGTTTTCAAGTTTCAAATGCATCTTATCTCGTAGTTTACCTTTTCAACTTTTTCTATTTTTCTTCTTGTGACATATCTACCTCAGAGGTGACGCGCATGTGAAGACAGCAAAGTTGCAGCAATAAGCTTCGTCGGTGTAATTTAGTTGGGAGAACAACTGTCTACAGAGCGAGGAGGCGTGGTTTCGAATCAGGCCACCGGCAAAATGAGCTTGTTTCGCTATATCCTGACAATAGAAGATAATGGATATCTCTCTCCGACGTCTGATCTGTTTAAGAGTCCCTACCTCAATAACTTGGTGAAGGTGGTGTCTCTGATTTCGAGTGTATACAAGAGCAAGCTGTATACAGGAAACTTCTAAACAGTGGAAGATGGTATGTGTTCCTTATTCTGAAAGCAATGCTGGGTTCAGTTTGGTCGAAAATCGGGGCGCTGTTTCTCTATATTCACTGGAAGTAAGGCATCACCTTATCTTAATGACAATTTTGAATTTTAGTTTCAGATACTCACTCACGCTAAAGGCTTTCTCGTGAAGTCACACAAAATGGTGTACTGTTTCTGAAGTTGAGGAAAGGATAACACTCGAGCAAAGTTTTTTTTTTTTTTCTGTTTAAAAGCATTTTCAGTGTTTGCAGCTAATTAATTTTCATTGTTTTTTTTTCTATATTGTCATATTAATTTTCTATGAAATGATTTAAATATTAAAGTTTTGTGTGATTTTCAGGTTTGGGAATGCATGAACAAGTTGGTCATGTGGATTTTTATCCTAATGGTGGAATGGCTCAACCAGGGTGCCATTCGTCGCCTTTTGAACTGCTACAGAGAATAGGACTGCAAAGAGGTTAGTAAAATTTTCACAAATAAGGAATCAAGGCTAGCCTGTTACATAAATCCTGTTAAATACACACATATCATCATTGTCAACCATTATCAATCCACTGCTGGACGAAGGTCTCCCCAAATTTCTTCCACAACGGTCTGTCTTGTGCCAGTCTCCTCCATGTTACTCCCGCATACTTTCGAATTTCATCCACCCATCTTCCATCTGGTCTTCTTCTGGGTCTTTTCCTGTCCCTTGGAATCCAATCTAAAATTTCGGCTGTCCATCGGTGGTCTGTCCTTCTGGCAGTATGTCCAGCCCATTGTCATTTCAGGGATTTAACTCTGATCACGATGTCTTCCACTCTTGTCATTTTTCGGATCCACGAGTTCCTCTTCTTATCTCTCCTGGTTACACCAAGCATGCACCTCTCCATGCTGCTTTGAGTTGTCTGCAGCCTTTGTATGTCTTTTTTAGTTAAGGTCCACGTCTCTGCACCATACGTAAGCACTGGAAGGATGCATTGATCAAACACTTTTCTTTTAAGACATAATGGCATATTGCTCTTGAAAATTATGCTGTTTCTTCCAAAAGCTCTCCAGGCAAGTTTTATACGCCGATTAATTTCTTCATCAATGTGACCCTATACTATATTAATATACTCTCAAGGACCAGATCATTCTGATCATCCCTTGTCTCTATGAATGGATATGTTTCAAGCATATAACAGTGACGTCACCAACTGGCTGGATATACTGTATAAAGAGCAGGAACGCCGCTAGACTTCGGAATCAGGATGGGCGACGGGTGGGTGAGCATTATTTTTGGTGGGGCAAGCTTGATAGCAACTTGTTTTTCACGAAACACTGAAAAAACGAATTTTTAATGTTTTTTGTTTTGTTTTGATTTTTGATTGAAGGTTCACCGTGAGCAACTCAATGGGCTATAATCAGTCGCCTGTCCTTAATTTAAGGTAACTGGTTCCAGGGAAGGGAGAGAGCCCGCGCCGTAAGACAAACACTACATCCACTCCTCACCGTGGTTCGAACCCGGACTGTTCTCGGACGAATGGTCATAAGCCAGCTCTTTCACCACTGCGCCACCGGGACGGCTTTAATGCTTTTCACTACCTACTACAAAGGAATTCATGCACTCTTCACTCCTTTCACCTGAATACATACACATACATGATGCTGACTAGTTACGCCACTGGTGTAAGATAGAAGTGTTGGTAAAATGTCGCCTTCAACTTTTTGCTTGCTCTGAACGCATTGTCTTAAACTGCTTTTCAAAGTTTGGCATTTTTGCTCACGAAAATAGTACTGTACTTGAACAATTTATTTAAAAGAAAATGTCGTTCTTGTTTATCTAAATCAAATTTTAACGTCGTGCCACGCAGACACAATGTCTCCCCCTCCTTAACTTCCTTGCTTCCAGCCAGCGACTTTGCTTGGCACTCTATAACGAAGTGAATTTCTCCGTCATTTTTGGTCTACGCCGGGATTCGAACCCGAGGCCGCTTATTCCGGAACAAGTCGCTCTACCAACTGAGCTACGCAGACGATTATTCTGATTCCTATCTGCCTTTATGTCGTGTGCGTCCTGCTGGCAGGTACGTCACATCTCCCCTCCCCCCCCCGGAAGAGGGCCGGGGGCATGGCCTACGGGTCAGCCGTGACCATGAATCGTTGCAGGCAGCCATCCACTGTAGAGCGCGCACTTGAGAACTCCCAGTCAATCTGCTGTGTGGAATGCAACATCACACATTTTTATTTTTCGAAGCGCTGGAGAAGGAATTCTCTGATTTTTCCTGTCTCGCGGTGTGGAAATAACATCACACCATTGCGAGATTTTGAACGGTCGGGTCATCCGGATAGTTCGGGCGCCATTATAACGAAGTAAATTTCTCCGTCATTTCTGTCCACGCCAGGATTCGAACCCGGATCCCCTCATTCCGGAATAAGTCACTCTACCAATTGAGCTACGCGGACGTTTTATTCTGATTCCTATCTGCCTTTATGTCGTGTGCGTCCTGCTGGCAGGTACGTCACATCTCCCCCCCCCCCGAAAGAGGGTCGGGAGTCAGCCGTGACCATGAATCGTTGCAGGCAGCCATCCACTGTAGAACGTGCACTTGAGAACTCCCAGTCAATCTGCTGTGTGGAATGCAACATCACACATTTTTATTTTTCGGAGCGCTGGAGATGGAATTCTCTGATTTTTCTTGTCTCGCGGTGTGGAAATAACATCACACCGATGCGAGATTTTGAACGGCCGGGTCATCCGGATAGTTCGGGCGCCATTATAACGAAGTAAATTTCTCCGTCATTTTTAGTCTACGCCAGGATTCGAACCCGGATCCCCTCATTCCGGAATAAGTCACTCTACCAATTGAGCTACGCGGACGTTTTATTCTGATTCCTATCTGCCTTTATGTCGTGTGCGTCCTGCTGGCAGGTACGTTACATCTCCCCCCCCCCCCCGGAAAGAGGGCCGGGGGCATGGCCCACGGGTCAGCCGTGACCATAAATCGTTGCAGGCAGCCATCCACTGTAGAACGTGCACTTGAGAACTCTCAGTCAATCTGCTGTGTGGAATGCAACATCACACATTTTTATTTTTCGAAGCGCTGGAGAAGGAATTCTCTGATTTTTCCTGTCTCGCGGTGTGGAAATAACATCACACCAATGCGAGATTTTGAACGGCCGGGTCATCCGGATAGTTCGGGCGCCATTATAACGAAATAAATTTCTGCGTCATTTTTATCCACGCCAGGATTCGAACCCGGTCCCCTCATTCCGGAATAAGTTGCTCTACCAATTGAGCTACGCGGACGTTTTATTCTGATTCCTATCTGCCTTTATGTCGTGTGCGTCCTTCTGGCAGGTACGTCACATCTCCTGGTACGTTACATCATCTCCCCCTTATTTCTTTTTTTGTTTGAAGTGCTGGAGAAGGGATTCTCTTATTTTTCCTATCTCGCGGTGTGGAAATAACATCACACCATTGCGAGATTTTGAACGGCCGGGTCATCCGGATAGTTCAGGCGCCATTATAACGAAGTAAATTTCTCCGTCATTTTTGGTCTACGCGGGATTCGAACCCGAGGCCGCTTATTCCGGAACAAGTCGCTCTACCAACTGAGCTACGCAGACATTTATTCTGATTCCTATCTGCCTTAATGTCGTGTGCGTCCTGCTGGCAGGTACGTCACAACTCCTCTTCTACAAAGCAGTCGTCAGCCACTTTCTGCACTTTCGCTGTCCCGGGGAGTTTTAAGAGGCCTAGTGTAGCTTTAGACTCCACTTTCCGTGTTGGAACCCCATATTTAGTAATTAAAACAAATAGCAGAGTAATTAGTAATGATCTATCTCAGTGAATTCCTGTCCACTTTCCTCGTTCTCTCCTGGCCATATTAACATGAAAAAGAGGCTCCCGCCCCGGTGGCGCAGTGGTCTAAGCGATGGCCTCTGATCATTCGTCCGAACGGGGTCCGGGTTCGAATCCCGGTGAGGCATGGATGTTGTGTTTGTCTTACGGCACTGGCTCTCTCCCTTCCCTGGAACCAGTGACCCTAAATTAGGGACGGGCGACTGCTTATAGCCCAGTGAGTTGCTCACGGTGGTCGTTAAACCTCCAATCAAAAAAAAAAAAAAAAAATACTCCAACTGTACTTAAATGGTATAACTATACTAGATATCCGAAATTTCTTGGTGTAGAATAGAAATCAAAATTTTCAAGCTTTCGCACGTCAACCAGATGGCTTTTTCAAGGAAGGTAGACAGCAAACTGAATAATAGAACGCTTCAACAATTTGAACGCGGTGACTTGACTTGACAATAACGAAGAGATGTGAACGTAATCAAGTATTCAAAGACACGAAGGCCGCCCCGGTGGCGCAGTGGTCTAAGCGATGGCTTCTGATCATTCGCACGGAAGGGGTCCGGGTTCGAATCCCGGTGAGGCATGGATGTTGTGTTTGTCTTACGGCACTGGCTCTCTCCCTTCCCTGGAGCCAGTGATCCTAAAAATTAGGGACGGGCGACTGCTTATAGCCCATTGAGTTGCTCACGGTGGTCGTTAAACCTCCAATCAAAAAAGAAAAAAAAAAAAAAAAAAAAAAAAAAAGAGGCTTTTAAACTAAGGATATAGAAGAGTGGAGAACAATTGAATTTTCATGGTGCTGTGAACGATGTTTCGATCCGCCGAAAGACGTTCGTGCCAACACAAATTCATTATAAAACTCACATTGACCGATTTCAGAGGGACGACATTTTATTTTACTTTTGGTAAAAAAAAAAAAAAAATCAACATGAAAAGATGGCAACACCTCCCTACATGGTTCAGATAACCGTCACCGTACTTCCTTCGGGAAGTACTTAATCCACACACTGGCACTCAATACGCAGTCTTGGTCTCAGAATGGCTTCAGAGTGAAACCGAAAGATCGAACCATTTGTAAATAGTTTTAATTAAATTGTTTTTAACTCGTTCTTCTTGAATTGCAGTTTATTTTTAACGAGTTCTGATTGTGCATGAGAGAGAATGGGAGTAGCCGCCCTGGTGGCGCAGTGGTCTAAGGCGCTGGCCTCTGATCATTCGTCCGTCTGGGGTCCGGGTTCAAATCCCGGTGAGGCATGGATGTTGTGTTTGTCTTACGGCACTGGCTCTCTCCCTTCCCTGGAACCAGTGACCCTAAATTAGGGACGGGCGACTGCTTATAGCCCATTGAGTTGCTCACGGTGGTCGTTAAACCTCCAATCAAAAAAGAAAAAAAAAAAAAAAAAAAAAAAGAGGCTTTTAAACTAAGGATATAGAAGAGTGGAGAACAATTGAATTTTCATGGTGCTGTGAACGATGTTTCGATCCGCCGAAAGACGTTCGTGCCAACACAAATTCATTATAAAACTCACATTGACCGATTTCAGAGGGACGACATTTTACTTTTACTTTTGGTAAAAAAAAAAAAAAAATCAACATGAATGATGGCAACACCTCCCTACATGGTTCAGATAACCGTCACCGTACTTCCTTCGGGAAGTACTTAATCCACACACTGGCACTCAATACGCAGTCTTGGTCTCAGAATGGCTTCAGAGTGAAACCGAAAGATCGAACCATTTGTAAATAGTTTTAATTAAATTGTTTTTAACTCGTTCTTCTTGAATTGCAGTTTATTTTTAACGAGTTCTGATTGTGCATGAGAGAGAATGGGAGTAGCCGCCCTGGTGGCGCAGTGGTCTAAGGCGCTGGCCTCTGATCATTCGTCCGTCTGGGGTCCGGGTTCAAATCCCGGTGAGGCATGGATGTTGTGTTTGTCTTACGGCACTGGCTCTCTCCCTTCCCTGGAACCAGTGACCCTAAATTAGGGACGGGCGACTGCTTATAGCCCAGTGAGTTGCTCACGGTGGTCGTTAAACCTCCAATCCATCCATCCAAATCCAAGAGAATGGGAGTTTTATAATGAAGATTTCGATCATTTCTACGGAAAAGGAAACAACTCACTTCTTAGGGAAAAATACGTAGGGCTGCATTTAATAAAACCTAAGACTTGACGAAATGAAGATTACATTTTAAAGTTAAATATATTGAAAAATGACATATTTTGAACTGGGTGGGCGGCAGTGTGGGCTTTGTACCCCCTTGGCGACGTCCCGGTTAGAGAGACGGCATAGGCGTGTCAGCTCGCCTGTAAGAAACCCATACAGTAGAGAAAGGGAAGGACTTGTAAGAGTCTGGACGTAGAATGATAACAGGTGCAAGCTAGGAGGGCGTGGCCAACATCTCAGCAATCGAAGGCATTCTCGTTGGCTGTTCGAGGACTACCGCACGGAAGTTGTGCTGGTAATTGTTCGAAGAGTGGCACATATGCCTCCTAAGGTGCTTGAAAGAGAGAGATCGCCATTAGTCGACAAATAGAGATAAACGCCTGCTGGCACGCACTTGTTAGGGATAACAGACGGCTCGCGATCCCTCAATTACCGGCTTTCTACAACCAAGGACGACAGAGAAGCTTTTCAGAGCACATGATCCAGCATACTATGTTTTGTAGATGAGCAATAAGGAATCGGCTGCCCATGTCGACCGACCATCATTAACAACTCCACTTGTAGTGGGCGAGGAAGTACACTTGTAGTGGGCGAAGAAGGTTTTTTCGCTTCAAAACTGAATATCATTTGAAGCCACCGCGAGCAACAATAACAGCCTCCACACGCCGTGCCATTTAATGGAAGAGGTTTCTCATATCGTCTAGGGGCTGCTTCTATACGAGTTCATTTGATGGAAGAGGATTTTCATATCCTTCCAGGCTGCTTCTATGCGAGATCAGAGTTCATTTGTGGTGACTTGGGGAGGCACTTGACGTCGCTTAGCTACCATGTCCCAGACATACTCGATCGAGACCAGAGTTCATTTGTGGTGACTCGTGGAGGCGTTTGACGTCGCTTAGCTACCATGTCCCAGACATGTTGGATCGCGGATATATCCGGCGAACGTACAGGACAAGGAAAAAGCGGTATCTGCGGCGCATGAAAGAGATCTTGGACATTCCGGGCCACATGTGACCCAGCATTGTTAAGCTGCAGTACAGCACCAGAACAACTCTGAAGGAAGGGGTATCACCTCTGTCTCTAGAACTTCCCTGATGTATCTCTAGCTATTGAGGGTTCCCCAATTCATATGAGGCGAGATCGCGAATTGAACCCAATAGCGCCCCAAACCATGACGCTTGGCGTTGGGCCGGTATGACGCTGCAAGGTGTCATTCACCACGATGTCTTCGAACATGTATGCGACCATCATAGTGCGTCAAGTTGAATCGTTAATCGTCACAAGAGACGACCTGTTGCCATCAGCGGGCAAATGTCTATGTTCGAGACCTCATTGCAGCCTGAGGTGTCTGTGGTTGAGGGTCAAAGGAATGCGCAGTAATGGACTGTTAGCGACTAGTCCTGTGTTAAACAGACGACGTCTAACTGTGCTGGAGGATAAAGCCTGATTTCCGAGAGTGCTCTACTGCTGCGCTAACACCGTGGGTGTCGCTGTGCGATCGGTCGGTAGAGGTGTCTGTCATCCCGTGGAGTTGCGCGATTTTGAGGTCCATTTCCCGAATATCTGTGCGTCCGATCCTCATGCTTCCCAATTTCATCTCCCACGTGGTCTTCTTCTGGATATTTTCCTGTCTCTTGGAAACAAGTCTAATATTTCAGTTGCCCAGCGCTGTTCAGTTCTAGCAATATGTCCAGCTCTGATTACTATTTCAGGGTTTTTGCCTTGATCAGGATGTCATCAACTCCTGTTATTTTCCAGATCAATGAGTTCTGCTTCCTATTTTTCCTAATTATTTTATATAAAGCATGCATTTCTTCAAGCTTCAAGCTTTTTTCAGTTGTCTGCAGCCTCTGAATGTCATTTTTAGTTGCGGTCCATGTCTCTGCTCCATAAGTAAGAACTGGAAGGATGCATTGATTAAACACTTTTCTTTTCAGACAATGGTACATTGCTCTTGAGAATTGTACTGTTTCTTCTGAAAGCTTTCCAACCAAGTTTTATACGCCGATTAACTTCTTTTTCGATGTGAGCCTTGCTTGATATCTTTTGTCCAGGATAAATGAAAACATCGGCTACTTCTAGATTAGTTCCATCACACAACCCTTAAATCTTCAGTTTTTATAAAAGCATTGTACATCAGTTTTGTCTTCTGTACGAGTTCATTTTTCAGTTTACTTCCATACTGTTACCAGCCAGTACCTGGAATCATATTCCGCCGCAGCTCTGTGAGGGTACTTGAAATATATAAGAATGTGTGTGTGTGTGTGTGTGCGCGCGTGATCAAAAGTATCCGGACACCCCTTTTCAGAAGTGGATTTGCCCATATACTTCACCACAGCAAAACAGCAGCCAGATAGAGAAGTTCGGAGGGGCCACTGATGGGAGTTAGGTCGGGCGAAGGATATAGAGGTGGTCGGGCAAAAGATTTCAAAGAGGTGGAACACTGTACTGTAGTGTGAGTCGCTAGAATGAGCGAAAAGAAAGAAACTCAATGACTTTCAACGTGCACGGTCATAAGATGCCATCTTAGCAACAAGCCAGTTCAGGAATTTCTTCTCTTCTGTAGCTTACCCAGTCAACTGTAAGGGATGTTATTGTGAAGTGGAAACTCCTCGGAGCAACAATAGTGCAATCGCGACCTAGTAGGCCACGTAAAATGATAGAGTGGTACCTTCGAGTGCTGAAGCACATGGTGCGACAAAATCGCCTGTCCTCAGTTGTAACCCTCACCACCGAGTTACAAAATGCCTCTGTAAGCAACTCCAGCACCATAACGGTTCGTCAAGAGCTGAAGAGAATGGGTTTCCATGGTTGAGCAGCCGCACATAAGTCTAACATCAGCAAGATCAACTCAAATTTTTAGTTGGAGAGGTGTTAAGCTTGCTGCCATCACACTTCTTCATCTGGAAGTCCGACGGACAATTCTGGGTGTGGAGGATATCAGGTGAACCCTACCTGCCAGACTGTGTTGTGCCAGCTGTGAAGTTTGTTGGATGAAGCATCATGTTCTGGGGCTATTTTTCATGGTTTGAGCTGCGGCTCCCCCAGTTCCTGTGCCCGGGGATATTAATGCTAAGGCCTATAATGACATTCTGGACTATTCTGTTCTCCTAACATTATGGCAAAACAGTTCGGTGAAGGCCCTTTCCTTTACCACAGCACAATGCCCCCGTACACAAAGCGATGACCTTGCAAGAGTGGGTTGATGAGATACATGTGGATAGAAGAACTTGACTGGCCTGCACAAAGCCTCGATCTAAACCCCATGGAACACTTTTGGAATGAATTAGAACGCTGACTGTGAGCTATGCTGAACCGCTTGACATCGGTGAATGACCTGACTAATGCTCTTGTGACAGAATGGAAGGCAATTCCCGAAGCAATCCATGAAGCATAGTAGAGGATGTGGTAGCAGCAAAGGGTGGATCAACTCGATATTCTTTTCTTTTCTGTACTGGGAGTTTGTGGATAGTTCCTGTTACAGGGAGTTTGTGGACAGGCAATTTGTGGATAGTTCCTGTTACATGGATTTTGTGGATCGGCAGTTTGTGGAGAGTTCCTGTTACAGGGATTTTATGGATAGGCAATTTGTGGATAGTTCCTGTTACAGAAATTTTATGGATAGGCAATTTGTGGATAGTTCCTGTTACAGGGAGCTTGTGGAGAGTTCCTGCTACAGGGATTTTGTGGATAGGCAGTTTGTAGATAGTTCCTGTTACAGGGATTTTATGGATAGGCAATTTGTGGATAGTTCCTGTTACAGGGATTTTATGGATAGGCAATTTGTGGATAGTTCCTGTTACAGGGATTTTGTGGATAGGCAGTTTGTGAATAGTTCCTGTTACAGGGAGTTCGTGAATTGGCAGTTTGCGGATAGTTCCAGTTACAGGCAGTTTGTGGATAGCTCCCGTTACAGGGAGTTTGTGGATAGTTCCTATTACAGGGAGTTTGTGGATAGTTCCAGTTACAGAGAGTTTGTGTATAGGCAGTCTATGAATAGTTCCTGTTACAGGGATTTTGTGGATAGGCAGTTTGTAGATAGTTCCTGTTACAGGGATTTTATGGATAGGCAATTTGTGGATAGTTCCTGTTACAGGGATTTTATGGATAGGCAATTTGTGGATAGTTCCTGTTACAGGGATTTTGTGGATAGGCAGTTTGTGAATAGTTCCTGTTACAGGGATTTTGTGGATAGGCAGTTTGTGAATAGTTCCTGTTACAGGGAGTTCGTGAATTGGCAGTTTGCGGATAGTTCCAGTTACAGGGAGTTTGTGTATAGGCAGTCTATGAATAGTTCCTGTTACAGGGATTTTGTGGATAAGCAGTTTGTGGATAGTTCCTGTTACAGGGAGTTTTGTGGATTGGCAGTTTGTGGGTAGTTCCTGTTAGAGGGATGATACTTTTGATTAGATAGTGTGTATATAGTTTTGGGTGACAGAAAATGTGTATTTCCCACGAAATTTAATGCGTTGGAAATATACTGAGATTCACTGTTCTGGACAAGCAGTTCAAATAAGGAATATTAACAATCTTTTCCTTACTTGCGATTTGGTTTCAGTTTTCATACACAACGAGAAATCCCACCGGTACTTTTGCGTATATAAGTATCATTTGCTTATTAAAAGGAAAGCAAACACTAACATCCTGGTGCAGTTTGAGACTTTGTGGTCACATGTACTAAACGCCAGATAAAAGGCTCTGTTGTGATACAGAAAAATCTAACTTTCTAATACAGATTGAGATCGTGTTTACGTAAGATGTTTTGCAGATACATGTACTGGAAATCAGGCTCACTTGCGATAAACGAAAGCACTGTTTAAAACAACAAAGAAAGTGAGTGAAGATAAGTAAAACTAAAAGGTTCTCCGGACAAATATTTTGTAGCTGTTGCGTGCTTCCTGTATAGATTATCCAGTGCGTAATGAACATTTTTCACGAAGATCAAATCGCACTTCAATCAACGTAAGTCTTATCTGCAACGTACCGAAGTTGTAGATATTTCCGTAGTTATGTTTTGAATGGAAATCTTTTTCTTTTGCGTTGTATCTCTTTCTCAATGTAAAATACAGACCTTCATTATGTATATGCATTTTTTATACCGCTGCATTAATTTACCCTTGTTTGGTTTCTTGGAACCATCAAAGTTTATTAATGTTGACCTCACGACGAAGAACATAAACAACTTTTATTTTTACCCTGCTTTTTTGTTTCTTTTATTTGCACGTGAAATTCCCCCTTTTTATAGAGCAGAGCAAGAAGGTCTGGCAATTAACACTTAATGCAATGAGAAACTTTATCCATGATCTCTGAATATTTTTGTCCCCCATCCCCCTCAAATCTTTATAAACCTTTCGATGAACGATCCATCATCGACAAGGATTTCCAGTTGTCTCTCTGATAAATGTCAGAAAAGGTAGAAAAGTAACACTTCCATATACCCTAAAATACCACTTTATTAGGTACACCTGTAATGTTTATTTATTTATTAGTCTTTACTTCACGTAAATATTACTTTGGTACTGTCGGTCGGCAGCATTCTAGCTCAGTGTTAAGCACCAGATAGCTAGCGCACGAAAACCTTAATTAAGGTGCGTCGCATAAATATAGAGACAGTCGACTTTGCGCCGTGAACGCAATGCGAATATAGGTAGCAAGTTGAAGTGGTACCTAATTAGACATAACCCTACAACAAACGCTTCGATCCGTCGAGATGACCGGATTGTGTGAAAAGAACACCACAAAGTGAAATAGTGTAATTTTAGGTTGTGACGTACCTGCCAGCAGGACGCACACGACATAAAGGCAGATAGGAATCAGAATAAACGTCTGCGTAGCTCAGTTGGTAGAGCGACTTGTTCCGGAATAAGCGGCCTCGGGTTCGAATCCCGGCGTAGACCAAAAATGACGGAGAAATTTACTTCGTTATAAGGTGTCTCATAAATATAAAGACAACTATGTAAAGTAGCCACATGCAAATGAGATGTACAAATTAGCATGTTGTACGCACGCGCATGGGCCGTAATTCGGTCCAGCCTACAAAAGACAGCGGACCTGCCGTCAGACATTCATTTGCCGAAATGCCACGCAACAGTCAACTTTCTGGTGAGGAAGTGCAGAAGATTTGGAGACTGAGAGCAAATGGATTGCCTGTAGCGAAAATTTGTAAAGCCATGGGGAGCAGTAGGGCAGTCATTTGTAAGACTTTATCGAAACGCGGTGCGTTAACTGCCAGAAAACGGCCTGGAAGGCCTCGAATAACAACCAAACGGGATGATCGTGCCGTCATGCGTTTAGTTTCAGCCCAAAGGTTATCACTACGTCAAGTTTCTCGGACTGTTGGTGTCACCGTCTCAAAGGGCACAATTCATCGACGAATCAAGGAAAGTCGCAACATTGTGCTCCGTAAAATGCGCCGTCTGCCACACCTCACGCGGCGCCACAAGGAAGCTAGATTGTTATGGGCAAGCAGCCACATGCACTGGACAGACAAGAGTATCACAACTATTTTCTCCGATGAGAAAAAGTTCAACCTGGACGGCCCTGACGGTTGGAACTGCTATTGGCATGATTTACAACGCGAGCTACGCACCTTCTTCAGCAGACAGGAAGGAGGGGGATCTGTGATGGTCTGGGGAGCTTTTGCGTTCAATGGGACAACGAATATCGCTTTTCTGCAATGCAGGCAAAACTCCGAAACGTATCAGGACATACTCATCAGCCACCTTCTATCGTTTGCCGAAACTCTAGCAGGTGTTGATTATCTGTTCCAGCAAGACCATGCCTCTATCCATCGGTCTGCATCAACGAAAAGCTGTTTTAACACTCATCATGTGACCGTAATGGATTGGCCAGCATTCAGTCCAGATCTGAACCCTATCGAGAACCTCTGGAGTATCCTAGCTCGTGATGTGAATGCGAATGGACGGCAGTTTTCAAGTGTGGTGGCATTGAAAGAGCAGATTGAACGAAGCTGGTACGCACTCCGTCCAGAACACTTACATCACTTGGTGGACAGCATGCCCAATCAGGTTTTCAGTGTTATTCGGAACAACGGCTCCACTATTCGTACCGGAGGTGCTCATAACTAGTAAGTCTTTATATTTTTGAGACAGCGTATTTCTGTTTTTTTCTTGTACTTGGCGTTGGAATTGTTATGTTTCCGTCAGACTATTGTGCAGCTGCATGTCCTATGCTATTTTTGCTATAAATATGAGGTGTAAATTTCAGCTCGTTGTTATTTCTTTTTTATTCGAGAATTTGTTCTGCCTCTATATTTATGCGACGCACTATATAAGCGACCTAACGGCCTGCAGATCCATTTTTTATGTTCAGCGCCAGCATGAAAACACACTTTTGCGTGTGGCGGCCTCGAATCCCTCTGCTTCGGAGCCGAATGCTTTCCCGATCAAGCTACACCGACAAGGGCTTATATCACTGCTACTTAACATGTGCGTCACCTCTCCAGTACGTCACATAAATCCCCCACTTGAAAAAGGGCAGGGACGGAATCATAGGTTTGGGATCCTCTGCAAATCATACTTAAAGTACGTCTCTGTAGAAGAAGGATTTCTAAGTAATTCCAGACGATGTGTGACAGGAACATCACACATTTTTCGAAGCGAAGAAGGAATTCTCATTAATTCCAAACGATGTGTGGCAGGAACATCACACAATTCTTGAAGCGAAGAAGGAATTCTCATTAATTTCAGACGACGTGTGGCGGAACATGACATATTTTTCGAAGCGAAGAGGGAATTCTCATTAATTCCAGACGATGTGTGGAAGGAACATCACACAATTTTTGAAGCGAAGAAGGAATTCTCATTAATTCCAAACAATGTGTGGCAGGAACATCACACAATATTTGAGGCGAAAAAAGAATTCTCATTAATTCTAAACAACGTGTACAAAGGACATCACACATTTTTCGAAGCGAAGAAGGTGTTCTCATTAATTTCAGATTTTGTGTGGCAGGAACATCACACATTTTTCGAAGCGAAGAAGGAATTCTCATTAATTTCCGACGATGTGTGGAAGGAACATCACACATTTTTCGAAGAGAAGAAGGAATTTTCGTTAATTCCAGACGATGTGTGACAGGAACATGGCACATTTTTCGAAGCGAAGAAGGAAATCTCATTAATTACAGACGATGTGTGAAAGAAGCATCACACATTTTTCGAAGAGAAGAAGGAATTCTCATTAATTCCAGACGATGTGTGGAAGGAACATCACACATTTTTCGAAGCGAAGAAGGAATTCTCATTAATTCCAGACGATGTGTGGAAGGAACATCACACATTTTTCGAAGCGAAGAAGGAATTCTCATTAATTCCAGACGATGTGTGGAAGGAACATCACACATTTTTCGAAGACCCCAACGGTCAGTAGATTCCTTTTTACGTTCGGGTGCCAATGTGAAAACACAAATTTGCTGGTGGCGGAGCTTCATCTTTCTGCCCCGGAGCCGAATGCTTTCCCGGTTAAGCTACACCGACGGAATTTACCGCTGTAAATTTTCCGTATTGACATGTGCTTCGCCTCTGTAGTACGTCACAGACCTACCTAGCAGCGTTGTTACGCTGCCCTTGCCCTTCAGAACAGCTACAATTCGTAGGAGCGTGGAACATACTAGATGTTGGAAGCGTCATTCGCCGCCCGGTGGCGCAGTGGTCTAAGGCGCTGGCCTCTGATCATTCGTCCGAAAGGGGTCCGGGTTCGAATCCCGGTCAGGCATGGATGTTGTGTTTGTCTTTTTTTTTTTTTTTTTTTTATTGGAGGTTTAACGACCACCGTGAGCAACTCAATGGGCTATAAGCAGTCGCCCGTCCCTAATTTAGGGTCACTGGTTCCAGGGAAGGGAGAGAGCCAGTGCCGTAAGACAAACACAACATCCATGCCTGACCGGGATTCGAACCCGGACCCCTTACGGACGAATGACCATAGGCCAGCGACTTAGACCACTGCGCCACCGGGGCGGCATGTGTTTGACTTACGGCACTGGCTCTCTCCCTTCCCTGGAACCAGTGACCCCAAATTAGGGACGGGCGACTGCTTATAGCCCATTGAGTTGCTCACGGTGGTCGTTAAACCTCCAATAAAAAAAAAAAAAAAAAAAAAAGAAGCGTCATTCAGGAATTCTGTACCATGTAGAAATGACTGAGAGGCGCAGTTGCTGCAAATTGCATGTCGGAAAGATACTAGTCATCCGGACAGTTGAAAAACTTAAGGTTAACTACAATTTGGTGCATAGTACATGTTCATATATAACCTACAGAGGGTGAATCGAAAGTTTTGCAATATTTGGATCACTTTATGTTTTTTTTTTTGATTGGAGGTTTAACGATTACCGTGAGCAACTCAATGGGCTATAAGCAGTCGCCCGTCCCTAATTTAGGGTCACTGGTTCCAGGGAAGGGAGAGAGCCAGTGCCGTAAGACAAACACAACATCCATGCCTGACCGAGATTCGAACCCGGACCCCTTACGGACGAATGATCAGAGGCCAACGACTTAGACCACTGCGCCACCGGGGCGGCACTTTATGTCTTCATGTATACCTTTATGACGAACGCTGACTAGCAATCAAAGTATAGGCCATTGTGTAATACACCGTCTTTAGCCATTTGTCTGCTAGTTCTTCGATTCCGCGGCGGTACCAGTTCTTGTCCTTCGAAGCGAAGAACTCCTTCACCCCAGCTGCTGCCTCCTCCTGTTTGTTGAAGTGCCGCCAGCGAAGGACGAGAGCCATGGATCGGAACAAGTAATAATCCGACGGGGCAAGGTCCGGACTATATGCTGGGTGTGGCATAAGTTCGATGCCCTCAAGCTCTTGGAGTTTTGCCCGGGTCGTTCGCGCGGTATGAAGCCGAACATTGTCCTGCTGTAGGAGAGCGCGCTTTCTGTTCACCAGTGTCTAGTACTTCTCCTCCAAAACGGCATACATCCGCTCCAGCTGTTCAGAGTAGAGGTTGGCGTTGATGGTCCGACCGTCTGGAACAAATTCCTAATGGATTATCTCCTCGAAATTCCACCACACGCAGAGCATCACCTTGTGCTCGAAGCGCCCACGTTTCGCAACAGGTTCAGGAAGCTGGCCCGAGCTCAACCACTGCCGTTATGTGTTAGGATTACGGAAATAGATCCACTTTTCATCGCACGTAACAATTCTCTTGATGAAACGTACATCGCGTGGCTTTTCTAAGAGTTTTGTGCACACTTCCACTCGGCGCTTTGCTTCAGCTGGTGTGGACAATGTGGCAGATCCTGTAGACCTTGCCGAGGTCCTGAATGTGACGAACCACGGTGGTCTGTGATATGCCCAGCTTGCCTGATAATCTACGAGTGCTGGTTGTCGGATTTGCCTCTACGGCCTAGCGCACGGCCTCCGAATCCACGGCTCGCCTACCTGACCTTGGCTGATCGTTGAGGTTTCTGTCACCTGAGAGGAATTTCTTGAACCATCTGGTTGCGGTGCTGTGGTCCATGGAACCTTCCCCTTTCGCATGACAAATGTTTCGTGTTGCTTGAGCAGCGTTATGGCCGAGTTCCAACTCGTAAAACAAAAGTTCCTGAATTAGCCGGTTGTGGCTGTTCATCTTTTAAGCGTCCCAACCACAGACAGAACGACAACATGCAATGCTGTTCTATAATGAATTAGCTTTACTGCTAGTTATGTTGTTGTAGTAATTATTATATCATGAATAAAGTTTTACTGGTGGTACTTAATGAAGACACTTAATGCAAAGAGACCTAACTGCCAGACAGAGGTCTGACAATAATTGAACAGAGAAAAAAGGTACTCACTTTAAAACCTTTTATTTGAAAACTCCTGGTATCATCCAACACACACTCTACTAGTCACACTAATCGTATCACAATAATGAAGAAGAACCTAATCACATAGAACGAAGCTCTCTCACGTAACACAAAAGCTCTCTACGCACATAAACAAAAAGCTCTCTACGCACATAAACAAAAAGCTCTCCGCATATAAACAAAAGCTCTCTCACGTAACACAAAAGCTCTCTCACGTAACACAAAAGCTCTCTACGCACATAAACAAAAAGCTCTCCTCATATAAACAAAAGCTCTCCTAGGTATCGTTGAACGCGCCTATTTATACTGCCTACCACCACGTCATGACTACACTCGTTGCCACATATCATTCAGAGGGAGAAATAACATCTCGTTAAGTAAGAAGATAATTTACATAGGAAAATAAAATAACGAGAGATAGTAAAATCAAAAGGAAACTGAATCTAGAGTATACGTTACAGTTCACAGCAACCACTACAACTTTATATCCCTTTCGACTGGCTGCAGTGCGCGACTTGAACTAGTTTAAACACATGACATACCCGCCGCAGCACATGCGTTTATGCAAATATTGCAAAACTTTTGACTCACCCTCTGTAGTTACTGAGTAATAGATATTTGAAAACGTTTAATTTTTTTGGGGATCACCCTGTATTAAAATATTCATTCTCAGCTCGGAAGGCTTGGATTGAAGCTCCAAACAACATGAATTCTGCGTTAGTTGTTCGGTTCTGGTTTTCTCCGTTTCCTGAACCAGTTACCTAAACTACCAACAGGTGAGTCCCCCTTGTTTTAGATAGTAATTGCGTGGATGGTTGATCTGTGATTATAATGACTGCTACGGAGAAGCTGTCTTCTGTTGGAGTGACCTCAACCATAGAAATGAAAATAAGAAGTATAACGAAGTAAATTTCTCTGTCATTTTTGGTCTACGCCGGGATTCGAACCCGGATCCCCTCATTCCGGAACAAGTCACTCTACCAATTCAGCTACGCGGACGTTTTATTCTGATTCCTATCTGCCTTTATGTCGTGTGCGTCCTTCTGGCAGGTACGTCACATCTCCTGGTACGTTACATCATCTCCCCCTTATTTCTTTTTTTTTTGTTTGAAGTGCTGGAGAAGGGATTCTCTTATTTTTCTTATCTCGCGGTGTGGAAATAACATCACACCAATGCGAGATTTTGAACGGCCGGGTCATCCGGATAATTCGGGCGCCATTATAACGAAGTAAATTTCTCCGTCATTTTTATCCGCGCCAGGATTCGAACCCGGATCCCCTCATTCAGGAATAAGTCACTCTACCAATTGAGCTACGCGGACGTTTTATTCTGATTCCTATCTGCCTTTATGTCGTGTGCGTCCTTCTGGCAGGTACGTCACATCTCCTGGTACGTTACATCATCTCCCCCTTATTTCTTTTTTTTGTTTGAAGTGCTGGAGAAGGGATTCTCTTATTTTTCTTATCTCGCGGTGTGGAAATAACATCACACCAATGCGAGATTTTGAACGGCCGGGTCATCCGGATAATTCGGGCGCCATTATAACGAAGTAAATTTCTCCGTCATTTTTATCCGCGCCAGGATTCGAACCCGGATCCCCTCATTCCGGAACAAGTCACTCTACCAATTCAGCTACGCGGACGTTTTATTCTGATTCCTATCTGCCTTTATGTCGTGTGCGTCCTTCTGGCAGGTACGTCACATCTCCTGGTACGTTACATCATCTCCCCTTATTTCTTTTTTTTTGTTTGAAGTGCTGGAGAAGGGATTCTCTTATTTTTCTTATCTCGCGGTGTGGAAATAACATCACACCAATGCGAGATTTTGAACGGCCGGGTCATCCGGATAATTCGGGCGCCATTATAACGAAGTAAATTTCTCCGTCATTTCTGTCCACGCAGGATTCGAACCCGGATCCCCTCATTCAGGAATAAGTCACTCTACCAATTGAGCTACGCGGACGTTTTATTCTGATTCCTATCTGCCTTTATGTCGTGTGCGTCCTTCTGGCAGGTACGTCACATCTCCTGGTACGTTACATCATCTCCCCCTTATTTCTTTTTTTGTTTGAAGTGCTGGAGAAGGGATTCTCTTATTTTTCCTATCTCGCGGTGTGGAAATAACATCACACCCATGCGAGATTTTGAACGGTCGGGTCATCCGGATAGTTCGGGCGCCATTATAACGAAGTAAATTTCTCCGTCATTTCTTGTCCACGCCAGGATTCGAACCCGGGTCCCCTCATTCCGGAATAAGTCACTCTACCAATTGAGCTACGCGGACGTTTTATTCTGATTCCTATCTGCCTTTATGTCGTGTGCGTCCTTCTGGCAGGTACGTCACATCTCCTGGTACGTTACATCATCTCCCCCTTATTTCTTTTTTTTTTTTGTTTGAAGTGCTGGAGAAGGGATTCTCTTATTTTTCTTATCTCGCGGTGTGGAAATAACATCACACCAATGCGAGATTTTGAACGGCCGGGTCATCCGGATAATTCGGGCGCCATTATAACGAAGTAAATTTCTCCGTCATTTTTATCCGCGCCAGGATTCGAACCCGGATCCCCCTCATTCCGGAATAAGTTGCTCTACCAATTGAGCTACGCGGACGTTTTATTCTGATTCCTATCTGCCTTTATGTCGTGTGCGTCCTTCTGGCAGGTACGTCACATCTCCTGGTACGTTACATCATCTCCCCCTTATTTCTTTTTTTTTTGTTTGAAGTGCTGGAGAAGGGATTCTCTTATTTTTCTTATCTCGCGGTGTGGAAATAACATCACACCAATGCGAGATTTTGAACGGCCGGGTCATCCGGATAATTCGGGCGCCATTATAACGAAGTAAATTTCTCCGTCATTTTTATCCGCGCCAGGATTCGAACCCGGATCCCCTCATTCCGGAACAAGTCACTCTACCAATTCAGCTACGCGGACGTTTTATTCTGATTCCTATCTGCCTTTATGTCGTGTGCGTCCTTCTGGCAGGTACGTCACATCTCCTGGTACGTTACATCATCTCCCCCTTATTTCTTTTTTTTTGTTTGAAGTGCTGGAGAAGGGATTCTCTTATTTTTCTTATCTCGCGGTGTGGAAATAACATCACACCAATGCGAGATTTTGAACGGCCGGGTCATCCGGATAATTCGGGCGCCATTATGATGAAGTAAATTTCTCCGTCATTTTTATCCGCGCCAGGATTCGAACCCGGATCCCCTCATTCAGGAATAAGTCACTCTACCAATTGAGCTACGCGGACGTTTTATTCTGATTCCTATCTGCCTTTATGTCGTGTGCGTCCTTCTGGCAGGTACGTCACATCTCCTGGTACGTTACATCATCTCCCCCTTATTTCTTTTGTTTGAAGTGCTGGAGAAGGGATTCTCTTATTTTTCTTATCTCGCGGTGTGGAAATAACATCACACCAATGCGAGATTTTGAACGGCCGGGTCATCCGGATAATTCGGGCGCCATTATAACGAAGTAAATTTCTCCGTCATTTTTATCCGCGCCAGGATTCGAACCCGGATCCCCTCATTCCGGAATAAATTGCTCTACCAATTGAGCTACGCGGACGTTTTATTCTGATTCCTATCTGCCTTCATGTCGTGTGCGTCCTTCTGGCAGGTACGTCACATCTCCTGGTACGTTACATCATCTCCCCCTTATTTCTTTTTTTTTTTTGTTTGAAGTGCTGGAGAAGGGATTCTCTTATTTTTCTTATCTCGCGGTGTGGAAATAACATCACACCAATGCGAGATTTTGAACGGCCGGGTCATCCGGATAATTCGGGCGCCATTATAACGAAGTAAATTTCTCCGTCATTTTTATCCGCGCCAGGATTCGAACCCGGATCCCCTCATTCCGGAACAAGTCACTCTACCAATTCAGCTACGCGGACGTTTTATTCTGATTCCTATCTGCCTTTATGTCGTGTGCGTCCTTCTGGCAGGTACGTCACATCTCCTGGTACGTTACATCATCTCCCCCTTATTTCTTTTTTTTTTTTTGTTTGAAGTGCTGGAGAAGGGATTCTCTTATTTTTCTTATCTCGCGGTGTGGAAATAACATCACACCAATGCGAGATTTTGAACGGCCGGGTCATCCGGATAATTCGGGCGCCATTATAACGAAGTAAATTTCTCCGTCATTTTTATCCGCGCCAGGATTCGAACCCGGATCCCCTCATTCCGGAACAAGTCACTCTACCAATTCAGCTACGCGGACGTTTTATTCTGATTCCTATCTGCCTTCATGTCGTGTGCGTCCTTCTGGCAGGTACGTCACATCTCCTGGTACGTTACATCATCTGCCCCTTATTTCTTTTTTTGTTTGAAGTGCTGGAGAAGGGATTCTCTTATTTTTCTTATCTCGCGGTGTGGAAATAACATCACACCAATGCGAGATTTTGAACGGCCGGGTCATCCGGATAATTCGGGCGCCATTATAACGAAGTAAATTTCTCCGTCATTTTTATCCGCGCCAGGATTCGAACCCGGATCCCCTCATTCCGGAATAAGTTGCTCTACCAATTGAGCTACGCGGACGTTTTATTCTGATTCCTATCTGCCTTTATGTCGTGTGCGTCCTTCTGGCAGGTACGTCACATCTCCTGGTACGTTACATCATCTCCCCCTTATTTCTTTTTTTTTTTTTTGTTTGAAGTGCTGGAGAAGGGATTCTCTTATTTTTCTTATCTCGCGGTGTGGAAATAACATCACACCAATGCGAGATTTTGAACGGCCGGGTCATCCGGATAATTCGGGCGCCATTATAACGAAGTAAATTTCTCCGTCATTTTTATCCGCGCCAGGATTCGAACCCGGATCCCCTCATTCCGGAACAAGTCACTCTACCAATTCAGCTACGCGGACGTTTTATTCTGATTCCTATCTGCCTTTATGTCGTGTGCGTCCTTCTGGCAGGTACGTCACATCTCCTGGTACGTTACATCATCTCCCCCTTATTTCTTTTTTTTTGTTTGAAGTGCTGGAGAAGGGATTCTCTTATTTTTCTTATCTCGCGGTGTGGAAATAACATCACACCAATGCGAGATTTTGAACGGCCGGGTCATCCGGATAATTCGGGCGCCATTATAACGAAGTAAATTTCTCCGTCATTTTTATCCGCGCCAGGATTCGAACCCGGATCCCCTCATTCAGGAATAAGTCACTCTACCAATTGAGCTACGCGGACGTTTTATTCTGATTCCTATCTGCCTTTATGTCGTGTGCGTCCTTCTGGCAGGTACGTCACATCTCCTGGTACGTTACATCATCTCCCCCTTATTTCTTTTTTTTTTGTTTGAAGTGCTGGAGAAGGGATTCTCTTATTTTTCTTATCTCGCGGTTTGGAAATAACATCACACCAATGCGAGATTTTGAACGGCCGGGTCATCCGGATAATTCGGGCGCCATTATAACGAAGTAAATTTCTCCGTCATTTTTATCCGCGCCAGGATTCGAACCCGGATCCCCTCATTCCGGAATAAGTCACTCTACCAATTTAGCTACGCGGACGTTTTATTCTGATTCCTATCTGCCTTTATGTCGTGTGCGTCCTTCTGGCAGGTACGTCACATCTCCTGGTACGTTACATCATCTCCCCCTTATTTCTTTTTTTTTGTTTGAAGTGCTGGAGAAGGGATTCTCTTATTTTTCTTATCTCGCGGTGTGGAAATAACATCACACCAATGCGAGATTTTGAACGGCCGGGTCATCCGGATAATTCGGGCGCCATTATAACGAAGTAAATTTCTCCGTCATTTTTATCCGCGCCAGGATTCGAACCCGGATCCCCTCATTCCGGAACAAGTCACTCTACCAATTCAGCTACGCGGACGTTTTATTCTGATTCCTATCTGCCTTTATGTCGTGTGCGTCCTTTTGGCAGGTACGTCACATCTCCTGGTACGTTACATCATCTCCCCCTTATTTCTTTTTTTTTTGTTTGAAGTGCTGGAGAAGGGATTCTCTTATTTTTCTTATCTCGCGGTGTGGAAATAACATCACACCAATGCGAGATTTTGAACGGCCGGGTCATCCGGATAATTCGGGCGCCATTATAACGAAGTAAATTTCTCCGTCATTTTTATCCGCGCCAGGATTCGAACCCGGATCCCCTCATTCAGGAATAAGTCACTCTACCAATTGAGCTACGCGGACGTTTTATTCTGATTCCTATCTGCCTTTATGTCGTGTGCGTCCTTCTGGCAGGTACGTCACATCTCCTGGTACGTTACATCATCTCCCCCTTATTTCTTTTTTTGTTTGAAGTGCTGGAGAAGGGATTCTCTTATTTTTCTTATCTCGCGGTGTGGAAATAACATCACACCAATGCGAGATTTTTGAACGGCCGGGTCATCCGGATAATTCGGGCGCCATTATAACGAAGTAAATTTCTCCGTCATTTTTATCCGCGCCAGGATTCGAACCCGGATCCCCTCATTCCGGAATAAGTTGCTCTACCAATTGAGCTACGCGGACGTTTTATTCTGATTCCTATCTGCCTTTATGTCGTGTGCGTCCTTCTGGCAGGTACGTCACATCTCCTGGTACGTTACATCATCTCCCCCTTATTTCTTTTTTTTTGTTTGAAGTGCTGGAGAAGGGATTCTCTTATTTTTCTTATCTCGCGGTGTGGAAATAACATCACACCAATGCGAGATTTTGAACGGCCGGGTCATCCGGATAATTCGGGCGCCATTATAACGAAGTAAATTTCTCCGTCATTTTTATCCGCGCCAGGATTCGAACCCGGATCCCCTCATTCCGGAACAAGTCACTCTACCAATTCAGCTACGCGGACGTTTTATTCTGATTCCTATCTGCCTTTATGTCGTGTGCGTCCTTCTGGCAGGTACGTCACATCTCCTGGTACGTTACATCATCTCCCCCTTATTTCTTTTTTTTTTTGTTTGAAGTGCTGGAGAAGGGATTCTCTTATTTTTCTTATCTCGCGGTGTGGAAATAACATCACACCAATGCGAGATTTTGAACGGCCGGGTCATCCGGATAATTCGGGCGCCATTATAACGAAGTAAATTTCTCCGTCATTTTTATCCGCGCCAGGATTCGAACCCGGATCCCCTCATTCCGGAACAAGTCACTCTACCAATTCAGCTACGCGGACGTTTTATTCTGATTCCTATCTGCCTTTATGTCGTGTGCGTCCTTCTGGCAGGTACGTCACATCTCCTGGTACGTTACATCATCTCCCCCTTATTTCTTTTTTTTTTTTGTTTGAAGTGCTGGAGAAGGGATTCTCTTATTTTTCTTATCTCGCGGTGTGGAAATAACATCACACCAATGCGAGATTTTGAACGGCCGGGTCATCCGGATAATTCGGGCGCCATTATAACGAAGTAAATTTCTCCGTCATTTTTATCCGCGCCAGGATTCGAACCCGGATCCCCTCATTCAGGAATAAGTCACTCTACCAATTGAGCTACGCGGACGTTTTATTCTGATTCCTATCTGCCTTTATGTCGTGTGCGTCCTTCTGGCAGGTACGTCACATCTCCTGGTACGTTACATCATCTCCCCCTTATTTCTTTTTTTTTTGTTTGAAGTGCTGGAGAAGGGATTCTCTTATTTTTCTTATCTCGCGGTGTGGAAATAACATCACACCAATGCGAGATTTTGAACGGCCGGGTCATCCGGATAATTCGGGCGCCATTATAACGAAGTAAATTTCTCCGTCATTTTTATCCGCGCCAGGATTCGAACCCGGATCCCCTCATTCCGGAATAAGTCACTCTACCAATTGAGCTACGCGGACGTTTTATTCTGATTCCTATCTGCCTTTATGTCGTGTGCGTCCTTCTGGCAGGTACGTCACATCTCCTGGTACGTTACATCATCTCCCCCTTATTTCTTTTTTTTTTTGTTTGAAGTGCTGGAGAAGGGATTCTCTTATTTTTCTTATCTCGCGGTGTGGAAATAACATCACACCAATGCGAGATTTTGAACGGCCGGGTCATCCGGATAATTCGGGCGCCATTATAACGAAGTAAATTTCTCCGTCATTTTTATCCGCGCCAGGATTCGAACCCGGATCCCCTCATTCAGGAATAAGTCACTCTACCAATTGAGCTACGCGGACGTTTTATTCTGATTCCTATCTGCCTTTATGTCGTGTGCGTCCTTCTGGCAGGTACGTCACATCTCCTGGTACGTTACATCATCTCCCCCTTATTTCTTTTTTTTTTTTGTTTGAAGTGCTGGAGAAGGGATTCTCTTATTTTTCTTATCTCGCGGTGTGGAAATAACATCACACCAATGCGAGATTTTGAACGGCCGGGTCATCCGGATAATTCGGGCGCCATTATAACGAAGTAAATTTCTCCGTCATTTTTATCCGCGCCAGGATTCGAACCCGGATCCCCTCATTCCGGAACAAGTCACTCTACCAATTGAGCTACGCGGACGTTTTATTCTGATTCCTATCTGCCTTTATGTCGTGTGCGTCCTTCTGGCAGGTACGTCACATCTCCTGGTACGTTACATCATCTCCCCCTTATTATTTTTTTTTCGAAGTGCTGGAGAAGGGATTCTCTTATTTTTCTTATCTCGCGGTGTGGAAATAACATCACACCAATGCGAGATTTTGAACGGCCGGGTCATCCGGATAATTCGGGCGCCATTATAACGAAGTAAATTTCTCCGTCATTTTTATCCGCGCCAGGATTCGAACCCGGATCCCCTCATTCAGGAATAAGTCACTCTACCAATTGAGCTACGCGGACGTTTTATTCTGATTCCTATCTGCCTTTATGTCGTGTGCGTCCTTCTGGCAGGTACGTCACATCTCCTGGTACGTTACATCATCTCCCCCTTATTTCTTTTTTTTTTGTTTGAAGTGCTGGAGAAGGGATTCTCTTATTTTTCTTATCTCGCGGTGTGGAAATAACATCACACCAATGCGAGATTTTGAACGGCCGGGTCATCCGGATAATTCGGGCGCCATTATAACGAAGTAAATTTCTCCGTCATTTTTATCCGCGCCAGGATTCGAACCCGGATCCCCTCATTCCGGAATAAGTCACTCTACCAATTGAGCTACGCGGACGTTTTATTCTGATTCCTATCTGCCTTTATGTCGTGTGCGTCCTTCTGGCAGGTACGTCACATCTCCTGGTACGTTACATCATCTCCCCCTTATTTCTTTTTTTTTTGTTTGAAGTGCTGGAGAAGGGATTCTCTTATTTTTCTTATCTCGCGGTGTGGAAATAACATCACACCAATGCGAGATTTTGAACGGCCGGGTCATCCGGATAATTCGGGCGCCATTATAACGAAGTAAATTTCTCCGTCATTTTTATCCGCGCCAGGATTCGAACCCGGATCCCCTCATTCAGGAATAAGTCACTCTACCAATTGAGCTACGCGGACGTTTTATTCTGATTCCTATCTGCCTTTATGTCGTGTGCGTCCTTCTGGCAGGTACGTCACATCTCCTGGTACGTTACATCATCTCCCCCTTATTTCTTTTTTTTTGTTTGAAGTGCTGGAGAAGGGATTCTCTTATTTTTCTTATCTCGCGGTGTGGAAATAACATCACACCAATGCGAGATTTTGAACGGCCGGGTCATCCGGATAATTCGGGCGCCATTATAACGAAGTAAATTTCTCCGTCATTTTTATCCGCGCCAGGATTCGAACCCGGATCCCCTCATTCCGGAACAAGTCACTCTACCAATTGAGCTACGCGGACGTTTTATTCTGATTCCTATCTGCCTTTATGTCGTGTGCGTCCTTCTGGCAGGTACGTCACATCTCCTGGTACGTTACATCATCTCCCCCTTATTATTTTTTTTTTCGAAGTGCTGGAGAAGGGATTCTCTTATTTTTCTTATCTCGCGGTGTGGAAATAACATCACACTAATGCGAGATTTTGAACGGCCGGGTCATCCGGATAATTCGGGCGCCATTATAACGAAGTAAATTTCTCCGTCATTTTTATCCGCGCCAGGATTCGAACCCGGATCCCCTCATTCCGGAACAAGTCACTCTACCAATTCAGCTACGCGGACGTTTTATTCTGATTCCTATCTGCCTTTATGTCGTGTGCGTTCTTCTGGCAGGTACGTCACATCTCCTGGTACGTTACATCATCTCCCCCTTATTTTTTATTTTGTTTTATTCGAAGTGCTCGAGGAGGGATTCTCTTATTTTTCCTATCTCGCGGTGTGGAAATAACATCACACCAATGCGAGATTTTGAACGGCCGGGTCATCCGGATAATTAGGGTTCCATTATAACGAAGTAAATTTCTCCGTCATTTTTGGTCTACGCCGGGATTCGAACCCGAGGCCGCTTATTCCGGAACAAGTCGCTCTACCAATTGAGCTACGCGGACGTTTTATTCTGATTCCTATCTGCCTTTATGTCGTGTGCGTTCTTCTGGCAGGTACGTCACATCTCCTGGTACGTCACAGAAGCGAAGTGTTGTTCTGCATGTTCACTAATTTAGCTCTTGTCGCCAACGAACAGGAAAGCAAAAGGATGGTATTTTACAAATTCAGTAAAACGAATGCTGACACTTCAGTTTCTAAAATGACTTATCATCCATTACTTCCAAGAACTTTGCTTTCTCAAATTCCTGTTTAGCTAATCATTAGCTGCATTCATAGCGACAAAAACTTTCGGAGAAAAAGAACTGGGAGCTTTATGGGTTATTAAATGGTACCAGCCAGTGACCATATGGGCTAATTATTTATCACTCGCACGTTTACAAGTGTCAACCATTTATTGAACTGAACTACAGGGTGGCCCAAAACGTACCTACCAAGTTTAATGTTATACTATCCCTGAAAGAAAAGGCATACAAATCTCATCCAAAGTGTATTAAAATCTACAGCTTCTACCGCTTATATTACATATCCAATGTGTTGCCCTCAACCTCGACGACCTTGTGATCCCAAAATTGGACACCAACTTGTGGAGGACGTCTGCTGGAATGGCTAAAATTTCACGCTCGATAAATGATTTCAGTTGCTCCAAAGTCTTTGGGTTGCTTGGATACACTCTGTCTTTGAGATGTCCCCATAAAAAAATCCAGAAAACTGAGATCTGCTGATTACGGGGACCAGTCAAGTCCGCGTCCGTAGTGCTTTGGATAATCAAAAGTGTGGATCTGTTTTCATTGAGGGGAACTGCATCCGCTTAGCACTACGATACATTTCTTCCCTCTTTGAGGGAAATGTATCGTTGTTTTTTGGATAATCCAAAGCAATGACATTCTCACGGAAGTGTTCATTCAGAAGGCGGAAAATGGATTCTGTGCGTTGGGGACGAGCACCATCTTGCATGAAAAAGTGACTTGTGAGGTCAGAACCATGGAAACCCTGAAGGACAGGAATGAAACTGTTTTCTAGCAAGTTTCGATAGCTCACTGCGGATAGAGTTCTCTCAATGTAAACAGGTCCACGAATGCCAACTTTCGACAAGGCACATTACACAGTCACACGTTTTGGGTGAAAACTTGAAGCAATCGAAACATGCGGATGTTCTGTGCCCCATATTCGCCAGTTCACGAACCATCAAGCCAAAAATGTGCCTCATCTGAAAAGTCTAAATTTTAGGTATTTCTCGGCACAAGTCTAAATTTGATGTATTTTTCAGCTACTCGGTATTTCTTCACCTGCGACCATGTCCGAGCCATCGACTTCTTTATCTCCAGCATCCAAAGAAGAGATTGTGATTACGTGGGAATCACATGTCGAAATTGGAAAGCATTCAGCGAAGGTCGCTGTTCGAATTGCTCCCAAAGTGGAAGATGCGCGGTGATGGGATTTCACGGGAACCACTACCAGAACCGAGATCCTGATTCTCCCGCAAAAGAATTTTATCTGAAGACATCTGACCAGGCTCCATTTTGTCGTAAGTATTCCTTACAAAGGTGTTAAACCTCGTTAAATCTATTAACTGAAATTTCAGGGCAGAGGCGCACTCAGTAGGGGTGGCCCCGGAGCCCGAGCTCTCCCCATGAGGTATCACTTGGTCTTTGCTCTTTGTTATGGGCTGCTTATTTTCAAAAAAACATATGTCTATATATATTTACATTTTTAATATATTTAAATGTTTATATAATATTTTTAAATAGGGTGTCCATAAAGTCTTTCCTACATTACAAAAATTAATATAAAAAATGTATTACAGGTACAAGAAAGGGATTGCACGACAATGACGGTGCACGGGCCGCTAGTGGCCTAGTAGGCAACGTTCGTGACTGCCATGGAAGGACCTCAGGTTCGATCCCAGCAAGGTACGAACGCTCGATCCACTAAATATCCGCCGTGCGTCGGATGGGCACGTTAAGCCGTCGGGCTCCGGGTACTGCCCCCCCCCAGTATTAAATAAGGGCTTCAACGTCTCGAAACCCGTAACACTGCTACAGTAAACTTCGTCTTTCACATAACCCCACAGGAAAAAGTCGAGGGGGTTATATTGGGCGATCGAGGTGGCCATGTCATGAGACTGTCGCGGCCAATCCATCTGTCCGGAAGTGTGGCATTCACGAACTCACGAGCCATTATTGACTGACCTATGTGGTGGGGCACCGTCTTGTTGGAAAATAACCGAAGGTTGAGTTCATGCAGCTGAGGTTCTTCCAGCATGTACAGGTACACATAACATGTTACCCTGAGTTCTGTTGAAAAGAAGGGTCCAATGATACTGTCATGCATCAGGCGCACCATACGTTCACTTTCGGGATAGCCCTCTGTTGTTCCATGATATAATGGGGATTTTCTGATCCCCGGATTCGCACATTGTGAGTATTTACTGTACCAGAGAAGTGGAATGTGGCTTCATCTGCAAAACAGACACGGTGCCGATAATCACTCTCATGAGCTATGCGCTGCAACATCTCCGTCGCAAATGCAGCACGGCGAGGCCGGTCATCAGGCTAAACAGCTTGAGCGATCTGTATCTTATAAGCATACAGATAAAGACGTTTCTGTAAAATTTTGTAAACCATGGCACGGGGAATCCCAGTTTCCAGTGACGCTGGACAGTAACCGCCGATTTGGTCTCATGGAACCACAACACGTACGCCGCATTTTCTTGCATGGCAGCCATTATCGATGAAATGCTCCTCTTATTCAGCAATAGCGCTCACCTAAATAACAGAAAAGGAAAGAAACTTTATGAGTGCTGCTATATTATGCTGCCTAATAACAGAAAAGGAAAGAAACTTTATGAGTGCTGCTATTAAGACTTTATGGATACCCAGTATATTTTATAATAATTGGAAGCGCATTTTATATGCAGCAGATATTTTTTATCTCTTCCAATATTTTGGAAGATGTTTCCTCCGGGGTATTTTTATTTACATCTTCAATATTTTGGGCCAACCTCATAAAGAAATCTTGGGTGCGCCACTGTTTCATGGTACGCATGAGAAACTAACTGTGGCAACACAGTTAAACATTAGGTTGCTGTAGATGAAACGTCGGAATATTGATGGAATCTTCAAACACTCAAAGTACTGGGTGAAATAAATTTTATTAATAAAAAATAATCACTGCCTGCTGCAACACACTTTCGCCAACGAGATACAGGCTTTTGTATGACGTCGTAAAAAAATGTTGAACTTCGGGATGCGAGAAACGCATGCAATGCGGTTTCAACTGATGTTTGGTTGGGAAACGATTGATTATGTGGAAAAGTGTCCAGGTGCTTCAAGTGATAGCCGTAGGGGACGGACAAGGTGAATAAGGTGGAGAGGTAAGGTGTCGTACCTCACCTGGTGCAGCTTCTGGATCGTCTGGCGTGTAAGATGGAGTGTCGCGTTGTCATGGAGAAGTATGGGGCCCATAGCGATTAACTAATGCCGGCTGCTTGGTGGACTGGTTTCCCATGCATAACGTCGAGTTCTTGACAATACCTGTCCGCCGTGATGGTTTGACCCGGTTATAAGAAGAAGTAGAGGACCACACCAGCTGTGGGTCACCAAATTCTGACTATCGTCTTCCTGAAATCGAGTACCGGCTTCGAGCCTTTCGCGCCGAACGCCAGCGGTTGTCATACGACTTCCGTTTCTCATCACACCTGGCGATTTATCTCAAAATGTCGATTGTTTGGTTGTGGATAAACAGAGAAGAGCAGGCATCAAATCGTCGTGCTTTTTGTTGTTCCTTCAACTCATGTGGCACCCTTTTACAGAGGGTGAGTCGAAAGTTCTGCAATATTTGGATCACTTTATGTCTTCATACGTACCTTTACGATGAAAGATGACTAGCATTCAAAGTATAGGCCATCGTGTTGCCCCGTCTTTAGCCATCTGTCTGCCAGTTCTTCGATTCTACAGAGGGTGAGTCCAAAGTTTTGCAATATTTGGATCACTTTATGTCTTCATACGTACCTTTACGACGAAAGCTGACTAGCATTCAAAGTATAGGCCATCGTGTTGCCCCGTCTTTAGCCATCTGTCTGCCAGTTCTTCGATTCTACAGAGGGTGAGTCGAAAGTTTTGCAATATTTGGATCACTTTATGTCTTCATACGTACCTTTACGACGAAAGCTGACTAGCATTCAAAGTATAGGCCATCGTGTTGCCCCGTCTTTAGCCATCTGTCTGCCAGTTCTTCGATTCTACAGAGGGTGAGTCCAAAGTTTTGCAATATTTGGATCACTTTATGTCTTCATACGTACCTTTACGATGAAAGATGACTAGCATTCAAAGTATAGGCCATCGTGTTGCCCCGTCTTTAGCCATCTGTCTGCCAGTTCTTCGATTCTACAGAGGGTGAGTCCAAAGTTTTGCAATATTTGGATCACTTTATGTCTTCATACGTACCTTTACGATGAAAGATGACTAGCATTCAAAGTATAGGCCATCGTGTTGCACCGTCTTTAGCCATCTGTCTGCCAGTTCTTCGATTCCGCGGCGGTACCAGTTCTTGTCCCTCGAAGCGAAGAACTCCTTCACCTCCGTTGCCACCTCCTCCTGGTTGTTGAAGTGCTACCCGCGCAGGAAGTGGGCCATGGATCCCAACACGTAATAATCCGACGGGGCAAGGTCCGGATTATATGATGGGTGTGCCATCAGTTCGATGCCCTCAAGTTCCTAGAGTTTTGTCCGGGTCGTTCGCGCAGTATGCAGTCGAGCGCTGTCCTACTGTAGGAGAGCCCCTTTTTGTTCATCAGTGCAGGGTACTTCTCCTCTCTATATATAATCGATCATATGTCGAAAACGGGATACATCCACTCTAGCTGCTCAGAGTAGAGGTTGTCGTTGATGGTCCGACCATCTGAGTTCGTAATGGATTATTTCCTCGAAATTCCACCAGACACAGAGCATCACCTTGTGCTCGAAGCTCCCACCTTTGACAACAAGTTCAGGAAGCTGGCCCGGGCTCAACGACTGCGTTGTGTGCTAGGTTAAAGAAATAGACCCACTTTTCGTCGCACGTAACAAATCTCTTGATGAAACGTACATAACGCGGGTTTTCTAGAAGTTTTGTGCACACTTCCACTCAGCAGTTTACTTCAGCTGGTGTCAGTTCGTGAGGGACAATGTGGCAGCTCCTGTAGACTTTGCCGAGGTCCTGAAGGTGATGAATCACGGTGGTCTGTGATATGCCCAGCTCGCCTGACAATCTCCGAGTGCTGGTTGTCGGATTTGCCTCTACGGCCTGGCGCATAGCCTCCGAATCCACGGTTCGCAGACTACCTGACCTTGGCTAATCGTCGAGGTTGCTGTTACCTGAGCGAAATTTCTTGAACCATCTGGTTGAGGTACTGTGGTCCACGGAACCTTCCTCTTTCGCATGACGAATGTTTCGTGTTGCTTGAGCAGCGTTATGGCGGAGTTCAAACCCGTAAAGAAAAAGTTCCCTAATTAGCCGGTTGTGGTTGTTCATCTTTTAGGCGTCCCAACCACAGACAGAACGACGACATGCAATGCTTTCACAGCAACGACTACCACTATACATCTCTTTCGACTGACTGCAACGTCACACACATTTATTTTTCGAAGCACTGGAGAAGGGAATCTCTGATTTGTCCTATCTCGCGGTGTGGAAATAACATCACACCATTGCGAGATTTTGAACGGTCGGGTCATCCGGATAGTTCGGGCGCCATTATAACGAAGTAAATTTCTCCGTCATTTTTATCCGCGCCAGGATTCGAAACCGGATCCCCTCATTCCGGAATAAGTCACTCTACCAATTGAGCTACGCGGACGTTTGTTCTGACTACTATCTGCCTTTATGTCGTGTGCGTCCTGCTAGCAGGTACGTCACACAATGTATCCAACACGATGGGGATTATTTCCCTGATTAGGTACGTATTCGATTTGCTATACTTTGCTGTCAACGTGTAGTGCCTGTGGCCGAGAATTAAGTTACACACCTTAATATATCTTTGATAAGCTAATCTATAAATTTCAGGGAACAGCTCAGTGATAGCGATAAATATCTTTAGGAGGAGACTTAACCCTTTAAGCGGCGGATGTACCTGAACTAAATGGTGCCCAATATTTATATAGAAAAATGTCTATAGGTCTTCACGTGTCCTCTGTTAGTTGCTCGCAGAATATCCAAACGATAGTCCAGTTCCACCCACGTACGCTGCAGAATGTCAGGTGTAACAAGAAAGAAGGCTGCAGTAATGCGTTCTTTGAGCTCAGTGATAGATGTAACCTTTTTCTTGTGCACAATGTTCTTAATAAAGCCTCAAAGGAAAAATATCGCATAGGATAATATCAGGAGAACGGAGTGTCAGTGCCATCGAACCCCCATGTCCAATCCAACGCCCTGGAAAATGGTGGTCTAAAGATCTGTGTGCATCCAAAGACCAGTACGGAGGCGTTCCATCTTGCTGGTTAATGATGTCTTGAATATCCTGGAGTTGTGGAATTGCGAATTGTTCTAACATGTTCAGGTACGTTATGCCAGTAACGGTTGGTTCAGCGAAGAAAAAGGATCACTCTGTCTTCCAAGAAAAAGGTTACATCTATCAGTGAGCTCAAAGAACGCATTACTGCAGCCTTCCTCCTTGCTACACCTGACATTCTGCAGCGTACGTGGGTCGAACCAGACTATCGTTTAGACATCCTACAAGCAACCAATGGAGCACATGCGGAGACCTACTGTCATTTAAAAAAGTAAAAAACTTCCATAGTTACCATGTGTTTTGACATTAAAAGTAATTTGTTATTTATTGTAGTTTTTTTTTTTTTTTTCCAATAGCATACTGAAGTTGTTTTTGCCGCCCCGGTGGCGCGCGTGGTCTAAGGCGCTGGCCTCTGATCGTTCGTCCGTAAGGGGTCCGGGTTCGAATCCCGGTGAGGCATGGATGTTGTGTTTGTCTTACGGCACTGGCTCTCTCCCTTCCCTGGAACCAGTGACTCTAAATTAGGGACGGGCGACTGCTAATAGCCCATTGAGTTGCTCACGGTGGTCGTTAAACCTCCAATCAAAAAAAAAAAAAAAATACTGAAGTTGTATACTTTATTTATGGACACCCTGTATGAAAACAAAACGGCAATACGCAGACTTCCAGTAAACACAATTTCAGTCATACAGCTTCCTCCACCACACTCTTTAGCTGCTGCTTAAACATTACATATTTCTAGTTCTCATCTGTCAACATGCATACAATGTTCTCTGACCTCAGAATTGTTGCCAACCTCATTCCGCGAGAGGGATGATATAACGTTAAGGTTGAAAACGCTAAAAGAGAATGAACCCAAAGTTACATAGAGAAAGCAATTAAAACTGAAAGTTAATTTAGAGTATACGTCATACCTCGTGTAAATATAAACTACTCTGGTCCCAAATTTTGGAATTCATTGTCTGTTGACCTAAGATCTGTAAATAACATTGACCTGTTTAAGGAAAAAAAAAATAATAATAAGCCGCCCCGGTGGCGCAGTGGTCTAAGCGATGGCCTCTGATCATTCGTCCGAACGGGGCCCGGGTTCGAATCCCGGTGAGGCATGGATGTTGTGTTTGTCTTACGGCACTGGCTTTCTCTCCCTTCCCTGGAACCAGTGACCCTAAATTAGGGACGGGCGACTGCTTACAGCCCATTGAGTTGCTCACGGTGGTCGTTAAACCTCCAATCAAAAAAAAAAAAAAAAAAATTATATCTTACGGGAAAAATTTAAATAAATAATAATTTTGGACGGAATCACAGAAAATGCCAAATGAAATGTATTCACACTTTATACTGATAATCTATGGTCTCTGGTTGAGTGTCCGGATCTGGGAGTTTTTGATCCCGAATCGAAATTAACTCAGGAATCAACTTGGTGTAATACTGGAGATCTTATGTATGTGTTTTACTTTCTCATATTATCAAACAGAAGTCATCGCTCTTTCCACGTTTATAAGTGAGTCACGGAAAAATTCTCATCGGCCGCCACCGGGAATCGAACCCAGGGTCTTCCAGTTACGCGCCGGACATGCTACCACTGCACCCAGCGGTCTCGAATTCTCCAGGCTCACGTACGACTAACTGCCAAACCACATGGCAGGTTGGTTCTTGGAGCCCCGTGCAATGCCGGGGATTCACCAAAGGTGGAAAGCAGCAACTGAACAAATAACAAGAGGCGAATGAATTTATTTGTTCAGTTGCTGCTTTCCACCTTTGGTGAATCCCCGGCATTGCACGGGGCTCCAAGAACCAACCTGCCATGTGGTTTGGCAGTTAGTCGTACGTGAGCCTGGAGAATTCGAGACCGCTGGGTGCAGTGGTAGCATGTCCGGCGCGTAACTGGAAGACCTGGGTTCGATTCCTGGTGGCGGCCGATGATAATTTTTCCGTGACTCACTTATAAATGTGGAAAGAGCGATGACTTCTGTTTGATGTTCCTAATCCACGCCAATTGTGTGTATTAATTCTCATATTATAACATTGTAAACTATCGTCAATTGGACTGGTTTTGACACTGAGAAATATAAGGGGGGGTTAATGGTGGGGAGGCAGACTATGGAGAGGGGTGAGGGTGAGGGACTAATTCTCTTCATGTAATTAAATGTTGTCGCATGCTGGTTTGTCTTAGTGTTTGTAACTATTTCTTTCAGGGAGAATAGGGCTATGTCAGGCCTAATGGCCTTTACCCTCTTTCTTCCAATTTGTCAGCAATCATTAATTGTCACGTTAATATATATGCTATGTATCTTGATGTGACAACTAAATATATGAAATGAATTCATTCTAGTCGGATAAAGGATTGAATGTAGACGGTAACGGATGTGCTTCAGAAAAGGTTCTCTCTATCTCTCGTGACGAAAAGCAAATTTTAGAAGAATCCTCCATTAAATTTCGTTGCATAAAAAATCTGTTAAGTCGGTAACAACACCAACAAAAAAGATTTTTAACCATATGAAAAAGAAAGGGAAAATTTACGGACAATCCAGGCTTTTTTTTTTTTTAACCTGCTGCTTACAGAAAAAATAAAGAAAAAAAGCTGTTTTTTTATTAATATGTTTTTTGTCTCTTGGACCACCTTGAGTATGGAAGACTATAAGGGATCGTCCGTCCTGTATCTGCTACCAAAAGTTGAGACAGAGGCGGAGCCAATGCCATGAGGCAGGCTCATAGCTCATGCGAGGCATGGTCAGAGGCGCAGACGTCTGGCTAGTCGTCCGAACTGAGAATTGGATTCAAGCCAGGACTCAGTTCGGACGATTAGCCAGAAGTCTGCGCCTCCGACCACGCGGCCACCACAGCAGCTTAGTATCATTTCCTAAACCTTGAAAAGAGGGATGCTTATTTTACATACTAGGTACTTCTATATCTTCATCACACTACCATTATAAAAATTCGATCCTTTGACCGTACGACTTTGTCACATCATCATCATCATTGTCAACCATTAATTCTCGACTGCTGGATGAATGTCTCCTCAAGTTTCTTCCACAACGTTCTGTCTTCACCTGACCTTGCATCCCTTTGTCACATCATCATCATCATCATCATTGTCAACCATTATCAATCCACTGCTGGACGAAGGTCTCCCCAAGTTTCCTCCACAACGGTCTGTCTTGTGCCAGTCTCCTCCATGTCACCCCTGCATACTTTCGAATTTCATCCACCCATCTCCTATGTGGTCTTCTTCTGGGTCTTTTCCTGTCCCTTGGAATCCAATCTAAAATTTCGGCTGTCCATCGATGATCTGTCCTTCTGGCAGTATGTCCAGCCCATTGCCATTTCAGGGATTTAACTCTGATCATGATGTCTTCCACTCTTGTCATTTTTCGGATCCACGAGTTCCTCTTCTTATCTCTCCTGGTTACACCAAGCATGCACCTCTCCATGCTACTTTGAGTTGTCTGCAGCCTTTGTATGTCTCTTTTAGTTAAGGTCCACGTCTCTGCACCATACGTAAGCACTGGAAGGATGCATTGATCAAAGACTTTTCTTTTAAGACATAATGGCATATTGCTCTTGAAAATTATGCTGTTTCTTCCAAAAGCTCTCCAGGTAAGTTTTGTACGCCGATTAATTTCTTCATCAATGTGACCCTCACTTGATATCTGCTGTCCAAGATAAACGTACGTGTCTGTTATCTCCAGCTTTTCTCCATCAATCGATAAATCTTCATTTCTTGTAAAAGCATTGAACATCACTTTTGTCTTCTGAAAGTTCATTTTTAATCGCACTTCTTTACTCTTGTCAGCAAGTTCCTGGATCATACTCTGCAGCTCTGATGGAGTAGTTGCAAAAATGACTACGTCATCAGCAAAACGAAGGTGGGTTAGATAATCTCCATTAATCTTTATCCCCTTGTTTTCCCAGCTCAGCGACTGAAAAACACCCTCCAATGTGGCATTAAAGAGCTTCGGAGATATGGTGTCACCTTGTCTCACTCCCTTTCCAATTTTTACGTGTGTCACATACTATTGCTTTAATTTTTCGCAGAGCTTGTAACGTACCAGGAGATGTGACGTACCTGCCAGAAGGACGCACACGACATAAAGGCAGATAGGAATCAGAATAAAACGTCCGTGTAGCTCAATTGGTAGAGCAACTTATTCCGGAATGAGGGGACCCGGGTTCGAATCCTGGCGTGGACAGAAATGACGGAGAAATTTACTTCGTTATAAGCTGTTCTACGCGATTAGCGAATCAATTGTTCAATATACAAGAAAAGTTCTTGCACGTCTTTTGTAAAAAAAAGTACGTACTTATCGTATCACTTTGTCTGTCCGTCTGTGGACAGCATATCGCTGCAACTATTAGACCGATTTGAAAATTTCTTTTTGAATTGGGAAGTTTGAAATGTGAGAACGATGATCCTTCCTCTCCGGTTTTCTTGTCTAGATATATTTGACTATTAAGTTCTAAATTTACCAAAACGCCGATATTCCGCAAACGAAGCACAAATGGTTTTTTTTTTTTTTTTTTTTTTTTGTATTTGACGACAAAAGAAAACAATTGTCATTGTTTTGTGCGAAATAACTTCTTGTCTCAATGTTACGTAAAACAGTTCTCTTTTTTCAGTTTATCAATACCAAGTAATAATGAGTATGGCAGGAGGAAATAATTCTGGCGAACATTCTGCAGTGAGAAATGGAATCTTGTCTTTGGAGCTCAAGTCTCAGAAAGGAGCTTATAGCAGCTTTAAACTAAATGACGGGTAAGAGGTTTTTAATTTCTGTTGTTACACATCGTTTTGATTACAACGTAAACTTCTTTTATTACATATTTTCATTAATATTAAGGTATTATTAACCAGAGGCTACAAAGCCTCGGATGGCCTAGTGGTCAACTTTCGTGACTGCCACGGAAAGGTCTCAGTTTCAATTCCAGCAGGCTGGAACCACTAAATATCCACCGTGCGTCGGATGGGCACGTTAAGTTGTCGGACTCCGGGTGCCGCCCCACTGGTTATAAAGAAAGGCGTCTTCCTTCCCTTTCTACCTCGCTTCTGTGTGACTTTCCTGTCAGGCACTCTGGTCCAAATCTCCTAACTTTCTACTGCTAAGGGTTGTGTGACGTGCCTGCCCCTCAGGTCACACACGAGATAAAGGCAGATAGCAGCGAGAGCATATGTCCGCGTAGCTCAGTTGGGAGAGCGACTTACTCCGGAGTGAGGGGACCCGATTTAGATGCCGGCGTGGACAAAGATGATGAAGAAATTTACTTCGTCATATTGGCGCCCGAACTTCCCGGATGACCCAGCTGTTAAAGTTCTCGCAATGGTTTGATGTTCTTTCCACTCTGCGAGATAGGAAAAATGAGAATCCCTTCTTCAGCGATTTGAAAAATAAATGTGTGTGACGTTACGTTCCACACACCGAATTGACTGGGATTTTTCAAATGCACGTTCTTCATGGGATGACTGCCTACGGTGACACATGGTCCCGGCTAACCCATGGGCCATGCCCCCGGTCCTCTTTTGGAGGGGTGGGGGATGTGACGTGTCTGCCCCGCAGGACGCACATGAAATAAAGGCAGATATCAGCGAGAGCGTACCTCCGCGTAGCTCAGTTGGGAGAGCGACTTACTCCGGAGTGAGGGGGAACCCGGATTCGATGACCCGTGCGGACAAAGATGATGAAGAAATTTACTTCGTCGTAGTTGTTTAAGACCTGGGGTCAGATTTTCGGGATTCTTATAATATTTCAAGTAGTTCACCAAAAGATGAATTATTTCCTGTGCAAGTTTTCTGGACTTTCGGACACTAAGTTCGACAAGGTTCGGGTTTTGGCTTCCACTATTGAAACTTCCCTAATTCCTTCATCATTACTTGTACCTGCACCTAAAGATCGCAAGCTTCGCCTGCTGTAGCATCAGACGACATTCACACGCTCTTTTATACCTCTCGTCCTTTCTTATACGCTTGCCAGCAGATCGCTGCATGCAAAAAAAAAAAAAAAAAAAAAAAAAGAACGTCGAGTTGTCCGGGAGGTGATGGTTTCACGTTTCTGCATGCCAGACAGCTTGCTTAGATGTCGAGTGGTATAGCTTGCGAGTTTTTGGTTCCACATTCTGGGGCTTGGGAATTCCAGATAGGTAATGGATGTTGTGTTTGTTCTAATGCCAATGGCTTTCTCCCTTTCCTCGAATCAGTTTTGATAAATTAGGAACGCGAATTTTCCTGGTCTTAGATTATCATGGTGGTTGTTATTCTCAGAAAAAAAAAGTAGATCTTCCAAACTTCGCATGTTTTAATGTTACAAAGATCCAGGGGGAAATCTTATGGAACAAAATGAAAGTACAGTCAACTCTGGACATAGTGAACTCTGTCATAGTGAACATTCTTCGGCTGTAGTGAACCTAAATCATTGGTCCCGACCCGCAACATCGGAAATGTACATTAAAGTTTTCGTTTATAGTGAATCCTCAACTTTGGTTTTAGTGAACCTAAAAAATAAAACTTCAAATAAAAGAATGTTCTTGTAACATGAAATTGCAACTTGTTTCAAAACAAACCTTCTTGTAAGAACTTGAAAGAATGTGTTGAGAACAATATTGTAGGCCTACTATTCCTTAAGAGCATTGAAGGAAAAAGGTAGGATTAAAAACCTCAGGAACATCAAGCTGGTGCTCCTGCCTGCCAACACCACGTCATCCTTCAACCCATGGATCAAGGTGTGATTCGCGGCTTTAAAACCTATTACAGAAGGGAAGTAATGCTTCATTTAATCCAAGCCTTGGAATCAAAGCAGAACACATCAATAAATGTTCTGAATGCTCCTTGACAAATGTCAACCCCGCTTTCTCGTGGTACATCCTGTTCCCACTAAAGGGGCTCTGACGACCGCCAATAGTGGTATAACTATACCATCGGGATTAGAGGAAATTCTATCCCACACTCACCAAACCGCTTGGCCAGCGTGGTGAGTTATGGCCCCCTGCAAAATGACTCCACAACTTAAATCTTGGCCCTCAGTCTCCGGCAGCTGGAATGTATTTGGCCAAGGCAGCGGCCAGTGCGACATGAAGGCAGAGGGTGCTAAGAATCGCCGGAGGACCGGACTAGACTGCCATCTGATGCTGACCTTGGCTACGTATAATGGACGCTCCCTATCTTCTGATTCAAGGCTTCCTGAATTGGAAGAGGAGCTACAAAGGATCAAGTGGGACATCGTCGGGCTAAGTGAGGTAAGGAGAAGATCTCATTGAACTGAAAAGTAGACATCGCTTCTACTATCGTGGGACAGATACTGGCAGAACTAGTAGTGTTGGATTTATAATAAACAAGAAACTGAAGGATAAAGTTGCAGAAGTTCAAAGTTCCTCTGACAGAGCTGCACGACTCGTTTTCCAACTCTCGAGAAGATACCAGGCTCAGATTATTCAAACTTATGCACTCACCACAAGTCATCCTGAAGAAGAAATTGAAGAATTTTATGAGGAAATTCGTCATCTAAATAATAAAGATAAGCAGCACTTAAAGATAATTATGGGAGATTTCAATGCAAAAATAGGGCAACGGCAACAGAATGAAACTTCAGTAGGTAAATTCGGTCACGGCAACAGAAACCAGTGTGGAAATACTCTCGTTGAGTTTGCAGAGGCAGAAGGGTTTTTCATCTTGAACTCCTTCTTCAAGAAAAAGCCACACAGGAAATGGACATGGAGACATCCAAATGGGACGACAAGTGAAATTGATTTTATTATGTGTAACAAAAAATTCGTCGTAGAAGACTGCAGTGTGCTAAAGAAGTTCAACACAGGTAGTGACCATAGATTGGTGAGATGTAAGATGCACCTCAACACTAAAGTCGAACGTGGCAAGCTCATAAGACAAACAAAATGTATTGACATAACCAACCTTAAAAAACACCATAATACCTTCAAATTGGAACTGAAGAACAGATTCTCTGCTTTAGAAGGCCTAACATCGGAAGAAGTGGATATTTCTGAAGTTAACAGAAAAGTAACCAAAGCTCTTATGGAAACAGCAACAAAATTAGCTGGGTCTAAGAACAAATTGCATGTGAACAAATTATCAGGAAAAACCAAAATGTTGATGCAAAAAAGAAGGGAGATGAGGACAATTAAAGAAGATGTGACTTCCAAAGTGGAATATATAGAGCTATACAAGACAGTACGAAAAAGTATCACTGAAGACGTAAGGAAATTCAACTGTGAACTAGTGAGGAAAGCAATTGAAAACAACCAAAGCCTAAAGATAGCAAAGGGACATCTCAGTAAGGGAAGAAAACAGATTATGGCACTGAGAAAAGAAGATGGTTCTGTAACAAGAAATAGAGGCGAAATTTTGACAAGAGTGAAAGATTTCTACTCTAAATTATATGAAAGGGATGATACATGTACTCTAGACACCATGAAAGGTACCAGTACCAGAGTTCTTCCAGTCCTCCCAGCAGAAGGTGCACACGCAATCAAGAACATCAAGCGGGGAAAAGCTCCAGGGGAAGATGGAATTACTGTAGACATCATACAAAAAGAAAGTGGAGAAACTGAAACAGTACTGGCCCAAATTTTCACTCGATGCCTTAATGAAGGGAAGATTCCTGAGGATTGGAACAACGGTACAATGATCTTGCTACATAAAAAAGGTGACATTCAGGATCTCAGGAACTACAGACCTATCAGCCTCCTATCAGTGGTTTATAAAATCTTCACTAAAGTTCTTTCACACCGCTTGAAGGTGACACTGGACAGAGCTCAACCGAGAGAACAAGCTGGATTCAGGAGTGGTTACAGCACAATAGATCATATCCACGTACTGAGAGAACTAATTGAAAGAGCGAGGGAATGTGAACTTCCATTGTGCTTGGCTTTTATCGATTATGAAAAAGCCTTTGATTCGGTGAAACCATCAGCAGTTACAATGGCTCTGAAATCCTGCGGTACTGAAGATGCGTACATTAATATAATTAATAACATCTATGAAAATGCAAGAGCAAAGATTCGGCTGTTTGAGAATACAGCACACATAAAAATTGGGAAGGGAGTGAGACTAGGTGACAACATACTCACAAGCTCTTTAATGTTACATTGGAAAATGTCTTTCAATCACTGAACTGGGAAAACAAAGGGATAAAGATTAATGGAGATTATCTAACCTACCTTTGTTTTGCTGATGACATAGTCATTTTTGCAACTACCCCATCAGAGCTGCAGAATATGATCCAGGAACTTGCTGACAAGAGTAAAGAAGTGGGATTAAAATGAACTTTCAGAAGACAAAAGTGATGTTCAATGCTTTTACAAGAAATGAAGATTTATCGATTGATGGAATAAAGCTGGAGATAACAGACACGTACGTTTATCTTGGACAGCTGATATCAAGTGAGGGTCACATTGATGAAGAAATTAATCGGCGTACAAAACTTGCCTGGAGAGCTTTTGGAAGAAACAGCATAATTTTCAAGAGCAATATGCCATTATGTCTTAAAAGAAAAGTGTTTGATCAATGCATCCTTCCAGTGCTTACGTATGGTGCAGAGACGTGGACCTTAACTAAAAGAGACATACAAAGGCTGCAGACAACTCAAAGTAGCATGGAGAGGTGCATGCTTGGTGTAACCAGGAGAGATAAAAAGAGGAACTCGTGGATCCGAAAAATGACAAGAGTGGAAGACATCGTGATCAGAATTAAATCCCTGAAATGGCAATGGGCTGGACGTACTGCCAGAAAGACAGACCATCGATGGACAGCCGAAATTTTAGATGGGATTCCAAGGGACAGGAAAAGACCCAGAAGAAGACCACATGGGAGATGGGTGGATGAAATTCGAAAGCATGCGGGGGCAACATGGAGGAGACTGGCACAAGACAGAATGTTGTGGAAGAAACTTGGAGAGACCTTCGTCCAGCAGTGGATTGATAATGGTTGACAATGATGATGATGATATATATATATACAAGGGCTGTCCCAAAACAACTGAGAATGTTTTTATTAAAAAAATATACGTACCTTGATTATCAAGGAAACGGTGATCTTTTTCGAAATACTGTCCATTGCGTGGAATACAGGTGTCCCAACGTTCATCCCCCTTCTTGAATGTCTTCTGGAATTCTCCTGAAATGCTGCTGAAGCACTCCTGTGCAGCTCTTTTAAGTTGTCGATCAGTTGCAAATTATCGTCCCCGTAATGTCTTTTTTAAATGGGGAACAAGCAGAAGTCACATGGTGACAAGTCTGGACTGTATTCAGGTTGGAGCATCAACTTAATATTCATTTTCTCCAAATAACAAAGGACAGAACTGGCAATCTGCGGCCTTGCATTGGGTCGCACATGAAAAAAATGGGAAACCCAAATTGAACAAACTCGTTTCATGCCCAAATGCTCGGTTAAGATTCTGTGAGTTGGTGATTTTGAAATTTGAACGATATCTTCGATATCTCTTATTGATAGGTGTCTATCTTCCCGTGTAACAACTCCTATTGTTTATCTCCGTAACACTCGTTGATGGTCCTCCTCCATACGCGATTACAGCCGCCGACTCACAACCATCCCTAAATTTTTTATGCCATCTGTACATTGTTGATTTTCCTAGACATTTATCTTTCTAAGCCTCTTGCATAAGACGGAAAGTCTCTCCGACAGACTTCTTAAGTCGACAGCAACATTTAATAGCACATCTTTGTTCCTCTTTCACATCCAGTTTTACGAAAAATCACAGCGCAAAAACACTTGTTAGGGGTTCACGAAACAGCGCTTATTAAACTGCACGCTACCGACGACGCATGCATGATAAACAGGTGTGGGCAATTGCTGTGATTATTACAACGACCACCGTTTTTTCGAGACTCGTGCCACGGTCGAACGCAGTATTGCATATTATCTATAAAAACATTCTCAGTTGTTTTGGGACAAGATGTGTGTGTGTATGTTTGTGTGTGTGTGCTTGTCGAAATGAGAAAGGTTAGGAACATATGTGAATACGAGAGTTCCCTTTGAAGTTGGCTCTGTACTTATCCTTCCCCCAATTCTTTAAAATGCTGGCAGAACACAAGAACACCGGAACGACGTCTTACCAGAAGACTTGGCGTTTCCCTTGTAGTGTAACTTGAGATGGGAGTTTTAATGAGCTGGTACCTGGCGATGGTATTATTTATGCCGTATGCGACTTTCGCAGTCGCAGGTAGTCATTCCATCTGTTCCTGGCATATTCGTCATTTAATTTTACTCGGACTTTATGAATTCCTCTCTGATGCTGCATGGGGGATTAAACAATCTTCTAAACTACGGTAAGAATGTTTTGTCAGCGGGCTTTTCCATTTTGGGAACAGACTGGACTGTATTATTTGGGGATGCGATTGTGAGGGTGGGGGAAGCAAGGAGAAAGAGTACTAGTCGAGTGTGAGAGGAGTTACATTTCGCATACGCGATACGAGTGAGATGACGAGATACGAGGGAGATGGACTCATACATAGTACATACGCACCTTGCAGAGAAGAGAAAAACACGCCAATTATGAATGGAATACGGGATACGAAATTTTCAAGTTTTCGGATATTATCTGACTTACCATCCTTGTCATATTTACACCAAAAAGTGGATTGCCATCTTCAAAATTTGCAGGCCAATTGTTTTAGCCAATTTGAGTCGCTGTACGTTTTATCAATTTTCAGAATTTTTGCAATTTACATGTATGAACTTACCGAATAGATATTTTAGGTGCGGGGGGGGGGGCTGTTTTTTTTTCTAGCGCCCGTGGACGTAAAGGCGCGGTGAGCGATCGCACCCTAGCATCCCAGGCCAGTCCGTTCTTGAATCTGACATCTCCCAAAGGTGAGGGGAATCTAAACGCTACATTTCCCAAGAATTTTCGAATTTAGACTTTCGCGCTTTCACAGTAATGCCGAATTATTGCCGATTGTACAAATTAAGTTTTGCAATGATTTTCGATACTGGCTAGGTAATTTTTCTGTGTGAAGCAATGGAAAAACTTCACTTTCAGATTGTTCTTTTTATTAGGTCTATGTATAAGTTATCAGTGTTTTATGGTCGAACAGATCTTGCATTTACATACGCAAGTGGCATTTAATCATAATCGAAGCACGTCTGAACTCTGCACTGCCGAAGGAGATGAAAATCAGCTCTTTACATCTTCTTAGGCCATCCGCTATGCTGCTTGTCGTTCACGCTACAATCACTATTTCTGAACTTCACAAACCATTCACGACACGGTCTTAAACCTACAGCTTTGTCGCCATATGCCAAATAAACCGGCTCCCGTGCTTCTGCAGCGGTTTTTCCGAGATCAAAAAGGAGCAGCAGACAGTGACGAATATGTACCTTCTGGATCGCCATGTTCAACTAACCGCACGTATGCACTGCACGCCAACACGTGTCACTCAACTCGGTGTTGCCACCTTACACAAACAGCACGAAATTCTGACAAACATTTAACCGTTTAGCGATGGAAACTTATGCATAAACCTAATTTATGCGTCTGCTTCCTAAGAAGGTATATACAGTCACTTACAGAAGTTTAATACCACCTGTTGGTATTATGAGATCTCTGCCAATTGCGTCAGCTACTGTCTGTATTACTCAACTTCCTGTCGGTGTTGTATCATCCTACAGCGGAAGCTGTTGATAGAGTTGGGGAAACGTGCGAGCGCCAGTTTGCTCCTGGTTTTCATGTTGAGAGGTTTTGTACGTATTTTCTATATAGCGAAAAATGGGCAAAAAAGCGTCATTAAGTGTTACTCAGAGGGCACGAATAGTAACTTTATATCATGAAGAATACTCCGAACGTGACATAAGCAGAAATGTGAATATGAGCAAGTAATACGACCATGAAATATCGAGATACAGATGAATTTAGCGACCGAAAGAGAAGTGGACGTCCAAGCAAAACAACCCCACGTGATGACAATACCATAAGGCGAATAGTTATACGTTCACCGAGAAGTTCGTGCAAGAAAATCCAGGTCTTTCTACATTCAAAATGGTCTGATAATCTATCAGCACTGTTTCCCGACACCTTAGCAAATATTTTGGATTAGTCTTATAAACCTGCACATAAATCTAGACTAACCTCTGTCATGGAAAAGAAGAGACTCCAGTTTGCGAAGCGTCATCAATCGTGGACTGCTGAAAATTGAAGCCAAGTTCTTTTTCCCAATGAATCAAGTGTGCGTCAATTTGAATCCCGTGAAGCACATGTTCGACGACCAAAAGGCAAAACGTTTTGATGAAAAATACACCGTTAGCACAGCGAGACATCCGCCTAGTCAGATGATACGGGGTGCTATGTCAGCATTCGGTACTGCTTCATTATTCTTTTTGCCGACAGGCACTACCATGACTGGTCCTTTTTATGTGGAAATGTTACGTGAGAAGCTGTTAACTCATATGCAAGTGCACAATCTTTATGCATGATGGTGCTCCAAGGTCACAGATCAAAGACAGTAAAGGACTACCTGCAGAGGTAAAACGTTAATGTGCTTAACTGGCCTGGTAATAGTTCGGACCTTAACCCCATCGAAAATTTGTGGACCATTTTAAAAGACAAAGTAGCAGGAAAACAGCCATCAAATTCCCAAGCTTTGATTGATGCCATAAAGTACGTGTGGTGTAATGACATTTCAAGTGACCACTGCTACTCTCTCATTGAGAGTATGCCACATCGTATTCTGTCCGTTATAAAAAAACCCCAAAGGTGTCCACATAAAGTACTGATTTCGGTCTTGTTGTGTTCTAAAGAATGTAAGTATTCATCTGCGGTGTCATTTTTTCAAATATCTCTGACTAGTAATTAGTTGCTTTTTTGAAAATCTTTATTTTAAATAAATTGACTGGTGGTCTTAAAATTTTGCAAATTTTTCATTTCATTTCATTTATTGATTTTTCAGTTGCTACATATTACAGTTCAGAATACAAACAATACAATCAATTACAAAAAATGTAGCAACTAGGAGGAGGAGGGAAAAGGCCGTAAGGCCTGACATAGCCTTCCCACTCTTAGTACTAAAAACCAAAGAAGAGACAAACAACAAAGAACAATGCAAAAGACAAGTCAAAGGCATATTGAATATAACTGAAAGATAAAATAAATACATAAGTGCATATAGATACAGGGTCTATCCATAAGGCATATTGAATATAACTGAAAGATTAAATAAATACATAAGTGCATATAGATACAGGGTCTATTAATAAGCCGTGAAATCAATATCAATTCAGTGACCAGCTCAGGTTAATTTCTACTAAAAACCAAAGAAGAGACAAACAACAAAGAACAATGCAAAAGACAAGTCAATGGCATATTGAATATAACTGAAAGATTAAGTAAATACATAAGTGCATATAGATACAGGGTCTATCCATAAGGCATATTGAATATAACTGAAAGATTAAATAAATACATAAGTGCATATAGATACAGGGTCTATCCATAAGCCGTGAAATCAATATCAATTCAGTGACCAGCTCAGGTTAATTTCTACTAAAAAACAAAGAAGACACAAACAACAAAGAACAATGCAAAAGACAAGTCAAAGGCATATTGAATATAACTGAAAGATTAAATAAATACATAAGTGCATATAGATACAGGGTCTATCCATAAGGCATATTGAATATAACTGAAAGATTAAATAAATACATAAGTGCATATAGATACAGGGTCTATCCATAAGCCGTGAAATCAATATCAATTCAGTGACCAGCTCAGGTTAATTTCTACTAAAAAACAAAGAAGACACAAACAACAAAGAACAATGCAAAAGACAAGTCAAAGGCATATTGAATATAACTGAAAGATTAAATAAATACATAAGTGCATATAGATACAGGGTCTATCCATAAGGCATATTGAATATAACTGAAAGATTAAATAAATACATAAGTGCATATAGATACAGGGTCTATCCATAAGCCATGAAATCAATATCAATTCAGTGACCAGCTCAGGTTAATTTCATACTAATTGAGAGACTTGTTCATAAGGTGGTGTTTGAATTTTTTTTTAAATAGGTCAAAATTGTTAATAGATGTTATGTCACAAGGCAAAGAGTTCCAAAGTTTTGGACCCGAATAATTTATATTCATTTTAATTGTTTCTGTCCGAGGGAAATTAGGCATGAGTGTTGATCGATTCCTGGTTTCATAATTATGAGTACGAATATTTAATGATATTAAGTCATGGTATAAATTATTTTTAATTCTTCTGAACATTATTTTACCAAGATTATAGTCAAATAATTGTTGTATTGTAAGTATATTACATTTATTGGGATTTACTTCTGACCTAAAGATAAGATTAGGTATAGAATTATTAAGAGTTTTTAGGTCTATTAATCTTATGTATCTATTCTGTAATACCTGTATTTTTTTAAAGTTATATTGTGTTGTTTGCCCCCATGTCAGTATACAGTAATTTATATGCGTTTATATTAGAGTGTAGTATAACAATATCTTTATTTTAGGGGACAAATTTATCATAATCTTACTGACTATCCCAATGTTTCTAGATAATGCATTAGTCAGGTTGTCAATATGCATATTCCATTTCAAATCACTTCGAATCAATACTCCCAAGTAAGAATGACTATTCACAAAATCAATTTTAGCTCCAATCAAGACCACCAAATCACTCATAGATTGTAGTATTTGTAGTTTCGAAAAGATCATAGCCTTGGTCTTGTTTATATTAATAATCAATTCATTGCTATTTAACCAATTTGTCACCAACACAAGTTGTGCATTTATTCTAGATGTAAGATCTAAAGTATTATTACCCTTGAATAAGATTGTTGCATCACCAGCAAATAAAATTAAATCATTATCTTTTACCACTGTAAAGAGATCATTAATATACAAGTTAAATAATATAGGACCAAGAAGTGAACCTTGTGGCACTCCAGAAGTTATATTTCCCATTATGGATTGTGTCATATCAATCATAGTATATTGCTTCCCAGCTGATAAACAACTTTTAAATAAGCTGTATGTAGAACCCATAATTCCAATAGCAAATAATTTGGTTAGTAAGATATCATGGTTTAGCGTATCAAAAGCCTTAGATAAATCTAAGAAAATTGCAATTGTTGATTGATTTTTTATAGCATTTTGTTGGATTAAGTTATGTGTAAATGAAATTGCAACCTCTGTTGATTTATTTGGCAAAAAGCCAAATTGAGTTTTGTTAAATATGTTGTATTTTTGTAAAAAGGAAAGTAATCTAATGTAAATTAATTTTTCTAGCAATTTAGCAAATATAGTCAAATTTGTAATTGCCGATAGTTATTTGCTTCGTTTACCGAACCTTTCTTGTATTTGGGAGTGATTTTTGTTATTTTTAGAGCATCTGGGAATATGCTGTCGTAAGTATAGAATTGTAGATCAACAAAAGTGGCTCAACAATAATATGAGCTACATGTTTAATAACCAATGGGGAAATTTCATCATATCCAGGTCCGTTATTGACATTAATTTGCAACAACAAGTGTAAAAGTTCAGATCGTGTAATTTTAAGTAAGTGAAACGTGTTTGATTGGTGTGAATTCTGAAAGTACTGATGATATTGAGAATTTGTAAGTAAAACCTGCTGTTTAAGAACTTGCGGAGCTAATATAAAGTGATTATTGATTTCATTAACTATATTTTGTTTGGATGTAATTTTTTGGGTTAAATTAGTTAGGTATTGTGGTGTAATCGAACCAGAAGATTTACCCAGTAATCTGTTTAAATGTTTCCAAGTTAATTTTGAATCGTTTTGAGAAAAGATATTAGTGTAATATTCTCTTTTAAATTTCCTAATATCACGATTTAATTAATTTCTATATGTTTTAAAAATTTGAAAATCAGTTTGTAGTTTACTTTTTATAAATTTCGAGTATAATCGATTTTTTTTATTAATTCGGTTTAAAAGATGTCCTAGTGAGCCACGGTTTATGTTGCTTTTTAGCTTTGTTCTTGTTAAGTAAAATTGGAAAGGCTTGGATGTATAATTCATTTAATAGTGTTGCAAAGCTGTCATATAAAAGATTTAGATCAGTCACCTGTAAAAAAAATTTCCAATTTATATGTTTTAATAGATTATAAAATTTATTTAACTTATTATTGTTCATTAATCAAGTTGCCTTATTAATATTTTTTTATTTACAGCATGTGTATGTTTATAAAATGTAAAAATTGGTAAATGGTCACTAATATCATAAATTATAATTCCCGAAAGAGTCAACTCTAAAGGAGCATTCGTAAGAGATAAGTCAATGGTAGATTCAGTGTATGGTGTTAATCTCGTTGGAGATGTAATTGTATTGCTAAACCCGACAGCATTTAGCATTTGAATGAATTGTTGAGTTTGTAAGTTATTTTGGGCAATATCAATATTTAGGTCTCCCAACAAGAAACCCTTTCTGCCTGTCAAGTTGACATAACTAAGAATTTCAAAAAGTTTATTAATAAATAAGGATGAGTTAGAACTCGGAGGGTGATAACAAACCATTTTTATATAATATTCGTTTTCAATTGTCAAAATGTCAATATAAGGGTCAATAACAGTTAAGTCTGTTATCAAAGAATAATTTTGGTGAATAGTATTTACATAAATTGCCACTCCTCCACCCTTTGTTTTAATTTTGTTCTGGAAAAATATTTTATAATCAGGCATATCAATACTATAATTTTGGGTTGGAAACCATGTCTCAGTCAAGCAGAGTATGTCAATTCCCGATCCGGTTGCCTGAATCAATGCCTCAACAAGAGTAACCTTAGACATAGGAGATCTGGCATTTGTATGCATTAATTTCAAGGAATTAATGACTGTATTTTAATTCTTTTTCAGCCGAGAAGATTCCTTGTACCCTGGAAAGAACTATGTCTACTTGATGACGAGTGATAAACTTCTGGATGATGTAGATACCGCTGTTTTGTCTTGGAAACAAAACACATTGACATCTTGGATTCTGAGATCTACACCGAGCCCTACACAGCAGTTGAAATTCAGTAAATTACAAATAACACCAATAACTATGCCGAATAGAGAGTAAGTATTTTATAGAATGATGACATCAACGATCATTTGTTGCTTTCTTAACCAAAAGCCTAAGTTTTCATAACGTAGCATTCTTATATGTATTAAATAAGATTCATTTACTGTTCGTTAAGAAGGAAAGTTGACGAAAAACATTATAGGGCTCTGGGACGGCCAAAAGTCATATTTTTGCTTGTGGTTGACCAGGTGCATTTATACTAGGACTTCACATCGGCTAAAGGCCATGCTCTTTCTTCTGGCTGATTAGATGAATTTATACGTAGGTCGTTCAGAAAATTCGTATTCTAGGCAATACAGGAAAGCTGTTTCATTATGATTTATTTTTGTTTTTCCACATAGTCGCCGGCCACAGCAACGCACTTTTTTCCACCGATGCTCTAGCGCCTTAATCCCAGTGGGGGAAAAATCTTTACCCTTTTCTCCAGCTGCAATCACCGTTGGAAACGGATTTTAATCATACAGTATATCGATTTTCTGTCACCATCCAATTTTTAATCTGCATTATTTTTAGAAATAAATAAAATCACCAAAAAGATAAACAGTCGAAGTACGCCTTTTCTCTTTTCCCAGTAGTTTCCGAGGGGATGCCACTAAGTGAAGCTATATAAAAACAACTGTTTTCCTTCTTTATGCTTTGCAGTGAAGTTCTGTTTCTTTTCCGCCGGCTTTACATATAAAGCAGAAAATCGAAAATATTTCAAAATTTTATAAACAGAAAATTGAAAACATTTCTCACAGCAAATGACGGCACAGAGAGTGATATAGATGATATATGTCTGCTAACAGAATTAAAATAATTAATTAACATTATATATGAGAGTTTATCTCCAATACAGTTATTAAATACGTTAAACAAAGCACTCCTAACGTCTCCATTGTCCTGTGAATATTTCTAAGGACTAGACGAAACCCGTCGGAATCGACGATTAGCTATTTTTTTTGTTTTCTTTTTTTTTTTTTTTGAAAAGAATTATAGTGTTGAACAATGAACTTTGAAAGTGACAGTTCCGAGATGATTCAGTCTATTTCAAAATGAAGAATTCGTTGACACTTCCGTTGAACAACAGTATGTCGAAACTGAAAGCAGTTGCTCCCCTGTATCACAGCATGAGGGAAAATTAATTAGTTCCCACTGGTCTTCTTCAATATCATAAACTTCTATATTTTCCAACAGTTCAGAATTAAGAACATGAAGTCTGCCAGCGTATTCGAGCATACGGGACCCAAACGTTAGGCGTCTCATGGGAGGAGCAATCAGGACCCATTCGTCGTTTGAAGGATCATAAACTTCTGCAGAATTAAAGTTTATAAAATCATGTGACATTAGCTCTCCACAGATGTAAAACTTGCTGTTGAGAGAGGCGCCCGTGAGAAAATTTCTTTCTACTAGCATCGGCGAAATTGCAGTACTACGTCCGGTCGGAATGTGGAATTTCTCTGCTGATGTATCACAAATGCGACATGGTTGCCCTCCTGCCATGTAGATGTAATTTCCAATTATGGCAACACAAGGATCTACTCGCACATTAACCGTAGTTCCAACTGTCATGAAGAATTGGGTGTACAGAAGAAGACAGTGAACTACTGAACGTTCTCTTTCCCGACTTCCGAGGAAATAGACTTCGCTGCGGCACGAAATTGGGCAGCTGAAATTTGGTGTGCTGGGTGGGCTTTCACAGGTACTGTATCGCAGCGTGAGGAGAGAAAGGGTGGAAATCCCTGCTCTGCTGACAAAGAACAGCTCGTTCCCGGTGCTGAATATATAACGTTCTTCCTGATATTCCTCAAATCGATGTAATATGTTCCATCTACTGTTCAACGTATCATAATATTTAATGACGCAGGCTTTATCTTGAGATCGAACGGAGCAGTACATGGCACTCCCAGTGACACGAGTGCATTTCAGGTGGTGTTTCTTTTCGCAGTAGCGTTCTTGGGAGTTTGAATACAAGTGTGCTGTACCTTGATCAGGACTGCGTTGATATTTAATCACTTCCTCGAGGATTTTTCTGCAGGGTGGAGATTTTTCGATCACTTTCTCAGAGGACATGGAGTTTATCACTTTCTGGTGATCCAAAAGCACCAGTCGCACATGACTCAACAATTCAGGCAGCAAATCTATCCTGTTCGACTCATCTGCTTTCACCCATCTGATGACAGCTTCATATACGACTTCTTCGCTTATCACGAACAAATCGTCCCTCGAAATGAAGTACTTTAAGATTTCTACAGGAAAAGTCAAAAATGCATTTGTAGCACAATACTGCTCAAAGTTTTCCTTGACGTAACGATGAGCAACCTCCTTTGCTTCGGTTGCGTTAGCGCTGTCGGCATAAACTAAAATTAGTTTTAAGCTGTGATCACACCTTCTCCTCAACAGGAAGTCGAAACACGCTTTAATTATATTGTCCTGTTGCAGGTATATGGAAGTTCTTAACAAGTCCTCCATTTTATCTAACGTAATACTGATTTTCCCACTATAAGCAAAATCAATCACACACTGCATAGCGACTGGAGTAACATCTTCCATGGCTATTTCGGGTTGGGTCTTTTCTGAAAAGTTGCTGGTAAACATAGCTTTGAAGTATGGAACCGAAGCTGTCAGAACAGAGCGATGAGCTGGGAAACGGTTGTCCTGTATTTTGATGGTGACGTCGCAGGGAATGCCTTTATTCTTCATGTCTTCCAATGAGGAACCGAGAGAAAAGTCCTCTTGAACATAAGTGAAGGAAGACCGAGAATCCATAATGGGATGAGCACCTGTAAACGAAAAAAAAAAAGGGAGCGTTAACTTTAAAAGTAGGTGCACGTTCAACGAGTCTAAAAGTCGTGATACAAACAGAACAAAACTAAAATAACACGTAAATTGGATTATATCGGAAGAATATGATAATTTATTCTCGATTTTGATAACATTTTCGGAATGGTTAACATAATTTTCGGGATAAAGCAGTTATGTTCTAGCGACTAATATATTATTCCTCTTATTTGAGGTTTTCTTCGATTCCCGCACTTCAAAGCGAACAAAAAAGAAGAAAACAAAACAAAACAAAAAAACCTCTGTAGTTGCCAGTGGCGTAAAAACGCTTTTTACTTAGGGAAGATACAAGCCCATGAACCTTGCACCTTAAGGATTAAGCCAGGGGTTCTTAACCATTTTTGGTTACGGCCCAAAATCAACAAGACGATCAACTTCGCGACCCGTGGGTCTGTTTTGAAAGTAAAAATGCTAATGTGATAATATAAATAAGTGTAGTAATTATTCATTATTACAAAGAGTGTAACAAAATTTTTGGTTTTTGAAATTACAGCCAAACCAGTGGCGCAACCAAGTGTGTGTGTGTGTGTGAGGAGATTAGAGTTATTTATGTAGTGGGAAGGTATGAATAATAACATATTGTGAGACAAATAATATGCATCATTGGAAATTAAAACCTTTTATAAAACAGATTTCAATTTCTCCAATTTTCTAAATAACCGAATGCAATTTTTACAGTAACCAAGAAACGTCAAAGTAAACTTCCACTTGAAATTTCGTCAAAATCCGATTAAAACTTTTAGAGTTAGGCATTTCCTTTTTATTATTAATGAATGTTCGTTGAAAGCCTCCATCGTCCATACTTTCTCTCTCTCTGCCGTCTCCCTTCTGTGTCGCATTTGTTGATCGTTTGTCATGGGATTCTGGGGGCAGGCCAGTGTTGCCAGGTTGGGAGTTTTCCTGTTAAATTTAGGGGGAAATTTTATAATGCTGTGACATCCTGAAAATTCCCACGATCCCAGTGACCGGAAGAAGCAACGCTGATGGTCCCCGTGATGTCATTTCCAGAAATTCCGGGACCTTTACACGTGTTAAACAAGAAAAAGGTTTAAAATTAAAAATTAAAAAAAATCGCACTTTAATTTTTTTTTCTGAGAAGCTATAGCGACCCATCTCGAAGTCCCGGGGACCCAAGTTTGGGTCGCTGGGACTTTGTTTAACCCCTGGATTATCTATGGATGACCCCTCTCGAATTTATTGAGGGGCAGATGTGTATTTAAGTTTTTATAAAATACGTACACTAATCAGAATTTCATTAATACGAATGAAAATTGTTATCATCATCATCATCATATTATTATTAATTGTTACCGTTATTATAATTAGTATTGATAAAGATTTCACATTATTTATTTCTTTAATTTGGAGGTTTAATGACCATCCTGAGCAACCCAATGGGCTATAAACATGTAAACAGTCGGCTGTCCCTAATTTAAGGCCACTGGTTCCAGGGAAGGGAGACAGCCAGTGCCCTAAGACAAACACAATACCCATGCCTCACCGGGATTCGAATCCATCTCAGACGAATGGTCATCAGAGACCACTGCTTAGACCACTGCGCCGCCGGTGCAGCTTTCACATTCTTCACATCATTAATTTGCTATCAGAAAAATGTATGGCGTAGCAGTTTGTATGTGTTTTCTCTTTTTAATTCGTGCGCATTTTTTTTCACGAAAATATTGAGCCGGAACAAGTGAATATCATGATTAGTTAATTTCTACCTGCAGGATGTGAGAAAGATAATTCTTCAGGAAATGTTATATAAGTCCTTGGAAAAACGAATTAAATTTCTTATCATTTTTATCTACATCAATAAAGTAAAACTGAAATAAGATAAAAACTGCTCTAGCCGCTAAGATAGTAGAGTTCTGTTGAAGTATTACGAAGTTTATATTAAAAAATTTGAACGATACATCGGTTGACAATTGATATCAAAACATATGGTCTAGTGTAAAGCTAAATGATGATAGAGATATCGAGGGACTGGAGTTCTATGAGCGGCATATGAAATCCGTAATGCACTCGTTGTATTGCTACAGATCTTAAAACTGAGAAAATAATTACAGAAATATCGGGCAGCTTGACTAGACCCTTGAATTGTTTTTAAAGCGCTAAAAGAGATACCATGATCACGAAGATGCATGGGATTTAAAAAAAGTGAGGCACTGATCAAGTATGTTATCAAATCATATCATATACAGGGTGTCCAATAATGATGGGACACATTTTTGACGCAAGTATCTAGGACTGAAACAAGCACATTTATTAAGGACTATATGTATAATACATAACCAAGGTGCAGGAGTTCATAGCACTGTTCAAGGTCTGAATATCACATCCCTTAGATGGTCATCACCTATAAGAGAACATTCTCAGGCTCTCTCTGTCATCCCCACCACAGCGCTGTGCAACACATCAGCTGGAATGGCCACTATCTCCCTCCGGATGCTTTGTTTGAGTTCCAGAGCTGTGCGGGGTATCCCAACGTGCACCATTTTCTTGATATAACCCCACAGGAAGTAGTCCGATGGGGTTAGATCCGATGATCTGGAAGGCCAATGGATACCACCGAATCTGGAAATAAGGCGAAGTGAACATTTGTTCTGCGATACAAGAATCGGAAAAAGAAAACGCTATTGTTTCTACCAAAATCCATGGACAAACTCAAGCTGATAGCTTCAATTTAGATGTGGCCCAAAGGACTAACAGCCAATCAAAGAACTTATGCTGTTCGAAGTAGACCTATACTAACAGTGAACTGTAAATTTCCACATGATAAAAAGAAACGATGTGGTTTTCATCCACACACTATTTTCGACGTTTCAAAAATGGAAAACAGATAAAAAGAAGATGGCTAGTATATTCATCATCCGCTGATAGTGTATTTTGCTTTTGTTGCGAGATATTTAAGGAATCATCTAATCATTCTGCTATTTCTCATAATGCATTGAATGACTGGAAGCATTTGGGAGATAGACTAAAAGAACACGAAACATTAACATTTCACCGAGAAAGAATGTATGCAAACATAGTTGAATTAGAAAAGAACTTGAAAACGGACACGACCATCGGCAGTAGCCCCCAACGTATTATGGAAAACGAGAAAAGGAGGTACGTAAAGGCTTTCCAGCGTTTCATTGAAATTATTATTTATTTGGCAAGCTGAAATTTAGCATTTAGAGGTACAAATGAACATTTATTTGAACGCAATAACGATAATTTTCTAGGACCCATTGAATTGCTTTCCAAATTTGACTCTTACTATATGATATATACACTATCTACCAACAAGTAATTGGACACCTGTGATAGCAAAGGAAAACCAAGTTTATTCACCTTCAATAGTTGGTGGAGCCTCCACGAACGGCGATTACAGCTGCGACCCTCCGGGGCATACTCTCAACCAGGCGTTGTACGACGACTAGCGGTATTTTCTTCCACTCGGCTCGGAGAAGACAGGTCAGTTCCTTCACCGATTTCGGACTGTAGGGGGCACCCCTTAAGTCGACGCTCCAACTCGTTCCAGAGGTGCTCGATAGGGTTAAGGTCCGGGCTCTGCGCAGGCCAGTCCATTCGATTAACCCCATTGTCACCATACCAAGCCATGGTGGACCTCGCAACATGACAGGTGGCATTGACATCCTGAAAGTAACATGGGTCCACCCCGTAAAACTGCCACAACGGAGGAAGCGCATGGTCATCCAAAATGGTGCAGTAGGTCTCGGCGTTGAGTCTACCAGGAATTGCGACCAAGGGTCCCGTGCCATACCAGGAGAAACACCCATAGCATAATTCCACCGCCGCCGAACTTCACAGTTGGCACAATACATTCCGGCAGGAGGCGTTCTCCAGGCAGACGCCAAACCCAGAACCTGCCATCCGAACGGTAGAGGGTGAACCTTGATTCGTCGCTCCAGAGAACCTGTTTCCCCTGTTCAACGGTCCACTGTCGACGTTCTTTGCATCACGTTAGCCGAGCAGCGCTATTGGACTTGGTGATCAAAGGCTTGTGGGCGGAAGCACGTCCACGATAACCGAGCAGATGGACTTCCTTACGGATGGTATTCATCGAAAGAACACTCCCGGATGCCTGTTGAAACTCCTGGTGGATGTGGCCCATCGATTTGGTGCGGTTCTTCCGAATTTCTCTGGCCAGCATCCGTCGGTCTCTAACTCCCAGTTTTGTAGGTCTGCCGGGCCGGGGCACATTCCGACAGTCACCTCTCATCTTCCACTTGCCAATCCCGTAGGCCACTGTCGATTTTGGGTACTTCAACTCGCTGGATATGTCATCGGCCATTTCTGTGATACCCGACGATTACACCTTTCTCGAAATCATAGAGCTCCGAACTGCGTGGCATCTTGCATGCGACTGGTAGCGTTGTTGTTTCCCACACGATATTTAACACGATATTTAACGTGTATCAGGACCGCAGATATCGTCGATTGCAGGGGTGTCCAATTACTTGTTGGTAGATAGTGTATAAATTTAATCATATAGTAAAAAAGGAAGTAAATAGGCATTACCTTTCCCATTCAATTCAGGATGAACTAGCTAAATCCTATGGCTAGAAAAGTTAAATTGTTAGTCCGGGTTTCGAAAGCGAAATATTATTCAGTCCTTCTGGATTGTACCTCAGATATACGTCACCAAAAGCAGTTATCTCTTATTGTACGGTTTGTTCGTATCAGAAATAAAGATGCTGAGATAGCTGAGCATTTCATCAACTTTTTAGTTGTATGTGACACCACTGGAAAAGGATTAGCGGAAACGTTAAAGGCAGAGTTAAAGGAACAAAATATAAATTTTGCTGCCTGCTGTTACAGGGATATGATAATGTTGCAAATATGAAAGGGAGAAATCAAGGTGTCCAAGCTCTGATAATGAATGTGCTTGTCACAATTTAAATCTCATACTAGGAGATATTGCAAAGTGTTCCACCCGGGCAGTAACCTTTTTTTTGTACACTGAAAAACTTTATACACTATTTTCAGCTTCAGTTACACGCTGGGATATTTTCAAGAAGCATAATCCACTTATTTCTCTCAAACCATGATGCATTGACCGATCTCATTGATGTCACCAAGGTCATTAATTTGAAAACTGAAGCTCAGTCTCTTTTTAAAATTATAAAAAAATATGAGTTCCTACTTAGCCTGGTAATATGGTATGATATTTTGGTGCAAGTTCACATAACTAGTAAAATACTTCAAAAAATTAATTTGATATGAATGTTGCAGCGCAGTACTTACAGGATTTTATTCAGTTTTTCACTGAATACCGCAACAATGGCTACGATAAAGCAATTCTAGAAATTAAGGATTTAACGAATTCTCTGAATGTTACAGCTGAATTTGAAATGAAACGAATATCTCTCAAGAGGAAACTATTCTCGTACGAAAGCATTGACGAGCCATTAAGAAACCCTAATGATTCGTTTAAAATCTAATATTTTTTTTAAAATTGTTGACACTGCCCAGGCTTCATTTCGTAAACGTTTCGAAGATTACAAAAATTATACCAGTGCATTTGTGTTTAAACCAATATACCAGCTTTAAAGAAAGAGTGCAAAAAAACAACAACAACCCCCCCCCCCAAAAAAAAAAAAAACCCTTACTAAACAACTGCATGGCTCTTCATAACAGACTAAAGGATGGAGATTCCTACGATATAGAAGGAAGTGAACTTTTCGAAGAGCTGCAATGTTTTTGTAATGTTATTCCCGAAAATTCAAGTCCGTCTGTAGAATGCTTAAGATACATTTGCAAAAATGAACTAGAAGACATTTATCCAAACATTTTTATTTCGCTTAGAATTTTTCTTACACTTCCTGTAACAGTGGCGTCATCAGAAAGAAGTTTTTCAAAATTGAAGCTCGCGGCCCCGGTGGCGCAGTGGTCTAAGCGATGGCCTCTGATCATTCGCCCGAACGGGGTCCGGGTTCGAATCCCGGTGAGGCATGGATGTTGTGTTTGTCTTACGGCACTGGCTCTCTCCCTTCCCTGGAACCAGTGACCCTAAATTAGGGACAGGCGACTGCTTATAGCCCATTGAGTTGCTCACAGTGGTCGTTAAACCTCCAATCAAAAAAAAAAAAAAAAAAATTGAAGCTCATAACAACTATTTCCGGTCAATGATGAGCCGAGAAAGAATAAATGGTCTGGCAACATTATCAATTGAGAACACTATTTGCCAAGAAACGGACTTCGTCGACATTATTCATGAATTTGCTGCTAACAGATCGATGGGAATAAAATTTTGAGTACCCGACAGTCTATAAACCCGAAGAGGAACGATACGTCTCAAGGTATGTAATTATTTGTTTATGTCTTTTTACTTTTTTTATTTCACGCATTTTGGATCAGTTTTATCTGCTCACAGTTATACATCTGGATGGCAGTGTTGTGACCGCAGTGCTCACTGAGATTATAGAACAATATTAATAAGAAAATGTTCAGAACAGACCAATGCTCGAAATGGACATTTTGAAGTGGCGATATGCTCATATTTAGCTAAAAATCACCCGGAAAAAATACCTTCGCCAGAAAACGTCCAAAACTGAAAAAGTAAAAAAACAACCCTGGAAGAAAAACTCCTTTGTTTGAAAATGTAATTGGCAATTCCGCGGAATATTATTGCACCATAAGTCAGAAACGATGGCGGTCGATTTCAGTTGGTTGGATTGTGAAAACAGCGGGCAGTACTTATGCTATACCGAGGAATGAGGGTAGACTTGTTTATAACGGCTGAAATCACTAATGATTGGCGCAAACATATACACTATATTGACAAAAGTCACCGGACACCTAGAAGAGAAACAAAACATAACATTTATTGACATACATTAGTATGGTGTCGGTCCACCTTTGGCCTTAATGCATGCACTGACTCTTCGAGACATGCTTTCGACAAGGTTTTGGAACACAGCGATAGGTATGCGCTTCCATTCAGTACATAATCCTGCCGCTAACTGTTGCTTAGAAGTAGGAATTGGTTCCAAACTACTTCTTATGCGGCGCTCTAATTCATGCCATAGGTGATCTATGGGATTAAGATCAGGGCTCTGTGCTGGCCAGTCCACACACGATAAGGAATTACACCCCGTAACAGTCCTTGCTTTATGGCTCGGTGCATTATCCTGCTGGTACCAACAAGTCTCGGTTCCATAATATTGCCACAGAGTTGGTAGGGCATAATTGTCCAGAATATTGAGGTAGACGTGCTGGTTAACAGGTTTGTCCACGATAACCAATAGACCGGGACCATAACACGAAAAACACTCCCACACGAGTACACTGCCAGCTCCAAACTTGACCGTAGGAACAGTACACTGTGGCAAATAGCGTTCCCCTGGCTGCCGCCATACCCACACACGGCCATCAGACTGATGGATCGTGTATCTGGATTCATCAGTCCATATGACCCGTTTCCATTGATCTACGGTCCACGATAAATGTTCTTTACACCATGCTACACGGCAAGTAGCATTCCGAGTGGAGATGAAAGGCTTATGAGCAGCCGCACGACCACGGTAACTCATGGAATGAAGTTCTCTGCGAATGGTACGTGTGCATACCGAGGTTCCAGTATTTTTACTCATTTGTACACCGAGGTCTTGTGCAGTACTCCGTGGATTAGCTGTAACGACTCTCCTGAGGCTTCGACGTCCCCTATCACTGATTTTCTTTGGTCTGCCGGTACGTTTTGCTACTTCAAGCACGCCATATGTCTTCCACTTATTCAATACATCCGAAACAGTTGTTTAAACGCCTCTCGGTTTCTTTTATGGACAACCCATAAATATAACACCCAACAATCTTTCCTTTCTCAAAGTTCTCTCCCGCCGCGACATTTTCACTCAACCTCGCAGTGCGATATGATCGCGGTCAGCTGCAGGCTTGTTTTTATACTGTTTGCAGCTGTACCGCGCATCTTAACAACGCAGCGATTCCGCTTATTTGCTTTTGAAGGGGTGTCCGGTGACTTTTGGCAATATAGTGTATGTATTTATCAGATTAGTGTAGCCAAGCTTTCACCTCAAACTGGGAGAGGGCGGTATTTTCACAGTATGGAATTTTTTTTGACGATTTTTTAACCACCCAAATTATTTCCGCGTTCTTGAAATAGCAAATTGAATTTAATTATTTTGTGGCTGTCTGCCTTTATATATTCAACAATTTGTGTGTAAATCAGATGTTTAAATTAAATAAAATGAAATAAAAATAATATCAGAGTTACTTTTTGGTTATGTTTGGAGGCCAGTTGTTCAGTGACTTTAAATGTACATGTAGTACTGAAAATGTACAAATGAAAAGCAATTTTGATATACTATATGAGCGCGTGTAGAAGTTTAAAAAAGCTACTAATTTATCAGTTACTCTACCTTGTATCAAAAATCAATTGCTTAAATATGTATCAGGAAAAAAAAACTAAATACACGAATTTATTTTAGAAAAATCCTTATTATTCCCTACGCAAAAATATTCTCCACGCAGATTAGTTGAAGTTATCTTTTTATCATTTTGTGAGGGTTTTTATTAGAATGACAATTCAACCTCACCTCTCACCGCGGAAATAATATCAAGGGTTTGAACCAAGAAGGTTGAAATCGGGGAGAAAGCTCTCTCCGTTGGCTCAATGCAATCCAAGTGAAGCCAGCAGCGAAGCCGCCCCGGTGGCGCAGTGGTCTAAGCGATGGCCTCTGATCATTCGTCCGAAAGGGGTCCGGGTTCGAATCCCGGTGAGGCATGGATGTTGTGTTTGTCTTACGGCACTGGCTCTCTCCCTTCCCTGGAACCAGTGACCCTAAATTAGGGACGGGCGACTGCTTATAGCCCATTGAGTTGCTCACGGTGGTCGTTAAACTTCCAATCAAAAAAAAAAAAAAAAAAAAAGCCAGCGAAACGTCACGCATGTGACGTCACGGCAGCCATCTTAAGACTGACGTCAGCAGACTACACAATAGCTGTTAACGCTGTGCGAGGCATGAAGTTGGCAATTTGCTTTTAATATGAATAAATTTGCCTTCCTTTATTATATTAATCTTTGATATACTGTTCTTAAGGATATTATTACTTGATTTATCAATGTTTAGGGCGTTACGGCTACTTCCGGTTATTTAGAATTTAAGAAAGATTTCGGCTGGCATCTAGGGGATCAGCGTAGGTACAAACTGTTAGCAGAAACGATTTGATATTTATTGCTGTTTTTTGGCTTTTATTATTCCTACTGACCGTTATCACACGAATCACTTTCATTTCCCGGTTCAGGTTTGGTAAAATTTACTATGCTACGACTGAAGAGCCTGCCCGCTTTGTGAGGGACAAACGTTTACCGTTCCCTTAGGGCACGGTAATCTGTCCTCTGTCATTGTGTTGTAGTCAAAACTTCAAGAAACAGGTATCTAATTTATGGGCAGATGGTGGGTACATAAATTAATAGATAAGGACCTACTAGTAGGTGCCACCCTGTGACGCGTGGAACAGACAGCACCTTTAATTTCTAGGCTCACAGATGAGTATGTCTACGTAGAAGAAAACTTTACGGTTTAGTAGCAACTGGAGAATACCTAGTAAGCATGTTGATGTTCCATTCTCAGCTAGCATAAGAAATGGAAAACACACACACACACACTCAAAAATACATAGAGAAGCACGATGCTTTCTATAAGATTCTATGGATTACGGAACCCGTGGGGACAGTGATATATATATCATCATCATTGTCAACTATTATCAATTCACTGCTGGATGAAGGTCTCCCCAAGTTTCTTCCACAACGGTCTGTCTTGCGCCAGCCCCTCCATCCAGCTGCCGGAGACTGAGGGCCAAAATTTACGTTGTGAAGTTCTCTTTTGTGGGGGTTTGGCCATAACTCACCACGCTGGCCAAGCGGGTTGGTGAGTGTGGGACAGCATTTCCTCTAATCCCGGTGGTATAGTTATACCGCTATGTGTCGGTCCTCAGAGCCCCTTTAGTGGGAACAGGATACACCGCGAGAAGGCAGGGTTGGCATATGTCAAAGAGAGGCTACATGTTTTCGCATCACCTGACCTTGCTTCCCATATATACAATATACACTGACGGAAAAAATCCCAACACCACGAAAAAATAGTTGTAGAGGAATGAAATGGCGGCAATACATTTGTATAGGTAACATATTTAATCGATTAAGGTTTCAAGATCACAGCTTATTGTAAGTGCGAGAAGAGCCATTTTAAATGTGAAATGCTGGTACATTAATAACCGGTGTAACCGCTAGAATGTTGAATGCAAGCACGCAAACGTTCATGCATTGTGTCGTACAGGTGCTGGATGTCAGTTTGTGGGATGGAGTTCCATGCCTGTTGCACTTGGTCGGTCAATACAGGGACGGTTGATGCTAGTTGGGGGTGACGCTGGAGTTGTCGTCCAATGATGTCCCATACGTGCTCAATTGGTGAAAGATCTGGTGATCTAGTAGGCCACAGCAACATGTCGACACTCTGTAGAGCATGTTGGGTTACAACAGCGGTATGCGGGCGAGCGTTATCCTGTTGGAAACCCCCCTGGAATGCTGTTCATGAATGGCAGCACAACAGGTTGAATCACCAGACCGACGTACAACTGTGCCGTCAGGGTGCGTGGGATAACCACGAGAGTGCTCCTGCTGTCATAGGATATTGCTCCCCAGAATATAACTCCAGGTGTAGGTCCAGTGTGTCTCGGCTGCAGACAGGTTGGTTGCAGGCGCTCACCTGGCCTCCTTCTAACCAACACACGGCCATCACTGACACGCAGGCAAAACCGGCTTTCATCAGAAAACACAACAGATCTCCACTCCGTCCTCCAATGAGCTCTAGCTTGACACCACTGACGTCGCAAACGGCAGTGGTTTGGAGTAAGTGGAATGCACGCTACAGGGCGTCTGGCTCGGAGCTGTCCTTCAAGTAACCGATTTGTAACAGTTCGTTGTGTCACTGTGGTGGCAACTGCAGCTCGAATTGCTGCCACAGACGCGGTGCGATGCGCCACGGCCATACGCCGTACACTGCGGTCTTCCCTCTCAGTAGTGCCACGTGGCCGGCCGGAACCCGGTCTTCTTGAGGCAGTACCTTCCCTTGACCACCGCTGCCAACAATCATGCACAGTGGCTACATCCCTGCCAAGTCGTTCTGCAATATTGCGGAAAGAAAATCCACCTTCTCGAAGCCCTATTACACGACCTCGTTCAAACTCCGTGAGCTGTTGATAATGGCTTCTTCGTCTTCTTAAAGGCATTCTTGACTAACATCAACACACTACGTCGAATCTCAACGATAGCTAACGCTCACGAACGTTACAGCGCGCATTTACAGCAAACCTGCTTTGCATGTTCCGAGGGGCGCTACGCGCCACAGGTATGCGCCGAGCGCGAAATTTGCATAGACGTCATCTTACAGATGTACTCTCACCGCCTACCAACTGTCGTTTATCTAACACAACCCCTTCTTGGTGTTGGGATTTTTTTCCGTCAGTGTATACAGTGTGTGTGTGTGTGTGTGTGTGTGTCATATATAAGATAAAATTTAATCACATTAGATATGGTTTTTTTCCTTCACTTTTAATTTTGCGTGTGGCCCCCACCCCCTGGAAATGAAGCTATGAGCGCCCATTCTTGTGAATAAGAATAGGTAATTTTATTTGTGCTTCATATGGCGTTTCATTCTAATTATATATACACTGAAGAGCAATTGAATTAGAGACAGCTGGCGTTATGCAAATGTGGCTCTGTGGGCGGCCCTGTAAACGAAAACGACATGACGTATTTAGCGTTCCGACAATATAAGGAGTGATGCGACGAGAATCAGTAAGAGTCGGACGCAGTATGGGTAAGACGAAGGATCTAAGTGCATTTGATCGTGGGCAAATTGTCGGGGCCCTACGAATGGGTCACTGCATCTCGGAAGTCGTGCAGGCACTGGGATTTTCACGAGCCACTGTGTCACGGGTGCACCGTGAGTTCATCGAATCCGGTGAAACCATCCCTGCAAGGGCCAACTGCCGTGGACAACAGCGTGTGGATGAGCGGGGTCATCGTCGGCTAGCTCGCATTGTAACAGCGGATAGACGGGCCGCAGTGCAAGAAATCACTCGGCAATTTAACGCTGGTGCACAAAAACGTGTAAGCAGCCACACCATCCAGAACCATCTCCTCGCTATAGAGTACAGAAGCCATCGTCCCACGAGGGTATCGTTGCTTATCGCACATCACAGAGTGCAAAGATTATCATGGGCGCGGGAACTTCGCCACTGGACCCTAGACATGTGGAAAAATGTTGCCTGGACTGATGAGTCGGGATTCACGTTGGTACATGCGGATGGCAGGATACGAGTACGGCGCAAACCACGTGAAGCGATGGATCCTTCTTGCCAGCAGGTTACTCTTCAAGCTGGTGGGGGTGGCATTCTCGTCTGGGGCCTGTTTACGTGGACTGAAATGGGACCCCTGGTACGTGTGACATCGTCCCTCACAGGTCAACGTTAGCGGGATATCCTGGACGTCCATTTGCTCCCGTTTGTGCGTCTTCAACATCCCACTGAGGTCACCTGACCTCAACCCATCGAACACATCTGGGATGCCATCGAGAGAGATGTTCGAGGATCTGACCCCTCCATCAAATCACCGTGAACTGTGGGAGCTTGTTCAGGGGTCGCGGATCCGTATGACTTCCCAACGCTTCAGGTGTCTTGTCGAGTCCATGCCGAGACGAATCGCCGCCGTCATCAGGGCGAAAGGTGTATAATGAATAAAATTCTCCGGCTGGACGTGTAGTGCAGGAAAGCTTACGTTAAGTCACGTTAGGGTTATTGAAAGGTTACTTGACGTAGCTAAAGTGTGCTTAATCTTCAAAGTGCTAGAGTTTGTTTTGGTAAGACACGCACGTGCAATAAATTCCAAGAATATGGAATTTATTTTTACTCAGCGTTCCTCATTATCTTGAATATCAGTAATATAACTTCGGTTTTAGTACATTAGTACCTTGAAGGCTCCTGATTAGAGCGGTAAACACTCAATGAAATAGACTTAACGTCCAGACAGAGGTCTGACAATAAAATGAACTAAGAAAACGTACTCACTTTTAACCTTTTATTGGGGAGCTCCTGGTGTTACTCAAATACACACTCCAAAATAACACAACGACTGATAGCCCGAACTTTCGTACTATCGTAATATCGTAGAAACGTAGGTAAATCGCATATCAATAATCAGGAAGAACCTATCACATATAAAACGAAGCTCTCTGGTATACTTGAGCGCGCCTATATATACTGCATACCACCACGTCATGACTTACACTCGTTGCCACATATAATTCAGCGGGAGAAACAACGTCTCGTTAAGTGAGAAGATAATTTGCATAGGAAAATAAAATAACAAGAGATAGTAAAATCAAAAAGAAACTGAATCTGGAGTATACGTTACAGGTGGTGCTGCACGTTACTAGACAGGTATCTCTAATTCAATTGCTCTTCAGTGTATGTTGGGCGCTTACTCTAAAATAACAAAGCAAAATTCTCTCTACTTCCGTGAAAAACATGCCGCCGGACTAAGAACGCCGTTATGAATAAATTAAGCTAACTACGGTTAAGCGTAGGTCGTTGGACTTGGAACCAAAGACATATTGGTAGGTTCTACCCTCCTTTTGTAATATTGGAGGAGGTACTAGTAACAATTTTGATGGTCCATCATCGCCACACCCTTATCCACGTACAGATAGGGGTGCCGACTTCATCACACCCAAATCATGGGGGGTGGGGGGCATGAAGAGATCAGACGTGAAAGGGACACGTCTCTTCCATTGTCAGGAGTAAAATAAAATGGGGGTGGGGGTGCAAAAAGATAAACTACGAGATTCGACGTATTATTCAAAATACCATTGACCATTTGTAACGTATACTCTATATTCACTTTCCTTTTGATTTTACTATCTCTGGTTATTTTATTTTACTATGTAAATTATCTTCCTACTGAACGAAATATTATTTCACCCCGCTGAATGAGATCTGGCAATGAGTGTAAGTCATGACGTGGTGGTAGCTAGTATATAGGCGCGTTCATCGAGACTTGTGTTGTGTTGTTGGTGTGTTGTTGGTGGTGTGTTGCGTTGCGTTGTGTATTGTTATGAGGTGTCGCGCGGTGTGTTGGCGTATGTAGTGATATATGAGTGCCTTAGTTGACCAGGAGTCATCATAATAAACAAGTTTTTCTGTAAGTTCAGTCTTTCTCAATTCATAGTTTTTGTCAGACCACTGTCTGGCTGTTAGGTTTAATACTTACTATAAATAACCAGCGTTGAGACTTCGTTTAAGTTCATAATTAACGAGTAACAACACCCTTTTGGGAATTCATTATTTTGAAGCTTAGAGCATTATTCATTCATAATAATTAGCTTAGCAAAAAGATAAACAAAGCTAATTCATTATACATTGTAATTGCTCTCCAGCAAATGAACAGGTAATAGAAATATTCTTTTGCTGAACATAAATATTTTCAAAAATAGAATTTACCCTGTGATTTTATAAAAATATCCACACAGATTTTATTTCCAAACTTTTCTAAAAAGTATGAGAAATTAGCTGGGTTATTCAAACAAAGCACAAGAAGCTCAAAAAACAAATACATGTAGATAAATAAAGGCGCTAGAAATTATACATTTTTGTATTTCTATTTATTTATTTTTGATAATTGTTTTAAACATTTACCACATATCACAAGAACATATCAAACACAATACGGAGCTGGCAACCAAGTTTCTTATCCAATGAGCAATGCTGAATATGGGAAAAGTTTCTATTTATTTTGTTATTTATTAATTTTTTTGAAAATATATCGCTTTGGCCTCATAAGGTGGAGCTTGGTCCACTTTAAGCGGCTAAAGCGATTATTTAATAATACAGGACGAAAAATATTGGGTGGGCACTGCCCCTTCCTAGCAAAATTACTTGAACAGCCCCCTCTCCCCCTCATAATCGGTGCCTATGCGTACAGATATAGTGCGCAAAACAACGAGATAGAAATACGTAGAGCGCTTACGTCGGGGAACGGAAATTTTGTAGTTTTCACCTGATATTTGGACACATTTTGGCAATTGTTAAGATGTACTGCACATAGTTTTTTTTTGTTTCAATTTTAAGGGCACAACCTCTTATTAATATGAAGTGAGAAATTAACAACTACTGATTTGCATTCATGATGTGCAAAAAGTTTGGCGAGCAAATGTTTATGTTTTGTGTTGTTATTTTGTGGGTTCCTTCAGCAGTCTTGCTGGAAATACAAGTGCGTCTGATTTGTATTTTAGAGAAATACAGGCACAACTTGTTCAATTCAAAGAAAGATTGATTTACGTGAGTGATATTTGTTCAATACTAACCTCTCATATATATGGTTGATGCAAAAGGAATAACTGGCAATTTATACATGGACATACTGACTGTACATTCATCATGAATCAGAGGTCACATTCTTCAAAAAAAAAAAAAAAAAAACCACCACCTATCACGCAAAAATCAAATGCAAGTAGTTATTACAAAATGTTGCTAGTCCCTTTCTTTTGTATAATTCCATAATTTTTTTTCAATTGTCATTTCATAATCGTGTGTGCCAGTTTTCATAAATATTTTATGTTGTTTGCATTTTTGAGGTACCATTGTACTCCCTGTTTCCTATTTTCAGTTTTAAATCAATATTGCCTGTATTTTTGCTACCCAAAAACCACACACATTGACTAACACATTCTCACTTTGTTGAAGTAATACTACAGATTAATCAGTAATCAGAGACAAATGCCTAGAACACAAGCTGGGTGACCCTGTGCTTTCAGATAAAATACTAGATTGTTTCCTGACAGGTGTCAGCAAGCAATAAATTTATATTACCAATCACAATTATTACTTCTGCAATTTAAGTAACCATAAATTGATTGCTTTACCAGTATTTGCTATCTAATGGGCATTAGCCATGGGTACATGATCTTTATCACATAAAAAGAAATTGCTGCTTCCTAAGATTTTGAAATATTTGTTGTCTTGTCAGACAAGTTGCATGTACACTGTACAGATTCTAGAATATATATGCAAATGCCATTTGCAAGACATCCTCAGTATATTGAAAAAAACAAAACATTTACATAGGTAGAAATTGTACCCCAAAAGCCTCAAAGTTGGTAACCCACAGTTAACCTCAGCTTCCCAGAGTAAACATCATTCAGTTTTCACATTGAGTACGACTGTTTACAAAATATAAGAAATAAAAAGTCTTAAGATAACACAGATATTGAAATGGCTTATCTGCTGGTTTAATCACCAGCTACACGGATTAGATGTTTCATTTTTTGTGTTTGATTAACTGAGCATTTACAGCTCAACCTTATTTTAAAATACTTACTTGTGAAATGTAGTTCCACAATCCTTGTTCCTTTTATTCTTACAATCAAAAGCTGCGCAGTAATATGGCATTTTAAATATCAACAATGTGCTGATAATTGTGATTATTCACGAAACTGTAGCACTAAATTTGTAATGAAGCATAACACGATCGCCGAACAGCTGAAAGAACCGAGGTGACTCCTTGACACACGCAGAATTTGTACCTCATCAAAGATGGCGGGCTCTCCCTGCGTTGGCTTCAGCTGCCACGGCAGAGAACCAATCGCAGAAGCACTCTATGTATTTCTATCTCGTTGGCGCAAAGCGATTATTCGGCAGATGTTACGAAATCCATCTCACCCACATTCATCTGAAAAGAAACAACGGTTTACCGGTGCTGGTTCATGGACAGCTAAATAGCCTTCTGCATAATAACAAGGAACTGTACACCAATGACACATAAAATAGTTTAACTATACTACTGTAGTAATTCGAATTTCTTGGCGTAGATTATAAATCAGTTTCCAAGCTTTCACTCATCAACCAGATGGCTTTCTCAAGGAAAGTAGACAGCAACCTATCTTGAAAAAGCCATCTGATTGATGTGAGAAAGCTTGGAAACTTTGATCTATAATCTACGCCAAGAAATTTGGATTACTAGTATAGTTATACTATTTTAAATCGCCTTCGTATCGCCAGCAACAATTACTATATCGCGTACACCGTGACGTGAAAACGCATTTTTTTGCTACAACACATTAAAATCAAGCCGCATTGCGTAACAGTGCTAAAAGAATTCTCTTTAATTATTATTTTGTAAATATGAAAAGAAAAACATTGAAAATATCAACTTACTCGAAATTTCTTTGAATTTATTCTTCTTCTTTAGAGCTTAGTTATTCGACATTTCAGGGTTTGGCCGATGAGTCGCACAAACAAGATTCCAAGAACAGCAGATGAATATTCGTCTGCGTGTTTGGACAGTTCAGTTTCTGCCTACCTCAGGAGTGTTGCCAACAGCATCGAGAAAGCTGAATTGTGACGTCAGTTGTTACGTCACAATTCAGCTTTCTCGATCTGAAATATACTATAGCAAAATCAAGCTGCTTCATTTGCCAATAATATTGGAAACCTCAACGAACTATAGGGGGCGCTGCGCAAACGTAAACAAACTTCTCTAGTACGGGTAACGTCGCACGTGTTTCCATAAAGTCGAATGTTAGAATGGCTGGTTTATCGCTTTCAATCCTTGAAATAATGAAATTTGTGGACGCTTCCAAAAATTCAAGATGCATTAAAGAAGGGGAAGTGATTGTTAATGTAGGCCATATAATTTCTTGTGGAATTAAAAAGGAAGATGGAAGAGAAATTCTCATAGTTTCGCACTGCATTCAGTCCACGGCAATAACGTCGTCGCCTCACTCCATCAACGGTGTTTTAGATACAAGTAACAGTGAAATTTCTATAAAGTCATTTGAGTGCTCTTGTAAAGCGGGCAGAAGTGGAACGTGTAAGCACTGTGTAGCAGTAATGCTTTACTGTAACAGGTAATTTTTATTTTTACATTTTCAGGCAAGTGATATAGTAATACCGACAGTGGTGTTCTAAACCGGATTACTATTAAAAGCTGACATTTCGTTTCACTTGACGTTTCCCAGGAACCATTTTCAATACTGTCAACAATAACATTTGTAATTTTTGAACATTCTGTTCCTAAAAGTGTTTGTGAATTGGTAATTGTTGATCATCATTGGGTTCTGCGTTTTTGAACCGATGACTGTTGACAAAACATTGCAAATCTTGTTCCATAATGAAGTTTAAATTTATATGGATAACAGCAATTATTTGTTTCCAAGATTATGTAGAAATGCGGATTTTTTAATTACTACTATGCAATAAAAACATGCTGCCTTGTTTATTATTCATTCAAAGACGTTACTAGGTTAGTAGCATTTCACTGGAAGGATTTCAAACGCAAGGCACAAACGTTTGTACTAACTTGTGAAAAACATAGCTGAAACCTTGGGAACGACATTGCGGGACACAACAATATGATTTGTTCTTCTTCACGGAATTCTCCATTATACAACTCTAATTCCAGAATGAATGCAAAAATACACCAAACTACGACAACTGAACGTAATGAGCGATCTACCAACTGCCAAGCATTGAGCCGAAAACGTTACCCGTACTACAGTAATTCTTCCTTTTGCCGCCAGAGGGAGATCGGACCGCTGAGATTGCCAATAGGAGTGCGTTTCAATTTTTAGCACGTCTTCTGTGAAAAAAGATCGTACTTGTGTTATCAACTGTGCGTCCACCAGTCTGTGGATACCATATCTCTGCAACTATTAGTACGATTTAAAAAGTTTTTTTTGCGTTGAGAAGATTAAAATGTGAGAATGATGACAATTGCATTCTGTTTTTTTTTACGCTTTCCAACCGTAGGTTGAAGAAGCGCATATGCTCCAGTTTTGTCCGTCCGCCTGTCCGCACGATAACTGGCGTATAAATAGTTCAATTTCGATGAAATTTTAGTATGTGGTAGGGGACCATCCGGGGACGAACCCTATTGAAAATGGGACAAATGAGGTCACAGGTCACGACGTAGGAGCGAGATCCATTCCATTGAGCCGCCCCGGTGGCGCAGTGCTCTAAGCGATGGTCTCTGATCATTCGTCCGAAAGGGGTCCGGGTTCGAATCCCGGTGAGGCATGAATGTTGTGTTTGTGTTTGTCTTACTGCACTGGCTCTCTCCCTTCCCTGGAACCAGTGACCCTAAATTAGGGACGGACGACTGCTTATACCCCTTTGAGTTGCTCACGGTGGTCGTTAAACCTCCAATCAAAAAAAAAAAAAATCCATTGCACTTATACGTCATAACTTGCGTAAATAGGGTTCGATTTCAATGAAATTTGACTATGTGGTAAGGGACCGGCTGGAGACGAACCCTATTTAAAATGGGTGAATTGGGGTCAAAGGTCAGGACATAAGAGCGGGATGCATTTCATTGCCTTTATGCATCATAACGTGTGTAAAAATGGTTCGATTTCGACGAAATTTCAGTATGTGGTAGGGGACCACTGGGGACGAGCCCTATTGAAAATGGACGAAATGGGATCAAAGGTCAGAACATAGAATTGCGATCCATTCCATCGCCCTTATCCCATATTATTAAGATGGACGTCAAGTAATTTTGCTTCCTATACTTCCAATGGAAAAACTTTCGTACACATTTCCTTCACAATTAATGTGTCTCCAAGGATGAAAATTTTAACATCGATTAAAATAACTTCTTATTATCACTTGGAATGCTTAATATTTTCTAAAACATAACCATAATTATCTTAAAATCAATAACTTTTCCTTTGGTGGTGTTGAAACCAGAAAAAAAAATGGCGCGACCTGTACTTTGATGACGTCAGTAGACAAACAAATGTTGGATTGCATAATTATGGTTATGTTTTAGAAAATATTAGGTATTCCAAGTTATAAAATGAAGCTATTTTAATCGATGTTCAAATTTTCATCCTTGTGAACGCATTAATTGTCCAGAAAAAAGATGGCGCGACCTGTATTTTCATGACGTCAGTAGACAAACAAATGTTGGATTGCATAATTATGGTTATGTTTTAGAAAATATTAAGTATTGCAAGTTATAAAAGGAAGATATTTTAATCGATGTTCAAATTTTCATCCTTGGTAACGCATTATTTGGGAAGAAAATATGTACAGAAATTTTTCCATTCGAACTACAGGAAGCAAAATTAGCCGCCCCGGTGGCGCAGTGGTCTAAGGCGCTGGCCTCTGATCATTCGTCCGTAAGGGGTCCGGGTTCGAATCCCGGTCAGGCATGGATGTTGTGTTTGTCTTACGGCACTGGCTCTCTCCCTTCCCTGGAACCAGTGACCCTAAATTAGGGACGGGCGACTGCTTATAGCCCATTGAGTTGCTCACGGTGGTCGTTAAACCTCCAATCAAAAAAAAAAAAAAAAGCAAAATTACTTGACGTTCACCTTAAAGGAGCAATTCCTGTATGTATGTAAATTTTATTTTGAAAACGGCTCTAAGGATTTTGATGAAAGTCGTTAACCTATCGTTTTCTGGTAACAGAATTCGTTTTAGCTTGATCTCGACTTTAGGAAAATTCGTTTAGTGGGTTAAATAACCACCCCGAATTATAACGTTTTTAGTGTAATGTCATGGTGTCGTCCGATTAGATGTTGGCGCGCGGTCACGCCATCTGTCTCATTACGTCACGCGTTGTGTGCGGATCCTATTAAAATTTTATGACGTCACAGTTTTGCCAGCAGATGGTCGCGATTCCCATCTGCCTCATTACGTCACGCGTTGTGTGCGTATGTTCGTCCGCACGACAACTTGCGTAAAAATCGTTCGATTTCGATGAAATTTTAGTATGTGGTAGGGGAACACCTGGAAAGGAACCCTATTGAAAGTGAACGAAATGGGTTCAAAGGTCAGGACATAAGAGCGGGATCCATTCCACTGCTCGTATGCGTCATAACTAACGTAAAAAAGGTTCGATTTCGATTAAATTTTAGTATGTGGTAGGGGATCACTGGGAACAAACCCTATTGAAAATTGGCGAAATGGGGGTCAAAGGTCAGGACATAGGAGCCGAATCACTTCCATCGTTATTATGCGTCATAACTTACGTAAAAATGCTTCGATTTGGATGAAATGTTGGTATGTTGTAAGGACCTGTCTGGGGACGAATCCTATTGAAAATGGGTGAAATGTATCAAAGGTTAGGACACAGAAGCGGGATCTATTCCATAGTCCTTATGCATCATAACTTACGTAAAATTGCTTCGATTGCGACAAAACTTCATCATGTTATTTCGGAGGTATACTGAACGAGTTCTGTTGAATATCATTGAAATGGGATCAAAGGTCAGGGCACAGGAGAGAGATTTATTCCACAGCCATTTTCCTCATAACTTGAGTAATAACTTGAGTAATGATTTCTAGTATGTTGGAAAGTGTATCATAATCAATGCATTGCACGATTTTACCAACTTGTTTTACGCTTTCCAACCGTAGATTGAAGAAGCGTATATGCTCCAGCTTTGTCCGTCCGTCCGCACGATAACTGGCGTAAAAATGGGTCGATTTCGATGAAATTTTAGTATGTGGTAGGGGACCACCCGGGGACGAACCCTATTGAAAACGGGACAAATGGGGTCAAAGGTCACGACGTAGGAGCGGAATCATTCCGTTGCCCTTATGCGTCATAACTTGCGTAAAAATGGTTTGATTTCAATGAAAGTTTACTATGTGGTAGAGGACCACCTGGGGACGAACCCTATTCAAAATGGGTGAATTGGGGTCAAAGGTCAAGACATAAGATCGGGATGCATTCCATTGCCCTTATGCGTCATAACGTGCGTAAAAATGGTTCGATTTCGATGAAATTTCAGTATGTATTAGGGGACCACCTGGGGACGAACCCTATTGAAAATGGACGAAATGTGGTCAAGGGTCAGGGCATAGGATTGCAATCCATTCCATTGTTCTTATCCCATATTATTAAGGTGGACGTCAAATAATTTTTGCTTCCTATAACTCCAATGAAAAAACTTTTGTACAAATTTCCTTCACAATTAATGTGTTCCCAAGGATGAAAATTTGAACATTGATTAAAATAACTTCATATTATAACTTGGAAAACTTAATATTTTCTAAAACATAACCATAATTATATTAAAAATCAATAACTTTTCCTTTGGTGGTGTTGAAACCAGAAAAAAGATGGCGCGACCTGTACTTTGATGACGTCAGTGGGAAAAAAATGTTGAATTTCATAAATGCGGTTATGGTTTAGAAAATATTAAGTATTCCAAGTTAGGAAATGAAGCTATTTTAATCGATGTTCAAATTTTCGTCCTTGTGAACGCATTGATTGTCCAGAAAAAAGATGGCGCGACCTGTATTTTCATGACGTCAGTAGACAAACAATTGTTGAATTGCATAATTATGGTTATGCTTTAGAAAATATTAAGTATTGCAAGTTATAAAATGAAGATATTTTAATCGATGTTCAAATTTTCATCCTTGGGAACGCATTAATTGTGAAGAAAATGTGTACCAAAGTTTTTCCATTGGAATTATAGGAAGCAAAGTTACTTGACGTCCACCTTAAAGTAGCAATTCTTGTATGTATGTATGTACATTTTATTTTGAAAACGGCTCTAAGAATTTTGATGAAAGTCGTTAACCTACCGTTTTCTGGTACTAGAAATCGATTTAGCTTGATCTCGACTTTAGAAGAATTCGTTTAGTGGGTTAAATAACCACCCCGAATTATAACGTTTTTAGTGATGCGTTGTTCCATTAATGTTACCAATGCTTAGAAATCTTATGACGTCACAACTCGCGTTTGAGAATGTTGGCGCGCGGTCACTCCATCTGTCTCATTACGTCATGCGTTGTGTGTGTATCCTATTAAAGTTTTATGACGTCACACTCTTGGGGGGGGGGGGAGATGGTCGCGATTCCCATCTGCCTCATTACGTCACGCGTTGTGTGCGTATGTCCGTCAGCACGATAACTCGCGTAACAACCGTTCGATTTCGATTAAATTTTAGTATCTGGTAGGGGATCACCTTGGAAGGAACCCTATTTAAAGTGAACGAAATGGGGTCAAAGGTCAGTACATAGGAGAGGGATCCATTCCACTGCTGTTATGCGCCATAACTAACGTAAAAAAGGTTCGATTTCGATGAAATTTTAGTATGTGGTAGGGGACCACCTGGCGACAAACCTTATTGAAAATGGGCGAAACGGGGCAAATTTTAGGACACAGAAGCGGGATCTATTCCATAGCCCTTATGCATCATAACTTACGTAAAAATGCTTCGATTGCGACAAAACTTTATCATGTTATTTCGGAGGTATACCAAGCCGGTTCTGTGGAATATCATCGAAATGGGATCAAAGGTCAGGGCACAAGACCGAGATTTATTCCAGAGACATTATTCTCATAACTTGAGTGATAACTTGAGTAATGATTTCTGCAATGTTGGAAAGCGTATTATAATCAATGCATTGCACTAACTTGTTTTTCGATGAACAACTTCGCCACTAGAGGGCGTAAATGGAGGGAATATAAAATTCATACATTTTATTCCATATACACTGCTGTTAGTAGAAATTGCAACACCATGAAGAAATACTCGGATTTGCACGAATTTTCCAGGGTGGATAGGGCTACAGTGTTGCCATTCTACTAATTTATCAGTAGATCTACCGATTTTAACTCCTGTCTACTGATGGATTTTTGTAATCTACTGATTTTTCTCTGTTTTAAAACCATCTGGACACTCAGGGACATGCTTTTTAACAATGTCTGCATTCTTTTACTACTCTCCATCTATTGATCCAATGGACAAGACTCACCTCAGAATTGATCTGAAGAGAAAAAGCTAACCAAGTCTAAAATTATTCAACACCTGTTACCTACTATTTTTTTAAATTCATACTGGTTGTTAGGAAATATACTTTTATTCTAGATAATTCTTCTTTCTTCTTTCTTTTTGGAGGTTTAACGACCACCGTGAGCAACTCAATGGGCTATAAGCAGTCGCCCGTCCCTAATTTAGGATCACTGGTTCCAGGGAAGGGAGAGAGCCAGTGCCGTAAGACAAACACAACATCCATGCCTCACCGGGATTCGAACCCGGACCCCTTGTAACGTACCAGGAGATGTGACGTACCTGCCAGCAGGACGCACACGACATAAAGGCAGATAGGAATCAGAATAAGCGTCTGCGTAGCTCAGTTGGTAGAGCGACTTGTTCCGGAATAAGCGGCCTCGGGTTCGAATCCCGGCGTAGACCAAAAATGACGGAGAAATTTACTTCGTTATACCCTTACGGACGAAAGATCAGAGGCCAGCGCCTTAGACCACTGCGCCACCGGGGCGGCCTAGATAATTAGTTAGTATGTTATACAAAGATTTTCCCTAGTTTTGTTAAAAACACAGAACATCAGAGAAACGTCTATAGTACGAAACCTGAATTAATGATATTTTTTTAGTATAGCACTTATTTCATGTAGTTTAGGAACATTTGGGTAGCGTTGAGAAAGAAGTTTAAGTATATAACTGTTTTTAAGAAGACAAGTGAGACAGATCCAGCTGTTTCTACATTAAAAGGCAAAGGCCATGATTATTTACGCCAACATTAATGTTAATGGTCAGCATTGTTTTATAAAGCTGATCATCAGTAATGCCTTTTTTAAAAAGCTATTCAGGACTGTATTGGTTTGAAATTTTCATTCTGCTGTTTTATAGCAGTTTGTGGAGTACTGGAAATATTTGACATACCAGTTGATTTAAGTGTACCTTCATATTGAGTTACGTCCAATAACACATTACACTCGTGAGGTGGGGCATATTTTAAACAAAAAAAATTTGATCTGATTTCTACTGATTTTTTGAGCTCTGGTGTACGGATTTCACGTAAAAGTCTCTGGCAATACTGAAAGGACACCATGGGATGGGAGATGTAAATGGTTACAATTTCAGCGCACATGCAAATCAGGGACGTCGCTAAGGGGGTGCAAGCCCAGCCTGAAATTTGTTTTGCCCACCCTGCCGCCCACCCAGTTCAAAACGTGCCATTTTTCAGTATATTTAACTTTAAAATATAATCTGCATTTTGTCAAGTCTTGTGTTTTATTTTATGCAGCCCTACGTATTTTTCCCTAAGAAGTGAGTTGTATACTTCTCCGTAGAAAGGTTATCGAAATATCATCCGCAGGGCCATGAAAATTCAACTGTTCTCCACTCTTCTAAATGTAAGCCTCTCTTTCATGTTAGTATGGATAGGAGAGAATGAGGAGAGTGGGCAGGAATTCACTGAGGGAGATCATTACTAATTGCTCTGCTATTTGTTTTAGTTACTAAATATGGGATTCCAACACGGAAATGGAATCTAAAGCTACACTAGTCCTCTTAGAACTCCCCGGGACAGTGAAAGTGCAGAAAGTAGCTGATGACTGCTTTGTAGAAGAGGAGTGCAAAGCAAAGTCGCTGGCTGGAAGCAAGGAAGTTAAGGAGGGGGAGATATTGTGTCTGCGTAGCACGACATAAAATTTGGTTTAAATAAACAGAAACCACATTTTATTTTAAATAAATTGTTCAAGTACAGTAGTAGTTTTGTAAGCAAAAATGCGTTCAGAGCAAGCAAAAAGTTGAAGGCGACATTTTACCAACACTTCTATCTTACACCAGTGGCGTAACCAGTCAGACCCGTGTATGTATATGTGTATTCAGGTAGAAGGGGTGAAGATTGCACGAATTCCTTTGTAGCAGGTAGTGGAAAGCATTAAAGCCACCCCTGTGGCTTTAATGCTGGCGTATACCACCTGGTGCGACATTTTCCTCTGTTATCGGGTATTTCTTCGGATTTAGTGGCAACGACCTGTTTTTTGCTCGTGTATTTAACTGTCGGATTCCAAGCACTCGTATCTTTCCATCTGAAGATGTGGCTATAGCAGCCACGAAAGATCTCATGGTGTTTTTAACTTTTAATAAACACTTTATTTTCTCCTGCAAGTTCTAATCGTGAATCTAAGGCAGAATTCTTGTACTTCGTATGCTTCTTCATACACAGAGGTGTAACTAGTGCGGGGTGGCTGCCCCGGGCGCAGCTCAAGAGAGGGCGTAAAACTCACTGCTTACAATCTGGTTAAAATTCGAACTGAAGCCTTTGCACCGGTTCATATTTTTTGGGCCATACTTCGTCATTTGTCCATTTACAAAATTTCCTTATAACCATGTTTCTCCAATTTCGGTAGCCTTCACAGCTTAAAATTCACATTTCTTTCTCCAAATAGTCAAGAAGTGTTAGTTGCACACGTTTAGAAACGCAGGAGCGGTTGTACGTACGTTGCAACATAAAAATGTTAACATTGTTGAAGATTCTCTGAATCTATTCCATCATTACTGCGGCTGCTAGTCACGACTACCAGCTGCATTCGGCCCGTTTGAAGTGGTACCGAAGGATCAAACCAGTTGGGAAATGCTGCACGGACAGTCATCATTTGATTGTTTTTCTTTTTGTTTATTTGTTTGTGGGTACAACGAATACTGTGAGAAATTCACTGAGCTATAAGCCTGTCCCAAATTTAGGGCCACTGGCTCCAATGAAGGGACAGAGCCACTGCCGTAGGACAAACACACCATCCATGCTTCACCTGAGACCCATGGTTAGAAGCCAGAGCCCCATAGCACTCGGCCACCGGAACGGCACAGTTTGATTGTACCTCCCACTTAGAGATGCCATTGGGGTGCGCCGTTAATCTTGTTTTGCAGTTTTCGTCTGAGTGGGTGTGGATTCGAAACCTGGATGAGGGATGATTGGGTGGTGTGTTTGTCTCACGACACTGGCTCTGTCTCTTCTCTGGAACCAGAGATTCTAAATAAAGTACAGGGGCGTAATATTTTTTGGTTTGCCCTGGACGCCGAAATGTCTACAGTTACGCCCTCTCTTCATACAGGTGAAAAACCTCATCAATGTGGTGTATGTTTCAAGCAATTCAGACACAGAAATAGCCTTTCTAATCATATGCTTCTTCATACAGGTGGAACACCTCATCAATGTGATGTATTATATGTTCCAAGCATTTCACATAGAGAGGTTGTGACGTGCCTGCCGCGCACAGGGCCACTGCTAGGGCGCTTTTTTTTTTTTTTTGATTGGAGGTTTAACAACCACCGTGAGCAACTCAATGGGCTATAAGCAGTCGCCCGTCCCTAATTTAGGGTCACTGCTTCCAGGGAAGGGAGAGAACTAGTGCCGTAAGACAAACACAACATCCATGCCTCACCCGAATTCGAACCCGGACTCCGTTCGGACGAATGATCAGAGGCCATCGCCTTAGACCAATGCGCCAATGGGGAGGCCTAGGGCGCTCGACGCCCTAGGCAGGGCATCATCTTTGCGCCCCCCCCCCCCAATTTTTTTTTTTTTTTGGAGGTTTAACGACCACCGTGAGCAACTCAATGGGCTATAAGCAGTCGCCCGTCCCTAATTTAGAGTCACTGGTTCCAGGGAAGGGAGAGAGCCAGTGCCGTAAGACAAACACAACATCCATGCCTCACCGGGATTCGAACCCGGACCCCTTACGGACGAATGATCAGAGGCCATCGCTTAGACCACTGCGCCACCGGGGCGGCCCCCAAAATTTATGTTATTCTTTGTGTGGCTAAGCATATTGTATACATCCAATAGTAATTTCAAGAAGAAAAAATATAGTAAATAGAAAGAAACTAATGAAATCTACGTCCATTTATTTACTTGCAATGCAAATTAAAATTAAATTTAAAAAAAATTGTGTTCTTTATTGTTCGCAAAATTACCAACACGTGTCTTCACGGGCAATTTCTTGTTCGATCGATAACGTAGCTAACCCAACAAATTTCTTTCCCGGATTCTCCAGTTAAAAAAAACAAAAAAAAACAAGAATGAATATAGTAGTATGGTCTCTCTTACTCTTGCCCCTGTTATCACTAGAAAATAGTCGAGTGTGACAGTTTCTACTCTTTAGGCAAGCCGGTGGCACAGTGGTCTAAGCTTTTGCTTAGGACCACTCGTCCGAGGTGGGTCTGGGTTCTTTTTTTTTTTTTTTTTTTGATTGGAGGTTTAACGACCACCGTGAGCAACTCAATGGGCTATAAGCAGTCGCCCGTCCCTAATTTAGGGTCACTGGTTCCAGGGAAGGGAGAGAGCCAGTGCCGTAAGACAAACACAACATCCATGCCTGACCGGGATTCGAGCCCGGACCCCGTTCGGACGAATGATCAGAGGCCAGCGCCTTAGACCACTGCGCCACCGGGGCGGCTATCATTGGTTTACCAGTGGCGTAACTAGTCAGATCCACGTGTGTGTGTGTGCGTATATATCTATCCGGGGGAGAAGAGAAATTGCGCCGAATTCCTTTGTAGCCGGTAGTAAAAAGCATTAAATATTATTTCAGTGTTTCATAAATAAAGTTGCTGTTGCCGCCCCGGTGGCGCAGTGGTCTAAGGCGCTGGCCTCTGATCATTCATCCGTAAGGGGTCCGGGTTCGAATCCCGGTGAGGCATGGATGTTGTGTTTGTCTTACGGCACTGGCTCTCTCCCTTCCCTGGAACCAGTGACCCTAAATTAGGGACGGACGACTGCTTATAGCCCATTGAGTTGCTCACGGTGGTCGTTAAACCTCCAATCAAAAAAAAAAAAAAGTTGCTGTCAAACGCACCCAGCAAAAATAATAGGCGCCCACCTTGATTTCGAAGTCTAGCAACGCCCCTGCTTTGATGCATTCGTAATTAGCACACTTCACAATTTCGTGCTCAAAACAGCATAATGGACGGCCGACAAACAAGTCAGACTCTAAAACAAGGAAGCATGAACACTGAGTGAGAACCTGAGTGATTAGTCAGGTCAGAGTGAATTCGTGAATACCCTCAAATCATTTTTTTATTGGGGGCTTAACGACCACCGTCAGTAACTCAATGGGCTATATGCAGTCGCCCGTCCCTAATTTAGGGCCACTGGTTCCAGTGAAGGGAGGGAGCCAGTACCGCAAGACAAAAACAACATCCACGCCTCACCGGTATTCGAACCTTGACCCAACTCGGACCAATGATCAGAAGCCAGCGCTTAGATCACAGCGCCACCGGGGCGACTCAAATCAAATCAAATCGTATGATAAATTTCAAAAGATCAATCCTTGTCATCAGCTACAGCATTGGTCATTACACTCTGAGCTATTGTCACGGTTGCCAAACAGATTCGTCAAGACAGGAAAATGTGGCGGCGTTGAAATGAAAACGTTCAACGAGAATAAACCCAACTTTACATAAGCAGGCAGGAACTAAGAAAGGGAAATTTAAATTAGAGTATACGTCAATTGGCAATCTGCTGGGAAACCCTGTGTATCGGGAATACGCCATTTCCGGAATAACATAGCATCGTGAACAGCGTTGCGGGAGGAGAAAAGTGGTGGATGAACGTGGCCGTCGCCGTCTGTCTCGAATAGTTGCAATCACCCGGAGAGCGACAGTAGCACAGATCACCGTCGACTTCAACGAGGCAGGTGCCAGAAACGTCACCACCAAGACCATCAGGCGATCATTAGACACAATAGGTTATGGAAGACGCTGACTTCAACGAGGGAGGTGCCAGAAACGTCTCCACTAAGACCATCAGGCGATCGTTAGACGCAATAGGCGCCGCGGGTGGCCTAGTGAGCAACGTTTGTGACTGCCACGGAAAAGACCTCAGGTTCGATCCCAGGCAGGTACGAACGCTCGATCCACTAAATACCCGCCGTGCGTCGGATGGGCACGCTGAGCCGTCGGACCCTGGGTACTGGTCCCCCGGTAATAAATAAGGGCGTCTTCCTCACCCTTTCTACTTCGCTTCCGTGTCACTTTCCTATCGGGCACTCTAGCCCAAATCTCCCAGCTTCCTATTTCTAAGGGTTGTTTAAGACCTGGGGTCAGACACTCCCTTCCAAAAATCCTCTACAATCAATCAATCAGACGCAATAGGTTATGGGAGCCGCCGACTTCAACGAGGGAAGTGCCAGAAATGTCTCCACCAAGGCCATTAGGAGATCATTAAGCGCAATAGGTTATGGGAGCCGCTGACTTCAACGAGGGAGGTGTCAGAAACGCCTCCACCAAGACCATCAGGTGATCATTAGACGCAATAGGTTATGGGAGCTGCCGACTTCAACGAGGGAAGTGCCGCAAACGTCTCCACAAAGACCATCAGGCGATCATTAGACGCAATAGGTTATGGGAGCCGCCGACTTCAACGAGGGAGGTGCCAGAAACGTCTCCACCGAGACCATCAAGAGATCATTCGACGCAATAGGTTATGGTAGCCGACGGCAAACCAGAGTCCCATTGCTAACGCCACATCACCGGACCGTACGTCTCAGTTGAGCAAAAGAACATCGGCACTAGACCTTGGATGATTGGAGACGGGTCTGCTGGTAAGATAAGTGGCCGTTTTCAGTTATTTCGCACAGACCGGAGGGTGCGGATCTGTCGGAAACCGCATGAAGCAATGGACTCGGCATGTCAACAAGGAACTACTCAGACTGGTGGAGGCATGGTTATGATCTGGGGCTTGTTCAACTGGCACTCGCTGGGACCTCTGGTACATCTAGATCCATCTCTAAATAGTCTATGCTACATGTAAGACATCTTTAAGACCATCTGTATTCGTTCATGGTCATCATACACCTACAGAGCAATTGACTCTTCCAGAAGGACAACTGACTTCTCTATAGTGCCGTGGTGACTGATAGAACACGATTAGATGAGCATTCCTCAGAAGTTCCTACCCTGGAATGACCTCCCAGTTTACTGGACACGAACCCTGTTGAAAATCTTTGGGATACTGTGGAAAGATCCCGTTCGAGCTTTGGATCCTCCACTCAGGAATGCGTCGAAATTATGGACAGGGATGCAACAAGCATGGGTGGAGATACCTGTGGAATGCTTTTCTGACCTAATGGATTCCATGCCTCGCACTGTGACTGCCTTTTCCGAGCGAAAAGTGGGCCTACCAGTTCCTAGGTAAGTAACGTATCCCACGATATATGTCCATTCAGTGTGTGTGTGTGGGGGGGGGGGGGGTATATATACAGTATATGCAACACTGATGAGAACTACCGTATAATTTCTGCAAACATAAGCACCCAACTGAACTCTTCCATCTCATTATTATTTGTTGCATTTGTATTCCATTTTGTGCACGCAACTAAGTTCTTTTTTTACGCAAGTGGTCCTTTAAAATATCCTTTCTTTTCTGTTACCAGGGGCAAGAAAATAAAGACCAAGATTGCTCTATGTGCATCAGTGGACGAGGCGGTTTTTGAGAATCAGCGGCTGGAGCTATCTTCAAACAGATGTTGAGAAGCATTTTACTGAGATCAATATTGATCTGTGTGCAGACACACAACAACGTTTTAAATTTCCTTGCTTTCAGGAAGAGAGAAATGCATTTAACCTTACCATATCTATAGGAAAGTGAAAGTCAAGGATAAAAGGCAGATTGCATTCACAGTTTGCTACAAAGACATGCAATTCTATACCGGGTTTATCAAGGCCTTAGGCGGAAGTACTTCAAAGCCTGGGGATTCAAGTGCCTCTCGCTCATCATCCAAGTTACTACGAAACGTTTGAAATCAATCTTCTACGAAGAAACGTGCTAACTCCTATAAATCCGTACATCGTTGTCTGAGTGTGTCAGCAAGTATTATCATATAATTAATACAGACATTTAACGTGGACCAGGAACATCAAACAAAGATCTTCGCTCTTTCCACGTTTATAAGTGAGTCACGGAAAAATTCTCATTGGCCGCCACCGGGAGTCGAACGCAGGGTCTTCCAGTTACGCGCCAAATAAGCTTCCGCTGCACCACAGTGGCCTCGATTATTCATTCGCCTTCTAATTCTTTCTTCAGTTGCTGCTTACCATCTTTGGTGAATCTCCAGCATTGTGCGGGGCTCCAAGAAGCAACCTGCCAAATTGGCTTGGCAGTTAGCGTGTGTGAGTCTGGAGGTATTCGAGGCCGCTGTGGTGTAGCGGGAGCATATCCGGCGCGTAACTGGAAGACCCTGGGTTCGACCCCGGTGGCTGCCAATGATAGTTTTTCCGTGACTCACTTATAAACGTGGAAAGAGCGAAGATCTTTGTTTGAAGTATTAACATATACCTCTTACTTTGACCATTTTTCCGATAAAAATTATAAGAATTTACAAAACATTTTTTTAACCCAGAAGGAAAAAAAGAATATACATCGAATTTTGCTTATCCGTGAATCCTCACTTGACTGACTCACATTACAAGAAAGTCTATACCGTGAGAAGGAATTTTTGTTTCCATTTATAAAAGATCTACTAACAGGAGTTGTATTTTTCAGTTTTCAAAGGCAAATCCTTCCACAATTACCTCCTTCAACAGTTTCGACGGATGTTACTTGCCTTGACCTTGTGATGGACATACAAGAAAATACTTATGGCTTAACTAGAATCACATAAACTGGAGCTGATAATCGACAGTAAAAATACACTTGGATAATTCTATGACAGAGCCAGACAGGAATAACGCCAAATTACATTTCTTGCATAGCACACACATTAAGTTACTAGGAATGAATATGGTCAAAAGTTATGAGCAGGATTTCTTATTTTTTCTAACTTCAGTTCTTCATATTTTATGTGTTCTCAGAGCTGAGGAAATTTTTACGATGACTTAAGGTGGACCTCAAGTAATTTTCCTTCCTATACTTCCAATGGAAAAACTTCTGTACACATTTTCTTCACAATTAATGCGTTCCCAAGGATGAAAATTTGAACATCGATTAAAATAGCTTCATTTTATAACTTGGAATACTTAATATTTTCTAAAACATAACCATAATTATGCAATCCAATATTTTTTTGTCTACTGACGTCATCAAAGTACAGGTCGCGCCATCTTTTTTCTGGTTTCAACACCACCAAAGGAAAAGTTATTGATTTTTAATATAATTATGGTTATGTTTTAGACAATATTAAGTATTCCAAGTTATAATATGAAGTTATTTTAATCGATGTTCAAATTTTCATCCTTGGGAACACACTAGTTGTGAAGGAAATGTGTACAAAAGTTTTGCCATTGGAAGTATAGGAAGCAAAATTACTTGACGTCCACCTTAATAAGTAGCGATATAAAAATCTTAGAATAGTATTACACTGCTCCACATAGAAAATGCCACACCATGATGGAATGCACAATATGATACGAAACTTGCCTCCCAAGTAGACAAGTAGGTGGGAAAGAAATGATTTAATTTCTGAGGGACTGCATGAATGCAACGGGCGAGGAGACAGTATAGTGTAGCTTGAGTCAGTTGGTCGTATGACTACCATGATGGGCTATACACTCGGCAACACAGCGTGACATCGAGTGAAAAAGTCCTCGGGTGATGTCCTGCGGCATCGCTGACCATGCGTCGTTGACCTGTGTTCATAATTCATTGACATTCCGAGGGGTCCTGCAGAGGCATTAAGTCGTCTGCCGAGAACTTTCCACACGTTCTCTATTGAGGAGAAGACTGGAAATCCTGCTGGCAGGGCAGCACTTGGACACCTATCAGGCACTGTCTGCTGATGTTGGCAGTGTGCGGGGAAGGAGTTATCATGTTGAAACTGGGCATCAGGGATACCACGGAAGTACTGCATTAAAAGGTACTGCTCATCGACGTATCATCATGCTGTCATTGTACGCCCTATGTGTCCGATCGGTGAACGGCTGTTGAAACTGATAGTGCACCAAACAATGACACTAGGCTGAAGCAAGATCATCCTGGTGAGTACGTAGTCTCCAGACTCCCAAATCGCTATCGTCAGCGCTGAGACAGAAGCGAGACTAGTCGCTGAATACGACATAGTTCCATTCGTTCCGCCACGCATGTTTGGTCCGGCATCACTGCAACCTTACGATACGATCTGCTGCGGTGAGGGGCATTCAATACAAAGGCTGGCGAGAGTGCACACCTGCCAGCCAATCTGCGATTCACAGTTCGTATCGAAATGGGAATGTCCATAACTTCCTGAACACCTGTGTTTTGTGTTGTGCGGATAATACGGTTATCTGTTGAATGCGGTGATTGTGGCCTTCTGAAGGCTACCAATGTGCACCAGTCCCATTAAAGAGACGCACGTTACTTTCCTCCAACCACTGTCACCACATTTGGCATACAGTTGTTGCATTCCGATGCGTTTCCGCCCTGACGCGACGCAGCGACCAACCAGTCGCACGTAGCCCTATGATGGAACCTCTGGTAAAGGTGTTTGTGTGACAATAGAACTTCCAATGACGTCAACCATTCACTCTCACTCCTTACACGTGGTTTTGCTTCCGAGATCACTCCGATGTAGTGATTCACACGCCTAGGTGAGGGACCAAACTTAGCCAGGCCGAGCCGCTTTGCCCTTTTATCTCCCCTACTTACCACGCGATTGGTTCTCAACTGCAATCATTTACATATCCCAGCTGTCGGCACACACACACACACACCAATTTGCATGGAGATCCGACGAATACTTGTTGGTGTGGCACGTTAAGCCATCAGTCCCGGGCTATTAGACCCCTGTTACAAATAAGGCCATCTGTTCTCCCCACACTATGTCGAGCAGTGTAATACATAAGAAAAAGATGCATGGAAAAGTACCGATATTAGTTTTTTGGCACCAGTCGATTCCCATCAAAAAACATTGTGGCGTATCATGGTCAAAAATGAACTTAAAAATACTTAAAAACCAATTTTGAGGCGACGTCCAGGATCAGACCGAAGTGAGTCTGCAACACAAGGTCAAGCACCATTAAGAACAGCACTTAAATGAAGACTCGATTGATTTCTAGCACGTGAACATTAACTTACTTAATATATCATTCCTTAACATTTGGCAAACAACACTTTTCTGTAAATAATTAACAGTGTAAAGTAAATCAGGTAACAGGTATTGATACCAGTATTTCGTGGAAGGAATGCAGAAATACAGGCATTTTGGTTCGATATTGCAATTTCTAATGCAAATGGAGTACTCAAATACTTGATTCCCTTTGATAACACTTCATTATATTCTTGTTTAATGAATATACTCGTACTTCAGCTGAAACTATTTATTTACCTAAGTAACCAGTGAAGAGCCTCAGATCATTCTTCTTTGGGTGAGAGCAATTCATTTTTGAAATTTTCCAACATAGTTCAAAGGATATCGCGTGCTCCCCCATTCTTCACAAAACAGGCTGTCTGAGTGCCTGTGATAGACAGAGTTTGAAATAAAACCAACATCATCTTTTCACCTGAAAACCTAGGCCGCTAGTGGCCTAGTGATTAGAGCAACCGTTTTCCGATCAGGTGGTCGCGGAATCGATCCCATTTAGTTGCTTTGAGTCACTGAATACTCGCTGTACGTCGGATGGGCACGTTAAGTCGTCAGCCTCGAGCTATTAGACCCCCGTTATAAATAAGGTCATCTGTTCTTCCCAACCATTGTTCTCTCTCCCTGGAAGTGTTCGTTATGAAGTCATAGTCTGGCACTCCAACTATGTCGACTCGCACTTTCATTCTGGCACTCCAGTCTGACATGTCTAACCTCTGCCGTGCCGCCCCGGTGGCGCAGTGGTCTAAGCGATGGCCTCTGATCATTCGTCTGAAAGGGGTCCGGGTTCGAATCCCGGTGAGGCATGGATGTTGTGTTTGTCTTACGGCACTGGCTCTCTCCCATCCCTGGAACCACTGACCCTAAATTAGGGACGGGCGACTGCTTATAGCCCATTGAGTTGCTCACGGTGGTCGTTAAACCTCCAATTCAAAAAAAAAAAAAAAAAAAAAAACCTCTGCCGTACCTGAGCCTCTAGGATCAACCTAATGTAACTTGGTTTCTGATACGCAGCACAAAAGTCCCATAGAACATACGTGTTTGCGTCTAAACCCTACGAGAAATAGCTGGGTGGTGGTATGCGTGTGTGACCTGAAAACCTAATTCACTGTTTAGCTTACCTGTAACTCATAGAGCGCGTTTGTGTGCGTTATCTGTCTTTTCTTTCGTAGCCTTCTGCTTCTCCCGTTCTGACGAGGTATGAAACGAGATAATATTCAGGATTTCACTGCCTCTGCTGGTTCTTCTTCAAACATAGCTCTCTGAAGATGTCCCGGTGGAGCAGTGGCATAAGCGTTGGCTTCTGACGTGTAACCAAAAAGGTCAAAATAACGACAAAAAATGTCCTTATTGTCCTAATATGCTGTCTAATTTATCAATGTTTTTAATGTAATTTTTGGGTTTTCTGGTTTCCAATTAAATTTATGTGTTGAGAGTGGTAAAAACGGTTAAATAACAAGAAGGCACAATAAAAATTTGCATATGGTGCTTGTATATGCTATTAGTAGTCACAATTTCTGTTTGTCCCTCTCCAGTGATTACTAATAAATTACGTTTGTCCGTCCCCAGACTACGTTAATCTGGAACTGTTGAAGTGTTAGGAACTCGGCTCGAAGCAGTGTTATTCAACATTGCATTGTGTTTTGCCGACAGGAATTCGAGACAAATACTGCATTTGATAAAAGATAAGCAGTACGAAGGAAGAATGTTATGAGATTGCATTATTCTCCACATTAATCACAAAAGCATCAAGAATGAAACAACTCATTTCTAAAGCTTGCTGAAACGTAAGAGATATATGTTTCATTTTGCGTGTTAAGTTTTTACATTTCGCTTTTTAAACATCTCCGGGAAAATTTTTATTAATACAGTAGAATAAATGCGCAGTTAAGTCAATGACAATTTTCTTATTAAGTCAGTATTTTACAGTTTCTTTTTTATTGGAATTAATCACGGTTAGTGAATACATGCATTTTGCTGTTGTGTGATACATTGTAATAAGTGTAAAACATGCAGTTATTATTTATTCTTTGTGTTAATTTGGTGAAAGTATCTATTTCTAATTTTGTAATTGTAACACGTTAGAGCGAAATAAATTAATTATGAAAGACCTCGTCTAGATAGTATCCATTTAGTAGGAGGTGTTACACCCTTCCCAAGAATTCTCAAATGTGTTAAAACCAAATCGCGCATTGCCGTCTTGTTGTACAGTCGAACCCGCTTAATGGAATAGCCTATTTGTCATAAGAAAATATTCCAATAAGCGGGATATTCTATTATCCTGGATCTCTCCAAATAAATTCACATACGTATGCACTTACATACGAACTCAAGTATAGTACGTATAACTACGTAAATACGCAGTGAGGAAAAAAGTTTTAAAAAACGGATAAAAACTAAGTTAAATGTTACTTTATAGCGACTTAAAATTTTATACAGTACAGCACTGTACATATAATAGCATACAATTTGATAAAATACAGTACAGTACATATGTACAATACTGTAAGTTCAACATTCATGGCTTGGCAAAATAATCAGTTATTTTACATTACTTTTTTTTTTTTGGAATTTAATAAATTTGTTACCTGATTTTCCAGTTTATAATATGCGGAGAAGTCCACATTATTTTTATTTTCCAAAAAGCGTCTTAAAATGCGGCATGCATTATTCACTTCGGTATGAGAAGGTACTTCAATATTCACATGATGATCACCATCTATAATCTCATTTTGCAGGATTTCACTATCAGATATCTCTCCAAATATCTCTAAGTCATTATCAAAGTTTACGAAATTAGAAAAATCATCTTCCATCATTCCTTCAGGTGCGGGATCAAGGAGAGGTAAATTCACTTCTTCAAGTGTAGCAACTACCAAAAATTTACTCTTAAGAAAACCATTTCTTAAGCTTTCTTTTGAAATTGTATTCCACGATTGATTTATTATGTGAACCGCAGTAAGTATTGCTATTTGCTTAATAATGTCCCCAGTCTTAGCAGCATATCATTAAAATCCAAACAGGAAACGATCTTTTTCACCACTTCTTTTCAGTAGGGTGAGATAAGGTCGACGTCAAGTCGGGGGGATGAACACTTTAACCTAACCATTGTTTACAATTGAGAGGGGCCACATCTTAGCCCACCAACTTTGCACGTGTGTTTTTGTCTGTGAACAATAACAACACAATTTTTTTTCTTTTTTTTGATTGGAGGTTTAACGACCACCGTGAGCAACTCAAAGGGCTATAAGCAGTCGCCCGTCCCTAATTTAGGGTCACTGGTTCCAGGGAAGGGAGAGAGCCAGTGCCGTAAGACAAACACAACATCCATGCCTCACCGGGATTCGAACCCGGACCACTTACGGACGAATGATCAGAGGCCAGCGCCTTAGACCACTGCGCCACCGGGGCGGCCAACACAAATTCCAAAAAAAAAAAAAAAAAAAAAAAGATGCCGTGAATAAAGAAACTGCTTTTCTCCTTTGTAACTTTGAGAGAGCAAAAATGTATTCCAATAACCGGGATTAATCCAATATTCTTATTCTATTAACCTGAGCTTTTTATCATTATGTACAAAGGTTGCGGTTTGGGACACAGGAATTTTATTCTTTTAAGCGGGATAACCCACTATCCGATATCCCATTAAGCGGGTTCGACTGTATGTTCAAAGAAGAAGTTAAAGAATTGGTAATCTTTGTTCTGGAATAAGAATTTATGTGAACGAATTCCCAAGAGAAAAAATTAGCAGCTTTCACGACTCTTGCTTTCCATCTGTTGAGAGGGTCTTTTGTCTGTATGACGGCGTTCGAATCAATGAAAGAACGAATAATTATGTCGTAGTCTTGCTCGTCCATTATGGCGATCTGCCCCGACTTATCAGTTAGCAGGAAAACAATGTCTCTATCATTTTTGAGCCTCTTTAATTCATTAGGGAGCTTCTGAATATAATTTCTACTCCGTGTCTTCGCGATCCTTGTAAGCATGGCTGTGTATTTGTATCTGGTAGGCACGCTCAGCAACTGGCAAATGCCGTAGGACACTTTCGATTTTTTTATATCTAACAGGTCTCTCAAATGTAAATTTCGGGCATTTCTGCAGGATCACAAGCTCTGAATGGGTAAGTGCCTTAGAAGAAACATTAATGACTGGAATTATAAAATCTTGATGCTGAGGAACGTTCGGGCGCTGTTCTGCCCAGAGCTTATCAGATTTCTTCTTGTGGCGAGCTCCGTGGGTTTTACGCTCTCTGCTGGCCAGCATGTCTATTTTTCTTAGCATTATATCTAGCTCCAAAGGTGAGACCAGATGTGCAGGCTAAAGGACTTGGATTCCAGTGCAGGCTAAAGGACTTGGATTCCAGCTCCATGATTCTAACTCTTTTGGAGCGAATGAGGTGCTTCAGCGTTTGCTGCTGGAATATTATCTTTTTACGTCGGAACCAAGGATTGTCAAGCGTAGATTTAAACTTGAGGAAAGGAGGAATCAGGTTCCGCGCTCTGCAGTCTTGCAAGAAGTCAAAATGCGATCGTTCCATCTCAAGATTGATTCTAAATCTTCTAAGTTTATGATATGCGTCCATTGTATGCCCGGAAACAGCAAGCCGTCCCGGTGGCACAGTGCTCTAAGCGATGGCCTCTGATCATTCGTCGCCGCCCCGGTGGCGCAGTGGTCTAAGGCGCTGGCCTATGATCATTCGTCCGTAAGGGGTCCGGGTTCGAATCCCGGTCAGGCATGGATGTTGTGTTTGCCTTACGGCACTGGCTCTCTCCCTTCCCTGGAACCAGTGACCCTAAATTAGGGACGGGCCACTGCTTATAGCCCATTGAGTTGCTCACGGTGGTCGTTAAACCTCCACTCAAAAAAAAAAAAAAAAAACAGCAAAAAAATGTGTAGATTGTGGGACTCTAACACCAGAAAAACTAATTATAAAAATAATTATCCGACCGATTTATTGGTGTCAAAGTAAGAAATCACACGAATTTCACTCCACAAGCTTCTGGAGATTAAAGCACCATAAAGAGGGCAACCCAATCAGGCCGATCGTTTCAAGGAAGAGAGCACCATCAGCACACCTTGAAAAAGCCCTAGCAACTTTTCTTATGCCATTCCTTCCGAACACAGATAGAGTCCTTAGCTCCCCGAATGAGTTCATCTCCAAGCTAAAAGGTATCACCCTTGCACAACATGAACTTATTGGCAGCTTTGATGTTATCTTCCTCTACCCCTCTGTTCCAATACCGGAGGCTACGCAAAACATCAAACGAACCCTGACTGGAGCTAACCTTTATGATAAAGAAGCTCTGAAAGATATATTTGCTGTTATTGACTTAGCTGTAGAATCCAACTTCTTTGCCTATGGCTCCCACGTCTACAAGCAATCAAAAAGAGTCCCGATGGGTTCAGATTTGTCTCCAATACTCGCTTAAGCCATCATGAGACCTATTGAACAGATCGTACTCACCACTCTTCCCAGGACACCAAGAGTATGGCTACGCTATGCAGATGATCTCTTTTTTGTCTGGGAGCACGGAGAAGCCTACTTGCAAGACTTTATAGTAGACACAAACATCATACATGAACACATTAAATTTGCGATAGAAATGGAAAATCAAGAAGAGTTACCTTATTTAGATGTACTTGTGACGAAATCGACTTCAGGTACACTCTCTACCAAAGTCTACTATAAGCCCATGCACGTACCTAACCCTATTCCACCAGGATCAGCCAACCCAACAGCATATAAGTATGCTTTATTCAAATACCGGGCTAAAAGAGCCAAAGATCTTTGCACCTTGAAATCTGACTATGATGCCGAAATTAAGTCTTTGAAAGATCTTGCCTTTGCAGGAGGGTCTGACTTCTCCCGCGTAGAGGACACAATAGCGAAAGTTGAAGCCAACGCACTTGCTACACCGAACAGAAGAGCACCTCTAAAATTTCGTTGTTTCGATCCCGTACATCCCCAAAATACCTTATTTTATTAAAAATCACTTTCAGAAGAAAGGATTGGATGTCGGCCTAAAAGCTTCTAAACCCATGGCAACCGTCCTCAGCACAGCAAGAGGTAATGGTACCTTGAAGCTCACAGATGCGGGCATCTATTGCCTCCCATTGTTATACCCAGACTCCTCTACTAAATTTTACGTAGGTCTCACAAAAAGGTCATTTGAGGAGAGAATGAATGAGCAGAAGAGGGACGTTGCACAAAAGAAGCTTTCTGCATCCCTTGCCAAAGAAGTAGCTAACCATCAGGCTCAACCCCAATGGCAGAATATATTGAAGATCGCACCATATAAAGACGCAAGAACAACTGTCATAAGGGAAACAGTTGATGTATTAACGCGGCAGGATGTATGCAACACGGATGTCTCTTTCGAACTACCGGTAGCTTGGAATCATCTGCTAGGCATCGCAAGATGGACTTCGTGATTCTAGTTTCTTCCTAAAGTTTAAATTATTTGCTTTTGCATTAACTTTTAAGATAATGTATTCACCACGTTCCATGGTTATTTATGCGGGCGGTCTTCACGCATGATTTCATTTGTCATATTAGAATTAACGCTCTGTCTACAATTTTGATTCTGTATTCTCTATGTAATCGCCTGATGAAGCCGTCCGTTGACGGAGAAAGCTTGAGGAGTGAAACTCGTGTGATTTCTTACTTTGACACCAATAAATCGGATCATTATACATATAACTAGTTTTCTGGTGTTAGCGTCCCACAATCTATATATATATAGTCGTATGATTGCTGGTTAAAGTTGTGCAGACCTTTTTCTTGTGTTGAGCAATCAGAACATTCACAAAGTTCTTGTTGTACCCATTCTGGATCGCGATTTGCATAATTTTTTCAAGTTCGGTTCTCCGCAAACTGGCATTTGACCGACGAGTGTGAATATGCTGCGGAGAACCGAACTTGAAAAAATAACTCAAATAGAGAGATGTGTGCATGGATGCCAGCAGTGTGAAAATGTAAGTGAAATATCTTAAAGATGGTTTCACAGGCATTAACGATCAGCCTCATAGTGGTCGCCATCGAACAGCCTCTACGGAACACAACAAGGAAAGGGTTGATGCCTTAATTCGTGATGACAGACGTATGACGGTGAAAACAATTATGGCAAACTTGGGCAAAGGATACAGTGCAGTTCAGGAAATGGTTAGTAGCTTGGGATATAGGAAAACTTGTGCCCACTGGGTCCCACGTTTACTAACAGAAGACCACAAAGGACAGCGCAAAAACATCTCGTCACAACTGCTGGAGCAGTATCGAAATGATCGGGGCAGATTTTTTGCACAGTATTATGACAGGTGATGAAAGTTCGTTCTACCATTTTGAACCTGAAACAAATGGCCAGAGTATAGAATGGCATCATCTCCATTCATTAAGTAAAAAGAAGCCTAAGACAGTTCCGTCACCAGCAAAGGTTATGGGAACTGTCTTTTGGGATGCAGATGGGTGCATTACTGCATTCTGGTTGAATGTTTAGAGCCTGGAAAAACCGTCAATGCAGCTCATTATTTTATGATAGCTATCAACAATATAATTGTGACGCTCTTAATACTGTTTCACACCAGGGATGTCACCGGGGGGGGGGGGGTAGAGCCCACCCTGCCCCCACCCAGTTCAAGATGTGCCATTTTTTAATTATTTTTTTTTAACTTCAATACTTTTCCAAATAACAACAAATCTCGCGTTTTTCGACATGTAGCCCTATGTATTTCCCCCTAGGAAGTGCGTTGTCAAAATAGCATTTGCAGGGCCATAAAAATGCAATTATCTCTACTCTTCCAAATCCTTAGTATAAGCCTTTTTTTGCATGTTAGTGTGGCCAGGGGCGATTGAGGATGGTGAATACGACTTCACTGGGGTAGGTTATTATTAATTGCTCTGCTGTTTGTTTCTGCTACAGTGTAGGTGACCCCAACACGGTAAGTGGAATCTAAAGCTATACTGTGCCACCCTGGTGGCGCAGTGGTTTAAGCGCTGGCTTCCGATTCCTATCCCGGTAAAGCATGGATGTTGTGTTTGTTTTACAGCACTGGCTCTCTCCCTTCCCTGGAACCAGTGGCCCTAAATTAGGGACGGGTGGCAGATTATAGCTTACAGTGGTCGCTAAACTCCCCAAACAAAAACAAAAATACTAACTCCCTTCCTTCAAGCCATCAGTCTTACCTTGCTCCTTCAAAGCAGTCATTAGCCACATCCTGCTGTCTCACTGCCACGGAAGCGGCTAAAAAGCACTGGTGTAGCTTTTTTCTTTTTTGCGGGTTTAATGACCACCAGGAGCAACTCTTCCATGCGGTATAAGCAGTCTCTAGTCCCTAATTTAGGGCCACTGGCTCCAGGGAAAGGAGAGAGCCAGTGTTGTAAGACAAACACAACATCCATGCCTCACTCAAGATTCGAACCCAGATACATCTCGGACAAAGCCAGCGCTTAGACCGCTGAGCCACTGGGAAGGCAAAGGGAGTTAAGGAGGGGTTAGGTATTGGGCCTGTGTGTCACAATGTTGAAATTTGATTTAGATAAACAAAAAGGACATTTCCCTTTAAAAAATTGTTCAAGTACAATACCATTTTCATATGCGAAAATGCAAAATTTTGAAAAGTACATAATTAAGACAATGCATTCACAGCAAGAAACAAGTTGAAGCTGACATTCTATCATGTATTTTACACCAGTGGTGGATCCAGGGGGAAGAAGAAGGAGGGGGCTCCACTGCACTGCAGGAATTCCTTTAAGCCGGTAGTGAATAGCATTACAAATTCTTTCTTTTAGTGTTTCGCAAATAAAGTTTTTATTAAACTTGCCTCAGCAAAAATAATACTCACCCACCCAGATTTCAAAGTCTAGCGACGTCCCCGTTTCACACGTTATTCATGAACATGTTGACTACCTGTGGGAGCATGTTGTATGCAATGTAATATACTATGAAACACTGTGCATTCGATTATAGTATTATTCAATGTTATCAAGGAGTACTATAACGAAGTAAATTTCTCCGTCATTTTTGGTCTACGCCGGGATTCGAACCCGAGGCCGCTTATTCCGGAACAAGTCGCTCTACCAACTGAGCTACGCAGACGATTATTCTGATTCCTATCTGCCTTTATGTCGTGTGCGTCCTGCTGGCAGGTACGTCACATCTCCCCCCCCCGAAAGAGGGCCGGGGGCATGGCCCACGGGTCAGCCGTGACCATGAATCGTTGCAGGCAGCCATCCACTGTAGAACGTGCACTTGAGAACTCCCAGTCAAACTGCTGTGTGGAATGCAACATCACACATTTTTATTTTTCGAAGCGCTGGAGAAGGAATTCTCTGATTTTTCCTGTCTCGCGGTGTGGAAATAACATCACACCAATGCGGGATTTTGAACGGCCGGGTCATCCGGATAGTTCGGGCGCCATTATAACGAAGTAAATTTCTCCGTCATTTTTGGTCTACGCCGGGATTCGAACCCGAGGGCGCTTATTCCGGAACAAGTCGCTCTACCAACTGAGCTACGCAGACATTTGTTCTGATTCCTATCTGCCTTTATGTCGTGTGCGTCCTACTGGAAGGTACGTCACAGTACTCACCAGACTTCAGTTCAGCTGTACATTCCAATAGATTTATTATTGCAGTGCTTAAGATTCGTCTTCCTTTTTTGGCCAAAGGTTGTACATTTTGAAAATATGAAGACTCGTACGATGAGTAGCCTGAAGTAAAACTTTGAACAGGTTGCCGCTTTGGGCAGCATGGAACAAACGTATATTTCCACGAAACGAGAAAGCTTCCATGAAAACGAGGCTTGTTATACATCAGAACATAAATTGTGGGACATGTTAAGTTTATTTTATATAATGTTAATAAACTTTCGCTAGTACATGCAATTTGCTAGTAAAACATAAGGCCACTAGCAAGTGTTGCTACTGCTAAAAAAATGGAATCAAGGCCTAGTTCAGGCCAAAAATGTTACGGCAACCTATTAAAAATTTTACTTCACGCTACTCATCGAACGAATCTTCAGATTTTCAAAATGCACAACCTTTGGCCAAAAAAAGAAGACGAATCTCGAGCACAGCAATAACAAACCTATTGGAATATACAGCTGAACTGAAGTCTGGCGAGTACTCCTTGATAACATTGAATAATCGAATGCATATTGTTTCATATATTATATTGCATACAACATGCTCCCGCGGGTAGTCGACGTGTTCATGAATAACGTGTGAAACAGTATTACGAGCGTCACAATTATATTGTTCATAGCTATCATAAAGTAACATAAGCCGCATAGTTAGGGTTCGATAAGCTTGTTGTATGAACTATCAGAATGTAAATTGTATGTAGCTGCTGGTTATGTCCAAACATTAGAAAAGCTCCGCCATGCATTGAGTGATAAATGGCCGGGAAAGAAAGTCATCCTCCAGCACACCCATGCAAGCCCCACTCAGCTCGTTTGACCTTAGAAAAAATCCAGAAATACGGATGGAAACTTTTACCTCACCTTGTTTACTGTCCAGATCTGGTACCCTCCGACTATCATCTTTTTGGATTCCTAAGGGACCAGTTGTGCGGCCAACACTACTTGAACATGGAAGCAATACAACAAAATGTACACCGGTGTCTTTCTTCGTGCAACTGGAACAGAGCTCTTCTGCAAGTGTATCTCTAAACTGCCAGAATGATAGGAAAACTGTATCCAAAGAAACAGGGATTTTGTACAAAAATAATTTAAGGTATGCAGATTGGTACTTATTTCTTCAACCATTACAACTGGCAATTTTTAAAACATTGTTGCTCATTAATTTCAGTATAGCCCTTGTATAACGAAGTAAATTTCTCCGTCATTTTTACCCGCGCCAGGATTCGAACCCGGATCCCCTCATTCCGGAATAAGTCACTCTACCAATTGAGCTACGCGGACTTTTATTCTGATTCCTATCTGCCTTTATGTCGTGTGCGTCCTTCTGGCAGGTACGTCACATCTCCTGGTACGTTACATCATCTCCCCCTTATTTTTTTTTTTTTTTCGAAGTGCTGGAGAAAGGATTCTCTTATTTTTCCTATCTCGCGGTGTGGAAATAACATCACACCAATGCGAGATTTTGAACGGTCGGGTCATTTGGATTGTTCGGGCGCCATTATAACGAAGTGAATTTCTCCGTCATTTTTATCCGCGCCGGGGTTCGAACCCGGATCCCCTCATTCCGGAATAAGCCACTCTACCAATTGAGCTACGCGGACTTTTATTCTGATTCCTATCTGCCTTTATGTCGTGTGCGTCCTTCTGGCAGGTACGTCACATCTCCTGGTACGTTACACTTGTACTGTACTATTTTTTCTAAATATTTCACAAACAGAATAAAAAACAAAGTACTTTTACTGCGTTTCATAAATTCACCCCAGCAATAAAATTTGTACTCCCTTATGGGTCATTCCATGTGAAATCAGCACAAAAACCAACATTTTTGGCCTGAACCAGGCCTTGATTTCCTTTTCTTTAGCAGTAGCAACACTTGCTAGTGGCCTTATATTTTACTAGCAAATTGCATTACGTACTAGCAAAAGTTTATTAACATTATCCAAAAGAAACTAACATGTCCCCCTCCATTAGTCAATCATGGCAAATTTTGATTTCACCCCTGTAACTGTCACATTGTAATGCTGAAAAGATTAAACATATTTAGGTATAACTCACCTTTTCATGACCTGACAGATTAATTCTAACAATTTAATTCAAATGCAAATATTAAAAAAAACATTTTTTATTTAACTTTATTCACAAAATTGAAGAACACTATTCAAAATCTTAAGTTATTTTCCATATGGTTTATGATCCGGGTTTTGGGTCTTTTCATCATACCACTTTAAAACAGCAGGATTGGGATCAAACTTGTCTTTGGACGGACCTTCAACCTCAATACTCATGAGATCATTCAATGTTTGTAGTTTTAAACTGCCCCTCCAATCACCCTGGATTCTCTTCATGAAACTGAACCCAACCTCACATACAGAAGTAGAAAAGGGAAATATACTGGATATTTCTACTAGTGCCAAAATGTTTTTATAATGTTTGTACTTTTAAAGAAACATTCATTTCCAGAAAGCAGTTGTTCCTTTTTGTATGTGTCCTATTCCACACGTGCAATGCAGTGGTGCTTTACAGTTCACACTGAAACATTCAAAATTTTTCCACTAGCAACTTTTGCTAGAACTATTTTTATCACTAGCAAAATGCATTTGCTTGCTAGCAATTTGCTACTAACTACCAGTCGAAATAGAGCCCTGCTGAGAAGGGAAATCAAAATGTTCCACAATGATTTTTTTTGCGGGGGGATTACTGGTCATGAACAAAATGTTCACAAAAAAAAATATTATCCTAGTTGCAAATGAATTTATGGCACCCCTATTTATAGTGTATTGTGGAATTAACTTTTTTACAGGTCTTATAGAGGTTATTATTCAAATAAGTTGGTGGTCAAATTTTCGAACTAAAGCCTAGTTCGTCATCAGGACTACGTCACTGGAGTAGTTGCTGCCACTCGGTCGGAAGTGTCCAACTGCAATTATCGTTAATTGTGGTACTTCTTGCTATTTCGATACCTTCTTCTAGTTTCCTCTTTACTAAATTTAACTGGTGGGCAATTATTCTTACTGAGTCCCAATTTATGGAGTGTCCACTTGCTTGTATATGTCTGTCTAGCCCTGTTTTGTTACTAATGTTCCTAATAGCTGCTTGGTGTTCTTTCATTCGGACTTTAATACACCTCCCTGCTTCTCCTGTATAGCTGAGTCCGCAGTTACAGTCGATGAAATATATTACTCCTTCTTGCAATTGGATGCCCACTTCTTTCTGCTTTAAAGCTGGCAGGAATTTCTTTAGTTTGTTATTTAAATCTGGAGCAAGTCTGATATTATTTTGAAAAAATTATCTTCGAAAAATTGAAAATTTCTGGAATTTCAGTGCACATTAATAAAGTGAGAGAAAATAAAGAATGTGAAGTTAGTGTCCATTAAATTATTTCCATTTTTACTATAGCTAAAACAGACTTTCCAAAAACCATAGTTTAATGAATTCACGGCCAAAATAGTAGAAAATCATATCCAGATCTTGTTATAAAGAAAAGCATGTACGTATACATTTATGTAAAGCAACCCCAAAATTTTACGGCAGAAAAACCTCAACGCATTGACGTACTCAACGAATTTTGAATTTATATCGCAAATTTATAGCGTACATGATTATATTGTATTTATTATTCAACTTCAACTGCTGTTAGCAAATGCAGATTGAGGTACAGGAAATCAGCTGAAAGAATGGCATAAGTTTGAAAACACACTCATTGTCAAGAAAACAGTTGCACCCAGAAGGATGTGTTGGATTGCAATGCTATTCAGGAGGAAGTCAAAGGTTACCAGGAACAATAAATGATTAAACATTGTGTAACGTATACTCTATATTCACTTTCCTTTTGCTTTTACTATCTCTGGTTATTTTATTTTACTATGTAAATTATCTTCTTACTGAACGAGATGTTATTTCTCCCACTGAATGAGATCTGGCAATGAGTGTAAGTCATGACGTGGTGGTAGCTAGTATATAGGCACGTTTTTTTTTTGAGATTTAACGACCACCGTGAGCAACTCAATGGGCTATAAGCAGTCGCCCGTCCCTAATTTAGAGTCACTGGTTCCAGGGAAGGGAGAGAGCCAGTGCCGTAAGACAAACACAACATCCATGCCTCACCGGGATTCGAACCCGGACCCCTTCCGACGACTGATCAGAGGCCAACGCCTTAGACCACTGCGCCACCGGGGCGGCTTCATCGATAGCGAAGGAGAGCGTTTGGTGTTGTACGGAGAGCGTTTGGTGTTGTACGGAGAGATTTTGTTGTTATAAGGAGAGCGTTTTGGTGTTGTACGGAGAGATTTTGTTGTTATAAGGAGAGCGTTTTGGTGTTGTACGGAGAGATTTTGTTGTTATAAGGAGATCGTTTGTTGTTGTACTAGAGGAGAGAGTTTCGTTCTATGCCATTAGTTGGATTCTTCATTATTGTGAAACAAGTTGTGTGTGTGTGCTTTGGACGACCAAGAGTCGCATAATAAAAGATTTGAGTAAGTACGTCTTTCTCAATTAATAGTTTTTGTCAGACCTCTGTCTGGCTGTTAGGTTTATATCGTTAGTTTATTACCATTAACAACCAGCGTTAAGACTGTATACATTCTAATTACTACACTACTAGCAGGAGACTATATTCATGTTCTTAATTAACTAGTAACAACAACCATTTGAATTCACTATTTGAAGCTCAGTAGGAAAGCTTCATTATTATCATTAGCTAGCTGGTAGAAAGAGCTTATTCATTATAATTAGCTTAGCGTAAAGCAAAATAAAGCTAATTCATTATAATTGAGACTGATATGGGCAATATTTAATAAGTTACACACGAATAAGTATTGTCTCTCAGTAAGGCATTGGGCTGCCATATTTGCTCACACAGCATGCCAGACGTCTCGGCACGGAGTTGTACAGGTTCCTAATGGCGTCCTGCGATAAGCCATCCCATGCAGCTTGAATATTCTCACGCAGTTCCTGCAGATTGTGCGGTAGGGATCAGTGGCGGCTCGTGGTAAGCTGAGATGGGGGGCTGCATCTCAATTTTGTAGATATGAGGATACACTTCGAAAGCTAAGTTACTGCGCCTGTGCTGATGCTGTCCGTTTAATAATAATAATAACTAACAATAATATATATATATAAACTGATCGAAAGTGCTTTTTTTTACAAGAAATTAATATTTAGATTTTATATTTAGCGATTGATAGGGAAAATGTAAAGGTACCGATACCTAAATTAGGCAACAGATATTAAGCGATGGCCACATTGTCACATTTATGAAGAAAATAATCGACCTATAAAACTTCGTCGGATGCATTATTTCTTAAAAAGAAACTGATTAATCAGTGCATCCTTCCAGTTCTTACGCATGGAGCACAGACATGGATCGCAACTAAAATAGACATACAGACGTTGCAGACAACTGAAAGAAGCATGTAGAGATGCATGTTTGATGTTACCTGGAAAGATACAAATATGAACTCATGGATCGGGAGAATGACAAGAGTGGAAGACATGGTCAAAATTCCTGAAATTGCAATGGGATGGACATATTGCTAGAAGAAAGAACCAATATTGAACTGGAGAGCAAGGGAAAAAACAATACCCAGAAGATGACAAGAGGGAGATGGGTACAGGAAATTCGAAAGCATGAAAGAAACTGACTCAAGGCAGACTGTTGTGGAAAAAGAAACTTGGAGACTTTCATCCAGCAGTGGATTGATAGTGGTTGCAAATTATATATACATGCATATACTGTACGTAAATATATATATCATCATCATCATCATTGTCAACCATTATCAATCCACTGCTGGACGAAGGTCTCCCCAAGTTTCCTCCACAACGGTCTGTCTTGTGCCAGTCTCCTCCATGTCACTCCTGCATACTTTCGAATTTCATCCACCCATCTCCCATGTGGTCTTCTTTTGGGTCTTTTCCTGTCCCTTGGAATCCAATCTAAAATTTCGGCTGTCCATCGAAGATCTGTCCTTCTAGCAGTATGTCCAGCCCATTGCCATTTCAGGGATTTAACTCTGATCATGATGTCTTCCACTCTTGTCATTTTTCGGATCCACGAGTTCCTCTTCTTATCTCTCCTGGTTACACCAAGTATGCACCTCTCCATGCTGCTTTGAGTTGTCTGCAGCCTTTGTATGTCTCTTTTAGTTAAGGTCCACATCTCTGCACCATATGTAAGCACTGGAAGGGTGCATTGATCAAACACTTTTCTTTTAAGACATAATGGCATATTGCTCTTGAAAATTATGCTGTTTCTTCCAAAAGCTTTCCACACAAGTTTTATACGCCGATTAATTTCTTCATCAATGTGACCCTCACTTGATATCTGCTGTCCAAGATAAATGTATGTATCTGTTATCTCCAGCTTTTCTCCATCAATCGATAAATCTTCATTTCTTGTAAAAGCATTGAACATCACTTTTGTCTTCTGAAAGTTCATTTTTAATCCCACTTCTTTACTCTTGTCAGCAAGTTCCTGGATCATACTTTGCAGCTCTGATGGGGTAGTTGCACAAATGACTACGTCATCAGCAAAACGAAGGTGGGTTAGATAATCTCCATTAATCTTTATCCCCTTGCTAAACAAGTTCAACACAGGTAGTGACCATAGATTGGTGAGATGTAAGATGCACCTCAACACTAAACTTGAACGTGGCAAGCTCATAAGACAAACAAAATCTATTGACATAGCCAACCTTAAAAAACACCATAATACCTTCAAGTTGGAACTGAAGAACAGATTCTCTGCTTTAGAAGGCCTAACATCGGAAGAAGTGGATATTTCTGAAGTTAACAGAAAAGTAACCAAAGCTCTTATGGAAACAGCAACAAAATTAGCTGGGTCTAAGAACAAGTTGCATGTGAGCAAATTATCAGGGAAAACCAAAATGTTGATGCAAAAAAGAAGAGAGATGAGGACAACTAAAGAAGATGTGACTTCCAAAGTGGAATATATAGAGCTATGCAAGACAGTACGAAAAAGTAACACTGAAGACGTAAGGAAATTCAACTGTGAACTAGTGAGGAAAGCAATTGAAAACAACCAAAGCCTTAAGATAGCAAAGGGACATCTCAGTAAGAGAAGAAAACAGATTATGGCACTGAGAAAAGAAGATGGTTCTGTAACAAGAAATAGAGGCGAAATTTTGACAAGAGTGAAAGATTTCTACTCCAAATTATATGAAAGGGATGATACATGTACTCCAGACATCATGAAAGGTACCAGTACCAGAGTTCCTCCAGTCCTCCCAGCAGAAGTTGCACATGCAATCAAGAACATGAAGCGGGGAAAAGCTTCAGGAGAAGATGGAATTACTGTAGACATCAATACAAGAATCAAGTGGAGAAATCGAAACAATACTGGCCCAAATTTTCACTCGATGCCTTAATGAAGGGAAGATTCCTGAGGATTGGAACACCGCTACAATGATCCTTCTACATAAAAAAAGGTGACATTGAGGATCTCGGGAACTACAGACCTATCAGCGTCCTATCAGTGGTTTATAAAATCTTTCCTAAAGTTCTTTCACACAGCTTGAAGGTAACACTGGACGTACTTTATTTAATACTTTATTTCAACATTGGTCATTATTTTTAATTTATTCCCCTATTTTATGTCATATTTGGAAGCCCAAGAACCGTATTAATCAACAAAGCACACAGGCCCGGCGACGCGTTCTCACCCAACGAGAGACTGCATTCGCGAGCAACCCTGCTAGCGAGAGCTGCCATGAATGCAGTCCCCAGGGAAGTTTTATTCAAAGGAAACGAACTGATGTGAGAATAGGCAGGGTTTCCCACATGAGTTGGTTTCAATAGCTATCAGGGCTGCAACAAGCGCAGTCCGTAACGTTCTTCTCGCTCCCACTGGTTTATGCAGGGAAAACTTCCAGTTGAGTTCAGAAAACTGCAGTCGTGGCATTATGCTGGGAAAACTTACAGCGGTGTTCACAAAACTTTTCTCTCTTGGTACGGCATGAAAAAAACTGCTTTTGGTAGGGGGCTGCAGCCCCACAGCCCCATATCAGGAGCAGCCCCTGGTAGGGATGGAGTGTGGATAGCGAGTCCAATAGCACCCCACACATTTTTAATCGGCGATAGGTCTGGCGATGGCAGATGTCAGTGTCTTCAAGGCAAGCTCTCAAAATAGCTGCAGTATACGGACGAACATTGACCAGTTGGAAAATCGTACTGGAGTGAGTGTTCAAAAAATGTAGGACCACTGGTTGCAGGACCTCATTAACGTAACGTTGAGCTGTCAAAGTGCCTGTAATGAACACCAAAGGTGATCGGGCATCAATAGGCAATTGCACCCCACACCATGACACCAGGCCTTCTGGACGTGTGATGCTCAACAACAAACCGTTTATTTTGGCGCTTACCACGGTCTCTCCACACATGGATTAGGTGGTCGACTCCTCCAAGACGGAAGTGGGACTTGTCAAGGAAGATCACCCGCTGCCATTCTGAGTGGTTCCATGACGGTCTGGCATGACACCATTGCAGTCTTTGGCAATGATGTTAAGGGCAGTCGTCATAACGGTCTGCGTGCATGTAGTCCTACGTCCTGCAGCCGTCTGCCAATGGTGCTGACACTAATCGGACGATGCATGGAGGGCACCACTGCTCGCTGAATATCAGCAATCGTGGCTGTTGGGTCACTTCACGCATGTCGGATAACCCGTCGGTCCTCTGTCTCCGTGGTTGGTCTAGGTCTCCCAGACCCTTCCTGTCGCTGCTGCGTGCCTTGTTCTATCCACTGCCGCCAACAGCGTGCTATGGTGAAATCCGCACTATTGGTATGGTGCACAATATGGCGATAAGACCTTCCCGTTTCCCGGAGCCCGACGACGCGGCCCCTCTCAAACTCCTCCAACTGCTTGAATTGCTTCCGGGGCATACTTCACTTACAAAGGATACAACCAACACAACAGTACGAGTCAGAATGGCAAGCAACGAGCAGACCTTATATAGCCGGTCAGGCACAGCGCAACAACCCCTCCTTGCTTGCATCACATGTGCAGCCAAGCGTGATACTTGAATCACCAAGTTTCATTCCTGTCAATTACTTCCTTCTGGGTACAACTATATTTTTGACGAAAAGTGTATATACAGTATTTTCTTTTTTTCCCTTGAATTAGCCTACGGGCCTAGAATATGGCGGCCCACCAAGGTTTCTCCCGGTGGCCCAGTCCGTGCCCGAATCACATTACAGTTTAGTTTTCAAGGTCATCCATTTGGCCTTTAATTTCTTAAAGCACATCTTATTAATTTCATTAAATAAAGCAGAGGGATGGAGCCTCTGAGCAGCATAAAAATTGATTAGGAAATACAAAAACATTTATTTTTTTAAAAACCTTTTTATCCTCTAAAGAGCTAGATTTTTTACATGCCTGATACAGCAAGTAGGGGGTGGTGTGGTCGTGGTGGTGTGTGTGTGGGGGGGGGGGGAGGGGGAGGGCAAATACATGCCTAAACATAATTTTTACGTTGGGCAATATAATTTTCGAGCTCTGGATGGTTTCTTTATTTCTCTTTGAAAAAAGGTGACGTAAACATCAAAACTATTATCTTCTCGAAATTGAATTCTCTTCATCAAAGAATTTCTATGCTCTTGCACCCTGCACTAACCTATTTTCTTAATCACTTTTGAAACCTACGCATTAAAAGTATTTAGTGACTTAAAAACCTTGTCAACCTAATTGTGGCAGTACACTAAAATGGAAAAAACCCTGCAGTAGCATGGTACCTCACACACCACTGTTTACAAAATGGCTGTTTTTCTGTAAAGAAAATAAATAAATAACCCACTGTCATGAGCAGTAACATATTCAGGCATCTTGTCAGGGCAGCTTAGCCCCCTCCCCCACCGTACGTTTGAGCAATCTCTCTTTATACAAGGTCTGATCAAAAAGTTCCAAGACTAGGCCGATATACACTGCTGGCCACCCAAAATGCAACACAAAGAAGGTAGCATCCGATTGGCCTGAAATTCGCAGCATGCGTCGCCCGTGAGAGGACATGCAAACGATTAGCATTGCAGGGCATATGCAAATCATGTGCGCACGCCACGCCACCGAGAAGCGCTATAAGAAGGGTGCACAGAAGGCGGGGTGTAAGTAGTGGAAGTGTGTTGTGCTGCCAGACCTGTGCGTGGAAAGCTTCCTGATACCTCGTCGCAGAATACGGCAGTCATTCCAGCACGTTTCGGAGTTCGACAGAGGACGAATAGGGGCTTATCGCGACAGCGGATTATCGTACCGAGACATCGGCGCCCGTGTGGGACGACATCCAGCCACAGTGAGGCGAGTATGGATTCGGTGGGTGCAGGAGGGACGGACGGACCGACGTGAGCAATTGTCGCAGCCGCGGCACACCCCCTAACGAGAGGACCGGCATGTTGTGCGGCGGGCATTCACGGCTCGCACCGCCACATCACGAACGTTAGCGCAGGAATTAGGGTATGTTGTGCAACAACCTGTGTCAGCACGTACCGTTCGACGTCGTCTGCAGGAGCGGGGACTTGTCGCACGGCGCCCATTGCTACTATTACCATTGACGTTACACCGCCGGCGAGTGCGGCGGCAGTGAGCCGTTGAACGCCGCACCTGGTCTACGGAATGGCACGACATTGTCTTCTCCAACGAATCCCGCTTCTGCCTGCAACACCACGATGGTCGGATCCGCGTGTAGCGGCACCGCGGCGAGAGACTGTATGACACCTGCATTATGCATCGCGATACCGGCCGTCGCCTGGCGTTATGGTTTGGGGCCCAATTGGATATGACACCCGCACCCCTCTGGTACGCCTCGCCAGTACATTCAACAGCAACCGCTACATCTCCGACGTTTTGGAGCCTGTAGTCCTTCCTTACCTGCCAGCGGCCACGTTTCAACAGGACAATGCGCGCCCACACGTGGCACGCATCGTGCAACAATTCTTCACGGCCCACCAGGTGTCACTGCTGCCGTGGCCCGCCTGTTCTCCCGATATGTCGCCCATCGAACACGTGTGGTCGAGTGGCCGCGGCTACGCCTGATGAATTGTGGAAGCAGCCTGGACCGACATACCCCAAGCCCACATCCAAAGCCTCTTTCGTTCGATGCCGCGGCGTGTAGCTGCCGTTATTGCCAGCCATGGGGGCCACACGAACTATTGATATCTGCGTGTTCCGCAAGTTGCACGGGCCTGTATAAGCTCAATCGTTTCATCTTTGTATCTGTTGTTATGTGTCCAGTAAATCTGGCTTTGCTATCTTGTGTCCTTCTTGGTGTTGCATTTTGGTTGGCCAGCAGTGTATAACAAAGTAATTATGTTACTTAAGTCTGGCTATGATCTCCCTCAAAGTAGTCTCCTTGGGCAGCGATACACCGCTGCCAGCGTTTTTGCCACTGTTGGAACGCTCCCTGGAAGTACTGTTCACGAATCGTGTCAAGCACCGTCTGCGATTCGCACTGAACGGTTTCAAAACGGTACACGGTTTCAAAACGGCGACCCTTGAGCTTCAGCTTCTTCGGGAACAGAAAGAAGTCGCAGGGGCCAAATTCGGCGAGTGAAGAAGGGTAGTCATGCTGTTGCGGCTGCAAAACTAGCATGTTGCTAACGCTCTGCAAGCTGCTGCATTGTCGTGATGGAGCAGGAAATCGCCCCTGCGCCACATTTCAGGTCATTTGCGGTGAATGTCCTCCCTAAGACGCTGCAGAACATCGCAGTAAAAAAGGGTGACGACAGTCTGGCACTGTGGGATGAATACATGGTGTATAACCCCACGAATGTTGAAGAACACTATGAGCATGCTTTTGGTTGCGCTCCGGACCTGTCAGGCCTTGTTCGTTCGTGGAGATGCCGGGCTCTTCCACTGAGACGACTGTTGTTTTGGTCTCCGGCTCGAAAACATAGACCCAAGTCTAATCCCCAGTGACGGCCCGCGACAGGAACGTTGGATCATTCACCACCTGCTGACGAAGATTTTGACAGAGTTCGACACGGAGTGTCTTCTGTTCGGGGTTCAGAATCTTTGGCACAAACTTTGTAGCAATGCGGTGCATGTTTAAAACCGACATCAGAATTTCTTACACTGTTCCGTATGACACATTGACGATGGTAGCAATGTCTTGAATGGTTTTCTGACGATCCTCATGCACCAGTTCCCTAATTTTGTCCACATTTTCGGGGAGTTTGCTCGTGGACAGTCGCCCTGACATCTCATCGTCTTCCAGTGCTGTTCTGCCGCTCTTGAAGTGTGAGTGTCACTCAAAACACCTCACACGACTCATTGCTTCATTGCCATAAGTCTTCATACGTCTCCGTTCCCGATTTGCCGAGTTTAACACAGAATTTGATGTTCGCTCGCTGCTGTAGTTTGCAGTCCATACCGAAATCGCAGCTGTGTTCTGCACATGGTCACCAAATATCGTGTAGCAGAGCTCCCGATGTTCACAGAACAACGCCTTTTGGCACAATGACTCATGAAGGTCCCTGCCCTCGACCACTGCTCGCACATCCACGTACTGTCATCTGTTGGTGCGCTACATGCCTAGTCTCGGAGCTTTTTGATTGCACTACGTATTTAGTCTAATTGTTTTTGTTTATAGCTGAATATTTGGAGAAATTAATTATAAAAAAACTTATAAGAAAATGATGGGAAAATGTTATAATAATAAAAAATAACATCCATGTGAACTTCAATCTGAAATTTTTATTATCTTCAATAAAGCATTTAACAGTCCTCACTGATGGGGCAATTTTTCAAGCACTGACACAACTTGGGCTACTTCCACAATAAAAATCTAATTCCACAGAGTAGAGATATTTGCACTGCAATATATCATCATATTTTGGAACCTGGCATTCAGCTTTATTTCAGTCTTCTGGATGCTGACCTTCCATGAATACGGTTAAGCCTCAGTGTAGCTAATGTGACGTTAGTGCTTCCAATACAATAAAATATTTGCTACCTAATTTTAAACAATACCAAATTATTAGAAATTGTTCTCATAAAGAAGTTCTTTTTTCTCCTGGCGGTGGGTGGTTTCCACTCTGTGAAAAAAATAAAATAAAAAATGAGGCACCCCAAACACATCCAAATGGTTAGTTAGCTTTGTATTTTTTTTTACTACTACGTACTAATCTAAAGGGGCTGAAACCAAATGGCAGGCGAATGGTTTATACCATATGTTTTCAGGTAACACTGTAATGATTCCTTGATAATTGTTTCTGATTATAATCAGAAAAACATTTGTAGTAAGGCGAGGGCATTTTTACCATTTGTAATCTTTTGGGGGATATTTTATCCAGCACAGCATTACCTTACTAGCATCCTCAATATTTTACACCACCCCATGGTGAAATCCGTTGTGCATTACTGAATTAAAGCATATTATAATTTTTTTACATTTTAAATACCTTTCATGTGTAGATCTCTTGGAATTTGCATTTGCGATATACGAGAATAAGAAAATTTTTATGCTCTATTTAAATTTTTCATATGCATTAATATATACTTAAATAACAATTTTTTTTGTGATTATATGTATATAACCAGTCAACAAGTTTAAGCTCCCCACCCCAGAAAAAACTCTCTGAATGTAATGCTGGTCATAAGCACCCATATAGAGGGGCAAGAAGGGGCACTTGCCCTCACCTGGAAATTTGACCATGCCCTTTCTGTTCTTAGAAGGTACTATAGAAACTTTTGTGATAACACTAATTTCCGTTGTTAATTTTTCTGTTGAAATTCTGGATGCATGAGTACACAGTAAAAATAGGAAAAAACATTGGGGATTTTCAGTAGAAAAAGGGGAAATTTACAGTATAAAGAAATGAAATTTTCCATTGCATATTAGAGTATAGAATACATAAGTACAGTGTGGAAAAGCATGAAAGGTGAAGAAATGAGAAATATATCCTCTCCAGCAACCATTCCTGTTGTACAAAGATATTTCAAGATTTTTCAAGAACTTTGTACTATGGGCACCTTTCTTCTTGATGACCCAGAGCACATTTAAGACAGGGGACCGGGGGCTGGACAGTATTTTGGGGCGTCAGTATTTGGGGCACATTTAGGATTTTGCTACAGGTGGATGAATAAAAAACCCAAGAGAACACATTCCCAAAATATGATAAGGAAGCCGTAAAAATATCCCACCAATATTGAAGTGTGTATCACAATAATAGCAAGAAAATGTAAAAATGCATGTTTAAAAAATGGATACCAGTTCAGTTCTGCTTTCATCCCCCCTCCTCTCAGGATTCAGCTTGTTAAAATTATATCAAAGTACTGGGCAAAATAACATGACCCAAATATCATGATTCAAGCGAATTCTTCAATATGAAAATTTCCCCCAATTGCAGATGTGTACAAAACAACTGTAATGCTTTCGAAAAGATTTGAGGATGAACTTGGGTCGACTATACTTTTTGCGAAGTCCCCCTAAAAAAAGTGGAAAGAAATAGAAATTAATATTTTTCACAAGGCAGTTTCTTATAGTTTTTGCTGTGCTATCTGTAAAAAACAACAGAAAAACTGTAGAACTGTCAATTCTTCAAGCATCCTCCATAATTCTGGGGCCCCTTAAAAATGTGTGGCCCGAGGCAGCAGCCCCCTAGCCCTCCCCTCTTAAATGAGCTCTGTGATGACCGATTGATTTTCGCTGGGATTCCGTGGCGCATGGGGCATAAATGGCTAAAAGACACAAGGCTGAAAAAGAATGAATAAATTTCCATATTGTACCATCAAGCTGTCCAATTTCATTTATCTCTTGTATGTAGATTTTGGTCTTCTGATTTCTAATGAAATTTATGTGTTGAGAGTGTGGTAAAAGTGGTTAGATAACAAGAGCGGCAGTAGAAAATTGCATGTGGTATTTTTATATGTTATTCATAGTCACAATTTCTGTTTGTCCCCTTCTGAAAACTAAGCTATGGGCACCCATGCCCACTGCGATATTTCCCCAGAAACTGGTACCTCTAACTTGCCTTTCAATTAAAGAAATGTTCCATTAATTTATGCAGAAATCTTTTTTTTTTACTAAGCCATGTACTTGGATGAGCATGCAAATACATAATAAAACACTCTTATTTTGATTTTTTTTTTTTTTAGTTTTGATGTGAATTCATCCTCTTTGGTGTTCTGATGCATAGGACACTTTGCTACAAGTCATCTTGGCTTTTTACTATAAAATTTTACTGTGTACATTGTCATAACCATGCGATTAATTTATTATAGAAAATCATACCCAAATTTTCTGCCACTGTTTGGCTGCATTAATTCAGTTGATTTCTTTTCTAAATATTAATTATACACAAAATATTATTAAATAATATTATCAGAAAATACTCCGAATTTTAATTACAAGTTACGGCTAAATAACATAAAGCTCAATTTCATTAATTAATTGCAAAGGTGTGAGAAGATAAATTCCTTACAAAACAAAACAAATAGACCACACCTACTCATGCCCCTCTTCATATCCTGCAAACTCCTTTACAAAAATCTCGATAGTCATCCAAACATCCCATGCCTGCTTTGTAGTTATTTACGTGAAAATGGACTCAGGTGTTTTCTAAAAATTCCTGTTTTATTTTTAACTCTTCAATGCAATCAGTATTGTTAAAAATTTGAAGCCCAATTTATTCAACTCATTTTTAGATTCACCGAATTAATCCAGCACATCATGAAATATTCCGCAATTTCACCAAAATTCTTGAAACAAAAAAAAAGGAAAAATAAATGCATGCATTTTATTATTTCAAAAGAAAACATTCGCGCTTTTGAAGCAAATGCGGAACCGGAAAGACGTCATACCGCTAGCCCTTGCTTCCAATGGAAAAACGGAGAACCTTCGAGAACATTAAAGGAGATATTTAACTACGTAGTACGCACGCGCGAGCCGGTATTCTTCCATCTGCCTTCGATCTAGTCGGCTGTTGTGCGCTGGAGATTCGGAATTTGTAATGCCGGAGCTTGGTATTGTTACAATGGAGGATTGCGAAGTGGAAACGTTTGCCTTTCAGGCAGAAATTGCTCAGTTGATGAGTTTGATCATCAACACCTTCTACTCGAATAAAGAGATATTTCTCAGGGAACTGATTTCTAATTCGTCTGACGCTTTGGATAAAATCCGGTATGAATCTCTTACCGATCCTTCCCGGCTAGAAGCAGCCAGAGATTTGTTTATAAAGCTTATACCAAATAAGGATGATCGTACCCTAACAGTCATAGACACAGGTATCGGCATGACTAAAGCAGATCTGGTCAACAATCTTGGAACCATAGCGAAATCTGGAACCAAAGCCTTCATGGAAGCCTTGCAAGCCGGTGCCGACATTTCCATGATTGGGCAGTTCGGTGTTGGTTTCTACTCTGCGTATCTTGTTGCAGACAAAGTCACAGTTACTTCAAAGCATAATGATGACGAGCAGTATATTTGGGAATCATCTGCTGGAGGATCTTTTACGGTTCGACCTGATCAAGGTAAGAATTTGTTTTCTGTGTGCGTAATTTCTTCTATGTTGCCTTGTTAATTTATGCAATATGGCGACTAACGAGAACGCATCGTATGTGGCTCAAAAAACCAAATGGAATATAGAAACTTAATTTGTGTGTATAAGGGTATAATTATTTTGTTGTGAAAGGTCATAAGAAAATTATGGCGTAACTAGTAATGTGTGTGAAAGCTATGAATGCTGCACTGCGGCTTCTGTGTAAATCGAACTTTTTTCGCATTGGTGCAAGGCAGACGAGGTTTTGATTTTTGAATGCCTCCATAACTAAGAAAAATTTTTGGATGCACGCATGCGCAATGCCGAAAAAGCCGGTTCCAGCTTAATAGAAACGTAATTTGTGTGTATAAGAGTGTACTTCTTCTGTTGTGGAAAGAAGAAAAATATGGCGTAACTAGTAATGTTTGTGAAAGCTATGAATGCGTCTTGTGTGTAAATCGAACTTTTTTCGCACAGGCAGACGACATACTGTTTAACAAAATTTTTGGTTGCACGCATGCGCAATGCCGAAAAAGGCAGTACCAGCTTAAAGAATTTTTGTATGTGCAGGTTATTGTATTTTGAGTATTGCTAGAGTAAAAGTGAGTTGCAGAATGTTTTGCTGACTTATCTAAGCATGTGTGAAATTCGAACCAGTATACATAAATGTCTGTGCTTAGGAACAGGGTGATCAGATGACTTTAGAATTGGAGGACAGTTTTTGTTAAAGGTCCTTTCCAGAAAAAACAAACTTGTGCAAAAGTATATATGACTACACAATAAGGTATTTTACAGTTTGAGAGTTTATACCTGTAAAACGTTTTTTTTTTTTTTTTTTTTTTAGTCTGCTGGATGAATTTACTTTTCACTGGATGAGGTGTTTTCTTCAGTAAATTGGGTTTCCTTAATAAATATTTGTGAAATTCAGAGCATGACATGTCTTTCAAATTGTATTTAACTAGCAGTATATCCCTATGAAAATACAACACACGTAAAAATTGGAAAGGGAGTGAGACAAGGTGACACCATATCTCCGAAGCTCTTTAATGCCACATTGGAGGGTGTTTTTCAGTCGCTGAGCTGGGAAAACAAGGGGATAAAGATTAATGGAGATTATCTAACCCACCTACGTTTTGCTGATGACGTAGTCATTTTTGCAACTACCCCATCAGAGCTGCAGAGTATGATCCAGGAACTTGCTGACAAGAGTAAAGAAGTGGGATTAAAAATGAACTTTCAGAAGACAAAAGTGATGTTCAATGCTTTTACAAGAAATGAAGATTTATCGATTGATGGAGAAAAGCTGGAGATAACAGACACGTACGTTTATCTTGGACAGCAGATATCAAGTGAGGGTCACATTGATGAAGAAATTAATCGGCGTACAAAACTTGCCTGGAGAGCTTTTGGAAGAAACAGCATAATTTTCAAGAGCAATATGCCATTATGTCTTAAAAGAAAAGTGTTTGATCAATGCATCCTTCCAGTGCTTACGTATGGTGCAGAGACGTGGACCTTAACTAAAAGAGACATACAAAGGCTGCAGACAACTCAAAGAAGCATGGAGAGGTGCATGCTTGGTATAACTAGGAGAGATAAGAAGAGGAACTCGTGGATCCGAAAAATGACGAGAGTGGAAGACATCATGATCAGAGTTAAATCCCTGAAATGGCAATGGGCTGGACATACTGCCAGAAGGACAGACCATAGATGGACAGCCAAAATTTTAGATTGGATTCCAAGGGACAGGAAAAGACCCAGAAAAAGACCACATGGGAGATGGGTGGATGAAATTCGTAAATATGCGGGAGTGACATGGAGGAGACTGGCACAAGACAGACCGTTGTGGAGGAAACTTGGGGAGACCTTCGTCCAGCAGTGGATTGATAATGGTTGACAATGATGATGATGATGATATCCCTCACTAAGAAACCTGTTCTTTATATCATCCTACTGGAGATCTATTGAAGTCTTTAGACAGTGGTAATGCAGAAAAAATAATTGCAAATCTTCAATAATTCTAAAACAGTCCATTGCCTTAGTGTTTTTTTTTTTAATACTCCACTCATTGTGACTGCAGCAACTGTTAAAAAAATCTTCACTTTGAGTTGGAAGTGTTGCTGTTAGAGGGAGATGCTTGATACCCTAGTAAGTGAAGTCAACTCCTTGGGTAACCTTGATTCGCCAGTGTTATGTTGATTAATAAATACATTAAAAAAATTTTTTTCCTGTTAAAATGCACTCCTTTTGTCACTCTAAAATGACCTAGTGTCATGAACAGAGTACTTTTGCAGAAAAAACGTACTTTTAACATAATTAATTTGAACAGTGCGTGAAATGTCTCGGTATATTTCTGCTTTTTAAAAAATGACTAAATAGTATAGCTGATTTAGCAGAATTTGTTTTGAGCAGCCAACATAGATTAGTGATGTGTGGGTAAAGGTGTGTGTATTAAACAATGCAGTTATGGGATGAACAATTTGAGTGTGTGTAGGTATAATTTATTTTAATAAACTTTCAGTGAATTGAGTTCTATTGGTTACTGCATGCTTTTAAAATGCCACTTGAGTCTGTAACAGGGAATGAAGAATGTTCCAGATTTTATTTGAAAAACAAGTGAAATTTTATAGGTACTTTATAAAGTAGCATTGCCATTTGTACTCTTTGAGTGTTTTCTTAATTTAAAAGACCAGCAAATGTTTTACTATTGAAATTCACTTTTCAAAGTACTTCAAGGAGTATTAAAGTGTAAAATCTTGAAATTTCTGTTCCATTTGTAAGACATTTGAAGGTACTAATCTTGTATTGTAAGCAGAGGCATATGTTTAGTGACAAAACAAAATTTACATGTCTTAAATAGTGGTGGATTCCAGTTTTTGAGGTAGGGGCAAAAATGAAATGCTAAAAAGTTCTTGGCAACATTTGCTGCATTTGAATTCTCTAAAAGAGCCATCGAAAATTTGAAATAACTTGCAGTATGTTATCAGTATTACTTCAGCAGTAAAATAGTGCCATGTATGTCTCAATTTTCGGCTAAACTTCCACGTTCGGCCTGGAGCTAGTTTTCGAAAGCAATGATAGATAGCGCTACAGTACCACTTCAGCTCTCCGCTCATGGTAGCCTCGCAACGTAAGGAAGGCTTGGCGGTGATGGAATCGTCGTGGAAGTAGATGAAGCGAAAGTGAGCAAGAGGAAGTACAACTGCGGTCGTCTCATCGAAGGCACCTGAATTCTTGGTATCTTTGAACGTGATATCATGACGGGCGCATACTCGAGGCGTGGAGAGCAATTGGCTTACCCTAAAACATAAAATTAACACAGGGCAACCACAAAATGTACTTGGCAGCAGGGTACGGAACTGAAAAATGCTGTGTGCTAAATGGCATGCACAGCTAAATATTTAGGAGCCATTCGCAATTTTTCAGGCAGGAGCCAAAATTTTTTGCATACACAATGAAGAGTAAAATTCTGGACGGCAATTTCGCACAGCATAAACTTCACTGCAAGTACCACAGCCACATTTGTCTTTTGTTGACTCTTCAGCTAAGCAGCATCCAGTGCTTAAATTTTCATTTTGTTATCTTTGTTACCCTTCCCATTTCTCTATTGTCACTTTTTTATGCTGTTGGATGACAATTTTATCCATCTTGCTGAAAAACTTTATCTGTGAGGAAGGACCATGAATGCATGATAGCTTTCACTATTTTTGATGTAACTTTGAGGATATTAATACTTTTGAACACAATGCATTAATTCTTACAAACTTTTCAGCTTCGTCACTTTCGTTTTTGGACCCCCTCCTCCCCTTTATCAAGATGAAATGCAAACCTTTTTCGGGGGAATATTTAAGAACACAGGGCATGTGTTTAGAACATCATTGAGAAAAAAAATAAGTTGAGAGAAAACTTTGCTACGACTGATTTCCGTTTTCGAATGTTCCCTCTCCAGTTTCAAGGTGAAATACAAATATTTATGAAATAAAATATTTAACAACAATTCTAGGCAGAGGAAACCTTGCGTTAAAAATAAAATTACGATTAAGAGGAAAATCTTGTGTGTCTAACTTCAGTTTTTGAAAGTTTTAAAAGACAAAATTTCAGTTTTAGAAAGTTTCAGGTAGAAAGCATCCTTCACCAGTACCAATTGCCCCCAAATTTCTGTTCAGTTATGCATCAATCTCAAGAATAACTCAAATTAAGACGGAAACGGAGAAATTCTAGAAGCCGTGGCACTCTCTTGCCTGAAGATTACAGGAAAACTTTTGCGCCGTCAAATTTCCCTTTTTTGGAAATTTTTCCTCCAGTTTCAAACTGAAATTCAAATACTTGTGGAATAAAATGATATATAACAACAATACTGGGCAGAGGCAACATCGCGGGAAAAACGAAATTACGATTACGGAAGAAAAATCTTTATTTCGCTTACTTCCGTTTTTGAAAGTCGAAATACCGTCCTGATGCGTATCTTTACATATTGGTAAAACTCTTCGGAGTGTATTTTACGCATTTCTCGATGCATATTTTTACATGTCGAGAGAAATTCCTGATGCGTATTTTCATGCGTTGGTAAAATTTTGATGCGTAAACACACTTTTCCATGCGTTTCGTGGATTTGCGGAATTCCCCCTTTTTGTCGTCATTTAAGTCATTCTTGAGATCGATGCAGAACTGAAGAAAAGAGGGGTTAGGGTGGGGTCGTTTTCTGTCTGGGAATGATATTTCGTCTTTTAAAACTTTCTAAAAATGAAGTTAAATAGAGTGACTATTTTTCCCGTGATCGTAATTTATTTTTTCTCACTACGTTGTCTGTTCCCAGTATTGTTATTAAATATAATTTTATTGCTTAAATGTTTGTATTTCAGAAGGAAACTGTGGGCAACGATTTCCAAAAATGGAGGTTAAGACGGTGCGAAGATTTCCCTGTAGTCTTCAGGCATGAGATTCTTCCGTAGATTCGAAGAACTTAGCCATTTCTGTTATCATTTTGGGCTTTCTCGAGATCAATGCACAACTCAACGGAAATTTTGGGGGGTAATGTGGGGGAAGGAGGGTTTGTTTTTCATTTGACGACAGGATTCTGTCTTTCGAAACTTCCGAAAACGGAAGTTTGATGCAGCGAAGATTTCTCCTGTAATCTTTTTTTTTTTTTTCTCGCGATGTTCCTTCCGCCCAGTATTGTTCTTAAATATCCTTTTTATTCCACAAATACTGCATTTGAACCTAGAAAGGGAGGAAGAAATTTCCGAAAACGGAAGTTGGTCTGAGCGAAGATTTTTCCTGAAATCGCTTTTGGTTTTTTTCTTCCTGTGATGTTCTCACTATCCTGTGTTGTTTAGTGTTACTCCCCCCCCCCATAAATGTCTGCATTTAAGCTTGATAATGGAGGGGAGATTTTCCAAAAACAGAAGTAGCGGAGTTCGAAAGTTTGCTAGAATTGATTCATGGTATTCCAAAGTATTCATATTCTGAAAGTCGCACCATTTATTTAAAGTGGTGAAAACTTTTTATTTGTGTTCGTGGTCCTCAGGCTTCAGTTCTTTCAGCATGATGAATAAATTGTCATCTGAAGGAATAAAAGGGAAGGAGGAAAAAAAGTGAAGAAATAGGAAGGGAATGATATCAACAGAAAGAAAAACTAAGCAAAGATTGCTGTGCAGCTACAGTCAACTAAAGACAAATATGGCCATGGAACTTACGGAAAAGAAAGGAACACAAGGAAAATTGAGCTGTTCTAGCAAGTACAAAAAAAAAAAAAAATGTTTGAAGCAGTGTCTTTTAAAATCACTTTTTGTTTTGAATTCTGTAATTTTATATTGTCAATACAGTGAACAATTCAATCTTGCTTGAACTGCTTTATATTCACTTTCTTGTCGCACTTCTGATTTTTTTCGCCCAATTAAAAAGGTTTCGCTTTTTGTTCCTTGGTCAGTCTCCTGTATGCAGAATTTGTAAGCAACTAAGTTCTCTTTCATCCAGTGAAATTTTAATTATTTATAGTACTTTTAATTACGAAATTTATTATTAAAAATGTATAAGTTTATTTGCATAAATACATAATTTGTAGATATTAGATTTCAGTTATGTAGCATCAGAATTTAAGCGTACTTTAAAATTGCGAGAAAAATACGATGGTTAATTATTTTTCCGAGCATTCAGCTTCTTAAACAACTACTTCAGTATTCTAAGCTGCATAACGAAATGTGTTGTTTTAATTTGACCTGTAAATTTAACACTGAAAAAAAAAGTGCTATTTGGGGAAGAATTCCAGAGGTTCAGGAATGGGGTACATACAATGTGTGTCCCCTGAGTTCACAGAAAGTTATTGTCTGTAGCTGAAAACAAGAATCTCCCAGGGTACCCTATAGATTTCCTCCCCCACACCACCTTTCTTTTTCGTGCTTCCTACCCATGCAAGAAAACGTTGCCACTCCTTTGGAACTTTCCTTTGCTTCCCCCTATAAGAAGCTTACGCTTGATAGTCGCAGAAAAGGTGAACTGATTTATGATTCAGTCAGGCTGTGTCGCAGAGAGTGTTCTTTGAAATGCTGGTTAACTGCACGAGTAAAATTTTTCTGTTACGCGAGGCTCTTTCTAGCTAACTTTTAACATGAAAATGCTGGTTAACATACCTAGATACGTAGATTTCCTATCTGAGGTTGAGAGACCCGAACCCACAGCGCTCTGCGCCTTTTGTCAGGTGAAAAAGAAGATAAGATATTTGGGAACAGATTTCCCTGATAGAACAGCATGAATGAAAAGTACAGAAATATTAGAGCAAAAGGAGTATACGGTTTCCTGTTAAGTATTGAAGTTGTAAGCTACCCTACATACTTACCTGCAACAAATCAAGCAAAGCATGTCATCTCGCAGTCAACTCCAGGCCGCAGGGAATCGGGGAAAGGGCAGGGAAAAGGGGTGCCTAAAAAAAGAAAAGAACCACACAAGAAAAATCTGACAGATAAACACCCAGTTTTCTCACAAAACCATGTGTTGCAAGGCACCTTAAACCACACAGTTGTCGTTTGCTCAGTTCCCGTGTAGGAGTCGGCTTTTCACCTCGCTTCTCAGAGAATTTTTTTTTTTCCCTCCAGTGGCTGGAGACCATAGTACCTTGTTTCTGGGCCAGTCTCATATATGTGGATTGTAATGTTTCTTTATGCAAAACAAGTTTGTCCCCTAAGAGCCTTTTTTTTTTTTTTTTTTAACAAGATTTCTTCACATGTGTGAAGTAATTTTGCAAAACAGAGTATGGCCCTTAAAAGAGAATACCCTCTGAACACTAGTCCCAATTATTATTATTATTTTTTTTGCTAGGGTAGCTGTGAATTGGGTTCATTTCTGGAACTTTATTCAAGATAGCTTTCGGCCTTTTATAACTGTCAGTTTCATTGACAGTATAGTTAATGGCCTCTCTGACTAAAGGGTTAGGGTGAATCTTAGCTTTTTCATAGTATATTTTAGCTAGGTCATACATCGTGTAATGGATAGAATTAATATTTAGCATGCTTCGGATAGCGTGGTTTGAAGTTCTTTTATCAAGTCCAACCATATAACGTAGGGTTTTATTTTGAAATGCGGTAATCTTATTTTTCTGCTGTTTGTTGCAGTTACACCAGATAGGACAGGCAGGAGTAATAACAGGGCTAATACAGGCTTTCCATATCAAAGTTTTGTTTTTTCTGCTAAGCCTTTTATTTTTTATTATTGGCTGGAGATTTCCTCTGATCTTAAGAGATTTGGACAGAGTTTCTTTAATATGCTTGTTCCAGTTTAGGTTGTGGTCCATAAAAAGTCCTAAATATTTAACATCATTTACCAAAGGTATTTTTTTTTTATACATTTATATTTTAAAGTCTGGATTGTGATTGTATTTAATCCTAGAAAATAGAATTGCTTGAGTTTTTTCAGTATTGATTTTGATTTTCCAATCTAAGAAATACTTCTCAAGTTGTTCAACATAATGTTGCAACATGAAAGTTGCTTGATTTTTATTTTTGGAAGTATAAGCGGGTGCAGTGTCATCAGCATAGAGAGCTGTAGTCAGATTCCTGTTATTATAGTTGGGAAAGTCTGACGTAAAGATAGAGTACAGCGTTGGCGCGAGTACACTGCCTTGCGGTACACCAGCTTCGATTTTTTTTTTAATGATTTTTTCCCATTGATTTTTACACAGAATGTTCTGTTAGTGAGGTATGATTTGATTCTATGTATAATCCAGGGTGAGAAATCATGTGCTATTAGCTTGTAGATAATTGCCTCATGTGGGCATTTATCGAATGCTTTTGCCACATCCTGAAATATGGCTGCTGTGTGTTCTTTTTATTATTCCTTAAGCACATTTTTCAGTTATTCTAGAGAGTTGATGCACCGTGGAGTGTTTATCTCTAAAACCTCCTTGAATAAATGGAATTACTGGGAATCCCTCACAGAATTGTTGCATTCTAATAAGAATTATTTTTTCAAAGATTTTTCCCATGGTTGGGAGCAACGAAATCGGTCTGTGATTTTCAGGAAATGCCGGGTTTTTACCCGGCTTGGGTAATATTACCTCTGCTGTCTTCCAATCATCGGGGAAATAATTTAATTTAATGGCATAATTGTATATTTTAGTAAGGGTTTGCACATACTCTTCCGGTAATGTTAGGTGTCTTGTTTTTTCTTATCATTTCAGTTTCTGACATTCCGGACCCAAGAGAGGTCGTAGCACCTTTAATTTGAAGTTGCTGCCCGACTTTTGCATTTTTGGTTTCCGGACCCGAGAGAGGTCGTAGCCACTTTTCTTAGAGGTTGCTGTCTATCGGATGTAAGAGAGGCCGTAGCCACTTTACTTAGAGGTTGCTGTCTATTGGACTTAAGAGAGGCCGTAGCATTTACTATTTTTGGCTGCTGTTTCTTATGCCTTGTCCTCCTATTTTTTTAAAGGAGCCTTTCTGTTTATTTTTAATTGGGGATGTTAACACAGGTTTTTTTTTACTAGTAAATTCTTCATAGAGTTGTGCACTTTGGGTGATAACTCTAGAATTTTCTACATCCTCCGCATGTTTAAAATAAGTATCCAGGGCCTTTTTCATTTTAATGGCTACATCAGTGTCAGGGATATCATTTATTTTAAACTGTTTTTCTAGTGAGTTTGCAAAAATTTCTGCTTTTTCTTCGTCAGTTCTAACTACCGTCCCATCTTCTTTTTGAAGGGGTGGGAGTAATTTGACATTTTTATTTTGCAAGCTCGACGTAAGATTCCATAGTCATTTTATTTTTTTTATCCGAATTTTCAGAGTAGTCAATATGAGCTTCCTCTAATACTTGACCTCATGATGACATTGTTCCATAATTTTTTTAATGGCAAGGTTAAAGAGTTCAATAGCTCTGTGAATTTCTTCTTTGCTATTACAGTCTCTTATTACCGGGGGTGGCACTAATTTAATTTTCTCTTCAAATTGTTTTAAGTTAGTGACCATTTTGGGTGCTACCATCAGTTTTATCAGTATAAAGCTGGAGGTGAACTGGATTGTGGTCCGAGGAGAGTGCTGCCGCAGTGGTTGCTAGTACCTCTGAGTGCCGTTCTTGTGGGTTCAGATGGAGATGCATGTACTTGGAGTGCCACTTTTCCAAAATAAGAAATCAATGCTGCCAACGATTTGTACTAGTTTTGTACACCCAAAAGAAAAGAAAATTTTGTACACCACCGGAAGTGGTACTTTTCGGCTCTTTAAAAGTGGCACTCCAAGTACATGCTGGAGTGCCACTTTTTCAAAATCGAAAATAAATACTGCCAAAGTTTTGTACTAGTTTTGTACACCCAAAAGAAAACTTTGTACACCATCGGAAGTAGTACTTTTTGGCTATCTAAAAGCGGCACTCCAAGTACATGCTGAATGCCACTTTCTCAAAATCGAAAATAACTACTGCCAAAGTTTTGTACTAGTTTTGTACACCCAAAAGAAAATTTTGTACACCACCGGAAATGGTACTTTTTGACTCTCCTTTGTGGCCATCGAGCATGTACTTGGAGTGCCATTTTTCTGAAAACGAAAATAAACACTGCCAAAGTGTAGTCCTAGTTTTGTACAGTTTTGTACACTCAAAAGAAAATTGTGTACACCACCGGAAGTAGTACTTTTTGATTTTTCTTTGTGGCCCTTAAGCTTGTACTTGGAGAGCCAATTTTCCAAATTTGAAAAAAAAAAAACGCTGTCAGAGTGTTGTCCTAGTTTTGTACACCCAAAAGAAAATTTTGTACACCACCGGAAGTTGTACTTTTTGACTCTCCTTTGGGCACATTCCGACAGTCACCTCTCATCTTCCACTTGCCAATCACATAGGCCACTGTTGATTTTGGGTACTTCAACTTGCTGGATATGTCACGTATGGATCGGCCATTTCTGTAATACCCGACGATTACACCTTTCTCAAAATCGGAGAGCTCCGAACTGCGTGGCATCTTGCATGCGGCTGGTTGCGTTGTTGTTTCCCCACACAATATTTAACGGCGGCGGCCGTGACGTGTATCAGGACCGCAGATATCGTCGATTGCAGGGGTATCCAATTACTTGTTAGTAGATAGTGTACGTTTCAGAACTAAAACACCAAAGAGTGTGCTCAGATATTTTTCCGTTTTTCGAACAGCATTCTTCTGATTACTTGCAGTCAGAGCCAAAAATCTTTGCTGTTACCAGTTCACATATTTACAAAATATTGTACTAATCCTTTTAGCCCACAGGAAGGCTCAGAACCACTAAAATGAATTTTTTGTAAAATCTACAAAGGGACACGAAATGCTACTAAAAATTTCGCAGGAAACTTGAAGCGTGGCCAAAGCGAATAACCAACTTTCAAAGAGTGAAAATAGCCCCAAATAAAATAAATTCAGGAAAAAATAAAAGTTAAATTAGAACGAGCAAACGAAACATAAAAACGACTTACCATGCCTGAGAACTGCAAGGTACTAACCACTACACCTTTGGGGTGCAAGAAACTAATTCAGGGGCATGTCCATTGCAGCGCCATCTAGCGGCCAACTTTAGAACCTTCCCGGGAGGTAACTAGTGAAGTTCCTTGAGCAGACTTTAAAAAGCAGATTTAATGCTCTGAAAAAACCGCTATGAGGTTTCAGTGCAGACCAAAATACTTGAATGCTCTTCCTGGGAGCAGGGAAATTTGTCTCTGCTTCTCAAAGAGTATTAAATAACCTAATTAGCAGCATTCCTCCCAAACCTTTGAAATTTAAGTATAGGTTCCTCAATTGATTGTTGACAACATCATTGCCTAAACCTCTAGAAATTAGCTTTAATTTAAACAATTCATTCAGTCAACAAGGTTTAAATTAAATTAAGCCTTCCATCCTAATTCTATGTTTGAGAACTATTTTTCTTAATGCGATTTTTAAGAAGTTTCTAGGTACTTGGTTTTTGAGAAACTGTTTGATTAAAATGATAACATGTTTTTCTAGTTCAGAGTTTAAGCTACATATTCTAGAAAGCCTTAGTACTGGTGATATAAATACATTTTCAATTACTTTATTGGAAATATTGCTCCACCACATACCATATTTGACAACTTTAAATTTAAACTGATTTCTCTTATCATAAAGGCTTATGATTGGGTTACCTGCATTGAGATTTATAGCTAAATCCAAAAAATCAAGGACTTGGTTATTATCATTGGTTTTATTAAGTTTAATGCTTATAGGATAAATAGCTGCAAAGTCTTTTTTGACATTTCCTGAATTATTAAAGCAAAGTAGGTCATCAATGTACCTGTAGGTATGAGAGTAACTTTCCTGATTGGAGAAATTTAACTTCATGAATTAAAATTCTTTGAAGAACAAGAACAGGTTGCATACGCTCGTTGAATGTGAACACCCCATAGGTATTCCATTAACCTGTTTGAAAAACTTTTTATTGTAGAGGATAAAGTTATTTTTAATACAGCAATTTAAAAGCGTATGCCAAGAACTTTCCAAAATGATGTTGGAGATTTGAAATTTATTGAAGAGTAACTTGAGGGTACTGATGTCTTCTAGCGAAAGGCAGGTAGGTATACAGGTTTTTAAAGTCATAGCAATTAGTCTCTGCTGGCGTGTTATCAAGAATTTCTGAAATGACCTCGGCATTGCTTTTAATAATCCAGAAGTTCTTACATGTTAGGTTTACTTTAATTGAATTTAATTTTATTATTTTTTTGTAATTTTAAATATTTATACTTTTTTTTGTATTTTTTAACCATTATAAAACTTTTTGTTTTTATTTTTTGTCATTTTTAACTTTTTTGAATTAAAAAAAAGGGGGTTGTGAGAGCCTATTGGGTTCCTGAAAGGGAGAATGTAACCCCATCCGCACCTAAACTTCTATATGTTATAGCTTTCATTTAGGTGATTCATTCGGTTAGAAGATTAAAACCAGCCTTACTCACAATTTGCCAATTGAGGCTTTCACTGAATGAAATGTAAAGTACTTGATGATTTTCTAGCAAATTTAACTAACTTAAATATTTCACAAGACAATAGCTTGTTCTTTAATAAGGAATTAAAACAGTCACTTTTTAATTTACAAGATAACATTTTTACAACAGCTGATAAAGCAAGTAATAATTTTGCAATAATCTGTAAGAAATTTTATTATGACCTTATTTAATAGTGACCTTCATAATAAAATCACCTGGTACCACCTGTCTCCGGTAAGGAGCTTACTAATAAGTTTAAAGCATTTCATAAAGCTTAAATTGGACAGGAGTTACGAACCTGAATTTCCTTATGTTTTTGCCACTGCACAATTTCATAAGGAACTGGTGAAATTTAGGTTCATAGCTAGTGGAACCAAAAGTCACAAGAAAGCAATAGATAATTTTTTTGAATCGGTTTTGAAGCAGGTTCTAAGTCGAGTTAAGTCTTCTACTAATTTTAGTAGTTGAGAATTTTGGATTATTAATAGCAATGCAGAAGTTATCTCTGATATCCTTTCTCTCAAGCCTTCAAATGTTGATAGCTATGATTTTGAAAATTTATATACCAGCCTCCCTTTAGATAATTATTATTCAAACTCTTTGGGTTGGACAATTTTGTTTTTTTACTGCTCAATATTTCTGTACATTTCGTCTTTCGTTTATTTGTTTTGTCATTGATTTCGTTCAAATTGATTCATCATTGCAATCCAGTGACCTAGGAGACACACAGGCGGTTTTTGTATATTACAAACCGGTTTCCTGTTTCGAAAGGTCACCCTTAGGCTGGTTTTCCCCTGAGGAGAACAGTCTAATTTAACAGGTAATGCTCTCTTTTTACGGGTAGTTCCTGGAGAGTTAATTTTTTTTAATGTTTTCCATATATCATATTTTACTTTTGTACTTCCCTTTATACTACGGTTTTAACTTCATTTCTTCCATGTGTGTCAATGTATATAAGTGACTGTCTAATGCATATATTATATATATATATATACATGCATGCATGCATGCATACATACATACATACATGGTGTGCCATATAAAAGAGGCCCGAGTATAATGAACAACAGTCAGGCAATGTTACTATACATGGTAAAGAAAAGAGTTGAAATCCACAGAAAACAGGAGTAATTTACCTACGTTTAAGACAATTGCTAAAAGTGCTGTCCTCAGACATTGACACAGCTGCGACGGAACATGTAGTTCGTAACGCACCACAACTCATCAGCAGTAATCTGGGCTATGGCATCCGTAAAGTTCACTTTTAATTCATCAATGGTGTGTGGATTAGTTGCGTGCACTTTCCCTTTCAATGCTCCCCACAGACAAGTCGCAGGTGGAGAGATCGGGTGATCTGGGTGGCCATAGTCCCTTCGATACAGTTTTGTTCTCCCAAAACACTTCATGCACCGCAGGTAGACTGTTCCGCGCAGTATGAAGAATGACTCTGTGAATATTAAGGATGACTTGGCAGATATTCCTGTTGTAAACTATAATCGGCGAATCTACTTCCGAGGGCTTTGTAACATCATTGTGCACACATCCTTGATATTGTCTTCAGTACGAATTGTCTTGGGTTTGTTTCATTTCCTGTTGCACACCGTGCCAGTTTCATGAAATTTCTGTACCACTGATTTCGCCGGTGCTGCACAATGTAGAAATTTTCCTGTAAAGAATTAATTTAAAACCTTGTTATTTATGAAATACTGTTCCACAATAAAAATCTGCTATTCCATACTTAAAACCATTTCTGTTGCCTTTGTTATTTACACTTTTGACTACACTGCTCTGGCTGTGACTAACACTCCAGAGAATTCCTTTGCAGCTGTACACTCAGAAACCTGTTAGAAGTGGAACAAAGCGGTTTTAACTGGAAACCCGCCTAACGTCTGGCCATGGGGCCCCTTTTATATGGTGCACCCTGTATGTATATATATATATATTTAGCTCTGCATATACAATCCATTGCTTTTTGTTTGGCTCAAGTTGCTATTAAATGTGAGCTTGCATGAGCTTCAGGGTTTGTTTCTTGGTGAATTTACGCTTTTTTTTTTTTTAGGTGAACCTCTTGGAAGAGGAACAAAGATAGTTCTGTATTTGAAGGAAGATCAGACTGAGTACTTGGAAGAACGAAGGATAAAGGATGTTGTGAAGAAACACAGTCAGTTCATTGGTTATCCAATCAAGCTCCTTGTACAGAAAGAACGTGAAAAGGAAGTATCTGATGATGAGGCAGAAGAGGAGAAAGAGGAAAAGAAAGATGAAGATAATGAGAAGCCAAAGATTGAAGATGTAGGTGAGGATGAAGAGGAAGACAAGAGTAAGGACAAGAAGAAAAAGAAAATCAAAGAGAAGTATACTGAGGATGAAGAATTGAATAAGACAAAGCCAATCTGGATGAGGAATCCTGATGATATCAGTCAAGAAGAATATGGAGAGTTTTACAAGAGCTTGACCAATGACTGGGAAGATCACTTGGCAGTTAAGCATTTTTCTGTTGAAGGCCAGTTAGAGTTCAGAGCTCTCCTTTTTGTCCCTAAGAGAGCTCCCTTTGACCTCTTTGAAAACAGGAAGCAAAAGAACAATATTAAGTTGTATGTCCGTCGTGTATTTATAATGGACAATTGTGAAGATCTGATACCGGAGTACCTTAATTTTGTCAGAGGTGTAGTTGATTCTGAGGACTTGCCCCTGAATATTTCCAGAGAAATGTTGCAGCAGAACAAAATACTTAAGGTGATTAGAAAGAATCTTGTTAAGAAGTGTTTGGAGCTCTTTGATGAAGTTGGTGAGGATAAAGAAATGTACAAAAAGTTCTATGAGCAGTTCAGCAAAAATGTAAAGCTTGGCATTCATGAGGACTCTCAGAACAGAAAGAAACTGGCAGAATTCTTGAGGTACTACACCTCGTCATCAGGTGATGAATATTGTTCCTTAAAGGACTATGTATCACGCATGAAGGAAAATCAGAAACACATCTACTTCATAACTGGTGAATCCAAGGAACAAGTTGCTAACTCTGCATTTGTTGAGAGGGTTAAAAAGAGGGGATATGAGGTAATTTACATGACTGAGCCAATTGATGAGTACTGTGTTCAACAGCTGAAAGAATATGAGGGGAAGCAATTAGTCTCTGTCACCAAGGAAGGCCTTGAGCTTCCTGAAGATGAGAATGAGAAAAAGAAACATGAGGAAGACAAGGCAAAGTTTGAAGGACTGTGTAAGATCATGAAAGACATCCTTGACAAAAAAATTGAAAAGGTAAGTTCTTTGCTGTCAGACTAGCATAGTTTTTTTTAGAAAAGCTCTTATTTAATATACTAGTGTAAATCCTGAATGTCGGAGTGCCCTTTGTAATAGAATACTGCCTTAGGATTGTTTACAAAATTTATGAAGAAATGTAAGGAATCTTACAAAATATAAGGAGTCTGTTGAGCATTTGTAAGCAATCACTAGTGTGAGGGAATTACTATCTTGAAACCATATTCCTGCAACAAGTTTTTGACAGCTACTCAAAGATTTGCTGTTCATGATGCTCCAACAGATGTGTTTAGGAATTCTGTATACCCTGTAGAATTCATGGATATTTGTTAATATATATATATACTATATTAGTGTTTGTATAGGTATAAAATTACTTATCCTAAATGTTATTTTTTTTTATGTATGAAATAGGCTGTCAAAAAATACTAGATTTCCCCAAATATTATTTTCTGGGGCAAACCTTGCATACCCAGGAAAGTTTTTCTTAGATGGAAAGCCTTGTGAAACGGTACCTAATTTCAGGATTTCTTATTTTTTGTTTTTCAAGGGACAAGGTTTTTACAGTATGAATTGCAACTTTGTTTATGTTTCGAGTGTTTCATAAGAAAATCGCTAAGTAAGACAAAATCAGCATCCAGTCATCATTTAAAGGGCCTTTTTAAGTAAAGAATGTGACTGATTTCTGAACATTTTCTTAGTGTTGCAAAATCCTCATTTTATGCTTAACAAAACCTTTTTTGAATCATTCCAATATCTATATTGGTTCAGGAGATATCAGAAATATTGGAAAGGCTTCAATATGCTAAAAATTGTGATGGCTGCCATCTTTGAAGCAACTTATAGATGAGGGGGGTGGGGGATAAAAATTGTGTGCTCATTTATTTGTGTGGTCAAATAATGGCCAAAACTAATTCAAAGTTTAAAATTTTTTCAGAACTATGCAGCTATACTTTTTCAAAATTAGGTCATTCTGTATGGAATGACCTCTTAGTCCTTAATTTTTGACCAAAATTCATCAAGTACTCAATTAAGCACTAATTTTTCATAACTGGAGGCATGAAATCCAGAAATTATGTAGTGCCTAGAACTTTTGCTTCTGATTAGCTAATGATGATGTCAACTCAAAAGTGTGTAGAAAACACCAGGACAGTATGAGATAAGTAATTTGTTGAAGAAAACTGAAGGACCATGATGAAGTAAATAACATATATCCAGCAGGTTCTGGATATTGTTTGTTTCCAGTAACACCACCATCTCCTGAAATTGAAGACTTGCTTTTCTATTACTCCTTTTTGTATGTGTGCAAATCAATTATTCAGTTGTACCAAGAGAAAATTAAGTGCAAAATTGAAATCTTAAACTCATAAATTTGACTGTGGTTTTGCAGTTTAAACTGAGACAATTTTAAGTGCAAAATTCAAATCTTGAACTCCTAACTTAAACCACAGTTTCATAATTCACACATTCTTCATTCTATGTGATGATTGTCTCGCATAGGAAAACTGATTTGACTGGCAGAACTCTTTTAAATTGCATAAAGTTCGTACTTGACTACATCCTTTAACTTAAAGTATATAGAAAAATATTGCAAACTCAATCTTCATACTTTAATTTGCATAGTAAATAATTTGTAAAAGTATTTGGGCATATATCTTTGTTGTGTATGTAATTGGTAGTCTTCAAAGGAATTTGACAAAAGGTGCTTAAAAAGTCCTTATTGGGGGGGGGGGGGGGGGATGGGAGCCCTGTACTTGTAAATTGTTTTTGTGTAAGTGTAACATACTTTGCAGTCTTGGAATGTCCAAATCTTTAAGTGCTTAAGTGAGACAACATGACTTTCAATGCCATATATTTTTTCTTTGGGATATTTGGGGGAAGGCATGTTTAACCTATAAATATGTTGCAACTGTAGGCATTTTAGTGTTGAGGAGTCTCTCTCCCACTACATGAAGACCAGGTGACAACACCTTTCAGGCCAGATGATCTTGTGTATGCTACTAGTTAGTAGTGCTCAGTCTAGCCTTTTAAATGGTCAAAAAAAAAAAATAAAGTCCTCCCAAAAAGTAGTATACTGAACCATGGGAAATGCACGTGCATGAACATTTTAAGTTCAGAAGCATATGTTAACCTTCTCTTGCCCATAGCATTACAATTGCTATTCTAACCTGAGTTGTCTGTTATGTATTAAACAGGAGTAAGGGGAATAGAACAAATGGTTTTGTGAGATAGTGCACACACAAGATAAAAAATGGTGACTGTAATCATGGGTGTACAGAGAGTGTCAAAAGTTTTGCAATATTTGGATCACTTTGTTTTCATACGTACCTTTATGACGAACTGACTAGCATTCAAAGTATCAGTTCTGGTCCTTCAAGGTGAAGAACTCCTTTCACCCCAGCTGCACTCCTCTTGGTTGTTGAAGTGCTGCCCGCAAAGGAAATGGGCCATGCACCGGAACAAGTAAGAATCTGACGGCAAGGTCCGGACTATATGCTGGGTGTGGCATCAGTTCGATGCCCTTAAGTTCTTGGAGTTTTACCCAAGTCGTTCTGACAGTATGAGGCAAAGCATTGTTCTGCTGTAGGAGAGCTCACTTTCTGTTCACCAGTGCCAGGTACTACTCAAACGGCATACATCCGCTCCAGCTGACCAGAGTAAAGGTTGGCGTTGATGGTCCGAATGTCTGGAACCAATTTGTAATGAATTATCCCCTCAAAATTCCACCAGACACCGCATCACCATGTGCTCGATGCACCCACATTTAGCAACAGGTTCAGGAAGCTGGTCTGGGCTTCAACCACTGCCATCATGTGTTAGGATTATGGAAATAGACCCACTTTTCATCATATGTAACAGTTCTCTTGATGAAACTTGCATTGTGCTGGTTTTCTAGGAGTTTCATGCACACTTCTACTTGACTGTTTGCTTCAGCTGGTGTCAGTATGTGAGGGACAATGTGGCTGCTCCTGTAGACCTTGCCAATTGCCAAGGTCCTGAAAGTGATGAACCACGGTGGTCTGCAATATGCCCAGCTCGCCTGATAATCTGAGTGCTGGTTGTTGGATTTGTCTCTACGGCCTGGTGCACGGCCTCCAAATCCAGTTTACAGCCTACCTGACTTTGGCTGATCGTCAAGGTTTCTGTCACATGAATGACATTTTTTTAACTATCTGGTTGCGGTGCTGTGGTCCACGGAACCTTCTTTTTCATGATTAATGTTTCATGCTGCTTTGAGCAGTGTTATGGCAGAGTTCAACGTGTAAAGCAGAAAGAAGTTCTGTAATTAGCCGGTTGTGGCTGTTGATCTTAAGATGTCCCAACCACAGACAGAACAATGACATGAAATGCTGTTCACAGCAAAGACTACCACTTTATATTCCTTTTGACTGTGACTGCAGTGCGCAACTTGATCTAATTTAAACATGACCAGAGTTGTATAAAAATAAAATGTATATGCGTACACAACCATTAAAACAGAAAACTTGCTGCAGACCCGCAAATCGCGATAACCATAGAATAAGATAATTTTAAAAAAAAATATAACAATAAATAATTATTAGAACATTAGATTCCAGAGAGGACAAAAGTACATTACGACTGAATGCGTAGAAATGTGTGTAAAATGGACCTTAAGGCCAAAAGTTTAAAATATTGAACTATGAACCTCATAAAAACAAGATACTAATTAAAGAAAGTTTTTATATCTAGAAAAGCAGTTCTGTTAATGAATCTTCAAAAATTATAAATAGCATTTTCAACAACTTTATTCAAAAATAAACTGCTGGCCACCTAAAATGCAACACCAAGAAGGACACAAGATAGCAAAGCTAGATTTACTGGACACATAACAACAGATACAAAGATGAAACGATTGAGCTTACAGGCCCGTGCGACTTGTGGAACACGCAGACTTCAATAGTTCGTGTGGCCCCCTATGGCTGACAATAACTGCCGCTACACTCCGCAGCATCGAACGAAAGAGGCTTTGGATGTGGGCTTGGAGTATGTCTGTCCAGGCTGCTTCCACACGTTGCCACAGTTCATCAGGCGTAGCCGCGTGTGGTGCTTGCCGGGCCACTCGGTTGCCGATCAGCGACCAAACGTGTTCAATGGGCGACATATCGGGAGAACAGGTGGGCCGTAAAGAATTGTTGCACGATGCGGGCGCACGTTGTCCTGTTGAAACGTGGTCGCCGGCAGGTCCTGCAGGTAAGGGAGGACTACAGGCTCCAAAACATTGGAGATGTAGCAGTGGCTGTTGAGTCTAGTGGCAATGCGTACCGAAGGGGTGCGGGTGTCATATCCAATTGCGCCCCAAACCATAACGCCAGGCCCCGGACTGGTATGGCGATGCATAATGCAGACGTCATACAGTCTCTCGCCGCGGGATTCGTCGGAAAAGACGTCTTGCCATTCCGTAGTCCAGGTGTGGCGTTCAACGGCCCACTGCCGCCGCACTCGCCGGCAGTGTAATGTCAATGGTAATCGAAGCAATGGGCACCGTGCGACAAGTCCCTGCTCCTGCAGACAACGTCGAACGAGTACGTGCTGACACAGGTTGCTGCGCAACACACCCTAATTCCTGCGCTAACATTTGTGATGTGGCCGCACAACATGCTGGTCCTCTCGTTCGGTGGTGTGCCGCGGCTGCAGCAATCGCTCACGTCGGTCCGTCCCTCCTGCACCCACCTAATCCATACTCTCCTCACTGTGGCTGGATGTCGTCCCACACGGGCACCGATGTCTCGGTACGATAAACCGCTGGCGCGATAAGCCACTATTTGTCCTCTGTCAAACTCCGAAACATGCTGGAATGACTGCCGTATTCTGCGAGGAGGTATCGGGAAGCTTCCCATGCACAGGTCTGGCAGCACAACACACTTCCACTACTTACACCCCGCCTTCTGTGCACCCTTCTTATAGTTCTTCTCGGTGGCGTGCCGGGCGCACATGATTTGCATATGCCCTGCAATGCTAATCGTTTGCATGACCTCGGGCGATGCAAATCGGATGCTTCTTTCTTGGTGTTGCATTTTGGGTGGCCAGCAGTGTAGTAGACTTATAAAATACAAAAGGAAAAGATTTTCAACAACTTTATTCAAAAATAAACTGCTGGCCACCTAAAATGCAACACCAAGAAGGACACAAGATAGCAAAGCTAGATTTACTGGACACATAACAACAGATACAAAGATGAAACGATTGAGCTTACAGGCCCGTGCGACTTGTGGAACACGCAGACTTCAATAGTTCGTGTGGCCCCCTATGGCTGACAATAACTGCCGCTACACTCCGCAGCATCGAACGAAAGAGGCTTTGGATGTGGGCTTGGAGTATGTCTGTCCAGGCTGCTTCCACACGTTGCCACAGTTCATCAGGCGTAGCCGCGTGTGGTGCTTGCCGGGCCACTCGGTTGCCGATCAGCGACCAAACGTGTTCAATGGGCGACATATCGGGAGAACAGGTGGGCCGTAAAGAATTGTTGCACGATGCGGGCGCACGTTGTCCTGTTGAAACGTGGTCGCCGGCAGGTCCTGCAGGTAAGGGAGGACTACAGGCTCCAAAACATTGGAGATGTAGCAGTGGCTGTTGAGTCTAGTGGCAATGCGTACCGAAGGGGTGCGGGTGTCATATCCAATTGCGCCCCAAACCATAACGCCAGGCCCCGGACTGGTATGGCGATGCATAATGCAGACGTCATACAGTCTCTCGCCGCGGGATTCGTCGGAAAAGACGTCTTGCCATTCCGTAGTCCAGGTGTGGCGTTCAACGGCCCACTGCCGCCGCACTCGCCGGCAGTGTAATGTCAATGGTAATCGGAGCAATGGGCACCGTGCGACAAGTCCCTGCTCCTGCAGACAACGTCGAACGAGTACGTGCTGACACAGGTTGCTGCGCAACACACCCTAATTCCTGCGCTAACATTTGTGATGTGGCCGCACAACATGCTGGTCCTCTCGTTCGGTGGTGTGCCGCGGCTGCAGCAATCGCTCACGTCGGTCCGTCCCTCCTGCACCCACCTAATCCATACTCTCCTCACTGTGGCTGGATGTCGTCCCACACGGGCACCGATGTCTCGGTACGATAAACCGCTGGCGCGATAAGCCACTATTTGTCCTCTGTCAAACTCCGAAACATGCTGGAATGACTGCCGTATTCTGCGAGGAGGTATCGGGAAGCTTCCCATGCACAGGTCTGGCAGCACAACACACTTCCACTACTTACACCCCGCCTTCTGTGCACCCTTCTTATAGTTCTTCTCGGTGGCGTGCCGGGCGCACATGATTTGCATATGCCCTGCAATGCTAATCGTTTGCATGACCTCGGGCGATGCAAATCGGATGCTTCTTTCTTGGTGTTGCATTTTGGGTGGCCAGCAGTGTAGTAGACTTATAAAATACAAAAGGAAAAGATTTTAATTTTATAACTGGCAACTGCAAGAGAAACCTGGCAATAAAATTAAAAATTTTTCTGTGTAAACGGAACTTTTGTTACAGTTCCTATATATTGAGAACAGGCCTTGATATAATCAAGAGGCCAGAAACGTTTGTAAAAACAAAAGAACTCTCTATCGGAAGATGTGAAAAATAGTTGAACATTCTTGCGTTAAGACAGAATTAAATATATTAATCTGAGTGAAGCCTTTAGTAAGTGTTTTAATTGCTGTAAATAACATTTTTATTTTTAATCTACAAGCCAAAACTATCTGCAAAATGTGCTAACAATTTGGAAACTATCTACGTATGTGTGTACGTCTATATTCTGTGACTCTGCATATGACATACCTGCTGCAGCACGTGTTTATGCAAATATTGCTAGACTTTAGACTTGCCCTTAGTACTTGTTGAACTGAGTAGAAGCCATTCACATGAAAGGCAGCTAAAGATTTCTTGTGGTTAGGTAATTAGTGAGCTATGGGGCTTCTAATACTGTTGAAAAACACCACAGGAGAGTTTTGGTGTACTGCACACTTCTAAAATCTGTTTTGATCGTGGGGAGAAACAAATCAGTTTGGCCATGACAGGATTGCTTTGAAGGCTGATCATTTTTAACTTAATTATAACCATTGCTGAGGCGTGTTGCTGTCTTAATTAAGAAAATGTGTATTAATATGTAGAAGAATAACTTCCCCACTATATGTGGGGAAATGCATGTAGATGCATATTTTGTGCTAGATTCACCTTACTCAGTCAGCTTGCTCTCATTTTACTGACCTTCTTATAGAGATATTTGTAACATAACTTAAATGCATGAGAAATTGGTTACAGGTACTTTATAAGTCATACATGAGATTCTTCCGCAAATTCGCGGAATTCCACTATTTTTTTTTATCATTTGGGTTATTCTCAAGATCAATACAAAACTGAAGAGAAATTGGGAGGGGGAGGGTGGTGATTTTGCCTCCGGAGATGGTATTTCATCTTTCGAAATTTTCGAAAACAGAAGTTAAACGGAGTGAAGATTTTCCCCGTGATCTTAATTTCTTTTTCTCGTGATGCTTCTTCTGCCCAGTATTGTTGTTAAATATCATTTTATTCCATAAACATTTGTATTTCATCTTGAAAATGGAGAAAAGTTTTCCAAAAACGGAAGTTAGACGGCATGCAAATTTTCCTGTAATCTTCAGGAATGAGGTTCTTCCATTTGTGTGGTTTTTGAGATCAAAGCATAACTGAACAGATTTGGGGGTGGGGGGGTCGTTTTATGTCTGAGGACAAAATTCCGATTTTCGAAACTTTTGAAAACAGAAGTTAGATGTAGTAAAGATTTCTCCGGTAACTCTAATTTTTTTTTCTTGCAACGTTTCTTTTACGCATTATTGTTGTTAAATATTATTTTATTCCATAGAAATTTGCATTTTAGCTTGAAAATGCAGGAAATTTTTTCGAAAACTGAAGTCGGATGGAGTGACTGAGGATTTTTCCGTAATCGTAATTTTTTTTTCCTGCAGTGTTTTCCCTCTCACCTGTGTTGTTGAATGTCAATAATTTTTTATTTTGAATGCAGGAATGTGTTGCAGTTTAATATTTACATAAATAAATTACAGTGAACTATTCCATCTTGCTCATGCTGCATTATGTTCACACTATTGTCATCGCTTGTTCCGATTTTTCACCCAGTTAGAAAGTTCAGCTTTTTTTCTTCTTTGTCAGTCTCATGTATGATTAGTTAATTTTTTAATCACACACACACACACACATAGGTGTAAATTAGCACTCGCCGGATGGCAATTAAATTTATTTTAGTGGTCGCCAGTTTGTTTGGCCATTTGTGATTTTTAGTGCCAATTTCAAAAATATAATAATTCAGAAGTGAAGGTAAAAGAAAGTGAAACCAGTCCTAACTAGGGATGGCAAAAAACCCCTCTGTTTTTGAACATCAAAGTTTTGCCACCGATAATCGATGTTTAAACCTCTATGTTGCAGAACCCTTTTAGTGCGACGGCGATCGATTCATTGGCCTGTACATGTTGTGCTAAAAGCGCAGTGGGCTGAATGATCGGCTTTAGATTTCGACCCGGGTAGTTCCCGAATCAGACTGCAGATATCGGTGTGAATGATCGTATCATTTTATTAATCATATTGTTTTGAAATGAAATCTCCGCGAATCATACTGTCAAACAGCAATCTTATTGAAAACATCTTGAGAATACCCAGTGTGTGAGAATCATATTGTAAGTTCGTGTTCGCTAGTCTTTCCACGCACCTTCGGCACGTTACGGGAGGAAGGCAAATTTTAGCCAAAACTTTCCTAGTAACAGTTAAGGAGTCAGGGCTGTTCACATGGGATTGTGGGTGAATTATAGAACTGAACATTAAACTATCGGAAATAAATGTTTCGAGCCCCGTTCAAAGTGCAATAACGCTAAACTTGTCCAGTCACAACGGCTCGTTTATTTTTCTTTTGCACAGGATAACGTGTTTTGTTAATAGAATTTCTTCACATTATTAGTCTTTTTCTTTTTTCTCAAACTGACACAATTTCAAAACTCAGCGAATTACGAATCCCCCACATCTTTTTCCAAAATTCGTGTGTTAGCTGAGGACGAACTTTATTGACAGTTTTTTCCTCAGTATTTGCAGACGTGAGTTTTGAAACACCTTAGTATAACAAGGAAATTTTGAAGTGGTTAGTTGTAATGAGAGTGAAAGTTTGCCAAGTGGTAATTATTTTGAATCACTTTAGAATAACAAATCTGTAAGAGTATATTCAAAATTAAGGGAGTTATATTTCCTTATTTTTTTATTTATTTAATTTTTTTTTTTTGCAGGAGAATAGTCTGAAAATTTGTTTTGAATTTGTAATTTCTATTTCCAAAAAATTATTTCACATAAAGCTATTTCTTAAACAAAATTAAGTTATCTAAATGTAATATTTAAATATATGTATAAAGAAAACGGCTTATTATTTCTGTCATGTGCACACACACACACTACATATAGCACTAAAAGGGCTGAAACCTTGATGTTTCAGAAGTAGATACATCGAAAAAACATAGGTTTCATTACTGATGTTTGAAACTGGCAAAGAATACTTTCTGCGTAAAGTAAATGTATTTCTTTTTGTTGCATTGTAAAGAGGAAGGGAATACCATATTTTTATGTCATTAATTGGCTGTTTTGGTCAGTGTGTCATTGACGAAATAGTTCTTTTCTTCTGCTACAGGAACCACGATACGTAAAAAAAACCCAAAAAGACTAGGTTTCCACAGATACCTCTAGCATTTTAACAGATATTATTGGTTACTCGATTTGATTTGGTGAGCAATCGCCATTATATTGAGTGCCCATTCACTACTACTGTACATGGAAAAGTATGAATTCTTCTGCTTAATATCATAAACATCAAAACATCGAGGTTTTCACTGATACATGGTAAATTTCCACCTATACTATAGATGTTTTGGGAATGCAGAAACGCAGAGGAAAAGATTTACAAAATGTTTTCATTTTGCGCATTGGAGTGGCTTTTATGTTTAAATAAAGCCATCCAGGTAAAATAACAGCAGTTACATTAAAGTTCCTATTAATCCCCTGCTGCCCTTTTTTATTATGCTGGAAGCTTCTTTTTAGCCACTAAGATTTGTTAACTTACCAGTCAGTCCCCCCCTAACCTTTTTGGGCTTACTGGCCACTTGCTAAAATTCCAGTTTGCAGCTAATTCCACAAATTCCTTCCCTAATATTGTGTTGTGAAAATTGTAAGATTCAAGATGGATGATAAAGTACAGGGGATACATTTTGGTAGTCCAGGAATAAGAAATATGAACCCACATGAGGTTCAGGTTTATTACACATAAAATTTCAGGAAACTGAAACATGTTTATGATCAAAGTTCTTTTTGTTGAAAAGACTTTCCTTCACAAAAACTCAGTAAGCCCCTGAAAAATTAAGTATTTATGTACTGGCAAGAGACATTAGAAGATATCTTCTGCTACAGCTCAGTTAATAGGGTGAAGGGGGCACAGTGTGAATCACCTAATTCTGCTTCAGGTTTTACAACTATTAACATTAGCATCTGCATGTACCTAGGGCTTCTGTTGTTGGTAAGTGGAAATGCAAATGGCTTCAGCAAAGAAATCTGACCAATTAAAACTTCACAGTACTAAACTGCCAGTTACAAAAATCAAACAGTTATAAAATCTTTGTAATTTTGTGTGGGTTGTGAGTGAAGTAACTAGCACACACTGGCACCAGGGTTAAAAAAAAATCAGAAAATTTCTACATGCTCTGTTAGGGCATGTCCAAAAAAAAAAAAAAAAAAAAAAAAAAAAAAAATAATAATAGATGCTGAAGCCAAAAATTTACATGCCCAACATTTTGCTGATGGAAATTTTGCATTCCTAAAACTCTGGAGCCCAGGAAATTAAATATATTAAATGCCATTATATGCAGTCTTAAATATCAAGACTAGAAAATCAGTTACTTTTAATGAAGTAAATATATCAAAAATAGGAAATCAGTTACTTTCGATATTTCCAATTATTGCAGTCAAAGCTGAAATTTAATCTCACAAAATTTCTTCGTGGTATAATTTAAGTGTCTACTAAATGTGCCTTTGGCAGCTGATTGTCAGTGTTCAGTGCCTGGTGATGGGTCATAATTACAACTGTCCAATGCTTGCTTATCTGCATCAAGTCATTTATTATTTCAGTCAAGAGGAGGGAACAAAAAGGTTTTCACACTATTCATGCAGCTAAAAAGCTTCTTTCACATGCCGAGGTACTGAGAGAAAAGCAAAACGTAATTTCTACCATTAAAAAGATGGTCATTTTATTCAGTTTCATTTTAAGAAGGTATGCATACAAAGTGAAGGGGCACGTGATGCAGTTGTGCTGATGGTTTGGCAAAAATATAGCAGTTACCTTTTCTAATGATGTCAGAGCAAAAACAATCTTGAAATTTTTATAAGATTTATTTGAAAAATGAGTCTACTGTTAGTTACTTTTTGTTTACATTGTGACAGACTGTAAGTGATTGCATAAAAAGTGGCATACAAGCTATTATAACACTTTACATTGTATGGGTTTCACAATTCAAATCGACGGTTTAAAACAAATGGCAACTTTAGATTAACCCCCCCCCCCAACTGGATTTGGCAATTGGGTTGGTAAAAACTTTACGAAAGCCAGAGCAACCACTGTGTGTGTATTCAACGGTAACAAAATAATTGTAGATGCATGTTTGGCAGGAGCTATGGTAAGACAAATTGCTGTTTCTTTAGAAGCAACAATTTGAAAGATGTGTAGCAACTGGAAGACAGCTGATCTTCTAGTATAACCTGAAAACTAGACTAAAGGTGGCCACGTACACAAACGTTTGAATGACACATTTAAGTATCACGCCAGCAAATGGGGGATTTTTGTGCCAGAGATGGCATGGAGTGAAGAGTATTTCAGGCAGGTGTTTGCTTCGCTGCATGCCGCCTCTGGCACAAAACTCAATTTTCTAGCATGACACTCACGTGTCATTCAAATGTGTCTGTGGCCACCTTTAGAGTGACTGATCTACTATGAGGAGGATTTTGCAGGTCTTCCAGTGTGCAGCAACTGACTGCTAAATTCAATAAAAGCCAATAGCATCCCATTTTGACATGAACTATGCATATGGAGGTAAAGAAATGGGGTATTGGAAGTTGTGTACCCATTCAGGAACAACTTGTCTCAGTAAAACACAAGGAAAAAAATATGCTTACAATGGTGCCTAAAACATAGGAAATGCACAGATCACTCAAAGGAAGTGATGTGGTCAGATCAGTTGTGCTCTATATTGTTCTGCTTGAAACGATGGACCTGGCATGCCTTGTGAACACAATCTCGCATCTGGAAGTGGCATGTCATGGAGATATCCTGTTTGTATGGACTGGGTCTGCTGACACCAGTGGAAGGTAAAATGATATCCAGGAAATACTTGAGTGTTGTGTGCAAAGTGAAGCCTGCAATGCTAACATCCTTTTCTTGTGTGTGATGGCATCTTCATAGATGACAATGCAACAAGTATGTCATGCCAGTCATTCAAAAATAGTTTGATATGCACAAGGTGAACTCCAATATTCCTTGGCTTCCAATCTTGTGATCTCGGCTCTATTGAAAATGTGTGGGACATGCTGAAAAGAGCTGTTTAGTGTAGATGTCCTCTTCCATCAACACTGACAAAGTTGATATTTTGCTAGAGGAGAATGTGTATCTTTGGATCAAAGCAAATTCTAGTACCTTATAGAGTAAATGCTGCTGGCTGTTGTTCACAACAAAGGTGTCCCTGCTTGAAGCTAGTTTTTTTTTTTTTTTTAAGCAAGTGTATAAAATACATTGAGCGGTTGTTAAGATATGTCAAATATTTATTAATGTAGTTGTGTATATTATGTACTTGTGTATCAAGTTTTACAAGTATTATAAAAAAAATGTGCCACATGTGGCTTAAAAATATTTAAATCTTTAGTGATATCTGCAAAATAACTGCACTGAGTTATAAGGAGATGTAATTATCTTTGCATGGGAAAAAAATGATCAGTGTTGTGAAGTTAGTTTGTTTGACTTAAGCATAGTGTTAGTGATTATTTCATGTGAGAATTGATCTTGAAAGCACTATAATTTGGATAAGTTCCTGTTTTCAATCTGAATGGCCAGTATTTAAGAGAGGATGGACACTTCTCAAATACCTTTTTATAGTTTCTAAGTATGTGCTTTTGGAATGTACATAATTTCAAGGTGTACAGGTTCTTGTAAAAGATCACAAAAGCAATCAATACCAAATTCAGTGTGAGTTTTTGATATTTCAGGTTTAGTACCAAAGACCATTGCACTAAAAATGCTAGTTATAAGGAAGGTTTGCTTTCAGAGAAGCAGATTGCATTTGTTTGTTGGCCTTACTCTGAACAAATCTTTAAATTTCTTATGCAAAATTTAATAAAGTATATATTAATATTACACTAACACTTAAAATATAGACTAGTTTACATTTCTGGTTTTTAAATGTACAGTGGTTTTAAAAAAAAATGGTTTGTAATTGGGCAAAACTAAGAATTCATGAGTAGTGCATATTGTTTCACTGAATGTCCTTGATATTCATGCTGAAAAAGATTGGTATGTGATAAATTGTTCTAAAAGTTGAACAGGTTTGGCCTTTTGTGTAGAATTATATCCATGCTGTACTCAATTGTTTTCCAGAAGGGCAGTTACAAACTCATAACAATGTATCATTTCAGGTAGTGGTTTCAAACCGGCTTGTTACATCTCCTTGCTGCATTGTTACAAGTCAGTATGGCTGGAGTGCCAACATGGAAAGAATTATGAAGGCTCAAGCTCTGAGGGATTCAAGTACCATGGGATACATGGCTGCAAAGAAGCACCTAGAAATTAATCCTGACCATCCAGTTGTTGAGAACTTAAGGTACAAGGCTGAGGCAGACAGAAATGACAAATCAGTGAAGGATCTTGTGCTGCTTTTGTTTGAAACCTCACTTCTGTGTTCAGGGTTTACATTGGAAGATCCTCATACTCATGCATCACGAATTCACCGAATGATCAAGTTGGGCTTGGGCATTGATGATGATGATACTCCTGTTAGTGATTCCACCATGGATGAAATGCCACCCCTTGAAGGAGCAGAAGAAGATGCATCTCGCATGGAAGAAGTAGATTAAGTTTTCTGTGAATTCAGTTGTGTGTTAAACAGGTTAACTTTTCCAAAGAAATTCCATTGTTCTGTAACTTATTTTGTTCCATGTTTGGCTAAAAACCATTGAATTTTTGTGAATTGTTAAATTTTCTGTGAATTCAGTTGGTTAAGCAGGTTAACTTTCAAAGAAATTCCATTGTTCTGTAACTTTTTCCATGTTTGGCTAAAAACCATTGAATTTTTGTGAATTGTTAAATTTTCTGTGAATTCAGTTGTTAAGCAGGTTAACTTTCAAAGAAATTTCATTGTTCTGTAACTTATTTTGTTCCATGTTTGGCTAAAAACCATTTAATTTTTGTGAATTGTTAAATTTTCTGTGAATCCAGGTTAAGCAGGTTAACTTTCAAAGAAATTCTATTGTTCTGTAACTTGTTCCATGTTTGGCTAAAAACCATTGAATTTTTGTGAATTGTTTAATTTCTTGTGAATTCAGTTGTTAAGCAGGTTAACTTTCAAAGAAGTTCCATTGTTCTTGTAACTTAATGTTCCATGTTTGGCCAAAATCCATTGAACCTTCGTGAATTATTAGTTATTTATTTGATAGCTTTACAAAGTTAGCTATTTGATAGCTTTACAAAGTTTGTTGTACATAAAAGGCAGCTAATAAAATTGCTTGTCTGAAGTTGAAATTTTTTTGTTTTTCCTTTTGTCTTTTAAATACAAAGAATTGTGCTTATATAAGAGGGTTGTACTAAAAGTAATGCCCTTTTGCTAATAACTCCGTGTAATTTTGGAAATACATAGATACATACATTAAAGTTTGTAAATCTAGATTGTCTTGAGTAAATGTTGACTTTTGTTTAGATTGGTCACCACAAAAGATGGATATTTGCCTGAAGCAAAAAGCTTAATGAAAATAGAAGGCTGCAAGGTGATCTTGTGAGGCAGAGAAAGGGTTATGGGGAATGCAAGAGCAGGGCTCTATTTTGACCAGTTGGTAGCAAATTTCTAGCCAGCAAATGCATTTTGCTAGTGATAAAAAGGTGTTCTAGCAGAAGTTGCTAGTGGAAAAAGTTTGAATGTTTTGATGTGAACTGTAAAACACCACTGCATTGCATATGTGGAATATTTTTGACATAAAAAAAATAACTGCATTCTGGAAACGAATATTTCTTGAAATTTACAAACATCAAAAACATTTTGACAATAGTAGAAACATCCGGTGTCTTGACGATGATGGGCAAAACATGTAACAAAAATAACAAATAAAGGTAACTTGATCACGCTAGTTACGTTATATAAAAAAAACTTTTACAAGAAAGTTCGTAAGTTGGGAGCTTTTGACCTTTATCTTAGACCTTAAAATAAGGTCGAAAGCTCCCAACTTACGAACTTTCTTGTAAAAGTTTTTTTCATGTAACATAACTAGCGTGATCAAGTTACCTTTATTTGACATCCAGTGTATTTCCCTTATCTACTTTTGCATGTCATGTCATGTCAGGTCAGGTCTGGTTGGGTTCAGTTTCATGAAGATAATCCAGTGCAGGGTGATTGTAGAGGCAGTTTAAACTTGCAAGCATTGAATGCTTTCATGAGTATCGAGGTTGACCCCAGGCTGCTGTTTTAAAGTGGTATGATGGAAAGACCTGAAACTCAGATCGTAAACCATATGGAAAATAACTTAAGATTTTGAATAGTATTCTTGAATTTTGTGGATGAAGTTTAAAACAACTTTTTTTTTTTAATATTTGCATTCGAATTTAGTTAGAATTAATCTGTCAGGTCATGAAAAGGTGAGTTATATCTAAATATGTGATGTCTTTAGCATTACAATGTGACAGTTACAGGTTCTCTTTAGCATTACAATGTGACAGTTGCAGGGGTGAAATCAAAATTTGTCATGATTGACTAATAAATTACATGTTATAGACATGCAAAGTACATTTAGTTTCTTTTGTATAATAAACTTTTGCTAGTAAAAAAAATAATTCCACTAGCAAGTGTTGCTACGCTAAGAAAGAACAAAATAAAGGCCTGTGCAAGAGTCAAGGTCAGAGGTTTTAGCTAGAGAAACCTCAGTGGCTGACAAACAAGTGTGTAAGGCCTTCAACTTGCATTTGTAGAGAACCAACTGCAACGTGAACTTATTTGGAGTGGTTGATATGCAGCAGGTTATCAAATCTGTAATGCACTGCATAGTACTGTAGAAATGGCGATTCACAACCTAAGATGTTGGCAAGTGTGTGCTGTGTGGGTCCCACGCCAGTGCTGAGTTTATGCTCAATTTTAGGAGCCAGAGCCCAAAACTATGACTGACTTGTTTAGGAATTAATAATGAATAAACTTCCCAGACTTCCACTCTCTCCTCCCCTGCAAGTAACTAACTTATTTCTCAACTGGAGAGTGGGAAAGAGAACTCCATCCATTTCTATAGTATGGCTGCACAATTTTATTTGATCAGTTGTTACCTCCTGAAATGTTTCTGGCAGGCAGATCAGGTGGCACTTCAGTCTTGTATTGCATAATGTCGGAACTTTACCTATTGGCAAAGAGCTGCCACGTGGAGGTAGGGGCAAAATTGTTGCCATGTTATCTACACTATCTACCAACAAGTAATTGGACACCTGTGATAGCAAAGGAAAACTAAGTTTATTCACCTTCAATAGTTTGTGGAGTCTCCACGAGCGGCGATTACAGCTGCAACACTCCGGGGCATACTCTCAACCAGGTGTTGTACGACGGCTAGCGGTATTTCCTTCCACTCCACTCGGCTTGGAGAAGACAGGTCAGTTCCTTCGCCGATTTCGGACGGTGGGGGCACCTCTTAAGTCGACGCTCCAACTCGTCCCAGAGGTGCTCGGTAGGGTTAAGGTCCGGGCTCTGCGCAGGCCAGTCCATTCGATTAACCCCATTGTCACCATACCAAGATATGGTGGACCTCGCAACATGACAGGTGGCATTGTCATCCTGAAAGTAACATGGGTCTACCCCGTAAAACTGCCCCAACGTAGGAAGCGCATGGTCATCCGAAATGGTGCAGTGGGTCTCTGCATTAAGTCTACCAGGAATTGTGACCAAGGGTCCCGTGCCATACCAGGAGAAACGCCTCCATAGCATAATTCCACCGCCGCCGAATTTCACAGTTGGCACAACACATTCCGGCAGGAGGCGTTCTCCAGGCAGACGCCAAACCCAGACCCTGCCATCCGAACGGTAGAGGGTGAACCTTGATTCGTCGCTCCAGAGAACCTGTTTCCACTGTTCAACGGTCCACTGTCGACGTTCTTTGCACCGCGTTAGCCGAGCAGCACTATTGGACTTGGTGATCAAAGGCTTGTGGGCGGCAGCACGTCCATGATAACCGAGTAGATGGGCTTCCTTACGAATGGTATTCATCGAAAGAACACTCCCGGATGCCTGTTGAAACTCCTCGCGGATGGGGCACATTGATTTGGTGCGGTTCTTCCGAATTTTTCTGGCCAGCACCCGTCGGTTGCTAACTCCCAGTTTTGTGGGTCTGCCGTGTAGGTGCACATTCCGACAGTCACCTCTCATCTTCCACTTGCCAATCACGTAGGCCACTGTCGATTTTGGGTACTTCAACTTGCTGGATATGTCACATATGGATCGGCCATTTCTGTGATAACCGACTATTACACGTTTCTCGAAATCGGAGAGCTCCGAACTGCGTGGCATCTTGCATGTGACTGGTTGCGTTGTTGTTTCCCACACGATATTTAACTGCGGCGGCCATGACTTGTATCAGGACCGCAGATATCGTCGATTGCAGTGGTGTCCAATTACTTGTTGGTAGATAGTGTAGTTTTGAAGTTTCTTCTACACAGAAATCTACTAATGCAAGGCCTATGGCATTTGCTAAATTGTCCCCACTACTAAGCACAGTTGAAGAATTCTCATTACCAACTAGAAAGTGCATTTCAAGACTTGTATGTGCCAAATCGTACAAAATCAAACTTATCTTTTTTTTTTTTTTTATATCTCCCTCTTAGTGCCCCAACTGCAGTAAATATTATGCAGCTCTGCCTGTCTTAGCACTGTTCTATGCCACTTAACCTATGATAATCCGGACCAAAGTGGGGAAGTGTGTAGAGATCCGTTGGGATGAACCAAGATGCATTTCCTTCCAATATGGTCATGGGAGTTGAAACTTGGGCATTACTTTTATGACTGAGACAAAAGTACAGTAGTCTGTGGAATGGTGGCTTAAGACCTCACCCAGTCGTATGAAGTTCACAATACAACCTTAACAAAAAAAAAAAAACTGGTATGTCAGAGGCATCCTTGTTGATTTTCTTGAATGGATGGTGCACCATCAATAGTTCCTAAAAAGAGACTAGACTTGCTTCTGTTCTGTCCTGCAGCACCTGAATTCAAGCTAAACTTCAAATAGCTTGGCCATTGCCAAGATGGGGTGGACAGTCCATGAAATTTTTTGAGACTATTATTTACACATGTTGAGTTGAATGATGGTGTGCAAATGCTTTATTTCAATGGGAACAATTTTGCAAAACATTTCAGATTTAAATGCATTTTTATATCAACAAGGTATCTAGAGGGGAGTTATTTGCAAAGAACAATTACTTTTAGGGCAGCCTTTCTAGTTAGTGTTCAAGAACTATGTTGATTTTTTAATTGAACATATCTGTGAACTTGCAGAACTTACGTGAAACACATGGCATAATTTGACAACTTCTTAATTTTAAATAAGCTTGAAGTTATCCCAAAGTAGGGTTTTCCCTGATTGTCAACTGTAAGTTTGCATTGTTTAAGCAATCAAATTTGGTAACATTACCAAATCTGAAGACACCTACATCTCTGTTAGACTTTACAGTTAAGCTCAAATCCCTTGCCGGTATTCTGTAGGACAAAGCAGTTGTAAGACATCAGAGACTATAATTACCTTTGTTTGAATGCTTGCCGTACTTTGGTGGTGCAGTGGAGAGAGCAATTTTCCTGTCTTAATTGTTAAATCTCTGCCTAAACCAGCTACTTTTTTTATTGCTGTGATGTTGATGAAACATACTTTCACATTTGGACTTCATAAACAAAAAGAATACATTGCTAATAAAAATTAATCTAAATGTCTTATTTTCTCATTATTGAGGGGCTTTCACCTGGTTTTGAATTTGCTTATCTGTTGCTCTGCGGATTAAAATTTTTTTTTTTTTTTGCTTTTGTCACAGGAACTGTTAAAGCTTTCTCTGAATTATCTGTATTAATAAATACTGTATATGAATACTAGTGTTCCTTGTGGAACTCTAAAACTGAAGATTGCCTAATAACAAATGGGTGGGGGAGGAGGAGATTATAACAGATGGTATAACTTGGACAACCACAGAATTGTGCTCTTTAGACTTGGGCAAACGGTGCAAGAAACAGTAGGTATGTTAATGTGTGGGAACCATATGTTAATCTGTGGGAGCCTGTCATTTTGTTCCTTTGCTTTGCAGTAACGTTCATGTCATTTACCAGCTGTCTCCCTAGATTTTCATTCGGTAAGCATACATGAGATTCTTCTGCGGATTCGTGAAATTCCGCTGTTTTTGTCATCATTTACGTTATTCTCGAAATCGATGCAAAACTGAAGAGAAATTTTGCAGGATTAGTTGGGGGCGGGGGTCTTTTTGTGTGTGTGGAGATAGTATTTCGTTTTTCAAAACTTTCGAAAACTGAAGTTAAAGGAGTGAACATTGTCCCCATAATCTTGATTTCTTTTTCTGGTGAGATTACTCCTGCGCAGTATTATTGTTAAATATAATTTTATTTCATAAATATTTGCATTTCAGCTTGAAAATTGAAGAAAAATTCCGAAAATGGAACTTGGCGCGAAAATTTCTTTTATCTTCAGACACGAGATTCTTCAGTGGATTCAAAGAATTCCGCCTTTTCCATCGTCATTTCGATGGTTCTCGAGATCGATGCAGAACTGAACAGAAATTTGGGAGAGATTGGTGGAGATAGTGGTGGGGGTGAGGTGGTTTTTCGTCGGTGGGCTAAATTCCGACTTTCAAAGCTTTCGGAAACGGAAGTTGGACGGAGTAAAGGTTTCTCTCGTAATCGTTTTTTCCTGCCGATGTTTCTTCTACCCAGTAGTGTTGTTAAATATAATTTTATTCCATAAATACTTGTTTTGCAGCTTCAAAATGGAGGAAAACTTTCCTAAAATGTAAGTTGGACAGAGTGTAGATTTCGGTGGTAATCGTAATTTTTTTCTTTGCGATGTTACATTTATCTTGTGTTGCTGTTTAAAAGTTAAATGGAAAAAAAAAAGACAATTATATATTTTGAGTACAGTGATGTGCTCCAGCTTAATATTTACATAATAAATTTCAGTCCACAATTTGATCTTGCTCACGCCGCGTTATATTCACGATGTTTCACAGTGCGTTTTTGTTTTTCAATACAGTTATTAAAAAAGTTCAGCTTTTTTTTTTTTTCCCTTCGGCAGTCTCGTGTATGAGTAAGCCATAAAAATGTTTTTTCATAATTACTCTAGCCATATTCATCAATTAGACAAATGGCAGACAATATTGTAATTCTCAAAATTGGCTTGTGCCAGATAATTATCTATTATAATTGATGTGTAGTATTAACCAGTGAGATCCTAGAAGCTGTTTACAGTGATTGATGACCACAAATCAACTTCAAACTCCTACAACCTGGATTGTAGAAGCATGTTGCAATTGCCCCAGTGTTGTATTGGACTTTTTCATTAAAACTTACTATTTAGATTAAACCGAGCTGTTTGTTTTGCAAGTGTTTAACCTGAAACTCATTCAAACTGCTTGCCAGAATTTTCGGTTTTAGCTGACCTAGTGGTGCAGTAGTCTAAGCAATGGCTTCTGATCATTTGTCCGAAAGGGGTCTGGGTTCGAATCCCAGTGAGGCATGGATGTTGTTTGTCTTACGGCACTGGCTCTCTCCCCTGGAACCAGTGGCCCTTAATTAGGGACGGGAGACTGCTTATAGCCCGTTGAGTTGCTCACAGTAGTCGTTAAACCTCCAACATTTTTTTTTTTTTTTTGCTTGTATGGTTGCAAAACTGATTTTAAGTTTGACTTCTAGTAACTTGCTACCAAAAACTTGACTTAACACAATAACTAATCTGTTTGCTTTTGGTTTTTCCTTGCATTGTCTGTCTAGTGCATGGGTAAAAGTATTCCGTCGTACGACGGAAACTCAGTCATCCGTTGTTCATTCAGTCAGACACACCCAGTCTCCATCAAACTCTGTGCCGTAACAAAAAAAATCAGATTTTTTTTTTTTTTACTGAAAACAAAATAAATTCACCGCACCGGTGAGGAAGGATCGTTTATGCGCATTTGTGCCACATCAATCTTTTAACGAATTTGGATGGGATTCCATTCTCTCTCTCTCGCCGAGCCTAGACGTGTAATGTTCCCCAGTACGTAATTCCTTCAGCTCTCTTTGGACTCCGACGCCTCGTTGAGTTCACGAAGACCATGAGATGATATACCACCCAGCGGGGCACGCGCATCGTCGGCTTTACCAACAATGCGCTGAGGGGAGTCCGCCAGTCCGGAAGGAAGAGCTATTTGTTTCTCCTCGCTGGCGTGTGCAGGTGTTTATGTTTTGGATTTCATTTCTTTGTGCATTTTATTGTTAAGGAGCAGTTGCAATGCTGTTGGTAGGCTAGTCTAGTAAGAAGTACTACTCTTCGAAGAATGTGTTGAAAGGAAAACATTACGGATTTATGCATCCAGTTTTGTCATTTTGCGTCAACACGTGTTTGCAAGTAAGCTTTTTATTTATGTGAGGGTTTTTTTCATTATTCGTGCATGAGACGTAAGACATTAAGTTCACTGCAACAATGGAATTCATTACAGAAGATAACTCTGAGAAATTGAAGCAGCTGGAAGCTGGTGTGAAAAATAAGTGGAAAAGCGATTGGTTCAAGGAAGCTGACAAAAAAGGATGCAAATATTTGGAATGGTGTCGCAAAATCGGACAACCTGGACATTGTTATTGCATGTCATGTGGAAAAACACTGTCATATGGGAACAATGGTAAAAATGTTCTTCGGGTCCACAGTGAAGATCTAAAGCATCGGAAGGCTATGGTGGCCCGTTCATTTATGCAAATATTTCCTGGAGCAACTGAAAGAGCAGCATGTAAGGGTATGTGTGACAGAATTACTGATCTGAGAGCAGTAACTGCTGCTTTCGTGAGTGAACATTGTTTGCCTTTTTCACTTGCACCAGAACTAGTTGCCTTTGCCCAAAGGTTAGGACAAAATAAACCTGCACTGAATAGACTAAGCCTCTCGGCAACTAGTGCTACTTACATTAATACGTATGGTTTAGCAAAAGGTATGCTTTCTGAACTTCAGCATTCTGTCCATGCCAGTGGTGGATTTTTTTCCATTAACGTTGCTGAAGCGACAAGCAACAGCTGTGTAAAAATTGTAAACGTTATGATAAGATTTTATCGTGAGACACTGAAAAAAGTTATTACAACACATTTAGGATCAGCAGATGAAAATCTTGCAAATTCTGCAAATGTAATCTAGAGAATTTTAGCAAAAAATTATTTTGAGCTCTCTTCCGTTATTTTGTGTTTGATGGATAGCTGTGCAACAATGAGGGGTGTAAAATTGGGAGTAGAAACATTATTGTGATTTGGTGATGATGGTAACCCACATTTGCTTGATATTGGAGGTAATCCTGTTCACAATATTTCAAAGATATTTTTCGGCGATTTTGGTTCTATTTCAGATGTTGAGCAGTTTTGTGTGGAATTTGTTTGTGTTGAAAAATCTCCCAAAGCCAGACAACTGTTTAATGATATGCAGCAATCTCTGAATTGTGAAAATTTTTTGAGGATTCTTAGGCCAGTCCCGTCGCGCTTTTTGCAGGTTTTGCCAGTTGGAGCGTGTAAACAGACTGAAAAATACTCTCGCAGTATATTTTTACAGTTTCCTTGATCCTGAAGAAAAGAAGTTGTACAAAAACACAGTTGAAAACATTTACAAGTCATGTAAGGTATCCTGTGCTCAGAACTGCTCTTAAATCTCTACGATCTCACCTGCAGAAGTTTCGTGTGTCTCAGTCAATATCACAATCGGAAAGGCTCAACCGAATATTGCTTCAGTTATTCCATCACCGGACTAAGCTGCAAGTTATGTGTGGATTGTACTTGCAAGTTCTTCCAAAGTTCCAAAAATTTTACAAGTTCTGTCAACATGAGAAACCAATTATTCACTGCTTACATGTGGAAATGTTTGGCTTGGTGAAAACATTTGTTGCTTCCTTTGTCCGAGTAGAATGTGTGCCCACAAATGTGAATGAATTTCTCCAATTTGATTTGCATGATGTGAGCTTGCAGTTGAGCAACAAGTATTTGTCTGTGGGTACATATAGCCCCCTTGTCAGAAGTGCAACATTAGCTAAGTGTCCATGGGTGTCAGCATTTTACACAAGCTTAGAGATGCATATATTGCTACAACTAAAGCACTTCAGAAAAAATTGCCACTTCGAAACAAAATCCTTATAAGTCTCTCTGCACTTCATCCTTTGCAACGCAAAGAAACCTCAACACTTGCAGCTTTTCATTTTTTGGCCAAGTCATTGCCAAATGTCATTTCTGCAGAAAGCCTTGACAATCTTCAAGAGGAGGTGAAAATGCTGGCAGTCGATTCTGATGTTGATTGAATGGAAGCCATGAATCTGATGGAGAATAATAGAAACTACAGAATAGATGTTGATTGGTGGTCTTTAATTATTCCCCCTGCAGGATGTGACTTTGGATTCAGATGTCGGTGGTCCCCTTTATAGATGATAGCAAGGCTGGTGAAAGCACTTTTAAGTATATTTTCTGGCCCTGTTGTTGAAAGTTCATTTAACATAATGGATGATATCACCTGTGACAATCAAGGTTGAAGGTGCACAATTATGAAGCTGTATCTTGTGTAAAACATATGCTGAAGGGTTACGGTACTAAAGCAACAGAACTTGAAGTATCAGATGAAGTGTGAAAATCTTGTCTCAATGCATATATTGCACACCAAAAACATTTCAGAAGCGAAAAATTAAATGCTGTAGAGGAGCAAAGAAAATGCTTGCAAACTTATGCCACAACCAAAACTGTATAAGAAAAACTGGAGGAAGAAAACAAGGTAGGCCAGTCATACAAGTAATGAAATCCAAGTCTCAGCCTCCTAAAAAAACAATTTCCAAAAGTCTTAAACCCCAAGAAAAAAGTGAACAAACAAAAATGAGTGCAAAATTGAAAACACCATCAGTAAATAAGACAAAAAAATTGCCAATACATAAGGCATTCTGTAAACCCACGAGAGGTGAAAACAGTCACTCTTTTATATCGGTAAGCATGCCAGTTTCAGCTAAAAGAAAGATAGCAGAACAAAAAAGTCAAAATCCAGCCAAGTATAAAGCAGTTTTTCAAGTCCTGACTAGTAAGTGGTGTTGCAAGTTATGTATTTGTATAACATAAGAATTTGTATAATTGAGCCTTCATTGCCTTTTTGGGAGTTCCATGCAGTGCAAAAAACCCTGAAATAGAGTTCATTTGTACTTTTTGCAAAGAAAAAACAATTGTATAGGTATATTCTTCAAATTTTAAATTTCTGTACATCACTATAGTACGCTACAGGATTTATGTATGTTATTTTAAATTTTATATTCATGTATATCACTATAGCCCCCCCCCCCCCCGCGAGAGAAATTATATCTATGTGCACCCGTAAAAGTTCAGTCATGCAGAGATTTAGTTTACTTTGACCCATGGTGTAGTGAATTGGGGTTATACCCTCAAATATACTGTTGCACACTTACAATATAAAAAGTGCACACCAAGCCACTAAAGCAGGTGTAGAACTGTCCTGAATCTTTCACTTATTACTGCCATACGTTATATCATCATCATCATCATTGTCAACCATTATCAATCCACTGCTGGACGAAGGTCTCCCCAAGTTTCCTCCACAACGGTCTGTCTTGTGCCAGTCTCCTCCATGTCACCCCTGCATACTTTCGAATTTCATCCACCCATCTCCCATGTGGTCTTCTTCTGGGTCTTTTCCTGTCCCTTGGAATCCAATCTAAAATTTCGGCTGTCCATCGATGATCTGTCCTTCTGGCAGTATGTCCAGCCCATTGCCATTTCAGGGATTTAACTCTGATCATGATGTCTTCCACTCTTGTCATTTTTCGGATCCACGAGTTCCTCTTCTTATCTCTCCTGGTTACACCAAGCATGCACCTCTCCATGCATCTTTGAGTTGTCTGCAGCCTTTGTATGTCTCTTTTAGTTAAGGTCCACGTCTCCGCACCATACGTAAGCACTGGAAGGATGCATTGATCAAACACTTTTCTTTTAAGACATAATGGCATATTGCTCTTGAAAATTATGCTGTTTCTTCCAAAAGCTCTCCAGGCAAGTTTTGTACGCCGATTAATTTCTTCATCAATGTGACCCTCACTTGATATCTGCTGTCCAAGATAAACGTACGTGTCTGTTATCTCCAGCTTTTCTCCATCAATCGATAAATCTTCATTTCTTGTAAAAGCATTGAACATCACTTTTGTCTTCTGAAAGTTCATTTTTAATCCCACTTCTTTACTCTTGTCAGCAAGTTCCTGGATCATACTCTGCAGCTCTGATGGGGTAGTTGCAAAAATGACTACGTCATCAGCAAAACGAAGGTGGGTTAGATAATCTCCATTAATCTTTATCCCCTTGTATTCCCAGCTCAGTGACTGAAAAACACCCTCCAATGTGGCATTAAAGAGCTTCGGAGATATGGTGTCACCTTGTCTCACTCCCTTCCCAATTTTTATATGTCTTAATCAGAAGATTGCCGCCCCGGTGGCGCAGTGGTCTAAGGCGTTGGCCTCTGATCATTCGTCCGTAAGGGGTGCGGGTTCGAATCCCGGTCAGGCATGGATGTTGTGTTTGTCTTACGGCACTGGCTCTCTCCCTTCCCTGGAACCAGTGACCCTAAATTAGGGATGGGCGACTGCTTATAGCCCATTGAGTTGCTCACGGTGGTCGTTAAACCTCCAATAAAAAAAAAAAAAAAAAAATCAGAAGATTAAACCGAAATAATTATTAATTAAAAAACTATAATGTATAAAATAATATAGATCAATTCGGGATTTCTAAGGCAAGACATTACCTCAGAAGCGTTCAGAAATCTCGATGCACGAGCACGCACTGTAAATGTGTAAAATTCCACAAAATTGTTTGCAGTAAAACATATGGGAGCTTGTATATCCTAAAAGTGAAGTCAATCCAGTCTTGCAGTCATAAAATGTTCTATCATACAAGCTGCTTAGTTAAAGTCCTTCTTAGCATCAAAGAATTAGAATATGAAACACTAAAAAGCAGGTAGTTAAAAATAAACTGTCAATATTGCGATATTTCTAAAATACCTTAAAATGTAGATCTCAGCCAGATATAGATTCATCAATGGACCAAACATCACACCATTCCAGCAGACTGCCCTGCTCTTCATACAGGACATGTTTCTGGCAAAAATATTTACCAAAGATTAAAACTGAAATTTCAGAGATTTGAAGGCTCCCCAAACCATCACAGAGCCACCACTGCCTTGAACAGAGCAGACTGGCATGACAGAGCCATGTCCTCATGCTGTTGGCACCACACCCTCCCATCAGCTTGGTACAGCTGAAAATAAGATTCATCTGACCACATGACATGGTGCTGCTCTGCAGAGGTCCAGTTTTGAGGATATACTTGCTGCCTAACAAAAATGATTGATATTGTTCAAAAACAGAACCTTTTCATTTCAACAGCTTGTAGCAATGACTAGCTTAATTCAATTATAAAACAGATTTCTTAAAAAATTTGCTTTGCTTTTTTGTGTGTGACTGTTCTGTTTATGACAGGGCAAAAAAGGAGGAGCTTATTTGAAAAAAACATATGTTTGGGGGCATACTTGTCACCTTCCAAAATTGGCTGTTGAGAAAATATCTGAAGCCCTACCATTTAACATTGATGAATTATTGGTAGTTATATGCTGCTACTTCAAGAAAAGTATTGGGTTGGTACGAATGAAATGTCCGGCACGAACGAGCAGTGGGCCACCCCGGTGGCGCAGTGGTCTAAGGAGTTGGCCTCTGATCATTCGTCCGTAAGGGGTCCGGGTTCGAATCCCGGTCAGGCATGGATGTTATGTTTCGTCTTACGGCACTGGCTCTCTCCCTTCCCTGGAACCAGTGACCCTAAATTAGGGACAGGCGACTGCTTATAGCCCATTGAGTTGCTCACGGTGGTCGTTAAACCTCCAATCAAAAAAAAAAAAAAAAAGAATCTACCACCGTAGGTCAACAGTTCGGGTGTGGCATACCACCCAGTTCCTGTACGGACGGTTCGACGTCTGCAGCAGCCGGGCATTTTTGCATGACGCCCATTGCTTCGGCTACCTTTGACTGCACAACACCGGCGTCAACGGCTCCAATGGTGCCAAGAACGACGTCGCGCATGGAGGAGCAAATGGCAAGGCATTGTGTTTTCCGACGAATCACGCTTCAGTTTGCAGCACCGTGTTGGACGAATCCGTGTCTGGTGGCGACCGGCTGAGTGAGTTCTGCATTATGCTCGCCATACCGGCCCGGCGTTATGGTATGGGGTGCCATTGAATTCCACTCCCGCACGCGCCTCGTCTGCATTACCGGTACGTTGAACAGCCATCGTTACATCACAGAGGTGTTTGAGCCTGTTGTACCATATTTTCAGGGACTGTCTGGTGCCATTTACCAGCAGGATAATGTGCGACCGCATATGGCTTGCAATGTCCAAGACTTCCTGGATCGTCACCATGTGCCACGCGTTCCTTGACCCACGCAGTCCTCGGATATGTCCCCTATTAAACACGTGTGGCCCATGATTGCCGGATGACTGGCGCGCCAGCGACCATTCCAGGCTACAACGGAGGAACAGTAGCATCGTATCGAAGCTGCGCGGACGGACATTCCCCGAGCACACATCCAACGCTTCTCTTCCTCTCAATACCGGGCCGTGTAGCAGCTGTAATTGCCGCCCATGGTGGCTACACCAGATACCGTTTGTTATGTGTTCCCCTCGTCTCACCGAGAAGAATTATCTGCTTTCTGTACAGTAAATATAGCTTTAATATCTCTTGTCTTTCGTGGTGTTGCACTTTTAATGGCCAGCATGTATTTCAAATTTTCATTTGCGTAACTTTCACTGTTATTGTAGACATTTTTTCTCACATTGGATGATGCCAGATTTTAATTTGGTTGTCATTGTTTATTCACACATCAGTGTCCAATATTTTGATTTTGAAAGGCTGGATTACAGGTATGTTTTGAAAAAACTGCTTGGAATTACTCTAAAATGATTATGTATAAAAATTAGCAGGATAGCATCCACATATCTAACTTCTGATTTTAGCGTGTTTGGTCACAAGCCTGAAGTTGCAAAATCTTGTAGTGCGAAGTATAGATGCGTTTGTTTTTTGTTTTTTTCCGATGAAAGTATACGTTGAAATTAGTGGAGTTTCCCATGTGTGAACAAATGCAGTTTAATACAGTAGCGCTGGTCACATGAATTCAATAAAACTTTACATCAGTGATATGTTTTTCATAATTATAATTTTCTACTTAACAAAATCTTCAGCAGTACAAGTCTTTCCCAAAGGCCATTTCTAAATTTGATGGAATAGGTGTTTCTGGTCCACATATCCTCATATGAATCCTGAAAAAACAAATTTGTTAGGAAACAGATCAAATCAGAAGAAAAACGTTTCGTTTATTTAAAATCTTAGTACTTAAAGAAATTTCTGGGCATATCAAATAAGAATTGATCAAAAACTGTGCTTTCTGTAACAAACCTGTTGTTGGTTGGCACAGAGTTTTCATTTGACAAAAACGTTTTCAGGTAGCTTTTAGATGCAGGTGTCATGATTTTAAAGCATTTTTTGTCCTTGCTTTGAAGCAATAACCAGTGATCAAATTACGGAGAATACAATGCGTCCATGAAATGCATACTATTCTGTGCTACTAATGTTAGTTGTGATTAGTGGCAAATATCTGATAGAATGAAGATGCATTAGTGTGTTGTATTTCCACTGCTGAGCTAAATATTAATCAAAACATGATCATTTGATAGCAGGGTTCTGTATTTCTATGTGAGGCCTTCAGAATAACAGCAATTTACCTACATTTTGATTTTACTAAGTTTTAGTAAAAAAAAAAATCACTTTCTGGGGTGAACTGTTGGCCTACTTGTGCCGAATAGCACCTTCCAATTCTCTCAGATTCGATCAAAGTGGATCTAGATGTTTGATGTCCCATCCGATGTTATCCCACACATGCTCCATGAGTATGAGGACTCAGGTGGCCAATGAAGCATGGGAAAATATCCATGTTGCTGAAACTGCTGTTAGATAATGTGAGCATTGTACATTGTCCATCTGAAAGTATCCATCACCATTGAGGAAGAGAGTGACTATGGTGGGGTGCATGGCCGACTGGATCATAGGGGCAACCGGGGCTGTCGCCCCGGGCCTCGCGCGTTTAAGGGGCCCCGCTGTTTAAGAAGAAAAAAAAAATAGAATTTTTTATTTTATTATTTTTTGTGTGTAAGTTTTCAGGTGCGAGGCCCTTAAAAAGATGTTTCTTTCTTTTTTAAGTTTTTTTGTTTGTTTGTTTCCAATCGCCTGATTTTCGAATAGGTTATCGTCCTTCGCCGTACAAATCCGGAGATCTGTAGATTTCAAGTGATTATTGTAACGACCTCGATATTTTCCGAATTCAGGAAATCGCAAATTTAATTTCATCATTTTGTGGCCCTTGCTTTTATATATTTAACAATTTGCGTGCAAACCAGATACTTAAATTTAAATAAAATAAAAAAGAAGAATATCGAAGTTTGTTTCGGGCTACACATGGAGGCCATTTATTCAGTGGCTTTAAAAACATTACTAGAAATAAAAAAAAAATCATATATGAGCGGGTATAAAAGTTTAAAAAGTCACTAATTTGTCAGTTACTCCATTTTGCATTAAAAATCAATCACTAAAACATGTATCAGGAGAAAAAACTATTTATACGAATTTATTATTTAAGACACTAAAATATTCGCAATCCAAAAATTTTCGCCACGCACCTAGCTTTTCGTCATTTTGTGAAGCAGTTTTTATACAATAAGTGAAAATACAACCTCAACCCCATCTCCTCAGAAAGAAAATCGTAGATTTTAACAATTTTTACTCTCTCTCTCTAAACTTTTATTGCATATTCTGGTCTTTTTCTTGAACTTAAAGCAAATGCTTCTTTGAGATAATCATTTTGCCTTTACGATAGTTTTCGTTTCGAAGTACTACAGAGGTGAAGCACATGTCAAAAAGGAAAATTTACAGAGATACATTCCGTCGGTGTACTTTAATCGGTAAAGCATTCGACTCCGGAGCAGAGGGATGTGAATTCGTCGCCGTCACAGGCAGATTTGTGGGTTTCACATCCTGTGTATTATTTACGGACATCTTCACGTAACGACTTTATTAAAATATGAGATTTATTTCCTAGTGCAAGCAATGAAATTTTGCTCCGGGGCCTTGCAATGAAATTTCGCCCCGGGCCCCGCAAAAAGCTCTATCCGGCCCTGGTTGGGTGAACTTGATCAGCCACAATGTTTAAATATGCTTGGATAGTCAGGCATGGGTCAACTTAAACAAAGAGTTTAACTTCTCCCATGAAACACCCCATATGATTACTGCCTGCACACCTGGAGTATTTTGACCGTAGAAGCCCTGATGCTGTCTTTTTTAAATTCTCTCCCTTCCATTGGTATGGTACAATTGAAAACTTTATTTGTTTTACCACATGGACCTTTTCATATCATTTAAGGTGCATCTCTGTTGTTCGCTGGGTACATTTTGTCTTGTTTCAGCTATGGTGTACATAAAGGTCTGTTGTCGTAATGCAGACTGTAAAATGTGTGGTGCCCTGGAATGCCGTTTGATATTGCCCCTGATTCAAAACCTTTGTTATTTGACTCGCTGTCGCGAACCTGTTGGGTCGTATTAATCTGGCTACCCCCACTCACTTCGGGCGCCGATTAGCTGTTTCCGACCACAGGTCATGCGCTCACTGCAAGTTTACTGTTGCTCTACCACATGCCATAGTGCAGCTGATATTTGCACCACTCCTGTGAGCAGCTACTGTCATACCATGCTTGAAGTCTGTTAGATCACATCTATTGCCATTAGACAGTAATATATTCGAAACTACTGCTTGTACTGTGGTGGTTTTTTTTTTTTGTTATTTGGGGGTTTAACGACCACTGCGAGCAATTCAATGGGCTATAAGCAGTCGCCTGTCCCTAATATAAGGGATGTCGGAATTGTACAAAGCATTGGTTTCAAATCTTGGAACCACTGGTCCTAAATTAGGGAAGGGCAACAACTGCCTGTAGCCCATTGAGTTGCTCATGATGGTAGTTAAATCCCGAAAACAAAAGAAAAAAAAACCCCACCAAATTTAAGGCTACTGGTTGCAGGGAAAGGAGAGAGCCAATGTTGCAAGATAAACGCATCATCTATGCCTCACCCGGGATTCGTACCCAGACCCATCTAGGACTGTCGGTCCGAAGCTGCTTGGAGTGTTCACTTGTGATTATGTAGCTGTAGTGATATGATGGCAATGGGTGACGTATCAGCCTATTTGCATAAAACTTTTCCCCGTGTTTTAACGACCACCACGAGCAACTCGTTAGGGTGTACAGTAGATCGTCCCTAATCTAGGGCCATAGGTTCCGGGAAGGGACTGAGTCAGTGCCGTAAGAAGAGCACTCCACCCATGCCCAAGCTTGCCGACTCTTCCGGATTTTGCGGAAATTTTTCGATTTTTTATACAGTCGTCTGGTTTTCCGGCCGGAAGAACTTTTCTTCCGGATCTTAAAATTTTCTGTATTTTGTGCTAAAAATATCCCTATAAATAAAATATATAACAGAGATGGAATTCTGCGCTATTGTGGGCCAGAGACCCCGTGCCCCGTCGTCATCGTCGAGACTTCGTCACAGTAAATTCTCCGTGCACACCATTCCGCTTGACGGTGAATAAGTTCATGCGGTGGGTAGAAAGACTCAGAGATTCCAAGTACTGCGAATTTTACGTAGTTACTATGGAAATCATCGGTCCTCTACGGACGTCGGAAAACATCGGGTATGCTATGGAAATCGTCGGTCCTCTACGGAGGACGGAAAACGTCGAGTATGATATGGAAATGGTTGATCCGCTAAGGACGACGGAAAACGTTGAGTACACTATGGAAGTCGTCGATCCGCTACGGACGACAGAAAACATCAAGTATGCTATGGAAATCATCTGTCAGCTATGGACGACGGAAAACATCGAGTATGCTGTAGCCGGGGCTTACATATTTATCAGAAGTGAGATTCTGTAGCCATTTTTAGAAATGTTGAAATGGAATCATTTTCCTTCATTTCCCGCCATTTTGATGGAAGCCCAGCGAAAGGCAAATAGAGTATTTCCTTTCCCACGCGACGCAGCAGATGGCAATTAGGGAATCTTGCGTTTTTCGGAGAAGAGACATCTTAGGGTGTAGCCGGAGGGAACACCCTAGCAAAATGATCTACTGACTACTCATTATCAACCATTCTCAATCCACTGCTGAATGAATTCTCTTCTATTTAGTGTGGCATAATCCACTTGCTGCTTTGCGCGTTATTCACGAACCTCGTCTGTTAAATAAATTTGCTCATAACATTTTTGCAGAAAAAAATCTGTTTTGTTTTCTTTAAAGTATTTCAAAATATAAAATTATAATGAAAATACATAAGGTCTCATGCTTTAAAATGTCCTTAAATAAATTTTCCGTATTTCGACATCGAAGACAATGGAAACAGTGTACGTTCAACTTTAGGTGGGCTTGACCTCTTTCAAGTCATACCCGACTGCAAAAACGCATTTATAATATCGAGGAACGATTTGAGACGCGTGTTCTTTCATTTATCGTCATTCAGCTTGTCTGTCCGCTTTAATTTCTCTTTTTGATTTTGGTTTAACGACCACCACGAGCAACTCAGTGAGCTTTAAGCATTGGTTCGCCCCTAATTTACGGTTACTGGTTCCAGGGAAGGGAGAGAGCCAGTGCCGTAACGCAAACACAACATCCATACCTCACCCGGATTCAAATCCAGACCCATCTCAGATGGACGGTCAGAAGCCATCGCTTAGACCACTGCTCCACCGGGACGGCCTGTCCGCTTTAAACTCTCAGTTACAGAAAGAACATCTGCAGTTCAAGTTTTGGAATCAGAAATACCCATTCTGCAGAGAGAGAGACGACAGACATAAAAACTAAAGACATTAGAGGAGAATAGACTGGCAAAAGGCATTCTACTTCTGGCTTACACTGGAAGCCGCCATTATAGGTAGTGTGTTCATGTGTTTACGCGCGGGCATTTGTGTTATAAATCTTCAAGATTTTGATATATCTTTAAAATTTTAGTGTATGTGACGTGAAATTTTCTTATTTAGCAATTTTCTTTTATCTTTTTTAAATTTCTCTTCTCTGTGTATATGGCTGGCCCCCGATATGGCCTGGTATATTCCTACTTACAAGTTTTGCTTTGCTTTTTCCCGGATGTGAGAACTTGCAAATTTCAGTTTGATCTAGAAATTTCTCGGTTTGTACGAGAACATTCTTTCTGCGTAATTTCTACCGTACATTATAAACAGAATCAAACCCTCTTGCTTTGCACACAGCAGGAATCTGTTCACTGCTAACTCCCCACATTCATAGATTGCGCTACACGTTCATTTGGCCTCGATCGTTTCAGAACCGGTAACATTAGGTTTGCCAGTGTATGCTCCTCTAATATCTTTGAAAAAAACTGATTGATGCGAATGGGTCTCAGATCTTGTGCTATGTTATGCTGTATCTGATAAAGAACTTTAGCAAACTAATGTTTCGAAGAGGAGATATCGTTTTAGTTGACAGAGGTACGGAAAGATAACTCAATGAAAGCCAAGTGATAATTTGTGTACAACTTTGAGCTGGAAATACGACATATTGACGTTGACGAAAGTTCTGAATGCGAACGAATTGATGTAATTGACGGACTGAAACACAACAGATTCTTTCAGACCTGTGCAACGCTTTCACTACATCCATTTAAAGCTGTATAATTAAAATTCTCGTCTGAAACGCGACAAATTTGTGCTGATGAATTGACGTAAGCTACGAGTTGCAGCACGATAGATTTCTGCGAACTTCCAGTGTTTTGGACATTCATTTAAGCTTTATAACGGAAGCTCTAGAATCAAGTAATGGTCCCTTCTCATAATTCTGATAATTTTAGCTTGTTTTGTGCTAAACACTTTTCAAGAACCTATGAACTTAGTCGTTGTTAGCTATGATCGTGTTCATTAAGCCAGTGTTGGAAATATAGATGAAAATTTATTTAATTACCTTTTGTTAGCTGATAGCGTGACGACTTGAATTTGATGAACGAACAGCACACAACCTTCTCGTTTATTCAACGAGACCACGACGTTCTCTGATAATTTAACCGTTGCACAACTCCATTTGAAAATTACACTGTGAACTCCTATATTCTCATCCGATGTCACTATAGTTCTATAATCTCCTTTGGGATATATTTGGCTGTTCCTGTAAAAGAAAAAAGATGTACAAAGTTACTGCATTCAATTGTGTTTTTTACCGTTGTTAAGGGACAAAAATATTTTTGTGGAACACTGAAAACAACACTGGCATAGAAAATTCCACTCCAGGAGTGCACGAAATGAGACGAAACTTTACCACACATGTAGACAGGAGTGATTCAATTTCTGGTGGATTACATCAATACGATGGGCGGGGAGATAGTATAAAGTGGCCTGAGTCCGTAGGTCGTAGGACCGCAGTGCTGGATTGGACATTTGGCAATCAAGTCGCAGGATGGGGACTTGACGTCAAGCCGTGTTTGTGTATTGCTTACCACTTGTTGACATACATAGGAATATTCAGCCGTCTGGAATATTCAGCCGAAACAGTACTCGCCCAAATTTTCACTCGATGCCTTAATGAAGGAAAGATTCCTGAGGATTGGAACACCGCCACAATGATCCTGCTACATAAGAAAGGTGACATTGAGGATCTCGAAAACTACAGACCTATCAGCCTCCTATCAGTAGTTTATAAAATCTTCACTAAAGTTCTTTCACACCGCTTGAAGGTAACACTGGACATGGCTCAACCGAGAGAACAAGCTGGATTCAGGAGTGGCTACAGCACAATAGATCATATCCACGTACTGAGAGAACTAATTGAAAGAGCGAGGGAATATGAACTTCCATTGTGCATGGCTTTTATCGATTATGAAAAAGCCTTTGATTCGGTGAAACCATCAGCAGTTACAATGTCTTTGAAATTCTGCATTAGTGAAGATGCATACATTGGCATTATTGATAACATCTATGAAAATGCAAGTCCAAAGGTTCGACTATTTGAAGATACAGCAACAATAAAAATTGGAAAGGGAGTGAAACAAAGTGACACCAAATCTCCGAAGCTCTTTAATGCCACATTGGAGGGTGTTTTTCAGTCACTGAGCTGGGAAAACAAGGGGATAAAGATTAATGGAGATTATCTAACCCACCTTCGTTTTGCTGATGACGTAGTCATTTTTGCAACTAGCCCATCAGAGCTGCAGAGTATGATCCAGGAACTTGCTGACAAGAGTAAAGAAGTGGGATTAAAAATGAACTTTCAGAAGACAAAAGTGATGTTCAATGCTTTTACAAGAAATGAAGATTTATCGATTGATGGAGAAAAGCTGGAGATAACAGACACGTACGTTTATCTTGGACAGCAGATATCAAGTGAGGGTCACATTGATGAAGAAATTAATCGGCGTACAAAACTTGCCTGGAGAGCTTTTGGAAGAAACAGCATAATTTTCAAGAGCAATATGCCATTATGTCTTAAAAGAAAAGTGTTTGATCAATGCATCCTTCCAGTGCTTACGTATGGTGCAGAGACGTGGACCTTAACTAAAAGAGACATACAAAGGCTGCAGACAACTCAAAGAAGCATGGAGAGGTGCATGCTTGGTGTAACCAGGAGAGATAAGAAGAGGAACTCGTGGATCCGAAAAATGACAAGAGTGGAAGACATCATGATCAGAGTTAAATCCCTGAAATGGCAATGGGCTGGACATACTGCCAGAAGGACAGATCATCGATGGACAGCCGAAATTTTAGATTGGATTCCAAGGGACAGGAAAAGACCCAGAAGAAGACCACATGGGAGATGGGTGGATGAAATTCGAAAGTATGCAGGGGTGACATGGAGGAGACTGGCACAAGACAGACCGTTGTGGAGGAAACTTGGGGAGACCTTCGTCCAGCAGTGGATTGATAATGGTTGACAATGATGATGATGATGATGATTCAGCCGTCTGAGCACGATAAACACAAATTAAAATTGTATCACGAATTAAAAGCATTTAGTATATACAGGTTAAAAAATACATTAAAGTACACGAGTACTTTCAGACCCACTATGGGTCCATTATCAGATGTAAGTACAATGTGGAACAGCGTTTGAAGCTCATGTATATAAGGATTAGAGTTCAAACATTATGTCGTAAAAACACAAAATGTAGAGGAAACGATGTTCTTGCACATTTGCCGTAGACCAAAGTCATTATTTTTGTTGGCTGATTTTACACATTTGATGGCGAATTATTTGTCCCTTCGTTTTCAGTTTCATCCAGCAGGCGTTTCCAAGTTTGTGGGGCCGCCCCGGTGGCGCAGTGGTCTAAGGCGTTGGCCTCTGATCATTCGTCCGTAAGGGGTCCGGGTTCGAATCCCGGTCAGGCATGGATGTTGTGTTTGTCTTACGGCACTGGCTCTCTCCCTTCCCTGGAACCAGTGACCCTAAATTAGGGACGGGCGACTGCTTATAGCCCATTGAGTTGCTCACGGTGGTCGTTAAACCTCCAATCAAAAAAAAAAAAAAAAAAGTTTGTGGGATATATAGAGGTGTGGAGTCATTGCAGCATAAATGTCCTAGGCTATGTATGATGGGGCTTTCCGTAAATAGCAAGGATGATTTAATGCTTAGCAAATAATAATGTTTGAACTCTAATCCTTATACAAGGTGTTCGCAAACTGTTTTGACAAAAGAAGAGGGGTGATAGTACCCATCAAGACTAACAATATTTACAATGGAACCTAGGGTCGCATTCCACTATGAGTGTCAGAAAAGAGTAACTTCGAAATACGTCCAACAAGCACAAGTCGTCACCTCAGACGTCATTTCTTTCGTGCCGGAGAAATAGCACATCGCCAGAACATCACCGTCAAGCATTTACCTTATGCAAATTGCCAGAGAAAAGACGCATCATCGATAGTTGTAGCTGATTGGCATATCAAGGTGCAGTAGACACTTCCTGAATGCCACATATCCCGTACGATGGATTGGACGTGGCGGACCTGTGGCATGGCCTCCACGCTCACCGGACTTAAACCCACTGGACTTCTTCTTCAGGAGGTCCGTGAAATCATTGGTGTACGAGACGCCTGTGGGCTCCGTGGAAGATCTCGTTGCGAGAATCGTTGTTGCAGCGGACAGGATAAACACGACACCAGGTGTCTTTGAGAGGGTGCGCCAGTCTTTCATTCGCCGGTGTGAATTGTGCAACGGCACCCGTGGCCGCCACTTTGAGCATCTACTTTGAGTCTGTCCCTGATCTCCATAAATGGGATTGTGCAACTTATGATGTCGTTAATTCTCTTTCTTTGCACTGTTGAAAGTTCAACTTGGACATCTAACTTTACTCTTTTCTGACACTCAGAGTGGAATGTGATCCTAGGTTCAATTGTAAATATTGTTCGTCTTGATGGGTACTATCACCCCTCTTCTTTTGTCAAAACAGTTTACGAACACTCTGTATACATGAGCTTCGAACTATGTTCCACATTGTACTTACATTTGATGATGGACCCGTAGTGGGTCTGAAAGTACTCATGTATTTTAAAGTATTTTTTAACATGTAATATTAAATGTTTTTAATTCGCGATGCAATTTTAATGTGTGTTTATCGTGCTCAGACGGCTGAATATTCCTATGTGTGACTCATGGCACGGAATGTTTTGTATTGAACTCGTTGACATTCTGAGGTATTGTTGACCACCCGTTGACATTCTGGGGTATTGCTGACCATTCGTTGACCTAGGTTCACGATTCGTCGACATTGCGAGTGGGTCGTGAAGAGGCGTTACGTCGTCTTTTAATGACGTCCCAAGCGTTTTCTCTTGAGGAGAAGTCTGGAGATCGCGCTGGCCAACGCAGCACCTGGATACCTTGTAGACACCGCCTGCTGGTGTTGGCAGGGTGCGAGCGTGCTTCATCTCGTTGAAATTGGGCATGAGGGAGACCACGGAGATACGGCAACAAAACGGGTTGTAGCACCTCATCGACGTATCGTCCTTGTGTCATTGAACCCACTGTGGGGTACGAGCGGTGAACGGCTTTTGAAACTGATAGCTCACCAAACCATGACACCAGGCTGAGGAGCCGTATGACTCTCAAGGATGGCAGCATGATCATCCCGGTGACCACGTCGTCTCTAGACTTTCAACCGGCGCTGAGACAAGTGGAACTCGTTGCTGAATACGACATGGTACTATTCGTCCCGCCACGCATGTCTGGTACGGCACTCTTGCAAACTTGTGCGACGATGTGCTGCGGTGAGTGACAGTCGCTGCAATGGCTGGTGAGAGCACAAACTTGCCTCAGTCAATCTGCGATTCACAGTTCGTGTTGATACGAGGATGTCCATAGCTGCCTATACACCTCGTCGAATGTTGTCCGCTGTGTATCGTGGGGCTGATACGGCTTGCTGTCGAATGCGGCAATCGAGGCGTTCGGACATCCGCCTATGTGCACCAGTTCTCGTACGGAGATGCACATTTCCTTCCTCCAAACACTGTCGCCATATTCGACAGACAGTTGTTGCGTCCCGATGCGACGCATTTACCAACCATCCGTACGTATAGCTCTATGATGAAGCCTCTGGTAATGGCCTAATTCAGGTACTTATGCACTTCGCTGTCACACACACTGTCTCACACACACAGACGCTCCGAAGTCTACCCCATATGGTGACTTTCCCTTCTTTAACTAACTTTTTTTAACTGTCGTTTAACTCTCGCAGGTGCATGGCTGTTCTACAAAACGGCAAAAAAACCTATCGTTTTCAGCAAAGATCGAACTAATTCACAGAGTTGAAAGTCGTGAAAAAAAATACAGCTGGCTCAGTTATGATTGAGCCGTCAGTTTGGAACGTAGGACTACGACTTGCAGATCGGAGAGTTGAAATGAGCTAGTCGAGTATGGTTTCAAAGCGTTTATTTAATTTAATTGTTATAGCCAACACAGGTCTATGACAAGAAAAGTAGCTTACATAAATTTTACAAATAGCGGTGGATACATTGCGAACACAAAGCAGATCGATGCACGAATTACCCAACGTGGTGCTCTCTCTTCTTGGGCTTCTTACATTCCTCATCACTTGCTCTTGCCTCTCGTTTTGATTTTCTCCACTTTTGCTTGCGTTCATTCTGCGAATTCCGCGGCATTGTCGAAAATGTCAGCCCGTTCACACGAAACCAATTTTTAAATTTTGTTTTAAACCACTGCTATATGTTCTTTACATATTTGAATAGATCTCGTCGAGAGCTTTAAAACGATACCCCGCACAGTCGTTTTGCACTCACGGTTGTCCAGATAAACCGCGATATTGTCAAAACTGTTCACAAGAAAACAATTTTTAACATGTTCAGTTGAAACCACTGCGAAATGTTCTTCGTATATTTGAATAGATCTCGTCGAGAGCTTTAAAACAATACCACGCACATTCGTGTCGTGTTCACGGTTGCCGAGATAGACTGAGTCAAACGCGGCGACACCCCCAGAAATATTGCATCATCTCCCCCGAGCACAAGGAGCGAGGGTAGCGTCGCGCGCACGATGTATTGCGCAGTACGCGAATTGGACTCCATGCAGTTTACGAATGTGCTAACACGATTAGTGTGCGGCACGTATTTTTAACTCTATAATGATTTCAATTGGGACCTATTTTTGTCACAGGCTGACGGCCGTAAGTCGCCCCATACTATCCCAGGACTTAGACGTAGTCCTACGTCAAAAAAGCGTAATGTAGCGAATCATTTTAAGATACCAAAGAGTACTTAGTCTAAGGAAAAATTTTAGAAAAAGAAGAAGACATCAAAAGGAAATCTAATGATCGCTGATGAGCGTATGCGTACGACGAGGTGAAAAAAGTCTTTCATACGTGGTTTGCCGTCATCAGAGCTCATAATATTCCAATATCCTACTCAGTGAACGTCCAGACGCTGCAACCTAGTACTGTGAAATAACAACAATACAGTAAATCGACTCATGTACTGGGCTCTACATATCCAACATTTCGTATATATTCCTTATACGCAGTCCAGTCACAAAATTATGACCGCCCCTGATGTTAGAAGGAACCGTAACCAATAATCAGATGGCATGCATAGCAACGCATGCAAATCATTTAAAAGGACTGGAACTCACGGACGGTATGCAGTCGCGTGAAAATGGGAAAGGAACGTGACCGAACACAGTTTGAAACAGGAATGATTGTTGGCTACCGACTGAAGGGCGGTAGCATTACTGAAACGGTCAATATTGTGGGGTGTTCACGTGGTGCAGTTGTTAAAGTATTCCAGGAATGGAAGGAAATCAGTAAAACCTGCATCAATCGGGGAAATAGTGGACACCCTCGGAACATTGACAACCGTGGGCAGCGACGGCTAACCCGACTAGTACGATCTAACAGACGGGCCCCAGTAGAACAACTGGCCAGAGCATTTAATGCAGACACATCGAGGAGCGTACCGCAGACCACAGTCCAACGAACTCTGCTCTCTATATGGGTCTCAGGAGCCGCTGTCCACTCAAGGTACCCATGCTGACTGCCAGAAATCGACGATTGCAGCATGAATTTGCATCTGAGAGGAGGCATTGGATCATCGAACAGTGGAAGAAATTCGCCTTTTCAGACGAATCACATTTTCTGCTTTATCGTGTGGGTGGGTCGACGGAAAGTACGGTGAAGCACTGCTGACAGAAATCATCCCAACACGATGCTCTAGAAGAAACAGGCAGGAGGTGGCAGTGTGCTCGTGGGGGCATGTTTTCCTGTGAATTAGTGGGAGCACTAATCCTCCTAGATAGCACGATGAACGCTTCAAACTACCTATCCATTGTAGCGGAACAAATGCTCCCGTTCATGATGTCATAGGCTGCTTCCAGCAAGATAATAGCCCTTGCCATGTTGATATGCGTGTGCGAGAATGGTTTGAGGAGCATTCCAGTGACTTTAGCTTACTATCCTGGCCACCGTACTCACCGGAGATCTATCCCATTGAACATCCGTGGGACTATCTTGACCAACAGGCTCGACGTATGGATCCACCATCGATGACTCTTGATGATCTTCGAGAAGCTCTGGTGTCTACATCAGAGATATTCAGAGGCCTAATTTCATCAAAGCGAGAAGCTCTGGTGTCTGCATGGTATAGCATCCCTACAGAAACGTTCAGAAGCCTCATTGCATCAATGCCACGCCGTATATCTTGACCAACAAGTTTGACGTATGGATCCACCACCGATGACTGTTGATGATCTGCGAGAAGCTCTGGTGTCTGCATGGTATAGCACCCCTACAGAAACGTTCAGAAGCCTCATTGCATCAATTCCACGCCGTATATCTTGACCAACAAGTTTGACGTATGGATCCACCACCGATGACTGTTGATGATCTGCGAGAAGCTCTGGTGTCTGCATGGTATAGCATCCCTACAGAAATGTTCAGAGGCCTCATTGAACCAATGCCACGCCGCATGTCTGCGGCAATGGTGGTAGGAGGTCATACCTCATACTAACAGGTGGTCATATTTGTTTTGACTGGACTGTGTATATCGAACTACTCCGTATATCGAACAATTGCGACTGTCCCCTTAAGTTCGATATAAACGGGTTCGACTGCATTTATACTTTTCGTGTAAATTTCATTTTACATTCGCCAAGTTAAAATTCATACACTATTGGGGAATCCGTAATCGCTATCTAGCATTTTTAACAGTCTTTCCTTAAAAATTTTACTGTACACCTTTAACAGGTACTGCTTTCACTGCGGAAGAGTATAAACCCAACAAATCCTGCTTCATGTCGTTTGCGTAGGGAAATAGGAGACAGCGTCTCTCAATTTTTACCTTCGTCTAATTTCCATAGATTCTTTCTTGGAGGCAACACAATTAATTGATTTTATGGATTGTGTTAAAATATCATCCAAGCTGGAAAGAAATTAATTTTATGACCAGTGTTTTAGCCACCAAGCTTCTTGAGTTCCTACAGATTTACTTGTCGGGTAAATGCATTTCAAAAAACTTCGGTGCACTAAGTTTTTCACTGTTTTGAAAGAGCTTTTCAAGATAGATTAAATGTTTTCAGTGTATGATCCTCAACAATTTTTGAAAAGTTGGAATTTATCATTTTTCTCTGGGTCCCGAGAATAAATCAGAAAGTTATGCGACTTTTGCCTAAAGATTATTTCATCTGGCGCACTGAGGTATTATATTATTTCTCCGCTTAAATTATTCCTACTAGGGGTGTTAAAATGAAAAGGTACGAAACGTCATAAGAACGTAACCGTTAACATATTTGCCTATGCCGCTATGGGAGAACGTAGCGACACATCTAGGGATGCGATTGGAGTCGCCGGCTTGGATCGGAGCATGCGCGGGCACCCGCATGCGCAGGAGAGAGCAGAGGCTCTTATAAAGAGCGCCGTCCAATTGACGCGGCAGTGCGTGTGAGGACAGGATGGCGAACCATTAACTCCGATGTGTACTGTGAGACACTCCGAAGCCTACGCAGGTCCATCAAGAACAAAAGACCGGGGCTGCTCACGGATGGTGTGGTTCTGCTCCATGATAACGCGCGTCCACATGTCTCCAGGGTAACACACGCGGAACTGGCCAAGTTCCAGTGGGAGCAGCTTGACCATCCGCCCTGCGATTTCCATGTGTTTGGTCCCCTGAAAAAACATCTGAAAGGGAAGCGCTTCCACTCGGACGACGAACTCAAGGACGCTCTGCAGGACTGGGTCTCGTCACTGCCACAGGAATTCTGGGAACAAGGAATCCTTCGGCTCGTTAATCAATGGGATCGTTGTGCTACGGCCTATGGTGTATACTTTGAATAAAGTCTTCATTTATACCCACAGTGTCGTTTCGTACCTTTTCATTTGAACACTCCTTGTAGATTTCTGTATAGGAAATTGTCCCCATACATCAATTGCTTGAAAGATGGGAAGTAAGTTTTTTTTTATGAACTTACCATTTTGTCATATGCGCCTTCGCAGATCCATATCTTCCAATCAAGGTGACATACATTTCTCCTACCATAGCCTGAGGAGTACCCAAGTCTCCCAGTTTTACCGTTACGTGGTACTGTTGAACTGAAAGAAAAGGAATCAACATGGGATTTTAAAAATCAGAAATTCTGGGAATTTGGAATCTGAAAATTGCAATCTTATTTTTGAGTCATAAAGTAAATATTATATGCAAAGTAAATTTCCATATCTTAAAATATTTGGTCTCTGTTCTGTACATTTACAGGCCTTAATTTTAGATAATGTGTAGATGTAAAAAATGGTACTTCTGCTTGAGACTGTAATTTTGCATGTTTGAACTTCCTTATATAACCTAATAAAATATTGACCATTAATCAGTTCAAAGCAGCGATAGCCCAGTGATTGAAGCAGTCGGCTGCCGTTACGTTGGTCGAGAGTTCGATACCAGCCTGACCGCTCCAATCACTAAAGATCCGCCATGCTTTGAATGGCACGTTGAGCTGGCGGCCCGGAGTATTGGACCCCTCGTTAAAAATGAGGTCATCTGTTCGTTCCATTTCAAAGTGCACCCAGTGTTCTGGTATCGCCTGGCATTCTGTCAAGATGCCAAATTCAATTTCCCAGATATGGCACTCTGAACGATGTCTGCCACTTTACCATCAGAGTCACTAGACTAACAATCCTTCACTTTTGCTTCTAGCACGCGGCGTATTGCCCTTGCGGCCGCGGAAGCTGCGTCTATAACCTTCCTTGAGTGGAAACCCTACAAGAAATAGTTGCCTACCTGAATTGACTAACAGTTCTGGCTCTCTCTCTCTGTGAGTGTATTTTGTTTCCCAGTCCTCTATCGCTAACATGCTGTAGTTGGTAAGATTCTCGTTCGAGTGAGAGACCTGATATTTTAGGCAGTAGTTCGATCCTAGAGTCTGTCGGCTACTCTGTCCGCAGTTTTTTTAAGTGTTTCTCCGCTCAAAACTATCTCTGTTGTCCCAGTAGCCGAGTTGTCTGAGACTCTGGCTTTTGGCTAATCGTCCGAGTTGGGATCGGATTCGAGTCCCGGATGAGACATATGTGCAGTGTTTGTCCTATGGAGCTGGCTCTGTGCCTCGCATGGAACAAGTGACCCTAAATGAGGGACAGACAACTCCTTATAGTAAGTCTAAATGCTCATGAGTGTTGGAAACACACCGTGCCCGGTGTGAGTAACGGTAGCCTTCGAGTAATACGTCTTATTCTACCAAACTCGAGGACATGGAACAATGCACGAGATAACGTGCACGAGATGACGACGTAGGTCTTCTTCCTCGCTGACAACGAGACATTACGTGATGTTTTTGTAAGGGATAATAATGGTCCTTGATTTTGGATTGTGTCCGCCACTTTTGAATAAATGTAACGAATAAACTATTTTTATGCTTCGTGTTATCACTCGACGAAAGCTATTTTATGTATACGTTTCGAATGTGGATCATCCTTTCAACAGTTTATGAAGTTCATCAACGGTTTGCTTCGTCTTAGGTTATTTACAATTTGAGTTATTGCTTTAAGGTGACTGATTTTCGAATGTTTCTTTGCCTTACTTTCTACTCGGGATTCTTTTGCTCCGTGCTATTGAAGATTTACGTCACACTAGCAATGAGGGCCATTAAACACCGAAATAGAAAAATAAAACCGTCCCATACTGCTGATCATTCCTCGTAAATCCTAACATCGAAAACCTAACAGCCCCGGTGGCTCAGTGGCTTGAGGCTTCTCACAAGGCATTCGAGACGGGCCCGGGTTTGAGTCCCGATGAGGCGTGGGTTGTGCGCTTGTCTGGTGGCTCTGTTCCTTCCCCTGGAACAAGTGGCCCCTAAATTACAGATGGGTGACTGATTGTAGTCCTTAAAATTGCTGATGGTGATCAAACCCCGAAACAAACAAACATCGGGAACCCAGTTGTTTGCCTGTAATGCGATGGAGATTTAACTTTAAATTACAAGTAGCTTAAGTTTACGTGCTTAAATACAGGGGTTGGACAGAATAATGTGAACACCTAGGAAAAGAAAGTTTTACGTACCTAATAGGGTATGGGACTACCTTTGGCATTCAAAACCACCTGAATCCTAGGAATGGACGCATACGAATCCTGGATGGTGGTTAGTGGGATGTTACACCATTATTCATGCAGAACCTGCTCCACATCCTTGAGAGATGCAGGACGATGATAACGGGATCTTTTTATTACGGTTTTCCAACATAGACCACAGTGGCTCGATGATGTTTAAGTCTGGTGATTAGGGAGACCAAGGAAGGTGTGACAGTTCGTCCTCATGTTCCTCAAGCCATGATTGGACATTCCGAGCTCTGTGAATTGGGGCGTTATCATCTTGATAGATGGCATACCCTACAAGAAACAATGCCTGAGCCATTGGATGGACTTGGTCAGCTAAAATGGTTTCATACGCCCTGCTAGTTATCCGTCTTTTCAAGGTGATCAGTGGACTTGCTGAAAACCACGATATGACTGCCCAGAGCATGACAGAACCACCATCATACTGTACTGTTGGGAGCAGACAGTCTGCGTTGTACATTTCTGACTGTGTTCTACACACGTAGACACGTCTTGCGGTGGAGAATAGTGTGAATGTGGATTCATCCGACCACATCACACGTTTCAATGCATTGGCATTCCACATTGTATGTTCCTGGCACCACTGCCGTCGCCGTTGTGCATTCACCTGGGTCACCAGACGTTTTCCAATAGCAGCTCTGCCATGAATATCTTGTTTATGTAGTTCCGTGCACACTGTTTTCATTGATAATGGGGTCTGGAGATGCAGATTGAGCTCCGTACTAATTTTCGATGCCGTGATCTTTTTATTACGTGTAAGAGTCCTCTTTAATTCTCTCCTGTCTCTATGAGTCAGGGTTGTTTTCCGGCCGATCTTGTGTTTCGCAGACGAGGTTTTGCCACGAACACGGTATGTTGTCATGACGTTAGACACAGTGGCTCTCGACCCCCCCTACCCTGGCGACTGTTGTCACGGAGGCACCAACTAGCCGGCCATCAACAATTAGCCCTCTTTCGAAGTTCGTTAGGTCGCTCATTTTTTCGTCACCTTGAAAGAAATTTTGCAACAAGACACTTTCATTGCACTTAAACAGGACCTTGAGGTTCTAAACAAAGCTATTACAAACAAAAAGTGGGGGATTCCTTTGCTTATTGTTTTGTATGCAGCTGCATTAAAAGTCAGGTCTGTATATCTCTGGCCGAGTGGTCAGCGTGGGCTTCTAGCTAATCGTTGGAGTTAGTCCTCGATGGTGCATAGATCGAATATTTGTCTTAGAATCAGTAGCGCTAACGGAAGACTCCTTATAGCCTTGGATTCCAATGGGGGTTATTAACCCTTCAAGCGGCCTATATGACTGAACCAAAGAGTGCCCCAAATTTTCTGCGCTTCAAACTGCAAAACTATTCCTTTATTCCTCACATATCATTAGTGCCGACCACAAACCTTTCACCGGTGATAAACGTTTCCTTCTAGTACTTTATTCTCTGCTCCATGACCCAAGGCATGGTGGGGAATGGCCATTCCTCTTAACACGGACATCATGCCACTGGGCATAAACAAGTGACGTAAGCATTTTCTCTCCTTACTTTCTTAGCCATTGTTGCAACACCTTTAGACTGTAATAAGTCAGAAAAGATTAGTGTCAATCATCCTCTTTTATGGCCATTTTCAATCACAAAGCTAAGGAGGAAAACAACGCTCTCTAATGCGGAGATTTACTCTTTCCAGCCGCGTTTTGCCCACTTCTTAGACAGCGAATATACTCGATCCAGCTGATTTTGGCACATATTTCTTACCCCCGAGTTAATTCGTTTTAGCCGGTTAAAGGGTTAAACAGTGGAGCAACATTATGTCTTGACAGCATCTAACCAGAAAATTATAACCTTCACTTGTTTAAAACAACAGCTAAAAATTTCTTTTCGTGCAGTTAGTTACATGTTAAAAATGGTCGGGATGCTGCTCACCGTAGGTTTTGCTTTACATGAAAACTCTGCGTAAAAGAATAGGCATAGACATAACAAAAAGGATCTCTTTGATGAACGGAAAGGAACTTACCACAGAATGGTGGATATTTGCTGGTGTACAAATAATATTTACGAGGTGGATGCTTTTTTATGATGTCTTTGCGTTTATCTGCTAGAAAACCCATTACTGAGCATTGACTTCCGTCTGGTCCACAATCAGGGCAGTTTCCAGCGATGTAATTGCTCCAGCTGCTGCAAGCCACTCCCACAGGCCGGCATCCATAGTGGTTTGGTATCGTGGCGAGAAAATAGTCGATTACCCTATAGTGGTCGCAAACGAATAAATTTCGCGTTCCTGTAAAAATTAGAGGAATACAAAATGAATTTATTACAACATCATGCCGAAAGTTAAGTAATAAGACAATCAAGCTGAAGGCAAATTATTATATACATTCCTATAAAAATATGCAAAGCAGAAGTACGACGTCAGGTGACGTTGACGCTGAAACTAGCAAAACCAGGTCTCTACCCCACAGAGAAGGAGAGACAGAGGTCCAATTCTGGTGTTCATGACAGCGCCCCAGTGGTCGGACATGAAAGTACGATAGCGTCTGTCACGTGATACGGTACCAGTGGCTATATAAGTAGCACAGCGGAGAGAGTTGTAAAATCTGAGCCGCGGATGGCTTAGTGGTTAGTGTTTCAGACTGTCGATGCAGGGTCCCCAGGTTCAAGCCTGGGCTGATCTTTCAGAGATGGTGTGATTTACTAACAATCGCTGAATATCCGCCGTGCATCGGACGAGCACGTAAAGTGACGGCCCCCAGGCTGGACCCACTGGTAAAATGGGTATCCTTTCCTATGTCCCCCCTGAAATTCTCTCACCCATCTATGTGCAACATCGTACTTGCACGGTGGCGCCATCTGCTGTACTCTAATCTCACTACAAACTGTTCTGTCAAAAGTCGCTAGACTTGCTCTCATTCCTTCCGTTTCTGTGTCCTGCCCAAAAGGCGATCTCGCTGTAGGTGGCTGGGACCTAAACTCTACTCCCTGTGGACGGAAGTCCTACATAAAAATGACAAATCCTGCATCCTCACTGTGTCTGACTGAATAATATATAAGCGGCGAGTTGTAAACTCTTGGGAAAAAAAGGAAAACGGTTAGGTTCGACGTTTTAGTTCCATGTCCGTCCACTGGCGCGCGGTTATATTGAGATCCTTGGGGCCAAATTGTTGGCATGAGTCTCTATGGAAGATTTACCTCTGTGTCTCCCGCCCTGTGCTCTGCCCATTGGAAACCAATCACGGAAAAGTAATCATGGGGACAGGCAGCGACATAAATGAGTTTGACCGCTGCCAGATAGCAGTTGAAAGGAAATCCGGTTGCTCAAACACCGCAGCTGCTGAACTGTTGGGATTTCCACATGAGACCATCGCACGTGTAGACCAAGACTACATGAATTATGACAGAACTTCCAAACAACGAGAGAAATGTGTCCGCAAACGTGTAAGCCGACGTTCACCTCTCACATCAATGGCTCGTGGTGCTCCGCAGTTTCCACATCGCTTATTCGCAATGCTGCCATTTCTCCAATCACGATACACTTTAACCACAGCAGCACGCGAACAGTTCACAAACTGCGCTGTTTTCAGAAATGCTGCCACCCTTGGTCCGAAAGCCGATAATCATCTCCTTTTTGCAAATCTGATAAGTCGCTCCTTTTATCCATGACAGCAACGAGTGATATGTCTTCAGAATGCCTACAGCACACCTTATATACCCTCCAAGCCGGCTCACGACACGTGCCTTATTTCGATGGCTACGCGCTGTTGACGTCAAAAGTAGGAGGTGGTCACAATAATTTGACTCGACTGTGTATTTCTAATCGATATGTCAGTAAGTTCTATCTGATTTATAATAGTTTTTCAATACAAGTGTCTGAGTTTATACGAGATACTCCACCGCCCCTTATACACTGACGGAAAAAAAAATCCCAACACCAAGAAGGAATTGTGTTAGATAAACGACAGTTGGTAGGCGGTGAGAGTACATCTGTAAGATGACGTCTATGCAAATTTCGCGCTCGGCGCATACGTGTGGCGCTAGTAGCGCCCCTCGGAACATGCAAAGCAGGTTTGCTGCAAATACGCGCTGTAACGTTCGTGAGCGTTAGTTAGCGTTGAGATTCGACGTAGTGTGTTGATGCTAGTCAAGAATGCCTTTAATAAGACGAAGAAGCCATTATCAACAGCTCACGGAGTTTGAACGAGGTCGTGTAATAGGGCTACGAGAAGGTGGATTTTCGTTTCGCAATATTGCAGAACGACTTGGCAGGAATGTAGCCACTGTGCATGATTGTTGGCAGCGGTGGTCAAGGGAAGGTACTGCCTAAGAAGACCGGGTTCCGGCCGGCCACGTGGCACTACTGAGAGGAAAGACCGCCGTGTACGGCGTATGGCCGTGGCGCCTCGTACCGCGTCTGCGGCAGCAATTCGAGCTGCAGTTGCCACCACAGTGACACAAAGAACTGTTACAAATCGGTTACTTGAAGGACAGCTCCGAGCCAGACACCCTGTAGCGTGCATTCCACTTACTCCAAACCACTGCCGTTTGCGACGTCAGTGGTGTCAAGCTAGAGCTCATTGGAGGACGGAGTTAAGATCTGTTGTGTTTTCTGATGAAAGCCGGTTCTACCTGGGTGCCAGTGATGGCCGTGTGTTGGTTAGAAGGAGGCCAGGTGAGCGCCTGCAACCAACCTGTCTGCGGCCGAGACACGCTGGACCTACACCTGGAGTTATGGTCTGGGGAGCAATTGTTATCCCACGCACCCTGACGGCACAGTTGTACGTCGGTCTGGTGATTCAAACTGTTGTGCTGCCATTCATGAACAGCATTCCAGGGGGTGTTTTCCAACAGGATAACGCTCGCCCGCATACCGCTGTTGTAACCCAACATGCTCTACAGGGTGTCGACATGTTGCCGTGGCCTGCTAGATCACCAGATCTTTGACCAATCGAGCACGTATGGGTCATCATTGGACGACAACTCCAGCGTCACCCCCAACCAGCATTAACCGTCCCTGTATTGACCGACCAAGTGCAACAGGCATGGAACTCCATCCCACAAACTGACATCCAGCACCTGTACGACACAATGCATGAACGTTTGCGTGCTTGCATTCAACATTCTGGCGGTTACACTGGTTATTAATGTACCAGCATTTCACATTTAAAATGGCTCTTCTCGCGCTTACATTAAGCTGTTCTCTTGAAACCTTAATCGATTAAATATGTTACCTATACAAATGTATTGCCGCCATTTCATTCCTCTACAACAATTTTTTCGTGGTGTTGGGATTTTTTTTTCCGTCAGTGTACTTTCGAAATACCTCTTCCTGCTCCTCGTTGGACAGCACTGTCTGATCTCAGCAATTTGTTTAAAGCAGACGTGTACATTTTATTTAAATATCCAGATAATTGTGCTAACACACTTTTCTGCTTACAGTTTTTTTGGGGGGTGAGGGGGGTGGGGGTTAACAACTACCGTGAGTAAATCGATGGTCTATGAGCAGCCACCCGTCCCTAATTTAGGGCCACTGACCCCAGGGAAAGGGATAGAGCTAGTGCCGTAAGACAAACATAACATCCATGCCTCACCGGGTTCGAATCCCTGTGATGCATCGATGTTACCGTTTGTCTTACGGCCAGACCAGTTCTCCAAGATTGACCCGAGTTTGAATTCCGGTGATGCATAGATATTGTCGTTTGTCTTACGGAACTAACTCTGTTCCTTTTCTGGAACCAATGTCTCTAAATTAGGGCTTGTAGCCCATCGAGTTGCTCACGGTGGTCATTAAACCCCCAAACAAAAAAAGAAGAAGCTATAATCATTGCATGTTTTTTGAAGACATGTAACAACAAGAAAAATGACATATACGTAGAAACTAGTTTTATCAAACTCAGAGAAAACAAACCTTCTAGGATTCCTCTGCTTATGAAGGTATCGACGATGGAATTCGGGCAGCCAGGTTGTTTTTGACCTCCATTCGGATAAAAATCAATATGGCCTGTCTGTTGGAGGCGACTCAGATCTGCACGAAGAAAGCAAAAAAGGAACTCCTCATGTCATTCACATAAATACTTGACGATAAGTAAAAATAAACTGAGTAAAAAATACTGTAGCACAAGGAAATAGTTATTATATGTATATAAAATGTATAAACCCTTACCAAAGTTGAGGTTCGCAAATATTAATGCATCTTTCAAAAGCAAGCAATAGATAAATATCACAATCTTTACGAATGGAGCGCGGTATAGTATGTAGAATACGAAATACAAAGCCGCTAGAGATCTGTGGACTAAACAATCCCATAAGCCGCCCCGGTGGCACAGTGGTCTAAGCGATGGCCTCTGATCATTCGTCCGAACGGGGTCCGGGTTCGAATCCCGGTGAGGCATGGATGTTGTGTTTGCCTTACGGCATTGTCTCTCCTCATTCCCTGGAATCAGTGGCCATAAATTAGGGATGGCTGACCACTTATAGACCATCGAGCTGCTCACAGTGGTTGTCTCTCATCTTTTAATCTCAACGTCCATGAAGCCGCCCCGGTGGCGCAGTGGTCTAAGCGATGGCCTCTGATCATTCGTCCGAACGGGGTCCGGGTTCGAATCCCGGTGAGGCATGGATGTTGTGTTTGCCTTACGGCATTGTCTCTCCTCATTCCCTGGAATCAGTGGCCATAAATTAGGGATGGCTGACCACTTATAGACCATCGAGCTGCTCACAGTGGTTGTCTCTCATCTTTTAATCTCAACGTCCATGGAGCCGCCCCGGTGGCGCAGTGGTCTAAGGCGCTGGCCTCTGATCATTTGTCCGTAAGGGGTCTGGGTTCGAATCCCGGTCAGGCATGGATGTTGTGTTTGTCTTACGGCACTGGTTCTCTCCTCATTCCCTGGAACCAGTGACCCTAAATTAGGGACGGGCGACTGCTTATAGCCCATTGAGTTGCTCACGGTGGTCGTTAAACCTCCAATCAAAAATAAAAAAAAAAAAAAATCTTTTAATCTCAACGTCCATGGAGCCGCCCCGGTGGCGCAGTGGTCTAAGCGATGGCCTCTGGTCATTCGTCCGTAAGGGGTCCGGGTTCGAATCCCGGTGAGGCATGGATGTTGTGTTTGCCTTACGGCATTGTCTGTCCTCATTCCCTGGAATCAGTGGCCATAAATTAGGGATGGCTGACCACTTATAGACCATCGAGCTGCTCACAGTGGTTGTCTCTCATCTTTTAATCTCAACGTCCATGGAGCCGCCCCGGTGGCGCAGTGGTCTAAGCGATGGCCTCTGGTCATTCGTCCGTAAGGGGTCCGGGTTCGAATCCCGGTGAGGCATGGATGTTGTGTTTGCCTTACGGCATTGTCTCTCCTCATTCCCTGGAATCAGTGGCCATAAATTAGGGATGGCTGACCACTTATAGACCATCGAGCTGCTCACAGTGGTTGTCTCTCATCTTTTAATCTCAACGTCCATGGAGCCGCCCCGGTGGCGCAGTGGTCTAAGCGATGGCCTCTGGTCATTCGTCCGTAAGGGGTCCGGGTTCGAATCCCGGTGAGGCATGGATGTTGTGTTTGTCTTACGGCACTGGCTCTCTCCCTTCCCTGGAACCAGTGACCCTAAATTAGGGACGGGCGACTGCTTATAGCCCATTGAGTTGCTCACGGTGGTCGTTAAAAATTCAATAAAAAAAAAAAAAAAAAAAACAATCCCATAATGGTATCATCAAGGCAAACAAAGGTTTTCGTATTTCGGTGGAAAGTACCTTGAATAATTAGTGTGATTACTTTTAACCAGTCCTCAATCATGGGTGAGGAAAAGGGGACAAATTCCTAGGGCCAGGTATATCTTAGGGGCCAGCTGTCCAGCAAGACAGGTGACAGTTTAAAAATTAAAAAAAGTAAAGATATGGATGAAAATGTACACCGATTAACCGTTACATTATGACTAATTACCTAATAAGCTGTAGGACCCTCTTTAGCCTGCAAAACAGCGGCCACTCGGCGCGGCATCAATTTGATGAGGTGGCGATAGGTATCCTGGGGTATCTGGTACCATAATGTCCACAGCAAGTCCTCCAGTTCCTGTACATTTCAAGGTGGTGGTGAGCCGCCCCGGTGGCGCAGTGGTCTAAGGCGTTGGCCTCTGGTCATTCGTCCGTAAGGGGTCCGGGTTCGAATCCCGCTGAGGCATGGATGTTGTGTTTGTCTTACGGCACTGGCTCTCTCCCTTCCCTGGAACCAGTGACCCTAAATTAGGGACGGGCGACTGCTTATAGCCCATTGAGTTGCTCACGGTGGTCGTTAAACCTCCAATACAAAAAAAAAAAAAAAAAAAAAAAAAAAAGGTGGTGGTGATTTAGCGCGAACCCGCTTTTCCAAGTTGAACCACAAATGTTGATTGGGTTCATGTCAGGTGAATTTAACAGAAAGTCACCAGCATGTTCTTCAAACCCCTCCTTGACGATTCTGGCAGTGTGGAAGGGCACATTATCCTGTTGGTAATGGCCATCACCAGCAGGGAACACAGTTGCCATGGATGGGTGAACTTGGTTCGCAACGATGTTCAGATACTTGACAGCTGTCAGGGATTGTGCTGTTTGGATAATGGGGCCTGAAGTCTACCAAAAAAGAAACATCGTTCACAGCATAACACCGCCACCGCCGGCCTGTTTCCGCCCAGCAGTGCAACCAGGTGCCATAGCCTCCGTTGGTAATCGGCGTATTCGTGCTCGGCCATCTACGTGATGCACCAGGAATCTTGATTCGTCAGACCAGGCCACTTTCTTCCAATCATCCACGGTCCAATCTTGATGATCTTGGGCCCATTTCATGTGTTGTTGGCGATGACGTGCAGTGAGCATGGGGACCCGGCTGGGTCTTGAGCTACGCAGGCCCATGCGCAGAAGGCTGCGATGAACTGCGTGCTGTGACACATTGCTGTGATCACCACTGTTGTAGCTGCGGGTGATTTGTCGCACTGTGGCCCTGCGGTCGCTGTGAACAATGCGCGACAGTCTCCGCTCCCCTTTAGCATCAATGAGCTGTGGACGATACACGACTAGAAGACGGTTCGTCGTTTGGCCATCTGTGCACCACTTTTGATACGTACTCACTACAGCAGCACATGAACAACCCAGAAGTAGCGCCGTTTCCAAGATCGTAGTTCCGAGTCACCGTGCCATCACAATTTGTCTTTTATCAAACTCCGATAAATCGGCAGCTTTTCCCATTCTGACTCCGAACACTCTACTAACCGAAAGCTGGTCCTCCGGTTGTATATGTACTGCTCTGTGAACTTCCCCTGCGACACCGTTCGGTCTACAGGCGCGCTCATTTCTCTAGGCTGGGGGTGGTGAAAAGGTCATCCGTGTAAAACACATAAAATATGTTTGAAACAGCGTACCCACCGAACTAAATTTTTTCTGGGAATAAATGCAAAAGATACCACCCGCCTAAAGAAAAAAAAACGAAATCATTAAATGTTCCTTTTGAGAAGAAAAAAATATCTTCAATGCTTCGTGGTAGTAAAGCGTTGAAACCGTTTTCGGTTGATAACATTTGAGAAGCGTTATTCTTACACATTCACTCATTCCCTAAAATAAAATTCTGATTTTGCCACTTTAAACCGGTTTATGTGACAACTGATTTCAGTAACCCAGAATAGCAAAAAGCGGCGCTTCCTTGTCTGCCTTATTAATTATTTTGATTAATATATATAGTACGCATATTTCCAACGGTACATCAGCAGTTACAAGGGCTCTGAAAACCTGCGGTATTGAAGATGCATACATTAATATTATTAATGACATCTATGAAAATGCAAGTGCAAAGATTCGGCTGTTTGAAAATACAACACATAAAAATTGGAAAAGGAGTGAGACAAGGTGACACCATATCTCCGAAGCTCTTTAATGCCACATTGGAAAATGTCTTTCAATCACTGAACTGGGAAAACAAAGGGATAAAGATTAATGGAGATTATCTAACCCACCTTCGTTTTGCTGATGACATAGTCATTTTTGCAACTACCCCATCAGAGCTACAGAGTATGATCCAGGAACTTTCTGACAAGAGTAAAGAAGTGGGATTAAAAATGAACTTTCAGAAGACAAAAGTGATGTTCAATGCTTTTACAAGAAATGAAGATTTATCGATTGATGGAGAAAAGCTGGAGATAACAGACACGTACGTTTATCTTGGACAGCAGATATCAAGTGAGGGTCACATTGATGAAGAAATTAATCGGCGTACAAAACTTGCCTGGAGAGCTTTTGGAAGAAACAGCATAATTTTCAAGAGCAATATGCCATTATGTCTTAAAAGAAAAGTGTTTGATCAATGCATCCTTCCAGTGCTTACGTATGGTGCAGAGACGTGGACCTTAACTAAAAGAGACATACAAAGGCTGCAGACAACTCAAAGATGCATGGAGAGGTGCATGCTTGGTGTAACCAGGAGAGATAAGAAGAGGAACTCGTGGATCCGAAAAATGACAAGAGTGGAAGACATCATGATCAGAGTTAAATCCCTGAAATGGCAATGGGCTGGACATACTGCCAGAAGGACAGACACAGCCGAAATTTTAGATTGGATTCCAAGGGACAGGAAAAGACCCAGAAGAAGACCACATGGGAGATGGGTGGATGAAATTCGAAAGTATGCAGGGGGTGACATGGAGGAGACTGGCACAAGACAGACCGTTGTGGAGGAAACTTGGGGAGACCTTCGTCCAGCAGTGGATTGATAATGGTTGACAATGATGATGATGATGATGATGACATATTGTGGCATTTCGGGCGTATTGCGTAGTTGCACACGTTTTCAAATCTTAAACTCATAGGAATTTAGGGGATTCTCTCATGCAAGTTTTCGATTTCATTCCATGAGTTACGCTTTTCTCAAAATACTCATCGTAAGTCTATCTTTGCTGTATTTTATTAACAAATACAATTATTGCGAAGGCATGTAAAAGGAATTAACAGAAACCATAAGGGATTAACATCTCCAAATTAAAGCTACATCGCACCTAGTAAACCAGGACGCGAATCGAACCTAAGCAATGTTACTTATGTAAGACTGCAGTGAACATTTTTGCATTATGCTGATGAAAGAGTGTCACTGGACGACAGGTGCGCTCGCACCTCCTTCGCAACATTTTGTTCTGTTTCGATCTCTATCACATATTAGTCACTTCCAGCAGAAACAGCCCCAAACCGTCGTAGATTCACCTCCAAACCTGACTGTAGGGGTAATGCAGTCCACCTGACATCGTTCCCCGAGCGTTGGTGCGACCCTAATACATTTTTTGCCAAAAAATACGCAGCACTCCGAGAAAGTCGTTCGATCCCGATGAAACTCCGCATGCAAGTACAGCAGAGAGGAATATGCAAATGATTAAGAAATAACGACCAATGACGAAATAGTGGCCCGCCACAGCGCATGGAAATCGCGCATCGAGAAGGGTATATCAAGAGCAAAGCTCGAACGCAGAGACAATTGTGACAGTGGATTGCGTTGCATTAACCTCCACGGACTGTGAGGATGCCCTGACGTCGGATCCGTGCACATTACGAGCAATAGAGCGAGTTTCAGAGAGGACGTATAATTGGGCTGACAGAGGCCGGTTGGTTAAGTTGCCGTATCGCCAGGCATTTGGATCGGAGCGACGCGGCAATTGAACGATGTTGGCGCCAATGGGTTCAGGTCAGTAGAACCCAGCGGCATGCGTGCAGTGGAATGCCGAAGGCAACGACAGAACGCGAGGATCGAACGATTGGGAGAGCCACACGAGCACAACCAAATTCGTCGCACTTAACCATCCGTGGTCATGTTGCGTCGTCTACAGGTACAGAAGTGGGCATCCGGACCGTTGCCAGACGACTTGCGGCACGGGAACTATACATTCGAGGAGGCCACTCCGCTGCCTAGCACTGACAAGCGAGCATTGTCGGCACGGGATGCAGTGACGTCAGGCCCGATCAACGTGGGATTGTATCTAGTGGCATCGTGTTATCTTCAGTGATGAGTCATGGTTTGCACTTGGCGTCGATGACCAGCGCTTACGGGTCTGGAGACGAGCTGACCAGTGCATGGATCCTGCCCTTACCGTGGAACAGCACACTGGTCGCACACTGGGAGTGACTGTCTGGGGTGCCATTTCCTACGATAGCCGGACACCCTTGGCAGTCCTCCGTGCCACCCTCACGACTCAACGGTATGTCGACGACATTGTACGACCTGTTGTGTTGCCATTCTTGTCGCAGCATCAACGAGCAATTTTTCAACGGGGTAATGCCCGGCCACACAGGAGACGGCCCTCCCAGGCATGCCTCTGTAATGTCGGCACCCTTGCATGGCCAGTCGGATCTCCCGACTTCTCTCCGATAGAACACGTTTAGGACATGATGAGACGCCACTTACGCCCATCGCGGAATGTCGGCGAACTGGCCCGCAATTTGCACACCATCTGGCATGTTATACCTCAGGACAGTATCCGTGAACTGTATGTGTCTATGCCGCGGTAACCGCTGGTATCCGAGCCAGACGGGGTGCTACAACGTACTGACTTGTTCCACTTGTGAAGTTGTTTTATCCGAATAAATGGCCGAACTGCTCTGGAATTACAATAATTTCCTTTCCTATATACATATGCATTGCACATACTAATTTTAATCTCGATTGAATGATTCCATCTGGGTTCTTCGTTTCTTTGGCAAAGAGTGTACTTCCATCCGAAAGAAAGAGGGATTAGCGTGATTCGTCACTGGACATGACGCTCTTCCACTCTTCTGTTGTCTACGAATAGGGTACGGGGCACCACTGCAACGGTTGTCTGGCATTCCCTGGAGTGTTATAGGACTTGTACGCGGCAGACCTAGCATAGTAACCGTGGGCATACAGTTCCCGAAGGTCTGCTCTGGTACGGATAGCTGTTTCTGTGGCTTGAGCTACGTCGTCGGTCAGGTTTTGGCAGAGGACGTGCGTGCCTTCTTCACATTTCTCAGTAATCCTCGTTTGGCGCAGTAACTCATGTGTGGCCATCGGGATTAGAGGAAATGCTATCCCACACTCACCAACCCGCTTGGTCAGCGTGATGAGTTATGGCCAATCCCCTCCAAAATGACTCCACAACTTAAATCTTGGCCCTCAGTCTCCGGCAGCTGGAATGTTTCTGGCCAAGGCAGCGGCCATTGCGACATGAAGGCAGAGGATGCTAAGAATCACCGGAGGACCGAACTAGGCTGCCATCTGATGCTGACCTTGGCTACGGATAATGGACGCTCCCTATCTTCTGATTCAAAGCTCCTTGAATTGGAAGAAGAACTACAAAGGATCAAGTGGGATATCGTTGAGCTAAGTGAGGTAAAGAGAAAAGGAGAAGATCTCATTGAACTGAAAAGTGGACAACTATTCAATTATCGTGGGACAGATACTGTCAGAACTAGTGGTGTTGTATTTATAATAAACAAGAAACGGAAGGATAAAGTTGTAGAAGTTGAAAGTTCCTCTGAAAAAGCTGCAAGACTTGTTATCCAAATATCGAGAAGATACCAGGCTCAGATTATTCAAACTTATGCACCCACCACTAGTCATCCTGAAGAAGAGATTGAAGAATTTTATGAGAAAATTTGTCATCTAAATAATAAAGGCAAGCAGCACTTGAAGGTCATTATGGGAGATTACATTGCGAAAATACGGCAACAGCAACAGAACGAAACTTCAGTAGGTAAATTCGGTCACGGCAACAGAAACGAGCGTGGAAATACTCTCGTAGAGTTTGCAGAAGCAGAAGGGTTTTTCATCAGGAACTCCTTTTTCAAGAAAAAGCCGCAAACGAAATGGGACATGGAGGCATCTCAATGGATTGACGAGTGAAATTGATTTTATTATGTGTAAAAAGAAATTTGTCATGGAAGACTGCAGTGTGCTAAATAAGTTCAACACAGGTAGTGACCATAGAATGGTACTGTGTAAGATGCACCTCAACGCTAAACTCGAGCGTGGCAAGCTCATAAAACAAGCAAAGTATATTGACATGACCAACCCTAAAAAGCATCATAATACCTTCAAATTGGAACTGAGGAACAGATTTTCTGCTCTAGAAGGTCTAACGTTGGAAGAAGTGGACATCTCTGAATTTAACAGGAAACTAACCAAGACTCTTATGGAAACAGCAACAAAAATAGCTGGTACTAAGAACAAGTTGCATACTAACAAATTATCAGGAAAAACCAAAATTCTAATGCAAAAAAAGAAGAGAGATGAGGACAACTAAAGCAGATGTGACTTCCAAAGTGGAATATATAGAGCTATGCAAGACGCTACTAAAAAGTATCACTGAAGATGTAAGGAAATTCAACTGTGAACTAGTGAAGAAAGCAATTGAAGACAACCAAAGTCTGAAGAGAGCAAAGGGACATCTGAGTAAGGGAAGAAAACAGATTATGGCTCTGAGAAAATAAGATGGTTCTGTAACAAGAAATAGAAGTGAAATTTTGACAAGAGTGAAAGATTTCTACTCAAAACTGTATGAGATGATACATGTACTCCAGACATTACAAAAGGTACCAGTACCAGACTTCTTCCAGTCCTCCCAGCAGAAGTTGCATATGCAATCAAGAACATGAAACGGGTAAAAGCTCCAGGAGAAGATGGAATTACCATAGACATCATACAAGAAGCAAGTGGAGAAACTGAAACAGTACTGGCCCAAATTTTCACACGATGCCTTAATGAAGGGAAGATTCCTGAGGATTGGAACAGTGCTACAATGATCCTGCTACAAAAAAAATGTTCCGTTAAGGATCTTAGGAACTATAGACCTATCAACCTCCTATCAGTGGTTTATAAAGTCTTTACTGAAGTTCTTTCACACCGCTTGAGGGTGACACTGGACATGGCTCAACCGAGAGAACAAGCTGGATTCAGGAGTGGCTACATCACTATAGATCATATCCACGTACTGAGAGAACTAATTGAAAAAGCGAGTTAATATGAACTTCCATTATGCATGGTTTATATCGATTGTGAAAAGGCCTTTGATTCGGTGAAACCATCAGCAGTTACAATGGCTTTGAAATCCTGTGTTATTGAAAATGGATGCATTAATATTATTAATATCATCTATGAAAATGCAAGTGCAAAGATTCGGCTATTTGAGAATACAGCACCCATAAAAATTGGAAAGGGAGTGAGACAACATGACACGATATCTCCCAAACTCTTTAATGCCACTTTGGAAAATGTCTTTCAATCACTGAACTGAAAAAACAAAGGGATAAAGATTTATGGAGAATTATCTACCTCTCCTTCGTTTTGCTGATGACGTAGTCATTTTTGCAACTACCACATCAGAGCTGTAGAGTATGATCCAGGAACTTGCTGACAAGAGTAAAGAAGTAGGATTAAAAATGAACTTTCAGAAGACAAAAGTGATGTACAATGCTTCCATAAAAAATGAAGATTTATCGATTGATGGGGAAAAGCTGGAGATAACCCATACCTATATTTATCTTGGACAACAGATGTCAAGTGAGGGTCACATTGATGGAGAAATTAATCGGCGTATAAAACTTACCTGGAGAGCGTTTTGAAGAAACAGCATAATTTTGAAGAGCAATATGCCATTATTATGTCTTAAAAGAAAAGTGTTTGATCAGTGCATCCTTCTAGTGCTTACATATGGGGCAGAGACGTGGACCTTAACTAAAAGAGACATACAAAGACGGCAGCCAACTCAAAGCTGCTCGGAGAGATGCATGCTTGGTGTAACCAAGAGAGATAAGAAGAGGAATTCGTGGATCAGAAAAATGACAAGAGTGGAAGACATCATGATCAGAGTAAAATCCCTGAAATGGTAATGGGATGGACATGTTACCAGAAGGACAGACCATCGATGGACAGCTGAAATTTTAGACTGGATTCCAAGTGACAGGAAAAGACCCAGAAGAAGATCACATGTGAGATGGGTGGATGAAATTCGAAAGTATGCGGGAGTAACATGGAGGAAACTGGCACAAGACAGACCGTTGTGGAAGAAATTTGGGGAGACCTTCATCCAGCAGTGGATTGATAATGGTTGACAATGGTGATGATGATGATGATATATATATTTACGTACAGTATATGCATGTATATATAATTTGCAACCACTACTGAACGGATCTTTTCATTCACTCTGGCGACCGGGTCTTTTGGACCGGATCAGTCGCGAACGACCCATCTCTGCTATTCGATTCCATCATCCCAGTGTGTGTTCGGCGCATACGTAGTTTTTTTTTTTCAATGGAGGTTTTCTGTCTTATTTCTCTGATTATGAAGAATATTTCATACCCTTTTTCTTCTTCAAATAAAGCACAGTTTTTTTTTTTTGTATTTGAGGTTTAACGACCACCGTGAGCAACTCAATGGCTATAAGCAGTTTCCCGTCCCTAATTTAGGGTCATTGGTTCCAGGGAAGGGAAAGAGCCAGTGGCTTAAGACAGATACGAAATCCATTGCCTCACCGGGATTCGAACCCGGACCCCTTTGGACGAACGATGAGAGGCCATCGCTTAGACCACTTCGCTTGGTGATGATATTTGGTAACCAAAATGATGAAAAGAAAATTTGAATCTGGCGCGTCAAAATGTAAAGGTAAACAACAAAAAGTAAAAAATTCATCAAGTCTAAGCAAATTCTATTGAGTCGTTTTTGCGAAGACCTATGCATCAGAAAGAGAACGAAGCGGAGTCAACAACAACGGAAATCGGTGTTTCAAAATACAACAATTTTCAATCCATAGAAGGCGAAGCCAAAACTTTGACCCACAACCATAAATTTAAAGATGAAAAATGTCGACAGAAGAAAAGAAAAGCGTTTCTATAAAACGAAGTTCTGCAAAGCAGAGAAAATTTCATCAGAGAAACCGCTTACATTATACACTCACGGACAATGAAATTTGCGCACCTAGAAGAAAACATCCTACAACCACGAAATTTACAAATATGTAGCTAGAGTGCGTGCTGGTATGCAAATGATCCACGTTTGGTGCGAGTGCGCATGACCTCACACCCTGTGGTGGCGTTGCAAACACGAACCAGCAGTCTTATAAACCGGCGTGTAGTCGATGCCCCACGAAAAGCACCGGCCGACGCAAGCAAGAGTACAGAGTGACATGAATGCCGGGTATATGCCAGAGACGTCGATTTACGCGACTTACGGACTTTGAGAGAGGCCTGATCGTTCAGACCATACCATACCGTCCGACTGTGTTGGGAGCAGTGGACATGTGACGGCACTGCCACGCGGCGGAGTGGATCCAGACGGACCAGGAAGACCACCAGTAGAGAGGATCGACGGATCGTGCGCCAGGCACGAACTGATCCCAGGAGGCCTCGGTCCACTATACAGGCAGATATAGCGACTCCTGTGTGCCCACGAACCATTTCCCGACGCCTCGCGGAAGCGAATCTGCGGTCCTAGCGCCCCTTACGTGTGCTGCCACTAACACCGGAACATCGCCGGCTCTGTGTGCAGCGGTGCCAGGCCAGAGCGATGTGAAACGCCACAGACTGGCGACGTGTGATGTTTAACGATGAGTGCCGCTTCGTTTTGGGGACAGATGATAATCGTGTACGAGTGTGGAGGTCCCCGGGTCAACAGCACAATCTCAGCCTCGCTATCGAGCGCCACACCTCCCCAACTGCAGGCATTATGGTCTGGGGAGCCATTACCTACGATAGCCGATCAGCTCTAGTAGTGGTACGTGGATCATTGACGGGCCAGCAGTATGTGGATGAGATCCTACGGCCCCATGTGCTCCCATTCCTGGCCGAGATTCCAGGTGCGCTATACCAGCAGGATAATGCCCGCTCGCATACGGCTCGGGTTGCCCAGGACTGCCTACCCAGACACTTTCGTGGCTTGCCCGCTCCCCGGATATATCCCCTATCGAGCATGTGTAAGACCAATTGAAACGCCCGCTGCAGCTGTGCCGCACAATCCGGGATTTGAAGCACACCGTACAACGCGTGTGAGCCAGTCTGCCGCAGGACAACATCAGGCGTCTGTTTGCCTCAATGCCGGACAGTATTGCAGCATGTATCGCCGCACGAGGCGGTGCGAAGATGACCGAACTGCGTGCCACAGATCCCTCTGTAATTGTCCTGCAGCTCTGTTTTTGCCATCATGTGTATCATTAATCTCTATCATTACGTCCATAAAATTTCAGTTCAATCCGATGCTTCCTTCTTGGTGCGCTAATTTCATTCTCCATGAGTGTATGTGACACGTCGTTAACCACTGAAATTCACTGTAGAGTAGAAATCTATGAAGATTTATTACTAGGAATAGTTTCTGTTTTTTTTTTGTTTTTGTTTTTTCTCAAGTTTCAGATGACAAGTGATGAAATGCGGGTATCTGCTTCAAAACTCATGAAGGCACATACAAAGAGGACGCTCATATAGACCAGTTTCAAGACGAAATTTTTCAATTTTTGAAATTCACTAAGAAATAAGGTGACAGCAATCCCAACGACATACACTGAAGTGCCAGAAAAACTGGTACAGACGAGCTTATGCAAAATACATAGCACCGTCACCTATGCGCGTACTCGGTTGCGTCCGCTAGTGCGTATATAAAGCGATAGACATCCTTGCCAGCTGTCAGAGCTGTTTTCGGCATGAGAATGACAAGTAATAACGATTTAAGCGATTTTCAACGCGATGTCATAGTTGGCGCTCCGACTACACGCCGGTTTATAAGACTGCTGGTTCGTGTTTGCAACGCAACCACAGGGTGTGAGGTCATGCGCACTCGCACCAAACGTGGATCATTTGCATACCAGCACGCGTATTTCGGAGGTAGAAACGAAGTTCGGATTTTCATGGACGACTATTGCAAGGGTGTACCGTGACTACAAGAATTCCGGTAAAACCTCCAACCTACGATACCAGTGTGGCCGTAAAAATACATTGGGTGAACCTGACCATCGTCGGCTGTCAGGAATCGTTTCACGCGATAGGAGTGTGATACTCTCGCAGGTATCATCGGAATTCAATGCTGGAGCCTCAACAAGCATCAGCGTCCGGACTGTGCAACGTACCCTGCACGATATGGGCTTTGGGAGCCGACGCCCAACTCGAGTCCCCATGATGGGTGCAATACACAGGGCCATGCGCCTCGCTTGGGCACGGCAACACCGCCACTGGACACTTGATGACTGGAAACAAGTAGCCTGGTCTGACGAGTCGCGTTTCCAACTGTATCGGGCAGATGGAAGGATTCGTGTGTGGCGCAAACCCCATGAAGCCATGGATCCCGCCTGTCAACAGGGAACTGTACCTGCTGGTGAGTGGTCCGTAATGGTATGGGGTGTGTTTAGCTGGACTTCGCCGGAACCCCTGGTACGTCTACAAACGTCTGTGACCGGCCAACGCTATGTGCGCATCCTTTCTGACGAGGTACACCCGTTCATGTCTTGCATTCATGCTGAAGGGTTGGGCCTGGTCCAACAGGACAATGCACCTCCACACAAGTGTCGGGATGTCCCATTATGGTTAGAGGAGCATTCATCTGAGTTTGGGGTGTTGCCATCCCACCCAAGTCCCCAGATCTGAACGTGATAGAACACATTTGGGATGCCATGCAACGCGCTATCGAACACCGGAATCCGAGACCTCGGAATACATCCGAATTGTGGAAGGCTCTGCAGGAAGTATGGTGTGCATTGCCTACAGCATGTTTCCAGAAGCTAGCGGAGTCCATGCCCCTTCGTATTTCTGCAGTCCTGCGCTCCCGTGGGAGACCTATCAAGTATTAGACTAGTGTACCAGTTTTTCTGGCACTTCAGTGTATGCATCAATGCCTTAACGATGGACTGCGATCAATTTTTCGAAATGTCGAAACATTGATTTTTTTTTTTTTTTTTTTTTTTTTGACAATGCCAATAGTGAAGACCAGCGGGAAAGGTCCTTTTCAGTTCTGAAGAGGTTGAAACATTATTTAGAAATTCATTAGGGTAAGAAAAGTAGTCGCATCTATCTGTGATGTTTATAGAATCAGACTTAACAAATTCTTTCAATCATGATGACATAATTGACACTTTTACCGAAACAAAAGCGCGAAATAAAGTAGTTTAAAATGGCGACTATACTGCTAAGTTGTTTATCTTATCACACTCCGACATGTATTCCAACGAATTTGATATCTCTAATAAAAGGGGCCTCTGCTTCAAACTGCGCGTAGCAGAGCTGAGAAAGGGTGAGCCCGAGCCCGAAGCTGAGCCCGGGCCCCAATCGGGCTCGGGCTGTAGAATATGTACTGCGGTTCGGGCTTGGCCTCTTAGAGAGATAGGGAGAGCGAAAGATATTTTTTTTATAAATAAATGTGATTTTATATGATTTAGCAAATGAACACTTTATAGTTGATAAAAGGGAATTCTTCGGCAACTGGTTCTGGTTGGGTAGCGGGCATTCGAGATCGTTATTTATTCCGGGCTTGGGTAGAAAATGCCATAGGCCGCGCATTAATGTGTTTCTGCAGAGAAGAAAAAGCTTTTTCAAGAACTATAGATATTGGATAGTTGATAGTTTGCCGACGATAGTTTACCCCCCCTCCCCTATCTCCACGCAGTAGCTCCCAGCTAATTCTATTTATCAACGTACGTATTGCAGCGCATTATGGCGCAATGATATTAGCATTATTTGAGCAACATACAATTGCAGCACCGCCCGATCATTTTGGATGCCCGGCCGCCCGAAGCACTTCAGTTGGAAATGAACGGTCAAAGAAACCCGTACAGTTACACTATAAAAATAGATAGAGGTCCCTCCCAACCACTACCCGGTACCACTGGATGCCCATGGCTACCTGTCCACTCTCGCTGACCACATGCATCCCTTCGTGTTGGACGTTTACCCTCGTGGTGATGGTGTCTATCAGCAGAACAATGCGCCGTGAGACGTCGCTAAGGAGGTGCGTGACTGGTTCCAAGAACACGACAGCGATGCCTTCGTTCTCCCTTGGCTGGAGAAGTCGCCCAACCTCAATCCCATAGAGCACTTGTGGGACTACGGTGGTTGTCTCTCATCTTTAATCTCAACTATTTGGATCGACAGTTTCGACGTGCCGACCTACAACTTCCTCATCTCCTGGACCTCCGTGCTCTGCTGAAATCCGAATGCGCACGTGTCCCTCGGGCAACCTACCAGGGCCTCATTGCGTCCATGCCACGCTATCTCGCCGTTTTCATTCGGGCCAAGGGTGGTTATTTCTATTATTAGGTAGGTGGTCATATCATTCTGATACGACCGTGTATTTTGAGAGGTGTTTCCTCCGGGGTATTTTTATTTGCATTTTCAAGGTTTTGGGCCAACCTCATAAAGAAATTCTGGGTGCGCCACTGTTTCAAGGTACACTGTAAAAAAAATTCTGAAATTCACGAGCCACTTTCCATGATTCCTTTCCTGAATTAACGAAGAAAATTTCTGATAAAACATTTTCTGTGAAGTAACGGAAAGAAACCTGAATTTCACGGATTTTTTGTACTGGAGAAAAATTTTGAATTTTCAGAAACCTTTCCGCAATTCCTTTCTTATATTGACGGTAAATCTCCGTTTTTAGCACGTCTTTTGTAAAAAAAGATCGTGCTTCTGTTATCGGTATGTCCGTCCGTCTGTACCCACGGTATCTATGCAACTATTAGTCCGATTTGAAAAATTCTTTTTGCATTCGGAAGCTCGAAATATGCGTGCGAATGATGATCCTTCATTTCGTTTTTTTTTTACGATGCACAAAAAAAAAAAAAAGTCTTTTGTTGACCGATGGTACTCACGTCGACAAACCTTTTAGGAACAATTTCTTCTTGAAATAATGCATGGCTTCTACGCCAGGGGGCGTAGATGTATATTTTATTTTTGTCAATATCTCTACTTCTAAAAGTCCGATTTGAAAAATTCCTTCTTTGCTGGATAATGTTTCCGATGCGAAATGTTTTTCCCATGAATTCAAAATTTTCACGTAAATCATACACTTTCCGCTAGGGCGCATAATGGTAAATTGCGTTTTCTTCTCCTAAAACTCCGATTTGAAAAATTCTTCCTGTATCGCATACAAGACGTGATGGAAAATATTTTTCACATAATTTCTAATGTTTTGTAAAGAATGGTTGGGTCACCAGGGGTCATAAGTGTTAATTGCTGCTTCTGATGTATTTGAAGCAAAATCTAGGCTCCTGAAAACTCGACTAAATTTTTTTCTTGGACCGATAACGCTCATATGGATAAACCTTTTTCGAATACTTTCTTCCTAAAATAATGCATGGTTTTCCCACCAGGGGACGTAAAGTCACATCTTATTTTTGTCGATAACTCTTTTCTAAGAGTTCGCAAGCTCACGATTCCGTTTACACCAATATCTGAGGGATTAAAGACGCGATTGAAAAACTTCTTTCTTCCGTCAGATACTATTGTTTTCCATACCAGTTCCATTGACTTTGAATAGTTTTGATAAATTTAATTTGTGTCAGAACGGATTCAAAAGACGTGCTTATTACACCCGAAAATTCGGTGTCATCTTTCTTGTTAAGTTGTGTTAACGGACAATTCTGAACTCTGAGAAACCTTTTCACAGTTCTTTTCGTATATTAACAGAAAAACACCGGCCGCCCCGGTGGCGCAGTGGTCTAAGCGATGGCCTATGATCATTCGTCTGAAAGGGGTCCGGGTTCGAATCCCGGTGAGGCATGGATGTTGTGTTTGTCTTATGGCACTGGCTCTCTCCCTTCCCTGGAACCAGCGACCCTAAATTAGGGACGGGCGACTGCTTATAGCCCATTGAGTTGCTCACGGTAGTCGTTAAACCTCAAATCAAAAAAATCAAACAAAAACACCGTTCTCACTTTTTCCCATTTAGATGACGAAAACATTGTGGTAATAGGAGAGATACGAAATACACCCAGAGACAGTGAAATTTGCGCACCAAGAAGGAAGCATCGGATTGAACTGAAATTTTCTTGACGTAATGATACAGATGAACGATACACATGATGGCAAAAACAGAGCTGCAGGACAATTACAGAGGGATCTGTGGCACGCGGTCCGGTCATCTTTAATATATAGCGTCGCATCGCCTTGTGCGGCGATACATGCTGCAATACGGTCCGGCATGGAGGCGAACAGACGCCTGATGTTGTCCTGCGGCAGCCTGGCCAACACGTGTACGGTATGCTCCAAGTCCCGGATAGTACGGCACGGCGGCAGCCGGCGTTTCAACTGGTCCCACACATGCTCAATAGGGGACATGTCCGGGGAGCGGGCAGGTCATGGAAGTGTCTCGACATGACGTAGTCAGTCCTGGTCAACCCGAGCTGTGTTTCATGGTGTTTTATGACGGTATCTTCCATTCTAAAGCACAAATCTTTTAGAAGGTCAGTTTTGCAGTATGAAGTCTTGTGTTGACCTGTAATAGCACTTTCATCCAGTTAATTAGTCCTGGCTATTTCTGACGTAAGAAGCTCTAAATATGTACCTTGTCATTTTATAAAATGCATGATTATTCAAAGGTTAAAACTTGTTAAGGTTATAAAAATAACTTACGCTCTGTGCTGACATCACTGGAATCGGCATGAATGACATCAACAAAGAGTGCGTCACTGGGGTCCAGCCTCACTTCGGGAGGGACATTTCGAAAGTAGGGACCAGCTGGATCCAGCCCTGAAAAAATGTTCACACATGAAATTTTGATGGATAACTTCCTTGAGGGTCGTGAAGCATTTGTTATGCCCTACTCACAATCAGAATACACTAATGCATCCATATTATTATAGAATGGATGAATTGCGTATAACAATAGCCATGAACGTAAAACATATAACTGTAAATGTACAAAACTTCAGAGCATATACACTGAAATGCCAAAAATCATGGGATACGTACCTAGGACCTCCCCTAGCGCGAAGTGCAGCAATTCGACGTGACATCGATTCCACAAGTGGCCAGGAGACTTCTGGAAGGAATTTTGAGCCATGCTTTCTGAACAGCCGCCCGCAGTTCCATGGTATTTGTAGGTGCAGGACCTTGGGGGTGAATGGACCTTTCCACCACGTCCCATAAGTGTTCTATTGGGTTCATGTCAGGCGAACGTGGTGGCCACACTATCCGTCGGAACTGTCCAGAATGCTCCTTCAACCAATTTTGGACAACTCGGCCCTAATAACATGTTGCATTGTCCGCCTGGAAAATCCCATCGTTGTTAGGATACATGAAGTGCTGCAAATTGTCACCCAGCAGAGCAACAAAGAGATTACCGGTTAATGGCGTGTTTACGAGGACCAGGGGGACCCAAACCGTGCCTCGTAAAGACACCTCACACATGTATGAAACCACCACCAGTTTGCACAGTTCTTTGTTGACAGCTTGGGTCGATGGCCTCATGGGGTCTGCGCCGCCCCCGAGCCCTACCATCAACTCGTAACAATTGGTAGCGTGACTCATCGGACTACGCCACATGTTGCAAATCTTCCAGGGTCCAATTACCGCGTTAACGAGCCCAGATGAGGCTCTGTGTGCGATGTCGTGGTGTTAACAAAGGCACTTTGGTGGGTCTTCTGCTCCCATACACCATGGACGTTAAATTACGCTACACTGACCTGACGGATATGTCTCTGGCACCCCCTGCATTGAATGTGGATGTTATTTGAGCCAGTGTCGCTTGTCTGTTAGCATGGACAATTCTGGTCAGATGCCGCTGGTCACGGTTATTGAGCACCCGTGGTTGGCCACTGCGCTGTCCACAGTAGGTGGTAATGCCTTCCATGAGGTATTGACACCGTGGATGGAGGATTGTTGATTGTTCGCACAACTTCGAAAATTGAATGTCCCATCCGTTTGGTTCCCTCCACCATATCTCGTTCAAACTCCGATAAGATCTACATTCAATGCCATAATCATACTGGCGGTTGTTCAATATGATTCTCGAGATTACACCTCACAACTGATAAAAATCGTGGCGTGCGTCGAAGCATTTATACGACGGCAGCGCCAGTTAAAAAGTTGCATACAGCTATCCCATGATTTTTGGCACTTCAGTGTACACAGTAGAAACAAAGCATGACCTTTTGACATCTGACGTTTAGATCGTTTCCGGTGCAGTGGTGTACGCGTATGAAGGTTAAGGGCGTATGAAGCATTATCTGTGACACGTGCAGTATCAATCGGAGTTAAAACGGTGGTTGTAATGGTTAAGGGTCGAGATTTGAACCCCTTGGAAAAGGGTATGATCGTCGGATGAAGAGAAAAGGGTGGAAGTATCCGGAAAACTGCGAATTTTGTTGGATGTTCACTGGCTGCCGTAGTTAAAGTGTACCAAGAATAGATGGAAAGAGGCGGAACGCATAACCGGCGGATGTGTGTTGGACGGCTATGGCTGCTTAATGCTCGGGAACAGAGGGGGAATTGGCTGTATTTCCGGAAACACTAGAAGTGCCACTTTTGCACAGTTGAACATGATCTTTAACCAGGAAGCACAGAGCAGTGTATCCACAGCTACAGTTCAACAATCCTTCCAACGTAAGAACCTACGGTGTAAAAGCATGACCACAGCATGCCATCTGTGACAACGATTGGAGTTTGGCAGAAAACATCGGGAGTGGACCGTGAAAAATTGGAAAAAATTCCCTTTGCTGATGATTCAAATTTCCTACTGCATCAAGAGGGTGGACGGTAGGAGGAAAGCGAACAATTGCGGAGAAGATGGTACAGCCGCCCGGTGACGCATTGGTCTAAGCGCTGACTTATAACCTTCGTCCAAGTGGGTCCGGGTTTGAATCCCCGGGAGTCATGGATGTTGTATTTGTCTTACGGCAATGGCTCTCTCCCTTCCCTCTAACCAGTGTCATTAAATTAGGGACGGGCGACTGCTTATAGCCCATTTAGTTGCTCACTGTGGCCGTTACTCCCCCGCTCCCCAAATGGTACAAGATGCAGCAACGCCAAGGGTACAGGCTGGTGGCGGAAGTGTAATGTTCTAGGGGATGTTTCCTTGGGAGCATTCGTGGTTCCATGAGAGCCCTGAACGCCATCGCGTACCTCTCCATCATTACAGAGCAGGTTTATCCGCTTATGTTGAGGGTGTTTCCAGACTAAGATGGAGTGTTCCAATAGGACAACACGATGTGTCATGATGCCCATACTGTCCAGGACTGGTTTGAAGACACGAGTGCGAATACAATTTTCTATCATGGCCGCACATGTCGCCCGAAATGAATACATTTGGAACCATATGGATAGACAGTAGCACTTTTACGGATATGGTAGGGCATGCCAGTAGACACCTTCATGGAATCTGTGGAGTTCATGTCTCATCGCATGGCTGCAGTGGTGGTGGGTCCCAAAAGACCTGTACAATACAAGGTAGGTGGTGTCCATGCTCCTAAAGTATAAATGTAGCAGAAGATGTGGACGAATCTAATTTGCAAGTGGTAACACTGCAATGATCTAGTGTGTTTTATGTTGATTGCTCAAATAATGTAAAACACTTCTAGGCGTGAGTGTGAAACCTACAACTTGACGAAAATATTGGATAATTCATAAGGTTAAATAGTTATCTTTAATTTTAGCTAAAAATGATCTCACCTTTATGAACTTTGCGAGGTCCTTTGCTGTACCTGGCTAGCGAAAGCATTCGTTGCTGTCTGTTTGAGATTTTGTCTAGTGTTGCTTCGTGTTGAAATTACCTTCACTGTAGCTGCGGTCTCAGATTTGACACAGTTCCTTTTTACACGAGTTGAACCTACAGTAAGAACTATATTTTAAAAAAGAACTTGAAGGTTATAAAAAAGTAGATTTTGTGACTACTTTTTTAACCTTTGCGTTCTTTTCCAGTGGCCACCGGTTGTGTAGCGATGTTCTTTTGCCGATGACGATTTTTCTCCATTCGGCAGGCCTCTTCAAAGACATCTTCGCAGTGATGAATTCACATCACTGCAGAGTATGCACTATGCAGACGAAACATCGCTACCGAACGGGGGACCAGTAAAAGAAATTAATGCAAATGAACTTTAACTACCTTTTTTAACCTTCACGTTCTTTCTTAAGAGTTTTTATTGTTGTTTTGACCTTTTTAACTCTTTCATAAGAAGTAATGTGTCAAGTCTGCGACTGTGTCATCAGCGCTGAACGAGAGTTGAAACTACAAAAGAAACTTTTTCAGCAAGAAGCAACATTCGACACAAATGCAGTAACAGCGACTGTTTCCGCTAACCAAGAACCCCGTGGAGTTCATACAGGTGAGATGATTTCAGCTAAAACTAAAGATAACTATACCATCTAATGAATTGTTCAGTACATTTATCAATATATCAGGTCGTTCAGAAAATAATGGCCGACTTGGAGGGTAAAAATGAAAGAGACACACCTCATAGCACACAACCTTGTTTTATTCGAAATAGGCGCCTTCAGCAGCTAGACATCTCTGCCAGTGAGCGACAAGTGCTTCAATGCCAGTCCGGGAGAAATCTGGCTCCCTGGATGCAAGAAAGTCCCGGAATGCAATTTCGGCCGCCTCTTGGTTTCTGAAGGTCCTGTCCTTGAGGTAATTGCTAAAATGCATGAACAGGTGGGAATCGGTAGGTGCCAAGTCAGGCGAGTAGGCTGGATGTGGGAGGGTTTCGGACCTCCATTCGTGTAGTTTCTGTTTCGTCATTTGTGACACCTGTGGTCTCGCATTATCATGGAGGAGGATAGGACCCTTCCTGTTCAACAAATATGGCTGTTTGGAATACTACTTTTGGCACATTCGGTCAATTTTTTCACAGTATGTGACTGAGGTAATGCTTTCACCAGCATTCAAGAACCTGTAGTGTATGACACCGTGAACAGTCCACCACATTGTCAACAAAACCTTCTTTGGCGTCAACCTTGGTTTAGGATGTTCTTTCGGTGGTTCAGTAGGATTCAGCCACTGACCAGATCCCTTACGGTTGTCGTATAGCACCCACTTTCCATCACAGGTTACAATGCGAGCAAGTAGGGGCTCCTTTTAGTTGCGAAACAGAAGGTTACTGCACATCTCAAACCGTCGTTGTTTCTGATGCTCCGTCAGTTCGCGTGGGACACACGTGTCAAGCTACTTAACCTTACCAATTTGGTGGAGATGTTCGGTAATGATTGACACCGACACATTGTACTGTTTGGCGAGTTGACACGAGGATTTGCCTTCAGAGCGTCGTTATCAATGACCGAATGCCGTCGTCGGCCCTCCTCATCTTGTAGGCTCGTGTGACCGGAACGAAACTTTTCAAATCACCGACGAACAGAACGTTCAGATGTTGCCTCCTGGACTCATTCCTCTACCACATTACGGTAGATTTGTGCCACCTTATGACCCAATTTGAACTCATGAGGTAGAATCACCTGCAACTCACTACTTCCTAACATGATGTACAGACCAGTCTGACACGAGTGGCAACGACTGCAGCTCAACCGATTATGGCGTGTATGTGACGTCTGAGTCGCCCTTCGACTCGTACGAATGGCGAGTCGAATGTGGCACCCCAGATAATCGGCCATTATTTTCCGAACAACCTGATATTTGACAGCCACGTCTAGAATAATTTTATATGGATAAGCGAGGTACACTCAACAATACTCGAAAGGGTAAGGGCCTATTTTTTTCATCCGATGTTTAAATATGAGTATTTGACATTACGGGGTTATTAAAATACAGAAATACCACTCTCAAAAAGTCATTATTTGATGTAAAGTACATGTATGTACGTGCATTCACATAACGGTTTCGTTTTCAAGAGCGAGTTGCTCAGTTATTTATTTTAATAATTAAGTTTCCACATTAATTACTTTTTAAGAAATCTTTGGTATCGGACATCTGGCTGAAGAGTCGTTTCACTGCACGATATACATTCGAATCCATTTGGAACGAACTTCACGGGGACACCGAAATATTTCGTTATAATGAAATTAAGTAAATACGCAATTTAACATTTTACCAAACATTTTTAATCAACATGTGCATCTTTTTTTTTTTAATTTCAAATCAAAAGTTTCAATCTAAGAAATTTTGCTAAAAATGAAAATAATATATATAATAATAATGTTATTGCTAAAGTAAGAATAAAAGAAATATATGTTATAGAATTGTCAAGTCAAAACTTATCATTGTTATTTTCATATCTTTGTTTGTAGAAAATCAGTGATGTTTTTTCAAGGCGGTTTTTACCTACAGATACTAAACATATCTACAAAGAATGCATATGATAAACGTATCTTCCGGAATGTTAATTTGTGATTACCCAAAAAGGCAAATTTTTTACATGCACGAAAGTTCTTCTGCAGCACTAACATTCGTTAAATAGGCTGCAACATCTTCACTGCTTTCAATATTTCCTTCATTTTCATTGTTCTTTATTGACTGGATGATATTCGCATCGGCCATTTCGTGAGAAGTAAATACAAACTGATCTGCAAACAAAAGATCTTCTAGTTGCACGTTTGGGTGGAAGTCGACTTAACGACTGATTTCCACAATGCTTCTACACTTTTTGATTTCCATGATTTTTTAGCCAACGCATTTGTCTCCTTATTTATTTATTTGTAAGCACATCCTTACAAATGGTATATCTAGTTACAGGAATTGCTGTAGTTATATTTACAGTGATAATTACGAAGTGATATTTACAGTCTGGCAAAACATATTTTATGAATTTTTTTAACTTACGTTAAAGATATCCGGACATTCTTCAAGTGAGTTGTGAAGCCTATACATTTTACATAACGGATAATTTTTTCCAGCATCAGTTCTGCAAAATGGCACTGCAAATAGTTCACGTTTTGTCCTCGGTAAACGAGGGACACGGAAACTTAATTGGTTTACAATTTGAGTATCATCATTTTCTCCATTGATGATGCCGTACAGGAACTTGAGTTGGAGAGCCTTCCTTCTCGATTGCAGAGAGGTCATCTTGAATAATGTCAGAAGGTTAGCCGTCGGGATGTCCGCTATATAAACAAGCACGCTAATGTTTTCTTTGGCTGGAATAGGAAAAATACCCCTGCTTCATCAGCATTAAATGTATCATCGGGACTATGAACACATTTTGTGGCCTCTGCGCAATGTTCAGTTTCATAGCCCCACCGCCACGTTCAGTTTCGTGTCCTTAGTGCCATATTCAGTTTCGTGTCCTCAGCCCCATATTCAGTTTCATGTCCTCAGCGCCATGTTAAGTTTCGTGTCCTCAGTCGCATGTTGAGTTTCATGGCCTCAGCCCCATATTCAGTTTCGTGTCCTCAGCGCCATGTTCAGTTTCGTGTCCTCAGCGCCATGTTCAGTTTCGTGTCCTCAGCCCCATATTCAGTTTCGTGTCCTTAGCGCCATGTTCAGTTTCGTGTCCTCAGCCCCATGTTAAGTTTCGTGTCCTCAGCCCCATATTCAGTTTCGTGTCCTTAGCGCCATGTTCAGTTTCGTGTCCTCAGCCCCACATTCAGTTTCGTGTCCTCAGCCCCATGTTAAGTTTCGTGTCCTCAGTCCCATGTTCAGTTTCATGGCCTCAGCCCCATATTCAGTTTCGTGTCCTCAGCCCCATGTTAAGTTTCGTGTTCTCAGTCCCATGTTGAGTTTCATGGCCTCATCCCCATATTCAGTTTCGTGTCCTCAGCCCCATGTTAAGTTTCGTGTTCTCAGTCCCATGTTGAGTTTCATGGCCTCAGCCCCATATTCAGTTTCGTGTCCTCAGCGCCATGTTGAGTTTCGTGTCCTCAGCCCCATGTTAAGTTTCGTGTCCTCAGTCCCATGTTCAGTTTCATGGCCTCAGCCCCATGTTAAGTTTCGTGTTCTCAGTCTCATGTTGAGTTTCATGGCCTCAGCCCCATATTCAGTTTCGTGTCCTCAGCGCCATGTTGAGTTTCGTGTCCTCAGCCCCATGTTAAGTTTCGTGTCCTCAGTCCCATGTTCAGTTTCGTGTCCTCAGTCCCATATTCAGTTTTGTGTCCTCAGCTCCATGTTCTGTAGAAGTAGATTTCGTGAAAGCTGAGATCGCTGTTCGTAGGCCGGCCTCATACCTGTGGACAGTGGGCGTGTAATGCACATGAGAAATTTTTGTAAATCCATATGAAGGAAGAAGATAAAAAGAATAGAATTTACCAGTTATTCGTCCCAGGTTTTTAATTCTTTGCCCTGCATATCCCGCAATTTCAGTTCCTAAGCTATGTCCAATGACATGAACAGATTCTGTTGGCACTTTGAATTCCTTCTGAAATAAAAAGAATGTTCCTTTTGTTGCAGTAGTTCTAAGTACTCGAAGAAATCAAAGAAAACAGACAAATGCAACAAAATACAAAAATATAAAGTGATATTAAGAACATCTAATATCATAGGAATAGTTTTGGCACAAAACTGAAGTTCAGCGGTCCCCAAGTCTGGTTTTAAGGCATTTTCTCTGGGAGGAAATAATAAAAGTTTCTGAGAGGTGTGACTAATCTGTATGATACGTATCAACTTACCCCTGGGGATAATGGTAAGGTTCTATAAGACAAAGCCTCCCAGATATACACTGGTCACAAAAACTTAGGGATATTCCGGTTTCGAAGGAAAAACGTGGTGATATGCAAATTTAGCGACTACTGGAGGTCGGTTATCAGCGTGGGTAACTATATCATATGTAAATTAGCATCATGACAACAGAGCACGTGTGGCGTGGAATTCTCATCGGCCGATGAGAATTTTTCCGCGACTCACTTATAAAACGTGAAAAGAGCGATGACTTCTATTTGATGTTCCTTAACCACGTCAATTGTGTATTTTTTATTCAACGGTAAATGTCATGGAATGCAGAGTGGCACCATATACTTTTCACAGACGAATCCCGTTTCACTCTTTATCCTGCCACTCGACGAGGACACGCGGGGAGGAGATCTGTCACACCAATGCAGCCACACTGCGTGAAGTTCGTCCATCTTTACGAGTGTCAGTCAATTTTGGTCTGGGAAGCAGTGTGTTTTAATGGAGGTATTTCCTTGCATGTTTGTCAAGGCAACATGAATGCCTCATTGTACTGAAACGAAATCATTGTTCCTATTGTGACACTGTTTTACGCTGCTATTAGATATACATACCGTTTTCTCGATGACAATGCAGCCAGGCACCGTGTCTGGAGCATGCTTCAGGAGCTGGAAATTCAATCGTTATTACTGTGGCCGAGGTCTTCTGACCTTTACCCTATTGAGAACATTCGGGACGCTCTACAGTCATCAATGTTCTCATGCTCTCAATAGGGTAAAGTTCAAACATTCTAAGCCCTTTATTTGCTTCTGTGTTCATTACACAGAAGCAACAACTGTCCTGAACAGCTTTTGACCTAGTACTACGTCTAACTCCGCGGATATTATGGGGCGACTTACGGCCGACCGCCTGTGACAAAAATAGGTCCCAATTGAAGTCATTCTAGCCGCACACTAATCGTGTTAGCATATTCGTAAACAGCATGGAGTCCAATTTGCGTACTGCGCAATACATCGTACGCACGACGCTCCCGTCGCTCCCTGTGCACGGAGGTGATGATGCAATATTTCTGGGAGTGTCGCGGCTTTTGACTCAGTCTATCTCGGCAACCGTGAGCGCAACACGACTGTGTGTGGTATCGTTTTAAAGCTCTCGACGAGATATATTTAAATATACGAAGAGCATTTCGCAGTGGCTTGAACTGAACATTTAAAAAATGGTTTTCTTGTGAACCGGGGAACAATTTTGACGATATCGCGGTTTATCTGGACAACCGTGAGTGCAAAACGACTGCGCGTAGTATCGTTTTAAAGCTCTCGACGAGATCTGTTAAAATATATGAAGAACATATCGCAGCTGTTTAAACTAAAATTAAAAAAATGTTTTCGTGTGAACGGGTTAACATTTCCGACAATGCCGCGGAATTCTCAGAATGAACGCAAGCAAAAGTGGACAAAAACAAAAGAGAGGCAAGAGCAAGTGATGAGGAATGTAAGAAGCCCAAGAAGACAGAGCACGAGGTTGGGTAATTCGTGTATTAATCTGCTTTGTGTTCGCAATGTACCCAGTATTATTTGTAAAAATGATGTAAGCTATTTTTCATATCATAGACCTGTGTTGCCTATAACAAATTAAATAAACGCTTTGAAACCAAACTCGACTAGCTCATTTCCTCTCTCCGATCGGCAAGTCGTAGTCCTACGTTCCAAGCTGACGGCTGAATCAGAACTGAGCTTACCTGTATTTTTTTCTTTGTTTGTAAGCTTCACGTTCCGCTTTCCAGTTTACTCTCTATGCTACTCTTACCCGAATAAAAAGATAGTAGACAAAAGATAAAATGTAATTTAACTCGTGCTCAGAAATTTCCTTGAAGGTACAAGCAAAGGTCATTCTGAATATGACAAATTGACTGAATTACTGCATTCTTGCTAAGTCGAATATGAAAATGGCAGAGAAGAAATTCGGACTCATTTTTTGGGTTAGGGTGTAGATTCTTAAAAATGTTTGTATTTACAAATCTCAGTCCTTACAAAAAACACACGTATTTAGTGGGAGACAACTGTTATCACTGAAGATTTCGTAACATATGTGAAAAGCATGTCCTCAACTTCAAAAATAATTCTTTCTTCAGCCCATAAAAAATACTTTGTGATGATTTAGCGCTTTATAAGTTAGTCATGTGCTCACTGGAAAGTATCTCTCCAATCATTCTTTCAACATGAACTCGCGAACTACGTTCCAGTTTCTTCGTTATATGAAGCTTTACGGCGTATGTCATGGCTACTCGATTTAAAATGCGCTCGAGAATTCCACTGGAACTAAGACGTAGACAGAGGACAGCCAGACGTCAGGCAAGAGCGTCCCTGACACGGAGTGGGCGAAAACACAAATTCATTGCTAATAGAGATCGATGTCGCGCCTCCTCGCTCCGGAGCCAGTTGTTCTAACCGACTAAACTGAACCGACGGGATGTATCGCTGCATATTTGTCGTCTTGACTCGTGTTTCACTTATGTATTACGTCACAAGTGATACTGTATATTCGGAAATATGAAGAATAGTAAAATATAAGTACAAATTAGTACAAGGAAAGATCGTTCCCTCCCAGGACTCCGACGCGCCGTGGTCGGAGTCTATTAACCTAACGACTATTAACGTCCTGGGAGGGAACTCCCAGGATTATTAACGTATACTCTCGTTAATAATCGAGAGTATACGTTACAGTTCTTCGAAAAACGTGTAATGCTTCTTCCACACATCGTCTGGAATTAATGGAAATTACTTCTTCGCTTTCAAAAAATGTGTGATGCTTCTCCCACACATCGTCTGGAATGAATGGGAATTCCTTCTTCTCTTCAAAAAATGTGGGATGCATCTCCCACACATCGTCTGGAATGAATGGGAATTCCTTCTTCTCTTCGAAAAATGTGTGATGCTTCTCCCACACAGCGTCTGGAATGAATGGGAATTCCTTCTTCTCTTCAAAAAATGTGTGATGCTTCTTCCATATATCGTCTGGAATGAATGGGAATTCCTTCTTCTTGCTTCGACAAACGTGTGATGCTCCTTTCACACATCGTCTGGAATTAGTGAGAATTCCTTCTACAGAAAGATACTTCAAACATAGTATGCAGCGGACTCAAATCTGTGATTCCATGCCCACGCCTTTTGTACGGGTGGTGGGGGGAATATATGTGACGTATTATAGAGGTGACCACATGTCAAGACGGAAAGTTGCAGCGATAAATTCCGTCGATATAGCTTAATTGGGAAAGCATTCGGCTCCGGAGCAGAAGGATGCTGATTCGATGACATCACCGGCCAATTTGTGTTTTCACATGTGGGTGGATGTTCGTAATAAATTGTGCTTCCACAGTGTATCAGAAGTGTAGTGCTCTTTTCTTTCTTTAAGTCATATTTGTACGTAACTTACAAAATTACAATATCGGTACAAAAATGCATTGTTTTTAAATAAAGAAAGAAGCTTACCTTTAGGAAATTGACAAGTAAGGCTATTTCTGCTCCAACCACCCTTGTGTTCGCAACAGCAAGAGCGAATGGTATTCCATTTGTTTTACTCCAGTCAACAATGATAACATTGCAGTTGGCATAATTAAGAAGGGCATCCTTCATATCCTAAAAGAGACGAAAAAATGTAAAAATGAGATACTAAATGATGATAATCAGACTACAGCTGAACAAAATGATCAGAACTTTCAGGTAACTTCCAAATGACAAAAATCAGCCCTTTCAGAGAAGTTTGAAGGGCTCGATGACCAGACACAATTACAATCTCCCGAAACTGAAATATTAAAATAATCACTTTTAATTATGAAGTACTTTTACAATATCTCCCGCCAAACGCAGAATTTGAATTTTGTAGATTAACCTGTCATTGGTTTGGTTCTCTTTTCCAACAACCGATTATGAATAACATTTGGGTTTAATAGCACAGAAGTTAATGAAGAATAAATCTTCTCACACTAGCCTATAGCCAGTCCTAGAACGGATATTACATCGATGTTCCCTGAGGAACATCAAGAGATCTTAAGTAGAGGCGTTATAACGAAGTAAATTTCTCCGTCATTTTTATCCGCGCCAGGATTCGAACCCGGGTCCCCTCATTCCGGAATAAGTTGCTCTACCAATTGAGCTACGCGGACGTTTTATTCTGATTCCTATCTGCCTTTATGTCGTGTGCGTCCTTCTGGCTGGTACGTCACATCTCCTGGTACGTTACATCATCTCCCCCTTATTTATTTATTTTTTTTTTTTCGAAGTGCTGGAGAAGGGATTCTCATATTTTTCCTATCTCGCGGTGTGGAAATAGCATCACACCATTGCGAGATTTTGAACGGTCGGGTCATCCGTCCCTGTTCGGGCGCCATTATAACGAAGTAAATTTCTCCGTCATTTTTATCCGCGCCTGGATTCGAACCCGGGTCCTCTCATTCCAGAATAAGTTGCTCTACCAATTGAGCTACGCGGACGTTTTATTCTGATTCCTATCTGACTTTATGTCGTGTGCGTCCTTCTGGCAGGTACGTCACATCTCCTGGTACGTTACATCATCTCCCCCTTATTTTTTTTTTTTTTTTTGAAGTGCTGGAGAAGGGAGTCTTTGATTTTTCCTATGTAGCGGTGTGGAAATAACATCACACCATTGCGAGATTTTGAACGGTCGGGTCATCCGTCCCTGTTCGGGCGCCATTATAACGAAGTAAATTTCTCCGTCATTTTTGGTCTACGCCGGGATTCGAACCCGGGTCCCCTCATTCCGGAATAAGTTGCTCTACCAATTGAGCTACGCGGACGTTTTATTCTGATTCCTATCTGCCTCTATGTCGTGTGCGTCCTTCGGGCAGGTACGTCACATCTCCTGGTACGTTACATCATCTCCCCCTTATTTTTTTTATTTTTTTTTTCGAAGTGCTGCTCTTATTTTTCCTATCTCGCGGTGTGGAAATAACATCACACCAATGCGAGATTTTGAACGGTCGGGTCATCCGGATAGTTCGGGCGCCATTATAACGAAGTAAATTTCTCCGTCATTTTTATCCACGCCAGGATTCGAACCCGGGTCCCCTCATTCCGGAATAAGTTGCTCTACCAATTGAGCTACGCGGACGTTTTATTCTGATTCCTATCTGCCTCTATGTCGTGTGCGTCCTTCGGGCAGGTACGTCACATCTCCTGGTACGTTACATCATCTCCCCTTATTTTTTTTATTTTTTTTTTCGAAGTGCTGCTCTTATTTTTCCTATCTCGCGGTGTGGAAATAACATCACACCAATGCGAGATTTTGAACGGTCGGGTCATCCGGATAGTTCGGGCGCCATTATAACGAAGTAAATTTCTCCGTCATTTTTATCCACGCCAGGATTCGAACCCGGGTCCCCTCATTCCGGAATAAGTTGCTCTACCAATTGAGCTACGCGGACGTTTTATTCTGATTCCTATCTGCCTCTATGTCGTGTGCGTCCTTCGGGCAGGTACGTCACATCTCCTGGTACGTTACATCATCTCCCCTTATTTTTTTTATTTTTTTTTTCGAAGTGCTGCTCTTATTTTTCCTATCTCGCGGTGTGGAAATAACATCACACCAATGCGAGATTTTGAACGGTCGGGTCATCCGGATAGTTCGGGCGCCATTATAACGAAGTAAATTTCTCCGTCATTTTTATCCGCGCCAGGATTCGAACCCTGGTCCCCTCATTCCGGAATAAGTCACTCTACCAATTAAGCTACGCGGACGTTTTATTCTGATTCCTATATGCCTTTATGTCGTGTGCGTCCTTCTGGTAGGTACGTCACATCTCCTGGTACGTTACAGCGTGTCTCGGCTCAATAATTTGTTGAACTGTATCATTAAACACAGTTGTCAACCGGAATTTATTCAAAATTATTTAGATATTTCTTCTCAACGCATAGAGGATATTCGAATGTGTGTCAAGAAACAACGACTACTAAATAGTACCTAATATTTCTGGTATTGTAGTTCTTCAATATTCTTGAGCTTAAGACTATACGAATTGTTGGCTCTTTTTGTATTCATGTAGTTGATTTGGGTCTGGTTCATTTGCCTGACGTTTACTTCACCGAAGGGTCACTTGACCGAAAATCACTTCACCGAAAAGATCGTTTCACCGAAAGATTACTTGATCAAAACGTTCATTTCACCGAAGGGTTACTTGATCGAAAGGTAAATTTCACCGAAGGGTCACTTGATCGAAAAGTTCATTTCACCGAAAGGTCTCTTTACCTAAAAGTTCATTTCACCGAAAGGTCATTTCACCGAAGGGTCACTTGATCGAAAGGTAAATTTCACCGAAGGGTCACTTGATCGAAAAGTTAATTTCACCGAAAGGTCTCTTTACCTAAAAGTTCATTTCATCGAAAGGTCATTTCACCGAAGGGTCATTTGATCGAAAGGTAAATTTCACCGAAGGGTCACTTGATCGAAAAGTTCATTTCACCGAAAGGTCTCTTTACCTAAAAGTTCATTTCATCGAAAGGTCATTTCACCGAAGGGTCACTTGATCGAAAGGTAAATTTCACCGAAGGGTCACTTGATCGAAAAGTTCATTTCACCGAAAGGTCTCTTTACCTAAAAGTTCATTTCACCGAAAGGTCTCTTTACCTAAAAGTTCATTACATCGAAAGGTCATTTCACCGAAGGGTCAGTTTATCGAAAACTTTGGATTTCATTACTGGATCTGTTGAAGCATGGTGCAAGTTCGGCAGACAGACCACCGAAACGTCAGGCGATCATACTCAAATTACACTTTTGATTTCTCCGTGTTACAGAGAACGCAAAGATTTAGTTTTAAGAAAAAAAAAAAATAATTTTAAGTCCCTATGCTTCGGCTTAGGCATTTTTAGCAAATTTTAATCATGTTCATAGTGTTTACATAAAATTCATGTTCAGTGCTTTCATAAAAAATAAATTAATAATGCTGCACATTTTTTCAGGCGAAAAGAGTTAATTTAGGTTCCTAGCTAGGCCTTAGTTTAGGCCTTTTTACCCAATTTTAATCGTGCGAAATCATGTTCACAAGGTTTACATAAAAAGTCACATTTATTTAGGCAAAAAAATCAATTTTAGGTTCCTAGGTCACGGCTTAGGTCTTTTAATGTTATATTTCAAAGTACCTGCGGAGAGGTGTTTCATAGAAATTAAAAGTGCATTTTTTATACAATCCGATAATGTTTAGGTGGTCAGTTTTTCAAAAACCTGCAAAACACTCCAATAGATCTCTAACAACAAGTTTTCGATAAACTGACTATTCGGTGAAATGATCTTTCGATAAAATGAACTTTTAGGTAAAGTAATCCTTCGGTAAAATGGACTTTTCGATCAAATGTCCTTTCGATGAAATGAACTTTTAGGTGAAGTGACCTTTCGGTGAAATGAACTTTTCGGTCAAGTGATTTTCGGCGAAGTTATTTTCGGTCAAGTGACCTTTCGATCAAGTGGACGATACCCAGTTGATTTGTACTGTATTGTGTGAAATGCGTTAAGCAGTGTATATTTGATTAATCCTGTTGTCATTAACCGAATGTTATTAGAGTTGGCATGTCCTATAACGAAGTAAATTTCTCCGTCATTTCTGTCCACGCCAGGATTCGAACCCGGACCCCCTTATTCCGGAATAAGTCGCTCTACCAATTGAGCTACGCGGACATTTTATTCTGATTCCTATCTGCCTCTATGTCGTGTGCGTACTTCTGGCAGGTACGTCACATCTCCTGGTACGTTACATCATCTCCCCCTTATTTATTTATTTATTTTTTTTTTTTTTTTCGAAGTGCTGGAGAAGGGATTCTCTTATTTTTCCTATCTCGCGGTGTGGAAATAACATCACACCATTGCGAGATTTTGAACGGTCGGGTCATCCGGATAGTTCGGGCGCCATTATAACGAAGTAAATTTCTCCGTCATTTCTGTCCACGCCAGGATTCGAACCCAGATCCCCTTATTCCGGAATAAGTCGCTCTACCAATTGAGCTACGCGGACATTTTATTCTGATTCCTATCTGCCTCTATGTCGTGTGCGTCCTTCTGGCAGGTACGTCACATCTCCTGGTACGTTACAGTCCATTGAATCATGACTCATGTCACACAATTTTTGTCACTCTTCTCCGTTTAGTCAATTTTTGTTTCCTGACGCCTTTTCAATGTTGTTGGTTTTTTGCGACTTTTCAAACTTATAGTTACTGTGATTTCCATCTTCATGTTATTTATAATATATTAATAAATCGGATGTGCGTTGTCACACCTGCCATTTTATGATCAAATCATCACGGGGGATTGGTGTTATCAAGAACTTGGCATTGTGCATGGAAAACTGTCCACCAAACAGCCAGCATTAGTCAACAGCCACGGGTTGATATTTCCGTATGATAAAGCAAGACCCCACGTTGCCCGACAAACGATCCACAAGATACTACAGTAGTGGCCAAAAATGTGGAAACCTTTTAGAAATAGTGTATTTTTGAGATTTGATGGCTCATAACACCACTTTTTTTTTTTTTTTGGAGTAATACCATAAAAGTATATATCAATGGAAATATAATTTCATCAAGAATGTAATGCAATAACTTTTATGAAGGATTTTGTATTAGAACATGAGTTATAAAGAAGAAAAGTGAAACACGTAGAAAAAATGAGATATACAAAAATTCTCCCCATGTCAGTCAATACTTAGTTGGATAACCTTGAGCGTTAATTACGGCCTTACCACGCCTTCCCATGGAGTGCAAGTTTTTTAGTTCTGCAGCTGTTATAATGTGAAACCAAGATTGAATTATTGCTTCTATTAATTGGGTTTTATTGCTGGGTTGCTTCTGACTAACAAGTTTCTTTAGTCGGCTCTAGAGATTATCGATGGGGTTAAGGTCTGGGCTATTCCCAGGCCATTCCAGCAGTGAAATATGATTATCTTGAAACCACTTTTTGCAACAACAGCAACATGACATAGAGCTGAATCTTGTTGAAATATAAATGCTTCATTATCTTGGAAAAGATCACGTGCAGAAGGCTTCAGTTTGGGCTCAAGTATTTCATTAATGTATTTTTAGCCACTTATATTCCCATTAATGACGCAAATTGTGCCCACACCTTTTGATGTCATACAACCCCAGATCATAACACTAACTGGATGTTTCACGGTACATGTAATGCAATCAGGATGCAAATTTTCTCCGATTCTTCTCCTTACGTATTTTATGCCATCACTACCAAACAGGGAGATTTTGGTCTCATCACTCCAAATAACACTGTCCTGTTGTTCCGCTGACCAGCTTAAATGGGTTTTATCCCAGCTTAATCTTTCAACCTTTGTTTGAGAGATAAAAATGGCTTTGTTCGTGGAATTCTAGCTTTTATACCAAATTCCTGCAGTCTGCGCCGAACAGTCCTTGCACTCAACTTCACATTGCATTGCGCCATTTCATGTTGTATACACCCAGATGATTTTCTTCTGTCACCTAGGCACAGTCTCTTAATTCTTCTATCGTCACTTGCTGTTGTGCGCCTTTTCCTGCCTTTATCAGTCTGGTTTTGTAGTGACTGAGTCTCCTTATACCTCTTCAAAAATTTAGAAATGCCACCTTTGGTTAAGTTTCCACCAATTTTTCTTCTAATTTCTTCATAACTGAAGCCTTGTTCACCTAATAATACTATTTTATATCGCTTTCTGGGTGACCAGTCAACTCTTTACGCCATTTCTTTAATTTCATTTCGTTTTACAAGCTCACTAAATAAAAGAACACACACACAAGAAAAAAAAAAACCATTGATAGCAATCATATAACACGCTGACAAATGTCCTCCTCTCAGCTCCAATACAGGACATCAATATCTGAATCCTACTGTGACCTGATTGGCTCATTGCCAAAACAAGATGACACCTGATTGGCTCTCTAAACACTCATGCTCATTGGCTACATTCAAATGAAGGAAAGCTACTTCATATCAACCTAAGCAAGTCGTGCTTCCTTTTTCTGGTTATTGGGCTATAACTTTTCATAGAATACAGATAATTGAACAAACTTTGTTGCATTACGTTCTTGATGAAATTATCTTTCCATTGATATATAATTTTATGGTATTACACCAAACAAAAGTTGTGTTTTGAGCCAGCAAACCTCAAAAATACACTTTTTCCAAAAGGTTTCCACAATTTTGGCCACTACTTAAGTAAATCTTACCTCATCCGCCTTATTCACCTGAACTGTCCCCTTTGACCATCACTTCTGTAAGCACCAGGACATCTTTCTACAGAATGAATCGTTTACCAATCAAACATCGGTTGCAAACGCATTCCATGAGTTTCTCGAATCAAGAAGCTCTACATTTTTTCACGACGGCACATAGAAGCTTGTATCTCATTGGCAGAAGTGTATTTCTTGTTAGCGGTGATTCTTATTGCTTAATAAAGTTTATTTTGCACAGTATTTTGGGTGTTTGAAGATTCCATCAATATTACGACGTTTCATCTGCAACAACAGATGAAACGTCGTCAGTTTCCCATGCGTGCGCTGTCAAAAATAAGTGGGCCGCCCCGGTGGCGCAGTGGTCTAAGGCGTTGGCCTCTGATCATTCGTCCGTAAGGGGTCCGGGTTCGAATCCCGGTGAGGCATGGATGTTGTGTTTGTCTTACGGCACTGGCTCTCTCACTTCCCTGGAACCAGTGACCCTAAATTAGGGACGGACGACTGCTTATAGCCCATTGAGTTGCTCACGGTGGTCGTTAAACCTCCAATCAAAAAAAAAAAAAAAAAAAGTGGTGTGAATTCACTGAAAATTTCTCAAAATAACGTGCACCAAAGTTGCCGGTAGTGCCCGTCTTTTAACGAAATTCCCATTTTTAAAAGTTCCCGTTTTTTTTTAACTTCTGTATTTTCACAGATTTTTTCCGTAGTTAGCAATTCCGTTTTTGTTTTTTTGTTTTTTTTTCAGAAAAGTCCGTTTCAAGTTTTCCGGAATTTGACAGAAATTTCGCAAAATCGAAAAACCTGAATTTTCAGACCACACGCCAGAAAATCCTTTCGCGCCGGCATCTGGAAGATCGAACCAAGGTCGATTAGGTCTTCACAAGCCGATCGCCTTTAACCACTGAGCCAGAACATCTCCGGTGTCACACTCACGTTCAAGGTAAATAAAACTTATTGCGCGACGATGGATTTCCCCCTTCATTAATGCGAGTGATTTAGTTATTTTATTTTCTGTTGGAGCTTATTATTTTTTTGAATACATTTGTAGTAATTTTATCTTTTATGTATTTATTTTTTTCTTCAACATATACACTCAGGGACAATGAAATTTGCGCACAGAGAAGGAAGCATCTGATTGAACTGAAATTTTCTTGACGTAGTGATACAGATGAACGATACACATGATGGCAAAAACAGAGCTGCAGGACAATTACAGAGGGATCTGTTGCACGCAGTCGGGTCGTCGCATCGCCTCGTGCGGCGATACATGCTGCAATACGGTCCGGCATGAAGCCGAACAGACGCCTGATGTTGTCCTGCGGAAGACTGGCCCACACGTGTTGCACGGTGTGCTCCAAATCTCGGATAGTGCGGCGTTTCAACTGGTCCCACACATGCTCGATAAGTGACATGTTCGGGGAGCGGGAAGCCCATGGAAATGTCTGGACATGACGTAGGCAGTCCTGGGCAACCAGAGCCGTGTGCGGGCGGGCATTATCCTGCTGGTATAGCGCACATGGAATCCCGGCCAGGAATGGGAGCACATGGGGCCGTAGGATCTCATTCACATACCGCTGGCCCGTCAATGATCCACATACCACTACTAGAGCTAATCGGCTATCGTAGGAATGGCTTTCCAGACAATAATGCCTGCAGTGGGAGAGGTGTGGTGCTCGATAGCGAGGTTGGGATTGTGCCGTTGACCCAGGGACCTCCACACCCGGACACGATTATCATTTGTCCCCAAAACGAAGTGGCACTCATAGCTAAACACCATACGTCGCCAGTCTGTGGAGTTTCACGTTGCTCTGGCCTGGCACCACTGCACACGGAGTCGGCGATGTTCCTGTGTTAACGGCAGCATACGTAAGGGACGCTAGGATAGTAGATTCGCTTCGTGGGCACACAGGAGCCGCTACATCCGCTTGTATAGTGCAGCGGATTCCCGTAGGATCCGTTCGTGCTTGGCGCATGATCCGTCAATCCTCTCTACCGGTGGTCCCCCTGGTCGGTCCGGAGCGGCTCCGCCGTGTGGCAGTGCCGTCACGTGTCCACTGCTCCCAATACAGTAGGACGGTATGGTCAGAACGATCCACCTGGCGGCCTATACAGCGCGCCGCCCCTGCGGTTTTCAGCCCCGATGATGAGGCCTCTCTCAAAGTCTGTAAGTTGCGTACGTAAATCGACGTCTCTGGCGTCTACCCGGCATTCTTTTTACTCTGTACTTTTGCTTGCATCGGCCATTGCTTTACGCTTTCATGGGGCATCCACTACATGCCGGCTTATAAGTCTGCCGGTTCGTGCTTGCAGCGCCACCACTCGCCCCCAAACGTGGTTCATTTGCATACCAGTACGCACTCAAGCTATTTGCAAAGTTTCGCAGTTGTAGCATGTTTTCTTCTAGGTGCGCAAATTTCATTGTCCGTGAGTTCCAAAACCAAATTTCAGGGAAATGCTACCCACAATATGCGATTTCGCTAGAGAATTTCAAAATTAGTTCCTTTGATAGATTCCGTTAATATGAGAAAAGAACTGTGGAAAGGTTTCTCAGAATTCAGAATTTTCCGTTAACACAACTTAAAAACGGACATTTACCTTCAATGTGAAATTCAGGTTTCTTTCCGTCATTTCACAGAAAAGGTTCTATCAGAAATATGCTTCGTTAATTCACGAAAGAAATGACGGAAAGTTGCACGTGAATTTCAGAATTTGTTTTACAGTATATCTTGAAACAGTGGCCCACCCAGGATTTCTTTATGAGGTTGTCCCAAAACATTGAACATGCAAATAAAAATACCCCGGAGGAAACACCTCTCAAAATACACGGTCGTATCAGAATGATATGACCACCTACCTAATAATAGAAATAACCACCCTTGGCCCGAATGAAAACGGCGAGATAGCGTGGCATGGACGCAATGAGGCCCTGGTAGGTTGCCCGAGGGACACGTGCGCATTCGGATTTCAGCAGAGCACGGAGGTCCAGGAGATGAGGAAGTTGTAGGTCGGCACGTCGAAACTGTCGATCCAAATAGTTGAGATTAAAGATGAGAGACAACCACCGTAGTCCCACAAGTGCTGTATGGGGTTAAGGTCGGGCGACTTCTCCGGCCAAGGGATAACGGAGACATCGCTGTGGTGTTTCTGGAACCCATCACGAACCCCCTTAGCGACGTGGCTCGGCTCATTGTCCTGTTGATAGACACCATCACCACCAGGAACATGCAGGGATGCATGTGGTCAATGAAAATGGACAGGTAGCCATTAGCATTTAGAGACCCATCCAATGGTTCCAGCGGTTCCACGTCATACCAGGAAAACATTCCCCAGACATGCACACTGCCACCTCCGGTCTGATACTTGATCGACAAGCGTGTCCGGATGTTGGTTCTCGTGTGTTTAACGCTGTGCCCGTCACTTCTGTGGAGTAGAAACCTCGATTCATCAGAGAAGGCAACCTTTGTCCACTCTTCCACTGTCCAATGACGGTAGTCCCATGCGAACTTCAGGCGTCGTTGTCGATGTGTGACGTACCTGCCAGCAGGACGCACATGTCATAAAGGCAGTTAGTAGTCAGAACAAACGTCCGCGTAGCTCAATTGGTAGAGCGACTTGTTCCGGAATAAGCGAACTCGGGTTCGATTCCCGGCGTAGACCAAAAATGACGGAGAAATTTACTTCGTTATAATGGCGCCCGAACTATCCGGATGACCCGACCGTTCAAAATCTCGCATTGGTGTGATGTTCTTTCCACACCGCGAGATAGGAAAAATAAGAGAATCCCATCTCCAGCGCTTCGAAAAATAAAAATGTGTGACGTTGCATTCCACACACCAGATTGACTGGGGGTTCTCAAGTGCACGTTCTACAGTGGATGGCTGCCTGCAACGATTCATGGTCACGGCTGACCCGTGGGCCATGCCCCCGGCCCTCTTTGGGGGAGGGAGATGTGACGTACCTGCCAGCAGGACGCACATGTCATAAAGGCAGTTAGTAGTCAGAACAAACGTCCGCGTAGCTCAATTGGTAGAGTGACTTATTCCGGAATGAGGGGATCCGGGTTCGAATCCTGGCGTAGACAGAAATGACGGAGAAATTTACTTCGTTATAGATGGACCTGGGTTAACATGGGTGCCTTGACGCAGCGTCGACTCCGGAGACTCATGCGTAATAGGGTTAGCTCTACTGTTATCGGGGACATGTACCTGGGTGCCCCAGCGTTCATTTGGGGTGTCAATTGCTACACTTTACCAGTCGACGGAGGCGACGTTCTCCTCTGGGTTCGATGGCATTTGGGTCTCCACAGTTATGACGTCGGAAGGTGCTCGGTGTGCCAGCGGTCCATTCTTTGTACACCCTTACTACAGCACCTCGAGAATTGCCCACGAAGTCTACAGTTTCTGAGATGCTTCCACCCTTGGCGCGGTAGCCGATGATCATTCCGTTTTGAAAGTCCGTCAAATCATTGCCTCAACCCATTGTGCTCACGTAACGTACTATGGTTCATCTGTACTGTCCGGCCGCTGATATCTCCGCTTGTCACGTGCACTCTGTGACGCGCTTGGACTGGTACACTGTGATTCCGGGGGTGGTCATATTCTGATGCGACCGTGTATATCTGAGTACTAATGATCTTTATAATTCACACTGACAATTGTCATAAATTTTAATTCTATTCATGTTATCTCTAAATTTACGTTAAGTACAAATGAATAGGGTCTTATATTTTTGGTGAAAATTAATTGTTCGGTACTTACCTCACTAATTTAACATTGCGCCTATTGAAAAATCTTTCTCGACTTGCGTCGTCGGTCAAGGAACGAATTATTTCGTAACTTCGGGGTATTAATGTGTTTTCTACTTTTTTTCATTATTCACAATTCTGACGCCGACGAGCTCATTATACCGGAAATTCTGCGGAGTGTGTCATCATTCTTGTTCAAATTTCATTAATTCTAAAATTTATTCATTATTAGAATTTTCTCACCTGCATCCAGTTTGAAACTTTGAGATTGTCCATCCATCCGGGAACAATGATCTTGGTCTCTGTCCTCAAGAGAAAGTTTGATTTGATGACAGTGAGTGGCTCTCCTGCCCGCAGAAACTGGAAGAAATAGGGATTCCGTCGAGTGTAGAGAAGAAACCCGGTGGCAACGACATCTCTGTCCTGTGGGAGAAGACTCACAGGTCGATGAACAGCATGGAAAAATGGCGGCCCGGCACTAAAGCAACCAATCTCAGGCATGCATTTTTCGTTATCATCCAAACTTACTGAAATGCAAGAGAAAACCAGATGTGATTTCTGCAATATATTCACTCACGTCTTCCAATAAATGAGAACAACTCATTTGCATGTGTGTGTCACACGCAGGGCTTTTTTTTTTTTTTTTTTTTTTGAATGGAGGTTTAAGGACCACCGTGAGCAACTCAATGGGCTATAAGCAGTCGCCCGTCCCTAATTTAGGGTCACTGGTTCCAGGGAAGGGAGAGAGCCAGTGCCATAAGACAAACACAACATCCATGCCTCACCGGGATTCGAACCCGGACCCCTTACGGACGAATCATCAGAGGCTATCGCTTAGACCACTGCGCCACCGGGGCGGCAGTTTTGACTTCAGCTCCCCTGAACTTGTTTTCCCATTAGTTTGGCAAGTCCGAATTTGTTAATCTTCAGGGGAACGGAATAGACGAGTTGCATTTTCTTTTTTACGTATTATTTACGGTACGGGAAGAGAGGACCTATCATCCCCGCTTTCCCGTGCCACTATTTGTTGTTACGAATAGTGGCATATATTCAAGGCTAGCTGCGAAGCTCAGAGAATGCACAAATAAAAGTCAATTGGATATACACAAATAAAGGTCAATTGTCAACAGTATTAAGATATGTCGATACTTTTGCGGCGAAAAGAACACGCGCGGATTCGCTTCTTTTGATTAAGAGAATCAGTCTGGCGAGCGATGACCAACGGGGCTCCTAGTGGAGGGATGGTGCCATCGTAACGCAACCAGCTCTACCAGTCTTCGCTGTGAGACTCGAAGACTTTCGATACGATCACCAGCTAGCGTTTCCATGACAGCATGAAGGAGCGGATGAAGGGTGAATGGGCCATTGCTTTGGGCAACGGTTCGTCTAGAAAAGAGAAGACTTCGACTTAGGACTACATGAGTCACTCGCATGCTCCCGCTCGTAACAGCACGTGTTTCGCGAGAGTTGTTTCAGGTGCGTGAAGTATGAACGAATTAAAATCAGTAATATCATATCTTAAATTCGTGGCTTTGTTTGATTCGAACAGTTTTGATAAATTTTGTGAAAGCTTCCCTGAACATTTACTTTCAGAACTTAAAGAACTCTATGCTTCAAATTTTGGTACAGTTCGACTCAAAAATGAACTGATGGTGTTTTATTCCCTTGATGAATACAAAATCAAAAGCCGCCCCGGTGGCGCAGTGGTCTAAGGCGCTGGCCTCTGATCATTCGTCCGTAAGGGGTCCGGGTTCGAATCCCGGTGAGGCATGGATGTCGTGTTTGTCTTACGGCACTGGCTCTCTCCCTTTCCTGGAACCAGTGACCCTAAATTAGGGACGAGCGACTGCTTATAGCCCATTGAGTTGCTCACGGTGGTCGTTAAACCTTAAATCAAAAAAAAAAAAAAAAATAAAATGACTAAGAGACATTACTTGTTACATGAAATTGTGTTTTTTTTTTATTGGAGGTTTAACGACCACCGTGAGCAACTCAGTGGGCTATAAGCAGTCGCCCGTCCCTAATTTAGGGTCACTGGTTTCAGGGAAGGGAGAGAGCCAGTGCCGTAAGACAAACACAACATCCATGCCTCACCGGGATTCGAACCCGGACCCCGTTCGGACGAATGATCAGAGGCCATCGCTTAAACCACTGCGCCACCGGGGAGGCGGAAATTGTGTTTATTGAGGTGTACAAAGTAGCAGACCTAATATTAAAGTTTCCATCAACAACTGCAGCTGCGGAAAGAAGTTTATCTGCATTAAAAAGAATCAAGACATATCTTAGAGCCACACACGGACATGTACACTTAAGAAACTTGGTTGTTTTGTCAATTGAGAAAAACATTTTTTTAATATGAAAAAGTACTCGGAAGAAACGTTTTATGAAAACATAACACTCAAGTTCACACAAAAGGAAATAAGAATAGAGTTCATGCGCAAATAAAGTATTCAAAAGATAAAGTGTTAAAATCTTAATCCTCATTACTATTTGGTGTTATGTTAACAATAGCATGTACCTGAAATTTAGAAAAATTACTTCTATTACTTAATAATTGAAAAATAAACTTCGCAGTTTGAAAAAAACAGTCTTGGAAGCTGTTGAGGAGAGTACGAGCGAGATAGCTCAGGTCTCGGACCCAAGATACGCCACTGAATATAAGTTTTAAAATGTGCCTTCTCAGAAATTCAAATAAGCTATTTCAGAACGACATCATTAACTTTCACGAGTTGCATTAGTATACAAATATGCTTACTTGTAAGTCCCGACTGACTGTAGTTAAACGTGGATGTTCTCCCATTTTGTTTGAATCTTATTACGATGCACGAACAGGACGACCAAAAGGCCAAAAATATGAAAATTCCAGTGCACCAAGCAGAGGTTCGCATGGGATCACTCAATCGTAAGACAAGAGCATTCCTCCGTGCTGCGATCGTAAAATAAACAAACTCTCCGGATGCTACGTACGCTGACACGAATGTTGAACACAAACTTCTCCCATTGCTTTAAAAAGTGGAATGAATCCAGTTCTGAAGGGACATCAACGGCCGTAGGGTCGGGCAATAGTGACAAGGTAATAAAATTGTTTTCGGAAGAATAAAAAAATGTCTCTCTCTATTGCAGTTCAAGGTCGTTCAGTGCTGCCCTCAAGTAGGCCAATCGCTTGTCTCCTCGAAGTGTGGGATTTCTGGTTTCGGCCTTTCAGGAAGTGGTTACTTTTCACGGTCAGGCGATTTTGTAATTAGTTCAAGATGTTTCCTGCATTAATAGGAGACCCAGTTTCTTTCCGCTATTGTTTGAAAGAGTCTGGTACGCACGTTTTGATTTCGCATGGATACCAACCGAGCAGAATAAATGCAAAAAAGAAACTAGTTTTAATTTTTCGAAAGTTTATGCCATTGCGTTTCTTTATTCCAGCTTCAGGAATGGAGACAGTTATGTAAGTCTGAATGAAATATTTTCGCGGCCTGGTATATGCGTGGCACAACGAATTAACCGGGATTTATTGGGTGCTGAGAAAATTAATTGAGATTTTAAAAACATGCGTTTTTAGAGAAGACAAATTCATGCGAAGCATAAGCGAGACGAACTCATGCTAAACTAAAGAAAGGCCAGATCATGAAAAATTTGGGGAAGTAAGATTTGTATCTCATTCAGGTTATAGAAAAGAATAATTCGCCAGTACAAACTAGTCGGAAATTTGCTGTTAAGGCGGCTCCACCTAAAATATCTTTTTTTTTTTTTTTTTTTTTGATTGGAGGTTTAACGACCACCGTGAGCAACTCAATGGGCTATAAGCAGTCGCCCGTCCCTAATTTAGGGTTAATGGTTCCAGGGAAGGGAGAGAGCCAGTGCCGTAAGACAAACACAACATCCATGCCTCACCGGGATTCGAACCCGGATCCCTCACGGACGAATGATCAGAGGCCAGCGCCTTAGACCACTGCGCCACCGGGGCGGCCTAAAATATCTGCCTTATGTTTCCAGTGGTAAAACTTCTTTACATATTTTCTTCGCAGCTCATGTATTCCCAAATGTGAAACTTTTCACGTCGATAAAACTAACTTTAAATAATAGCATGATATACTTAATACTTACTAAAAGATAACCACAATTATATTAAAAATAAATCATTTTTCTTTGAGTAATGTTTAGATCTGTTAATAGATGGCGCGACCTGTATATTGATGACGTCAGTAGACAAACATATGTTTTTTTTTTTTTGGAGGTTTAACGACCACCGTGAGCAACTCAATGGGCTATAAGCAGTCGCCCGTCCCTAATTTAGGGTCACTGGTTCCAGGGAAGGGAGAGAGCCAGTGCCGTAAGACAAACACAACATCCATGCCTGACCGGGATTCGAACCCGGACCCCTTACGGACGAATGATCAGAGGCCAACGCCTTAGACCACTGCGCCACCGGGGCGGCAAACATATGTTGGATTGCTTAGTTATGGTATGACGAAGTAAATTTCTCCGTCATTTTTATCCGCGCCAGGATTCAAACCCGGGTCCACTCATTCCGGAATAAGTTGCTCTACCAATTGAGCTACGCGGACATTTTGTTCTGATTCCTATTTGCCTTTATGTCGTGTGCGTCCTTCTGGCAGGTACGTCACATCTCCTAGTACGTTACAATGGTTATGTTTTATTAAGTATCCCATGCTATAATATAAAGTTAGTTTTATCGATGTGCAAATTTTTATCCTTGGGAAATTCATTAATTGCGAAGAAAATATGTAAAGAAGTTTTACCACTGGAAACATAAGGCAGAGAATTTAGGTGGAACTGCCTTAATGCGATCACACTAAGACGGAACGACATTACCATCTGTTACGAGGGCGGATCAAAAAGTTAGTTACACTATTGAACAAAAAAAAAAATATGAAGAGATATACTGAGGGGATTAATGCTCATTTAAAGCAGTGGTCTCAAACTCAGATCCTTGGAAGAGCCACTTTCCAGTTTTGAAGGAACTTAGGGGGCCGCATGAATATTAATAAATTTCTTATGAATAAATATCAACTTTACAAAACTACACCAATGGCTTGGCACTAGAGTGGAATGCTATTTCTAATTATTGGTAAATAATAAAAACAAATGCTTCACCAATCACTGAAGACAATCACTTTTTACATAACAATTATTTTCACTTAAATCTTAAAACAATCACATTTTACCAACTGAGCACGGTACAAAAAATATTACATGTTCTGACCAGAAACTTGGGCTCGCTTTCCTGTCACTAACGTATCGATATTTGGAATACTGTCCTTTGAATATGCTACTTTTAAAAGTGAGCATAAGTGACTGTCACTTAACCTATTCCTTTCAAGACATTTAACTTGGTTCATTCTTGAAAACAACTGTTCGCATGGGTATGTTGTTCCGAACATAGACAGAACACGTGCAGCTAGGTTATGAATGTTTTCGTACTTGTCCTTCGAAACTAACTGGTAAAACTCTGTTAGATTTCAGCTGTTGAATTTTTCTTCTAGGAAAGAATCTCACTGAAAGTCTATTAATTCAAGCTGAAGTTCTTCAGGTACGTTTTCAGCATTATAGGAAAATGGAGACTTGAATGTATTTGGAAAATATTTTCCATGTCTTTGAAACATTCAAACCGCCTGTTGAAATCCTCTTTCAACCTAGCTATCTTCGTAGAAAATAAACCAAAGTTGATTTCATCTTGCGTGTGAAGCAACCGATGCAGCCGGACGAAACTAGCCTCCAACTGACCGGGGGAGGGGGCTTTTCAAGGTCGATCAGTGTTACCAGCGTTTGATTTCAATTCTGCGAAAATAATATTCTCTTTTCAGACGACGTCCCTTCCGTACAGCGGCACGGCAGCCAGCACTCTTGGATTCGTTGACGGGGAAGGCATCTGTACGCATTCCTTTCGACGTAACAATGCACCTGCTTAATACAGTTATATTCTTCGTAAATAAACTTGGTACTTATAAAGAGGATGGCTTTGTTAAGCATTACTATGTTTGCAAGAATGGAATAATCCTACGTTGTAATATTTCTACGTACTTGGCTGAATTCATCATACCTTGAACAGGAACTAAGCTTCCAGTGCCATTTGATGAGAAAAAACCCCAAAACATCTGTTTCAGAGGGTGTTTTACAGTTTGTTTGACATGCTCAGGTCTTAAGGGTTCACAGTTGTTTCGTCTAACGACATTTGCTTGGTAACCCTGCACAAATAAATCACTTTCATCACTGAAAATTACCTTTTTCCAGTCGTCAGCAGTCCATGATTTATAGTTTTGGCCCATGCTAAACGTTTTATCTTCATTTTCGCATTTTTTTTATTGGAGGTTTAACGACCACCGTGAGCAACTCAATGGGCTATAAGCAGTCGCCTGTCCCTAATTCAGGGTCACTGGTTCCAGGGAAGGGAGAGAGCCAGTGCCGTAAGACAAACACAACATCCATGCCTGACCGGGATTCGAACCCGGACCCCGTTCGAACGAATGATCAGAGGCCATCGCTTAGACCACTGCGCCACCGGGGCGGCTCATTTTCGCATTCAAATATTATTTTTTCGTTGGTCTTCTTGCCTTCCGGCGAACTTCCAGAAGCCTACGGCGTACAGTTGAATCACTAACATCACGACCACTAGCCAATAAATCTCTTTGAAGGTCGGTGCTTGGTTTTTTTTTTTTTTTTTTTGGATTCATTTTACTAATTCTGATTAGATATTTATCGGTTAGTGGAGTTGTTTTTCGTTTTCTTCGACATTTACCTCTCATTTTTGGAGACGATTATCCAGATGCATTGTATCGCGTAAGCAGCCTTGATATACATTATTTGCCTACACCAACTGCAGAAGCGATAGTATCTCTCACTGTCATAGAAGTGTGATCCTTCAGAGCAATTATTTATGCACGCCTCCTTGGGGAAATATCCATTTTTCAATACACGAAAGCAACACGTACTCACAGAGAGCAAAAACTAACATCCACCTGTCACACACAAAAGCTCACAACTGAAGCTAAAGTGACTATTTCCTGTTTAAAACCGGTCAAATAACATTCTTACTATCAAGTTCTAACAGTCACACCACCTCACAGCTGATAAAACCGGTTTACGTGGGTTTCGGACATCAACTGGCGATCACATTACAATTCTGAGAATAAAATGGCTTGTCCCAATTAATTTGCACGGTATAGTACATTCACAGTCAAAGGAAACAGTCGCCATGACCTTTTTGCACTTGTTCCTTGTTGGAGAGGTGACATGCTTCCATTCCATGGACGATCGTTTGGTTTCAGGGGTGAAATGGTGAACGCCTGTGATGATTCGACGCAAAAAGTTGTGACTGTCAGCAGAGCACCGTTGCAGAAAGGCCACAACGACAGGAAACGTTAGTTTCTGCGCTGGTCGGTGAGTAAACGTGGCACATATGTCGCACACAATTTCCGAAATCGCAGCTGCTCGTGAATGATGGAATGCACAGTCCCGTACGAAATGTCTAACATACAGGCAATTTCCTTGATTTTGATACGCCTATTATACTCTGCCTTCGAGGTATCTGTCCGTCAAATTTGTGCGACCCTTTTCAAATTATTGGCATCACTTTACAATGACCGGGTGAGACATGGCATTTTCTCCGTTTACAGCACAGATTTTACGCTGGATGTCAGTGCAATTTAGGTGCTTAGCCCACAAAAATTGAATGGCTCCTCGCACTTCCAATTTGGAGTAAGAATCCAGTTGACGCGCCATTACGAACTACCACCTGCACATGCCTTACACAGTTACTGAACTAAAACACCTCCCGTCGACAGCTCTGACGTACTTTTTACTTCTTTCCCAAGCACCCACGGTCTGACTGCAATCCCACTCCAGATGGTGCTAAGTGTAACTTACTTTTTGATTCACCTACGTAGTTCATAACGAGTGAGGGCTGACGATTCCATCTCTCGCGTGGTTACTCCAGCAATCTGTTACCTTATGAAGAACCGGAACAGGACCTCTTTGCCTCTGTCGTAGTTTCTGCAAGTGTCGCTTACTTTAGGAAGAACCGAAAAAGGACTTTCCACACCTCTCTTTCAGCTTCTCAATGAATCGTCACTCAGTGGACAAAACATTAGAGATACCGACCTAATAGCGTGTTGGGGTCTTCTGGAGGAAATAACAGGCTGTAAATGTCAATGCATCGAATTGCCGCCCCGGTGGCGCAGTGGTCTAAGGCATTGGCCTCTGACCGACCTAATAGCGTGTTGGGGTCTTCTGGAGGAAATAACAGGCTGTAAATGTCAATGCATCGAATTGCCGCCCCGGTGGCGCAGTGGTCTAAGGCATTGGCCTCTGATCATTCGCCCGTAAGGGGTCCGGGTTCGAATCCCGGTCAGGCATGGATGTTGTGTTTGTCTTACGGCACTGGCTCTCTCCCTTCCCTGGAACCAGTGACCCTAAATTAGGGACGGGCGACTGCTTATAGCCCATTGAGTTGCTCACGGTGGTCGTTAAACCTCCAATCAAAAAAAAAAAAAAAAAAAAAAAAATGCATCGAATTCACCAGATGCCGGAGGGTTTCCGGAGGTAATGTCAGCAATGCCTGTTGCAGTATTTTCCACAACTCCTCCCGAGACGTCGGACCAGGATACTGTCGATCACCCCTGTTTCTAATGTTTTGTCTATTGAATGTATTACTTCAGAAAGGACCGAGAGAGGACCTCTCCGCCTCTGTTATTACTTTGCAGTTTCCCAAGAATCACTTACCTTTGAAAGGAGAGAGCAACTTCTCGCTTCTATTGTAGCTTTTCTAAGTACCTTTTATTTTAGAAAAACCCAGGATAACCCTTCCGGTACTCTCTTAGTTTCAGAAAGAACCGAGAGACATTTCCACTTCTGTCGTACACTATCTACCAACAAGTAATTGGACACCCCTGCGATCGACGATATATGCCGTCCTGATACACGTCACGGTCTCCGCCGTTAAATATCGTGTGGGAAACAACAACGCAACCAGTTTCATGCAAGATGCCACGCAGTTCGGAGCTCTCTGATTTCGAGAAAGGTGTAATCGTCGAGTATCACAGAATTGTCCGATCCATGCGTGACATATCCAGCGAGATGAAGTACCCAAAACCGACAGTGGCCTACGTGATTGGCAAGTGAAAGATGAGAGGTGACTGTCGGAATGTGCCCCGACCCGGCAGACCCACAAAACTGGGAGTTAGAGACCGACGGGTGCTGGCCAGAGAAATTCGGAAGAACCGCACCAAATCGATGGGCCACATCCGCGAGGAGTTTCAACAGGCATCCGGGAGTGTTCTTTCGATAAATACCATCCGTAAGGAAACCCATCTGCTCGGTTATCATGGACGTGCTGCCGCCCACAAGCCTTTGATCACCAAGTCCAATAGCGCTGCTCGACTAACGTGGTGCAAAGAACGTCGACAGTGGACCGTTGAACAGTGGAAACATGTTCTCTGGAGCGACGAATCAAGGTTCACCCTCTACCGTTCAGATGGCAGGGTCTGGGTTTGACGTCTGCCTGGAGAACGCCTCCTGCCGGAATGTATTGTGCCAACTGTGAAGTTCGACGGCGGTGGAATTATGCCATGGGGGTGTTTCTCCTTTTATGGCACGGGACACTTGGTCGCAATTCCTGGTAGACTCAGCGCCGAGACCTACTGCACCATTTTGGATGAACATGCGCTTCCTACGTTGTGGCAGTTTTACGGGGTGGACCCACGTTACGTTTAGGATGACAATACCACCTGTCATGTTGCGAGGTCCACCATGGCTTGGTATGGGGACAATGGGGTTACTCGAATGGACTGGCCTGAGCAGAGCCCGGACCTTAACTCTATCGAGCACCTCTGGGACGAGTTGGAGCGTCGACTTAAGGGGTGCCCCCACCGTCCGAAATCGGTGAAGGAACTGACCTGTCTTCTCCAAGCCGAGTGGAAGAAAATACCGCTAGCCGTCGTATAACGCCTGGTTGAGAGTATGCCCCGGAGGGTCGCAGCTGTAATCGCCGCTCGTGGAGGCTCCACCAACTATTGAAGGTGAATAAACTTCGTTTTCCTTTGCTATCACAGGTGTCCAATTTCTTGTTGGTAGATAGTGTAGCTTCTTCAATATCTCTACTTTAGAAAGAATGAGTGAAAACTTTAAAAATTTCTGCAGTAGCCTATCTTTTACTTTAGAAAGAACAAGAGACGGCCACTCCACCTCTCTCGTACCTTCTCCAACATTCTGTTACTTTAGAAAGAGCCAAGAGCAGACCTCTGAACTGTTTTACTTTCTTCAAATATCTAAGAACGAAAGGGAACCTTTCCGCCCCTTTTTGGAATCTTTCCACCCCTTTTCTTTTTATCAAAGAACGAAAAGGAACATTTTTACCCCTGTCATAGCTTCTTTAAGTATCTCTTACTTTAGAAAGAACAAGAGAACTCTCCATTTGTTTTATACCTTCTCCGAAAGTATGTTGGTTTAGAAATAATCGAGAGCAAACCTTTCTTATGCCGTAGCTTCTCCAAGTATCTCTTACTTTAGAAACAACGAGAGATAAGCAGCGGTGTATTTCTGCAGCAAGATTGTAACGTACCAGGAGATGTGACGTACCTGCCAGAAGGACGCCCACGACATAAAGGCAGATAGGAATCAGAATAAAATGTCCGCGTAGCTCAATTGGTAGAGTGACTTATTCCGGAATGAGGGGATCCGGGTGGACAAAAATGAAGGAGAAATTTACTTCGTTATAAGATGTTTTATCCATCAGTTTTTAATTTGTTTTTTGCATTACTTATAATGCTTAAGAACGTATATACACTGAACCGCCAATAGTCATGGGATACGTACCTAGTATCATGTAAGACCTCCTCTAGCCCGGTGAAGTGCAGCAACTCGACGTGGCATCGATTCCACAAGTGGTCGGAAGATTTCTGGAGAGATGTTGAGTCATGCCGTCTGAACAGCCGTCCACAGTTTCCTGGTATTTGTAGGTGCAGGACCTTGGGTGCTATTGGACCTTTCCACCACGTCCCATAAGTGCTCTATTGGATTCATGTCGGGCAAACGTGGTGGCTACACCCTCCGTCGGAACTGTCCAGATTGCTGCTGGAGCCAATTTTGGACAACTCGGCCCGTATAACATGGTGCATTGTCCTGTCAGCCTAGAAAATCCCATCGTTGACAGGATACATGCTGCAAATGGTCACCAAGCAGAGCAACAAAGCGAGTACTGATTAATGGCGTGTTTACGAGGACCAGAGGATACGCACCGTGCCACGTGAAAACACCTCACACATGTATGGAACCACCACCAGCTGGCACGGTGCCTTGTTGACAGCTTGGGTCCATAGCCTCATGGGATCTGCATCACACCTGAACCCTACCACGTAACAACTGGTAGCGTGACTCTTCGGACCAAGCTACATGTTGCCAATCTTCCAGCGTCCAATTACCGTGTTCACCAGCCCAGATGAGGCGCTGTGTGCGTTCTCGTGGTGTTAACAAAGGCACTCTGGTGGGTCTTCTGCTCCCATACACCATGGACGCTAAATTACGCTGCACTGACCTGTTGGATATGTCTCTTGTACCCCCTGCATTGAATGTGAATGTTATTTGAGCCAGTGTCGGTTGTCCGTTAGCATGGACAATTCTGGTCAGACGCCGCTGGTCACGGTCATTCAGCACCCGTGGTTGGCCACTGCGCTGTCCACGATGGGTGGTAATATCTTTTATGGGGTATTCTCGGTATACACGTGACACCGTGGAGCAAGGAATGTTGCAGGTTCGCACAACTTCGGAAACTGAATGCTCCATCCGTCTGGCTCTCACTACCGTGCCTCGTTCAAACTCCGATAATTCACGTCGGCTTGCCATTATCCTACTGGCGGTTGTTCAACCTCACTAACGAGATTACACTTCACAAATGCTAAAAATCGTGGCTTGTGTCGAATCCTTTATACGACGGCAGCGCCAGTTAAAAATTTGCTTACTGCTATACAATGACTTTTGGCACTTCAATGTATAGAAGCAGCGCGACATTATTAGTAAAGAAACCTAAAGATCAGTGTGTGAAATAATTCCTTTTATTTTATTGGTATCGCCACAAAGCGCGGGGGGATCGAGGCAGATGGAGAGCGCATAATCTCAAGAAGCAGGGAGACACAAGAAGGATTGAGATATTATCTACCATATCGATTGCAATAATTGTAACAAGAACAGTCTTTGCTCGAGGGGCCTCATTCGTACCTCCAGAAGTGGTAAATCAAGAACAGCTTGATGAAGTAAAACAGTTTTGTTCGTGGTCTCGTTAGGTATCCAGCCAAGAAAAGACCTTCCCTAAAACAGGAGGGGGTGAAATGCAAGTGGAAGATCGGTGTATGAAACAAAATGCTTCGTCTGGTTGCGACCATCAGCTGCTTCTTAGGTATAGTCCCTTATCTGGAGACTGACTGAAACTTCTATCACCCGAATTCTTTGAGAGTCATCAGCTGTTCTTCTATCCAAGATGGCATCGCTTAAACGCAGTGACTAACATTACCCTATTTGTATTGTTTCTTCTTTCTTTCATTCACCGCCCCAATCTGGAGGTGGTTCGATTGTTTCTACCCCTTATTAGCTCTTTTGTGTGCTTGGACATAACTCAGAAACAATTCTGTTTGTCCGCTTTAACGACGAGAAACATTTCAGTTTGCTATTTGTGCTACATGTAGTCCAACGATGTTTCTCTAGTTTTTGTGACTGCCTTTTTACTAATTTACGCTTTCCAATCGTAGGTTGAAGAAGCGTATGTGCTCTAGCTTTGTCCGTCCGTCTGTCCGCACGATAACTGGCGTAAAAATGGTTCGATTTCGATGAAATTTTAGTATGTGGTAGGGGACCACCTGGGGACCAAACCTATGCAAAATGGGACAAATGGGGTCAAAGTTCACGACGTAGGAGCGGGATCCATTCCATTGCACTTATGCGTCATAATTTGCGTAAATATGGTTCGATTTCAATGAAAGTTTACTGTGGTAGGGGACAGCCTGGGGACGAACCCTATTCAAAATGGGTAAATTGGGGTCAAAGGTCAGGACATAAGAGCGGGATGCATTCCATTGCCCTTATGCGTCATAACGTGCGTAAAAATGGTTCGATTTCGATGAAATTTCAATATGTGGTAGGGGACCACCTGAGAACGAACCCTATTGAACATGGACGAAATGGGGTCAAAGTTCAGGACATAGGATTGCAATCCATTCCATCGCCCTTATCCCATATTATTAAGATTGACGTTAAGTAATTTAGTAATTTTGCTTTTTTTTTTTTTTTTTTTTGGATTGGAGGTTTAACGACCACCGTGAGCAACTCAATGGGCTATAAGCAGTCGCCCGTCCCTAATTTAGGGTCACTGGTTCCAGGGAAGGGAGAGAGCCAGTGCCGTAAGACAAACACAACATCCATGCCTCACCGGGATTCGAACCCGGACCCCTTACGGGCGAATGATCAGAGGCCAGCGCCTTAGACCACTGCGCCAGCGGGGCGGCATTAATTTTGCTTCCTACATTTCCAATGGAAAAAACTTTTGTACACATTTCCTTCACAATTAATGTGTTCCCAAGAATGAAATTTTGAACATCGATTAGCCGCCCCGGTGGCGCAGTGGTCTAAGGCGTTGGCCACTGATCATTCGTCCGTAAGGGGTCCGGGTTCGAATCCCGGTGAGGCATGGATGTTGTGTTTGTCTTACGGCACTGGCTCTCTCCCTTCCCTGGAACCAGTGACCCTAAATTAGGGACGGGCGACTGCTTATAGCCCATTGAGTTGCTCACGGTGGTCGTAAAACCTCCAATCAAAAAAAAAAAAAAAAAAAAAAAAACATCGATTAAAATAACTTCCTATTATAACTTGGAATACTTAATATTTTCCAAAACATAACCATAATTATATTAAAAATCAATAACTTTTCCTTTGGTGGTGTTGAAACCAGAAAAAGGATGGCGCGACCTGTACTTTGATGACGTCACTAGACAAACAAATGTTGGATTGCATAATTATGGTTATGTTTTAGAAAATACTAGGTATTCCAAGTTATAAAATGAAGCTATTTTAATCGATGTTCAAATTTTCATCCTTGTGAACGCATTAATTGTCCAGAAAAAAGATGGCGCGACCTGTATTTTCATGACGTCAGTAGAGAAACAAATGGTAGATTGCATAATTATGGTTATGTTTTAGAAAATATTAAGTATTGCAAGTTATAAAATGAAGATATTTTAATCGATGTTCAAATTTTCATCCTTGGGAACGCATTAATTGGAAAGAAAATGTGTACAGAAATCTTTCCATTCGAAGTACAGGTTTAACGACCTCATAAACATCTAAGTCTATAAAGGAGTCGCCTGTCCCTGGTTGGGTCCAAGGAGGTTAGAATAATACTTCTGGAGGTGCCTTGAGTCTCTTAACTATGAAGCCGCAAGGTGTGGAATTTGAGATTGTTTACATAATACCCATGTAGTTTCAACTGTGTCTATTTCGGAATTGCGTGGTTTTTGATTGCAGAAATCGTGTTAATATCAAACCGGAGTGAATTATACTTCATACACGAAGGAAGTTTTCAATTTTGACGTTAAGTTTTGTTTTGAATTCGCACTAACGTTCATGCATTTCACTTTAAAATAAAAATAGGAAGGAACCTCAAAAATATTAAGAATTTTATAAATTCAGCATTTTCTCACTCAGCATCAGCGAATTACAATGCAAAATTGGAAACATTTGCGACGAAAGGATGCGATTCGGCCAACACAAAATGCATTGCAATAGTCTTGAAAACCACCAGATTTCCCACACTTTAGTGGCCGCCGCTCGCGGTTACAGGCTTCACGCAAAGGGGAACTGCTCCATTAACAAGGGCATCTCCAGATATCTTATTTTAATCTCCTTGGTTGGGTCATTGCTCCCAGGGAAGGATAAGAGTCGGCGCCTAAATAGAACAAACCTATTGCTCATGTCCCATTCGAGACTCGATCCTGGGCCCAACTTTGCCGATTAGCCAAAAGATCATGCGACAGACCGTCGGTCTGTCTAAAAAACTTTTCCGAGAAGTTTCTCACATTTTTATTTTCGTTTGATGCAAGTTATCGTGGAGTTTAAGAATTTCTTTATTTAGTTTAAAGGTTTTCAATTGCAAAACTGAAAGTCAGGAAATGCAGAACTTAGTGTTTCCCATTAGCAAAAACTGTCTCTGATGTATATAATTTTTTAGTGTTTACCTAAAGCTCGAGAACTTTTTTTTTTTTTGATTGGAGGTTTAACGACCACCGTGAGCAACTCAATGGGCTATAAGCAGTCGCCCGTCCCTAATGTAGGGTCACTGGTTCCAGGGAAGGGAGAGAGCCAGTGCCGTAAGACAAACACAACATCCATGCCTCACCGGGATTCGAACCCGGACCCCTTACGGACGAACGATCAGAGACCATCGCTTAGACCACTGCGCCACCGGGGCGGCCTCGAGAACTTGTAAACTTGACGATGTTGCCTGAGAGTTACTTTCTAAATCATATGTATTAAGCAGCCCGAGCCGGGCCCGTAGGAGATTATAGGCGGCGCTGCCTTCCTACCCTTCGCCTGGAACTTAGTGCCCACGAATTAGGGACGAGCCATCGTATACCGTCCCAAGAGCTGATCGTGTGTGTGTGTGGGGGGGGGGGAGCTTTAAACCCTTCCACCAATACCGAAAATCTCAGAAAAAAAATCCACATCCATAAATCCTTAAACTCACAGGGCTACACTTACCCACCATTCTGTGACAAATGGGGTGCGTACAAACCTAGAATACACGTACCTAGAGCTCAGTGCTGAGTTCGGGCTCAAGTTTAAGAACCCGAAGCCGTTAGTAGTGTCAATACGAGAGTTCTGGACCAGCCTTTTTCATTAGGCGTAATGTTAATTCTGGGGAAACTCCTCTTTTGGTATTTCTCCATATCTGGACCCCTTCTTCTTCACCTTAACTAATTTAAAACTGAGGTGGGGTTAAGGGAAAATTTATTATAAAAAATTGTTTTTCCCTTAACCCTACCTCACTTTTAAATTATTTAAAGTGATGAAGAAGGGGTAGATATGATAGTTGTGGTGTAGCTTTTCTCATAGATGTAATGTTAATTAAAAGTAAATACATGTTTTGAATTGTATTGTATTAAAATGAAGAAGAAGCGGTCAGATATGGAGAAATATCAAAAGAGGCGCCATTCCAAAATTAACATTACGTACATGGGAAAAATCTGCGCCAGAACCCCCATATTGACGCTACTCCCGTTTCAGCCCGAAAACTATGACTAACCTGTGTAGGCATTTAAAAAAATACGATTTCCTTTTTCGGACTTCCACTGTCTCCTTCGTCTGCTGTCAACCAACGTGTTTCTCAACTGAAGAGTGCAGTAGGAACCTGTATCTGATTCTACAGCATTACCGCACGATTTTCTTTGACCATTCGTTTTCTTCTGAAATGATTTGGGGGCCCCGGCATCCCGAAAGATCGGGCGGAGCAACAATAAACTTACGTTGCTCTATAGAATTAACAGGGAGCTGCCGCGTGAATGTAGGTAGAAAATGTTTGTCGGCATGCTATCTACTATCAGGTATCTATGGTTCTTGAAGAAGCTTTTCCTTCTAGGCAGAAACCTACTCATGCGTGGTCTATGGCATTTGCTGCCCAAGCTCGGAATAAATAACCCTCCGGGACCCAACTCTCGGCGCAGACCCAGTTCCCAGGCAATTCTCTTTACCAACTAGAAACTGTACGAAAAGTCTCGTGTGCTAAATCGTACAAAATCACGTTTGAGAAAATAAAGAAGAAAATTTTCTTTCTCTCTTAGAGCCCCAGCCCACCCGAACTGCAGTAAATATTGTACAGCCTGAGCCTGGTTCGGGCCCGGGCTGGGCTTCGGGCTTTTGCGCTCAGGCTGGGCTTCGGGTTTTCGGGCTCGGGCTGGGCTGGGCTTCGGATTTCTGGGCTCGGGCTCAGCCCATCTCAGCACTGCTAGACCTGTCATGGCCTTGCTAAAAAGAGAGGGGGTTATGAACAAGACGTCTATATATCTCACTCATGATTCGCACGGTAAGACGCTCTGTTTCTGTTGTGACGTAAACTTAGTACAGAGCTAAGGCACGTGTAAAGACGACAAATCTTCAGCGATACATTCCGTCCGTGTAGCTTAGTTGGGATAGTAACTTACTCTGGAGTGAGGGGGGCGGACAAATTTGTGTTTTTACAGTGTCCAGAGCAAGAGTCCACACAATTAAAATAGTGAACAAACATAAAATTCATTACCCTGGCTATATATTGATTTCTATGTTTACAAGTGCTATATTTGTGTTCACAAAGTTCAGTATGAGCTATTTCAGAGATTAAGCAAATAAGCATTTCAGCAAACTTAAACGTTGCAGATACAACAGTTAAATCTAATTAAAACTTTATAGGCTATTCTTTCAGAAACCTTACATGTGACTTAATAACTCAGGGAAGTTTTAATTGGTACTGTAACGTACCAGGAGATGTGACGTACCTGCCAGAAGGACGCACACGACATAAAGGCAGATAGGAATCAGAATAAAACGTCCGCGTAGCTCAATTGGTAGAGTGACTTATTCCGGAATGAGGGGATCCGGGTTCGAATCCTGGCGTGGACAGAAATGACGGAGAAATTTACTTCGTTATAATGGCGCCCGAACTATCCGGATGACCCGGCCGTTCAAAATCTCGCATTGGTGTGATGTTATTTCCACACCGCGAGATAAGAAAAATAAGAGAATTCCTTCTCCAGCACTTCAAACAAAAAAAAAGAAATAAGGGGGAGATGATGTAACGTACCAGGAGATGTGACGTACCTGCCAGAAGGACGCACACGACATAAAGGCAGATAGGAATCAGAATAAAACGTCCGCGTAGCTGAATTGGTAGAGTGACTTGTTCCGGAATGAGTGGACCGGGTTCGAATCCTGGCGTGGATAAAAATGACGGAGAAATTTACTTCGTTATAATGGCGCCCGAACTATCCGGATGACCCGACCGTTCAAAATCTCGCAATGGTGTGATGTTATTTCCACACCGCGAGATAGGAAAAATAAGAGACTCCCTTCTCCAGCACTTCGAAAAAAAAAAATAATAAGGGGGAGATGATGTAACGTACCAGGAGATGTGACGTACCTGCCAGAAGGACGCACACGACATAAAGGCAGATAGGAATCAGAATAAAACGTCCGCGTAGCTCAATTGGTAGAGTGACTTATTCCGGAATTAGGGGATCCGGGTTCGAATCATGGCATGGACAGAAATGACGGAGAAATTTACTTTGTTATAATGGCGCCCGAACTATCCGGATGACCCGACCGTTCACAATCTCGCAATGGTGTGATGTTATTTCCACACCGCGAGATAGGAAAAATAAGAGCAGCACTTCGAAAAAAAATAAGGGGGAGATGACGTACCTGCCAGAAGGACGCACACGACATAAAGGCAGATAGGAATCAGGAAAAAATGTCCGCGTAGCTCAATTGGTAGAGCAACTTATTCCGGAATGAGTGGACCCGGGTTCGAATCCTGGCGCGGATAAAAATGACGGAGAAAATCACTTCGTTATAGTACGAAGAACGGCTTTTAAAGAGAAAATGTGTGTTGTTCTTGGGTTTGTGTTCCTAGTTTCAGTACAGCTGAGAAATATTTTTTGTGAGATTTATACAATTAAATTTATCAGGTGAACAACGTTTTAATATTTCATCTAATGGTGCAATATACAGTTGCGTTGTACTCGTTTAAAGACTGGTGCCAGAACAGGGATCGAACATAATCAATAGCAAGCAAGCTGTTGTTCTTGTATTTAATATTCGTCCAAAGAGAATTGAAACTTAGCAAAACATCTGTAAGGTACGGGAAAGACGTATACTGAAAATGAAAAAAAACTACACTTGTATCATAGTGAAATGCAAACAAATGTAATCCATTCGAACCATTTCCCTTTATTTTAGTCTATATACATGAAAATCCATAACCACAGTGTAAGATTGTAAAGAAAACAGTTTATGAATGCGGTCAGTTTGCTTTTCCATGTCGACAAAATCACTTGTTCCTTGTCTTTGCAACACCTTTGGCGGGTACAACTTAGCTTTCATTCACCTAAGAAGAAAGAATTAATTTAAATAAACAAGGCGCTTAATGAAGCACTCATTACATTACTGTTTTACATCTTAAAACAAGCTCCTTTCGTTAAAGTTTTTTCACTGAGATAAAAGTTCCTTCATTACAAGATCTCCATGACATTCTAACAAAATTATAATTTCAGACGATGCAGATTTTTCTAGGTTGGCTCTGCGTTTGAACACTTTTTAACATAATCGTATCTGCTTGTTAAGATTTGTCATGTTTTACTTTTTTTCTATTCAAAAAAAGTTAAAATCATAAGCTCGATACCATAACTGTTGTATTCAATTCAATAGGATGTATGTTGTATTATTTTGCATAATTGCTGGCCAATCCAGAATTTGCGGATAAAATGTTTTCTAGTCCAGTCTTCTGTGTTATAATTTAAGGATGCCCCAATAACGTAGATGGACAGCACCGCAGGAAGTCGATATTGCAACATTACATTGGACAAATACACTGCTATGCAAAGAGTACAATCAAGTAGTGTTAACGTAATGGCATCTGTGAAGATAGCATCGATGAAAATACCAGGGGAGATAAAATACTAGAGAAGTAGCGTTGGCAGAAAACGAGTTTGAATATTTTTTTTTTTTGATTGGAGGTTTAACGACCACCGTGAGCAACTCAATGGGCTATAAGCAGTCGCCCGTCCCTAATTTAGGGTCACTGGTTCCAGGGAAGGGAGAGAGCCAGTGCCGTAAGACAAACACAACATCCATGCCTGACCGGGATTCGAACCCGGACCCCTTACGGACGAATGATCAGAGGCCAACGCCTTAGACCACTGCGCCACCGGGGCGGCAAAGAGTTTGAATATCACGCTACATACCGGTTTGGCTGTATCAGGTGTCGCCGTGGTGGAAGACAGTGTGAACGACGGCACAAAGATGTCGCATTTGTTAGCGTCGTCTACGAATGAAGAGCAACGCGTTATAGTCCAATTTTTGTGGGCTAAATGGAAATCTCTGACGGAAATTCACAAAGAAATGGTCGATGTGTATGGTGGTGATTCCCTAGATCGCAGCAACATCTCCAGGTGGTGCAGTTTCTTTGAAGAGGGCCGTGGCAACATTACCGATTCGTCCCGTTTCGGTCTACCTGTGAAGCGTCATCGCCTGAATAGGCAATTCTGAGTGACCGGCGGATCAATCTACGCACAATGTCACAGAAATTCAACATTTCGTACCGTATAGCGTACGATGCATTACGCAGAAGAAAGACATGAATTTCTGGAAGGTGTAGTGACGAGCGATTAGTCCTGAATGTACCATTGCACTCCCGAAACAAAGAAGGCCAGAATGGTGTGGAAACCTTCTGATTCTCCGCCACCAAAAAAGTTCAGAGTAACCCAATCTGCACAAAAAGTCCTCATGGCAATGTTCTGGGACATGCATGGCGTCCTCCTGGTGGAGTTTCGTCCAACGGGAACCTCTGTGAATACTGAAGCATACGTTAACACATTGACAAAGTTGCGTACTGTCCTTCGTGACAAAAGACCCAATGGAGACGCTGCAAATGTCAGACTGCTTCACGACAACGCTCGCCCACATTTTGCACAACACGTTCGTGACAAAATTGCGTAATTTGGCTGGGAGGTGGTCCAGCACAGTCCAGACCTGGCTCCTTCGGACTTTCATCTTGAAAAAGATTCTTGGGAGGCCAACGCTTCGATTCGGCTGACGAAGTCAAATCGGTTGTCCGCAAGTGGCTATACGCCCAGAAAACGGACTTTAATGAACAAGGTATACGAAAACTGGCACCACGCTGAGACAAATGCCTCGAGCGTCTTGGTGATGTTTCAAAATAACTAAGGAATGCGGTTTCACTGTGTATATGTTTTGTTTTGCCTATCTATTAAACTGTTGCCCCCCTCCCCCCAATAGTGTGTGTTACTTTTCGATCCATCCTCGTAGCTAAACAAAGCTTTAAGTAGATTCAAAAGATTTTGAGCAGATGTTGACATGCTAGAATAAGGAAATGACATCAAAAGTGAATGAATATCAATTTTCATTCAGTTGGAATTTAAAGGAATGGTGGGTACCCCACGCTTTCTGCACAACCATTATTATTATTATTTGATTGGAGGTTGAACGACCACCGTGAGCAACTCAATGGGCCATAAGCTGTCGCCCGTTTCTAATTTAGGGTCACTGGTTCCAGGGAACACAACCATTATCACTTCGACGTGGATGTAAACAGCGATCAAGAGAAGGAGGATAAATTAAACGACAACGAAAAAACCAAGCTTGGTATCAGTAGAAGTTTCATTAAAATGTTTGGGTTTGCATCATTGATGATTACAGACCTAATCGGCTCATATTTCCGGCCACCAACGCTTAATGGCCAGAAATATATGCATTTCTTCGAGGTGGAACTACCTACATTGCTGGATGACGTTGCGTTAGCAACATGCCGTCTCATGTGGTTCATCCAAGATTGGCTTCAGCATATTTTAGCTTCACTTCTCGAAAACTTTTTAATTGGACGTGTATCCCGCCCATTGAATTGATAGAGTTGGACACACTGCATGGTATGGACGCCCTCCTGTTTTAAATCCACTGGATTTCTTCTTGTGAGGACACCTTACGGATGATGTTTACGCTACTCTGGTTCCTAAAACACTAGCTCTCCGTGAATGTATCGTGGATGTTTGCTAAGGAATTCATAACACTCCAGGGCTTTCTGAATGTGTTCGACAATCACTGAGAATACGCCGTGAGGCGTGAATTGCTGTTCTGGTTGAATTGAAGCACCTACTCTAATGTAGATTTATGCAATTGCAAATAAATCTATATCAGAGTAGCCATTCGACAAATTACAGTGTGCTGCAACAACTGAAATGAGGGTTTACCGGGAACATTGTACGAGAAGCCACAGTGAAGAAATAGAAACTATATTTGCCCAAGTTTTCACTAGATACTTCAATAAAGGAAATATTCTTGATGACTGGAACAATACTACAGAGATCTTGTTACATAAAAGAGGAGACATTGAGGATCTCAGGAACTACATACTCATCAGACTCCTATCAGTTGTTTACAAAATCTTCACTAAGGTACTTGCACATCGCTTGAAGAAAATACCAGACATGGCGCTTGAAAGAAACCATAGACATGGCTCAAACAAGAGAACAAGCTAGATTCCGGAGTAGCTATAGGACTATAAATAATATCAAGGTACTGAGAGAATTAATTGAAAAAGCAAATGATTATGAATATTCCCACTGTGCATGGATTTTATCGATTATAAGGTTTTTGATCCGTAAAACTGTCAGCAGTCTTTGAAGTCCTACCTGCAGCCCCGGTGGTGCAGAGGTCTAAGCGCTGGCTTCTGACCATTCGTCCGAAATGGGTCCCGGTTCGAATCCCGGTGAGGCATGGATGTTGTGCTTGCCTTAGAGCACTGGCTCTCTTCCTTCCCTGGAACCAATGGCCCTAAATAGAGACAGGTGACTGCTCATAGCCCTTTGAGTCACTCACGGTGATCGTTAAACCCACAATTAAAAAAAAAGAAATCCTGCCGTATTGAATATGCGTACGTTAATCTTGTTAATAGCATCTATGAGTGATCCTATTGACGTAATAATGTCAATCAATTACTGTTCAAAACGTTATTCCACGTTACTATAGAGATTTCAGACGTGAGCTGGACTGTGTGACGTGCCTGCCCAGCAGGACGCACACGATATAAAGGCAGATAGCAGCGATAACGAACGTCCGCGTAGCTCAATGGGTAGAGCGATTTATTCTGGAATGAGGGAACCCGGGTTCGTGGACAAAAATGACGGAGAAATTTACTTCGTTATAATGGCGCCCGAACTTTCCGGATGACCCGGCCGTTCAAGATCTCGCAATGGTGTGATGTTCTTTCCACACCGCGAGAGAGGAAAAATGAGAGAATCCCTTCTTCAGCGCTTCGAAAAATAAAATGTGTGCGACGTTGCATTCCACACATCAGATTGACTGGGAGTTCTCAAGTGCACGTTCTACATCGGATGGCTGCCTGCGACGTTTCATGGTCACGGCTGACCCGTGGGTCATGCCCTCGGCCCTCTTTCGGGGGTGGGGTGTGACGTACCTGCCAACAGGACGCACACGATGTAAAAGCAGATAGCAGCGATAACGAACGTCCGCGTAGCTCAATGGGTAGAGCGACTTATTCCGGAATGAGTGGACCCAGGTTCGATCCCCGGCGTGGACAAAAAAGACGGAGAAATTTGCTTCGTTATAACTGATAGTAAGCATATAATATGTTCAAATAACCAAATATTACACAATACAAATAGGACAAAATACCGATACTCACGTCGTTGATGGTTATGTCCATTTCTTGTGGTATATGAGATTTCTTCGAAGACTATTCGAGAATATACCTCGTCTATATACGAAACGTCACGAGAATAATACTTGTTACATAGAATTTGAACCAAAGAGTGAATGTCCGACATGTATACGATATGAACGATAAAAGACTATGCAGTAAGAAAACTACACAATGAAATCACGATAGAAATAAAAACATTTAAAAGATACGTAAGTGAAATGAAGTTAAACAAGCAATCCTGGTTCACGCCGTTCAACCTCGCACAACCAGACAGGTTTCAGCAAATATCATGTCATCTTCAGTGGTACTCTTTGTGGTCTATCCTCACAGCAGGAATGAACTCTCAACAATGTCGCACACAGGCCCAAGATATCAGCCACACCCTTCAATATCGAGAAGCAATGCATCATGGGATCCGTGTAATGCGTTGTTAAAGGCGCCATCTATCACATCTAGCCACGTAGCATAATCCCTTCAATTATAGCATACTTACGCATATATTTGAATATTGAGTTCAATATCAGCATCTACGAAAATGCAAGTGCAAAGGTTCGACTGTTCGAGGACACAGTCCATGTGAAAACTAAACTGAAACAAGGTGACACCATGTCTCCCAAGCTACACTGACGGACAATGAAATTTGCGCACCTAGAAGAAAACATGATACAACCGCGAAACTTTGCAAATAGCTAAAGTGCGTGCTGGTATGCAAATGATCCACGTTTGGTGCTAGTGCGCATGACCGCACACCCTGTAGTGGCGCTGCAAGCACGAATCGGCAGATTTATAAACCGGCTGTAGTCGATGCCCCATAAAAGCGAAAAGCACCGGCCGACGAAAGCAAGAGTACAGAATGACAGGAATGCCGGGTAAATGCCAGCGATGTCGATTTACACAACTTACGGACTTTGAGAGAGGCCTGATCGTTCTGATCATACCGTCCGACTGTGTTGGGAGCAGTGGATACGTGACGGCACTGCCACACGGCGTAGTGGCTCCGGACGGACCAGGAGAACCACCGGTAGAGATGATCGACGGATCGTGAGCGAGGCACGAACGGATCCCACGGGAACCCAGTCCACTATACAGGCAGATATAGCGGCTCTTGTGTGCCCACGAACCATTTCCCGACGCCTCGCGGAAGCGAATCTGAGATCCCAGCGCCCCTTACGTGTGCTGCCATTAACACCAGAACATTGTCGGCTCCGTTTGCAGTGGTGGCAGGCCTGAGAGACGTGGAACGCTACAGACTGGTGACGTGTGGTGTTTAGCGATGAGTGCCGCTCCGTTTTGTGGACAGATGATCATCGTGTCCGGGTGTGGAGGTCAACGGCAAAAACCCAACCTCGTTATCGAGTGCCACACCTCCCCCACTGCAGGCATTACGGTTTGGGGAGCCATTGCCTACGATAGCTGATCAGATCTAGTAGTGGTGCGTGGATCATTGATGGGCCAGCGGCTTGTAGGTGAGATCCTACGGCCCCATGTGCTCCCATTCCTGTCCGGGATTCCAGGTGCGCTACACCAGCAGGATAATGCCCGCCCGCACACGGCTCGGGTTGCCTAGGACTGGCTACGTCATGTTTAGACACTTCAAGGGCCTGTGTGGGACCAGCTGAAACGCCCGCTACCGCCCTGCAGCACTAGCCTGGATTTGGAGCACACCATCCAACACTTGTGGGCCAGTCTGCCGTAGGACAACATCAGGCGTCTGTTCCCCTCCGTGCCGGACTGTATTGCAGCACGTATCGCCGCACGAGGCGGTGCGACGTGCTATTGAAGATGACCGGATTGCGTGCCACAGATCCCTCTGTAATTATCTTGCAGCTATGTTTTTGCTATCATGTGTATCATTCATCTGTATCATTGCGTCCATAAAATTTCAACTCAATCTGATGCTTCCTTCTTGGTGAGCAAATTTCATTGTCCGAGAGTGTATTCCATGCTACATTTCAGAATGTATTTCAATCATTGAATTGGGAATACAAGATATAATGATTAATGGAGTTAGTTTAACCCATCTCCGTTTTTCTGGCGACACAGTCATTTTTGAAACTACTCCTTCAGATCTGCAGAGTATGATCGAGGTACTTACTGACAAGACTAAAGAAAGGGCGATTAAAAATGATCTTACAGAGAGAAAACAAAACTGGTGTACTTTTACAAGGACTTAAGATTTAGCAGTTGATGGTTGCAAATATAGAAGTGATTATTTATCTGGGGAAATAGATATCAAGCGAGGGCAACATCGATGAAGAAATTAATAGGCGTATAAAACTTCGTTGGAGAGCATTTGGAAAAAACAGTGTAAGTTTCAAGAGTGATTAAACATTATATTTTTTAAAAGAAAAGTTTTTCATCAATGCATCCTTCCAATTCTTACTTAAGGATAGAGACCTTAACAACAACAAAAAAAAAAAGACATACAGAGGCTACAGACAACTAAAAAAGCATGGAGAGATGCACACTTCGTTTAACCAAGATGTGACGTACCTGCCAGCAGGACGCACACGACATAAAGGCAGATAGGAATCAGAATAAAACGTCTGCGTAGCTCAGTTGGTAGAGCGACTTGTTCCGGAATAAGCGGCCTCGGGTTCGAATCCCGGCGTAGACCAAAAATGACGGAGAAATTTACTTCGTTATAATGGCGCCCGAACTATCCGGATGACCCGACCGTTCAAAATCTCGCAATGGTGTGATGTTATTTCCACACCGCGAGATAGGAAAAATAAGAGAATCCCTTCTCCAGCACTTCAAAAAAGAAAAAAAAAAAAAGAATCAGAATAAAACGTCCGCGTAGCTCAATTGGTAGAGCAACTTATTCCGGAATGAGGGGACCCGGGTTCGAATCCCGGCGTAGACCAAAAATGACGGAGAAATTCACTTCGTTATAATGGCGCCCGAACTATCCGGATGACCCGACCGTTCAAAATCTCGCAATGGTGTGATGTTATTTCCACACCGCGAGATAGGAAAAATAAGAGAATCCCTTCTCCAGCACTTCAAAAAAAGAAAAAAAAAAAAAAAAATTAGGGGGAGATGATGTAACGTACCAGGAGATGTGACGTACCTGCCAGAAGGACGCACACGACATAAAGGCAGATAGTAGTCAGAACAAACGTCCGCGTAGCTCAATTGGTAGAGTGACTTGTTCCGGAATAAGGGCATCCGGGTTCGAATCCAGGCGTGGACAGAAATGACGGAGAAATTTACTTCGTTATAATGGCGCCCGAACTATCCGGATGACCCGACCGTTCAAAATCTCGCAATGGTGTGATGTTATTTCCACACCGCGAGATAGGAAAAATAAGAGAATCCCTTCTCCAGCACTTCAAAAAAGAAAAAAAAAAAAAGAATCAGAATAAAACGTCCGCGTAGCTCAATTGGTAGAGCAACTTATTCCGGAATGAGGGGACCCGGGTTCGAATCCCGGCGTAGACCAAAAATGACGGAGAAATTCACTTCGTTATAATGGCGCCCGAACTATCCGGATGACCCGACCGTTCAAAATCTCGCAATGGTGTGATGTTATTTCCACACCGCGAGATAGGAAAAATAAGAGAATCCCTTCTCCAGCACTTCAAAAAAGAAAAAAAAAAAAAATTAGGGGGAGATGATGTAACGTACCAGGAGATGTGACGTACCTGTCAGAAGGACGCACACGACATAAAGGCAGATAGTAGTCAGAACAAACGTCCGCGTAGCTCAATTGGTAGAGTGACTTGTTCCGGAATAAGGGGATCCGGGTTCGAATCCAGGCGTGGACAGAAATGACGGAGAAATTTACTTCGTTATAATGGCGCCCGAACTATCCGGATGACCCGACCGTTCAAAATCTCGCAATGGTGTGATGTTATTTCCACACCGCGAGATAGGAAAAATAAGAGAATCCCTTCTCCAGCACTTCAAAAAAGAAAAAAAAAAAAAATTAGGGGGAGATGATGTAACGTACCAGGAGATGTGACGTACCTGTCAGAAGGACGCACACGACATAAAGGCAGATAGTAGTCAGAACAAACGTCCGCGTAGCTCAATTGGTAGAGTGACTTGTTCCGGAATAAGGGGATCCGGGTTCGAATCCAGGCGTGGACAGAAATGACGGAGAAATTTACTTCGTTATAATGGCGCCCGAACTATCCGGATGACCCGACCGTTCAAAATCTCGCAATGGTGTGATGTTATTTCCACACCGCGAGACAGGAAAAATCAGAGAATTCCTTCTCCAGCGCTTCGAAAAATAAATGCGTGTGACGTTGCATTCCACACACCAGATTGACTGGGAGTTCTCAAGTGCACGTTCTACAGTGGATGGCTGCCTGCAACGATTCATGGTCACGGCTGACCCGTGGGCCATGCCCCCGGACCTCTTTCGGGGGGAGATGTGACGTACCTGCCAGCAGGACGCACACGATATAAAGGCAGATAGGAATCAGAATAAAACGTCATGCGTAGCTCAGTTGGTAGAGCGACTTGTTCCGGAAAAAGCGGCATCGTGTTCGAATCACGGTGTAGACCAAAAATGACGGAGAAATTTACTTCGTTATAAAGAATGAGAGGAAAATGAATTTATCGATCAGGAAAAAGACATGAGTGGATGACATCATGATCAAAGTAAAAAGACCGCCAAGGGGCAATGGGCTTGACATATTGGTAGAAGAACCAACTGCCGTTGGAAGACTGAAATACTAAACTGGATACCAAAGGGCAGGAAAAGATCCAAAGGACCATGTCTGGATAAAGTGAAATGGAAGAGAATTGTTTAAGATAAAGTTGTTTATGAAACTTGGGGAGACCTCCATCCAGCAGTGGAGGATGATGGTGATCTAAATATAAAAAGCGAGGTTTTGAGTACTGACCTATTGTGTGGCTAGTAATGCCCATATCCATGTCCATCATATCCACCATGGTTAAAATGGGCTCCCCCTGCTGCCGCTCCGTGATGGGTGGATTCCATGGCAACAGCGGCTGGATAACTGTGTGCAGTTCCAGGCTCGTTCGTCTTTACAACAGCTCTGAAACCGTGACCATCAGCTTCGTAGTGTACTTTACGGGCTCGGCCATCGATATCCCCCAAGTGGTAGGATCCAACAACATGACCATGAGGACCTCCTACTTCAGATCTTCCATTTGTAGCTCCATGATGGTTCACGATATCATATTGAAAAGCGTAATTACCATAGTCCTAGTAAATAGAAAAATAGTTTGGCGTTAAATACAATTGAAGAACACTGAGAGCTGGTTTCTGTAGATACACATTCATTATCCAAAGAAAAGAAAAGTCATTACAAACCCTTTGATGGCTACGTATCATAAACGCTGTATTACAATATACTGTAGAAACTCGTTTATACGTTTCTCGCTTACACGTTTTTCTCATTTAGACGTAAAATGTAGGCGATCCAAAAATTCTGTATTGCCTTTAAACTTTCCGTGTTTCGTTTATACGTTTTTTTTTCAGTTATACGTTAATTTTATTTGGTCCCTTTCAAAATGTATAAACGAAGTTTCACTGTATTTATCATATATGACTACATAGTTTCGCAGCAAAACCTATAAAGCACATCGTGCAATCTGTTAATACATTTGTAACATACCAGGAGATGTGACGTACCTGCCAGAAGGACGCACACGACATAAAGGCAGATAGGAATCAGAATAAAACGTCCGCGTAGCTCAATTGGCAGAGCAACTTATTCCGGAATGAGGGGACCTGGGTTCGAATCCTGGCGCGGATAAAAATGATGGAGAAATTTACTTCGTTATACATTGACTTGTACACTGAAGAGCAATTGAATTAGAGACAGCTGGCGTTATGCAAATGTGGCGCTGTGGGCTGCCCTGTAAAAGAAAACGACATGAGGTATGCAGCGATCCGACAATATAAGGAGTGATGCGACGGGAATCAGTAAGAATCGGACGCAGTATGGATAAGACGAAGGATCTAAGCGCATTTGATCGTGGGCAAATTGTCGGAGCCCGACGAATGGGTCACTCCATCTCGGAAGTGGTGTGAGCACATCGAATCCGGTGAAACCATCCCTGCAAGGGCCAACTGCCGTGGACAACAGCGTGTGGATGAGCGGGGTCATCGTTTGCTAGCTCGCATTGTAACAGCGGATAGACGGGCCACAGTGCAAGAAATCACTCCCCAATTTAACGCTGGTGCACAAAAACGTGTAAGCAGCCGCACCATCCAGAATCATCTCCTCGCCATGGGGTACAGAAGCCATCGTCCCACGAGTGTACCGCTGCTGACCGCACATCACAGGGTGCAAAGATTAGCATGGGCGCGGGAACATCGCCACTGGACCGTAGACATGTCGGAAAATGTTGCCTGGACTGATGAGTCGAGATTCACGTCGGTACATGCGGATGGCAGGATACGAGTACGGCGCAAACCACATGAAGCGATGGATCCTTCTTGCCAGCAGGGTACTCTTCAAGCTGGTGGGGGTGGCATTCTCGTCTGGGGACTGTTTACGTGGACTGAAATGGGACCCCTGGTACGTGTGACATCGTCCCTCACAGGTCAACGTTACCGGGATATCCTGGAAGACCATTTGCTCCAGTTTGTGCGTCTTCAACATTCCACTGGAGACCTCATCCTGCAACAAGACAATGCACCGTGCCATCGCTCCCGAACTGTATCCGAATGGTTGGATGAACACTCCACCGACGTGACCTTGCTTCCTTGGCCAGCTAGGTTACCTTACCTCAATCCCATCGAGCACATCTGGGATGCCATCGAGAACGATGTTCGAGGCTCTGACCCCCTCCATCAAATGTTCGTAAACTGTGGGAGCTTGTTCAGGGGTCGTGGATCCGTATGGCTTTCCAACGCTTCCGGTGTCTTGTCGAGTCCATGCTGAGACGAATCGCCGCCGTCATCAGGGCGAAAAGTGGTGCTACACGTTACTAGACAAGTATCTCTAATTCAATTGCTCTTCAGTGTATATGCACGCCTATTGCTAGGTGCACAGAACCAGGAAGGGATCACCGCCAACATGGGCAGGCTGTGTAGAGTTATAATTGTAGACTGTATTTTTTCGCAAGCACGGCTTGTAAGTTTTTTACTTCTTTTTCTAATTTTACTTTCCTAGAATGCAATTTCACAAATAACCTCCATCCCAACCTCACCGAAAACAAAATAATATACGGCGAAGTTTCAGGTTTGGTTTACATCAGGAACTCGGAATGCTTAAAGCTAACGCGTTAGGTGTAAAAAAATCTATAACGAAGTAAATTTCTCCGTCATTTTTGGTCTACGCTGGGATTCGAACCCGAGTCCGCTTATTCCGGAACAAGTCGCTCTACCAACTGCCGTTTTTTTTATTCTGATTCCTATCTGCCTTTATGTCGTGTGCGTCCTTCTGGCAGGTACGTCACATCCCCTGGTACGTTACAAATCAAACAACGATGCATTAAAACGAATGAAATGAAAGTTCAATGAAGGAAGAAATATTCTTCATAACACATGGAAAATTCACAGAATATTCAAGCAAAGCAAACTGAAGTTTGCCTGTACATCTTACTGGTCATCCATATATGACATCCGACCTCTTACTGGATGACCTCTTACTGGATCCGTACATCTTACTGGATGACCAGTAAGATGTACAGGCAAACTTCAGTTTGCTTTGCTTGAATATTCTGTGAATTTTCCATGTGTTATGAAGAATATTTCTTCCTTCATTGAACTTTCATTTCATCCGTTCGGATGGGAATTGGGTCAAAGCGCTACGAGGAAGCATGGATGCTTCGACTAGCGAAAATCTGAGGACTTTCAGATTCCTATGTCTCAGTTGCTTGGAACTTCACTGTCCTGGGTTGTGAAATGGTTAGCATACTCGACCGGGAGATGCGGAGTTCGATTCCTGCTCCAGGATGATGAAATTTTTAGGTTTTCTGAGAAGTGTTACATGAATGACCAGTAAGTGGGTACAGGCGAAATTCAGTTTGCTTTGCTTGAATAGTCTGAAATGAAAGTTGCTCTTAAAATTATTATGAAAGTTTTTCTAACTTCGCTGAAAAGCTTGATAAACGGGCTTTGCATTTACTGTGTGTGAAATAAGCGCACCGGACAAAAAATTAGTCACACCTGTTAGAACATAACGGGTGACGATGCCTCTTGCCTTGATAACAGCATGAATCCGGTGTGGTACAGACTCCACAAAGTTGTATCAACTAATAGGTTGTGGATGTATTGAACATTGATTTGCAGCTACTCGTGCGTTAATCGGTCCCTAAGTTCCGCCAGAGTACATTGGCGTCTATTTCGGCGTTTCACCCTTTTGTTCCAAATGATCCCACAGATTTTCAATAGGATTTAAATCTGAGGATTTGGCGGGCCAGTCGAGGTAAGACGGTGTTGCTGATTGTTCGTCGTGCCACTCAGACACAGTTTTAGCCCTGTGCACACGGCAATTGTCGCCTTGGAAGACAGGAGTGCCAATCATGAAAGAAATACGGGATTACAATATATAATACAAATTATAAAGAGGACAATCCGTTTTTTGGTGTAAATGTGACAAGGATTTACATCAAATTGTCACATTTACACCAAAAATCGGATTGTCATCTTCAAACAAAAGGAGTGCTAATGTTATGCTGCTCTTTGAGATGTAGGGCAACACTTTGTCATTCAGAATGCGGAGGTACGCATGTTGGTTGGTTCAAATTCATCGTCACTGCAATGAGAGGGTCCATTTTGTGGTACGAAAGACATCCCCAAAACATCACAGAACCCCCTCCAGCTTGAACAACACCTTCGACACAATCAGGATTAAAGGCTTCATTGGGCCTGCGATGCACTCCTCGCCTCCCATCATTGGAGTACAAACAAAACCGAGACTCATCAGACCAAATTACTCGTTTCCAATCCTCCACAGTAAAGTTTTGGAACCTGTGAGCTCACTGAGAACCAGCGACTTTGTGTCTTGCTGTTAAAAGAGGCCTCTTCCGTGGTACTCTGCTCCAGATGTCCATCGCATGCAGCTCTCTTCGCAATGTCCTTTCGAAAATTGGTTGGAGTGGACTTTCATTGACTGATTGGAGCAATTGTTGCCTGGTTTGAAACCGATTTGCAGTTACTAGGCGTGAAACATGGCGGCGATCCCTGTTGGTGAGAATCGTTGCTCGGCCACAGTTACGTCGCCGATTTGCAGTTGACTGCGAACTACACCACTGTTTGTAGACCTGCTGGACACTACGCTTCGACACACCAACATATTGGGCGACTTCATTCACTTTGTGTCCGTGGGTACTGCCAAACATGATGGCTCCTTTTTGCAACTCAGTAATGTCTGTCTCACGACCCATATTGCAGACTAAATTCAACACACACGTTGCTCTTCCCCACTGCACGAGACAGAAATGATCCTGTAGACCACGTCAGCGCTATTTATCTGCCAATAATGCTATCACGGCGCCTTCTGTGCAACCGGTAACTTCCTACTGTCATTTCTGTTAGGGGTGACTAATTTTTTGTCGGTGTGCTTAGCAAAGCTATACTGTCAAATGCTGAAGTTTATAGATTTATGTTCTCAGGCATGTACATTTAACGCATGTACAAGAATTACAAGCAGTTCTTCGAGCTATAAGCAGTTTCCCTTCCCTAATTTAGGGTCACTGGGTCACACAGAGCCATCACCGTTCGACAAACATGCCATGCTTGATCAGGACTCGATCTCTAGCCCATCTTGGACGAGTGGCCAGAAACAAGCGCCTCAGACCATTTGGTCGCAGGGACGGCCGCACATGAATTATTTGCGGCTATATTTTAATACAGCATGGAAAGTTACTAGGAATGGATTAATTCCACTCGTTCCGTCTGCATAGAAAAGGTTCACTACAGGAATGCTGAAAGATAAAAAAAGTAACAATTCGAGCCATCAAAAATTAGTAATACATTTGTTTTCTCAACCTAAAAACCCTAATTTTTTTGTCCAGTTTAAATGATTCGAGCTGCAAATTACTTTCATTTTAAAATGAATTTTATCTTACTTTCTAATTGAACTTTTATTTCTTCAGTCACTTCGTTTCTTTATACTCCATGTACATGAGGAAGTAAGGATAAACTCAAAACAGTATGAATTATAACTAAGCTAGTATACACAAAAATTGCTGAATTCCAAACTACATTAGTCACTAAATTACCCCGAGGAGCCATTACATTATGACCACCTAGCTGTAGGACCCCCTTTAACCCGCAAAACAGCGGACACTCGGCGAGGCATCGATTCGATGAGTTGGCGATAGGTATCCTGGGGTATCTGGTACTATAGTGTCAACAGCAGGTCCTCCAATTCCAGTGCGGTGGTGATTTAGCGCGAACCCGCTTATCCAAGTCAAACCACAAATGCTCGATTGGGTTCATGTCAGGTATTTGGAAGCCAGGACATTAACAGGAAGTCACCAACATGTTCCACGAGCCACTCCTTGACTATTCTGGCAGTGTAGCATGGCGCATTATCCTGTTGGTAATGGCCATCACCAGCAGGGAACATAGTTGCCATAAATTGGTGAACTTGGTCAGCAACCATGTTCAGATACCTGACAGCTCTCAGGGATTGTGCTATTGGGATAATAGGGCCTAAAGTTTCCCAAGAAAACATCGCCCACAGCATAACAACACCGCCGCCGGTCTGTTTCCGCCCAACAGTGCATCCAGGTGCCATGGACTCGGTCGTCTACGTGATGCGTTGGTAATTGGCGTATCCGTGCTCGGTCGTCTACGTGATGCACCAGGAATCTTGATTCGTCCAACCATGCCACTTTCTTCCAATCATCCACGGTCCAATTTCAATGATCTTGGGCCCATTTCATGCGTTGTTGGCGATGACGTGCAGTGAGCACGGGGACGCGGTTGGGTCTTCGGCTACGCAAGCCCATGCGCAGAAGGCAACATGAACTGTGTGCTGTGACACATTGCTCTGATCACCACTGTTGCAGCTTCTGGTGATTTGTCGCACTGTGGCCCTGCGGTTGCTGTGAACAATGCGCGACAGTCTCCGCTCTCCTTTAGCATCCATGAGCTGCGGACGACAAACGGCTAAGCGACGGTTCGTCGTCTGGCCATCTGTGCACCACTTTTGATACGTACTCACTACAGAGGCAAGTGAACAACTCGCAAGCCGCGAAGTTTCCGAGATCGCAGTTCCGAGACGCCGTTCCATCACAATTTGTCTTTTATCAAACTCCGATAAATCGGCAGCTTTTCCCATTCTGACTCCGAGCACTCTATTAACCGAAAGCTGGTCCTCGGGTTCTATATATACTGCTCTGTGAACTTCACCTGCGCCACCGTTCGGTCTCCGAGCGCGCTCATTTCTCTAGGCTGGGTAGTCATAATGTAATGGCTTATCGGTATATGCACACGCCCATCCCTAGGCATTACGCAAGCCAGGCGACGCCTGAGGGCGGCAGAGAATATTTAATGAAAACGGTAGGATTCAGTTCTGTTGTATTTCGGAAATCAGGAAGATTAGAATTTAAAAAATGTGCATGCTTACAGTCTAAATGTGATGCATGTGTTCTCTTGAGAAATATTTGCAATTTTAAATTTACATGTTCGATTATCATTTGGTATGACTTATTAAGCATCATATACCCAGTAAGTAAACAGTTACAATCCATAAACTTTGACATACAGGCTGTTGTTACGTCCCTTTCAGGTGTACTAACGTTTTTAAAAGATTATCGTAAAAATGGATTTGCTAAAGTAAAGTTTGCAGCATGCGAGTTTTCAGCTATCTTAGAAATAATTCCGGAATTTCCTACAGAAGAAAAAGATCGAAGACGAATAAAAAAGAAGCAGTATGATTATGAAAGTAAAGATGAAACAGCGCTTCAGAATCCAGAAAAAATTGAAATTGGCTTTTTCAACACGATTGTAGACCCAGATGTAAATTAAATACAAGATCGTTTTGAAAAAATAGAGCATCATAGTTCACATTTCAAGTTTTTGTATAAAATTAGCTTCTTAGTTAATTTGACATCCGGAACACTATTACAACATTGCAAAGATTTGGAAATTATTCTCACGACGACTAATACATCTGATATTGATGCAGTGGAACTCTTTGAAGAATTAAAATTGTCGTGCATACTAGTTGAACAAAAATCTCAACCACAAGATATGCTAAAACTAATTTATGACCGCAATTTAAAAAAAAGTTTGTCTAAACACAGAAATCGCGTTGCGAAATCTTTTGACAATACCAGTAACTGTTCCCAATGCTGAAAGGAATTTTTCGAAGTTAAAGCTTATAAAGAACCATCTAAGGTCAACTATGACTAAAGAAAGACTAAGTAGGACTTTCCATTTTATCAATTGAAGCCGAAATGGCTCATAGTTTCAATCTGGAAGACGTTGTTAAAGATTTTGCAGCACAAAATGCAAGAAAAGTAGATTTTTAATTGTTTTTATAAGCGTTTTGGAATTCAACAGTTTAAAAATTACATTACATTAATTATACATATATATATATTACACACTTATCTCTGTATTTACTAGGGTCGGAACTGTATCTTTTGCCTGAGGGCAAAAAAATTTCTAGAGATGGGCATATGAGTATTCACATTTTTAATAAAATGGCTTTTCTGCAAATATACACGTGTTGGACAGAATAATGTAAACACCAAGCTCAGAGACGTGACTTTTAATGCAGCTGTGTACGTCGCAATACGCAAAGGTATCCACCACTTTTTGCTGGTAATAGCTTTGTTTCGAACCTCAAGGTCTTGTTTAAGTGCATTTAAAGTGTCTTGTTGGAAAATTTCTTTCAGAGTGACGACGAAATGAGCGACCTAACGGACTTCGAAAGAGGGCTAACTGTTGGTGTCCGGCTAGTTGGTGCTTCCGTGACAAAAGTCGCCAGAGTAATGAGGGTACCCATAGCTACTGTGTCTAGCGTCATGACAGCACACCGTATTCGTGGCAAAACCTCGTTTGCGAAGCACAAGAGCGGCCGGAAAACGACTCTGACACATTAAGACAAGAGAGCATTAAAGAGTATTGTTACCCGTAATAAGAAGACCACGGCGCCAAAAATTAGTGCGTAGCTCAAACTGCATTTCCAGACCCCAGTATCAACGAAAACATAAACAAGATATCCATGACAGAGCTGCTATTGGAAAACCTCTGGTGACCCGAGTGAATACCCAACTGCGACGACAGTGGTGCCAGGAGCATACAGCGTGGACTGCTGATGCACGGAAGCGTGTAATGTGGTCGGATGAATCCACATTCACGCTATTACCCACCGCAGGACGTGTTACGTGTGGAGAAGCGTACAACCCAGACTGTCTGCTCCCAACAGTGTAGCATGGTGGTGGTTCTGCCATGCTCTGGGCGGTCATATCGTGGTTTTCAGCATCTCCTCTGATCACCTTGAAAGGACGGATGACTGGCAGAGCGTAGCAAAACATTTTGGCCGACCAAGTCCATCTAATGGCTCAGGCATTGTTTCCTGCAGGGAATGCCATCTATCAAGATGATAACGCCCCAATTCACAGAACTCGGAATGTCCGATCATGGTTTGAGAAACATGAGGACGAACTTTCACGCCTTCATTGACCTCCCCAATCACCAGACTTAAACATCATCGAGCCACTGTGGTCTGTGTTGGAAAACAGAGTAAGATCCCGTTATCCTCCTCCTGCATTTCTCAAGGACCTGGAACAGTTTCTGCATGAAGGATGGTGCAACATCCCACTAAGCACCATCTAGGATTTGTATGCTTCCATTCCAAGGAGAATTCAGGCGGTTTTGAATGACAAAGGTTGCCCCACACCCTATTAGGTATGTAAAACCTTCTTTTCCTAGGTGTTCACATTATTCTGTCCAACCCCTGTATGGGTACATATCTTTTGAGACAAATTTAAAGCAGAAAAATGACTTTCCGTTATGCTGTTAATAAAAAAAGAATGAGGCAGCGTTGTTTCTCGTTACTCAGTGTGTCACGTGCCATGACATACTACTGAGGTGACGCATGAGTTGAATCAACAACGAAGCAGCGATAAACCTGCCGGTGTAGTTCAGTAGGGAGAATAGCCACTCCGGAGTAGGAAGACGTGCTTTCGAAAGCACCACAGGCAAAAGGTTATATAAGTGGTGGAAAGGTTTTTAAGTACTTACGTCCTGTTTTCTTGAGGAATGGCTAACGCCTCCCAAGCCAGCATGTCCAATTGGTTCAGCATGGGCGATAACCACAGCCAAGCACAATACAGTTACGAACTGTAAAAAGAGAAACTCTTATCAAACAAGTTAGTAAAATCAAGCAATGCATTAATAATGATACGCTTTCCAACACACCAGAAATCATTACTCAAGTTATGAGGATAATGGCTGTGGAATAAATTTCGATCCTGTGCCCTGACCTTTAACCCCATTTCGATGATATTAAACAGAATTGGTTCAGTGTACCTCCGGAACAACGTACTAAAGTTTTGTCGCATTTTTAGTCAAATGATGAGGATAATGGCTGTGGAATAAATCTCGCTCCTGTGCCCTGACCTTTGACCCCATTTCGAACAACATGATAAAATTTTGTCGCAATCAAAGCGTTTTTACGTAAGTTATGACGCCTAAGGACGATGGAATAGATCCCGCTCCTATGTCCTGACCTTTGACCCCATTTCGCCCATTTTCAATAGGGTTCGTCCCCAGTTGTCCCCTACCACATAGTAAAATTTCATCGAAAGCGAACCATTTTTACGCGAGTTATCTTGCGGACAGACAGAAGGAAAAAGCTGGAGCATATATGCTTCTTCAACCTACGGTTGGAAAGCGTAAAAAATGAAAAGCAGAGCACATGTAGATTACAAGTGCAGCAATAAGCAAAGAAAACTGGAATGAAAATAAACCGCTATTAGTATGTGTTCTACGAGGACATGCTACTTCTTACTCTGTGAAGAATTTTATTGGGAAATAAGGTGGGAGACGTTCAAAATAATTCCTTTCTGCCGGAGGTGTAACTTGGGCGGAGCAGGAGCGGGCGCAGCTCAAGAAAGGACGCAAAAGTTTAAATTCTGATTAAAATCAGAAATGAAACTTTTGCACCAGCTATAGAATTTACCTACAATTTCTTTCGCCAGTTGGGGTAGCTTGGCGCTTAAAATTCGCATTTCTTCCTCAAAATGTGCGGGGGACGTAATACTAGCTGATGACTTTACCTGTACCGTCTAAGTGAAGACTTCACAGGGAAATGCTTAACTCTCTCATAAGTTCGGAACTGTTAAGGTTCCTGACGGCACTGCGACAGCTAGCCCGTCAGTCTCCGGAAACCACAGTTTTTCACTCGGACAGATTCGGTCCAGAGACCTGTGGGGATCTGCCTCCCCCACGGGACCGGTTCCTTACACATATCTATCATAACCCGTGTGTGCGACGTGCTATGGGCAGTACGTAACGACTAGCTGATGACCATTATCCTGTACCGTCCAAATGCGGACTCCACAGGGTTAGGAGAACTCTCTCAATAGATTTTTGGTGACGGCGTTGCGAGTAATCCTGCCTGGATCCGACATTCCTCCATCCGGACAGGATCGGTCTGTGGACCTGCAGTGCGCTGCTACCCCCGGTTGCCGGCACTTCCCACCTCTCCTTCATGACCCGGGTGTGCGTGCCATTTGGGCAGGGGCTAGAAATTTTTTCTCTCTACCCCTGACTGGGAGAATAATTGCTGGCGCGAACTGTTTGGGGCATCTGCCCTTTATTCAAACAAACAGGTTACATACATGGTTACTTACACTGAGGAACCCATCTTCGCTTAGGAAACAAGTCCTTTGCTCAATGGGCCCTCTCACATTGAAATATTTACAGTATTTACATTACCACTGGACTAGGGTAGGTTCTGTGGTGACGACTCTGGGCTCGAGTCATCTGTTTCCCTTCTTCGGTTCTTCATTCCTCTTCTTTTCTTCTTTCTTCTTCCTTCTTCGTTCTTCTTCGGTCACCCCTCTATTAGGTAGACCGCCTGTTCCTCTTTGAGGTACTTGACCATCTCGATGACCCACTGTCTCGCTCTTGGGTACGCGAGCAGGATCGAGAGGTCCCTCGTCTTTGCCAATTCTGGCACTAACGTTGCTCTCTTCCCTGCCAGAGAAGCACATTCTAGAATCATGTGTGCGACATCTGCGGTCTGGGCACCACACATGCACACTCGCTCCCTAACCGCAAATCTGCGGAAGTACTCCGGCGACACTCCGTGCCCGGTTAGTACTTGGTTGAGGAAGCCATTACTCTCAATGCGCCTTATCGAGATTCGGGGGAAGATACGGTATGTCCTTCTACCCGTATCCCCTTCATCCCATCTCTGCTGCCACTCCACCAATGTGGCTGATTTCAGTTGCGTCCGCACACTTTGCAGCGGCGTTCGCATCTGAAAATCTATCTCCTCTTTACCAGTAGCTTCCTTCGCTAGCTGGTCTGCACGTTCATTTCCAACTGTACCGACATGACTTCGGATCCAGTGGAAGGTAACCCTCCTACTCTCCATTGATTTGTATAGCACTTTTATCTCTCTGACAAGGGGAGTCTTACTCCCGAATTGGCCAAGCGCTTTCAGGGCCGCTTGGCTGTCAGAGTGTATGCTATAGGCCCCTTCTCCGTTCATAGCAAGCACCCAACGCAGTGCTTCTCTGATCGACAATAACTCTGCTTGAAACACAGAGGAATTGGGCGAGAGTTTCATTCGTTCCGCGTGCATCTCGTTGCCATCCGAGATCACGCAGAAACCTGCGCCGACACTACTTCCTATTTTGGAACCGTCCGTGGACAGTTCCTTCCCCTGACCTGTGGGGAGGGCTTTATCCCAACTCAGACAAAGCTCGTTGGCTGGATGGCAAGTCCAGTCCATTCTCAGAAGTTCCACCTCGGAAGACCGATACTGGTGTCCCAGGAAGGAAACATCTTCCCCGTAGCGGAGGGTCTGCATTGCTGCTTCCCTCGCTACGACCAGGTCCGCCGGTTCGCACCCAGCCAGCACTTGGAGCGCTGCTGTGGAGGTCGTTCGAAAGCACCTGGTCATGCCCAACAGCGCCCTGCGCTGAATTTGGTTAATACCATTTCTCATCCTGACCGTATCTGACCACCAGGCGGGACACGCATATGTTAATATGCGCTCCACCCCTCGCTCATAGAGCACCTTTTTGGCTGTCCCAGGCAGCCGCATTCCGTTGATCGGGCAGTACGTAAGTTGCTCACAATCAGAAATGACTACGCGGTTGTTCGTAGTACGCTACTAGACAAGGATATTTTCATATTTTTGAAAATTCTCTGACGGCAATTCGATCACTGTTAAAAAAATCTACTTAAAAATGAGAACCTGAACCTACTCGTTGTTTTTTTAAGTACAATCGTATCGTTAACGAGTACATGACATGCTCAAATTTAAGTAACCATACGTACTTACTAACTTACAAATAACTGCGTCAATAAATATAAATATAATCTCGTATTACTTTATTTTAGATATTATAAATTTCAAGAGAAATTGTTTAATAAATGTGTAAAGTGACACACATAAATAATTAGTACAACAAAGTTACTGAATACAAGTAATTTATTTATGCATAAATTATCTTCGTGTACGTTTTTACATTAACTACACTGGCGGAAAGTGAAAAAAGAACACCAAGAAAGAGACGTCTGATACCAACGAAATTTATACAGCATAATAACGGAATACAGAAGATAACGTGATGAAAACATTACGGCAAAATACAGCTGTATTTGCTGGTAAACTGAAAAATAACATTTACATGTAACATGGTTAGTAGGAGGTTGAACCGCCATGAACTGCGTTACACTGTGCAATTCTGGCATGGAGTCTGTCGTACAGATGTTGAATGTAAGTTTGGGGTATTGAGTTCCAAGCATCCTCAACCTGGACGCGTAAATCGGGGATGGTCGTGGCTGGCCGTGGAGACCGGATGAGTCGTTGTCCCAAAAAATCCCACACGTGCTCAATGGGGGAAATATCCGGTGAACGTGCAGGCCATGGAATTTGTCTCACACCCTGAAGTGCATATTGCGTTGCACGTGCCGTGTGTGGGCATGCGTTAACTTGCTGGAAAACACCACGATGGACCGACCTTACAAATGGCACAACAACGGGCTGAATGATGTTGTTGATGTAGGAGGTGCTGTTTAACGTACCCGGTACAAACACTAGTTGTGTACGGGAGTGATAGCTGATCGCTCCCCACACCAGGATACCAGGTGTAGGCCCTGTGTGTCGCTGGTGGATGCAAGAAGGGTGGAGACGCTCCCCTGTGCGTCTGCGAACACGCATACGGCCATCGGAGGCTCCCAAGCAGAATATGCTTTCATCGCTGAACACGACAGATCGTCATTGCGTTCTCCAGTGCAGACGTTGGCGACATCACTGCAGCCGTTCCTGACGGTGGGCTGGAGTCAGAGGTACACATGCCAGAGGCACACGTGCACGTAGTCCTGCATCCAGTAGACGGTTGCGGATTGTTCGCACAGTCACCTCAGGTGCAACGGCAGCTCGGATTTGCGTCGCAGTGGATGTTCTGCTTGATAACGCCGCTCTTCTTATGCGTTGATCGGTCCGCTCATCAGTCCCTCTGTGACTCCCGGTTCCACGTCTTCTCGTGTGGGAATGTTTCTCGGACCATCTACGCCACCATCGTACCACCACCGATACTTCCCGTCCAATTCGCTCCGCAATACGACGATACGACCACCCGGCCTCGCGGAGTCCGACTAGACGACCTCGCTCAAAGTCAGATAACTGCTGAAATCGTACACGTCTTCCATGTCCAGGCATTGTAGCTTCTTCAGGGTCTTCGCACGTGTCCGTACGCCGACGACTGATTACATTCACTTCGTCTTACTCCTTAAATACCACCGACGATAGTTTGCATATTATGCTGTGCTGTGGCGTAAGCGCTCACCGCTTGGTCCCGAAATTAACATCACACCTACATAAACTCGACCTCATTAACATATGTAAATTTCATGATCGTCCGCCAATTCCTTATTGGTGTTCTTTTTTCACTTTCCGCCAGTGTATATTTGTGTCAATCTCGTAATTATGATCGTCCGCCAATTCCTTATTGGTGTTCTTTTTTCACTTTCCGCCAGTGTATATTTGTGTCAATCTCGTAATTAATATATTGTCGCTTCATCACTATATTTATCATAAAATTTTGCTGTCCACTTACCGAGCAAGTGACAACGAGTATATCTGTTATCCCAGATGTGCCATCCAATAGTATACTTCCAGTTGATTCTATGTGTAAAGGAGTATGTATGGAGTACACGTATTCAAAATTTAAAATCGAGCCGCGGATGGCGTATTGGTTAGAGATTCAGACTACTGATGGAGGGAATTTCTAACAATCGCTGAATATCCGCCGTGCAACGGATAAGCACGTTAAGTGGCGGCCTCCGGGTAGGAATCCCCCGGATACATATAAAGGTGTTCATTCCTAAGTCCCCCTACTTTCTCTCTGCCTTCTATGTGCAAAATTGTATGCTTGTACGGTGGCGCCATCTAATGTGCTCTCTCTCACTTACAAACTAGCCAGTCAGAATAGCTAGATTTCGTTCCCTGTCCGAAAGGGCACAGAAACTGAATGAAGTTAAAGCACATATATTTGAAATATATGGGTTTTTTTTTTAGTACACATATTTGAAATATATGTACTCAAAAATAAGTACATATGTTTCAAATTAGAAATACTAGATATACTCACAATTGTTTTCCTGTATGTACTCAATGTGTCTTTTCCAAAATTGAGACACAAGTACTCGGAGCTATTATAAGCCCAGAATGCACTCAAAAACGAGTACATTTTGCTTATTTCTAAGTAGCAATTTTTAACAGTGATCATTACTGCCTCTAATGCAAGCTGCATTTGGTCCATTTAATGTGGTGTCAAAGGTCGGAACTCCGGAGCAGTTAAGAATTTCACCGCTCTCTTCACATTTTGTATTTTTTTTTTTTTGATTGGAGGTTTAACGACCACCGTGAGCAACTCAATGGGCTATAAGCAGTCGCCCGTCCCTAATTTAGGGTCACTGGTTCCAGGGAAGGGAGAGAGCCAGTGCCGTAAGACAAACACAACATCCATGCCTGACCGGGATTCGAACCCGGACCCCTTACGGACGAATGATCAGAGGCCAACGCCTTAGACCACTGCGCCACCGGGGCGGCACATTTTGTATTGTACAACCCTAAATGGCGTTCCGCGTCTAGTTCAGCTTCGCTTCCCAGAACATCCTTGATGTAAGTAAAGGTAAGAGAAATGTACGAAACTCTTTCGCTGAGTGCTACCCCCTTTTCCTAATTTTTTCCGATGCAATTAATGAGGATAAAATGCCGGTCCCTTCGGGATAAGAAACGACACCTAGTTCCCTTATACCCTATTTGCAGTGTCATACCCCAATAAAATTATTTAAAAGTTAGGTTCATAAACTATAATGAAAATCTTCCAAATGCGTGGAGATAATGTGAATAGACAAAGTCATCTGCCTTTATGTCGTGTGCGTCCTTCTGGCAGGTACGTCACATCTCCTGGTACGTTACATCATCCCCCCCCCCCTTTTTTTTTTGTCGAAGTGCTGGAGAAAGGATTCTCTTATTTTTCCCATCTCGCGGTGTGGAAATAACATCACACCATTGCGAGATTTTGAACGGTCGGGTCATCCGGATAGTTCGGGCGCCATTAGAACGAAGTAAATTTCTCCGTCATTTCTGTCCACGCCAGGATTCGAACCCGGATCCCCTCATTCCGGAATAAGTCACTCTACCAATTGAGCTACGCGGGCGTTTTATTCTGATTCCTATCTGCCTCTATGTCGTGTGCGTCCTTCTGGCAGGTACGTCACATCTCCTGGTACGTTACACTATAAATATGGATCCACAGACGGAAAATTTTTACAACTTAATATTTTTAAATGATACGTATTGATTTAAAATAGATTTTAGTGACACGTATGTCAGAAATCATATTTGCAATAAGAACGGGAAACACAATCTTACCATTCCAATCATGGTTGGGTATTTACTTCTACTTGAATGTCTCTGAAGAAAATTCATAAAGCGAGCTTGTCCCTTGAGCTTTTATAAGAGAAAACACGAAAAAAGAAATGACTGGTTCAACATCAAGAAAAAAGGGCTAAATAACGAGTTAAACGGTTTCTGTTCTGTAAGAGTCATTGAAAATCGAACAATTTCAGTTGCAAGGGGAGTTACTTGAGAGAAAACCGCCCTTCAGAAAAAAAAATGACTGCCACAGCTAAAGTCGCATAGATTAATAAAGGGTGTGTCAAAGTGTCATTTCCTTTATTACCCTGAAGTGCTTTCTTGTGACATATAAGTAAATTAAATCTTACACCATCCGGTTAAACTCAATAACAATGGCCTTTCAAAAGCGAAGGTGACGAGTGGGAATTCTTTTCCAGATCACTGGATATTTCTTCAACTTTTTATTCTCCGACATTCACGCAAGGCGGGATTCCTTGAAGTTCACACTTTTTATCTTACTATCAGCAAAATTCGGTTTCATGCCAAACTGAAAAAAATCTCCTTTGGGCTTTCAGCGACTAACTGCTGACTTTCATAAAGAATTCATTTCTCTTTTACTTTCCCGTGTATTTCTATTTTATTTCGGAGTTTAACGACCACCGTGAGCAACTCGATGTTCTTCAGACGTCCCTAATTTAGGAATGCTGGTTTACAGGAAGTGACAGAGGCAGCGCATCAGACCACTCGGCTACCGCAGGGGCATTTTCAGTCCATACAAATATTACAGCCCTGGAAAACAATTTTTTTCAGATTAAATACTAAATGTAACACTAATATTCGGAGTGTGTAACTAAAAACCAGTTGTCCAGATCGAGTGAGCTTCGGCTTGGGCTGCATACAGATACTGTTATTCTTTCTTACATAACGCTGTTGTTGTTTATTTCTAAACCAGTGGTCCTGAATTAGGAACGGGCGACTCCCTGTGACCACAGGTTTTTTTTTTTTTTTGTCATTTTTTTTTTGAGGAAGAGGTTTAAGAGGCTACGTGAGCAACTGTTAGGGCTATGAGCAGTCGCCCGTCCCTAATTTTCTATGAGGCACAGCAGCGATATTAGGAAGATGCCCATGCCTCATCCGAAATCGGGTCCGGGCCAATCTCGGACGAGCGGTCAGCAGCCAGCTGCTCAGACCACGAGGACAACTTTTTGTCATGTGGTGCATTCTAAAATTCGATAGCTCTTAAAGTAAACCCTAAGCTTAACCTTCAGAATTAACTCTGAAAAGTGTAAGAACATTATATAACATGTGGAAAAAAAATTCCGTGGAACGGTTTTTCATTTTGAATGAAGAAAGTCAAATTGGTTTGTGCGCGATGACTCCTGAACGTGAAAATACTCCAAATACGTGGCGACAGTTAATAAATAAATAAACACATCGCTCTTTCCACGTTCCAGAAACACACAGCATCCGAAAAATTGTTTTGAATAAAAAAAAAAAAATTTTTTTTTTCGTATGCTGTGTGTTCCTAGAACGTGGAAAGAGCGATGAATTTATTTATTTATTCACTCCTGAACGTTTTAAAATCGGCTTTCAGAATTTAAGAGATAAGATATTTTTGATTTCGCACGAAGTCCCTCTGTCAGATTTCGAACGAAATTGGTTAAATAAGATTTACGTACAGTCACTCATGAAAAAGTTAACATTAAAATTCCAAACCAGGTACTGGATTTAAAATTACAGTATAAAAACTGATTTGAGCGAAATCGGCCAAATCGATTTCCATTCCATTTTTTGCGCTTTCCAATCGTAGGTTGAAGAAGCGTATATGCTCCGGCTTTGTCTGTCTGCATGTCCGCACGATAACTCGCGTAAAAATGGTTCGATTTCGATGACATTTTAGTATGGGGGAGGGGACAACCTGGGGACGAACCCTATTGAAATGGGTGAAATGGAGCCAAAGGTCAGGACATAGGTGCGGGGTCCATTCCTCTTATGCGTCATAACTTACGCAAAAATGCATCGATTGCGACAAAACTTCTGGTGAATAATATAATCGAAATGGGGTCAAATGTCAGGGCAAAGGAGCGAGATTTATTCCACAACCATTATCCTCATAACTTGACTAAAATGCTTCTATTGCGACAAAACTTTAGTATGTTGTTCCGTAGGTATACTGAACCGGTTCTGTTGAATACCATCGAAATAGATAAAGGTCAGGGCAGAGGAGCGAGATTTATTCCACAGCCCTTATTCCCATAACTTGAGTAATGATTTCTGGTATGTTGGAAAGCGTATCATAATCAATGTATTGCATGATTTTACTAACTTGTTTTTAATACCGATAGTCTTATGCAGGGCCAGCTTTAAGCAGACTGGGCCGATTGTTCCCAATCGGGCTTCGCGCCTAAGCGGGCACGCGCTAGGATAATCCACTTTAATCTTGTCAAATACACACTAGAATATATGGCAACATACACCTTACACCACATTGTAGGTTTTACGGAGAACAGAAACGATTTTAATTTTCCGTACGTATATATACTGTACGTCTGCAGGAAGTAGGTTGCGCGGACTATCATCCTTACACTCCTTATCCCAAGCTTAGCTAACACCAAGGTGGCTTTGACTATCATCCTTATCCCAAGCTTAGCTAACACCAAGGTGGCTTTGACTATCATCTTTATCCTAAGCTTAGCTAACACCAAGATGGCTTTGACTATCATCCTTATCCCAAGCTTAGCTAACACCAAGGTGGCTTTGACTATCATCCTTATCCCAAGCTTAGCTAACACCAAGGTGGCTTTGACTATCATCCTTATCCCAAGCTTAGCTAACACCAAGGTGGCTTTGACTATCATCCTTATCCCAAGCTTAGCTAACACCAAGGTGGCTTTGACTATCATCCTTATCCCAAGCTTAGCTAACACCAAGGTGGCTTTGACTATCATCCTTATCCCAAGCTTAGCTAACACCAAGGTGGCTTTGACTATCATCCTTATCCTAAGCTTAGCTAACACCAAGATGGCTTTGACTATCATCCTTATCCCAAGCTTAGCTAACACCAAGGTGGCTTTGACTATCATCCTTATCCCAAGCTTAGCTAACACCAAGGTGGCTTTGACTATCATCCTTATCCCAAGCTTAGCTAACACCAAGGTGGCTTTGACTATCATCCTTATCCCAAGCTTAGCTAACACCAAGGTGGCTTTGACTATCATCCTTATCCCAAGCTTAGCTAACACCAAGGTGGCTTTGACTATCATCCTTATCCCAAGCTTAGCTAACACCAAGGTGGCTTTGACTATCATCCTTATCCCAAGCTTAGCTAACACCAAGGTGGCTTTGACTATCATCCTTATCCCAAGCTTAGCTAACACCAAGGTGGCTTTGACTATCATCCTTATCCCAAGCTTAGCTAACACCAAGGTGGCTTTGACTATCATCCTTATCCCAAGCTTAGCTAACACCAAGGTGGCTTTGACTATCATCCTTATCCCAAGCTTAGCTAACACCAAGGTGGCTTTGACTATCATCCTTATCCCAAGCTTAGCTAACACCAAGGTGGCTTTGACTATCATCCTTATCCCAAGCTTAGCTAACACCAAGGTGGCTTTGACTATCATCCTTATCCCAAGCTTAGCTAACACCAAGGTGGCTTTGACTATCATCCTTATCCCAAGCTTAGCTAACACCAAGGTGGCTTTGACTATCATCCTTATCCCAAGCTTAGCTAACACCAAGGTGGCTTTGACTATCATCCTTATCCCAAGCTTAGCTAACACCAAGGTGGCTTTGACTATCATCCTTATCCCAAGCTTAGCTAACACCAAGGTGGCTTTGACTATCATCCTTATCCCAAGCTTAGCTAACACCAAGGTGGCTTTGACTATCATCCTTATCCCAAGCTTAGCTAACACCAAGGTGGCTTTGACTATCATCCTTATCCCAAGCTTAGCTAACACCAAGGTGGCTTTGATTTAACCCGTCGAGAGAGGTAGTTCGGCGGGTGCATGAATAAATCAAGCAAGCGGTGGAAAAGTTTTCTGCTGGCGTACCGTTTGTACGTAAGTACCTAATATTCTTATGAGTTCTTAACAAATCAGTACAGCATAATTTGAAGTATTAGTTCCGTGATGGATGCCACTTTTAATATCGGCATTTTGCTGTATACTTTAGGATTCTTTTTTTTTTTTTTTGATTGGAGGTTTAACGACCACCGTAAGCAACTCAGTGGGCTATAAGCAGTCGCCCGTCCCTAATTCATTCAGAATCACTGGTTCCAGGGAAGGGAGAGAGCCAGTGCCGTAAGACAAACACAACATCCATGCCTCACCGGGATTCAAACCCGGACCCCAGACGGACGAATGATCAGAGGCCAACGCCTTAGAGCACTGCGCCACCGGGGCGGCCTTTAGGATTCTGTGAGCGTAGTTCCTGTAAACATGAGTGAAAGACCGAGGGACATCAGAAGGAAATATTTAAATCACATGCACTATTTTTAAACACATATTTTGATTGATTTCCATTGTATAATATACACTGATGTCCAAAATTAAGATCACAAACACATATTCTCTAATATCTTGAAAACTAAATGGTTTATTGCAATGAAACTTGGTACAGAGATGTCTCATACTATGAGACATGCAATAGCAACATAACAAAATGAACAGGAGGTAAATTGCGTGCGATATGTAAATTAGACCAAAAACTGGTCCAAACATGATGCATCTTATCTCGAGAACGGGGAGGCTGATAGGGAGTGTGACCACCCCGCACAGCTTTACAAGTCGCACAACGAGCCCTCACACTGTAAATAAAGTTGTCCAGAACAGCTTGTGGCAACAAATCCCATTCTTCTAAAAGCGCGGATTTTAACGCCTGGATGATTCTGGGAGGGGGTTGACGTCGTGCAATGGCTCTTCCTAGAGCATCCCAAACAGGCTCTATAGGATTTAGGTCCGGCGACTTCGCCGGCCACACCATACAGCGAATATCCTCTCCCTCCAAAAAATCGTCGACACGTTGAACTCTGCGTGGCCTTGCGTTATCGTTCATAAAAATGAAGTTCGGTCCGACAACTCCCCGGAAAAGCCTCACATAAGGTTCAAGGACCTCATCCCTATAGCGTTGTGCGGTCCCAGTGCCCCCATCGAAGACGTGCAGTGGCCATCCAACATGATGTTTGCCCACACAAGGATTCCACTTCCACCAAAGTGGTCGATTTCCCTTATGTTGGAAGGATGATAGCGGCCCCATGCTGTCTCCAGATGAAGACTCGTCGAGAATCACTTTGCGTACTGAATCTTGACTCATCACAGAAAAGTACACGTCCCCAATCTTCCTGTGTCCAAGAAAAATGTGTTTGGCTCCACAAAAGACGGGATATTCGCGATCTGCTGAGGGGGGCACACTCCACTGGTCGCCGGTCGTAAAACGCTTTCTCTGCTAAGCGTCTGTATACAGTTTGCCTCGAAATTGTTGTTCCAGTCGCAGCAGCGAGGTCCTGAGAGAGGTCTCTAGCCGTCATCCGTCTATGGCGTTTGGCAGTTAATGCCACGCAACGATCCTCCGCAGGTGTCGTGGCTCTTGGACGGTCTTGGCCGCGCCTCCTGGTGATGGTTCCCGTTGTTCGGAATTGGTGCCGTAACCTGGATACCACCTTTCGTGAAACCTGTAATCATCGAGCGACCTCAGCCTGAGACTGGCCAGCTTCAAGTCTGCCGATGGCTCTCCACCTCAGTCCATCGTCTAAACAATTCCGAGCACTCATTCCAACTGAAATCAGTCAATCTTGTGATTTTCTTGCAAGAAACGCAACTCTGAAGACGAAATTCGCAGATGCAGGAAACGGTTCTTTTACCGAACTCACCCTGTTAACCGTTTAACCAACAGTGGATGTTTACATTAGATTCACCGTTACCCAAAGTATATACGACAGCAATTTTAAGCATTTTACTGGTTGCTATTTTGAATTATTGTAAAAAATGTGTTTGTGACCTTAATTTTGGACATCAGTGTAGATATAAAGTCTGTAATAAACTTTATTTACAGGTATAGATTCTGCAGACCTTGGCTGTAAACCTGGAGCCTCAAAAAATGTTTCCAATCGGGTCCCGCAACTCCTAAGGCCGGCCCTGGTCTTATACAGTGAGAAATCAGTGTCTGCTCTACAGTGGCCAGTACGAGAATTTGGAATAAAAACTGTATTTAAAGCACACATTTGTCTGAATTATTACCGTAATTTTCGGGTTATATTGCACCTGACGGAAATCACTATTTAAGAAGCAAATTCACTGTAAGAGCCGCACCGGCATAAGCTTCGTACTCCAAAATTTTGTCAAGACGACAAATCTGCAGTGATAAATTCCATCCGTGTAGTTAGTTGGGAGAGCAACTTACTCCGGAGTAAGGGGCTGTGGTTTCGATCCTGTCACGGACAAATTTGTGTTTTCACATTGGCACCCGAACGTAAAAATAGATGTACTGGGTTCTTCGAAAAATGTGTGATGTTTATTCCACGCATCGTCTAGAATTAATGAAAATTCGTTCTACGCTTCAAAAGAAAAACACAATTAAGAGGGGGATGATGTGACTACAGAGGTAAAACACGTGTCAAGACGACAAATCTGCAGCGATACATTCTGTCGGTGTAGCTTAGTGGCGAGAGCAACTTACTCCGGAGTGAGGGGGTCGCGGCTTCGATCGCCTTCACGGACAAAGTTGTTTTCACACTTCGACAAATAACATCGTGACACGATTAAATCCCTACGTGAACAACCAGCATATTTTTAGTCATTTTTCCATGATTTCATAGTATATTTTAAGTTATTTTCGGAAATTTAATGCGCTAATATAAAAATGAAATGGATCGTGGCATTGAAAATATCGAATGTATTTTCCTTTATTATCTCACTTTTTTATTTGAGGTAAATAGTCGTTTTTACGGGTGATAATGATTTTGAATTCCAGCTTGTAAATACAGTTTTCACGGCATGAATTACATCAGTCACTTTTTGTTTAAAAGACTGATTTCTTGTATCAAATAATGTCTAAACGAAAATAAAGAGAGAAATGCACTGCCGGAAAGTGAAAAAAGAACACCATTAAAAATTGCAGCTACATCTGTGAGATTTATTTCGCAGCAACAACTTGTCAAGAAAGGAAAGTGATTACAACGTGTAAAATGATTCAATGTTTATTTTACCTTTTAATGCGTATTACAGTGTAGAGAAGGCACATTTTGATAAAGTGTTGCACCTCCTCCAGCAGCAATACTAGCTTCCAATCTTGCATGCAATCGGTCGTACAAATGCTGGATATCACGCTGGGGGATATCATTCCATGCGCTTTCAACTTCGACGCGTAATTCAGAGATGGTCGCTGCCTGCCGGGATCCGTGGAAGAGTCTTTGTCCGATCCAGTCCCACACATGCTCGATTGGTGACAAGTTCTGAGAGCGTGCTGGCCAAGGGAGTTGGCACATCCTGAAGAGCATGTTGAGTTTTCCAGGTGGAGTGTGGGCGAGCGTTATCCTGCTGGAATATCGCATCAGGGATCGCACTCAAATATGGCAGGACAACCGGCTGCATGATGTTGCTGACGTACGCACTGCTATTCACTGTGCCCCGTACAAAAACCAGACTCGTACGAGAGTGATAGCTAATCGCTCCCCGCACCATGATGCCCGGCGTGGGGCACGCCGATCCACTCGTGCGTCCGTAACTCTGTGTTGCCCAGAAGTCCTGGTTCGAATCCCGGTGAGGCATTGATGTTATGTTTGTCTTACGGCACTGGCTCTCTCCCTTCCTGGAACCAGTGGCCCTAAATTAAGCACGGACGACTGCTTATAGCCCATTGAGTTGCTCACGGTGGTCGTTAAACCTCCAATAAAAAAAAAAAAAAAAAAAAAAAAAACATTTGCCGGTGTGGTGACGATTTCGCATCCCTCTACTCCGGAGCCGAATGCTTTCCCAATTAAGCTACACCGACGAAATGTATCGCTGTAACTTTTCTGTCTTGACATGTGCTTTACCTCTGTAATGCGTCATAACGAAAACTATCATAAAGGCAAACTGATTATCGCAAAAAAGTACTTGCCTTAAACTTAAGAAAAAAAATCGTAATATGGATTGAAAGTTCAACGAGAGAGAGAAAATCTACGATTTCCTTTCCGGTGAGAGGGGGATTGAGGTTGAATTGTGACTCTTATAAAAACTTCCTCACAAAATGATAAAAACATACCTGCATACTGAATATTTTCACATTGTGCATATTTTTGTATAGGGAATAATAAGGATCCCTCTAAAATAAATTCGTATAAACAGTTTTTTTTTTCGCCTGATACAAGTTTAGTAATTTATTTTTAATGAAAAGTAGAGTAGCTGACAAATTAGTGACTTTTTTTAATTTCTAGTAATGTTTTTAAAGTCCCTGAATAAATGGCCTCAATGTGTAGCCCGAAACTAACTTTGATATTGTTCTTTTAATTTCTTTAAATTTAAGTATCTGGTTTGCACGCAAATTGTTAAATATATAAAAGTAAGGGCCACAAAATGATTTAATATAATTTGCTATTTCTTCAATGCGGAAAATATTAAGGTGGTTACAATAATCCCTTGAAATGTGCAAATCTCAGTATTTGTATGGAGAAGAGCGATGACCTATTCGATCTTTTTAAGGGCCTCGCACCCCTAAACTAACACACAAAAAATAATAATTGCTAAATATTCTACCGAAAATGATTTTGCCCCTAAACTGCGGGGCCTCTATGGTCCAGTCGGCCCTGGGCAAGATAATATGATTTAAATATCATGATTCAAACAATTTTTAATGTATGAAAATTTCCCTTAATTACAGATGTGTACAAAAAAGCATCTGCAATGCTTTCGAAAGATTTGAGGATGGACAAGGGACTCCTCCTAAAAAAGTGGAAAGAAATAGAATTTTTTTTTCACAGGGCAGATTCTAATATTTTTTGCTGTGCTATCTGAATAAAAAAGTAAGAAACTGTAGAACCTTGTCAATTCTTCAAGTATCCTGCATAATTCTAGGGCCCCTTGAAAATGCGGTACCCGAGGCTGCATCCCTCTAGTCCCCTTCTTAAATGGGCTCTGATCTTACGGCACTGGGTTTCTCCCTTACCTAGAATTGTGGCCCAAAATTAGGTAGGAGGGACTGCTTATAGCCCATTGAGTTGCTCAAGGTGGTCTTTAAACCCCCGAACACAAACACACAAAAAGTGCATGTGTTTGGAGTCGATAATTGACATGGTTAAGAAAATTGTGACGTACCTGCCAGAAGGACGCACACGACATAAAGGCAGATAGGAATCAGAATAAAACGTCCTCGTAGCTCAATTGGTAGAGTGACTTATTCCGGAATGAGGGGACCCGGGTTCGAATCCTGGCGCGGATAAAAATGACGGAGAAATTTACTTCGTTATAATGGATGATGTAACGTACCAGGAGATGTGACGTACCAGGAGATGTGACGTACCTGCCAGAAGGACGCACACGACATAAAGGCAGATAGGAATCAGAATAAAACGTCCGCGTAGCTCAATTGGTAGAGTGACTTATTCCGGAATGAGGGGACCCGGGTTCGAATCCTGGCGCGGATGAAAATGACGGAGAAATTTACTTCGTTATAATGGCGCCCGAACTATCCGGATGACCCGACCGTTCAAAATCTCGCATTGGTGTGATGTTTCCACACCGCGAGATAGGAAAAATTACAGAATCCCTTCTCCACCGCTTCGAAAAATAAATGTGTGTGACGTTGCATTCCACACACCAGATTGACTGGGGGTTCTCAAGTGCACGTTCTACAGTGGATGGCTGCCTGCAACGATTCATGGTCACGGCTGACCAGTGGGCCATGCCCCCGGCCCTCTTTCGGGGGGGGAGATGTGACGTACCTGCCAGCAGGACGCACACGACATAAAGGCAGATAGGAATCAGAATAAAACGTCCGCGTAGCTCAACTGGTAGAGTGACTTATTCCGGAATGAGGGGATCCGGGTTCGAATCCTGGCGTGGACAGAAATGACGGAGAAATTCACTTCGTTATAATGGCGCCCGAACTATCCGGATGACCCGACCGTTCAAAATCTCGCAATGGTGTGATGTTATTTCCACACCGCGAGATAGGAAAATCAGAGCAGCACTTCGAAAAATTTTTTAAAAAAAATAAGGGGGAGATGATGTAACGTACCAGGAGATGTGACGTACCTGCCAGAAGGACGCACACGACATAAAGGCAGATAGGAATCAGAATAAAACGTCCGCGTAGCTCAATTGGTAGAGTGACTTATTCCGGAATGAGGGGATCCGGGTTCGAATCCTGGCGTGGACAGAAATGACGGAGAAATTTACTTCGTTATAATGGCGCCCGAACTATCCGGATGACCCGACCGTTCAAAATCTCGCATTGGTGTGATGTTATTTCCACACCGCGAGATAGGAAAAATAAGAGAATCCCTTCTCCAGCACTTCGAAAAAAAAAATAAATAAAAAAAAAAATAAGGGGGAGATGATGTAACGTACCAGGAGATGTGACGTACCTGCCAGAAGGACGCACACGACATAAAGGCAGATAGGAATCCGAATAAAATGTCCGCGTAGCTCAATTGGTAGAGCAACTTATTCCGGAATGAGGGGATCCGGGTTCGAATCCTGGCGTGGACAGAAATGACGGAGAAATTTACTTCGTTATAATGGCGCCCGAACTATCCGGATGACCCGACCGTTCAAAATCTCGCAATGGTGTGATGTTCTTTCCACACCGAGAGATAGGAAAAATAAGAGAATCCCTTCTCCAGCACTTCGAAAAAAAAAAATAAATAAAAAAAAAAAAAAAATAAGGGGGAGATGATGTAACGTACCAGGAGATGTGACGTACCTGCCAGAAGGACGCACACGACATAAAGGCAGATAGGAATCAGAATAAAATGTCCGCGTAGCTCAACTGGTAGAGTGACTTATTCCGGAATGAGGGGATCCGGGTTCGAATCCTGGCGTGGACAGAAATGACGGAGAAATTTACTTCGTTATAATGGCGCCCGAACTATCCGGATGACCCGACCGTTCAAAATCTCGCAATGGTGTGATGTTCTTTCCACACCGAGAGATAGGAAAAATAAGAGAATCCCTTCTCCAGCACTTCGAAAAAAAAAAAAAAAAATAAAAAAAAAAAATAAGGGGGAGATGATGTAACGTACCAGGAGATGTGACGTACCTGCCAGAAGGACGCACACGACATAAAGGCAGATAGGAATCAGAATAAAACGTCCGCGTAGCTCAATTGGTAGAGTGACTTATTCCGGAATGAGGGGACCCGGGTTCGAATCCTGGCGCGGATAAAAATGACGGAGAAATTTACTTCGTTATAAAATTCTTAAATTCGTATTGGTATCCCTACTAAAATATATTAGATGTTTCACTAGAGAAGCAAATCTCATCATATTTCATAAAAAAAATATTTCTTCTCAAGGTGAATTGCAGGTTAAGTGGTTATAAACAGCCCATTCACATTTTGACCTTTCCGTGTATTGAGATTTGCTAGTTCTGTGAGAACCGAATCCGCATCTTGAAATTTCTTAAATACTTACGCGAACTTCGAGCGTGACGGATTCGACGTGAATTCGTTTGTTCCCAAGCTCGCCCTTCAAATGTGATAGCAACATCAGCGATTTTGTTTCCCGTAGCAATAATTTCCGGCAGCAGTCACGGATGAGGAGATATTGTTAATAGGAAATAAATAATAATAAAAAAAAAACACTGAGTAGTTATTTTTCCCCTCTAAAGGACGCGAAGAACCTTCCCATGTTTGAAAGCAAAGGGCGTGTTACTCGACAAATGCGTCCACCGAAACCTTAAGGATGAAAAAATCAGTAAATAAAATCAATGCATAAAGAAGCAGAAATGAAGTGATCAATGTAGAAAACATTTCCAGCTCACCTCGTTATATAGAGCATGAAACACAGTGGGCAGAAACTCCTTTATTTCTTCCAAAACGCAATTTTCACTCCTTTTCCAAACTTATTCATCTCAGTCCCTTCTCTTCCGCAGGGTCTTAGCTAGAGAGGGAAGAGCAGGAGCCTACTGAGTTCCCTACAAGGCAAACGAGGCCCCTTCCCCTCCAGGAAAATGGATGCTGTCCATGGGTGCCTACAGGGTGGGTCATAGGGGTCACTTGACACCCACTGTACAATTATTTTTCATTTTATTTTATTTATACTCACAGAACTGGACCACAAGGGAAGATTGAGTTTGGGGCGTTTAATTTAATATCCTAATTTTATTGGAATTGTTTTTTTTTTTTATTGGAGGTTTAACGACCACCGTGAGCAACTCAATGGGCTATAAGCAGTCGCCCGTCCCTAATTTAGGGTCACTGGTTCCAGGGAAGGGAGAGAGCCAGTGCCGTAAGACAAACACAACATCCATGCCTCACCGGGATTCGAACCCGGACCCCTTACGGACGAATGATCAGAGGCCAGCGCCTTAGACTACTGCGCCACTGGGGCGGCATTTGGAGGTTTAACGACCACCGTGAGCAACTCAATGGGCTATAAGCAGCCGCCCGTCCCTAATTTAGGGTCACTGGTTCCAGGAAAGAGAGAGAGCCAGTGCCGTAAGACAAACACAACATCCATGCCTCACCGGGATTCGAACCCGGACCCCTTACGGACGAATGATCAGAGGCCAGCGCCTTAGACCACTGCGCCACCGGGGCGGCATTGGAAATTTGGAATTGGGAAACGATACCGTGAAAGCGGAAAACCTAGCAAACCGTAACGTCCAAACAAGTTCCGCTCAGGGTGGTATGTTTTTTTTTTTTTTTTTTTTTGATTGGAGGTTTAACGACCACCGTGAGCAACTCAATGGGCTATAAGCAGTCGCCCGTCCCTAATTTAGGGTCACTGGTTCCAGGGAAGGGAGAGAGCCAGTGCCGTAAGACAAACACAACATCCATGCCTGACCGGGATTCGAACCCGGACCCTTACGGACGAATGATCAAAGGCCAACGCCTTAGACCACTGCGCCACCGGGGCGGCCCCTCCTGATTCACACTGCCCAAAAGAGTACAAACTCGGTGTTTTTTTTTTTTTTTTTGGTTGGAGGTTTAACGACCACCGTGAGCAACTCAATGGGCTATAAGCAGTCGCCCGTCCCTAATTTAGGGTCACTGGTTCCAGGGAAGGGAAAGAGCCAGTGCCGTAAGACAAACACAACATCCAAGCCTCACCGGGATTCGAACCCGGACCCCGTTCGGACGAATGATCAGAGGCCATCGTTTAGACCACTGCGCCACCGGGGCGGCCAGGGTGGTATGTGCTGAACTTAAAAGGCTTGGCGTAGCCCTTCTCGATACTGTCCATTATTTTGAAAACAGTTACCAATGTACATGATAATACATGACTATTACTAACATACACTTTCTTCAACTAATAATAATAATAACAGTAGTAGTAGTAGTAGTAGTAGTGTTCTAGTGTAGCAAGTAAGTAATAGTAATAGTATTAATCTTTCATTTTCACGAATTACTGTTTTCTACATATTAGCCAAACCTTAATTAATTACACTTCACCCCCTTGAAAAATTTCCTGCATGCACCCATGATGCTGTCGTGAATTACTGAACTTTAATTTCTCGTAGTTTACGAAAATTACCTTAAACATTTCATTAGAAGCGTCAGAATTTTATTTCAATCTCTTATCTATTGAACTCCTTTTTAAACAAAACTCAGATGAAACAGCACAGCCGCCCCGGTGGCGCAGTGGTCTAAGGCGCTGGCCTCTGATCATTCGTCCGTAAGGGGTCCGCGTTCGAATCCCGGTCAGGCATGGATGTTGTGTTTGTCTTACGGCACTGGCTCTCTCCCTTCCCTGGAACCAGTGACCCTAAATTAGGGACGGGCGACTGCTTATAGCCCATTGAGTTGCTCACGGTGGTCGTTAAACCTCCAATGCCGCCCCGGTGGCGCAGTGGTCTAAGGCGCTGACCTCTGATCATTCGTCCGTAAGGGGTCCGGTTTCGAATCCCGGTCAGGCATGGATGTTGTGTTTGTCTTACGGCACTGGCTCTTTCCCTTCCCTGGAACCAGTGACCCAAAATTAGGGACGGGCGACTGCTTATAGCCCATTTGAGTTGCTCACGGTGGTCGTTAAACCTCCAATCAAAAAAAAAAAAAAAAAAACCTCCAATCAAAAAAAAAAAAAAAAAAGAAAGAAACAGCACAAACGATAAGCTAATTCATGTGAAACTTTGACTTCTCAGAGTGAATCATTAGAAACGAGAATGTCAGTAATTCTCTGTCTAACCGCCACAGGACATACATGGAAACGGATCACGGGTCAACGGATTCGACTATTTCTTGCGGGTCAAACGGGTCGGGTCAATGTGTTCCTGACCCGATTTCGTCTCGGTTTTATTTACGTTTTATTTTTGAAAAGGAAAAATGTTTTAAAGAAAAATCCGTAGTGTGGAATTTTGTGCTCGATGCTGGTGCCAGCGGAGGGGAAAATGGTTTGTCAAACAAAACTATTGCCTTCTCCTTCTTAAAGTAAAGATTTCCACCGACCAACGATACTTCCTTTGCTTTTGTTTTCAGTCCGATTGTCCGGAGCAAGATACAGGCGAACGCCTGTCGCCTGCTTCTCTGCTGATTCATTGTCTCACCCCGCCGCGTGTCACATTGTAAGACAGAGAGTTACTTTTCACATCGATCCCACAGATTTTCAATAAGATATAAATCTGGAGATTTGGGCCAGTCGAGGTGAGATAGTGTTTCTGACTGTTCGTCGTGCCTCTCAGACACAGTTTTAAACCTGTGCACACGGCAATTGTCGTCTTCGAAGACAGGAGTGGCAATGTGATGCTGCTCCTGGAGATATAGGGCAAAGGGCAACATTTTGTCATTCACAATGCGGAAGAACGCATGCTGGTTCAAATTTACCGTCACTGCAACGAGAGGGTCCATTTTGTGGTACGAAAAACATCCCCAAAACATCACAGAACCCCCTCCAGCTTGAACAGCACCTTCGACACAATCAGGATTAAAGGCTTCATTGGGCCTGTGATGCACTCCTCGCCTCCCATCATTGGAGTACAAACAAAACCGAGACTCATCAGACCAAATTACTCGTTTCCAATCCTCCACAGTGAAGTTTTGGAACCTGTGAGCTCACTGAGAACCAGCGACTTTGTGTCTTGCTGTTAAAAGAGGCCTCTTCCGTGGTACTCTGCTCCAGATGTCCATCGCATGCAGCTCTCTTCGCAATGTCCTTTCGAAAATTGGTTGGAGTGGACTTTCATTGATTGTTTGGAGCAATTGTTGCCTGGTTTGAAACCGATTTGCAGTTACTTGGCGTGAAACATGGCGGCGATCCCTGTTGGTGAGAATCGTTGCTCGGCCACAGTTACGTCGCCGATTTGCAGTTGACTGCGAACTACACCACTGTTTGTAGACCTGCTGGACAGTACGCTTCGACACACCAACATATTGGGCGACTTCATTCACTTTGTGTCCGTGGGTACTGCCAAACATGATGGCTCCTTTTTGCAACTCAGTAATGTCTGTCTCACAACCCATATTGCAGACTAAATTCAACACACACGTTGCTCTTCCCCACTGCACGCGACAGAAATGATCCTGTAGACCATGTCAGCGCTATGTATCTGCCAATAATGCTATCACGGCGCCTTCTGTGCAACCGGTAACTTCCTACTGTCATTTCTGTTAGGGGTGACTAATTTTTTGTCCGGTGTGCTTACAATGTTACGGTTATATTGTATTGATGACATAGGCGCCCATAGCTTAGTTTTCAGGGAGGGGAGCAAACAAAATTTGCGACTCCGAATGACATATACACACCATATGCAAATTTCTCTGTGTCTTCTTGTCATCTAACCGTTTTGTTTTCAAAGTATTTATTCCAAAGCATACAGATAATGATAAAGGATATTTACACTGATAATGAATGATCTATACAACATGAAAACGAGGCTCAGTAGGTTATCTCCGAAGCAAAACCAGTTGTCACATTAAAGTACTACACGGTCGAGTTACATTATTGTGACCACCAGCTAATATCCAGAGTAGCCGTCGTGTGCAGCGTGGACAGCAGCTAGACGAGCTGGGAGTGACTCAATAAAGTGATGGAATGTGGAGCCAGGCTGACTGCAGTTCACCTGACAGCTGCTGGAGGGTGAGCGGTGGAGGATCCATAGAGCGAACAACACGATTTAGGTGGTCCCACAGATGCTCAACTGGGTTTATGTCTAGGGAATTAGGGGGCCAGGAAAGTGCTTTCAAGTCTTCATCGTGCTCTTCCAACCACTCTCAGACATTTCTAGCTGTGTGACACGTCGCATTGTCGTGCTGGAAGATCGCATCCGCCCCAGGGAAGACAATCAGCATGTATTAGGTGTACGTGGTCTGCAAGGATGGATTCATCACGAATTCGGTCCATAGTGCCTTCCACAGGTATGAGTGGACCCAGAGAATGACACGAAAACATTCCCCAGACCATAACGCTGCCTCCACCAGCTTGTGTTCTTCCAGCAATGGTTGAAGAGTGTTTGTTTTCCGATGTTTCTCACCTTATACGCCAACGTTCATCCGTTCGATGAAACAAGAAACGTGACTCATCGGAGAAGGCAATCCTTTGCCAATCAGCGGAGGTCCAATTCCGATACTGCCATACAAATGTAAGCCTTTTCTGCCGATGCACCTTCGTTAGCATAGGTGCAGTGACCATTCGCCTGCATCGGAGCCCCATACGCAGCAGGTTTCGCTGAACTGTCGTTTTAGACACACTTCCGGTAGACCCCTGGTTCATCCGGCCAGTGAGTTGCTCCACTGTAGCGTGTCGATCGGCCTTCACGCATCTTCGAAGCCGACGTTCTCCTCTCACATCAATGGCACGTGGTGCTCCGCAGTTTCCACGTCGCTTATTTGCAATGGTGCCATTTCTCCAATTACGATACACTTTAACTACAGCAGCACGCGAACAGTTCACAAACTGCGCTGTTTCAGAAATACTGCCACCCTTGGCCTGAAAGCCGATAATCATCTTTTTTTGCAAAACTGGCGAATCGCTCGTTTTATCCATGACAGAAACGAGTGATGTGTTTTTTGATGCATACACCACACCTTATATACCCTCCAAGCCAGCTCACGACACGTACCTTCATTCATTGGCTACGCGCTGTTGACGCCAAAAGTAGGAGGTGGTCAAAATAATATGACTGGAATGTGTATTTTTTTATTGGAGGTTTAACGACCACCGTGAGCAACTCAATGGGCTATAAGCAGTCGCCCATCCCTAATTTAGGGTCACTGGTTCCAGGGAAGGGAGAGGGCCTGTACCGGAAGACAAACACAACATCCATACTTCACCGGGATTCGAACCCGGACCTTTTACGGACGAATAATCAGAGGCCGTCGCTTAGACCACTGCGGCGACTCGACTGTGTATATCAATTGATTACTACACAGATCAATTTTAACAGAGTACACAATTTTAATACACACGATTCTACATATAACGTAACCCTTTTTACGTTAAAAAATGTAAGAATTCCCGGCTGAATTGATGCTAAACTAAGGGTAAATGCGATGCAACTAATTGTACCGGATAGCTCACGTTAGAGTAAGTCTTTTACAAAGGCCAAACGAAACATATACAGAACTCCAACTTACGTCAACTTTTTATTGGTCCAACAACTTTAGACGAAATCCAAAACACACTACTTCACATATCTCAGTTTTCCATCAAAACTCAGTAATGATCTAACATTTCCACACACACAAAGTAACTGCTGCATCGTCTTTTTATCTAACGTTCTTATCACATACATTCATACATCACTCTTGCTCCGACCTGAGTGTGTTGCCAACATCATTCTCGTTTGAGGGAAAAGACATAACGTTAAGGTTTGACAATATCTAAGAGAACAAACTCAAATTTACAGAGAAAAAGAAACTCAAAAGGAAAGTTAAAATATAATATACGTTACAATTCTTATAAGTTAAAGATAGTTACATGATGGGCAGAAGAATTAAATGACAAATGATATGCAATTATCTGTGACATTAAACCATGGAGGTATGGTAGTCCAAATTCTTGAAAACCGTTCTGTTTTTTTTTGTTTGAAGACGTGCCCGTAGTTTGTTGCAAAAGGAAGAAAGTAGTCGCTGCTGTGCTGTAGACATTGATAAAGATGTGACGTCAGAAGCATACGATGATAAATCGTGTGTTTGTCTAATATGAACAGAAAATCACAAACTTGAGAAGTATGAGAGCCAAAAGGAGTCTTCGGCGTGAGAAACTGATAATCAGAAAAAGTGTGTCTGCGTGAACAAATCTGAACAAGGATGGTGAATAAAAAATCAAAATGATTTTTTTACCATCTAGTAAGAGCAGGACATAAAAGAAATATGTGATTAATATATCTAGGGACCGTGCAGAAAAAACAATCAGAAGAAGTAAGAAAATTAATTTGATGTTGGAACAGGAAGGTTTCGATGAAAGAACGGCTATTGGATATCGATTTCTTTTGGTTGATTGAGTAAAAAATTAAGAGATCTCCAAGTCGAAATCAATGCGTTAGAGGAAATGGATGAAATTGAGCAGGGCGACTCATTTTGAAGGCGAAGAAATCGGTACAGAAGTTTAGCTGTCACAGAATGTAGAATCTCAGGCTGATGGAAAATTTCGATCGAATATGGGAGCAGGAGAGAAGGTGCTGACATTATGACAAGTCGTATAGAAGAAACGATATCCGCAAAAAGAGACCGAAGAACATTCTTAAGAGAAAATATTGTGGCCGGCTCAGTGGTCTAAGCGATAGCTTCTGATCATTCGTCCGAGATGGGTCCGGGTTCGAACCCCGTGAGGCATGGATGTTGCGTTTGTCTTACGGCGCTAGCTCTCTCCCTTCCCTGGCACCAGTGGCCCTAAATTAGGGACAGGCGACTGCTTATAGCCCACTGAGTTGCTCATTGTGGTCGTCAAACCTGAAATAAAAAAATATCGTGAAGCAGTTTCTGGGGAGGGGGCAAGCGATGAGCCATTCTCCGAGTGAATCAACATACACCGATGAGCCATTCTCCGAGTGAATCAACATACACCGATGAGCCATTCTCCGAGTGAATCAACAGACACCGATGAGCCATTCTCCGAGTGAATCAACAGACACCGATGAGCCATTCTCCGAGTGAATCAACATACACCGATGAGCCATTCTCCGAGTGAATCAACATACACCGATGAGCCATTCTCCGAGTGAATCAACAGACACCGATGAGCCATTCTCCGAGTGAATCAACAGACACCGATGAGCCATTCTCCGAGTGAATCAACATACACCGATGAGCCATTCTCCGAGTGAATCAACATACACCGATGAGCCATTCTCCGAGTGAATCAACAGACACCGATGAGCCATTCTCCGAGTGAATCAACAGACACCGATGAGCCATTCTCCGAGTGAATCAACAGACACCGATGAGCCATTCTCCGAGTGAATCAACACACACCGATGAGCCATTCTCCGGGTGAATCAACATACACCGATGAGCCATTCTCCGAGTGAATCAACACACACCGATGACCCATTCTCCGAGTGAATCAACACACACCGATGAGTCATTCTCCCAGTGAATCAACAGACACCGATGAGTCATTCTCCCAGTGAATCAACAGACACCGATGAGCCATTCTCCGAGTGAATCAATATACACCGATGAGCCATTCTCCGAGTGAATCAATATACACCGATGAGCCATTCCCCGAGTGAATCAATATACACCGATGAGCCATTCCCCGAGTGAATCAACATACACCGATGAGCCATTCTCCGAGTGAATCAACAGACACCGATGAGCCATTCTCCGAGTGAATCAACAGACACCGATGAGCCATTCTCCGAGTGAATCAACAGACACCGATGAGCCATTCTCCGAGTGAATCAACAGACACCGATGAGCCATTCTCCGAGTGAATCAACACACACCGATGAACCATTCTCCGAGTGAATCAACAGACACCGATGAGCCATTCTCCCAGTGAATCAACAGACACCGATGAGCCATTCTCCGAGTGAATCAATATACACCGATGAGCCATTCCCCGAGTGAATCAATATACACCGATGAGCCATTCTCCGAGTGAATCAACATACACCGATGAGCCATTCTCCGAGTGAATCAACAGACACCGATGAGCCATTCTCCGAGTGAATCAACAGACACCGATGAGCCATTCTCCGAGTGAATCAACAGACACCAATGAGCCATTCTCCGAGTGAATCAACACACACCGATGAGCCATTCTCCGAGTGAATCAACAGACACCGATGAGCCATTCTCCGAGTGAATCAACACACACCGATGAACCATTCTCCGAGTGAATCAACACACACCGATGAGTCATTCTCCCAGTGAATCAACAGACACCGATGAGCCATTCTCCGAGTGAATCAATATACACCGATGAGCCATTCTCCGAGTGAATCAATATACACCGATGAGCCATTCTCCGAGTGAATCAATATACACCGATGAGCCATTCCCCGAGTGAATCAACAGACACCGATGAGCCATTCTCCGAGTGAATCAACAGACACCGATGAGCCATTCTCCGAGGGAATCAACAGACACCGATGAGCCATTCTCCGAGCGAATCACCATACACCGATGAGCCATTCTCCGAGTGAATCAACAGACACCGATGAGCCATTCTCCGAGGGAATCAACAGACACCGATGAGCCATTCTCCGAGCGAATCACCATACACCGATGAGCCATTCTCCGAGCGAATCACCATACACCGATGAGCCATTCTCCGAGCGAATCAACATACACCGATGAGCCATTCTCCGAGCGAATCAACATACACCGATGAGCCATTCTCCGAGCGAATCAACATACACCGATGAGCCATTCTCCGAGCGAATCAACAGACACCGATGAGCCATTCTCCGAGCGAATCAACACACACCGATGAGCCATTCTCCGAGTGAATCAACACACACCGATGAGCCATTCTCCGAGTGAATCAACATACACCGATGAGCCATTCTCCGAGCGAATCAACATACACCGATGAGCCATTCTCCGAGTGAATCAACATACACCGATGAGCCATTCTCCGAGTGAATCAACAGACACCGATGAGCCATTCTCCGAGCGAATCAACAGACACCGATGAGCCATTCTCCGAGCGAATCAACACACACCGATGAGCCATTCTCCGAGCGAATCAACATACACCGATGAGCCATTCTCCGAGCGAATCAACATACACCGATGAGCCATTCTCCGAGGGAATCAACATACACCGATGAGCCATTCTCCGAGCGAATCAACATACACCGATGAGCCATTCTCCGAGCGAATCACCATACACCGATGAGCCATTCTCCGAGCGAATCAACATACACCGATGAGCCATTCTCCGAGCGAATCATCAGACACCGATGAGCCATTCTCCGAGCGAATCAACAGACACCGATGAGCCATTCTCCGAGCGAATCAACAGACACCGATGAGCCATTCTCCGAGTGAATCAACACACACCGATGAGCCATTCTCCGAGTGAATCAACACAGACACCGATGAGCCATTCTCCGAATGAATCAACACACACCGATGAGCCATTCTCCGAGTGAATCAACACACACCGATGAGCCATTCTCCGAGTGAATCAACAGACACCGATGAGCCATTCTCCGAGTGAATCAACAGACACCGATGAGCCATTCTCCGAGTGAATCAACATACACCGATGAGCCATTCTCCGAGCGAATCAACATACACCGATGAGCCATTCTCCGAGCGAATCACCATACACCGATGAGCCATTCTCCGAGCGAATCACCATACACCGATGAGCCATTCTCCGAGGGAATCAACATACACCGATGAGCCATTCTCCGAGCGAATCAACATACACCGATGAGCCATTCTCCGAGCGAATCAACATACACCGATGAGCCATTCTCCGAGCGAATCACCAGACACCGATGAGCCATTCTCCGAGCGAATCAACATACACCGATGAGCCATTCTCCGAGCGAATCAACATACACCGATGAGCCATTCTCCGAGCGAATCAACATACACCGATGAGCCATTCTCCGAGCGAATCAACATACACCGATGAGCCATTCTCCGAGCGAATCAACATACACCGATGAGCCATTCTCCGAGTGAATCAACAGACACCGATGAGCCATTCTCCGAGCGAATCAACACACACCGATGAGCCATTCTCCGAGCGAATCAACACACACCGATGAGCCATTCTCCGAGTGAATCAACATACACCGATGAGCCATTCTCCGAGCGAATCAACAGACACCGATGAGCCATTCTCCGAGTGAATCAACAGACACCGATGAGCCATTCTCCGAGCGAATCAACATACACCGATGAGCCATTCTCCGAGCGAATCAACATACACCGATGAGCCATTCTCCGAGTGAATCAACACACACCGATGAGCCATTCTCCGAGTGAATCAACATACACCGATGAGCCATTCTCCGAGTGAATCAACATACACCGATGAGCCATTCTCCGAGTGAATCAACATACACCGATGAGCCATTCTCCGAGGGTATCAACAGACACCGATGAGCCATTCTCCGAGTGAATCAACAGACACCGATGAGCCATTCTCCGAGTGAATCACCATACACCGATGAGCCATTCTCCGAGCGAATCAACATACACCGATGAGCCATTCTCCGAGCGAATCAACATACACCGATGAGCCATTCTCCGAGCGAATCACCATACACCGATGAGCCATTCTCCGAGGGAATCAACATACACCGATGAGCCATTCTCCGAGCGAATCAACATACACCGATGAGCCATTCTCCGAGCGAATCACCATACACCGATGAGCCATTCTCCGAGCGAATCACCATACACCGATGAGCCATTCTCCGAGCGAATCACCATACACCGATGAGCCATTCTCCGAGCGAATCAACATACACCGATGAGCCATTCTCCGAGCGAATCAACATACACCGATGAGCCATTCTCCGAGCGAATCAACATACACCGATGAGCCATTCTCCGAGCGAATCAACATACACCGATGAGCCATTCTCCGAGTGAATCAACATACACCGATGAGCCATTCTCCGAGGGAATCAACATACACCGATGAGCCATTCTCCGAGCGAATCACCATACACCGATGAGCCATTCTCCGGGCGAATCAACATACACCGATGAGCCATTCTCCGAGGGAATCAACATACACCGATGAGCCATTCTCCGAGGGAATCAACATACACCGATGAGCCATTCTCCGGGCGAATCAACATACACCGATGAGCCATTCCACTATGACCCCCAGTCTAGAAAAATGATCGCGCCTGGAGACCAAACGGTTGCGTAAGTGAAGTTCACAGAGCAGTGTATATAAAACCCGAGGACCGGCTTTCGGTTAGTACAATGTTCGGAGCCAAAATGGGAAAAGCAACCGATTTATTGGAGTTTGATAAAGAACAAATTATGATGGCACAGCGCGTCGGAACCACAATCTCCGAAACGGCGCGGCTTGTTCACATGCCGCTGTAGTGACTACGTATCAAATGCGGTGCACAGATGGCCAAACGACGAACCATCGTCCAGCCGTGTGTCGGCCGCAGCTCATTGATGCCAGAGGGGTGCGTAGACTGTTGCGCATTGTTCAGAGCGACCGCAGGGCCACAGTGCGACAAATCGCCCGCAGCTATAACAGTGGTGATCAGGGTGTGGCGTCTTGGTAGGATTAGTCCCGGAGTCATGGCCTGGAGTCGCTGGGATAGAAATTACGTAAATGTAAAGTTAATAGTGTTTACACACCCAGAGAGAGAGAGACAGATTACCGAGATAGTAGCTGGGCAAAGTAAATTCTGGTGGGGAAGTAATGGCTAGGAGCGTTGCAAGGGCAATGTGCCACAGCACACCACAGCCTTCTGCGTAGCCAAAGACCCAGCGGCCCCCATACTCACTGCACGTCATCACCAGTAATGCATGAAATGGGCCGAAGACCACTGAGATTGGACCGTGGATGATTGAAAGTGGCTTGGTCGGACGAATCAAGATTCCTGGTGCATCACGTACATGACCGAGCACAGATACGCCGATTACCAACGGAGTCCATGGCACCTGGATGCACTGTTGTGCGGAAACAGGCCGGCGGTAGCGGTGTTATGCTGTGGGCGGTTTTCTTGGGATACTTTAGGCACCATTATCCCAATCTCTGACAGCTGTCAGGTATCTGAACATCGTCGCGGACCAAGTTCACCCATTCACGGCAACTGTGTTCCTTGCTGGTCATTACGAACAGGATAATGCGCCACGCCACACTGCCAGAATCGTCAAGGAGTGGTTCGAGGAACATACTGGTGAGTTTCTGTCGATTCCCTGGCCACCAAATTCCCCTGACATGAACCCAACCGAACATCTGTGGTTAGACTTGAATAAGCGGAATCGGGCTAAATCACCACCGCCCCGAAATATACGGGAACTGGAGAACCTGCTGTTGACATTATGGTACCAGAAACCCCAGGATACCTATCGCCACCTCATCGAATCGATGCCCCGCCGAATGGCAGCTGTTTTGTGGGCTAAAGGGGGTCCTACAGCTTATTAGATAGCTGGTGATAATGTAATGGTTCATCGGTGTATAATGAAAGTCAATCCACGTGTATGGAGACAAAGACAAATCGATTTAGAAAGCATAACTGAAACAAATAGAAGAAAACAGCGTTAGACAAAAGCTGGGAGAATCCGTGTGGTCAGAGGCGTGAGCATCCCAATCACCGGAGCCGCGGATGAGGTATGGGCGCTGACCCTGTGTTGTTTCTAGAAAGCCGTTAAAATATGGAAAAGATTGGCGCTGGCAACTCATTCACACGAATTTATTTAACAGGCACCTCTTCTAAATCATCTCAAAAACGCAGCTGCTATAACATAGATGCAGTGAATCTTCCAAAAGAAATTGAGTTTTAAATATATCAGTAGACTTATTCATTTACGGTTCAGTAAACTACTACCGGGTATTTACAAATACACTATATTAACAAAAGTATTAGAATGCTACCAAATATTGGCATAAATGCAAAGAACGGTTGCGCAGGAAGGTGCGCTGTGAGTGGGGAGGTAGGTATATAAGGGTGAGATGTTCTGTCGTGTTATCAGTAACTTTGAAGCTTACGAGTTCCAGTGTGGGCTGGTCATAGGGTGTCATTTGAGTAACGTGTCCATACGGAGCACTGCAGCTAAACTAAACATACCAAAATCGACTGTAAGTGATGTCGTGAAGAGATGGAAGCAGGACGGTGAAACCACAGCAAAAAAAAAAAAAAAAAAAACACGATTAGGAAGGCAGCACAAACTGACGGAACGCGACAGAAGAGCCATGGTATGACCCCCCCCCTCCCTCTGCAGTTTCCATCGCTGCTGAAGTAGGAAATGCTTTTAATGGCTCGGTTACTACCATAACTCTCCGCAGAGAGAGCTGCACAGTGTGGGTTATTATGGTAGAACAGCGGTACACAAGCCACACATCACTACCGTGAATGCAAAGCGCCATTTTGGAGTAGTGTCTCCCGTCGTTCCTGGACTATGGAAAGCTGTTCCTTGGAGTGATGACTCACGCTTTATACTCTTCCAATCTGATAGGAGTGTTTGGATTTGGCGACAGCCTGGCGAACGATTTTCGTCGGACTGTGTTCTTCCAACTGTTAAGTTCGGGGGAGGCACCATCATGGTATGTAGTTGTTTTTTGTGGATGGGGCACGGCCCGTTGGTTATTATACCACAAACCATGAACTCTGAAGTGTACCTCGAAGTTCTGGATAATTCTGCCCTACCAACAATGTGGCAGTATTAGGGAAATGACCGTTGTCTCTTCAAACATGATCGAGCTCCTTCCAGTACTGCACAGCGTGTGCAGGACTGGTTTCTTGAAAATGAGGTGAAATTGTTAGACTGGCCTGCTCAGAGTCCTGATCTTAACCTCATGGAACACCTCTGTGATGAACTAGTGCGCCGGATACGAAATCGACCACTCTCCACTCTGGCAACAGCTTTGCAGGACGAATGGCGAGCCATTCCTGTCAAGACCTACCGGAAATTGGTTGATAGTATGCCTCGATGTGTTGCAGCTGTCATACAAGCAAAAGGTGGACTGACTGGACTACTAATTGCGATAATAAGCCATTTGTCCCAAAACATTGTGGTGTCCAAATACTCTTGATAATATAGTGTAGGTAGTGCTTAAACCTTTTATCATATATTGGTGTAAACTCTACAACAAATTACTGCGTGCCTCCAAGCTTGTATTTACATAACACACACAGAACGTAGGTAGGATGCTTAATCCAAATGGATGCCCTTTCACCTAAAATGTAATTAAATTATAGAAATGTGTCAAGAAATAGCATAAATGGCTGTTTTCTGATGTCTTAAATTTTCATTTTTTTTTTTATTGGAGGTTTAACGACCACCGTGAGCAACTCAATGGGCTATAAGCAGGCGCCCGTCCCTAATTTAGGGTCACTGGTTCCAGGGAAGGGAGAGAGCCAGTGCCGTAAGACAAACACGACATCCATGCCTCACCGGGATTCGAACCCGGACCCCGTTCGGACGAATGATCAGAGTCTATTGCTTAGACCACTGCGCCACCGGGGCGGCATTTTCATTTTTGCATAGAATAAAAATGTAGCATTTTTTAAAAATATTGTATGCAAAATTGAACATTTAAGAACACTAATAAGCACCCATTTATGTTATGTCTTGATATGATGCATGAAGAATAACCGAAATGTAATGATTTAGTAACTTTTTCATGCAGTAATGAAGGCCAGTTGGGGTAAACAGGAAATAATACATATAGTAATTCATGACTGCTGAGTAATACCAGTCCAATCTATTTAATAACATATTAATTTATTATTTTTCTCATGTTTTATACAGTCATGTTTCTCACAGCCTTAGTGAAAAAAAATACAGAACATATTTTTTGGAAACAAAAGCAAACAAATATTGTTTCTCTGATATAAACAAAAATAAATTTTATTACATCTTTCAAGAATAAACATATATAATTGGAAATAAACAATTGCCACTTTTTTACATAAAATGAAAACATATATGCTGCACTGCTTCAAAAATCACACCTTATCACAATACCAATCTGCTAACAGCAAATCTACCTAGAATGTCCATTTATCTACAAACAACATACAATTCTTTTTATCAGCGGGATTCATTTCCCTAATTCTAATACAGCATTATACTTCTACATTTGCATCTCTATGCAAACTATTGTCATGAATTGCAAATATGTGTGTGCGTTTCAGGAACATGACAGCAGTGGGTTTTGATGCTGCTACCAGTGGCTCAATCACAAGAAGAACCAACAATTAAGATAACAGAAATGAAGGTGGGAAGGAGAAACTGGAAATAATAGTGGAACAACACTGGCTTGTTACAGAAGCTCAAAACAGTGAGTTATGGGAGGAAGACATACTGATGTGTGTCAGTTTCAACGTAGCTGTGAAATTCAAAATAATTTTTAATAACTTGTATAATGCCAACAAATTCACAATAATCTTTAATAGGTACAAAACTGAATAGTCACCATGAAATTTCAAAACAATTTTAGCAGGCATAAATTGAAAAATGCCAAGAAATTCAAAACAGTGTGTGTGTGTTTTGAATAAGTATAAATTGAATAATGCCCAAACTAAAATGATTCCACACAAAATAAAACATTAAAGATTTCCTTATGCACCCTATACCAGTTATTCATATCTCAAGCTACAATATTTCTAGTCTTTAAAAATGTTCATGAAGTTACATAAATACAGAATGATATAAAGTCTTGTTACAAGAAATTCAACACAACCTTTAACAGGCATAAAATTATGAGAACTTCAAATTAATCTTTAATACTTGTAAATTGAAGTCATGAAATTTCAAAACAATTTTTAATGGGCACGAATTTAAAAGTGCCAAAAAAATTGAAAACAACTGTTAACAGGCATAAAATTATGAGCAAATTAACCTTTAATACTTGTAAATTGAAGCCATGAAATTTCAAAACAATTTTTAACAGGAACGAATTTAAAAATGAAAAAAAAAAAAAAAAAAAAACCAATGAAAACAACTGTTAACAGGCATAAAATTATGAAAACTTCAAATGAATCTTTAATACATATAAATTGAAGTCATGAAATTTCAAAAACAATTTTTAACAGGCACACATTTAAAAATGCCAAAACAATAAAAACAATTTGCATTTTTGAACTTCACTTTTAGTTGGTAAAGTTCGATGAACACTTACCGCACGTGGGGCTTGGCTTTCAATCCATATTTCCGTTACGTGGATGCGGCACGGGATTTTTTCATTTGGCCACGGGTCTGCTTCTTCTTTTTTTTTTTTTTTCTCCGTTGGAATTTATTTTGTCTCATCACCAAATGAGTTTTTCCTTTGCTGCATCCTCATTTACTTCAATATTTATTCATACCCGAGTACTTTCGGTACTACTACTATACCGTCTTCGAGGGGACATTTTGCTCCAACTAGCACGGACCGTGTCAGCTGGGCATTTCGGTGGTTCTCGCGGGCTGCTTCTGTCATCTGCTATCGCTTCTTCTTGGGCGTTGTGGCGCCATCTCTTGTTGGTCAGTGATCTCCTTTTTTCGAACTTTTTCTTTTTTTTTGCTCAATTTTAATTAAATTTCTCCAGCTGTTTCTCAAATTATTAGGGTCATTGTGGTTGCAAACTTTTGTCCTATTTTTTTCAATCATTACCGACTCTGCTATTCTGAGGTGTTTTTCGGATTTACAGCTTTTAATGATTTTTATATTTTCGAATTTTGGATATTTTTGGTTATCCAGACAGTATTGAATCAGTGCTGTTTTTTCTTCTTTTTTCTGCCAGTTTTTTATGTGTTGTTTTAATCTGTGTTTAAGCTTATTTTTGGTACTTCCTATATAAGCCATTGGAGGATTTTCAGTAATAGGAATTGAATAAATACCTGCTTTTTCTAACATTCTTATTTTATCATTATTTTTTGTTACTATATTTTTGATGGTATTTACTTTTCCTCCAATTTGAATGTTATGCTTTTTACAAATATTATTAATTTCATTGGTAGTGCCTTTAATGTAAGGAAAACCATTTAAATATTTGATTTCTTTTTAATTACTACAGCATTATTTTTTTTTATTTTCTTTATTACTTCTGTGTCCCATTTTTTTATTAAATGGTTAGGATAACTAAAAGCTGCTTGCAATTTTTTTATGAATTTGATTTCTTCATTGATGAACTGACTATTTTCAGAATGAACTGACTATTTTCGCATTCTGAAAATAGTCAGTTCATCAATGAAGAAATCAAATTCATAAAAAAAATTGCAAGCAGCTTATTATTATCCTAACCATTTAATAAAAAAATGGGACACAGAAGTAATAAAGAAAATAAAAAAAAATAATGCTGTAGTAATTAAAAAAGAAATCAAATATTTAAATGGTTTTCCTTACATTAAAGGCACTACCAATGAAATTAATAATATTTGTAAAAAGCATAACATTCAAATTGGAGGAAAAGTAAATACCATCAAAAATATAGTAACAAAAAATAATGATAAAATAAGAATGTTAGAAAAAGCAGGTATTTATTCAATTCCTATTACTGAAAATCCTCCAATGGCTTATATAGGAAGTACCAAAAATAAGCTTAAACACAGATTAAAACAACACATAAAAAACTGGCAGAAAAAAGAAGAAAAACAGCACTGATTCAATACTGTCTGGATAACCAAAAAATATCCAAAAATTCGAAAATATAAAAATCATTAAAAGCTGTAAATCCGAAAAACACCTCAGAATAGCAGAGTCGGTAATGATTGAAAAAAATAGGACAAAAGTTTGCAACCACAATGACCCTAATAATTTGAGAAACAGCTGGAGAAATTTAATTAAAATTGAGCAAAAAAAAGAAAAAGTTCGAAAAAAGGAGATCACTGACCAACAAGAGATGGCGCCACAACGCCCAAGAAGAAGCGATAGCAGATGACAGAAGCAGCCCGCGAGAACCACCGAAATGCCCAGCTGACACGGTCCGTGCTAGTTGGAGCAAAATGTCCCCTCGAAGACGGTATAGTAGTAGTACCGAAAGTACTCGGGTATGAATAAATATTGAAGTAAATGAGGATGCAGCAAAGGAAAACTCATTTGGTGATGAGACAAAATAAATTCCAACGGAGAAAAAAAAAAAAAGAAGAAGCAGACCCGTGGCCAAATGAAAAATCCCGTGCCGCATCCACGTAACGGAAATATGGATTGAAAGCCAAGCCCCACGTGCGGTAAGTGTTCATCGAACTTTACCAACTAAAAGTGAAGTTCAAAAATGCAAATGCATTAATGCACGTTAAATAATTAACCTCCAATATCGGAAGTAAATTGAAAAATAAAAACAATGTTAACAGGCAGAAACTGAATAATTTCAAGAAATTTCAAATCACTTTAAAATGAGCATAAACTGCATATCAAGACAATATTTCCTTATTGAACTGAATAGTGCCAACATCTTCAAAATAGGTATAACTTTAATAATACCAAAAAATTCAAATTACATTAAGCAAGATTTCATTATGTACATGCTCCAGTAATTCAAATTTCATTCATGTTTGACAGCATCATATAAGCCATATATTTCTATTCTTTAAAAGTTTTAACAGAGAGTCATAAATACAGAAGGATTCAAGTCTCTTTACAAGAAACTCAAAATAATCTTTAATAGGTATATAATGAATAATACCAAGAAATTTACACAAAATACTAATAGCATTTCATTATGCACCTATTTCAGTTAATCATATTTCAGGCTACAATATTTCTAGTCTTTCAATTTTCAGTGTCCTAAACATAGTGATTCAAAAATGGTTACCCATAATTTAAGCATAAGTATAATTATTTCTTGTCAGCTCATAATTTGTACTACCTATCTTGACAAAGAGCCGCAATACCCATCTTTTGGCAGTATAAGTTAATGAGCACCGTTATTTTCTCAGGAGAAGCTGGTATTTCATTATTCGACACTATTTTGAAAAATAGTCTTATTCACAAGGTGCAAAAATAATTTCATTTACGATGTTTCATCATGCTTCCCCTGTACTTAAGAAGCTGCTTTCATGATGGGTTAAACTTTTTATCATGAGACTGGGAATACAAAACTAGAGGAAATGGATTTAACAGTAATTTTTGTGGAATAACCTGGAGTGTTAACACTACTACCAGCAGTCACAATGAAACATACAAACCCTCAAGAAAACTTCCGTTACAAGCCGGATTTTCTATGCACAAGTGTGCAATAAAGAAATTGAAACTGTGGCTTTACCACACATACAAGAGCCCAAAAATGGCTCATTTCACACTTGGAAGAGACTGAATATCATTCCTAGTTTCATCAAGACAGTACCATCGAACATATATTTCATGCAAGTTTTTTGAAGACAATCTAAATTATATGGACTTGATTTGATGTTACTTGACTTTGTTCTCTGGGGACACTTCAAAGGAGTTCTGTATTTTAACCAACTTCCACACAGGGTTCACACACATTTACAGGAAATAAATTCCATGAGCTTAAATTTTTACTAGAATCATAGTGATTTGTTTTATATCTTGCAAATTGGGGAAAAATTTACTATAAATTTAGAATTCTAGCATTTTCCACTGTGTGTGTTACATCTTCAATGAAGTGGCAAAATTTTCCTGTATATAAATTGTTCTGTATAAAACTTATATGAAGCAATCCGAAACTTAGCACAGTAATACAAAACAATTTGTTATATGTAGATGCAAAGCTAATTTGTTTCTAGAAAAACATTTATTAAAATCGCATTTGTGTCACAGATCTATTAAACCTGCACGACAGAATTGCTATGGCACAAGCCAAGATGGCTGGAAATATGGCAATCAAACATCTTGCACTCCAGCATGACATGAGATCTCCACACTCTATTGAAGGAAATAATGTTGACATGAGCAGAAGCTGCAGGGAGCTAGAACAAAGTGACACAATCAATCCAAACATATTGATTAATATTTTTTCTTGCAAGAAAAGTTCTAGGACCTTTCATCTCATGTCATATATTTGATTGCCATATTTCCAGCCATTTTGGCTTGTGGCATAGCAGTTGTGTGAAGTAGAAGACCCAACAGCGTGTGTAAACCTTCCCAGAAGTCCAAAATGGCTGTTCCTTCTAGTATGCACTTTCCTTACTGAAGGAGGTTAATATCTGGCTTCCCTGCTACCAATGTGTGTGGGAATAGATGACTCTGGAATACGGAATCTTCAGTACCATGTCAGCACTTTCCAGGCCTGAAAAAAGGGGGAAATTAAGTTTCAGAACTCTTCGAGGATTTCAGGGACAGTGCAAACCCTGTCCACACATTTGGGGAAACTATGGGTCAGCACTGAAGTTGCAATTGCAACAAAGCAATTTTACTCTTTTCCCTCATTTCAGGATTTAACAAACCCCATGAGCATCTAAGGCTGTACAAAGAGTTGCCCATCCCTAATTTGGGGCTAGTTTCCTGGGAAGGGACAGAGCAGGCACTATAGGAAAAACAGAACACCTATGCCTCATCCAGAATTATAATACAGGACAAACTCAATGATCAGCCAGAAAACTCTTAACAACATGGGTATCAGGGTAGGTCAGACATGATGAAAAAAGTACCAGTTGGCAGACCCTGCTGAGATCATGTTTTAATTACGCTAATTAATTCTATTATTCCTAAACTCTGTATTCACATTATTTATTTTTGCTCATATATTCTGTCACTCATGTTTAATGGGTCTGTCACATAAATGCAATTTTAATTAATGTTTTTTTACAGACAAAACAGCTTTGAATTTACATATAACAAAAATTAGCTTAAGTGGCACCGAAGATTAAGGCTTCTTACCAGTCATCTTTCTCCAAAAAGAAGCTGCAGGGAAGGGGTCTGACCAATGGTGCAAATTCCCATGCAGGTAAGGCATGAAAATATTATGCAGCAAGCACTAACTACTATTACTTCGAAGTGCTTTTTCTGTCTACATGAAAAAAATATTTTAAGCTTCTGAAATTAATATTTGTAAGTACTCACTTTATGTTCTTGTTTACTTATTAATATTTTTATAAACCCTTTTGTACTTTTGAGTGGATGATGACAACACTTTTAGAAATAAAATAAAAAATCATAACTTCTTAGCCATTGTCTGGAAGGGATTTGGGGGACACAAAAGCACTGTTTAGCAAACATTTTCCACCACCAGCTAAAACAGTTTCCCACTATACATGAACTTCATCTGCTGGGCTCAGGCAAGAAATGTGAACTGTTATTTTTTGTGCAGTAAATGCAATAATGTAACACAAAAGTTGTGTAATTAATAAAATTGACCATCTGGTTAGTGTGGCTTTTAAATCACAGAATTACTTATTTCATGGACACATTATTGCTGGTTCCTAAAAAAATGGTCACTGTTCTTAGATTCTGAAGAAAGCAGTTAATTTCAATTGAAAGAGGACAGTCCTTACCTGAGAAAGTACTTTGATATATAAGTGCTATCATCCCCATCACATGAACTACCAACTGATTTTCATGAAAGAAACAATACTGTTGCTAGGACTGTACAAATAATTACTATGGATAACAACTGTTGCAAAACATAAAACAAATTGCAACAGGAAATATAAATTTAATTAAAAATATACTGCACTACATTTCCTTAATCACTGAAATTTATCTTATTGATCTGCAAGGAAATCCAACTGACTAGACAATTAGCAGCGTGTTCTTAACCTGCTACTCCTAACAACTGCAACATCACTCTCATACAATCAAAGCTGTGCAGAGTGGCAAAATTGTACACAGATTCACTCATTTAATGTTAAGAAAGATTATTTTCTTTCTGAAAACATGTATGCCACATATGCCATTAGGAGGATCTCAAACATGAGTTCAAGGGGAATTGAATGAAGTTCTGAAATATCAAGATACTTCAGCAAAAAGAAGGTTGTTCTGTTTGATATCTAATTGCATATACAACCTAACTCTCCAGAAATAGAATTGCTTCTAACATACTTTTATTTCATTAAAACAACTTAGCCTTTTTTATCTGAGCAAATGAATACTTGTCATTAATGCTAAGTTCATCTTTTCTTTTATCTCAGGGATAATGCAATAGAGCTTTTTGTTAACATATACCAGAACAAATACAAATTTCATACAATAGCAGATACAGAGTCCACACATAAAAGAGAGAGATAGAAACACTTATAACTTCACTATCTTCCACACAATATTTTACATCAATGACTGATATTCAGTGCAAAGCACGTCATATTTAAACACTCGTTGCTGTTCGATATTCACATAAATGATTTAAAATGAATATTATATCAGTACTTCAAATTCTTTTGCGAGTATTAAAAAAAGCAACATGCTTATCGTGTCTTTATTATTGCTGTTTTAAATTTCTTTTTTACAAAAACTTGTGAACTCTCACAGTTCTACTGATGGCAAAGATGTTTGTTATGTTGCTCACAGAACAACAAAACTTAAAAAATTAGGTTAAATTAAAAAAAACAAAAACAAAGGAGAACAAGGGGAATTAAAAAATTTATTACAAAAAATGTTCAGCACTTCTGTAATATCCATTAAAAAACAAAACAAGTTATTAAGCAGTGGCAAATTTTCAGTGTCTAAATGTGTTGATTTTGTTAGACATAGAACTGTAAATTATATTTGCTCCAACAATGTTGGAAACAATTACAGGATAAAATAGAGATTAACTGTTAGTTGGCAAGATATTTGTTTGCATTTTTGTTTATTTGAAAACTAGTGGCACAAGGGCTATGATTGGCTAAAGAGTGCCACTATGCACAAGGCCAGGCTCAAGCCATGGAAATGGTGTATCAGCTGACAGGTATAACACTTTTTACAATGCAAGCTGAAGAAATGTGACAGATCTTTAAAATTCAAACACATCCAGTTTTAACCTACTTTATGGTATTTTTAGAATATGTTCATTGTCCATCATCATGCACTGTGGGAACTTTAATTACATAATAATAGTTGGCCACACTCTAATAATTAAGTCACACATAATAATCAGTCACACTCTTCTGGAAGATTCAATCTCTATGAGCAGCTACAAGAACCACAAATTATGACTCTCATTAAACCAAATATTCTCTCCTTCCCTTCAGGAAAGGAGAGAATATTTCAACTGATACACACAAAAAAAAACTGCCTCAGCTGATACTCAAACCAACATCCTTATCAAAAGAGCTTAGCCACACTAAGTATTGGGCCATGCTTTATGGCATATACTTCACAATTGTTCCTTTACTAACTAGGAAGCTATTCATATGGCATGTCTTAATTTTTTGACATATTAACACAGTACCAAAAAATTAGCAACTGACATCTGTGTGCATCTTGCCAACATTACTCATATCTTACCACAATTCTAAAATCTTTATGAGAAAGAAACCTTTGGAACAAAACTTGTGCTCAGTGATTAGGATAATAAATAAATTGCATTTCACTGAGACATTCACTTTGTCTCCTACAGGATATAGAGCAGCGAACAATTTCAGAGACACTACTTCTTTTCTGTAGTGCTTAGATCACATGCCTTTGTAAAAAGAAGTGATAACTTCCTCATCTCATACCTTGCAATATTAACACAGCATCAACATAATTGCACACAACATTCTCAGTTAACATAGAAACTAATGAGGAATGAATCACACGAAGAAATAGTTCTACACTAATACATGGCAGCTACATATGTATGTTATTATTGCCACAGAAGCACTGAATTTTCCACTGTTACCTCTTCAGGAAACTTGAAAATTGCACTGCCCTAGGAGTGGGAACTGAACTCACATCTCCTGATTTGCATGCTAACAATTTTCAGATTTGTGCTAGTTGAAGCATTTCAACACTTCCTTGCAGTGCTGATGCCCATTTCTCATCCAGGTATGGATGGATATAGGTCAAAAATCACAAGTGCTTCAGATAACATCATGAAATTTATGAAAAATGAATCCCACAAAGAAACAGTTCTTCACTAATACAGGGTGGATAAATATGTATGCTATTATCAGCACAGATGCAGCATATTTTTTAAATTTCCCATACAGCACTGCAATTTTCCTGAAGAGATGGTTACATGAAAAACAGTGAAAAATATGAAGCTTTTGTACTGATAATGACATGAAACTTTTTCAGTAGTTTCATGGAATAAAAAATAAATGTGCACAAAGAAACTTCTATTCTGCTCTTTGAGCAACTTCATTACTACATGTAAGAGAAACCTGCAATACAGGCATGCACAAGTTTTCTAACAGATGCAATGTCAGCAAACTTCAAAGTGAAATAAAAAATTACATGCACTTAGCAGCAGCATTTTTCTTTCGTCAGCATGCATTTCATAACACAATTATTTACATATAACAATAAATATTGAACTAACTGTACAGCGTTATATATATTAAAAAAACATTTTGATCTACATGTAGTTTATATGTAGCTAATATATTACACTACACAACATTCTAATTACTACCTTAAGAATACACAAAACAGGTGAGGAGCAGATTGCAAGACTGAGAGTTAAAGTAATCAATGAACATCTCAGCAATAAATAAATGACATTTGATGAATAACAAAATTTTATTACCCAGTGAAAAATAACAGACTTTACCAGAGGTACTCTTACTCTCAGGGGATGCATTTAAATATACAGAGTGGTCTTGCCTTATCTTTAGAAACTTAATAGAAAATAACTACAGCATTTACAGGAATGAGATTTGTACCATTTGAAAGGTAAACACTTGATATTTTTTGTATATCTTTGCAGCATGTAGATGGCACTAGTTGCTCTTCCTGTTCATAGCTACAATGGCAAATGTGCATGAAAAAGGGATTTGTTTGGAGTGGTTTTTTGAAACAAAATCAGTAATTCAAGTTCAAAGAAATTTCCGTACACATTTCGGCAGGAATCCTCCTGATGCTAAAAAAATTAAGCATTGCAAAGATAAATTTCTAGAAACTGGAAGTGTCAGACAGTGGTGTAGGGTAACCTAAAATTTACCCGGGGCTAAATATTATTAAAATTGCTCTCAATCTTCTTCCATGCTGTGAAATATAATTTCAGTGGATTGTGAGGTTTCCAAACACCACCTGCTGAAATCATACTTAACCACATAGAATGAAGTAGAAATTTTATTTATACATATGCAGTGCTGCATAACATAAAAAAACAAAACAAAAAAAAACAACAGTAGAAACAAACAGCAGTAAACAGTTGAAATAAAACAGCAGTAAACAGTTGAAACAAAACAGTAGTAAACAGTTGAAACAAAACAGTAGTAAACAGCTGAAACAAAACAGTAGTGAACAGTTGAAACAAAGTATGTTCGCTTTCGCTTCCAGTTAACCAGGATATTTTGCTGTAACTCCACAGTAAAAGTTCTAGACTGATTCTTGTGTTTTTGCACCAAGCAAATATTTGGTCAATGTGGGCCCAAGCCTTTAAAATTTTTTTTCGTTCATCCCTTAATAAATTAAAGAGGGTGTTCCATTAAAATGCCCCTTTGTTCATTTTACTTACATGGGTGAAACTCACAGCTTCCTTAATTCCACAAACGAAAATCAGCCGCTCACTGTCCGACGACGCTGAAGCAAAGTTGCTGCTGTTAAACAGAAAGGAGCCCAAACCTGAAAAACAGTTTCACGCATGCACAGTTCAGCACGCATCTGCTCATTCTATTCTGTTCTCTGAAGCTTCGTCAAGGCAGCCAAAGCAACAAGCTGACGGGTGTCGCCTCTACCACCACGCGGTATTTATCACACTCAAATGAATGGATATGAAAGGCTGTAAAGTGTTACCCAGTTACGTGGCTCACATTTTCATTCGGAAAATCTGGGAACTGGTTACTAATACGAATTTGCTTTTGGAATTTTTCCAATTAAAAGAAAAAACTTTTTTCCTTATTTTCATGCGGGGCTTAGTCCCAGATGCTCATAATGACCTGACGCTACTGGTGTTGGACAAGCCAAAACGTGGAACACAATGACGTGGAACAAGTACAGAAAGCACTTTTCCAGAGCCCAAGGTTACCACGTACAACACTGATGCAAATTTTGCATAAAGACTGCAATTATATGCATACAAAGTCCAGCTTGTTCAACACCTGGTGGAGAACGATAAGCCTCGCCATTCTGAATTTCCCTGTAACTTAATGGATCACCTAGATAACAACAAAAATTTCCTTAAATATGTGGGGTTTTTTAGTGATGAGTCAACATTTCATGTATCAGGCGAAGTTAATAGACATAACATGCACTTATGAAGTTTGAAAACCCCACGTCTTGTTAATTCATATTCATGATAGCTCCAAAGTTAATATTTGGTGTGAGCTTATGCACAACCACATTATTGATCCTTTTTTTATTCAAGGAAATATCTATCAATGCTAATGTCTACTTAGATATGCTGAAAGTCAAAGACCTAAATCCAGATATCACTCGACAAGATTGAGCTCCTCCCCACTGGAGGACAGGTGTTTCTGACATCGGATTGACCCAGATAGCCTAATTGCGTGGCTTGCCTGTTCACTTGATATAAGCCCATTGGATATTTTTTATGGGGATTTGTCAAAGAGTATGCAGAACAAAGGTGAGGATTTAAAGGACCCAAAGGAATGTATCCAGAATGCCACTGCTGCTGTTGATATGGATTTATAGCAACGGACATGGCAAGAAATTGAGTATAAGTTGGACATCTTCAGTGCACCTAAGGGGGCACATATAGAAGTACACAGAGTAGCAGAATGTACATGTGCGTGCATATGCTGTACATGGATAGTTTCTAAATATTAGCAGATAGTTTTTGCTTGTAAATTAAAAATAAATAAAAGTTATTTACAGCAATTAAAACACTTAACAAGTCTTTACTCAGATTAATGTACTTAATTATATTTTAACTTTAACTTTCAATTATTTTTCAAAACTTCTGAATTCTGTTTTTACAGACGTTTCATGTTTCTTAATTTTATCCAGACCTGTTCTCAGTGCACAAGAGCTGCATCAAATGTTTCGTTCACACAAAAAGAATTTAAATTTTATTGTCAGGTTCCTCTTGAAGTTACTAGTTATTAAATCAAAATCATATCCTTATGTATTTTGTAAGTCTAGTATGTTTGAATTAATTTGTTGAAAATGCTATTTATAATTTTTGAAGGTTCATTGACAGAACTGTTTTTCTGGATATAAAAACTTCAATTAGTCTTTTGTTTCAATGAGGTTCATAGTCCAATATTTTACCACAAAAGTCCACTTCACACATACATTCAATTGTAATGTACTTATTTTATCTTCATTGGAATCTGTAATGTTCTACTAATTACTTATTGTTTTATTAATTTTTCTTTAAATTATCTTATTCTATTGGTATCGTGGTTCGTGGGTTTGCGAGAAGTTTTCTGTTTCAGTGGTTGTGTGTGCAAATACATTTTATTTTTATACAACTCTGGAAGTACATTAGCTTGTATAAAAGAGACCTTTAGATGTTTACCTTTCAAATGCAGCTAACCTTATGTCAGTAAGTGGTGCATTTATTTTTTAGTAATTTTCTAAAAAGAGGGCACAGCTTTTGGACCACCCTGTATATAACACAGGCAAACAAATAATACTCGATAGATTAGTTTTTTAGGCTTGCAAACTAATATTTATATACATTTCAAAAATCATTCATAACAATCTCTTTAGTGTTCAAGACAGCAATATAATGTATCCTTCGTTATCTGCATGCGAGTGATTGGGTTTGAGAAATATATTTAAATTATTACAATCTTTTATGCCATCTTGATAGCTATAATATATACTCTTGTATATGCCAAAAATTATAGAAATTTTATTTTCCAAAACAGGGACTTTATTTATTTATTTAAGCATCAGTTAAAAATACTAAGGTGTAATACTTGAAGAGAAGAGTGGCTTCTTTATATTTTATAAGAATCTTGCTAAAGAAATGTATGTTTAATGTGGTCTTCCCTTCTTATGCCAATCAAAAAAGCAATCACCTCTGTTTTTCATTAAGTGAAATTCAAGTGCAATACGGGTACTTAATCTATCTGCCATCACCACCTTCCATGGCCAAAAACTTGTTTTATGGCACAGTGACAAGAGGTAGGGCTGATCTTGAAATTTAATTTTTCTTAAAAAAAAAAAAAAAAAGATGCTTGTTCCTTTGGTATAGCAAGAATACACTGTAAGGCAAGAAAGGAAAACATGAATTTTAAACAAAACAGAAGTAAAAAAAAATATCAGTACTACCTCTGCTCACCCTGGCATGAAAACTTGTGAGAGCAAAACAGAATTCAAGCTCCAGGAAGGGCAACAATTCTTAACTTTAATTTTGCTTAAAAGAAAGAGGGGTGTAAATAATTACTCTGTTGATTGAATAGCAAAATGAGATGATAAGGAATGGGAAAACTTGAATTTCATTAGGAAAATTCATTGAAAAATATGATACCACTTTTATGTAATGCTTTGATTTCAAATAATGCTATTTTTTGCACTCTTGAAATATTTCAGGACCAGCTTTTCCACAGATATCGCTTTTCCACAGATATCGATTTTTTGCTAATTTTCAGCATTTAAGCAGATATGGTGCTTATCATATCATACCTTGCATGCTCAAAGTTTAGGCCCAGCCTTAGTATTTTGGCAGCCCCACGTAAAGATTGATTTGGCAACCCCTAATAAAGTATTTTTGGCAAAAAAATGTGCAAGGCTCTTAATCATTAAAATATCAATTTTCAATCAGATTTGAGTAACATTTTCCCTCAAAAATAAGCTAGTTTAAATTGAAAAAAAAATCCATAAAGGTTAGTGAATATAAAAAGTAATCTGCAGCAACCTGTAGTCAAAAGTTTGGAAACTGTAATTCCCATTAAATTTGCAGTTCTGAAATGTTTCATTTCCACTCAACCCTGGAAACTTTCATCTGCAGTTTTGTATACTGGCTGTACATTCCTCTTTTGTTATTTCCATTTTGTTTGTAAAGCTGGTGGAAAAGATACCAACCTTCACTGCAAAGCAGAAAGAAGGGGAAAAGTTGTTTTCATATAGCTTGACACAAGGCATGCTAAAAGAAAAACAGAGGGAGAAGGAAAAGCTAAAAGCTGTACTTGACTGTTTATCTTTTTGGTGATTTTATTTCTTTTCCCAAAGATAATATACATTAAAAATTGGATGATGATAAAGAATCAGGGTGAGATTAAAATCCATGACCTGTAGAAATTGCAGCCCCGTCAAAGCCCATTGGCTTGCAGAAGATGTTGGAGAACATACAGATGAACGTCAGAAGTCACTAGGAAAAGTAGGTAGCTATCAGTAGGATGTTTGCAGGACAGACCCAAGCTGAAGTAGCCAGATCACATAATGCCTTTCAGATGGTCAGCTCCAAAATATGGTGACAATATCAGGAGTCAGGGAATGCGTTTTTTGACAACCAAATCTGGGTTAGTCACAACGTCACAAGAGGATCAATACCTGGCATTAAAAGTGAACAGGCATAGGGAGATGACAGCCAGGCAATTCACTTTAGAGCTTGCCAGTGCTTCAGGCATGAGGGTGTCACTGTGCCCAGAGGACTTTGTGAGAAGGGTTTGTATGTTAGAAAATTGATAATTTGCCTTCCTCTCACCATCTCTCAAAGTAGAGCATAAAGGATTTGGTGCAGGCAGCATCACACCAGGACCAAACAACAAGTGCATATGCTCTACATGGATAAGTCCTGTTTTAGTTTAAAAATGGATTCTCAATGTGTGCTCATCTGGGGAGAACATAGAACACACAACCATTACTGCAACATCTGCAAATAAGACCACTATGAAGCAGGTCTTTTGGTATGAGGCATAATGCTAGATGGCTACTATGCAACTCTATGTGTTTGAGGGTGACATAATGCATGCTCAAATTTAGAGAGATCCTTAAGCCCTATGCAAGACTTTTCAGGCATACTATAGGCACCGAGTTCACTTTGAACAGTAATGCTTATTCTCATTGAAGTCTGCTAGTTATTTCCTTGAAAGTGGGGATATCCACAGGACGAAGTGGTCACCCAACTCTCTCGATATTAATCCTATTGAGCATTTGTACGATACTCTGGGGTAGATGCACTGCAGCTCTTCAGCTCCTTCTTAGAAGCCTCCAATATGTGCTATTGAAACAATGGTGTTAACTGCCATCTGACCTCCTCCGCCATCTTGTTACCAGAACACATACAGTATGATCATTGTGCAACATGCATGGTGATCATGGTCAATCATACTCCATACTGACTGCCAAAACAACACATTTTTGCCACCATCAGTGAAGGGTATTTTTTGGTGCAATAACATTATTCTTGGCCATCCGACATTCTTACTCATTTATTTGAACAGGCTCCTTGTCAGGGTGTGATGTATTTATACATTGCTATATCAATTTTTACATTTGTAACTCAACTTTTATCCACCAGTGCATGAAGGCTTTTACTCATGTCCAAGGTGAAGTCACCCTTCCTTTCTGAATAATACATGCACTTAGACTTCACATGACTGCTTTCCCCACAGTAACAAAGGTAGCTCAACTTTAGTGGTATGCAATTCATCTTTACATTGTTGCTAGGAGAAAGGCTGGTCTGCTCTAACATAAATGAGGTTATCATTACTTGGTTCAGAAAGTGTTAGGAGGGTGCATTACTCTGTCTGCATCTAGCTCTCTCACAGCAGTCAGATGTATTAAGGTTTAAACAAGTTTCATAGCCCAATTAGAGATGGAGTAATTGACTCACATATTAAAAATAAAAACTATATAGTTTCTTGCAGATGTTGTGCTTGAAGCTCTAAAACCTTTTTTATTCATAAAATGTCTATTCCTTTTCTAGGGATTGAAGATGTAGCAAAACAAGATGTCTATTATGAATGCTGGAAAACTCAAAATGGTTATACTATTTTGAGCAACAAAAACCAATGATTCAAAGTAAGGAAACTATATTCAGAGTGTCAAAATTATTGACTCTGAAGATGGCATATATCATTTATGAGTACCGTCAAATACTTACCTAAAAAAAAAAAAGGCCTTACATGTAGTGCCTTCACATGCAGATATCTAAGAAAATAATTCTGAAGATTTAATTTATTTCATATGCACAATGGTAGGAATTCCAAATAAGTGAAGCACATTCTGAACAAGGTCTCACATAAGTGAAACAGGCAGATATTATTGCTGTCTTAAAACAAACCAAAGAGGAGTTGAGTTAAAAAGAAATTAGCAAGTATACCAATTATATCACAATGCTGCTCTGTGTCGGAATAATGAGACACTGAGAGCTTGACTAAAATGACCATAGCCGAGAGAAAAAAATTATATAAACTAAGGTGGTTCAACGTAAGAATTCCCCAAAACAAACTGCGATCACAGCATTTTAACTGGAACGTAACTAAATTATGGGGTTTACTTTTTAATCATAAAAACTAACTTGTCTAATTTTGAGTTGTACTTCACTCACTCTGTATTTGAGACTGAAGCAGGTGAGTAGGTACTTCCACTGATGTGGTGATGTCCAGTCTCTCTGGTCATCAACTGTAGCTGATTTTCTTCTTTCTATTATGATACCTTCTTCCACTTTCCTTTTCCATCATTTATATCAGTAGCACTTTGTAAGAAGGAAGTTGGAAAGTGCTATAGAAATTGAACAATAGGAGCTACAGTTAATGATTGATTGGACTTGACCACATGAAGGACAATTCCTACTCCCCCTGAGTCTGTCCTAAAGATATGTTGGAGTACAACCCAAAAATTAGAAAAGTTAGTGTTGTTAATAATTCTCTAGTTATCTATATAATTTAATTATATTCTAATTAAATACAGTTACAACTAGGGTCATGATGATTTCACTTACTCAGAAGATCAAATCACATTTTACACAAAGCAGTGACACGTGAAATTCATTCTTAAGTTATGTAAAATTAAAATACAACATGGAAGCTTTCAAACTGTATTTCCAGTCTTTTTCAACCAAAGTTTTGGAAAGGAAACACTTTGGTTGTTGCAAAAACAGTCTTAGCTTACCTAACTATAGAAAATATTTCAGCAGGTCCCTGTTGGAAAGACTGTGAATTGCTCCATTCTCAAATTGTTATGCACTTTGTAACGATGACAGTCTGGAAATTTGTCTTTTCCCCAATAACTGTAATTTGGACTCCCCTCAAGTTATCCCATTGATCAGGAAATCTGTTCTCAATAAGGCAGAACATTATTTTGGTCCTAGAAACCATCTGCGTGAACATGAGGGCACAGATCTGGTAACAATTAAAACTTTTCTTATTGAAAAAGGCCAGGTATAGATCAAAAAGTCACATACAGTACTTTAATTTTATGTAACTTAAGTGTGAATTTCATGTTTTATAACTTTGTTTCTAATAGTTTTGTGCTTTATCCCACATTTTTAACACTTCGCATATTTTTAGTGATGTACGGCAAAAGCCATTACATATATATTACCTAACATCTGTAAAAATAGAGAAATATAAATTTTGAATTATTCATGTCTTTCAATTACCCACATTATATTTTTCCATTAACATGAATAATCACTTGACTGATAATTTCATTGAGTTCCAGAACATTGTAAGTTGCATACATAAGAAAAAACTATTTCTTCACATGCTAACACAGAATAAGTATAACTTATTGACAGTACTGAGCACACACATAAAAATTAGAAGGTACATAAATAAGATTAATTCTTGATATGCTCAATAATATATTTTTTGCTTGTTAATGACACTGCAACATTTTGAAACTATTGTAAAAATTTCACAGAACATATGTAACAATTTCTTTGGTACCAAATATAGCAACAGCTTGCTGGTAAACAATTTTGCTGAGTTGGTGCACACACTTTGCTTAATGGTACAAAATACACTGTGCACTAAATTAGAGATAGAAGTTATGCAAATGCTAGGCTGCTACTCCCAAATTTTTGCACATACCTGGCTGAAACCGTGGTTAAATACAGCCACTGCTCGCAGCTTTCCCATTAGTGATCAACTATAGGTGTGATAAGTAAGGCATGTGATTTGTATGCCTTTGATAGGGGCAGAATATAGGTTGGCATAGGATGGTTTACTCCAGATCAAAAGTTGCCAATACAATGGGTTTTTCCCATGCTACAAAGTGTTTCGAGAATATGAGCACCTGAATAAATTGCAGAGGTGTACGCCGTTTGGGTTGTATTGTTCGAACTGATAAGTGCTAAATAATATCACAAATCACCACAAATCTGAACAGTGGATCAAGCCACCATGTCAGTGCAACGTAGTACTCTTAAATAAACGTCTAAGGTTTGGGAGCCATTGGCCCACTAGAATCACACTGTTAACAGCATAACACTGGGCTTAATATGCCCTGCCTAGACCACAGAGGACAGAAAAAGATAGCCTGGAGTGATGAATCCAGATTAAAACTGCTTCCAGCTGATTGGAGAATGCAGATCTGGAGTAACGTCATGAAGCCGTGTATCCCTCAAGTTAAATTGGAACAATACAGGCTGGTGGAGGCTCAGTGATGGACTGCAGTGTCTTCAGCTGGAAAGCTTTGGGACCTTTGATACACATACAGTCTACTTTCAGAGCCCCCAAATATGTGGCCATTCTATCTAACCATTCACACCCATTCATGTTGAGAATACATCCCAATGGCATATTCCAGCAAGATAATTGCTCATCCACAGGTTCTACCTGGCTACTGCATGGTTTCAAGAGCATTGTAGTGAATTTGAAAAGTTTCAGAGGCTACCTGTAATCTTGGGTTTAAACCCCATTGAACAGCTTTGGGATACCGTCGAACAGGCTGTTCAGGCAAGAGTCTCATCGGCCACGAACCTGAGCAAATTATGGACAGCTTAGGAGGGGGCATGGTTGGCAATACAGGCATAACATTTTCGTAGGCTCATGGAGTTCTTGCCTCATCATGTGGCTGCCATCATGGGTGCAAGAAGTGGCTCAACACATCACTAGGCAGGTATCTCCAATTCAGTGGCAACTCAGTGCAGGGCTGGATGGAGCTTTTGTGGGGCCCAGGGTGAAATTTAACTGCAGGTCCCTGGAGCAAAATTTCATTGCTTGCACTAGGAAATAAAATCTCATATTTTAATAAAGTCTTTACGTGAAAAATGTCCATAAAGAACACACAGGATGTGAAATCTACAAATTTGCTGGTGACAGCAATGAACTTGCATCCTTCTGCTCTGGAGCCAAATGTTTTACCAATTAAGGTACACCGACAGAATTTAATGCTGTAATTTTTCCGTTTTGACATGTGCTTCACTTCTGTAGTACTTCATAACGAAAACTATCATAAAGACAAATGGTTATCTCAAAGAAGTATTTGCTTTAAGTTTAAGAAAAAGACCATAATATGGATTGAGAGAGAGTGAGAGAGTAAAAACTGTTAAAATCTACGATTTTCTTTCCAGGGATATGGGGTGGTATTATGGCATAAAAACTTCCTCACAAAATGACAAAAAGCCACCTGCGTAGCAAACATTTTTGGATTGCGAATATTTTAGTGTAGAAATAATAATAATAAATTCACATAAATTGTTTTTTTCTCCTGATACATGTTTTAGTGATTGCAGTGGCGTAGGGTGATTTCAGACAGTGGGTAATCTCACACATTTTTTGATCCCACCCCCTACACACCCGAATAAAAAATCACAATTCATGTATATATATATATATATATATATATATATATATATAAAGTTCATTAATAAAATTATTACATAATGTAAAAAAATATTTTTTATGAATTCATGGTTTTTAAAATTACTTTCAAAGTTGAAATATAATTAATGCTCAACTTCAACTTCCTTCATTTCCTGTCCCTGAGTAGATCTTGTGAAAGTCTTGATTCTCTTCAAAGTTGAAAATGTACGTTCTACTGTTGCTTCTGGTATTGTAAGAATAAGTAATAAGATCCTATAAGTTTCAAGCATCACTAGATTTAGTTTCTTTTGAATCATGTAATCATGTACTTCAACATGAGGTTGAGGGGTTTGTAGAGATCTGCACGGGCCGAGTTGGCCCGCCAAGCCCGAACCCGGCCCGGCGGGCCTTTTTTAATTTAGAGAACAAAGCAACGGGCGGGGCCGGGCCAAGTCGACCCATTCTTTTTATCGCAATGGTAAAGAAAGAAAAAAGTCGTGTTCCCCGATTTCCTGGTGTTTTTAACTGTTTTGTTGACTTTACGTACTTCCATGACATAGCCCAGGGCGTAATCAGAAAAGCAAGGAGAGGCACTCACAGTGTTTTTACCAATCTACAGGTACTAAGATGGTAAAATCATTTTGGGGCTTGTTGACAGCAAAAAGATTCGCTCCGAGCGTGTGTATAGAGTGGGGTACAGAAGGTGTCTGCAGTGGGGTAGGGGTCTGTGTGTGTTTGTATGTCAGAGTGGGACGACATCGATTTTTTCTCCTATCCCAGGTAATCTCTAGTTCAGAGAAAGGGAAATTCTGAATGCGCTTTATCTTCATTTTTCTCTCTTTTTAAATGCTATATTTTTCGATGATTGTCAAAGTTTAGCTAATATTTTTAGGCTTACATTCAACTTAAGATTTTCAATAATATCTTAATAAATAAGTTCATTTCATAGGCGTACTGAATCCAAATGTCTGTTATAAGTCTGTAAAAGGGAACTAAATTCTGTTTCAGGAAATTTTTCTTTCATCTGTGGAAATCTGTGTGTCTCCAAAATTGTTTTGAATTCAAGATTTTTGTAATTTCCAAATCGGTCTGTTAGTTGTTCAATTACATTGTCTAAGATTTCGTAGAACAAACTTCTGTAAAATACTTCTGGGTCTTCATTTCTTCTTTTCCTGGGCTGTTTAGTGGAATTTTCCAAAACATTTTTCCAGAAATCATCAAAGGAATTTTGGCATTTTTCTTTTATTACATTTTTCACTTCAACCTTTTTGCAGCAATATGCTACATCCAAACTTTTGTTTTGCAGGACATCATACGAAGTATCTGTGTGTAAAATGGAAAAAACACGTTCAACAAGAAACATGCTTTGAAACTATTCAAAAACAAAGCACATCCCCTAGCCTGTAGAATACTTTCAGAATCCCATTTATCTGAACTATGTACAATACTTTCAAAAAAATCTGTCAAGTGGACTCTGTATTCACTGGGCGAGATGAAAAATTCCCTTGGTAGGGAATTTCTGGACAGTTTTTCATATATAAAGGGCAGTTTTTTATTCAATCTGGGCAGTTTTTTTATTCATAAAGAGACTCAGAGCATTTGTCCTTTTAGGCAATTTGGAGAAAAATGAACTAATTCCAGACAGTGTAGTAAAAAAATTACCACATTCTGTAATATTGCGCACAAATTGTTGGAGAACTAAATACAAGACATGACTGTAGCAGTGGACAAATAAAGCCTCTGGATATTTTTCTTTAATTTTGGCCTGTACACCTCCAACCCCTCCCGACATGATAGGAGCTCCATCGTAAATGTGTCCTATGATTTTATTTGACACTTCATATTCACAAATATCTTGATCCACAAGCTGCAAAAGTGTCCCAGCAGTCTTATTGGCACTCACGTCAGTGAACTTCAAAAATCTTTCTTGTATATCGCCTACCTTGTCAACATAACAGAAACAAATCGATAATTGAGATTTGTTTGCTACATCAGATGTTTCATCCAAAAAAATAGAAACAAACTCAGTTTTATTAATCTCCCCAGAACAACATCTTTCAAAACACTGCTGATTGCAGCAATTAGGTCGTTTTGTATTTGAGGAGATGTACCTCTGAAAAGAGTTTATGTTTTTAAATGTTCTTCCAGCTGAGCGTCATATTGGGCTGTGTAGTTTCAAAGTTCAACGTAATTCCTTTATTTAGGGAATCATCTGCCTCACTGCGTCCACAGAAGGCCAGTTCTTGTTTTGCTAAAAAAACAAACGGCTTTTATTAAATATGATAAAATGTGTCTGTTTTTCTTCACCTCTTCGTTGTGCCTGGTGACTTCTAGAGCTCTCTGATTATCCAACTGAAGGTCAATCCTGCTGCTTGAATCTCCAAAAGTCCGTAACTTAAAAAAAAAAAAAAAACAATTTGTGTTAGCTCTGGTTTCTTCATGTTTTCCTACAGCTTTGCACAAATTATTCAGGTCACAGAATTCTCCATTTGACTACACAGACTTCTCGATACTAAACAATAGGAAAGGCCAGCAAAATAATCTATTCGAATTTAAGCAGCCTGTTAACCACAATGTTTTCTCATAATTTGCTTCAATAAAATACCGCGTGTAAGAATGGTTTTTGTCCTTGTATAATGCAGAGAGATTTGGAAGTTTAGGAACTGGTCTCCTCTTTCTTATTAATGCCAATTTTTCTTGAAATGGTTTGCTTCCTAAAGATATTTTTAATAATTCATCTATAACACACGGGCACACCATACAGGTCTTGATAAAGAAAAATCATGAAACAGAAACAGACGAATAAATAAGTAACAGAATTAGTAACGAAACAGTCTCAAGCAAACACTCTGTAACACTGAAAAATCCAGCGTCCTCTCCCTGATATGAGATGGCCCTCGCTGTCTATTACCTAGAAGCAGCGCACGTGCATTAATGCTTTAACCAGCAGTGTTTTTTCTCTGAAGGGCAGGGAAACCACACGTTGAGCGTGAGTGAGATGTCTTTGCTCCTCGGTCACGTGGTCTCTTGAGCCCTATCTCCGAAATGAGATGGCCTTTGGAGCTGCTCATTGACGCTTCTGACAGCAGATTGAATGCAGGATTTCTCTTTTTTTTTTTTTTACTAAAATGCTTTGCGAATAAAGTTTTTCTTGAATACATGCCTACGCTCTGCGTGAATTGTTCTAAGAAAAACAGTTGCAAAAATTCCAAAAATTGTTAAAAGCAAAAAAATAGTTGGTTTATCTGCGATTACCTAGATTCCCTTGAATATACGCCACTGAGTGATTGATTTTTAATGCAAAATGTAGTAATTGACAAATTAGTGACTTTTTAAGATTTTACACGCACTCATATAAGATTCTTTTTTTTTTAATTCTAGTAATGTTTTTAAAGTCACTGAATAAATGGCCTCCATATGCAGCCTGAAACCAACTTTGATATTGTTTTTTTTTTTTTTAAGTAACTGGTTTGCATGCAAATTGTTAAATATATGAAAGTAAGGGCCACAAAATGATAAAATTAAATTTGTTATTTCGTGAATTCAGAAAATATTAAGGTAGTTACAATAATCACTTGAAATCTGCAGATGCTAGCATTTGCACGGTGGAGGGCAATACCCTTTTTCGAAACTAGGGGGATTCGAAACAAAAAAAAAAACATTTTTTAAGGGCCTTGCACTCCAAAACTTACACACAAAAGTTAGTATTTGTAAAAAATTCTATTGAAAATGATGTTTTTCTGTTAAACACCCGGGGGGGGGGCTCCCTGGTTGCACCTATGGTCCAGCCGGCCCTGCCTTAGTGTAAAAGAATCTCTTTGCATTGTGACAGCTAAGTGTCCTCCTTTTGACAATATATGTATATGTATAATAGCGGTATAACTATACCATCGGGATCAGAGGAAATGCTATCCCACACTCACCAACCCGCTTGGCCAGCGTGGTGAGTTATGGCCAAACACCTCCAAAATGACTCTACAACTTAAATCTTGGCCCTCAGTCTCCGGCAGCTGGAATGTACCTGGCCAAGGCAGCGGCCAGTGCGACATGAAGGCAGAGGGTGCTAAGAATCCCCGGAGGACCGGACTAGGCTGCCATTTGATGCTGACCTTGGCTACCTACAACGGACGCTCCCTATCTTCTGATTCAAGGCTTCTTGAATTGGAAGAGGAACTACAAAGGATCAAGTGGGACATCGTCGGGCTGAGTGAGGTAAGGAGAAAAGGAGAAGATCTCATTGAACTGAAAAGTGGACATCTCTTCTATTATCGTGGGACAGATACTGGCAGAACTAGTGGTGTTGGATTTATAATAAACAAGAAACTGAAGGATAAAGTGGTAGAAGTTGAAAGCTCCTCTGACAGAGCTGCACGACTCGTTATCCAACTATCGAGAAGATACCAGGCTCAGATTATTCAAACTTATGCACCCACCACAAGTCATCCTGAAGAAGAAATTGAAGAATTTTATGAGGAAATTCGTCATCTAAATAATAAAGGTAAGCAGCACTTGAAGATAATTATGGGAGATTTCAATGCAAAAATAGGGCACCGGCAACAGAATGAAACTTCAGTAGGTAAATTCGGTCACGGCAACAGAAACCAGCGTGGAAATACTCTCGTTGAGTTTGCAGAGGCAGAAGGATTTTTCATCTTGAATTCCTTTTTCAAGAAAAAGCCACACAGGAAATGGACATGGAGACATCCAATTGGGACGACAAGTGAAATTGATTTTATTATGTGTAACAATAAATTCGTCATAGAAGACTGCAGTGTACTAAACAAGTTCAACACAGGTAGTGACCATAGATTGGTGAGATGTAAGATGCACTTCAACACTAAACTGGAACGTGGCAAGCTCATAAGACAAACAAAATGTATTGACATAACCAACCTTAAAAAACACCATAATACTTTCAAGTTGGAACTGAAGAACAGATTCTCTGCTTTAGAAGGCCTAACATCGGAAGAAGTGGATATTTCGGAAGTTAACAGAAAAGTAACCAAAGCTCTTATGGAAACAGCAACAAAATTAGCTGGGTCTAAGAACAAGTTGCATGTAAACAAATTATCAGGAAAAACCAAAATGTTGATGCAAAAAGAAGAGATGAGGACAACTAAAGAAGATGTGACTTCCAAAGTGGAATATATAGAGCTATGCAAGACAGCACGAAAAAGTATCACTGAAGACGTAAGGAAATTCAACTGTGAGCTAGTGAGGAAAGCAATTGAAAACAACCAAAGCCTAAAGATAGCAAAGGGACATCTCAGTAAGGGAAGAAAACAGATTATGGCTCTGAGAAAAGAAGATGGTTCTATAACAAGAAATAGAGGCGAAATTTTGACAAGAGTGAAAGATTTCTACTCCAAATTATATGAAAGGGATGATACATGTACTCCAGACATCATGAAAGGTACCAGAGTTCTTCCAGTCCTCCCAGCAGAAGTTGCTCATGCAATCAAGAACATGAAGCGGGGGAAAGCTCCAGGAGAAGATGGAATTACTATAGACATCATACAAGAAGCAAGTGGAGAAATTGAAACAGTACTCGCCCAAATTTTCACTCGATGCCTTAATGAAGGGAAGATTCCTGAGGATTGGAACAATGCTACAATGATCCTGCTACATAAAAGAGGTGACATTGAGGATCTCAGGAACTACAGACCTATCAGCCTCCTATCAGTGGTTTATAAAATCTTCACTAAAGTTCTTTCACACCGCTTGAAGGTAACACTGGACATGGCTCAACCGAGAGAACAAGCTGGATTCAGGAGTGGCTACAGCACAATAGATCATATCCACGTACTGAGAGAACTAATTGAAAGAGCGAGGGAATATGAACTTCCATTGTGCATGGCTTTTATCGATTATGAAAAAGCCTTTGATTCGGTGAAACCATCAGCAGTTACCACGGCTCTGAAATCCTGCGGTATTGAAGATGCATACATTAATATTATTAATAACATCTATGAAAATGCAAGTGCAAAGATTCGGCTGTTTGAAAATACAACACACATAAAAATTGGAAAGGGAGTGAGACAAGGTGACACCATATCTCCGAAGCTCTTTAATGCCACATTGGAAAATGTCTTTCAATCACTGAACTGGGAAAACAAAGGGATAAAGATTAATGGAGATTATCTAACCCACCTTCGTTTTGCTGATGACGTAGTCATTTTTGCAACTACCCCATCAGAGCTGCAGAGTATGATCCAGGAACTTGCTGACAAGAGTAAAGAAGTGGGATTAAAAATGAACTTTCAGAAGACAAAAGTGATGTTCAATGCTTTTACAAGAAATGAAGATTTATCGATTGATGGAGAAAAACTGGAGATAACAGATACGTATGTTTATCTTGGACAGCAGATATCAAGTGAGGGTCACATTGATGAAGAAATTAATCGGCGTACAAAACTTGCCTGGAGAGCTTTTGGAAGAAACAGCATAATTTTCAAGAGCAATATGCCATTATGTCTTAAAAGAAAAGTGTTTGATCAATGCATCCTTCCAGTGCTTACGTATGGTGCAGAGACGTGGACCTTAACTAAAAGAGACATACAGAGGCTGCAGACAACTCAAAGAAGCATGGAGAGGTGCATGCTTGGTATAACCAGGAGAGATAAGAAGAGGAACTCGTGGATCCGAAAAATGACGAGAGTGGAAGACATCATGATCAGAGTTAAATCCCTGAAATGGCAATGGGCTGGACATACTGCCAGAAGGACAGACCATAGATGGACAGCCGAAATTTTAGATTGGATTCCAAGGGACAGGAAAAGACCCAGAAAAAGACCACATGGGAGATGGGTGGATGAAATTCGTAAATATGCGGGAGTGACATGGAGGAGACTGGCACAAGACAGACCGTTGTGGAGGAAACTTGGGGAGACCTTCGTCCAGCAGTGGATTGATAATGGTTGACAATGATGATGATGATAATTGCTCATAACCAACATATCAAATACTGAGTACACAGATAATAATATTACTTGAAAAACTGTCAAGATTTTTGTTTAAGATGTAACACTTTAGTACCTATGAACAATTTAGGATGTAAGCATTTTACATAATAACAATGTCCTTTGTACCCAAAAATGGCTGTACTTTGCTGATAAATAGTTCCTGAACAAATGTTAATGCATGAAGTGTAGTATTCCTACCAAAAAGCATTTTCTGCTTCTATCTGCTTGAACATGACACAGAACTTAAATGTTGTAATATGCTATTAATACATAATATCACAAGCACTATGTGAACAAACACAAAAGTGTTACTTTTTCATGAAAGAAATACGGGATTACACCATATAATACAAATTTTGAAGATGACAATCCGATTTTTGGCGTAAATATGACAAGGATGGTAAGTCAGATAATATCTGAAAACTTGAAAATTTTCATCGTCCTGGAGCGGGATTCGAACCCGCGTCTCCCAGAAAACGTCCGGGTATGCTAACCACTACACCACCCAGAACGACCAAGTTTCAAGTTTCCAATCAATTTGAATATAAACATCTCAGGATTCGCTGGTCGAAGCAACCGGCATTCATGTTTAGCGAATCTGGCAAACACGGGATAAGATTCTTAACCTCCAGATTCACTAAACATGAATGCCGGTTGCTTCGACTAGCGAATCCTGTGATGATTATATTCAAATTAACTTGAAACTTGATCCTTCCGGGTGGTGTAGTGGTTAGCATACCCGGGCATTTTCTGGGAGACGCGGGTTCGAATCCCGCTCCAGGACGATGAAAATTTTCAAGTTTTCGGATATTATCTGACTTACCATCCTTGTCATATTTACGCCAAAAATTGGATTGTCATCTTCAAAATTTTTGTTATCTTTTTTTTTTTTCATATTGTATGCAACACGTGGCACTGTAAAAATGCTTTCATTAACTAAATCCCTAGGCATTATTAAACTGAGAGGAGACCCAAGCTAGTCCCCACTTTAGATTTGTGAGCATAAATTTGAGTGCTTTTGTCCACTGCTCTTCTGAATTAAACTGAATTTTAATTGAATAGGTATTTCCAGTTCTTGTATCTTCAATTCTACCTTTATCCATTTTATAAGGCAAATGAAAAGAAGAGTCACCATCCTCTACTTTTTCCTTGAACTGTTGAAGACAATCTAAGAATCCAACCATAGCCTGGTCGAATTTAGTGTCCCATAAAAATTTAAAGCCCCCAGAAAAATAAAGTGGCAGTTCTTTAGCTTTATCATCTAACGATTCCAGATAAGAATGATTTCCATAAGGCACCAACCTGTATCTTTCAAAGGTGAGATCCATTTTCTTAGCTAAGGAATGCAAAAGAAGAACTGTTTGCCCCCAAGCGGCATTAATTTCTGGCCAGTCAACAGGAACACTTGGTAGCCTTCCAAGACGAAAATTATTAATGGTACCAAAATGCCCACTATGCCATATGTGAAAGGTAGCATTGAATACATTAGTTTTTTTTAGCTTGTCCAACTGGGCTTGAGCGTAACGAAGCTGATTGTCAACACTCTGTCGATCATCTTCGCACTGCAACAACTGCTTTTTCAAACAACTGTATTCCTGCCAGTACCTGTCCTCTTCCCTTTGAAGTCGTTCCTGTTCTTCTTCGCACTCCTGTAAAATGTCTTTTACACTCCGTCCCTTTTCTTCAATTTCCAACAGAGCAGTCTTAAGCTGATCCTCCTTTTCCTTCAGCTTTTCCAATTCGGATTCATGTACTTCAAAGTTTTCCTCCTGGTCACTTCCCTCGAGGTGCTCCAGGAATTCGCGATATTCTTTGCACTCATCTTCAGCCACTTTCAGTTGCTGATCCATCTGGTCAAGCAAGTTATCAGTGCATTCTTCACAGAGTGGGTGGTCAATATCAGATTGATCCGACATTAAGTCAAATAGAGTACTTGACACACGCAGAGTATTACCATGGTTGCTGTCTGTTGAACCACTTAAAGTATCCCCAACCACCATAAACCCATTGCCAGTTTCTGTGAGTCGAACAGGTAAAATTAATTTCTTTGAAATATCATTACTGCAGTCAATGGTCTTTTGAAAAGCTTGTATAAAACTTTGACTATCATCATCATCTACACTAGGAAAAAGTGGTGCTGTCAGGTCTGATAATGTTTGTTCATCAATATCACCAAAAGAAGAATGCAATTTCAAGGGCTGAGAACATCTTTGGCAAACAAAGTTCACATTTACTGTTCTGTCGCGAGTCTGCAAATATTTCTCTGGGGACGCCATAGAGAATGTTGCTTCCATTGAGGTGTGTAACCCTAAAAGAATTTTAACATGTTTTAGAAACATTTTAAGGAAAAGGAATCCAGAAAAAATATATATTGTAGACTTAAACAGATTTTGAAAATTGCATGTCTTTCTGATTATTTTTTTTGCGCATTTTACTCACCAAAAACTTTAAATTCCAATTAATAAAACAGTATATTAGTTTTCTTTTGTTAATACCCATATCATCACAGTCTAAAACCATTTTAAAGCACAGATTCAATTTAAATTATATCTATTTGAATAATCATACTCAAATGAAAAACTGAAAGGAATGCAGACTAGGAAAACATACACCTAGGTGAAATTTAAAATATGTACACCGGACAATTCTATAAGACTACAAAGAAAGTCAATTTTACTATGACCTTGTGATAAATTTCTCCATTCTCCTCTAACAAAGAACGGAGAAGCTAATAACACCCATGAATATATATATATATATATATATATATATAGAGAGAGAGAGAGAGAGAGAGAGAGAGAGAGAGAGAGAGAGAGAGAGAGAGAGAGACACACACACACTAGTGGATGAGCATACATTAAGGAAGCAAGATATAAATTCAAATATTTCAGTGAAACTTAAGAGGATTAAAAAAAAAAAGTATTTATACAGAATTTTGAGAAGTCAAAATACGCATGGACAAACCTATATTTTAGCAAAACCTTGCCATAGACTTGATATGACACTTTTGTACACATTCATAAATCTGACAACTTCTGCCTGACTGGCCCACTTCCAACCTCCTGATGACTCTCCATCTGTGATTGCAATTTAAATAGTGGTGTGCAAACTTTTGGAACAAAACTATAAATAACAGCAATTGCAGTGTTGTTAAATTACAAATGAAAGGCAGGTTCCTGGACAACTTCTTTTTAAGTTCATAATTTTCATATTCAGAGTGGCATTAGAGCATTTACACACACATAAAAAGTTTCACTACTCACTCAATTACCACACCACATATGTATGCTAATTGTTACAACTGAAAAATTCTGCTTCACTTTAAAAAAACAAAACAAAAAAAACCACAGAAAACCTCACTAAAATCTGGAACTTCCTTAATTTACACACCCCTGTGTACATACATACACCAAAGGGCCAAAGCATTATGACCACTGCATCTTTATGAAAATTGAGGCAACTGAAGGTAAACAACTGTACATGCCATGAAACAGTATAAATAACACCTGATACTAAGCTCTGTTAATCAGTATTATTCTTGTTCTTCAGATGGGAAAGAAAGTGGAAAAGGCCAAACCGTAATAGTCAGCTGATTGGGTCAGAGCATTTCCTAGACAGCAAGGCTTCATGGCTCATTGATACTAAAAGTGAGTGAAGGTTATCCCATATGGTATGAGTCAACAGAAGGGATACTTTAGCGCAACTCACCAGTAATTTGAATGCTGGTGATAGAAGTAATGTATCACAACACACAGTACATCAAACCTAGCTGAAAATGGGGCTGCACAGCTGTAGACTGCTCCAAGTGTGTGTGTGTGTGCCCATATTAACCTTGGTTCACTCTCAAAAGCACGTACAATGAGCATCCAGGCATTAAAGTTGGACCTTGAATGATTGGATGGTCGTCTGGTCTGATGAATCTTGTTTCCCCTTGGATCATGTGGATGGCCAGGTACGTGTGTTTGTTTACCTGGGGAAGTGTTGTCTCCAGGATGCACCATGGGACGAAAACAAGCTGGTGAAGGAAGTGTAATGCTTTGGACAATGTTCTGCTGAGAAACCATATGCAGGAAACTATTATGTCTAAAGCCTACCTAAACATCATTACAGACCAGGCACATCCTTTCATGGCGACACTACTCCCCTCTAGTGGTGCTTTTTTTCAGCAATATAATGCGCCACGCCACACTGCCTAGATTGTTCGAGAATGATTCACAAAACACGAGGAAGATTTCCAGGTATTCCAAAGTCTCCAGACACCAATCCAATAGAGCATCTGTGATTTGTGTTGGAACAGTAAATCCAATCTGCAGCAGCTCAACCACTTAACTTCCAAGAGCTAAAAGATCTGCTGGTAACATGTTGGTACCAGATACTACAAGATACCTTTAGAAATCATAGTGAGAATGATTGGAAGTCAAGCACGCAACACGCTAAAAATGAGAAGAATCCCTCATATCCTCTTATCATGCATTGGTTATGTTATGGAACTGTAAATGGTGGGACGTTTTGGTAGTTGACTTCTTCTACATTCCTCAGCCGTGGAATGGACCATTTGGTGTCAGCATCAGTTGTTGCCAGATTGAAAAATAGCTTTCCAAATAGCAGGGATCTGAAAAGGTGCATCTGTATTGCAAGTGTTAGGGGTAAGGTAGATTTCAATGCTATCACGGTACCTAAGGGCTTTCCAATTACTGAATGGAGAGATACGTTTTGCCAATCGTGAACGTATAGCTGGTAGTTAAAATTGAAAGGGATGGGGAAGGGGTGACTTTTTTAACATCAGTAATATTTTCCACCAATCGCCAGTTGATGCTGTGGTAAGTAATACCAATGTAGTGGGTAACATCTATGGAAGTCTTAACAGGGATAGACGCTTGGTTAGAAATCTTGTAGCATCCATACCTCACTGAGTAAGAGCTCTTTTGGCACCACATGGAGGACCAACATCATATTAGGCAGGTGGACATAATGTTTTGGCTTTTTGGTGTATCCTTAAGCTGTTATCTGAGATTTCAAGGTTTTCTCATCAAACAAAGCTTATGTGCCAAATTCAAGTTTAAAACTGATGGTGCTAGATTTTACTTACTGTTGATGTGTCAGACTTCTTCCTTTACTGCAATCTTAACACACAACTGAACTTCAATGACATCCATCACATGTCTCACACACGACTTTTTATTTTGTACTTCGTACTTATTTTTTTCACTTGCAGGTATTCCTGAATCTGTTTATCCATGATTTCCTTGGCCGGTCTCTACATTTCTTTTCTGCTTTTCGGGCTGAATAAGTTCCTTCAGATAACAATTTATCACTCATACTTTCAACATGGCCAAACCATCTAAGAGTATTTGTCTCCACCTTACTAACAACATTTTGTTTTACATTACACATCTGCAACACATCTTTGCTGCTCACATGATCAGAATGTGCCTTAAAACAAACCCCCAGAAGTAACACCTCTCTAGCACACAAATGACTCCTATGTCTCTTCTGCAGAATCATTTGGAGAACCCAGCACTCCAATGAAATCCTCCTAAGGCAGCTATGGACTTTTAAAGATGAATTCACTTGCCTACCAATTTTGCCATTTAATCTGCATTCTCTGTCAAACATGCTTCCTTCCTAAGTACACAAATTCATTCACTTGGTCTACTTCAGTGCCATTTACACTGACCTTGAAATTAGTACTAACAGTTTCTAGCTCAAAAACCATAACTTTGGTTTTCCCTTATTTATACTCCATTTGAATTTCATACAAACTTTGTACATCCAGGACAACATACTCTGCAACTCACTTTTGCTCTCTGCCAAACAGGGCTGTGTCTCATCAGCATACAGCAATTTGCAAACATGCATATTGCCAAGACATAAACCAGTATTGTCTATTTTAGCATCACACATCCATAAATATATTAAATAGCCAGGATGACATTACACAACCTTGTCTGACTTTTGCACAAACAGAAAACCATTTTGATAAAACACCATTCACTCATACACGTGCTCTACTACCAACATACATAGCTTTCACACTATTAAGCAGATTTCCAGTTATACCATATTTATTCAAGATCTTCCACAGAAGTATCCTGTTTACTCGGTCATAAGCTTTGCCTAAATCTATGAAGGCAGTAGAAACTTCCTTACCAACAGGCAGATACTTTTTGTATCATCATACATAATGCAAAAATTTGGTTAATGCAGCCCTTACCAGGTATAAAACCGCTCTGTACACTCCACACTTTTGATGAAAGACCTAGTATTGTATAGATAATGAATGACCCTTTGAAATACTTTCCCTTGCACACTCAGCAAACCGATACCACTACAGTTCTTACATTCAGTCTGATCACCTTTTTCCTTGTACAAAGGAACAACAATAGCATCCCTCCAATCCTGAGGGACCATTTCTAACTCCTAGCATAACTGATAAATCTCAGTTAACCAAGGAACCCTAGCACTACCATTTTGAAGAGATTTTATATCTTTACAAACCTCTTTACTTGAGACCCTAATGTGCTTTCTTTACTATCTGTGTCATTATAAGCTTCTACCTCAAACTCATTTTTGCTTTCATGTTCTAACAACTCACAGAAGTATTCATCTCATCTTTCACTTACCTCATTAAGCTCCCTTATCATTTTTTTATCATATTCTTCACACCACTTTGAACTTTATTTGACCTGTTCTTTCTACATCTCTTGTACTATCAGAATGTTTCCTATCTTTTCAGAAAGCTGATTCATGCCTTTACACCTTAACCTTCCCATCTTTTGCCTAACTATGATGAACTAGCTTTGCTGTTTCATGCATTTTATAGATACTCATCCTCATAAACTCTACCTCGCAACCTCCCCAAATATGCTTCCATCTTCTGGTTCACCAGTTATTTACTCTCATTGTTCCATGCATCGCATTTAATGCTACCCACACTTGCAGCATTACAAAAAAACCTCTTCAGTGACAACATGGTTCTTAAAACAAGTCCACTTTTTTCCCAGATCCCTCTCACATAAAACTACAACTCATTCAGTTGTTCACTAAACATTTCAAAGTAATGCCAATGTTCTTCAGGAAGCCTTTCAAACTGTTTATTCCTTTCATCACAGGCTTCTTCCTATTCCTCCAACCAACATTCAGCTTCACCTGTAACACTAACAAGTAATGATCACAGCCTATATCTGTGCCTCTCATCACACAAGTGTCAACAACTGTTTCAGTTGCTAATTGCAAACAACAAACTCTATTGCACTTTTCTGCCCCACAGTATGATTCTCTCACATATAAGTGCAGATATACTTGTGGTGTAAAACCAGATACACACAAGCAATTCTTTCAGCATTATCATTCACACTGAGGTCATTAAACTTACCCAGAACATTGCCAGAAATCTCACTTCCAACCCCAACTCTAGCATTGAAATACAAATACTCTATAAAATACAAGTACCAGTGCTTCCCGGAAAAAAGTTTCGGATATCCATTAGCAGGGGTCGATTCAGGTGGCATTTGATACTGTTGGACAATATCTTCACAAAAATATTTTTAGCTCAAACAGTATCTTTGATTTCAGTAAAATTTTAGTAAGTTTACAAGGCATTTTGAACATTGTTGTGTTTAAAAGTTTAAAATGTGCTGCTCCCCCTCCCCTTCATGATGAACTGTTTTCAGTAAAACAGCCTCTGACAGATGGCATATTAAGATATCATGTTTAAGATCTACCACTGAGTTGTGAAAAGTCTGCAATACTTTCCATTTTATGAATTCTCATAATTCATTATAACATAATGACAAAACTCAGTGCCAGGATGATGGCCATTCAAGATGTGTGGGTAAACATTGCAATCTGTGGCCTATGCATTAGTTTCTGAACACATCATTGAGGTAATCTATGATTCATAGTAAGCTGGAGCTTTATCTTGCTGAACTTACACATAACCAAGAAGATTTAACAAATCAGTTCTACAAAATGCTGTGCTAGGTCATTTGGTTGCCAGGACTCTCAATTACGTACAGACCAAACAATTTGTGGTACACACTTCAGACCATATTATGTGCTATAATAGATTAGTTACTAGCCAGACCGGATGTTGGAATTGTTTTGAAAGTATCAAGCAAATAAATGCCCAGAGGCTTCATATTGTTTCTACAAGTCAATATCACTTAGTACAAATGAAATTTCGTGCTATATACAATACATTGAACTTACACTGTCTTTGCACGATAATTTAATAATTGACTTCAGCTGACGCTTTTTTTCACGATATAGTAGTATACCCAGTTTAGAGTGTTGTTGCTTTTTGGTTTTCCGCAAACATTTGTCAATCTGTACTCTGGCATAGTCCCTTTCACACTCTGGAAGACTTGATAATTGCCTCAGTTTACAGGATAACATTGAAAGCATTAGGATTATACACAGGATAACCCTAATACTTTCAACACAGGGTAACCCTAATTTTAAATTATCGTGCAAAGGCGGTGTAAGTTTCAATGCATTCAATATCACTTATTTACAAATGTAGAGCAACATGGTTCAAGGCAAGCTCCTTTTTGTGTGTAATCTCTTGCTGTGGACATCAGAACTTTTGAGTTTCAGTAACTGTTTCAGAGAATAAATTTCTTCAATACACATTCCACCAATGCACTTATACATATTTACATTTGAACTTATACAAATACATTATTACACTGCTCTGCCAACATAGATGGTTATTGCAATCATGGTCGGTCTTTCATGGAACCAGTTTCAAACAGCTTCTCTTTTAGCATAATACTGTCAATTTTGTTGGTGCATCTTTATTGATACTAGATATGAAATCATTTTGGATATCTTCCATTGTTTTGTCAGTGTATGGTCTTCTATGAGCCCATGTGTCCACTACTATCCTTTCTCCTAAAGTGTAAGTGGACTTGGCCATTGATTACCTGACTGTAACATGAAAAAGTACAATATGCAAAACATTGAAATGTCACAAGAGCATCACAGTGTCATTTTTAAGGAATAATGTGGCACCACTTGTATTTCCTCTCCCCTTAATCTGTGTTCAGATGTTAAACAGTTGTAATGTTTTCTGGCACAAATTTTTACAAAGGCTAAAGAGTATCATGCCAGTGTACAGATGTAAGCACAGAACTACTTCTAAAGAAAATGAAAACAAGCATACCAGATAAACTTGGTGTCTTTTCAATTTGGTAATGAACCAATTCATCACCTGCTTATAATTCAATAACAAAATCAGACTCATCTGCTGAGTATTATTTCATCTTCTGTGTTTGAACACTTGATTCCTCTTAGTTTAGTTACTTTAGAACACCAGTCTTATTCACCCACCACACATTTCATACTTTTTTTGTGAATTATATATGTATGTGCCTACTCATGAATATTCAAGGGGTATTCTGAAATAAATGCCTATTGGGTGGTATTTTGATTAAGTGTAGCTGCATATTTGTGTGCCTTGTGTATGTACATCATATATTCTACACTTCTTTTCAACATTTTCTATTTTCCATGTGAATTGTTATGATTGGTATTAAACATAAACAAAATAACTGTCACAGAGTTTCTCAAAGGAGGGTTTGCAGCACTACCCAGATCCATACCAGGCTAAGAAATGTGTTTGGCATTGAAACAATGGAATCAGTTATACCTGAAGATATAAACATAGAAAGCGAGATATGTTAATAAACATGCCATCAACCTCAAGCACAGATGAAAACTGAAGATGGGTTGACATGCTGATTCACATGGACAAGCACAGAACTACCACATAGATTACTTAGCATCTGAACTGTGGTTACAATGCTACAGATGGGGTATTAAAAGAATTGGACTACCAAAACATAGCTGCAAAATGAGTTCCTCGTCTCAGCTAACACTCAATTTGAAGCACAAGAGGATGGAGATCTTTGTGGAGCCACTGGAGGTGTCCAAAGAACAAGGTGACATTTTTTTTAATGCTTTGACAGGGGACAAAACATGAGCCTACCTTTATGAATTGGAAACAAAGAACCAGTTGATGGAATGAAGACACATTTCTTCTCCCTTTCCCAGGCAAAATAATGTGAAATCACAGTGATCACCATAGATGCTGTCTTGTAGGACAAGTACGTCACACTCACAGATTTTATTGAGCCCGGTAAAACTGTGAACAATAATTGGTAAATTCCAACTCAAAAAAAGCTTCAGGCCACCATCAGAAAGAAAAAGCTACACAAAGGCAAATTTTATTTAGCTACACCATACTAACAGAAGAACACATACCTCATTTGCTGTTACAAAGATGAGCTGGTCAGTGATACTAACCAATCCATCTTTGCAACAGCCCGAGTTGTAACGGTCTCAATCTACTATGTGCAAAGTAGAGTTGCAATTTGAAAATCTGTACTCAAAAGTCTTCTTGCAACCATGATTTCTACACTGAGTGCATACTGAATCACACTCACCTACCAAATACTTCATGGGTCCAACTTTCATCCACAGGGTGGCATTAATAACTACTTAATTATGCACTTAAAGCACTTCTGAAATACTTTGTACATATTGCAACTAATTGTTTATGTCACATAACCATCACAAAGCATTTCTTTAGTTTATTATTGTCTTTATTTTATTCTTGTTTTTGTGTTGTCAGAAGTAGTGGAGTAGGGGTTTTTTATAATCCAGTTTTATTTCAAGAATCTGTGCTTTAGAAAAAAATTAATATTTCCTTTTTTATTGCAATGTTAAGAACTTTTAATACTTTTGTATTGCTATTCAGGTTTAAATTCTCTCTCAGGCGAACTTGGCAATTTGTTATTACTGAACATTATTTCTGGTTCATTATGTCACTCTTACAACTTGAGTTTTCTATAATCATCTTCTTTCTGTTTAATAGTAACAGATGAAGAGCATGGGTCGGGCCAGGAAGGTTATGGATGCAAGCTAAATTGTTAACTAAAGCTTCAGTCTCTTCTTAATAGAATGTGAATTCTGAATTTTCATAACTGCTGTGTTGCGCGTTTTGATCTTCAGGTTATTTTGCAACTTTCGTTTTAAATTCTAAAGTTTTTCTTATGTTTTCGGCTTTGCTCTTTAGTATATATATATATATATATATATACTTAAGAGCAAAACTGAAGACTAAGGAAAAACTTTAGAATTTAAAACGAAGGTTGCAAAATAACCTGAAGATCAAAACGCGCAACGCAGCAGTTTTGAAAATTCAGAATTCACATTCTATAAAGAAGATACCTAAGCAAAAAAATACATATAAAATTTTGACTCACACCTAGTACAACATAGAAAAGGTTATGTATCTACCTGTGTGAGTAAAAGGAGAAAAGATAAAAAAATAAAATAAAACTACTGAATGTAGAAGGTGTCGAGAATACTGAGCCTTGGCTTTATCAAGGACCAGCAAAAACTCTGCATTTTCTCACTTCCACAAAGACCTAGTTGGAAATGGGTTTCTGCAAGGCCATAGATGCAAGTAACATTCCCACCTAAAATAGTTTAAAATATATATATATGTCATGTCCTCCGTAGAGTTGCATGACCTAGCACTAGTTAACAATTTCGCTTGCATCCATTAACCTTCCTGGCCCGACCCATGCTCTTGGAACTCAATAATAGAGTAACATACGAGCCCGTAAGTTATTCTACCAAGCAGTTAGAAAATCGGTTTAAGGCATTCTTCAAGAAACTTAAAATTCCACAAACTAGAAGATATGAGCCTGAATTTCCATTTCTTTTTGCAACGGTTAAGTTTCATAAGGATCCTGTGAAGTTCAGGTTCATAGCTAGTGGAGTAAGGAGTCATAAAAAGAAAATAGATCTTGCTTTTGAAGATGTCTTAAAGAAGGTTTTGAAACACATTAGAAACTGTTCTAACTTGATGTACAGAGATTTTTGGATAATTAATAATAATGCAGAAGTAATTTCTACTATACTCAAAGTTTGTCCCCTAGATATTAATAGTTATGATTTTGAAAACCTATATACTAATCTGCCTCTATCCGATATAATCACTACCTTTAAAGAGCTGTATGCAGAATTTAAACTTAACCAATTTGTTAATGTAGGAACTTGGAACTCTTATCTCAATTGCTGCATAGAAAATAACCATATCTTATATAATAATACTCTCTATAAGCAAGTGAACGGTATTCCCATGGGAACATCAACGTCCACGAATATCGCTAATCTATTCCTGTTCTTTAAGGAATATAAATTCATTAAAAATCACCCCACCTGCTCAGATAACTACCTTTACACTTTTAGATATATTGATGATCTGCTGTGTATCAATAATTCAGAAGTTATAGAGAGTGATTTTGATAATATCTATCCTAGCTCTCTTAACTTATGTAAAACCAACCACAGTAATCAGGAACTTGAGTTCCTAGACTTAAGCATTAAGCTCAACAGAGGTAACCCATCTATTAGCCTCTTTGATAAAAGAGTTAATTTTCCTTTCAAAGTAATTAAATATCTACACTGGAATAATAACATTTCAACCAAAGTAATTGAGAATGTACTAATTTCTCAGGTCCTAAGAATTTCAAGAATTTGCAGCAACAATTTGGACTTCAATTACCACATTAATATACTATTAGAAAGTTTTCTAGAGAACGAAATTCCTTCTTCTTTCATCAAAAGAACTTTAAGAAAAATTATTCTGAATAATAGAGTAAGGTTGGCAGATCTGCTTTAATTTTCTACACAGTTAATAATATGATTCTGACCAATCAAAGCCGTAAGGAAGTTGGCTAGAGGATGCCTATTAACTACCTAAAGGAACCTTAGTGCTATGGATATGACGGTCCTATTAAAACAAAAAATTAAATAATATAAACAAAATCACAAAAAAAGCTTAAAAATCTGTTTATAAAAGAAAATAAAAACAAATAAAAAAGAAAACTAGTTATTCATCACTAGGATAGCTATACTAAAAATAGTAAAACCAACATTAAAATTAATAAGATTCTGATTAATCTATAGAAGCTCACTAAGGTGATTTAATACATGCAAAGATTATTAAATACACTGCTCGTGTATTTTATAATATTTCTCATGTATTCTGGAGAGTTAATTCTGCTCTTTCTGATCATACAGATCCACAGTCTTAAGTTTATATATATTTTTTTCTCTGGTTAAAATATCCGCGCGTTGGTTTCTTGCTGTATGAGGAGGCCATCAGCCCCACCCTCACTGCCCCCCAGCAACTAGGGAGTGGCGGAAGAGGTCAGCCATGTTCTTCTCTTGTGAGGAGAAAAGTTTTTGTCACACAAGAGGTAAGCTCTCTTCCTTGTTTTTGGGTTCTAGGTTTTATAAGTTCAATGTTTGTACTTCATGTACTTTTTCTCTGTCATTTTTTAGCTTTTCAGCTTTTAGGCATTGGTTTGTCTGTTAACATTTTTGCGGGTTTTAACTCTTTCTTTTCTTTGTAACTTTGAGCGTCTTTTTGGGGTACCTAGGAACAGAAGATGGCTAAGCTTGTTCCTTTTCTATGCGCTGTTTTTTCAAAGTAGTTAAGTTCTTAATAACTAATTAATTATGCACTTAAAGCACTGCCGAAATACTTTGTACATATTGCAACTAACTGTTTAAGGTATATAACTTTCACAAAGTTTTCTTTAGTTAATTATTATCTTTAACTTATTCTCGTTTTCGTGCTGTCATAAGTTGTAGAGTAGGGGGTTTTAGACTCAAGTTTTCTTTCAAAAATCTGTTCGTTAAAAATTAATATTTCCTTTTTAATTGCAATGTAAAAAATTTGGATTTCTTTTGCATTGATTTTCAGGTTTAAATTCTCTCTCAAACGAACTTGGCATTTCGTTATGGCTGAAAATCATTTCTAATTATTATGTCACTCTCACAGCTTGAGTTCTCTTTAATCTTCTTCTCTCTGTTTAATAGTAACAGTTGAAGAGCATGGGTCGGGCCAGGAAGGTTAATGGATGCAAGCGAAATTGTTAACTAGTGCTAGGTCATGCAACTCTACGGAGGACATGACATATATATATATTTTAAACTATTTTAGGTGGGAATGTTACTTGCATCTATGGCCTTGCAGAAACCCATTTCCAACTAGGTCTTTGTGGAAGTGAGAAAATGCAGAGTTTTTGCTGGTCCTTGATAAAGCCAAGGCTCAGTATTCTCGACACCTTCTACATTCAGTAGTTTTATTTTATTTTTTTATCTTTTCTCCTTTTACTCACACAGGTAGATACATAACCTTTTCTATGTTGTACTAGGTGTGAGTCAAAATTTTATATGTATTTTTTTGCTTAGGTATCTTCTTTATAGATATATATATATATATATATATATATATATATATATATATACACACACAGGGTGTCCATAAATGAAATATACAACTTCAGTATGCTATTGAAAAAAAAAAAAAAAAAAACTTACTTTTAATGAAAAAACACATGGTGACTGTGAAAGTTTTATTTTTAATGTCAGTAGGTTTCCATGTGTGCCCTACTGGTTGCTCACAGGATGTCTAAATGATATTGGGTTGTCGGAAAAGTCATGACGTATTTTGGCACCCGATGGTGATTGGGCGGTTTTGGAAGTACTAGAGGCATGCGCAGCACTGTTATCGCTATGGCATTCGACAGGTGCCAGTTCTAGCTGCAGTCTAAAAGCAATAGTGAGTAATTTGGTTGATTTGCAGAGATTTGACATCAAGTTGAAGATAGAAGACTAAACTCTGCATTTTCGCCATATTTTACTGTTTTACTTCCGTAAAGACAAGAACGCGCGTCAAGCTTGTGAAAAGTTGCGTAAAGTGTACGGTGATAATGCTCTACAAGAACGTCAGTGCCAGCAGTGGTTCACAAAATTCTGTGCTGGTGATTTTGACCTCAACGACGCTCCTCGGTCCAGGAGGCCAACCGAGGTTGACGACGACCAAATCAAGGCATTGATCGAGTCAAACCCACGTTACACGACGAGAGAGAGTGCAGACACATTGCACATCCATCATTCAAGCGTTAATGACCACCTGAAGAAGCTGTAACACATAAGCAAGCTCGATGTGTGGGTTCCTCATGAACTGAAAGAAGCTCAATTGACGGCGCGTATAAACATCTACGATGTGCTAATTAAACGTGAGGAAAACGATCCTTTTTTTAAGCGACTGATAACTGGTGATGAAAAGTGGATTGTGTACAACAATGTGCTGCGCAAACGGTCTTGGTCCCGACGTGCTGCTTTGCCTCAAACGACATCTAATACAGACATTCATCAGCGGAAAGTTCTGGTCTCAGTGTGGTGGGATTTTAAAGGTGTCGTGTTTTTCGAGCTCCTTCCACGGAACCAAACAATCAATTCGAATGTGTAACTGTTGGCAATTGGATAGTTTGTACAAATCCATCATCCAGAAACGTCCAGAGCTCGTTCATCGTAAAGGTGTGGTGTCCCATCATGACAAAGTGAGACCACACACAAGTTTGATCACCCGTCAAAAATTATTGGAGCTTGGGTGGGATGTGTTGCCACACCCAGCATACTCGCCTGACCTTGCGCCGCCAGACTTCCACTTGTTTTGCTCTCTTCAACAGTCCTTGCGTGGTATAACGTTCAATTCAGATGAGGCTGTAAATCAACACCTTGTACAGTTTTTCGCCACGAAAGACACGTCTTTCTATGAACGAGGCATTCTGCAGCTCACTGAAAGATGGCAAAAGGGTATCGAACAAAACGGGCATTATATCATTAATTGATCTTTGTTCTTTCTATCAATAAATGACCTTTGCAAAACATGGCTAAAATACGTCATGACTTTTCCAACAACCCAATAGTTCACTTCCACCCGTGTACGCTACAGAATGTCAGGTGTAACAAGGAGGAAGGCCGCAGTAATGCTTTCTTTGAGCTCAGTGATAGATGTAACCTTTTTCTTGTACACAATGTCCTTAATAAAGCCCCAAAGAAAAACAACCGCATGGGGGTAATATCAGGAGAACTGAGTGGTCATGCTGTTGGACCCCCACATTCAATGCAATGCCCTGGAAAACAGTGATCTAAAGATCTGCGTACACCCAAAGACCAGTGCGGAGGTACTCCATCTTGCTGGTAAATGATGTCTTGAATATCCTGGAGTTGTGTGTTCTAAAATGTCCAGGTATGTTATGCCAGTAATGGTTGGTTCAGGGAAGAAAAAGGACCCTATCACTCTGTCTTCCATTAGGCCAGCCCATACATTAACTTTTGGGCTATCTCTCTTGTGTGCTACGACTACATGGGGATTTTGTGAAAGGAGTGTGGGGTCTTCATCAGTGCAATTAAGTATGTCTACTGCGAATGCTTTTCGACATGGTTGATCATTTGGTCGAAGTTGTTGCACTAACTGCACTTTATATGCATATAGATGTAGATTTTTATGCAGAGCCTTGTGAACCACTGCTAGCAGTATTTTGAGTTTGTGACTGGCGACGCGGACGGACTTCTTCAAGCTCCTTAGGTAAGCCTTAAGCACATCTTCCACCTTTTCATCCGAAATGGTAGGTCTCCCAGTGCTTTTGTCTTTCAAGACTCTTCCTGTTGCTTTCAATTTATTTACCCATTCTTCGATGCTCCTTTGTGTCAGCAGCTGTCTCTTGTACTCCATTCTGAACTTACACTGAACTGTTGTTAGAGATTTTGATGCCATAAACCAAAACTCACACGCTGCTTTCTCCACTGGGGAAGCCATTTCTGTTGTATTCCATGTTTGACGAGATTTTTTATTAGATGAGATACCCAGCGCCATCTATCATCTGACTTAACAAACTTTAACACTTGCCAAGTCTCTTGAGGTTTAAAGTAAGTTTTTTTTTCTATTATATTTTTTATAATAGCATACTGAAGTTGTATACTTCATTTATAGACATTCTGTATAATAGGGTGGTCCATAAACTGATGGTAAAAAATAAAATTCATAAATTACATGGTCCTACCCACTCAAGTTGTTCCATTTATGAAAACATTGGTTCACATAAAATTTGGGTAAAATTGGTTAATATTTCGAGGTCGCCCAAGAGCATCAATGTTGGCATACTCGACAAAAACCATGATTATAATGTTTTTACTAGGAACATTAATGATTACAAGATGTCTGTTGTTAAAAATGGTTAAAATTAGAAACCATTGACTCCAATATATATTAATTACATAAATGTGCACAATATAATGCAATTTAACATCTTGGTTTTTGTAACAGCTTCCTTTTTGGGATATGGAAAGCATTTTCAATTATTTTCAACAACTTATAACACAAACTGCTTTTGCTCTTCGGTTAGGGCTATTACACCACTGAATTCCCATATCAATCAGGGTCACTCCTCTTCCAGTGAAGTCATTTGTTGCCTGAAGTTCTTGCACAATCTGTAATCCTTTTAAAAGGTCTGGGTTATCTTCACTCCAGTTTTTGGGATCTTTATCTAGAAATGCCATAGGCAGGTTAAGAATACTGCAGAACTTGTTAATGTTTGAAGTTACAAAATTGTTCAGTGTTCTTGAAGTGCCCAACATACTTAAATCCAATCGAATCGTTTTCGGATAATATTCTCGCCCTTCTCTGCCTCTGAGAGCTTCAGTCATTCTAATTCTTTCCTTTGCTGGAAGAGATGTATCATAGAAAGCCAGCAACTTCCCTGAGATAATTAATACAGACACTTAACGTGGACCAGGAACATCAAACAAAGATCTTCGCTCTTTCCACGAGGAAAGAGTGAAATCTTTGTTTGATGTTCCTGGTTCACGTTACGTGTCTGTATTAATTATTCATTCGCCTTCTAATTATTTCTTCAGTTGCAGCTTACCATCTTTGGTGAATCCCCAGCATTGTGCGGGGTTCCAAGAAGCAACCTGCCAAATTGGCTTGGCAGTTAGCGTGTGCGAGTCTGGAGGAATTCGAGGCCGCTGTGGTGTAGCGGAAGCATATCCGGAGTGTAACTGGAAGACCCTGGGTTCGACTCCCGGTGGCGGCCAATGAGAATTTTTCCGTGACTCACTTATAAACGTGGAAAGAGCGAAGATCTTTGTTTGATGTTCCCTGAGATACCAAATATGATTTGATAATGACCTGTTTGGTGCACTGAAAACACTATCATTTATTTCCTTCAAAGCATTAAATATTTTTTTTATTAGATGAAGATCATTCAGAGGAGCTCTAACAATATCTGCCCCACTGTAAACCAGGCACGGATGTAGATAATGAGGCCAAATAGGACAATATGGCCTATATAGCTTTTTTTTTTATACATATGTATATATTTTTTCAACTTAATTTATGTGTGATACATGAAAATCTTGAATGCATAGATTAAACGGGCCATCCCATGAGCTTTGTGAACAGCACCAGGCTGAGAAATTTGCACGCCTCTTGGCGGAGCCTCTCCTAGAACTATAATCGAGAGCTCATGGTTGTTTATTCTGGAGATGATTTAAACAAAAATCTATAATCCCTTGCTTGTGGGGAGTGATTTTCAACTTTAATTTCTCATCAGCATTAAGTGTTTTGTAATCTTGAATTTGAAGAGATTTGAACAGCTCCTAGAATTGCTTGAAAAGCAAGATATTTTGTCCTGAAGATTTCAATGTCATGCATTCTGAAAGATTTCAATGTCATGCATTCTGAAAAGACTTTCTCCAGCATTACTTCAAAAATATGATGTCAGCATGCAAAATGGAGCAAATTGTGACCAAATTTCTGCTGCAGAAGAATACTAACACTGCACAAATTGCCAGTGTTACTAGCAGTTGTGTCAAAATACATCCCTATCACGTTATCGGCAATATTCCAGTCGTGAAAACACTTATAAACAGCATTGACTAGGTTTACTCCAGTGAATGATGTGAGCTTTGGTACTAAAAGCAGCTTAGTTATACCAAATCCTGACACTAAAATTGGTAAGCAATTTGTTTGTTCCCTTCCAGACAAGTCAGAAACTAGCTTACAAACCAAGTGTATGACCAAAGGCACATTAGGACAAAATTCACATTTATTTTTTTCAGTAATATGTTGCCTCATTTACCATCGTTCTCTACAAATAGATGAACAACTTACTGCCAGTTCAAGATTCTGTCCCACAGCTGCGGCGAAAGCGCTCAAGATGTCCATATCATTACGGTGGAATGTTTTAATTCTGTCAAGAGCAGCAGCCATTGTTTATCAGTAAGAGGTTTTGGGCATAATTTTATTTGATGATTAGAAGTAGCAGCTTGCATCACCACTGCTAATGAATGACATTTCACCAGAAGTCGCAATAATAACTTCGAGAGTAGAAATCTTAAAAGATTGATGATCTAATCTCATCAGATCTTTACAATCGCTTTATGGACAGTTCTTGCCTCTCCTGTTTTTGCTTTTTTATCCTTGTTTGTATACCTACCAATCTTTCCTTGTCGCCTTGTTTGTCTTCGGGCTTTGAGAAATTCTTTGTCCTCATCTATGTTCATGATATCAAGCACATTAGCACGTGCTATATCAAGTAATCATTATTTCTTGAAGCAAAATTTGCTTCATTTTGAGCTTGAGTACCAGTTTTCCACTTTCAATTTTATTTTAATCCTTACCACTGCTTGAAAAGTGAGTCAAGTTTAACTGTAGTATTGCACTCTTTCCTTGTGGGCAGGGTTGGCAAGATAATTTACTCGCTATGTATTTTACGTAAATTAAGCGTAATATACAGGTAATTTACTTGGCGTAGAAAACCAGTTTTTTACGAAAAACTAATTTTCTTTCATGTGTGTGTATAAATAATATAATATAAAAACCACTTTAATTATATTACATTTTAAACTTAAAACTTCTTGTATATTTCACTACGAAATCATTATTCTCTTAAGATTGTTCATACAGCTCAGCCACCTATTAACAGATTTCTTTTTAGAAATTATAATGTATCTGTTCTTTCTTGTATATTAAAAATGGAGAAAATCTACTTCATGCACTAGCATCGATAAAAATCACAATGTATATTGAATAGAATTCAAGATTTTATTAACCGCTTCAAATTCGTCGAGTGTATTTTCATGTTTATGTAATTCTATAGAATAAACAATTTTATGTTCAGTTTGTTCACCAAAGATAATATTTTGACATGAATGTCAATGGATGTCTATAATGCAAAATATTGAACATTTCATTTATGAAGAGTATAATATATTTGAACCAATTTCTTCGAACGTTTGCAGCTGAGCCAGTTTCTTGTAGTATTATGGACAAAAGACCAATTAGAGAAAAGTCTTTCAAGTTGGCCTGAAGATGCTGGGGTTCACCTAACAAAGCTGCAAAACACTGCAATTTTTTTATCTTCCACATTACATAGTTTCTGAGAAACAGCACTCGAAAGTTAGGCCTAACCACTCGTTCAACAGCAAACTGATCCTGTTGCAAATGATGAAGCATATCATGTGGCAGCTTTTCAACTTTTATCTTTGTGTGTGCGTGTGCACACCTGCGTGCATGTGTGTGTGTGTGTGAGAGAGAGAGAGAGAGAGAGAGAGAGAGAGAGAGAGAGTGTTCAGAAGATATAGTTACTCTCACATGCTGAGGGGTAAGAACCTGCAAAAATGAAAAAAAAATAGTTTGCTCATTTTTTACATAAAAATTTCAACTTTCCAATTTGCTCCATATAGCATACTTTGAGAATAATCAAACATGTAATTTTGTTAATAAATTGCTAGCTAGGTAGCATCAAGATAAAAAAAAAAAAAAAGTAATTTCTTGAATACCATGATTACAAGGATTTTTTCCAGTTTCAGTAAATTTCCAAATAAAATTTTGAGGTTAACTATTTTTAAATGTATTTCTTATAGTTGAAAAAATAAATTCCTATATTCTTAATAACTAATAATTTGGACTCAATATGCAGTTTTTTGCTCCATTTTTTACAACTGACAAAGTGAAACAAAATCTAATAGAAATTTGTAAGCCCTGACTAATTTTTAACTACTTTGAAACATTATGTGAAATAAATTTTTCAGAGTATCACTGCACAAAGCATCAACAGGAGTAACCATTTTTAGAATTACATAGAACACATTTCCACAAGTTTTCTTTGTCAGCTGATTTAATCATCACAGGGGGATGTGGGTAGAGAAAATGTTGAAAGATCAGAACTTTCTGAAATATGTTTCAGGGAATGGAGTTTTATTTTGGGTTTTAAACTTCCAGTCAGTGACAGTAGGGTTTTAAACTGACTGGCAATGTATATTTTTGGTTTGGTTTTAAACTGACAGGCAATGTTTATATTTGGTTTGGTTTTCAACTGCCAATCAGTGTTTAGTTTTGGTTTGGTTTTCAACTGCCAATCAGTGTTTAGTTTTGGTTTGGTTTCCAATCTGCTAATAAATGTTTAGTTTTGGTTTGGTTTCCAACTGCTAATAAATGTTTAGTTTTGGTTAGGTTTTTCCAACTGCCAATCAAAAAGTTTTGGTTTGGTTTCCAACTGCTAATAAATGTTTAGTTTTGGTTAGGTTTTTCCAACTGCCAATCAAAGTTTAGTTTTGGTTTCAGCTAACAAGCCAATGAGGTTTTAATTTGATCTTCTTTTGTTTTGGGTTTGTTTCACTAGTATCATGGTCATGACCAACCCCTTTGGTTTGCCTTTCAGTTAAGAGTTTTAGCTTGCTGAGAGAGTAAGATTTAAGTTAACAGTTACTATGCTTTTGCTGAGAGGGAAAGTTTTCTTAGTTTGTACATATTCTCTTACTGCTTACTTCCTTAGTAATGGATCAACAAAACCTCTGCAGTGTTGGGCAGTTGATCCAAACACCATGTCACAAAGGGGACTGGAAAAGAGTTGAGGAGATAAGTGAAGTTGATAAGGAAATACTGTGTTTAAGAGCTGAAATAGCAGACTGTGGAAGTATTTTGACATTATGTTTTCATCATGAATACTACTATATTACAAAATTTGAGGAACAACAGAAATCATGCTGCAATCCATTTAAAGTTCATAAAAAATCTGTTAGAAGCTCTCTAAGGATGGTCAGTCTACGATTAGCAAAAGAATTTATGTAAAAATATGTTAATGTCAAACCTGGGCAGAAGATCTGTTGTAACTGTAGAAATAGGGCTATGAGACTAGAGGAAGCAAGCTCTGAATCTGGTTTCGACATCACAGCTGCACAGTATGAAAGTGAAAGCACAAGTGACAACGAATTAATGTTACTACAACAATCAGTAGAAAAAGAACAAACACTGGACGAAATCAATATTGGCATGAGTAATATTGGCTGTTGTTCTTTGAAGCTGCATTCTGTACCACAGCACAGAAGATTGTCATATGGAAAAAGGAAAATAAAACAAATACAATCAAGTGTCAAACATAAAGTTGCCCGTGTACTGCAACATGATTTTTCAACCTCTGAAAATGAAGATACCCCTGAGACCAGTGCAACAAAGTGAAAGGCCAAAGATTTAGATAAGCTTCCCACATTGAAGAGGCAAAAAAAAAAAAAAAAAATCCAAATGCTAACAATGGCACCTCTATCATGGTTCCAAAAGATGTTTATTGAAACATTTCAGGTGTCAGAATATCTAGTGTGACAATCTAAAAAACTGATTAAGAAAACAGGAATTACATCATTACCAGAACCAAGGATAGGGAAAAAACTGAGCAATGAAACATTGCATTAATTCAGGGATTTTATGAAGATGACACTTCTTCTCGGCAGATGTCAGGAAAGAAGGATTTTGTAAGCATCAGAAGAAATCAGCATGTGCAGAAAAGGCTAATATTGTGCAATCTTAAAGAACTGTATAGCTCTTTTAAACAGCAATATCCTGACAAAAAGGTTGGTTTTTCAAAATTTTGTAGTGTAAGACCAAAATGGTGTGTTTTAGCTGGTGCTCATTTTGTATGTGTGTGCACTATACATCAAAATGTTATATTACTTCTGAATGCTGCTCAGTTCAAGGAATTGTATGAAACACTAATGGCTTACATGGTTTGTGACTTGAAAGATCGTAACTGCATGATCAGACACTACAAAAACTGCCCATCGACAGATAACTTAGCAAATGTTTTGAAAACAAAATTTGAAGACTATGATGAAAATAATAACATAGAATTCAGTCAGTGGGTTGCAAACAAAAAACAACGAGTTCCACTTTACATCACAGCTTGAAATTGAAATTATACGAAACAACCTACAGGAACGTTTTTAGAAACATCAGTTATTCCAGGAACCAGGAGTTTTCACTATTTTTGTCCACTTTCATCAAATACCATAGGAATGAAGAGGATAAGTAGAGATGACAAATATTGTTTGATATTTAACTTAGTAGCACTGAACTTATAAATCGGCCACAGTTGCACACTCAATGCTATTAGCATGCATATATGATAATAACTGGTTTTTTGGTATGATCAGTGATACTGAAAAGGATGAAGACGTGAAAATTAAGTTTATGCATCCACACGGTCCTGCAAAGTCATTTTACTGGCCACTTCATGATGATATATGCTATGTGCCTATGCAGCATATATTGTGTATAGTGCAACCCTCAATGACGACAGGCACAGCCCGAGCATATTATTTTCGTAAAGAAGGCACGAAAGCTGTTCAGACTAAGTGGTGTGCAGCACAGAAAAGTTCCCTACAGTTAGAAAAGCTCCCACTGAGGCATGCATTGGAATAAACTGTAGAACAACATCTGTTATATGTGTAACTGAATATTATAACATTCAAGCAAGGAATTTTTTTTTTTTTTTTTTTTTTTTTTGAGGTTTAACGATCACCGTGAGCAACTCAATGGGCTATAAGCAGTCGCCCGTCCCTAATTTAGAGTCACTGGTTCCAGGGAAGGGTTAGAGCCAGTGCCGTAAGACAAACACAACATCCATGCCTCACCGGGATTCGAACCCGGACCCCTTCCGACGAATGATCAGAGGCCAACGCCTTAGACCACTGCGCCACCGGGGCGGCCAAGCAAGGAATGAATAGCAGCTTAATATTAATATGCAGGTAATTATAACTTATTCCACCATTGATTCAGGATAATGCAAATTGTAGTTAATTTTTAAAAACAACTGATTTTTCCCGGTGGTTTGTTTACAGCTACTTGAAAAATGGCACTTATTTTAAACATATGATTTTATTTCTTACTCATCACTTCAGTTTAATTAACTGTTAATAACAGCATTTATTCATACTGAGCACTGTGGTTACAGAACCGAGCTCCTTATGGATCTTACACTTAAATAAAAAGTATTTAAATGTTTGGATTTATGAGCCAGCACTGCACTTAGTAACTGTACATGTACACATGTTTCTAACTTAAAAGGTACCATATAATAGACTCCACAAGTTGAAACAGGATCAGTTTGCTGTTGAGTAAGTGGCTAGGCCTAACTTTTCGAGTGCTGTATCTCGGAAACTATGCAGCTTTGTTAGGTAAACCTACATGCTAATTTTCAGCAAAATCCAAAACGGTGGGTCAGGTTTGTAGAACAAAATGGCTGAACTGTCGAAGGAAAGCCCTCTATGAAATTCAGATAATTTTAACCACCTGAGAAAATATGCTGATAACCACCATTTTTTTTTCAAATATGTTATAGGATGTGTTAAACATCAATATAGAAAAAAATTATTTCCTTCATGCCAGAGCAATATTCTACAGAGCCTCCCATAAAATGTCTAAATTTTGCTGTAATTTTTCACTTCATGACTAGGTGGCGCTCACTTAACTGGTGTTTCAGGTAAAATGAAAAGTGTTTTCAATATGTAGGGCCCCTTTTCCATGTGATTCCAAAGTTTCATTCTCCTAAATTCAGTAGCACACAAACTACAGCATGTTATGTAAAAAGTGGCATGCTACTGCACAGTAGGGTGGAGCGAAAGAAGTCTGCAGGAGCGGGGACTTGTCGCACGGCGGCCATTGCTCCGATTACCATTTACGTTACACCACCGGCGAGTGCGGCGGCAGTGGGTCGTTGAAGGCCTCACCTGGACTATGGAATGGTACGTCATTGTCTTCACCGACGAATCCCGCTTCTGCCTGCAACACCACGATGGTCGGATCCGCGTGTGGCTGCACCGCAGCGAGAGACTGTATGACGTCTGCATTGTGCATCGCCATACCGGTTTGTCATCTGGCATTATGGTCTGGGCCCAATTGGATATGACACCCACACCCCTCTGCTACGCATCGCCGGTACACTCAACAGCCACCGCTACATCTCTGACGTTTTGGAGCCAGTAGTCCTCCCTTACATGCAGGACCTGCCAGCAACCACGTTTCAACAGGACAATGCGCGCCCGCACATGGCACGCATCGTGCAAAAATTCTTTACGGCCTACCAGGTGTTACTGCTGCCATGGCCCGCTTGTTCTCCCGATATGTCGCCCATCGAACACGTCTGGTCGCTGATCGGCAACCGAGTGGCCCGGCAAGCACCACCCGCGGCTACGGCTGAGTAACTGTGGCAACGTGTGGAAGCAGCCTGGACCGACATACCTCAAGCCCACATCCAAAGCCTCTTTCGTTCGATGCTGCGGTGGGTAGCGGCCGTTATTGCCAGCCATGGGGGCCACGCGAACTATTGATGTCTGCATGTTCTGCAAGTCGCACGGGCCTGTAAGCTCAATCGTTTCATCTTTGTATCTGTTGTTATGTGTCCAGTAAATTTGGCTTTGCTATCTCGTGTCCTTCTTTGTGTTGCATTTTGGGTGGCCAGCAGTGTATTTCGAAGGGTATTTTTTTTATGATCGGCTCATGTCAGTTTTTAAAACTGTTTGAAAAATTGAAACTATGAATACGAATCAAAATTACAAACGTATGAAGGGGATTCTTTTTTTTAATTTTAATGTTTATGTCTATGCTTTTTAAAATATTGTTCGCACATATCTGCTCTCAACTACAAGTTTTCCTACTGCACAGTATTATAATATACATTCTACTAATGCTCCATCATCTATGAAGTGTCCAAATATCAGTTATTTACATAAAATATTAAATTCATTCCCAACCATTAGCGCCGATTATGTGTGAGCTCGAGGCTTCATACAATATGTTGATATGGGTGTGGAAGCATGCTGAAGCATTGAATGTAAGTGAATTTACTCCAGGAGCAAAATTTTTTGAATAAAATTTCCTTAAATAAAGTGATTTAACATTTTCTTAATGCATCATTTATCTTATTCGTATGGAAGTAGACATCCATCATACATAACACGATATGCAACTTGTTCATTAACCACCTTTGGCGAAATGATGAAGACCACTTCTACATTTAATCAAATTAAAAACGGTATTTACAAGTTAAAACATATGATAGATTACAACACTAGATCTTTCGATCACACTAGTGATCTTCATCAGGTCACCCACTTAATGGCATCAGGTACGTCGACACGCAATATATAGGGATTTTTGATGACCCAAATAATGGGTAGAGCAGAGAAAAAGACTTTACTAAGTACAATTAAAAGACTTTACTAAGTACAATTAAAACATCACAGTTAAAAAACATAAGACCTTTCGGGGCCGCAACGGTCCCATCCCCACATGTAACACAATCACAGAATACATGAAGGAACAATGGTTATAACGAAGTAAATTTCTCCGTCATTTTTATCCACGCCAGGATCTGAACCCGGGTCCCCTCATTCCAGAATAAGTTGCTCTACCAATTGAGCTACGCGGACGTTTTATTCTGATTCCTATCTGCCTTTATGTCGTGTGAGTCCTTCTGGCAGGTACTTCACATCTCCTGGTATGTTACATCATCTCCCCCTTATTTTTTTTTTTTTTTTTTTATTCGAAGTGCTCGAGGAGGGATTCTCTTATTTTTTCCTATCTCGCGGTGTGGAAATAACATCACACCATTGCGAGATTTTGAACGGTCGGGTCATCCGGATAGTTCGGGCGCCATTATAACGAAGTAAATTTCTCCGTCATTTTTATCCGCGCCAGGATTCGAACCCGGGTCCCCTCATTCCGGAATAAGTTGCTCTACCAATTGAGCTACGCGGACGTTTTATTCTGATTCCTATCTGCCTTTATGTCGTGTGCGTCCTTCTGGCAGGTACTTCACATCTCACGAAAGTTCTTCTGAACACAGAGAGAGAGAGACAGGTAACAGGACTGCGAACGAGGAGAATCAAAATGATGGCTAGGGGTGTCGAATGTGAGATGACAGCCCTAGCCCGATTGGTAGCTAGCGGCACACATAGACCATTATGGGATGAATGTAAAATCCTCATTACACACAGCACCAAAAGAATGACCCTCTTTGCAGAAAGCTTGTATACTCACCATTATAGAGGTATTTGATGTAATGACGATGTACCTTCTCTCCTCCCACAAACATGGACTGCTCTACTTGAACATTGCGGAAATAATAATTACAGCTGAATTATTAATACTTGTGTAACATCATTTTGACTCTTCTCATTCGCAGTCCTGTTACCTACGTCTCTCTCTCTCCGTGTTCACACGAACTTTCGTGAGCATGCACTCTACCCATTATTTCGGTCATCAAAAATCCCTATAAATTGTGTGTCAATGTACCTGATGCCATTAGGTGGGTGACCTGATGAAGATCACTAGTGTGATCGAAAGATCTAGTGTTTTTATCTATCATATGTTTTAACTTGTAAATACAGTTTTTAATTTGATTACATGTAGAAGTGGTCTTCGTCATTTCGTCAAAGGTGGTTAATGAACAAATTGCATATGGTGTTACGCATGACGGATGTCTACTTCCATACGAATATCACTTGTAACACGAAGTTCATCTACAGTCTGTTGTATCATTTATCTAATCTGTCACAGAATATTTTACAAGATGATGTTGCTCTGCAGTAAGTTCCCCAAGATCCAATCATCTCACATCTAGTGGTGGTTTATAACATAACTTGTTGCTGCTGAGACAAAGGGTTCCAAAGTAAATCGGAAGGCATTTACATTTATGGGGCTACGGTCAACCCTAATGCTAGGTTGACCGATAACACTCGTTTCATCTCCATTACTTGAAAGTTCCTCCTATTGGTTGGCAACAATCATAACCATGAACTTAAAACACCACATCTGGCAACCAGTTTAAATCCAAATGTTTACAGGTGATCTGGCAACCAGTCTAAATCCAAATGTTTACAGGTGATCAGGCAATCAATATAAATCCAAATGTTTACAGGTGATCAAGGCACAAGCTGGGCTGGTAGCTTCTGAATGTTTTTTTATCTCTTTACGAACATAACATGCATGTAGTTCAACAATCTATAGTTTTCAGTTACATGTATATTGCATCATATCTTATTTCTGAGAGGCTGAGTATTACCATATGGTGGCAACACTTATACTCTTGAGTCAGCCCTAAGGACAGGTTGGTGTGCAACCCAAATATTTGACAATGGTAAATAAGTATTCCTTCTAGTAATACTACGTTACATTTTAAAGATATTTCTTCACTAGGATTTTGCCATGGCTTTTTCAATGCACACATAATTTATGTTAAGTATTGAAAGAAAATAGTGATTTCCTAATCAAGAAAATTCCTAGTAATAATTTTTGTCAGAAAGTATACTTAACTGTAGCTGAGGTAAATATAAATGAAGAAATATGTTTTCCAATGCTCGTATAGGCCTATATCATAATGGCCCATGATTTTGAAGCAAACATTTTACTTCTGTAAAATATATGCATATTTTTTAGCTATATATTAGGTTTTTTTTGCCCCATTTTAAATGTCCCTTATAAATTTCTACAAATGCACTCCCAGAGTAGGAAATAATTTTAACCATGATACACTGATCTTCATGCATTTTATTGATCTAAACAGCTCTAATGGCAAACAATTAAATTAGTAGTTTTTACTAATGGCATAACTCTTGGCATAATATTGAAACTTTTTTTGCGCTTCTCAATTTTAATGAGAACCTTTTTTTTATGGCAATAGTTGATTTTTCTTTTTTCATTTCAGAGTGAGCAGACAATAGTTTTTTTTTTTTTTTTGTTTGTTTGTTTGTTTTGTTTTCTTATAGAGACATGTTACTGATGTGTGAAATCCCATACTGTTATAGCAGAATGATCAACATTTTCTCTGCATGGAAAAGGTAAGTAATTGGATCTACATCAACATTAAGCTTATTTATGACAGTCCTACATAAAATAGTCCATAACATAAAGGTAGTCCTACACATAAAATAGTCATAGTGATCATTTAGTAATTTAGAAGATCAAGGAATTCCCGATACATATTTCATGTGAATTTCTACAGAAAACATTGAAAGCATGTGGAAGTGCTTTCAACATCTTGATAAAGCTGTCAACACATCACCATGGCTAGGCTATGCCTAACGTGGATACAGAGCAGGTGTTGACCACTGGCCCTCTACTAGATCAGAGCCAATCTGTTCTAGCATGAAATTACCCATATCTATAAAAAGTCCATATGAACAGAAAAATATCATATTTTCTGGTGTTGTGGACACAATTTTTTTCCTGAAATAAGTCTACAAAATTTACAGTGCATAATGAAGACCGAAGGTTACATTTTTCGTAGGCCTATGCTAACCCCAGAGAAAGATTATCAATGTTTAAATGTTTACCAGTAAACCTTATTAATAACAAGACTGCCTTCATTGTGAAATGCCATGGGAAGACTATTGTTTAAAAAATGTGGCACCAGTAATACGTTAGATAGCACAGAAGATAACATTCTGTTTAAAGATAGTGACACTTTGTACAGTATTTACGACACTGATTATGACGATGCCAGTGATATAGATAACACCAGTGAATTTCCTGGATTTGAGGATATGGATCACTAAAATGATGTAGAGGTAAAATTTGTATTGCTTTTAATCTTTTATGAAAGTGCTGATACCTTATATTTATGTTTATTCTTTTTTCTCAAAAGTTTGCATTTTAAAATTGGCTGCGTCCTTGGCGCCAAGAAATATGGTATATGTCTTGCATACTCTGAAATAAATAAAAAAACTAGTGTCATTAAAAATACAAGGTTTTGACACACAGAAAAGGTAAGTCCAAAACATGAAGAAATGCTGATGCTTGTGTTGAATTTAATACTTGCAAATACCAAGATTTTCTTGCAGGACGAAATGGGAGAGGGTAGGATATAAAGGGTGTAGTGGAAACCCCATTTATACATTTTTCCAAGTAAAATGAACGTATAACTGGAAAAAACAACACCATATAAATGGGGTTCTGCTGCATTTCTTTTTTCTCTAGCTATCCTTAAACTATTTCACAAACAGGTAGCTGTTTTTCATCAGATTTTTGTTTTGTTTTGAGGTTTAACGACCACTGTGAGCATTTCTATGGGCTATAGGCAGTAGCCAGGTGTGATGCTATGGGTGGGCTGTAGCATCAAATTTTTGTGAGCCCCCCAAAATATTTAAGCAGTTGGAACATGTGGCGGGTGCAGCCATCTAAGATTTTAGAAAACTTGGATAAATATAAGTAAATTTCTCGAATTCACTGAAATTTTGTTATATAAAACAATTTTTTTTTGTTAAATTTAGTGTTTGTACTTCTCGGAAATGAAGGGATTCCTCTGAACGAATTTCTAGGAGAGTAGTAGAAACACAACATTTTTGTAAATATAGTTTTAAACGATGTGAGAGAAATAGATATTCCTTGTCAAGTTACAAACTAAAATTCATAAACAGCCTTACAAAAGAAAAAAAAATCGACATCAGTAAGCTAAAATTCCGAAGAAATTGTAACTTACCATAGAGATTCGTATACGTGGTTGCCATACTACATACACTGAATAAATACTACACACAGTATTCACTTGAAAAGGTTTTTTACTAAGGATTACATTATCAGCATCGGGTAAAATGCACATGAACAGAATTTCTTGCCAAAATTTCTGCCAATACCAAAATTTGTGCCCCCCTTCCTCCCACTTAGCCACCTTAATAGTAATCCACCCAGTTATGAGTAGCTGGCATCCCCCATCCCTAATTTAGGGTCACTGGTTCCAGGGAAGGGAGAGTCCAACCCTTCTCGGATGAATGGTTAGAAGACAGCTCTTACACTACCACCACCGCGGCCATTAGTGGGGGGTAATTATCATCATGAGCACTCTTACACTTGCAGTAACCCACTCGAATTTTGGGCCACTGGTTCCAGGGATTGGACAGAGCCATCAACGAAATACACCACTCATGCCTTGTCTGGTACTGGAACAAGGGCTCACCTCTGCCAAACGATCAGAAATCAGCACTGTAGACACCAGTGTATCCCAAAATTTCCTTCCATTCCAATATCTGCTTGCGAAATGTATCTTTTTCTGCTAGATTTTTTTGGAGTTACTTTTATCCTTACATAATTCCCAAGTCTGAGACCCCATCATCCCTGCAGTTTCTTATGCTTTTTGGAAACTAGCATTTCAGAACTCCCATTTCTCACATATTTTCTTCTGTCCTCTCTTGTAAATCGGAGATTACTGGCAGCTTATAATATTTTAGCAGCAATAAGAAAAAAAAAATTATGCTGTACGTACGCTAGCTAAAACCTAAGTACTGTATGATGTACCACTATTTACAACCACTCCAAGTATTTGCATACCAGCACAATATCGATGTTATTTGGTGTGGTATAAAAATGTATGCAATACAACGTTACCCAGGTGTTTTTTTCATAAGTTCAAAGTTAGGAACTTACTAAAACATGTAATGTAATTTCGATTTCATACCTCAAAATGATGGATACACTACTGTGGTAACACTTATCAAGACGTAACATGTTCGATAAGCACATATAGCAAAACATTAATAATTTCCTGCAATTACTAAAGCAAAAATCGTATCTGAAAGATATTTACATCTAGAGATTATATAATTGCCCTTTGTATTAACATACTTCACAATACTTAGAAGTTTCCTGCGCAGCTCCAAGTTACATAATATCGTTTACTACCAACCACCAGCTGTTGCGCTAAAAATATATTAATAAATAAAGCTCTACCCAATATTTACGGCACTCTTGTCTTGCCTGGACTGGACTGCGCAAAAGGCGAGTATGTGGATGAAATTCGAAAACATGAGGGAGTGATATGCATGGTCACAAACCCGCAAAGAAACTCTTCGGAGATCACAATTCCAGTTCAAGGAAGGCAAGAGTGCCGTAAATATTAGATCAGAAGAGATCATATGCAGAGGATTTTATGAAGGGAGTGTCTGACCCCAGGTCTTAAACAACACTTAGAAGTAGGAAGCTAGGAGATTTGGGCTAGAGTGTCCGATAGGAAAGTGACGCGGAAGCGAGGTAGAAAGAGGAGGAAGACACGTCCGTAACCAGAGGGGAGGGGGCACGACGAGCTGAGCCAAGGAGATTAGAAGAAAAGGAGGTGAAGGGATCCGTTTTGAGTGAAGCTAAAACAGATCAGCTTTCTCTGTCCTCTCCCTGAGGTGGTGAGAGTCTGCGCTGCGAGAGTTCGTGTACGTGACGTCACTTCCTGTGGCTTAAGCAGATTTACCAAACCAAGGATGGAAAGAAGGAATATTTAGGACTTCTTATTTCTTAACATTAGGCTTTTGGTTATATTTTAAACATGGTTACTTGCACATGGGCAGTATGCATGGTTACTTACACATGGGCAGTAAGTAACCATGCGCACTATGCACTTCCGCTCAAAAAATCATTATTTTGTTCAATTTTTTTAAGAAATACCAACACATATTTTCCTGCGTTTTCTGGAAATTTTTTATTATGGGAATAAATATTTCAGCCTCAATTTTTTCATGCCTGTATGGGTAGAGTAAGGGTTCGAAAAACCCGTTCAAAATCGCGATTTCCCCATAGAGATATATAGGAGATTCTTACGTTGGGCGCATTGTCGTAGTCAGCTGATAAAAAGTGGCGTCACGCCAGAAGCACAGGGAGAGGGTCTGTTGCCACCTCCTCTTACTTCTAACCTCCTTGGGCTGAGCCCCTCTAGTGGTTCTCAGAGCCTCCCCCCCCCCCACAGCGATTCCCAGACTTTTATAAATTTTAAAGTATCTCTTACACGACCATTGTTTCCGCATAGCTAAATTTATTGAGAATCCGGCTTCACCCTATTAAAAGACAGTTCTCCCCCTCTTAACGACCATCTTTGCTTAAAGACCACTGCAGAAAAAATACTTTGTCCGAATTACCATTCCCACTGAAAATTTTCTCACTACCATGGACCCATGAAATAATACAATTTTTTTTTATTGGAGGTTTAACGACCACCGTGAGCAACTCAGTGGGCTATAAGCAGTCGCCCGTCCTAATTTAGGGTCACTGGTTCCAGGGAAGGGAGAGAGCCAGTGCCGTAAGACAAACACAACACCCATGCCTCCCCGGGATTCGAACTCGGACCCCTTTCGGACGAATAATCAGAGGCCATCGCTTAGACAACTGCGCCACCGGGGCGGCAATAATACAAATATGCAGAAGTATGTAGAGGTCACTTCAGTGATGTAGTTCTAAAAAAAAAGTGCCTTAGCGGTGACGGAATTATTAAAAGTAATCCGAAAAGAAGTCCCTTAAGTTTTTCTAAAGACATTCAAAATTGGACTTTTGTTTTTACTGTTTAGTAAATATTTATTATTTGTTTTTATCATTTCATTTATATGAATTAATTTGAGCAATCTTGCATAACAGAAATGTAATGAGAGATTCTACGTATCCGGTTGGAAGATTGCAGTTGAAATCTGATGTGTGCGTCTTCAAAATGTGAAATTTCGTCTCAATTGGTATAATTTTTAAGTTATTGTCGCCCAAGGCGTAGGCAGACTAACATATGCATGCATACATGAAAAAGAAAAAGGGCCGCCCCGGTGGCGCAGTGGTCTAAGGCGTTGGCCTCTGATCATTCGTCCGTAAGGGGTCCGGGTTCGAATCCCGGTCAGGCATGGATGTTGTGTTTGTCTTACGGCACTGGCTCTCTCCCTTCCCTGGAACCAGTGACCCTAAATTAGGGACGGGCGACTGCTTATAGCCCATTGAGTTGCTCACGGTGGTCGTTAAACCTCCAACCAAAAAAAAAAAAAAAAAAAAAAGAAAAAAGGCGTCTGTAAAGTGAAATGCTTAGGTGTACTTTTCATTTCAATATAACGAAACAACGTTTACAAAACTAGTGCCTTTTATACGAATGCCTACCGAGCCTTAAACGCTTGTTCCACAGAACAGGGACTCCAGAAAAAACTTGATTACATCAAAAGTATTGCTATCAATAGAGGCTTTAAATCTTCAGTGGTGGACTGAGCTGTCCAAAAAACTTGGGAACCCTAAGCATAAATTCACCTTGAAGCCGACCTCTCTTCAAACTCGTACCAGAACGTTGCAGTTTTTCTTTTTATCCCTGAAATTTGTTTCAAAATAGCCAAAATCTTAAGGTCGTGAAATTTCAAAGTAATTTTCACTCTCGTGACTAAAATGATTTACGCTACAAAAAAGGACACAGCTCATGACAAAAATTCTTAGAGAATCTATCGCATGCTGCCGCCAGGATACTTTTTTCCAAACAGAATCAAACTTACAAAAAAAAAGAAAAAAAGAAATGAAAATACTTTTTCTTTCTTCTTTTTAGTGCTGTTGTAGCCGCCCCGGTGGCGCAGTCTCTAAGCGATGGCCTCTGATCATTCGTCCGAAGGGGTTCCGGGTTCGAATCCCGGTGAGGCATGGATGTTGTGTTTGTCTTACGGCACTGGCTCTCTCCCTTCCCTGGAACCAGTGACCCTAAATTAGGGACGGGCGACTGCTTATAGCCCATTGAGTTGCTCACGGTGGTCGTTAAACCTCCAATAAAAAAAACAAAAAAAACCCCTTCAGGTCTTGTGAAAGCATTGCATTGAATTGGAAAGAAAGTAAAATATCGATGACGATGTACCCGAAGTCGAAGCCCCGCCGACGGTGCACATTGGCCACTGAGATTGCGCAGCACCGGGCATGACATCAGCATGTAGGTGGCTTAAGTCAGTGGCAGTTAGCTGTCACAAAGCGAAAAGCGTATGCGCCAGCCAACATGGAAGTGGACAAGGAGCATATCTGCCATTGCATGCTGTACGAGTTTCGTCGCGGTAGCACCCCTACAAATGCTGAAGGAAAATTACCAGTGTGTACCCCAATGTCATATCACATCGTCAGTGCTGTCATTGGTTCGTACGGTTTAGGGAAGAAATCTTTACTTGTCAAGCCGTCCCAAAGCAGGAAGACCCGCCACAGTGGATATGGACATGCTGAAGACCTTAGTGAAGACTTACCCACGTCTGACACGTAGGAGTTAGCCGAACAGCTGAGGACTACGCGCACCTGCGTCAACTTGGAAGGTGCACAAGAAGGGCCGTAGCTACTGGGAGAACAGGGACTGCAGGTAGGGCGTTTGCCCTCCCAGGACAGTCATATCAGTGGCGTAATTTCATACTCTGACGACCATAATAAATACAAAAAATAACAGAGTGTGTGAATAAATTTGCTGAACATTTAAACTCAAAAACAAAGTCATACAATTTGGTATCTTCTTTTGCAAATACTTTAGCTAGCCGCATACATTATTACGCGCAGCTAACCAGAGTACAGAATTGAGAGTTGCGGACCACTTGATGTGATTGTCCGAAACAGTGAATGGAGGTATGTAAAACAATACACGGTCGTATCAGAATAATATGACTACCTATATGATAATGAAAATAAGCACCCTTGGCCCGGATTATAGAGGCGAGAAGGCATGGCATGGACGCAATCAGGCCCTGGAAGGTTGTTCGGGGCACAAGAGCCCATTCGGACTGCAGTAGAGCACGGAGGTCCCGGAGATGATGTGATTGTTGGTCGACACGTCGAACCTGTCGATCCAAATAGTCCCAGAAGTGATCTATGGGATTGAGGTCGGGCGATTTCTCCTGGCAAAGGAGAACGGAGACATCGCTGTCGTGTTCCTGGAATCAGTCAGTACCCTCTTAGCGACGTGGTAGGGCGCATTGTACTGTTGGTAGACACCATCACCACCAGGGTAAACGTCCAACATAAAGGAATGCTTGTGGTCAGCTAGGATAGTCAGGTAGCCATTGGCATTCAGGGACCCATCCAGTGATACCAGCGGTCCCAGGTCATACCAGGAAAACATCCCCCAGACGTGCACACTGCCACCGCCGGCCTGTACTTGACCGACAAGCGTGTCCGGCTATTGGTTCTCGTGTGTCTGACGCCGTGTCCGCCACCGCCCGTCACTTCTGTGGAGTAGAAACCTCGATTCGTCGGAGAAGGCAACCTTTCCCACTCTTCCACTGTCCAATGATGGTAGTCCCATGCGGACTGCGGGCGTCGTTGCCAATGGACCTTGGTTAACATGGGCGCCTTAGCGCAGCGTCAACTCCGGAGACCCATGCGTAACAGAGATCGCTCTACTGTTATCGGGGACACGTACCTGGGCGCCCCAGCGTTCATTTGTGTGGTCAATTGCTGCACTGTTGCGCTTCGATTACCCTTTAATAGTCGACGGAGGCGACGTACTCTTCTGGGGTCGATGGCCTTTTGGGCTCCACAGTTAGGACGTCGGGAGGTACCCGGTGTGCCAGCGGTGCATTCTTGGTACAGCCTTACTACAGCACTTCGCGAACAGCCCACGAAGCCTGCTGTCTCTGAGATACTTCCACCCTTGGCGCGGTAGCCTATGATAATTCCTTTTTGAACGTCCGTCAAATCACTACCTCTGGCCACTGATCTCACCTCATGCGCTATGGCTCATCTGTCCTGGTCGGCTCTCTTATATCTCCGTGTGGTCGACTTTGTCACGTGCACTCTGTGACGCACCTGGGCTGGTACACTGTGATTCCGGTTGTGGTCATATTATTCTGATACGATTGTGTATGCAGCTGTAACTTAATTAGGTGTCCCTGCAGTGGCGGACTGGCGATCCATAAACGGCACTGGAAGCTATTTTGCGTGGCTCACTTTTGGAAATGATTATCAAGGTATACCATTCTTAAAAAAAGATTATTTCAGCATCACCGTTTACACTGAAGAGCAATTGGATTAGAAATACCTGTCTAGTAACGTGTAGCACCACCTTCCGCCCTGATGACGGCGGCGATTCGTCTCGGCATGGACTCGACAAGACACCGGAAGCGTTGGGAAGCCATACGGATCCACGACCCCTGAACAAGCTCCCATAGTTCACGAAGATTTCATGAAGCGGGGTCAGAGCCTCGAACATATCTCTCGATGGAATCCCAGATGTGCTCGATGGGATTGAGGTCAGGTGACCTAGCTGGCCAAGGAAGCGAGGTCACGTCGGTGGAGTGTTCATCCAACCATTCGGATACAATTCGGAAGCGATGGCACGGTGCATTGTCTAGTTGCAGGATGAGGTCCCCAGTGGGATGTTGAAGACGCACAAACGGGAGCAAATGGTCGTCCAGGATATCCCGGTAACGTTGACCTGTGAGGGACGATGTCACACGTACCAGGGGTCCCATTTCAGTCCACGTAAACAGCCCCCAGACGAGAATGCCACCCCTACCAGCTTGAAGAGTACTCTGCTGGCAAGAAGGATCCATCGCTTTATGTGGTTTGCCGTACTTGTATCATGCCATCCGCATGTACCAACGTGAATCTCCACTCATCAGTCCAGGCAACATTTTTCCACATGTCTAGGGTCCAGTGACGATGTTCTCGCGCCCATGCTAATCTTTGCACCCTGTGATGTGCGGTAAGCAGCGGTACCCTTGTGGGACGATGGCTTCTGTACTCCATAGCGAGGAGATGGTTCTGGATGGTGTGGCTGCTTACACGTTTTTGTGCACCAGCGTTAAATTGCCGAGTGATTTCTTGCACTGCGGCCCGTCTATCCGCTGTTACAATGCGAGTTAGCCGACGATGAGCCCGCTCATCCACACACTGTTGTCCACGGCAGTTGACATTCGTCGGGCCCCGAAAATTTGCTCACGATCAAATGCGCTTAGATCCTTCGTCTTACCCATACTGCGTCCGACTGTTACTGATTCCCGTCGCATCACTCCTTATATTGTCGGATCGCTGCATACGTCATGTCGTTTCCGTTTACAGGGCTGCCCACAGCGCCACATTTGCATAACGCCAGCTGTCTCTAATTCAATTGCTCTTCAGTGTACTGTTTAAGCATCTTTTCAACACAAGTATACTAATCGCTGAAGTGTTTTGTATTGAGGCAATAATTTAACAACATTTTACCCATTTTGCTGGACCGCAGATCCCTATTACAATTCAATGGAAGAACAACATTACTTCCGTTATTGAGAAGCATCACACAAGGTACGTTCTCTGAGAAAGACAGGTGCAGACTTTATTCCATTCTTATGAGAGATAATTGAATTTAGAATTTGTAATACTTTCTCCGCTTTTAGTGAGAATAGAAATCCAAATGAGCTGACGGAAATCCAAACTTTCCTATCATTAATAAAAATAACTAGGACAAGCCGCCAACGGTAATCGATAACTCTTGTACAGTTGTCAAATTTTGAGCGAAGTTATTGCAAAATCTAAGCTCATTAAGGCGTCTATTAACACAAATTCTGAAAAACGAACGTGTAAAATTTATGAGTTCCAGAACAAAAGTACGAAAAATTTAAAAAAGGAAATGCCTAAAATTTATCATGAACTACTTTCCTTCACGCCTTTACGTTGGTTGTCATCAGGTTGCATGTAAATAAAGCCGAAAGACACACTCAGATCGGGAACCACGTTTTTCATCAAGACTCACCAAACCGACAAGCGACGTCATTGACGCCATATTGCTGGCTTCGAGCGCGACTTCAGCAATTACAGTTAGAAAAGAAAAAAAAAAGAAAAAAAAACAAAAAACAAAAGAAAGGCTTACCGGTGCCAATTATAACGTTTTTCTTGTGTCCACAATGTGCTCCGCTTCCTTTTTTTATCAGTTTGAACCAAACTAATTTCAAATTGAGGGCAAAAGAACTAAAAAACTCGAGCAAATCGTTAAAAATTGCGACTATCGAATGTAAACAAATGCAATGGAATGTTTGCGCGTGTTTTTTTAATTGAAAAAATCAATGATTAATGACATGGGGTTGGTATCATGGTGATTGCTCGTATCCTATAGGAATAATGACCATTAAAAAACGGACCAATTTTAATAATTTTAATTGAAATTCGTCAATGACACGGAATTTCGGGAATCGGAAGGCGTCAAAACCTGACCATGGACGATGCCCAATAGCATGCAAAAAATCACGGTGATCGGATATGTCATCTCGTACCTATGCCCGAACAACTAATTGTTTTGCGTCTCGTAAAGAGAGCTCCGTTCGGCCTTCGGCCTCGCTTCGCTCAATTACGAAAAACTATCTTGAAAAAACTGAAAATGTGCAGAATCGCAAGGATTTCAGCCCAAATACATGAAGTGAGAGAAATTAGAGTACGAAAATTAATTTTTATGTATTTACTTTCAAACTGAAAAAGTATTTCTGCTGTAGCTGAAACAGACTTTCCAGAACTGCAGTTTTAGAATTCACGTAACCGTGAGGACCAAAGAGTAGTAAATCAGATGCAGACCAAGGAGGATAGAATAAAGGGAGGGAGCATGTGCTTTCACCGGTGAAGCCAGCTGAGTTGCGTGGCCGCCATGTTGCGTTATATTCAGTTGCTCATTTGTGCATTCTAAATAAGGTGACCAGATACTGGAACACTGATTTGAGGACAAAATGGCGTATTGTTCCCAAATCAACAGATTATTTGGGGATACATACTCAAAACCAATATGCAACTAATTTTTTTTTTAATGGAGGTTTAACGACCACCGTGAGCAACTCAATGGGCTATAAGCAGTCGCCCGTCCCTAATTTAGGGCCACTGGTTCCAGGGAAGGGAGAGAGCCAGTGCCGTAAGACAAACACAACATCCATGCCTCACCGGGATTCGAACCCGGACCCCTTCCGTGCGAATGATCAGAAGCCATCGCTTAGACCACTGCGCCACCGGGGTGGCCAACTAATTTTGTCACAAAACTGTATTGTTACTATAAGTGTGATATTGCATATAAAAATTATCTTAAAAGGATATATTTTGTAGAATGTTGGTAATTTGTACTGACAAAGCAGAGCTATGATGGCGACAACATATTAGCAAAAGTAAAATGCTTTACCTTAGGTATATGTACTGAATTAAAATCAAGATGTGCACTAGTGAAGTTATTGTATGACGAATTTTTTTATTTAGCCAAAGTGTTTGGAGGATACAGTCGAAATTTTTTCCTTTTGATTGGAAGTTTAACGACCACCGTGAGCAACTCAATGGGCTATAAGCAGTCACCCGTCCCTAATTTAGGGTCACTGGTTCCAGGGAAGGGAGAGAGCCAGTGCCGTAAGACAAACACAACATCCATGCCTCACCGGGATTCGAACCCAGACCCCTTTCGGACGAATGATCAGAGGCCATCGCTTAGACCACTACGCCACCGGGGCGGCCAGTCGAAATTTGGCCGCCCCAGTGGTGCAGTGCTCTTAGTTTTTTTTTAGTTTTTTATTGGAGGTTTAACGACCACCGTGAGCAACTCAATGGGCTATAAGCAGTCACCCGTCCCTAATTTAGGGTCACTGGTTCCAGGGAAGGGAGAGAGCCAGTGCCGAAAGACAAACACAACACCCATGCGTCAACGGGATTCGAACCCGGATCCCTTCGGACGAATGATCAGAGGCCATCGCTTAGACCACTGCGCCACCGGGGCGGCGCTCTTAGTTCTGGCCATTAACCTTTCGTACAAGTTGGTACGGGTTCGAGTCCCGAATGAGGCATGGGTGGTGTGTTTGTCTGGCAGCACTTGCTCTCTCCCTTCCCTAGAATGAATGTCCCCAAATTAGGGACAGGTGACTGTTTAGAGTCTTCAGCGTTGCTCACGGTGATCGTTTAACTCGGGAAAAGGGAAAAAGAAACATTTAAAATTTGTTTTTACAAGAAGCATGTTGGAAAATTAATACAACAAAAACAGTTTTTAAGAACATTTTTCATTAGAAATCTAATGAACTAATGAGGAAGTATAAGTTCGAGGACACTTGAGGACAAACATCAAAATTTGAGGACCATTTGCGTCTCCAAAGGCATCAGACGTTTTTGGGGCAGTAAACTAAATTCGAGGAATGTCCTCGAGAATTCTGGACTTCTGGTCAGGTTAATTCTAAATTATAAGAGTAAACGCTAGCGTAGTTCCAGTTCAATGTTGTTGTTTTTTCCTGATTTTCATTTTTAAAACTTCTAAGAAATGCCAGCCCGTAGGCTACACCAATAAGTGAGATAAAACACTGCCTGGAATAACGTTTCACAGGCGTGTCTTATTGACTTAAAATTCTGTTTTCAAGTTTAAAAACATATTATGGAATAGCTAAAAATTTCCATTACGAACTAGAAAGTTGTCCTGTTTTCAGTAACTCGCCGCTCAAAAACTACATTCCTGAAAACGTTCTATTAAAATTTTGTAAAAATGAAAGTCGTTTTTGGCTCACAAAAAAATCCGTTGTTGTTTTTAAAATTTTGTAAGTTATCGCGTTCCTTATTGGTGTATAGTAATCGGCCTATCAACGCCAATAATCGGATTTTATTGCGCTCTACAAACGCCTTTCGATTTTGTATGTTTCGTACACGGATGGTTTCGTGTACTCTTTGCTATATTTTTTTTATTGGAAATTTAACGACCGCCTTGAGCAACTCTATGGGCTATAAGAAGTCGCCCGTCTCTAATTTAGGTCCACTGACCCCAGGGAAGGGAGAGAGCCAGTGCAGTAAGACAAACACAACATCCATGCCTCACAGGGATTCGAACCCAGACGCTTCTCGGACGAAAGGTTAACGTTTTGTAAATTACCACGTTTAACACGAATTATCGGTTTTAAGGTAATGTTTCGTTGAGTTCCAGTTTTTTTGTTTTCGGTTGGAGGTTTAACGACCACCGTGAGGAACTGAATGGGCTATAAGCAGTCGCCCGTCTCTAATTTAGGGCCGTTGATTCCAGGGAAGGGAGAGAAACCGTGCCGTAAGACAAATACCATATCCTTGTCTCACGGGGATTCGAACTCGGACCATTCTCGAACGAATGGTCGTAAGCCAGGGCTTAGACCACTGCATGCGCACACCAAGGAGGCTTTGAGTTTTCAAGAATATTCACTCGATCACATGAGTTTTCAAGAATATTCACTCGATCACATGAGTTTTCAAGAATATTCACTCGATCACAGGAGTTTTCAAGAATATTCACTCGATCACACGAGTTTTCAAGAATATTAACTCGATCACATGAGTTTTTTTTTTTTTTTTTTTGATTGGAGGTTTAACGACCACCGTGAGCAACTCAATGGGCTATAAGCAGTCGCCCGTCCCTAATTTAGGGTCACTGGTTCCAGGGAAGGGAGAGAGCCAGTACCGTAAGACAAACACAACATCCATGCCTCACCGGGATTCGAACCCGGACCCCTTCGGACGAATGATCAGGGGCCAACGCCTTAGACCACTGCGCCACCGCGGCGGCCACATGAGTTTTCAAGAATATTAACTCGATCACATGAGTTTTCAAGAATATTCACTCGATCACATGAGTTTTCAAGAATATTCACTCGATCACATGAGTTTTCAAGAATATTCACTAGATCACATGAGTTTTCAAGAATATTAACTCGATCACATGAGTTTTCAAGAATATTCACTCGATCACATGAGTTTTCAAGAATATTCACTCGATCACATGAGTTTTCAAGAATATTCACTCGATCACACGAGTTTTCAAGAATATTAACTCGATCACATGAGTTTTTTTTTTTTTTTTTTTTTGATTGGAGGTTTAACGACCACCGTGAGCAACTCAATGGGCTATAAGCAGTCGCCCGTCCCTAATTTAGGGTCACTGGTTCCAGGGAAGGAGAGAGCCAGTGCCGTAAGACAAACACAACATCCATGCCTCACCGGGATTCGAACCCGGACCCCTTCGGACGAATGATCAGGGGCCAACGCCTTAGACCACTGCGCCACCGGGGCGGCCCCATGAGTTTTCAAGAATATTAACTCGATCACATGAGTTTTCAAGAATATTCACTCGATCACATGAGTTTTCAAGAATATTCACTCGATCACATGAGTTTTCAGGAATATTCACTCGATCACATGAGTTTTCAAGAATATTCACTCGATTACATGAGTTTTCAAGAATATTCACTCGATCACATGAGTTTTCAAGAATATTAACTCGATCACATGAGTTTTCAAGAATATTCACTCGATCACATGAGTTTTCAAGAATATTCACTCGATCACATGAGTTTTCAAGAATATTCACTAGATCACATGAGTTTTCAAGAATATTAACTCGATCACATGAGTTTTCAAGAATATTCACTCGATCACATGAGTTTTCAAGAATATTCACTCGATCACATGAGTTTTCAAGAATATTCACTCGATCACATGAGTTTTCAAGAATATTAACTCGATCACATGAGTTTTCAAGAATATTCACTCGATCACATGAGTTTTCAAGAATATTCACTCGATCACATGAGTTTTCAAGAATATTCACTCGTAGGCCCGCTGGACAGTACGCTTCGACGCATCAACAATTGGACGACTTCATTCAGTTTGCATCCGTGGGCACGGCCAAACACGATGGCTCCTTTTTGTCACTAAATATACTTGTATAAATTTATTCCAAGCTTCGTGACTTCACAATCCGACATTCAAAATTTATTTTTTTCGCATTTCCAAGACCTGTTTGCATCTGATGATGTGCAGCAGTCGTCCGTTGACTCTTGGGTCGTTGATGAACCCTAACTCGACGACGCGGCTGCAGCTCTTACATCAGGCCCTGTTCGTGTTTCCGAGGTGGGGCAAGCCATTGCTGGCCAACATAATAGTCATAGCCCGGGTACCGACGGTATCCGCACTGAGTTTTATAAGCGTTTTGTTGATTTGCTTGCCGCACCTCTCTATGGTGTCTTCAACCATGTCCCGTCAACTGGGCAGTTAACCACGACGATGCGTAACGGTCAAATAGTTTTGGTTAACAAGCTACAAGATGGTCCCACTCGTAGTTTGGGGGAGTGGAGACCCATCACTCTTCTCAACTACGATTACAAGATTTTGGCTGAGATTCTCGCTAACCGACTGACTAAAATTATTTCTGGCCTCGTAGGCACGTGGCAGGTTTCTGGAATTTGGGGGAGGAGAAGTTTTCAAAATTTGTTCCTTGCGCGGGATGGTATTCATTACCTTGACCACAAGAGGTTGAAGTGCTGCATCCTTTCTTTGGATCAGAGCAAAGCCTTCGACAGGGTTTACCATAAGTACCTTGTGAACCTGTTGGAGGCCTGTAACTTTAGCCCGGATTTTGTTCACATGGTGAAGGTTTTGATACTAATACACTGCTGGCCACCCAAAATGCAACACCAAGAAGGACACGAGATAGCAAAGCCAGATTTACTGAACACATAACAACAGATACAAAGATGAAACGATTGAGCTTACAGGACCGTGCGACTTGCGGAACACGCAGACATCAATACTTCGTGTGGCCCCCATGGCTGGCAATAACGGCCGCTACACGCCGCGGCATCGAACGAAAGAGGCTTTGGATGTGGGCTTGGGGTATGTCGGTCCAGGCTGCTTCCACACGTTGCCACAGTTCATCAGGCGTAGCAGCGGGTGGTGCTTGTCGGGCCACTCGGTTGCCGATCGACAACCGGACGCGTTCGATGGGCGACATATCGGGAGAATAGGTGGGCCACGGCAGCAGTGACACCTGGTGGGCCGTGAAGAATTGTTGCATGATGCGTGCCACGTGCTGGCGCTCATTGTCCTGTTGAAACGCGGTCCTGCAGGCAAGGGAGAACTTCAGGCTCCAAAACGTCGGAGATGTAGCGGTGGCTGTTGAGTGTACCGGCGATGCGTACCAGAGGGGTGCGGGTGTCATATCCAATTGCGCCCCAAACCATAACGCTAGGCGGCGGACCGGTGTGGCGATGCATAATGCAGGCGTCATACAGTCTCTCGCCGCGGTGCCGCCACACGCGGATCCGACCATCGAGGTGTTGCAGGTAGAAGCGAGATTCGTCGGAGAAGACAATGTCGTGCCATTCTGTAGTTCAGTTGCGGCGTTCAACGGCCCACTGCCGCCGCACGCGCCGGTGGTGTAACGTCAATGATAATCGGAGCGATGGGCGCCGTGCGACAAGTCCCCGCTCCTGCAGATGACGTCGAACGGTACGTGCTGACACAGGTTGTTGCGCAACACACCCTAATTCCTGCGCTAACGTTCGTGATGTGGCGGTGCGAGCCGTCAATGCCCGCCGCACAACAAGCCGGTTATTTCGTTCGGTGGTGTGCCGCGGCTGCAGCAATCGCTCACGTCGGTCTGTCCGTCCCTCCTTTACCCACCGAATCCATACACGCCTCACTGTGGCTGGATGTCGTCCCATACGGGCGCCGATGTCTCGGTACGATAAACCGCTGTCGCCATAAGCCACTATTCGTCCTCTGTCGAACTCCGAAACGTGCTGGAATGACTGCCGTATTCTGCGACGCGGCCTCAGGAAACTTCCCACGCACAGGTCCGGCAGCACAACAGACCTCCATTACTTACACCCCACCTTCTATGCACACTTCTTATAGTGCTTCTCGGTGGCGTGCCGGGCGCACATGATTTGCATATGCCCTGCAATGCTAATCGTTTGCATGTCCTCTCACGGGCGACGCAGGCTCCGAATTTCAGGCCAATCGAATGCTTCTTTCTTGGTGTTGCATTTCGGGTGGCCAGCAGTGTACCTTTAGTTTTATCCGAGTCAACGATCAGTCTACGAACTGCTTTCCCGTGAGGAGAAGAGTCCGCCAGGGCTGCCCGCTGTCTGCTGCACTGTTCGTGTTGTATATTGAACCTCTCTTCCGGAAGATTCAGGCTGCTTCGAACATCTCTGGCGTCCCCGTTACTGGTGCGAGCTCTCAAGTGTCGGAATTTAAGTATGTTGCTTACGCTCACGACGTTGTTCTCTTCCTGCGGGATGACCTTTCATTCCGTTCTTTCTTCAGCATTTATGACACTTAAGCGAACAGTGCAGGCGCAGCGTTGAATGTGGATTAGACTAAAGCTTTGTGTTTTGGGGATTGATCGCCTGACGCTTTGCGGTTTGTAGGCTCCACTGATGACCCCATAAGGATCCTCGGCGTATATTTCGATAGAAAGGGGGTTCACCACGAGACGTGGCGTTCCATTCGACAGAAGCGCACACCGGAATGTGCAAGGTGTGTGTGTGTGTGTGGGGGGGGGGGATGGCCAAATTTCATTGTTTGATCGGGCTCACTTGACGAACAGTCTTTTGGTTTCCAAAATTGCTTTTTGCGGTACCCTGCAACCCCCGAAGTACATTTATTTTGGCTCTAAATGCTATTGTCTTTCAGTTTGTTTGGGGAACTCGAGCTCTCCTGTCTCGGGGTTGCCTGGTTCAACCAGTCCATCGGGGAAGGATGGGGGGAGAGGGGGACTGTGAATTCGGTATATTCTTGCGTGGTGTTGCGCGTTGAGTGTATCTAACATTGCCTGCATCCTGTCGAATGTTTCTCATCCGAGTTTTAACTTTGCATGCTATTTCATTTCGTATAATCTTAGGTTATTCCCATTTGCCTGTCGTTATTTAGGGCCCAGGGCTCCGAGGCCCGGTGGACCGCGTGACCCTTCCATTTGTGAGACTAAGTTGTTGCCTAGCCGTAATGTCAGATGTTCTTCTTGGCATCGAGCTGATGATGTCCTGTATGATGTTTTTTTTTGCCATCCTTGAATTAGAGGGTCGCATGGGCCAATATTGCTTTGCTGGCGTGGACGGTCGTGTGAGGAACCGTAAATGGCGATTGGCCCATGGTGTGGTTTTCACCCGTGACTCCCTTTTTCGTTTGGGGGTCATTGCCTCTCCGCATTGTTCCCACTGCGGGCAGCCCGAATCTTTGTTCCACAGGGTTGTGGAATGCGCTGAGTTTTGTACTTTCTTTCTAACTGGGTCAGTGTTAACCTGTGCAATTTTAAACTTATCATATTTAAGTATCAGCTACCTGTTTCATGTCAACGGGCGTACGGTCTTAAAGTGATTCTTGCTAATGCTTGCTCTGTTATTCAAGATACTGCCGTGTCTGCTTATGTTACCCTGTGTGTGAATCGACCTGAGGTGATCGCTTTGTTTGTTAAAGTTCGGTTGCGCGAAAGGATTCTTGCCGACTTACATCACTGGCCGGAGGATGTTTTTCGCATTCGCTCAGTGTGTTGGGGTCGTTTGGTAACCCTCCGGAACACTGCCTTCAGCTTCCGGTTTTAATTGCTGTTTTGGGTTGGTGCATGTCTCATGTTAAGTGACCGCCGCCCCAGCTATCATTTTTTTTTGATTGGAGGTTTAACGACCACCGTGAGCAACTCAATGGGCTATAAGCAGTCGCCCGTCCCTAATTTAGGGTCACTGGTTCCAGGGAAGGGAGAGAACCAGTGCCGTAAGACAAACACAACATCCATGCCTCACCGGGATTCGAACCCGGACCCCTTTCGGACGAATGATCAGAGGCCATCGCTTAGACCACTGCGCCACCGGTGCCGCAATTTTTGCAGTTGAAGTAGAAGGTTGTTTTTCTTTTTTTTTTTTGGTTGGAGGTTTAACGACTACTGTGAGCAACTCAATGGGCTATAAGCAGTCGCCCGTCCCTAATTTAGGGTCACTGGTTCCAGGGAAGGAGAGAGCCAGTGCCGTAAGACAAACACAACATCCATGCCTCACCGGGATTCGAACCCGGACCCCTTGTGAACGAATGATCAGAGGCCATCGCTTAGACCACTGCGCCACCGAAGCGGCCCAGCTATCATGTTCTTGCTTCTTAAATTTCTTTTCTGTCTTTGCACTTTGATGTTTCCTTTAAGTACTTTACAATTGTGTTTGAACCTTGTGTCCTGCCTTTTGTTGAAATTGTGAAGGTTTTGGATCATGCTTCTGCTTATTTAGTTTGTGCTCTGCATTTATACCCTGTTGTATTTTGTGCATGTTTTGCAACTGTGCTTGAACTTTTTCTACTGTATATATGCTTCTGTTGATTTTGTACCTACTTTGGCCCGCACTTTGTTCTGTCCATCGTCCGCAACAGGTTTTACCTCGCGGACGGCGGCGCAGAGCATGTGTTGCGTCTTTGTTATGCCTCTCGGGCGGAGAGGGGCGTAACAAATGACATTTCATGCTGTTCTTTTCTCCTTCCCTTTCCTTGCCGCCCTTGTTTTCTTTGCTTCGCTATGGGGGTTGGAAGTGCTTAGATATGGGTCCACTTTCCTCTTTTCTCCCTTCATTCCTTTAGTTTTCTCTCTAAGCACTTCCACCCTGAATCCAGTGACGCTTCTTCCCTGGATGTTCTTTGTGCTCCCAAGCTGCTTGGTAAGTATGAGCAGTAGTTACTACCTTTGTGTTGTGTGGGTGTGCGAGAGTGTGTGTTTGACGCTCGATGATGATAGTGTTATGGCTGAACCATATTATGGGTTCCAGCAGTACAGTGTGCAGCCTTGCCCTGTGAAGCAGTTCACTAACTGAGAGTGGTTCTGCTGCAACCATGTCTGGAGAACGAACAAGGGGTGTCAATGCCGTTAAGACGCCGTCGTACACGATTTCATCAAACGGATAAGTTCACGAGAGGTGTGATCGTAGGCCTTCTTTCTTACCGCCAGATGGTCCTTGCGTCGTATTGTGGAAGAAACGCAACGTGATGCCACAACCGTCGGTCGCATTTGGAGACAGTGGTCACAGGAAGGATCTGTGCAACGTCGTAGGGGGACCGGAGCACGAAGACTGACGTCCGAGCGCACCGATCGTCGCATCCGACGTCATACCGTAGAGCACCCACAGCCCACAACTGGCGACATTTTGTGGAGTGTACGGGGAGGCTTGGATTCTCCGATATCGAAACCGACAGTGTTGCGCCGATTGGCTGTGTCTGGTTTACTGTGTAGCCGTCCGTTGCTAAGGCTACCCTTAACAGCGTGCAATCTTCGTCACCGCTTGGCGTGGTGCCGCTCCAGAGCTGCGTAGGGTGCCGAATGAAACAGTGTAGTGTTCAGCGACAAATTGCGCTTCTTTATCACCACGGATGATCGCCATGTGAGTGCCTGGAGGCGACATGGCCAACGCGCAGATTCCTCCGCCATTGTGGAGCGCCACACGGCTCGGAAACCTATAATCATGGTGTGAGGTGCTATCTGACCCAACAGCCGTTCACCGCTGGTACGCATTGAGGGCACATTGACGGCACGCCGCTATGTTGACGAGGTGCTACGACCCGCGGCACTACCGTATCTTCAGGGCATCCCAAACGCCTTTTTCAACAAGACAACGCCCGGCTGCATACCACTCGGATCAGCCTGAATGCTTTACACGGTGTGCGGATACTTCTGTGGCCAGCACAATCCCTGACCTCTCGCCCATCGAGCATTTGTGGGACACGATTGGACGCCGATTGAGTACCCTCCCACCTCCACAAAATGAAGATGAACTATGGAGTCGGAACAACACCACATGGTCCACGATACCCCAGGACTCTATTCGGACTCACGTTGCCTTGATGCGAAGTCGGAACAACACCACATGGTCCACGATACTCCAGGACTCTATTCGGACTCACATTGCCTTGATGCCAAGTCGGAACACCACCACATGGTCCACGATACTCCAGGACTCTATTCGGACTCACATTGCCTTGATGCGAAGTCGGAACAACACCACATGGTCCACGATACTCCAGGACTCTATTCGGACTCACATTGCCTTGATGCCAAGTCGGAACACCACCACATGGTCCACGATACCCCAGGACTCTATTCGGACTCACATTGCCTTGATGCGAAGTCGGAACAACACCACATGGTCCACGATACTCCAGGACTCTATTCGGACTCACATTGCCTTGATGCCAAGTCGGAACACCACCACATGGTCCACGATACCCCAGGACTCTATTCGGACTCACATTGCCTTGATGCGAAGTCGGAACAACACCACATGGTCCACGATACTCCAGGACTCTATTCGGACTCACATTGCCTTGATGCCAAGTCGGAACACCACCACATGGTCCACGATACCCCAGGACTCTATTCGGACTCACATTGCCTTGATGCGAAGTCGGAACAACACCACATGGTCCACGATACTCCAGGACTCTATTCGGACTCACATTGCCTTGATGCCAAGTCGGAACACCACCACATGGTCCACGATACCCCAGGACTCTATTCGGACTCACATTGCCTTGATGCGAAGTCGGAACAACACCACATGGTCCACGATACTCCAGGACTCTATTCGGACTCACATTGCCTTGATGCCAAGTCGGAACACCACCACATGGTCCACGATACCCCAGGACTCTATTCGGACTCACATTGCCTTGATGCCAAGTCGGAACAACACCACATGGTCCACGATACCCCAGGACTCTATTCGGACTCACATTGCCTTGATGCCAAGTCGGATTCAGAGCTGTAACGCGCAAAATGGGGGCCACACTCCTTATTGATCATCCTGTATATTTGGCCACTGGAGTCTAGTCGGTATGTGACATTAAATCATTTGTTCAGGACCTACTTGGCTATCTGTGTGTGCAGTTTGGTCTGTTTTCGAGCATTCCTTCATGGTGTGGCATTTTCTCTGTCAGGCAGTGTATTTTCTATCTCATGCAGTGCCGTGCGCTCAAATTTCCTGATACTTTAGTAATTTGCTTTCTAAGCGCATCGTAGGTTTCGAGTTAGTGGTATAAGATGTTCACTTTTCATATGTAGTTTGATGGCTGCATTAGTGACTTATTATAACGTAATGTCTTTTTCGTGTGCAAGATTGGTGTTACGCTATGTCTAAAACCATGACTAAGGAATGTTGAACTAAATAAGAATACGATGCAATAGTTCCTAACTAAGCTTTTACTGCCAGACGAAACATACTTACGATAACCTTTTATTGGTCCAGCACTCTTTCAGTAGATCCAACGTATAACACTGCAGGTAAACTTCACATTTATCTTAGCGCTCGAACGTCTACACACAGACACATGCCCATGAGCAGATCAGATCAGACCATATGTAGATGATTTTAGGAAGGGAGTGTCCGATCCCAGGTCTTAAACAACCCTTAGAAATAGGAAGCTAGGAGATTAGTGCTACAGTGCCCGATAGGAAAGTGACACGGAAGCGAGGTAGAAAGGGGAGGAAGTCGCCCTTTTTATTGCCGGGGGCGAGTACCCGGGGTCCGACGGCTTAACGTGCTCATCCGACGCACGGCGGATATTTAGTGGTTCGAGCGTTTGAACGTGCCTGAGATCGAACCCGAGGTCTTCTCAGTGGCAGTCACGAACGTTGACAACTTGGCCACCCGCGGCCCATACCCATGAGCAATTGTTGTGTCGTCCTTTTTATCCATCGTTCTTATCACATTCATACGTCATTTTCTCTCTGACTTCAAATGTGTTGCCAACCTCATTCTTGTGAGAGAGAAGATATCACGTTAGGTTTGGAAGTATAAAGGAGAACAAAGTCAAATTTACATAGGAAAAGGAACTAAAAATGAAAGTTATTTTAGAATATACGTCACAACATATACATCAATTGGTCTTAAAGTTAACCACTAGTATTCATGTATCTATTCTTTTTGTTTCGGAGATTTAGGACCACCACGAGCAACTCATTGGGCTGTAAGCAGTCGCCCTTCATTAATTTTGGGTGTCTGGTTCCAGGTAAGGGACAGAGCCTGCACCATAAAACAAACACACCACTCATTTCTCACCGGAACTCGAACACAGGCCCATTTCGGACGAATGGTCAGAAACCAACGTCTCAGACGACTTGATCACCGGAGCAGCATACCTATTTTTAAGTTTCCTTAAGGAATGAATTCCTACTTTTCATCACTTTACTTGCGTTACTCGGTTAGTACACAGAGGTGTAATCTTTCTAAATACTATTTATTGTGTTTGTTTTATTAGATGATTTAACGTTACATGAATGCTTTCTATGGAATTCTTATGTAGCATGATGAACCCATAGGTTTTGCATAGGAAATACAAGGAAAGGTATAGCTTTTGCATAGGAAATACACTACACCATATAGGAAGTAGGAATGATTTCACGGGACCCATGACGGGAGCGGTATTGGTGCTGAATTTGTTATCTACCACTCAAACTTCCTTTGATGTCTACATACAGAATGTCCCAAAATTATCTTTACAACTTTGACCCCCCCAAAAAAAACAGAAATGGAATAAGAGAACAAAAATCAATTTATTGCATATTGAACAGCACGTTCCAGTTTGTTGGGATGCTATCAGAGCTCTACATGCGCACCGTCGGTTGCACGAATAACGTCGAGACGGTATTCGACCTCGTGCCATGTTCTCCCGAGCATGTCCTCAGGAATTGTTGTGATGGCAGCTGCAACCCTGTGCTTCAGCTCATCCACGTCCGAAACCTTTGTGTGGTGCACAATATCCTTCACATAGCCCTACAGAAAAAAGTCTAGAGGAGGGGGGGGGGGGGTAATATCCGGTGAACGTAAAAGCGAAGGGATTGGACCACCTCTTCCAGTCCATCGCTCCGTAAAGGTTTTATCAAGAAACTCACGAACACGAAGTGCCTAGTGCGGGGGTGCACCATCTTGCTGGAAGGTGATAGCCGGTTGCAGGCCCTCCAATTGGGGGGTTACAAAGTTACTCAGCATGTCCAAATAAACATAGGATGTGGCTGTGTTTTCGGTGAAAAAGAATGGGCCGATGATGCAGTTGTGCAAGAGACCGCACCAGCAGTTAACCTTAAGGCTGTCACATTGAATCTCACTGACGGCATGTGGGTTTTCGGACCCCGAAATTCTGCATTTATGCTAGTTGATACCACAACAGACATGAAACGTTGCCTCATCGCTGAATAAAACACGTTTCGGGAAGCCTTACTCATTATCAATCCTGTGGAGCATATCAACAGCAAAATCGAAACGTTTCGGTTTATCCCTTGGGTGTAGTGCCTGTGTCAAATGCATTTTGTAGGCAGTCAGGTGCAAGCGCTAGTGCAGCACCCTGTGTATCGTTGTAGGTGGTAACCCCAACTGCCTGGAGGCCGTACGAATGGACTTCTCTGGACTTCGTAGGAAACTCTGTAGAACACGTTCCGGATGCCCTTCACTTGTGCTTTTCCAGCTAGCGCCCTTTTTATGAAGCATATTACCAGCCTCTATAAATTTCTTGTGCCATTCGCGTATGGATGATGGATTACGTCGGTATTTGGTAAGGAAATTCCTTTGGACTTGTGTATCTGACTTCGTCTCTATGAACCATGCCACACACTGGGTCTTTTCCTGTGGAGTAGTCATCACAAGTAAACCTGAAAGCACACAAAATCCTTTTGCGTACCAATAAAACATTATGTGTTTCTGTTACATGTACAAAAAACAGAACTTCGCTAACTTATTTCGTTTAGATAATATTGAGGGTCAAAGTTGCAAAGATAATTTTGGAGCACCCTGTATCTTTATATCATCCAGTTTGTGTTTCGAGCTTCAGTCGTGTGTTGATGTAAGATTAATAAATACATTTTTAGTGTTATCAGACAGAACACTATGCCCTGCTCCTGAGAAGTGTTCACAGAGTTACGCCGTATATACATTTTTTCTTTTTGATTTGGAGGTTTAACGACCACCGTGAGCAACTCGATGGGGTATAAGCAGTCTCCCTCCATAAATTAGGGCCACTGGTTCCAGGGAAGAGAGAGAAAGAGCCAGTGCCGTAAGATAAACACAACATCCATGCCTCACGGGATTCGAACCCGGACCCATCTTGGACTAATGGTCATAAGCCAGCGCTTTGATCACTGCGCCACCGGGGCGGCATATACATCATTCAACATTCGATTATTAGATCTTACACGATTTTAATCCACCAAACAAAGGACAAGCTCATATATATTTTTTTTTTTTTTTTTTTTTTTTTATTGGAGGTTTAACGACCACCGTGAGCAACTCAATGGGCTATAAGCAGTCGCCCGTCCCTAATTTAGGGTCACTGGTTCCAGGGAAGGGAGAGAGCCAGTGCCGTAAGACAAACACAACATCCATGCCTCACCGGGATTCGAACCCGGACCCCTTTCGGGCGAATGATCAGAGGCCAACGCCTTAGACCACTGCGCCACCGGGGCGGCCAAGCTCATATTATGGACAAACTGTCTAGATGATGAAACATTGCGGATGTCTCATCATCTAAACAGTTACTTGTGACGTACTTGCCAGCAGGACGCACACGACATGAAGGCAGATAGGAATCAGAATAAGCGTCTGCGTAGCTCAGTTGGTAGAGCGACTTGTTCCGGAATAAGCGGCCTCGGGTTCGAATCCCGGCGTAGACCAAAAATGACGGAGAAATTTACTTCGTTATAATGGCGCCCGAACTATCCGGATGACCCGGCCGTTCAAAATCTCGCATTGGTGTGATGTTATTTCCACACCGCGAGACAGGAAAAATCAGAGAATTCCTTCTCCAGCGCTTCGAAAAATAAAAAAATGTGTGATGTTGCATTCCACACAGCAGATTGACTGGGAGTTCTCAAGTGCAGGTTCTACAGTGGATGGCTGCCTGCAACGATTCATGGTCACGGCTGACCCGTGGGCCATGCCCCCGGCCCTCTTTCGGGGGGGGAGATGTGACGTACCTGCCAGCAGGACGCACACGACATGAAGGCAGATTGGAATCAGAATAAGCGTCTGCGTAGCTCAGTTGGTAGAGCGACTTGTTCCGGAATAAGCGGCTCGGGTTCGAATCCTGGCGTAGACCAAAAATGACGGAGAAATTTACTTCGTTATATACTGTTGATGCTCGTGCCATCTGTGGAAACATGGACTGCAATATGTTCATGTTCTCTAAATGGTCTTCCAGGATAAACAGGTGTGAGAGAGAGAGAAGTATGGATATTTTTCATTACGTCACCCCACACTAGAACACAGCTTCCACCATCCACCATAGGTATCCTTTCCGAAGCACTGAAGAGATGGTAACGCTTTCCTGGTGTTCTTTAGATTAAACAACGTTTGGAATGAGGTTATAAGTTGAAACGGGACTCGTCAGAAAACAGAACTGTGGTCCATTGGTTCTGGATACAATCGCATGTTGGCAATGCCAGTTCTGGAGAGCTATTCGCTGATTGGGGTCAGCTGGACACTTGCCATGTGTCTCCTGGAAGACTCTACTCGCATTTAGCCTTCGTAATAGAGTTTTACTGGAAATTCTTTCACTTGTATCTGCACAACTTCGAGAGACAGGTGCTGTGCCGTATGTTTTCCCGGTAGAACCAATAACGGCCAGTTGGTGTTGACGTATCTCCAGGACGACCATGGCCAGCACTTCTGTAATGGCTCCCGTTTCCTGGAAGTGCTTCCGTAATGTCGAAATAATCTTTCTCGACATCTCGAACTATCGTGCAACCTGTGCTTGAGAATAATCTGTTTCAAGCGTCCAACACTCCACAATCTCAAAAACTCGTTTACACTATGAGGGCTCTTTAGTACTAGTTGAGTGCCTTACTTTCTGAGCGTAAAAAATTAGAGAATGTAGAGATACGGTAGAAACCCATGTTACAAGCATGATTATTTGCACAAACTTTGTGAGGTCGAAGATCTGTTTTCTTTGATTATTCCGAATGTCCAAAGTAATGTTATTTTGGTTGCGACGTTTTATGGACGGGGACTTTGTTAAAATGGAAATATTGGTGAAAAAACGTGTTACCTTAATTTTGAAGACCGATGAATAATATTAGGTACACCAATGAACTAGATGTGCAATATTTTCAAACAGCTTTTGAAAAAAAAAATTTGGATTTTTGAGTAATGTCATTAGATACAGTGATTTTCAAAATGAAATAAAATAAGCGTGTTTTAAAATATTTTCTTCCTCACCTGCTAGAATTTAATAAGAAAAAAAAAACAAACTTTAATGCAATCTCGAAATAATTATTTTTCTTCTTTGTTAAGGCGCAAGACATTGCTAACCTCGAAACGAAAATAAGAAAAGATGTGAAATACTCATGCAAAAAGCGCGTTCAAAAATAAATTATGTCTCATTCATTATTGAAGACTTGTGTTTGAACCAATTTCGGATGGATGATTAAAACATAACAGAACAACCATTTTTTTCATCGGAATTTTATTGAACTTTTGATAGTTCGTGTTTTGATGCCACAGGCTGATTTGGCTTTATAACGACTATGCAACAAGGATATCAGTTATAAGGTATAACAACTATGGCAAATTAAATGGATACTTTTTGTATTGAAATGTATTAATTATATTTATGGGAATTATATTCTTCTGTAAGGCACAGACAGCTCTATATATACAGCAACATCATAAAGACTTTCACTATTTACATTCAGCAAATTCTAGTATTCCTTTTACAAGGCTACTAAAATATACTCAACATATCAGGAAGGTTATTAATGTATCTTATTTTGCATCGACATTAAAAATCTAAATAGTGTGTTTTATTACACTGATCACTTACATAAGTATAAACAACAAAGTGAAATTTTACGTCCGCATCAGATTAGCAAGATGAGATATTTTTTGAGATGAAGTTACACCGCAAGAACAATATTAATGAAAAATTCATATCTTGTTTCCTTCTTTTACTTCACATTTGATTTAGATGCAAAAACCTTACACGTTTTTCATATAAATGTACTTATATAAAAAATTGTGTAGGATATTTCTTTACTTTTTTTTAATTTGAGGTAATATAATTTATCTTCGTTTCCTTAATTTTACTTTAAATACATTTTTCTCGAGTACTTTACCTTTCTATCTTATGTTTAATCATTTTAAATAACTTTTTTAGAATAATAACAGAATAAACATTTTCAATATTTTTGACACGTTTCTATGTTATTTATTTTTTGCATTTTTTGGGACAGGAAACGATTCCCTTTGGCTGCTTACATTTCATTTTAAGATATTTTTTTTATTTGATATCTGATGCTACTGAATATCTTTACCTGTAAGTCGTTCTATTGCAACTGATACACATCAATTGTTGATCACCTCTTTTATTTCCTTTTATTTCTCCCTGCTGTATTTGCTTGCCTTTCTGGCGAGAAAAAACTTGAAATGGTTTTCTTTAGTTTTCTTTTTCTTTCAGCTGTGTTTTACTTGGAAGACAAAGCAAGGTGTCTGAATGTTTGAGATCGTCAAAACGTCTGTGAGAAAAGATGTTGATTGCGGCATCTGCGCGCGCACATCTTATGACACCAGACATCAGTTGGAAACGTTCTTTGTGGACGGTTGCTATAAAAAGTGTCGACGATCTTTGTGGACGGCTTTAGGAAGCTCACGGTAAGTATTTAAGCTTTTTGACGCAGGACTACGTCTAACTCCGCGGATAGTATGGGGCGACCTACGGCCGTCAGCCTCTGACAAAGATAGGTCCTAACTGAAATCATAATAGCGTTAAAAATACGTGCCGCACACTAATCGTGTTAGCATATTCGTCAACAGCATGGAGTCCAATTCGCGTACTGAGCAATACGTAGTGCGCGCAACGCTCCCCTCGTTCCCTGTGCGCGGGGGAGATAATACAATATTTCTGGGGGCCCCGCCGCGTTTGACTCAGTCTATCTCGGCAACCGTGAGCGCAACACGACTGTGCGTGGTATCGTTTTAAAGCTCTCGACGAGATCTATTTAAATATACGAAGAACATTTCTCATTGGTTTGAACTGAACACTTTAAAAATTGTTTTCTTGTGAACACGTTTGACAATATCACGTTTTATCTGGACAACCGTGAGTGCAAAACGACTGTGCGTGGTGTCGTTTTAAAGCTCTTGACGAGATCTGTTCAAATATATAAGGAACATATCGCAGTAGTTTAAACTAAAATAAAAAAAAAATGTTTTCGTGAACGGGTTAACATTCCCGACAATGTCGCGGAATTCACAGAATGAACGCAAGCAAAAGTGGAGAAAATCAAAACGAAAGGTAAGAGCAAGTGATGAGGAATGTAAGAAGCCCTAGAAAACAGAGCACCACGTTGGGTAATTCGTGTATCGATCAGCTTTGTGTTCCCAATGTATCCAGCATTATTTGTAAACATTATGCAGGCTACTTTTCATATCACAGACCTGTGTTGGCTATAACATATTAAATAAACGCTTTGAAACCATACTTGACTAGCTCATTTCAACTCTCCGATCTGCAAGTCGTAGTCCTACATTCCAAACTGATGGCTCAATCAGAACTGAGCTTACCCGTCTTTTTCTTTTCTTTTTTTTTGTTTGTTTAATGTAGATTGTAAGAAGAAGCCGTGAAAGCTTTCGTTCTAAACGATGTTAGATAAATGACAATGAATTCGTAAAAAGCAACACAGGCGCCCATCTTTTTGAGGGAGAAGACAGTAAAGTTAAATATTCCAGCAGGTTCGCATTTTAGGGAGATCAAAGCATGAAGGAATTCTGAAGGAAGAAAACAAGTTTACAAAGTTAAGTCGAATTTGAAAGACACTTATTATTTGAAAGTAATCCAAATTTAATTATTTTACAGAAGTGAAAAGCACTGGAGTGGCAATTACCTCAAGTTATGCCTACTGAAGCAAAATAATGATATTGAAGACTATTTTGGTATTCCAAATTACCGTGTTATTGAAAGATGTGATGTTTCGATTCACCAGTGTAATAATTCATTACTATGAGTGGAAATGCATGTTCCAACAGGTAAAATTCTCTGACAGAGGTATTTGTACCCTACTGAATAAAAATTTAAATATCTATTCCTCTCAGCATTCAGTTAGCAAGCGTACAACTTATGAATGGCATGAGTAAAGTAATACTTATTGCTGAGGGGTATGGTTTTAACCTTCTGATCTTTCTATTACTAGATGAGGAAGAAAGTATTACCATTATAAATATTTTCACCTCTGTTCTGTACGATAGGGCAACGCTTATGCTCCCTTGCGTTGCTATATTGCTTCAAGAAAAAGATATCCTTTTTTTTTTACCCTCTTCCCTCGTCTTCATGGAATTCCGACAGGCTCTCTGTCTGAGCTAATGAAAAAGCATTCTGCTGGACGTCATTGTATCTCCATTGTTTTTCGACTGGTTTTCTTCCGTCCTGCCTTTCTGTCAGTTCGGAAGCACACTTTTTTTAATGTGTGGAATAAAAGTACACTCTACTAATAGTGGCAACGGACAAAATTACACACTCCTAGTCGTGGTGACATCTTCATGGAATCTCTACAGACTGTTTGGGCCAGTGAAAAAGCATTCTACTAGACGTCATTGTATCTCTATAATTTTCGGACTAGTTTTCTTTCGTCCTACCACTTCAAATTCTTCTAAATGCGTGGAATAAAAGTAAACTCTCCTACCAGAGGAGTTTGTTAGGAGATCTGGTTTAATTTCACGAAATAACCTCTTTCATTTGGTAAAGCTCATTGCAGGCAAATAGTTTTCGTAAAATTTATTGACTGGCAATTATTTCTCATTGCAATACCAAAGCGAAGTCTTTACTGAAGTATGCCAAATTATTTTAGTGAAGAAGTCACACAGATAGAGTAGCTTTTAGTTTATCTTTTACGCTTCGAAATTAAACAAAATTTCCGTTCTAGAAATGCAATGTTTTGTGTTGCAGATGGAGTTTCAAAAGCCCATTGCAGTCTACTAACTCTTTATCCCGACAGCGGGATCATATTCCAAACACTCTAGGAAAGAAGATGGGAACACTAAGTGTTACTTTCTGTGCTCCAGGAGTTGCCATACAGAACTAGAGGAAGTCAGAACAGGAACCTTTTCAAACTTTTTATTGCACCAACCTCAGATTTGACTGGTTGTTTCGAGTTCATACACACGATGTAGATGCACTTCGCCCGGATTAGGAAGGAAGTTGGGAAAATGATGACAACAGAAATAAATTACATATCACAGACGTTTCTCAGATTACCTAACCACTCGCACACAAAAACCTTCTTATTATTCATAGCAGCCAGGATTTTTTGTGTATTTATGTGTGTAACAGCTGCCATGTTCGGGCACAAAGCTGCTCGGATCAACTTCAGTTTGCCAAGCAATGCTGTGGCTTCAATTTATTTTGCGGTGTTTTATTGAAATGCGGTTTTTTGATACTTAGTCCAAGAAATCCTGGTGAATAATTAGAACCGTTATTAAACATCAAATTCCGGTTGAAACTTGGGGAAAATATTGATCGGATCCTTGAAGGAAAAGTTATCTCCACCATTTTTGGGAAGGGAGAAGTTTAGAAACCCCCATGAGCATCAAAGCCTCTGAAAATAAATTCACCTCATTCCTTTAGACTCCAGGGAACGGAGGTAATCAATCAGAGCCAAAGAATGAACATAACACCCACATCTTTCCTCGGACTCGAACCTCTAGGACCCCCTTCAGAAGAACTGTACTCACTTGGTCAAATGGAGACGGAGGTAGGAATATTTCATTTTATGCGTGTGGATATACTACATACAACCATGTATGTATAGTATGTGTGTGATATTCTGACACCTACAAAACTTTTATTTAAATCTAAACGATATGCATGTTTTTCATAGAAAAAGTTCGTACATTTTAGATCACTTAGTAGACGAAACATTAGAGATAGTGGTGATGGACAGTTGACATGGGCATCCCCTGCGCAGAGTGAGACACACCCAAACCGAACGTAGGCGATAAATAGGTGAACAGCAGAGCTTCCCAACAGTGTATCGCGATCGACGAACATGGGTAAACGTGGTGATCTGAGCATCATGGACGCATTGTTGGTGCAAGACAGATGGGTCATTCTATCGCCCAAATGATAAGAATCCTAGAGTTCCCGAGGGCAACCGTATCAAGGGTGACCTCAAGTATACTATCAACGGATGTGCCAGCGTCCAGAGGGCAAACTGTGGCCAACCACGTGCTATTGATAACTGGGGTTGACGTGGACTGTCCAGGCTCGTACAGACTGACCTCTTCGCAATGGCGGCGCAAATTACTCTAGGTTAAATATCGGAGGCCTAAGCAGTGTCATTTAAATCTAATATTTGTCCATTGAGCGTATATGTGTATTATACAGTATACACTCAGTGGGCAAACATTAGTGTACTATTACACTCAATAGAAACGTATCTCTAATGTTTTGTCAATTGGGTATATATGTGCACTGTGAAGTACACAAAGTTCATAAACCTGTAAAAGCTTTCCTTCAAGATTTCATTTCTAGGAATTCTTTGATCCACATGTGTATCGAAGTTTAGGAGAAATTGCTCATTAGAAATTTAGGGTTACTTGCTCCAGGAAAAGAAGGAAGATAGAACCGATAAGCATTCTATATGCAGGGTTCATTTAGAATTCGATACAGAACTGAAAACCTTTCATTGTACTTGTACTAACCTGCTGACACAGTTGATGATTGGTAAAGTAATTCAAGTACTGCAGCTTTGTGTTTTATGAGCAACTGCTTATTGATTTATACATTTTGAATACATGTATTACTGTATACGGAATACCAATAACACTTTTTTATGAAAAATTTGCTATGAAAGAATTCATTTTAGTGAAACAATATTTCTTGCATCTAAGAATTCCTACGTGTACTTTTCATGCTTAGTGTATATCAAACGAAATATTTGTGAAAATATGTTCAGTGGCGTACTCAGTAGGGGTGGCCCAGGGGCCTGGGCCCTCCCCATGAGGTATCACTTAGTCCTTCATTCCTTGTTATTGGCTCCTTATTTTTAAATATATTTGTTTATGCTTTTAAATATATATTTTACAAAAAATTGGAAACGTACGCGGAGATATTTTTATCGCTTCCCAATATTTTGGGAGATGTTTTATCCGAGGTATTTTTATTTGCATATTCAACCTTTTGGGGCACCTTCTGAAAAAAAGAAATCCTGGATGTGCCACCGAATACGTTAGTAACAGCAAATAAAGAGAAAATTCCTTATGTAAAAAATTCTATCACACCAAAAAACGATATTTTTCTTTTTCAGTGATTTACTTAATCTTACAGTGCATTTGATTGTTTCAGATCACAGTTTTTGTAGGAAAAGCTGGAACTGGCATTTCCAGGTAAGCATTATATGATACGGAATACACCATCAGTAAATATGTGTGGCTCGAATTCGCATATGCTGAAAAGTACTGCTCACTTTTAAGGAGATGTAAATGATTCAGAAGAAATATTGCAAACAACACCAACCTTTCTATCGCTGTAAAAATGACTTGAATTTCTCAACTTGAAATATTACAGTTCAGCTGCATAACAAAACACGGGTGCAATAATTTTATTGCTTATTTCTTATTTTAATTAAACAATGGGCTGTGTATTACAAGCAGTCTTTCATGAATATAGCATAAATCCATGAAAAAATAATCTGTGTGGAAGGCACAGAAGCTCATTGTTTTACGGTATTGAGAAGCCGTAATTAACCTTTATCACTGTGTCTAACTCTTCATGATACTTAAAATCTGGAAATTCTAGAGACGTGGACGATACAAATTTCAAGTTTAGTTCCAAAAAATATTGTGTCAAGACGATGCAATTTTCAGATATTTTCAGGAGTGGAGAAGAGCTAAGAGAGTAATTTCTTTGTATAAAATAATAAAACTATAAAAAGTTGAGGTACGCTGGCTGAGAGAAATTTTAAAATTCACGCCCTGTGGTAATGCTTTTAAGCATAACTATTGAATTGGACAGTATTTTAAGCATTAAAATTAAACGTGATGTGAATGAAATACCTGTTGTATGATTTAACGACTTTCTTGAACATCTAGCCTCCCATCTGGATTTGGTTTTCACCCCAAGGGGAAGCGTAAAAACTGAATAACAAGAACTCCTATCTATTCTTATACCCAGGTTGTCGGCTTGCAAAGCCAGCTTCATAGCAAGTGAGTCACAGTGAAAGGTTTCAGACAACGGTTTTAGAAAAAAGATGCTGATAGTGTGATACTCAATTTGCTAGCAAACGTTGGATGAATGATAAAAATTACGGTGATATTCAGTCGGAACAAATGGTGTCCTTTTAGCAGACAGTTGATACCCAAAGCCATGTCATTTCTTAGGCTAACAACCACCTCAATAAAATTAAGGCAGCACAATGTTTTTCATCCATATTTGCGTTCGAATAACGTACGCGACCGCAAAAAGACGTAAGCTCAATAATATTGCTATACACATTCCGAATATCCAAAGAGATCAGATCTACGACCTCACCAAGTTCCGGCAACATACAAAATACTCATTCGTATAAAAACTTCGGCATCTGCCACATCGTTTCATTCCGGACTCTTTTCCTACTCAGAAGGTAAATCGCTTCGTCAGTACTGAAGACGACAAGTTATTATTGTGTAGATTATTCTTTGAGATGAAAGGTTGTTGGGCGACTTGAAGTAGAACTGTCTTGGAAGGAGATTGAATGCGACGACGTTATGAAAACACTTCCAGGAAACGTGAGACATTACAAGAAGACCTGGCCAAGGTCACCCGTGAGATACGTCAACACCAATTGATCGTTATCTGGTTCTATCGGCAAAACGGATCGTGCAGCAACCGCCTCTCGCGGTTATTACGGACACAGGTGAAATAATTTCCAGTAAACCTCTGTTATGAAGGCTACACATGAGAGTAGACTCTATGCCATTAGGCACATGGTATATCCTACTGAACCTCAGTCAGAGAAGATTTTGTCAGAACTGGTCCGCCAACCTATGACTGGAGCCAGAAGCAATGTGCTACAGCTACACAGGTTATTTGATTGGAGAACACCAGGAAAGCATTATTATGCCTTCAACACCAGAGAAAGGGATACCTAGGTGGAGGAGGTGTTCTAATGTGGGGAGACGTTATGGTAAATGGCAACACACCGCTCCGTGTCTTTGATAGAGGAGCTTTAACTGCTCAGAAATAAAGGGACACTATTCTTCAACTCTATGTGTGGCATTTTAGAGGTGTTGTTATTCCAGATTTTCTCTTTAGGGACGAGAACGCGCTTCCTCATAGCAGTCACTCTATAGAGGAATACTTAGAAACTGAAAATATCCAACGAGCGGACTGGCTACAAGGATCCCCAGGCTTAAAGCCACTCGAAGTAGTGTGGGCCACTCTTGGGAGGCTCACTGCAAGCCGGTAGTAACCAATTCGGTTATTCGGTCTGTAGGAGTCGGGTCTGTTGACAGAGTGTGATTTGTTGCCTGGCAATCGTCTTCATACCCTTATACTGAGCTTGATTAACCGCTGTCATGCATGTTTAAATGTTTCAAGATAATTTATATCTTCTGTATATCTTTTGAACACCTTCCAAGAAATTCTATACTATGTTTTCTTTGTTTATTTTGATGCAACCACTGTAGATGTTCACTATACTAGTCCGAGGTTTGTTTTTGTTCACTTGTTTCATTGCTATAGTACAGTAGATTGCTGTACACGACTGTGGTTTCATTACATCGTCAGTTAAAAATGTTGTATCACATTTTTTTTGTGCTACCTTAATTATATCGAGCAGTGTATAATGCTGATCAACGTAATAGAAACTGCACGTATTGCATGGAACCTTTCCCATTCTAAAGATTTCTATCACATTAGGAAGGTACGACTTTCAACATGCACCAGACGGCAAGGAGGGTGGAATAACTTCAGACAGACACCAGATGCACTGTGTGATAAAAGGATGGCAATCAGGCTTAAAATTCACGTTTTCAAGGCTGTAGTAAAGCCAGCAATGCTATACAGAGCTGAGGCTTGACCAATCACAACGAGTTTTGAATAAGCTGAACATTGCTGAGATGGAGATACCCTCACGTTGCGTAGTGTCACCAGAAATTACAGAATCGGAATTTCAGAGGGAAAGGGTAGCAGCTAAAGTCACAGAGGTTTCGAAGAAGGGTCAAGAAGCAAGATTGTTGAGCTGGTATGATCATGTTTCAAGCAGAGATAAGGAGTGTGTGGGACGCTGACTTATGGGGCTTACTGGAAAGTGAACTACAGGAAGATGTAAGGTGAAGTGGGAGGGCTGTGTTGTCAGCTACATGAAGGAGAACAAATTGAACAGTGAGTTTATGCAGGACACAAAAGAGTGGAGGAGGAGGATCGGCAACAGTAACTCCACTTAGATGTGGGACTAACAGTGCTGTAGAAGAAGGAAGAGAAAGACAGCCAAGTAACTATCTGCATACATTAAATGCATGTACAAGCTCATATGGATATCTTTTTATGGTTTTACCCAAAATACAGGAGAAACTGATGTATAGTTTGGTTTCTTGCAGTTTATGATAAACAACTAATGGCATATTTCAATACTTCTGATAGGTTATGTCAAGATCAGATTGTTGCCAATGTATTCTTTTATATAGAATTTGCATTTTAAAATGTCAGTTACTGTGAATATTATTTTCCAAATACTTAACGTGAGAGTATGCCAAATGAAGTGGTCTCGGGAATGGTTTAAATTAAACTTAAATGTTAATCGTCGCATTAAGGGAAGTTTTCACACATTTGTGTTACATAGTTTTGTCATAATCAAGAAACAGGACTAAACTTTTGTGATTTTGAATGTAACCTAATGTTGTCTAAGGAAGGCTTAACAAAAGTTGCAGGGCTTCACGAATATTGATTTCAGAAGCTCTGACAGAGCTGTAGTTCCTTCTGCATACGTAATAATACAAAACGTACATGCGACAGCTACAATGACACTCGAAATCTGGAGAAATCAAACAATAATTGGAGACTAAACCTCAGGCTTATTAGTATATATCTTGTGCTTCTTTAAGTATAACACCAAAAACCAAAATTGGATCTCATTCGTTTTGTCTGAGTCAGTATTATTTGCATTTGCAACTTTTATTTGCAAAAACGGTCTTATACTTTTGTGTGGAACGTTTTTGAAGTATCTTTCGTTATCACTCATCGGGAGGAGATGGATTGAGGTTCTGGAAAGAGATTCCATTAATTAAAATACGATATGGATTATCCGAAAACGAGCTTCAAAATTTACAGGCAAAAAATGTGCGGGTAGTTTTTATCTTAATATGTACAGCAAATACTTTTTTATATAACTTTTACAGACACGTACATTTTAATGCACTTAATTTTAAGAACAGAAGCGTTTTTTAACGATATCATATTAATCAATATGATTTTTTTCAATTGAATTTTTTTAGTTTTTACTTAATCGATTTTCCGAAATACCTTGGTCCCGATTGTTTCCGGTAATCGATGCTCTACTGTATATTAGACATTGTGAATAATCACAGCTTCTGATAAGGCATCGTCACATGCTGCGGAACATTAAACCAACCAATGAAAAACAACCACGGGTCACAACCAATGAAATACAGCTACGGGGCACAACCAATGAAATACGGCCACGGAGCATAACCAATGAAATACAACCACAGGGCACAACCAATGAAATACAGTCACTGGGCACAACCAATGAAATACAGTCACGTATCACAACCAATGAAATACAGTCACGTATCACAACCAATGAAATACAGTCACGTATCACAACCAATGAAATACAGTCACGTATCACAACCAATGAAATACAGTCACGTATCACAACCAATGAAATACAGCCACGGGGCACAACCAATGAAATACATCCACGGAACACAACCAATGAAATACAGCCACAGGGCACAACCAATGAAAAACATGATATTTTGATATAATGTAGTGTAAGTTTTCTGTGTTCTTTAATTTCAATGCTTTATATTATCAAGGTGTAAAGTTTATGTGATTGTGTCTCTGAATCTTCAGTTGTACATCCTTTTTGAGGACACGCACCTTTTTTTGTCGGTATGTTCTTGTGCAAAGATTATAAAAAATGGTATTAGTATTTTCTCAAAATACTGGATATTTTCCTTTGAAGTTTTTAGGAAAGTATCATTTTCACATTTGAATGAAAATAAGATTATTTCTGAACGCGATTCGATGTGCTGTTTGAGTAACATTGAATTTAAGGAATGTGAGAAATTTTAATCATGTTTTAAATCTTTTTCCTCATTCTACAACTTCTATGACCAATAGGAAACCCATCATCCCTAATTTAAGGTCATTGTTTCCATGAACGGGAAAGAGTTCGAAGAATAAATTCAAATCACATTTCTATCTGATACTCGAACCCAAGCCCTCGGCGCTACAATTCTAACAATTCTGCCATTAGATGATTGCAAATTGTTAGCCACAAAAATGAAAAGAATAATTTTATTTAACATGTGAGGCATTTGTACTATATAAATCTTTTAGTAATAACATACAGGTGATTAATTTGGTAAAAAAATATACAGTAGAATGCTCAAATGAGAGATTCCTCAATTGTGATTCTACAGCTACCTGAAAAATATGCAGTAAATGTTATACTAAACCTTATTGGCCGTATGGGTGATATAGTTACCTGCTCATCTTTTAGAGCAGGTTTCACAGAAAAATAAATGGATTATTTCTGCTTATGTTTACACGGCGACAACAGGACAAAATGACACTTTCACAAGAAACACTTACCACAAAGCGACATACTATTTTACATCCACGCTTCTGAGATTCTTAAAAGTTAGATATGTCACGCATACTGCCTGCTTGTCTTTACAGTTAGGTGGATTTTTTGTTACTTACATTTGACTAATTACATATCACTAATCAGACGGAATAAATCAGTAAAACACTGGTAAGTTATACCAATTTACGGCAAATACAGAAAGCACTACAGTCTTGTAGCCTGTCGATAAGCGTCGTCGCTGTTTTGATCATCACTGTAGATAGTGTCACTCTTTACATCGATGACCACGTCTTTGGTTTCTGAATTTGGCCTCTCGGTTTCTATCTGAACTGTTATGGAGGAATCAGTTTCATCCTTGGCACTAAAGTTCTCTTCATTTAACACAGCAGAATCCACTGCTTCAATGGCCGTGTCCTTTTCTTGAACTTCACTGCCACTTGAATCACGTGGAACAAGGCCGTCGAATACTTCGAATACTGCTGGTGGATTACTTCTCCTGGAAGAGGATCCACCTAACCGCTGAAGAAGTGTATTAGTGGGTGAAACGTAAACCATATATTCACGATTATTGATCCACACTGGGAATTCGTGTTGCTTTCTGACGGCAACGTCTGAACTAATATCACTTCGCTTCCAGGGAAGTGTTGTCTCGGTAAGTGTCTTTGCTTCTTCAACTGGAGAACCAGGCACAACTTGACTACAACCTGTAAAAAAAGCAACATCACATATTTAGAGGAAAATACCAGTGTTATTATTTCAGTAAAAATCAGGGTAAATCACTTTATATTTTAGAACTCTGTAAATTAGCAAACAGTTACGTTGACTCTCATTCAGGCCAATACTACCCATTATGCTAATGTCACTTTTTGGAAAATTATTCTTTGCTCAGAGTCAGTGGCGTAGCCTGAAATATCTTAAGGGGGGGGGGTCCATGGGTTTGGTTCATTGGTGAAAGCGCCATGTATACATATATATCGCTTTAAATTCATACTAAATCTCCCCTCAAGGGGGTGGGGTCCGGACCAGAGAACCACCCCCTTGGCTACGCCTATGCTCAGAGTAATACGAAAGGATATCAAAAATGTTCCCTGAGTAAAGTTATAAATCCTACAACAATGAGTCAATAGTTATGCGTTGTAAGGTTTAACGTCGTGAATGTCTGTGTACTAACCTTACCTAGTGCCGAAAACACAAGAAAACCTAAAGGTAAGGTCTAATGAATGAAACGCCGCCCCAGTGGCGCAGTGGTTTAAGGCGCTGGCCTCTGATCATTCGTCCGTAAGGGGTCCGGGTTCGAATCCCGGTCAGGCATGGATGTTGTGTTTGTCTTACGGCACTGGCTCTCTCCCTTCCCTGGAACCAGTGACCCTAAATTAGGGACGGGCGACTGCTTATAGCCCATTGAGTTGCTCACGGTGGTCGTTAAACTTCCAATAAAAAAAAAAAAATGAATGAAACAGCAATAAACACGTTTATTCCTCAAAACACGCAACTCTCAACATAAATTGATATTAAAGACACAACTATTGAACTTGAAAACTGGTTAGTCGAGTATTACGTCCACAACAACAGAGCGGGTGTTAATTACGAACAATAATGATAAATGGTTGTACAACTGGAAAACTATAGCTCGCAAGGTGGAGCAGAATGTCTTATAACAACCACCAATTCACCGAAATCCCCGGAACTCTGGCTACAGTCGCCTTTATCATTTCCGCATTTTGACCTTTCACCTGACTAACTGTCAGCATTGCAAAACGTAGCAAGGAAATTGGAGATTCAGAACGTGACGTTCGGAAGTGAATAATGTAACCAAGAAATAACACAACTTATACAAGAAGGAACACTCAAAAGGAAAATTACATCTAGAAGTATATACGTCACAGTGTAATATGTAGTGTTCTAATTTTTTTTAAGTTAGTTGCACTATATATTACGCGCGTACGTGTCTATGTGATATCTCTGTCGTCACTGTAGTGGTAGTTTGACCTTCATCGGGACGTTCTTAAGTTGTTTTTCCTTCACGCCGCAGCTCTTCTTTTCGTATGCATCAAAGAACAGTGATCCGTTGTTTGTGGACTGAAGGTATACCAGGGACTGAAACTTATCGAAGGATTTCAGCACAGTATGATAGCAGGATTTTGCTACAGCAGTGTGTCTACCAATGGATTTCCAAGTTCAAAAATGGTCGTACAATTGTAATGCATGAAAAAGGAAATAGACGCTAATCCACGTTCATAGCTAATGACAAGGTTGAATAATTTCGTATTCTGGTTCTGACAACCCAGACCGATGACTATTGATGAAGTGGCTAATCATGTGCAAATTCCTCATGGTTCTTCTTATGAAATTATCTGCAACACACTTAATTTTCATTAAGTTTATGAAAGATGATTCCTAAAAGTTCTCACAAACACAATCGTTTGAAAATCTGCCAAAGACTTTTGGATCGCTATGGTAATGAAGGTGACGCGTTTTTGAAAATAATCATTGCTGCGAAAGAAACATGTATCCAGCCTTACATCATTTTTTAAAAACTTACTGCTATCATTAATTTATGAAAAACACTTCCTGTCTTTCACAAATGAATGACCAGCTAGTTTCAGAAATCAAAATCTGCGACAACTTGTAAGAAGGGCTCTTTTTTGAACGTCTTATTTTATCAGCAGATAAATGGTACTAAAAATTGTTATTTTGCTTCTCCAAAAAAAATCCTTTGATGCAGACGAGGATACAGAGAAAATAATGCTATAAAAAGGCCTCTCTATCATTTTTATAGCATTGCGTATGTGAGTCCAAACGAATACGTTAAGCAGAAGAATGATGTCGCTACTCGTATGTAGGGAAAAGCATTCAAAGGTAGCAGAGCTGATGCAGAATTTCTTTATTCCTGTGCATATTTTCAATTTCGACTTTTAAGCGGTTACTCAGTTCACAAACAAAAACACACTATGATCACAAGCATAACATTTCAAATTTATATTTCATGCTTAAAATTCTATATCTATCTCTCTCTATATACACTGGCGGAAAGTGAAAAAAGAACACCAAGAAGGAATTGGTGGACGTTCATGAAATTTACATATGCTAATGGGGTCGAGTTTACGTAGGTGTGATGTTAATTTCGGGACCAACCGGTGAGCGCTTACGCCACAGCACGGCATAACATGCAAATTATCGTCGGTGGTATTTAAGGAGTACGGCAAAGTGAATGTAATCAGTCGTCGGCGTACGGACACGTGCGAAGATCCTGAAGAAGCTGCAATGCCTGGACATGAAAGACGTGTGAAATTTCAGCAGTTATCGGACTTTGAGCGAGGTCGTCTAGTCGGACTCCGCGAGGCCGGGAGGTCGTATCGTCGTATTGCGGAGCGAATTGGACGGGAAGTATCGGTGGTGGTACGATGGTGGCGTTGATGGTCTGAGGAACATTCCCACACGAGAAGACGTGGAACCGGGAGTCACAGACGGACTGATGAGCGGACCGATCAACGCATAAGAAAAGCGGCGTTGTCAACCAGAACATCCACTGCGACGCAAATCTGAGCTGCCGTTACACCTGAGGTGACTGTGCGAACAAACCGCAACCGTCTACTGGATGCAGGACTACGTGCACGTGTGCCTCTGGCATGTGTACCTCTGACTCCAGCCCACCGCCAGGAACGGCTGCAGTGGTGTCGCCAACGTCTGCACTGGAGAACGCAATGGCGATCTGTCGTGTTCAGCGATGAAAGCAGATTCTGCTTGGGAGCCTCCGATGGCCGTATGCGTGTTCGCAGACGCACAGGGGAGCATCTCCACCCTTCTTGCATCCGCCAGAGACACACAGGGCCTACACCTGGTCTCCTGGTGTGGGGAGTGATCAGCTATCACTACCGTACACAACTAGTGTTTGTACCGGGTACGTTAAACAGCATCTCCTACATCAACAACATCATTCAGTCCGTTGTTGTGCCATTTGTAAGGTCGGTCCATCGTGGTGTTTTCCAGCAAGATAACGTGCGCCCACACACGGCACGTGCAACGCAACATGCACTTCAGGATGTGAGACAACTTCCATGGCCTGCACGTTCACCGGATTTGTCCCCCATTGAGCACGTGTGGGATTTTTTGGGATAACGACTTATCTGGTCTCCACGGCCAGCCACGACCATCCCCGATTTACGCGTCCAGGTTGAGGATGCGTGGAACTCAATACCCTAAACGTACATCCAACATCTGTACGACAGACTCCATGCCAGAATTGCACAATGTGACGCAGTTCATGGCGGTTCAACCTCGTACTAACCATGTTACAAGGAAATGTTATTTTTCAGTTTACCAGCAAATACAGCTGTATTTTGCCATAATGTTTTGATCACGTTATCCTCTGTATTCCGTTATTATGCTGTATAAATTTCGTTGGTGTCACACGTCTCCTTCTTGGTGTTTCTCTTTTCACTTTCCGCCAATGTATATCATCTAATCATCATTGTCAACCATTATCAAACCACTGCTGGATGAAGGTCTCTCCAAGTTTCTTCCTCAACGGTCTGTCTTGTGCCCAACGACAGGAGTTTTGGACCCCTGGGCAATCTTGAGGCTGGAGCTCCCAAAGTTTTCCTCAGTTTCTCCTCCCCACAAAAGATTTTAGAAGAGTGCAGAATATACTTAAGATTAACTACAGGTATAAAACCTTGTACATGATAAAACAAACTTCCATCAAATTGCTAATATTTTATCAGAATTATTTTATGGTTATGTACAATTCTGAAATTCATTCTTAACTTATACGTAGAATCACTTGACATAATTTTAAAGCTAAAGCTTTTTTATTAAATGTTGAATACTCAATATTTGGAAACTAAAACAGGGTTACGTTTTTTGTCAAATTATTATTAATTAAAAAACTCACTTTATAATTGAATATCAAAATAGAAAAAATAAAATTTTTAATAAACAGATTTCGTTACTTAATAGTTCTTATAGTTTTTATAAAATAGCTCTTCTGGCTCTTTTAGGGGAAATGCAAGAGTGGGAACCAAAGCGGCTGCTCCTGGAGATGCAATGTTTTAATTTTCTGCTGGACCCTTTCGCTAAAAATTCGCGACAAACGTCCACTAGGATCGGGTCCCCCGACACCCTGACCCCTGGGCAGTTACCTCCCCTGCCCTCTCCTCTCGTCAGGCCTGCTGGGCCCAAACATTTTTGAGGCTCAGATTCCAATTGTTTTAGGGGGATACAATTAAAAATAAATTAAATTGATTAGCAGGTAAACTCTTCTGAAAATAAAAATAAAAGAGAGGGGATAGAAAAGACAATGACATTAAAAGCAATAACTGAATCTAAAAAGAACACAAGTTTAGTGCACAGTAAAACAGAATAACATAGAAATTGAATAAAAACAATTTGCTTACAAATTTAAGAATTACTCATTTATCATATGGACGGATCAGGGGCGGAGTGATCCACTGGGATACACTCGAGAAATGGCCCATTTTCTCGTAATCTTTTAATCTGAATTTTTTTAACAAACGAATAATTATTTTACAACTTATGAATAAAAATCGGTAACTTCATTTGTGCTTTATATCTGTCTGAAAAGTTATTTCTCTAAAAAAAAAAAAAGCATTTCTTTTTATCTATAATTTGGGTGTTTGTTCTAAAAAGACAGCAAAATTCTTTGTACTTATATTAGGGGGACTGGAAAGTAATGTCGTTTTTTGGGGGGCTAAGTTTTGGGAGAAGTTGTGAGGTGTTTATGTACGTTCAATGTAAAGTAAGTGTATGTACATGTGAATGAACTATTCGCCTTTAACTTACGTAGGTGTTTTTGTCTTCCAGATTTGCAGAACAAAATGAGTGACATAAAACCCGAGGAGAGCCATGTTCTTCATTGTATGCTGTATGAATTTCACAAAGGGAACAATACAACCGTGCCCACCAATAACATTTGCGCTGTTTATCCGAATGCGTTAAATGTCCGCAAGTGCCCGCGTTGGTTCACCCAATTCCGGTTGGGCAATTTTGACCTCTCTGATGCCCCTTGTGCCCATGGAGCTGGACAATGACCTGCTGCGTGCAGCCGTTGAGGAAGATAGATCCTCGTCAAACCATTGAGGAATTATCCCAACATGTTAATGCATCATGGTCTACTGTTCAGAAGCACCTGCAACAGATAAGGAAGATCTATAGACAAGGAGTTTGGAGTTTTGGTCCAACACCAATTTTCACCTGACAACAAAGACCAGCGTTCCACCATCTGCAACTCTTTCCTCAGCCAACAGGAAAAGGATCAATTTCTTCATCGAATTATCACTGGAGATGGAAAGTGGGTTCTTTACGTGAACAACAAACGCAAACACCAGTGGCTCTCTCCATGTCAGACACCAGTTCCTAAGCCAAAACCAGGCCTACACCCCCAAAAGGTTTTGCTCTGCGTTTGATGACTACCGCTGGCATAACTCACTTGGAGCTCTTGGAACCCGGACAGGCCATAACGGCAAACCTCTATCGTCAACAACTGGACCGTTTGAAGCAAGATCTTACTGTAAAACATCCAGCACTGGTCAACAGAAAAGGTGTCATCCTGCATGGAAACGCGAGACCTTACACGGCGAGACAGACCCAACAGACGATCAGAGATTTTGGCTGCGAAGTTCTGCCCCATATCCCTTATTCCCCTGATATTGCACCATCTGATTGCCATTTGTTCAGATCTCTGCAGAATTTTTTAATGGGAAAATATTCCACAATATTGATGATGTCAAAACAGAGCTCTCGGACTTCTTTGCATCGGCATTGAAAGTTGGGTTTCCTGATGGGCAAGTGTGATCGATAACGATGGCGATTATATAATTGATTAAGAAATAAATTTCTTCTGTTTCAAACAGTGTTCCTCTTCTTTTCAAAAGCGACATTACTTTACGGTCCCAACAATACGAGAAAAGTGCAGCCAGACCAAGTACACTGTTATAAAATAATTAAAAAAAAACTCATTATAAACTTGTGCACTTGTGTATTTTCTGAAAAAAAAACATATAGTGTCTGCCTGATTGAGATCGAATATCAATAAATCAACAGTTTGGAAACTTTTTTTAATTCAGGGATTCAACCAGCACACATGCTAGATGCGATTAAATTACTCATGGCAAGGAAAAATTGAAGGAAGAAACTTAGGGGAAAGAGAAAAATCCATCTAACAAGTGGGAAAGAGAGACATGCATGGAAGCAAAATCTTGGTGCAATTTTCGCAGCAGAAATCCATATTTATTGATTGAAACAGGGTTTGTGTATAAGGAAACTTTCTAAAACAGGAGGAAAAACTGTAGCCTACTTGACGCCAATAAAAATACCGCTTAACATTTAATCTAACTTCACCTCACGGTCTGACTAATTGAGATCGAATATCAATAAATCGACGGTCTGGGAAACTACCTATGTAAGGACAAAGTGAGAGATATTTCGGGAAAGGAAGATTAAATATGAAAAAAGAACTTCATTTTCCTACCTTTACTCCCTTTTCATATTTTTCGCGACGTAATTTATATATTTTTCTGCTGTAATAGTCACTTACCTTCGTAATTCTTATGAAAAAACAAACAAGTCAGTGTGTGTCACACATATGACGTATAGCATCTTCTTCCTTACTTACCTCCTTTTGATTCTATATACGTGGTGTAACGTATACTCTATATTCACTTTCCTTTTGATTTTACTATCTCTGGTTATTTTATTTTACTATGTAAATTATCTTCTTACTGAACGAAATATTATTTCACCCGCTGAATGAGATCTGGCAATGAATGTAAGTCATGACGTGGTGGTAGCTAGTATATAGGCGCGTTCATCGAGACTTAGAGAGAGCTTTTGTTGTTGTTATGAGAGAGCGTTGTTGTCTACGGAGAGCGTTTATAATACGAGGAGAGATTCTGTTGTTATGAGGAGAGATTCTTCATTAGTGTAAAACAAGTTGTGTGTGTGCTTTAGTTGACCAAGAGTCTTATAATAAAGAAGTTACTGTAAGTTAGTCTTTCTCAATTCATAGTTTTTGTCAGACCTCTGTCTGGCTGTTAGGTTTATAACATTTATTCATTACCATAAATAACCAGCGTTAAGACTTTGTTTACGTTCGTAATTAACTAGTAACAACCTTTTGAATTCACTATTTTGCAGCTTAGTACAAGTATATCATTAGCTAGCTGGTAGGAAGAGAATCATTCATATGAATTAGCTTAGCGAAAAGATTATAAAGCTAATTCATTATAGTGGCTAAGGAAATGTATCAATAACTACCATTTACAGTAGCAAAATACTGTTCATCACATGTTTAACTAACAATATTAAGCAGAAGTCAACAGGTTCCTGGTAATATCAACTAAAAGCAAACTACAAACAGCATATTCAAAAGGACTTACCCCAACTTTGAAAAGTAGGCCTACATCCATTGTCGTCCGGCTTCCTCTGCTAGTGAATGTACATATATCAGCAGTCGAAAAGACAAATATCACAACGAACAGTAAAAACTTCCTCTGATAGTGAACGTATGTAAGCAGTCGAAAAAACATATCACAACGAACGGTAAAAACGACAAATTGAGTAAAACATGAATGAAACGGCACTACACCGAGTACGAAATTGTGAAATTCAAATGAAATGAGTGCATTAAAATCGATTGAAAAGTAAAACCAACAAAGTTAAAAGCTGAAAATGACAAAACCACGGAACCTATTTACACTCTACCCATGCTACAGCATTCATACATGTTTCGGCCAATATTAAGCCTTCATCAGTGGAAGAGTTCACAAGTGCATGGTCAAAAGACAAAGAAAGGAACAGCATTATCTCGTCTTTGAAATATATTACTAACAGCAATTATTTTTCATATGATGAGATCATTTATAAAAAAAAAAACATTTGGAGCTCCCATGGGATCCCCACTCTCCTGCTTGTTGGCAGAAGTAGTCTTACAGCATATTGAAAAAACAATATTCCAACAACCTAACCTGGACTCACCTTGTTTATACCTACGCTACGTAGATGATGTTCTCTTCTGGCAACATTCTAGAGAGAAACTTGATGAATTCATAAACGCATTTAACAGCATTTATCCTACTATTAGGACCACATTAGAAGAAGAAATTGGTAACAAACTAATTTTTTTGGATTTGAGTTTATTCCGCCACGATGATTCTATTGAATATAGTGTTTTTAGAAAGCCAACTTATGTTCCAGCATTGATCCCATACGATTCTTGGCATCCCTGGAAGTACAAAACAGCTGCTTTTTCTTACTATATCAAAAGAGAAATTACACATTCCTCTTCCTCACAATCTGAACAGGCCGAGTTGCAGTGGATCAGGAATACTGCAGAAGCATTTGGTTATAGTGGTAGACTGATTACTTCCATTTATAACAATATCAAAAATAACGTTCAGATTTTGCATAATAAAAAAAGTGAATATAAAGCTTACTTATCAATTCCTTTTTTGCCCCCTATTACCAATTTGTTAAAGAGAGAATGTGCAGAGCATCAAATATTTTTGGCTGAAACTATTATCGATAATGGTGCCTTGCTGACTTACAATGACAACAAGTTAATCTTCAATGAATCGGGCGTATATTGTATCCCGATAATAACTAACCCCAATCACAAAGATACTATGTACTAGAAGACGCCTTATTACTTGATTAAAAGAACATGTATACGATTGGGAAAAGAAGAAACCTAAAACAGCACTCATTCAGTATTGCATCGAACACAATGCTGTACCTGATTGGGAAAATGCCAAAATTCTAACATCACTTCGATCTCATAAACAAATCCTCACTTCTGAGGCTCTAATTATTGAAAAATATAAAGGGAAATGTTGTAACAATAATTCACCTATCGATATTCCACACGCATGGAGATACCTGCTACATTCTTAAAATCAACGTAATATTAAGCGGAAGTTAGATAAACTCTGCTTGCTTGGCTTAGTTGATCAGCCGGACGAATACGTCCGCGAAATCCCCACAGATGGCGCTGTACAAGAAATACGCGATAGGGTATAGGTGTTCATAGCTTATGCGGCGAAGTTAACATACTGTCTTTTCATTCTGGCATATTATATTACATCTAGTCGATTACGGAAGACCATGCACTTGTGAACTCTTCCACTGATGAAATCTTAATATTTGCCGAAACATGTATGGATGCTGTAGAATGGGTAGAGTGTAAATAGGTTCCGTGGTTTTATCATTTTCAGCTTTTAACTTTGTTGGTTTTACTTTTCAATCGATTTTAATGCACTCATTTCATTTGAATTTCACAATTTCGTACCCGGTGTAGTGCCGTTTCATTCATGTTTTACTCAATTTGTCGTTTTTACCGTTCGTTGTGATATGTTTTTTCGACTGCTTACATACGTTCACTAGCAGAGGAAGTTTTTACTGTTCGTTGTGATATTTGTCTTTTCGACTGCTGATATATGTACATTCACTAGCAGAGGAAGCCGGACGACAATGGATGTAGGCCTACTTTTCAAAGTTGGGGTAAGTCCTTTTGAATATGCTGTTTGTAGTTTGCTTTTAGTTAATATTACCAGGAACCTATTTACTTCTGCTTAATATTGTTAGTTAAACACGTGATGAACAGTATTTTGCTACTGTAAATGGTAGTTATTAATACAGATGTAAAACCGCTTTCAACCATTGAGAAATATGACATGCAAAAAACAATGCAATAAATGGCAACCACACGATACGTAATAGGCCTTTGGGAAAATCAAAGCAGTCTCTGGGGAAGGAAGGCATTTGTCTCATGGCAACTATTTTATGTTGCTACATTAAAATACCTTAGATTTCCAAGTCACAAAGATTTTAAAGAAGTTACCTGCTTCATCTACATTTTTCTGTGAAGGTGACGCGTTTTCATAAGCTGTGAATGTGATTCCATCATCTTCATGGCTTGGTGAAGAACTCAGTTCCATCAGTGAGCTGTATACAGAGACTGGCTCTTCCAAGGCTGGGCCTGTCTGTGTAGGCATTGGTAAGGGAGATATCCAAGTAGAAGTCGAAGAATCATCAGGAGCACTCAACTTTAGCATGGGAGGAGGCTGGTATTTCCCTACAAGTTTAACAAGTCAAACATTTAGTCTTGATGAACAAAACTGCGAGCAAAACTCATAATTATGCAAAACACAGAACTTGCCCAAAGAAACAACCTTTCAGAATTACACCCATTGCAAAAGGAAGAAAAAGGTCTATTAAAGTATTTTGACTGACAAAAATGCATTTATATTTTAGAATGTGTAACAGTACTGGAAACAAGAGATCATAATCCTATTACCACATTTAGAAATTGCAAGCGTTAAAACTATTCTACATGTTTCAAAGATGACGTATGCGTCTCATAGCCACACCATGGCATTTTGTAGACACAATATTTCCAACTTATATGTGGCAGAGGGGCTTTACGGTTTTATGCGCCCTAAGCGAAATCATTATGTTGTCGTACCGTTTTCCGCCCAAGTTTTGTCTCGTGTGGCTGTGTTAAAAAATCCCTCCCACGACTACAGAACAGGAAGATCGTCTTATTCGTCAACAGTCTCATACGGCACTTACAGCCACCATTCAACGAGCTGTGACTTCGGCTGGCTTCCGCTCCATCTGTCGTAGAACCTTTGCACGCCGACTGGAGGAAGGAGGCGTCCATGCATACCAGCAATTGCGTCGATCACCACTGATCGCTGCCTATCGTCAACAGCGTGGAATGCTGCCGCACACCGGTCTCCTTGGACACAGAATGACATCCAGTGGTCTTCTGCAATGAATCCCGTCTCTGCTTGGAGCCCAGTTATTGGTACATGCACGTATGGCGACGACGTGGGGAACGCAATTAACTTAAAGGCATTGTGGAGCGCCCTACTGCATGCAAGGCAATCGTCGTTCATCGCTCGTGTTCGTAATGGCAATCTGAGTGCTTACTATTATGACGCAGATACTGAAGCCCGTCACTCTCACCTTTCTTATTGGGGTGCCAGACGCCATTTTTCAGCTTGATAAAGCTCACGTACATATGCAGGCGTTTCCTCTAAATGTCTTTACGGAATGGACGTTCTGCCCTGGCCAGTCAGGTTCCTCGGATTTCCCCCTCAACCGTGCATGTGCAGGTCATGATTGAAAGCCACATACAGACCTTTCCGCAGCCAGCATAGACCACTACTGTTCTGCGGGACCAAGTGGAAGAGGCTTGGTGGGGAAAACCGCAGACTAACCGACAGTTGTATGACTCCATGCCGTGACGCTGAGCTCAATGTATCCGCAATCGAGGTGGTTTTACATCATACTGGCCAGCATAGTTTTGTGTCAGTAATTGCGTTCATTAGCATCTGCAAATTTTGTCATGTACTCCTTACCTGCTTGGCTGTTATTATTCTAAATATTCTACCTGTACTTATGTTCCTTCAGGATGCTGCAATTTCGATGTCGCAGAGTGTATGTGGAACTGTGGCGCATAGATTAAATAGCTACGCAAAGGTGCGACACTGAGATCTCCCGAAATGTTGTCCCATACCGGAGTGAGCGAAAGTTACTCATTTTGTTGTATGATAAGCCATTATTTAGCTCTGTAATTGGTTAAAGGCAAAAAGTGTTGCCTAGTTTTTTCAAATTACGGTGGCTAAGCACATGATCATACAACAAAATGAATAACTCTCCCTCACGTCTGCAGGGGAGAACATTTCGGGAGATTTCGTTGTCGCATCTTTGAGTAGCTATTTAATTTATGCCGTCTCCAGATACAAACTGCCGCCCCGGTGGCGCAGTGGTCTAAGGCGCTGGCCTCTGATTCTTCGTCCGTAAGGGGTCCGGGTTCGAATCCCGGTCAGGCATGGATGTTGTGTTTGTCTTACGGCACTGGCTCTCTCCTTTCCCTGGAACCAGTGACCCTAAATTAGGGACGGGCGACTGCTTATAGCCCATTGAGTTGCTCACGGTGGTCGTTAAACCTCCAACCAAAAAAAAAAGATACAAACTGAACTCTTGATATCCCGCGACGTTACGTCATCACTGCTGTTGGGAACTAGCGCACAAGCAGTTGGCCAGAGGCTCTGGCAATTCGGCTTCTCATGATGTGTGACTGTCACATCTGTTATTAGAGGATCTTCAGGTACGTTGTATTAGATGACCAAGGGGTCGTTAAATTCCTGCAAATGAAGGCTGGCTCGGTGTTAGTTGAAAATGTAGTATAACCCATCTACTTAACTAATCCAAAATTGATCTGAACAAGCGAAGAATTCTCAAAGGCAATTTATTTCAAATGACTCGTGTTAATCGTTAGCTTACAAACCAGGGTCTTCGCGTTTTACCACAAATGATACCCAACAATCACTATATATTCTAGTATAACTCTTACTTTTACATCCCGTGAGTAGTTCATTTTGTGCGCTGTCCGAGGAAGTAGGTGATGCTGTTCCATGGCATATGTCGTGGCTATTGCTGTGTCTCGCTTGGTTGTTACTCCGGTACTGCGTACTTCGTCTGCGGTGATGGCTCTGATCACTCATCATGTGACGTGTCTGCATACGCATTTGATGGCGGAACTGAGGCTGTTCCTTGTGCTCGTTGAAAGACGCGCTTTTGCCGAGGGATCGATGCTGAAAAATAAATTTCTTCGTGAATATACTTGTTTCACTTATAATCTGTCATAAACATAATAAATACGGAAAGAAAAAGTTCATAACCTACTCGACATCCAGTAGCGACACCAGCAGTTCAGAAGTGAGGGGGGGCTATTAGGGGCTAAGCAAAGTACGGGGGAGAGGAGAAATTTTGAAGCTCTTGGCAGAGATTTTGCTCAAAAATTCCGCTCACATAGATTTTACCCGACGCTGATGATGACATCCCGAGTGAAAACATTTTTATAGTACATACTGTACGGATCGTTTATTCAATGAATGTAGTACTGGAAACCATGGATAGGAGTCTCTCTGGCCTTTAAACCCGCCGCTCGAATTGGTTATTTCAAAGTTCAAAAAATGGTTAACGAGTCGATTGCAAAAGCGTTAAAAAAATGCTTTTAAAACCACCAGGATGTCTAGTTGATCAACGGCTATATAAGAGCAACCGTTCAAAACAACAACAACAACAACATTTTTAACCATTTGTAACTTTTATAAAACGGTGACAACCCGTTTTCTAACGCATTTAAGTAACCCCTAAAAGTAGGTTTTTGGTTTAAAAAAAGGGTTGAAATAGCATTGGCATGGCAATTTATGGCTTCTGCATTCATTCAGCATTTAACAAAGCAAAATTCCTGCAATTTCGATGATCATTGCATTCAGTTGTATATATATATAAGCATGGCAGGTCGTTAATAAAATCCTCCACTATACTACCTGCTATTCTTTAAATATGCCAATACTTATTCTGGAGAAGTTTCAAGCTTTCATCACAACAAGACGAAGTTTTCAAGTAATGGGAAACAATTTCGAACTGTCCTTTCGTCTTAGAGAAAAATGATTCATAAAATTGCGCGTTAAAAAATACGGCTCAGGTGCAGGGCTGATTAAGTAAGACTCATATGCCTTTAAAACAATACACAAGACGGAAGAAAATCTTGAAAGTAAAGACAAAAACGCACACAGCACAACACAAAGTGCAAGTTAAAACTTCTATCACGTGGTTTCCACTTAAGCTTTTCTTGTAGACCAAAAGAGGGCGCTGGATTATTCTTTATGAAAGGAATTAGAAATAGACTCAAGAAATATATGACGTCTGCCGAAAACTTGAGGGTCTTTGAACACATAATTTATGTTCTATTAAAAACGTAATACTAGTATTAAAAGAAATCCGTCTTGTTGCACGATGATATTTATTCAGCTAAAAAATGAAATCTATATACAGTTTAAAAACACATGAGCACTTTCGGTGTCACATTGACACCTTCATCAGATGTAATTTCACCATGTGGCTACATGCTGGTCTTAAGTACGTGGAGTAGATGCATCATGGGAAAGGTAATGTCAATGTCACATGATATAGCAGATAACAAGACAATCAAAAAAAGGCATAGTTAGCCAATGATCACTTAACAGAAGCAATTGCTATCGTGCTGTCCTTCCCAACAAGATTGCTCCAAGGTTCAGGTAAAACATAAGGATAATAGTCATTACAGCAACGTGTATTATAAGCCGAAATATAGAGGCTTTCTGCAAATAACAAGGAATAAACTGAGTTAGGTGTGTTTATGATTTTAGCGTTGTCCCAGTCTGGGATGGAATTTCCAGCACTTATGGTTCTTGCAAAAGAGGTGCTTTGGTGATTCATTTTTAGATCATATCTGTGTTCATTTAATCTCAAATCCAAATTTCTTTTGGTAGAACCCACATAATGATTGTTTAGTTCACCAGAGATAGTGTCGAGCATAGGAATAACATACACACCCCATTTTTTCCCTTTGTCAATTTTGTCACGATCATTGCGGATAATGGTATATAGATTGCATGATCGTATTCCAAATTGTATTTTATGACGAGAACATATGTTGGTAAGGAGGTTTACAATATGTGGATTAAAATCAACAGATCCAACATACTTTTTATTTAGTATTCATGCACGAATTATAGTGTCTACCTAACGTAATACTTATTTTAAAAAGCCACCACTTTCTAGAATAGGTGCATTTATCAATAGTTTTTCATTTTTGCTGCTAGATGGCGTGGAAAGCTCAGCCTGATTTTCAAATTTTTAAAGTTATTTTAAAAAATCCACGATTTCAACACACATATATTAACATTATTTGAACATTTCAGAAACGCTCCAAAGCTTCCACTGTTTCAACGTAAACCTATTAACCACATGTCAAAGTTTTGAAAATATTTTGAACCAACCAGAACCCGTTATCAAATATCGAAACCAAATTTCCACATTCAAACATCGTTACTGTGCTACACAGTCAGGAACAAATTACTGTTTCTTGGATGTTTAAGCTTAATTACGTGATTTTTTTTATCTGCTGTCATAAGGTTGTTTATGAATTTTACTTTGTAACCTGACAAAGAGGGAGGAAAATCTTTTCTTTTTCAACTATAATTACAAGAATGGTGTCTTCCTCCCACATTCTTAGACATTCGTTCAGAGGACTTCTTCCATTTCACAGAATGACATATCACTTAACTTAACAACAAAAACAATTTCTTTTATATAACAAAATTTCTGTGAATTCGTTAAATTTATACCCGTTCATCCAAACTTCCTAAAATATTAGATGGCTACACTCGCCATGTGTTCTGTTTAATCATTCTGGGGCAGCTAAAAGTACGGGATCAAAAAAAGGATGAGTAGCCTGAAACCCACCCTAGTCCACACGCAGCATCGAGTCTGGTACCATCTGCTACCAAACTTTTATTTGCTCATAACATCCTATCAATAGTGTACAAAATGTTTAATTCAAAATTAGTTTTACCAAGAAACTTGACATTCTTCCTAAAATGCGTTTTCTGGATTTTATATTCTATTTCTTTCACTAGATAGCAGCACGTTACACATAAGCGCTAAAGATGACCAGAATATCGGAAATGTACCTTGGTATTCTCTACTCTCCCGAACAAGCAAACAAAGCACATTTCTTCACCTCCAATATATTTTTTTAATTAATTTATTGGTCTTTTCAATCAGGGTACACTACGCAGCTTATAAATTATATCCCCCCCCCCCTTCAAATGTGCTTGCACCTGCACTGGGCAAAAAATAAATAAATAAATAAATAAAAGGCTGACAGAACAAGAAAAAATTATTGCAGTGAGCAGAAAAGTTTAATTTAAATTTTCAAAATTTAAATTAAACTTTTCCTGCTAGAACTTGCGGGATGAGGAACTTCGAAAATATTTGAGTGAGATTAGGAACAGTATTTCAGTTATATTAATTTATTTCTTTTTTGCCTGATAGCTCATGCGAAACAGTAAATTTTTATATTCTCTCATCCATTTGTTTCTCAAATTTTCCGCTGGGAACACTTAAAATCATGCACATGTTTGGTATGATTTTAAGGCAATATAAAAATATCACTTGCAAAGCAAATAAAAACTATATTTTTGAAGACATTAAATTTTTTATTGACGTTGCGAATTCCATGATGTAGTACCAAAATTCGATTGCTTTGAAATGATCCTATTCCTATATTTTTGAAGACATTAAAATTTTTATTGACGTTGCGAATTCCATGATGTAGTACCAAAATTCGATTGCTTTGAAATGATCCTATTCCTATATTTTTGAAGACATTAAAATTTTTATTGACGTTGCGAATTCCATGATGTAGTACCAAAATTCGATTGCTTTGAAATGATCCTATTCCTATATTTTTGAAGACATTAAATTTTTTATTGACGTTGCGAATTCCATGATGTAGTACCAAAATTCGATTGCTTTGAAATGATCCTATTCCTATATTTTTGAAGACATTAAAATTTTTATTGACGTTGCGAATTCCATGATGTAGTACCAAAATTCGATTGCTTTGAAATGATCCTATTCCTATATTTTTGAAGACATTAAATTTTTTATTGACGTTGCGAATTCCATGATGTAGTACCAAAATTCGATTGCTTTGAAATGATCCTATTCCTATATTTTTGAAGACATTAAAATTTTTATTGACGTTGTGTGTTCCATGATGTAGTACCAAAATTCGATTGCTTTGAAATGATCCTATTCCTATATTTTTGAGGGGGTGGGGGTTAACGACCACAATGAGCAAACCCAAGGGCTGTAACCAAGGCCTGATTTCTGCACTTGCACGCGGTGCACGTGCCCAGGACCGCAGAATTTGGAGGGGCCTCCAAACTACCTTAATAATAATATCAATTTTCAGAACAAAAATATATTTTCCGTTACAGCACGAAATTTTTATACGGTTCGGTTTCAAAATTTAGAATGAGATTTTAGAAACCAAATTATTATTTCGTATAATAAAGCTTGCGCTGAGCTATGATTAGCCAATATAACATCTTAATCTCACCCTTATTTGTAACAATTAAAATGCAAAGGGAACAGCCTATATTCGGAGCAATACTTTAGGGAACAGCCTAAAGTATTGCACCGAATAGAGGCTGTTCCCTTTATTATACATGAAAAGCATTTCAGTAAACATACAGAATTTACTAAAAATATTTTTATTATTAATATTAGACTTGTGAGAACAGAAATTGTGAATATTCATGTATTGTTCATTTTAACATAAATAAAAATAAAAAAAAGTTAAATGGACACTACTTTATTTAAAGACTTTTGTAATCATTTACGTGGAGTGTTGCAATAATTTATCCACAATGTGTGTGGTCAGCTGTAAGACATTGTGAGGGATACAGCTTAAACTATACAGCTTAAACTATCATTGGTTCATCATTTCCATTAAATTTATGGTAAACTAGGTGTTTTAAATTATATCTCTGGGAGGATAGTTATTTGTTTCCGTAAAATGATACCATAAAACAAAAAAAGAATGCCTGAGTAATTACTGTTACAGCTACAAGATCTGCGGGCGCGCTGAAGTACAAGCGGTGTGAATACTCGTCTATTACACGCCATTTTGGCATAAAGTTGACTAGCATGTGGGATGTGTTTTAATGTTTTTACTGCTAGAAAAACTGTTTGCAAAAAAATATTTCCCAGTAAATATTCGTTTTCACTGTTTGACTGAAAATTTTAATCGAAGGGGCCCCAGACATAGGATGTGCACAGGGAATGAAGGATGTGTTAGGTTACACCGAGTCGTGTTGGACTCTTGGTGACTATATGAACAAAAGCTCCCCATCTCGATCTGTTTGTTCTCAGTAAGATCTCGCAATTTTTCTATGGTAATTCCTCAAACGCCTTTGATTCCATCCAACCACCTTGTTCTCTGTCTTCCACTTCTTCTATTTTCTCCAACCTTGCAGAGTATGCTCATTTTTCAAACCCATTATTGGCACGCATCACAAGTCCAAAATATGTGAGTTTTTGCTTACAGATCATTGTCTCAAGGGAGCAGCTGGGCTTGATTAGGTCAAGTACTGATTGATTAGTTCTTCTTGCAGTTCATGGAATTCTAAGTAGCAGTTGCCAGATCCCACATAGGAGTCGTTTGTGTGCTGGAGAGATGCGTTATTTTACGGGAGGTTTGTGGCAAGACTCGCTGTGATCACGTGACGAACGAAGATGTGTTTTTTTTAATTGGAGGTTTACTGACCACCGTAAGCAACTCAATGGGCTATAAGCAGTCGCCCGTCCCTAATTTAGGGTCACTGGTTCCAGGGAAGGGAGAGATCCAGTGCCGTAAGACAACCACAACATCCATGCCTCACCGGGATTCGAACCCGGACCCCTTTCGGATGAATGATCAGAGGCCATCGCTTAGACCACTGCGCCACCGGGGCGGCTAAGAAGATGTGTGTGTTGCAGTTGTGTAACATGAGGCAAAATGTTGTTAGTAAGGTGAAGACTAATATTCTTAGGCGGTTTGGCCATGTTGAAAGAACAAGGGATGAGATTTCTTCAGGCCCCTGGAGAGAATTTCTTCAGCCCAAATGGCAGGAAAGTAAGGTAGAGGAAGGCCCAGGAAATCTTGGATAGACCAGATTCAGGAATGCCTACATGAGAAAAAGATTATGGGTATGAAGTACAAAAAGTCTTATGTGCGTCATGTGATGGATGTTAGTGAAGCTCGAGCTGTATGCCGAGATCTCTGTAAATGGAGACATTTGATACATCAACATTAAGTAAAATCTAGTTCCAAAAGTTAAACATAGATCTGGCAGATATACTTTCTTTGAGGAGCTAACCTCTGAATCTCAGAGAACAGCTCAGTGATATGTACATATGTAGTGGCCAGATCCACAATTCAAAAGCATTTATCTCATACTCTTCCTCAAAGTCCAACTTTCAAAACCACCAATAATTAGAGGAAAGACCACTGCTTTAATAAGTATGATCTTTGTTGTCATTGAAATGTCTATATCGTTCATTATTTTATCGAAATTTGTCATTACCTTTCTCCCTAGCAATAATCTCCTTCTTATTTCCCCAGCATACTACCTCTCGTTATCTATTCTGGAATCCAAGAGAATAAAATTGTCTACGACCTCCACTTCCTTCAGGTCAACTATAAATCTATAAGGTTGGAAGTTGACATGACCTTTGTCTTCTTAGTATTTAACATTGAACTTGATTTTGCACTCTCAACTTTTACTTTCTTGATGAGGTCCCCTAAGCCTTCCATACTTTCTGCCAAAATAGTGATTAAAAGAGTTGCCCGACCCTAATTCATAGCCATGATAGCCTATAGCTTAGTTATCCGGAAGGGACAAACAGATATTGTAAATGAGAATAACAAGTACAAACACCATATTCAAATTTGCGCTGTGGTTCCTTGTTACGTAAGTTGTTAACACACTCTCAACACACAAATTTAATTGGAAGCCAGAAGATTCGAAAACTGCATAAAACAGATGGATAAATTCAGTTTCACATGTTAGGACAAAATATAAATTTCTTTGATGTTCTTTTGGCCACTTCGGTAGCATGCGCCACGACACCTCAGACGGCACTCAACGAGTCACCAAGAATGAACAAATACCCCCAAGCCAAATTTCTGGGGGAAATTGCCAAAGATCTTTGTCCACCAGTGAATAGCTGCTGCAGAGGATGATATATCTTTTAATTTCTTTTCCTTTCATACTTTTCCATACTGTACTTATGCACACTGTTCTCCAACATACAATAAGAAATTTTACTACTTTCTACTGTAAATTTCCTCGTTTTGAACTGAAAATCCCAACGTTTCCCCATTTTTACGCCATACTTACGCATCCAGAACTTCTACAGAAACATCAGCAATCAAAATTAGTGTTATTGTAAAAATCTCTGTAGTACCTTTCAAGAACAGAAAGAATATGGTTCAATTTCCAGGGAAGGGTAAATGTCCCATCTTGCCTCCTATATATGGAAGCCCATATTCAGCGCCAGTGGCATATGACAAACGCACCACCCATTTATCATCCGGGATTCGAACCCCATCTCAGCTCAAAGGACTAGTTTGAAACCATCATCTCTGATCTCTCGGCCAAAGGGGCTGCGAATTGATCTCCTTAAGAGGATTCTTTAGCCGGTTCAAACAGTTCTTTGCAAACCTTGTGTACCATAAAATAGACACCCATATAACGACCCAATCTTTTTTGTTTCTATCATCTTCTTGAAAACACGTGTACCTGAACTTCCTTGTCCATCTGAATCAGGAAAGAGCATTGATTTCTATTTACACTCATCGTCAGAAAAAATAGCTGCACCCAGAAGGACATATCGGATTGCAATGCTGTTCGGGAAGAAGGTAAAGGTTACCAGGAACAATGAATGATTAAACATTCAGACTGATACGGGCAATATTTATTGAGCTACACGCCAATAAGTAGTGTCTCTTAGTATGGCGTCGGGCAGACATGTTTGCTCACACAGTATTCCACACGTCTCGGCACGAAGTTGTACAGGTTCCTAATGGTGTCCTGCGATAAGCCATCCCATGCAGCTTGAATCTTCTCACGCAGTTCCTGCAGATTGTGCGGTAGGAGTGGAGTGTAGATAGCGCGTCCAATAGCATCCACACATTTTCAATCGGTGATAGGTCTGGCGATGCGGCTGGTCATGGCAGAGTGTCAGTGCCTTGAAAGCAAGCTCTCGAGACAGCAGCAATATGCGGACGAGCGTAGTCCTGTTGGAAAATTTCACCGGAGTGAGCGTTCAGAAAAGGTAGGGTCACTGGTTGCAGGACCTCATTAATGTAACGTTGGGCGGTCAAAGTGCCTGTAATGAACACCAAAGGTAATCTGGCATCGTAGGCAATTGCATCCCACACCATGACACCAGGCCTTCCGGGCGTGCGACGCTTGACAACAAACCGTTTATCTTGGTGCTGACCATGGTGCGGTGCCTCCACACAGGGATACGGTGGTCGTCTCCTCCAAGACAAAAGCAGGACTCGTCACTGAAGATCCCTCGCTGCCATTCTGAGGTGGATCCTTGACACTCTGACACAACACCATTGCAGTCTTTGGCGACGAGGCAATGGTGTTAAAGGCAGTCGTCGTAACGGTCTGCGTGAGTGGAGTCCTACGTCGTGCAACCGTTTACCAATGGTGCTGACACTAATTGGACAATGCATGGAGGGCACCACTGCTCGCTGAATATCCGCAATCGTGGCTGTTGGGTCACTCCGCGGATGTCAGACAATCGGTTGGTCCTCTCTCTCTCTATGTGGTTCGTCTAGGTCACCCAGACTCTTCCTGTCGCTGCTGGGTGCCTAGTTCTATCCACTGCCGCCAACATTGTGCTATGGTGATATCCGTAAGTCCGGTATAGCATGCAATACGGCTATAAGACCATCCGACTTCCCGGAGCCGCACGATGCGGCCTCTCTCGAACTCCTCCAACTGTTTCCGAACTTTTTCCCGAGGCATACTGCAGTTGCAAAGGATGCAACCAACACAACAGCAGAGTCTGAATAGCAAGCACGCTTATATATAACGCTTAGGAGAATTTGTCATTTTCATGTAGGACTTCCGTCTACAGGTAGTAGAGTTTTGGTCCCAGCCACCTACAGCGAGATCGCCTTTTGGGCAGGACACAGAAACGGAAGGAATGAGAGCAAGTCTAGCGACTTTTGACAGAACAGTTCGTAGTGAGATTAGAGTACAGTAGATGGCGCCACCGTGCAAGTACGATATTGCACATAGATAGGTGAGAGAATTTTAGGAGGACATAGGGAAGGATACCCATTTAACCAGTGGGTCCAGCCTGGGGGCCGTCACTTTACGTGCTCGTCCGATGCACGGCGGATATTCAGCGATTGTTAGTAAATCACACCATCTCTGAAAGATCAGCCCAGGCTTGAACCTGGGGACCCAGCATCGATAGTCTGAAACACTAACCACTAAGCCATCCGCGGCAATAGCAAGCTCGCGCAACGGGACGACCTTATATAGCCGGTCAGGCACAGCGCTACGACGCCTCCTCGCTGGCGTGATATGCGTGGCGTGATACTTGAATCACTTGCATGTCTGACGATGTCAAACCTACCCAATAAGTTTCATTCCTGTCGGTTGGTTCTTCTGGGTGCAACTAATTTTTTGACGATAAGAGCATGTTTTTTTCTAGACACTGCACAAAATAACAAAATATTGGACTTTTTTCACAAATTAAATTAATTCAGCCAAAACGAAAAATTTACATTTCTTTTTCTTCGGATACACAGGGCGGCAATTAAGTAATGAGACAGATTGTTTTTTTAAATCTCGGTAAAACACATGGGTCGGAAAGGCATGTTTTCTTTATAAGTGATTTATCAGCAAAGCGGTGGCAACAGCGTTTGCGTGAGAATTGCGCAGGTGATTATTTATGCCGTGCATGACGTCATTCGGAAATTTCTCATAGCTCACTGGAAAAAAGAGGCCCTGAAACGAACGGCTGTCACTGAGGTCATGTGACCAACTGAGTCCCAGCTACTGTGTGTGCGTCGTCTCAGCTATTGGTAATGTTCTGGACTCAATCGGAGTAGAGGGAGAATTTCATAAAACGTGCGCTGATGGAAACTTCGTAGGTTGTGTTGCAATATCAATAAAGTGTGCTAATATTTACTTTACAAATTACTTTGAAAGTTTTACACAGAATGAAGGAAATGCTAATATTTAAACGAAACTGACAAAGTATTTGCGAAGTTTTTGCTTAGAATTCCAGCTGATGGGAACTTTGAAATTTGCTGCACAAAATAAATGAAATATGCTGTTGTTTTGTTGATAAATTACTTAAAAAGTTGTGGCGCGAAATGTGAATAATTTAATGTTTTTTATGCATATTGGATGTCTGCATTGATTCCAAGATGGCGGCTTGTTTACAATTTTTGTTTCGCTCCTGGTGAATCCCCGGTTGGAATTTTGCTGAACGTTTTTCAATTTCCTTCTATTTTTATTGAAGGACTGTGCTCCGCCGCCATTCCGGAGGTTCTGGCGTCGGTATTTTTGGTTCTGGCGTATATCCGTAATGTTAACATTACCGGTGTGCGGTGTCAGTGTGTTCCTTATTCATGAACTACTCAAGGAAGAAGACTTTTAAGTACTTTTTTGCATTTCTTTTGCTTGACTTGAACACATTTTCTGAGTTTTTCTTACTGTCGTTATTTTTTGGAATGGCGGACTTTAGTCGTTTGAACTTATAGCACTTAGTAAATCTACCACTAAAGAAAACAACAGCGGTGCAAAAACATTTCTATAAGATGAATACATCTTACGAAAATGCTAAACCGTTAAACAACTGAGATAGTTTTACCAACAAAACATATGAATAACAGATTATTTTTTCAATGTATATGTAAATAACTGAACTTTGCACGTTTTATTACTTAAGACGGAAAAGAAATCTTACCTGTATATCAGTAACAGCAGAAACCAGCGAGTAGAAGTAAATAATTTTTTTTTCAAAAACGCTCTAACATTTTCTTCTGTTGCAATGTTAAATGAACATTATATTTATGTTATTACGAGTGTTAATTCGTTTTTCTTTGGAAAAAATCACAATAATGAATAAAAATAATAAAATATGAACAACTTTATAGCAATAGACTAATGGAATAATGGCGTTCACGACTTCACATGATGCAGTTCAGAGCAGCGAAGCTGAGATCCTTTTGGTCACATGACTAAATCGTTTCAGGGCCTCTTCTTTCCAGTGGGCTATGGAAATTTGTGCAACGAAAATGTATCATACGATCTGCCATCAGTACGGTGCATCTGTAGATAAAACTGTGTGCAGTGCAATTTTTCATTGTTATGTAAATCATGATCAGGGCCCAAGGCGAAATTTCATTGCGGGGCCCGGAACAAAGTTTCATTGCGGGCACTAGGAAATAAATCTCACATTTTAATAAAGTCGTTATGTGAAAAATGTCGTCTGTAAAGAAAACACACGAAAACTATCATGAAGGCAAAGTGATTATCTCAAAGAAGTATTTGCTTTAAGCTTAAAAACAATGTGACGTGCCTGCACCGAAAGACGCACATGAGATAAAGGCAGATAGCAGCGAGAGCATACGTCAGCGTAGCTCAGTTGGGAGATCGACTTTCTCCGGAGTGAGGGGTTCAGGGTTCGATGCCCGGCGTGGACAAAAATGACTGAGAAATTTAATTCGTCATACTAAACAAACTGTAATATGGGTTGAAAGTTCTGAGAGAGAGAGGGGGGAGAGAGTAAAAAGTGTTAAAATCTACGATTTTCTTTCCGGATAAGGGGAAAGGGTTGAAGTTGTATTGCGACTCTTATTACAAAATGATAAAAAGATCCGTGCTTAGCGAATATTTTTGTGAATAAGACGTAGGCCTACTACAGAGGTGAAAACATGTGTCAAGACGAAATCTGCAGTGGGACATTCTGTGCAAGCAGCTCAGTTGGGAGAGCGACTTACTCCGGAGTGAGGGAGAACAGACAAACTTGTGTTTTCACATTGGCGCCCGATTGAGGAAAATGGATCCACAGGTTCTTCGAAAAATGTGTGTTGTTTGTTCCACACAATGTTTGGAATTAATGAAAAATTCCCACTTCGCTTCAAAGACAAAAAAAAATTAAGAGGGAGATGATGTGATGTACCACAGAAGTGAAAACATGTGTCAAGACGACAAATCTGCAGCGCGACATTCTGTCCGTGTAGCTCAGTTGGGGGAACGACTTACACTGAAGTGAGGGGACACGGGTTCGATGGCCGTCGCGGACAAACTTGTGTTTTCACATAAGGATCTGTCTAAAAGAATTCGTATAGTTTTTTACCTCTGACTCATGTTTAAGTGAATTGTTTTTAATGCAAAGTGGAGTAACACATAAATAAGTGACTCCACTTAAACACGTAAATGAATATCTGTTTATTCATTCTGTATTGTGTATAATATAAGTTTAAAACCTTGAAAAATCCGTCCGATCGACGTGCGAAAGCTCGGTGTTTTAAACTTTTTTTAAATTTTTAGTAATGCTCTTAAAGTCACTGAATAATTGGCCTCCATGTGTAGCCCAAAACCAACTTTGATATTGCTTGTTTGATTACTTTAAGTATCTGGTTTGCACAGAAATTCTTGAATATAACATATAAAAGTAGGGACCACAAAATGATGAAATTTAATTTGTTATTTCATGAATGTGGAAAATATTAAGGTGGTAACAATAATCATTTGAAATCACAAAATTTCAGTATCTGTATAGCGAAAGGCAACAACCAGTTCCAAAATGGGGAGATTGGAAACAAAAAACACACGCACAATTTTTAATACCATTTTAAGGGCCTCGAGCCTAAAACTTACAAAATAATAATAATAATTATGAAGAATTCTACCTAAAATAATTTTTTTCCTAAACTACGGGGCCCCTTGAAGGCGCGCGGGCCGCCCCGGTGGTGCAGTGGTCTAAGGCGTTGGCCTCTGATCATTCGTCCGAAGGGGTCCGGGTTCGAATCCCGGTCAGGCATGGATGTTGTGTTTGTCTTACGGCACTGGCTCTCTCCCTTCCCTGGAACCAGTGACCCTAAATTAGGGACGGGCGACTGCTTATAGCCCATTGAGTTGCTCACGGTGGTCGTTAAACCTCCAATCAAAAAAAAAAAAAAATAAAAAAAAAAGAAGGCGCGCGGCGCGGGGCGTCCGCCTCAATTGCCCCTATGGTCCAGCCGGCTCTGATCGTAATCCATGAAGCGCGGGAGTTACCTGAACGCGATCGGCGTACAGAATGTTTTCAAAAATTGTAAACACGTAAATTAATTGCAGTTTATTTATTGTGTATTGTGTGTAATATAAGTTTAAAACCTTGAAAAAGCCGTCCGTTCGATGTGCGGTGTTGTGTGTATATGTATTTATTACTCCAATAAATTTAAACGGATAGAAAATTCTAGTATCCTACATATTTTATTAAATAGTGTATTTTCACTTTTGAAATACGTAGTTCCGAATTTTGAGCTCAAGATACCACTTGTATTTCGATGTAATCATTAGTTTTGAGACAACAGCTTTTCAGAAGTAATCCCTCAAAACTACAATTACAGCATTCCAAAAGCAGCGAGGATCACATAAAACTACCTTTTGTGGAATAACTTTTTTACGGGTCTTTTAGAGGTTATTTTTAATGAAAGTTGGTTGTCAAATTTTCGAACTAAAGCCTAGTTCGTCATCAGGACTATGTCACTGGAGTAGTTGCTGCCACTCAATTGGAAGAGACCATCCGCAATTATCGTTAATTGTGGTACTTCTTCTTCTTGCTATTTCGATCCCTTCTTCTAGTTTTCTCTTTACTAAGTTTGACTGGTGGGCGATTATTTTCACTGAGTCCCAATTTATGGAGTGTCCACTTGCTTGTACATGTCTGTCTAGCCCTGTTTTGTTCCCAATGTTCCTAATAGCTGCTTGGTGTTCTTTCATTCGGACCTTAATACTTAGGAGAAACAGGGAGAAGTATTAAGGTCCGAATGAAAGAACACCAAGCAGCTATTAGGAACATTGGGAACAAAACAGGGCTAGACAGACATGTACAAGCAAGTGGACACTCCATAAATTGGGACTCAGTGAAAATAATCGCCCACCAGTCAAACTTAGTAAAGAGAAAACTAGAAGAAGGGATCGAAATAGCAAGAAGAAGAAGTACCACAATTAACGATAATTGCGGATGGTCTCTTCCAATTGAGTGGCAGCAACTACTCCAGTGACATAGTCCTGATGACGAACTAGGCTTTAGTTCGAAAATTTGACAACCAACTTTCATTAAAAATAACCTCTAAAAGACCCGTAAAAAAAGTTATTCCACAATCACTATGAATAGAGGTGCCATAAATGCATTTACAACTAGGATTAAAACTACCTTTCTAAAACAGGAAAACGCTACAAATGAAATTGCTTCTGTTTAATGCAGTTAATATACGATTGTCTTTTAAACACAGTACTAAAAATTTTACACACAATATTTTGCGCGTATACACATGTCTACAGACATATCTAGACAAAAGATAAAGTAACTGACATACGGATTAAACTACGAAATTATAGAATTAGTTGGGGTTTAAGATGCGACTTAGTACTTCAACATGCAACAATTTTGGAATGCAAAGAATTAGAATTAACATACCTGCTCGATGTCACAAATCTGATTCAAAATTTGACTGAACTTTTAAGTAGTGATACTGGAACTAGAACTATAATGCCTAGTTTATGTTGTACTGTATAATAAATCATAAGTAGAAGGTGTGACGTATACATATAAATAATCTTCCTTTAGAGTTTCTGTTATGAAAATCGAGATACCTCTTGCTTAAACGTTTTCTCACCGAACGGCACATTACTCCACCGAAGAGATTTTACATTTTGGCAACGCTAACAGTCAGTCAGAACAACATAGGATGACTACATTGAACGTGTAGAATGTGGAGTTATACAGATTTCGAGAGATTACGTGTAGATTCCTAAATGTTGATATAAAAACTGCTGAGGATGAAAAATCTGTTAAGAAATATCTGCCGCCCCGGTGGCGTAGTGGTCTAAGTGCTGGCTTATGATCATTCGTCCGTAAGGGGTCCGGGTTCGAATCCCGGTGAGGCATGGATGTTGTGTTTGTCTTACGGCGCTGGCTCTCTCCCTTCCCTGGAACCAGTGACCCTAAATTAGGGACGGGAGACTGCTTATAGCCCATTGAGTTGCTCACGGTGGTCGTTAAACCTCCAATCAAAAAAAAAAGACATGCGACAAACAATGCCGTTGTTATAAGCCAGCGAGATTATATTTTGGGAAGCGAATATCTTGATGCCTTGGAGTACGAGTGTTTACAGAATAAGTTGATGGAATAGCGTAAGTTGACTTAATGATTGTTTAGATATGGGCGCTTGGTTATTTGTTGGCAAAGTGCGATTTATCTGCAACGAAGCTGTTTAAGAACATTAGCCAATTAGTTAGCTAATCAGTTAACCATTTAAAGCTACAGCTAAGAGGTTCAAAACTCCATAAAGGGCTTAAATACATAGTTTTGTTGTAATTTTCAACCATATAGCTTTTCTCCCGATACAAAAGCAAAAAGGCCGTTGCGTTTCAAAATGTTAACTTGTGAAGTTGGAAAAACTCGGTGAAATAATGCTTGGTCTTGAAAAGAACGGTATGACAAAAAGTTCGTTACTAAGTTGCTCCTGTGAGTACACTCATATATCATAATATTATGACCACTTACATAATGTCGTGTTAGGCAGCTTTTCGCCGCGATAACCGCTTGCATCCGCGAAAGGAGTCCTCACGTATTCTCCTGGTCCCGGAATTTGCCGACACTGGCGTGGACCGAAGAATATTGCGTCCCACAAATGTTCGATGGGGTCCACGTCCAGGGAATCTGGTGGCCAGGGGAGCACACGAAATTCTTGGACATGATTCTGGAATCATTCTAGCACAATGCGGACACTACATCCTCCAGCTAAAAGAGTGCAGCGCATCAGGATAAAGGACCACTATGTAGAGTAACATTTGGTTCGAAATGATGCCTAGGTGGGATCTGGCGACGAATCTGTATCAACGGGGATGAGGGGACCAAGTGATATCCGTGAAAACAATCACGACACCGTGATACCGGTATCGCCGGCCTGTTTCAGTTCAACTGTGCAGTCTGGTTGCCTCTGCTCACTCGCGCGACATGGAATAGGGACCCGTCCATCGTCATGCTGGAGCTGGAAAGTCGCCTTATCGGACCAGACGGCTTTTGTTTTCGCTATCCAATGTCCAATCACTGTACTCGGGTGTAAACTGGAGGCGTAAATCTTGATGACAGATAGTCTAAGGGACTTCAGTTTGTTAGGCCTACCGCAAGAGAGTCGGCTGGATCGTGTGCTCGGAAACGTTTCTCTGGGAGCTTTGATTGTTTTCTGCAGTTAGCTGAGGGATAGAGATCCGTTTGTTGTCTAGGAAAGCACGTGCCAACCGGCGTTCACACCGACTGTCAACCAAGAACAAGAAGGTTTTCCGTTCCAGCATCTTGAGTGGATTTGTCTCTCTTCGGTTCATTCCCGCCATACCTTCAGTGTTCCCCAGTTTGGGAAACCATGTTATACCAGATTGGAGGATACTATATGCAGACATATTCCGCGCCGACACTAATACGAGCTGTGGAACGAGTCCACTCGTGGGTAAAGGGGTGGTCGTAATGATCGTCTGCGTAGCTCAATTGGTAGAGTGGCTTATTCCGGAATAAGTGGACTCGGGTTCGAGCCCCGGCGTGGACAAAAATGACGGAGAAATTTACTTCGTTATTATGGCGCCCGAACTTCCCGGATGACCCGGCCGTTAAAGATCTCGCAATGGTGTGATGTTCTTTCCACACCGCGAGAGAGGAAAAATAAGAGAATCCCTTCTCCACCGCTTCAAAAAATAAATGTGTGTGACGTTGCATTCCGCACACCAGATTGACTGGGAGTTCTCAGGCGCACGTTCTACAGCGGATGGCTGCCTGCAACGACTCATGGTCACGGCTGACCCGTGGGCCATGCCCCCGGCCCTCTTTCGGGGGAGGAGGAGATGTGACGTGCCTGTCTAGCAGGACACACGCGACAGAAAGGCAGATAGCAGTCAGAACGAACGTCCGCGTAGCTCAATTGGTAGAGTGACTTATTCCGGAATAAGTGGACTCGGGTTCGAGCCCTGGCGTGGACAAAAATGACGGAGAAATTTACTTCGTTATAAGTATTTGTCTTCTACAACATGGGTGTCGATGCAGAATATTCTTTCAGCAGGCAAAATTTAAAATCTGAGTAGGCGTGATGGTCACTCAAGTACGTGGATTATTCAATGCCAATATGCTTAGATTGTGATAATGATTCCTCAATTTCATGAACGCACATTTCAGACAGAGGAAAAATAAAAAAAAAATGCAGACGCGTTAACATGTTACTGTATATTACAGTAACCTGTCAACTGTGCCACTTGTGCAGAACAGTTGATTAATTGCCAGTCTCGTGCGTGTTAATTTGCCGATTGTTGTGATTCTAATCCCGCTACCGACCTTTTACTGTTTTCCCGGGGGCAACTGGAATATGTGGACGGAACTCTTTAATCGGCCCAGGACGCATCGAGCCATGGGGTTGACACTTAAAGAGGAAGACAACCGGAAACCACATAATCAAAATGCCCATTGTCCAGCATATTCGTCACCATGACTGATTTTGGTGGTGAATCGCCTACGTCCTTCTCTGAACATGGCACCTGAAGAAGAAAGTATTGTGGCGCAGTTGTTCGCAAGTAGAAACTCAGCTCACTAATTTGTTTCCCAATGTACTCGAAACTTGGACAACTACTTTTCATGAAACAACCAAGTTATAAATAACATTCTCCCTCTTAATGAAAGAATTAATTAATGGCTTGGTAAATTGCTTTATGCAAGGTAAAGCTTAAAGTAAATTATTCATGTAATTTAATATTTAAGGCTCCCGCAAGGTTAAAAGTGTTCAAGGAAAATAAAAAATGACACAATGAATGTCCGAAATAAAGCTGAACTGAACGGCTTGCATTCATTTTCAAATTTCTGCAATGTACAGATTTGCGACTGTGTGACGACATCTCCACAGTTTGTTCTTTGAGGTGGGAAAAAGATTAGAAAAAATCATAAAAGAGGACAGTGATGAGATGTCCGGTCTATAGACAACAGAAACGATAAGTACTCGTTTTCTTCCAAAACGGGAGTGGTTTCGTGTGTGTATGTGTGAAAACTAGAGAAAATGCCATTATTTATACATCAGGACAGCGGACAAAATATTAGTCATCCCTGTCAGAACTTACCTAATAACAGGCGAAGGCGCCTCTTACCTTGATAACAGCATGAATCCGGTGTGGTAGAGACTCCACGAGGTTGTGGATGTATTGAACATCGGTTTGCAGCCACTCGTGCGCCAAATGGTCCCGAAGTTTTGCCAGAGTACGCGGGTGTCTATTTCGACGTTTTACCTTCTGTTCCAAATGATCCCACAGATTTTCAATGGGATTTAAATCTGGGGATTTGGTGCGCTAGTCCATGTGAAACAGTGTTGCTGATTGTTCGTCGTGCCACTCAGACACAGATTTAGCCCTGTGCACATGGCAATTGTCGTCTTGGAAGACAGGAGTGGCTATGTGATGCTGCTCTTGGAGATGTAGGGCAAAACTTCGTCATTCAGAATACGGTGGTACTCATGCTGGTTCAAATTCATCATCACTGCAAACGAGAGGGCCCATTTTGTGGTACGAAAGACATCCCCAAAACATCACAGAACCCCCTCCAACTTGAACAACACCTTCGACACAATCAGCAATAAAGGCTTCGTTGGGCCTGCGATGCACTCGTCGGCTCCCATCATTGGAGTACAAACAAATACGAGACTCATCAGACCAAATTACTCGTTTCCAATCCTCCACATTAAAGTTTTGGTGCCTCTGATCCCATTGATAGCGTGCGACTTTGTGACTTGCTGTTAAAAGAGGTCTCATCCGTGGTACTCTACTCCAGATGTCCATCGCATGCAGTTTTCGTCGTAGTGTCCTTTTGGAAATTGGCTGGAGTGGACTTTCATTGACTGTTTGGAGTAATTGTTGCCTGATTTGGAACCCATTTGCAGTTACTAGGCGTGAAACATGGCGGCGGTCCCTGTTGGCGAGAATCGTTTTCCGGCCACAGTTACGTAGCCCATTTTCAGTTGACTGCAAACTACACCACTGTTTTTAGGCCCGCTGGACAGTACACTTCGACACACCAACAAATTGGGAGACTTCATTCAGTTTGAGTCCGTGGGCACGGCCAAACACGATGGCTCCTTTTTGCAACTCAGACCCATATTGCAGACTAAATTCAACACACACGTTGCTCTTCACCACTGCACGAGACAGAAATGATCCTTTAGACTACGTCATCTGCCAACAATACTATCACGACGCCCTCTGTGCAAACGGTAACTTCCTGCTGTCATTTCTGTTAGGGGTGACTAACTTATTGTCCGGTGTGCTTACATAAGTGGGAAACGAATTTCCCTAAAGAAATAATTCTTAGCAAATGCATGGAAGGCAATATAAATGTAATCGTTGGCACGAATGTGCCAACGATTACATTTGCCATTATTTATAATCTGGCAATGTTCCCTTTGTTCCCACAGGCAAACAAAAAGGGATCAGTGACGCAAAAATAACTTGAACACGCCAAAGAGATTTTTAAAAAGCTGAAATTTAGGAATTCAGTTCCAAAATTAGGAAATGCTATTGATTTTTAAAGAAATTTTCCAGATAAGATTCTCCAAATTTGCATTCGATTTTGTTAAGTGACTTTAACTATGATTACTGTCGAAAAGATTGGATTACGTTTTCTGAGTTATAATGATAATTTTTGTATTGCGTTGTCCATATTTTTGATGTCGCAAATGATTCTGTTTGTGACGATTTTTTTTATTGCGGAACTGGAACTCTTTGGAAGAGGAGAAAATTCCACTAACTGGTTTCGATGAACAACCGGTCCCAGTTGTGTGTATACATTAATGACAAACGTTCTTCTTTGTTCTTCGTAATTCCATGTTCATCTGATGTTCTCAAAAATCCTTCCTCGGGCCACTACCCTGTCTTCTTTCAATGAATGACCTGTAAGTCATTTTGCTCTTTTCCCGTCAACACTCTAATATTATTTGCTTTAGCAAAACCCTTTCTGAACTGAATTCACCGCTTAATTGAGAACTCTTGTGAGATGCCAACTTCGTTTCAAGCAAATTATGTCGCAATGCTTGCGAAATTAAGATTTGCTGTTTCTTCACAAGCGCAGAATAAGGTTAATGCGCTCCACTGCACTGCTCACATAATAGGCAAACACATTTATTAAATGCCTGCTACTCTTCTGGGAGTGGATGTTACTGCGTTATCTTATCAAGAGTTGTTCTGCCATCCACAAAGTAGGCAGACCGGAGGTATTACTCAGAAGTTGCCTTTCCTCTTAATATTTTTCGCCAGTTGAAAAAAAGTGAAATGTTTCGCAACTCAGAAGACAGCGTTCGTGTAATGAATTTTTCTGGTTTTTAGAACATACTGGACAACTAATTAAACTTTTGACGCATGTCGGCTTCCTCTTAGCATTTTGAACTAAAGGACTCATCCTCTGCTGCATCATATTAAAGCGAGGATACCATCGAATTTTCGGGTGTAGTGAGCGGATCTTTCAAACCAGAAGAAATTGTGATAATGCAAAATGCAAAAGTGATTAAACCTTTATTGGATTATGAAACTTTAAAACTACAGCTCGACTCATTTACAGTATAGAACGAAATCAGTACATGCTGCTGGAGACCACCAGCGCGGATCAACAGAATACAATTATGTTGAATGATACATTTTTATTGGACGTTCAACGACCACCGTGAGCAACTCAATGGGCTATAAGCAGCCGCCCGTCCCTAATTTAGGGTCACTGACTCCAGGAAAGGGAGAGAGCCAGTGCCGTAAGACAGACACAACCTCGCCATTGCTTAGACCACTGCGCAATCGGGGCGGTGAATAGATACATGCCTTGATTCAAGGTGAACAAAGTGCCGTCACACCATGAGCGGAAAGTGACTCTCGTGCTCCACCGAACATACCTGGGCGTCAATTTGCCTGATTTCGTTTGCATTGCTTTCTTTCAGTGCGCCAATCATACAGGGTTCGCTGCTCGTCAAGTTTGTTTTTGTTTCGGAATTAAACAACCACCATGAGCACCTTTAATGGCTATAAACCAGACCCCAATTTGGGGACATTGGTTCCAGGGAAGGGAGTGAGCCAGCGCACCGTAAGACAAAACCACCACTTGCGCTTAAACCGGGATTCGAACCCAGTCCAGCTGGAACGACTAATCAGAAACCTTCGCCTTACCCCTTTTTTGTTCCATTAGTTTTGAAACACTTGTAACGTATACTCTAGATTCACTTTCCTTTTGATTTTTACTATCTCTGGTTATTTTATTTTACTATGTAAATTATCTTCTTACTGAACGAGATGTTATTTCTCCCGCTGAATGAGATCTGGCAATGAGTGTAAGTCATGACGTGGTGGTAGCCAGTATAAATAGGCGCGTTCAACGATACGTAAGGAGAGCTTTTTGTTGTACGAGGAGAGCTGTTGTTGTACGAAGAGAGCTGTTGTTGTACGAGGAGAGCTGTTGTTGTACGAAGTGAGCTGTTGTTTATGTGTCAGAGAGCTGTTGTTGTATAGAGAGAGCGGTTGTTTATGTGCGTGAGAGCTTAGTTTCGTGTGAAAAGAGATCTTCGTTTATGTGAGAGCCAGAAGTTTACCAAATAAAAGATTGTCTTAGTAAAAAAAAAAAAATTAAGGGGGAGATGATGTAACGTATACTCTATATTCACTTTCCTTTTGATTTTTACTATCTCTGGTTATTTTATTTTACTATGTAAATTATCTTCTTATTGAACGAGATGTTATTTCACCCGCTGAATGAGATCTGGCAATGAGTGTAAGTCATGACGTGGTGGTAGCCAGTATAAATAGGCGCGTTCAACGATACGTAAGGAGAGCGTTTGTTTATGTGGAGAGAGCTTTTTGTTGATGTGCGTAGGGAGAGCTTCGTTCTATGTGATTAGGTTCTTTCTTCATTATTGTGATACGATTAGTGTGTGTGTGTTGGATGATTCAAGAGTTTATCTAATAAAAGAGTTCTAAGTAAGTACGTCTTTCTCAGTTCATAGTACTGTCAGACCTCAGACCTCTGTCTGGCTGTTAGGTTTGTTTCATTTAGTGTTATTAGTAACAACCAGCATAAGACTTTATTCATCTTAATTACTACTACAACATTACTACCAGTTATAAGCTTGTTCATTATTATTACTACACTACTAGCAGGAAAGTTTATTCATGATATAATTAACAAACAACAAGCATTAGAAGAAGCATTAGCTTAGAAGAAGCTGAATTCATTATAAATATATAATTCAGTAGCAGAAGCGTTATATTCATTATAATTAGCTTAGTAGTAAAAGCTATATTCATTATACACTGTATAAAAAACTAATCCAGGTCCAGCTGGAACGACTAACCAGAAAATGGCCAAAGTCAAAGGAACAATGTAACAACCTTCCAACGGGAAAACAGGCAAATAAGATTTGTTGGCTCTCTTCCATACTTACCAAAGATAAATAACGCCTTACGAATAATATGTACGAGGAATAATGTGGACTTTGGGACAAAAGCCATTAATATTTCATCGAAAATTAAGAATGACCGAGACGAGGTTAATAGTGACAATAAATTTGGAGTATACTTAATCCCACTGAAAGCAGAAGACGAGGAAGTACCGGACCGAGTGTATGTGGGATCAACTTCTAGAACTTTAAAATGCAGACTGGCTGAACACAAATATAGCCTTAGGACTGCATCAACATCTACGGCACCAGCACGACTATACTGAGACGGGCCGTAGTCGTATATGCCTCAGTGGGAAAACACTAAAATCCTTTGTACCCCTAAGGCTAAGTCCCACTTATTATTAACAGAAAGTCTGTTAATTTACCAATACAAACAAGAATGTTGCAATGATGATTATCCGTGTGGAATAAACCCCCCGTGGGAACAAATTCTGAAAATTAACAACTCTTCATCATTTCCACCCCCACCCCTTCCCACCATAAGGTGATTGGTTGAATATTAAAATGCAAGCACTAATAGACGCATGGCGTAAGTTGTATATAAAGGACATGTGACTTACAGGTTTCTTTCAGTGCCATTCGCTTTTAACAAACATATGATGAAGGATTCTAGTGAATCCGAAAGTACTAATGTGTTTTTAACTATATATATATCTTATAATGTGTGATAATTTTAAGTTTTTAAAGAATCGTGCATAAGACGGAATTATTTTGCTTTTTGAGTAACAACGGCCCGAAGTTTTTATTTTTGTTTTTATTTTTATTTTTACAGCTTTTCACTTTAAGTTTTCCTATAAAAAAGAAATCGGAATGGTCTAAGTCGGACGAATATGGTGGCCACAGACTCTGAGAAATCACTCGATCTCCGAAGAAAGGGTATCACCACCATATGTTTCTTTGACGTGTGCCATGTTGCACCATCTTACTAGAAGTAACTATAACGAAGTGAATTTCTCCGTCATTTTTATCCGCGCCGGGGTTCGAACCCGGGTCCACTCATTCCGGAATAAGTTGCTCTACCAATTAAGCTACGCGGACATTTTATTCTGATTCCTATCTGCCTTTATGTCGTGTGCGTCCTTCTGGCAGGTACGTCACATCTCCTGGTACGTTACATCATCTCCCCCTTATTTTTTTTTTTTTCGAAGTGCTGCTCTTATTTTTCCTATCTCGCGGTGTGGAAATAACATCACACACTTGCGAGATTGTGAATGGTCGGGTCATCCGGATAGTTCGGGCGCCATTATAACGAAGTGAATTTCTCCGTCATTTTTATCCGCGCCGGGGTTCGAACCCGGTTCCACTCATTCCGGAATAAGTTGCTCTACCAATTAAGCTACGCGGACATTTTATTCTGATTCCTATCTGCCTTTATGTCGTGTGCGTCCTTCTGGCAGGTACGTCACATCTCCTGGTACGTTACATAACCTTGAGTAAGTTCTACATCTTTCAGCTGTTCTACAAACAATGAAAAATATTTGGTGGTATCCACAGTTCCTTCGAAGAAAATTGGACTGATGACACTTTGACTGGACACGGATGGCCACATTCCCACTTTCTCGGGGTACAGTGGCTCCTCGTGAACCACATAAGGATTCTCGGCAGCCCAAATCATGGAATTCTGTGAATTCATTCAAATGGAACCAAGCCTCATCAGTAAACAACACGAGGACGCAACCCCGGTGGCGCAGTGGTCTAAGCGCTGGCTTATGACCTTTCGTCCAAGAAGGGTCCGGGTTCGAATCCAGGTGAGGGGTGGATGTTGTGTTTGTCTGGCTCTCTCCCTTCCTTGGAACCAGTGGTCCTAAATTAGGGACGGGCGACTGCTCATAGCCCGCTGAGTTGCTCACGGTGGTCGTTAACCACCTCCCCCAATGTTCGGTATTCTTGGCAAATTGCGCATAATGCCCTGAAACCATTGGCAGTGGCGAACTCACTTATCCTTATTTGAATGCAGCGACTGGTGGACGACTGCTGTCACTCTGTATGGAAGAAGCTGTGCTTTTTTGGCAGCCTTCTGATATGTGGAATAAAAGTAATCTAATTCCTGGGACAATCTTTGCTGGGATTTTCTGGGAGACTCCTCCAACCTGGCACGGTCATTCTCTACCATAATCTGCGCACAACGATTTTTGAGCTCTTCAAAAAGAGAGCCTGTCTTCTCCAATTTTCGTGTCAAAATATGTATCGTGGACCAGCAAATGTCAGCCATTCTGCCAGTTTATGTAGTTATGACCTACAGTAACTGGCAAACATTTGCTGAAAAACACAGCATAAAATGTCCACGAACTTAAAAGTAATATGAATTGCTTGGCAATCAACGGTGCAGTTTACGATTTATAGCCATACACCTGGCCTTCGTTCTGTGTGAATCCCTCTGTACAAGTTTATGATACCTAACAAAACATTCGTCACAGAGAATGAAATCTGATACAAAAATAATTCAAAAGATATGGTCGCTACCGGGAATATAATGTTTACCCTCCCTATCAGAAAACAGCATTGCTGGAAATGCACTTAAATATTTGTTACAGTCACAGATATCTTTTTTTTTTTTTTTTGATTGGAGGTTTAACGACCACCGTGAGCAACTCAATGGGCTATAAGCAGTCGCCCGTCCCTAATTTAGGGTCACTGGTTCCAGGGAAGGGAGAGAGCCAGTGCCGTAAGACAAACACAACATCCATGCCTGACCGGGATTCGAACCCGGACCCCTTACGGACGAATGATCAGAGGCCAACGCCTTAGACCACTGCGCCACAGGGGCGACTATCACAGATATCAGGTGCAAAAATAATTTTAAATCGGTCGGTCTTTAAAAAAGCCGAGATACGGCAGCGAATAGAAATGTACACTTACACCTTCCTGTGGCAGAAGTGTGCATTATCTATAAAAAAAGTAGAAAACATGCGCAACAAATTCCCTCATAGTCTATCCAAAACAAGACCAAATTTCCGAGCAGGTCTTCACGGCGAGGAAAATAAAACATGAATCCGAACTCCTTGCGGGAAAACTGTTCATCATTTGAGGTAGAACACCTCATCACTTATTCATTCAGCAAGCCACCTTACAGTATTTATCTAAACCCAATTAACAAATTTTACTTCACATTAGAAATCTGAAGCATATTTTCTTTACTCACACGATTAGAACGGGTCTTGAAACAAACCCTCGTAAGTAACGTATGCTTTCAGCACACAGACGATTCCTGCGTCTCTTCCGCAGTAGCCAAGTTTCACTACCATTCATCAAAGTAGGAACATTTGCACTTTCATACAGAGCCAAACCAGCCCATCAGTCCTGTGAAATCCTTCTAAAGAAGCTACGATTTCCAAAGCCGAATTCACTCTTCTACTAATTTCACCATCTAATCTGTTTTCTGTGTCAAATATACTTCCTAAATATACAAACTCATTCACACGTCTAACTCTGTACCATTTGAACTGATCTTTCATTCAGTACAACAGTTCCTCGCTCAAAAACCATAACTTTGGGTTTTCCCTCATACATATACAATGTACATACTCAGTTCAAATTTCACACGTACTTCGTTTATCGTGAACAACACGCTCTGCAACTCACTTTTGCTCTCAGGTGACAGGACTGCCATCAGCATATAACATCCTGTAGACACGAAAAATGCTTCGATAAACCAGCACTTTCTATTGAACAACCATGGAGACATTTCAAGCGTTGTCTGGAACTTGCGCAAATTGAAAACCACTGTAATAAAACATGCGACGTATATCTCTAATTTAATCTTCCTTTTGAGTTTCTGTGTTCTTATGTAAATTTGGTTTCTTCTCGTTCAATATTTTCTGATTTAACGCCACAAAGTTTCTTCCGACGAGCTTGAAGTTGGCAGCTTGATAGTGGGTCAGCAATCAAAAGTAAATAAAGTGTTATGAGATAAGAGCTATTGGGGCAATGTTGAGATAGAGAGAGGCCGATGTAAAGAATGATATTCAATGTGTAGATTGTATTCAATGAGTAGAGCGATTTTCTATTAATGTTATAAGAGCGATGTTGTAAGAGCTGGATTATACTGATAAATGTTACAGAAAGTTATATGCAGAGAGATAAGAGTGTCAGCGTATGCCGTACGAAATCGTTGATTGAATTCTATTCAGTGTGCTGCTACAAGCGAGTGCTTATTGAATGATAATGTGCCTGGTTAATGAATAAAGAAGGAATTGGACTTAGTATGTAGTGTTCTGTTGTTATTGAACTCTGACCGTTACCTTGAAGTGCTTACTTCAGGATTTTCAGTTTTCAGCTACGAATCAGGAAAAGTGGCATTTAAGTCACCAAGCTAAGTTCATTGACTAAGCTTCAAGCGATGTTAAACCTTAAGCGAAATAATTCTACATTTAGCTTACATAGCTCTCACCCACTCAAATGAATTTTCAATTATCCGATAAGTAACCTTCCAGAGAAGCACCCTGTTTACTTTGTCGTATGCTTTCTCTAAATTTTCAAATGCAGTAAGAATTTTCTTACCAACAACAGAATACTTTTCAACTAAGATATATAAAACAAAAATATGGTTAGTACAGCTTTTACCAGGCATAAAACCAGTCTCTGTACATAAAACATTTGGAATAACTTCAGTAATTCATAGCAAAACAATTGATCACATATAGTTATGGGAAATTAGGAACTTACTCTTCGCGGTGGTTTAAACATGGCGTCCGCCAGTATATGATGCAGTTCAGCATCAGCTAGGTCCTTATGGCTTGGTGAGTATTCCAGCTCTCCAATGTCGACATTCAAGAAGCTGGAATCATTGCGAGGAAATCCTGTTTTTGGCGAATTAACGTTAGCCTCTGAATTAATCCTGGAGCTGAAATAATTTTGATAGAACACAGATGTTATAAAATGATATTAAATAAACATGAAATATCTCTTAAAAGATAACAAAAACAAATTTAGAATTTATTAGAAGCTCACAATTTGCGAATGGGAGCACTTCTATATGAGCAGTGATACAAATACAGTACATCAAGAATATAAACTACAGCAGAACCTGTAGTGCAACCATTTTTTTAAAGCGACCACACCTCACAGAACAGCAAAGGCTGAAATGATAATTAATATTATTTTTTATAATGACCATTTCTTTATTATGAGTAAAGACCACTAGCTCGCGCGCTTTATGAGTTACCTTGCAACTGACTGTACAGATATTTTTAATATTGCAATTTAAAACGAAATTAAGTTTGTTTATGTTGTCCAATTTTCATAATTGGTTTTCTAGGCAAAAATTAGTCTATTTTTCTGTCAAAGTGAATTTTGGCGTTGCTAGCCAATGCTCAAAAGCAGGCGCAAAGAAGAAAAAGTTTTTATTGTATCTAACAGTGAATGAATAAATTGAAAACCACATAGAATAATCCCTTAGAAGTCATCTTCCCTTTCCCCCAACCTACTACATCACTGGGTGGGGGCCAACCAATAGAACTACTCGTACTAAACAGATATAATAAAAAAATAAATATAACCAACACATATACATATAACTACTATCACTGGGGGCCAACACATAAACAGAGGGCCAATGTTAGCGCAACGTAGTATAAGTATTGACTAGCTGCCTGAAAGTAAGCGCAGTTCGTTCCTTTAGTTAATTTCCGATGACGAACTTTATCAGATGAGATTTGTTATTGTATTTACGTATAATGTTGGAAAAAACGCTGTATTAAAAAAAAAAAAAAAAGATTAGGTTGACGGTGATTTCTTCGAAGTACATTCCTCATGAAAACATATAACAAATTATTACATTTCTAGACTGTTTAGTAAGGCCGATACATGGAAATTAGGGTAATATCTGTAAAAGTATGGCTTGCTCTCGAAGCAATGCAAGCACTAATACAGTTAGGAAATGAGTCAGCGGGATTTGAAGATCTGCAACATTATGCGCTGGAGTCAGTTCTGCTCTCAGATGTCGTTTCACAGTGTCTCGGTTGTGCTCAATCGGGGATAGAGCGGGTGACCAGGCTGCCTATGTTAACGCAGAAACGGCTTGCAGACACTGTTGCGCAACACGTAGGGTGTGGTCTGGCATTATCGTGCTGCATTGCAAAGCTTCGCATGCTTAGAAGGACTGGTAAGCCAACAGAGCGGTGTCCTAATACTATTGGATGGCAAAATTACCCTCGATGATAATAAAACGGATGACAAACTGTTGTAAACGATAGAGCCATATGCTAGAATACAATTAGTGGGCGCTACATGGCCCTTAACAATGCACTACGTGGAAGCTGTTTTCTCTATACGGTGACACACGCGACTGTTACCGTCGTTCTGTTCCAAATTGACGCAGGTCTTATCGCTGAAGAAGTATTTCGCCATTCGTCGTGCCACTCAGCTCAATCGTTACACCACTAGAATCTGGCACGCGCGTAGCTTAGAGTGAGCGGTATGCCGAGAAGAGTCGCCTGGCTCACATGCCAGCTTCATGTAGACGGTAATAAACAGTATTTACTGGTGGTGCCCAATCACTCGTGGACATCTGTCCAGTAATTGCGCTTCTGGTGCTAACAGCCATCCAACAAATCTGCCGATCATTTTGAAAATCATTTACAGCCAGCTTGATTATACACAAGCGAGAACAGAAACCTGACTGGAGTCAGTATAACGTAACCCTTTTTACGTTATGTAAGATTTCCAGCTGAATAGATGCTAAACTACGGGTAAATGCGATGCAACTAATTGTACCGGATAGCCCACGTTAGATTAAGGCTTTTACAAAGGCCAGACGAAACATATATAGAAGCCTAACTTACGCCACCTTTTTACTGGTCCAGCAACATTAGACGAAATCCAAAATACCCCACTTTACATACCTAAGTCAAGAAGTTTACAGTAAAAACTCAGTCAAGATCTAACATTTTCCACACACAGCAGCCTCTGCATCGTCTTTTTATCTAACGTTCTTATCAAGTACATACGTCACTCTTGTTCCAACCTCACCTAAGTGTGTTGCCAACACTATTCTCGTTTGAAGGAAAAGACATAACGTTAAGGTTTGAAAATGTCTAAGAGAACGAACTCAAATTTACATAGAAAACGAAACTCAAAAGGAAAGTTAAAATAGAATATACGTTACATCAGATACATTTGAACTTCGATTACTGCGAGAAAATTTAAGGAACAATTGTTTACATATATGCTATAACGAAGTAAATTTCTCCGTCATTTTTGGTCTTCGCCGGGATTCGAACCCGAGGCCGCTTATTCCGGAACAAGTCGCTCTACCAACTGAGCTACGCAGACATGTATCCTGATTCCTATCTGCCTTTATGTCATGTGCGTCCTGCTGGCAGGTACGTCACATCTCCCCCCGAAAGAGGGCCGGGGGCATGGCCCACGGGTCAGCCGTGACCACGAATCGTTGCAGGCAGCCATCTACTGTAGAACGTGCACTTGAGAACTCCCCGTCAATCTGCTGTGTGGAAATGCAACATCACACATTTTTTTTTCGAAGGGCTGGAGAAGGAATTCTCTGATTTTTCCTGTCTCGCGGTGTGGAAACAACATCACACCAATGCGAGATTTTGAACGGCCGGGTCATCCGGATAGTTCGGGCGCCATTATAACGAAGTAAATTTCTCCGTCACTTTTGGTCTACGCCGGGATTCGAACAAGTCGCTCTACCAACTGAGCTACGCAGACATGTATCCTGATTCCTATCTGCCTTTATGTCATGTGCGTCCTGCTGGCAGGTACGTCACAATGTATAATGCTAGTTTTCAAACTTACGTGCTCACCTGAGGCTAGGTTGGAGAAGTCGTCAACCTCTAATTTAATGTTTTAGGGGGATTGATCTAATGCCGCAAATCATGGGTAAAGTACCGCATAATTTCAAGACTTTGAAATCCAGTCCAAATCAGAGGTATTTGTGTTTCAGAACAACATTCAAGCATGATAAACAAAGCTTTCCGTGGAAATTCTTAAACGTATTCTGAAAAATACTGTATACAGAGAGTCTAATAGTTGGAAATCAGATGATGCTTTAAGCTGTTACAGCTCGCTGAGGCGCAAGAGGCTAAATACACACTCCCTTCACTTTTACGGTATTTTATGGGTAATCCGACAAATTTGACTATGGAAGTCAAGTTTACATTACATGTGTAACGTACCAGGAGAGGAGATGTGACGTACCTGCCAGAAGGACGCACACGACATAAAGGCAGATAGGAATCAGAATAAAATGTCCGCGTAGCTTAATTGGTAGAGCAACTTATTCCGGAATGAGTGGACCCGGGTTCGAACCCCGGCGCGGATAAAAATGACGGAGAAATTCACTTCGTTGTAATGGCGCCCGAACTATCCGGATGACCCGACCGTTCACAATCTCGCAATGGTGTGATGTTATTTCCACACCGCGAGATAGGAAAAATCAGAGAATCCCTTCTCCAGTGCTTCGAAAAATAAATGTGTGTGACGTTGCATTCCACACACCAGATTGACGGGGAGTTCTCAAGTGCACGTTCTTCAGTGGTTGTCTGCCTGCAACGATTCATGGTCACGGCTGACCCGTGGGCCATGCCCCCGGCCCTCTTTCGGGGGGAGATGTGACGTACCTGCCAGCAGGACGTACATGACATAAACGCAGATAGGAATCAGAATACATGTCTGCGTAGCTCAGTTGGTAGAGCTGCTTGTTCCGGAATAAGCGTACTCGGGTTCGAACCCCGGCGCGGATAAAAATGACGGAGAAATTCACTTCGTTATAATGGCGCCCGAACTATCCGGATGACCCGACCGTTCAAAATCTCGCATTGGTGTGATGTTCTTTCCACACCGCGAGATAGGAAAAAATGTGAGCAGCACTTCAAAAGAAAAATAAGGGGGAGATGATGTAACGTACCAGGAGAGGAGATGTGACGTACCTGCCAGAAGGACGCACACGACATAAAGGCAGTTAGGAATCAGAATAAAATGTCCGCGTAGCTTAATTGGTAGAGCAACTTATTCCGGAATGAGTGGACCCGGGTTCGAACCCCGGCGCGGATAAAAATGACGGAGAAATTCACTTCGTTATACATGAATTCAAACTTCTAGGAAGATGTTAGGTTAAAATCACACTATCAGATTTGAAATTTCGTTTGCATATATGCATCAATGTAGCGGCTCTCTAAGAAGAGTGACACATGACGTGAATATCAATTTAAGCTTTTACTGAAGTATAAGATATTTTTAATGGAAATGTTTTTCACTTTTGTGAAGATCGTTGCTGGATGACCCAGAGTGAAATGATCAATGAAACGTCAGTGTTCCCGTCAGTGGCAGCTGATATGAACGAAAATGAAATGATTTTAAGGATAAAGCATTGTTGTTACACTACTTAGATGCACTTTAAATGACAGATGTATAATTCTTAGTGGTCTCATCACAAGATTAGCTGGAAAAAACATTCTGAGGATTTTAGATATAGTTCAAGAGGTGACTTTTTCATATACGTTTGATAGTGTTTCAGGATTTTGAAGACATCGCAACCAACCAGTTCCTATGTAATATCTACATTGTACTTCTGCATCAGGATATCATTAGTTGCTTAGCGTTTTGAGTTTTGTTCTTGGGGTGCACAGCACCATTACAGAAAGAGAATCTGAACTGTATATTAATGAGATTTCTAAGGAAAATCTTCAGATCATTCTAAGTGAAAAGTACTTACAGAAGGTGTTGTGATAAAGAATTAATTACTTACGATTTGTCCAGGTTGGCTTGAGTGTATGTCCGAAAGAGAGATGACAAAGACATGCCGGAGTTCCTATTTCCCATTGCTGGCATTAAACTTCCATTTTGCTTCACGAGGTTCATGGCATCAGCGAGATTAAGTTTCGAGTAAGTTTCAAAAATTTTCGGCTCCGCACTGGCTTGGTTCCTTGTGAGCACAGGTCGTAAGTACTTGTTGTTGTAATACTTAAACCTGAAAGATATAAGACATGATTATATTCATTGCGGCATAATTGCATACCTCATTATATGTAGGAAATTTGAAAACAATAAATTTAATATGTAGTAACTCTTAGAAATGTCTTTCATATTGTAAGAAGTCTTGTTTCTAACCAGAAATGGGAACAGAGGTATCATGAATGTCACCGTGGATATCACTGAGACGCGTTGCAAAAACAATAATGGGTTTGTCACATAAAGCCATCATTTTTCTTTTCATTTCGGGATTTAAAGAGCCCCACGAGTATCTTTCATTGTGAGAAGTCTGCTGTGACTAATTTAGTGCCACTGATTCCAGGGATGTGCAAGAACCAGAGCTGGAGAACAAGCACAGAACAACTCATGCTTCACTCGGTACTCAAACCCAGACTTAACTCGGATGATTAGCCCGAAGCCCTCGCCCCTAACCACCGAGGTGAAAAGGAGCTTACTTCTTTGAGTTACTCACACTTATGAGTAAACTGATTTTGATTTATTCAAAGTAACTTCTTCCCGAGTCTGCATGCAACGATCACGATGCGACTGGAACAACTGGTGAAAGGCCGTGCCAGGTATATACTCTTCAATATTCTTGTTATGGTTCCTTTAATGTTGTCCACGACATCAAAATAGCAGACTTATCTTAAGCTTCGGGAACAAGATAAAGCCGCACCAGGATAAGACTGATTAATACTGTGGATGCAACCGTATGCAGACTTTTTTTTGCCGGCTTAGAACCCCCAAACAATGAGAGCCTTGTGGCTTGGTGCGTTGTCGTGAAAAAGGAACCAATTCCCGTCTTCTCGGTATTGAGGCCGCACACGACGGATTCTCAGCAACGAACGTCTCTAAACACCCAGATAGTATGTAGCAGTAACACTTTGCGGACTGGCCAGCACAGAGCCTTGATCTCCGCATAAGAAGTTTGGAACCAAAGTCTACTACTAAGCAATAGTTAGCAGCAGCATTATGTACTGAATGGAAGCACATACCTATCGCTGTGTTCCAAAACCTTGTGAAAAATCATGTCACTTCCTATAAAATGCCGAGTGATTATAGAAAAATTTGAAGAGTTTTATGAGAATGTACATTATGCTGCCAAAAGTATTGGGCCATTCTCGTGTTTTATCAATGGGGATGAGGAAGCGTTCTCCAAGTGCAATAACTTCTGAAATAATGCTTTGATGAAAAAGTGGAATCACGGACGCTAAAGAAAAGAAACCCATATCTGGTCTTCATCACACATTTTTTTTTTTTTTTGCCAAAATGCGGTTGAAATGGGAACGCTGAAGTCATTGCCAAGTGGACTCTTTCGATGTCTAATCATGCGTGTTCAATGATTGCTTGTGTCATAAGTAAATTCGCATGACAGATCCTTCCGCTGGAAAAAATTGCCCCAAACTTTCGCCCATTCACATAATCTTTTAATTGCATAAGAAACTGATGTTAAATCTTTGTTCCTCCGACAGATTTTGTCGAGTTTTACAACTTTTCTTCAGTCCACTTTTTTCATGAAAGCATTATTTCGGAAATTATTGTACTTGGAATAAGCTTCTCCATTTACGAAACATGAGAATGTCCCAGTCCCAATACCTTTTTTTTTTTTTTTTGGCAACATAGTGTACTTCTCGAAATACATATTATAGAAACACGATTTCTTTGGCAGTTTCGCAAGGCGCATCCCCTAAATGTGTACTCAAAAAAAAAATAAATCTGGTAGGTGATACGAATGCAATATGAAATAACGTACATATAAGTTATAAACACGGCAAATAAGTTTCGTTGCAATGCTGACGTTATGCGGGGAACTGGCATACAATGCGGTTTAACAGAGATAGCTTCACACAACTAGTACATTGTAGTGAAACCGTTGTTTGTATCCCTCGTATTTCCTGTCCACAGCTGGGTTTTGCATGTTTTTCTGCTTTGCTTAAAGTGGGTGAACTCAACGTAAAACTCTATAACATGTATTTAAAATCTAGAACTTTTTTTTTATATAACCACCCGACGATATATTCCGAAAAAAAACCTCCTCATGAAACCATATAGCTAGAAATAATAACAGCATAAATAGAAAGGTAGAATATTTAAGAAACTTTCCAGCAAACTATTATGCTCTAGGCTAAATATAAAATTCAAGCACATTAAAGTGGCCTAAGGGAAATAGCGATCAGAATAACGCTGTACAAGGAAGTGGATAATACTGTAAAGAAAATTATTGAATTAATAGTGAATATAAAATCCTTAAAGACAAATTTATGGTAAAAACTATATAAGCTAGACTTAGGAACTTGGCACATAATTTCATTTAATAAGTATTTAAGATGCAGTGCTATGTAAGGACTTAGAGAGGAGGAAGTTATACAAGTATGGAATCCTGTTGTACATGTATATTTCAAACGAAAAAGCTTTAAACTTACTTTACTTCTTCGTGGCAAAGAAAGTGTTTTGCCTGATGGGTGTTCTTTGGATAAAGTCATTAGCAATCAAATCTATGTCCAAGTTAGTTCTTTATGAACATGAAGAATATCAATGTCGTTTAATCTCTTTTGGGTAACTGTAGATCTTAAATATGTCTTCAAGCGACGGAGAGCAGAGAACGATCTCTCTGCTGTGCACGATGTTACAGGCATGGTTAGCATTATTTTAAGAAGTTTAACGAATTCGGACAGCAGTACTCAAAGGGGAGCGCGTTCTCTGCTGCGCAGGAAGTGTACAGCTTTCGTGTTATTTTTTACAGCAAAGTTTTCTGCTCTTGCAACGTCCAAAAACATATTACGGTGCAGCAAAAGTTTTTGCTCATCGAAATCTGTACCGTAGAATAGTGATATATCTTTGGCGCTGTCCTCTTCGCCAATTACAAACTGTTCCAATTTTGAAAGGCGATTAATTACTTTTTCTTTAAATCTACTTTTTAAGAAATTAGTGACGCTATCTATTGCTTCATAAAACATCTGCCGGTATTTCTTTTGGGGTGATTTAAATTCACGAGGTTCATTTCCACCGTCAAAGTGTTGGGAAATTTTTCTGCGCCGTTGATGGTGAAGATTAGGTTTGTCTAAGTTCAGTTTCGAAGCTTTCTCTTCAACTTCTTTCCACAAACAGTCAAAGCTGTTGCTGGTTCTCTGCATCTGGAGAGAAGTGGCTTGGGTTTTTATATTTGAATTTGCTTCCTGAAAGTTAAGTGATTTTTTTGCGTCGTTGTATTAAGTACTTCAAAGCAGTCAACAATAAAAAAATCAGCATCTTCATCAAAAACAGAAGCTCGAAATTATGCAATTTACTTACAAACCAACTAGCTTTAGCCCCTGAGTCACTGGCTTCAGTAGAGATTTCTTCCATAAATGACAAAATAGTGTCGTAGTTACATTCTAATTTTTTGAGGGGAATAATTCTAACGCACCACCTTATTGGGCAGAAAGAGCGCAAAGAAACATTGTCTTCTGCATCTTGAAATGACTTGAATACCGTTAGTCGTTTTGGAGAGCCCTTAACAAAAGAAATTAAATCATGGGCCAAAGATAAAAAGTCTCGTGTTATGCTTATATTTACCATTGTGTCTTGCACAACCAAGTTTAATGCATGCGCAAAACAATGAACAAACGTTGCTCTAGGCTCGACGTTAATTATTCTTGATTGCAGTCCTGACAAAAGGCCGCTCACATTTTTTTTTTTTTAATTGGAGGTTTAACGACCACCGTGAGCAACTCAATGGGCTATAAGCAGTCGCCCTTCCCTAATTTAGGGACACTGGTTCCAGGGAAGGGAAAGAGCCAGTGCCGTAAGACAAACACAACATCCATGCCTCACCGGGATTCGAACTCGGACTCCTTTTGGACGAATGATCAGAGGCCATCGCTTAGACCACTGCGCCACCGGGGCGGCCCGCTCACATTGGAAGCTCCGTCATAACACTGTCCACGACAATTCCTGATGCCCATCCTGAATCGACAAAGAACATCTTTTACGATGCAAAATAGACTTTCAGCATCTGTGAACGAAGTTTCATAGAAACCCTTGAAAATTTCCTGTATTTCAAAATTATCATCCACGATTCTGAAACATATACACTACTGGCCACCCAAAATGCAACACTAGAAGGACACGAGATAGCAAAGCCATATTTACTGGACACATGACAACAGATACAAAGATGAAACGATTGAGCTTACAGGCCCGTGCGACTTGCGGAACACGCAGACATCAATAGTTCGTGTGGCCCTCATGGCTGGCAATAAGGGCCGCTACACGCCGCGGCATCGAACGAAAGACCCTTTGCATGTGGGCTTGGGGTATGTCGGTCCAGGCTGCTTCCACACGTTGCCACAGTTCATCAGGCGTAGCAGCGGGTGGTGCTTGCCCGGCCACTCGGTTGCCGATCAGCGACGAGACGTGTTCGAAGGGCGATATATCGGGAGAACAGGTGGGCCACGGCAGCAGTGACACCTGGTGGGCCGTGAAGAATTGTTGCACGATGAGTGCCACGTGCGGGCGCGCTTTGTCCTGTTGAAACGTGGCCGCTGGAAGGTCCTGCAGGTAAGGGAGGACTACTGGCTCCAAAACGTCGGAGATGTAGCGGTGGCTGTTGAGTGTATCGGTGATGCGTACCAGAGGGGTGCGGGTGTCATATGCGATTGCGCCCCAAACCATAACGCCAGGCGACGGACCGGTATGGCGATGCATGTAGGCGTCATACAATCTCTAGCCGCGGTGCCGCCACACGCGGATCAGACATCGTAGTGTTGTAGGCAGAAGCAGGATTCGTCGGAGAAGACAATGTCGTGCCATTCCGTAGTCCAGGTTCGGCGTTCAGCGGCCCACTGCCGCCGCACTCGCCGGTGGTGTAACGTCAATGGTAATCGGAGCAATGGGCGCCGTGCGACAAGTCCCCGCTCATGCAGACGACGTTGAATGGTACGTGCTGACACAGGTTGTTGCGCAACACACCCTAATTCCTGCGCTAACGTTCGTGATGTGGCGGTGCGAGCCGTCAATGCCCGCCGCACAACATGCCGGTCCTCTAGTTCGGTGGTGTGCCGCGGCTGCGGCGATCGCTCACGTCGGTCCGTCCGTCCCTCCTGCGCCCACCGAATCCATACACGCCTCACTGTGGCTGGATGTCGTACCACACGGGCGCCGATGTCTCGGTACGATAAACCGCTGTTGCGATAAACCACTATTCGTCCTCTGTCGAACTCCGAAACGTGCTGGAATGACTGCCGTATTCTGCGACGGGGCATCAGGAAGCTTCCCACACACAGGTCAGGCAGCACAACACACTTCCAGTATTTACACCCTGCCTTCTGTGCACCCTTCTTATAGTGCTTCTCGGTGGCGTGCCGGGAGCACGTAATTTGCATATGCCCAATGCTAATCGTTTGCATGTCCTCTCGCGGGCCACGCATGCTGCGAATTTCAGGCCAATCGGATGCTTCCTTCTTGGTGTTGCATTTTGGGTGGCCAGCAGTGTAGATGCTTGCTCCACTGAAGAAATTGCTTATATCCCATTGAGTTGCTCACGGTGGTCGTTAAACCTCCTCCTCCACTGAAGAAATATCAGTCGTCTCATCCATGATAATTGCGTAGAAAATGGCACTTTTAATTGTTGACACACGTTTTACTTGTACGTTCTTTGATAGTAAAGAGATGGTTTCATTTATCATTTCATGCGATATTCATTTGTAATTAGTGCGTTGAATTACTTTGCCTCCCCTTCCCGGTGGGGAATAAAAGTGCGGTATCATTTAGCGTCACCCCCAATCTGTCACAGTCTCGCTGTGTGTCTTCTGCTCTTGGACGATCATTCATTGCTCCAGTCCCGCTCTGCCATTTTTGGCTTTATGGCCCTACCGAAGCTCATTGCGTGCATGGTGAGCTGCGGTACAAACCACATCTCACACCTCCGATTTCTCGCTTGCTTGGCTGTCTTATTTCTTAAGTGTTTATTTGGTATCGGTAGTTTAAACACGTTTTTTTTAAATATCAATTTCCATAGAAACCAAATATATGCGCTATATTAATATAGCCTTCCGATTATCTTATTTAATTTTATGTAAAGTGGAACTAAATATTTAAGTATGAACCCAATACATAAACAAAAATTCGGAGGGGTGCGGAACACCCCCAAATGATTTCAAGGGGTGCTCAAGCCCCTGAGCATCCCGTAGTTGTCGCCAATGACTTAAACGCTATATAACTTAAACGCAATTCAGAAATGAAAAAAACATTCTGACCAAATGTAATATAGCAGAGGTAAAATGTAACTTACTTGTCTCTGAGATGATAGTTTCCCATTGTTTGCCCGACAATATCTTCAATGGCAGCCATCAAATGATCCATTGACTAAAATGACAAAACCAGGAACCATCAAAGATAGATATTTACACTAGAAACATCTGAACTGACTTTACGGGAATTACATGATATAGTCTGGTATGAATGGTCCTACGCATAACATTTTTACATATGGCATGTAGCATTTATTGACTTTCCTAGCCATATTAAAAATTATAACGAAGTAAATTTCTCCGTCATTTTTATCAGCGCCGGGGTTCGAACCCGGATCCCCTCATTCCGGAATAAGTCACTACCAATTGAGCTACGAGGACGTTTTATTCTGATTCCTATCTGCCTTTATGTCGTGTGCGTCCTGCTGGCAGGTACGTCACATCTCCTGGTACGTTACATCATCTCCCCCTTATTTTTTTTTTCGAAGTGCTGGAGAAGGGATTCTCTTATTTTTCCTATCTCGCGGTGTGGAAAGAACATCACACCATTGCGAGATTTTGAACGGTCCGGTCATCCGGATAGTTCGGGCGCCATTATAACGAAGTAAATTTCTCCGTCATTTCTGTCCACACCAGGATTCGAACCCGGATCCCCTCATTCCGGAATAAGTCACTCTACCAATTGAGCTACGCGGACGTTTTATTCTGATTCCTATCTTCCTTTATATCGTGTGCGTCCTTCTGGCAGGTACGTCACATCTCCTGGTACATTACATCATCTCCCCCTTATTTTTTTTTTTTTCGAAGTGCTGGAGAAGGGATTCTCTTATTTTTCCTATCTCGCGGTGTGGAAATAACATCACAAAATTGCGAGATTTTGAACAGTCGGGTCATCCGGATAGTTCGGGCGCCATTATAACGAAGTGAATTTCTCCGTCATTTCTGTCCACGCCAGGATTCGAACCCGGATCCCCTCATTCCGGAATAAGTCACTCTACCAATTGAGCTACGCGGACCTTTTATTCTGATTCCTATCTGCCTTTATGTCGTGTGCGTCCTTCTGGCAGGTACGTCACATCTCCTGGTACGTTACATCATCTCCCCCTTATTATTATTTTTTTTTTCGAAGTGCTGGAGAAGGGATTCTCTTATTTTTCCTATCTCGCGGTGTGGAAAGAACATCACACCATTGCGAGATTTTGAACGGCCGGGTCATCCGGATAGTTCGGGCGCCGTTATAACGAAGTAAATTTCTCCGTCATTTTTGTCCACGCCAGGATTCGAACCCGGATCCCCTCATTCCGGAATAAGTCACTCTACCAATTGAGCTACGCGGACATTTTATTCTGATTCCTATCTGCCTTTATGTCGTGTGCGTCCTTCGGGCAGGTACGTCACATCTCCTGGTACGTTACAAAATTTAACAGCAAAGTAATCAGACTGAGTTTGGTGAAACTTCTATCACTGAACACTTGAGACGAGAAGTATGGTGTGAGAATGTTGGAAACACAGACATTGAGCTACAATAGCTTCATTGAGAGAGTGATGAGAACAGGGTGGATAGCCACCCCGCCCCGGTGGCGCAGTTGTCTAAGCGCTGGGTTCTGATCATTCGTCCGAGATGGGTTCGGGTTTGAATCCCGGTGAGGCATGGATTTCGTGTTTGTCTTGCGACACTGCCTCTCTCCCTTCCCTGGAACCAGTAGCCCTAAATAAATTAGGGACGGGAGACTGCTTATAGCCCATCGAGTTGCTCACGGTGGTCGTTAAATCCCTAACAAAAACAACAACAACAACCGGTGTGGGTGTTTATCCGAATTGGGAAAGTTCAGGATCAGGAAGTGAAAAGAAAACTTGGAAAATAACAACTCCTTAGGTATTTTTAAGAATCGTCTCAAGTGTGTGGAAGTGACCAATAGTATTGGGAAGTGATCAGCGATTGTCAGGTTGGATGACTGCAAGGGAAATGAACATGGACATGGAAAAAGTTAAACTTATTCTCTCCGTTGATTTGAAAACACTGTAAACACTGTACGCATTCTCACATTATAATGAATAAAGCTTTTAACTAAGCTAATTATAATGAATTTAATATTTCTGCTACTCAGCTAATTGCTAATTATCGTGAATATAGCTTCCTTCAATTATAATGTAATGAATTCAGCTTCTTCTAAATTGCTACTGAATTATTTTTTTTTTTTTTTTTGAGATTTAACGACCACCGTGAGCAACTCAATGGGCTATAAGCAGTCGCCCGTCCCTAATTTAGAGTCACTGGTTCCAGGGAAGGGAGAGAGCCAGTGCCGTAAGACAAACACAACATCCATGCCTCATCGGGATTCGAACCCGGACCCCTTCCGACGAATGATCAGAGGCCAACGCCTTAGACCACTACGCCACCGGGGGGCGCTACTGAATTCAATGCTTGTACTAAGCTAATGCTTCTTCTAATGGTTGTTGTTTGTTAATTAAATCATGAATAAACTTTCCTGCTAGTAGTGTAGTAATAATAATGAACAAGCTTATAACTGGTAGTAATGTTTTAGTAGTAATTAAGATGAATAAAGTCTTATGCTGGTTGTTACTAATAACACTAAATGAAATAAACCTAACAGCCAGACAGAGATCTGACAAAAACTATGAACTGAGAAAAACGTACTTACAACCAATTCTTATATTAGATAACTCTTGAATCATCCAACGCACACACACTACTCGTATCACAATAATGAAGAATCAACCTAATCACATAGAACGAAGCTCTCCCTATACAACAACAAACGCTCTGGCTATACAACAACAAACGCTCTCTCTCTAGGTATCGTTGAACGCGCCTATTTATACTGGCTACCACCACGTCATGACTTACACTCATTGCCAGATCTCATTCAGCGGGAGAAATAACATCTCGTTCAGTAAGAAGATAATTTACATAGTAAAATAAAATAACCAGAGATAGTAAAAATCAAAAGGAAAGTGAATATAGAGTATACGTTACAACATGTGTATTCATTTGAGAACAGACTGTCTCCTACTTCATGAAATAATGAGTTCCTGAAAATGTGCACGAAGTTGAATGCACAAAAGTCATACAATAGACTTTTATGTTATACAGAGTGTTCATTTACCGGTGCTTCCAAGTACGTAAAAATCCCATTTACAGGCAACAGATATGCTACGTGAGGAACTAGAATTCATCAAAATAATGAAAACAACGACTACGACTGAAGTACACGCAATGCGAAGTATGCATATCAAAGGGACGATGTCACCAGTTGTATGAGGTATACAAAGGGGTGCAGTAAGGTGTTCGGCTATCACATAGTAATGCCACAGTCGCAGGTGAAACAGCTATTGTGGGGTAATTGTCGACAGTGTCAAATCTCAGTGAACTCAAAATAAAAAGCATGATCATTGGTGCGCGTCTTGCAGGAGCTTCAGTAATTAGAACGGAAGAAATAGTAGGTTTAGCATGAGGAACTGTAACGAAGATTACAAATACCTATCAAAAAGGACACTGCGGTGCCTCTAAACGTGCAAATTGTGGACGCCATACGAAGATGTTAGATTCGGCGAGGGAGTTGGCACGGATTGCACAACGGAAACAAAAGACCACGGCACCGCAAATACCAGCACCAGTCAGAAGGATCCAGTTTCCGTCATAACAGTTCGTCGGGAACTCTATAGTGCCGGTCTTCATGACCGGGCTGCAATCCACAAAACTCTGATTTACAACATCAATGCACCAAAACGTGAAAATTGGTGCAACGCACATAAAAACTGAAATTATAAAGACTGGCAACGTGTCATGTGGTCAGATGAATCGTGCTTCACATTGTTTCCCACACTGGTAGATGGTACGTCTGGCGAAAACCTGCAGAAGCGTACCACTCCGACTGTTGAGTTAGTACTCTAATTATATTTTAAACTGTTTTAAAGCGTGTAATCAATAGTTGTCAGTGAAAGATTTTCTAGACAGTATGTGGATAATATTAGTCACACTCTAGTTCGTTTACGTCTTAAATGCTATTAGTTATACTGTACTAATATTGCTCAAAAGGCTTAATGTGTTTGAGTTGTACTAATAAGAGTAAAATTCTTCCTGAGTTATAATAGCGTGTGTGATATGTCAAAGGTACATCGTAGTTCTGCCACCTGTGTGTACTTCCACAGAAGCAAGGAATAAAGAGTTTGCATTTTTCTAGTACCTGAATTATGTGCCATTAGGCTTAATACTGAAGTGAAGTGACAATTAGCTTTCAGTGTTGTACGAACTGTCACTTCGATTAAAACTCTGGAAGCATTGAAAGGAAAAATATCTTTCTTCTTTTGAAAAATCTGAAAAGTATTTTGAACAGCACGTTACAAATAATGTGGACCAAATGTTTTCCAAGTTAGCAATGAATGTTTATCTTAAAAATGGACAAAAATGATCCTGGCGGGCTTTGATTTCAGGGCCTAAGCTCCACTTCTAATTGGACAAGCTCTCTAGTATACACTTTAAGTATTCACCACAACACTTGAAAAATATTTCAGTAAAACGATTTTAAATGGATTCTTTCATTTTCTTTGTAGCTTTGCAGTGAAGTTAGTTTGACAATCGAGAGCTGCATCATCTGTTCTTCGATCTTTCAGTAAGCATTATTCTAGAGGAAGGGGACTAGATTTCATTTATTACAGTCAGAACAGTATTGGAACAATTTGATGCACTTTTCATGGTGCTTCCACACGGAATCCAAAGAACCTAGCCTTGATATTTTATATTTAGACTGGTAAGGTTTACATGTCCTGATGTTTCTTATTTCCGGTGCTTGCAAACTGCAAATACACGTGGCTATATTGGCTTGCATTCTTGTTGATACCAGTGGTCTCACTCTGGGCTGAAGTAGCTTCGCTTCAATGACACGTTTATATGATTTTATGGAAGATACAAATGCTTCTCTTTATTTCCCAATTTCTCTTTTATTTAAATTCCATTGTTTTCTTTATTCATGCGTAACGGACAGCATGCTCAAACGGAATCGGGAGCATGTAATTTTCCAGTTTTCTGAAATGATGTTAACATGTTTAACAGAAAACTAGGAAATTCAAGCCATTCTGGTTGCCGTGTTAGAAATCCTGTAATTCCTGAATGTCTGTAACTGAGTGTAGCTAATCATATATATGTGGAGAAAGACTCTACAGTAAAATGATTCTGTAGTAAATGACCAAATTTCTACAATTATTTTGCACGGTATTTGGTTTTAAATTTGATGGTTCATTCTTGAAAGCTGGAGAACTAAACGTTTTGTATAATTTATGTTGCTTGTTACCTTCCAGTTCACCGAGTTTCTCCGAAGACACAAAGAATAAAACTACGAGAATTGCTGAACAGCAGGAGGCACACTGTATTGTGAATGTGGTATGTTAAAAAAGAACTCGACTCCGCTGAAGCGTTAAGGGTTTAAGAGCCAATTCCGCTTAGCTACAGAAGAATTTTAAGTCAGACAATTAAAAGAGATCTTGTTACTGAACAGAAAACTGGGGATGGGTAAGCGGAATCGGTCATTCGGTCAGGGTGCACGTTTGGGTTGGATAAATATCAGTTGCCAATAGTACTCTGACACTTCCTGCAATTATTCTTAGCGAAGGCTAAGATCGTAATACCCTGTTTGATATCTTTCACATGAAATGAAGGATTTTTCTTTCTTGTATGTACCATAACAAAAGTGGATAAAGCAGTCTGGCTTTGCAATGTACGATGATTTGTGATTTGAAAGTACTCTAAAGGAGCACAGAATCAATAGATTGACTTACAATGAGATCTTCCGAGTCGCTGGCTTATTTCTTGAGTGATTGCATCTCGTATAATAAAGTGGAAAATTTGGAACCACTAGAACTCGTAGTAAAGTTGGATCACAGTTGTAAAACATAGCATGGAACAGTACATAGCATAAATGCCCAAATTTTCTGGCGATGGCTTTTGAAACCACATCTTCCTTCTCCGGAGTCGGACATTCTACCACTTGTACTACACCGACGAAGGTTTATCGCTGCAACTTGCCGTTTTGACATGTGAGTCACCTCTAACGTAGCTACGTCACATATATCCCCCTTGAGAAAGGCGGGTGCACGAAATTACAGGTTATTTCGGGTCAGCCGATTAACCATGCTTGAAGAAACTCTATGTAGAAGGAATTCTGATCAATTCCAGAAGACGTGTGGTAGAAGCATTGCATAATTTTCTCGAATCTCACAGCCAGAAGATTCATTTTACGTTCGGGAGCTAATATAGCGTAAAATCTCAAATTTGCGGGTGATGAGATTTGAAACCACAGCTTCCTTCTCTGGAATCGGATATTTTACCGCTTGAACTACTGTGACGAAGGCTTATCGCTGTAACTTGTCGTTTTGACTTGTGCGTTACATCTCAGGTAGGAACGTCACAAGTACACATTCATATGGGTAGATTGTACTCAGCAACATTCCTGACCAGTACAGACCTCTCAAGTTGGTTGAGAGGTCTGTTGTTTGGTGTTCTTTTTCCTGTTAAAAGCAATTCTTGACGATTTTTCCCTCTACTATTAATAATATTGCTTATTTTACATTTAGAGATGCTAATTCCAGGATTTTCACAGCGTTTTTTAATTACAGAATACGAATATTTCTCTCCGTAAAGAGCAAAACATAACCATATATACACATCTTGTTTATGTGCGATATTTTCTTAGCACATATCTAACTGTCGCAGATGTTTCTTTAGTGTTCAACTAACATGCTGTTGTCAGTTTCAATTCTTTGAATTTCTTTGATTTTCTGTAATTTCTTATCAAAAACGTTCTAAAAGTGTGTGAACATCCTCTGTGTATAATGATGCTACTTAGCGGAAGAACTGTACATTTCTAAACTCTGCACAGAAAGCTTTGAGCATGGTAACTCAAAGCAAAATGGTATTTTAGAGACCGACTTTTAAAAGTGTAAATATTGTACAATGATTTTATGCCACCTAGTGGGAGAACTGTGTACCAGAAATTGGGAACTTCATGAGTCATTATTTTATTTATCACTGTTTGATAGAAAACGAAAATTTTCTAATCCTACTTAGAGAGAGAGAGAGAGAGAGAGAGAGAGAGAGAGAGAGAGAGAGAGAGAGAGAGAGAGAGAGAGAGAGAGAGAGAGAGAGAGAGAGAGAGAGAGAGAGAGAGAGAGGAGAGATGCGGAGATTTTATGTCCACAGAAAGCAAAAATGACAATTTTTTTCAAAAGACGTGTTGAAAAAAAGAAGTAAATTTTTGACTGTTAAGTTTTGAAGAGCATGCCAACAACATTCATACTCATCTGCATAGGAACAGATAACATCTTAGATAATTCTAACTTCTCTGTAATACTATAGGATATTCTTTTTTAATTATTGAGTGAATTGCGAAGTTGAATGAATAATTACCGTAATTCCAATTCTTTCTCGGTTGGCTGTAGTACTTGTTGTTTGCGCATGTGTAGACATGAGGGGATCCGGGTTCGAATCCTGGCGCGGATAAAAATGACAGAGAAATTTACTTCGTTATAATGGCGCCCGAACTATCCGGATGACCCGACCGTTCAAAATCTCGCATTGGTGTGATGTTATTTCCACACCGCGAGATAGGAAAAATAAGAGAATCCTTTCTCCAGCACTTCAAAAAAAAAATAAAAATAAGGGGGAGATGATGTAACGTACCAGGAGATGTGACGTACCTGCCCGAAGGACGCACACGACATAAAGGCAGATAGGAATCAGAATAAAACGTCCGCGTAGCTCAATTGGTAGAGTGACTTATTCCGGAATGAGGGGATCCGGGTTCGAATCCTGGCGTGGACAGAAATGACGGAGAAATTTACTTCGTTATAATGGCGCCCGAACATTCCGGATGACCCGACCGTTCAAAATCTCGCAATGGTGTGATGTTATTTCCACACCGCGAGATAGGAAAAATAAGAGACTCTCTTCTCCAGCACTTCGAAAAAAAAATAAAAATAAGGGGGAGATGATGTAACGTACCAGGAGATGTGACGTACCTGCCCGAAGGACGCACACGACATAAAGGCAGATAGGAATCAGAATAAAACGTCCGCGTAGCTCAATTGGTAGAGTGACTTATTCCGGAATGAGGGGATCCGGGTTCGAATCCTGGCGCGGATAAAAATGACAGAGAAATTTACTTCGTTGTACCCATACAGTTAACAGTTTAAAAAATGGATCGGTAATGTCACAGCTCGCTAGGGTGCGTGCAGGAGATATAGAGCGATCGTTTACCCAAATCACCGTAGGAATACATAGCGTTTATGATTTCATCAGTGGTAAATCTGTATTAATCCCATGCTTTTTATTAATTACTTTGTGTAGTTGCGTGGTATTGAGATTCCAGGAACGTTGAAGTTTCTCTATACAGGAGTTAAAGAATGTCAACTTTTTATAATTAAGAAGGAGACTAAAATTTATAGTGCCGCTGTGTGTCGGACTAGGATCAGTTTAATTCTTACTTTTTGATCAAATGATCATATGTAGAGGATTTTAGGAAGGGAGTGTCTGACTCCAGGTCTCAAACAGCCCTTAGAAATAGGAAGCTAGGAGATTTGGGCTAAATTGCCCGATAGGAAAGTGACACGGAAGCGAAGTAGAAAGGGGGAGGAAGACGCCCTTATTTATTACCGGGGGGGGGGGCAGTACCCGGGGTCCGACGGCTTAACGTGCCTATCCAACGCACGGCGGATGTTTAGTGGATCGAGCGTTCGTACCTGCCTGGGATCGAACCTGAGGTCCTTTCCGTGGCAGTCACGAACGTTGCCACTAGGCCACCCGCGGCCCTTCTTACTTTTTTGATATGGAGTGAAGACCTTTTGTATCGAACTGTGGGACATGTTATTCGACATGTAAAGAACGTGTATCAACTTTTAAAGCCCCAGGAGATGAAAGACGATCACTAATGTTGCCCTTTGATGTCAACAGAATTCTGGCAGTGCAAGGTTTTTACATCGTACGTACACGCTGCCATTTATATATGTTTAAATAGTGGATCGCATGAAACAACAGCAATCACGCATAGGTAAACACTTCGTTTTCTTTTAATGAAAAATAAGCTATTTTACAATGTAAAAACTATTGACCGCCTCCATAAACTTGCTGTTCTAGACATAAAAAATGAATTATCCTACATAAAGGTGTGGAAGCATGAAAAGCAAGAGTGCCTAATCTATACAATTATCAAACATAAATATGCACACACATAGCCATAATTGACGACATCCCATCTAGTAGGCACAAAAGTGTATGTTTACGAAGCACTTCAGGTTTTGTTTTCTCAAGTCCAAGCAAAACATCCTTCTTAAAACACGAATACTTCTGCCCTTCCTCCCATAAGAAAGCATAGGTTGTGTCGAGTCATCGGCCCACATGTTGGTCGCGCCATCTAGTGACAAGTGACATTAACGGGCGATTTTTGTTTCCAGAGTCGTGCCACCTGACTATCATACACCATGACTGAATACTTCTGCCCCTTTCTCCCATAAGAAAGCATAGCTTGTGTCGAGTCATCGGCCCACATGTTGGTCGCGCCATCTAGTGACAAGTGACATTAACGGGCGATTTTTGTTTCCGGAATTGTACCACCTGACCATCATACACCGTGCTCTTGTCAGTGTGGTGGAGGTTTGATCTTAATAGGTCAGGTCTAGTGTTGCTGTCATGCTGTTAGCCAGCCCTCCCCGCTTTTGATAAGCTCCAAAGAAGAACACGGACTAGTGATCAATTTCTTGTGATCTGAAGGTGTGCCAGGGTCTGAAACTAATCGAAGGCTATCATCATAGTAAAGAAGCAGTGTTTTGCCCAAGAGAAGTGTCTAAGAATAGATTTCCCAGTTCAAAAATTGTCGCATAAATGCAATGTATGAAGAAAGAGAGGGATGCTAATCCACGTCCACACAACGTTGAACAAGTCTGTACTATAGTTCTGACAAACAGACTGCTGACTACAGATGAAGTGGCAAATCATAGACAAATTATTCATGGATCTGCTATAACGTATACTCTAAATTGACTTTCATTTTTAGTTTCTTTCTCTATGTAAATTTGATTTCATTCTCTTTTGGCGTTTTCAACCTTAATGTTATATCTTCTTTCTCGCGGAATGATGTTGGCAACAATCGTGAAGTCAGAGAGCGTGACGTATGCCTGTTGATAGATAAGAACGAGAGATATACTGTATAAGGTTGAAGCAGCAGCCAAAAAGTGTGGTGGTGGAAGCTGTACTAGGCTGAAACTGTGTTTATATGAAGTCTGCGTATTCGAGTTGTGTTGTTCTATATTTAGTGTTTGGAGTTCATCAAGTTTTTTGCTTACTAACTTACGTTAATCAGTTATTGAAATATTAGTACTACTGTGATTAGCTCATCACGAATTCTGGAACATGCGAGTGGCTGCCTTGGTGGCCCAGTGGTCTAAGCGATGGCTTCTGATCATTCGCCCGAGATGGGTCCGGGTTCGAATCCCGGTGAGGCATGGATGTTGTGTTTGTCTTATGGCACTGGCTCTCTCTCTTCCCTGAAACCAGTGGCCCTAATTATAGCCCACTGAGTTGCTCACGGTGGTCGGTAAACCTCCAACCACAATCACAACATGCGAGCAAAGTGCGCATGCGATATTGATAGAATAAAAAGTGAACGGTAAGTAAGTCTTTCTAAAACTTTATTTGAGTGACTTTGTTTCACTTCGAGAGAGAGAGAGAGAGGGGGGGGGGTAAATAAGAAGAGGTAGTATTCTCAATATCTTAAATAGTGTTCGAAGACTACATACATTTAAAGTAGTTAAGAACGCTACACTGCCTATGAAATCATCCGCAAATTATTCATGGTTCTGCCTATGAAACCATCCGCAACTGTTCTGACTTTCGTGAAGTTTGCGCATGATGGGTCCGAAACATCTCGAGGAAGCGCACGAATGCAATCTTTTGAACATCTGCCAACGTCTTCTGGATCGCTATAGTAACAAAGGTGATGTCATTTTGAACAGAATCATCGCTGGGAAAGAAACTTAGATCCGCCATTACAATTCAGAGAGCAAACTTTAGATTTCGAAATGGAAATAAAAGTAAAAAAAATATTCAAAACTCGACTAATAAATCTTGAAAGAAATACGGGATTACGCCATATAATACAAATTTTGAAGATGACAATCCGATTTTTGGCGTAAATGTGACAAGGATGGTAAGCCAGATAATATCCGAAAACTTGAAAAAAAAATTTTTTTTTCATCGTCCTGGAGCGGGTGGTGTAGTGGTTAGCATACCTAGGCGTTTTCTGGGAGACGCGGGTTCGAGTCCCGCTCCAGGACGATGAAAATTTTCAAGTTTTCGGATATTATCTGACTTACCATCCTTGTCACATTTACGCCAAAAATCGGATTGTCATCTTCAAAATTTGTATTATATGGCGTAATCCCGTATTTCTTTCAAGATTTATCTGCTTCTCCGGGCAATCACGGGATTGGATTATTAACCTCCAGATTCGCTAAACATGAATGCCGGTTGCTTCGACTAGCGAATCCTGTGATGGTTAAATTCAAATTGATCGGAAACTTGAAACTTGGTCGTTCTGGGTGGTGTAGTGGTTAGCATACCCGGGCGTTTTCTGGGAGACGCGGGTTCGAATCCCGCTCCAGGACGATGAAAATTTTCAAGTTTTCGGATATTATCTGACTTACCATCCTTGTCACATTTACGCCAAAAATCGGATTGTCATCTTCAAAACTCGACTAATAGTTGAAAAAGTGTTGCTCACTGTTTTTTGAGATTCACAGGGGACAGACAATATTGAAGCGTTATCAGGAGAGGGACTCAACAGTCAACACTGATTGTTATAATGAGATGCTACGTGACATGATGAAGCCAGTAATTGGAAGCAAACGCCGAGAACTATTGTCGGAAGACGTTTTGTTGCTTCATGACAATGCCTGTCTTCATATTTCAACAGTGTACCCTGTCGAAACCCTCCAGCAAATGATCTTTGAGGTACTGTCCTCATAATTCTGGCCTCACCTCTTCGGACTATTAACTATTTGGTAGATGGAAAGAGGCAGTAGATTTGTCACGGATCAAGAAGTGAATGAAACGGTGCATATCGTCTCTCAGCAAAAAATAGCTTTTATCGTAACAGCATAAAGCAGTTCATGCAGCATTGGAAGTGCGTTGGAAAGCAAGGAGACTATGTTTAAAATGACGCTTGGAAATTCTCAATTGTAATATGTATTACGAATATTTTGGGGATAATTACTGACGCACGATCGTATTTGTGAACCATGAAAAATGCGAGTCTAATATCATAGTTCATGAAGTGAACTGGCGTATTTCGTGAGTTTCTCTTCGCTGATCCGTGGTTATACCATCCACATTACCGCTGTTATTTGCTAAAGGTATTCTGACATTGTTTTCAAATCTCTTCGGAATTTGTTTAACAGCAAAGTATCCCATCATTTCCCCTCATAAGAATCTCCCTGAAGCATAAAAAAATCTTTACACAATGTATTATGCGTAAATCAAACATCTCTATGTAAATCTGCGCATGCTACTCCTTTTAATCGGGCATGACATTCCCTAACTACCGTTACTCCGTAGGTAATTAGTTCCTGTAATTTGATGAAAAAAGTCGAAGTATTCCCACAAAGTATTGAATCACGAAATCCAATTTCGATTAGTATTTAGGTAAAAAAAAAAAAAAAAAAAAGGAATTGCATTCCTACCAGCGTTACAGAAGATTACCGAGAAATGAGGCTATTTTTGAAAATATTCAGGCTTGACTAATTAGCAAAAGTATTTGTAACACGCACACATCACATCAAGAGAGAATTCCATCTACTTGTTTTCTCATTGTGCCCACGCCTAGATAAGTTATTTAAAGTGCATGATTTACATACGAAAAGTGGTTGCCAATGGCTAGGGAATATTGTGGAAGCTCTTGCTTTTAGAATTTGAGTGTGGGTGTTGAGTTTTACTTCTCAAAACAGAAGGAAGGCCAGAAAATGATGAAATAAGTCAAGTTTCTTGTATTTCTACGAAACGCGATGCTTAATACATGGAATAATAACATGCATACATTAAATACAATCATACTTCTGGTTGGAGGGCTAGCTCCTCTTCTTAAAAACGGTTTACCGTGCAACGTCGTGCATTCCTCACAAGGAATTATTTTGAGAACATTTCCGAAAATTATGGAAAATTTTTAAATAATTTCACTGACATTGATAAACAATGATTTATGAATGATGTTTTAACTGATTCCATTTTTTCGAGAGAGACAATTTTTGTCGCAGTTTATCAACTTATATTCAGTCGTGAAATTCCTGCCGCCCCGGTGGCGCAGTGGTCTAAGCAATGGCCTCTGATCATTCGTCCGAAAGGGGCCCGGGTTCGAATCCCGGTGAGGCATGGATGTTGTGTTTGTCTTACGGCACTGGCTCTCCCCCTCCCTGGAACCAGTGACCCTAAATTAGGGACGGGCGACTGCTTATAGCCCATTGAGTTGCTCACGGTGGTCGTTAAACCTCCAATCAAAAAAAAAAAAAATGGAATTCCTAAAATTGCGTAATTTAAAGAGCGTTTCAATTCCATCACATCGCATACTTTCTTTTTATTCTGCGAACGATTTGTTACGTCAGTAGCCCCTTAGTGTATTAGGATCAGGATTTCTTTTTGGATCAACCGGGCAGTTGAAATTCAGTTTTAATCCTCTCCGGTACTAAAGTCTTGATTTCATAAGTCGATTGACAGGACAAAATGACTATTTCTTGCACTTTATTCCATGCTATGTAAATATACATCCAGTAGATAAAACATTAGAGATAGGTGTGATGGGCAGTTGACATGGGTAAGCCCAGCGCAGGGTGGAACAGACCCAAACCAAACGCAGGCGATAAATAGGCAGACAGCAGGGCTTCCCAACAGTGTATCGAAATCGAAGGACATGGGTAAACGTGGCGATCTGAGCGACTTTGATCGTGAGGCGCAAGGCAGATGGGTCATTCTATCGCCCAAGTGGTAAGATCCCTAGGGTTCCCGAGGCCAACCGTATCAAGGGTGAACCGCGAGTATACCATCGACGGACGTACCAGCGCCCAAAGAGCAAGCGGTGGCAGACCACACGTCATTGTTGACCGGGGTCGACCCAGATTATCCAGGCTCGTACAGACCGACCGCTTCGCAACGGTTGCGAAAATCACATCCAGGTTAAACATCGGAGGATTATGCAGTATCAGCAAGTGAACGGTATGGCGCACAATGCATACCATGGGCTACGGGAGCCGATGCCCTACTCGTGTGCCACTGTGGACTGCTCGTCATCGGACATTGTGCCGAAATCACATCCAGGTTAAATGTCGGAGGCCCAAGCATTGTCAGCGAGTGAACGGTATGGCGCACAAAGGATACTATGGGCTACGGGAGCCAATGCCTAACTCGTTTGCCACTGTTGACTGCTAATCATCAAAAATTAAGCCTCGCACATTGTCCGGAACATCAAAACAGGGCCTCTTCAAAGTGGCACTGCGTCGTGAGGTCAGAAGAATCCCGTTTTCAACTGTAAGTAGCGGACAAGAGCGTGCAGGTATAGCATTGACAGCATGAGGTCAAGGCCCTGTCGTGCCAGATCGGCTCTGTTCAAGTCGGTGGTGGTTCTGCGATGGTTTGAGGTGTCTTCTCATGTGATACATTACGTCCCTTACTGTGTCTGGGGAGGTCCTTAATTGCTGCGCACTCCAAGCATGTGCTGGCTGATCACCTACACACTTTCATGGTCTTCGCGCTTCCTGGTTTGTTTCAGAAGGACAATGCGCCGCCCCACCAGGACGCAACCACCCAGGCACGGCTCGAAGGACACTCATTTGAGTTCAGAATCATCCAGTGGACCTCAAGGTCTCCGGATTTAAACCCAATAGAAGCTCTCTAGGATGTCGTGGAGCGGAACATCAGATCCATTGATCCTGGGCCGACGTCTCGGGTGGAGTCGTGGACAATGCTGCAACAAGCATGGCAGGTATTACCTCCGGTATCTGTGGAGTCGATGCCTCGCCGTGTACAGGTTGTTATTCGCTATAGAGGAGGACCAACACGCTGTATCTATAATATTTGTCTATTGAGTGTGTATGTATGCATGTACAAACACTGAGATGACAGTTTAATAGGTACACTTGCCCTCATCACATAAATGACTGAATCCAACACGTAAGACATCACTTGAGCGCGGTATGCGGTATAAATTAGGCAGACTAGCTCGTCGAGTATAAATTAGAGTTCGATTAAGGGTCGGAATGGGCAAAACACGTGATCTGAGTGACTATGACGTGGCATGATGTTTAGCTGACGCCAGGCGTGCTGGTTAGTATATCTCCTAAACGGCCGTACTCCCGGGATTTTCACGCACAACCGTAGCTAGGGTTTACCGTGAATGGTGCAACACGCAAAAAAGTCCAGCAATCAGTGACCATAGACTGAAAGAGCTGGTGTATCAGAGGCTTCAAAGGAGAATAATGAGAATGGTAGAAGCGAACATACGGATCACAACCCATCGAATCTCAGCAGAATCTAACACTGGTGTGTCAAGAGTCATCTCTGAACGCACTACGTATCGGTCAATGTCCCAAATGGGCTACAAAAGCCGACGACCATATCGATTGCCGATGTTCTCAGTGCAGAACAGGAAAGCGCACCACGTATCGGACAATGTCCCAAACGGGCTACAAAAGCCGACGACCATATCGAGTGCCAATGTTCTCAGTGCAGAACAGGAAAGCGCACCACGTATCGGACAATGTTCCAAACGGGCTACAAAAGCCGACGACCATATCGATTGCCAATGTTCTCAGTGCAGAACAGGAAAGTGCACCACGTATCGGACAATGTCCCAAACGGGCTACAAAAGCCGACGACCATATCGATTGCCGATGTTCTCAGTGCAGAACAGGAAAGCGCACCACGTATCGGACAATGTCCCAAACGGGCTACAAAAGCCGACGACCATATCGATTGCCAATGTTCTCAGTGCAGAACAGGAAAGCGCACCACGTATCGGACAATGTCCCAAACGGGCTACAAAAGCCGACGACCATATCGATTGCCAATGTTCTCAGTGCAGAACAGGAAAGCGCACCACGTATCGGACAATGTCCCAAACGGGCTACAAAAGCCGACGACCATATCGATTGCCGATGTTCTCAGTGCAGAACAGGAAAGCGCACCACGTATCGGACAATGTCCCAAACGGGCTACAAAAGCCGACGACCATATCGAGTGCCAATGTTCTCAGTGCAGAACACGAAAGCGCACCACCAGTGGGATACAGTTGTGTCATTTTCTTTTCAAAATTAACACTTCGTAATCTTCAAACGTAATCTTAAATTTATCTACCATTGTTCAAAACTAAATCTCTTCAATAGTCCGATTTTAAAATCGACTGCATTTAGATTTCTTTGTTCACAATAGATATTTGTTTTTGATATGCAAATTCTAAAGTAACACGTTTTATGGCACAAACTTTAAAAATGTTATGGTGCGTAATATACAACCCACGTCCGAAAAGTTCCAGGACTGACCGCATAACTGACGTAACATTAGTGGGATAAAAATATCCCGTGTATGCCTGACGACAGCAGTCCTTGGCCAATCAGCGAACAGCTAAAAACCTGTCTATACCGGTACCGACAGGCGGCGGGCGGACAGGTATTAAGGGAGTCATAGCGAGCCTTCTCGTCCCATTTCCTTTTAGCCATGGAAGAGCAGAGAGTAAATATCCGTTTTTGTTGGAAACTTGGTAAATCAGCTACTGAAACTTACAGAATGTGTTGTGACGTACCTGCCAGCAGGACGCACATGACATAAAGGCAGATAGGAGTCAGAACAAATGTCTGCATAGCTCAGTTGGTAGAGCGACTTGTTCCGGAATAAGCGGCCTCGGGTTCGAATCCCGGCGTAGACCAAAAATGACGGAGAAATTTACTTCGTTATAATGGCGCCCGAACTACCCGGATGACCCGACCGTTCAAAATCTCGCATTGGTGTGATGTTATTTCCACACCGCGAGATAGGAAAAATCAGAGAATCCCTTCTCCAGTGCTTCGAAAAATAAATGTGTGACGTTGCATTCCACACACCAGATTGACTGGGAGTTCTCAAGTGCACGTTCTACAGTCGATGTGTGCCTGCAACGATTCATGGTCACGGCTGACCCGTAGGCCATGCCCCCGGCCCTCTTTCGGGGGGGGGAGATGTGACGTACCTGCCAGCAGGACGCACATGACATAAAGGCAGATAGGAATCAGAATACATGTCTGCGTAGCTCAGTTGGTAGAGCGACTTGTTCCGGAATAAGCGTACTCGGGTTCGAATCCCGGCGTAGACCAAAAATGACGGAGAAATTTGCTTCGTTATAGTGTAACGTACTACAGAGGTAAAGCACGTGTCAAGACGACAAATCTGCAGCGATAAATTCCGTCGGTGTAGCTTAGTCAGTTAGAGCAACTCCCTCCGGAACGAGGAGATGCGACTTGGATCACCGACAGATTCCTGTTTTCACATTGGAGCCTGAACGTAAAAAAGGATCTATTGGCCGTTGGGTTCTTCGAAAAATATACGATGTTCGTTGAATTTGAATTTATTGAATATTCTGTCATTCATCATAGCAGTATCATACATGACAGAATTCAACACAACAATACATTACTACCGTAAATCTGTGCCAAGTAGTTAAACAAAACAAAATACAGTTTGAGTAATGCATCCGTAGTATGTTATAACACAATTACAATAAACATTCCATTAACTACAATTAAAGAATTTGCACAATTAAACCAAAATGTATGAAGTAGATGTTAAGAAATGTAAAAGAATAATATAGCACTGTATGTGGATGACATGGAGCCAGGGGAAAAGGCTTTAAAGAAAAAGCCTGACGAGCGTCCGGTCCCCAAAGAAGTGTGTGACAGGCCAAGAACACAGTGCACAGAAATTCACAGTGAGACACGGATCATCATAATAGTACAGGTAAGTTAAGGAATACATGATGATAATCAACTGTAATAAAACATTAGGTGGAATATAGACAGTACAGCTACAATACGTAGTAATCTTAACACATGCCAACATAATCACTGATAAGCAAAGTATAAAAGAATAATGAATGATTTAGTTAGGATATTTATATATATACACCAAACCAATGCAACCGGAAAATACACATCCCAAGAATATCTGTATAGCACATTAAACAATCATGCAGCAATAAACAAACCAAAGTCAACAAGACAAAATAATGTGCCATTATATCCCAGAAAAGAAATCAAGGAATCAATTCAAATCATATCAGCCAACCAATAATTCAGTAGTTAATACTCTCCTGAAAGCCCTGAAGCTAACAATTGATTTAATAGACAAGGGTAATTCATTCCACTGTCGCGGACCGGCTGCAATAACACTGTACTGTAAAAGATTTAGATGTGCCTTGGGAATAACAAAGTTTGCATCACCCCTGGTATCATGAGAATGTGAAAATTGGTGCAATTTCAGAAGACTCGTAAACTTATTAGCATAAATTCTATTGTGCATAAAAATTAATAATCGAAATATATAAAGTTTATTAAATGGGATTATTTTATATGAACAGCAAACAGCAGCCATAGCACTATTAGTATCGAATAAGCGAATGTATTTCTTTTGTAAAATATATATTCTATTGACATTACCCAACGTGGTCTGACCCCAGGACAGTAGACAACACGAAAGAAGTGGATATATGAACGAGTAATACTAGGGGTGTTCAAATGAAAAGGTACGAAACGTCATAAGAACGTAACCGTTAACATATTTGCCTATGCCGCTATGGGAGAACGTAGCGACACATCTAGGGATGCAATTGGAGTCGCCGGCGTGGATCGGAGCATGCGCGGGCTCCCGCATGCGCAGGAGAGAGCAGAGGCTCTTATAAAGAGCGCCGTCCAATTGACTACTTGTTGAATTCCTCCAGCACAGACGAACCATTAATTCCGATGTGTACTGTGAGACACTCCGAAGCCTACGCAGGTACATCAAGAACAAAAGAGCGGGGCTGCTCAGGGAGGGTGTGGTTCTGCTCCATGATAACGCGCGTCCACACGTCTCCAGGGTCACACACGCGGAACTGGCCAAGTTCAAGTGGGAGCAGCTTGACCATCCACCTTACAGCCCGGACATGTCGCCCTGCGATTTCCATGTGTTTGATCCCCTGAAAAAACATCTGAAATGAAAGCGCTTCCACTCGGACGACGAACTCAAGGACGCTGTGCAGGACTGGGTCTCGTCACGGCCACAGGAATTCTGGGAACAAGGAATCCTTCGGCTCGTTAATCAATGGGATCGTTGTGCTACGGCCTATGGTGTATACTTTGAATAAAGTCTTCATTTATACCCACAGTGTCGTTTCGTACCTTTTCATTTGAACACCCCTAGTACAATATTAGTTTTAATCTTATCGTCAACATACCCGAAATTCTAGAAACCATTCCTTTACGTGATCTAAGCTGATTTGCCAAATAATTAATGTAATTATCCCAACGTAGAGACTCCTGAATAAGTAAACCCAGAAATTTAGCAGTCGTCTTAAATGTAATGGGAACTCCATTCACAAAGATACCAGTTGGAGCAGACGAACAATAAGAACGACGTAAAAACAGGACGGCATTAGTTTTATCTAGATTTATAGTTAAATAACTGCAACTGAACCAACGAACGAACTCCTGAAGATCGCAATTAACTAAAGGTATCAACTTCATTAAAGAATTACCGGAAAAGAATAAACTGGTATCGTCAGCAAACAGCACACAGTGCGCCCCCGAAGTAACATTAAAAATATCATTAATGTATATTAAAAAAAGAACCGGTCCCAGCACCGATCCCCGAGGAACTCCGCAACTTACCCCACGAACCGAAGAACGAATGCCACGAATCTGAACATACTGCGATCTGTGTAACAAATAATTCCTAAAAAACAAAAGCGGAACTCCCCGAATCCCTATATGATTTAACTTTGACAATAGAATTTCATGATGCACACAGTCAAAAGCTTGAGTTAAGTCACAAAATATATACCCCGGACACTTCTTCCTGAGTCAATACTTGTGTGCAAAATATTAAGAACATCCAATATAGCCGTTTCTGTTAAGAAGCCCTGACGGAAACCATGCTGACCGTGATGTAAAATTTTGTTCCTCCCCAAGTAGCCAGATAACCTCTTTAGTACTAGTCTTTCCAAAAGTTTAGCAAACACTGTAATATTAGTAATTGGACGATAATTTTCTACACTAGATCTCAAACCCTTTTTATGTATAACAGTAACTCTACCTGTCGTAAATGCTAAAGGTAATAAACGAGTTTCTAGAATACGATTAAAAATATGTTCCAATGGTACCAACAAAACTGAGCAACAGATTTAATCACCCTTGGATGAACATCATCCGGGCCAGCACACTTAGAGGAATCCAACTGCTGTATAGTAGGCAACAGATCCGCCGATACTGGGTCAAAAAAAAAAAAAAAAAAAAAAGACGTACACAAAGTTTGGTGGGACAAAACGTCAGCAAAGTCACCAGACACCCGCGGATTATCATCCTGTAGTTTCACAGGCAAAGAAACAAAGTAAGTATTAAAGATCTCTACAATACGATTCAAATCAGTGACACGAGTTCCCTTATGATCAAGTTCTATTGGAGGGTCGTCATCATTTGTTCTATGCAACAATTCACCAACCAATTACCATAACCTTTTCCCATCCGTGGTACCAGAAAAAAGATTGAAATAAAAATTTTTTTGCATTTTTTAATTTAGTATTAAACCAATTTCTATATCTACTTAACTGGGATAAATAAGAGGCACTTTTGGACTGTACAAATAACTTGAACAGCCTATTCTTTTTTGTTTAGACATTTTAAAAGGTTACGAGCAAACCAAGGTTTTCTACACTTTAACGAACGTGTAAAGGTCTTAAGTGGAAAAGAACATTGATAAGAACTCCAAAATAATCCCCAAAATGCATCAAAAGCATGTGTGGGACTATCATGTTGTAGCACCGGACACCAATCCGTAACAGCAAGTATCTCACCAAAATTTCTTAAGCTATGCTGCTCGTACGAACGAATACGAATCGAAATCCTGTCTACAAAGTCCGAGGTAGGTACACTACCCGACAAACAAAAATTAGGGAGGTGATCACTTATATTATATGCCAACACACCCGTAGTGCAACAAAAATCATTCGTAATACACAGATCAAGTATAGTTGAGGTAACAGGGGTGATTCTCGTGGGGATTGTAACCACACATACATCCAGAAGAGCCTATGATATCACTGAATGGATATGGGACGCTATTAATAGATGTCATATCAATATTAAAATCACCTAAACAATATAACGCCTTGCCACTCTGATTGACATCCTCCAAATAACTGGAAAAAAATCAAGAAAAACTGACTGATTTCCAGACGGAGGGCGATAGGCTGCACTTATATTGGTATTTTCAGTCTCTAAAGTAATAAACTCATAATTATCAGTTATAACCGTATATTTATCAATCTGCGAAACTGAAATGGAGCGCCTAGCAAAAATAGCAACCCTCCACCCTACCCCCTGAAAAAGTTCGAAAACCCGGTACATTACAAGTAAGTTGGTCCACACTATTAAACCAAGTCTCTGAACCACGCAAACAAAGTCAACAAGGTAATCCAAAATACCCAAAAACTCCAAGAACAGGTCATATTTGCCAAATAAACTACGAGCGTTAATGTGCAACAATCGCAAACTGCGATTTTTTGAAACCAGCAAATCACGCAAAAATTCGACATAACAAACACTAGGATTACAGGTCATAAATTGAGATATGTACAACCAATAGAGTTACAGAAACATCACATACCCATCAGAATCGACTAAGATCCAAATCGTCCCTGCTCCTAAAGGTAATTGCATTTCCACCCTCCTCCTTTCGGCAAAAAATACGCCCGTTTTTATACCAACAAAATCTGATATTGTTTTCTCTGGAAAATTTCCGCGCATTCCAGAATAATTCTCTGTTATACACAGTCAAATTCTCATTAACATAAATTCTAGTTTCCTGCAAATAATTAGCACCAATATCAGTGAATTTCAAAATCTTCCGACTCCTTGATAAAAGAATATCTCTTACTTTTCTGGTCTGAAACTGCACAATGATTGGCGAGGGACGTCGTGCCTCCTTAGTTTTTATTCTATGAACGACGTTAATGTCATCGCACGAAAGGTCTCCAAAATCCAACCCTTTTGCAATATTAAGCGCAATGTCCGAGAGATCAGCAATAGTCTCTTCATTACTCTCAGGGATTCCATGTATTTCCAAATTTCTGTTTCTCTTATATTGACCAAGGTTGTTCAAGTTTTGTGACAGTCTGGATATTTCAGAATCCTGGTCCGCCATCCTCTGCTGAAGAGCAACCACTTCCCTATAGAGTCCTCAAGCAACGAACTTGATTTATTTAAAGAAGTCAAAATGTCATCATACTTTTGTGAAAAGAACTCAACTGATCTCTTCAAATCTAGCATCTCAATAATTCGTTAATAGCATCTAGCTTTATGTTGACAGACTCCAGAACCGACTGAAAATCACTGCCACTGGCACACTCTTTCACCAATTTCACCTCGGAATTAATGTTTTTTTTAGTGGAAGCCGCTCCCTCAGAATGGACCCCGGAATCATGTAATGCACCACGTCGACAACTATCACATTGCCATTTCATTTTTTTCGTCGGTAAACATTTTCTGTTATGGAACAACAAGCATAATGATATCTGCCGCTGCATCTGCCGTAGCACTGAAACCCCTCTTCAGCATGGATAACAGCCGAACACATCAAACAAAATGTTTGTGTCATATCTATAAGTTAATAGTCAATGAGCTCTCAAATATGATAAAAACCCCTGGCAGCAAGCGATGTAGTAGAAAATGTACCTTACCAGTCTTCACTGATACATGAAACGATTCCACTAAGTCAGTAGAGCTGGTATCGTCATCATCATCGGAATAGGAGCCATCAAAAGTGTTGTTCACCATGTAAATCTCATAAGACACAGTAACACATCCATAAGCTGTAACAGCAACTTATATTGTTCAAAATTGATGAAGCACCACTTCATGGATCCAAAATAACAAAACGAGACCCGTACTAGCTTACAATATTGCTTTATTACAATCACAAATATCACCTTCAAGTACCTCTGTCTGGAATTAACGAAAGGTTCCTTCTTCGCTTAAAAAAAATAAGAGAGAGATGATGTAAAGTACTACAGAGGTGAAGAACATGTCAAGACGACAAATCTGCAGCGATACATTCCGTCGGTGTAGCTTAGTCGGTTAGGGTAACTCACCTCGGAGCGAGGAGACGTGAGTCCGATCTACGTCACCGACAAATTCCTGTTTTGACACATGTTAAAAGAAGCGTATGGAGACACAGAATTATCCCACAGCAGAGTTTTTGAATGGTATGCACGGTTTTGTGACGGGCGGGACTCCTTTGATAATGATCCTAGATTTGGTCGTCTCTCCAGTTTGCGGGATACCAATCTGGCATTAAGTTTTCGTTTTCCCAGATCTTCGCGTAGAATCTCATGACAGATATGTAACGTATACTCTATATTCACTTTCCTTTTGATTTTACTATCTCTGGTTATTTTATTTTACTATGTAAATTATCTTCCTACTGAACGGAATATTATTTCACCCGCTGAATGAGATCTGGCAATGAGTGTAAGTCATGACGTGGTGGTAGCTCGTATATAGGCGCGTTCATCGAGACGAAGTGTGTTGGTGGGAGTTGTGTGTTGTAGCGAGAGCGTTGGTTGATGTGTTGGAGTTGTGTTGGTTGTGTGCGTACTATAAGAGGAAAGTTTATTCATTATTATGTACAAGATATATGAGTGCCTTAGTTGACCAAGAGTCTCGGCAATAAACAAGTTTGTCAGTAAGTTCAGTCTTTCTCAATTCTTAGTTTTGTCAGACCTCTGTCTGGCTGTTAGGTTTATGACTTTGATTACTTAATATAAATAACCAGCGTTGAGACTTTGTTTAAGTTCATAATTAACCAGTAACAACACCCTTTTGGGAATTCATTATTTTGGAAGCTTAGAGAATTATTCATTCATAATAATTAGCTTAGCAAAAAGAATAAACAAAGCTAATTCATTATACTTGGCGCCCGAACTTTTCTCGAACACGAGATCCTGACTATTATTACCCATGGCTTCCTTACCTGAGACAACTGCAAATTTCCACCTTCCGGCAAGTCTCGAGGGTAATGGTGTTTGTTTGGACAATTTGTACGAAGCCTGTGGCTCTGACTTTGATATGAATGATCTACACATACCCAAGCATTCTTCACCATCTCGTAATGCACCAGCTTCTTATTACTCTGAGTCGCGGGTCGTACCTGAGGGAATTCAATCCTCTCAGCGAAGCAGAATGCTTGCTCATTTCGTGCCGCATGCAGGAACAATTCATTTCAATGGTTTGGAGGGGTCTTTAAAGTTCCTCGAAGATCTGGAAGATCATTTTGATCTCTATAATATTCCGGAAGACTGCAAGGTCCAAATTGCCGTGACTTGCTTGAGGGATACCGCCAAGACCTGGTATCGGCAGTGGCGAGGGTCGAACCCGGATTCTCATTATGAGAATTTCCGTGCAGAATTCTTGGAGGTCTTTCCTTTCGGCCTCAGTCGAGCTAGCCTTGCTCAACAGCTGTTTTCACGTCAACAAGGTCCCAATGATAGCCCTGTTGCATTTGCGTTGGAAACTACACGCCTATATAATCTATGGGATCCACATGCCAGTCATGTTGACATGTTGGATACCCTCGTACAGCAGCTCGACCCATTCTTACAAGATTTTCTTGAGGTTCGACACCCTACCACTATTCATGAATGCCTTCGCCTCATACGCACATATGAAGAGCGACATGGCAAACATGCTTCAACTCACCATGCTCGGGCACCCCGCGAGGCTTATTCCGAAAACCCTCAGCGGCATAATAGACAAAACTTTCAGCGCGAGCATACACAAGTGCCCACCCAAGCTTCATACGTTCCACCACACAGAAGAGTGGCGAACCAACAGCGAGTTTCTGAGCAAGCTTCGGGATATCGTCATAATGCACAGTATGCTCGACCCCGTTTCACTCAGCAGCATTCGGAACGTTCTCATGCCCAAGGCAATAATAATTTTTCTGCCCGTGCTGAGGGCAGACGTAACGAATATGAAAATGTCAACAGACACGCGGAGTTCCCGACGCAGGGTTCACGCAATTTTCCTTATCGTGAAAATTTTCCCGATACCCGGCAGGGTCGAATTTTCCGACCACATGATAACACCACCAGAATTCCTTTAAAACTTCCACAGGAAGTAGACGAAGGGTCGGTCCTGCTTCCTGATACCAAACATTCTGACCCTAAAACAGTATTAGTGACTGTTCAAACTCCTCAGTTGCCTGATGTATTCTTGACACTTGAAGACGTTATTGTCGAGACAAAGTTCGACACTGGGTCTGAGATATCAGCCCTAAATACAAAGTTTTGCAATGACGTTTTTTCTGCAATACACGTTCAGCCTGCAACACAGTATTTGCGAGGTGCCAATAATGAAATCTTCAGTATCGCAGGAACTGTCACATTATCTTTAGGGCTGGGAACAGCTCGTTTTACACATTCTTTCCTGCTTATAGACGAGCTACCCGTGAAATGTCTCATGGGTATGGACTTTATTAACAAGTTTCAAATAACTTTGAATTTTGTACAACATGTGATTTCCTTTCCGGAACCTGTCGAAATGATTCCGACGGTTCCTGTAGATATTACGAGTTTATTGTTGAGTGACCAATTGAATGAGGGGCAACGAGACCAGCTTTCTCTCCTTTTACAGGAAAGCCCTGGTTTATTTTCGGATCAACCTGGTTTCACACAGGTGGTTTATCATGTTATTGACACTGATGGTTCGAAACCCATTGCGACGAAACCTTACCCTTGTGCTCCACATAAAAAACAGGAAATGCAACGTCAAATTGCGGAAATGATTAAGCAAGGCATAATCAGGGAATCAACAAGCGCCTGGGCGGCCCCTGCCTTCTTGGTTCCAAAGAAACAACCAAATGAATTTCGTTTCGTGACAGATTTTCGCAAGCTCAACCAAGTCACAAAAACTATCAATTATCCCCTACCTGTCATGTCACATATTCTAAATGACTTGTCGTCAACCAAATGGATGTCAACTTTGGATTTGGCGAGTGGATATTGGCAGGTGGCAGTACATCCGGACTCTGTCGATAAAACAGGCTTTGTGACTCCTTTTGGGGCCTATGAATATTTACGTATGCCTTTTGGTTTAGCTTCTGCACCTGCTACTTTCCAAAAGCTTATGGACACGGTTCTCAGACCTGTCCTGGGTCCCCATGTGCATGTCTATTTGGATGACATTATTATCACATCAGAGACTTTTGACGAGCACCTTTCTCTGCTCAAACAGGTGTTCCAACTTATATACAATGCTGGCTTGACGTTAAAACCTAGTAAATGCCAGATAGCGCGGGACGAGATTGTATATCTGGGGTTGAAAATTACTCCCCATGGTTTATTCACTGATAATGAAAAAATTAGGCCTATTGTTGACTTTCCTCGGCCTAAAACAGCAAAAGAACTATCCCGCTTTCTGGGAATGACCGGTTGGTATCAGCAGTTCGTCCCCGCTTATGCTACAATATGTGAGCCGTTGTATGCTTTAAAGCGTAAATACAAGAAGTTTATTTGGACACCTGAAGCTAACGCTGCATTTGAAACACTGAAGTCTGCATTGACTCAGCCTCCGGTGTTGGCTTTCCCGGATCATACTAAAGAATTTGATATTTATACTGATGCATCCGGAGTTGGTCTTGGTTGCGTTTTGTCACAAGCTGGGCATCCAATAGCTTTTGCGTCTCGTACTTTAGCCAAAGCTGAACGCAATTATTCAGCTACGGAACGTGAATGTCTTGCTGTTGTGTATGCACTGAATAAATTTCAATGTTATCTTAATGAATTGACAGTTAACATAATTACGGATCATTCTGCCCTTCAGTATTTAAATTCTGCTAAGCACCTATCGCAAAGACTTATGAAGTGGGCTCTGAAGTTACAAGAGAGCAATATCAAAATTTCGTATCAGCCAGGTCATAAAAATCAATTACCGGACGCATTATCTCGCGTTCCGATTAGTGGGGTCCCCACCGAAACTACTCCTGGATGTCAGCCTTTACTTCTGATAGCTGATATCACATTTAGAGAGCAGATAATGGCAGAATTAATAAATGATCCAGATTTTGGGGATATTTACAATTTTTTGCTTGCGGGTTCGCCCCTACCAAGTGATCCTTCTCTGGCTGGAAGGTCACAACATTTTGAAGTAATAGAAGGTCTTCTTTATTATACAAAGTCTCGGACTACTAGGGCAGAGTTTCGCCCATGTATTCCGCGAACCCTTAGAATGGCTCTTTTAAATGAATTTCATGACAAACCTCTTGCAGGCCATCTAGGTATTCGCAAGACCCGTTGTAAATTGCGGGATGTTGCCTATTGGCCTGGAATGTACCAAAGTGTGCTCGCATACGTTCAATCATGTCACTTGTGTCAGATTAATAATTATCGTAATGTAAGACCGGCCGGTCACTTGAAATCTAGTTCAAGTTCTCATGTATTTGATATTATTTCCATAGATTTATTGGGACCTTATCCATTATCTGTTAAAAATAAAGCTCGTTATGTTTTAGTACTAACTGATAATTTTTCTAAATGGGTTGAAGTTTTTCCCATTAAAGCCGCTACGGCTGAGATTATTTGTAATGTCTTAGTTAATGAAGTATTTTCTAGATATCGTGCACCTAATAAAGTAGTTTCGGATAATGGTCCTCAATTTATTTCTGACATTTTTGAAAGAATGTGTGCGAGATTACACATTAAACATAAATTCATTTCCCCATATCATCCCCAGAGTAATCCTGCGGAACGTGTTAACCGAACGTTAGTGAAAATGATTGCGACTTTTGTAATGGATCACCATGAAAGATGGGATGACCATTTAGAACTTTTTGCGTTCGCCCTCCGCTCGTCTGTCCACGAGTCTACTAAAATTACTCCTGCAGAACTTTTTCTGGGTCGCAAAATTAAAACTCCTTTTGAAAATTTAACGGGGATTATTGACGAACTAAATCAGCGACCAACTCCGCAATCAGTACGAATCATGGCAGAAAAAGCTCGTGTTGCAATGCTAGGAGCACAAGCGGCTCAAGCACGATATTATAATTCTAGGCGTAGGGAACCAGATCTTGTCGTTGGAGATCTCACTCTCGTGGAAACGCACTTCCAGTCTTCTGTTTCGCATACTTTAGTGAAGAAATTTGCACCCAGCTACGAAGGTCCATATCGGGTGGCAAATGTCTTTGACAATAATATTGTTCTGGAGAAACCGAACAACCAGTTTCAATATGTACATGTTGAGCAATGTCGCAAATATCACGAACGGAATATCGATTTCATTATCAATCCGACTCAACCTTCTGTTCCACAGACTCAAGAATCTATATCTCATGTTCAACCGCCAGAAATTGTGGACGAACCACCGAACATTTTTGACGAATCACCAGTGATTTTTCCTTCACCCTCCCTTCCTCCAGACGAGTTTCTACAACCGCAACCTGATTCTCCCGTGAGACCAAGGCTCGAATCGAGTTCGTCGAATACTAGTATCGTTCCTTTCCCTCCAACCATTGCCAAGACTATTGCTGCGCCGTTTCCGGCTCACTCTGCATCAACGCGGGAGACTTCTTCTTTGAATACCTCATCGGAAAGTATTCCTGTGGGAAAATCTAAACATCGCCCTGCACGACCGCTGAATTACAGCAGCGACTCGGAGGCGTCGGACATTTCTGATTTATCAGTTATGAATCCAACATTTCATATTCCACACCGTCCAGCACCACCAAAAGCTGGGCGCAAACGTGACTTGTCTCCCCAATCTGCTTCGCCGCAACAGCGACGAAGGCAGAAATCTTTGCATCCACCCGGGTTTCGCCCCTGGAACCTCCGTTCAGGGCAAACAGGGCCGATGCCTGCTACTACTATCATGCCCCGTGGGCGTAAACGAAAGCAAGCGATGTGGCCGGAGACACGTCCGTCTAAAAGGATACTGGAAGGACACAACGGGCCCCAGCACCAAGGGACTTCATATCCAAAGCCTGGGGAGCCCGTTCCTATCAGCCGCAGCAGGGATTTCCGGACCGCCAGACTTCTGACGTTCCTGACCGTTCTTCTCAGCCGCAGGGATTTCCAGACCGCCAGACTTCTGACCGTTCTTCTCAGCCGCAAGGGATTCCGGACCGCCAGACTTCTGACCGTTCTTCGCAGCCGCAGGGATTTCCAGACCGCCAGATTCCTGACCGACAACAGACCGATGTTCCATTACCGTCCCGGAAGAGATCCAAGCCACCTGATTTCACCAGTCCCATTAGGCCTGGAAAACGTTACCGCACTAGAATTTTTTATGCGTCCTCGAGATAAGTAAGTTCTCGTGGACAGGTTCTTTTCTCAGTTTGTTGTTTTTCCTGCACGACCAGTTGGCGTGTCAGAATTTCTTTTTTTCGTGTGGGCCTATGCATTCTTTTTTGTGTATATATGTGTGTTTTTTTTTATATTTCTTCTATGTCCATCTACTAATCCACTTTTTTTGTATATATCTATGTGCTTAGGGGTAAAATAATAAAATTGTTACTGTTAGGCAGCTCCAGGTAAATTTCGCTGCTGATACAGTTGTTCTGTATTTCAACGAAGGAGGCGAACGTAATTTGAAATGAAAATAGTAAAATTGTTACTGTTAGGCAGCTCCAGGTAAATTTCGCTGCTGATACAGTTGTTCTGTATTTCAACGAATGAGGCGAACGTAATTTGAAATGAAAATAGTAAAATTGTTACTGTTAGGCAGCTCCAGGTAAATTTCGCTGCTGATACAGTTGTTCTGTATTTGAACGAATGAGGCGAACGTAATTTGAAATGAAAATAATAAAATTGTTACTGTTAGGCAGCTTCAGGCAATCTTCGCTGCTGATACAGTTGTTATGTATTTCAACGAATGAGGCGCACGTAATTTGAAATTAAAAAAGTGATTCCTGCTAGGCAGAATAAAAGGAAAGTATGCCGATGCAGGTTTGGTTTGTTCTACACTACAAATTTCACAGTCGAATACAGATTCGTAAATTGTCATGCCAAGTTGATAATGTAAATACGGCTACCACCAAACAAATCAAAAAAGAGATCGAGAAACGTCAATCATCGAAATGTAAGACTTACACTCCAAAATTGATAGGTTTTTCGGACATAAAAAAATGGAAAAAAAAATAAAAAAAAAAATTAAGGGGGAGATGATGTAACGTATACTCTATATTCACTTTCCTTTTGATTTTACTATCTCTAGTTATTTTATTTTACTATGTAAATTATGTTCCTACTGAACGGAATATTATTTCACCCGCTGAATGAGATCTGGCAATGAGTGTAAGTCATGACGTGGTGGTAGCTCGTATATAGGCGCGTTCATCGGTAGAGTGTGTGTTGTGTTGTTGCGTTGGAGTTGAGGTTGTGTTGGAGTTGTGTTGGTGGTGTGCGTACTATAAGAGGAAAGTTTATTCATTATTATGTACAAGATATATGAGTGCCTTAGTTGACCACGAGTCTCGGAAATAAATAGTTGTTCAGTAAGTTCAGTCTTTCTCAATTCTTAGTTTTGTCAGACCTCTGTCTGGCTGTTAGGTTTATGACTTTGATTACTTAATATAAATAACCAGCGTTGAGACTTTGTTTAAGTTCATAATTAACGAGTAACAACACCCTTTTGGGAATTCATTATTTTGAAGCTTAGAGCTAGTTATCATTAGCTCGCTGGTTAGAAGAAATATTATCATTCATAATAATTAGCTTAGCAAAAAGATAAACAAAGCTAATTCATTATAGATAGTCTTACGTCCACCGACTTAGCCGAAAGTCTCACTGTAATTCGGCGATCTTTCTTTCACTGATTCCGCACTTCTTCGATTTTTTCCGTTGCCCGCACACCGGAGAGACTTCCAGATCTCGGATCACCATCAAAGGATTCCCGCCCGTCACGAAACCGTGCACACCATTCGAAAACTCTGCTGCGGGATGATGCTGTGTCTACATATGCTTCTTTTAACATTCTGTAATTTTCAGCAGCCGATTTACCAAGTCTCCAACAAAAACGGATATTTGCTCTCTGCTCTTCCAAGGCTAAAATGAAATGGGATGAGAACACTTACTATTACTCCCTTAATGCCCGTCGGCCGCCTGTCGGTACCGGTATAAACCGATTTCCAGCTGTTCTGTCAAGGACTGCTGTCTTCTTGCGTACACGTGATATTTCTATCCCACTACTGTTACGTCAGTTATGCGGTCAGTCCTGGAACTTTTCGGACGTAGTATAACGAAGTGAATTTCTCCGTCATTTTTATCCGCGCCGGGGTTCGAACCCGGGTCCTCTCATTCCGGAATAAGTTGCTCTACCAATTAAGCTACGCGGACATTGATTCCAATTGTTATCTGCCTTTATGTCGTGTGCGTCCTTCTGGCAGGTACGTCACATCTCCTGGTACGTTACAGTAGGTTATAGAATTAAACGAGTTGTTTCGTTCAAAGAAATTGCAAGACGAATATGCCTTTACTCATGAAAACACATCTTCACTCAACATTTATGTGACAGGAAGCAAAAGTTTCTACTATTACCTGTAACTGAATGCATTATTTTCTAACAAAGTCATGTTCTTGTCATGAATCAGAGGATTTTTAGGAAACTGTCCAAGTACGTTTGATCAAGTCGCAAGATTGGGTACAACTAATGACTTTTTTGTTTGAGGTAATAACAAAATTGGGTCGTAACCTTTTTACCTGCTGTGACGTCGAGTAACTATGAACAGGAAATCGTTTGTACGATGCTTTTTCGGATGATGTTCCTGAAGTGGTGAAAGTAGACGGTTTGTTCTGGGGAAACGCAATGTGTAGTGTTCAAAGCGTCTGGGCGGATTCTCTCTCTCACACGTACACACGCACACACGCTTTATACGCCTAGGCTGTTTTATATACAGATCAATAAAAAAAAGATATTATAACGAATAAAAACTAATAAATTTATATTTGAGTTAAAAATGTCTATATCACAAAGAGCAGGTTACGCGTCAGCTGAAGGTGCTTCGTTTTTGCTAATTGCGCAGCTGAAAAATAGTGAAAACATTTGGAATTCACTAATAGCTTTCCTACCTAATTGTAAATATTAATTACCGTTATAAATGAACATATTCAGTTCATCGACTATACGCAGCATCAAAAGGACAAAAACTACACAACCTGGTAATTTAAACTTAGAGAAGAACACCTCAGAGAGTTTTTTTCTAAATTTAAGTTGCCAAAGAGTTAGACATGACTTAAAACATTTAGAGGATGGCGTCTCTTCCTGAAGCCAGTGCGGTTTTGATCAGCTGCTATGTACCGAATTGTTACTATGAATGAATTTGGGCTTTGTATTCTAAAGCCAAGGTTAGTAGGCTCTATTAATATTGTTTTAAATCAAGCCTGCAACATTGTTACTCGTTCAACATTCCGCAGTGCGGCACAACGTACTAAATGATAAGAAAGAAAAACAGACGAATGCGAGCATCCCCTCTGGCTACGTACCTTTAGCTAAAAGTGCGAAGGACAAAATTTATTGTCTCCGATCACGAGCTCTGAAAACTGTAAATTCAGAGACAAAATTTCAAACGTCAAAATCCTACGCAAATTACCAATAGAATTCATATATAGAAATAGACGGCGAGACAAAATTTCCTCGGTATACTTCTGCAGCACATTTTTTTTCCAAATATTATGTACTTTTGTTTACCACTACTTAGGGAACTCCGTTCCCCCACTTTCACCACAGCTAACAGTGCGTCCGAGCTACATGAGAATGCTGACATTGAATACAGCGAGAGCCAAAGAACCGAACTTAGTAGCTGGGGTGGAGTTGTCCAAAGAATTATACACCGACGAGTCATTACACTATGACCACCTACCTAATAAGCTGTGGGCCTATAGCCAGAAAGCCAGAAGGAATTGGCGATTGCAATATGCCCATAGCCAGACGGGGCTCTTAGCTAAAGCTAACAGCCTGTAGCTAAGAGTTCGAAGGACAAAATTTGTTGTCTCGGGTCAAAAGCTCTGAAAACTGCAAAATCAGAGACAAAATTTTCAAACGTAAAAATTTTACACACTATAACGAAGTAAATTTCTCCGTCATTTTTGGTCTACGCCGGGATTCGAACCCGAGGCCGCTTATTCCGGAACAAGTCGCTCTACCAACTGAGCTACGCAGACGATTATTCTGATTCCTATCTGCCTTTATGTCGTGTGCGTCCTGCTGGCAGGTACGTCACAACACGTTACGAATGGAATTCATAGATAGAAATGAACTGAGAGTCAAATTATCCTCAGTATACTTCTACAGCACAATTATTTTTCAAACATTAAAGGGAACTTTAGGGAACGTCGTTCCTCTCACCAATTTCTTAAGGGAACTCCGTTTCTCACCATTCCCGCCCACGTTCATCATTGTGTTCTCTATAAAGAGCAACCTAAGTATGTACGCCATTACTATGGGCTAGCGGAAGCTAATTGATTATTTTTCATAAGTTTTGCGAAGGTAAAGGATTATAAGTGTTATGTAGATAACGGTAACAACGTATCATTACACATAAAATTTTCTATGCACTTACTCGTGTGTGTATTCTTTCGTTCATGGAGAATTTCACTTTGTTGCTAGTAGGAACATTAAGAATCCTCACTAATGGTCCAATGGTCATACCCTAAAAAGAGAATAAAAGAATACTTTTAGAACAGGCTTCACACTCACAATTTCAAAGTAATTCTAAGTAAAAACATAAGCACTATTTCAAAATGTTAAAACTGCCATATAGAAATAAAATGAAGTAATTGCATAGATAAAAGGCACATAGGAAATTTTGTATTTTTCGAATGGGGAAGCATTCGAACGAATAAACTTTAATAACTTTTGCCAGGGAAGAAAAACTAAAATCCTTTTTGTTTTTACCATTTTAGTTTCACAAATTAACCGCTTTGTACGAAGTAAGCAAACGGCGTTGTGCTTATAAATTTCATTCACACAAATGGTTTTTCTTTTTTATTGTATACGGAGCTTTTTTTGATAAGTTTCAAAAGCTGAATAAAGTTTAACACTTTTATAGCATTTAAGTAGCGATTCTTAGCACTTCTGCGATACTTGACAACGTAAAAAAACCCTACAGAATCGCCAGAAGAAAAACATAACGGAAGTTTTTGACTGCGGTGGTTATGTAAGCAAATCCGTGCATTTAGTTAAACGTTAGGGAAAACTGTACGGAACTTGCTTACGATGCCAAGAAACATAGCATCATAGTACACTGTCCTACTATTTTCCGTTAACGTGAACATTAAATAATTTGCAGTACAAAGGAAATATTAGAACAGACACGAGATTAATTATTTGGGTATGATTATTGAGAAGACTGGAAGACACACGATAGGGAAATAGACAGCAGAACTTGCACAAAGCAGAGAATGTCTCTCATCATTTGCATAAGAATATTTTCACAAAGTAGGAGGTTAGCTGGAGAACTGATCTTGTGTGCTGTACACAATGCTGCATTTTGACCTACCCATTTTTATATAAACCAGAATTAGACGCAAAGTAAACGGCTCTGTAGGAGGTTGGAAGCTATAGATGTAAGAGTGGTTGGTAATCGGAATTTGAGGTCTGCACGGGCTTTATTTGGTGAGCCCGGCCCGGTTCAAGCCCTTGCCTTTAAGGCCCGGCTCAAGCCCGTTTGTTTAAGGCCCGGCCTCATTCAAATATTAGACACTCGGCCGGTCCGGCTCGTCAGTTGCAGCTATTATTTAGGCCTGGCCCGTAATGTGCCATTTTGTATTATTTTGCATTTCTATTTTATTTTATTAAATTGTGAAAACTGATTAATGAAATGAGATATTATTGAAAATATTTAGTTGAACGTAAGCCTAAAATATGAACTAAACTTTGACAATTATCGAAGAATATAACCTTCAAAGAGAGAAAAAAAATGACTAAGCGGGTTCAAACTATCCTTTTCTCTGAACTAGCAAGAGGTAACACACAACAAAGTGAAACCCTATACAGATTAGAGATAGGAGAAACAATCGACGTCGTCCCACTCTCTCATGCAAACACACACGTGGCCCGGCCAACTAACTGCAGACCTCCAATCCGCACTGCCGCGCCGGTGGCGCAGTGGTCTAAGCGATGGCCTCTGATCATTCGTCCGAACGGGGTCCGGGTTCGAATCCCGATGAGGCATGGATGTTGTGTTTGTCTTACGGCACTGGCTCTCTCCCTTCCCTGGAACCAGTGACCCTAAATTAGGGACGGGCGACTGCTTATAGCCCATTGAGTTGCTCACGGTGGTCGTTAAACCTCCAATCAAAAAAAAAAAAAAAAATCAATCCGCACAGCACACACACACACACACACTCGCATGGGGTCGAATCTTTTAGTTGTCAACAAGCCCCAAAGTGGTTTTACCATCTTAATAACTATAGAGACTGTGAGTGCCTCTCCTTGCTTTTGTGATTATACTCTGGGCTATGTCATGGAAGTAAGTAAAGCCAGCAAAACAGTTAAACACACCAGGAAATAGGGGAACACGACTTTGTTTTCTTTCTTTACCATTGTGATGAAATGAATGGGTCACCTTGGCCAGGCCCGGCCGTAAGTGTCTGGGAAAAAGTCCGGCCCGGCCCGTTGCTTTGTTCTCGAAACTAAAAAAAGCCCGATCCGGCCAGCGGGTCGGCCCGGTGCGTGCAGACCTCTAGCCGGAATGTCTGGAAATAACTAGGTGGACCCAGTGCAAAAGCAAAATTGTTAATGCAAACGTAAGAACAAAGCCGGCTAAAAGAAAATGTTGATGAAAACATATTAAGGCAGTATGAACATACACACTGAGATACCAGTTTATCAGGTACATCTGCCTTTTCCACATAAATGGCGCACTTCAACACATGAAAAAGCACGTGAGTCCGGCGTTCCGTACAAATCCGGCAGACTTGCTTGTCGAGCATCAGTCAGCGTTTGACTGAAGGCCGGAATGGGAAAAACGAGTGATCTGTACGACATTGAACGCGGCATGATAGTTGGCACCAGGAGTGCTGGTTCGTACGTCTTGCAAACAGCCGTCCTCCTGGGCTTTCCACGCATAACTGTAGCAAGGGTTTACCGTGAATGGCGCCAACACACAAAAACCTTCCAGCAACCAGCGATGTGGACGACAACAACTGGTGGATATGTCGGTTTTTTTTTGGCTATTGTAGCCCATTCGCGCCAACCCGTGGTACGTTCAGAAATGTTCCTCGTCACACCAATGTTGAATTCTGCAGTGATCGCTTTTAGCGCTTCGAATGTAGTAGAAAAGGACTGTTTTCATTTCTGAAATAATTGTCGCACTGATGGCTGAGTGGTAAGAGAAGCGGGCTTTTGACTAATCGTCCGAGTCCCAGATGAGGTATGGAGGATGAACTTGTACTACAGAACTGGATCTTTCTCTTTCCATAAACCAGGGACTCGAAATGAGGGACGAACAACTGCTTATGGCCTCAGATACTCAAGATGGCCGCTAAGCCACTCCCGAAAAGACATTCCGTTTGGTTTTATATGAACTATCCATGTTTTAGTAAAAGTGTTGGGATCCCTTATGGTTAAAAATAATCGTGTGTCACGTGCAAGTCTTTTGGGTTATGTAGGCCAGTAATGTGTTGCTAGGAAGTCAGTTGCAAGAAAAAGCCTTACGATAAACCCACGGAAGGAATTGCTACTTTTTCCGAGGTTTAACGACTCTAGTGAGCATCTAAGACTGTAGGAACTAGCCCCTTCCTTACTTAGAGCCACTGGTTTTAGGGAAGGGACAGGACCAACGCCGCAGGAGTAACACACCATCCCCTTATCTAATACTCGGACCTGTGCTCAGTTCGGACGATCAGCCATCGGAGGAAGCAAGGAAGGAATTAACCGGGAATGTTAGTTAGATATCATATCGTTAAAATACTGGTACGTGAGGTTTCTGCCGCATTAAACAGTCTCAAATACAACACTGGTAATATATTGATGAGATAGAAGTCCAGACGTGTCACGGTACCTACCGGATAGATTGGAAATATTGCAAACGTGTTCTGAAAAGTCCAGAGATTTTCAGATCGCCCCAGGGACGACACAAAACCTGAATTTGGAAGAACTAACTGACACATGCAATCTTGTAAGAGTTTCAAACGCAGCACGTAAAGAAGTTATATGCCATAAATGATCACGAATGGGTTTTTATCCACAAGCATTTAAAATAAGAACCAATGCACAAATTCGATTGCAAATCGCATCAGACATGGAGTGCAAATCAACAGGAATCCTCTCTCTCGAGTGACAGGAATTACACGGCTCTGCATCTCCAAGTTTTTTTGAGTGTGCAAGACGATGGATTCGGGCATTAAAATATTGAGTGTTTAAATGCTGCACGTCTAACAAAAATGGCAAATCTATAAATTCCTCGAACAAAGCGGCACTGGGTCAATTTCTGAGCAAGTTTGATTCCTGTTAACTGTCATCATTTTCAAATTTCTGCCATTAATCTATGCTCGTTGGAATTACCAATTAAGTGATTCCAGAGAACAGTGATCAAATACAGAAAATCGTACGAGTTTTTCTTGCAGCACTACACATGTTTAAAAATCTTCAAGCACAGAATGTCTGCTAAGAAACCTTTTTAGTAGTTTAGTGACTCATGTAAGCTTCGAAGTATAGGAGTCGTTCACCTACAATTTTTGTGTCACTGGCTTCGGTGAAGCCAGTGACACAAAAATCGGTTTCACGTCTCGAGCCTAATGCGGACTCATACGTCCGCGAAAGGTTGTAGAAGAAACAGAAACAATTAGGTAAAATGAAGGCTGTTATTTTTAAAAATTGGAAACCAAATGAAAAAAAATTCCTGATTGCAAAAGAAGGGCATTAATGCGGATGTGACATTATTATTTATATATAAATGAAGAACATTTCTTCTTCGACCAGTGCATATCATGCTTTTTTTAGAGTAAACATCTTGTTCATTCTGTAGTTCTGATGATGTACCTGCAACATTTTTAGATGTCAATGGCCAAAGAATACGTCAGAACTCCATTCATCCGTTCAAAGTGCTGAGGCCCACTTAAAGATGGCCTTGGCTAAATATTCATCTGGCAGTGGGTTTATTGTTCTTCATCACTGACCATCTTAGGTTGAAGACCTTAGTCAATAACAGAGGAGGTCACACATTCAAGAGTCCACTAAAGACGGAGGTGTCGTCTTCATATTGTACGGAAAATGGTCGTTCACTGTGTATTCAGTTTTTACAGTTCAGTTAGATACTTTTATCGTTTCGAGAAGTCTTGTGGGAAAAAAATCAAATTATGCAGAATTGTGACAGCTCCATGCAGATTTCCTTTCCAGTTTCATCCTTCAGTTTCAGCATCTCACCCACTAAAGCCATCGCCTTTTATTCAGAATGCCTTTGTCAGAACAAGAAAATCTAACTACACTTATTACAATGCTACAATAATTTCTCAGTTTTCGCAAAAAATTACCTTATTGGAGACTGTGAATAATGAACTTAGTGACTTATGGAAATATACGGTTTTGTTCCCAGGCATCAACACTATCTCTTGTGTCTTAACATTTTTGGGTTGAAATGATATAATGTGTCTGACATCCATTTATTATATGATATGGTTTTGTAATACAGTTGAATAAATTAGAATGAGATTTATCACTTTGAGATTTATCAAGCAATCGAGTTTTCGCCATTTGCTTTAAACCCACTTGTTTGGTATTAAAAGTATCTCTGTAACAACAAGGGTAAGGCAAAACAAAGTGAGAGGCCGACGACTAACAACCAGCTTGACAAAGGAGCATAGAGAGAATGGGGAGATGTTACGTGCATTCAAGTATGCAAGTGGAAGCCAGCGCGGCTATTCTTTTCTTTTAGGGTTGAAGGACCCCCTACGAGCATCTAAGGCTATAAGAAGTCACCCGCACCCAATTTTGGGCCTGCGCTTCCAGAAAGAGGACAGAACCAACACCGCAGGACAAAAACGCCATCTATGCCTGCTCCGCAACTATTGGGTTGTCGGAAAAGTCATGACGTATTTTGGCACCCGATGGGGGTTGAGCGGTTTTGGAAGTACTAGAGGCATGCGCAGCTCTGTTATCGCTACGGCATTCGGCAGGTGCCAGTTGCTTGTGAAAAGTTGCGTAAAGCGTACGGCAATAATGATCTACAAGAACGTCAGTGCCAGCGGTGGTTCGCAAAATTCCGTGCTGGTGATTTTGACCTCAACGATGCTCTTCGGTCAGGAGGCCTACCGAGGCTGATGACGACCAAATCAAGGCATTGATCGAGTCAAACACACGTTACACAACACATTGCAGACACATTGCACATCCATCATTCAAGCGTTCACGACCACCTGAAGAAACTGGAATACGTAAGCAAGCTCGATGTGTGGGTTCCTCATGAACTCAAAGAAGCTCAATTGACGGCGCGTATAAACATCTGCGATATGCTCATTAAACGTGAGGAAAACGATTCTTTTTTGAAGCGACTGATAACTGGTGACGAAAAGTGGATTGTGTACAACAATGGGCTGCGCAAACGGTCTTCGTCCCGACGTTCTGCTTCGCCTCAAACGACATCCAAAGCAGACATTCATCAGCGGAAGGTTCTGGTCTCAGTGTGGTGGGATTTTAAAGGTGTCATTCTTTTCGAGCTCCTACCACGGAACCAATCAATCAATTCGAATGTGTACTGTCTGCAATTGGACAGTTTGAACGAATCCATCATCCAGAAACGTCCAGAGCTCGTTCATCGTAAAGGTGTTGTGTTTCATCACGACAACGCGAGACCACACACAAGTTTGATCACCCGCTAAAAATTATTGGAACTTGGGTGGGATGTGTTGCCACACCCAGCATACGCGCCTGACCTTGCGCCGTCAGACTTCCACTTGTTTCGCTCTCTTCAACAGTCCTTGAGTGGTATAACGTTCAATTCAGACAAGGCTGTAAATTAGCACCTTGTACAGTTTTTTGCCACGAAAGGCAGGTCCTTCTATGAACGAGGCATTCTGCAGCTCACTGACAGATGGCAAAAGGTTATCGAACAAAACGGGCATTATATCATTAATTAATCTTTGTTCTTTCTATCAACAAATGACCTCTGCAAAACATGGCTAAAATACGTCATGACTTTTCCGACAACCCAATAGAATCGAGACCTAGCTTGAACGCCTAGACAAAGCAAGCGACCCAGACCACTCGTCCGGCTATGACGTACTACAGAGGTGAAGCGCATGTCAAGAAGACAAATCAATCTGCTGCGATTAATTCCGTCGGTGTAATTTAGTCAGTAGAACAACTGGCTCCGGAGCAAAGAGATGGGTTAGTGTCAATGATGATGTAGGGTACTAAACATCTATTTTCAAGATTCATTGTGCTTATCTCCCATAACGGTCAAGCAGTTTAAAATGAGCTAGCATGCCTTGGTCGTAGCAGATAATATGCGAAGTTTTTCCCTCTGTTTCTGGGTTTAATGATCACCGTGACTATCTACGGCTGTTAGCAATCTCTCGTCGCCGCCCCGGTGGCGCAGTGGTCTAAGGCGTTGGCCTCTGATCATTCGTCCGTAAGGGGTCCGGGTTCGAATCCCGGTCAGGCATGGATGTTGTGTTTGTCTTACGGCGCTGGCTCTCTCCCTTCCCTGGAACCAGTGACCCTAAATTAGGGACGGGCGACTGCTTATAGCCCATTGAGTTGCTCACGGTGGTCGTTAAACCTCCAATCAAAAAAAAACAAAACAAAAAAAAAAAAAAACAATCTCTCGTCCCTAATTTAGAGCTACTGATCCGGGAGAAGGGAGAGAGTCAGAGCTGCAGAACAAACACACCAACCATGCTTCATCCGGGACTGGAAGTTGGCCCCAACTCAAACAATTAAGCAGAGGCCCGCGTGTTTGACCATTAGGCCACCAGGATGGCATGCTATTTTCGAGTAGTAAACACTGAATAAATGGTTACTAATATTTTATTGTTTGTTTGGGGTTTAACGATCATCATGTGCAACTTAATGGGCAATAATCAGTCGTCTGTCCCCAATTAGGGTCGCAGACTCCAGGGAAGGAAGACAGCCAGTGCCGTAATACAAACACGTCATTGATGCCTCACCCGAAATTCGAACCCAAACCTATCTCCAACGAAGTTCTTTTTTTTTTTTTTTTTTTTTATTGGAGGTTTAACGATCACCGTGAGCAACTCAATGGGCTATAAGCAGTCGCCCGTCCTTAATTTAGGGTCACTGGTTCCAGGGAAGGGAGAGGGCCAGTGCTGTAAGACAAACACAACAACCATGCCTCACCGGGATTCAAACCCGGACCCCGTTCGGACGAATGATCAGAGGCCATCGCTTAGACCACTGCGCCACCGGGGAGGCCCAACGAAGTTCATAAACTTCCCAATCTTTCAGTTTTTTTTTCCTTTCGTTGGGGGTTTAACGACAACCGTGGGCAACTCAACGGGCTATAAACAGTTGCCGTCCCTAATTTAGGGAGCTGGTGCCAAGAAAAAGAGAGAGAGTCAGTGCCGTAAGACAGACACAGCATACATGCCTCATCGGGATCCGAACCCGGACCCACTTGGACGAACAGTCATAAACCAGCGCTTAGACCACTGCGCACCGGGACAGCTTATCAGTTTTTGGTCATTATGTAACTAGAAAAGATCATACTATTTGTTTTAGTTGAAATATAATATTTCAGGAACCTAAGACAGAAATCCAACTGAGTACCTCTTTCATTGTGAGTATCACAGCGGAACTGCCTAAGTAGTCCCCATGCTTTCATTGCTTAACTAGCTTTAATGCTTGAGAATTACAAAAAAGTTATTGAGAGGAACTACATTCTATGTAAACGCGTGATACATGAAAATAAATGACTGTTTTCAAAATTCACAACTGTGAAGTTTACAAATCACACTACTGTTTGTGAAAATTGCAATAGCAAGAAAGAATCGCGTTATTCAAATGAAATTTATATCACAGATTCCTCATTTCACAAGAGATAAATAATTGCATTTGTAAAGCTATACAAGTTTGTTTTTGCTTCAAAACTGAGTATCGTGTGAAGTCACCTCGCGCAACAATAACAGCCTCTACACAGAGTGGTATTGAATGGAAGAGGTTTATCATATCTTCCTGGAAAATAGCCTGCCAGGCTGCTTCTATTCGAGACCAGAGTTCATTTGTGGTGACTCGTGGACGGACATATTCGATCGGAGACATATCCGGCGAACGTGCAGGACAGGAAAGAAGCGGTATCTACAGTGTATGGAAGAGGTCTTGGACATTCCGGGCCACATGTGGCCGAAAATTGTCTTGCTGGAATACAGCGCCAGAACAATTCTGAAGGAAGCGTATCACCTCTGCCTCTAAAAGATTCCTGATGTATCGCTGGCTGTTGAGGGTTTCCTCAATTCGTATTATGCGAGTTCGCGAATTGAACCCAATGGCGCACAAACCATGACGCTTGGCGTTGGGCCGGTATGACCCTGCAAGGTGCAGTTCACCACGATGTCTTCGAACACGTATGAGACCATCATGGTGCATCAAGTTGAATCATGACTCGTCAAAAAACACGACCTGTACCGACCAATATCTGTGTTCAAGACCCCATTGCAGCCTGAGTTTGAAGGTCAAAGAAATGCGCAGCAATTGACCAGTCCTCTGTTAAGAAGACCGCCTCCAACTGTGCTGGAGGACAAAGCCTAACTTGTGACAGTGCTCCACTGCTGCACTAACACCATGGATGTCGCTGTGCAATAGGTCACTGCCATGCGGTAGAGATGTCTATCATCCCGTGCAGTGGTGCGATTTTGCCATCCATTTCCTGGATTTCTGTGCGTCCGAGCCTCATCTGTACATTGGCGTTTCCTCCCTTACGAGTGGCAATTTCGTGGTAGGAAAATCCAGCTTCTCTCATTGCAACAATCCTTCCTCGCTCGAAGTTCGTCAGGTGCTCATAATGCGACTTTTTTGCGCGACGGGGGAATAATGAGACACAAGAAACACTCATTCAGCTCAATGTCGGCTCTTCACTGATTGTAACATATGGTTTGATCCAGCCCTTTCTACCCAAGACCGAACAGTTCAGAGGGCGCTGCTCCGAAACCGCATGCGTATTTTTACTGACATTTTAATCACGTACATGGCCTGTTGTACATATCTAATACCAGTTGTCCTCCATAGTTTTGCGATTTTCACAAACAGTAGTGTAGTAAAAGTCTGTGACGTATATTCTAATTTAACTTTCATTTTTAGTTCCTTTTCGTATGTAAACTTGAGTTTGTTCTCTTTTGCACTTTCCAAACTTAACGTGATATCTTCTCTCTCACATGAATGAGGTTGGCAACAGAGCGACGTATGAATGTGATAAGAACGTTAGATAAAAAGGACGATACAGCAGTTTCTTAGAGTGTGTGTGGAGATGTTCGATCGTTGTTAAGACAGATTATACGACAGATAAGTAAGGCATTATACACTGAGTGGCCACTTTATTATGATCACCTGACAGTTTTAAGCAAATGAGCTATGGCTGCACGCTGTTGCCGCCAGAAAGCGAGGCTAGTATAAAAAGGGAAAACTTAGTGCTTGCGAGAGTAGTAGAAGTGATTTTTGGGTGACGAGATCGGTAAAAAAGGCGATTTGACGGACTTTCAACGTGGGATGATTGTAGGAGCTCGGAGCCATGGAGCGAGTATCACCGAAAGCGCCGCATTCGTGAAATGTTCCAGATAAGCTGTTGTTAAAGTGTTTAAAGACTGGACTGTCAGCCAAAAAAACTGGGTCTCTACGTGCAACGTGTGGTCGTCATCGACTAGTGACTGCTCGGGCGGAACGGAGAGTGTCCAGACTGGTAACAGACAACAGAAGGGCAACAGTGCAGCAAATTACAGACCATCTTAATCAAGGATCCCCTCAAATGATCTCTGCACGCACTGTTCGCCGTACACTGCATCGGATGGGATATGGCAGCCGAAGGCCTGTTCGAACACCCTTGCTGTCTGCAGTTAGCAAGAGAAAACGTCTCCAGTTCGCACAGGAACACAAGGATTGGATAATCGATAATTGGAAACAAATTATGTGGTCCGATGAATCACGTTTTCAGTTGCACCATGCCGATGGCCGAGTGAGAATTTGGCAGAAACAGCACGAAAGCATGGACCCCAAATGCATTGCTACAACCCTTCAAGCTGGTGGAGGCAACGTTATGGTTTGGAGAATGTTTTCCTGGTATGCTTTGGGCCCTTTAATTCGTGTTGATCAACGTCTGACTGGCACATCATATCTAAACATCGTTGCGGACCAAGGGCATCCTGTCATGTGGATGGTTTATCCCAATGGCGATGGCTACTTTCAACAAGATAATGCGTCCTGCCATAGTGCTCGTATTGTACAGGATTGGTTTCAGGAACATGCCGGTGAGTTTACTTTACTTAGGTGGCACCCACAACCTCCAGATCTCAACCCCACTGAGAATTTGTGGGATGAAGTTGAACGAGCCATCAGACAGTTGGATTCACAACCCTGCAATCTCACACTCCTGGAAAGTGCTATTCATCAAGCATGGTCTGAGATTCCACAAACCACCCATCAACATCTCATGGAGTCCATGCTACGAAGAATCGACGCAGTATTAAGGGCAAAAGGTGGCCCGAAGTACTGAGGGGGTGGTCATAATAAAGTGGCCACTATGAAGTATAAAACTCGCAGTGCTATATTTTGGATTGCATCAAATATTGTTGGACCAATAAAATGTTATCGTAAGTTTGGCTTCTGTATATGTTTCGTCTGGCCATTAAATATTAATTTGAGCTATTCCGTGCAACTATTGCATCGTATTCTCATTTAGTTCAACATTTCCATAGTCATGGTTTTAGAAATAGCGTAACACCAATCTCGCACACGAAAAAGGGTTACCTTATAAGTCATAAAGTTTTCAATTCTCTGATTATTCGTATCCTACAGTGAGAGATAAAGAGATGACTTTATTGCTCCCAGAATGTAGACTGTAAATATGCACGCCTTATAGGACAACTGAGGTCTAAAACTTATGATATTTAGATTTGTAAGTTTTTCTTGCAAGCATTTAAATAAATATAACAGAAACCATTAATTTAATTTCAGTCCCTAAGTATAAACTTACACCTTTGGAGTTAAAATGAAAGAGAATGAGAGAGAAAACATACAAGAAGTGAGAGTACGTTGATAAATTAGTTACCTGTATGAAAACCGTAAAGAAGACTAGAGCTATAATGGTTGTGACCATCATATTCTTAGTAGGAATTACTTTATCGGACACAATAAGAGCCAAAGCGAATGCGACTGCGCCTCGCAGTCCACCATATGCCAAAATGAACTGCTCCACCTTGTTGATTTGGTGTAACCTGAAGCGGTTGGCCAATGCAGTCAGTACGACGACACCTAAGATCCAGGGAAAAAGAATGACACAATTAACATTTAATGAAATTACGAGAAAGAGGAGCAATGTTTTTTAAACAAAAGAACACTAAGGTACTAAAACTATGACTTCACTGAATTCGATTTTTTTAGTTAAGTTTCCGCAAAGACTGGCCGTCACAGCAATTAATTGTGGTGTTTCACACTTCAAAGCAGTAATCTAATAGCTAAATTAATAAAAGTACTTCGAAAGTCTTTTATTAACCAAAAGAGATTTCTTTATATCGTAATCAGTTAATGAAAGCCGCCCCAGTGGCGCAGTGGTCTAAGCGATGGCCTCTGATCATTCGTCCGAACGGGGTCCGGGTTCGAATCCCGGTGAGGCATGGATGTTGTGTTTGTCTTACGGCACTGGCTCTCTCCCTTCCCTGGAACCAGTGACCCTAAATTAGGGACGGGCAACTGCTTATAGCCCATTGAGTTGCTCACGGTGGTCGTTTAACCTCCAATTACAAAATACTTACAGTTAATGAAAGAATGAGATTGTGACGTACTACAGAGGTGAAGCACATGTCAAGACGGCAAAGTTGCAGCGACAAACGCCGTCGGTGTAGACTAATTGGGAAAGCATTCGGCTCCAGAGCAGAAGGACGCAGGTTCGGTCCTCGCCCTCCGACAAATTTGGGGTTTTACAAGACCCAGAAACGTGTTTTACTGTCATTTCTGTTATTATAATATCACTGCCGTTTGGTAGGTAATGATAACGGAATTTTTAATTTGGCAACGAAATATGCTCATTTTTTATCGGATCGCAACGACTGCCTCCAAAGAACATGCGTATGTTGTTCTAATATCGCCGTGTCTTCATACGACAAGGAAGCTTCATAAATCACAAATTTACTAGAAGAGGCCAGCTTAACGTTCGGGATGAATCACTTGAAATCTCCTCATCCCAGCTGGATAACACTGTACAACACTGAAAATGTTTTGGAAATGAAAATAGCTGTTTTTGCTAATTTGGAGGCGCTAAACACGACTTTGACCAGGGGTCCAAAATTCCACTCGCCGCCCCGGTGGCGCCGTGGTCTAAGCGATGGCCTATGATCATTCTTCCGTAAGGGGTCCGGGTTCGAATCCCGGTGAGGCATGGAAGTTGTGGTTGTATTACGGCACTGGCTCTCTCCCTTCCCTGGAACCAGTGACCCTAAATTAGGGACGGGCGAACTGCTTATAGCCCATTGAGTTGCTCACGGTGGTCGTTAAACCTCAAAAAAAAAAAAAAAAAAAAAAAACACCTCCAATTACAAATTACTTACAGTTAATGAAAGAATGAGATTGTGACGTACTACAGAGGTGAAGCACATGTCAAGACGGCAAAGTTGCAGCGACAAACGCCGTCGGTGTAGACTAATTGGGAAAGCATTCGGCTCCAGAGCAGAAGGACGCAGGTTCGGTCCTCGCCCTCCGACAAATTTGGGGTTTTACAAGACCCAGAAACGTGTTTTACTGTCATTTCTGTTATTATAATATCACTGCCGTTTGGTAGGTAATGATAACGGAATTTTTAATTTGGCAACGAAATATGCTCATTTTTTATCGGATCGCAACGACTGCCTCCAAAGAACATGCGTATGTTGTTCTAATATCGCCGTGTCTTCATACGACAAGGAAGCTTCATAAATCACAAATTTACTAGAAGAGGCCAGCTTAACGTTCGGGATGAATCACTTGAAATCTCCTCATCCCAGCTGGATAACACTGTACAACACTGAAAATGTTTTGGAAATGAAAATAGCTGTTTTTGCTAATTTGGAGGCGCTAAACACGACTTTGACCAGGGGTCCAAAATTCCACTCGCCGCCCCGGTGGCGCCGTGGTCTAAGCGATGGCCTATGATCATTCTTCCGTAAGGGGTCCGGGTTCGAATCCCGTGAGGCATGGAAGTTGTGGTTGTATTACGGCACTGGCTCTCTCCCTTCCCTGGAACCAGTGACCCTAAATTAGGGACGGGAGAATGCTTATAGCCCATTGAGTTGCTCACGGTGGTCGTTAAACCTCCAATAAAAAAAAAAAAATTCCACTCGTCCATGACGAGTCAAAATTTATAGCTGACGAGTGATGCTACAAGGCAAACATTTTTTTTAAATTCCCAGCCAAGTTAAACCTACTGGTTTTAATCGTGGTCATGGAAATTTTAAAATTTTCCTGCCTTTCTTCCGTAATGTGCGTCATAACAAGAACGTAATTAGTAATTATATATGACTAACTAACGTTCTTGTTATGCATTTTTGAGAGTACACAAGAGTTTTGCTTTAACCCTTTAAACGCCCAGAGTACCCGAATCATATAGTGTCCAAAATGTTTTGCACTTTTCAAACAGAAATGTTCACAAAGCGGCCGGGTTTACGAAAATTATGGCAAAACGATTCCTTTTCCCCGCTCATCACAGCGGTACGGACCATAAACCTGTCATTCGTGAGAATATATCTCCTCTAGTTCTATATTCTCTGCTCTATAACCTAAGGCATGATGAGGAACGAAAAGTCCCTCTGACACTGGCATCATGCCACTGGGCAGAAACAAGTGACTGAAACATCTCTCTCTTTTCGTAGGTTCGTCTCCATTGTTATAGCCGCTTTAGTAGGTAATCACTCAGAAAGGATTAATCTCAATCATCCCCGTAAATGACCATTTTCTTTGAACAACAAAGCTGAGGGGGAAGCAGCGTTTTCTGATGCGCAGGTTCATTTGTTGCAATCTCGTTTTAGAAAGCGAATTATTCATTGGAGCTGATTTCAGCCCATTTTCTTTAACCCCTGGTTAATTCGTTCCAGCCGGTTGAAGGGTTAAGGCAACAAATAAAAGTGGAAGCTCCGTTATGCTAATACTAACAGCTGTGCCAGGAGAGCTGGCGAGTTGTCCAGCGTCCTGAGCTGTGCAAGTGGGGGTGAAGGCGGCCGAGTGAAATGGTGGGGCCTAGTCTTAGAACATAGAACAAAGAGCACGCACGCGAAACCTTAAGGTTGGGAAGGGGAATGTCATGGGGGATTGATGCAAGAAGATGATGGGGAGGGCAGTCTTGTTACTGAGAAGGGAAAATGCCTACAATTCTGACTAGTCACATTTTCTGCTGACTGGTAGACAAGTATCATGTTTTTTGACACCTCATTATGTCATTGATAATAGGAAATTAACTCTCGTCTTGAAAATACAGAAGACAGCGTCCATCTACAGTACATATTGATTTGAGTCTTTCGGACGTTGTTATAAACGCCTAGGTGACAATTATTTCAGAAATGAAAACAGTCCTTTTCTACTACATTGGAAGCGCTAAAAGCACATATCACTAAGCTGTTTTCTGAGATTCAGAGGTTAACTCCTCAAAGAAAGCTCATCTGCCGAATTAAAGTTTAGAACTGATGGTACTAATATTAAAGAATTAAAGTTTAGAACTGATGGTACTAATATTAAAGAATTAAGGTTTAGAACTTATAACGAAGTAAATTTCTCCGTCATTTTTGGTCTACGCCGGGATTCGAACCCGAGTACGCTTATTCCGGAACAAGTCGCTCTACCAACTGAGCTACGCAGACATGTATTCTGATTCCTATCTGCCTTTATGTCATGTGCGTCCTGCTGGCAGGTACGTCACATCTCCCCCCGAAAGAGGGCCGGGGACATGGCCCACGGGTCAGCCGTGACCATGAATCGTTGCAGGCAGACAACCACTGAAGAACGTGCACTTGAGAACTCCCCGTCAATCTGGTGTGTGGAATGCAACGTCACACACATTTATTTTTCGAAGCACTGGAGAAGGGATTCTCTGATTTTTCCTATCTCGCGGTGTGGAAATAACATCACACCAATGCGAGATTTTGAACGGTCGGGTCGTTCGGGTGCCATTATAACGAAGTAAATTTCTCCGTCATTTTTGATCTACGCCGGGATTCGAACCCGAGGCCGCTTATTCCGGAACAAGTCGCTCTACCAACTGAGCTACGCAGACATGTATTCTGATTCCTATCTGCCTTTATGTCATGTGCGTCCTGCTGGCAGGTACGTCACAAACTGATGGTACTAATATTAAAGAATTAAAGTTTAGAACTGATGGTACTAATATTAAAGAATTAAAGTTTAGAACTACTGTTATTTACTTATTGTTGATATACCAAACTTATGGCAAATGCACGAGAAGCAAAAATTAACACATACGCCCCCTGGTGGCCAAAGTATTATTTCCCAAAAATCAGAAATTATATGCAAAATATTTTCCATCAGAAATGTCTCGATTTACAGGGATCTCGGCACACAATTCAGGCTTCACTGACATCCATCACACGTCTCACATAAGACCTTTTGTACTTCATACTCATTATCTTTTTCTCATGCAGACATTCCTGATTCTGTTCCTCCCACGATTTCCTTCATCTTTGGCTTACTTCTACTTTCCTCTACTGTCACTTGGGCTGAATAAATTCTCTTAGTAAGCATCGCACCATTCATTCTTTAAACGTGGCCAAACAACTTAAGAATATTTGCCTCCACCTTACTAAAAACATTTTGCTCCACCTTAAACGTGTGCAGTGGATCTTCGTTCCTCACACGACCAGGAAACACACACACGAGCGTGCGCACAGTTACACAAATCTACAGCACACGCGAACGACTCCTATATCTCTTCTGCAGTATCCGGGTTTCACTACCATACATCAGAGTAGGAATAATTACGCTTTTATACACAGTAATTCTGGACCTTTTTGAGAACCCGTAATTCCTGTGAAATCCTCCTAAGGCAGCTATGACTTTCAAAGATGAATTCTCTCGCCTACTAGTTATCTAATTTGTTTTCTCTGTCGCAATACGCTTCCTATAAACACAAATTCATTTATCTGGTCCATCTCTGTGCTATTTAGACTGATCTTGCATTCAGTATTAACAGTTTCTCACTCAAAAACCATAACTTTGGTTTTTCCCTTAAATATATTCAGTTTGAAATTCATGCAAACTTCGTACATCTGGGACAAGACAATGTGCAACTTAGTTTTGTTCTCTGCCAAGAGGGCTGTGTCATCAGCATAGAGTAATATACACACACATATATTACCAAGGCATTAACCAGTATTATCCATTTTGGCATCACGCATGCATGCATCCATAAATATATTAAACAGCCGGGGTGACATTACACAACCTTGTCTGACTCCTGCTACAATTGAAAACCATTTTGATAAAGCACCATTCACTCATATACATGCTCTCGGCCGCATCTGCAACCAAGATCTCATCTTCGACGCCTAACAGGTTCTCCTTCGAACTGTATATCCACCATCCAGACTACCATCTGCATGTTCCTACGTGTTTGTTTTAGCAAAACACATTGCCTACGTCTTCCATCATTACCTCCGAACTGCCACAAATTTTCTTTCATTGTTCCAAGCTAGCAACGCGTTGCAGTCACACTTCAAGGCTCGTCTTCTTGCTCGCCTGAATTTGGAATATTCAACCCGTTCTTCTACTTACTGTATGACGACTTTTTTCCATTATAGTAGTTCATTTCCTCAGGTTTGTACACATCAAGCTTTAACTTCACTGCTCGAACTGAATACTCCACTGAATTCACAGTTGGCGAAAATATTTTGTAATTATTGTACATATTTGTAAATATTCCAATCCATCTGTATATATCAATTTTTATTCTTTATGTTGCAATAAGACACCATGTGAGTGTCTCTTTATGTATACCTTTTCTTTGGCTATAAAGAAAGCGAATGTTTGAACCATACACATGCTCTACTGACAGCATACATAACTTTCGCACTATGAAGCAGATTCCCAGTTATGCCATATTTATTCAAGATCTTCTACCAGAGTATTCTGTTTACTCGGTCATAAGCTATGGCTAAATCTATAATAGCAGTAGAAACATTGTTACTACAGATAACAGGTATAATGTTTTCGATGATCATTAAACACTATTATGACATTAAAAATTGGTGTTTGGCTCTAGAGAGAAAAATAGAGCCTAACAATATTAGCATATTTCTTCTGGAATGAGATTTCCAAATTTGGTATGTAAGCGGCAGGCTTCAGCGAATGGCGCAATGCAGATAAGTGACTGCATCTGGAAAATCGTAGCCAATCCAACATTTTTGTTGTCATTTTCATGTTTAGCACTTCGATTTACATGAGGAAATGCTGTTTGCACTTCCGAAACACACCAAAGGTCAAAATTGTTGTTCACTGTAATAAAGGTTTCTGTGGTAAATGGCAACACAACAGACGATTTCCAAAGTTACACTGCGTTCTTCTGAATCGAATTACCCTTCTAGAGCGGCAGGAGAGTGTGTTCCGAAGCTTGATGTCTTATGATCCGACTTAAGACAACTGAGAAATGAAAAAAACACAGTTAACCACTTCATTATGCAGCTGGTTTCTTCCAAAAGCAATTACATCCCTCACCCAAAACGGACGTTCTTTCTTATTATTAGGCATCGTTCAAAAAAAAAAAAAAGAAAAAAAAAACATTTTTTGTCTACAGTTGCCTTCAAAAAATAATTTGGAAAGAGAATCCTCATAAATAGAGTTGCTGGCAAAAGTAATCGAACTTCTCATTCCAATATTTAAAATAAATTTTCTGTAGCTCAACTAATGCTCGACCATAAGCACACAGCTGAATGATGCACGACATCATGCTCAAGTGGAAATATCACTACAAACAATATTTACAGCTTGAACGAACAAAAAACTACATTAGTTATAACATTTGGATGTTTAGCTGACTATGAGGTGCATTTGTGGGTTTTTGGACCTTCAAATGCATTTTTTTTATTTCGGAGTGCAACGAAATTCATTTCGATGAACCGTATAAACTGTCTTAGAGAATTCCCTGCTGCAAAGTAGCACACGTCGATCTCCGTAGCGTGCAGTGATGGTCTTTGCTTCTGAGTGTGAAGTTCGATTTGCTTCCCAATTTTTACATCTGTTTATTGAAACCCTTACGGCGAAACGGCGTTTGTAACAATTATTCAATCACATAAAATAATTTAGTTACTATTTAGGATTTATTTTGTTATCACTGAAATGTAGCTATGAAAATACTGTAAATTGGCTCAACGCAGAACAAAAATACTAAATTGTACTATGAAAGCACATTTTTCTCAGGCACATTAAATGTCGGTCTCTGGAATATGTAGGCTGATCAATAAGCAATTTCCGAGGACTTTTGCCGACAGATTAGGAATGTATAATAAATCGATGTCTCCCAACGTCATTTTTTTCTGGATATGGTGGTTTGACGACCACCGTGAGCAACTCCATGGGATATGAACAGTTGCCCGATCCTAATTTAGGTGGTTTGACGACCACTGGTTACAGGGACGAGAGAGAGCCAGTGCCGTAAGACAAACACAACATCCATGCCTCACCCGAATTCGAACCCATCTTGGACGAATAGTCAGAATCCAGCGCCTAGACTTCTACCTCATCGGTGCGGCCGTAATGTCATTACATTCTCCTGACTAGAGAGCGTTGTTTTGCATAGGACCTCGCTCTGTAAGTGAACTCAGTGAAGTCATCTTGTTCAACTGTAACAGATTACCTGTCTAGTGAAGTAGATGCGACGCCGGGTGCAAACAGTTTCTGTGGCGAATGGCGAGCCAACATGGTATTAGGTAAGTGGTAACATTTTATATCGCACGAGTGTGGTTTCGGGTTGCAGTAGAAATTACTAGCACCGTTTGTAGAAAATTGGCTTTCTATAAAAACAGTAGCATGAAAAAAGCTATGAAATAAAAATACGTTAGGAATGAAGTTTCTTACCTATAGTCCTGTATAGGGTGCAGAACAGAATTGTCATGACAACGAACCATGTGTTCCACTCGTGATTGTCGTTCACTGTTGAGACGCCCAGGAACAAGAAGATAATAGTCTCTGAAGAACTTGCAAGCATCTTCATGGCGTATTTCACAGTAATATGACTTTTGTAAGATATGTTTTCTTCCACGTAATTTTTCATTGTGATCCCACAGAAAGTCAGTCTGAAATTTAAATAAAAATACTTAAGATTTATTACTATCACCTCTCAACCAGTTTGTATGGTGAGATCTGCAGTTCCGCTCAACATAGACAAAACTGCAAAAGTATCCCATTGCATGTAACAAATTCGTATGAGACATTCTTTTTGTAAATGATTGCCATCTACAAATGTATTCATATATACTAAAGATTTTTATACACTCGATTTTTCAACATCCTTGAAATACTCCAAGAAATTTTTTATACCAAGGGTTTTACTAACACAATTAAGGCTGCAGATTCACACTTATTCAGATAAAAATTCAATAGAAAATGTACGGCTGTTCACAAATTTTCACGCTTAAAAATTCTGCGCTATGTTTCCAATACTAAAAACTTCTGTAGACATTTTGTTCGCAATTAATGTATTCCCAAGGATGAAAATTTGCACATCGATAAAAATAACTAAATTATAGCCTAGTATACTTAACATGTGCTAAAACTTAACCATAATTATATTAAAAATCAATCATTTTTTCTTGGGTAGTGTTTACGATCTGCTAACAGATGGCGCCACTTATACAGATTGTTTCCTAACTCTAATCATGTCGCATTTTTTTCTATAATTTTATTAATATTTAGAATGGAATCAAAATTTGAATCTATCCATGTGACAGCCTGGAATGTTTAGAATGATTTGAGCGACGGATTAAATTTTCTGAGAATAATTTAGCTGAAAATGTTGCAGAGCGAGCTTGCTGATTTATTTCGGAATTAGAAATGAGCAGTACCTACAGTTCTGTTGATATTTTCAGCTAAATTATTGTCAGAAAATTTAATCTAACTAGGTCAAATAATTCTGAACATTCCAGACTATCGCACGGATAGATTAAAATTTTGATTCTATTCCGAAAATTAATAAAATTATTGAAAAAAAATGCGAATGACTATAAATAGGAAGCGATCTGTATAAGTGGCACCATGTATTAGCAGATCTCAAACATTACCAAAAGAAAAAATATTGATTTTTAATATAAATTCTGTTAAGTTTTATCAAATATTAAGTATGGCATCTTTTAATTTAAAGTCATTTTTATCGATGGGCGAATGTTTTTCCTTGGGAATACATTAATTGCGAAGAAAATGTATACAGAAATTTTTACCATTGGAAACATAGGGAAGAATTTTTAGGTGGAACCACCTTAACTCTAGATCAATCACAGTTTGTCATTGCCGCTCTACTGAGTCATAAAATACAAGATCCCTTATCTATATGGCAAGCAGATTATCGTGATTGAAATTAAGTACATTGAAATGTATCCTTCCGGAAAAACGACATTACGTGGATTTCTTTTAATTAACTATAAAAAGTCAACTGAGAAAGTAAAAGAAAAGAAAAATTCACGAACTATTGAAAGTACTTAAAATAATCTTCTCATTTTTCATTATCTGTTGAGTTACCGTGCCTGTAATGACTCGAGGAATCCAGAATGCTCAAATTAGTAGCTACACATAATTATTTGACAGCGCGATGGAAGAACTAAGATCACAGTAAGCTGGAAATTAAATCCTCACCTATCGTTGCCACTAAATATCTTTCTGGGTTTAGCTGAACTTGTATTAACCCCAGAGAAATCTATGCCACAGTGGTTTAACTTTGCTGCAGTGATGTTTAAACCTTGAAGAAAAGAATTACGGCATGTTCGCAAGTCACGCAGCATAACAGTGTCAAGAGAGCAACACATTAAGATTCTGGCGAGAAACAGTATGACATACAGTACACTTCAGTTGCAGCTGGATCTGAAAGGTTAGTTTTCAATTGTCTTAACAATCGTGATCTCTGTGGCCATCGGCTATACCGAGCTTATACCGTCTCAGGACAGCATATCGTGGAAACGTTCTACCGGTTTAAAGTAGTTACCACCAACAGAGCAAATGTCCGAAACAAACCAAGGACCACTGAATCAGGCTTGTCATGATTATTTAATTCAAGCGCAATGCCATAAATTTTCTCCGACATCAGTGAGTGTGAATAAATCGAAACGAGGGTGGAAAAGTGAAGTTTTCAAGACACAGCACAACATCAGTGAAGTGAAAAATATCCATGATTTTAACTTAACCCATTCTCGAGGGAGATCTAAATTCGAAAGGAAAGACTTTACTAGATTACTTCAAGTCAACGTGAGTTCTGCGGTGGAATTTGCAGAGTAACTTGAGAAAAGGTTTGTTCAAATGAACAACAGCATTCAAACTTTGCATTGTGTAGTAGTTCACATAAGAGTAAGACATCAGTACTACCCTTCTACACTCACGACCAATAACATTACGACAACTTGCCTAATATCGTGTTGGGACAGTTTTCGCCGCGATAACACTTGCACCAGGAGTGGCACTGACTCCACTAGATCGTGGAAAGTGTCCTCAAGTATTCTATATCAGCCTCCCTGGTGGCTTATGTGTTTGTCTTACGACACTGGCTCTTTCCATTCCCTGGAACCAGTGACACTAAATTAGGGACGGACGACTGCTTATACTCCGTAGAATTGCTCACGGTGGTCGTTAAACCCCCAAACAAAAAATATTCTATACCAAATGAACGAAAAGAATAACGTCCCGAAATTCGGATGTGAAGCGGGGCGCTGGCATGGGCCGCGAACGCTGCTTTTCACTGCATCACAGAACTGTCCGATAGGATTCAATTCTAGGGAATGAAGTAAACGAAAGCTTGAAAATGATCCTCGAATAATTATTTGGCAGTGTGTGACTCGAGATTGGGGCAGCTGCCTTTCTTATAATATCTCAGGCCATTTGAATACACGGACACCATGTACGAAAATACTTAGTCCGAAACAATGGCTGGGCTGGATTTGGCACTGAGGGTGTGTTCAGTTGGTATAAGGAAACACGGTAATGTTCACGAGAGCAACACCCATTTTTTTTTTTTTTTGATTGGAGGTTTAACGACCACCGTGAGCAACTCAATGGGCTATAAGCAGTCGCCCGTCCCTAATTTAGGGTCACTGGTTCCAGGGAAGGGAGAGAGCCAGTGCCGTAAGACAAACACAACATCCATGCCTCACCGGGATTCGAACCCGGACCCCAGACGGACGAATGATCAGAAGCCAGCGCCTTAGACCACTGCGCCACCGGGGCGGCAGAGCAACACCCATACTAAGAAGACGCCGGCCTCATTCCCTTCAATCGTACAGCGGGTTGGCCGCTGTTCACCCGTGAAGCGTCAAAAGAGGACCCTTCCATCGGAATGTTGGAGCCAGAACCTGGACTCATCGCACCAGGTAACCCTTTTCCAGTCGTCCAATGTCCTGTGACCACTTCAGACGGAGCTATTGACGGCTGTCGGTCAACATGAGACATGAAAGGGTCGCTAACACCTTAGGTCTATCCGCAAGAGTGTCCGTTGAGTTGTGTTTCCTGAAATTTTCTCTGTGTACCCTGGTTGTAATCTGCTGTTAATTGAAGGGTAATGAGCTGTCTGTTGTTCCACACAGCACGTGCAAACAGGCTTTCTTCACCTCGATTGTTAACCAGTGGTAGCCTTCCTTTTCCGGAATGATGGGCAGATGCGTGGCCTTCTTCGGAGCACTACCCCCACATCTGTACTACGGCGGCTGTCAAAGAGCCAAGAATGCCAACGGCTGTTGAGCTTCTGGCTTCCGCCTTCCTTCTCACTCCGATACAATTCCCTCTGACGAGTCCTTCTATTCCCTATTTCATAGGTTTCGAACTGCTAACTGAAACGCTGTGTCCGCAACGCCTATTTATATTCCGCGCAGATCGGTGACGTCACCTCCGCATGCTGTGAGATGCATCCACTCTTGGAGATAGGGGTGTTTATAATGATCTAGCTCATGAGTGTGTTTAAAAATTGATCACAAAATGAACTAGGATTTACTTAATGCTATTGCATATCAAAGCATCGCAAGAATAAAATTAAAGGAAGGACGACATCAGCAATGATCACATGCTATGGTCACTAACAGAAGAATAGATCTGTATGTGGCTGATCATAACCATTTCAGTTAAGGTAAAATCAGACTCAATACAGCCTGACGAAGAGGAAGTATCTTGCTAAGAAATAAACTAGTAGAAACAATACTGTGGTAGAAAACAAAAACATGCAAATTGTGGAAATTCTTATATAGAACGTAATGAACAGGTGTTTATTCCGTGAAGAAGTGTTTGTCCAACTGTGACGGAACTTCATTTCTGTTTCGGTGTATAACGTCTGGTACTTAATCTAGGGTCCCTGGTTCCAAGGAGGAGGCAGTACACGCCACCAATATCTCGTTAGGGACCAGAACCTCAGCTCCATTTGGACGATTTGCCAGAAGCCCGCGCCTCTGACCACCGGGCAAGCGGGGAGGCCACAGAACTATATTTGTGACACAATGGACAAAGAGGGCGATATTTACAAATAAAGACCCGATAATACATCCTAGAGTTGGCTTCACCAGGGAAATGTTTACGCCTAAATAGTTCTGTGAAGAACGTATTTTCGGGGTTGTGACAGTGGCACCTCCAAATGCCAAACAGTTTTTAAATTCCATAACTTTTCGTTAGTGATTTTTTCAAAAACGATTATTTCAAAAGTAAAATGCTGTTCCGTCTGTACAGTCTCCAAGGTCTAAAAAAGTTAACATTACTTCTTTATGTTACTAAATTTGTTTCTTTCATTCAATGCTAAAGTGTTATGCGTTTTTCCGTTATTATGCTATATGCTTGTGATGTATATCTCTAATTGAATTTTACATTTTCATTCTTATGTAAATTTTGTTACTACTCAGATTTTTCCTTCTGAACGGCCCATCACTTCCCCAAATGTCCTTATACAGACAACACTGACAGTGGGTCATAGAGTAAAAACAAACTATGTCGAAGGCAGAAAGAGTGTTGTGATTGTGGTGAGCGAGAGAGAGATTACTGACTGATTTATATTAGAATATCAACTTGATACTGCGGAAGGGTAAAGCTTATTTGTGATTGCTGTAGCATATTATTAATGTTACAGTACAGTTTCAACAATCGTATGATATCTACATTTTAAAGGAACAAAGCACTTGGACTTTAAGGTAAACTGTTCTTATTCACGTGAATTCTGAACGTTCTTTAGTTTGTTATTTGTTAGACTAAAATGACTGCGTAGGTTTTTCAACAAGAAATTCGCAAAAACGCCAACCTTAAAACACCATACGCTAACCGAACAGCAGCAAATGAAGCATTTCTGTAACTGCAATATATTTTAGTTACTTCACTTAGAAACATAGTTCTGATGAAGTAACAGATTAAATTATTTACAAATTACCCTCATGTATTCTGAAATTTATTTTTCTAATTTACTAGTTAAAAAATTCATATATTTTTCCACTGGCTTACCGTTTATGCCTTCAGTAGGTTAACACAACAGCAATAAATGTAACGTTTCTGTCTACAGTGAATTAATGCGTTAAACACGCCATTGCTCAAACAATGAATTAGATTTGTATTTGTCTTGACAGTTTTGAAGTTCGAAGTGCTCAAATGAAAAATATTGTGTATTAGCTGAAAGCTGTTTAGCAAGAAAATGATGATGCATTCGAAGTATAAAAATATTCTCTGCAAAATGCTACGAATGTAATGAAAGGGCGTAGAGATTGTAATACGCATTATCAGTTCGAAAGTAGTTAGGATTTGGCATCACTGAGAGTGAGTCAGGCAGCATACAATGTAAAGATCAAGGAGACAAACAGAGTATTTGTATACGCAGATAAAGAGGCAGAGTTGTTAGAGGCAAATACGAATGCTAAGCAGAGTGGAAATTAAGCGATATATGTGCTGTGGAGCTGTTGAGCGATTTATACACTGAAGTGCCAAAAGTCATGGGATAGCAGTATGCAAATTTTTAACTGGTGCTGCCGTCGTATAAAGGTTATAACGCCCACCACGATTCATATCAGTTGCGAGTTGTAATCTCGTGAGTCAGGTTGAACAACAGCCAGCAGGATTATGGCAAACTGACGTGAATTTGTTATCGGAGTTTGAACGAGGCATGATAGAGGGAGCCAGACGGATGGGTCATTCAATTTCCGAAGTTGTGCGAACATTCAACATTCCTTGATCCACGGGGTCAGGCGTGTACCGAGAATACCTCATGGAAGGGATTACCACCCATCGTGGACAGCACAGTAGCCGACCACAGGTGCTGAATGACCGTGACCAGCGGCGTCTGACTAGAATTGTCCATGCTAACAGAGAAGCGACTTTGGCTCAAATAACATCCACATTTAATGCAGGAGGTACCAGAGACACACCCATCAGGTCAGTGCGCAGTAATTTAGCGTCCGTGGGGTATGGGAGCAGAAGCCTCACCAGAGTGCCTTTGTTAATACCACGAAATCGGACACAGTGCCTCACCTGGGCTCGCAAACGCGGTAATTGAACCCTGGAAGACTGGCAACATGTGGTGTGGTCCGATGAGTCACACCAACAGTCGTTACGAGCTGATGATAGGGTTCAGGTGTGACGCAGACCTCATGAGGCCATGGACCCAAGCTGTCAACAAGGCACTGTGCAAGCTGGTGTTGGTTCCATACATGTGTGGGGTGTCTTTACATGGCACGGTTCGAGTCCTCAGGTCCCTCGTAGACACGTCATTAACCGGTAATCGCTTTGTTGCTCTGCTGGGTGACTATTTGCAGCCCTTCATTGACTTCATGTAGCAGAACAACAATGGGATTTTCCAGGCGGACAGTGCACCATGTCATCGGGCCCAAGTTGTCCAAAATTGGTTCGAGGAACATTCTGGACAGTTCCGACGGATGGTGTGGCCACCACGTTCGCCCGACATGAACTCAGTAGAGCACTTATGGGACGTAGAGGAAAGGTCCATTCGTACCCAAGATCCTGCACCTACAAATACCAGGGAACTGTGGGCGGCTGTTCAGACGGCTTAGCTCAACATCTTTCCAGAAGTCTTCGCGCCACTTGTGGAATCGATGCCACGTCGAGTTGCTGCACTTCGCTGGGCTAGAGGAGGCTTTACGTTATACTAGGTACGTATTCCATGACTTTTGGCACTTCAGTGTATGTGTCAAAATCTACATTACTTAGAGTTGTTGTTGTTGAATAATTACTGAATATGGTATATCAAGGACATGCTATCCAGTAATTGACAAATAAAGACGGGGAACTGTTCGTTACTTTACATGTAGATTATTTCCCTGGCTGTTTAACATTGTTTTGACGAGTGTGACTAAGTACGTTCACGAAGTTCATTGTGAACAATTGCAGAGACATAGGTACGAATAGTTAAGCAGCGTAAACCTTAAACTTAAAGCTACAGCTACTTGCAGTTTAACCTTAATCTCCAGAAGCTGCAAAATATATATATATATATATTTTGTCTCATTAAAAACGAACGTACTATAGAAAAGAGCTGCTGTGCTTTCATTTATTTTCTTCTTTACACTCTTACATATATCACTAATTATAACTCACTCATTGAATAACATCTTGAATTCTTTGTTTACGCACTGGCTTACATTCTTCTTCCTGCCAATTTTCTTGCGTACTTTATGTACTATTGATCCACTTTCTTGTATAACTACTTACGACCGTACTTACCTACTTCCTTGATCACTTACCTTCGCACGTGTTTACTTCCTGTCTGGTTAACTTACCTGTGCACGTACTTATTTACTTTGCTGTGCATTTACTTACTGACTTTCCTAAACACTTACTTTTGCATGTGCTTACTTACATTCTTGTGCACTTCATTATGTACGTTCTTATTTGCATACATACAAGCTTCCATTTTTGGCTATTTGTATATATGCTTGCTCATTTTCTTGCGCATTTATATATTTTTTCTGTTTACTTCCTATTATGCTTACTAACTTGCATATTTACTGAATCGTGAACTTTCTGTCTAACTGTCAATTACTTACTTTTGTGCTTACTCACTTATTCACGTTTTTCACCAGTTCGTTTACTTGGGAGTAGAATACTTAAGTACTTATTTTTCCACTTACCTATGTACTTACTCTCTCCATGCGTTTCTTGAAAAATATAAGCACTGTTTTTCCGATTACAAATTTCGTCTGCTGTAAAGTAATCCAAGAACAAAGAAACAAAAGGGAGAAAGAGCATGCGCCTTTTCTCCACAACCATATCAATCCATTTACGTAAAAACTGATAATTAGTCTTCATATAAGACACGCACTTTGTAGTTAAGTAAACTAATAACCTGAAAATAACTAATTAAAGCTTCTTCCGGATATAAAGGAAGAGTTTGGACATAGAGTTTTTGCAACGTGCTTATTACAAATCACTGTGGGGTATCTCTCAGGTAACTATTAGGTGAAATAGTCTGCGCTGGACAGCTAATGGGCTTTAATGAGGAACATGGACCCTATTGTAATCAACTGTCAATTCGGCCTTGCACATGGTGCAACCTGTTCCTACAAAAAGAGCCTGAAGACCGAGTATAACACCAGGATATGAGGAAATACTGTCTCAAACTCCGCCTGGGAATAGGCAACTAAGTCCATTCTTAGCTGGTCCCAAGCCTGGACAAAGAAGAAGGTTGACGATAGGATAGGCATCCGGTCATGAAACGTTTGCTACAACCATGTGAAATGAGGTTCCTTGGAAAAGCGATGAAGAAGAAGGAAGTCCGGAGATTTAGAGTGGCAGGGCTGAATGATGATGGACTATGTTGTTTGCAGATAAAGTGGTATTATGTGCCAAGAAAGAAAAAGAAGTAGAAAAAAATTGGAAGACTGAAGAAGAGAATTAAAAGACGGGCCATGAAGATATGTAGAACTACAAAACAGAGTACATGTGTTACAATGAAGAAGCAGGAAATCAAATTGAGGATGTAAATATCGAGGAAGTTGTGCTCAAAAGAATGAGAAGATTCATACCTGAGATCTATGTTGGAGGAAGACGAAGAACTGAAGGGAGAAGTAAAAAGCAGGTTGCGGGCAAGGTGGAATAACTAGAGAAAAACATAAGGTATACTGTGTGCGATAGAAGTATGCTAATGAGGCAAAAAGGTAAGGTTTTCAAGACTACAGTTAGGCCAGCAATGCTATACATTGTTGAGAATTGGCCAATGAGCTGATTGGAGAATAAGCGGAAAGTTGATGAAATGAAGAGGGTGAAGTGGATGTGTGACATCACTTGACGAACAGTATTAGAAATGAGAGGTTGAGGGCAACAGTTAAAGTGACAGAGGTCTCAAAGAAGGCCCAAGGAGCGAGATTGCGCTTGTATGGTCATGTCTTAACAAGGGACAATGAATGCTTGGAACGCAGAATTATGGACATGCCACTAACTGGACAATGAACAAGATGGAGACCTAAGGTCAGATGGAAGGACTATATCAACAATGACATGTAGGAGAAGAAACTAAAGAGTTGGCACAAGACAGAAAAGAGTGGAGAAAGGAGATCCGTAACAGCAACTTCAACTTGATGTTGGACTAATCATGCTGCAGAAGAAGAACCACGTGTGTTTAGTCTGTGCTATCAATGACCATTCAGCTTTTAGTTTTAATTGTTCATGGTTATTAAATGGGATAGAATGTATATAACAAGTTATTCAGTTATGTGATAAAAATTAAGGTGCTATAGGTTCCCTAAAATTTCACCTGACTTATGTGTTCTACTATTCTGCTTACAGGTGCCACGAACTCTAGCACCTACACGTGTGGGGATTACATTCAAGTGGTAAGCAAAACAACGGTAACATATTCCTGTTATGTTTCTGGGATATCACAAAGATAATAGTCGAAAAACGAAGAAAAGGTTAGAAAACCGAAATGAAGACAATTTAAACTCGACTAAAAGTACCCAAATTGAAGTCCAGTTATTTACCAAACTAAATGAATATAGAAACTTGAAAATACAGATTTAATTCCTCTAAAGGAAGGACGTTCCTCGTAATCCTATCTGTCGTGCAGAAACTCTCGAACGTTGGTTTGGTAATAACAGGTTTTGTTCCTTCTAGGTTTTGACTAAGTTCAGAAGCGACAAAATTTGTAACATCTTATAACTTTAAGTTAGCATATTGTTTCTGTAAAATAATTAACTGGAGTCAAATATATGTGGTTTGGTTGTATTTTGTCAAGTTCAGTAGACCTTAAATAGTTTTATCAGGAAAGCGATTCCAAAGTTATCGAGTTTTGATTGTACCTCCAGTGGGGCAACGCATTTGAGACCTCTCTTCATTTTAAATATGACGCATTTTTACTACCCAGGAATCAATTCCGACGAAGACTGCTGTGTTGTTAACATCCCTATATCATCCCTACTATTCGTACAGCTTAATAACTTCCGCTTACTGAAAACTTCCTAATTACTCAGACATATCTGATACCATCTAACACACTACACCGCTACTAGACAGATCTGATACCATCCAATACCGAAAAGAACGATACCTGACAATGTTATATTATTTGCACCTTATAGAGTACTAAAATTATTTAAAAAGAATGTAGTTAATTAGTGAAAATGTAAAATTCCATATAATTTAGTTTGTTTACGCATGTTGATACACATTAAACGCTATAAAATTATACATTTTCCAAACTAAATGCAGTAAAATTATTAGTTTAATTAATTATTGAAATAAATTGAACAATTATTAGCTGTAATGAATAATTTAATAATTAAATCAATGATTTTATAGAATTTAGTTTAGATAAATTTAACTAATAATTTTGTAGTACTTAGTTAAATGGACTATTACTTTTGTTATAAAAATGTGTTTTAAACTGGAGTCTATAAAGTTATTAGATAAAGTCAATAAAAATAGGTTTACAGGGATTTACAGTTTTCGGGAAACTCCAGCAATTTTCCGCAACAATGTTTTACGTAACTGCCTGATCTCTCTCTTTCTTTCTCTTACGACATACTCAAGGACATTTCCGTAACACGTGCCTTCATCAATGTTGCGAAATATTTGAATAAGTAGCTTTTTATTTCATTCCGTTTTGCCTCCATTTTTAAACAGTATGTCGTTAAAAGTTAAATGGAATTCAAACGAATTATTAATTTAAAGTAGTACCAATGATCAAAAGCGATTGTAAACCAAGAGAACTGAGTATTAAAATAACAAGTAACTTGAAGCAAAGTTTCATATAACAATAACGTATAGCAAAAGGATAGCTAGACAGAAGCACAAGCATGAGAACATTATTTTGTTTAAATTAAGTGTTATTTAAAACAAGCTAGAATTGATTGATTATTTCAGCATATCTTCCTCAATCTGAATAGTTCTGGCAGTAAAGGAAACGATTTCAATTTTAATGCCGGCTTCCTATACGGTAGAATTAACGCCAGCGGCAACAGGGAAAAGTAAAAAAGGAAAAAAATATTTGCAGATTCTAAATCCATTAACCCTTTTTAGCATTGGAGCCGAAGCATCAACAATATAAAAGATAGCCTATTCTAATACAAAAGTACTGTCTAGAAAATAAAAGCTGGCATTAGCCATAATTTGGCAGAACTTACGGGAGACGATTTTGAAATCTGTGGCTTCGCAAAAATTACATTGGTTAAATAAAAATCTTAACAGAATGTTTTGGAACAGTCCACTTTGACATTTCCTTTCGACTTTCTTGGTAAGAGAAATTAAATTAAGATATCTGAAGCATTTTTCGTGACAACATGTCAGCATTTAAAATTAACATTACTTATTACCAAAAATCAATATTCATTTTGTATGGCCCTTGTACTTTGACGAGCTATTATATTTCTTGACGGCAAAATATACTGAATGATCACTGAATTATGACCACCTACCTAATACTTTACAGATCCTCCTTTCGCCCTCCTCAGTACAGCAGTTATCCGACGTGGCATTCAATAAGATGCCGGATGTAGCATTCAATAAGATGCCGGAAGCAATTGAGAGGTATGACCAACCAAGCTGTGTGTATTGTCATGGAGGTGACTGGTCTATCCGGACGCTTGATATGCCGTTCCATAGTATCTCACTAGTACTTGATGGAATTGATAGCTGGGGAGTTCGGAGGACAATCGATAGGCTGATAGTCTGAACTGTGTTCCTCAAACCATTCCTGCACAAAATTGGACCTGTGGCTCGGCTCATCGTCATCTTAGAAGATACTGTCGCCATTCGGGAAAAAGTGAAACATTTCTGTGTGTACAGGGTCAACAAGGAATTCACGATAGTGGGCACCAGTCATATGTTGTTCCACATGCACCAGAGGTTCAAGTTCCCGCCAAGTAAACTTGCATCATACCATACAACCACCTCCACCCGCTTGCACTGTGGAGACCAGGAAAGATGGATCGAGTGCCTCATGTTGTTTGCCCCAAATACGTACACGAACATCTATGGAGTGGAGTAAAAACGCGAGTCGTCAGACCAGCAGACTTTTTCCAGTCATCCGTCGTCCAACTTGCATGTTCTTTGCACCAGGCGAGTCTTTTGCGCAGATGAACCGTGGTTAGGAGAGGCTGTTGTCAGAGTCGTCTGCTGTTACGGTCCATAGGTGCGAGTGTGCGACGCATGGTCATGATAGATGATACTGTTCCGGGTTGACCTCTGTTGTATTGGGTAGTTAACTGTTGAACAATGATGCGTCTCTTGACCTGTACGAGTAATCGAACCCCCAGCTCACCTCTCATATCAACCTTTCTCTGTCCTGCGCAATTTTGCTTCTGGGTCATTGTTTAACCATTTTCAGGCCAGTCCTCATAAACTTTAATTATGGTGGCTTGCGAACAACCCATTAGTTCAGCCGTTGGAAAATCGAGGCACCTAGCTCCCACAATCTGTCCTTTCTCAAAGTCCGATAAATCCTTCCGTTTAACCATCACGCTCCGAATTTTACTACCTAATGTTCCACTCACACTTGCGGCGTACTACAGAGGTGAAAGCATGTGTCAAGACGACAAATCTGCAGCAAGACGTTCTGTCCGCGTAGCTCAGTTGGGAGAGCGAGTTACACCGTAGTGAGGGGACACGGACAAACTTGTGTTTTCACATTGGCACCCGATTGTGTAAAATGGATCCGCTGGCCGTTGGGTTCTTCGAAAATCGTGTGATGTTTGTTCTACACATTGTTTGGAATTAATTAAAAATTCCTACTTCGCTTCAAAGACAAAAAAAAAATTAGGAGGGAGATGATGTGACGTACTACAGAGGTGAAAACATGTCTCAAGATGACAAATCTGCAGCAATGCATTCTGTATGCGTAGCTCAGTTGGGAGAGCGACTTACTCCGGAGTGAGGGGGACACGGACAAACTTGTGTTTTCACACACCTTTTATATTTAGTTCGTCTGTCGTCTAATCGCGCCCTCTCGAAAATCATGTGGTCCACTGGCCACAACTACTTTTGATAGGGGTGGTCATATTTTAGTGATCTTTCGGTGTATATCACTACTGAAAGGGAAGACAACACAGGAAAACTAAAACAACAGGGAAATTTCATCTTAAAATGATTTCCGTGATTTTTATCAGTTTCAATCTGTAGAGGAAAGGTAAGAGGTATTTGGTACTGAAGAGAAAGAACCACTGTAAAATTTTACTAATATAAATGAATTAGAATAATTACTTAAAAACTGTAACTGAAAAAAAAGGCTGCATATTTGATTATAAAAAAAGATAAATACTTTCCGGGATATATTTTAATCTTAATTTAGGAAATCATTTTGAATTAGACAGGTTTGTTGGCTTTGAAAACTTTTTTAAAAGCTCATATCGCTCATGAAAGTAGGAACGAGAAGATTTTGTTAGCTATTTCGAAGTTATTGACGCAGCAAAACTTTTGCGATATGAAGGTCGTTCTGGTGTGTAGACCAATAGCGTTAGCAAATATTCCGAATGAGCTTATAATAAAAAACAGCAATGAAGACGAAGATCTCTGGGCCGATATAACGTGTTAAAGGAAACCTCCTTCCCGGTTCGGTCACTAAAATTCCTTACATTACCGGTAAACTGGTTATAGACAGGAAGGCTCCAGCTACACATTATGATCTCTCACGGAAATAGCTCGCTGAGCGATCGCCTTCGAAAGCCTAATCTAAATGTTATTAACATAAATGCCATATCCTTGATTTTCTCCTTTCAAGAGAATTGCTTTCCTCATCATTAAGTAGCCGGTAAGTCAAACTACTTTTGGACGCTGCCTTAAGCTGCTAAAAACAACCAAACGCCTTGCTAAAGTTACTCTCCTAGCTTTAGATGGATGTAATATCAGTAACAGAAGTTTCTTGTAATTCCCTAGCTGTTATATCGCAATGAAAGAAATTTAGTCATGTCTTTAACATAATTTGAGCTGTTTTCCATATCAGCATGGAAGGTGTTTAAAACGCAGTTAAGAACTCACAGTAGCAGAATTTCAATTCTGCAGTTCTTTGTTTCCTTGCAGTGAAATGGTACAGGAATGGTAGTCTTAAATTCTCATCAAAATAAAGCAAAGTACACAGAGGACAAACACTCTCTCTCTTTTGCATACAGGGTCATTCTAAAAAGTCTGGTCAAACTGGGAATGTGTTCCACTACTAACGATGAAAAAACAAAAACAAAAACAACAGGTAGGATCTGTTCTGACTGAGCCGTGAGTTTGGGAACGTAGGACTACGACTTGCAGATCGGAGAGTTGAAATGGGCTAGTCGAGTATGGTTTCAAAGCATTTACTTAATTTGTTAAGACAGGTCTATGATGTGATTTGCCAACACAGGTCTATGATGTGAAAAGTAGCTTACATCATTTTTACAAATAATGCTGGATACACTGTGAACACAAAGCAGATCGATACTCGAATTACACAACGTGGTTCTCTGCCTTCTTGGGCTTCTTATATTCCTCATCACTTGCTCTTGTCTCTCGTTTTGATTTTCTCCCCTTTTGCTTGCGTTCATTTTGCGAATTCCGCGGCATTGTCAAAAATGTTAACCCGTTCACACGAAAACAATTCTTAAAAATTTTAGTTTAAACCACTGTGATATGTTCTTTATATATTTGAATAGATATCGTCGAGAGCTTTAAAAAGAAACCACGCACAGTCGCCACGGTTGTCCAGATAAACCGCGATATTGTCAAAAGTGTTCACAAGAAAACAATTTTTAAAATGTTCAGTTCAAACCACTGAGAAATGTTCTTCGTATATTTGAATAGATCTCGTCGGGAGCTTTAAAACGATACCACGCACAGTCGTGTTGCGCTCACGGTTGCCGAGATAGATTGAGTCAAACGCGGCGGCATCCCCAGAAATATTGAATCATGTTCCCATGTTCCCCGCGTACAGAGAGCGAGGGGAGCGTTGCACCCACGATGTTGTACGCGAAATAGACTCTTGAGCGTTGTACGCGAATTGGACTTGTGACGTGCCTGCCCAGCAGGACGCACACGACATAAAGGCAGATAGCAGCGATAAAGAAAAGGTCCGCGTAGCTCAATTGGTAGAGCTACTTATTCCGGAAGGAGGGGACCCGGGTTCGAGCCCCGGCGTGGACAAAAATGATGGAGAAATTTACTTCGTTATAGACTCCATGCTGTTGACGAATATGCTAACACGATTAGTGTGCGTCACGTGTTTTTAACGCTATAATGATTTCAATTGGGACCTATTTTTGTCCCAGGCGGTCGGCTGTAAGTCGCTCCATACTATCCGCGGATTTAGACGTAGTCCTACGTCAAAAATTATCTTTAACGTTGTGAAAGAGACGTTTTCCTTCCAAGCTACAGCACATTTTGACAGTGCGAGTAAGAAGCCTACGCAGTTAATTAATTTCTATTTCAGTTATTACAGAACACTGTAAGTGATCAATGAAAACAACTGTGTAAATCTAAATCAAAGCAAGTGTTCCAAATGGCCTCCTTGACTAACAATACACGCCTCACAGTGTCTTCTCATCTATTGTCGGACATATTCAAAAGGTCACAGAGTGTTCTGAATTCTTTGACCATTCTCCATGACCATTGATGGAGAGCATGCACGATAGGAACCGGGGTAGCGTAAACATTAGTCTTAATGTGTCCCTGATAAGAAGAAATCCAGTGGATTCAAATCTGGAAAGCGGGCAGGATATGCAGCTGATCAACGTACACCAGTTCCAATGAGTTCAAAATATGTTATAACTCAGAATTGAAGAGTTTCTGATACAATATTCATTAGAACTGGTTTCATTACTCTGTGCAGTAAAACACGTTTCAAAAGTTTGTCTAGACCTTTTGGAAACACCTTGCAGTAAACAAACTTGTATTTTTTTCATATTAGCCAGTTTCATGCAAACCTTTCATACTAATCACGGTTGTTTGTTAAAACACAGAGTGCCTGACAAATAATGGTGGCGTTTTGGGAAGCACTGTCCCCAAGTACACGAAAGGTATATCGAAAGTTGTATCTGCACATTCCCCACTCAATCATTTTCACGTGAGACCACCAGAGGGCAGTGTGTGCTACCGTTCCATTTCCATAATTCCCCGGCCTTATCGTACGAACTCCAATGTGTGTAGTAGTCTAGACACGTTTTATCCAAAGTTAAACACTTTTGTATGGCTATCCCCCATGAAATACATTTTTCACAGCAATATGCAAGTTCCAAAGTCTATATGACGTAATCAATAAGTAACTCCAAAATCGCGTGTAAAAAATCGAGATTGTACAATAAATTAAGCCCAATGACAGGCCAAAACAGGTAGAATTTGCCAATTTAATTTTAAATCGCATCGATGGTGAAGAAAAGTTTTTAAATACAATCCGGTTTAGTGGCAAAACCATATTTCTCACAAGTGGACAAGTAAACTGTTATAACGGCCGAATACAAGGAGCTGAAAATCGAGACGTGGTTTAAGATTACACACGTGGCAGTCCCACAACGAACCTTTTAGTGAGGTTTAATGCGCAATCCCATCTTCGGGCCATTTTTCTTTATGGGAAGACCATAAACGGACAAGTTTTTTTATTTATTGTTTGGGGCTTTAACGACTATCGTGAGCAACTTGATGGGCTATAAGCAGTCATTCGTCCCTAATTTAGAGCCAATGGTTCCAGGAAAGGGAGGAAGTCAGTGCCGTAAGACAAATGCAACATCCATGCCTCACCGGGATTCGAACCCGGGGCCATTTCGGACGAATAGTCAGGAGAAGCTTAAAAGTACACGCCAGAAATTTTTTACGTGATTTAAAGACAATGACTTCGCAAACACTATAATTTTCCAACAGGACGGCGCACCGTCGTATTTCTCAGGAGATAAAGTTGTTAGTCAAATTCTTTGGAAAGTGCTTCTTTGGAAGCTCGCAAGGCAGCATTTCGTAGTAGATGAATTTGAGGAAGACCTCATTTCACACCCCTTGAGCTTTTCCCGTGGAGCTCTGTGAATAATTAGAATTATATTTACGTGGACAAAATTGGAGTACTTAATCACTTGAAAGCTATACTAAGAGAGAAAAACGAGCAATTAGCAAGAGATATGCTGCAGCATATATGGCAAGAAGTGGAATATTGATTGGATACATGCAGGCTCATGAAAGATGCACGCGCGGGAATTCATTTGTTCAAAACTGTTTGAGATAGGCTTTTGACTAAAATGTACCTTCTTGTACATCATTTTCAGTTCTCAAGAACCTCACCATTATTTCTAGGACACCCAGTATTTTAAAGAGACATACGTAATCGAAACTCACGATAGAATTCCTGAGAAGTGAAAGAGCTCAGCACTGACGTAGGACAAATAGGACATGACGAAGACAAAGAGTGGCTCGATGACCCGGACGTGATGCGTGAATCGGGAAACGAAAGCTGCCAGGAGACCCCATATGATGCCGACCACTGTGCCACCGACAGCCACCACGAAAAATGATGCAACTCCCGCCAGGTAGTCCACGGTGATGATGTTCTCTGGACCCATCTCGGCGTAACCTTCAAACATGTGGTACAGAACCTGAAGATTGAATGAAATCAATGGTTAGATAACTTTTGTCATATACAAGGAATAGTAATGAAACGTAAGATACATTTGTAAACAAGTTTCCTTCACTCAATGGACAAACTATTATACATACACCCGATAACAATATACAAAGCAGAAATATCGCGTCCAGTCACGTAGGAAGCTGAAACTGGCAATGTCTATAAATAGAGGTGGTCTCTACACATTGTAATCTAGTCACGGAAAAGTAACCATGGGTAAAGGCAGTAGCCAGATACCAACTGCGAAGAAGACCTGTCACCGCAACTGCTGAAATGTTAAGATTTCCACGTCCTTCTGTCGCACATGTATACCAAGACTACGTGAAATATGGCAAAACTTCCAACCAATGAGAGAAATGTGACCGTGAACATGCAGTTGACTCTTGAGGAAGGCGCATGCATCTTTACAAGGAATCACAGAGGTGCAGTGGTGCAGATGATTTCCGGGAATTGAATGAGGGTGCATCCACAATATTATGCATAAAGTCTGGCGTAGGACAGATATCATACCATGGAACAAATGGGCTATGGCAGTTGATGTCCATATCGTGTCCCCTTGACTGTCAAGTACTGAAAGATTAGATTGCAGTTTGCAAAAGTCTTATCACAAGAGTGGAGAGCGAGTGACTGGAAACACATCAAGTGGTCTGACAAATCATGATTTCAACTCTATCATGCCAATGAGAGGGTGCGTGTGTGGTGTAAACCACACAAAGTGATGGACCCAGTTTGCAAATTTGGGGTCATACAGGAAGGTGGAGATGGTTTAACAATTTGGAATGCATTTCCATGGACTTTCTTGGGCCTCCGTCACCAGCTAAAAGCATGTGAACATCCTCGCCGACCACCTGTGCACTTGTTCATAATGATTCTGTTTGTACACCATGACACCATCTGTCAACATGACCATGCCATACCGCATACTTCCCGACTGGCGACTAATTGGATTCAGGAGCATTCAAATGAGTTTACCACACTCGAATGGCCCACTCGATCGCCGGACCTCAACCCAATTGAGAATTTGTGTGACGATTTGAAAAGATCTGTTCGAGATCTTACACAGATCCCCCAGGATCGCCAATCCCACAGGCTGCTGTGAATGCTTGACGACATGCGATCCTCGCTTCATTTGTAAAGTTACTGAAAACGGTTATAAAAAGTAAAAAAAAAACTGTTAAACGCGGCACCTAGTTGCTTGCTTACTAATCGAACGCTTGACACCTGAAGCTGTTTTGTTCATGACTTTTTCCACAAAGCATTTGACGTTCGGTTCAAAATCAGATTGAATCAGCAAGATAGGGTTTTAATTGTAAAGTTTTTCTGTAGAATATATCTTATTCTACAGGGCTAAAACCATTTGGCAAATCAAATCAACGTTTATTTTGTCAAATGGCGTCAGTTTGGTTTTCTCAGAAAGGTTTGACAGGTTAATCTGCGCAGTCTTAATTGTTGCAATGTCTCACGCATATCTGGAATGCTCGTGAAATACACGTATGTCTGCTCCTAAGATTATATTACAGTTTATTTTTCGTTTGGTCTATTCCTGTGTAACAACAACTTGACGATGGCAGGTAGAATGGCTACAATCTTTTGCTTACACCAACAGTTTTAACAGGTTTTTATTTCTCTACAGTGTTTTGACGTCACTAAAGTTCCGACTTCGCCAGAGGCAACACTAATACGCAATACAGTTTACGAAGAAGAGATAAATTAAGAAAAGAATTGTTAGAAATCGTCATGCAAGAATTTATTTTTTTAATTACGTAGGCCGAATGGCGGTATATCCCAAGTGTATCAGTTTTTGAATATGGGTTCGCAGAATTTCGAAATATTAGCACCAAGGACTAAATCTTGGCAAAAATCTGCTGCTAAACATTTTCAAAATCTAGGAACCCATATTCGAAAATTTACATACTTGGGTGATGAACGTACCTCCACTTGGCATACATCTGCAAAAAATAATTTTACATGTTGCATGGTATTTTATAACAATCCTTTAACAAATTTACCGTTTGTTTGTATAATTTACTGGGCGTTAGCTTTGCTCTTAAAGAAGACGGAACTTTAGGGACGTTGAAACATATTGAACAATGTAATCCTATTGGTGGACAATTTAGTGGCGTCAGCAATAAAGTTTTCGGCTCTGTGTTTATCTCTCCGAGCATATTACTAAGTGAGAAAGTGTTTTTGTTTTTCCTTTTTCGCTTGAGCAAATTGTTTCTGAAAGGTGAAAGAGGTTCCTCAATTCTACAAGCCACATCAGTTCCTCGGGAGAGCTTGGTAGTAAAATTAAATAGACACTTGCCATTCTGCGCCTCAGAAATGCAAATAGCTCGATGTGTTTCTTTCCCATCATTCGGATATACAATGGGCATGCATTGAACATGTGATCAAGCAGCAGTACTGCAGCAGTTGGTCATTTGTGTTTTTTCTCGGGGACCGCTTTTGTTCGCATAATTTTGTATCGGCGTTTGTTTGTTGTGTGAGTGTCGTTTAGGTGTGATTCCTGGGTAGACGTTTCCTGGACTATAAGAAGTAAAACTGCTCTGTAACCTCCAAGCTGTGGAAAGAAATTATTGGATAAACTACGCAGAATTTCTGTATAACTCATTGGAAATGATTCATATACTTTTTCATGTCCTTATTCAGGTATTTTGCTTTGTTTTTGTTTTTATAGAATAAATTAGAAGCAGTAATCAATCACATAGTGCTTCGGCTGTCAAAGTATTCCTTAAGACCGAAATTTGACTCTGACGCTCCTCAGTCCGTTAACATTGGTGGTGATTTCATTTTTGTTTCGGGGTTTATTTACCACCTACTCGTAGGGTCACTGGTTCCAGGGAAAGGACAGAGCCAGCGCCATGGGATAAGCACACCATCCATGCCTCATTCGGCATCATCTCGGACGAATGAACAGAACGCGGCGCCTCAGACCACTCGGGCACCGGAGCGGCAGGTGATTTCCATATCATCGTCTTGTACATTACATTAGCTGAGTTTCCGATTACTTTCAAAAATTGTTTTATCATCTCATCACGTAGTGTAACTGTGACGTATTACAGAGGTGAAGCACGTGTCAAGACGATAAATATGCAGCGATACACTCCGTCGGTGTAGCTTAGTCGGTTAGAGCAGCTCACTCCGGAGCGAGGAGACGCGATTTCCATCTCCGTCACTGACGAATTCCAATTCCTCACACTGGCGCACGAACATAACAAGTTAGTAAACTCATGCAATGCATTGATTATGATACGCTTTCCAACATACCAGAAACCATTACTGAAATTATGAGGATAACGGCTGTGGAATAAATCTCGTTCTTGTGTCCTGAATTTTGACTCCATTTCCATGACATTAAACAGAATAGGTTCAGTATACCTCCGGAACAACATACTAAAGTTTTGTCGCAATAGAAGCATTTTTATTAAAGTTACGAGGATAATGGCTGTGGAATAAGTCTCGCTCCTGTGCCCTGACCTTTGAACCCAGTTTGATGATATTCAGCAGAATTGGTTCAGTTTATCTCCGGAAGAACATGATAAAGTTTTGTCGCAATCGAAGCATTTTTACGTAAGTTATGACACATAAAGGCAATGGAATGGACCCCGCTACTTTGTCCTGACCTTTGACCCCATTTCGTCCATTTTCAATAGGGTTTGCCCCCATGTTGTCCCCTACCACATACTAAAATTTCATCGAAATCGAACCATTTTTACGCAAGTTATGACATATAAAAGCAATGGAATGAATCGCTCCTGTGTCCTGACTTTTGACCCCATTTCGCCATTTTCAAAAGGGTTCGTCCCCAGTTGGTCCATACACTATAGTTTCATCGAAATAGAACCATTCTTACGCGAGTTATCGTGCGAACGGACAGACAGCCGGACAAAGCTGGAGCATATACACTTCTTCAACCCATGGTTGGAAAGCGTAAAAAATGGATCTACTGGCAGTTGGGTTCTTCGAAAAATGTGTGATGCTCGTTCCACACATCGTCTGGAATTAATGAAAGTTTCCTTCTTCGCTTCAAAGGAAAACAAATTAAGAGGAATATGATGAGACATACCACACAGGTGAAGTATGTGTAAAGACGGCAAATCTGCAGCGATACATTTCGTCGGTGTAGCTTAGCCGGTTAGAGCAACTCACTTCGGATTGGGGAGACGCGGGTTCGATCTCAATTACCGACAAATTCCTGTCTTCACATAACATCGAATTTTAAACATAGTTGATAAGTGTACAGCAAGAATCATGACACTGCTTACCACAGTGACAGCATCATTCAGCAGAGATTCTCCAAACACTAGGATGTACAGAACCTCGTTGACATGGATTTCTTCAAAGACAGCAAGGACAGCGATGGGATCCACTGCGCACGCGATTGAGCTAAAGAGCAAAGTGTCCAAAAGTGGCATTTCCACACTGTAAAGTCCCGTTAGTCCAACGGCCCACAGAGACAAACCGACAGACATGGCATTGAGAACTGTTCCGACGACAGCGAACATTAGAATGGTTGCCAGATTGTCGAAAAACTGTCTGTTCGGCATGTAGTAGCCGGCGTCCAGCACGATTGGAGGAAGCATATACAAAAAGAAGACATTTGGTGTTAGAGGTCCAACGTTGGTGAGTCCTGCATAAAACAGGAGAAGTCCTATGATGACTCCCACTACGATGAGTAGACAGCTTTCTGGACATATCAATGATATCTTTGGCGTCACTTGAAAACCTGAGAATTAATGAAAAACATTTTACTGAGATTATGAGAGTTTTTCATTTCATTACAATAAATTACATATGTTACTTAAACGGAAATATTTCCAAAAATAAAATACACTCATTTAGATAGTTTGTAACATTTATTAAACAAAATTCATCAATATAATAAAAAACAGTTGCTAATAATGATTTGATTGGAAAAGGCTGGAACACAGAGAGTGTTCAGAAAGTAACACCGCCATGTTTATATACAAGTCCAGTGGCAAGGTATCAAATTGAAACAAAACAAGAACAAAGCTCACAATTTCTACTTTAATATACAAATCTTATTTTGCCGCCCCGGTGGCGCAGTGGTCTAAGCGATGGCCTCTGATCATTCGTCTGACTGGGGTCCGGGTTCGAATCCCGGTGAGGCATGGATGTTGTGTTTGTCTTACGGCACTGGCTCTCTCCCTTCCCTGGAACCAGTGGCCCTAAATTAGGGACGGGCGACTGCTTATAGCCCATTGAGTTGCTCACGGTGGTCGTTAAACCTCCAATGAAAAAAGGAAAATCTTATTTTTCTACCTAGTCTCTCTCCCGTTCGATACAGATTCGCCGACGTTTAGCAAGTTTTTTAAACGCGTGTCTGTAAAAAATCTTCAGATTGTTCTCGGAATCATTTTTTCGTGGCGGCTTGAACATCTTCGTCGCAGGTGAACTGAATTCCTTTCAGATGTCTCTTGAGAGCAGAAAACAACCAGATGTCGGACGGCGCCAAATCTGGGCTGTAGGTAGGGTGTTCAAGAACTTCAAACATGATTTTCTCTATGGCCTGTGAAGTGAAAACAGTGGCGTGGGGTTTGGCGTTGTCCTGTTGCAGAATCATTGGCTTTTTCCCCCACTTCCCCCACACACGCGGTTTATTCTTTACTTTAACGTCTTTAAGATTCGCACGAAGCTGGCCGAGTTGGTAGTCGTACCTTTGACCATGTACTACTGACGAATAATGTCTCTGTAGTCCCAGAACACAGTGAGCATGCACTTACCTGCAGAAATTTCAGTTTCGAATTTTGCTGCTCGAGGAGAAGATGGGTGTTGGTATTCCAGCGATTGATTTTTCATTGCTGGGTCATAATGGTAAACCCAACTCTCATCACTAGTCACAATGCTTTGGAGAAAATCACTTTCATATTTTTCATAGCAAGCAAGCAACCTTTCGTAAGTCTTAATTTCTTCATTTCAATCGTTAGGGGTCGCGGTACCCAACGAGCACACACGTTGTTGTATCCTAAAACGTTACCAATGTCATTGACACTACCTGAACAAATGTTCAGCTTACCTGCTACGGTTTTCTGGGGTTTACTCCGACTTTTCCTGGTGAGCTCACCGGATTTTTGCCTGTTCAAACCTCAAGTTGCGATTACGGGCCTCCCAATCGGCGGCTGATCCTTTATGGCCAACGTTCCTCCACTGTTCTTTGATTTTCTTACCCAACGACGAACAGTGCTTATGTCCACAGTTCCAGAACCATAAACTGCCACTATTACTGGCCTTCCACTTTGCGGTTGATCCTTTACGGTCAACATTCCTTAACTGTCCTTTGATTTATTTTCTTATCCAACGACGAACAGTGCTTATGTACACAGTTCCAGAACCATAAACTGCCACTATTACTGGCCTTCCACTCTGCGGTTGATCCTTTACGGTCAACATTCCTCCACTGTCCTTTGATTTATTTTCTTATCCAACGACGAACAGTGCTTATGTCCACAGTTCCAGAACCATAAACTGCCACTATTACTGGCCTTCCACTCTGCGGTTGATCCTTTACGGTCAACATTCCTTCGCTGTCCTTTGATTTATTTTCTTATCCAACGACGAACAGTGCTTATGTCCACAGTTCCAGAACCATAAACTGCCACTATTACTGGCCTTCCACTCTGCGGTTGATCCTTTACGGTCAACATTCCTTCGCTGTCCTTTGATTTATTTTCTTATCCAACGACGAACAGTGCTTATGCCTACAGTTCCAGAACCATAAACTGCCACTATTACTGGCCTTCCACTCTGCGGTTGATCCTTTACGGTCAACATTCCTTCACTGTCCTTTGATTTATTTTCTTATCCAACGACGAACAGTGCTTATGTCCACAGTTCCAGAACCATAAACTGCCACTATTACTGGCCTTCCACTCTGCGGTTGATCCTTTACGGTCAACATTCCTTCACTGTCCTTTGATTTATTTTCTTATCCAACGACGAACAGTGCTTATGTCCAAAGTTCCAGAACCATAAACTGCCACTATTACTGGCCTTCCACTCTGCGGTTGATCCTTTACGGTCAACATTCCTCCACTGTACTTTGATTTATTTTCTTATCCAACAACGAACAGTGCTTATGTCCAAAGTTCCAGAACCATAAACTGCCACTAATCTAGCGTGAATTTCTTTAGAAGGTACACTGTTAAAACTTTTGTGGCAAGTTGCACCAAAAAGTGGTGCTACACCAGCTGCACCGCTTTCTGATAAATGGTGCAAACAAAACACAACAACTCAAAACAGTATAACTATACTAATAATCCGAAATTTCTCGGCGTAGAATAGAAATAAAACTTTCCAAGCTTTCGCACACCAACCAGACGGCTTTTTCAAGGAAGGTAGAAAGCTAACTGCAAAATCGATAATAGAACGTTTCAACAATTTGAACGCGGTGATTTGACTATATAGACAATAAATGAATAGGCGCAAACGTGATATTTCGAAGAAACGAGGTCACGTTGCGCTATAGGCAATCTGAAAACATATCACTCGTTGCTGTCATGGATAAAAAGAGCAATTTATCAGATTTGCAAAAGGGATAATTATCAGATTTCTAGCCAAGGGTGGCAGTATTTCTGAAACAGCGCAGTTTATGAACTGTTCGCGTGCACTGTGGTTAAAGTGTATGGTGATTGGAGAAATGGCACCATTGCGAATAAGCAACGTGAAAACTACGAAGCACCACGTGCCATTGATGTGAAAGGTGAACGTCGGCTGCGAAGGTGCGTGAGGGCCGATCGACACGATACAGTGGAGCAACTCACTGGCCGAATGAACCAAAAGGCTGCCGGAAATGTGTCTAAAACGACAGTTCAGCGAACCCTGCTGCGTATGGGGCTCTGATGCAGACGGACGGTAACTGCACCTATGCTAACGAATGTGCATCGGCAGAAAAGGCTTACATTTGCATGGCAGTATCGGAATTGGACCTACGATAATTTGCAAAGGACTACCTTCTCCGATGAGTCACGTTTTCTGTTTCATCGAACGGATGGACGTTGGCGTATAAGGCGAGAAACATTGGAGAACAAACACTATTCAACCATTTCTAGCCGAACACAAGCTGGTGGAGGCAGCGTTCTGGTCTGGGGAATGTTTTCACGGCATTTTCTGGGTCCATTCATACCTGTGGAAGGCACTATGGACCGAATTCGTTATGAATCCATCCTTGCAGACCACGAACACCCATACATGCTGATTGTCTTCCCTGGGGCGGATGGGACCTTCCAGCACGACAATGCGACGTGTCACACAGCTAGAAATGTCCAAGAGTAGCTGGAAGAGCACGATGAAGACTTCAAAGTACTTCCCTGGTCCCTTAATTCCCCAGACTTAAACCCAATTGAGCATCTGTGGGACCACCTCGATTGTGTTGTTCGCCCTATGGATTCTCCACCAGGCACCCTCCAGCTGCTGTTAGATGCACTGCAGTCAGCATGCCTCCACATGCCTGTGATTACCTTCCAGCACCTTACTGAGTCACTCCCAGCCCGTCTATCTGCTGCCCGCGCTGCACACGGTGGTTACTCTGGATATCAGCTGGTGGTCACAATAATTTGACTCGACCGTGCATAGGTAAATAGATTTTAACCCGTCATATTACAGTCACAGTGCGTCAAAAATCATATAATGTAAAAGTTTAGGTAATAAATTACGGCACGTCGAGCCTGAAGTTCTTCTGGAGTTTCTTGCTGCCGGTGAATTGCGTCTAAAAGAGCAGCTACATTACGTCGAGCTTGTAATTGTTCAGGATGTCTCGCTTGAGTTCCTTCAAAAGTTTCATTTCGTCTGCGATTAGCTCTACCTTCATTCAAGTTATGTAAAGTATTAGAAGATTGGTTTGCACGCCATCGCCGTTGTCGTTCACCATTTAAGCGACGTTTTCTTTCAGCTTTATCTTCTTTCATTTTCTACTACAAAGAAAAAAATTCCACGGAACCAATAACATTTTAAATTTCCATCAGAGTGAATCAAAACTGCGCCTGCAGTTTCTTACAATTTTACTTGTTCCTTTTTTTCTTTTTATGAAATAAAATAACGCGGTTCCTTTTTATGAAATTACTCTACAATGCGAAGAAAATTAAATAAAACACGACATAACACCTACGTAACAGAACAAACGTCGCAGACAGTTGCTCGAGCACGTGCGTGTTGATACAGATGAAGTCGTTTATCTTACTAACTTTATTTTTTTTTTCGGTATTTCTTCTTGATTTTACGTATCGTGCGATAGCGGTGAGCTTAGTTCCGATTTCGGCCACCGGATAAAAACAGATGGCGTTGAAAGTACTGAATGACGTCAGAGCGTTGTGTGTGTGTGTGTGTGTGTGTGTGTGTGAAAGAGAGAGCATTGAAAAAGTTCTTACATAGGTTTAATTAAATGTACAATGCACAATTAGGTAGGAAAACAATTCGTGAATTCTAAATGTTTTCAGTATTTTACAGCTGCGCAATTAACAAAAAGGAAACATCTTCAGCTGATGCATAACCAACCTCCTCTTTGTGATATAGATATTGTTAGCTGAATTATAAATTTATTAGCGTTTAGTTTTTATTCATTATAACATTTTTCATTTTTTTTATTTATGCGCATATAAAGGAACACAGACGTGCAAAATGTGTGTGTGTGTGTGTGTGTGTGTGTGTGTTTGTGCGCGAAAGAGAAAGAATCCGTGCAGACTTAAAATATTACGTTACCTATAATGAATAATGCCTTTTAACTAAGCTAACGCTTCTTCTAATGGTTGTTGTGTTATTAATTATGAATAAACTTTCCTGCTAGTAGTGTAGTAATAATAATAATCAAGCTTATAACTGGTAGTAATGTTTTAGTGGTAATTAAGATGAATAAAGTCTTATGCTGGTTGTTACTAATAACACTAAATGAAATAAACCTAACAGCCAGACAGAGGTCTGACAGTAACTATGAACTGAGAAAAACGTACTTACAACAAATTCTTTATTATTGAGACTTCTCGCTCTCACAGAAACGAACTCTCTTTATACAGCACCAGCTTTCTGACACATAAACCACAGCTCACTTCGTACAACAACAAACGCTCTCCTTCACATAAACCAACGCTCTCCGTACAACAACAAACGCTCTCCTTCACATAAACCAACGCTCTCCGTACAACAACAAACGCTCTTCCTTGGTATCGTTGAACGCGCCTATTTATACTGGCTACCACCACGTCATGACTTACACTCATTGCCAGATCTCATTCAGCGGGTGAAATAACATCTCGTTCAGTAAGAAGATAATTTACATAGTAAAATAACCAGAGATAGTAAAAATCAAAAGGAAAGTGAATCGAGAGTATACGTTACATACCCTAAAACAAACCGTCTATTTTCACCACTGACTGTTAGTGTTGCCAAATTGAAAAAAGCCGCCCCGGTGGCGCAATGGTCTAAGCGATGGCTTCTGGTCATTCGTCTGAAAGGGTTCCGGGTTCGAATCCCGAGAGGCATGGATGTTGTGTTTGCCTTACGGTGGATGGATGTTGTGTTTGTCTTTCTCTCCCTTCTCTGGAACTAGTGACCCTAAATTAAGGACGGGCGACTGCTTATAGCCCATTGAGTTGCTCACCGTGGTCGTTAAACCTTCAATCGCCGCCCCGGTGGCGCAGTGGTCTAAGGCGCTCGCCTCTGATCGTTCGTCCGTAAGGGGTCCGGGTTCGAATCCCGGTGAGGCATGGATGTTGTGTTTGTCTTACGGCACTGGTTCTCTCCCTTCCCTGGAACCAGTGACCCTAAATTAGGGACGGGCGACTGCTTATAGCCCATTGAGTTGCTCACGGTGGTCGTTAAACCTCCAATCAAAAAAAAAAAAAAACCTTCAATCCAAAAAAAAAAAAAAAAATGTAAAAATTCTTTTTTCGTGGTTGGGGGTTTAACGACCACCGTGAGCAACTCAATGGGCTATAAGCAGTCACCCGTCCCTAATTTAGGGTCACTGGTTCCAGAGAAGGGAGAGAGCCAGCGCCGTAAGACAAACACAACATCCATGCCCCACGGGATTCGAACTCGGACTCATCTCGGACGATGGTCATAAGCCAGCGCTTAGACCACTGCGCTTTTGTTTGTATATTTGGAGGTTTAACGACCACTGTGGGCAACTCAATGGGCTATAAGCAGTTGCCCGTCCCTGATTTGGCGCCACTGGCTCCAGGAACTGAGAGAGCCAACACCGTAGGCAAGCACACCATCCATGCCCCACCTGGCATTCGAGCCCGGATCCACCTCGGACGAAAGGCCAGAAACCAGCGCTTTAACCACTGCGTCACCGGAGCGACGTAAAAGCTGTTGGAGGAAGTAATGACAAAACGCTTAACGAGAAGTAACTGAATGTACTTAAGAGAACAGAAACTCAATAGGAAGCTTAAATTGAGGAATATGTCACACGTTATGAAAGTTACTTGAGCATCCCCTGGAGACAGTACTTCGGAGGTTAACTGCAATCACATACAGCATTAGAAATTGAAAAATATCAAACTAGCTTAGTTTCACGCTCACAGACAGATGGCGGTAACAATCCAGTATTCCGGACTTTTCCGGAAGATAAAAAAAAAAATACCAGATTTCCTGTATGTGGAAGCTCACTTCTCAAATATGACACAGTGATATGAAAGCTGACTGTTATCTTTCACGCTTTGTTTGATTTCTCATAGCTCTGATCTTCTTTCAAAGTACATAACATTTTTACTGGGTGTTGGATTTGCGTGGCCAGAACAATAAAATCCTTCTAAAGAATATAAATTATCTTGTACAGAATGGTCATTCTAGTCACGCACATGAGTTGTCACACGACAAAGATAATGGCGAGGTATAATGCTGTAGAGCTACATAATTACAAGCAACGATTGGAAGGTTGAAAAATGTGGCAATGAAATGGAGTATTATATTAAAACGCTGGCATTATCGGTAAGTGCAAGAAACACGAAATATCCTTACCATCGTCAGTTTCAGGTCTCAGTTGCACGAGCTGTCTGGAAGGAAAAAACAGACACGATCTTGTATCTGGGAAGTCACGGATGTTTAAACACCATTACATTTGACTAGACAAATGACCAATGCGTTTTTATTCATGCGTTTATGGTAATGGATACATCCCCATCGGAAAGAAATTGGCTGAATTTCAAAATTTCACATAGCTCTGCCTATTAGGAAAAACCAGCGATCGCAGGCGTAATTGAAATTACGACCCAGTCGGATCAATGAATGTCAGAGATAACGCGCTACTGTTGCTCGGATGATGCGACACGAGTCGGAAAATGAGTGGACGGACAGGAGTTGTTAAATGTATTTTATTCTGTTTTAAACTGGATTTAAAAATATACAGGTAGGCTCAGTTATGTCTGAGCCGGCAGTTTGGAACGTATGACTACGACTTGCAGATCGGAGAGTTGAAATGAGCTAGTCGCGTATGGTTTCAAAACGTTTATTTAATTTCTTATAGCCAACACAGGTCTATGATATGAAAAGTAGCTAACATCATTTTTACAAATAATGCTGGATACATTGCGAACACAAAGCAGATCGACACACGAATTACCCATCGTGGTGCTCTGTCTTCTTGGGCCTCTTACATTCCTCATCACTTCTCTTGTCTCTCGTTTCGATTTTCTCCAATTTTGTTTGTGTTCAATCTGCGAATTCCGCGACATTGTCGAAAACGTTAACCCGTTCACACGAAAACATTTTTTTTTAATTTTAGTTTAAACCACTGCGATATGTTCTTTATATATTTGAACATATCTCGTCGAGAGCTTTAAAACGACACCACACACACAGTCGTTTTGCACTCACGGTTGTCCAGATAAAACGCGATATTGTCAAAAGTGTTCACAAGAAAGCAATTTTTAAAATGTTCAGTTCAAACCACTGAGAAATGTTCTTCTTATATTTGAATAGATCTCGTCGAGAGCTTTAAAACGATACAACGCACAGTCGTGTTACGCTCAAGGTTTGCGAGATAGACTGAGTCAAAAGCCGCGGCACGCCCAGAAATATTGTATCATCTCCCCCGCGCACAGGGAGCGAGGGGGCGTCGCGCGCACGATGTATTGCGCAGTACGCGAATTGGACTCCATGCTGTTTACGAATATGCTAACACGACACAGCAAAAACAGTTTTGCTGGGCCATTCCTGACGGCCAGCACTGCCAGCATGGCCCAGCACTATGTTGCCGCTGCTGAACCGTCAATAAAATGTTCGGGCGGCCAACAGAAGGGCCAGCAGTTCAGGACAACATTTGGCACCCCATCAGTTGTCATATGCCACAACAGGGCCATCAGTTATCCATCACAGGCAGTAGCTGCCACAAGTGGCCCTTCAGCGGCCCTGCAAGCACGTGCCAGAAATGATGGCTAGCCTAATGTGGTCCGCTAGTTTGCCGGTAGTGGCAGCCGGCAACCACGTGACGTAACTGGTGGCTTGCCGAATCTTGTCCGCCCATTTCCCAGTAGTAGCCATAAAAAAAAAAAAAAAAAAAAAAAACAAGGATAACCGCAGTTCCCCAAAGCTACAACTTCTTTTTTTTTTTTTCTTCTACCCTTACGAAACTTTTAAATTATATCACTGCGCTGGGGAAATTTTCTCAACAGACAGAAAAAACACCCGTTTGGATCTGGGTAGATGCGAACCAGGGCCGTTGGTGTAGGAGCTGAGCTATCTACCGACCGGACTAATTTGCCACGCACGCGCGTGTGATTGAAGCTGTCTGTTTCGTGCGGAATATGTAATCGAATGGTTCCCTCTTTCATTTTACAATATTGCGAGGTATTTTTCCTAAAAGTCAGTTTCATATGATTCATAAATTTATTTTTTCAACGTAACGATAGTTTTTTTTTTACCTTAAGGGAACTTCACTTATTTTCAAGGAGTGTACATACTTAGAGTCGCTTTCCAAAGATTTGCACTGTCCTTGTCGTCTTGAAAGGAGATTGTTGAATTAATATATATTTATCCGGGTTCATGTCACATTCTGTTACATTTTTAACTTTGTTTCTTTCCTTTCCGTTGTCCAAAGCTACATTTGTTTTAAAGAGGAAAGATATTTTATTTTACTTCTCGTTATTTTTAGAAGCGAATTTCTCCCAGTTTTGCCAGCAACGGGCCACTGTCGCATATGGTTAGATTCCACCCCACTGACAGTTCCCTTACAGTCCGAACATGGGTGAAATCTACGTATTCCTAAACCTTGTAAAACACGTTTCCCAATGCCATTTTGCCGCCCCGGTGGCGCAGTGGTCTAAGGCGCTGGCCTCTGATCATTCGTCCGTGAGGGGTCCTGGTTCGAATCCCGGTGAGGCATGGATGTTGTGTTTGTCTTACGGCACTGGCTCTCTCCCTTCCCTGGAACCAGTGACCCTAAATTAGGGACGGGCGACTGCTTATAGCCCATTGAGTTGCTCACGGTGGTCGTTAAACCTCCAATCAAAAAAAAAAAAAATGGGATTTTATACGTGCCGCCCCGGTGGTCTAAGCGATGGCCTCTGATCATTCGTCCGAAAGGGGATGTTGTGTTTATCTTACGGCACTGGCCCTCTCCCTTCCCGGGAACCAGTGACTCTAAATTAGAGACGGGCGACTGCTTATAGCCCATTGAGTTGCTCACGGTGGTCGTTAAACCTCCAATCAAAAAAAAAATGCCATTTTATACGTGCCGCCCCGGTGGTCTAAGCGATGGCCTCTGATCATTCGTCCGAAAGGGGATGTTGTGTTTATCTTACGGCACTGGCCCTTTCCCTTCCCGGGAACCAGTGACCCTAAATTAGAGACGGGCGACTGCTTATAGCCCATTGAGTTGCTCACGGTGGTCGTTAAACCTCCAATCAAAAAAAAAATGCCATTTTATACGTGCCGCCCCGGTGGTCTAAGCGATGGCCTCTGATCATTCGTCTGAAAGGGGATGTTGTGTTTATCTTACGGCACTGGCCCTCTCCCTTCCCGGGAACCAGTGACCCTAAATTAGAGACGGGCGACTGCTTATAGCCCATTGAGTTGCTCACGGTGGTCGTTAAACCTCCAATCAAAAAAAAAAAAAAATGCCATTTTATACGTGCCGCCCCGGTGGTCTAAGCGATGGCCTCTGATCATTCGTCCGAAAGGGGATGTTGTGTTTATCTTACGGCACTGGCCCTTTCCCTTCTCGGGAACCAGTGACCCTAAATTAGAGACGGGCGACTGCTTATAGCCCATTGAGTTGCTCACGGTGGTCGTTAAACCTCCAATCAAAAAAAAAAATGCCATTTTATACGTGCCGCCCCGGTGGTCTAAGCGATGGCCTCTGATCATTCGTCCGAAAGGGGATGTTGTGTTTATCTTACGGCACTGGCCCTTTCCCTTCCCGGGAACCAGTGACCCTAAATTAGAGACGGGCGACTGCTTATAGCCCATTGAGTTGCTCACGGTGGTCGTTAAGCATTCAATAAAAAAAAATATTCGTACGCTAACAGTCTTGCGATCACGTCTTAAACTAAACTTAACGGGGGGGGATTTAAAGGAAAAGATGGGGAGTCTCTTTCTCACACACAACAGCGAACTAAGGAGCTAAATGTTCATTACATTCATTCTAAGAAAATTGGGCAGAAATAACACCCGAATTTCTAAGCTCAGTTGTAAAGTAGTATTAAGTAATATTACCCTCATTCTGGAAGGCAAAGAACTTGAAAATGTGGAAAAATTCACTTATCTCAGAAAGTGTATAACATATGACTTCAACAGCATAAAATAAATTTTAATTAGAATTGCAAAGGCTATAAACACTGTTAAAAGGCATGGATAAAATTTGGAAGAACAGAGCTATTAGTCACAAAACTAAGTTAAGCATTCTCGAGACATGCATCTTCAGCAGCATGCTATAAGGATGCGCGACTTGGACATTGACAAAGAAATCAGAGAGAAGGATACTTGCTTTTGAAATAAAGTGCTATCGTAAAATCTTACGAATCAGATGTACCCAGAGGATAAGAAATGAAGATGTGTACAGAAGAATACTACTAAAAGAGACCCTGTTCCAAAACATCATACAGAGAAAACTAAGACTCTTTGGACACATCTGCAGAATGAAAAATGACAGAAAGATAAATACATTGGTGTATGGCTTAATGAACGGAAGAAATGCAAAAGGACGCCCTCGCCGTGTGTGGGCTGACGATATTAAAGACTGGTGCGGTGGAACTCTTCAAGAGCTGAACAGACTTCAATGGGACAACATAGTTAAAATGACAACAGACACGCACGGGAATTGTACCATGATGATGATGACCCTCAAAACGATATTTAGTGAGCCTGCATTTAAACTGGTAAATTCATACTTGTAGATGACGTACTTCGATTTCGAGCAAAATTTTGCCCCCAAATCTTCCCAAACCCAGAAAACAGCGAATTTATCCCTCGTTCTATGACTTTTCTTTGTTTTAGAAGCAAAATTAAAAATAAATCATAAATCATTATTTTTGAGGCCCTCCAGCATCGCGAGGCCCCGTGCCTGGGCTTTGTTGGGTTCCCTGTAAATCTTCTCCTAAGTGGTGGGCCTGTACAATGGCACTGGCTCCGTCTCTTTCTTGGAATCAGTGGACCTAATTTAGGGACGGGCGACTGCTGATAGTCCTTACAATTGCACATGGTGGTAGTTAAACCCCGAAATAAGCAAAAATGAAGAACTAGTGCAAGGGCCAAGTGGAGTTATACGCGACGAGTGAGGAATTATTTTGAACAAGTTAACAATCTCTCTCTCTCTCTCTCTGGGCAGCGACAGCTTCAACTCCAACTAACTGGATCACCATTTGAGACTGTGTGGGTCCTATGACGCAACGGAACATTTTCAAGCAAACAAGGACGTGTGGTCGTAGGCAGATACAGACCATTGGCCTTCTTGCACACAGACTCTCTCGTAGAGTGTTCTGTAAATTATTTGCCGCGATATCATGGTTCCCCTACAGAGGAGAGTTGCATGGCTGTCGACGCCCTTTGGCCGGGACCTATTAGAGACAAATACCAGTCATTTTGACTTGTTGTGGCTCATAGGCGCTCTTGTCCCGGACTTCTGGTTATTGTTCTGGTTTCCTGGAACTGTCTCTAGAGATTGGAGACAACTTGCCACGACACATTCAGCCATCTTGCTACCTCAGCTGGATATTGCCCTACTTTCAATCTACAGATATCTCTCCCCAGTAAAGAGTCCTCGATGCTGCGGAGCTATTCTTCCGGCGAGTCAAATACAGACCATTGGCCTTCTTGCACACAGACTCTCTCTCTCGTGAGTGTTCTGTAAATTATTTGCCGCGATATCATGGTTCCCCTACAGAGGAGTGTTGCATGGCTGTCGACTCCCTTTAGCTGCGAGTTATTAGAGACAAATACCCGTCATTTTGACTTGTTGTGGCTCATGGGCGTCCTTGTCCCGGACTTTTGGTTATTGTTCTGGTTTCCTGGAACTGTCTCCAGAGATTGGAGACCAATTGCCTTGACACATTCAGCCATCTTGCTACCTCAGTTTGTAATTGCGCTGTTTCCAATCTATCGCTCTCCACCGTAAAGAGTCATCGATGCTGCGGAACCATTCTTCCACTAACAGCCTAACTCAGTTAGCAGACCCCTCAGAACAACGCTTATCAAGGTTGCGGATGTGCCGGCTCGTTGACGTACCGTCGTTATTTGCATATTTCTATTGGAGCTAGCTCAATGTTGCTTGGGTACGTCAACTTAGAGTTTTCCCTTACACATGCCTGAAAATTCTTTACAATTTGACGTCTCGTTTTGGACAATATTCTCGAATTTGTGTTGTCACCTTATATTTGGACACCGGTTTATTTTTGAGCAGTCACGCGACTTAAATAAATTGTTTATTTATCTACTTTTGGCTGCTTATTTTGGCCGGAAATTCATTGTCCTGGGAGTGAACGGAATTCGGTAGCCGAGAAGCCAGAAACTCGGGTTTCTGGTTAGTCGTTCGTGCCCCAAATTAGGCATGGGTGGTGCTCCTGCTGCTACCTTTACTGGAACCTGTGGTCCCAAGGTAGGGTTGGGTGGCGCAGTTCGTCTAAGTGATGGCTTCTAAACATTCGTCCGAGATGGGTCCGGGTTCAAATCCCGTTGAGGCATGGATGTTGCGTTTTTGTCTTACGGCACTGGCTCTTTTCCTTCCCTGGAGCCAGTGGCCCTAAATTAGGGACGGGAGACTGCTCACAGCTCACTGAGTTGCTTACGGTGGTCGTTAAACCCTGAAAAGAAAAAAAAAACAACTCGCGAGACTCGGATTTGATTCCCGCTCCAGGAAAATGAAACTTTCGAAGACGGCTACAGCTAAATATTCCGAAAAGTAATATGGCCGTACTCAGGTAGCACAGCCTTGCAATTTAACGTAGGCCCAACAGTGAGCCACCGTTTTCTGTTCCTAAAAGACGGTGGCCCAGTGTTGAGCCTACGTTTAATTGCAATGATATGCTACTTGGGATGTCTGATGTGTTATTTGCGAAGTTTGTTCATTATTTATTTCTATGATAATTTTTTGTCTCTACAAATACTTTTTGATGGTAAATCAGAACGCTTTACGAGCAGTGAATGCCATCATCCAGGACAGTATGTGTCATTGTCAAATTAAAGGTAATAAAAATATTTAAAAAGCGTTATTTACTAACACAACCTCTGACCCTAAAAGTGGAAAACAGAAGAAAGTAAAAAAACAAGAAGGCCGTACAAGATGCAACAATAGGATCCTGTTGCCAAACACGCGACACCAGCGTCCGGTTCTTCTGACCCACATTCAATCCACTACTTCTGCAATAACAAATATATATATATAAAACATCAGACAGGGTCAATGGGATCCACTTCGCACGCGTTTGGATGAGTCAGGATCAAAGAACTTACCTGTTTTTATTCAGGATGTTTTCTCTGTCGTTAAAAATTGCTTTGAATCCGTTACGGGAAATTCTAAACTGTCTTTATTATCGGTAGCACTTCAAACTAAAAAGTTTAAGATCATTATTTTTGGTATAGAAATGTCGTAATGCAATCTTCATCAATGTGGCTAACTTTTCAAAATTGAGTAGAACCTGCTTATAACGAGAAGCTCGGACCGACGGGAATCCTCGTTAAATCCAGGCGCTCGCTAAAGCCGTTTTAGTTGAAAAATCCCACCATGTAAAAATATTCATACGTGACAATACGCATATATGTTTATATTATGCACTGAAGAGACAAAATATTATGACCACCTGCCTAATATGATGTTGGTTCTCCAGGTGCCGCCAAAACAGCTCTTACCCGGCTGGGCATAGACGCTACAAAATTTCGAAAGGTGTCTTGTGATATCTGGTACCAACACGTTACTAACATATCCTTTAACTTTTGCAAGTCACGTGGCTGACCCGCCGCAGATCGGACTTGCTGTTCCAAAACAAACTACAGTTGCTTGAATGGATTGATGTCTGAGGAATTTAAAGGCCAGGCTAATACCAGGATGTTCGCCTCACGTTTCCAGAAACATTCTCGAACAATACGGGCAGTCTAGCATGGCGCATTATCCTTCTGAAAGAATGCATTACTTATTAGAGCGGAATACCGTTGCCATGAAAGGACGTTCCTGGTCTGCAATATTGTTTAGGTAGGTGGTACACGTCATATTTTCCTGCACATGAATGACTGGACCCAGGGTTTCCCAGCAGAACATTGCCCAAAGTATTACACTTCCTCCACCGGATTGTTTTGGACCTATCGTGCATCCTGGTGCCAACACTTCCCTAGGTAAACGGCGCTCACGTCCCCGGCTGCCCACATGGTGCAACAGGAAACGAGATTCATCGGACCAGACGAACCTTCTTCCAATCATTCAAGGTCCAGTTTTGATGTTTGTGTGGAGGATGCCCGTGTCAACTGCCCATCACCTCTATCTCTTATGTTTTGTCTACTGAGTGTACATAGACTTCAAAATAAAGAAAAATCTTTTGCATTATGGTAGAAGATGCTTCAAGGTAAAGCTGAGGAATTCATGTACATGCTAAGTGCTACTGACAACAGTGCTATATGATGAGAAGGACTAATATTTAAAAAGTATATACTTGCATTTTCTTCTCTGCGTGTATGTTATATAACTTTAAATGGAGGGGTGTTGAGATGAGGGGGGGTTGTTGGGTATAAATCCCTGCACCCGGTTGATAATTTTAATGGGGTTTCGGCTTCATTACGCGGCAATGGATCTTGATGATCTGTGTATGTAATGTGAAGAAGGAGTATATCTAAATTTAGATAAGCTTACTGACACATTATGGGAAACCCAAATTTGCCGGTGGCAGAACTCGACTGTGATCAGCGACCATACCGCATCAATATTAGGCTTATTTGAGGCAGTCCGCTGAGGACCATAGCAGGCATTTCGTTCATTCCGAAGATCAAAGGAATTCACACTGAAAAAATTGAAAACGTAAACGCTCATTCAACGTCATGATCAAGTTCCTGATGCGTCATCATGACTACCGAAGCCTGATGTGGATGAGTAAAACACTTGTCTTCTTAAGTTTTAAAGGTGTAACTATATGTGCAAAGTCAGTTTACCTAGAACACCAACATTAAGTAAAGCTTGATTAATTATTGAAAACCCTGGTAGCTTAATGCTCAATGTCCTTAATTAAGCATGAATTGATTAAACGAGCAGATATGTAATAAGTCGTTAGTTACTCAAACTTTAAAGTATATTTAGTCCCTTAGGCACTAGTTAGCACAGTTTGTCACATCACTTGTAGCGTGACACACTCTCCACATATATCAGACTTACTAATGCTGTAACAATCGACTTCTAATAAACTCGAACTTCAAAATGACAGGCTGAAAACATCTAACTACGCTGTAAAAAATAAGTAGTGTGAATTGAAGGAACATTTCCGAAAATAACGTGCAGCTAATTTGCCAGTAAGTATCTGTCTTTTAACGGAATTTCCGTTTTAAAAGTGTCCCCTTTTTACAACTTCCGTATTTTCACAGATTTTCCGTAATTAGTAATTCCGTTCATTTCAGAAAAGCCCGTTCCAGGATTTTTCGTATTTAGACAGAAATTTCGATAAATCCAACATCCTAAATTTTTCAGCCCTTACGAGAGAGAATCCTTTTGCACCGGTGAAAGGGATCGCGACCAGGCCGTTTGGGTTGAAGCCGCGCATCTTAACCACTGAGCCAGAAAGTCACAGGGATCAGCCTCAGGTATGAGGTAAAACTAATTGGGTGTTGAGGGGTTTTTTTATTAATGCGAGTGATTTAGTCATTTTATTTTCTATTGGAGCTTATTATTTTCTTTGAATGCATTTGTAATGATTTAAATTTTTCTGAAGGAGGTCTTATTACACATTACGTATTTTTTTCAACGTGATTTTTCAAAGCAACAGAATGATTTGGAGTTTGAGATCATTTTTTAACTGACAATAACTTTCAATTATTTTTAAGAGAAGATGCAATGTACTGTTTTATAATATTATTTCGCAAAACTTCTAAATATAAAGTTTACTCTTGATAGCTATATAGCTTTTGTCTTAAAGACTCCACAGACTGATACAAACACATCGTACAATCACCTCTACAGTAAATTAAGAGCTTGGTGTCTTACGGTAGCACAATATACACTGTATTGACAAAAGTCACCGGATACCTGGAAGAAAAACACAACATAGCATTTATTGACATACATTAGTACGGCGTCGGTCCACCTTTGGCCTTAATGCATGCACTGACCCTTCGAGACATGCTTTCGACAAGGTTTTGGAACACAGCGATAGGTATGCGCTTCCATTCAGTACATAATGCTGCCGCTAAATGTTGCTTAGTAGCAGGCCTTGGTTCAAAACTTCTTATGCGGCGCTCTAATTCATCCCATAGGTGCTCTATGGGATTAAGATCAGAGCTCTGTGCTGGCTAGTCCACATACGATACGGAATTACACGCCGTAACAGTCCTTGCTTTATGGCTCGGTGCATTATCCTGCTGGAACCAACAAGGCTCGGTTCCATAGTATTGCCACAGAGTTGGTAGGGCATAATTGTCCAGAATATCGAGGTAGACGTGCTGGTTAACAGGTTTGTCCATGATAACCAATGGGCCGGGACCATACCACGACCCCCCCCCAACACACACACGAGTACACTGCCAGCTCCAAACTAGACCGTAGGAACAGTACACTGTGGTAAATAGCGTTCATCCGGCTGCCGCCATGCCCACACACGGCCATCAGACTGATGGATCGTGTATCTGGATTCATCAGTCCATAGGAGCCGTTTCCATTGATCTACGGTGCACGATACATGTTCTTTACATCATGCTAAACGACGAGTAGCATTCCGAGTGGCGATGAAAAGCTTATGAGCAGCCGCACGACCATGGTAACCCACGGAACGAAGTTCTCTGCGAATGGTATGTGATGTATATTCTAAATTAACTTTCCTTTTTAGTTTCTTTACCTATGTAAATCTTGAGTTTATTCTGTTATACTTCACTCTTAACGTGATATCTTTTCTCTCAAACGAATACTGTTGGCAACACAATTGAGGTTGAATGAACGTGACGTATGCCTGTTTTGATAAGAACGAGAGATAAAAGCGACGACTAAACTGTTGTATGAGAGCGATTATTGAGAGCGTTGAAAGAGGGCGTTGTAAAGCGAGCGTTGTGTTAAGAGCTGTGAAGCTGTGTGGTGTGTTTAAATATTGATATCGTTCTGTTATGGACGTGCTACAACCTTGAATAAAGCATCTTTTCCGTAAGTTTGACTTCTGTTGTTTACATATTTCGTCTGGCCGTTAAGGTTTCTTTCATTTAGGAACTATTTCTTAGTATGTTGATGTTTTAAATTAACGTAGAAGTAAGACAAGACTTCTACGTCATAGGCACGTATACGTACTGAGGTTCCAGCATTTTTATTCACCTGGACACTGAGGTCTTGTGCAGTACTATGTCGATTAGCTGTAACGACTCTCCTGAGGCTTCGACGTCCTCTATCACTGATTTTCTTTGGTCTGCCGGTACGTTTTGCTGCTTCAGGCACGCCATGTGTCTTTCATTTATTCAGTACATCCAAAAAATTGACGTGGGCATGTTACAACGCCTCTCGGTTTCTCTTATGGACAACCCACTAATATAATACCCAACAATCTTTCCTTTCTCGAAGTCAGTTCTCTCCCGCCGCGACATTTTCACTCAACCTCACAGTGCGATATGATCGTGGTCAGCTGCAGGTTTGTTTTTATACCGTTTGCAGCTGTACCGCGCATTTTAACAACGCAGCAGATCCGTTCATTTGCTTTCGAAAGGGTGTCCGTTGAGTGTTGTCAATATAGTGTATGATAGCTGGCACATAAAACGGAGAAGAGGAGACAAAATACCTTGTGTCACACAGTAACCAAAATTCATGCGATATACTTTATCCGATCTCGCTGCACAACTTGAAAATCAGATTCTTCGACAGACTGTTGAAATTTAACAGTTAAAACCCCCAAGTATTACCGTGAATCGCTTCTATTACCGGAAATTTTTCGTCATATGGATTGCGAAAAAGTGAGAACGGAATTTTTCCGGTAATATAAAAATGGAATCACGGAAAGGTTTTTGAAAATTCAAAATTTTCCGTTAACACATCTTGAAAACGGTGATTTACCGTCAATGTAAGAAAGGAATAGCGGAAAGACTTCTGAAAATTCAGAATTTTTCTGGAGTACGAAAAATCCGCGAAATTAAAGGTTATTTTACATAAAAAGTTGTTTCAGAAATATGCTTCGTTAATTCGCGAAAGAAATGACGGAAAGTGTCTCGTGAATTTCAGAAATATTTTTACGGCGTGTTACCTCTAAAACCCTTTCCTTAACTATCAACTGTTTTACACTAAAGTCAGCTAGCCTTACGAAAATCCTTCACAGCTCGTAAACCAACCTCACAGCGGGCAAGCTAGTCAGCCAGCGAAAAAACATTGAAGCCATCCTTCTTATCTCGTCTTTTTACATATGTCTAAACCTCCAACCTCATTTGTCGTTGCCAAAAAGTACATTCAGGCGAGAGAGAAAATGCAAACGTTAAGTTTGAAAATTGCTTAAGGAGGACAAACCAAAATTTTCATAGAAACAGGAGCTAAAACGGAAAGTGATATTGGAGTATACATTACAAACTCCAATCACTAATACTGTGTAACTGAGCGAAGTTAATTGGTCTGCTATAATGCAGTATTAGCTGCATTTATGTCTTGGTAATATCCGTGTGTGCAGATTCTTGTATGCTGATGACACTGTCCTGTTGGCAGAGGGCAAAAATGAGTTGCAGAGTATGTTGTTCCCGATGTTTGCATGAAATTCAAACTGAGTATAAATAAGGGAAAAACCAAAGTTATGATTTTTGAGAGAGGAACTGGTAGTACTGAATGTAATATAAGTCTAAATGGCACAGTGATGGACCAGGTGAATGCGTTTGTGTATTTAGGAAGCCTGTTTAACTGAGAGAGCAAATTAGAAGGTGAAATTAATAGGCGAGTGAATTCTTCATTGAAAGTCATAGCTGCTTTAGTAGGTTTTCACAGGAATACTGGGTTCTCAAGTGAAGCCCGCATGGCTGTGTATGCAAATATAATTGTTCTTACTCTGATGTACGGCAGTAAAACGTGGGTACTGCAGAAGAACGTAGGAGTCGTTTGTGTGCTGGGGAGATGCGTTACTTATGGAAGGAGGGGTAGCAAGACACGTTCTGATCGTGTGAGGAATGAAGATGTTTTGCAGTTGTGTAATGTGAAGCAAAATGTTGTTAGCAAGGAGGAGACTAATGTGCTTCAGTGGTTTGGCCATGTTGAAAGAATGAGTGATGAGATGCTTACTAAGAATTGTTTTTAGCCCAAGTGGCAGGAAGGAAAGGCAGAGGAAGGCCAAGGAAGTCATGGGAGGATCAGACTCAGGAGTGTCTACATGAGAAAAACATTATGAGTATGAAGTATAGAAGGTCTTGTGTACGTCGTATGATGGATGCCAATGAAGCCCACGTTGTGTGTCAAGATCACTGTAAATGGAGAAGCTTGATACGGCAACAGTAAGTAAATAATCTGTTAAAAATTTATCTGGTAGTTGTATTTCTTTGTGGAGCAAACCTCTGAATGTCAGAGAACAGCTTAGTGATATGTATATGTGTGATGTATACGTACAATGAGTTCATACGAGTAGAAATAAAAGTCAGATATTATTTTCACGCACTGAAATGAAAATATTAATAATCATCATGAAAAGGGCTCTGATGCAAAACAAATCGCGTACAGAAAGTGTTCCTAATCGCCAGAAATGCCTGAATTTGTAATATCTGAAAGTTATAAATCCATATTGTCTTCTTCCTTCGTTATTTCTAAATGTCAGTAAGTGCTTTGGCAATTGCGGTATTACTTTATGTTGACAAACACATGACAAAGAGAGAAAGTTACGGAAATGATGCAACTCAAAGTGAAAGCGTAAATGACGTACCGACACCATTTTATTTTTTGCCCGTGCTCTCTTCCAAATCGAGTGGAACTTAGCTATGAGCTGACGTAATAAGTGCTTCAGGGCGACACTGACCTAGCATTCGCCGCCAGACATTTCTTACCTCATTGTACTCAGAGTAACTTCATTCTTCTCACGTACTTCTTTTTATTTGCTTAACTGAAATTGTAAACTTTTGTGACGTAGTAACATTCAGTCACATACAATGCTTTAGCCAGCTGAGACATCTTACGTTTCGAGGTTAAAAGAAATACAGTGATTTTCGATCAGTTTCTAGTTCCTAAATTCCACAAGAACACGAAAAATAATTCTTGAGCTGGTAATATATGTTATTTGTTTGCATGTACACTGGTGTCTAAAAAGTCCGGAAGGCATTCGCAGGGATAAAAAGGAAAACACGTAACAGCCGGTAAAGACGTTTGGCGTGTAAACAGTCACAATCATAAGGGCAATAAGCATTTTTATAACAACAGATGAATATGTACACATTTTGCGTATACAGGATCACATATGCAAATGTCACCAAAGTGAGATGTAACAATGCTACCTAAAAATGCCTTAATAAGGAATGCGATCATCTTGTATGGACAGACAACTCTCATAACTATGATACGTACTCATCACCAGGTTGCTGATGAACTCTGTAGCCAAAGAATTCTATCCTTCGACGAGGGTGGTGCGTTGCTCGGAAAGAGTTCTGGGAGGGGGCTTTTTTATTTTCATGGGGGTTTAACGACCACTGTGAGCAACTCAATGGGCTATAAGCAGTCGCCCGTCCCTAATTTAGAGTCACTGGTTCCAGGAAAGGGAGAGAGCCAGTGCCGTAAAATAAACACAACATCCATGGACCACCGGGATTTGAACCTGGACCCGTCTCGGACGAGGGAGGGGTGCTGACGGGCTGCTACATTCCGTCCCAGAGCATTCCAGGCATGAGCTGGAGACCTGGCGGGCCATTCCATACGCCGAATGCCTTCGTTCTTTTGTTAATCATCGGCAATCGAGCAGTCATCCCCGTGCGGACGAGCGTTATTATCCATTAAAAGGAACTTAGGGCTAACATCTCCCCGAAAAAGTCTGACATAGGGCTCCAGGGTCTTGTCACTATATCACTCATAGTTCGCATTACTTCCTGTGAACACGTGGTGTAGTGTGCTGCCGTTGAACGTAATGCCACCCCACACAAGCAGACCACAGATTCCGAAGGAATATCGTTCGCGGTCGTTTGCAGGATCATTACGAGTTTCCTGTTCCCTCCAGATGAAATGCCGACGAGAATCCGTTGCTTTTAGACTGAATCTCGACTCATATGTAAAAAAGGACACCGGCCAACACGTCTGGCTTGCAGGAACGATGTTAACTGCACCAGTTCAAGCGAGGTCTCCTGTGAGATGGGGTTTGAGAGACACAAACCATAGGTCTCCTGGCATAAATCTCAATTGTTATGCCTTTGATATATCGTTTGCCTTGATACCCCAGTTCTAGTGGCAGAGGAGTGCTCGGAAGACAATTTCCGGGCTGTATAGGACCTATCGGTCCTCACGAGGTGTCGTACGCTTTGGACGACCTTGGCCAGGTTTTTCGTGATACCCCACTAGTGTTGTTGAATTGCTGTCATAACCGTGAAACTACTCTGGTGTGGATATTCAAGTCCCTTGCGACCTGGGTCCGAGACCGTCTGCTACTAGTCATTCTATTGCTCGCCATCGTGCATCGTCGGATACACGTGTATGATACAGAAGGAAAGCATTTGCAGCGCTTCTTACACGCTTTGCTAACATGCCATTGCCGTTCCCAGTTGGCTTTAAGTAAGGAACTCAATTTACGCATTAGACAACATTTTGCTTCCTGATATGCAAATTTCACTGCTGGCATTTGTTTCTCGTGTCCATTTGCATATGTCCTTTGAACATTCTATTTTATTGAGCACTTTGGATTATTTGCCCCCTGCTGCCTTCCGGACCTTAAGTTTAGACACCAGTGTAGTAGATAATTGATGAGATAGGAAAGCTTAATAAGGAACTAGACAAGCAGGAAGGGTCTCGCATTACTTTCACGAAGTAGGAGGTTCGCCAGAGAACGAAGCTGGCTGTTTACTTTGCAATATTTAGACATACCCTCTTCCGTGGCAGTGAGAGTAGGGTGCAAAAAGTGTCTCATTAGCTGGTTAGATGTGGCCATTATTAAAAAGGTAAGAAGAATATCAGGGAAAATAGATGGGTTTGTAATGTACTACAGAGATGAAGCACATCTCAAGACGGCCAAATTGCAGCTATAAATTCCGCCGGTCTAGCTTAATTGGGAAAGAATTCGGCTCCGGAGCAGAAGGGTGCGATTTTGATTGCCGCCACAGGCAAATTTGTGTTTTCACAGTTGTGTGACGGGGCTAGTAATGCAGATAGTACATCTGAGTTCGATATTTCCTCTGCGGAGGATAATTGATACCACAGAGGAGAACATACAGGGGTTCAACTTTCGCTTTTTGAACAGTGCCCTAGTGGTCAAACATGAAACTACGATAGCGTCTGTCACGTGATATAGTATCAGTGGCTAAGTAGCACGGCGGAGAGAGTTGTTAACTCTTGAAGAAAAAAAGAAAGGTAGAGTCTCACGGTTACGGTTTCGACGCTTTAGTTCCATGTCCGTCCACTGGCACGCTGTTTTATTGAGATCTTCGTGGCTAAATTGTTGCCATGAGCCTCTATGGAAAATTTACCTCTGGGTCTGCTACTCTGTGGTTAATACAACGTTCGAATTCTTCGATGGTCAGCTGGTCCAAGACCACTAAAAATCGAGTCGGACCACCAAAATCAAACTGGCGGCGGTCCAACGGACCAGTCACTTTCTGAGGTAACGCCATTTATTTCAGAAAAAAAGTTACGGCATTTCTTTTTCGTAAATGGAAGTTGCAAAATATTTTTCGGGCATGGTAGATAGAGAATAACTTACTAGTTATTACTATTCTCTCTCTAAAGTCCACAGAATGAAAATTGCAGAGTATGCTATGGTGAGGGGGAAAATCCCTAAGTAAAGTATGTTAAAAGCGAGCATCCCCAGAGGCAAGCGCAAATAGCCACACATTTGGCACCCAGCCAAACGCGTTTTTAAGAATCTCTATGCGCAATGTTGCGAAGAGAGAAGAGTGCAAGGAATCTTGGGAAGTTAAGTGCGTTGTGTGTGTTGCAGTGGCAGACTGGGAAGCGTCAGAGTAGAAAGCGGCAACATTAAAGATTCAATTAACATGTGGCGCTACAGCATCAGTTCCGAGCATCTGCCAAAAGTTAGAAAAACATGTGAATCCAAAAGTATCCGTGATGGAAAATATTATTGCGATCGGCGATCACGTGCATTCTGTCAGCAGTGGTTTAAGACTTTCGGTTGCCTCTAGTACGATTCTGAAACACAAAATGTTTCGTTCGCTTTGTAAAAATTCTCAACTTGTTGAAAAACAACCAGCATTTATTACTGGAAGTGATGACTAAACATTTGATTCCATTGAGTCGTATGCCGAAACAGACTGGCCAAATAAATTGAACTCTGAAACTGTTTCAGATTTAATGAGGGTAATACTAGACACCCCATAAATTGCACAATTTGATCCACTTACAGCAGTGTCACTCTGGCTCCAGTCAGCATTATTAAAAATTATGAGCTTAAAATCTTTTAGTTTGAAATGCTACCGATAATAGAGACAGTTTAGAGTTTCCCGTAACGGATTCAATGCAATTTTTAACGACAGCGAAAACATCCTGAATAAAAGCAGGTAAGTTATTTCAGCTTGACTCATCCAAATGCGTATGAAGTAGATTCCATAAAGACAAAAAGAAAGTTGTTATTAAACCTTACAACCTTCAAAATACTAACTACAGTTAAATGTAAGTTACGTGTTCCTTAGTTGGCTACGAATTGTAATCAGTGTAACAATATTTTGTAATATTTGTAGTCTATTATTTAGTTAATTTTAAATTAATGTTTATGCTTCACTATACCCTGATTTGAAGAAGGGCAGTAAAACTGATACAGTGGGCATATTAAATGCATTAATATTTGTGTCATTTGCAGAGCAGTAAAAATGGTTGCGGACCATCAACTTCTCGTACACACTGGTCTGCAGCATCAGTAAAGATTTTTTTTCAAATTCTACCATTCGTTAATAAAAGCATGCTTCAGAGGTTTGGGCATGTGTGTCGCATCGAAAAAATAACATTTCCCCAAGACGAATAACACTCCAAAGTATCTGGTCGCAGAGCATGGCAAAGACCTAGAACAAAACGGATTAATGGTGTAAAATTGGTCATTAGAGACACAGGAAGTGATTTGCCAGATGCAGATCTTGAATGGAACGAGAGAGAATGTTTGTTACTAATTGGCATTAAATCATTATTTTGTTATCACATGCTATATTTATAATGAATGAATTTACGGAAAAGGAACATTACATATCTTTACGTATACGGACGATTTGCTAAATTATGGGCTCCTGAAATAATTTAAAACCGTTAGATTTATTTTTTAGGTAGTTTGATGTCCCTATGATCAATTAAAGCTTACAAAATCCGCTTTTCCTGATTTAGAGTCGCTTGATTTAACAAACTTAAAGAATCCGAACTGCAGAACGTAAACTCTACAATGACGTCTCGTCCTAGACTCTTAATCTAGCTCCGCAGGTGAATCTTGACCAGTCAGCAATCAGGCATGAAAAATTGTCCTAAAACAAGGAAATGTTTTTAAACACTCTTCCTCATCAGCGAGGCCAGGTATTCATTTTCAGTTCACTCTTCCAAGCCAAGTTTTTTATCTGTTGCTGACTAATTTTCGTAACTCATCAGCCAACTTTAGTCTAAGTGTAAAAAATAAAAATCTAATCTCTTACTGTCTAAACTAGCAGTCTTCCCACAGAGAAACAAAGTTCAATTTAACATCTTACACAGAAGAGTATCACGAACTTTTTAATGCATCTCTGTCTAAACCTAGTACATACATAAGATCATGAACTAAACATAACGACTTTTTTTTTCGGGATTTGGGATCCCCATGAGCATCTAAGGCGTCGCCCATACCTAATTTAGGATCACTGGTTCCAAGGACAGAGCAGGTCACTCGGAATATTATCTAGAAGCTTGTGCCTCTGACCATCCGACCACCTATGATGATTGAAGAAGGCAAGATAAGTGACGAGGGATATAAACTTCGAGGATCACAAAAGAGTATATACTGAAATTCTATAATTTGCGGATTCTTAGAAAAATGTACATGTGCTTTTTACGATGTCAAGTCAAAATAACCTTTGTATTTCAGCATTTGACCCAACTGCTTTATTTTGCACTGAAGAAACGCATTTTGCCGCCCCGGTGGCGCAATGGTCTAAGCGATGGCCTCTGATCATTCGTCCGAACGGGGTCCGGGTTCGAATCCCGGTGAGGCATGGATGTTGTGTTTGTCTTACGGCACTGTCTCTCTCCCTTCCCTGGAACCAGTGACCCTAAATTAGGGACGGGCGACTGCTTATAGCCATTTGAGTAGCTCACGGTGGTCGTTAAACCTCCAATAAAAAAAAAAAAAAAAAAAGGAAACGCATTTGCGGAGCTAGTTCACAAATTATTTTCGAACGAACTTAATTACAGTTGGTTTACGAAACTTCTATACAGATGACGAATTTAAAAAATTACTTTTATTTTAGCGCTTCTCCTTCGGTTTTCACACTTAAATGCGTAATTTTCAGCAATTGTGATGGATGCTCTAATTTAACCTTCCTTTTGAGTTCCTGTATTCTTATGTAAATTTGGTTTCTCCTCGTTAAACGTTTTTCTGTCTTAATGCCATAGATTCCTTCTCTATGAATTTAACTTTGGCAACACCTGATATCAGGTCAAAGTACAACTAGTACGTAATACGTCTCGAAAAATAAAGAGTTCGGGTGTTCAATGTTGAAAGTGGGACCTTGTTTCGATTGTGTTACGTTGTAGAGGAGTTGCTATCTTGTTTTGATGATTCTTCAGCACTCTTCCGTGTGCGAAGTTGATTTGTGAAAAATAAATAACTAGGAGGTGCTGATGAAAAGCGAGCTATAGCTACTGATGCGAAAGATTGTTATATAGTCAGCGAAAATTCGATGCTTGAGTGACTTCAATTATTGATGAGATTATTTGGATTTGTGACGTGCTGAAAGATTGCTGAATAAACAAGTTGAAACTGTAAGTTATGTTGATTTATTTATGATTCCTAACATGTATTACAGAAGTGTTTGATCCTGCCTAATTAAGTTCTCAGCATCTACGACTCAAACTTATCTTGGAAAACAACCTTTAGATTATAATAACAATCTAAGTTACTAGTAAGTGAAACTTAACTTAAAGTAATAGTTAAAGACGTTTTCAAATATTTAACAAAAATTTTACAATCGGAATTGTTTTATGTAAATCAGAACTGAAACGACATCATGCTAGGCATAAGAAACTTCTTTTCAATTAAAAACGTTTCACCTTAGCACAGTAAATTAACAAAACATGAAAAAACATGACTGAAACAACATCGTACTAAGCATAAGAAACTTCTTTTTAATTAAAAAAAAATTACCTTAAGAGACAGTAAATTGACAAAAAATGAAAAAAAATGACTGAAACGACATCGTATTAAGCATAAGAAACTTCTTTTTAATTAAAAAAATTACCTTAAGAGACAGTAAATTGACAAAAAATGAAAACAAAATGACTGAAACGACATCGTATTAAGCATAAGAAACTTCTTTTTAATTAAAAGATGTTCACCCTAGCACAGTAAATTAACAAAATGTGAAAACAAAATGACTGAAACGACATCGTATTAAGCATAAGAAACTTCTTTTTAATTAAAAGATTTTCACCCTAGCACAGTAAATTAACAAAAAATGAAAACAAAATGACTGAAACGACATCGTCTTAAGCATAAGAAACTTCTTTTTAATTAAAAGATTTTCACCCTAGCACAGTAAATTAACAAAAAATGAAAACAAAATGACTGAAACGACATCGTCTTAAGCATAAGAAACTTCTTTTTAATTAAAAGATTTTCACCCTAGCACAGTAAATTAACAAAAAATGAAAACAAAATGACTGAAACGACATCGTATTAAGCATAAGAAACTTCTTTTTAATTAAAAGATTTTCACCCTAGCACAGTAAATTAACAAAAAATGAAAACAAAATGACTGAAACGACATCGTCTTAAGCATAAGAAACTTCTTTTTAATTAAAAGATTTTCACCCTAAGCACAGTAAATTAACAAAAAATGAAAACAAAATGACTAAAACGACATAGTATTAAGCATAAGAAACTTCTTTTTAATTAAAAGATTTTCACCCTAGCACAGTAAATTAACAAAAAATGAAAACAAAATGACTGAAACGACATCGTATTAAGCATAAGAAACTTCTTTTTAATTAAAAGATTTTCACCCTAGCACAGTAAATTAACAAAACGTGAAAAAAAAAAAAGTTTCCCATTTGTATTTTTTCAAAAATATAGTTTACGATCCCAGAACTGATTATCACATTCCACTGCTTATCTTCTTAACACTTCAAAGAAGCCTGTGCTGTTATGGAATTCTTTCTACGTAGATTTTTATAACCTTTTTCAAAAGGCTCATACCAATTTTCATTTGGTTCTGTGCAAGTGAACTATATCTCTTAACCAGTATTAAAATTTGAATATTAAGATTTTTTAAATATTTGTGGCATTTCCTGTTCAGGCTATTTCAAAAAATTCAGAACTTTTTTTTCCCCTGTTTTTATAAAGAGTTCCACACATTTTCCATTGACGGTTACGACGAAATAAATGGAATTTTGAAGAGCGCATTGCAGAATTGGGTTGACTGATGTAGTTGTCTGATTCACCATGTGCTGCGTCACCAGCGTTGCCACAAACAACAGTGAAGTTAATTCAACATCAAAACTTGTAAATTTTTTCAAAAATATTTGACTCCTACACAAAACATGTAAAAATAATCCCCATTCAAACTTCGAAATATAATGGTAAAAGTATTCGTAATTGGGTATGCCAAAATATAACAAAACTTTCGCAACTCAGGTTATACTTTTCCGCGCAATATTCTCCTGACAATTTAGCTGCGTGAAATTGAGTTTGTCGTACACCTATCCGCCGTTACGCGCGTTTGTGTCCTCCTTTTAAACAAATGTTTGCCCAGGTGGAACGCACATGTCATTCCTTCGAATGGCTGCTTACACCTGCTACGATCACCTCATCATCGGACTCTTGGCAAAATGAAAGCGAACGCATGTACCATGAAACGACATTTATCAGAAGAAAAATCAGCACTTTCACTTGAAACACCGACACCTATAGGATCCTTTTATGCATTAAACTAACACCCAGCAAGTATTCAAGCAAACAGAGAGCTGCGATACAGAATTCAGATATTTGCTTTTTACATCAATCCAATTGTTCGTTCCTTTCTTCAGTACCAACGTCACAGTGAATAAAAAAGGCATAAAATGTATGTTAGACCTGTTCCCATTATTTAAATTTTGATCGATGAACATTGCTTCATCCAGAACTCAATAGGTAAAACAAATATGAACTGTTTCAGAAAAGTAACACTTTCATATTACCCCATCCGCAGGAAGGATGAAGTGACTTGAAAGGTTTTTCTTTTCATTTTCCTTTTTGACGTAGTACTGCGTCTAACTCCGCGGATAGTATGGGGCGACTGACGGCCTACCGCCTGGGACAAAAATAGGTCCCAATTTAAATCATTATAGCATTAAAAATACGCATAGCACATTAATCGTGTTAGCATATTCGTAAACAGCATAGAGTCCAATTCGCGTACTGCGCAGTACATCGTGCTCGCGAAACTCCCATCGCTCCCTGTGCGCGGAGCACATAATGCAATATTTCTGGGTGTGTCACGCGTTTGACCCAGTCTATCTCGGCAACCGTGAGCGCAACACGACTGCGCGTGGCATCGTTTTAAAGCTCTCGACGAGATCTATTCAAATATACGAACAACATTTCGCAGTGGTTTGAACTGAACATTTTAAAATTTGTTTTCTTGTGAACACTTTTGACGATATCGCGGTTTATCTGGACAACCGTGAATGCGAAACGACTGTGCGTCGTATCGTTTTAAAGCTCTCTACGAGATCTATTCAAATTTATAAAGAACATATCGTAGTGGTTTAAACTAAAAGTTTTAAAAATTATTTTCGTGTGAACGGGTTAACGTTTTCGACAATGTCGTGGAATTTACAGAATGAACGCAAGCAAAAGTGGGGAAAATCAAAACGAGAGGCAAGAGCAAATGATGAGGAATGTAAGAAGCCCAAGAAGACAGGGCACCACGATGGGTAATTCGTGTATCGATCTGCTTTGTGTTCGCAATGTATCCAACACTATTTGTAAAAATTATGTAAGCTGCTTTTCATGTCATAGACCTGTGTTGGCTATAACAAATTAAATAAACGCTTTGAAACTATACTCGACTAGCTCAATTCAACTCTCTGATCTGCAAGTCGTAGTCCTACGTTCCAAACTGATGGCTCAATCAGAACTGAGCCTACCTATATTTTTTTTTTTTTGGTGGGGAGAGATTAACGACCACCATGATCAACTGTTTGGGATATTTCAGTCGGTGGTTACAAATTTGGAGCCACTGGTTCCTGAGAAGGGAGAAGACCATACCCGTAAGATGCAGCCCCAGTGGCGCAGTTTTCAAAAAGGAGTTTGAATAATAGACAAAGAAAAGGACTTCGAGAAAAAAAAATTCAGTAAGGTTTCCAAGTACAGTCGGGACATCGGAATGCTCGTACGATATCAAAAGGACAAGTGTTTAGAGGGCGACCACAAAAACCCTAGCAGCAGAAGATATATTTTTCTTCTATTTTTTTCTCACGAAATTGGTTTGGTTACGCGAGAGTGAAACTTTATTATATTTTCATTACAGAAAATAAATTCGTGTGCTATTAGCACTTTCGCATTGCTTTGTATCGGGCATATGATTTTGATTAGTTTTTGTTTATAAACAGAAATAGAAAATCAACTATTTCCTGTTCTCGAAAAAATGCTTTCATTGGAGTTCGGTCGTGCGCAAGAAGTGTGGTAACGGAAAATATATGAGCAGACGAATATGTGAGTCCGCAGTCTGCTTCACGTTAGCGCAGAATCAACCCCCTGGTCGTGCGTCATTACTATGGCTGAGGCGTTGCGAGTGACAGGGCGGTGGTTTGAAGTCGCCATTTGCCTTGACCTAGTTTTTTTTTCTTCTTTTCATCAATACCGTTTGCCTTAGATGAATCCGTGACAAGCATTACTTCCCTTGTATGATCTACTATCACTGATGTTTTATTTATGGAAAGGGGAGAATTGATCGGAGTATTCTCTACTTATGTAACAAATAAGGAAGGATTTATACGCTTTGATTAGTGCAGACTGAAGAAATGTGGGATCTGTTACCATTCGGTAGTTGCACAAATGATAAACTTGGGGCTATTTTTAACTCGGCTATTGAAACATTCTGCGAATTCTATTCAAAGCGTGTGTTAATTCAACCAGGAAAAGACACCGTGTGAAGAATTTTAGGAATGTTTGTCAGTAAGTGCTTAGAGAATCATTAATACTATGCACGCATACATTTCTATTAAGATTTTGTTCAATCAAAGAAATTGCGTTTTTTTATATGTTCTAAAAGAAAGCAGATTTTACGTATTAATTTTGATGTTAATTTTTCGATGTTTTTTTTTAATAGAACAGTTGCAGTTCATTAAAAACTAGCGACTTGTTTTCACCTAAGTGATTTTTCATTCTCCCCAGTTCCCGGAATTGAAACCAGACACATCTTGTTTTTGGTAAGATTACTCACAGCCCGTTGGCGTTCGATTCTTACGCGACAATGAACTTTCGTTTAGCTACAGCACAACATCTTGCAGGGTAGGTTTGGAATTCTTTGCCATTAATGATTTCCATACATCTAAGCTCAAATTGAGTCAGCGCGCACAATGAAATAACAGTTCTCCGTTTTTCAGTAATTATAATTTAAGAATGAGCATCGCCAAAGTACTGTGCATATACAGCTCTTGAAATTCAGTACCACTGGACATATAAGAGACAATCAATCGTCTGGTACGTTGTGAAAACGCAAATTTGCCGGTGGCGATGGCTCGAACCATCTTCCTTCTGCTCCGGAGCCGAATGCTTTCCCAATTAAGCTACACCGACGGAATTTATCGCTGCGAATTGGCCGTCTTGACATGTGCTTCACCTCTGCAGTACGTCACAACGCCAAACTAGAATTGTTGTGGCCTAAACTAAACTTTCTCAGCCATTCGAGAAAAACAGGAATTATTTTATACTTCGGTTTGGATGAATCATGCATTCATGACTTTTGTCCCGTAACCAAATTAAACAAGAAACAGGACACCGAATTTTCGGATGTAATCAGCACGTCTTTTTAATTCTTTCCGACACGGCAAGACTTTGTCAAAGCAGATTAAAAAAAAAAAAGAAAATATCAGCACAAAAGAGAATGCATTTATGCCCCCAAGTGGGAAAGGGCCCATTATTTGACAGACAGACTTGATTCAAAGAGTGCTCAATGGTCTTGACTCTAAGAACTCGTTCGAGTACCGGATGAGGCATGGGCGCTGTGCTTGTCATACCGCACTGGCTCTCAGCCTTCCCTGGAACCACTGGCCCTAAATTAGGGACGGGCAACTGATTATAGCCGTTTTTCAATCGGATGACTGGAATGGGTAAAATATTGGCAATTACAATTCTGAACAAGCAGAAAATGTGCACAAAATGTTCTTTATCGCGGAAGCTATGCGTTGGAAAAAGAATTTTTTAAATGCAACTTTTAGGAAAAGAGACATCAGGGGGAAAGTTTATATATACGCCTCTAGTGGATTTGATACTTTCCTTAAAACATTTGCTCACTACACAAAAATAAATAAATAAATCCTGAAATTGATGTAGTGGGTTTACGACCTTTGCAAAAAGACGCGTTCATTGCGAAAGAAATTTTCTTTTATTACATATTGCCGTAGTGAGTTTCAGACTTTTGTGGCAAAAGACATGCCTATATCACAATAAATAAATAAATAAAATAAAAAATAAAAACAAATCATGAAATTGACCTGTAACTATGCTGCGGGTTCGAGCAGCATTGCTACGTTAAGACCAGTACAACGAAATTAGGAAAAAATAAACCTTGGAATATTCCTACTATTCTCTTATTTTCTGTTCATTAGCCTCATTAGCTTTTGAACGCGTTCACAGGATTCGAGCTAAATGTCCAGCTGGTCTCACTCCTTTCTTTCTCAATCGTCGGATTCCTTAATCATCTCCTCGTGAACGCCTAGGAGAAAATGACGGGCGCCATCCTCCCGTCCGATCTGTGACGTACTACAGAGGTGAATCACGTGTTAAGACGACAAATCTGCAGCGGTACTTTCCGTCCGTGTAGCTTAGTTGGAAGAGCAGCTTACTCCGTAGTGAGGGTTCGATCTCCGTTGTTGCAGCGAAAATTCTTCTAATTTCGGACACATTGCTTTTGGTGAAAAAATACCCAAATTCTGGATTTAATTACCTAATTAATTGCGTCTATTATGTTAAATAATTAACATAGTTAATTATTTATTTCTTAATTGGAGTAATTCGTAATTAGGGGCAAAAAATATTATCCGAACCCCGGCTGCATAAAGATTCGCTGGTTTCCTTTCTTTTCTATTTTTTTTCTCCTCGCTTTCCCTCCGCGTGGGAAGGAGATCGAAGCGCAAACGCTAGGCCAAGTGCAAAAGTCCGCAAATGAAGCGAAAGGTATTTTTTTTTATTTCCCAGCATTTGCGAAGCAACAGCACTGCGGATTACATAATGCAACCCTAATCAACAATGGGACAGTGGTGACTATACGGCGGAAGTCTAGGAAAGAATCTTAAATCTGGTAAGAAGGTAAGGCTAGGCAATAAATGCCACCCAGGCTCGGTGTCGGAAAACATATTTCAGTCGAGCATACGTGCCTCCGAGCATGCCTAAAGTTTTAAAAAGGGTTTTCTTGGATGCTCCGATAATAGAACTCCAAAACGGGTTGACAGTTAGAGCCAAATACATTTTTAAAGGGCTTAGCTCAGCAGATGATCAGCTGGCCAGGAGAACGAAGTAACCACTGGTCAGCAGCCACTGGACGGCAGTCAACTCGCGAACAAGGAAGGGGAAAACCAGAAACGAATGAAGGGGCAAGGGACATCTTCAGGATGTAAGGACACGCCTCGCACCATGGCTGTAAGCGAAAGCGAAACTAAAATAAAATGGAAAACTTGGAGAAATCGGGGTGTTATTGTGTGCCGCAGTGTTGTGGTTGCAGTTGGGTTGTTGTTGCATCTGTAGGAAGTTCGCAGCTGGACGTTGGCAGTTGGCAAGAAATGCCTAGCTGTACGTGGGTCAAGAAGTCGGACCCAAATCAGTGAACAATGTTACGTACCCAAGACAAATAGAGAAGGCATCAGCATTCGTCGAGCGCTCCAGGGCTGTGTTTTATCCACGGAGGATACCAGCCAAAGACCACGGCCGCATGAAGACACGCTGCATCCTCAACCGCGGATCGGTGTATCACAGCATAAGTTTTTTTGGGTAAGACATCACCCAAATATTTCAATCCCTTGCATGCTGAGTATTCACTGAAAGTTTTGAAATGACATATTATTGCTCACCGTGTACTAGTTGGATTGATAGGGACGTTACTATTTCTAAAATTCTCAGGCTAAACCATAACTTCCTTTTGTGGAGATGTCTTATTATAACTTAATCTGTTCCCACAATTAAATTGTACATAAATTAAGAAATATACACAAAATAAATTTTATATTTGTTTCTTTAAACAACGTGTTTTTCTTCTCGCTGCTCTGCAAATGAGTACGAGTGTCAGTGTTCTGTTTTAGTTTTAAGTAACAGTTTTTCTTTCTTCAAAGATACCCCGATTCAAGCATGATACTGAAATTCCAGCTTTTAAATTTAATTTCTTTGCGGCATATGAGTTCTTGCGGCAACCTCATACGAGCTCCTATGAAACACAACGCTTTGAAGTCCCAACGATGAGACTGGGTCGCCTATACTAGGAAACCCAATGTCATTGTTGCCATTTAGTCGATCAAAAATCATTAACAAAATTTATGCCCTCAAGTTCCCAAACGGGGCTTGGTGCGGTAATACCGTCACGAACATTACACATTGGCGTCCGAATGTAAAAATGGATCTACTGGCCGTTACATTCTTCGAAAAATGGGGGATGTTTGTTCCACGCACACATCGTCTGGAATTAATGAAAAATTCATACTTAGCCTCAAAAAAAAAAAAAAAAGTTAAGAGGGAGATGATGTGACGTACTACAGAGGTGAATCACGTGTTAAGACTACAAATCTGCAGCGGTACATTCCGTCCGTGTAGCTTAGTTCGGAGAGCACTTCCTCTGGAGTGAGGGGGCGCGATTCGATCTTCGTCACGGACGAATTTGTGTTTCACAGATCAGAAAATGGACGGGTGCCAAACACCCGTCGCATGAGAAAGTCAAAAGTTTTTGCCCATCTGAAAACTCAGAAAATGGACGGGTGCCAAACACCCGTCGCATGAGAAAGTCAAAAGTTTTTGCCCATCTGAAAACTCAGAAAATGGACGGGTGCCAAACACCCGTCGCATGAGAAAGTCAAAAGTTTTAGCCCATCTGAAAACTCAGAAAATGGACGGGTGCCAAACACCCGTCGCATGAGAAAGTCAAAAGTTTTAGCCCATCTGAAAACTCAGAAAATGGACGGGTGCCAAACACCCGTCGCATGAGAAAGTCAAAAGTTTTTGCCCATCTGAAAACTCAGAAAATGGACGGGTGCCAAACACCCGTCGCATGAGAAAGTCAAAAGTTTTAGCCCATCTGAAAACTCAGAAAATGGACGGGTGCCAAACACCCGTCGCATGAGAAAGTCAAAAGTTTTTGCCCATCTGAAAACTCAGAAAATGGACGGGTGCCAAACACCCGTCGCATGAGAAAGTCAAAAGTTTTAGCCCATCTGAAAACTCAGAAAATGGACGGGTGCCAAACACCCGTCGCATGAGAAAGTCAAAAGTTTTAGCCCATCTGAAAACTCAGAAAATGGACGGGTGCCAAACACCCGTCGCATGAGAAAGTCAAAAGTTTTTGCCCATCTGAAAACTCAGAAAATGGACGGGTGCCAAACACCCGTCGCATGAGAAAAGTCAAAAGTTTTAGCCCATCTGAAAACTCAGAAAATGGACGGGTGCCAAACACCCGTCGCATGAGAAAAGTCAAAAGTTTTTGCCCATCTGAAAACTCAGAAAATGGACGGGTGCCAAACACCCGTCGCATGAGAAAGTCAAAAGTTTTAGCCCATCTGAAAACTCAGAAAATGGACGGGTGCCAAACACCCGTCGCATGAGAAAGTCAAAAGTTTTAGCCCATCTGAAAACTCAGAAAATGGACGGGTGCCAAACACCCGTCGCATGAGAAAGTCAAAAGTTTTTGCCCATCTGAAAACTCAGAAAATGGACGGGTGCCAAACACCCGTCGCATGAGAAAGTCAAAAGTTTTAGCCCATCTGAAAACTCAGAAAATGGACGGGTGCCAAACACCCGTCGCATGAGAAAGTCAAAAGTTTTTGCCCATCTGAAAACTCAGAAAATGGACGGGTGCCAAACACCCGTCGCATGAGAAAGTCAAAAGTTTTAGCCCATCTGAAAACTCAGAAAATGGACGGGTGCCAAACACCCGTCGCATGAGAAAGTCAAAAGTTTTAGCCCATCTGAAAACTCAGAAAATGGACGGGTGCCAAACACCCGTCGCATGAGAAAGTCAAAAGTTTTTGCCCATCTGAAAACTCAGAAAATGGACGGGTGCCAAACACCCGTCGCATGAGAAAGTCAAAAGTTTTAGCCCATCTGAAAACTCAGAAAATGGACGGGTGCCAAACACCCGTCGCATGAGAAAGTCAAAAGTTTTTGCCCATCTGAAAACTCAGAAAATGGACGGGTGCCAAACACCCGTCGCATGAGAAAGTCAAAAGTTTTAGCCCATCTGAAAACTCAGAAAATGGACGGGTGCCAAACACCCGTCGCATGAGAAAGTCAAAAGTTTTAGCCCATCTGAAAACTCAGAAAATGGACGGGTGCCAAACACCCGTCGCATGAGAAAGTCAAAAGTTTTTGCCCATCTGAAAACTCAGAAAATGGACGGGTGCCAAACACCCGTCGCATGAGAAAGTCAAAAGTTTTAGCCCATCTGAAAACTCAGAAAATGGACGGGTGCCAAACACCCGTCGCATGAGAAAGTCAAAAGTTTTTGCCCATCTGAAAACTCAGAAAATGGACGGGTGCCAAACACCCGTCGCATGAGAAAGTCAAAAGTTTTAGCCCATCTGAAAACTCAGAAAATGGACGGGTGCCAAACACCCGTCGCATGAGAAAGTCAAAAGTTTTAGCCCATCTGAAAACTCAGAAAATGGACGGGTGCCAAACACCCGTCGCATGAGAAAGTCAAAAGTTTTTGCCCATCTGAAAACTCAGAAAATGGACGGGTGCCAAACACCCGTCGCATGAGAAAAGTCAAAAGTTTTTGCCCATCTGAAAACTCAGAAAATGGACGGGTGCCAAACACCCGTCGCATGAGAAAGTCAAAAGTTTTAGCCCATCTGAAAACTCAGAAAATGGACGGGTGCCAAACACCCGTCGCATGAGAAAGTCAAAAGTTTTAGCCCATCTGAAAACTCAGAAAATGGACGGGTGCCAAACACCCGTCGCATGAGAAAGTCAAAAGTTTTTGCCCATCTGAAAACTCAGAAAATGGACGGGTGCCAAACACCCGTCGCATGAGAAAGTCAAAAGTTTTAGCCCATCTGAAAACTCAGAAAATGGACGGGTGCCAAACACCCGTCGCATGAGAAAGTCAAAAGTTTTTGCCCATCTGAAAACTCAGAAAATGGACGGGTGCCAAACACCCGTCGCATGAGAAAGTCAAAAGTTTTTGCCCATCTGAAAACTCAGAAAATGGACGGGTGCCAAACACCCGTCGCATGAGAAAGTCAAAAGTTTTTGCCCATCTGAAAACTCAGAAAATGGACGGGTGCCAAACACCCGTCGCATGAGAAAGTCAAAAGTTTTAGCCCATCTGAAAACTCAGAAAATGGACGGGTGCCAAACACCCGTCGCATGAGAAAGTCAAAAGGTTTTGCCCATCTGAAAACTCAGAAAATGGACGGGTGCCAAACACCCGTCGCATGAGAAAGTCAAAAGTTTTTGCCCATCTGAAAACTCAGAAAATGGACGGGTGCCAAACACCCGTCGCATGAAAAAGTCAAAAGTTTTAGCCCATCTGAAAACTCAGAAAATGGACGGGTGCCAAACACCCGTCGCATGAGAAAGTCAAAAGTTTTTGCCCATCTGAAAACTCAGAAAATGGACGGGTGCCAAACACCCGTCGCATGAAAAAGTCAAAAGTTTTAGCCCATCTGAAAACTCAGAAAATGGACGGGTGCCAAACACCCGTCGCATGAAGAAAGTCAAAAGTTTTTGCCCATCTGAAAACTCAGAAAATGGACGGGTGCCAAACACCCGTCGCATGAGAAAGTCAAAAGTTTTTGCCCATCTGAAAACTCAGAAAATGGACGGGTGCCAAACACCCGTCGCATGAGAAAGTCAAAAGTTTTTGCCCATCTGAAAACTCAGAAAATGGACGGGTGCCAAACACCCGTCGCATGAGAAAGTCAAAAGTTTTAGCCCATCTGAAAACTCAGAAAATGGACGGGTGCCAAACACCCGTCGCATGAGAAAGTCAAAAGGTTTTGCCCATCTGAAAACTCAGAAAATGGACGGGTGCCAAACACCCGTCGCATGAGAAAGTCAAAAGTTTTTGCCCATCTGAAAACTCAGAAAATGGACGGGTGCCAAACACCCGTCGCATGAGAAAGTCAAAAGTTTTAGCCCATCTGAAAACTCAGAAAATGGACGGGTGCCAAACACCCGTCGCATGAGAAAGTCAAAAGTTTTTGCCCATCTGAAAACTCAGAAAATGGACGGGTGCCAAACACCCGTCGCATGAGAAAGTCAAAAGTTTTTGCCCATCTGAAAACTCAGAAAATGGACGGGTGCCAAACACCCGTCGCATGAGAAAGTCAAAAGTTTTAGCCCATCTGAAAACTCAGAAAATGGACGGGTGCCAAACACCCGTCGCATGAGAAAGTCAAAAGGTTTTGCCCATCTGAAAACTCAGAAAATGGACGGGTGCCAAACACCCGTCGCATGAGAAAGTCAAAAGTTTTTGCCCATCTGAAAACTCAGAAAATGGACGGGTGCCAAACACCCGTCGCATGAGAAAGTCAAAAGTTTTAGCCCATCTGAAAACTCAGAAAATGGACGGGTGCCAAACACCCGTCGCATGAGAAAGTCAAAAGTTTTTGCCCATCTGAAAACTCAGAAAATGGACGGGTGCCAAACACCCGTCGCATGAGAAAGTCAAAAGTTTTAGCCCATCTGAAAACTCAGAAAATGGACGGGTGCCAAACACCCGTCGCATGAGAAAGTCAAAAGTTTTTGCCCATCTGAAAACTCAGAAAATGGACGGGTGCCAAACACCCGTCGCATGAGAAAGTCAAAAGTTTTTGCCCATCTGAAAACTCAGAAAATGGACGGGTGCCAAACACCCGTCGCATGAGAAAGTCAAAAGTTTTTGCCCATCTGAAAACTCAGAAAATGGACGGGTGCCAAACACCCGTCGCATGAGAAAGTCAAAAGTTTTAGCCCATCTGAAAACTCAGAAAATGGACGGGTGCCAAACACCCGTCGCATGAGAAAGTCAAAAGGTTTTGCCCATCTGAAAACTCAGAAAATGGACGGGTGCCAAACACCCGTCGCATGAGAAAGTCAAAAGTTTTTGCCCATCTGAAAACTCAGAAAATGGACGGGTGCCAAACACCCGTCGCATGAGAAAGTCAAAAGTTTTAGCCCATCTGAAAACTCAGAAAATGGACGGGTGCCAAACACCCGTCGCATGAGAAAGTCAAAAGGTTTTGCCCATCTGAAAACTCAGAAAATGGACGGGTGCCAAACACCCGTCGCATGAGAAAGTCAAAAGTTTTTGCCCATCTGAAAACTAATGTATGTTGGAACGCTTGCTACTTAGAGCGGAGACACCGGCCATAAAAAAACAAAAAACAAAATAAACAAAAAAAACCCCAAAACAATTATGCCATAAAATGTGGTGCCCAGCGCAACCTAAAAGTCGACCCCCAAATGATTACGTCCGACATCAGAACTTAATAAGGAGACACACACTAGCACCCTATGAAACAAAGAAAAATATGCTCTCTAAAAAAAAGGTTTCCACTTATTTATTGGTTTCATAAAGTTATTAAAATGTGTGTAAGGTTCGAAGTATTTACAATATATTAAAAATTAATACAATTAACACATCATGATCCAATAGCCTATTATATTAAAAGTTATTAAATATTAAACATTAATTTCAAGTATCACTATTACAGAGCTAGTAGTTAGAGAATTCTTCCAAAAGATAAGCTCATTGCAAAATAACTTGAAATAGGCTTGAGAGCTTTTACAAAAGAGTGCTCGTTATGAAAGTGATCTTGAAATTGATGCAATGGGTTTGCGACGATTGTGTCAAAAGACCTCATTACACCCGAGAATTTTCAGAGTTGCCTTTCTTGTTCAACTTACGACAAAAAAAAATCTGTTAGTCGACACTCATACGGTGTCCGGCGGAGTAAGCATCTTTACTCTCATAACTCCTACCTTTCTGCCTCTTTCCGACGAAGCGGTTTTCATTGAACACAACAACAGCTACTTAAATCAGGACAAACAGACTATATTAGAACAAAGAAACATTCTAAATAATTGATTACGATCTTATGCTCCAATGGCTGCACCTTTCATGATCAGTTCTTTAAGCCGATATGTGCTTTCTATTTCAGTAACAAACGCCTAAATAAGAGGCAACATTTGATTAAATAAAAGATGCCAATGCATAGAGATCATGCTATGCTTTTTATCATATTTTTTAAAGACGAAATGAGGCGATTCCGTACTTCACAAATTTTGCATTGATATAGGCATAGTATTCAGCTGGGATGATCTAAATAGATCTAGTCTTGAGTTCTTCCCTTTATTTTGAGATTTTGTTCCTGATAAAAGCATCATTTAAGGAGTCAATGAGATGGAAATTTATCTCCATAGAAGTAGGGCAATTATACTGACGAATAATAAATTCGAATAAGTTGCCAGTTGTTCGCTTATGAACTAGAAAGAAAAGTTGGAGTGTGGTCGCCAGCAAAAACTATTTAGAATAACGGAGCCATGGAATCTGTTATTTACTTCACATTATGCATTGCAGACACACATATTAGAGAACGGGCATATATGATTAATTCCCCGGTGAGTCGAACGTTTAGCAAAGAAACAAGTGTGGACATCGACTAAGAAAGGATCTTACGGAAGATTAACATGTATTAAAACAACTAGAGGGAAAAACTATACCATCTGCTTCTCAATCAGGGCATCGCTGTAGATTACGAACGCACTTTCATTGCGCAGTGCTTTACATCACAATAATTTCGTGGTGCTTTCTTTCCATTTCAGAGCAAATAAATAATATTTGACCTGTATCTTTCTACTCGTATGAACTGGTTATAAGTATAGTAATACTATGTTATAAGCAGTCAATGAACTTTACTCTGCGACACAAAACCGGAGTCCGTTACATGTTAGGTTTAGGTGGTCATGATGGGAAGCTTTATCACGACGTCTTCAATATTTTCAGAATTAGTTTTGTGTCAGCGTTTTTAATATTTTAAGTACGGATTGCTTGATCTTCGGGATTATAGAAACGCTCGTCGTCGTTTACAAAGGACTACCTCAAATATGATTGATGCGGAACGGATTTCGATCAACCTTTCCGTGCAGAGAACCGATTTCTTTATTGGAGGTTTAACGACCATCGTGAGCAATTTAATGGGCAATAAGCAGTAGCCCGTCCCTAATTTACGGTCATTGGATCTACAGAAGGGAAGGAGGTAGTGCCGTAAGACAAATACAACATCTACGCCTCACCGGGATTCGAACCCGAGCCCTTCTCGGACGAATTATCAGAAGCCATCACTTAGACCACTGCGCCACTGGGGCGGAGCAGAGGAGCCATGCTTGTGACTTTCCAATGAGGTAACGTAAGTCAAAACCGCAAGTTACAGCGATATGCATTGCCGGCGTAGTTCAATCGGTAGAACAGCTACTCCGGAGTAGGAAGATATGGCTTCGAGACCCACTATCAGCAAAAAGGGCGAACGCCAAATGAATATCCTGGCCGTGAGGTTCGAAAAACATTGTGTGATATCTTTCACATATCGTGTGGAATTAATAAGAATTCCGAAATATCAACAACAGTAATACCCACTCAATACGAACAAATAAAAAATCGAATGGATGCTTAAAAATTAACTTCTTTCGGAAAGTTTATTTATTCATTGTTTGTTTAGGGGTTTAATAACAACCGTGGGCAACTAAATGTGCTATGAGCAGTCGCTCGTTCCTAATGTGGGGCCACCGGTTCCAGGGAAGGAAGAGAATCAGTACTTCCCATGGCTCAACCCGGACCATTCGGACAAATGGGCAGAGGCCAGAGCTTTGACCACTGGGCCATCGGTAGTTTTATATTCAAGTTGGTTTTACGCTCATACGAGACACGTACAGTACAAAAATGGGTCGTTTTTGTGAAATTGCATATGTTGGGTACATACAGGGGTTGGACAGAATAATGTGAACACCTAGGAAAAGTAGGTTTTATGTACCTAGTAGAGTGTGGGACCACCTTTGGCATTCAAAATCGCCTGAATCCTCCTTGGAATGGACGCACACAAATTCTGTATGGTGGTCCTTGAGAGATACAGGAGAAGGATAATAGGATCTTACTCTGTTTTCCAACACAGACCACAGTGGCTCGATGATGTTTAAGTCTGGTGATTGGGGAGTCGAAGAGAGGTGTGAAAGTTTGTCAACATGTGCCTCAAACCATGATTGGACATTCCGAGCTCTGTGAATTGGGGCGTTATCATCTTGATAGATGGCATCCCCTGCAGGAAACAATGCCCGAGCATTTGGATGGGCTTGGTAGGCCAAAATAGTTCCATACGCCCTGCCAGTTATCCGCCCTTTCAAGGTGATCAGGGGGCCTGCTGAAAACCACGATATGACCACCCAGAGCATGACAGACCCACCACCACCATGCTCCGCTGATGGGAGCAGACAATCGGGTTTGTACGCTTCTGACGGTGTTCTTCACACATAAACACGTCCTACGGTAGGGAATAGTGTGAATGTGGATTCATTCGACCATATTACACACTTCCATGCATCGGCAGTCCACGTTTTATGCTCCTGGCACCCTTGCCGTCGCCGTTGTGCATTCACCCGGGTCACCAGATGTTTTGCAATAGCAGCACTGCCATGAATATCTTCTTGTTTATACAGTTCCCTGAGCACTGTTTTCGTTGATACTGGGGTTTGGATATGCAGATTGAGCTCCGCAGTAATTTTCGGCGTCGTGGTCTTTTTTATTAAGGGTAACAATCCTCTTTAATGCTCTCCTGTCTCCGTCAGTCAGAATCGTTTTCTGACCGCTCTTGTGTTTCGCAGACGAGGTTTTGCCACGAACACAGTTTGCTGTCATAACGCTAGACACAGTAGCTCTTGATACCCGCACTGCCCTGCGACTGTTGTCACGGAGGCACCAGTTAGCCAGCCACCAACAATTAGCCTTCTTTCGAAGTCTGTTAGGTCGCCCATTTCGTCGTCACCCTAAAAGAAATTTTGCAACAAGACGCTTCTTAAACAGGACCTTGAGATTCTAAACGAAGCTATTACAACCCAAAAGTGGTGGATACCTTTGTATATTGCGACGTACGCAGCTGAATTAAAAATCTCGTCTCTGAGAGCGGTGTTCGCATTATTCTGTCCAACCCCTGTACATTAAATGTAATTTTAAATCATTTAATATGTAAATGTCATATTTTTGAACGGCACAATAAAAATTAAAAAAATAACTTACTTTAACAATTATTATTTAGAATTAAACAATATGAGCAATTTAACGAAAGTAATACACCACACATGGATTTTCACGAATGTTTACCAAGGACAAATTCTTACTTCTCGATCAATCGGCGCTTCTTGCTTTCTGGACTGGGTTCACCCTGGAAGTATGCATTCAACAGAGTTATCTACCTGCTGCTGATCTTCCTGAAATTCTTCGATGATACTATAGACGCCAATATGCGCTCTTCCAACTATGTTCACCCATCGTCTATACCAAGCTTCAATAACATTTTGGATACGTAAAATTTCCATGGAAGCATACATGGACCACAAAAGAGGTGAAAGGCACGAATAACATGACCATTACGCAAATGCCGCCTTATTCTTCTACAATTCTAATTTTCGAACCACTCAATCACATCACTGGCTTCTGTTGGGAAATAGCGCTTTAGAACGTTTAATGGCTCTGGAATTTCATCAGACACTATAAACGTCAAGGCAGTATCAAACTAAACTCTTCGTCAGCGTCGTATCGCAATGCTAATCTAGTAGCTTGAATCTTTCTCCAAATATACTGCCTCAAGTGGGAGAAACTAACTTTGTTCAAGACATCAGGAAATTCACTTTTAGAAGCGTTTATTGTAGCCTATTCTAGTTTCTTTCAAGATTTGATCGGCTCTCTTCAGCAAAGTCAATCAAATCTTGAAAGAAACTTGCATAATTCTCTTCAATCTTGTTGTGTGGGCCTGTGTGTGTCTGTGTGAGGGGGGGGATCATTAATACATAAACTAATGGTATAATTAGATAATGTTCAGAACCGACGGGTATATACGAGCATATTGTAGTTTGAAGCTGATAAAAAATGTGGGCAGAAAGAGTTTTGAACGTTCCGTCCATAACCCAATATTAAGCCCGCGATAAACGTTGAACAACTTTTGCTGTAAAAAAAAAAAAAACACATTTTTTTCTCCTCCCACTGCAGAATCTCCAACCTGAAATAATTCACCAAAAAGTGTTTCACTCGAAGCAATTGGAATATCAATTTTTGATTGTGGCTTTGACCGTCGTTCTCCCTGTTCACCGGTTTTATTTTCTTGCAGAGAGCATATTTTGATGGCAAATGCGGCTGAATCTGCTGAAGGACAGCAATGATGTTGGTCTGAATAATTTGATATGGATATTTTGTTTGATATGGATGCAATCTGTTGATATGGATGGAATAATTTGATATGGATGCAATCTGCTGTTTATGAGCTGTCTGTTGTTTCCAATAGCCCGTGCTTCCATTCCCCTCATCTGTCAACTAGTAGAAGACTTCCCTTTTCAGTACGTTGGGTGGATCTGTACCCTTCTTCGTACCATTCCAGCCAAACCTTCGTTACGGCAGCCGTTGAACAGCCAAAAGTGCTCTTGCTTGCTGAGATATTAGACCCCAATTCCTTGGACAGATTATCTTTCCATGTTCGAACTCCGACTTCGTACTCCAGAACTGACACGTTCGGAGATAGCTCAGCAAGAAAAGGTTTAGGGGCAACTATCAACACCCCATGAAACTTTTGTGCTGCGTATCAGAGAACGAAGATGCACTAGGTTGAACGTGGAGGCACAGGTACGACGGAGGGTAGACAGGTCTGAGAGCTGTAGTGCCAAAATATGACGTCATTACAAACAATTCCAGGGAGAGAGAAGGGCACGAGGAAGGAACAGACGACATTATTTGTAACGGGGGTTCAATACCAAGGGGCCAACGGCTAAACTTTCTCTTCCGACGCACAGCGAGTATTCAGTGGTTCAGAGCAACGCAGCCTATCTGGGATCGATCCGTGACCATCTGGTCGGAAGGCTGTTGCTCCGACAACCAGGCCACTTCCGGTCCTAACGGATACGTCCTTGTCTTTGTTGTCTATATATATTCTGCGCCGGTAGCTGACGCTGTAACTACGTACAGTGGTGATCATAATGATCTCGCCCGTGTGTGTGTATGTTTATCAATACCTATAAAGTGAAGGTACGAATATAGAAATCGAGGTAAAAATATGAAAGAGACTTGCTAACGGTAAGAGCAGAGTTGATATGTTCACGCTAAGAGCAATTCTTTTGAGCTTAATGATGTGTTATAAGGCAGTAAATATCTTTTGAGTTAAAGATTTGTTGAAAGGAATTTAGATAGCGTCGTGATATTATGTGTAGTGCATGCTGATATCATTGTTGTGAAGTGAATTTCAATCAACGTTGTGCTACTATGATGTGTCAATAAGAGAATAAAAAGGAACATTGAAGTGTAAGTAACATCTCTGACTCATTGATTCTGGACCGTTTAATCTAAACACAGTAGAGCCCGTTTATAGCGAGCCCGTATTTAGCGAGGCTCTGGATTTAACGCCGAAAACAAGAATTTTTGTTTGGTATAATGTTAACTGAAAGCTAATTTGATCGTTTTTACCGAACTAAATTTAATGAAATACCCGGATTTAACGAGTGAGAGAAAAGCTAAAATGATCACTTTTAACAATTGAAGTAACAAAATTTAATGAAATTCCGTATTTAACGAGGTGCGTATTATCCTGCAATGCTGGCATCCTTCCTCTTCCTTCTCTCCTCAATCCGAAGGTAGCATGGGTCATCACCCTTAAGGTGACTTCCATACTGGACAATCCTGGAAAATTGAAGAGGTGGGTTCCCGTTACCTTCCACTTCGCAGTCCGGGGCCGACTTCATGGGGAACCATCTACGCATTCGCGTCCCCAACCAAGGGGAATCTGCGGAAAACCCCGGAAAAACCGCAGACTAGATGGCCGGCAGGACAATGGTGGCATACAGGATGAAATTGCAACAGCGCAGTGGAATCTTGGCGTGCTAGAGGAAGAATGTTGATAGAAAAGCAATGAGGAGGGAGTACATCAAATACTCAATAAGCGAGTTGTGTAAGATAATCTCCGCCACCGACTCCAACGGTCTATGCCTTGAGGTCCTTGGCGGAGATTCTCGGAGATTCGCTATTGCGACAGTAGAGTTGAAAGCAGGCACCCTACATCTAGGCAAAAAGAAGATTGGGGTTTCACGTACAAGTATCAAGTGGATTTCTAGGCGACATTTGCAGCGAGGAATAGGGAAGTTAATGGAATCGGTAAAAAAGGCTTGAGGGGGAAACAGGAGATAACAATTCCTAGAATTGTGGCTATTTCGCCTTTCACCCCCAAGCGAGCGTTGCCTTGGGCAGATCGGCGTTGCTTTTGTTTCATGCGTGGCATTTAACAGCGGTCAACTTACTGGATCGTCGAGTAGGAAATCATAAACCTTTATAAAGGACAAAATGTCTTAGACGAAACGGTTATCCGTAAACGACAAAATAGCCACCATTACATCTTTAGAGAGTTAGAAAATGGTGAAAAAATGTTGCCATGGTATGTTATATATGTATGAATATACAGGGTGTTTCAAAAGGTTATTAACAAACTTAAGAAGCGTATAGAGGGGTCCGCATATAGCAACTTTCGAATAGGAACCCGTGTTCTCCGAAGTAATTCTGAGTCAACACAAGCCTTTGAATAAAGAAACTAAATTGTGTGCGTAATCGTACTGTGCGAAGAGGCATTGGGTTACGTGTGCCTGTTATTCGTACGGGCGGAAGCCAGTGGGTTATTTGCGTTGTTGGTCAGTATTGTCTTAGTACATACGTAATCTCTTGCTATCCATTAAATGAAACCATACACTTATGCAGAATATGCGCTTCGTCTACGGAGCAATCGCTCGAAATGCACGCGATACTGAATGTCTGTACCGGGAACAATGCCCGAACAGGTGCCATCCATTACATACGACGTTCCAAAACATTCACCGGCGACCTGGAGAAACAGGTTCCCTGCACGCAGTGCTTCATGTAGGTCTTCCACGACAGATTCGAAAAGCCGCTGTCAAAGAGGATGCACTTTCTCGTGTGGAACAACAGCCATCCACCAGTGCACGAGTCATCGCTCATCACGTGGGAATTTCACGAAGCACTGTGTGGCAATTCTTGCATGAGGATGCACTTTCTCGTGTGGAACAACAGCCATCCACCAGTGCGCGAGTCATCGCTCATCACGTGGGAATTTCACGAAGCATTGTGTGGCAATTCTTGCATGAGGATGCACTTTCTCGTGTGGAAGAACAGCCATCCACCAGTGCACGAGTCATCGCTCATCACGTGGGAATTTCACGAAGCACTGTGTGGCAATTCTTGCATGAGGATGCACTTTCTCGTGTGAAAGAACAGCCATCCACCAGTGCACGAGTCATCGCTCATCACGTGGGAATTTCACGGAGCATTGTGTGGCAATTCTTGCTTGAGGATGCACTTTCTCGTGTGGAAGAACAGCCATCCATCAGTGCACGAGTCATCGGGAATTTCACGAAGCATTGTGTGGCAATTCTTGCTTGAGGATGCACTTTCTCGTGTGGAAGAACAGCCATCCACCAGTGCACGAGTCATCGCTCATCACGTGGGAATTTCACGAAGCATTGTGTGGCAATTCTTGCATGAGGATGCACTTTCTCGTGTGGAAGAACAGCCATCGACCAGTGCACGAGTCATCGCTCATCACGTGGGAATTTCACGAAGCACTGTGTGGCAATTCTTGCATGAGGATGCACTTTCTCGTGTGGAATAACAGCCATCCACCAGTGCGAGAGTCATCGCTCATCACGTGGGAATTTCACGAAGCATTGTGTGGCAATTCTTGCATGAGGATGCACTTTCTCGTGTGGAAGAACAGCCATCCACCAGTACACGAGTCATCGCTCATCACGTGGGAATTTCACGAAGCATTGTGTGGCAATTCTTGCATGAGGATGCACTTTCTCGTGTGGAACAACAGCCATCCACCAGTACACGAGTCATCGCTCATCACGTGGGAATTTAACGAAGCATTGTGTGGCAATTCTTGCATGAGGATGCACTTTCTCGTGTGGAAGAACAGCCATCCACCAGTGCGCGAGTCATCGCTCATCTCGTGGGAATTTCACGAAGCATTGTGTGGCAATTCTTGCATGAGGATGCACTTTCTCGTGTGGAACAACAGCCATCCACCAGTGCGAGAGTCATCGCTCATCACGTGGGAATTTCACGAAGCATTGTGTGGCAATTCTTGCATGAGGATGCACTTTCTCGTGTGGAACAACAGCCATCCACCAGTACACGAGTCATCGCTCATCACGTGGGAATTTCACGAAGCATTGTGTGGCAATTCTTGCATGAGGATGCACTTTCTCGTGTGGAAGAACAGCCATCGACCAGTGCACGAGTCATCGCTCATCACATGGGAATTTCACGAAGCACTGTGTGGCAATTCTTGCATGAGGATGCACTTTCTCGTGTGGAAGAACAACCATCCACCAGTGCACGAGTCATCGCTCATCACGTGGGAATTTCACGAAGCATTGTGTGGCAATTCTTGCATGAGGATGCACTTTCTCGTGTGGAACAACAGCCATCCACCAGTGCGCGAGTCATCGCTCATCACGTGGGAATTTCACGAAGCATTGTGTGGCAATTCTTGCATGAGGATGCACTTTCTCGTGTGGAAAAACAGCCATCCACCAGTACACAAGTCATCGCTCATCACGTGGGAATTTCATGAAGCACTGTGTGGCAATTCTTGCATGATAACCAGCTGCACCCCTATCATCTATAGAAAGTGAACGGATTGTCTGTGGATGATTTCGCACAACGGGTGGTTTTTTTTTTTTTTATTGGAGGTTTAACGACCACCGGGAGCAACCCAATGGGCTATACGCAGTCGCTCGTCACTAGTTTAGGGTCACTGGCTCCAAGGAAGACAAACACGTCGTAAGACAAACACAACATCCATGCCTCACCGGGATTCGATCCCGGACCCATCTCGGATGAATTATCAGGAACCATCGCTTAGACCACTGCGCCACCGGGGCGGTCACAACGGATGTATTTGAGAGAGTGCGTCAAAGTTTTTCTTCAACGATGTAATGCCTGCATTGCATGTGATGGTCGCCAATTCAAATACCTTTTGTAATACGTTCAAGGAGTCCATGTAATCTTTGTTTACTTATTAAGATTATTTCATTGATATTTTGTTCGCAATGTAGTTCCTTACTTTGTAAAGCTTATAGTGACTCAGGAATACTTTCGGAGAACACGGGTTCCTATTCGAAAGTTGCTGTGTTCCGACCCCTCTAAACACTCTTTAGGTTTGTCAATAATCTTTTGAAACACCCTGTATAATACTGTATAAACGTACGAATATGCATGTTGTTACATATGCATCTTTTTACAAGGTGGAATTTTTCGTCCTAAAACAGATTTAGCGAGCGCTCAGATTTAACGTGGATTTCCGTCTGTACCGATTTCCCCATTATAAGCTAGTTCTACTGTAAATACAAATGTTTAATTAAAGGCATTTGCAAATGCTTAGCTACGTTTGTAGTTACTACGAGAAACCTAACCTCAAGTCTTCAACATGTAGCGTAAATAATGAAACTTCAACAAACGACCAAAACAATATATTGTACAATATATTTGCAATAGTGTAATCAATATCTTGCTTTTGAAAGAAAGTGCTGTCGTAAAATCTTAACGAATCGGATGTACCCAGAGGATAAGAAATGAAGAAGTGTACAGAAGAATACAACTAAAAGAGACCCTGTTCCAAAAAACATACAGAGAAAACTAAGATTCTTTGGACACATCTACAGAATGAAAAATGACAGAAAGATAAATACATTGGTGTTTGCCTTAATGAACGGAAGAAATGCAAGAGGACGCCCTCACAGTGTGTGGGCTGACGATATTACAGACTGGTGCAGTGGAATTCTTCAAGAACTGAGCCACTCTGCAATGAACAGACTTCAATGGGACTATATACACTGCTGGCCACCCAAAATGCAACACCAAGAAGGAAGCATCCGATTGGCCTGAAATTCGCAGCATGCGTCGCCCGCGAGAGGACATGCAAACGATCAGCATTGCAGGGCATATGCAAATCATGTGCGCCCGGGTACGCCACCGAGAGCACTATAAGAAGGGTGCACAGAAGGCAGGGTGTAAGTAGTGGAAGTGTGTTGTGCTGCCGGACCTGTGCGTGGGAAGCTTCCTGATGCCTCGTCGCAGAATACGGCAGTCATTTCAGCACGTTTCGGAGTTTGACAGAGGACGAATAGTGACTTTTCACGACAGCGGTTTATCGTACCGAGACATCGGCGCCCGTGTCCAGCCACAGTGAGGTGAGTATGAATTCGGTGGGTGCATGAGGGACGGACAAACCGACGTGAGCGATTGCCGCAGCCGCGGCACACCACCGAACTGAGAACCGGCATGTTGTGCGGCGGGCATTGACGGCTCGCACCGCCACATCACGAACGTTAGCGCAGGAATTAGGGTGTGTTGCGCAACAACCTGTGTCAGCACGTACCGTTGGACGTCGTCTGCAGGAGCGGGGACTTGTCGCACAGCGCCCATTGCTCCGATTACCATTGACGTTACACCACCGGCGAGTGCGGTGGCAGTGGGCCGTTGAACGCCACACCTAGACTACGGAATGGCACGGCATTGTCTTCTCCGACAAATTCCGCTTCTGCCTGCAACACCACGATGGTCGGATCCGCGTGTGGCGGCGCCGCGGCGAGAGGCTGTATGACGCCTGCATTATGCATCGCCATACCGGTCCGTCGCCTGGCGTTATGGTTTGGGGCGCAATTAGATATGACACCCGCACCCCTCTGGTACGCATCGCCGGTACACTAAACAGCCACCGCTACATCTCCGACGTTTTGGAGCCTGTAGTCCTTCCTTACCTGCAGGACCTGCCGGCGGCCACGTTTCAACAGGACAATGCGCGCCAGCACGTGACACGCATCGTGCAACAATTCTTCACGGCCCACCAGGTGTCACTGCTGCCGTGGCCCACCTATTCTCCCGATATGTCGCCCATCGAACACGTCCGGTCGTCGATCGGCAACCGAGTGGCCCGGCAAGCACCACCCGCTGCTACGCCTGATGAACTGTGGCAACGTGTGGAAGCAGCCTGGACCGACATACCCCAAGCCCACATCCAAAGCCTCTTTCGTGCGATACCGCGGCCTATATAACGGCCGTTATTTCCAGCCATGGGGGTCACACGAACTATTGATGTCTGCGTGTTCCGCAAGTCGCACGGGCTTGTAAGCTCAATCGTTTCATCTTTGTATCTGTTGTTATGTGTCCAGTAAATCTGGCTTTGCTATCTCGTGTCCTTCTTGGTGTTGCATTTTGGGTGGCCAGCAGTGTAGTTAAAATGGCAACATACACTTACGGGAATTGTACCCATGGTTGATAATAATGATGAATCAATAATCGTACAGTTAAAATGGTTTCACTTAAAATCTCTGCTTTATGTTTTCAATGGTAAATTTCTTTACATGTTTTCTTCGCAATTAATGTATTCCCAAGGATGAAAATTTGCACATCGATAAAACAAACTTTAAGTTATAGCATGGGATACTTAATACTCGCTAAAACATAACCATAATTAAGCAATCGAACATTTTTTTGTCTACTGATGTCATCAATGTACAGGTCGCGCCATCTATTAACAGGTCTGAATTTTACTCAAAGAAAACTGATTGATTTTGAATATAATTATGGTTATGTTTTTGCAAGTATTAAGTATCCCATGCTATAACTTAAAGTTATTTTTATCGATGTGCAAATTTTCATCCTTGGGAATACATTAATTGCGAAGAAAACATGTAAAGAAGTTTTACCATTGGAAACATAAGGCAGAGATTTTAGCTGAAACCACCTTAAAGGGGTCCAAATGAATCCGGAGTTGCCACTAAAGCCCATGTTAAATTTCAAATATTTATGTACTTTTTTCTCGGAAAAGTACTAAACCTAGAGCTACAATGTTTTTATCACACAATAATACAATAGTTCTGAACACTTTAATCTGGCCATTTTTTATTTTTTCATTTCTTTGTGAAATATAATTTTTAATTGAACTCCACCTCTGAATTGTGAAATTTTCATACTTAAACAATCTTTAAAAATGAAAATAAAACACCATGTTAAGGTATGTATCTGTATGAGATAAAGAACTAGTAACATTTTCGTGCTATTATCTTAAACAGATCTTCAGAAAAAAGTACATAAGTACCAAAAAATAAGGTTTTGAGAAAATCAACTTTTAAGTCAAAAACACATTTTATCACACAATCTGGACCTTATGCCTCCATAGAACTCGATTTTAAGACTAATTTCCTTCTTTTTCCGTTTTTTGTTGTGCCTTTTTTGTAATAATCAGTCACTTTTCGATCTGCAATGTTGATTCGCAAATTATCAAATTTTTCAATGCTTTCACGCAATACCAGTAAATCAGGCCACCATGTTCCAATATTTGCATTTAATCATGTTGATATCATTAAAGCTTGAAATCGCTTCATAAACACCAAATTTCCATGCTGTGAGGGAAACAAATACCGCTTTTTGCACTCGTGCCCATGTCATACTGTTTACAGACTCATTCGATTCTCGGTATCCGGAATTCCTCGTGGTTACACTATACCACGAGGTAAACACAACGTACCAGTTGCGGTTAACGGTAAAGTGTAGTTAGTTACGGTTAACATGCATAAATAATATGGAGCTTAAGTAATAGTATATATAACGAAGTAAATTTCTCCGTCATTTCTGTCCACGCCAGGATTCGAACCCGGATCCCCTCATTCCGGAATAAGTCGCTCTACCAATTGAGCTACGCGGACGATTTATTCTGATTCCTATCTTTATGTCGTGTGCGTCCTGCTGGCAGGTACGTCCCATCTCCTTCCCCGAAAGAGGGCCGGGAGCATGGCCCACGGGTCAGCCGTAACCATGAATCGTTGCAGGCAGCCATCCACTGTAGAACGTGCGCTTGAGAACTCCCAGTCAATCTGGTGTGTGGAATGCAACGTCACACACAGTTATTTTTCGAAGCGCTGGAGAAGGGATTCTCCGATTTTTCCTATCTCGCGGTGTGGAAAGAACATCACACCATTGCGAGATTTTGAACTGCCGAGTCATCCGGAAAGTTCGGGCGCCATTATAACGAAGTAAATTTCTCCGTCATTTTTGGTCTACGCCGGGATTCGAACCCGAGGCCGCTTATTCCGGAACAAGTCGCTCTACCAACTGAGCTACGCAGACATTTGTTATGATTCCTATCTGCCTTTATGTCGTGTGCGTCCTGCTGGCAGGTACGTCACATATAGAGCTGTCACGTAGTTCGAAATCGATTCAAAGATGTCAAGATCTTTCTATGGCCACGTCCTCCTGAATTTTTTGGAAGATGGGAATTTTCAAAAAATAAAAATACTTCTAATTCACCGATTTTCATGAATGATACATCGTTTTGAACATAAGATTTCAAAGTGTTAGGTATTATGAAAAAGTAAAAAAAGTTATTTTTTTTATGTTTTTTTATTATGGGCCCCCTGAAGCATAATGGTGGGTTTTGTCGAAGGTGTCAGTGCTATTGACAAAAGTTTTTCACACTGAAGAATGGAGAGTATGGAAGAGTGATCGTTTTGTCTTCATCATAACAGAAGTGGGATTTTGTTTTGGAAGGAATGATTTTGGGGGGATATACCAGAGTTCCGCTGTGTCGGATTTCGTAGAATGTGAAAACTCCAGCCTTGTCCTCAATAACGGAAGGCCAACCTTTGAAAGACTGATGAACTTTGTTGAGGATATCTGAAGTTTGTCTGTCCACCCCGCCGTTTGGTAATCCTCCCCAGTCTCGCTTGTGTGAAAGTTGTGCATCTAATATTTACTCAATTCCATTATTCGTTTCTATTTCATTCCTCAACAGAACATTTGTAGCTTTAATATGTAACAGCTGACCGTATTTGGAAAGCGAAATGAATTCAAGTTCAACGATCCCCTTCGCGCAGCAAATAAAAAACTTCTGCAACAACGGATTATTTTTCGCAAAATTTAATGATTGCGCCATCATTGACGTTGACCTGCATAAGAATTTCCAGCCTTGGTTTGGAAAGAGTTTCTTGTGGAAAGGATTAGTATTCAAATATGATCAAAACAATTATTTCAACGGGCAGTGCAGCTTTGCTGTTTCGAGCCTATTGACCCTCATTTCTCGGTGTTTACCAACAGGATTGTTTCACACCGTTGACTCTGTCCATTAGGTGGGAAATCCCTTTTCGTTCTGCAAGACGACGTGTATTATGAGCTTATAGGAAACCACCTTTTAAAGGCAATAAAGCACACAAGAAGAAAGCAAACGACGGCACTACTACTTTCGAAACTTCAACAGGTGCATTCAGCGGAAAAGGCCGTCATTGCCCCGAAGACGTACCAAGTCTCAAGAAAGCAACTACGCGTGAAAAAAAAACAAAAAAAACAGTAGAAATTGTAAATGAAAATTTGATCCAAAAGAAAAAATAAATACAAAACACTTTAAATATTTTGTTGTTATTGGCTAACTTAAAGCTGTCCTTAAGGTATGGTTAACGGTTATGGGTCAATTAGCCACGTTACCAATATGTAGTAACACACACACACATCGTATGCAGGAAAGTATAGGATTTGCGTTGTCCTTCCATCCGTCCCTCTCGTTTGCAAATACAATACTTCCGTTTCGAAATAATGATTTGCTGAAATATTCTTTCACATGGATGGAAAAAAACTGTACAAGATTTTAGATATATCACTCCTTCCGTCCTCCGATCGTCAGTTGGTCTCTCTAAATTACATTTCCGCTTCGAACGGCCAGATTGAACAAATTCTATGACTGAAGTCGTTCTATACTAAATAAGCCTATTTAATTTAAAATTTGCATAAATGATATGCCAGATATACAAATGTACAAATACAATCTCATTTATTCACTTTTACTGTAATTTTATATTGATAACGAAGGCACTGGGGAGTTATGTTTGTTCCTATACCGCAAGAGAAACGTCGGAAGAGAGCGCCTGTGATAGCATCTACAAAGGCATTATGCAGACGTTAGGGATTTTTCCATAAAGATTTAATTCTCATGAAAACCAAAACGTCAGTGAAAAGTGTTCAAAATTACCAGGATAAGAAGCACTTGACCTGACCCCTTTAACTCGAACAGAAATCTTGACCTGGTGAGCCGCGACCCGTTTCCGTTTCTCGATGTAAAGAAGTTGTAATTTCCTAATCCAAGACGGCTGGTTTCAAGGGCGTAGAATGGGGGTGGGAATTCTATAAGGAATAGCCGAGTGCCTTTAAGCTCATATATAGAATATAGTGTAAAAATAACAAAAAGGCCTTTTCAAAGCAATATTATTAGCTAATCAGTAAATACATTAGTTTTAATGATCAGTGTAAGTGGAAAATGAAAAATGCGAAATTAAAAAAACAAAATCTGAAGAAAAAACATTTTAGCAAAAATTTATTTTTAAAATTTGTCCAGTGGATTAATATTTAATCCTGCAGGGTGTTCTAAAATACTATATTTGAAACGAGGGCCTTATAAGTTATTATATTTTACTTTTTTTTAAGTTAAATTTACAGAGCAAGGTCCGGGCACTGCCTAAGTACGCTTCCGTTAAGAAGCCCCAGAAAAGCGAAAACAAACTTTAGGTTGGTCACGCTGTTGGCTTAACCTGAAAGACTGCAAACAGACAAAGCAGTTTCAATATGAACAATAGTTTGATGATGTGAGAGACAGCGACATAAAAACAGTTGTTGATATTATTATTCGCTTCATCCCCCAGCTATTCTTTGCATTCTCTAAAACTATATCATGAGCGACGTTTCTAGTTCAGGCTTTGCTCGGATTCCCTTGAAAGTACCAAAAAAGTGCGTAAATAACTGCAAACTAAAAAGTCGTCCATTATTGTTGAATTTATCAGACTGATTAGTTATATAAGACTCCAGAATCTTTGGGCTTCCCTTGAAATTACGGATAAAGTACATGAATGCTTGCAAACCAAAAAGCCTTGCACGTTATTGAATACAACCGAGAAAGCGATATCTTTTTATATTTTTTAAAGAGGCAGGAAAAAAAACATAACTGAGCTCCTGAACTTGGGGCGTCTGGAAGCATTTCACAGTTTTCGGAATTATATGAGGTTTCGGATCCTTCATCTCTGTCGAGCTGTTGGAAACAACTCAGACGAAAACCTGTGTCGCTTATGACGTCAGAGACTAACGGAATGCAACACCGGCAGCTGACAAAGCACAGAAAACCTCGCGACTAGTAAAATCAAAAACTGTCCTGAAAGCGTTGTTGCTTTCACTATGTTTTAGATGCATGTTTTTAACCATTTCTCATTATTTTAATGATTTTAATTACCGCAACCAATGAATGAACAGGAAAAGAAGCCATCATGTAGAAAACACCAAAAGACGTCTTTTTTTTTTCAGTCGCTTACCGGACAATCATTCTGATCTTTGCTGAAGATACGTATGAAATGGAGTTAGTAATTTGGGAAAAACTACCACCTCATAGCATAAACCTTTTGTTCGATGTCCGACAAGTGGCCTTGAATATTCCGGAATTAAAATGACCTGCTTCAAGAACAATACCCAGGAAAGTTCGGCAGCAAAAGTCTTCGTGAATTCCTTACATACATGAGGTAAGCTTTTGAAGAGGCCAACGCGATTTTTTTCATGTCGTAAAAAACCGCGAAAGGTTGTCAAAACCACGCGATCAAGCTATGAATGCTGAATTTACTGTTACCGAATATTCGATGGGACTAGAAAACTCGTATTTTCTTTTCTCGTGTTTTAGTTGACAAAATACTTTTATAGAATTGTAATCTGATTCACCGTGTAGTCCGTGAAATCGCAATTAGGGTATTAAATTAATTAATCGATAAATAACCTGTTCTATTACCGTAACAAAATTTTAGACACTACTGAGACATTTGTTTTTCACCCATGAAGAATTTTTGAATTTACAGATCTTTCACCTATTTTCAAACGAATTTAAATTATAAAAGCACATTTTCTACTAAAGCCTTCGTTTTAAAAGTTCATGATATTCAAATTATGAACCGACTACATTTACTGACTGATTCCTTCTTGTTGCACCAAAACTTTGGAATTTCTAGCTGGCACTGTTTTATCTGAAGTACAAAACGTTCTACTCTTTAAATCAAGGGCAAACATACTAATGTTCAGCACCTCCTTATCCAATGACTATTCAGAATAAATTTTTCTTTTCATGATCACTTTTTCATAACCAAAAAAAAAAAAAGAATTAAATGGCCTGTTATACGGCTGCTGGCTAAATCACTTTCAGTGTCTTCTTACGTGGGTTTGCCATGCCTTCACTTGTAAGGTAATTATAAAATTATACAGTCCTGGGATTGCTCAAAGCAATCAGAATTGTCTGTAATTCACTGGTTTCCATGCAACATCTCCTTCGAAAACTTTAAAATTGCATTGAATTGAACCCACATCTCCCGATTTCCGTTTGAGCTGGCTATCCAATAAACCACCCAGGACAATGAAATCCCAAGCAACTAAGCCTAAGCATTTATAACTTAGGAATCTAAAACTCAGATATTTGCTAGTCGAAGCGATCTTACCTCATCGCAGAGTATATAGGTTTTAATTCACCAGTATTTCAGATATAGTTAATATTAAGGAAGAAATATTCCTCAGAGTTATACGGAAACTTTACTAGATTGTTCAAAGCAATCAGAATTGTGTACTGAATTGTCTGTAGTTTACTGGTCTCCATGTAGCATCTCAGAAAACTAGAAAATTACATTGCCCTTGAGAGGGAATCGAACCCACATCTCCCGATTTCCGTTGGAGCATGCTATCCATTACACCACTCTGGACCATGAAGTTCCAAAAAACCTGAGGTTCAGATTCCTAAGCTATAAATGCTTAGCCTTAATTGCTTGGAATTTCATTGTCCTGTTAATGAAATTCCAAGGAAATCTGAGGTTCAGATTCCTAAGCTATAAATGCTTATTAGCCTTAGTCGCTTGGAACTTCATTGTGCTTTCAATGAAGTTCCAAGAAAATCTGGGATTAAGATTCCTAAGCTATAAAAATGCTTATCCTTAGTTGCTTGGAACTTCATTGACAGGACAATGAAGTTCCAAGAACACCTGAGGTTCATATTCCTAAGCTATAAATGCTTAGCCTTAGTTGCTTGGAACATCATTGTCCTGTCAATGAAGTCTGAGGTTCAGATTCTTAAGTTATGTTTTGCCTTAGTTGCTTGGAACTTCATTGTCCTGTCAGTGAAGTTCAAAGGAACTCTGAGGTTCATATTAATAAGCTATAAGTGCTTATTAGCCTTAATTGTTTGAAGCTTCATTGTGCTGTCAATGAAGTTCCAATAAAATCTGAGGAATAAAATCTATAAACCGATAAAATCATTTAACCGTTTATTCATAGAGCAGTAATGTAATTCCAAACTGAACTTCATTGACAGCAGACTGCATGGGTCGGTCAGTAATAGTGAGTTCTCCGACCATCAGAAGCCTAGGAAGGAGTGACCAATTCTCCTCCCATTAACGGCTGCGAGAAATTTAGTTGAAAGACCATCTCAAATCTCCCTACAAACACAAACGAAAAGAGAAATGACTTTAACTTATATGATGATGTAAAAGACGGTTGTTAATGCTAACTTATACGAAAATTAATGAGTAACAGGCCGAGTAATCAGAAGCGCGGGCTCCTGGGGAATCTTTCTAGTTGGGTCTGGTTCGAGTCCCGGATGAGGCATGGGTGGTATGCCTTTTCTACGGTGCTGATTGTCTCCCTTCATTGGAAGCAGTGGCCCTAAATTAGAGACGGACGACTCCCTACAGCCTAAGGTTCGCATGGGGATCATTATACCCTCTTATCAAAAGAGAATTAATACATAATGTGGAAGATACAAGAGCAACTATGAGGCAATCTTCTTTGGGTAGCGCCAACTGTAAGACTGTTGATTCTTCCATTTCTTCGTAATCTTCTAGTGCCGGTTCTCAGTGGTTATGTTTAGACCTTGCCTTATAAAACTCGAAGAACAAGAGGGGCAGGTTTATGACAAGTTGTCTGAGTTGTGTCTGGGCTCGAATCCCAGATCATATGTTAGTCTTACGGCCTGGTACTCTTCCTTCCCTCAAACAATGGCCCTACATTACGGACAGGCAATTACTTTTTAGTCCTTAGAGTTGCTCATGGTTGTTGTTAAACCCCGATAAAAAAAATGAAAATAAACGAACAATGGCAGCCTACGAACAACTTTGAGACTTTTAAACAAAAGCAGTCCTCTGTTGTTTCGGTGTTCGAAACTCTTTCCCAGAAAGAATGTGTTACGTCTCTCAGTCTTGCGGCCGAAAATCTAGGAGACCTGCTCTGAAAAGACAAAAGACTTTGTCTAACGATAACATGAGTCTTAAAAGGGCTCAATTCAACTGACTACAGATCCAAAACATATTAGGAGTGAATGAAAGGAAGGAAGGAACAAAAGAATTAGTTGAAACATAGAGTTTAATGTCGTTTTCATATTTTAATTCTCCTCTTGAAGATCATAAAAAAGTTTTCAGCAAATATATAAACGTTATTAGTATTTTTAAAGACAACGCTAAGCACTTTCGCTGTTCTCCACAAATCAGTCGAGGAAAAATTAATAATTCAAATTTTAATATTTTATTGCAGTTTATCTGAATGATTTTTCAGCCTGTTGTGACGTACCTGCCAGCAGGACGCACATGACATAAAGGCAGATAGTAGTCAGAACAAACGTCTGCGTAGCTCCGTTGGTAGAGCGACTTGTTCCGGAATAAGCGGCCTCGGGTTCGAATCCCGGCGTAGACCAAAAATGACGGAGAAATTTACTTCGTTATAATGGCGCCCGAACTATCCGAATGACCCGACCGTTCAAAATCTCGCAATGGTGTGATGTTATTTCCACACCGCGAGATAGGAAAAATCAGAGAATCCCTTCTCCAGCACTTCAAAAAAAAAAATTGACTGGGAGTTCTCAAGTGCACGTTCTACAGTGGATGGCTGCCTGCAACGATTCATGGTCACGGCTGACCCGTGGGCCATGCTGCCGGCCCTCTTTCGGGGGGGGAGATGTGACGTAATGACATAAAGGCAGATAGTAGTCAGAACAAACGTCTGCGTAGCTCAGTTGGTAGAGCGACTTGTTCCGGAATAAGCGGCCTCGGGTTCGAATCCCGGCGTAGACCAAAAATGACGGAGAAATTTACTTCGTTATACTGTGTATAAGATTTTACAGAGCCACAAAGCCATTGCTTAACGTTCCTGGCGCTTCAGAAGCGTAAAATGTGCCTACTTTCAAAATAACCGTTATGATAATTAACGTAGTTGTTACTAGTTTCAACTCCTGAGTTATTTTTCCGGTATAAAAAAAGTTTACTAGGACGGTTAAGATAAGATTTTTCCGACCGCCATGAGTAACTATGGACTGTAAGTGGTCTCCCGTTCCTACGAGGAGAGCCAGCTCCGCCAGAGTGCCGGCACACTCACGCCTCATTTGAGACCCTCTCAAACGCATGACCGGAAGCCAGTACCTCAGACCACTCGGTCACCGCTACAGCTAATTGAGAATCGAATGTCCGTAGTTTAGAGTTACGGCCTCCAGGGAAGAGAGAAAACTGGACCCGAAACTGTAAAATCAGCATCTATGTCCTGCTTGGGATTAGAACCTACGACGCCGAAAGCTGGTTTCCCTGATCAATCTACAAACAAGTAATTTAATGCGCCAGATTATATTTTTGCACTTCAAAAATTCCAGAAGAGATATTACAAGTTTAAAATGAAGCTTAAGCGTTCTTCTCTCAAAGTACACTTCCTTCCTCTAAAATGAGTATTAGTTTGACGACAAAGTATCATATGCTTATATAGCTTGTAAGTTTCATTTCATTTTGTACCCAGAAAATATTGCAGAGCGCAGCGCTATGTAAAACCTTTCCGTCAACTAAGGAAAACAAAGCGAGGAGGGCGTCAAGAAAAAGCTTACTGCATCGTACACCAGCGATCGGTTTATTCGATTTCCCAAGACTTCACCGAAAAACTCGAAATATAGTTTCAACCGGAAGGATGCCATCGAATTCTCGGATTTACCACATCTTTGGTCATTGCTGGGTCTAATTACCCCGTCTTTTCCCAAAACTTTCAAGCCCAGTAAAGGTAAATTACTGATTGTTCCTTTTTAAAGTATTCAGTCCGTTGTTTCATAGCAAAACATGGGATCTTACGCCGCTTAGCAGAAAATGTCGCATCAGAAAAGCTGAAAATTGCATGAAAAACCATGGCATGGTTACAGCAATGGGATGCTAAAAAGAATTTATTTTGAAAATCGGAATTGTTGAAGCGCAGATACAGTTACAAGTGCGAATACTGTATGTCTGCATATAGAAAATAAAGTAGTGTTAGGATTATAATAATTATGTCAAAATCAGCGGTGTTAAAATAATTTTTCTAATTTGACCAACAGATGTTGAAATACCGGCGAACTAAAACTAGTCACTTAGTAAGAATACTTGGAAAAACGCATGAAGAACTTTGGTCACACACCAAATGTGAAAAGAATTTTTTATATCAGATTTTTAAAAGCGGAGACATAGTAAAAAATTGGATTGGAAACTGTGCATCATACAGAGCAAGAAATGCATGAAAGTGTTGTTCATAGCTCTTCCTATCGAATATAAAATTATTTTTTTTCCAATCCGACTTCATATGCCAGTCATATAAAGGGAAAACTGTCAACACAGCAGTGGACACATCGTCTATCTAATGGTTAGCGTTTCGGTGCAAAAGGAATTTTTGGAATCTTACTTATAGATGTAAAGATATCGCATTTACAGACTATTTCTCGGAGTTTCTCCAAAAAAATTTGAAATTCAAAGAAAATATTCCAGTGCTGTTTTCCCTAACATTTTCATTGTATCTATACCTTTTTTGACAAAAGTCACTGGACACCTAGGATAAAAACACAACATAGCATTTATTGACACACATTAGTACGGTGTCGGTCCACCTTTGACCTTAATGCAGTCACTGACCCTTCGAGACAGGCTTTCGACAAGGTTTTGGAACACAGCGATAGGTAAGCGCTTCCATTCAGTGCATAATGCTGCCACTAACTGTTGCTTAGTAGTAGGCCTTGGTGCTAAACTTCTTATGCGGCGCTCTAATTATATGGGATTAAGATCAGGGCTCTGTGCTCGCCAGACCACACACGATACGGAATTATCGTCAAACCACGCAGTAACAATCCTTGCTTTATGGCTTGGTGCATTATCCTGCTGGTACCAATAAGGATCGGTTCCATAGTATTGCCTCAGAGTTGGTAGGGCATAATTGTCCAGGATATCGAGGTAGACGTGCTGGTTAACAGGTTTGTCCACGATAACCAATGGGCCAGGACCATACCACGAAAAACATCCCCACACCAGTAGAACTGCCAGCTCCAAACTTGACCGTAGAAACAGTACGCTGTGGTAAATAGCGTTCCCCCGGCTGCTTCCATACCCACACACGGCCATCAGACTGATGGATCGTGTATCTGGATTCATCAGTCCATATGACCCGTTTCAATTGATCTACGGTCCATGATAAATGTTCTTTACATCATGCTAAACGACGAGTAGCATTTCTAGTGGAGATGAAGGGCTTATGAGCAGCCGCACGATTCACGGTAACCCATGGAATGAAGTTCTCTGCGAATGGTACGTGTACATACCAAGGTTCCAGCATTGCTACTCACCTATACACTGAGGTTTGGTGCAGTACTCCGTCGATTAGCTGTAATGACTCTCCTGAGGCTTTGACTTCCTCTATCCCTGATTTTCTTTGGTCTGCCGGTACGTTTTGCTGCTTCAGGTACGCCATGTGTCTTCCACTTATTCAGTATATCCAAAACAGTTGACTGGGTATGTTTAAACGCCACTGGATTTCTCTTATAGACAACCCACTAATATAATACCCAACAATATTTCCTTTCTCAAAGTCAGTTCTCTCGTGCCGCGACTTTTCACTCAACCTCACAGCGCGATATGATCGCGGTCAGCTGCAAGCTTGTTTTTATACCGTTTGCGGCTGTATAGCGCATCTTAACAACGCAGCGGATCCGTTCATTTTCTTTTGAAGGGGTGTCCGGTGAGTTTTATTATATATATATATATACTGAAGAGCAAAGCTGAAAACTAAGGAAAAACTTTAGAATTTAAAACTAAAGTTGCAAAATAACCTGAAGATCAAAACGCGCAACGCAGCAGTTATGAAAATTCAGAATTCACATTCTATTAAGAAGGGACCTAAGCAAAAAAAATGTATATATTTTTGACTCATACCAAGTACAACATAGAACTTTTTCTATGTTGTACTTGGTATGAGTCAAAAAGATATATATATTTTTTGCTTAGGTCTCTTCTTAATAGAATATATATATATATATATATATTATATATTATATATAAATATATATAATATATACACTATATTATATATATTTATATATATAATATAGTGTATATTCCATACAGGGTGTAAGACTTATATAGCTCCAACGCGTAAGCATGCAACACCAAGCTTATCATGTAAAAGACAAGGTCTCTTAAGTTTCATGCAGACAATTGTGACGTATATCTCTAATTTAACCTTCCTTTTTGAGTTTCTGTAATGTAAATTATGTTACTTCTCCGTTATATTTTCTTTCTGAACAGCACGTCACTTCTCATAATTTCCTTATACTTTTCTGGCAGCAGCTGACAGGAGTCAAACGTAAATAAAAAAGGCCTCGTTGAAATTAAAAAGAGAGTGGGGGGATGGTACGACGATTTACTGATTGTATTTTAGCACACGCATTATTGATGATCTGTACATTGAAATAATCTTATCTATGAGAGTGATATTGTAAAATAAAAAAAGTCACACATTGTAAGTTTCATTTATAGACTTTCTTACTATATTGATCCCTGAGACGGTTAGTGGTCATTTAAGTGCTTTGTTAAACATTTAGTACCATTTCAATGCATGAACCTAAACAACCTAAATGGTCTTAAAAGCAATCAAAAGATTATACAACCTTTAGCGACTGATTTCCAGCCTCGTTCAGTGACTTGACAAATACCAGCTTATCTACAAAATACAGACGCCAAATTCAAAAGATACGTCTGGAGGATTAAGGAGGAATGGAGGCATTTTGCGCTTCGGAACAACTCTCTTGTCAACGTGTTAACTTCTAAGGGAAGATTCTCGAATCTCTAATGAAAAGCCATTTGCAGATAATTCTGGAAGATTAAGATTTCTGATGAGAGTTTCAGATTTTAAAACCAGACTGCGTAGTAGAAATCTAGGTTGTTCCAGAGAATTGAGAATCTCAGTAGACTAAAACACAATACATTTGTTTTCAACTACAGTATTGACGTATTTGTAAACTCTATGCTTGAAATGGGACAATATAAACTGCTATCTCAGAGTGCTGGTGAAACTTACCTCTGAACATTCACAAACATATTAATCCACACAAACTGGCACAACACGGCAAATGTCCACCACTACACGTTCAAATTATCGGAGCTCGGAAGGACACGTGTTGACATTTCAGGTGTCTGCAGCAGAAGAATATAAATATACGTTTAGGAATATAAATAAACGTGAAAAGTCAGTTTTCCTAGAACACCAACATTACGTGAAGCTTGATTAACTATCGTAGGTGGTTCGTTTTAACTGAAACCCTAAATAGCTTAATATGTTATGTCCTTAATTAAACACAGAAAAAAAGGCGTGCCCAAGGGGAGTATTACCCCCCCCCCCAATTTGGAATCTTTCGATATTTCAGAAATACATTGTCAGTAATTGTACTCATAACACAAATATATTTAGTAAATGCACTCATTTCGAAATGTATTGTCATTAAATGCACTCACAACTCATTTAATTGCATAAAAAATATAAATTTCGTAACCCCCTTCCCGAAAAAAATTATGGGTACGCCACTGCACATAAATCTCACTTCAAGAAAACTTCAAGGGAGGTACTTACAGTCTTTACCTTTTATTCGGGTCAGCAAAGGTAAGGGTCACTTCAACAGTAATGAAACACAGTTTTCAATACAGGAGATTCAATCAAGCTCGAATAACATCAGTCTCTAAGCATTTGACATCGACTATCGTATGGCAAAGCTCTTTTCAAAACAATTACAAGCTCAAGCCGAATATCTAAGAAGATCGTGAATTCAACAAAGACGACTTAGCCTGTACATCTAACGAACGACAGCCTCAACATATATTGTAAACCTCGTTCTTATCTCTGTTTTTCTCATACGCCAGTCAACCTCCGACCACAATGCAGTTGCCAAAACAGCATTCAGTCGAGAGAGAAAATGTAAACATAAAGTTTGAAAATTTCTTAAGGAGAACGAACTAAATTTGCATAAGATACAGGAACTAAATTAGAGCATACATTACTCACTACAATCACCCAAGACTACCTAGTCATCCAGATCGTACTATTCCATTTTTTGGTTCGGGGTGGTTGTTGATATAAAGTGTACGGTACTTTGAAAATATTGTAGAAATTAATGAAGAATTAATCTTCAAAATTTTCTGCGACATTTTCAAAGTAATGAATTTGGAATTCAACTCTTCACTGATTTTACGATATTTTATGTAAAGAACTGATGATTGCTGACTCAAATGTCTTTTTTAAGATTAAAGTGTTCTCTTCCCAAGGTTTTATGACCCCCGTTAGGATCTAAGGAGCAACCCGTTAAGCCTTAAAAGCCAGTGGTTCCAAAAAGTGGATAGAATTAGCGCCGTATGACCAACACACTACCTACACTTCCTCCAGGACTCTGACCGGCACCCAACTCGGACGATTAGCCAGAAGTTCACACCTCTGGCCAGTCAGTCACCTAGTCGAAGCACCCCCGTCTTCTCGAATTTATTATTTTCGTATTCTAAATTTTACTGAAGCTACAGAATTAGGAAGGTATGAATATGAAACAAATATATACAGTGGCATTCATACATTTCCGGCCAGATGAACTTTTTGTTATTTTTACCAGAAAAATATGTTAAAGACACCTAACGGACTCAAAAGCAAGGAATACTTGTATGTAAAATAATGCTCGTGACGCAGTCATCTTACATTGGCTACTGAACACAACGGTTTCTAAGGGAGCCAAAAGTTCCCGGCCACTAAGTTCAATTTGCGTTTGGTTCAAAAGTTTCCTGCCACTAAGTTCAATTGCGGTTTTTCACCTACTGCCTTCAGTAAAGGCTGTTTTTAACTTTTTGCGTTTAAGAAACGTATCTTGTTGCTTGAAAATGAAGTACAGGTCGAAAATTCATTTACGTAAATGCAGCTGTGATTAGTTTATCGCAAGTTGAAAAATCCTCCCGTGCGATAGCTGAATTTCTGCTGATAGGAAAATCCGCAGTAAACGATATTTTAAAAATTAACGAGCTGTATATAGAATTCGAGACATGCCACTGGGAGACCACGGAAAAGCACCATTCAAGTCGACAGAACAATAAAACAAAAGTCAACCGCTGACGCACGTAAAACTGCTGTTCAAATTGCGCAGGAATTACGGGAGAAAAATCTTGCTGATGTTAGCCGTGTCACAGTTTCCAGGCGTCCAAGGCCGTAGCCAGGGAGGGGTTTTAAGGGTTTAAATCCTCCTCGAAAAGTTTAAAGTGCCTCAAAAATAAAATAATTATTTTATGAATTTTATAAATATTTCTGACTAGTATAGCCTATAAGTCAGTATTTGAAAAATAGGGAGTGTTAAATAGAAGAATTTCATGTGCAAATAAAATGTGACAAAGAAACAACTCAACGTATAACGTACGGTGAAAATGAATTTTCGAATTCAGAACCTCCCCCGAAAATTCTTTCTGGCTACAGCCCAGCAGGCATCTACGTGATGTGGGACTTCTTGGTACAGTTGGCGTGAGAAAACATCTTATTATAGTAAAAAAAAATAAAATCAGAAGGCTCGTCAGGAGTTTCCCAAGATGCATAAAGACTGGTCGCATAAAGATTGGAGTAAAGAAGTTTTTCTTCAATGAATCAAAATTTAACCTCTTCGAAAGTGATGGAAGACTATATGTACGAAGAGCTTAAAGCATAAGATACAATTTGAAATACCAAATTTCTACAATAAAGCATGGCGGAGGACATGTAATGGCTTGGGGAGCGTTTTCTGCAAAAGGTGTTGAACCTTTAGTACAAATCCACGGTAAGATGGTCGGAACCATATACAGGGATATCTTATAAGACAATTTACAACCATGTGATCGAAGAAATTTGAGCAGAAACTGGATATTTCATCATGATAATGACCCTACGCATACGTGTACTACTGTGAAGTTTGCAAAAAAAAATTCGCGTAATGAAGTGCCCAACACAATCGCCTGACGTAAACCCCATAGAAAACCTTTGGAATGAACTTGATAAACGTGTGCGTGTGCATGAATACTCTAATTCGACCTATTTTTTCAAAAATTAAAAGAGGAATGGAATGAATTTACTCTCGACGATATTAAACCACTTATTGCATTTATGTCACGTCGTTGTGCAGCTGTAATTGCTTCTAAGAGTCTGGCAACAAAATATTAATTGTATATTATTATTGTACACTATTTTTTTTATTACAATCCCTTTATTTTATGAAGGGCCTGTATAGCCGGCTATTTTTGAACACCTGCGTATGTTATAAAATGTAAGTTTCTCAATACAAATTACTGAGATATCTTTGTCTTTCGTAATAGTAAATTTCTTGTTACAATGACAATAATACATATAGGCATTAGTTTCATAAACCTCAAGATATAAAAATAATTGAAAGAATTAGCACAGAATAAATACTGGCAGCAAACTTATGAGCGCCACTGTACATATATTTCAAACAACTAAAATTGCACACACACATATCAACTGAAAGACTATGTAAGCTATATTTATTTAGTGTGTGATTAGATATCAGATGACAGTTGAAGGCAACTAATGTCCTTTGCAAATTTTCTATCAAAACGTTGTATAGAGAAGCACGCGATATTTAGTCTTTTATTATGTTGTTGCCATTTTTATGTATTCTATGTTCTGTATTAACATTTTGTTGGCAAATATTTTATAGCCAAACTATTTCAAGAAAATAATAAAGAATATTTATTGTTTAATACTGAACTATAGATGTGTCACGATTTGAATTTGCACTCGGAATGCCATCACCATTTAGCTATTCGTTAACTACCGGGGACTCCGCTCCCTGCACTGTAGAGTAACTGGGAAGGGGTGGGGGAGTGACCGACCACCACCGTGAGCAACTCTTACGGCTGTGAGTGGTCTTTCTTCTCTAATTTGGGAGCCGCTGGGTCCAGGGATGCAGAAGAGCCCGTAAACAGAATCAATGTCTCCACCGGAACACCAGCTCGGGTCCATTTTGGACCAAGTCAGAAACCAGCACCTCTGACCACTCGGACCCCAGCAGCGCATGATGGAGAGCAAACGTCACGTGATAATTTTGGTCAATCGAAAGCAGTTTCTGATAAATTTGAATCGTCTGCATATTTTTATTCCATAGGAACAACAAAATTAACAGAAATTTTAATTCTGCCGCCCCGGTGGCACAGTGGTCTAAGCGATGGCCTCTGATCATTCGTCCGAAAGGGGTCCGGGTTCGAATCCCGGTGAGGCATGGATGTTGTGTTTGTCTTACGGCACTGGCTCTCTCCCTTCCCTGGAACCAGTGACCCTAAATTAGGGACGGGCGACTGCTTATAGCCCATTGAGTTGCTCACGGTGATCGTTAAACCTCCAATCAAAAAAAAAATTAAAAAAAAAATTAATTTCAATGAAAATTTTCCTGTATTTAAGAGAATTAAAAAAAATACAGGTTTCCCAGTTACTCAAAAAGTCCCAGGCTGCCACGGTGGCTCAGTGATCTAAGCGCTGGCTACTGATTATTCCTCCGGGTTCGAATCCCGGTGAGGCATGGATGCTGTGTTTGTCTTACGAAACTGGCTCTCTCCCTTCCCTGGAACCAGTGGCCCTAAATTAGGGACGGGCGACTGTTTACAGCCCATCGAGTTGTTCATGGTGCTCGTTAAATCCCCAAACAAAAAGTTATTATTTTTATTGGTTGGGGGTTTAACGACCGCCGTGAGCAACTCAATGGGCTATAATCAGTCGGCCGTCCCTATTTTAGGGTCACTGGTTCAAGGGAAGGGAGAGAGCCAGTGTCGTAAGAGGAACACAACATCCATGTCTCACTCACCGGGATTCGAACCCATCTTGGACGAATGGTCATAAGCCAGAGCTTAGACCACTGCGCCACCGGGGCGGCACAAACAAACAAAAATCCCAGAATTTGGGACATTTCCTAGAGTATAGAAGCATTTGTTTTCTATGAACACACAGAACTTTTCACGAGAAATCGAATTTTTCAGCACTTTTTTTTCAAATCGTTTCAGAAGAAGTACTGAACTACTTCACAACCATAAATGTTTTATTCAATGGTTCTACGGATGAAAGAGACAAAAATATTAAAATGAAAACTTACCTATTTTGGTCAGTCCAGCAATGAGCATCCACAAGGAAATTAGAAACGGTGTAGCCACGTATTGTATTTTGAGCGAGGCTACTTTGAATCGACCCTTTTCGTAGTACGACTCGCTATTATCCTGACGTAGGGGTGTGACGTCGTGATACGGTACAGGCAGCACCAAGGGTCCGTCATCGTGAGTTTGTTCATCCGTGTGAGAGTCACCGTCAGGCGGTATAACCTCCTGATGCACACGAGAAGTGTCGTCTTCAATTACAGCTCGCGATTCATCTGCGGCAATATTAATACTACTTCGAAGAACTGAGGTGATTAAGAACACAGCTAGAAAAACGCCTAAACGCTTCATCACAAAAACAGTAGTAATTCCCCCATACTGATGACAGTTATTTTCTTCTATGTAGTGAAGATACTGATGAATGATAAGATTCCTTTAAATAGAAATCACATTATCGAAGTTTCAAAAGATGGTGCAGTTTTTAGACAAAATAAGTATTCTTCCATCCATACATTCAGACTAGAGCTTTAATTTTATTAGGATTGAAAATTTGTACCAAAATCGTGTTTCAGAAAGCTTCTTTTATTACTCTTCATTAGTGCCTTTTGATTTCGGTGAGACTCATATAGTTTTATTACATTTTAATGTCACCCACGACTCGGAAATTTCAAATGTTGTTCTTGACTTGCTCGCAAGAGTTTTATCAGATATAATTGAACGGTTTGGATTGATTTCAATGACCTATGCGTAACAAAAAAATCTCTACGCAGAATAGCGCCGTTACAGCTGCTGGAACTCCATTCTAGGCAACAATATAAAATTTAACCCTTTTTCAATACGAATTTCGTCACTCGACTGTGTGGATCATAATTTAATTCCGATAAACATTCAGGGCAAATTTATTTCCTTCGTCTAAATGCAGATGACGAAGAAAATATGTCGCCAATTAAAAAGTTTCCAAACTGCACTATTTCCAGAGCATACCAGATATTCGTATGCTGTTACTTTTGATATGATTAAAAGTATTCTGAAATACATACTTGTAGAAACAAATCATCAACATACCTTGATTTTAAAGAAATCGTTGCCAATATCATAAATGGGACACTTGCTTATGGTTTTAACGAAAATGATATTCTACATCAGTTGATGTTGACTCCCTGCGGAAGGATCTCGGAAAAACAACTCTTCACGTGCCTTTCGATAATATCACCGCAACTGAGACACAGGTGCGTATCCACTAAATCTGCATTCTTGAAGAATACCAAGAACCACTTTGCATTCCCGGTAAGATGAGAAGTGAGTGAATATTCTGGGGTTCCGTTGAGGCCGTTCGCCGAGGCAGATGATTGTGGCTGGTCTGTTGACATTGGGAAAGCTTGCGTTCGCCACAAACCGGCCTACAGACGACCCGATTGGAACACAGTTTGATCTTCTGACGTCACAGCGGGAACTACTCATGATTGGCAATCAAACTCGTAGTTCACAAATGTTTCGTGAGAGAGGAGAGATACGTAAGGAAAAATAATACGCTGCTTGCATATGAGGAAAGATTAATATTGTGAAAATAACAATTGGTCAATACCGGTTTCAAAACTTCTTACTTCAAGATTATACTAGGTATCAGGATAAAAAATATTCAAAAAATTCTATGTAGCAAATTTCCTGTTGAATACCAATTCTGCATAAAAATTTCTTACATTCGCGCAGCATAGTTTTTTTTTTTTTCAAATTTCACCATTACACTGTTTCTGGCTATAATAGGGAAAAAACGTTAGAAACAATATCACTATGATAGCATTAACGTTACACATGGGGATGAACAAGTATTAGAAACAGTACCGAGACAGATAATTTGTAGGCTTCTTGACATCATATCTAAATTTCCACATTTGTTTTCTATTGTGGGGTTTAACGACAACCATGAGCAACTCTAAGGGCTATAAGCTGTTGCCATTCATTAATTTAGGATCACTGGTTCCAGGGAAGACAGAAAGAAAGTGTAGCAAGACAAACGCACCACCCATGCCTCATCCAGGACTCGAACCCGGCTTATCTTGGACAAATGGTAAGAGGCCAACGCTTTAACCATTTTTAACTTTTTTTTTATTAGTGTTTGTTACTAAACAGTCGCTTGAATACTAAAACTACATTTGAGTACAAAAGATAGCAATAATACTTGCGGACAGAGTTCGTGTGTCTGAGGAATAAAGTGTGAAAGCACAAGTTCTATAACCAAGTAAATTTCTCCGTCATTTCTGTCCACGCCAGGATTCGAACCCGGATCCCCTCATTCCGGAATAAGTCACTCTACCAATTGAGCTACGCGGACGTTTTATTCTGATTCTTACCTGCCTTTATGTCGTGTGCGTCCTTCTGGCAGGTACGTCACATCTCCCCCCCGAAAGAGGGCCGGGGGCATGGCCCACGGGTCAGCCGTGACCATGAATCGTTGCAGGCAGCCATCCACTGTAGAACGTGCACTTGAGAACTCCCAGTCAATCTGCTGTGTGGAATGCAACATCACACATTTTTATTTTTCGAAGCGCTGGAGAAGGGATTCTCTTATTTTTCCTATCTCGCGGTGTGGAAATAACATCACACCAATGCGAGATTTTGAACGGTCGGGTCATCCGGATAGTTCGGGCGCCATTATAACGAAGTAAATTTCTCCGTCATTTCTGTCCACGCCAGGATTCGAACCCGGGTCCCCTCATTCCGGAATAAGTCACTCTACCAATTGAGCTACGCGGACGTTTTATTCTGATTCTTACCTGCCTTTATGTCGTGTGCGTCCTTCTGGCAGGTACGTCACATCTCCCCCCACCCCGAAAGAGGGCCGGGGGCATGGCCCACGGGTCAGCCGTGACCATGAATCGTTGCAGGCAGCCATCCACTGTAGAACGTGCACTTGAGAACTCCCAGTCAATCTGCTGTGTGGAATGCAACATCACACATTTTTATTTTTCGAAGCGCTGGAGAAGGGATTCTCTTATTTTTCCTATCTCGCGGTGTGGAAATAACATCACACCAATGCGAGATTTTGAACGGTCGGGTCATCCGGATAGTTCGGGCGCCATTATAACGAAGTAAATTTCTCCGTCATTTCTGTCCACGCCAGGATTCGAACCCGGGTCCCCTCATTCCGGAATAAGTCACTCTACCAATTGAGCTACGCGGACGTTTTGTTCTGATTCCTATCTGCCTTTATGTCGTGTGCGTCCTTCTGGCAGGTACGTCACATCTCCTGGTACGTTACAGTTCGTCCGCGACGGACATCGAATTCGTGTCCCCTCACTCCGGAGTAAGTCGCTCTCCCAACTGAGCTACGCGGACAGAACGTCTCGGTGCAGATTTGTCATCTTGACACATGTTTTCACCTCTGTAGTACGTCCCAAAAGTATCTACTGCTCTCTTTTTTTGTTGTCAGTTGCTGTTGAAAACACTAGTCTAATAACAAATGAACAAAGCATCACACGTAATTGAACCGCAATTCATTCGTTTGTCACACCATTCACAAAATATCTCGTAATCCACTCGTCGTCTCTCATTGCCTAATTCTCTACTATTTTCACTTGAGAGTATCAAACTGTTTTTTAAAATATTACTACCTGCCAGTTGTTGCCATGTGACGTATACTCTAATTTAACTTTAACTTTTAGTTACCTTTTCTATGTAAATTTGAGTTCATTCTCCTTTAGCGTTTTTCAAACTTAACTTGATATCTTCTCTCTCTCTCAAGAATATGGTTGGCAACACCTTGAGGTCAGAACGTATGACATGTGTATGTGTCAGATGAGAACTGACGATATATACACTGAGTGGTCACTTTATTATGACCACCTGACAGTTTTAAGCAAATGAGCTATGGCTGCACGCTGTTGCCGCCAGAAGGCGAGGCTAGTATAAAAAGGGAAAGCTTAGTGCTTGCGAGAGTAGTAGAAGTGATTTTTGGGTGACGAGATGGGTAAAAAATGCGATTTGACGGACTTTCAACGTGGGATGATTGTAGGAGCTTGGAGACATGGAGCGAGTATCACCGAAACCGCCGCATTCGTGAAATGTTCCAGAGCAGCTGTTGTTAAAGTGTTTAAAGACTGGACTGTCAGCCAAAAAACTGGGTCTCTACGTGCAACGTGTGGTCGTCATCGACTAGTGACTGCTCGGACGGAACGGAGACTGTCCAGACTGGTAACAGACAACAGAAGGGCAACAGTGCAGCAAATTACAGACCATCTTAATCAAGGATCCCCTCAAATGATCTCTGCACGCACTGTTCGCAGTACACTGCATCAGATGGGATAGGGCAGCCGAAAGCCTGTTTGAACACCTTTGCTGCCTGCAGTGAACAAGAGAAAACGTCTCCAGTTCGCACAGGAGCACAAGGATTGGACAATCGATAATTGGAAACAAATTATGTGGTCCGATGAATCACGTTTTCAGTTGCACCATGCCGATGGCCGAGTGAGAATTTGGCAGAAACAGCACGAAAGCATGGACCCCAAATGCATTGCTACAGCCCTTCAAGCTGGTGGAGGCAACGTTATGGCTTGGGGAATGTTCTCCTGGCCTGCTTTGGGCCCTTTAATTCGTGTTGATCAACGTCTGACTGGCATATCATATCTAAACATCGTTGCGGACCAAGTGCATCCTGTCATGTAGATGGTTTATCCCAATGGCGATTGCTACTTTCAACAAGATAATGCGTCCTGCCATAGTGCTCGTATTGTACAGGATTGGTTTCAGGAACATGCCGGTGAGTTTACTTTGCTTAGGTGGCTCCCACAATCTCCAGATCTCAAACCCATTGAGAATTTGTGGGATGAAGTTGAACGAGCCATCAGACAGCTGGATTCACAACCCTACAATCTCACACTCCTGGAATTTATCAAGCATGGTCTCAGATTCCACAAACCACCTATCAACATCTCGTGGAGTCCATGCCACGAAGAATCGACGCAGTATTAAAGGCAAAAGGTGGCCCAACGAAGTACTGAGGGGGTGGTCATAATAAAATGGCCACTCAGTGTATAATGTTTGAGCAGCAGCAAAAGTGGGAGAGCGATGGTGGAAGTTATAATATTAATTGTGGAAGAGACGTTGTCTAATTGAAATTTTACGGTATTTGAAGGCTGTGTTATATTCTAGGGTTGGTGTTGTTTTCTTAACCATGTGTTATTATTATCAACTCACGTTCGTTTGATTAAGATAGTAATATAAAAAAAGAGTTGCAGTTACGTCTTGTTGAAGTGCCAAAGTATTAGTGTCTGAATAAAGACTAATCGTAAGTAACTTTTTCTCGGCCTTTACTTGAATGACTCCTGTTTCTCTGTAAGTGGAGTTTCTATGAAGTGTTCAGTCAGCTATACTTAAGCGAACATTACAGCCAAAGGGTACTTGGAGGTATCGATGCGCCGTTCAGAATGAAAATACAATTAAGGAGTAACATAATTTGCGTAAGGGAAAGGAACTAGAAAAAGGAAGGTTAAAATAGAGACATGCGTCACAATCGATTTTCTTCGATGCCCTTTGTCTTTCATACCTCTTTAAAGAAGCACTTAAAAAATGCTCAAGGGTTTTATTTATCGAAAAAGTTAACATAAAAACAACACTTTGGAAATAAAAATGCAATGCCCATAGAAAAGGAATCATGTTCTTACAAAGATAAGCACTGTTGAAGGAGTAAGCATTGGTGATGTTATAACGAAGTAAATTTCTCCGTCATTTTTACCCGCGCCAGGATTCGAACCCGGTCCCCTCATTCCGGAATAAGTCACTCTACCAATTAAGCTACGCGGACGTTTTATTCTGATTCCTATCTGCCTTTATGTCGTGTGCGTCCTTCTGGCAGGTACGTCACATCTCCTGGTACGTTACATCATCTCCCCCTTATTTTTTTTTATTAGTGCTGGAGAAGGGATTCTCTGATTTTTCCTATCTCGCGGTGTGGAAAGAACATCACACCAATGCGAGATTTTGAACGGTCGGGTCATCCGGATAGTTCGGGCGCCATTATAACGAAGTAAATTTCTCAGTCATTTCTTGTCCACGCCAGGATTCGAACCCGGATCCCCTCATTCCGGAATAAGTCACTCTACCAATTGAGCTACGCGGACGTTTTATTCTGATTCCTATCTGCCTTTATGTCGTGTGCGTCCTTCGGACAAGTACGTCACATCTCCTGGTACGTTACATCATCTCCCCCTTATTTTTTTTTTTTCGAAGTGCTGGAGAAGGGATTCTCTTATTTTTCCTATCTCGCGGTGTGGAAAGAACATCACACCCATGCGAGATTTTGAACGGTCGGGTCATCCGGATAGTTCGGGCGCCATTATAACGAAGTAAATTTCTCCGTCATTTCTTGTCCACGCCAGGATTCGAACCCGGGTCCCCTCATTCCGGAATAAGTCACTCTACCAATTAAGCTACGCGGACGTTTTATTCTGATTACTATCTGCCTTTATGTCGTGTGCGTCCTTCGGGCAGGTACGTCACATCTCCTGGTACGTTACAATGTGAAAATAGTTGGCATCACACATTCAAATAAGTCTTTTATTCACGTGGACGTTTGCTGGCTTTACATTATATAGTCTACTTTAGGTACTTACTATACGGCCCTTGTATATTATGAGACATGAGCAATATTTCCCGCATAATTTATTTGCTAGGTAGAGTAGAGAGCTACTATTTATTGATACGAGAAAGTTTTCAGGTTTGTTGTTATTCAAGTGCTTGTTGTGATAGGAAAGACTTACATAGCGGGTTGCATTGCATGATTAAGTATCGACGTGCTGACTGAGACAAATGAGAAATTGAATTCGTAAATATAACTTTGTTTTTTCTGAACCCTGCTGGTCATTTTGTTGAAGTAAATATATGTTAACGAAGGCTTTCAGCTGCTACGGCTGAAAAGAAATCTGAGGTTCCACAGTGAAGCTAGTTCACGAAGTTAAGTTAAACCTGACGTAAGCTCAAAACTTTCGGTTTTCTGCAGAGAAGAATTAATAAAACTCAGCAAATCATTTTAAACAACTAACATTATACTGAATAGGGAGGTAGAAATGTGAAGATGTGAAGATACTTGAACTACTGCTATCAAAAGATTGAAACTTTACAAGTTCATTTCAGAGAAATCTCTTTCCAATTTTGCATTGGCCTCAAATACTCAAAGAATATCGACGAATCATGAATGGAATACGGGATTACATCATGCAATACAAATTTTGAAGATGACAATCCGTTTTTTGGTGTAAATATGACAAGGATGGTAAGTCAGATAATATTCGAAAACTTGAAAATTTTCGTCGTCCTGTAATCCCGTATTCCATTCATGATTTGTCTGCTCCTCCGGGCAATCACGGGATATGATTCTTAACCTCCAGATTAGCTAAACATGAATGCCGGTTGCTTCGACTAGCGAATCATGTGACGGTTTTGTTCAAATTAATCGGAAACTTGAGACTTGGTCGTTCTGGGTGGTGTACTGGTTAACATACCCGGGCGCTATCTGGGAGACACGGGTCCACCCGCTCCAGGACGATGAAAAATTTCAAGTTATCGAATATCCTCTGACTTGCCATATTTACACCAAAAAATGGACTGCTATCTTCAAAATTAAAATATCGATGATTAGTCACGTTTGTATAAGTCATATTGTAACATTTCATTCAATTACCCTTTATGCCCAACTTTTAATTTTGCATTACAAAATTATGCGACACAAGATGTATTGGATGTCATTGTGGAATGCATCGCAAAATCCGGTGTCGACTAAATTACACACTTATACGTAAACATATCTGTGTGCTTGTACACACGCACGCACATCTTTCGGTTTATCTGAAAAGTCAAACCAGGGCAGAAAAAATATATACCACCATTTATTACTTAAGAAAAAACGAAAAAAAAGTAATTCAGAAGAATATATTTCGCCTACCGGGTGGCGCAGTGGTCTAAGTGCTGGCTTATGACCATTCGTCCGAGAAGGGTTCGGGCTCCAATCATTTATCAATTCGAGAAAGGCATGGATGTTGTGTTTGTCTTTTACGGCACTGGCTCTTTTTTCTTTCCTGGAACCAGGGCCTTAAATTAGGGACGGGCGACTGCGTATAGACCATTGAGTTGCTCACGGTGGTTGTTAAACGTCCAATAAAAAAAGAAAAAGAAAAGAATATATTTTTCGCTAAAACGATTAAAATGTACGTAAAAGAATTACGTTCATTTACCAATTCGAGAAAGTGTGAAAATTTATTATGAAAATATTTTACCTTCAGAAATGCGATAGTTCTCAACCAAAATATGGATTTTTGTAAAAATGAACGATTGAAGAACATTTCGAACATCTTAGATTGCTTTTGAAAACATATTTTTTAACAGGAGATACATATTTTATCAGTGGTCACAGACTGAAGCCTCTCGAGGCACTGTAGCTCGTATATCGTGTCGATGTGGTTTTTTTAAGGATAAGCCGTCGTGATTCGAAACAGTGTAAATTGTGTTAGTTGCTTTCGAGCAATCAGATATTCACTAACGTCTTTCGTTCTTCGAATCTGCAACAGGAAGCAAACATTTATTTCATTTTTTGGTTGGAACAGGGAGTAGATAGAATGTTTTGTTTTTTTTAGGACAAAAGCAGGTTTTTTATTCTTTGTTGAAGCGATTATGTTTTTATGCTGCAAGGGTAGATATTTGTTACTCTTTGATTTTGGACAAGAAGCAAATGTCTTTTCTTGTTCTTTCCCTTTTAGAACAGAAAGTTTTTTTAAATCTATCGGTCATTTGTTTTCGTTTTATTTTTACTTTTTTTAAACAGGCAACATTTTTTTTCGCTTTTGTCTTCCTTTCATGTTTTCGAAATGGGAGTTAACACTCAATTTTTTTTTGCAGAGAACAACATAATAAAAACAAATCTGTTTTTTACGTTTCCAATGACCCTTCGTTGAACCATGAAATGCGTGAACTACTTATGTGTGACGTATACCTCTAAATAACTTTCCTTTTGAGTTTCTGTTTTCTTATGTAAATTTAGTTTCACCTCGTTAAACGTTTTCTCACTGAACGATACATTGTGACGTACTTACCTCAGCGGAATGCAGAAGTCAAGACGGCAAACTTGCAGCGATAAATTCCGTCGGTGTAGTATAATCGGGAAAGCATTCGGCTCCGGAGCAGAAGGATGCGACTTCGATTCCACTACCGGGAAATTTGCGTTTCACATTGGCGCCCGATTACGGAAATGGATCTACTGGCCGTTGGGTTTTTCAAAAACTCTGTCATGTTCCCTCCACACATCATCTAGAATTGATGAGAAATTCCTTCTTCGTTTCGAAAAATGCGTGATGTTTCTTCCACACATCGTCTGGAATTAATGAGAATTCCTTCTTCGTTTCGAAAAATGTGTGTGATGTTTCTTCCACACATCGTTTGGAATTAATGAGAATTCCTTCTTCGTTTCGAAAAATGCGTGATGTTTCTTCCACACATCGTCTGGAATTAATGAGAATTCCTTCTTCGTTTCGAAAAATGCGTGATGTTTCTTCCACACATCGTCTGGAATTAATGAGAATTCCTTCTTCGTTTCGGAAAATGTGTGATGTTTCTTCCACATATCGTTTGGAATTAATGAGAATTCCTTCTTCGTTTCGAAAAATGTGTGATGTTTCTTCCACACATCGTCTGGAATTAATGAGAATTCCTTCTTCGTTTCGAAAAATGCGTGATGTTTCTTCCACACATCGTTTGGAATTAATGAGAATTCCTTCTTCGTTTCGAAAAATGTGTGATGTTTCTTCCACATATCGTTTGGAATTAATGAGAATTCCTTCTTCGTTTCGAAAAATGCGTGATGTTTCTTCCACACATCGTCTGGAATTAATGAGAATTCCTTCTTCGTTTCGAAAAATGTAGGATGTTTCTTCCACAAATCGTTTGGAATTAATGAGAATTCCTTCTTCGTTTCGAAAAATGTGTGATGTTTCTTCCACACATCATCTGGAATTAACGAGAATTCCTTCTTCGTTTCGAAAAATGTGTGACGCTTCTTCTACACATCGTCTGGAATTAATGAGAATTCCTTCTTCGCTTCGAAAAATGTGCGATGCTTCTTCCAGACGTCTGGAATTAGTGAGAATTCCTTCTTCTACAGAGAGTTACTTCAAGCATAGTTTGCGGTGGACCCGAAACCTGAGATTTCGTGCCCCGCTTTTCTCAAGAATGGGATGTATGTGACGTACTACAAAGGTGAAGCACATGTCAAAACAGCAAAGTTGCAGCGATAAATTCCGTCAGTGTAGCTTAATTGGGAAAACATTCGGCTCCGTAGCAGGCAAATTTGTGTTTTCACAACATGACTTCCTTTTTTTTCAAAGACAGGAAAAATTTATATTTTCACAAGGATGTGGCTTGGGAAAAGTTCATGTTGGTTTATCATAAGTACATGGGGATCATCTTTGTTCATATGGCACTCTTACGAGATGGATGCGTAAATTCAGAGAAGAACGGCAGAACTTCGAAGGTCTCCCTTGTGAAGGAAGACGAAAGGAGGCTGTGAACGAGAAAACCGTAGCAGATGCTGTTCGTGAACTCGTTTATAAAAACCTTCACGTACAGGTAATAAGTTTAGATGTCAGTGTATTGATTGGCGGTGAAGAAACAATTGTTTGTTGATATTTAAAGTTCCAGAAGATTTGTGCCAAATGGGGTCCCACAAGCTAACAGAACAGCAAACAAGAAAGATGACACCGAAATTTCGGTTGTAGTGAGCATGTCTTTTAATCCCTTCCGTGACGAATGAAATATTTTGAAGTTATTCCTAGTCAACGGAACCAGTAAAAAATATCAAATGGATTTCTGCAATCGATAAAACATGTAGAAATACAAATAACTACTACGTATCTTCCACTAGGTGGTGAAAAGTCAGTGGCGGATTTCCGATTAGGCGTACTAGGCGCGCGCCTAGGGCCCCACAGTTCAGGGGCGGGGCCGAAAACCAATAATTGGGTTGCCAATATTGTTTAGGCTTTCAAAAGCCGTAACAAAAAGACTGCAGTCCTTCTTAATTTTCCGATCAAAATATAATAATAAGAAAAAATGCTTTTAAGAAACTCTTCACTTTCCCATTTTCCTGCAGTGACTGATGAAACCCTTACTATCCACCTTTCTTGGTCCATGGCACTCGTCAAGGCCAAAACTCCTTCACGAAATGTCATCCACGCTTTTCAAATAAAGCACTGTGCAAAAATTGCATTTTACCCGTATTTTCTAATGTGGAGAACTTTTCCGGTTGCCAATATCTTCAAGTATTTTATTTTTGCTTGGTACCATTCTCATTGCCTATTAATTTGCTCAAAATGTAAAAAAAAAAAACAAGATGATTTTTCAAAGCTGAAGCAATGGAAAGAGCACGTTTTATAATTGAAATGAATTCCAATTTTATATTTTATGACAATTTGCACGCGATGTACGAAATTTAATTTTCAACGCCCTTAGCGTTAAATTTGCCAAGAAACTTGCAACTGAAAAGGTGTTAAAAGTAATCAGTTTTGCCTAACCTATAAAACTCAAAAAAATAACTTTTGCTGTAACTGAAATAGTCTCTTCGTAGCGCAAAGCCAAAATTTATGAAATTTCCACTTTGAGAACTCCTAGCAAGAAATTTATGAACTAGTAGTGAAATTTAAAATTGGAAAATTTTAACGAATTGGTATGTCCGATCCTTCGCAAAAATAATTTTGGAAAAATCTGTGAAAACCAAATTTTTTGGCCTTCAGCAGGAAATTAATGAACTAATTCGAAAATTTAAATATTGAAGAAGGAACAGTTAAGCCTAATATGAGAGGAGCAAAAACAATTTTTTTTTTTTAGAGTTCAATAGTTTCTTCACAACAAAACTTAATTTTTTTGAATTTTCCACTGAACAGCCCGTAGCGATATTTAAAGTGCCGAACTTAATATCCTTAGATTTCTTATTAACCGCAAAAATATTTTTTGAAATATCTCTAAAAACAAAAAGTTCGATGTTAACGGGAAGACAAAGGGATTACACTTGAACTCTTTCTTACAAAACGTTGTAATAATAGGAAGATAGAACGGAATTTTAAAAGCGTAAACACGTTTTTCTCGACTTTACTTTTTATTTTTTTTTGCTAATCTGAAGGATGAAAATTTCTGAGGCGATAAGAAGGGGAAAGGCCCTCCCCCTGAATCTTTTAGCGCCTAGGGCCCCAGAAGTTCTAAAGTCGCCTTTGTGAAAAGTATGATACGGAAATTAGCAAACTGTGCACAAAAAGTGTCTCATCGCTGAAGGAAGATATCAGAGACAAAGCAATTTTTAAATCGAACAGTTAGAAGAAGATATATAGAGGAAATCACGACATAACTTTACGCCCCCTAGTGGAACAATTTTGAATTGCGGGAAAGTAGAAACTAAGCAAAAAGTACTCCTCATAATTTTATTTTTAAATACCTCTCCTAGAAGCAGAGATAAAGAGAAGAAGGACTTAAGATTTACGTCCGCTAGCGGGAAAGAGGTGCATTATTTAAAGAGAGTAACGTTCCCCATATTTACTGTAGCGAGTGACAGACATAAGTGAAAAAAGAAATTTTACAATAGGATTTTTAGAAGAGGAGGTACAGGTGCAATCAGTACACAAACACCGCATAGCGATAGAACTGGGAACTATAAAGTAAATGGTATCTGATGTTTAAAAAAATTAATAAATCGGTCATTGAAAAGCAGAGAAATCGAGGAAAAAAGGTTAAACATATACGCCACCTAGTGAAATAAACACAAAATGTTTCTATAAGTAGTAATATCTGATCTGAAAAGATTTTTTCAATCGGAATTTTAGTCTAACAGATATTGCTGCAAATAATCTGTACACGGAAACATGAAATTAATTAGCACATACTTTAAGAAAAAAATACTGAAATTGTGTGCAAAACATTTCGTATCAAAAAATATCTCCGACAAAGAAAGAATTTTTCAAATCGGACTTTTAGAAGCAGAGATATTTACAAAAATAGAAGATGCATCTACGCCCTACAAAAGACGTGCTGAAGAAGGTTACAGTCAACTTGTGCAAGAAGACGGCAATGTTTGAACTTAGTGGCTCGAAACTGTTAACAGACATTGTTACAGGTGATGAGACGTTGCATTTATTACAACACAACTCCTAGAACGATCCAGAAATATTTTTGTGTTGCAGAAAAATACTTATATATAAATATAGGACGTCACTTAACTCATAAAAGTTAAGTGACGTCCTACCTGGAGCAGGAAAACATCACTCCATCCTGCATATTCACCCGACCTTGCACCATGCGACTTTTGGTTGTTTCCAAAAATAAAAAAAAACGTACTGAGCAGCCTTTTTGAAGGCTGCAAGACCTTCCGAAATGCGTTCATTCAGAGTTGCGGAATATTCTCCAAAGAAATGCCACCAAGTGTACCAGAATTGACGTATGACCATGCAGCTTTGCATTGGTACTGGAGGGGAGTTGTTTGAAGGACAATAAAAGTTTCATTGAAGTAAGTGCAATAGTTTTTCCTCTGGAGATACAGTACATGTAAAGAACATTTTGAATGACCTACGTCGAAGCCAACATCCGTGAAGACTTTATACATCTTATTAGGAGCATGCGCAATTGTTATCAAGACAGTACGTTTAAGTAAGAGCAACTGCAGGCAATGAGGATTATTGTATAACTACTTTGAAGATAACATGCATAATATCTTAGGGTGAGTATAGTTTTCGAGAGAACTATGATACACTTTGTCATAAGTATACGCAGCAGCCACGTTTAATTTGATACCGTAAAAGAATTTGTACAGCTTCACTGTGCATTGCACCAAAAATAAATTTCCAAATCTCGAAGAAAATTGTTCCTTTGTTAGTAATACAAGACGCTTTTCGTTCGTTTCCAGCCCTAACTTTTAACCTCTCTAAAATTATAATTTCCATTATTCAATTGAATGCGTAATTTGATCCAAATGATTTCAGTTTAAACTTGTTCCTTCCTGTCTTTTGAAGTCCTGGCTACAACTTTAGCTAAAAACATGAATAATAAATTTTCAACTCATCAAATAGAAGTCATCGCTCTTTCCACGTTTATAAGTGAGTTACGGAAAAATTCTCATCGGCCGCAACCGGGAATCGAACCCAGGGTCTTCCAGTTACGCTCCGGAAATGCTTCCACTGCACCAGAGCTGCCTCGAAATTCTTCAGATTCACATATGACAAACTGCCGAACCACCTGGCTCTTCCGAAGTACTTGAGCAGTTGTCAGAGAATGACTTCCATAATACTCAGGCTGTTTTAGGTCACGTGGAGCATAAATAAAACCTCCCTCAATCAATGATTACTCGAAGTAGTTTTCGAATTAACGTTCTTTGCCTTCTTTCCTATTCGAATTTATACTCATGATGTTGTAATGTTACATAATAGTTCGTGACAGGTTTACGAGTCCAGAGTGTAAAAAAGAACCCTAAGGCAAAATTGAAGCAGCGACATTCTGGCCTCTGACCTTGATATGAAGTTTTAAAGAAAAAGATCAAAAGTCTTCAGTTCAACAGAAAGAAAGCATTTCTACCTGCATCCAATTAAAATGTAGGTTATGGAAACAAATGATTTTTCTTGTTGCTTCTCCACTTTCTATGACATCACAACAACGCTCCAGGGGCATCGTATTGCGTGAAATACTCTTTTAATTTAATAATGCTATTATTCATATATTTTGACAGAGCTACTCTTCGAAGATATATCCTTTCGCTTTCATGTACATTTGATAACTGACGGAAGACAAATTTAAAGAGCCTTTATGGTTTTGAATTATTCAAGGAGAATTTATCAAAATAAAACAAAGGGGCAATTTTATTCGGCATTCAGAGAGGATCACACACAGGCAACGGAGCCTTAGTTTAACAGGAAACTAACTGTTGCATACTTTGGTCGGGAAAAGAGGATTCACATTACTTTAATGATGACAGTACGAACAATACGAGTTAAAAAAAGAAAAAACAGCTGATTCAAGCACTACGAAAGAATAAAAGAAAGGAATCTGAAGATATTAATCTGGAAAAATATCGAATAGGTAATTTATCCAAAAATTTATAAAAATAATCTACAGTAATATGCAGAGCAAAAAAAGACATAGAGTGCCAGAATGCACACAAAAGTAAGACGTAGTAAAAAAATCATCGAGTGAAATAATAAAAATAAAAAAAATACAAGATGTCGTACGCCTTGCTCGTGGAACAGATGCCGCGATTTCCAATGATATTTTCACAGCGAAGAATGCTTGAATCGCCGAGGGACAATGTAGGGGACTGACCAAGAAAAAGTAGAGTTTATATCATAATATAAATTGCCTGAATAGTTGTTAAATTATCGGTAAATTACTATACGTAAAATGAAACCAATATATGTGGCTGTAGACATCGAGCTCGGATGGACAAAATGCAATTATTTTGAATGTAAACGTGCCTTGATTTCAGGTGGGCAAAGTGACGTCACACCATAAGCGGAAAGTGACTACGGGGCTCCACCAAACATACCTGGATGCCTTTCATTTGTATTGTTTTCGTTTAATGCGTCAATTATGCGGGGTTTGCTAAGATTGTTTTTGTTTCGGGGTTTAACGACCACCATCAGCACCTTTATTGGTTATAGCAACAGCCAGTCCCTAATCTAGGGACATTGGTTCCAGGGAAGAGAGAGAGAGCCAGCGCCATAAGACAAACGCACCACTTACTCCTCAACCGGGATTCGAATCTAGTCCAGATCGGACGACTAACCAGAAACGTTCGACTTTCCCCTTTAAGTTTGCTTATGAAAAAGAAATCGGAATGGTCTAAGTCGGGCGAATATGGTGGCCACAGATTCTTAGAAATCCCTCCATCTCCGAAGAAACGGTATCATCACCATAGGTTCCTTTGACGTGTGTCATGTTGCACCATCTAGCTGGAAGTAACCACGAGTAAGTTCTACACCTTTCAGTTGTTACACAAACTATTAGAAATATTTGATAGTATCCACAGTTTCTTCGAAGAAAATTGGACTGATGATCGTTTAAGCGGACACGGAGCACCACACTCCCACTTTCTCGGGATACAATGGCTCCTCGTGAACTACATGAGGATTCTTGGCAGCCCAAATCTTGGAATTCAGTGAGTTCATTCAAATGGAAACAGGCCTTATCAGTATGCAACACGATATCGAGTATTCATGTCGAATTGCGAATAATATCCTTAAACCATTGGCAGTGGCGGATACACTTCTTATTTGAATCCAGCAACTGGTGGATGACTGTGATCACCCTGTATGAAAAACGCTGTACGTTTTTGGCAGCGCTCTGATATGTGGAATAAAGTTAACCTAAATCCTGGGATAGTCTTTGCAGGTATTTTTGGGGAAACTGCTCCAACCTGGCACGGTCATCATTTACCACAGCCAGGGTCATCTGCGCTCAATGTTTTTCATGTTCTTTCAAAAGATGTTACGTACTAAAGAGGTGAAGCACAAGTCAAGAGGGCAAAGTTGCAGCGATAAATAAATTCCGTCGGTGTAGCTTAATTAGGAAAGCATTCGGCTCCGGAGCAGAAAAATGGGGAATTGATTTTCGTCACTGGCAGATCTGTTATAACGAAGTAAATTTCTCCGTCATTTTTGGTCTACGCCGAGATTCGAACCCGAGGCCGCTTATTCCGGAACAAGTCGCTCTACCAACTGAGCTACGCAGACATTTATTCTGATTCCTATCTGCCTTTATGTCGTGTGCGTCCTGCTGGCAGGTACGTCACACTGTGCTTTTACAAAGAGACCCTGTCATCTCGAATTTTCGTTCCAAATTATGTACCGTGGACTTAGCTTCGGAATCGCCTCCACTAAGTTTCTTTCTGAATCCCATCTGTACCACAAGGTTCAATCCGGGAATTCGGAAATTTCACACGAGTAATATACACTCTTGCAAAGTCTTCGATGTTATGCAGCAATGACCGACGCCCGGTAAATGAAGGCCGCCGCAGCTTCTCATGCAGAGTGAATGGGGTGAATGAAGATGCCGACTTTATTTATTTTATTTATTTATTTATTTATTTGAAGTGGGCGGGGATTTAGGCATTCATGAGCTTATGCGAAAACGACTTTGTCTATAAGTTACTGAATTTCGATGAAAAACGGTTGAGTCACTTTGGGAAGGAGAAAGCGACTTAATACACAACTCTTTACCTAAAGCAGTAATTTCGTTTTTGCATGACACATAAAGGCCCAATTCCAAAGACCTCACAAACTCTTCGTTCACTCAGATCCCAGGCTTCATATATAACTAGAATCGGTGTTATACCCTAGATGAGGGGTATATTTAAAGCAGTGCGCATTTGTAGTATGGCTCTGAAAGTAAGTAAGAGACAACTTAAGGAAGAGTTGTAAGAGTGAATTCTTAAACAGCACGGTATTAATGTGATTTCATATTAGAAAATCCAGGAATTTAAATTACCTTCTAGAAAACAAAAAAAAATTTTAGCGCATGCATTGGATTTGTATAGAAAACTGCTTTGCATACGAGTTCCATTTTTTTTATCTGTTGCAGTTACTTTTTTTTTTTTTTTTTTACTTCGATGTCTAATGATCGCCGTGAGCATCTAAGGCTATAAGGTGTCGCCCGTCCCTAATTTAGGGCCACTGGTTCCAAGGAAGGAACAGAACAAGCGTCATAAGACATGCGCCCCAACCGAGCCGCAAACGATTAATCAAGGACGTGTGAAGATTTTTCTTTAAATTTTCAGTGAAGAATAAAGACACCTTTTTTTGACGATTCATTTCTAATCTTTTAAGTTAACGTAGTTGAGATTCGTGTCAGTTTTTAAAAAAATGTATCGTCTCAAAGTAATCTAAATTTAATTATTTACAAATGTGAAAAAAATGGAGGGGTCGTCTCTGCCCTCCATGGTAAACAAAACAATATTTTACTTTTTTTTTCTATGTTAAAAGGCACTATTACAAATGAAATTCAGGAAAAAGAACGCGAAAAAAAGACATTACTATTAATCTGTTAAGGCTTAACGTTTAACCTTCAATACTTATGAAGAAAAAGAAACCAGATATTCAGGTTATTCAACTTTTTAAATGTAATATTTTTCTCCTTGCCACTAAAGATTTAATTCGAGTTCAGCGGGGTATTATATCTGGTAACAAAATGGTCTGACCTTATTGTAGTCATCAGCAAACAAAAACAATAAGTACGGAAATCTGATTTATACAAATGGCTCGAAATACAGGATTCAAGTCATATATTTGAATGGATATAAACCATTGGTGTCTGTTGGAGTGGCCCGGAAGCGTGTTGATTTTTGTGCGGCATGTTTCCAGAACATTAGTGAAAGATTTGTCCTTGCGCTGTGCTTTTCGGTAGAAGGATAAACTATTGATCTAACCTCGTCATGTTTCCTTAAGTAACAGGTTTCATTATTGCGGTCAGCTGGCTCTCTGGAAATCATTGTCACGGGCAGTTCGGCTGGTCGGACCGGCTAAGGACACGTGCAGGACGATGTCTTCCAAAACAATGGCACAGCACTGCTGTATACACTCGGGACGCAGGCAAGAAACAAAACCGGCTTTACCAAATTGCAACAACAGAACAACAGTGAGAAACCCTTCATTACGTCTCTTCATTTCCCATTTTGTTAAAGAAAACCAATGCTTATCATATTTCTTACGCAGAAATACATAGAATTTGCATTCTGTAACAAAGATACACGTTGCTGACAATTATTTCAAGTCCAAGAAATAGGAGGGATATACAGGATGCCCTCGAAAACGCATGGACAAGGTTTATCGTAGATACGACTGCAGCTCCAGTTTTACAAAGGCAGGTGGATATTAAAACAAAGCAATGACTTTTCTGACACTACAACAACGCCTTTTGTGAAAACACAAGTTTGTCCGCGACGGGCATCGAACTCGTGTCTCCTCACTCCGGAGTAAGTCGCTCTCCCAACTAAGCTACGCGGACAGAATGTCTTACTGCAGATTTGTCCTCTTGACACATGTCTCCACCTCTATAGTACATCACATTTTGGTGACGCATTTAAAAAGTTCTTAAACCCAGTTTCTCAAATACGTCAGAGAGTAGAGAAATGTCAGTGAGAAGATTGTAGAGAATCACCGATTCAGTCAATAAAAATGCCCATCACGTGAGAAAAGGGACTGAAAATGTTATTTTAAAATAGCGGATGATACGAGCGTCACCTTACCTGAGGCAACTTCCTCTGTCCTGCGTTCTTTCATTGTTATCATTCCCTCTTCCCCTTTTTAGGCTGTACTTGATAGGCTAGGTCAGGGAGCTGTCCATATTTTAAAATACGGGCTCGTAAAAGCTTATTTCAACGCAATTCGATGATGTTCTAAACAACGGAGTTCGACAACTTAAGCACTTGAATTTTTTTAACTTCTTTAAGAGTACAATCTCAATTAAAGAAACATGCATTGAGTGTCCAATTTATTAGAACGAGCAGACCATTTTATACAGATAGAGTGTGATATGCTGTCCGTTTTCATCACATCAGAACGACTATATAATCAGGTGAACACACCCATAATGGTCTTGTGGGACTAAAAGAACTTGAACAATGTGAGAAAGTACTCGGAGGAATGATGAGATTATCACCAAAAACTTTGCATTATATCTATATATTCGTATAGTATATATAATGGCAACTTTCCTTTTATTTATGGACTACCTTAATTTTATAAAAATCCAGTTACTTTTAGGTTCATTACCAGCGGTCGAAATTATTACAACAGCCTTGTGGGTACAGAATTTGAGACTTAATTGAAAATTATATTGCACAATATAGGACCTACTTGGATTATTAACAACAATTCAAATGTTACAAAAGTTGCTCAAAAACAAAATACATTTGTTACAGCTGATACTTGTGATTGTAACAACCTCTTCACTTCTGTTCGTTTCACTAATTTATTCCAGGTTGTTCAGGATTTGTTTTCTGATTTTAGTTGCTATTTGAATGTTGATTCTCAGTTTGGCCTTCTTAGCTGATTTTTGTATTAATAACAACTATGCCATTGTTGGTAGTAAGATCTATTTGCAAAAACAGGGTATATATACCTATGGGTAGCAAATTTCCCAGCACTCTGGGCAATTTATATCTTCATCATTTTTAATTACTTTTTGTACGAAATCAATCACTTGAAATTGGTACAATTTTCCGTTACATTGACGACTTACTGGTCTTTAACAATGCAAACTTCCTCCAACTTTCTACTGTTATATATCCTCCTGATCTGATACCTGAAAAAACTGACATCAGTTCAGAATGCCTACAATTTTTAGACATAGATATAGGAGCATCGGAACTACTTTTTGACAACGGGGGCAAAATATCAGGATATGCAGTTTTTGCTCAGATCACAGAAATTATTGAGCTTTTGTAAGACAAGAAGTGATGACGTCATTTGAACATGCTACAAATAAAACGATTATATCGATAAACTATAAATTAGTATAAACTTTGAATTTCATATTTACGTTATTTGGTTTTTCGGTAAAAAATATTTTACTGGTATTATAAACGGTGTTAAACTGTATTGATTTATACACCTCCACATTGGTATGAATTCCACAACAATTCAGTATACGTTATACATCAGACAACATAAGAATAAAAATATATCTTATTCCTCTTCTTTCACCCTCTTTCCCATTCAGTTTCCTTCTCTAAACAACCGACTGATTTTATTGTACTTAAATGAAATGGAAAACGTCCCTGCTCTTTTTATAAAAACACGATAATTTTCAGGAATTTCAGGATAATTGTTTTTTAATAAGGCTGGTATTTCGTGAAACTCTTTTGTTAGCATACTGGACAAACGAGGAAGGTTTAATCCGCGTCTCAGGAATCATACTAGACAAGCGAGGAAAGTTTAATCTGCTTCTCGCATCTTAGGTGTTCAGAGTTCAAGATGATTAATACTTAAAGCAGAAAACAAAATAGTTTGCTTTATCAGAAATAGTTTGCTTTATTATAAATAGTTTGCTTTATCACGGTAATATTATCATTTCTCAGTTGCATATTTTTTTTTACATTTGTAACACCACAGATTGCATTAAATTTACTCATCAAAAAACTAATTTGTAATTACTATCCTCAGAATTTTTTTGTAAATACATCAGACAGTATCTCCGTAAATAATGTTCAGAAAATTATCTTGATTTAATTGACATTAACACATTATACTAACCTAGAACCCCACAAAGTTAAAATGGTAAGCTTACACCAAATACCAATCGGTGGATCCCTTGTGGTTAGACATACTCATTCACAGTTTACACCTAGATGCCTCTTACTAAGCTTTAATTAGATTCCTCAATTTTCTGTAATGTAGTGGTGCTTAACCGCAACTATCTTTCATCACGTATCTTGCTGGTGTTGCACAGGGCGTGTTTGATTTAGTTTCAGGGTTAAAATTGATTGGCGCATGGTTTATGGCTCCTGTGGTTTGTGCTATTGGTTTTATTCTTGTAACAGAGCTCTGTGTTTCAAGGTATGCTGTATTCGTTATTTCATTGTGTATTTGTTGGGTAATTCAAGAGGTCATGTGACGTCGGGAGCTTGGTCAGAAAACATTGGAGTTACTCCTATTGATTTCTGACACCAGAAACGTCAATCCATATATAGAAACTGAACTTCCTTGATGTAGGCGGTACCATATGCTGGCTATATATATATATATATATATACCAGAGAGATAGAGAGTGTTTGACACAGCATATAACCAGTAATGAGTCATGAGCTGTGGCCTGAAATAGCTACTCGACTTTATACGGATCAACGGATGCATAAAAAATCTTTGTACGGATCAACGGATGAATCAGGAACAATGCCAAACAGCATCCAAGCGTACTGTGCGCCCTACACTGCACAGCAGAACTCTGCGCACAACATTGCTGTCTACAGGAAACAAGACAAAACGGCTCTTCTGGTTTCGAAGTGTCGTGCGAGTGCCATCAAAACTGCTGAATTAGTGGGATGTTGAGGAGTCATAGTAGTAAGAGTACATATACAGAGAGTGGTTGACGCAGCAAAAAAAAAAAAACGATAGTGATCCCAAGACCTGTCCGCACATTATTGTTGTCTTCAGGAAACAAAACAAAACGTATCTTCTGAGCTCGGAGTGGGGTACGAGTATCATCAAAACTGCTGCACTAGCGGAATGTTCAAGAATCAGAGTAGTAAGAGCACATATATGGTTGACACAGAGCACATATAGTGGTTGACACAGCATAGAACTGGTAATGAGAGCATAAGCTGTCCACACAACACTGCTGTCTTCGGAAAACAAAACAATACTTATCTTCTGGGGTCGTGGTGGGCTCTAAATGATTGGAACAGTGTCATGTGATCTGACAAATCGCGTTTTGAACTGTCCCATGCAACGGAAAGGTGAGAATTTGGAGCCAGCAACATGGATTCATCTTGTATGGTCATGAGTCTCTAGGGTGGTGGAATTAGTGTGATGCCGAGGGCCATGCTTTCATAGGAACTTTGGGACCCTTAACATGAGTCGATTCTTGCTGTAATTTCAAGCGTATTTAAAAGTCGCTGCTAGTCAAGTTCAGCCAGCCATTGCCACTTTGTACCTGTTCTGATGAATACTGCCAGCAGAACCATGCCACAATGTTCACATTGTCTCGGAGTTCTTTCAAGAAGATGATGTAGACTTTTCCCTGCTTCAGTAGTCACCTCAGTCCCCAGATCTCATCCCTATGGAGTATTTGTGGTATGAAGGCGGACAAGCATCAAGCGTTTGGATCTATTGTCATCTAATGTGCGTCAATTGGAAAATGCACTTCGAAATGCGTGGGCCAGTATGTCCTCAGAGTATTGCACATACATTACATGGCAGGTGCTATAAATTGGCCACTCTGCCTGTACATACTGTAGTAATTATTTTTTTATTTATTTTCTATGTGTGAAATAATTAATTAATTACTGATTGTTGAATCAAGCAAAAAATATTTTTCAGGGAAATTTCCACTCGTTTTCCTTCCAGGTTCAAACATGTTGACTGAAAAGAACAATTTATAAGCCACTTGCCAAAAATACTAAGAATGATCAGTTACAATACTTAAACGCACGTAAGTCTAGACAATTAACCGCGAGTCTAGACGAGCTGATGGCCATTGAAATATTGAAGGAGTGGAGATGGAGATCTATTTTTAGAATACATGGAACCAAGGTAGAGGTAGAGAGAGTTATGCGGAACGAATGACGGTAATTTCACAACGTTCCTGAAGAATTCCCAGCCGCGACAAATAACTGCTGTCATCTGATCACAAATCTTTGTTTCAAACAAAGATTTGAGATGATGCGATTAAGGGAATTCTATAACATTTTAAATAAAATTTATTGAACCTTTATTTATGAGAAAATAAAGAGGTCTTAGAACATTTTCACAAGTGCGTAGAAAAGAGTTGATGGCGACTCTTGCTCTGTAGCTTACTCGCTGGCATTATTTGCTACTTGCCGTATTTGAAATATTAGGTTAAAGAACTTTTAAGTACGCCACCGGCGCGTTGTAGTAGGAGCAGACAAAATGCATTTTTTTTCCATTTACACCCCCATCTATCACCTTCACAAGGACGTCTGCAACCGTTTCATTGATAACTCCCTGTCCATAGGCTTTTCAGAACATCGATTACGTTATTTTAATTCTTGTTGCTGCAATTGTTTAGGGATTAAATGACCATATAACGAAGTAAATTTCTCCGTCATTTTTGATCTACGCCAGGATTCGAACCCGAGGCCGCTTATTCCGGAACAAGTCGCTCTACAAACTGAGCTACGCAGACGATTATTCTGATTCCTATCTGCCTTTATGTCGTGTGCGTCCTGCTGGCAGGTACGTCACATCTCCCCCCGAAAGAGGGCCGGGGGCATGGCCCACGGGTCAGCCGTGATCATGAATCGTTGCAGGCAGCCATCCACTGTAGAACGTGCACTTGAGAACTCCCAGTCAATCTGCTGTGTGGAATGCAACATCACACATTTTTTATTTTTCGAAGCGCTGGAGAAGGAATTCTCTGATTTTTCCTGTCTCGCGGTGTGGAAATAACATCACACCATTGCGAGATTTTGAACGGCCGGGTCATCCGGATAGTTCGAGCGCCATTATAACGAAGTAAATTTCTCCGTCATTTTTGGTCTACGCCGGGATTCGAACCCGAGGCCGCTTATTCCGGAACAAGTCGCTCTACCAACTGAGCTACGCAGACGATTATTCTGATTCCTATCTGCCTTTATGTCGTGTGCGTCCTGCTGGCAGGTACGTCACAACCAGCATTAGCATCTAGGGCTAAAGGAATTCGGGAGTTCCTGATTTAGAGCCGCAACGATTGGCCAGAACCCCGTGCCTCGGACCACTCGGCCATAGGCGTGGCTTACATTTGCCTTTCCGGAATGTATGTTCACTTGACCCTTCGCGAACATTACATAGCTTAAGTACAGTAGACAATTCCGGGTTAGGGTCCGAGATAGCTTGATTTCATCAATATACACAGAGACCACACCCGCAATCGCCGCCCCGCTGGCGCAGTGGTCTAAGCGATGGCGTCTGATCATTCGTCCAAAAGGGGTCCGGGTTCGAATCCCGGTGAGGCATGGATGTTGTGTTTGTCTTACGGCACTGGTTCTCTCCCTTCCCCGGGACCAGTGACCCTAAATTAGGGACGGGCGACTGCTTATAGCCCATTGAGTTGCTCACGGTGGTCGTTAAACCTCCAATCAAAAAAAAAAAAAAAAAAAAAAAACACCCAGAATCACAGTGTACCCGCCCAGGCGCGTCAAAGAGTGCAAGTGACAAGGTCGACCACACGAAGATATAAACGGCCGGCCAGGACAGATGAGTCATAGTGCGTTGTCACGTGAGCACAATCGACAGAGGTAGTGATTTGACGGACGTTCAAAAAGGAATGATCATCGGATACCGCGCCAAGGGTGGAAGCATCTCAGAAACAGTGAGCTGTTCGCGAGGTGATGTAGTAACGGTCTACCAAGAATGGACCGCTGGCACACCGAGTACCTCCCGTCGTCATAACTGTGGAGCCCAAAAGGCCATTGACCCCAGAGGGGAATGTCGCCTTCGTCGACTGCTAAAGGGCAATCAACGCGCAACAGTGCAGCAATTGATCATGCAAATAAACGCTGTGGCAGCCAGGTACGTATCCTCGATAACAGTAGAGTGAACCCTGTTACGCATGGTTTTCGGAGTCGACGCTGCGTCAAGGCGCTGATGTTAACCCAGGTCCATCGGCAACGACGCCTGCAGTTCGCATGGGACTACCGTCATTGGGCAGTGGAAGAGTGGAAAAAGGTTGCCTTCTCCGACGAATCGAGGTTTCTACTTCACAGAAGTGACGGGCGGTGGCGCATACGGCGTCAGACACACGAGAACCAACACACGGACACGCTTGTTCGTCAAGTACAGGCCGGCGGTGGCGGTTTGTACGTCTGGGAGATGTTTCCTGGTATGAAATGAGACCGCTGGTACCACTGGATGAGTCTCTGAACGCCAGTGACTACCGTTCCATCCTCGCTGACCACATGCATCCTTTCATTTTGGACGTTTCCCTGGTGGTGATGGTTTCAACCAACAGGACAATGTGCTCTGCCAAGTTGCTACGGTGCTGCGCGACTGGTTCCAGGAACACGACAGCGATGTCTCTGTTCTCTCTTGGCCAGCAAAATTGCCCGACCTCAATCCCATAGAGCACTTGTGGGATTTTTGGATCTACAAGTTCGACGTGCCGATCCAAAACCACATCATCTCCGGAACCTTCGTGCTCTGCTGCAGTCCGAATGGTCACGTGTGCCTCGGGGAACCCTCCAGGGCCTCATTGCGTCTATGCCACACCATCTCGCCGCTGTCATGCGGGCCAAGTTTGGTTATTCCCACTATAATTAGTGGTCATATTATGCTCATTTGACTGTTACGTTTCTGTATATTAATCCTCATATCATTTGCGTAAGTTAATGCAAATTAAGTGATGAGAAAAGTCAACAACAAATTAGTTTACAGTTTTATAAACGATCTCCGTTAGATATTGGAAAATTTTAAGGAATTTACGAAACAATTTTATAGATTTAATTAGAATCTGAATTAGATTCGATGCCATCTTTCTACGAAAGGCGTATTGTGCTGAAGTTCCTAGCTGAGAAGCACATCTAGGCAGGCTGAAGAACTCCAAAAATTTTGGATGTGTGGAACCATTTTCCTCATCTCGGCTAACAGAAGGTTGTATGGGATAACTGCATTACTGACATTTCTTCTGAAAACAAGGGGCCGAGCCAAGAGGATCGTACTGTACCTCTAGTTCGGCACGAATCGATACCGTTTCTCATTAATCGGTACAAGTTTTGGTGGTGTTCTTGCAGCCGCCGTCTTCAGACAGTAAAACATCAGACGGGCAATGTTTATTTTCGTGCCTTGCTCCGCTTTATATTGAGAAAAATGTCAGTAATGCAGTGGTCCCGTACAACCTCCTGGTAAGGCTCTCTTTGCGAAGGAAATCAAATGGCCATATACATTCCAAGAAATGTCAAACGTATGTTTAACACGATGCTCAACTAGCTTATATTTAAATTTCGGTTAATGTTTAGAAAATAGAGGGCACTCGAGATAATTCCTGTCGATCCGGTGGCCGAGTTGTACGAAGTGTAGTCTTCTAATCATTCGTCAGAGATGGGTCCGAGTTAGAATCCCGGGTGAGGCAAGGATAGTGTGTTTGCCTTACGGCACTCGCTCTCTCCCTTCCCTGGAATCAGTGGCCCTAAATTAGAGACGAGCGGCTGCTTTTAGCCCACCGAGTTGCTCACGGTGGTCGTTAAACCCCAAACAAAACAACCAACCAAGATAGTTTCCGCAAATAGGCTTCTGATTAATCGTCCAAGTTAGAACCTGGTTCTAGTTCCGGATGAGGCATGGATGACACGTATATCGTTGGTTTATGCCCCTTTCCTAAGGCTAGCGGCTAAAAACTAGGGACAGGTGACACCTTAGATGCTCAAGGAAATAGGTAAATACCTAAACAAAAATCCTACAAGAATATTCTGGAATGATTCAGTTCTCTTCCTCATGGCAGTATGGTCATATTTAAAACAGGGGCCTATAATGTTCATTACTCCATACGCATACCGTAGGTATGCGTATATACTCAGTAGACAAAACATTAGAGATACCTTCTTAATAGCGTGTTGGCCCTTCTCTAGCGCGAATAACAGCATGTACACGCAGAGGCATCGACTCCACCAGACGACGGATGGTTTCCGGAGGTAATGCAAGTCATACCTCTTGCACCATGGTCCACAACTTCGCCCGAGACGTCGGTCCAGGATCCATGAATCTCATGTTCTGCTCCATGGCACCCCAGAGAGCTTCCACAGGGTTTCAATCCGGGAACCTTGGGGGCCACTGGATGGTACCAAACTCAAATGGGTGTTCCTCGAACCATGTCTGGCTAGTTACGGCTAGGTGGGATGGTGCATTGTCCTTCTGAAACAGACCATCGGCCGAAGGATGTGCGAAAGCCATGAAAGCGTGTAGGTGATCAGCCCACACATGCTGGTAGCTCAGTGGTTAAGGAACTCTCCAGACACACTAAGGGACCTAATGTGTCCCCCGAGAAGGCTCCCAAAACCACCACACAGCCACCAACGCCTTAAAAAGAGCCGACCTAAACGACGGAGAAATGGCCTCATGCTGTTTATACCACAACCACTCCCTCCCGTCAGCTCTATACAGCTAAAAATGGTATTAATCTGACCACACTCCGCAGAGATCCAGTTTTGATGTTCCCGGAACCAGGTGAGGCGTAATTTACGATAACAAGTAGTCAACAGTGGCACGCGAACAAGGTGTCGGCTCCCGTAGCCCAGGATATACAACGTGCGCCATACCGTTCGCTATCTGACGCTGCTTGGGCTTCCGACATTCAACTTGGATGTGATTTGCGCCGCCATTGCCAAGCAGTCGGCGCGTACGAGCACTGGATAGTCTACATCGACCCTGGTCATCAATGGCGTGTGGTCTGCCACCGCTTGCTTTCTGGGAGCTGGTACGTTCGTCGATGGTATACTTGCGGTATCCCTTGATACGGTTGCCCTCGGGAACCCTACGGTTCTTACCACTGGGGCGATAGAATAACCCATCTGCCTTACGCCGACAATGCGTCCACGACCAAAGCCACTCAGATCACCACGTTTACCCATGTTTGTCGATGCGATACACTGTTGGGAATGATCAAATGATCATATGTACAGGATTTTAGGAAGGGAGTGTCTTACCCCAGGTCTTAAACAACCCTTAGAAATAGCAAGCTAGGAGATTTGGGCTAGAGTGCCCGATAGGAAACTCACACGGATGCGAGGTAGAACACGCCCTTATTTATTACCGGGGGGAAGTACCCGGGGTCCGACGGCTTAACTTGCCCATCCAACGCACGGCGGGTATTTAGTGGATCGAGCGTTCGTACCCGCCTGGGATCGAACCTGAGGTCCTTTCCGTGGCAGTCACGTACGTTGCCCACTAGGCCACCCGCGGCCCACACTATTGGAAAGTTGACATAGGCATCCCCGCGCAGAATGGAACAGATACAAACCGAACACAGGCGATAAATAGGCAGACAGCACACTGTTGGGAAGCACTGCTGTCTGCCTATTTATCGCCTGTGTTCGGTTTGTATCTGTTCCACTCTGCGCGGGGATGCCTATGTCAACTGCCTGTGACTCCTATTTCTAATGTTTTGTATACGGAGTGTAGTTTTACAAATATCTGATAATGTCTTCCAGTGCTTTCGACACTGTGACGTATGTTCTAGATTAACTTTCCTTTTTTAGTTTCTTTCCCTATGTAAATCTTGAGTTTATTCTTAGTATTCTTCACGCTTAACGAAACATCTTTTCCTTCAAACGAATACGTTTGGCAACACAATTGAGGTTGAATGCACGTGGCGTATGCATGTAATAAGATAAGAACAAGAGATAAAAACGACGACTGATCTATTGCAAGGGAGCGATTATTGAGAGCGAGTATTGAGAGTGTTGTTTTATAAACGGATGTTAATTGAAAAGAGTGGTGTGAGATGTGTGGAGAGTGCATTCCATCGTGAATAAAGGACATTTTCCGTAAGTTGACTTCTGTTTACATGTTTCGTCTGGCCGTTAAGGTTTCTTTCATTTATGGAACTATTTCCTAGTGTATTGATATTTTAAGTTAGCGTAAAAGAAAGGTCAAGACTTTTACGCCACAACACCTCTGTCGCAGAGTTCAACGTTATTTTGCTTTCCAAACGTTGAACGTTCCGTTAGAGTACTTCTTAGTAGACATTAATAAACATTTGTGCCCCAATAATGAGACGAGGTAGACACAAGAAGGGAATAAAAGAATGAATATCCCATCAGGTTGTATCTGTGGGAGCAGGATTCAACGTTCAGATTTTTTGTAATAACTTTTTAGTCAAAAGTTTTTTTTTTTTTTGATTGGAGGTTTAACGACCACCGTGAGCAACTCAATGGGCTATAAGAAGCAGTCGCCCGTCCCTAATTTAGGGTCACTGGTTCCAGGGAAGGGAGAGAGCCAGTGCCGTAAGACAAACACAACATCCATGCCTGACCGGGATTCGAACCCGGACCCTTACGGACGAATGATCAGAGGCCAACGCCTTAGACCACTGCGCCACCGGGGCGGCAGTCAAAAGTTGACTCGAAAATATTGTTAGTTTCGACAATCATCTAAAAAAACCACAACTTAATTTTGCTTACTTGTCAAAGTACCGGAATACAGGAGCTGAAAGATGTAAGATCCATGTATCATCGCAAGTACTCTCATATACTTGGATAAAATTGAATTGTAATCTAAATTAGATAGGACTGCAACGTTAATAGAACACGAAAAAAATTTCACGAACTGGAGAACATTTATTCTACTTTCACAAAAGTAGTAGTATTAAATTCTGGCGCTTTAAATAAATTACTTATATTAAATGAAGTTTTGATATTTTTTCTATTCAAAGGGCTGTGAACGCCGCCCCGGTGGCGCAGTGGTCTAAGGCGTTGGCCTCTGATCATTCGTCCGTAAGGGGTCCGGGTTCGAATCCCGGTGAGGCATGGATGTTGTGTTTGTCTTACGGCACTGGCTCTCTCCCTTCCCTGGAACCAGTGACCCTTAGGGACGGGCGACTGCTTATAGCCCATTGAGTTGTTCGCGGTGGTCGTTAAACCTCCAATCAAAAAAAAAAAAAAGTGAGTGAACGTTCTTTCCTCTAGGAAAAATCCTGACAAAAAGCCAACAGCTGAGAATACCTTTCCTTTGAAGAATCAAACGTTTATTCAGTAGTAACTCATCTGCACAGTTACCTTCTTCGCTAAAGAATTATGGCTTCCCTTACGAGCAGTTAAGAACTGCTGACAATCAAAACGGGGGAAAACGCAGTCTTTATCGTTGGTTTTTTATTGCAGACACGGACGTTATTTTCCGATGTCAGTGATTACTGGCTCAGAGGGATGATAAATTATTCACTCAACTGACGGGAAGTGCCTCGGCTTGACATGCGTATGTGAATCAACTGTGATGCCTAAAAGAACACGGTGCTTTAGTTCATTTTTTCACTACTGTGACGATTTGAAACATCTGTAACTCAAAAGTCACAGATCCCAAGATTTCATTTACTGTGCGGAAAAGCGCATTGGAAACCTCCATGGGCCGCAATGGCCTCAGCATGCCTCCAAACACCAATTTATGTGAGGGATGCATACCAGGTTGTTCAGAAAATGATGGACGATTCGGAGGGTAAAAGTGAAAGAGACATACCTCATAGCACACAACCTTGTTTTATTCGAACAAGGCGCTTTCAGCAGTTACACATCTCTGCCAGCGAGTGACAAATACTTTAATGCCAGTCCGGAATGGCTCCCTAGATGCAAGAAAGCCCTGGAATGCAATTTTGGCCTCCTCTTAGTTTCGAAGGTCCTGTCCTTGAGGTAATTGCTAAAATGCATAAACAGGTGGAAATCGAATAGGTGCCAAATCAGGCGAGTAGCCTGGATGTGGGACGATTTTGAACTTCAGTTCGTGTAATTTCTGTTTCGTCATTTGTGACATATGTGGTCTCGCATTATCATGGAGGAGGATAGGATCCTTCCTGTTCACCAAAGATGGCTGTTTGGAATGCTACTTCGGGTGCATTCGGTCAATTTCTTCACAGTATGTGACTGAGCTAATGCTTTCACCAGCATTCAAGAACCTGCCACACTAACAACAAGAACTTCTTTGGCGTCAACCTTGGTTTAGGATGTTGTTTCGGTGGTAGCAACCTGGACAGTGGCTCAGCCACTGTCCAGGTTGCTTACGGTTGTCGTATAGCATTCACTTATCATCACAGGTTACAATGTGATCAAGTAAGGTTTCCTGTTCGCTGTGAAACAGAAGATTACTTCACATCTTAAACCGTTGTTGTTTCTGATGCTTCGTGTGGGACCCACGTATCGAGCTTCTTGAACTTACCAATTTGGTGGAGATGTTCTCAAATGGTTGATACCGACACACTGTACTGTTTGGCAAGTTCTCTGGCTGAGACGAGAGGACTTGCCTCCACATTTGCCTTCAGAGCGTCGTTATCAATGAACGAATATTATCCTCGGCCCTCCTCATGTTGTAGGCTCGCAAACTACCGACGAACAGTACGTTCAGGTGCTGCCTCCTCGACTCATGCCTCGACCACATTACGGTAGGTGTGTGCCGCATTACGACCAAATTTCAATTCATGAAGCAGAGTCACCCGCAATTCACTTCTTCCTGACATGTTGTACAGACCACTATCACACGAGTAGCAACGACTGCAGCTCAACCGATTATGGCGTGCATGTGACGTCTGAGTCGCCCTTCTACTCGTACGAATGGCGCTGCGATCGTGTTGGTCTGCAAGCATTGTGGGCGAGTTGAATGTGGCACTTCAAAAAACCGACCGTTATTTTCCGAACGACCTGATATTAAAGGACACTTTACGTAAAGCGTCAAGCCCTGTGGGTGTAATAAGATTTGTAGTGTTATCCTTAATTTTTTCCAGTGTGCTGGGATTACTTTGAAAATCATGGTCCCAAGTTAACCCCAAGAATCAGGCGAGATGAGTTCCGGTGATTGTGGAAGGCACAAATCCTTCGAAATCACGCGATTTTCGAAAACCTATGCAATCTCTCGCATTTCCATTTATGATGATAAGCCATTTTATTGTAAGTATCCTTGGTTTGATCATTTTAAACGTCAAAGATCCGTAAGTAATTTACGTTAAGCCTACTTAACATACCTAACGAACTTATTTTCAAACAGCACGCCAAAGCGTCATCGAAGAGCCAAGGGATGGCGTTGCGTGCACATAAAAACCTGCTACTGGTGTGATCTCTCGTCTTTTTTGTGCTGCTAGTTATGTAACATATAACCGCTGTTATCCGGTGATTTTTTTAATTCTAGGACTGTATCACTTTTGCGCAAAAGTGCCAGTGGAGATGGGCGCACTAAAAGAAGAGGCAAAAAATTACGATGGAGACGAAAATGTAAAATGTTAGGAAGCTCGAAATTGGAGAGAAGATCGTGAACATGACACACATATACGGAATGAATAAACCGAAATTCCAAGCAGTTGCACAGGAGAAATAGCAGGTAATGGATAATATTAAATAATCTGAGACCATGGAATCAACGATTATTAGCAAAAAGCAAGGAAGGGTTACCGAAGATGTAGAAGACATTTTGCTTATGGCTCGAAGACCAGCAACGACGGTGTATACTCATTAATATCAGGATCATGTAACAGAAGCTAATAAGTCATTTTGAGGACATCAGGAAGAAACATGATGAGAGTGCAGCGGATGACAACTTTACAGCAATTCATGAATGATTCTATAGGTTTAAGGCTCGTGCATGTACACTTGTACTGACATTTTCACTATAGTTTCTACTTGTGTTCATGCGTTCACCAAAAGTCTGTACATATTTGAACTCGGGATCAATGGGTTTATACTTACGAACCTTTTTCAACTTACGAGTTAGCTGTCTACCCCAATTACGTTTGTAAGTAGGGTAACAAGTGCAATTGTTAGCTGTCTACGTCACCCATACGACGTGCCACGGTGACAACAGAGGTGCCACAGATATTTTCTGGGAGTGCGCAACAAAGGAATATCATGAAAGAAATACGGGATTACGCCATATAATACAAATTTTGAAGATGACAATCCGTTTTTTGGCGTAAATGTGACAAGGATGGTAAGTCAGATAATATTTGAAAACTTGAAAATTTTCATCGTCCTGGAGCGGGACTCGAACCCGCGTCTCCCAGAAAACGCCTAGGTATGCTAACCACTACACCACCCAGAACGACCAAGTTTCAAGTTTCCGATCAATTTGAATTTAACCATCACAGGATTCGCTAGTCGAAGCAACCGGCATTCATGTTTAGCGAATCTGGAGGTTAATAATCCTATCCCGTGATTGCCCGGAGAAGCAGATAAATCATGAAAGAAATACGTGATTACGCCATATAATACAAATTTTGAAGTTTTCAAATATTATCTGACTTACCATCCTTGTCACATTTACGCCAAAAAACGGATTGTCATCTTCAAAATTTGTATTATATGGCGTAATCCCGTATTTCTTTCATGATTTATCTGCTTCTCCGGGCAATCACGGGATAGGATTATTAACCTCCAGATTCGCTAAACATGAATGCCGGTTGCTTCGACTAGCGAATCCTGTGATGGTTAAATTCAAATTGATCGGAAACTTGAAACTTGGTCGTTCTGGGTGGTGTAGTGGTTAGCATACCTAGGCGTTTTCTGGGAGACGCGGGTTCGAGTCCCGCTCCAGGACGATGAAAATTTTCAAGTTTTCAAATATTATCTGACTTACCATCCTTGTCACATTTACGCCAAAAAACGGATTGTCATCTTCAAAATTTGTAAAGGAATATCAATTTCTTATGGCTTTCGTTAAGTAAAATATGAGACTTCCCAGCACGACGCTGAATTAGAAACTTTTATTCAATACTGGGTTAGACCTCTTATAGTCTGAGTTTCAGCACGTAGGGGGTTTGGCCTATATTCCACAAGTTGATGGAGTGAATCCAGAGGCGTTCACCAGACCGTCCTTTAATTGGCTTACCTTTGACCAAAGAGGACTTTGTTCCCGGATCTGTTTTTTAGCATGTCTTATACATTCTCAATGGGGTTCAGATCGGGATTTTGTGGTGGTCAGGAAAGATGGTGGAAGTCTCTGTCATGCTCACTGAACCACTGCTGAAATCATCTTGCGCGTTGGACAACAGCATTGTCGTCCATGAAACAGCCGTCACCTGCTAGATAAAAAGTCAACATTACAAGAATGACTTGATCTGCAACAATGTTAAGATAATTCTTGGAGGACATCCGACCTTCAAACAATATCAGGGGACCCGTTCTGTACCATAACGCCGTCTCCAGAACCTTGAGTTGTGTTTACAAGTCAAGCTGGATGCATTGCTTCATGGGAATCTCACCAAATTCTCTGCTATCGTCCTTACAGAACAAGGAGAACTGCGACTCGTCGGACCACACGACTTTCTGCCCAGTTTTCCCGTGTCCAGTCACGGTGTTCGGGACACCACTGTATACGAACTTTTCGGTTCTTCGCAGAAACCAGTGGTTTCTGTATTAGCATGAGACTGCCAATACCGAAACTTTTCGATTCCCTGCACATAGTTCGCTGACATATGGGTCGGGAACTTCCTTCATTGAATGCTTCGGTTAGTTGCTACACAGAAGAAGTCCTTTTCTCCGTACAAGTCTTCTCAGACGCTGGTGATCTCGTTCCCGCCAGACTGTCACCGCTCCACAGTTACCCTGTTAGACAAGCAATGTGGATTATTTTTCTACTGATTGAACACCTTCTGAGAAACCAGTCAGCTGTGAGATATCTCACCTTCTGAGAAACCAGTCAGCTGTGCTATTTCCAAAATCATCGCTCCAGCCAGATGGGGACCACAATAAGCTCTTTATCGGACTCCGGAAGATCCTTTGTTTTTCCCGTTGTGATGAACACTACTGACGATTACTGATCAGCAGCAGTCTTAAATAGTCCAGCCAGACGGGCACCCACAATAAACCCTTTACCGAAAGATCCTTTGTTTTTCCATTATGATAAACACTACTGGCGATTACTGACGAGCAGCAGTTTTAAATAGTCCAGTTAGCCGGGCATCCACAATAAGCTCTTTATCGGACTCCAAAAGATCCTTTGTTTTCCCCGTTGGGATCAACACTTCTGACGAACAACAGTCTTAAATAGTTGCCTACATCACGTGGTGACGCACGTGAGCACATATATGCGTAAGTGACCTTTACGTACATGCAAATAAGGGTTTCTAATTCAATGGCTGGTGTGTGTACATTGCAACGTTCTACAAACAGCATCACGATTTTCCATAGCGCAGACCTCGCTAGCACATCCCTTTTGTTGAATTTTTCAGGATACTTTGTTCTTGTTGCTGCAAAAGATTTCTACGAAAAGTTACTTTCCATGTGAAAACAACTGTGCGTGGTCTTAGAGACACGAGGCAGTCTTCTAAAGCTTGTAACGTCTTCTACGAATGCTTTATCAGAAACTGGCCTAGTTCTGGCCCTTATATACGTTCCAACTATGATGTCCATTGCGGTCAGCTTAGTCAAACTGCCGAGTTTTGAAAACTGGAACAGACGTTTGGTTTTACGAGCCTTTACATCTCTCTGTACATCTGCTCAAAGCTCAAAGGGAAATTTAAAAGAAAACGGAATCAAAGTAGACTAACAGTTAAGTGGAACTTAAAATCTCATAAAGGACAGGATTTTTGGTGCTTCATGAAGAATTGCTGAAATAATAATTCCTTCCAAAGGAAGGTTCTTTGTGCGCCACAGAATGAGATATACGATTGTTAGAAAAAAGAGTATCATTCCTCGAATTCCCTGAATTCTGTATCTATGAGATTAAGCGTGAGCTTTTTTCACAGACTCTACCTGCTTATCAGAATTCCTTCAGTGGAGATTTTTGAGAAACCGTTGTTTTTAAAAACTTCTGCGCCTACCAGTGGTCGAGTGATTTTGAGCTCGGGCTTCAGACTACTAGTGCTGCTGGGTTTGGATTAGTGGTATGTAGAAAAGGCGCCATCCCTTTTGTATACAGCTCGCTCTAAGCCGGAGGAATACAAGATTGGCTGGCACAACGAAAGAACTAAGCGGCGTGACGAATGGCAAAATATCGTCTTCAGTGACGGGACCCGCTTTTATCCCGGCCCTCATGATAGTCGCATTCTGGTGTAGCGACTTACATCGAAAGAGTTTTCACGCCGGCATAGTTTAACGCCTCAGCAGCGTCCACTAATTGGATCTTGGTGGGGGCGCCAGAGTCGAGGAGGTTAGAATACATGGGGTAAGGATGGCATCACAAACTTGAAGCACTTTGAGCAGACGACTGTAATTCTCAATCGTCTCACCGACATGGCGGCAGAGGCTGTGACGTCATGATCGTGACGTTTCGGTGGCTTCAATTTGATTCCACGAGCGGAACTGGCCCTTACTCCATCTACTCTAACCTCCTTGGTCAGAGTCCGTCATCTTTCATAATCTGTAACGTAGTGCGTGACATGGCGTAGGTGACGTACTACTGATGTGACGTATGAGTCAAATGGATAGTGAAGTACCGATAAGCCTGCCGATATCGTTCGGTGAGGAGAGCAGCCACTCTGGAGTAGGCAGATATGGGTTCGAATCCACTGTCGGCAAAGAAAGATTATATTGACGCCCGAAAGAAATTGAATCTTCTATCCGTGCGGTTTGAAAAAGATTGTGTGATGATTATTCCACACAACACACGTAATTAATAAAAATTACTTCTTCTGCAATGAGATGGTCCTTCCAGTATGGTTGTCGGCTGACCGGAAACCTGCGATTTTGTGCCGCCGCCTTTCTCAAGGAGGAATGATGTAATGTACTACGTGACATAACACAGATGACGTACGACTGAGGTGACACATGAGTCAAATCGACAACGAAGCAGCGATAAGACTGTCGGCGTAGTTCAGTTCGGAGAAGCCACTCCAGATGTGGGCTCGAATCCCACTGTCGACAAAGAAAGGTTATAAATCATCGAGAATAAATTTTACCATCCAGCGGTATGACTACACCATTCTCCGCCCGATTATGTACCCCTCTTTCAGAGCACGCCAGACACTACAGTCCAGAGTGATAGTTCCAGAGCACGCGTTGTTCAACAGTGTCAGCAAGCCTTCCCGTCCTAGCATGGCTAGCAATATCTCTGAATCTATCGTCAATTCAGCACCTTTGGGACATCATGAATCTACATCTGAGAAAAGAACTGACACCATCGCATGGCGTGACGGGTCTTTGGTTGCACGTGCAGAAAACCTGGAGAACTGTAGAAACCTTTTTGACCTCTTTCTTAAGGTGGAGATATCCAATGCAGCCTTCTGCTCATAGATGGCGCTGAAAATCGCGCTGTTTTTGCGACACCTTGTTGTGGGGGTCTTAGTTTTGTGAGGTCTTTCCCTTATGAGATGGGGATTTCCGAAAAAGCTTCTCTCAGCCTCTTAGATTACCGGCATCTGATTTCTGATTTACATAAGTTTGCGGGCAGAAAAAGCCAACAAACTGTAATGTAAGTGATTTAAATAAGTACTGACATCCTAAACAAAAGTCTATAACCGCTCAGTTATTAATGTTTGTAAAAAAAAAAATTTATATTCAAGGAAAAAAGGTAAGGGAGTGCCACGTTTCCAGTACTTGACGTACGTAGAGCGCCACCTATTAACGATATGCAACACTACTCCAACGTGCAGAAATTTACATTACGATGGATTCTCTCGCGAGTGAGTGAAGCTGTTATTTTCATCATAATTACACTCCCTGACTGAGAAAATGCCACACCATGAAGGAATGCTCGAAAACAGACCAAACTGCACGCACAGATAGACAAGTAGGTCCTGAACAAATGATTTGATGTCACATACAGACTAGGCTCCAGAGGCTGAATATACAGGATCACCAATAAGAAGAGTAACCTCATTCTGGGCGATACAGCGTTGAATCCGATGTGGCATCAAGGCAATGAGAGTCGGAATAGAATTCTGGGGTATGGTGGACCATGAGGTGTTAATCCGAGTCCACAGTTAATCTTCATTTTGCGGGGTTGGGAGGGTACTCAACCGACGTTAAATCGCGTTCTACAGATGCTCGATGGGCGTGAGGTCGGGGGATCGTGCTGGCCAAGGAAGCATCCGCACACCGTATAAAGCATTCAGGCTGATCCGAGCAGTATGCGGCCGGCCGTTATCCTGTTGAAAAAAAGGCGTTTTAGTTGACCTGCAGATACGGTAGTGTCACGGGCCGCAGCACCTCGTCAACATAGCGGCGTGCCGTAAATGTGCCCGTAATGCGCACCAGCGGTGAGCGGCTGTTGGCGCTGATAGCATACCACACCATGATATTATGTTGCCGGCCATGTGGGGCTCCACAACGGTGGAGGAATCCGCCCGTTGGCCTCGTCACCTCTAGACTCTCACACGGCGATCATCCGTGGTGAGACAGAGCCGCGATTTGTCGCTGAAAGTCACACTGTCCCAATTGGCACCCCATGCAGCTCTGGAGCGACACCACACTAAGTGGTGACGACGACGGCTTGCTTATAACGAAGTGAATTTCTCCGTCATTTTTATCCGCGCCGGGGTTCGAACCCGAGTCCACTCATTCCGGAATAAGTTGCTCTACCAATTAAGCTACGCGGACATTGATTCTAATTGCTATCTGCCTTTATGTCGTGTGCGTCCTTCTGGCAGGTACGTCACATCTCCTGGTACGTTACATCATCTCCCCTTCTTTTTCTTTTTTTTTTTTTTTTTTCGAAGTGCTGCTCATATTTTTCCTATCTCGCGGTGTGGAAATAACATCACACCAATGCGAGATTTTGAACGGTTGGGTCATCCGGGTAGTTCGGGCGCCATTATAACGAAGTGAATTTCTCCGTCATTTTTATCCGCGCCGGGGTTCGAACCCGAGTCCACTCATTCCGGAATAAGTTGCTCTACCAATTAAGCTACGCGGACATTGATTCTAATTGCTATCTGCCTTTATGTCGTGTGCGTCCTTCTGGCAGGTACGTCACATCTCCTGGTACGTTACATCATCTCCCTCGTGTGCGTCCTTCTGGCAGGTACGTCACATCTCCTGGTACGTTACATGCTGTTAAGGGAAGCTTTCGCAACGGATGGCTTGCTGTAAGGAAGCTTTCGCAACGGATGGCTTGCTGTTAAGGAAAGCTTTCACAACGGACGGCTGGACAGTAAACCAGACGCAGCCAATCGGCGCGACACTATCCGCATCGCTATCGGAGCATCCAAACCTCCCCGTACACTCCGCATGATGTCGCCCGTTGTGGCCTGTGGTTCCGTACGGCATGACGTCGGATGAAACGATCGGTGCGCTCGGACGTCCGTCTCCGTGTTCCGGTCCTCCTACGACGTTGCACAGACCCTTCCTGGGACCACCGTCTCCAAATGCTACCTACGGTTGTGGCATCACGTTACGTTTCTTTCGCAATACGACGCAAGGACTATCTGGCGGTACGAAGGCCTACGATGACACATCTCGTGAACTCATCCGTTTGACGAAATCGCGTACGATGGCGTCTTAATGGCATTGGCACCCATTGATTGTTCTCCTGACGCTGTTACAGCAGAACCTCTCACTTCTCGCGGTCGTGACGACGTCTCGACTGATGGCCTCACGGGCTGGTTGTCCACTTATATCCCGCGCGCCGTTCGTGCGATTGGCCTGCGAATGCATCATTTGTATAACTTGTACGTGTGCATGTATCCTGCAGTTTCCATGGCGCTGCATTCACGTCTTCGTGGTGTGGCATTTTCTCTGTCAGGCAGTGTATTCCTTATAATTGTTTTCTCAAATTCGCAAGCCACTGATTGTAGTTCAGTGTCTTCTTCATTCGTATGCCAATTTTCACGAGTCAGGAAGCATATCTTCTATGTGAACCTACGTAACTCAATTTTCACCATTAGAAATATTTTTTTTGATTGGAGGTTTAACGACCACCGTGAGCAACTCAATGGGCTATAAGCAGTCGCCCGTCCCTAATTTAGGGCCACTGGTTCCAGGGAAGGGACGGAGCCAGTGCCGTAAGACAAACACAACATCCGTGCCTCACCGGGATTCGAACCCGGACCTCTTCTGTACGAATGAACAGAAGCCATCGCTTAGATCACTGCACCACCGGGGCGGCTTAGAAATATAGAGGCACATTTTCATTTGACGTCCACCTTAACCGCGTTATTGTCTGTACTGCGTAGAGAGGCGGCTACAGTTTTTACACTAAGGTTATTATATGTGTACAAGGTCCACGTATTCGCCTCACTGAACAGGCTGTACTGATGTCATAACATCTATATCAGCCCACGTATCCGCTTCACTAAATAGGCTGCAAATGCAGTCATTTGGTACTTACTTACTTCCTTTTAGCACGTCTATAACGTAATTTTCTTTCCCCTGTAACTTAGTCCTTACGTCAGTAATTACATTATGTGTGCTAAAGTTAATGTAATATTAGCAGGTACCCATACGCATTACAAGAAAGAGGTCAATTGTAGTATTTACAAATAAGCTTATTTTGTTTGCATGGTTCGTACTCCACAATCACACCCAGTTTATTGGCGTACTCAATACAGTATCGGTGATTTAACATCCAATCGCAGTATAACCGCACGTCTATCATCAATAACATCAATCTCCTTAAACAATCGCTGCATTGCCTTTTTATCGATCGTTCTTATCCGGCCACACATACGTCACTTGTTCCGACCTCAGTATGTTGCCAACATCATTCTCGTTTGAGGGTAAAGACATAACGTTACGGTTTGAAAATGTCTAAGAGAACGAACTCAAATTTACATAGAAAAAGGAATTCAAAAGGAAAGTTAAAATAGAACATATGCTACATTTCGCTTTGTATCGCATGCCTACGATTTCTTTTGGGTGGTAAAACTTTTCTTCAATGAAGAGTGTATAACGAAGTGAATTTCTCCGTCATTTTTATCCGCGCCGGGGTTCGAACCCGGGTCCACTCATTCCGGAATAAGTTGCTCTACCAATTAAGCTACGCGGACATTGATTCTAATTGCTATCTGCCTTTATGTCGTGTGCGTCCTTCTGGCAGGTACGTCACATCTCCTGGTACGTTACATCATCTCCCCCTTATTATTCTTCTTTTTTTTTTTTTTTCGAAGTGCTGCTCACATTTTTCCTATCTCGCGGTGTGGAAATAACATCACACCAATGCGAGATTTTGAACGGTCGGGTCATCCGGATAGTTCGGGCGCCATTATAACGAAGTGAATTTCTCCGTCATTTTTATCCGCGCCGGGGTTCGAACCCGGGTCCACTCATTCCGGAATAAGTTGCTCTACCAATTAAGCTACGCGGACATTGATTCTAATTGCTATCTGCCTTTATGTCGTGTGCGTCCTTCTGGCAAGTACGTCACATCTCCTGGTACGTTACAAGTGCACAGTATTTTATTAAATTTTCTTTTCCGTTATCAAGCGTTTTACGTTGTACTGTATTCTGGTTTTGGCGAGAGCGATATTCTTCATCTACTATCAATATTTCATCAGTCTTAAAAACGTTTAGGAATGCTGCGCAAATGGATATTTAAAAATATACCGAATATAACTAAGTAAATCTCTTAAATTGTAAACCGGCCTCTAAATAGACACGCACACTGCTGTAGAAGTGAAAAAATAAGGTCCAGATGGTTTATAAAGGAAAAGAAAAAGCCAGATTCCAATTGTGTGCTGTATTCAGGTGTATTTTCTCTTTCTTCGTTTTTTTCCCATTATAAATAGGTCAAGTACAGCATGTCCTACGGTTGTCATGAGAACTATTATTTGGCAGACCATATTTATGACGCTGTTATACAACCTTGATGGCTAGTTGCGATTATTTCTATGCAATTTAATTGTGCTTCCGTCAGCGTGGGATTTTCTTTCAGATATTTCTGTCCTGTGTGGATGAAAAAGGAAGCTAACCTCCTACACTCTCAAGACTGGAGGTTTATGGGAGATATGCCGCGCATGTCAGCGTTTCAACATCCCCTCATGTACTTCCTTTTGAATTCAACCTGTAGGATTTTATGGAGGAGGACGGCGCGGATTAAATTTCCATGAGAATAACAGATGGCGATTTCTCAAGTGTTCTCAGACTAGGTTTACTTTAACTTAGATCGTCGCAGAATAGGCAGCATTTAATAGGGTTCTAGAAATCGAAATAAACTCTATAACGAAGTGAATTTCTCCGTCATTTTTATCCGCGCCGGGGTTCGAACCCGGGTCCACTCATTCCGGAATAAGTTGCTCTACCAATTAAGGTACGCGGACATGTATTCTGATTCCTATCTGCCTTTATGTCGTGTGCGTCCTTCTGGCAGGTACGTCACATCTCCTGGTACGTTACATCATCTCCCCCTTATTTTTCTTCTTCTTTTTCTGTCGAAGTGCTGCTCATTTTTTCCTATCTCGCGGTGTGGAAATAACATCACACCAATGCGAGATTTTGAACGGTCGGGTCATCCGGATAGTTCGGGCGCCATTATAACGAAGTAAATTTCTCCGTCATTTTTATCCACGCCAGGATTCGAACCCGGGTCCACTCATTCCGGAATAAGTTGCTCTACCAATTAAGCTACGCGGACATGTATTCTGATTCCTATCTGCCTTTATGTCATGTGCGTCCTTCTGGCAGGTACGTCACATCTCCTCTCCTGGTACGTTACATCATCTCCCCCTTATTTTTTCTTTTTTTTTTTTCTTTCGAAGTGCTGCTCACATTTTTCCTATCTCGCGGTGTGGAAATAACATCACACCAATGCGAGATTTTGAACGGTCGGGTCATCCGGATAGTTCGGGCGCCATTATAACGAAGTGAATTTCTCCGTCATTTCTGGTCTACGCCGGGATTCGAACCCGGGTCCACTCACTCCGGAATAAGTTGCTCTACCAATTAAGCTACGCGGACATGTATTCTGATTCCTATCTGCCTTTATGTCATGTGCGTCCTTCTGGCAGGTACGTCACATCTCCTCTCCTGGTACGTTACAACTCAGCCGTCCGGGAGGCGGAAGAATCGTCACATCTCCCCTTATTTTTTCTTTTTTTTTTTCTTTCGAAGTGCTGCTCACATTTTTCCTATCTCGCGGTGTGGAAATAACATCACACCATTGCGAGATTTTGAACGGTCGGGTCATCCGGATTGTTCGGGCGCCATTATAACGAAGTAAATTTCTCCGTCATTTCTGTCCACGCCAGGATTCGAACCCGGATCCCCTCATTCCGGAATAAGTCACTCTACCAATTGAGCTACGCGGACGTTTTATTCTGATTCCTATCTGCCTTTATGTCATGTGCGTCCTTCTGGCAGGTACGTCACATCTCCTGGTACGTTACAACTCAGCCGTCCGGGAGGCGGAAGAATGAGGATTTTACCGCTCCTACACATAGTTCAACGAATCGTAAAAAGGCATGCATACACTGAGACGCCAATTTGTTTGGAATATCCCTCTCATCACGTCACGTATCACATCGACACGTAAGACGGCACATGAACGTGGTTTGAGGTTATAATCAGGCAGATCATTTTTTTTTCTTGATTGGAGGTTTAACGACCACCGTGAGCAACTCAATGGGCTATAAGCAGTCGCCCGTCCCTAATTTAGGGTCACTGGTTCCAGGGAAGGGAGACAACCAGTGTTGTAAGACAAACACAACATCCATGCCTCACAGGAATTCAGACCGAGACCCATCTCGGACGAATGATCAGAAGCCGTCGCTTAGACCACTGCGCCATCGGGGAAGCCCAGACCATTCCTATGTGATTTATATACACCGTACGTACTCCCAGCGGGTTTGACCTCGCATTCTCCCCAAATTAGATCCAGCGTTTCATAGAGGCCGCCGCTAATATTCTTTGGTGGTTTAGCGCTGTTGAAAGATTGAGTGATGAGATGCTTTACTAAGAGAACTTTCAGCCCAAGAGGCAGGAAAGGAAGGTAGAGGATGGCCAAGAAAATCATGGGAGGACCAGATTCAGGAATGTCTGCTTGAAAAAAAGACTATGAGTGTGAAGAACAAAAGGTCTTATGTGCGGCGTGTCATGGATGTTAATGAAGCTCGAGTTGTGTGCCGAGATCGTTGTAAATGGAGACATTCGATACACTAACAATAAGTAAATTTGAGTTCTATCAGTTAAATGTGTATTTGGCACATGGTCTTTCTTTGGGGAGCTAACATCTGAATCTCAGAGGACAGCTTAATGATATGTATGTATGCATGTATGTTTCATGCAACTTCCAAACTGATTCGACGTAGACTGAACACAAACACACACTCATTTTCTCAAACACTCAGTAGTCACTTTGCAAACTTACTTTCCCGGTCACAGGGCCCACGCATTGCAACTCGATACCCCAATCATCCCCCCCCCCGGGAGAGTTGCACGTGCAATCACCCCCAAATTAGATCCGGCGTTTCATACAACATCCAAATTGAGTCAGCTCAACATAACCATACGGCACGTGAGAGTGGTGTGCAACATAACGCAAACAGACCAACTCGTTGCGCATCATTTAGCATTCGATAAAGGGCAGGAAAGGGCAAAACGAGCAATCTGAGTGACTTTGACAGTGGCATGATAGCTAGCGCCAGGCGTACGGGTTCGAACGTCTCCGAAACGGCCGTTCTCCTGTGATCTTCACGCACAGCGGTAGCAAGGGTTTACCGTGAATAGTGCAACACGCAAAAAACTTCTAGGAATGAGCGACCCTGCGAACGAAAATAACTGCTGCATCACATGGGCCCAAATGAAACTGGTGACCTGTTGATCGACTGTTGCAGCCAGTTCGCGACTCGATCTTATACATGGTGGTGTCGGAGATGACCCTCGGTACACCAATGTTGAATTCTGCGGTGATTTGTCGGGCCGTCACCCCATTTTTGACTGTCTTCTTTGATCCTTCTGATCCCCCAGCTGCTCTCGATCACAAAATAACCGATTGCCGGAAGTTTTTGCGTATCGCACCATTGACGGTAAACTCTTGCTACGGTTGTGCCTGAAAAGCTTAGGGCCGCCCCGGTGGCGCAGTGGTCTAAGCGATGGCCTCTGATCATTCGTCCGAAAGGGGTCCGGGTTCGAATCCCGGTGAGGCATGGATGTTGTGTTTGTCTTACGGCACTGGCTCTCCCCTTCCCTGGAACCAGTGACCCTTAGGGACGGGCGACTGCTTATAGACCATTGAGTTGCTCATGGTGGTCGTTAAACCTCCAATCAAAAAAAAAAAAAAGCTTAGGAGGACGGCCCTTTAGAAAATGCTTGGGCTGGCATGACAAGTATCATGCCACGTTCAAAGTCTCTCAGGTTACTTGTTTAACCTATTCCAATCCTCAGTCGAACGCCCACAAATGGGAGACGAGCTAGTGTTCCTGATTTATACCACACACTGCGCTCACGTACCGTTTTACATGTTTTGCTGATCCATTTAACCCACTGTCATAAAAATCAGCGCAATAAGAAAAAAACGTACAGTTAACGCGAAACTTGGCGAATAGATACGGGGAGGGCAGACATGCAAATGATTAAAGTTTCGTGCGATTCCGCATGCCCCCGCGTGCAAGACCGGCGCTGCAATCGCAATCCTTGGGACTTATAAGACGCCACGCAGGAGACTCCACATTCGTGCCGAAGTGCACGGTAAGAGTAAGGTGAGGTCTCTGAGCGATAGACGTGCCGAGGGGCCGCCGTAGATGTACGTACGGGCAACTGAAGGAGTTTGCACGATGCCGTATCGTAGGGATGAGGGCAGTGTGGACGGCGCGCCGAATCGGCCGCCATTTGGACAAGTCGGACAGTACGGTGCGATCGTGTTGGGAGCAATAGATACGGGAAGGCACCCAGACACGGCGGACTGGCTCTGGACGACCCAGACACACCACCAGCAGAGTGGTCAACGATGTCCTTGTCCAATATCTAGAGACATGTGGCGGTTGTACAAGGGACTCCTGTGTCCACCAAAACCATTTCCAGACGCCTGGCAAAGGCGAATCTGCACTCTCGACGGCCCTTACGTTTTCTGCCATTAACACCTGACCATCGTTGGAATCGATTGCAGTGGTATCAGCAGCGAGCAACGTGGAATGATACGGACTGACGACGTATAGTGTTCAGCGACGAATGCCGCTTCTGTATGGGAACGGACGACCACCGTGTCACAGTGTGGAGGACCACAGGTGAGTGTTACAATCCCAACCTTACTGTATAGCGGCACACCTCTCGAACTCCCGGCGTGATGGTCTGGAGAGCCATTGCGTATGACAGCCGTACTTCCCTCGCAGTGATCCTAAGGATGTTGACAACACAGCGCTACGTACAGGAGATCCTGCAGTCCCATATGCTACCTTTCCTGGCGGAGCGGCCCGGGGCCATTTTCCAACAAGATAACGCCCGTCCGCACACGGCTCGGGTTTCCTATGACTTTTTACGTCATGCTTTGACGCTTTCGTGATCTGCAAGATCGCCTGATCTCTCGCCCATTGAACACGTATGGGACCAGATGGGACGCCAGCTTTCTTCATGTCCCAGTGTTCGTGATTTAGAGAGTCAGTTGCAAGAAATGTGTGCCAACTGTCCCAGGATAACATACGGCGTCTCTTTGACTCCATGTCAGACCGTATCACCGCATGTATCTGAGCAAGAGGCGGTACGACGGGGTATTAACGCTGACCGGAATGTGTACCGTATGTCCTCGGGAAATCGTCCTGCTGCTGTAATAATGTAATCATTTCTGTCCTTGGTATGTATCATGTCACTACTAAAATCTCATTTCAATCAGACGACTGCTTCTTGGTGCACAGATGTTTATGACAAGGAGCGCATAATGAGCCCAGGTATACATAATAAACTGGCATCTCAGTGTATACATAAACACACTGGACAAAAATTACGGAATGTAAACTTTATTCCTTAATATGGAGTTATAGCATCACCTGCTATAATTTTGTTTGGCATGCTATCAATATGACTCAGTATCACATGCGTTTAAAGTTTATTCCACTCCATGCTTAAAAGATTCCTTGATTCCGCCATATCTTCCGGGTGTTGTTTTTCCTCCTTCACGGTCCTTTTTAACACGTCCCAGATTTTTTCAATCACTGAAGATCGGGTGAATTTGCAGACCAATTAAGATATGGAACGTCTCTCTCATGTTCTTCAAACCAATCCAGCACAATTCTAGCTCGATGGACCCGAGATTTATCATCTTGAAACACAGCATCCACTATGTGTCCTTCTTGTTTCAAAAACTGGACAAATGGCAACAATACATGTTTCAATCAGCATTCCGTAATTGTTTTGTCCGGTGTGCTTATAAAGTTTACTTTTATAAAGATATATACACGGTCGAGTCACATTATCGTGACCACCATCTAATATCCAGTGTAACCGCTGTGTGCAGCGCGTACAGCAGCTAGAAGGGCTGGAAGTGACTCAGTAAGGTGCTGGAAGGTGTTCACAGATACGTGGAGCCATGCTGACTGCAATGCATCTGACAGCTGCTGGAGGATCCATAGAGTGAACAACACGATCGAGGTTGTCCCACAGATGCTCAATTGGGTTTAAGTCTAGGGAATTAGGGGGCCAAGGAAGTACTTCGAAGTCTTCATCGTGCTCTTCCAACCACTCTCGGACATTTCTAGCTGTGTGACACGTCGCATTGTCGTTCTGGGAGATCCCTTCCGACCCAGGGAAGACAGCATGTATGGGTGTACGTGGTCTACAAGGATGGATTCATAACGAATTCGGTCCATTAGTGCCTTCCACAGCGACGAGTGGACCCAGAGAATGCCACGAAAACATTCCTCAGACCATAACGCTGCCCCCCACCAGCTTTTGTTTCTCCAGCAATGGCTGAAGAGTGTTTGTTCTCCGATGTTTCTCGCCATATACGCCAACGTCCATCCATTTGGTGAAGCAGAAAACATCACTCATCGGAGAAGATAATCCTTTGCCAGTCAGCGGAGGTCCAATTCCGATACTGCCGCAAATGTCAGCCTTTTCTGCCGATGCACCTTCGTTAGCATAGGTGCAGTGACCATCTGTCTGCATCGTAGTCCCATACGCAGCAGCGTTCGCTGAATTGTCGTTTTAGACACACTTCCGGTTGGCCCCTGGTTCATTCGGCCACTGAGTTGCTCCACTGTAACGCGTCGATTGGCCCTCAGGTACCTTCGCAGCCGACATTCACCTCTCACATCAATGGAACGTGGTGTTCTGCAGTTTCCACATCGCTTATTCGCAATGGTGACATTTCTCCAATCACGATACACTTCAACCACAGCAGCACGCGAACAGTTCACAAACTGCGCTGTTTCAGAAATACTGCCACCTTTGTTCCGAAAGCCGATAATCATCCCTTTTTGCAAATCTGATAAATCGCTCCTTTTATTCATGACAGCAACGAGTGATATGTTTTCATCATGCCTACAGCACACCAAGCCAGCTCACGACGCGTGCCTTCATTTATTGGCTACGCGCTGTTGACGTTAGAAGTAGGAGGTGGTCACAACAATGCAACTCGACTGTGTATAAATATTGATTATATTTTCAGAAAATTAATTAAATATACATTCAGTGGAGAATTTATTAGGACTTCTACCCAATAATGTGTTGCGAACTTCTACTCCCTTGGTCTCCAGAGGTGCAGAAGTTCGCCAAGGTATTGACTTATCTAAGTTTTGGTAATAATCCGGTGAAATATTGGCCCACGCATGTCTGATAGAATCTTTTAATTGATGCAGATTGGTTGGCAGTGTAATCATATGTCTGATGTCTTGTTTAATTTCATCACACACATGCTCCAAAGCTGTAATATCTGATGTCTTAGATTCCTGATGTCAGGGGCCCTAAGTTCCCATGAAAACAGTGCTCTCAGCATCATACTGCTTCCACCACCCTGGAGACTCATGGCCATGCAAGATGAATCCAGGTTGTTGTCTCCGAATTCCCACCTTTCTATTGCATGTGACAATTCAAAAAGCGATTTGTCAGATCGCATGACGATATTCCAATCATTGAGGTACCATCACTAGCCCAGAAGAGACGTTTTGGTTTATTTCCTGAAGACCGCAATTTTGTGCAGACAGCTCATGCGATCACTACCAGTTTCGTGCTGCGTTAACCACTCTCCGTATATATACCCTTACTACTATGAATCTTCAACATTCCATTAATGCAGCAGTTTTAATGGTACTCCCACCACACTCCAAGCCGAGAAGATACGTTTTGTTTCCTAATGACAGCAATGCTGTGTTCTGCTGTGCAGTGTAGGATTCACTGTACGTACGCTTGGGCGCTGTTTCTTATTTTTCCTGATTCAAATAATTGGTTATTTGCCTCATTGTTGCGCATCTGTTGATCAGTACAAACCTGGCTATCACCTGGAGAGTCTGCCTATCCATTTCAGACCCCCAGTCATGAGTCATTATCGGTTTCTCTTTTATTTATTTATTTCATTTTTTTTGCTGCGTCAACACCCTCTGCGTACTCTTAATATTGTTGCTCTTCAACAATCCAAAAGTGCTGCAGTTTTTGTCGATAGTCTAACTACTCCTCCGTGCAGCCACTACCATTCCACTTCAATGTCGCGAATAGGCTTTCAGTAACCTATTCTGAACTACCACTTGTTTTATTCACAATAATTCAATAATTTGGCTATCTGGTGTATTTCTAACGCCTAAATAACAGAGCAAAATTTCTTATAAAAAAGCTACTAAGTTATACAAGGTAATTACAATGAAGGTAACTTTGACTCTTGAATTACAGTTAGCAATTTTTATCCGCGATTTCACTATCGCACAGGTTAGGTGTGGGCTCTCTCTTTTACAATTTGCTGAAGAAACACAGAAGACATTTCTCCAATATAGTGGCAGCACAACGAGTGACATCATGCAGGACGAAACGGAAGAGCGCTTACCTTCGCTCATTTTCTATGACCGAATTTTCTGTTGTTCGGGAGTAGTGATGGGCAGATTCGGTCTCTTGGCGAACCTGTTCTTTAGGATGGTAAAGTAATCCGCGAGCGTCAAAATCGCATGATTGATTAAATCCTTTGGGTAGTAACTTCGTGAGTGATATTTCGACTAAATGGGGGAGTTCGTTCAGGCTGTTCTTCGGGCTTTCAGAAGGATCGGTCGTAATCGATCCACCGTTATGAAGGCAATAGTTCTTTTTTGTTGTAGCGATATAAGACCCCATCCGCTCTGCATATCAGCTGAAAAACTCTGGCTGCCCTTGATCGAATAATTGATCGCTGACGGGCAACATCTAGAGCCTAAATTCAGAAATATTGAAAAGAGATGCTGTCCGGAGTAAATATTTTCAAGTGGTAAGAAAATTTGATACGAGGACCAGCCTGTGGAGATTTTTTTTTTTTTTGTGATACAACTTTTTGGTTTCCATGGATACGTACGACTGAGACTCTTCTTCTTACTCCTCGGCTCTGTCTCCAAATGATTCCCATCTTAACGCCCTACTCAAAGATCCATTGCAGAAGGAAACGCTGTTTTTCCAACTACAGCAACGGTACACACAGGCTAAAAGGTTTATCTCGGAAGAGAATTATAAAAGCAAGGGACTATCTGCAAAAAGGAACGCGCCTGTCACCCTAGGTGTGAATAAAACATATGTTCTTTAGAAAGTTGCCACTGTCGTCAAAGCCAAAGACAGACCTTCTATTTTCTGAAATTTCCAAATAAAGGCGTCCGTTGAAACTACAGATAAGTGTCCGAATACATTTGAAAACACAGTGCAGTATAGATTATGAATGGAATTCACTGAAGGGATATACACTGTTCGACATCGAAAATATCACACCAGGAAGTATTTGCTGAAGCGCCATGAAAATTAATGGGTAGACAGTTGGGTTATGTAAATGGCTGCAGTTGCGAAACAATCACGTGATAGGTGTGGGAGATAGAAAGGCAAAAGCTTGGCGTAATTAAATTTCGTTGTCCTTATCTGGGCGCGTGGACCACTGCATCAAAGTGATCTCGGTGGCGAAAGCACGTGTAAGGGGTGATAATGCCATAGGGAACTCAACCATCACACGGACACCTTTACCAGAGTATTCATCATTGAGCTAAGTACGGCTCATTGGTTCTTGCGTCACACCGCGGCGGAAACGCTTCGGGATGAAAGACAGGTTGCCGTAATGTAACGACAGTGGTTGGCGGAGGGTAACGTACGTCATCGTAGAGGGACTGGTACACGTCATCTGTTACGCCTCGCTCCCCGCATTCGAAAGCAAGCCGTAACAATTCATAGAGGACGACATTCGACGAGGTGTACATACAGGCAGCTATGGACATTACCGTATCGACACGAAGTGTGAATAGCACATTAGCTGAGACAGCCTTGCGCTTCCGCCAGCCATTGCGACGACTATCACTCAGTGCAGCATATCGTCGCGCAAGGTTGCTGTGCTGCTGTACTAGACATGTGTGGCGGGACAAATGGAACCATGTCGCATGTCGTACTCAGCGACGAGTCTCGCTCTTGTCTTAGCGCAGACGATCAGCGATTGTGAGCCTGGAAGCGATGTGGTCTCCGCGCTGAGCTTGCTGCCATCCGTGAGCATCATACGGCTCCTCAGCCTGGTGGAGAGGCGCTATCAATTTCAACAGCCGTTCACATCACATACGCATATTGGGTATAATGACAACACAACGATACGTCGATGAGGTGCTGCAGCCCGTTTTGTTGCTGTATCACGATGGCATCCCTGTTACCCAGTTTCAACAATCTAACTCCGGCCCACACACTGTCAACATCAGCAGTCGATATCTACAAGGTGTCGAGGTGCTGCGAGATCGATCCCTAGACTTCTCCACAAAGGAGAGCGCGTGGGGATCGCACTGAAACAGGACATCCTGGCCTTTCGCCATTTTCCAAATCTTCCTGCCCATCTTTGAAACGTGCATCCATCGTAATATTCGTGCACGTGATTGGCAATTAGCTCCATACCAGAGTTGGAAACGGATCAAAAATTTTGGAACCGGATCCGACCAGAACCTGACCCAGAAAAAACTGCTTTGAACTATAAATTCGAAACTCAATTTATAATTATTCCAAATCATATATATATGATTATGTATAATTCCATAGATAGCGTATAATGTACAATTCTATATGTATTACGTATTATATTTACACACACACACACACACAGGGCGCCTCAAAAAGTCTCTTGGCAGTGGGTATCGTAGTACAAATGTATTTACGGGAACGTATAATTTACTCACTTACTTACAGAAAGTGTTGAAACTATCGTCCTTCACATAACCTAACTGTTTTACACATGTTTTCAAACACATCTGCGAGAATCAAACGTCCCTTCTAAGTGATGTTAAGGCTGTTCCACTTAATTTTGATGGCGCTATAGTCCAAATTTTTGAATTAAGTAACTTGTTGTATGTTTAATTTTAGTTTTTGCTGTTTTCTTGATAACATATCAAGCTTCAGAATATGTTTCACAGCAACACCAATTTCGCACTAGTTTCTAATAAGTTGAAAGTTTCCAAAATGTGGATGTAGATTTCATCATTGCCCTTCAAAAGGAAGGAACACTCATGAAATCAGCATTCGCATTTTGGAAACTTTCAACTCATCACATGTTTGTGTGAAAATCTGTATGGCTGTGAAACGTATTCTGGTTTCTTAATGAAACGAAACAACTTCCAGCATTCACTCTTCCCTTTTTTGTTTTCAACAAGAACGTATTTGTTGGCCTCGACGCCTTTTTCAATCTCCTTAATATTAAATTCTTCCATTTTAACGAATTAGGCATTAATATCGACACGACATGTAATGGAACGGAATGTTAGCACGTCCAACGAAAACCTCTGAATGCTGAATGCAAAAGGTACGATGTGAAAAGTAACTCTCAGTCTTACAATGTGACACGCGAGGTGTGAGAGGATGAATCACCAGAGAAGAAGGCGACAGGTGTTTGCCTGTATCTTGCTCGGGACAATCGAACTGAAAACAAACGCAAAAGAAGTATCGTTTTACAATATGGTATCGGTGAGTGTAGCGTCGGCGCAGTATTATCGTTCGGAGGAAATCTTCGTTGCTATAGGAAAGAGACGGCAATAGTTTTGCATGACAAATCATTTTTCCCTCCGCTTGCACCAGTATCGAGCACAAAATTCCACGTACGCATTTTTCTTTGAAATATTTTTTTTTTCTTTTCAGAAATAAAACGGAAATAAAACCAGGTCGAAAAAGGGTCAGGAACACCTTGACCCGACCCGTTTGACCCGCAAGTAATTCCGTTTACCCGCTGACCCGTGACCCGTTTCCATCTCTGCTTCGGAGCAGAAGGATGCAGATTCGATCATCGGCAAATTTGTGTTTTCATGTTCTACAAGTGTGGTAAGTTTAGTCTCATTTTATGTGTTCTTTCATGCTGTGCCATTTTATGTGTCGAACAGTGTATTTATTGATTATTTTTTTCGCAAATGTCGCTTTTTACGATAACCTTTGTCATTCGCAATGCAAAAGAATGGATGTATGAGTACATTAATACATATATCCAATCATAAATTCAGAAAAACGATTAAATTTCCTGTTTCAGCAATCGTAGTAACATGATAATCAGAAACAATTTGTTCTATGTAATTTATCCTTAAGTAGGCAGAACAGTACCTGAGTTGTAATGGGAATACCAGAAGCGCGCGTGTAAGACATTTTTTAGAAACACGAGGAACGGGAATTCGTAAACATGTGATTAAGGTTCTTTCTACAACCGTGTGTGTTGCAATAAATAATTTTCGCAGGCATTGTTCCTGTCCTGCTGTTTACTGGTGTCTACGACGGAAAGGAAAAAATGGTCATCAACCATTGCGCGCCAAGAAACAAAATTTCACCATCAATAAAAGCGATAATAATGAAAAAGGAGGCGTTCATTCCTCTATTTAGAAAAAAAAAATACTATGGTTGGCCTTTATTTGTGAAGCTGTTTACTCATTTATGCCCAATTTAACTTAATGATGTCGGAAACGGTTTGTCAGCAATGATAATAAGTGTTTGCTTCCTTTTCCGGAAACAGCTCGTTACCAAACACCCAAAGCATTTCCCGGCATTGTGATAAAAGCAAATTGTGAAATCGATTGATGAAATCAAAATTTGATTTATTAAAAGATTATTTTTACCGTAACCATTTGAATAAAACTTATGGAAACATCTTCACTTAGAACTCGTGTACTTGCGTACAAACCCCTGTTACGTATACTCTAAATTAACTTTCATTTTTAGTTGCTTTCTCTATGTAAATTTGAGTTCATCCTCTTTGAGCGTTTTCAACCTTAACGTTATATCTTCTCGCTCTCAGAATGAGGTTGGCAACAATTCTGAGGTCAGAGAACGTGACGTATGCATATTGACAGATAAGAACTAGAGATATAATATAATGTTCAAGCAGCAGCCAAAAGAGTGGCGTGGTGTTCCCTCTAAGGGGTCATGGGCAATGCGCCCCTAACCCAATAAGCTGGGCAAGCATCAAAACCACTTGGGAAAAAAATATATATTTTCTCAGCTTCTCTTACTAATTCAGTAGAAGTTGGAACTTGGATTGGAACCCTTATTTTTTTCAAATCCCCCCATTTTTATTACCGTTCTTTCCGCAATTGATTTTAAATAAAAAAAATATTAAAAAAATTTCATTAATTAAAATTTTTATTTTATAAAAAGTGAGGAGCTCGAACTTACTTCTGGAATAAAAACACTGGAAATTAGGAAAAGAATGTTTACGCATAACACACAGTTTCTTTGCATATCAAAAATACCAAGGAGAATAAGAAACAAAATAGCAACTAAATGCAAAATAATTCGTTCAAATAGAACAAGTGCAAAATTGTTCTGATTTGACAGTTTCTCCTTTCAAGGAATAAACGCCTCTCAATTTTTCCTCCCAAACCGAAGACTTGACCGTGGGAATTTAGGAGTCGACCATCTTTTAGAGTTCATGAGACGAACTTAGAAGAAGGCGAACGACATTTAAGAAAAGTGTTGTTTTGACTTTTGATAGCCCGAATTTTATTTATGTATTATTGTCTTTGCAGGTAACTGATTTTCGATTTATGAAAATTAATTAAGGATTTGGGAATTTTAATCTAAAGTGCTTACTGCGCGGAGGAAGCTAAGTAAATTAACTGAGCGGCCGCTCGCGCGCGCAACTTAGAGGGAACATTCATTGGTGGCGTGATGTTATAATTGTGGAAGCTGCGTTACTTGAAACTGTGGCTATTTGAAGGTTGCGCATTAGATTGGTGTTGTCATGTATTTAGCGTTTGGAGTTAACCTAGTTTTGTGCTTACTAAGACTACATACGTTTCAAAAAGTTAAGAACGCTACAAAGCTAAAACTTTTCATTGCAAATGAAACATTAGAACTGATTCATCCACGATAACGAAATGTTCACACAATGACGCAGTTATGACCGCAGCGTCACCTGGCTTCGATTTATTCGACTTCATGCATCTACGAACAAAACCAGCCAAACGATTCAGAATTATCAAGATGGGGTACCAATATTAAAACTTACTACGCACCCATGTGTATCAAAGGTACACACGTTAGTAGCAACTATTAGGAACATCCAATAGCAATCACAAACCTGCCATTCTCACCTGCGTACGATGTTACGTACCTACCTCAGAAGTAACGCACATGTCAAGACGCCAAATTTGCAGCGATAAATTCCGTCGATGTAACTTAATTGGGAAAGCACTCGGATCCGGAGCAGATGCGGGATTTAGCCCCGAAACCGGAAAATTTGTGCTTCGTTACATTGGTGCCCGAACGTAAAACGGATCGACTGGCCGCTGGGCTCTTCGAAAAATGTGCGATGTTCGTTCCACATATCATTTGGAATTAATGAGAATTCCTTCTTCTGCAGTGACCACCTTACAGCGTAGTTTGCCGGCTGACCGTGTACAATGAGTGGTGCAGAACCAACGGAACAAGCAGTCATCCTGCGGGAGCAAACGACTGGTCGATGTTCGAAGGCAACAGCGGCTGGAGAGGATTGACCGAAGCAACAGACGAGCTCCATAGCGTCAAGTAACCGTGCAGTACAACAACGGTATCGAGTGCAGAATTTCAGTATACACAACCCGCGGGCGTGCTATAACAGCAGACACCACCTTCGTATACCACTTTTGCCTCTGCTAAAAACAGACAGATTCGTCTCTATTGGGCACGGGAGCACCAAGACTACAAACCTGAAGACTGGAAAGGGTCACGTTGTCCTATTAATTACGTTTTCAGATAATACATACAGATGGACGGTTCATACTATAGCGTCAACATCGCGAATCTACGAACCCCAGCTGCCTAGCATTAACTGTGCAGTCTGGTGGAGGAGGTGTAAAGGTCTAGGGTATGTTTTCATGCCTGGCACTTTATACCTCTAGAACAGCATTTGGATGCCACGAGCTATCTTATCATTATTGTGCATCAGGCATACCCGTACATGTGCATGGTGTTTCCTGATGCAGAGGGCTCTTCCAGTAGGATAAGGAGCCATGCCACAAGGCTCGGATGATCACACGGGGGTTCCATGAGCATAACAGTGTCTTCAATGGGCTAAAATGGCCACCACAGTCCTCAGATCTTAACCCAATTGAACACCCGTGAAATAAGATTGAGAAAGCCGTTCGTAACAGACATCCTCCTTCAGCAAACATTCGGCAATTAACAGGCGTCATCGTATCTGTTTGGCTGAACATATAGGTCGAACGATATCTCGTTGAGTCCATGCCACATGGAATCGAGGCTATTTTGAAGGCCAAGGGCGACCCAACACGTTATTCGGTAGCTGTTCCTAATAATTTTCTATTTCAGGGTATTTGGAAAATGAGGTTGTTTATTAATTTTATTGATGCATTTTATTTAAGAAAATGCCGTTGAATGTACCTGATTAAGATAATTTACATAAATGCTAAATGAAAATGACAAGTATATTTGATGAATGGAAGTAACGGCGAACAAATGTACATATTTGGTGAAAGGCCTAACTTTTTTGACATACGAAAACGGTAGTGGAAATACTATATTTTTGAGAAATAAATTGTGTGAGTGACATAGTTGCCAATGACTTGAACGTTTTTTAACTGAAAGAAAAGATGCCACGGGCATGTTTGATGAACAAAAGAGACATTTTGGGGATTTGCGTGTATGATAAATGAAATCACGCCTTGTGAATGAAAACGATGATGGGAGCATTCTGTTAATAACGACGAGTTATTTCAAAAATGAAAATTATAACAGACGTATTTCATAAATGAAATTGTGGACTGGGATATTTGAAACTGCGATTTTGAGGCAACAGTCGTGAAGTAGATGAGTGAATAGATCTACTTTTTACAGGAAATAAGTGAGTGAGTCATGCTCAACAAATTCTTTCAAGGAATCCTTCATTTAACAGTGACCTTACAAAGCTTGAATAGTGTGTTACCCTGTAAAAAAAATGGATGAATATTTCATGCTATGTGAAAAAGATGGCTGTTAGTTACCTGGTTAGGTAAGATTTGGCGGAATATAATCGTTTCTTAGTTTACCAAAATAAAATGCTAAATAGAGGAGAAAGTTTAGACTTGAAGACACTGAGAGAAAAAATTCTTGGGAACTCAGTGTTAGATTTACATCCAGAACAGCTATTTTAAAATTTTCGTGTATAATGAATGAATTTATTTTACCAAGATTCTCCTGGGAATTTTTAAGACATGTGAAGCAATCGCAATGAATCCTTTTATAGACTAATAGAGTTGTGGCTTCTTCTGTTTTTTTCTGCAAGAACAATGAAATAAAAAGGTGCATATTTTCTATTGACGTCGACTCAATAAGCAATTTGCTGAGAATTGATACCGGATGCTTCAGCAATCAGCAAGGGAAAGCCAAGAAGTTTTCTGGAAATGTGAAAAAATCATCTATTCTTTAGTTGGATAAAGGAAAACAAAGCAGCATTAAATTACTAAAGCTCTCCTTTCCGATGCTTTGAAAAAAATTTCCTATAACAGAATACCGAGGAATTAATGAACTATGTCCGTGGGGAGACCATTAAAAACAGTACATGAACCACTTGTCCTCGACAGCTTACAGTCTTATGCTAAACTCCTGTTCCTCTGCAACAACGCTCAAATGACGAAATAGAAAAATATTGATTCGTGTCTTTAAATGACATTCAAGGGAAATTTACTTTTGTAAATTAAAATGCAAAATGATTACGACCATAATTAAAGGGATTACTCGGCATGTAAAAGAGAGAGTTGTAGAAAACTGAATATGAATGAAGTAAGTTGCTGTTGTGTTATGCCATCTGGGACAAACATGTGGACCAACAGAGGCTCACAAAAATACAACGTATTAGATTAAACTCGAGTTTTGCTGGACACAGTTTAAACATCGGAGGAACTAGCTGTTCCATTTGCAGAGGTTTAAACACTGTAGAATCTTAGAAATCGGTTTATACACTGACGGAAAGAAAAATCCCAACACCAAGAAGGGGTTGTGTTAGATAAACGACAGTTGGTAGGCGGTGAGAGTACATCTATAAGATGACGTCTATGCAAATTTCGCGCTCGGCGCATACGTGTGGCGCTAGTAGCGCCCCTCGGAACATGCAAAGCAGGTTTGCTGTAAATACGCGCTGTAACGTTCATGAGCGTTAGTTATCGTTGAGATTCGACGTAGGGTGTTGATGTTAGTCAAGAATGCCTTTAAGAAGACGAAGAAGCCATTATCAACAGCTCACGGAGTTTGAACGAGGTCGTGTAATAGGGCTACGAGAAGGTGGATTTTCGTTCCGCAATATTGCAGAACGACTTGGCAGGAATGTAGCCACTGTGCATGATTGTTGGCAGCGGTGGTCAAGGGAAGGTACTGCCTCAAGAAGACCGGGTTCCGGCCGGCCACGTGGCACTACTAAGAGGGAAGACCGCCGTGTACGGCGTATGGCCCTGGCGCATCGTACCGCGTCTGCGGCAGCAATTCGAGCTGCAGTTGCCACCACAGTGACACAACGAACTGTTACAAATCGGTTACTTGAAGGACAGCTCCGAGCCAGACGCCCTGTAGCGTGCATTCCACTTACACCAAACCACTGCCGTTTGCAACGTCAGTGGTGTCAAGCTAGAGCTCATTGGATTACTGGAGATCTGTTGTGTTTTCTGATGAAAGCCGGTTCTGCCTGGGTGCCAGTGATGGCCGTGTGTTGGTTAGAAGAAGGCCAAGTGAGCGCTTGCAACCAATCTGTCTGCGGCCGAGACACACTGGACCTACACCTGGAGTTATGGTCTGGGGAGCAATTTCCTATGACAGCAGGAGCACTCTAGTGGTTATCCCATGCACCCTGACGGCACAGTTGTACGTCGGTCTGGTGATTCAACCTGTTGTGCTGCCATTCATGAACAGCATTCCAGCGAGTGTTTTCCAACACGATAACGCTCGCCCGTATACCGCTGTTGTAACACAACATGCTCTACAGAGTGTCGACATGCTGCCGTGGCCTGCTAGATCACCAGATCTTTCACCCATAGAGCACGTATGGGACATCATTGGACGACAACTCCAGCGTCACCCCCAACCAGCATTAACCGTCCCTGTATTGACCGACCAAGTGCAACAGGCATGGAACTCCATCCCACAAACTGACATCCAGCACCTGTACGACACAATGCATGAACGTTTGCCTGCTTGCATTCAACATTCTGGCGGTTACACCGATTATTAATGTACCAGCATTTCACATTTAAAATGGCTCTTCTCGCGCTTACATTAAGCTGTGATCTTGAAACCTTAATCTATTAAATATGTTACCTATACAAATGTATTGCCGCCATTTCATTCCTCTACAACTATTTTTTTTCGTGGTGTTGGGATTTTTTTCCGTCAGTGTATGTGGCAAAACCATTTATTCTTTATAATAGTCCAAAAGGTAACGTATCTGTATGAAAGTAGTTGCAGACTTTTTAACAAACAAAATAAAGACGAGGTTATTGGGAAATTTAGGCTCGATAAATGATACAAATCGCACTAACATTGGCTAATTATTTTATTTAAAAGTAATAAGTAGAAGTCATCCTCCATGTCAAATTAATGGAAATATTTCCGTAAGTTTTCTTCTCAATCCAGTTTCGAGGACATAATAAATAAAGATACCCTTCGCAACGGATGAATGAAGACAGCAATTTAGATCAGTGAACTAGTTTCTCTTCTAATCCCGTAGAAGGACGAATGAAGAAATGGCTTAAGTCAGTTTTTTCACCAAAAGTCTTTAACCTAACAAAGTTAGAAAGATCGATTTTTCTCCTAATATTTGTTTCCAGATATGGCAAAAGCACCAATAACTCTTAATAGAAACCCGAAGAAAGCAACTGCGTCCTAAAGTTACCGAAACAACATTTTTTTACTCCTGAAATAGCTTTAATAATAAAGAAACACAACCTCATAATTCATACAATAGTCAAGTGTGTCGGTACATTTTTTTCCTTTCGGGAGGGTTAATAATTATCCCATAGAAGGCTAACAGGATTTCCTTAATTTGAAGTTACTAGCTCAAGGCATGGCAAAAGGAAACCAGAACTCAAGAATAAACACAACATCCATAACTCTCTCAGGATTGAGTCGCAGATGAAAGGTATTTGTAATATTTCCAGCATTTACGTTCAAGACATTTTAAGAGTAATAAAAAATGATAAAGACTGGAACACGTTTTCGTTTGTGTACAGCACTGAAGTAGACTAACAACTGGCAAAACCGTTGGTCATTTTCAACAAAACACATGAAATGAATTTCGTGAAATAATATCGATGTTCTTTTATAAAACAGAAGAACCATTTTCGCTGAACTAATTAACAGTAAACCCTATATTTCTGTTATGGAGAGTACTGCTCTTTTAATGAACTCTTTGCCAAACTTAGAGTTGCGCTTCTAAAAACCCATAACTACATCTAAACCTTTAAAAATGAATGCCTTCAGTCAAGAACTGTCGTATGGCTTAATTTTACTTCAGAGAAAAAATAGCACTCGTAGAATCATCTCACGTTGTAGTGTTCTTAATTTTTGTAGTAGTTTTTAGAAGTTGAATGTTGAATTAATTAGTTGTTGAGTTAACTAGTTGAACGCGTGATGCACCTGCCTCAGAGGTGACGCACATGTCAGAATGGCAAGTTGCAGCGATAGGCCTTCGTTGGTGTAGTTCACGTGGTAGAATGTTCGACTCCGGAGAAGGAAGATTCGAATTCCATCACTGGCAAATTTGGACTTTTACGCTATAAACGCTGATTAAAAAACTAATGTCCTTAATTAGACTTTAGTTAACTCTCTGAGTATATACACTAAATGGACAAAAGATGGAAAACCCGTTATTGACTACCTAACGCGAACAAAAGCCTGTACACACCGAGACATCGACTGCACCTGATGCCGGAGGGTTTCCGGAGGTAATGTCAGCCATGCCTGTTGCACATGTCTACAACTCCGCCCGAGGCGTCGGCCCAGGATACATGGATCTGATGTTCCGCTCCACGACACACCAGAGAGCTTCCACAGGGTTTAAATCCGGGGACCCTGGGGAGCAATGGATGGTTCCAAACCCATATTATTCTTCCTCGAGCCATGCCGGGATGGCTGTGGCCCAGTGTGGTAGCGCAGACCATCGGCAGCAGGATGTACGGAGGTCATTCAAGCGTGTAGGTGATCAGCCAGTACATGTTGGTAGCGCACAGCTGTTAAGGACCTCTCCAGACACACTAAGGGATCTAATGTGACTCATGAGAGGGCTCCCCAAACCATCACAGAGCCCTTGAAAAGAGTCGACCTTGCACGATGGGGCCATGGCGTCATGTTGTTGACGCCACAAACCCACCTTTCCGTCAGCTCGGAACAGCTGAAAACGGGATCCATGTGACCGCACGCGTCACTCTGCAGTCCAGTTTTAATGTTCCTGGCACTAGGCGAGGCGTGATTTCCGACGATGAGGGGTGAACACAAGAGTAGGACGTCGGCTCCCGTAGCTCAGGGTATGCACCGTGCGCCGTAACGTTTGCCCGCTGACGCTGCTTGCCAAGTGGTTGGTCTGTACCAGCCTGGATAGTATACCTCGACCCCTATCATCAATGGCATGTGGTCGTCCACCGCTTGCTCACTGGGCGCTAGCATGTCCGTCGGAGGTGTACTCGTGGTACACCCTTGATACAGCTGACCTCGGGAACCCTAGGGTTCTTACCATTTGGGCGATAGAATGACCCATCTGTCTTGCACCAACAATGCGTCCACGATCAAAGTCGCTCAGATCACCACGTTTGCACATATTCATCGGCTGCGATACACTGTTGGGAAGCCTTGCTGTACACCTATTTATCGTCTGTGCGTTCGGCTTGGGTCTGTTACACTCTGCGTATGGGATGCCTATGTCAACTGCCCCCATCACCCCTATCACTAATGTTTGTGTATTGCGATACACTGTTTGGGAAGCCTTGCTGTACACCTATTCGTCGCCTGCGTTCGGTTTGGGTCTGTTCCACTCTGCGCCGGGGATGCCCATGTCAACTGCCGATCACCCTTATCACTAATGTTTTGTCTACTGAGTGTACATATCACACTGGAAATAAATCAGTTGAACCAAACGGCCAGGGAGAAACGAATCAGCAAAACTTACGTAACAACTGTTTGCTTGTTCGTTCCACAAGAGGTGACGCACACAAAGTTTACTCGCCATATATTTTTGTCGTCTACCCTCAGGACGGAATTCCTGAAATAACGCGTAATAGTAATTCAATATACACTGAAGAGCAATTGAATTAGATATACCTGTCTAGTAATGTGTAGCACCACCTTTCGTCCTGATAACGGCGGCGATTCGTCTCGGCATGGACTCGACAAGACATCGGAAGCGTTTGGAAGCCATACGGATCCACGACCCCTGAACAAGCTCCCACAATTCACGAATATTTGATGGAGGGGGGTCATCTCTCTCTCGATGGCATCCCAGATGTGCTCAATGGGATTGAGTTCAGGTGACCTATCTGGCCAAGGAAGCGAGGTCAAGTCGGTGGAGTGTTCATCCAACCATTCGGATACAATTCGGGAGCTGTATTGTCTTGTTGCAGGATGAGGTTCCCAGTGGGATCTTGAAAACGCACAAACGGGAGCAAATGGTCGTCCAGGATATCCCGGTAACGTTGACCCGTGAGGGACGATGTCACACGTACCAGAGGTCCCATTTCAGTCCACATAAGCAGTCCCCAGACGAAAATGCCACCCCCACCAGCTTGAAGAGTACCCTGTTGGCAAGAAGGATCCATCGCTTCATGTGGTTTGCGCCGTATTCGTATCCTGCCATCCGCATGTACCAACGTGAATCTCGACTCATCAGTCCAGGCAACATTTTCCCACATGTCTAAGGTCCAGTGGCGATGTTCCCACGCCCATGCTAATCTTTGCACCCTGTGATGTGCGGTCAGCAGCGGTACCCTCGTGGGACGATGGCTTTTGTACCCCATAGCGAGGAGATGGTTCTGGATGGTGTGGCTGCTTACACGTTTTTGTGCACCAGCGTTAAATTGCCGAGTGATTTCTTGCACTCGAACCCGTCTATCCGCTGTTACAATGCGAACTAGCCAACGATAACCCCGCTCATCCACACGCTGCTGTCCACAGCAGTTGGCCCTTGCAGGGATGGTTTTACCGGATTCGGTGTACTCACGGTGCACCCGTGACCCAGTGGCTCGTGAAAATCCCAGTGCCTGCACGACTTCCGAGATGGAGTGACCCATTCGTTGGGCCCCGACAATTTGCCCACGTTCAAATGCGCTTAGAGTCTTACCCATAGTGCGTCCGACTCTTACTGATTCCCGTCGCATCACTCTTTATATTGTCGGATCGCTGCATACGTCATGTCGTTTCCATTTACAGGGCCGCCCACAGCACCACATTTTCATATGGCCATCTGTCTCTAACTCAATTGCTCTTCAGTGTATATGAAAAACATAGAAATCTCCTCCACGTAGTTACAGCAAGCTTTCATCTCATCGTTAGTCCACTACTTTGCTCCATCTGTTTTACACTCAACATGGTCTTTTTATTTTTCCTAACTCCCTGTCACCTTTGTCAATATGTACAAGCTATTATGGGAAGTTATTTGCCGTTCAGTGAGAAAATGTTTAACAAGAAATAACGAAATTTGCATAAGAGAACAAAAATTTAAAAGGAAATTCAAATGGAGGTGTACGTCACAACAGATGTTCACTAAGGGCTTCGACTACAACCCCAGGATGGTGTCTAAGTTTTTTGGAGTGCATAAATTGCTGTCTGGAGCCCTCTTTTCAGGGGAATTCTTATCGTATTTACATTACAATTTCCGGAAAATTCAACGATTGTAAATGATTTCCGTCTTATTTGAAAATCTTTTTTAAGTAGCATTAGCCATACAATCACTGTACAGCTTTCTGGGGCAAGAATAATGTGAAAACGGAGTTCTACGCCTTATGAAAAATGTGCCCCATAAAAGCATAACAGAATAACTATAATGTTATTAGCAATATTACTATTAAAAATTAGATTTAAATTATTGATTGAGTACACACAGATCTGCGACGGCCTCATTGAGAAACCTCTGATTCACATATGTTGCTCGTCAAGGTTTATTTTAAGCCACTCAATCAAACTTTCAGAAATTGACGTGCTCACAATCGTATTACATTTAGCGTCATTTCCTTCAAGAAATATGTGCTAGTATTCATTCAGTCATTAAGACGCACTGCTTCTTTTTTTGGGGGGGGTGGGGGGACGACACCAGTGAGTATCAAGGCCCGTCCGTAATTTGGGGCCACTGGTTTAAGGGAAGGGACAGAGCCAGCGCCGCTGAACAAACACACAACTCATACCTCATCCGGAATTCGAGCTTGGCAGCAACTCGGATACTTAGCCACAAGCCAGCGCCTCTGTTTACTCAGCCACGTATGAAGCATACATATGTTATGGCGTCTACTCTAATTTAACTTTCATTTTTAGTTGTCTTTCTCTATGTAAATTATGATTTTATTCTCTTTTAGTATTTCACCTTAACGTTATATTTTCTCACTCACTGAACGTTATGTTGGCAGCAGTCTTGAGGTCAAGAATGATTGACGTGTACATGTTTGACAATCTAAGAACGGTATTTTTCATGCAATAGCGTCTGTCCATCTGTGGTGTGTATATATGTATATTTCGTGTTAAGTTTCGTCAGACTATATTGTGTTTACTAATTCACGTTAGTTCGACTAAGTGACTATTGGTATACTACAATTTCCGGAGGGCTGTAAACGATACCACACTGGAATGACCAAGCGTTCATTTAGAATTGGAGTCAACGAGCATAAAAGGTACACAAAATACGGTAAAGTAATCACGGCCCTATCCAGAGAAATCAAATTCAAGTTCGCTACTCCTATGTGGGATGATATAAAGAAATTAGTTCTACTCTACTCCTAAATGTACAGCCATTCGGGAAATCTTGGAGATCATTACCAACAGTGGTACTTGCATCTCACTCGAGTTGCCACGAATTTGGAGCAGTTCTTCAAGTAACGACTTCTCCCTACTAGGATACCGCGTATCTTTAAATGAAATGCGATGCCTCGTATCTTTAAATGAATATTACGTCGTATCTATTTATTGTAAACTCAAGTCACCGCGTTCAAATTGTTAATACGTTCTATTATTCAGATTGCAGTTTCTGTCTAACTTCCTTGAAAAAGCCATCTGGTTGATGTGCGAAAGCTTGGAAACGCTTATTTATATATTCCTACGCCAATAAATCGGATTACTAGTATAGTTTTACTATTTTCTACATAATTGGTGCATAGTTCCTCGTTATTAATTTGTGGCTATTGTTGTTATCAGAGTAATTATTTAGAAGTTCATTAGTGACGTGCGGTTGAAGAAAAGACGAACTGTTAGGAACTCTTTCTTGAACTTTATTTGAGGGACTCCTGCTTCTGTTAAAGTGAGCGAATAAGAAGAACGAACTTTATGAGGTGTTCCCTAAGCTGCATATGCACGTTTTAAACACTGAGGAACACTACAATGTTTGAAACAAGCTTGTAGGTATATTTCAATTTAACGTTAGCCGTTAATTCATTGTACCGCGTGCACCGCCTAACTTCATCACAAAAGCCCCAATGATCAATATTAATGTTTGTATTTTGCTTGAAACCGATAAGTTCATTGAACTTCTCAGCTACTGAGAAGGATCAGGCTCTTTCCGAGGTAAACAACACATTACTTCGAGTGGCTTGCAACTGGCTCTTGTAAAGATTCCTATATATAACTTACGACTGACGCGACGGTGAGAATTTTCCGGCGAAGTCGATCCACATCAATCTAGATTACAAATATCGCAAAGGAAAGGCTTTCGCACCTGCTCGTTGCTGATTTCCGATCCAGGAAAAGCAAATAACACTTCAGCAGAAGCCCAGCTCTTCTGCTGTTCTCCTATTGCACGCCTTTACACTACATTATCAAAAGTATTCGAACATCACAATGTTTTGGGTCAAATGGCTTTATTATTGCAGTTAGTAGTTAGTCGGCTCACTGCTTGCTGTTATGACATCGACAACACGTCGAGGCATACTATCAACCAATTTCAGGTAGGCCTCGACAGGAATTGCTTGCTATTCGTCTTGCAAAGCTGCTGCCAGAGTGGAAAGCGAAGAATGTCGCTGTGGTCGATTTCCTATCCGTCGCTCCAGTTCCTCCCAGAGGTGTTCTATGATTTTAAAATCAGGACTCTGAGCAGGCCAGTCTAACAATTCCACCTCATTTTCAAGAAACCAGTCCTGCCCACTCCGTGCTGTGCTGGAAGGAGCTCAATCATGTTGGAAGAGACGACGGTCATTTCCATAATACTGCAGCATTGTTTGTAGAACAAAATTATCCAGAACGTCGAGGTACACTTCATAGTTTGTGGTATGATAACCAACGAGCCGAGTTCCATCCACGAAAAGCAACTCCATATCGAGATGGAGCAAACACAGTCCGACGAAAATCACTCTCCGGGATGTCGCCGAATTCAAACACGCTTATCAGATTGAAACAGTGGTAATTCAAACACGCTTATCAGATTGAAACAGTGGAATTCAAACACGCTTATCAGATTCAAACAGTGAAATTCAAACACGCTTATCAGATTGAAACAGTGAAATCCAAACACGCTTATCAGATTCAATAAGTGTTCACTCCAAAGAACAGATTTCCAGTCGTCCACAGTCCAGGAAAAACGGGAGAGACGCCACTCCAAACGGCCTCGTATTCATGGTAGTAATATGTGGCTTGTGTGCAGCTGTTCAACCCTAATAACCCACACTGTGCACTCTCTGCGGAGATTTATGGTACTAACCGAGCCATTACAAGCATTTCCTTCATCAGCAGCGATGGAAACGGCAGAGGAAGAACGGGGTTTCTTACCATGGCTCTTCTGTCACGTTCCGTCAGTTTGTGTGGCCTTCCTGAACGTGTTTTGTTTTCTTTTCTGTTTTTGCTGTAGTTCCACCGTCCTGATTCCATCTCTTCACGACATCACTTACAGTCGATTTTGGTATATTTAGTTTAGCTGCAGTGCTCCGTATGGAAACGTTACTCAAATTACATCCTATGACCAGCCCACATTGGAACTCGTAAGGTTCATGTCCACGCTGCATATCGCTTCAAAGTCACTAGTAACAGGAGAAAGCATCTCAGCTTTATGAACGTACCTCCCCACTCACAGCGCACCTTCCTGCGCAGCCGTTCTTTGCACGTACGCAAATATTTGCTAGTGTCCAAATACTTTTGATAATATAGCGTATCTCTGTAACCAAACGCCGTTAACATACTTGTCCAATGAGAGAACGAAGTGAGAGCGCTTTAAAGACTAGGCAGCAGAAGTTTCCTTTCCTGGACTTCCATCCGTTATCCTCGAGAATTGGAGAACATACATTGTGGGGGACGGAGTACCCAAATGTTAAGCAACAAAAACAAAACCGGAATATTTTTCGAGATAATTAAACAGAATTGTAACGAGAGACTAATGTTTTACAGTAAAATAATTACCCAGACTACAAATTTCCAAACATTTTTTTTATAAAACGCAGTCGATATAAAATTCAGTATAAAAAGCACCTCATTTGTACGCCCGCTTCAGTTCTATTAGAATCATGTCGCTCGAAATCTGAGATAGCCAACCACTAGATAATGGCTCGAAAAAATCATCTGAGCGAAGAAATAAGGTGGAGAGCACTAGGAGGGCTCGTGGCAGGACAAAGTCAGTCTAAAGTAGCCAGATGGCTAAGTGCGAATTGTAACGTTGTGATCCACCTCTGCAATAGATTTGACACGAGCCACAACATTTCTAGAATACCTGCTACTGGTTGTCCTGGAGCCTCATAGACTAAGGAGAACCTTTACCTGCTCCTAAACGCAAGACGCCGTGGAACCTATACAGCGGGGCTTTAGAACTTGCTGCATCCTGATCAACTTTGAACCCAAAGCTTCATGGTGGTAATCTTTATGCAAGGCGACCATTTGTTTATGTCCTTTTGAGGTCCTCCCACAGGAAGAGCCTAATTGAACTAGTCTCAACAACATTGCAACTGGCCCCAAAGTCAATGGTGTAATGTGATTTTCACTCATAGGTCACGATTTAGTCTTCAAACTGATTCGTGGTTATTATTACTCTGGAGACAGCCTAGAAACGTAAATCATCCCACAAACATGTGAGACGGTTTTGGTGGTGGTGGTGTGTTGGTAAGGGAAAGCATTACTTACAGTGGCCACACAAAGCTTTCCTGGAGTGACTGTAAAACGTTTTACATATATCTTTCCAGGAGGGACTGTATAACGCTATCGCAATGAGAACATGGAGCCGTACATTCTTCCACTTTTTGCAGCAATGAGTCCTGATTCCGTTTTAATGTACGATAATGCACAGAGCCCTATTGGAGGTCCACCACCCAGAAAGTGAAGCCGTAAGCCGTATGGAATTAGTCATCTAGATCACCTGATCTAAATCCAATAGAACATATTTTGGACGTTCTTGGACGACGGACTGCCGATCGCAGTATGTCTTCCAGGAACTGGTCATATCTGTACTTTTGCAAGAATGGCAATTACATCCCCAAGCCCCCATTGTCAACACGATTTGGAGCATGATGAGTCGTTGTAGAGCCTGTATTGCCGTTCGAGGTGACACTATTTTAAAGAAATGTTTCCCATGAACTATTGCGTGTTAATTTTTTTCTCAATTTCAAATATTTCGTAAAATATTCATATGAATTCGTGTTTTTTAAAGTATAATGGGAGATATATGATAATGAAATACTCCTGTAAGTTTCACTGAAAGATTTTGAAGGACTTGTTTCCTGTTTTTGTGTTTGTTGCTTAACTATTGCTGTGGTAAAAAAAAAATTATGGGGTTTTTGAATAACTGCGTTTTCAAAAATGAGAAACATAGCATTGATGTTAATTTCTGAAGCATTACTACCCTGACTTTATTGACTTTAGAGAATTTTTGAGCTATTTCGCTTCTGCGTGTTCTTGGTCTGCACTGTACAAACTAAGTGGCGTGAATTCACGGAACATTCGTGAAAATAACGTGCAGCAAAGTTGCCGGTAGGTGCTTGTCTTGTAACGAAATTTACATTTTCAAAAGTTCCCGTTTTTTTTTAATTTCCGTATTTTGATAGATTTCCGTAGTCAGTAATTCTGTTTATTTCAGAAAATACCATTTCGAGTTTTTCCGTATATACAATTTTTTTGCAAAATCGAAGCCCTAGAATTTTCAACGCCTTGCAACAAAGAAAGTTTTGCTTGTCTTCCCTGGTGGGATTCGATCCCAGGTTTTTTTGGGGTTGGCTCAGTAGAAACCGCACGTCTTAACCCCTAAGCCAGAAGGACTCAGCCGTCGCACTCACGTTCAAGGTAGAACTCCAAATGTGTGATGATAAAATTATTTTTTTGTTATTAGTGCGAGTGAATTCGTCATTTTATTTTATCTTGGAGCTTATTATTTTTTGAATTGGTTTGTAATAATTTTATTTTCTCTGTAGGAGGACTTATCACAAATTAAGCATTTTTTACATATTGATTTTTCGAAGCAATAAAATGTTTTGGAACTTAAGATCTTTTTAAACTGACAGTTTTCATTTATCTTTAAGAAAAGGTGAAATTTAATCTTTTGTAGTATTGTTTTGCAAAACTCCTAAATATAAAATTTGCCCATGATAGCTATAATAGCTTTTATCTTAAGCCCTCCTTAGATCGATACAAAGACATCATACAATCACCTGTACAATAATTTAAGCAACTGGTTCCTTATAGTAACACAATATACAATAGATGGGGCATAAAATGGGGGAGAGATACCATGTGCCACAATAACTAAAAATTCATGCGATATGCTATCCAAAATATCCAATCTCGTTACAAAACTTAAAATCAGATCCTTCAACAGACGACTGAAATTTAACAGTTAATCAAAACTCACGTGTTCCCGCGAATCTCTCCTATTACCGGAAATGTTTCGTCATATGGATACGGAAAAACCGGAACAGAGTTTTTCCATTAATATACGAAAGGAAATGCTGAAAGGCTTCTGAAAATTTTGAGTTTTCCGTTAACACATCTTAAAAATGGTAATTTACGTCAATGTAAGAACGGAATTGCGGAAAGGTTTCTGAAAATTCAAAATTTTCCTGGAGCACGAAAATTCCTCCGTGAAATTCAGGTTTCTTTTCGTCATATCATAGAAAAAGTTGTATCAGAAATATGCTCCTTTAATTCACGAAACGAATCACGGAAAGTGGCCCGTGAATTTCAGAAAGTTTTTTATAGTGTAATGCTTGGTTTGATACTTTTTCTGATTGTAAAGAAACTAATATTTGGGGAAAATGATCGCTAACCCTTGTATACAGTTTCTATTAATTCCCCACTGTTCTCGCAAAAATACTTAACTCGCGAGTTATCTGTGGTATCAAAAATATCTTTTTTAAAGTTGATGTTTAGTAACAGTAGCCAATCTGAAACGACCGCCCTTTCCTTCGTCGTTTTACTACTCATAATGTCTATTGTTCATACTTGTGTCAAATATTCAATCTGCCATGTTATTGCGAAAGAGCAGTAATGCCATTATACAGTATAATCGTTTTCATACTATTCATCTAAAGAAACATTGTTACTCCAAAACAATATTGTTTTTTTCTCTTCATTCGACACAAGAATAATTTATAGTAACCTGAATAATTTCAATCAGATGACAGTATTTTCTGTTTCTGAGACGTTGAGATTATCAAGGGAGATATTTTATAAAGTGAACTATTTAAGCACAAGAATTTGTTTTTTCTCTTCATCGATGGTGGATTTTCATGAGAGATGGGGTTGTTGGAAATGGCTTTTAAAAGTTGTTTTCTTCGTCATAGGCTGAACAATTGGGGAAAAGCTATTCATCCCAGATAGGAATCCTCAGTCTGCTTTTTTAGGCGTTGTATTGTTTAGGCCTTTGGTCATTGCCGTGTCATTGGTAATGATGATGGCATTGTCGTGAAATTTCCTTGCTTGGTGAGGGATATATGATACTGTAATGCATGAGCAGGAATTGACCATGAATTTAGATACAGCATAAAGCTTGTAAAGTTTAGTTAAATTTAAAAGCGTTGTACTAAAGTTTAAGACTTACATGCTTCACTCTGCTTAACTGTATTGTCTCTGCTGTTGTTCGCACTGAACTTTGTGAACATAAATACACTCTTTGTCAACCCCCCTTCCTCAAAAAAAAAAAAAAAATCCGAAACATTCCGAGAAAGTCGTTGAATCCTGATGAAACTCCGCATGTACGTACCTCAGGGCCGAATACGCAAATGATTAAAAAATAATGGCTTGCCCCAGTGTATGGGAACCGCCCGTCGAGGAGGGTACATCAAGAGCAAAGCTCACACGATGGGACAATTGTGACTGCAGACTGCGGGTGCATTAACCTCCACCGACTGTGAGGATGCCTCGACGTCGGAATCCTGCACAACACGAGCCGTTGAGTGAGTTTGAGAGAGGACGTATAATTGGGATGAGAGAGGCCGGTTGGTCAAGTCGCCTTATTGCCAGGCATTTGGGTCGAAGCGATGCGGCAATCGGACTATGTTGGCGTCAATGTTTCAAGGACACAACCAAGCGGCACGCGGGCACTGGACGGTCGAGGGCAACGACAGAACGCGAAGATCGAGCGATTGTGACAGCCGCACGAATACAACCGAATTCGTCGCTTTCAACCATCCGTGGCCACATTGCGTCGTCTACAGGTACGGAAGCGACCATCCCGACCGTTTTCAGACGACTTGTGCCACGGGAACTACATTCGAGGAGGCCACTACGCCGCCTACCACTGACCAGCGAGTATTGCTGGCACCGGTTGCAGTGGTGTCGGGCCCGATCAACGAGGGACAGTGTCCAGTGCTTTCGTGTTGTCTTCAGTGACGAGTCACGGTTTGCACTTGGCGCCGATGACCAGCACATACGTGTCTAGAGACGAGCTGGCCAGTACACGGATCCTGCCTTTACCGTGGAATAGCACACGCCTCGCACACCGGGAGTGATTGTCTGAGGAGCCATTTCCTACGATAGCCGGACACCATTGGTAGTAATCCATACCACCATCACGGCTCAATAGTACGTCGACGACATTCTATGACTTGTTGTGTTGCCATTCCTGTCGCAGCATCACCGATCAATTTTTCAACAGGATAATGCCCGGCCACACACGGCACGGCTCTCCCAGGCCTGCATAGCCAGCTCGATCGACGACTCGACACCCTTCCATAGCCAGTCCGATCGCCCGATTCTCACCGATCGAACATGCTTGGGACATGATGGGACACCACCTACGCCCATCCCGGAATGTCGCTGAACCGGCCCACAATTTAGACACCATCTGTCATGCTATACCCCAGGACAGTATCCGCAAACTGTATGCGTTTATCCCACGCCGGGTAACCGCTTGCATGCGAGCCAGAGGTGGCGCTACAACGTACTGGCTCGTTGCACTCGTGTAACTGTTTTATCCGAATAAATATCCCGACTGCTCTGGTATTGCAACAATTTCTTTTCCTGTACATATACGTTGCACATATCAATTTTCATCCCGATTGTATGATTCCTTCTGGGTGATTCGTTCTTTTTTTCGGCAAAGAGTATATATATTATTTTTAAACATAGAAATTGAAACGGCCAGGGTAGTGAACTAGCGAAACAATTTACGTTCTTCCACTCTTTATTAGCTTTTCCTTTGCACTTCAGAAAAGGAAGACCAACTCTAACCAGAATGTGAACTCACTGGCTACAACACAAACAACAATCATAATACTCTCTCCACACACACAGTATATTTCTTTAAACTCAGCATAACATACGTTCAAAAAATCTGCGTAATCGTAATATGCGTTTCTAACAAGCCTCTCTCGAACATGAAATCTTGCTAACAAGTCTCTACCCAAAAGTGCACTTTCCCTATATTCAGCGTTGATGCTTTATCTTGTTAAGTCAGAAAACGTTTAACAAGAAGAAACCAAATTTGCACAAGAATGTAGAAACTCTAAAGGAAGGTTAAATTAGAGGTATACGTCACAAGCACAATGTGTCTAAAATCTCAGCCCGATGGTTTCCAAGATTGCTGGCACCTCCTCAGAAATTTGAACGAATGGAGTGTTAGAGCTGTGTACGAAGCATGTTGATAACCTTGAGACAATGAACGAATGCCGGGTGTACTACTTTGATTCAGAAACAAAGGAAATGAGGAAACAATGGAAACGCTCTAGCTGGCCATCAACCCAAAATGCCAATCACTGAAATATCTTACCGGAACCTGATGGCTAAGTAAGTACGACAGACAACAAAAGCAAACCTTCGAGGATATGTTCAAGGAAAATGAAATCCGCCTTCTCGTTGACAATGCCCTAGCCCACACGGCAGCCCTAATGCCCTAGTTTGCGCACCAATGTGGATTTGAAATACTACACTATCCACTCTATTTTCTGAACTGGCACGCTGAGACTTCCTAATCTTCCGAGAAACCATTGTGCAGTCGGCACTTTCGGACAGATGTTATGAAGTTGGTTAAAGCCTGGTTTGTGACCTCAACTGAGGGTTCTATTCCAAGGGTCTGAAACAAACGGATCCATCTTTTTTCGCACAATGAGCCTTCCAGATTCTCAACCGGAAGCTCAATTTTCCTACATTTGTCTTTGTCCAGACCACTCTTCTGTTGCCGTCCATGTGGCTGAGTGGTCAGAGGAGCGAGGATCAGTCTATTCGCTAATCACCCAAATTGGGCCTGTGTCTGAGTCCAGGATGAAGCATGAGTGGTGTGTTTTTCCGGCCGCTTTGGTTCTTTCCCTTTCCTGAGGCCAGTGGCTCCAAATTTGGAACTGGAGACTGCTTATAGACTTTTAGATGTTCACTGTGATTATATTTAAACCCCGAAACAACACAACTCTTGTGCATTCAGTTCTGTCAGATCCCTTTCCGGATTGTGTCTCTATTGTGTTAGATTGGATTGGAGCTTTAACGACCACCGTGAGTAACTCAATGGGCTATAAGCAGTCGCCCGTCCCTAATTTAAGGACACTGATTCCAAGGAAAGGAGACAGCCAGTGCCATAAGACAAACACAACATCCATGCCTCATCGGGATTCGAACCCAGAACCATCTCGGACGAATGATCAGAAGCCATCGCTTATACCACTGCGCCACCGGGAACTCTATTGTGTTGGAGATCGCTCTTTTGGTCTTGTGCCATTGGGTCTCGTTGGAAATACCTGCTCTGCTTTTCGCCCTTCACCCTTTCTTTTAACATGTTCAAATCATCCCAGCTTTGAGGCCTTGACTTCGTTAACTAATATAAGAGCTCCAAAGCTAACCAGTTCCAAGTTGTGTGTCTTACACTCCACTGCACTGTTTCTTCAGTTTTAATGGTCTAAATATTGTGCTTAGAATTTTGTTTTGTTTTCAAAACACTGAAGCGATGTCTCCCCATAAAAAAAGTCACATGGTGTGATGTCTGGAGATCTCGGAGGCCAAGCGTGTACTGCCAAGTCATAGGGTCCCCTGCGTCCAATCCAACGCTGAGGCAATGTGTCGTTTAGAAACCGACGAACTTGGAGGTTCCAATGTGGCGGTGCGCCGTCCTGCTGCAAAATGTAATCTTCAGAGTCGTCCTGCAGCTGTGGAAGTAGCTAGTCCTTCAGCATTGCAAGATAAGAGTTGCCCGTAACCGTGTTGTCCGTAAAAAAGAAAGGGCCATAAACCTTTCTAACAGAAACCGCGCAAAAAATTCAGTTTTGGTGAATCACGTTCATATTGAAGAGTTTCATGTGGATTCTCCAGTCCCCATATGCGAACATTGTGGCGCGAAACTTTCCCGCTTACATGAAAGGTTGCTTCATCGCTAAAAATCAACCTTTGTACGACGGTGTCGTCCTCCATGTCCTCTAACAGAGTTGCACAAAAATCTTTTCGTTGTGTTTTGTCACCTCCACGAAGAGCTTGCACCAGTTGCAATCTGTACTGCTTCAGCAGCAAACCTCGTCGTAAAACACGCCAAACAGTCACATGAGGAATGGCAAGTTCGCGGCTCGCACGACGAGTAGATTTCCGTGGGCTTCGCTGAAACGCCTCGTGAATTCGTTGCACATTCGTCGCTGAGGTGGTTGGTCGTCCAGAACTCTTTCCCTTACATAACTACCCTGTTTCTTGAAATTGTCGATACCAACAACGAATGTTTTTGCCCACTGGTGGAGCACTGCCGTAACGCCATTTAAACGCATGCTGCACCCTAATCACGGACTTGGTCTTGCTAAATTCGAGCACACAAAACGCCTTCTGTTGTCTCGACGCCATCTTCTCACTCACTAAGCGTAGCGGCTGTTTGGGCGCTCGTGCTGCCATCTGGCGGTAGTCATAACAAACTCTGAGCCACGCCCGTAGACATAATACGAGTCGCATTCATCGGTGGTTCGTGGTTGCCGAGATATCCACTTTTCAAATCAGGACATTCTTTATGAAACATCCAGTATATGACACCTGGATCGGAACTCTCTCAGTCAGTATTTCGTGTCGTCTCAACATGGGAAAAGCAAAGGATTTATCTGATTTTGACAAATGTCGGATTATTATGGCAAGTCGCCTTGGTAAGAGCATCTCCGAAACAGCAACGCTGATAGGCTGGTCACGCTATGCAGAAGTTAGTACCTATCAAAGATGGTCCGAAACTGGTGACACTTTGAGCCGTCGACAAGGCGTGGGCAGGCAACGCCTCATTGTTGTCACAGGTCAGCCCAGGTTGTCTCGTTTTGTCCGCAGCAACAGGAAGCCATCTGTGGCTGATATTACCCATAATTTCAATTTTGGTAAAAGACCCAATGTGTCCAAACACACAGTTCATCGTACGCTCTTGAATATGGGTCTGCACAGTTGCCGACCCATTCGTGTGTCTATGCCCACAGCAGTTCACCGTCGTGAACGCTTTCAGTAGGCACGCGATCATCGACATTGGACCATAGAAGACTGGAAGAAGGTCTCATGGTCAGACGAATTCCGTTTTCTGTAACACCATGTCGACGGACGAGCTCGTGTGTGACGACACCCAAGCAAGCCTTCTCACCTGGATGCACTGTGGGACGAATCCAGGCGGTTAGAGGGACTGTGATGGTCTGGGCAATGTTTTCTTTAGGAACACATGGACCTACTATCCCTGTACAGCGAACTCTGACGGATGTCACATACTTGAACACGTTGCTGACCAAGTACACCCTTTTATGGCGACTGAATTCCCTGGCGGAGACGGCGTCTTTCAACAAGACAGTGCTCCATGCCGCACTGCAAAGAAGGTGCAGGAATGGTTCCAAGAACACGAAGAGAAATTCATTTACTGCCATGGTCCCCAAATTCGCCGAACATGGATCCTATCGAGCATTTGTGGTTTGAATTGGAGAAACGGGTACGAGCATCATTACCCCAACCATGTAATTTGCGGGGACTGCGGGATCTTTTGTTGCAGTCATGGTACAAAGTATCAAGAGACACCTACCAACATCTCGTTGAATCTATGGAGCTCGTTTGGCGGCGAGAGGAGAACTTGTATCATAGTAAGTAGGTAGTTTTAATGTTTTGGCTGATAAGTGTATGCACAGTTTAGAAAAGTACGAAAAGCAATAAAATTAAAATGTATCATCTTCTGCAGTAGCAATTCCTGGCTGGAAAGGATCTCCCGAAGGTTCTTCCAGAACTACACTAAAGAGCAATTGAATTAGAGATACCTGTCTAGTAACGTGTAGCACCACCTTTCGCCCTGATGACGGCGGCGATTCGTCTCGGTATGGACTCGACAACACACCGGAAGCGTTGGGAAGCCATTCGGATCCACGACCCCTGAACAAGCTCCCACAGTTCACGAAGATTTGATGGAGGGGGGTCAGAGCCTCGAACATCTCTCTCGATGACATCCCAGATGTGCTTGATGGGATTGAGGCCAGGTGACCTAGGTGGCCAAGGAAGCGAGGTCACGTCGGTGGAGTGTTCATCCATTCATTCGTATACAATTCGGGAGCGATGGCACGGTGCATTGTCTTGTTGCAGGATGAGGTCCCCAGTGGGGTCTTGAAGACGCACAAACGGGAGCACATGGTCGTCCAGGATATCCAGGTAACTTTGACCTGTGAGGGACGATGTCACACGTACCAGAGGTCCCATTTCAGTTCACGTAAACAGTTCCCAGACGAGAATGCCACCCCTACCAGCTTGCAGAGTACCCTGCTGGCAAGAAGGATCCATCGCTTCATGTGGTTTGCGGCGTACTCGTATCCTGCCATCTGCATGTACCAACGTGAATCTTGACTCATCAGTCCAGGCAACATTTTCCCACATGTCTAGAGTTCAGTGGCGATGTTCCCGCGCCCATGCTAATATTTGCACCCTGTGATGTGCGGTCAGCAGCGGTACCCTCGTGGGACGACGGCTTCTGTACCCTATAGCGAGGAGATGGTTCTGGATGGTGTGGCTGCTTACATGTTTTTTGCGCACCAGCGTTAAATTGCCGAGTGATTTCTTGCACTGTGGCCCGTTTATCCGCTGTTACAATGCGAGCTAGCCGACGATGACCCCTCTCATCCACACGCTGTTGTCCATGGCAGTTGGCCCTTGCAGGGATGGTTTTACTGGATTCGATGTACTCACGGTGCACCCGTGACACAATGGCTCGTGAAAATCCCAGTGCCTGCACGACGTCCGAGATAGAGTGACCCATTCTTCGGGCCCTGACAATTTGCCCACGATCAGATGCGCTTAGATCCTTCGTTTTACCCATACTGCGTCCGACTCTTACTGATTCTCGTCGCATCAATCCTTTTATTGTCGGATCGCTGCATACGTCCTGTCGTTTCCGTTTACAGGGCCGCCCACAGCGCCACATTTGCATAACGCCAGCTGTCTCTAATTCAATTGCTCTTCAGTGTATATCTTGAGGTTCCCTTCTACGAGGCGCATTTAGAAATCCTGTGACGTGTTTCTCTCGTCGGGTAAGAGCTGTTTTGGCGACACGTAGAGAACCAATATCATATTAGGCAGATTGTCATAATGTTTTGGTTCATCGTTGTAGATGTGTTGAATACATTACGTTTGTTATATAGTGAGCTAATAGTTCTAATTGCTAGATTTATTGTGTTAGTATTTGTTAATTATCTTCAGCGCCTTGACGTGCTATATCTGATGAAAAAAAAAGGGACATTAAATTAGCAAGTAATGGCCCTGCTGAATCATTTATCCTGGTTTTTCTAATTTAAGGTGTTTAATCAGAGATTGTGCAAATGTTGCTAAAGATTTTAGCTTCTACAAACAATGATACGAGTCAAGACATAAAGGTTAAGTGAACAGGCTGAAGTCATCAAGTAACCTTAAACCTTAAAACCGATATTTCTACAGCATAAAAGTCTTATTATTTTATAGTTCTCAAATTTTTTTTTTTTTTTTTGATTGGAGGTTTAACGACCACCGTGAGCAACTCAATGGGCTATAAGCAGTCGCCCGTCTCTAATTTAGGGTCACTGGTTCCAGGGAAGGGAGAGAGCCAGTGCCGTAAGACAAACACAACATCCATGCCTCACCGGGATTCGAACCCGGACCCCTTACGGAAGAATGATCAGAGGCCAGCGCCTTAGACTACTGCACCACTGGGGCGGCATTTGGAGGTTTAACGACCACCGTGAGCAACTCAATGGGCTATAAGCAGTCGCCCGTCTCTAATTTAGGGTCACTGGTTCCAGGGAAGGAAGAGAGCCAGTGCCGTAAGACAAACACAACATCCATGCCTCACCGGGATTCGAACCCGGACCCCTTACGGACGAATGATCAGAGGCCAGCGCCTTAGACTACTGCGCCACTGGGGCGGCATTTGGAGGTTTAACAACCACCGTGAGCAACTCAATGGGCTATAAGCAGTCGCCCGTCTCTAATTTAGGGTCACTGGTTCCAGGGAAGGGAGAGAACCAGTGCCGTAAGACAAACACAACATCCATGCCTCACCGGGATTCGAACCCGGACCCCTTACGGAAGAATGATCAGAGGCCAGCGCCTTAGACTACTGCACCACTGGGGCGGCATTTGGAGGTTTAACGACCACCGTGAGCAACTCAATGGGCTATAAGCAGTCGCCCGTCTCTAATTTAGGGTCACTGGTTCCAGGGAAGGAAGAGAGCCAGTGCCGTAAGACAAACACAACATCCATGCCTCACCGGGATTCGAACCCGGACCCCTTACGGACGAATGATCAGAGGCCAGCGCCTTAGACTACTGCGCCACTGGGGCGGCATTTGGAGGTTTAACGACCACCGTGAGCAACTCAATGGGCTATAAGCAGTCGCCCGTCTCTAATTTAGGGTCACTGGTTCCAGGGAAGGAAGAGAGCCAGTGCCGTAAGACAAACACAAAATCCATGCCTCACCGGGATTCGAACCCGGACCCCTTACGGACGAATGATCAGAGGCCAGCGCCTTAGACCACTGTGCCACCGGGGCGGCGTTCTCAAATTCAAAATCTCTTTTTAGTCATCCAGTCGTCATGGAAGAGTGCTTCTAACTTCTCTGCTAAAAACTTGATGCTGTGTATATCCTTCCCTCGCTTTTCTGGAAGGACAGTGGCTTTAAATTAGAAATAGCGGGGCACCCCTTATATTCTCATGGAGGGCAGTTAAGCCACCGAACAAACAAAAATTTAATAAAAGTTAATGAAAAATGAACCTTGGCAAACAAATAGCAATCATACAAACTTTATTTTTCGGCTTAGAAATGCCGCGTTTGAATGTTACCATGTAATCATTGCCTTAAAAAACTTGAAAACCACATCTCCCGATTCCCGTTCTGGCATGCTACCATTACATCTGTGATGTGCTACAGGGTTGAAAACATGTGTTAATACTACAAATCTGCAGCGAGACATTCTGTCCGCGTAGCTCAGTTGGGAGAGCGACTTACTCCGGAGTGAGGGGACGCGGTTTCGATGCCCGTCGTGGACAAATTTGTGTTTTCACATTGGCTCCCGATTGTGGAAAATGGATCCACTGGTTCTTCGAAAAATGTGTCATGTTTGTTCCACACATTGTTTGGAATTAATGAAAAATTCCTACTTCGCCTCAAAGAAAAAAAAATTTAGAGGGAGATGATGTGACATACTACAGAGGTGAAAACATATGTCAAGACTACAAATCTGCAGCCAGACATTCTGTCGGCGTAGCTCAGTTGGGAGAACGACTTACTCCGGAGTGAGGGGACACGGTTTCGATGTTCGTCGCCGACAAACTTGTGTTTTCACACATCGTCCGGGAGAACGAATTTCTAAGCAACTGAAGCATATGAATCTAAACAAGCATCAGATTTGCTTTAATTGAAGCATATGATGCCTCCTTTTATTGACGACAATTCAATTCCCGGGACGGATCCAAGGTCAGAGATCACCAGTTCTGCGGGTAATATCACAGAAATTGATGAAGAATGAGTCTTCGTAAATTTATGGCAGTAAAACTCTGATGCTTCTTCGGTTTCAATGTTAAGAAAACGCAGAAGATTGAAAGGTGGTCTATTCTAGGGGAGATCATAGAAGCCAGTTTGTTATCTGTGATTATCAACCAAAGAATTAAGGAAGGAAGGCGCATTGGAATGCAAAAATGATATTGCAAGATTAGAAGGAACTTTGTACTCCACTTGGAGAACAATACAATTACAGTTACCCTCTCGTGGCCTTGTATTCTTACTTTTCGTATGGAAGAACTATTTTGTATGAGTTCATTTTTTCAAACATTCCAAGCGACCAACGGAGCTTGAGTCACCTAATGTTTTAAAACAGGCACAATTCTGCGGTTGCAATACTATATAATCTAGTGCGTATTAATGTCTTTTCCTTCAAAACCTTGACATTTGCTTACCTTGAATTGTTCTGCATATGACGTAAATGCTGCACTGTATCAACTAATTGGGAACGAAGTGAGGAAACATCCTGCGCTGCTGACAACGGACAGACAATGCAGAAAGATTTGCAAGTGTTTGACGTTTCTTTTTGTTTTGTTTCTCCTTTTTATTCATTGGAATGTAGATTAGAAATGATGATATTTCAATGCTGAGAAGCTCTGTCGATCTCTATAGGCAACTGGTGTGAAAGCTTCCGTGGGTGATCGTATAGTTAGAGGAGAGGGATTCTGGTTTATCATCCAAGCTAGGCCCGGGTTCGAGTCGCAAATGATGCATGGGCGGTATGCTTATCCTACCATGCTGGTTCTCTTCCTTTCCTGTATCTTGCGGCTCTGAAAAGGGACGTGCGTCTCTTTGTAGCATTAATGCTTCACGTGTTTGTTAAACCCTTCCCCACGCCAGAAAAGGTTACGTGTCATATCAAGTATTGTGTTACAAGTATTTTTAAGAACATTATGATCACAAAGTCATTTCTGTCAAATTGTAAAGAGGATGTTCAGAAAGCAATGACTCCATATTTATATTCAAGCTCAGTGGCAAGGTATCAAATTGAAACAAAACAAGAACAAAGCTCAGAATTTCTACTTTAATTCACATGTTTTATTGTTCTACATAGTCCCTCTGTGACGTAGTACAGGCGACAGCTTTGCAGCGATATATTCCGTCCGTACAGCTTAGTTGGGAGAGCAACCTGCTTCGGAGTGAGGGGGCGCGAACAAATTTGTGTTATCACATTGCCGCCCGAACGTAAAAATGGATGTATTGGCCGTCGAGTTCTTCGAAAAAGGTGTGAAGTTGTTACACGCATCGCCTAGAATTAATGAAAATTCGTTCTTTGCTTCAAAAAGAAAAAATAATTAAGAGTGAGATGATGTGACGTAGTACAGAGGTACAGCACGTGTCAAGACGACAAATCTGCAGCGATACATTCCGTCCATGTAGCTTACTTGGGAGAACAACTTACTCTGGAGTGAGGGAGCGCGGTTTCGATCTTCGTCACGGACAAATTTGTGTTTTCACACCTTTCACGCTCGATACAGATAAGCCAACATTTAGCAAGTTTTTAAAACCATTATAATGAATAAACTCTCTTTACCAGCTAAGCTAATTATAATGAATAAAGATTTCAACTAAGCTAAGTATAATGCTTCTGCTACTGAAGTATATGCTTGTTCTAAGCTTCAAATAGTGAATTCAAATGGTTGTTGTTACTAGTTAATTAAGATCATGAATAAAGTCTCCTGCTAGTAGTGTAGTAATAGTATTGAACAAACTTATAACTGGTAGTAATGTTGTAGCAGTAATTAGGATGAATAAAGTCTTAACGCTGGTTGTTAATAGTAATAAACTAATGACATAAACCTAACAGCCAGACAGAAATCTGACAAAAACTATGAATTGAGAAAGACGTACTTACGACAAAGCTCGTTTATTATATAACTCTGGAATCATCCAACGCACACACACAACTCGTTTCACATAAACCAACACTCTCCGTACAACAACAAACGCTCTCCGTACAACAACAAACGCTCTCCTTAGGTATCGTTGAACGCACCTATTTATACTGGCTACCACCACGTCATGACTTACACTCATTGCCAGATCTCATTCAGCGGGTGAAGTAACATCTCGTTCAGTAAGAAGATAATTTACATAGAAAAATAAAATAACCAGAGATAGTAAAATCAAAAGGAAAGTGAATATAGAGTATACGTTACACCATCTTTAAGTTATTCTCCGAACCATTTCCTCATAGTGGCTTCAACATCATCACAGGTAAACTGAATTCCTTTCAGATATCTCTTGATAGCAGAAAACAACCGGAAGTCGGACGGCGCCAAAACTGTGCTGTAGGAAGGGTTTTCAAGAACATCAAACTCGATTTTCTGTATGGCCTGTAACGTGAAAGCACTGGCGTGGGTTTGGCGTTGTCGTGTTGCAGAATCATTGTCTCTTTTTCCCCCACGCACGCGGTTTATTCTTTGCTTTAACTTGTTTTAAGGTATGCACTTAGCTAGCTGAGTTGGTAGTCGTAACTTTGACCATGTACTCCTGATGAATAATGCCTCTATAGTCCCAGAACATAGCGAGCATGCACTTATAGGCAGAAATTTGAGTTTTGAATTTTTTCGCTCGAGGAGAAGATGGGTGTCAACATATCAGCGTTCATTTCTGAGTCCTAATGGTGAACCCAGCTCTCATCACTAGTCACAATGCTTTGGAAAAAATCACTTCCACATTTTTCATAGTGAGCAAGCAACTTTTGGCATATATCAAGTCTTGATTTCTTCGTTTCAGTCGTTAGGTGACGCAGTACCCAACGAGCACACACTTTGTTGTATCCTAAAACTGGACTAATGTCATTGACGCTACCTAACCTAATGTTCATCTTACCTGCTATGGTTCTCTGAGTTATTTTTTGATTTTCCGAGATGAGCTTATCGACTTTTTGCCTGTTCAAATTGCAGGCTGCCCTTACGGGTCTCCCACTCTGCGGCTGATCCTTTACGGCCAACATTCCTCAACTATCCTTTGATTTTCCTGCCCCAAAACGAACAGTGCTTATGCCCAAAATTACAGAACCATAAACTTTCACTAATATAGCGTGAATTTCTTTGGGAGATACATTTTCATGAGTTAAAAAACTCTATAACTGGGGTTTGGCCTTGTCGTGTTGCAGAATCATTGGCTTTTTTCCCCACGCACGTGGGTGGGGGTACCAATGATTCACCCGCTGGCACAGTTGAAAAAGAATCATCCATTTTAAACTCAATTAAATATGAACAAATAGATGTACGGAGTTCTATCACGTAGTAAAATAAAGCTAATGGCACATATAATCGTTTGCCATCTGACTGGTTGCTAGGCAACAAATCATGAGCGAGACACTTGCGCGGAGGCGTCATTTATTGAACACGCCTCGGAGAACAGCAGCACTTCTGATGAAAAATTAAATTAATTCATTCATTCGGTCTCTATATCTTTCTCCCTCGGTCCCGCTTTGTCTGTTTGGTTATCTGTCTTTTTCTCTATTTTTTGGTTTGAGGAGGTTAACGACTGTCGTGAGCAGCGCAATGGGCTATAAGCAGTCGCCCGTCCTTAATTTATGTACGCTGGTTCCAGGGAAGGGAAAGAGCCAGTGCCTTAAGACAAACACATCATTCATACCTCACGCGAAATTCACACTCGGACCCATCTCGAACAAATGATAAGAAGCCAACGCTTTGTACCATTCGGGCACCGGGACGGCAGTTTCTCTATATACACGTGTACGAAATTCAAGTTACAAACATAAAGGTTGACATAGAAACATAATGATTCGATAGACTTTCGTGAAATCAGATGAGAGATACATCAGACCACGACAGAGCACGTATGCGAACATAAAATGTATAGCAATAGATGGATGGAAACAATGATGATGCGAGCATCACATAAAATGTACAGATCTCCCCTTTGCAACTTTAGGTATGCACAGTGTCACCCTCAAAACACATGGAGTGATGAATAGCTTTCCAGTATTATACCTTCCCACACCTGAAGACTTCCTTCTCTACAGTGGTCACGTTCCCGAATACTACGGGGATTTTTGTCCATTCCACTTTCTCTCCTCCGGATGAGTACACATCTGGAATTTATAGTCATACTAAAACGGGACTCATCTGCGAAGAGCACGTGCGTCCACTGATATTCTGTTTAGGCATTATGCTTCCTCCTGCACCAAGTCCTTCTTGCTCTTCTTTGAAAGGCGATGAGAGGGAGGCAAACCATCTGCCTTCTATCATACAGGCCTTTCTCAAGAGGTCTCCTGGATGCAGTTCTTCTTGATACCACCGTGCCTAAAGCAGAAACGATCACAATAGCTAGTTGTCGTCTTCCTGGGAGTTCTCGCTGTTAAGGCCAGATATCAGGCCCGTAACTAGTGGTCAAGACACTTCCTGGATTTTTGGCGATGTTAAATGAACTTGGTCACCAACGATGTTTAAATGCGCTTGGGCATTTAGGTGTGGGTCTACTGGAATCAAAGGGCCAAATATCTCGCATGAACCATGAAAACATGGAGCACGGTATTGCACTGCTTATGCCATCTTGGAGAGTCATGACCATGCAAGGTGGATCCATGCCATTGCCTCCCACTTCCATCAGCATGGTACAGTTAAATACCCAATTTATCAAACTGTATGATCCTTTCCCAATCAATTAGGATCCACGAACAGTGCTCCTGACCCTACTGGAGACGTTTTGTCAAGCTTCCTGCAGACAACAAGGGTCAACAGACAGGTCTTGTGCTAATGTAATGCATACAATGCATTACATGTCGCAGTGGGATACAATTTGGTATTGCCCCTGATTCAAATCCTCTGTTATCTGACTTCCTGGTTATATGTTAGGCCATACAAATGTGACTATCCTTCAGTCACCTCGGCTGTCGGGTAGCTGTTTCGACGCCCAAGGTTACCGGAGGATAGCCACATAATTTACTACCGGTTTTTTTATGGGTCAACCACTCTCTGTATACTCTTACTACTGTTGCTGTTTCACATTCCACAAGTGCAACGGTTTTACCAAGACTTATACACCACTCCTCTGAGCATTCATTATCTTCTTTTCTTTTTTTTTTTTTTTTGATTGGAGGTTTAACGACCACCGTGAGCAACTCAATGGGCTATAAGCAGTCGCTCACTATCTTCCCACGTTCTGAGTCAGTAAGAATACGGCGCTTTCCCAGTAAATAGCCTTACTTGTTCATAGTAACCTAATACTGCAATTTGAAGTCTGTTTCTTATACACTGCTGGCCTCCCAAAATGCAACACCAAGAAGGAAGCATCCGATTGGCCTGAAATTCGTAGCATGCGTCGCCCGCGAGAGGACATGCAAACGATTAGCATTGCAGGGCATATGCAAATCATGTGCGCCCGGCAGGCCACCGAGAAGCACTATAAGAAGGGTGCACAGAAGGCGGGGTGTAAGTAGTGGAAGTGTGTTGTGCTGCCGGACCAGTGCGTGGGAAGCTTTCTGTTGCCTCGTCACAGAATACGGCAGTCATTCCAGCACCTTTCGGAGTTCGACAGAGGACGAATAGTGGCTTATCGCGACAGCGGTTTATCGTACCGAGACATCGGCGCCCGCGTGGGACGACATCCAGCCACAGTGAGGCGAGTATGGATTCGGTGAGTGCAGGAGAGACGGATGGACCGACGTGAGTGATTGCCGCAGCTGCGGCACACCACCGAACGAGAGGACCGGCATGTTGTGAGGCGGGCATTGACGGCTCGTACCGTCACATCATGAACGTTAGCGCAGGAATTAGGGTGTGTTGCGCAACAACCTGTGTCAGCACATACCGTTCGACATCGTCTGCATGAGCGGGGACTTGTCGCACGATGCCCATTGCTCCGATTACCATTGACGTTACACCACCGGTGAGTGCGGCGGCAGTGGGCCGTTGAACGCCGCACCTGGACTACGTAATGGCACGACATTGTCTTCTCCAACGAATCCCGCTTCTGCCTGCCACACCACGATGGTCGGAGCCGCGTGTGGCGGCACCGCGGCGAGAGACTGTATGGCGCCTGCATTATACATCGCCATACCGGTCCATCGCCTGGCGTTATGGTTTGGGGCGCAATTGGATATGACACCCGCAACCCTCTGGTACGCATCACTGGTACACTCAACAGCCACCGCACCATCTCCGACGTTTTGGAGCCAGTAGTCCTCCCTTACCTGCAGGACCTGCCAGCGGCCACGTTTCAACAGGACAATGCGCGCCCGCACGTGGCATGCATCGTGCAACAATTCTTCACGGCCCACCAGCTGTCACTGCTGCCGTGGCCCGCCTGTTCTCCCGATATGTCGCCCATCGAACACGTCTGGTCGCTGATCGGCAATCGAGTGGCCCGGCAAGCACCGCCCGCGGCCACGCCTGATGAACTGTGGCAACGTGTGGAAGCAGCCTGGACCGACATACCCCAAGCCCACTTCCAAAGCCTCTTTCGTTCGATGCCGCTGCGTGTAGCGGCCGTTATTGCCAGCCATGGGGGCCACGCGAACTATTGATGTCTGCGTGTTCCGCAAGTCGCACGGGCCTGTAAGCTCAATCGTTTCATCTTTGTATTTGTTGTTAGGTGTCCAGTAAATCTGGCTTTGCTATCTCGTGCCCTTCTTGGTGTTGCATTTTGGGTGGCCAGCAGTGTAAAATATAAATAAAAACTTGTATCGGAAAAGAGTGTGCAATTACTTATTTTCACAACTTTTACTTGATCAGTTAGCAATTTTCTAGCGTGGTTCCAAAAATTTCGTTGATTGACGGAATAGTCAGAGGTGCGGGATTCTGAATAAAAGACCAAAATGGGTCTGGGTTCGAGTCCCGAATGGGGCATGGGTGGAGTTTCTATCAGATGGTTGTGTCCTTTCCGTAGAAACAATTTACCCAAATTAAGGAAGGGAGGCTCTTTAAGCCATAAATGCTTTTAGGAGTTGTAAATCCCCTCCAGAACAAAAAAAAAACAGTCATGTTTCGTCTTGTTTGATAAGATAAAGTTATGGAACCAGAAATGGACTTCTGCGCAGTTTAAAGAAAGAATTGTGGTGTTGAATAAACCAAGCACCCTAAGCAAAACAGCAAGTTCACCCGGTACTCATTTTATGTCTAGTTGATAAAATTTTCCATTTATTGCTTTCCTAAGTGACTCACGTTCTAAAAATAGAAAAACTCGAAACCAAATTATGGCGGGGCTTACGTTTTATGATCAGTTTTCTTTAGAAAAAAATATACGATTCCACTAAATACACTTGTATGCGATGAAACAGATATGGCATCATCAATATTAGAAAAATATGTAGATCTTCATGGTTGCTGGAAAGCAATCTTAAATTCTGAAGGTTTTTGCAGTTTGACTATTTCTGTGTTATGTACTTTGTGTACAGTAATGTTGTGAATATGGTTCTTAAAAAACTGACGTTTGCATACAATTGAATTCCCTTCAAAAACTAAAAAACGCTTACGGCGCTTCTTTTAGCTGCTTTCTAAGATGATTTACAGCTGAATGTCCTAAAGTGGCTTTTTTGAATGATTCAGCCCATTATAGATTTCCTTAAGGAAACCTTCGAGTCACGCGCGCGGCTGAAAAAATGAGAATGGAAACAGCACTTTACACTATTATCAGGTATTATGCAATATTTTCAGACTTTGGGGTGGGATAGAATTTTTTCTGACCTTGCTCAGATTGTATTCTATTTCAAACACACAATTACACAGGAAGTTATGCCACTTTTGACATCAGAAGAGTGAGTTTAGTTGGAAGAATGTAAAGCAACATTACCAAAATTGCATGACTGTTTTAAAAGACATATCTGAGGATTTGCAGGAAATGAAATCGTTTATCACCGTCCCCAATCGGCATAGCACGGTTGGATAACGTGCGATGTATGCAGTGCCGGAGACAAATATTTCTGATGGGGGTCCTTCCGGGGCCTTCCGCAGACTCCTTAGGCATAGGAATGCATGAATGGCTACCTATGAAACCGACCTCGAACGCCCATCGGCTATGATCCCTCTCACCTTCGGAGAAGCCACCCAATCTGGCTATCCTCCGTCTTTTGTACATACACCGTGGCCCCCTTCGATGGGGGCGGTAATAGACTAAAATCGGTCCGATACACCACTGAAGAAGGTATCTCCTTTCCTTGTGAATCCATGCATACTTTATGCAAAAGGAGATGGTTCTACACTTCTCAAAAATCTGCTTACTAAAAACATCTGAGGTGGAAATGGAACCACAATATACTCCTGATTTTACAGGTTGCAGCTTGTCCGTGCGCATTTCTTCGGTGTACAATGTGTAAGTTTTTCTGAACTACCAGCCTATATAGCCCGTCCATATATATCATCATCATCATTGTCAACCATTATCAATCCACTGCTGGACGAAGGTCTCCCCAAGTTTCTTCCACAACGGTCTGTCTTGTGCCAGTCTCCTCCATGTCACTCCCGCATATTTACGAATTTCATCCACCCATCTCCCATGTGGTCTTTTTCTGGGTCTTTTCCTGTCCCTTGGAATCCAATCTAAAATTTCGGCTGTCCATCGATGGTCTGTCCTTCTGGCAGTATGTCCAGCCCATTGCCATTTCAGGTATTTAACTCTGATCATGATGTCCTCCACTCTCGTCATTTTTCGGATCCACGAGTTCCTCTTCTTATCTCTCCTGGTTATACCAAGCATGCACCTCTCCATGCTTCTTTGAGTTGTCTGCAGCCTTTGTATGTCTCTTTTAGTTAAGGTCCACGTCTCTGCACCATACGTGAGCACTGGAAGGATGCATTGATCAAACACTTTTCTTTTAAGACATAATGGCATATTGCTCTTGAAAATTATGCTGTTTCTTCCAAAAGCTCTCCAGGCAAGTTTTGTACGCCGATTAATTTCTTCATCAATGTGACCCTCACTTGATATCTGCTGTCCAAGATAAACATACGTATCTGTTATCTCCAGTTTTTCTCCATCAATCGATAAATCTTCATTTCTTGTAAAAGCATTGAACATCACTTTTGTCTTCTGAAAGTTCATTTTTAATCCCACTTCTTTACTCTTGTCAGCAAGTTCCTGGATCATACTCTGCAGCTCTGATGGGGTAGTTGCAAAAATGACTACGTCATCAGCAAAACGAAGGTGGGTTAGATAATCTCCATTAATCTTTATCCCTTTGTTTTCCCAGTTCAGTGATTGAAAGACATTTTCCAATGTGGCATTAAAGAGCTTCGGAGATATGGTGTCACCTTGTCTCACTCCCTTTCCAATTTTTATGTGTGTTGTATTTTCAAACAGCCGAATCTTTGCACTTGCATTTTCATAGATGTTATTAATAATATTAATGTATGCATCTTCAATACCGCAGGATTTCAGAGCCGTGGTAACTGCTGATGGTTTCACCGAATCAAAGGCTTTTTCATAATCGATAAAAGCCATGCACAATGGAAGTTCATATTCCCTCGCTCTTTCAATTAGTTCTCTCAGTACGTGGATATGATCTATTGTGCTGTAGCCACTCCTGAATCCAGCTTGTTCTCTCGGTTGAGCCATGTCCAGTGTTACCTTCAAGCGGTGTGAAAGAACTTTAGTGAAGATTTTATAAACCACTGATAGGAGGCTGATAGGTCTGTAGTTCCTGAGATCCTCAATGTCACCTTTTTTATGTAGCAGGATCATTGTAGCATTGTTCCAATCCTCAGGAATCTTCCCTTCATTAAGGCATCGAGTGAAAATTTGGGCGAGTACTGTTTCAATTTCTCCACTTGCTTCTTGTATGATGTCTATAGTAATTCCATCTTCTCCTGGAGCTTTCCCCCGCTTCATGTTCTTGATTGCATGAGCAACTTCTGCTGGGAGGACTGGAAGAACTCTGGTACCTTTCATGATGTCTGGAGTACATGTATCATCCCTTTCATATAATTTGGAGTAGAAATCTTTCACTCTTGTCAAAATTTCGCCTCTATTTCTTGTTATAGAACCATCTTCTTTTCTCAGAGCCATAATCTGTTTTCTTCCCTTACTGAGATGTCCCTTTGCTATCTTTAGGCTTTGGTTGTTTTCAATTGCTTTCCTCACTAGCTCACAGTTGAATTTCCTTACGTCTTCAGTGATACTTTTTCGTGCTGTCTTGCATAGCTCTATATATTCCACTTTGGAAGTCACATCTTCTTTAGTTGTCCTCATCTCTCTTCTTTTTTGCATCAACATTTTGGTTTTTCCTGATAATTTTGTTTACATGCAACTTGTTCTTAGACCCAGCTAATTTTGTTGCTGTTTCCATAAGAGCTTTGGTTACTTTTCTGTTAACTTCCGAAATATCCACTTCTTCCGATGTTAGGCCTTCTAAAGCAGAGAATCTGTTCTTCAGTTCCAACTTGAAAGTATTATGGTGTTTTTTAAGGTTGGTTATGTCAATACATTTTGTTTGTCTTATGAGCTTGCCACGTTCCAGTTTAGTGTTGAGGTGCATCTTACATCTCACCAATCTATGGTCACTACCTGTGTTGAACTTGTTCAGCACACTGCAGTCTTCGATGACAAATTTTTTTTTACACATAATAAAATCAATTTCACTTGTCGTCCCAATTGGATGTCTCCATGTCCATTTCCTGTGTGGCTTTTTCTTGAAAAAGGAATTCAAGATGAAAAATCCTTCTGCCTCTGCAAACTCAACGAGAGTATTTCCACGCTGGTTTCTGTTGCCGTGACCGAATTTACCTACTGAAGTTTCATTCTGTTGCCGGTGCCCTATTTTTGCATTGAAATCTCCCATAATTATCTTCAAGTGCTGCTTACCTTTATTATTTAGATGACGAATTTCCTCATAAAATTCTTCAATTTCTTCTTCAGGATGACTTGTGGTGGGTGCATAAGTTTGAATAATCTAAGCCTGGTATCTTCTCGATAGTTGGATAACGAGTCGTGCAGCTCTGTCAGAGGAACTTTCAACTTCTACCACTTTATCCTTCAGTTTCTTGTTTATTATAAATCCAACACCACTAGTTCTGCCAGTATCTGTCCCACGATAATAGAAGAGATGTCCACTTTTCAGTTCAATGAGATCTTCTCCTTTTCTCCTTACCTCACTTAGCCCGACGATGTCCCACTTGATCCTTGTAGTTCCTCTTCCAATTCAAGAAGCCTTGAATCAGAAGATAGGGAGCGTCCGTTGTAGGTAGCCAAGGTCAGCATCAAATGGCAGCCTAGTCCGGTCCTCCGGGGATTCTTAGCACCCTCTGCCTTCATGTCGCACTAGCCGCTGCCTTGGCCAGGTACATTCCAGCTGCCGGAGACTGAGGGCCAAGATTTAAGTTGTAGAGTCATTTTGGAGGTGTTTGGCCATAACTCACCACGCTGGCCAAGCGGGTTGGTGAGTGTGGGATAGCATTTCCTCTGATCCCGATGGTATAGTTATACCGCTATTTGCGGTCGTCAGAGCCCCTTTAGTGGGAACAGGATGCACCACGAGAAGGCGGGGTTGACATTTGTCAAGGAGAGGCTGTGATGTTACGCATCACCTGACCTTACATCCCCCATATATATATATGCATGTATATATATATATATATATATGTTACCGCTAAAGTGCAGAAATCAGATTATCTAGGTAATGTGCAGATTAACTATGGTGATCCGCTAAAGTGCCGAAAATTGTTTCATTTCTCAAATTACCTAGGTAATCTTCAAATTACCTAGATAATCTGCACATTACCTACTAGGCACTCGTTAAAGTGAAAATAAGATCTTTGCTGGAACAACAGCAACGTTTTTGTACGCTTAAATTAACATAATGTTATTTATTTATTTTTCGATATATAAAGAATCAAGTTAATACAATCAAACAATCAACAAATTAATTGATATAATCAATCATCAATCAATTAAAAAACTATAATAGAAAGAATCAAACGGTTTAAAATATTATTATAATTAAGGAAATGAATTTGCAAAACATATGATAAAATTATGCTTACTTAGTGCAATCTAAAGATTGGTGACACTTTGAATTACATAGCAATTGGTTTTTGCGACAAGCACACCTATTTGTGGTATATTTAGATTTGCAGTCACATTTTCTGAAACCCTGCCCAGTACCAAGGGATTGTTTCATTGCTGTTTGACGTAAAGATATTTCTACAGCAGGGACATCTTCTTTCGTTAAAAATCTCTCTTTGCAAACACTGAATTCAGATTTTGCATACAATTGTTTTAAAATACCCGTTTTAGTACCAAGTTTATAAAAGCCATCCTCTGTTTTACTAAGAACCACAGCTAAAATCGAGCGGGCATCAGTTTTTGCTCTGTCTACTTCGGGTACTTTAATTCTCACAGTGACAATTTCATCGACATTTGGGTGCTTTGCATTAGAAACTGCTAACATTTTCTTTGCTTGCTTTTCTGATTCATATTCTTTTTACAGATGTTGCACAATACATTCTTACCATACCCTTTCTCTTTATGATCTATTTCACCACAAATTACGTGAACAAACATATCACACGATTTACACTTGTGAGCACCTGATGTTGCTTTTGAGCAAACAATACGGACTATGTCTTGTATAGTCCTCTTTACAGGCTCTGTACGAAACTGTGATGGCGATTCTGCTGAAGTTGAGGATAACTCAGTGATGACTTCTTCAACATGCAGAGGTGATTCCTTGGAGGTGCAGGGTAACTGAATATTCTTCATAACTGTATCCTCAATCAACGGTGTAGAAGGCAGTTTAAGATTACTATCGACAAATTCTTGTATTTCTATAGGCGATTCTGTAGAAGCAGGGGATAACGGAATGTCCTCTTGAGTAAGATTTGACTGTGATCCCATAATCACAGTCTCTTGTGAATCTTCTAATTTTTCAAGGTCTTCTTCAGTATTTATCGAATGTAATACACTTTGTGGTATAATAGAAGAAGATAATCCCACTTTTGCGGGACAACCGAACATGGCTTCATATGGACTTCTTTTAATTGCAGAATGATAGACACGATTCTTCATGAATTGTACAAATGGTACGCCCCCACTCCACTTGTTAGTTTGGTTATCAGCCATCCAAGTAGTGAGCATGTTTTTAATGTCTTGATTCGCTCGTTCTGCACTTTCTTGACTTTGGCTGTGTCTAGGTTTGCCATTAACCATTTTGATTTCTGACCACCACTGTGTTACACTTTCTAAGATTTTATTACAAAATTCGCGTCCGTTATCAGAATACAAAATACTTGGAGCGCCAAACAGGAGAAAAATATCAAGCAAGTTATAGGCTACTCCATCCGCCCGTTTTGATGTGAGCGGCTTCAATACAACAAATTTTGTTAAGTGGTCTTGGTATACGAGAAGAAACTTAAACTTTCCATCTGGTTGAGATTGGTAATCGATGAGATCCATCTGGCATCTGCTGTTGAAATGCGATGAAATAATCGGCTTTACAACAATCCCTTTTTTCGCACTTTTTTGTTTTTGTTGACAAGGTTCGCATAAATCCAAAAACATTTTTATTTGGGCTTGGGTTATGTTTTTATAAAGCGTATTTAATTGCTTGATCATTCTGTCTCTTCCACCGTGGCCAATTGACAAATGAGTAGAATACAATATGTCAAACAATTCTTCGGCATGGACAAACTTTTTCACACTTTCTCGCGCATGTGACAACGGCTCAATGAGTTTTTCACAGCTTTGTACAGTCAACACATCATACCTTTGAACTATTCGATAATCTCGAGATGATTTATTCTATAATCTCGAGATGATTCTTTCTCCTTGGAAACTTTTATTCGCTTTACATCTTCAATTATGCAATCATACTTTCGTTTTATCATTAAAATACTATTATATTTTGAATCTTCGCTAAAGAGATTTTCGAATAATCTTTTTTTCATTTTGCTCACCAATTCGGTGCTTGCTTGCATAAATTTGGAATTTTTTATGAAGAATTTAACATTTGGTTAGATTATGTTTTGAGTGATTTTAAAAGGGCTTTGAATTTATTCTCCACAGCCTCAAGTCATAAAAATTATTTCAACATTCCACGTATCAAGAAGCATATCAGAGAATTACAGAAATATTTCGTCTTCACTCCTGTGGATAAGACAAAAAACAATGTGGCTATTTTTTGCAAGTGTCTTTATGTTGAGATATGATTTTCTGAATTACATCATGGTTTAACTTATAATCCTATCACAGTGGACATTAATATTATAAAGAAAAAAATTATTGCTTTGCATAAACGCTTAAGTCTCAATAACATTAACATGCAGTTACCTTTTTTGTATGCCATTCCGAAATTTCATAAGCTTCCTGTGTCGTTTAGATTCATTCAGAGTAACCGTCACTGTTATACTGGTCTTTCAGGGAAGATTTTTGAAAAATATCTTAACATTATTTATAAGGAAATACAGGATTCTTGGATAATTAATAACAATAAACCAGTAGGTCAGTTTCTTCTATTCAACATATCGATACATTTGATTTTAAGAATCTTTTTGCCTCAATACCGCTTTGTGGCCTGGTGGAGGTTTGTAGTGTGATGTACTTGAAATATGAAAAAGTGCTTGGGATTGATAGGACATATTGGAATGCACTGGTTGAATAATGCCTCAAAAATAATTATATTTTGATGGGTAAGAGATTATTTTTGCAAACCATACGAATTGCCATGGGTAGTAATTTTTCCAGTATCCTGGCTAATCTTCATTTACACTCATTAGAAGCTACATTTGTCGAAAATAATCACTTTTCTCGTAGAATTTTTAGATATATTGATGATTTAATTGCAATAGATTTTCCTAATTTTGATTATTCCGCTCCTTTTATATATCCACAAGATTTGATCTTGGAAAAGACTAACCATAAAAAAAATTTAATAGTTTACTTGGATTTGGAAATTACACTTTCTCAAACTGGGTCACTTGGGGTTAACCTGTATGATAAAAGACGTTCCTTTAATTTTAAGGTACACTTCTTTGCTAACTGGTTTTCAAATGTCTCCATTTTAGTTCACAGAAACCTAATTTTTTTCTCAATTTTTCCGGTTTTTACGTATTTGTAGTACCTCTGATAATTTAATTTATAATTGTAAATTGTTTTTTGAACAATTAATTTCTAATCAATTTCCTTTACCTTTTATCAAAAAATATTTTTTACAATTACTCAAAAATCACAAACTTCATTCTGCTGACACATTTAATTACAGTATTCTTATTAACAATTGGTCTGGCAATATAAAATAGTTAGAAACTCTAAGTACCACTCGGTAGACCACTTGTGGCCACATAACCCTTTGCTTTCTTCACACTAGCTTACACCTAGCCTATAAAAAGTAAACTACATTCCTCCATTTGGCAAACAGGTTTTAAACCGTATACCATTACTTCCTTATCAGCTTAACCTTTGCTCTTGTGCAGCTTTGGCATTCTTGATTCTTTATCAGTGGTTCTTGGTGTTAGGTGTTGTAACGATCTTTGTGGTTTCACGTTACTTTTTGTGTTCGTTCTTGCTTTCTTCGGTTACTTTTGTTTCCGGCCTTCTTTGTCCAGGTAGGACTAATTATGTTTGTATTTTTTTTTTTTTTTTGGTCTTTATTTTTGCTCTTTTGGTCTTGTGGCTTTGGGAACACGACCAAGGGACATTTGGATTTCGTCCGTCCCTTTCTTGGTTTAAGAAAAGCCACTTACAAAAAACGGGTGCTTTCCTGATGATCGACCGTTTTAATTTGTTTTTAGTGTCTTCTCGGTTGTTTGTTTTGTGTTTCACCTTTTAAAGTGAGGCGGCTGTGGTGCTGTTCTGTATTTGTTTCTTGTTTGTATTTTGGATTCCATTCGGTACGTTAGTAGTGTAATGGGTTCGAGTACTTTTGTGTTTTTGTGTTGTTTTGGGTTCAGGGCTTTTTGCAAGTATGTGGGAATTGTTTGTTCCTTTGGTGGTATGTATTGTGGGTGTTTGTGAGTTTCCTTGGTCTGTTTTAATTATTATTCGCCTATATATATATATATTTAGACTGTCCTATTCGACTTAAAACTTCACACCAAAGCTTTTTCTACGAAGTAATGCGACATCTGGTAGTACAAATCGGAACTATCTAAATTATCGACAATGTGCTATTCGGGCGACATTTGTTTCCAGATACAATTTTGCTCACTTTGACATTTCAAGATTTCAGTTTTTATCGTAAGTTAGAGCGTTATAGATAGACCGATATTTTGCAAAATGTGTAATATAATCAACACTAAACTCGCAAAGTTCGATAAAATGAAACAGTAAAAAATAATTAAAGCATACAAATTAATATTCGAATTGTGCTAAATTAAATCAATATACAAACTCAACTTACCGTGATTAAGAATTCAATTCGAATTTTGTAGATCACATAAATAGAACTCGATTCATGGATAATTTAATGTTTTTAAATTAGCACGCGATCACCTTGACATATCAATGTGATCACGTGCAAACTCAACTTGTTGTGATATTAAGAATTCAATTCGAATTTTGTAGATCGGAAAAATAGAAATCGAGTCATTGATATTCCAATGTTTTTAAATTAGCACGCGATCAACTTGACATCTAAAAGTGATCGCGTGCTATTATATAGCAGGCAACCACTTTGACATCTGGGGAGCACACGCTAATTGATCGATACGTGATGGCGCAACAATGCAGACGTTTCTGTGACATCAAGCGTTCCAGACAGATCTGGCTGTTTATATTATTAATAAGGATGAAGAAGGGCGAAGAAAATTGTCAGCAATGCGACATGTGTGAACTTTTGTTTCGGGGTTTAACGACACCAGTGAGCATCTAAAGATACAAGGAATTTCTCTTCCATAATTTAGGGCCACTGGTTTCAAGGAAGGAATAGAACCAGTCCCGTACAATAAACGTAACGCCGATGTTTCATCCGGTAGTATCAAAAGCTCTACTGAACATAAATTCTGCCAAAGTTACAATGCAACGAAAAGACATTAAAAGTGAAAGGTAGAATTCAATAAAACTCCTATTCGGAATGTTATGCAGCACGAGTTTAATAAAAGAATAAATGCTTTGCAGGCTTAGAGAAATTTCACCGTCTATGGAGAGGGCTGTTTGCCGGAAAGAAACTGAAGCAAGTAATCTAAAAAAATCCTATGTAGCAACTGCAGTGTCTTATAAAAGGTTTTGTGCAGACCAGCAGGATTCGACGAAGATCTGCTGGACGACATGGTGACATTAGTGTCTGTAGAAAAAAATAAAGCCCAATTCCGACTGACTTATTCAACCATATACACCGGTGAGTCATTACGCTATGACCACCTACCTAATAAGCTGTAAGACCCTCTTTAGCCCGCAAAACAGCGGCCACTCGGCGAGGCATCGATTCGATGAGGTGGCGATAGGTATCCTAAGGTATCTGGTACCATAATGTCAACAGCAGGTCCTCCAGTTCCCGTATATTTCGGGGTGGCGGTGACTTAGCGCGAACCCGCTTTTCCAAGTCGAACCACAAATGTTCGATTGGGTTCATGTCAGGTGAATTTGGAAGCCAGGGCATTAACAGAAAGTCACCAACATGTTCCTCGAAACACTCCTTGAACATTCTGGCAGTGTGGCATGGCGCATTATTCTGTTGGTAATGGCCATCAAAAGCAAGGAACACAGTTGCTATGAATGGGTGAACTTGGCCCGCAAGGATGTTCAGATACCTGACAACTGTCAGGGATTGTGCTATTGAGATAATGGGGCCTAAATTGTCGCAAGAAAATATTGCCCACAGCATAACACCGCCGCCGCCGGCCTGTTTCCGCCCAACAGTACATCCAGGTGCCAACACCTGCGTTGGTAATCGGCGTATCCGTGCTCGGCCTTCTACGTGCTGTACCAGGAATCTTGATTCGTCAGAACAGGCCATTTTCTTCCAATCATCCATGGTCCAATCTCTATGACCCATATCATGCGTTATTGGCGATGACGTGCATTGAGCATGGGGACCCGGCTGGGTCTTCGACTACACAGGTCCATTACCAGAAGGCTAAGATGAACTGTGTGCTGTGACACATTGCCCTCATCACCATTGTGGTAGCTGCGGGTGATTTGTCGCACTGTTGCCCTGCGATCGCTGTGAACAATGCGCGACAGTCTCCGTTCCCCTCTGGCATCAGTGAGCTGCGGACGACACCCGGCCAAACGACGTTTCGTCGTTTGGCCATCTGTGCAGCACTTTTGATACGTACGCACTACAGCGGCGCCTGAACAACCCACAAGCGGCACCGTTTCCGAGATCGTAGTTCCGAGTCACCGTGCCATCACAATTTGTCCTTTATCAAACTCCGATAAATCTGCAGCTTTTCCCATTCTGACTCAGAACACTCTACTAAACGAAAGCCGGTTCTCGGGTTGTATATATACTGGTCTGTGAACTTCTCCTGCGCCACCGTTCGGTCTCCAGGAGCGCTCATTTCTCTAAGCTGGGGGTGGCCATAATGGTACCGCTCATCGGTGTAAAGGACTTTGGTAGGAAATGCTGTTGCCTCCACTACATTCGCGGAATCTTACACCATAGGACATTTAGGATAGTTATTCTCGGTGTTGCTAAAACATCTCAATGGTGAAGCCTTTCAAAAAATGAAAAATATTCAGAAAAACATCCTTTCCTCTTTCTCCTGTAAACTTCAATTGAGTGATGCATTATATATCTGAAACATGATCACCCACGAAAATCGATAGAATGAATTTTCGAAGTTGGGATATATGGTATGCAATAGTTATTAAGCTTAGTTTCTTCGTAATGGGTACGAAAAGTACTTCAATTATTTCAGGGGGTGGAATAACAGCAGAATGCAATTAATCTTGGACTGTTCCTAATTCAGAAAGCGTTAAGAATGTCTCAGTGCTGACATCGATAGAAAGTATATTAATGATCACACAAATTTGCTGAAAGGTGCAAAAAAGTTATTTAACAGAAGTTATTTTTTCAGTCTGAAATTACAAAAGAATAAATCATAATCCACTGACTGAACAAAACTATCAAAATTGTGTACTGTATGTCTACTAGCTGATTTCATAAGAAACTGCGTTGTTACAGTAAATTGCGTGTAATTAAACCTTTAATGACCATGACCCCAAATTCTTGTATCACTCTACACCCGAAACTGTCTGTTGGTTTACTTCTTTGTGTAATAACAACAATAGTGACTGAGGATGACCCTTGCTTTTCTCACATAGGTCGTGCAAATTTAAAGAACAGGTATGGGTAGGAATTCTGACTCACTCTAGAGAGGCGTTTCTGGCGTCTATGTTCGTTTGTATGTAGGGCGTTTTGGGCGTTATGGTCGTTAAAGGGGTGGTTCCACTTAAAATATCTGCCGTATGTTTTTAATGGTAAAATTTCTTTACGTATTTTTTTCGCAGTTAATGTATTCCCAAGGATGAAAAATTTGCACATCGATAAAGCAAACTTTAAGTTATAGCATGGGGTACATAATACTTGCTAAAACATAACCTTAACTAAGCAATCCAACGTATGTTTGTCTACTGACGTCATCAATGTACAAATCACGCCATCTATTAACAGATCTGAACATTACTCAAAGAAAACGAATTTATTTTTTATATATGTTGTTGTGGTTATGTTTTAGCGAGTATTAAGTATCCCATGCTATTATTTAAAGTTAGTTTTATCGACATGCAAATTTTCATCCTTGGGAATACATTAATTGCGAAGAAAATATGAAAAGAAGTTTTACCTTTAGAAACATAAGGCAGAGATTTTAAGTGGAACCACGTTAAAACGGCATAAAAATGTGCGAACCTTGTTTCTGTAAGCGGAGGTAACCAAAGGTTACCATAGTTTAATAAACGCAGCCATTTCCTTCTTATAAAATAAGAATTTAACCTGCTTACGAATTCTACATAATCTCACTCCCACTTTTGAGATCATGCTAGCATTCGTATATTTCAAATCATGCGTTCTGATTAGAACGTCTTAAAAGAAAAGAAACAGTCATGCGCAAATGTTTCGCCACAGTTTTTCTCTGCTGGCAGGGAAAATGAAAACGTGTGAAGGGTACTCTGTAATGTCGTTTGTCAACCGCTTATTGCTTTCGCCAAAGACAGCAAATGAAAGCAGACGGAACATTATTTGTTATTTGTTTCTGTTCCGTGACGTTTGAAGGCCTCAAGTGCAAGTATGGAGTCAATGCTCACCATACCAGCACATCTGCTCGTGCAAATCGAAGCACCGGCTAGTCAGGTATCAACAATTAAATGGAGTTAATGCCTTATCTAGAAACAGGTGTGCCCAGCCTAACGTCATGGTAAAATTTACTGCCCTTTCCTTCCTTGAAAAATAACGCTGACCCATTTCACTCCTCTGTATGTAAAGGAAATCACGCAAATATCTTGTACAACGGCCTAGGCAGAAAAACAAAACTGATAAAGTGGTGATAATACAGAACAAGAAAGATGACACCGAATTTTCTGGTGTAATAAGCACGTCTTTTGAATCCGTTCTGATGCAAATTAAATTTATCAAAGCTATTCAAAGTCAATGGAACCGGTATGGAAAACAATAGTATCTGACGGAAGAAAGAAGTTTTTCAATCGGGATTTTAATCCCTCAGATATTGCTGTAAACGGAATCGTGAGCTTACGCCCTCTGGTTGCAGACTTGTGCGTTAAGAAAAACATGAATTTATATAAGAAATATTTCGCACCAGAAACGCTCTCCTACACATAAATAAGTTTTCAAATCAGACTCTTAGAAACAGAGATATCGACAAAAATAAGATGTTATCACCGAAAAGTTTGAATTTATAGGAAAAACATTTCGCATCGGAAACGCTATCCAACAAAGAAGGAATTTTTTCAAATCGGACTCCTAGAAGTAGAGACATTGACAAAAATAAGATATACATCTACGCCCCCTGGCGTAGAAGCCATGCATTATTTCATGAAGAAAATGTTCCGAAAAGGTTTGTCGACATGAGCACGGCCCGCTTAAGGTTTTATGGGGCCCTTTGCACAGTAAGCGTTGCGGGGCCCTTACAGCAAAATGATAATCCCATTCTCAATAGTACCTCTTTTTTTCAGGACAGTTTTCTGCCTACACTTTTTTTGTTATTATATAATGTTCTCAGTCTTATTTATTGAAAATTTAATTACCCTACACTTCTACCTGAGGTTCCGCTATACGAAGACTTCGCACGCTTACCTGTTTTTTTTTGATCCACAATTACTGTCTTCTTCATCTATGAATGTATCTGATGGTCTTATGTTGGGCCGGTTCTTGGTTGTTTTTTTTTTAAGAATGTTTGAAGTTGGAACTTCATCCTCTTCCGATCCTACTTCTACGAATGGATAGCGGTTTGGTACTACACTTTCCGATGTCTTTTTTGTTTACTCTTTTCATTTTTCTTTCTCTGCTAAACCTACGTATAAGCAGTATAAGCACTTCACACGGACTATCGTTGTATTAAGCAATACCCCCCCCCGCTATTCCTATTTTGTTTTCAAACGGGGATTATGGACACCGGCAGAGAAGTTTTTCTATAACGCGTGTGGTTTTCCCAATCGTTTTACCTCAACCCCTTCATAAACATACCGACATATGTCGATGTAACCACTTATTAATACGTAGGCTACCTGATGAGAACGTTAGTTCGAAATCATTGGTAGTGGGGTAATTCCATGTCAAGTGATCCAACAGAAGTTGCTTGACCATTTTAGAAAGAAATAATTTTTTTGTTTGTGGTTACCTGCATAAATGTAGAATTCAAAAAGAATATTTTTTATTTTTTTTGTAACTCCAATGGCGGCCATTTTTGTTTCACGGCGCACGCTGAGTTTTGCGTTTGCAGGCGTTTACGGTAACTTACATTACTCAGGACTGGTTTATTCTAGGTTATTGAAACAAACACCATTCGCTTCATAAAGAAACAGTCGAAAATGTTGATCTAGTACACGTCTTATTAACTTTGCTTCCGAATTGGTCAAAATACACTTTGACATTTGATGTTTAGGTACACATTCTCGAAAAAAACCTAAAAAGTAAAAAATATAACCAAAAGAAAAAATCAAAAGCTTGGTTGGGGGGGGATACTGGAATTTTGGGGGCTCCTGAAAATTGGGGCCCCTAAGCCTGTGCCTTACGGGCCTAGTCGGCAATCAGGGCCTGGACATGAGTAGTATCGGTCAACAAACTACTTTTTTTTTCAATCGAGATTTTAGAAGCTCCTATTTTGCTGGAAATACATAACAAGCGGAAATTAAGACTTACGCCACCTGGTGGCCAAACCATTTTTTTTTTTTTTTTTTTTTTTGATTGGAGGTTTAACGACCACCGTGAGCAACTCAAATGGGCTATAAGCAGTCGCCCGTCCCTAATTTATTTAGGGTCACTGGTTCCAGGGAAGGGAAAGAGCCAGTGCCGTAAGACAAACACAACATCCATGCCTCACCGAGATTCGAACCAGGACCCCATACGGACGAATGATTAGAGGCCAGCGCCTTAGACCACTGCGCCACCGGGGCGGCAAACCATTTTTTACAAAAATTAGAAATTATGTGCAAAGGATTTCCCATCAGGAGTTGTATCTGGTGCAGGAAGAATTTTTCAAATCGGAGATTTAGAAACAGAGATATAGGGAGGAAAGCAATTTACCTTTACGCCCCCTAGCGGAAAGTCTATAAATTACTTGAAAATTTTGAAGTTATATGAAAAACATGTCGCACTGGAAACACTATCCAACAAAGAAGGAATTTTTTAAATCGGACTCATAGAAGTAGAGATATTGACAAAAATATGATATACATCTACGCCCCCTGGCGTAGAAACCATGCATTATTTTAGGAAGAAAATGTTTCTAAAAGGTTTGTCGACATGAGTGGTATGGGTCTACAAACGACTTTTTTTTCAATCGAGAATTTAGAAGCTCATATTTTGCTGCAAATACATCAGAAACGGAAATTAAGACTTACGCCCCCTGGTGGCCAAACTATTTTTTTACAAAAGTTTTAAATTATGTGCAAACGATTTCTCATCAGGAGCTGTATCCGGTGCAGAAAAAATTTCAAATCGGAGATTTAGAAGCAGAGATATAAGGGGAAACGCAATTTACCTTTACGCCCCCTCCCCTGCGGGAAGTCTATGAATTACTTGAAAATTTTTAAATTATATGAAAAACATGTCACACTGAAAACACTGTCCAACAAAGAAGGAATTTTTCAAATCGGACTCCTTGAAGTAGAGATATTGACAAAAATAAGATATACATCTACGCCCCTGGCGGAGAAACTATGGGATATTTTAAGAAAAAATATCCGCCGCCCCGGTGGCGCAGTGGTCTAAGCGATGGCCTCTTATCATTCGTCCGTAAGGGGCCCGGGTTCGAATCCCGTTGAGCCACGGATGTTGTGTTTCTCTTACGGCACTGGCTCTCTCCCTTCCCTGGAACCAGTGGCCATAAATTAGGGACGGGTGACTGTTTATAGCCGAATGGGTTGCTCACGGCGGTCGTTAAACCTCCAATAAAAAAAAACATTCCGCTTATTTGTTTTGTTCCATTGTGGACATCGGAACTCGTAACAGAAGTGCGATGAGTGTTTATTTTTTTTTTTTTGCTGTTGTTGTTGGGGGTATAACGACCGTCGTGAGCAACTCATTGGGCTATACCTGTCCCTAATTTATGGCCATTGATACTAGGGAAAGGAGAGAGACAGTGCCGTAAGACAAATACAACCAGAGTTGGAAACGGGTCAACGGGTCGACAATTTCTTGAGGGTCCAACGGGTCGGGTCAAGGTGTTCCTGACCCGATTTTGACCCAGTTTTATTCCCGTTTTATTTTTGAAAAGCGAAAAATATATTCCAAAGGAAGTGCGCATTGTGGAATTCTGTAGCCGATACTGGTGCCCACGGAGTGAATAATGATTTGCCATGCAAAAGTATTGTCGTCTCTTTCTTAAAGCAACGATGATTTCCACCAATTGACGTCAGACACACCGACACCATATCATAAAAAGATACATCCTTTGCGTTCTTTTACAGTGCGATTGTCCAGGACAATGTACAGGCAAACTCCATTCCCCTGCTTTTCAGCTGTTTCACTCTGTCCGTGCATGACTAAGAGTTACTTAAGAGTTACTTTTCGCATCGCATCTTTTACATTGAGCATTCAGAAGTTTTCGATTGATGTGCTAACACCCTGTTCCCATGACATGTCATGTCGAAATTAACTCCTTATTTGTGAATAGGGGTGGATTTAATATTAAGTATGTTGAGAAAGGCGTCGAGGCCAACAAATACGTGCTTGTTGAAAACACAAGGAGAAGAATGAATGCTGGAAATTGTTTCGTCTCATTAAGGAACCGCTGAATAATTCTGTGTTGTTTGGTCTTGCTTGTTGTTCAAAATGTGGAAAACCGCTGAATAATTCTGTGTTGTTTGGTCTTGCTTGTTGTTCAAAATTACAAAGAAAAATGTCGGTGGTGTAATAAAAGATTATGGAACCAAAAATCTAACGGACCATATGAAAGTGTGCGCACCTCCATGAAAGCGTGGAAAGAGTGAACAATCTAAATACATTTAAAAAACATACATTTGTGTAATCGTAAATAATGATTCCCATTTGTAATATACTCCATGGTCACGGTCATAGTCAGCCATTACTTCTGGATTACGCAAAATAGTGGCACTAAAATGGCACTAAAATTTAGCAAGTAACCAAATTTTATTATTAAAAAAGAATTTCAGTTATTAAATATCAAGCAGTTATTGGGATGAATATATTGTTATATGTTAGGAACATCATCCTTCGATAACGAGGGTTTGCGGAGTATTCTTCGATAGAACGTAAACAAGAAGATTCGAAAAATTGCTCACCTTATGTTTGTATGTTGTAAAATGAAATTTTTATTAATAAACTCGTAGATTACGATGTATACATTTGGATCGATATGAAACTTAACTTCAACTACTAAAACATTCCATAGTGACGGCATACAGGGAATCCTAGATTAAAAACTATCTTTCTCCATTCGACTCAGAACAACAACAACAGTTCTGCTGTCTTACGTGGCTCATCCATCTGACGTCACAACCTCGTGTTTTCAGAACGTGACACGTTGCTTGGCGCCTGTCGCGTTCGGTCACGGTTTATTCCTAACATATATATATATATATATATATTACGTTTATTTTTTTTTTTTGGTTGGAGGTTTAACGACCACCGTGAGCAACTCAATGGGCTATAAGCAGTCGCCCGTCCCTAATTTAGGGCCACTGGCTCCAGGGAAGGGAGAGAGCCAGTGCCGTAAGACAAACACAACATCCATGCCTCACCGGGATTCGAACCCGGACCCCTTTTGGACGAATGATCAGAGGCCATCGCTTAGACCACTGCGCCACCGGGGCGGCACTACATTACGTTTACATGTATATATATATAAATTGAGTTTCGAATTTATAGTCTAAAGTAGAATTTTCTGGGTCAGGTACGGGTCCGGATCGGGTCGGGTCCAGTTATGGGACGTCCGGGTCCGGGTCCGAAATTGTTGACCCGTTTCCAACTCTGAACACAACATCCATGCCTCACCGAGATTCGAACCCGGACAGATCTCGGACGAATGGTCAGAAGCCAGTGCTTAGACCATTGCCCGCCGGGGCGGCTTGTGACGAATGCACTTGATGCAATTGCGTTTCTGGAAATTACCACATTTACTTTAAATGTCCGAAATAGAAGCCGTCGTCTTCAAGCATAACAGAATGGTGCTTTTTACATGAACTTTCGGTCTTTTCGGAGGGAAGCAACATTTCTTCGAGGTTCAGAATTGTGTTTCAAAAACTTAATTTCGTGAAGAAAATTCAGAACATCAGCCGGTGTAGCTCTTCTGCATAGCCAATAGATGAAAACGCTGTAGTTACTGCTTGTTGAAACCGAGTATATTTTCAAAGTAGGCTACTAAAACGAGTTCAGTCTTCTTTATAGTGTTATTTAGGATTTTTTTTTCATTTAATTTCTTCAGATTTTTTAAAGCTCTTTTTTTTTTTTTTGATTGGAGGTTTAACGACCACCGTGAGCAACTCAATGGGCTATAAGCAGTCGCCCGTCCCTAATTTAGGGTCACTGGTTCCAGGGAAGGGAGAGAGCCAGTGCCGTAAGACAAACACAACATCCATGCCTCACCGGGATTCGAACCCGGACCCCTTACGGACGAATGATCAGAGGCCAGCGCCTTAGACCACTGTGCCACCGGGGCGGCTTTTAAAGCTCTGAAATAGGGTTCCTTACCTTTTCCCTGTGCCCTGTATTTAGGGAGAAGACTTTCTTCTACCCAAATACAGAGTACATGGGAAAGGCTTGGTGGTAAGATAAGAAGAAATTCTATGGCGAAAATGAGCCATATGCTTGGAAAACTCGGAAAGACCGACGAAACGTGGAATAAGTCAGACGATCAAATTGATAGGTAAGGACTCCACCTCCCCCAAATAAATTGCAAAAAAAAACCCAGCTGTTCCTATAAAGTTGTGTTCCGTACCAAACTCTAATTTTACATGCACAAATGTGTACGTAGCATTGTTAAACATTTAAAAAAACAACGTCATGTCTGGCTGGTTGCTTAGGAGTTAAGACAGAGTAGAGGACGCAGAGTGCGCACAATTCAAATGTCATTGTAAATAACAGCTAGCAATGGTATCTGCTGTATCGCAGAAAATTACATTTTGAAATAGGGAATCACACGAGGCAAGCCAGACGTTGTACGATTCCAAAGGAGGAAAAAAAAAGAAAGAAACTAGTCGATCATCCACGAGTTTTGATCAGCAGTTGCTTAGAAAGTCAATTTTCCTGTCCTTTAGTAACAAAACAAACCTAATGCTACTAAAAATGAAAGCAAGAAAGAAAACCCGGACACATCCATAATTATGAATAAGGATACAAAAAAAAGAGGGACGTCAACGAATTTTCAGGTGTAATGAGTACGTCTTTTGGCCCAAACGAAAGTGTGTTAAGGAAATACATATGTAGTAATGATAAAACATTTATTTGTGTATCAAATCTTATAACTAAAGATTAATGGTAAAAAGAAAAATATTCGTCATAAGGAATGAAATCCACTGCAAAACCCTTTTTTTTATTTGGTCTTTTAACCTCTTTAACGGCCGCTCTACGTAAACGAAATGGTGCCCCAAATCAGACGCAGCTTGCTGACGCATTGGCTCCCACAGTGGCGTATCTTGCGTCCGAGACCTGCGTTATCTCATACACCCCCCCCTCCTGCCCCCAGTACTGTTTGTTTAAAAATTACGAAGTTTACTTTTCAGTTGTTAAGTAGTAACTTTTTTCTAAATTTTAGGTACATTCTATTGCTAACACGATACCAAATAATTAAGAGGATTAGGATTTGAACACTTATTCGTACATGAACTCCATTCTTCTTCTGAATACTTTATTTGTACATAAACTCCATTCTTCTTTCCTTTTGTGTGAACTTGAGTGTTACGTTTTCATAAAAAGTTTCTTCCGAGTACTTTTTCATATTTACAAAGAAAATTTTTCTTTGTTGACAAAACAGCCAAGTTGCTCAAATGTACATATCCTTGTGTGGCTCTAAGATATATCTTGATTCTTTTTATTGCAGAAAAACTTCTTTCAGAAGTTGCAGTTGTTGATGGAAACTTTAATATTGAGTCTGATAATTTGTACACCTCAGTGAACACAATGTCTAATTTATTCAACTTTATGTAACAAGTAAGTAATGTCTCTTACTGATCTGTTTTTGTATTCATCAAGGGAATAAAACACCCTCAGTTCATTTTTTTATTGAGCTGTATCAAATTTGAAGCTTTAAGTTCTGACAATAGATGTTCAGGAAAGCTTTGACAAAATTTATCAAAACAGTTGGAATCCAACAAAGCCACAAATTTAAGATACAATGTCACCGATTTTAATTCATTGACACTTCACACAAACTGAAACAACTCTCGCAAAATATGTGCTATTACAGGCGGAAGTATGCAAGTGACTAATGTAGTACTAAGTCTTCTCTTTTCTGAACGAACCGTTGCCCTAATAGCCTATTCACTCCCTCATTCGTGTTGTCATGGAGACACTAGCTGGCGATCGTATCAAAGGTCTTCGAATCAGAACAGCGAAGACTGGTAGAGATGGTTGCGTTACGATGACACCATCCCTCCATTAGGAGCCCCGTTGCTCTTCGCTCGCCAGGCTGATTCACTTACTCAAAAGACGCGAATCCGTACGTGGTTGTATTTTTTCGACATATCTTAATACAGTTGATAATTGACTTTTACTTGTGTATATTTAATTGACTTTAATTTGTGCATTCTCTGGGCTTCGTAGCTAGCCTCGAATAGGACTCCAAATTTTCTACACTCCTCAAACAGAAATGGTCGCATAGCGGCCGGGTTTTACGAAAACTCTTTGTTTTCACAGGGGAGCATTTCCTTTCCATTCTCATCTCAGCAGTACCGACCATAAACCGGCCACAGGTGATAAACGCTCCCTCAAGTCCTTTATTCTGTGCTCCCTGACCCAAGACATGAATGGGAAAGGGATAATCTTCCCGGCACGGGCATCATGGTATTGAACACACACTTCTCTCTCCTTTCTTAGGTTTGTCACAATTTTTGTAGCACTTTAGCAGGTAAGCTGTCAGAAGTATTAAAGGATTAGTGTCAATCATCTCCCTAAATGACCAGTTTGAATAACAAAGCAAATGGGGAAAGCAACGCTTTCTGATACTCTGGTCTTTCAGGTCACTCGTTCGAGTGGTGTTGAGACCACTAAACATATCTCGAGTGAATTCGCTCCAACCTCGCTCGGCCTACTTCTTAGACAGCGAATATACTTGTTCGAGCTGATTTCAGCCCATTTTGCTCATCTGGATGTATTACGTTCCTGCAGGTTAAAGGATTAAAAGCGAAGAAGTGGTCTCAAATCGAAAAGCATTCTTGAGCCATAATACACTACTGGACAATTGCTAAGGACGGATCATAAACGGCTATATAGCGCATAAAAAAGTAAGTGTGGTTGGATGCCAAGTGAAATAAAATAATGTCAGAATGCCAGGACATTACAAGAAAGACAATTTATTGTGCTCTGAAATCCAGAAGGCTTTGGAACGTGTTCAAGGGACAAACAGGCCATTTTGTGCAGAATACGTAAACGTGAAAAAAATGCAATTACCGTCCGCAGGCGTTCCGGCGTAAGGTGTCAATACGGGATATGACCACCATGGAGGGCGATGCAAGATTCCACACGTCGTGTCATGCTTTGCACAACATTATCAAGCAGCTGTTGGGGTAATTTATCACATTCCTCTGTCCGTGCACGGAGGAGGGTGTCCTTGTCTATTGGAGGGCATTGGCGACCAGCAAGACTCCTCCCCAAAGCATTCCACACATTTTCAATGGGATTCAGATCTGGAGAACGTGTTGGCCATACGAGGCGTTGAATATCCTCGCTCTCAAGACACTCCTGGACAGCGACTGTTCGATGACATGTTGCGTTGTCGTCCATGAAAATAAATCTATCACCGACACCACCACGGAACATGCGAACATGACGTGGCAGAACATCATTAATGTATCGTTGGCCAGTCATAGTCCCAGTTAGAAGCACATAGAGGGACGTACGGCCATTGATCATAGTGCCAGCCCATACCATGACACTACATGTCGGATATCGGTCCCTTTCCTGTATGTTTGCTGGACAATATGCAGTACCACTATCACGCCAGATCAGTTGTCGTCGACAATCAGACGATAGACTGTATCTACTCTCATCTGAGAAGAGGACAGCAGACCAGTCGTTATCAGTCCAATTGCGATGTTGATGGCACCATTGCAAACGGGCGGTACGGTGACGTCTGGACAATGGGATGCACACAACAGGACGGCGGGCGTATAGTCCTCCTTCATGCAAACGTCTGGCGACAGTTTTTCGGGAGATCCGCTTGCCAGTAGCAGCCATAAATTGATTTGCTACCTCACTAGCTGTTCTGCGCCGGTGTCTTTTTGTTGATAGCACTATGTACCGATCTTCTGCAGGTGTCGTACTGCGAACACGACCTCCCCGTGACGTTTGCTACACTCTCCATTTGTTTGAAATGGTTTCCAAAGCCTTGAAACAACACTGTGGCTGACGTCGAACTCCCTGGCAACATCTGTTATTTTTCGCCCTTCTTCAATCTTGCCAATAATACGGCCACGCGTAAAATCATCTAGGTGATGTCGGGAAGACATACTGAAAATTGCAAGTTCGTCAATTGATTCTTTCTCTTTCAACACTGCGTTTGAACAACAACGGTCAATACGCGTCAAATCCTTTATATCTCTTATCAGCGCTATGACGTCACGAACAAGTTTTTTTTTTTTTTTTTTTTTTTGATTGGAGGTTTAACGACCACCGTGAGCAACTCAATGGGCTATAAGCAGTCGCCCGTTCCTAATTTAGGGTCACTGGTTCCAGGGAAGGGAGAGAGCCAGTGCCGTAAGACAAAACACAACATCCATGAATCACCGGGATTCGAACCTGGACCCCGTTCGGACGAATGATCAGAGGCCATCGCTTAGACCACTGCGCCACCGGGGCGGCCACGAACAAGTTCGGCAATCCAAAATTTGCATACGCACAACACGTCTTACTGTATCCTGCACTTATGCTAATTTCCACATTTTCCTGCCTTCCATTTTATGGTTGGTATCGTTGCTATTGTCATCCGTCCTGAGCAATTGTCCGGCAGTGTATTATGACCACCTACATCAAAGTGGGCTGGATCTCATTTTGCCGCCATAACTGCTTGCACCTATCGTGGCATCAACTCCACTGGACGGGAAAAGTAGTCCTCAGCTGGACGAAATAACCTCCCGGAGTTCGGCCACGGAGCGAGGTACTAGGGTAAAGCGACTGCATTCCACAAATGTTCAATGGGATTGATGTACGCGAATTGGACATCACCTAATGCTTGGACATGATCTTCGAACAATTTCATCACGATGCTGGACTTGAAACACGGGGCATTACCTTTCGGAAAGAGTCTTTTCAGTTTTGTTATATAAGCAAGTGGACTTTTCGTTTTGTTGTATAAACAAGTAGATAAACTGCAGGCGTTTTTATCATACTTTGTGTGGATCTTCTTATCTTTCGTGTGTATGAAAATGTGGTTCCAGAGTTAAACGCTGCCTTTCTGTGGAGATTATGAACATGCTATTTCGAAAGCTAACACGCCTGCGGGTTTTCTTTAGTGTTCATAAAAATTTCACTTTTAAAGTTAAAATGCTTATGAGCTCGCCTTTCCCTGAAAATAGTGCAAAGGCACTTTTAAAAAAAATGATCTCTTGGCTGTATATATCTGGCAACCAAAAAAAAACATAACAACCGGAATTACACTTTTGTGGTACTTCTTAAAAATCATAAGATAGTATTTGTTGCTGCGGAAAGCCATTTGTGTCTATTTTATTCGATAAAGCAGTACTATGGATTGACATTTTTTCTTTCTTTTTCTTTTTGGTGGCCGTCTAAAATTGACTAGAAATTGCTAAAAGAAAAAACCTTATAACGAAGTAAATTTCTCCGTCATTTTTGGTCTACGCCGGGATTCGAACCCGAGGCCGCTTATTCCGGAACAAGTCGCTCTACCAACTGAGCTACGCAGACATTTGTTCTGATTCCTATCTGCCTTTATGTCGTGTGCGTCGTTCTGGCAGGTACGTCACATCTCTCCCCCCCCGAAAGAGGGCCGGGGGCATGGCCCACGGGTCAGCCGTGACCATGAATCGTTGCAGGCAGCCATCCACTGTAGAACGTGCACTTGAGAACTCCCAGTCAATCTGCTGTGTGGAATGCAACATCACACATTTTTATTTTTCGAAGCGCTGGAGAAGGAATTCACTTATTTTTCCTGTCTCGCGGTGTGGAAATAACATCACACCAATGCGAGATTTTGAACGGCCGGGTCATCCGGATAGTTCGGGCGCCATTATAACGAAGTAAATTTCTCCGTCATTTTTGGTCTACGCCGGGATTCGAACCCGAGGCCGCTTATTCCGGAACAAGTCGCTCTACCAACTGAGCTACGCAGACGTTTATTCTGATTCCTATCTGCCTTTATGTCGTGTGCGTCCTGCTGGCAGGTACGTCACAACCTACGTCGATTTTTTTTCACAAAACCTGGGGGGGGGGGAGCATTCCAAAACGCAACTTATTCTCGAGGTTAAGAAATTTACTTAACAAAAAAGAAAGGTGATGCACAACCGATACTCATACGGAAATGAGTATGATTATCGATCAACAGTTGGAAGTAAGTAGGAGAACTCAATTGGAATACAACTAAAATATTGATTTGGGGCAAGGATTTGAACACGAGGTTTTCACAAAGATGACGCTAAAAAATTCTAGATCGGAGGGGAAAACCATGACAATATGGGCTCTCACTCAGCGTTTCCGCTGTGACAACTTTTAACAATATTAAAAAGCACATAGGGATATTCAAGGAACGCTTCTTGCTTAGTAAATCCGTTTATTTTCGTATTGTAATATGGACACAGATTCCCCAAGCTTTCACATTCCACTGGGAGCCTTTCTCAAGACAATGTAGACAAAAAATGCCTCGAGAAAGTCTCACAGTGGAATACAAAAGCTTGGCGAATCTTTGTGCATATTACACCACGAAAATAAACGGATTTACTACGCTAGAAGTATTCCTTGAATATTCACGATCTGGTGTATTTAGAATAACAGCACATAGGGATATTAAACATATATTAAAACACTATTAAAACATATAAAAGTGTTAAAAACATATTTAGCAAAAGTAAACCAAAAAGCATATAGGGTTTACACCAAAGATGTAATACGGTCACAATTTATTACTCCAACCCAACCTGATTCTATCTGTGTGCTAATTTAACCGGAGGACACTACGTAGAACTGCGGATAGCATACGAGTAATATAAATAGCAATTACCCGTAACTTACTTGTGTTTCGGTGGACAATTTTATTCTCTTACAGATTAACCTGATACTTCCAGGCCATTATTGCTCAAAATGCAATACTTTATACTATTTAAATTTATGCATTAGGCCAACTTCTTTGCTAGATACAAATAGACGCACAGACACTGAGGTCGTAAAATATACTATTTAAATAAACACATAAATCACAAAATAACTCTGCGTTTCGTATTAACTATTTAACTTCAGATGACATAATATAGTGTTGCTTGTTCCTATGCAGACGTAACAAAGTGATGTTATCAACTGATCCAGGGCATTTGTTTAAACATCAAGAGGAACAAGTTAGTAAAATCATGCAATGCATTGATTATGATACACTTTCAAACATACCAGAAATAATTACTCAAGTTATGAGGTTAATGGCTGTGGAATAAATCTCGCTCCTGTGCCCTGACATTTGATCTCATTTCTATTATATTAAACAGAATTGGTTCAGTATACCTCCAGAACAACATACTAAAGTTTTGTCGCAATAGAAACATTTTTAGTCAACTTATGAGGATAATGGCTGTGGAATAAATCTCCTTCCTGTGCCCTGACCTTTGACCCCATTTCGATGATATTCAACAGAACCGGTTCAGCATACCTCCGAAACAACATGATGAAGTTTTGCCGCAATTGAAGCATTTTTACGTAAGTTATGACGCATAAGGGAGAGAGAATGGATCCCTCTCCTATGTCCTGACCTTTGACCCCATTTCGCCCATTTTCAATAGGGTTCGTCCCCAGTTGTCCTCTACCTACATACTAAAATTTCATCGAAATCGAATCATTTTTGCGCGAGTTATCCTGCGGACAGACAGACAGACAGACACACTGACAAAGCTGGAGCATATACGCTTCTTCAAATTACGGTTGGAAAGCGTAAAAAACGTCGGAGTAGAGCGCCTGGACTAATGCCATTCAAGAAATTACGCAAATATCTTTCATACACAATTTTAATTTCTTAGGAAGACGAAACGTCAGTAAAGGCACATCAAAATCCTGTCGAGAAGCGATTGACGTGATCCATTTGACCCGAAAGGAAATTTTGACCTACTTGAATTATTGACGCTATTTCCCATCTCTTATCTTGTTCTCTATCATTGCCTCATGTTTGACTCGTGTTACCAATCACCTGCTACTGCTTTAAAAAAATATATTATATATATTAGAATTATTCCGGTTACAACGGTTAGACCTGGTAAAATACGTTTTAAAAAATAAGGAAGAATTCATAGTTTGGAAATATGCTTACCAATTTTAGTCAATGCTCCAATGAAGATCCATGTGCCGACTGCGAATGATAGATTCAAATTCCCGAAACCGTCTTTGGAAAAAAACTTAAATCTGTGGGCTACACTTTGATGACTAGAGGTCTCTATGGGTAAGATATCGTGTGATAAAGGAACCCTGTTCACCTGATCATCACCTTGACGGTTCCCTATCGGGACATCATCTTCTTGATGTTGTACTGATCGTAGAGAATTGACTAAAGTTTCAGCGTTTTCGCTGACGTGCGTGGCATCGGTGTGTTGGCTATTGGATGTACCAACTGAAGATAAATGGGCCTCAGATTCTTCGGCAGAGACATTGTGAGGCGTGATAAAAATTACTACCGAAAGAAAAATCCATTTCAACACCATTGCAAACCAGGTAGGCAACTAAATGTTACTAAACAAAATCTGTTCTTCGTATTGTTGAAATGAAAGCAACTACGTAATCGACCTTATTAAACTAAAAAACAAAAGTTGAAGAAAAGATTTGTGGAGCAGATAATAAAAATATCAAAAACTCTGGCAAAATTATTTCAAAAACTGCCAAATAATTTACTAGCAGTTCAAGTAATTGTACTTACGAAAGTCATCAGTAAACACTCAACGTTGAATCTTGATAGAAGCTTATTACATCTCATATTCTCACGATTTTCAAAAAGCCAAATCTTGGCCAAAAACCGACTGATAACATGGACTAATCTACTAAGCAAAAATACAATAAAAATTCAGTGATATTGAATTTCCTTACTTTTTTCTTACAGATTTAGCAGGAACATGAACAAAATGAGCTTCAAATAATTGCAGAAAATTCGTTCAAAAGCAATACTTACTGGATTGTAATCAACTAGAATATTGCTTAGTTTTTATTTAAATATCATTGAATCGCTTTAAGCAGCCTAACCTAAAATATCAGAGGATGCACGGAAGTTTCAAGGCAAGGTAAAATCAGATTTTCAAAACTACCTGCATATGAAATGATATTCCGGAAGTCGTTACAAATAAACTTCAAGGAAAGCAATAAAACAAGGGAGCAAAGTTTTACTCTAACTTGAGAGATTAAACCGTTGCTTTTTTATCAACAAAACATAACTCCAAACCTAAAGCAGTATTCCGTCACGCGCTAGCTGAATATGAAGTGCCACTCATCGAAGCTGTCTGTCGTCGATGTGCATCACGACCGCAAGCAAGTACGTGCTTACGTGCTGAAATCCTGTGTGCTGCAGCTGATTTTTCGTGGCAAGTATCTTATTTCGTCTGGCGCAGCGCACCTGGAATTCGTCGAACAAAATAAGGTCTTTACAGCTAATATCCATTCGGGGTATTTTCTTCGTATCCAAAAACTGCGTGAAAGCATCTCTCGAGATAAGAAACTTTACAGACCACACATTTCCATCGGTAAAAAAGAACCAAATCCACATTCTTCCTCATGTTTGTCGTATTGTTCTTTTTAATCAATTAGTAATGCTATCCAGTACGGCATGATTACAAAACGGTACATTCACAAGGCATGTCAGTGTCCTTTGTTTTGCGCTGTGACGATTATCTTGTGGCCTTCTGGACGAACAGGGGGAAAATATTTCTGCTTCACTTCTCAGCAAACACACCTGCTTCCAGTGTCTTTCAAGAGATTTAATGCCATTGGAGGAAACAAATGCGGTAGCAGCGTAATGTTTGCCTCTACCAGACGTCTTAAAGAAGCTTTTCAAGTTATTACCCAATAAATGACTACCGTGATTTACTCGTAAAAATTGCTTTCCTCCCTTTCATTCTTTAGAAAAGAAAAGAAAACAGCAGGGGTGTGCACTCGAAGTCACAGTTCGTATTTCTGTATAAAAAAGGGGTGCTTGATAGAATTCTCCCTCTAGCGGCCACATTTGCTAGCGCACGAGGCAGGCTAAATAATTACAAATGATGCAATCATTACTTCCATGCTTCGAGTATTTAATAAAATTCGTGCTGGTAAGCATTTTGTCTTGGGAAAAATTCGATCATTACGTACTGAAAATACGCCCAAATCTTTTCCGCCAGCAACGGAAATTTTTAATGAATCTCGTTTTAAGTTGTGTACGCTGAGTTCGAACAAGAACTCACTGTCACTCTACAATATACTGGAAAATCAAAGCATGACCTTTCTATCTCAAATACATACACTCAGTCGACATAACATTAGTAATGGGCAGTTGACATGGGCATCCCCCGCGCAGAGTAGCTTATGCTTCGTTGACATGCGCATCCCAGAGTAGCCAGCAGTTGACATGGGCATCCCAGATTAGCCAGCAGTTGACGTGGGCATCCCAGATTAGCCAGCAGTTGACATGGGCATCCCAGATTAGCCAGCAGTTGACATGGGCATCCCAGATTAGCCAGCAATTGACATGGGCATCCCAGATTAGCCAGCAGTTGACATGGGCATCCCAGATTAGCCAGCAGTTCACATAGGCATCCCAGATTAGCCAGCAGTTGACATAGGCATCCCAGATTAGCCAGCAGTTGACATGGCATCCCAGATTAGCCAGCAGTTGACATGGGCATCCCAGATTAGCCAGCAGTTCACATAGGCATCCCAGATTAGCCAGCAGTTGACATAGGCATCCCAGATTAGCCAGCAGTTGACATGGGCATCCCAGATTAGCCAGCAGTTGACATGGGCATCCCAGATTAGCCAGCAGTTGCCATGGGCATCCCAGATTAGCCAGCAGTTGACATGGGCATCCCAGATTAGCCAGCAGTTGACATGGGCATCCCAGATTAGCCAGCAGTTGACATGGGCATCCCAGATTAGCCAGCAGTTGACATGGGCATCCCAGATTAGCCAGCAGTTGACATGGGCATCCCTCGTTCGAAACCGTGGGCTTTCCGAGGGAAAGCTTACGAGAGTCTACCGCGAGTATGCCATCGACGGACGTACTAGCGCCCAGAGAGTAAGCGGTGTCCGACCACACGCCATTGATGACGGGCTCGACGTAGACTATCCAGGCTCGTAAACACCGACCACTTGGCAACGGCTGCGCAAATCACATCCACGTTAAATATCGAAGGCCCAAGTAGCGTCATCGAGCGAACCGCATGGCGCACTCTGCACACCCTGGGCTACGTGAGCCAAAACCCTGCTCGTGTGTCACTGTTGACTGCTCGTCATTGAATATTAGGCCTGGTTCCGGGGACATCAAAACTGGACCTTTGTAGAGTGGCGCTGCGTTGTGTGGTCAGATGAATCCCGTTTTCAGCTGCACCGAATTCAAGGGAGGGTGTGGGTGTGGCGTCGACTGCACGAGGCAATGGCCCGTCGTGACAGGTCAGCTCTGTTCAAGGCGGTGGTGCCCCTGGGATGGTTTGGGAAGCCTTCTCATGGGACACATTAGGTCCCTTAGTGTATCTGGAGGGGTCCTTAATCGCTGCGCACTACCAGCATGTGCTGGCTGATCAGCTACATGCTTTCATGGCTTTCGCGCACCCTGCGGCTGATGGTCTGTTTCACAAGGAAAATGCTCTGCCCCACCAGGCCGCAACCACCCAGGCATGGCTCGAGGAACACTTATCTCAGTTTGGAACCATCCAATGGCCTCTATGGTTCCCGGATTTAAACCCCGTAGAAGCTTTCTGGGAAGCCGTGGAGCGAAACATCAGATCCAAGGATCCTAGAAGGATGCCTCGGTCGGAGTTGTCGACCATGCTGCAACAGGAATAGCTAGCATTACCTCCGGAACTTCTCCGGCATCTGGTGGAGGATTTCCGGAGGTAATGCAATCCAACACACACGCACAGTATACACTATATTGACAAATGTCACCGGACACTTAGAAGAGAAACACAACATAGCATTTATTAATATACATTAGTACCGTGTCGGTCCACCTTTGGCCTTAATGCATGCATTGGCCCTTTGAGACAGGCTTTCGACAAGGTTTGGGAACACAGCGATAAGTAGGAGCTTCCATTCAGTACATAATGCTGCCCCTAACTGTTGCTTAGTGTTAGACCTTGGTTCCGAACTTCTTATGCGGCGCTCTAATTCATCCCATATGGGATTAAGATAGGGGCTCTGTGCTGGCCAGTCCACACATAATATGGAATTATCGTCAAACCGCGCCGTAACAGTCCTTGCTTTATGGCTCGGTGCATTATCCTGCTGGTACCAACAAGTCTCGGTTCCATAGTATAGCCACAGAGTTGATAGGGCATAATTGTCCAGAATATCGAGGTAGACGTGCTGGTTAACAAGTTTGTCCAAGATAACCAATGGGCCGGGACAATACCATGAAAAACACCTCCACACGAGTACACTGACAGCTCCAAACTTTTTTTTTTTTTTTTTTTTTTTGATTGGAGGTTTAACGACCACCGTGAGCAACTCAATGGGCTATAAGCAGTCGCCCGTCCCTAATTTAGGGTCACTGGTTCCAGGGAAGGGAGAGAGCCAGTGCCGTAAGACAAACACAACATCCATGCCTCACCGGGATTCGAACCCGGACCCCTTCGGACGAATGATCAGAGGCCAACGCCTTAGACCACTGCGCCACCGGGGCGGCACTCCAAACTTGACCGTATAGGAACAGTACACTGTGGTAAATAGCGTTTCCCCGGCTGCCACCATACCCACACATGACCATCAGACTGATGGATCGTGTATCTGGATTCATCAGTCGATAGGAGCCGTTTCCATTGATCTACGGTCCACGATAAATGTTCTTTACACCATGCTAAACGACGAGTAGCATTCCAAGTGGAAATGAAAGGCTTATGAGCAGCCGCACGATCACGGTAACCCATGGAATGAAGTTCTCTGCGAATGGTACGTGTACATACCGAGGTTCCAGTATTGTTACTCACCTGTACACTGAGGCCTTGTACAGTACTCCGTCGATTAGCTGTAACGACTCTCCTGAGGCTTCGACGTCCTCTATCACTGATTTTCTATGACCTACCGGTACGTTTTGCTGCTTCAGGCACGCCATGTGTCTTCCACTTATTCAGTACATCCAAAGCAGTTGACTTGGATATGTTTAAACGCCTCTCGGTTTCTCTTATGGACAACCCACTAATATAACACCCAACAATTTTTCTTTTCTCAAAATCAGTTCTCTCCCGCCGCGACATTTTCACTTGACCTCACAGTGCGATATGATCGCGGTCAGCTGCAGGCTTGTTTCTATACCATTTGCAGCTGCACCGCGCATCTTAACAACGCAGCGGATCCGTTCCTTTGCTTTTGAAGGGGTGTCCGGTGACTTTTGTCAATATAGTGTATGTGTGTGCCAATATTTCACCAAAAACGAAGTGGAATCAATGCCGTGGTAATCTTACTTTCTGAAGGTCAAGGGTCGCCCATCACATTATTAGGTAGTGGTTCTAATAAATTGGCCACTGAGAATGTGATAAAGAAGTGATGACAAATTTGTGTTCCACGTAGATTTTACTGGGTTCAATAGTACACTGAAATAGTAAAGTATTAGAAGCACCCAATAGCAAACACACAAGCACCATCCTCACTTACGTAAATAACTATGATTTTGACATGGATTTAGGAACAGCTCACTGAAAAGGATTCAGACCTGAAAAAATCGTGAAAGCTGCAATATACAGGGGCTGGACAGAATAATCTGAACACCACGCTCAGAGACGTGACTTTTAATGCAGCTGCGTACGTCGCAATACGCAAAGGTATCCACCACTTTTTGCTGGTAATAGCTTTGTTTCGAACCTCAAGGTCTTGTTTAAGTGCATTTAAAGTGTCTTGTTGGAAAATTTCTTTCAGGGTGACGACGAAATGAGCGACCTAACGGACTTCGAAAGAGGGCTAACTGTTGGTGTCCGGCTAGTTGGTGCTTCCGTGACAAAAGTCGCCAGAGTAATGGGGGTACCCAGAGCTACTGTGTCTAGCGTCATGACAGCACACCGTATTCGTGGCAAAAACCTCGTTTGCGAAGCACAAGAGCGGCCGGAAAACGACTCTGACACATAGAGACAAGAGAGCATTAAAGAGCATTGTTACCCGTAATAAGAAGACCACGGTGCCGAAAATTAGTGTGGAGCTCAATCGGCATCTTCAGACTCCAGTATCAACGAAACTAGTGCGCAGGGAACTCGTAAACAAAATATTCATGACAGAGCTGCTATTGGAAAACCTCTGGTGACCCGAGTGAATACCCAACTGCGACGACAGAGGTGCCAGGAGCATACAGCGTGGACTGCTGATGCACGGAAGCGTGTAATGTGGTCGGATGAATCCACATTCACGCTATTACCCACCGCAGGACGTGTTACGTGTGGAGAAGCGTACAACCCAGACTGTCTGCTCCCAACAGTGTAGCATGGTGGTGGTTCTGTCATGCTCTGGGTGGTCATATCGTGTTTTCAGCAGGTCACCTGATCACCTTGAAAGGACGGATGAATGGCAGGGCGTATGAAAGCATTTTGGCTGACCAAGTCCATCCAATGGCTCAGGCATTGTTTCCTACAGGGGATGCCGGGATGCCATCCATCAAGAGGGTAATTCACAGAGCTCGGAATGTTCAATCATGGTTTGAGGATCATGAGGACGAACTTTCAGACTTTTCTTGGAATCCCCAATCACCAGACTTAAGCATCATTGAGCCACTGTGGTCTGTGTCGGAAAACAGAGTATATCCTCCTCATGCGTCTCTCAAGAACCTGGAGCAGATTCTGCATGACCAATGATGTAACGTCCCACTAACCACCATCCAGGATTTGTATGCGTCCATTCCAAGGAGGATTCAGGCGGTTTTGAACGCCAAAGGCGGCCCCAAACCTAACTAGGTTTGTAAAATCTTCTTTTCCTAGGTGTTTGCATTATTCTGTCCAAGCCCTGTATACTCGTGATTCAAGCGACTTTGAAAGATGAATGATAGGCGGACAGGATCAAATATCTCAGAAACTACAAACCTTCTCGGCTATGCAAGAACAACTACACTGCTGGCCACCCAAAATGCAACACCAAGGAGGAAGCATCCCATTGGTCTGAAATTCGCAGCATGCGTCGCCCGCGAGATGTAAATCATGTGCGCCCGGCACGCCACCGACAGGCACTATAAGAAGGGTGCACAGAAGGTGGGGTGTAAGTAGTGGAAGTGTGTTGTGCTGCCAGACCTGTGCGTCGGAAGCTTCCTGATGTCTCGTCACAGAATACGGCTGTCATTCCAGCACGTTTCGGAGTTCGACACAGGACGAATAGTGGCTTATTGCGACAGCGGTTTATCGTACCGAGACATCGGCGCCCATGTGGGACGACATCCAGCCACAGTGAGGCGAGTATGGATTCGGTGAGTGCAGGAGAGGCGGATGGACCGACGTGAGTGATTGCCGCAGCTGCGGCACACCACCGAACGAGAGGACCGGCATGTTGTGAGGCGGGCATTGACGGCTCGCACCGTCACATCATGAACGTTAGCGCAGGAATTAGGGTGTGTTGCGCAACAACCTGTGTCAGCACGTACCGTTCGACGTCGTCTGCATGAGCGGGGACTTGTCGCACGGTGCCCATTGCTCCGATTACGATTGACGTTACACCACCGGCGAGTGCGGCGTCAGTGGGACGTTGAACGCCGCATCAGGACTACGGAATGGCACGACATTGTCTTTTCCGACGAATCCCGCTTCTGCCTGCAACACCAGGATGGTCAGATCCGCGTGTGGCGGCACCGCGGCGAGAGACGGTATGACGCCTGCATTATGCATCGCCATACCGGTCCGTCGCCTGGCGTTATGGTTTGGGGCGCAATTGGATATGACATCCGCACCCCTCTGGTACGCATCGCCGGTACACTCAACAGCCACCGCTACATCTCCGACGTTTTGGAGAATGTAGTCCTCCCTTACCTGCAGGACCTGCCATCGGCCACGTTTCAACAGAACAATGCGCGCCTGCACGTGACACGCATCGTGCAACAATTCTTCACGGCTCACCAGGTGCCACTGCTGCCGCAGCCCGCCTGTTCTCCCGATATGTCGCCCATCGAACACGTCTGGTCGCTGATCGGCAACCGAGTGGCCCGGCAAGCACCACCCGCGGCTGCGCCTGATGAACTGTGGCAACGTGTGGAAGCAGCCTGGACCGACATACCCCAAGCCTACATCCAAAGCCTCTTTCGTTCGATGCCGTGGCATGTAGCGGCCGTTATTGCCAGCCATGGGGGCCACACGAACTATTGATGTCTGTGTGTTCTGCAAGTCGCACGGGCCTGTAAGCTCAATCGTTTCATCTTTGTCATCTTTGTATGTGTTGTTATGTGTCCAGTAAATCTGGCTTTGCTATCTCGTGTCCTTCTTGGTGTTGCATTTTGGGTGGCCAGTAGTGTATATCGAGGGTGTAGAGTGAGTGATGAACGAACATCAAAACAAGCAGTCAGGGGTATTCCTGTGGTAGGAAGCTACTGGTCAAGTTCGATGGCAACTGTGGCTGGAGATGATTGTACGAGGTAATAGACCATCTTCATTGCATCAAATAACTACGAAGTACAGCAGCGGAGTAGAGAGATTTACGGCATGCGCAGCTCATCGCACATTGGTGCAAATGGGCTATAGCAGCACTCGTCTCTGGTAAAATCCGATCAGTTTGTCTGTAGTGGGAACGAGTGCCCCAACACTGGACCATTGAGAACTGGGAAAAGGTCGCCTGGTCCCACAAGTCATATTTTCAGTTAATACATACAGATGAACGGGACAGAATATGGCGTCCACAGCACGAATCGAAGGATACTAGCTGCCTCGCGTTAGCTGTATAAGGTGGTGGAGACGTTGTAGTAGTCTGGAGTATGTTTTCATGGCAAGCATTAGGTTTCTTAATATCTCTGGAACAGCATTCGGATGCCACGAGGTATCATAATATCAGTGTGGATCAGGAACACCCGTACATGTGCATGGTGTTTCCTGATGCAGAGGGCTCTTCTTCCAGTAGGTTAATGAGTCATGCCACAAGGCTCGGGTCATCACACAGTGGTTCCATGAGCGTAACACTGACTTCAAATGACTAAAATTACCACCATAGTCCCCAGATCTTAACCCAATTGAACACCCGTGGAATAAGATTGAGAGAGCCATTCCTAACAGACATCCTCCTCCAGCGAACATTCGGAAATTTACAGGCGCCATCGCATCTGTTTGGCTGAACGTACATGTAGAACGGTATCTCGTTGAACCATGCCATATCGAATCGAGGATAATTTGAAGGCCAATGGGCGATCCAACACGTTATTGGGTAGCTGTTCCTAATAATTTGCTCTTTCAGTATAGTTTCTGAGAAATTCCAGTTATGAAACACGCTCACATATACGTGCACAAAACTCAGTGACATCACTTTATTATTGAAATAGCATGTAGGAACCATGCTTATGGAAAACTGAACCACAAAATATCTACATAGGAACCACTCAAATTTCCGTCACTTCTTTTTCTAATTTAAATGCTGCATCGAATCGGGGCCACTTTGGAGGACCCGGGCTGTCCAACACATCATTTGGTAGGTTATACCTTAACACAAATTTGCCAGTGACATGTGCGTTTTCTCTTTAGTACGACGTCGCAAGGTGTTCCTGATTATTTACTGCTTCAATACATATGAGTAGAGTTCTGACATGCAACTGTTTTTTCAACAATTATGGCAGCTATTAATATTCATTTCGGTAAGGATAATATTCCTTCTGTTAACTTACTAAAATGATCCTGCTAAAATTGCGAAACAGCGGATCAATAACGAAGGATAACGTATAATTTTTCGAGCTGACCGAATACTTGAGGGAAATCTGCGTCTCGCATCTGAGAGCGCTTGCTAAAGAAGGTGTCTCAAATAAGAATTCTATCTATACTCATTTACTAGTAGAAATTAAGGGTAAGAGTGTTTATATCTATTAATGCTTTCGAGCTTTTCAGGGACAGCATTATCGAAATAGTCACCGTATATAACACTTAGCATTGTTACCTTCGGGGTTTTTTTTATTTATAATGAGGACGCCATTTATTAACTTGTTGTGAAACAAAAAAAAAAGAGTTAACAATGGAAAGTACTGGTGTATTAATTCATTACGAACAATTCTTAGAGGTGGTTGCTCAAGACCACCGCCTAAAACAATTCTTTCATTTAAATGCCATGGGAGTTAGGTCTGTAAAGCATACGTCACACTTTCAAACAGCAGAAGAGGAAGGAAGGGCTTGTCTATTGATGGCACACGGTGACTTAAGTAAACGTAAAAATGGTGTTTTTTCTGGATCCAAACAAAACAATAAGTGAAAAAAATAGATAACACAGAGGGAAAACATGCTTAGTTTGATCGAATCTCTATTTTGCATACAACATTATTCATTCACTTTGTGCATTTATTTATCAACATATATTAGTCTTTCATCAACCGCTAAACTGAGTATACACCAAAAAGTTCTACACTGCTGGACAATTGCTAAGGACGGATCATAAACGGCTGTATAGCGCATAAAAAAGTAAGTGTGGTTGGATGCCAAGTGAAATAAAATAATGTCAGAATGCCAGGACATTACAAGAAAGACAATTTATTGTGCTCTGAAATCCAGAAGGCTTTGGAACGTGTTCAAGGGACAAACAGGCCATTTTGTGTAGAATACGCAAACGTGAAAAAAATGCAATTACCGTCCGCAGAAGTTCCGGCATAAGATGTCAATACGGGATATGGCCACCATGGAGGGCGATGCAAGATTTCACACGTCGTGTCATGCTTTGCACAATATTATCAAGCAGCTGTTGGGGTAATTTATCCCATTCCTCTGTCAGTGCACGGATGAGGGTGTCCTTGTTTATTGGAGGGCATTGGCGACCAGCAAGACTCCTCTCCAAAGCATCCTACACATTTTCAATGGGATTCAGATCTGGAGAACGGGCTGGCCATACGAGGCGTTGAATATCCTCGCTCTCAAGACACTCCTGGACAGCGACTGTTCGATGACATGTTGCGTTGTCGTCCATGAAAATGAATCTATCACCGACAGCACCACGGAACATGCGAACATGAGGTAGCAGAACATCATTAATGTATCGTTGGCCAGTCATAGTCCCAGTTGGAAGCACATAGAGGGACATACGGCCATTGATCATGATGCCAGCCCATACCATGACACTACATGTCGGATATCGGTCCCTTTCCTGTATGTTTGCTGGACAATATCCAGTACCACTATCACGCCAGATCAGTTGTCGTCGACAATCAGACGATAGACTGTATCTACTCTCATCTGAGAAGAGGACAGCAGACCAGTCGTTATCAGTCCAATTGCGATGTTGATGGCACCATTGCAAACGGGCGGTATGGTGACGTCTGGACAATGGGATGCACACAACAGGACGGCAGGCGTATAGTCCTCCTTCATGCAAACGTCTGGAGACCATTTTACGGGAGATCCGCTTGCCAGTAGCAGCCATAAACTGATTTGCTACCTCACTAGCTGTGCTGCGCCAGTGTCTTTTTGTTGATAGCACTATGTACCGATCTTCTGCAGGTGTCGTACTGCGAACACGACCTCCCCCGTGACGTTTGCTACACTCTCCATTTGTTTGAAATGATTTCCAAAGCCTTGAAACAACACTGTGGCTGACGTCGAACTCCCTGGCAACATCTGTTATTTTTTGCCCTTCTTCAATCTTGCCAATAATACGGCCACGCGTAAAATCATTTAGGTGATGTCGGGAAGACATACTGAAAATTGCAAGTTCGTCAATTGATTCTTTCCCTTTCAACTTTGCATTTGAACAACAACGGTCAATACGCGTCAAATCCTTTATATCTCTTATCAGTGCTATGACGTCACGAACAAGTTCGGCAATCCAAAATTTGCATACGCACAACACGTCTTACTGTATCCTGCACTTATGCTAATTTCCACATTTTCCTGCCTTCCATTTTATGGTTGCTATCGTTGCTATTGTCATCCGTCCTTAGCAATTGTCCGGCAGTGTAGTATACCTTGGTACTTCAACACGACCGCGCCGCCTTCAGCTTGCGCTGATCAACGTCCATGTTCTAAACTTTACCTTAACCTTTAAACGCCGAATTCAAATTCCACTCGAGCGACTCGGGCTGCAGAATTTAATTTTGGAGTGATTAAAAATCATCGTGCTGTCCAGCATATAATATCTTGCACTTTCTGAGCTATCTATAATAACAAAAAGGTCTTTATATCTGGGTGTCTGTCTGTCAGCAAGCGCAAAAACTACTTATCGCAGAGGTTTGAAATTTGGCATTAGCTCGCAGAGGAGCCTGTGTGTGTATACCTGAAAGACCCTTTCTTAAATTCAAATTTCTAAAATTTTTATTAACATTTAGGTAATCTCTGTAGGAACACTGAAGACTTCAAACATCTAAAATAGACGTTACCGATAGATGGCAGCACATTCACTCCCTTCGTAAACAGGCCTAATTTGTAAGAGAAAAGCCTGTTAAGTATTTCTCCTTATGCTTATCAAGATATTATAATTACTCCTACAGACAATAATTACTTCATTGTTGTGTGTCATACCAGTGGCTTAGCCAGAAATTTCTTAAAGGGGGGGTCCATGGGTTTGGTTCATTGGTGAAAGCCTCGTATACACGTATATATCGCTTTAAATTCGTGCCCAGTCTCCCCTCAAGGGAGTGGTTCAAACCCCGACCCCCCCCTCCCTCTGGCTACGCCACTGTGTCCTACTGTGCGAATAACATAATATGTTTCTATACAGTTGAAGTCAGAGAAAATAAACCTGTATGACATACATATATTACCTATTTAAATTTCCGTTTTGTTTGCAGTCTCCTATATAAATTATGGTTATCTCTCGTTGCACTTCCGTATTTAACGTCATATCTGAACTCCCAAAGTTTCTCTTCATGTGGCAGCACTAGTACATATATTCAGGTGAGGACTGAGTTAAAATAAATGCTGCGCGTGCGAGGTGTATATTGTTACTATCTTAGGTGTCATGATTTCTTATGTTCGGATTACCTGCTATCAACTTACTACTAGAGATATTTTGTTCTCCTGGAGAGCTTACGCCAAACCAACGTTATTTTATTATTACGTATTCATTATTAAATAACTTTGTTGTGAGTTCAAGCTTGTTCGACTATTACTGTTATTCGTTGTATTAAATTCCTCGTCCTGGATTGATGTACAAGTGAACACACTTCGAATCAAGAGACGAGTTCTACAACACGTAAGTCATTTTTTTAATTTTTGCTGTTATCTTCAATTCACAGCCTAGCTCTTAGAATCCCGTATTTACCTGTAACACTATACCTGTTAAACAAAACAAGCCCTCACAGATGAAGCTGCATATGAAACCACTGGTGTAAGGCAAATGCACGGGAAAATCCCCCCCAAAAAATTGTTCTTTCTATATATGGAAGACATTACAATTAAATGATCAGGACAAAACTACCCTACTGATAAATTTGGGAAATCCTCCACAACGTTGACTCATAAACCGAATCACTTAGTTTTAGTTAAACTCTGGGAAAAAGTCGGACTTTGTGCTAGTTCAAGATTAAAAAAATTCAAATGAGATACGTTTTTGAGTCAGTTTTTGAGCGAATAAGAGAAGCATGCCGCGTGTATAACAAACGAAAATACTAAAATGCGCAATTCTGATTGAAATCTAGAACTTAACAAGTGAAAACTCGTAATTTTTTTAGTATCTTTAAAATCAATTCTTTACGCTTTAACTTGTAAATCAATTCAAGTGACCATACGTGTACATTTAGGTGCGACTTAGAATTGCGCTCATCATCGAAGTGCACGATACTCGGAATGTTTAGAGACACTCATTTAAATGCTATCTATATTCCATTATTTCCAACATATGGGAAAACCCAAGTTTGTCCGCGACGGGTATCGAACCAGTGTCCCTTCACGCCGGAGTAAGTCGCTCTCCCAACGGAGCTACGTGGATAGAATGTTTCGCTGCAGCTTTGTCGTCTTGACACATGTTTCCACCTCAGTAATACGTCACACATATGTTACGCTTTTATTTACAATAATGTTGCCTTATTACTTTATTTTAACTGAAAATATGTTTGAGGCATTGTAATAGGTGGAGTTTTGATTTAACCCTATTTTTCACTAACAGACGTTAAGTTTACCGACAGCGAGGTCTTTCAGGAACGCAACCCTTACAGACGGAACGAGCTACTGTACTTCTAATTAACATCAGGGCTGTAATGTTGCCCCCTCCTTGAACTGTGATTGTGACGTACCTGCCAGCAGGACGCACACGGCATAAAGGCAGATTGGAGTCAGAATGAATGTCTGCGTAGCTCAGTTGGTAGAGCGACTTGTTCCGGAATAAGCGGCCTCGGGTTCGAATCCCGGCGTAGACCAAAAATGACGGAGAAATTTACTTCGTTATAATGGCGCCCGAACTATCCGGATGACCCGGCCGTTCAAAATCTCGCAATGGTGTGATGTTCTTTCCACACCGAGAGATAGGAAAAATAAGTGAATCCCTTCTCTAGCACTTCGAAAAAAATAAATAAATAAATAAATAAAAAATAAGGGGGAGATGATGTAACGTACCAGGAGATGTAACGTACCTGCCAGAAGGACGCACACGACATAAAGGCAGATAGGAATCAGAATAAAACGTCCGCGTAGCTCAATTGGTAGAGTGACTTATTCCGGAATGAAGGGATCCGGGTTCGAACCCTGGCGTGGACAGAAATGACGTAGAAATTTACTTCGTTATAATGGCGCCCGAACTTTCCGAATGACCCGGTCGTTCAAAATCTCGCATTGGTGATGTTCTTTCCACACCGCGAGATAGGAAAAATCAGAGAATCCCTTCTCCAGCGCTTCGAAAAATAAAAATGTGTGATGTTGCATTCCACACAGCAGATTGACTGGGAGTTCTCAAGTGCACGTTCTACAATGGATGGCTGCCTGCAACGATTCATGGTCACGGCTGACCCGTGGGCCATGCCCCCGGCCCTCTTTCGGGGGGGAGATGTGACGTACCTGCCAGCAGGACGCACACGGCATAAAGGCAGATTGGAGTCAGAATGAATGTCTGCGTAGCTCAGTTGGTAGAGCGACTTGTTCCGGAATAAGCGGCCTCGGGTTCGAATCCCGGCGTAAACCAAAAATGACGGAGAAATTTACTTCGTTATAATGGCGCCCGAACTATCCGGATGACCCGGCCGTTCAAGATCTCGCATTGGTGTGATGTTATTTCCACACCGCGAGACAGGAAAAATCAGAGAATTCCTTCTCCAGCTCTTCGAAAAATAAAAATGTGTGATGTTGCATTCCACACAGCAGATTGACTGGGAGTTCTCAAGTGCACGTTCTACAGTGGATGGCTGCCTGCAACGATTCATGGTCACGGCTGACCCGTGGGCCATGCCCCCGACCCTCTTTCGGAGGGGAGATGTGACGTACCTGCCAGCAGGACGCACACGGCAGATAGGAATCAGAATAATCGTCTGCGCAGCTCAGTTGGTAGAGCGACTTGTTCCGGAATAAGCGGCCTCGGGTTCGAATCCCGGCGTAGACCAAAAATGATGGAGAAATTTACTTCGTTATAACTTGACGTAAACAAAATGTTCACCGCCCACTAATCGCAGAACCATAGCTTTTCTAAGATTAGAACCTTATTTATCAACAGTCACACTTCTGTTCACAAGATTCGCCACTATTAGTGCCAGTGAAACGAAATCTGCGGTTTTCATTTCCACTATGATGAATGGTTGCGTTTGTCTACTTTGTCGTATCAGTTCCACCCATTTTGAAGGAGTGTACAGTGCTTGCGTTCTTCTTTCGCGTTTCTCTACGAGTCCAAAATCTCGGTCGCAAGGCATGAATGTATATTCCAGGTACAAAAAATCGGTGTTCAATGGTAGCAAAGTATTTCTTGTCCAAGAGGTACAACCAAAGCTCCAGGATGATGTAATTTTTTGTTCTGCCCAACACACGAATCAGAGTGTATGATTAAGGTACGGTGATGATCTTGTTCGAGATACTGCAGTGCCTTCAAAACACAACTTCCAACTTCATCAGCTCCCCTTGAAGCCATGTCTTCTGACCATACAAACATTACTGCCCTCTCATCATTCTAACAGTGAACACTGAAGCTGTATGTCCAGAGTTGTCTCTTATAAAATACATTTTCAGTAAAAATATACGGAGTCGGAAGAGCCTACTGCAAATCGATACACAAAACCAGTGTGTCACTATCATCCTGTTTTGCATCGTTTGTTGCTTCCTTCAGGCTGTTGTATGCAGGTTCAGCTTTACGCAAATGCAGTTAAACAGTTGAAAATCCAATGATTAAAGATTATTCGCTGCTTTTGCGGAATCATAAGTATTGCTTGTGTCACTTGATGGCAGTTTAAAGCCAATATTAAATTTGCTGTCAAATATATTTTGATAAACATGTTGTTTCACAGTGACTTTGCTAGTAATTAGAGTATCACAGTACAAACGATGCATTTCTGCAATTGAATGTACCGAAGTAATGCATGCCCTGCTCTGGTTATGCTTTCGACTATAGTGTGAAGTGTATCTTGGAAACATTCGAATGTTTTCGTACTTCAACCTTCCTCTCAGAAGTGATTGCGTGAGTTCTGTTAAAATGCATACCTCTTTTGTCCTGCAGTGGTGTATGAACTGCATCATGTGGAGACATGCGTTTTGACTGAAAAGAACAGGAAGCATGTGGTCTATCTTCTGCTTCAGAATCCTCACTGTCTTTATTAGCATCTCTCCGAATCGTTCGTAAACGTTTTACAGTAACACCATGAAGTAATAAAACTGCCTTTCTGCACACTTCGATTCCACTATGTTTACTGTAACGAATAACATACTTGAACGAAACTTTCCTCTGGCTTTCTGTTGCAACTTTCTTTTTATTAATAATGTAAGCACGCTTGCGCTTGTACTGCCTTACTAGTCCGAATAAATAAGCATTTTGCATGTTGTAATCTCCAACTGTATAAATATGTCTTCTCTGTGTTGTACCGAAAGTCTCGAATGGTTACAACTTCGTATACAACTCTGCTCTACGTTCTCGAACACTTTAGCAGGTGTAACAGTCTTACTTCGTCGAACACATTCTTGTCCACAGTTTCGTAACCTCTTTCTTTCATTGTCTTTCCATTTATCAGATTTCCTAGAACGTTTCTGCCCCAAAACTTTTGCAATTTCTTTACTACTCACATGTACATCAACTCCTTGTATCTCCATCTTGAAAACACTGACGTAACACAACTTCGTCTCATACAACAGCCTGATTGTTTGCTTGTGCACGTCACAGCCACTTAGAGGCACCGTACTATACTACTAGTTAGCTGCGTGGGATGTGCCCTTCTTCCACTAGAGATTTCAAACGTTACTGAAAACACGATATTTTAATCTGCTGTGGATGTGCGTGGGCATGGGTCACATGACTAAATTTTAGTGAATAGACTCTAGATGGCAGTAGCTATCAGATAAATACCTTAACTCAAATTTGACTCCTATGTGGCATGTGCCTCTTTTCCACTGGGCCACTAAATTGGTGAACTATAATAGAAAGCTGGTTAGTCGACTTTAACTTCCACAACGATAGAACGGCCTTAACTACAGACAATAATGACAAATGATAATACAAACTCGAAAGACTGTAGCTCGCAAAGGTTGAGCAGCGTATTATAGAACATCCAACAATATCCCAAAATTCACCCCAAAAAAACCCAACATTGAACTCGTTTTGCAGCTGCTTTTATCACTTCCGTATCGTGACCTTTCACCTCGCTAACTGTCAGTGTTGCCAAACGTAACAAGGAAACTGGAGGTTCAGAACGTGACGTTCAGAAATGAAGAATGTAACCAAGAAATAACACAACTTAAACTGAAAAGAAAACTCAAAGGGAAAGTTAGATCTAGAAGTACACCTCACACGTTCTTCTCATGAAAAAAGGAAACCTAGTTCCCTATATATTAAGATAATACAACGTTTGTCAGATATTTTATTTTTTCAAGTCATCCAAGGTTTTGCTGGGTTTTGACCTAGCTTCATCAGGACGAATGGCACGTAAATATTCAAATTGTACATGACATCATAAATGGTGTTTACAGCCACGGGTTTTGGTTAGTTGCTTCCACACGCTTGATAGAAATGGTGTGGATGCCATGTCATTATTGAAAGAGCACAAAACCTACATTGGGAACTGTGACCTAAAGAAGTCATCGATGGCTAAACACTGTTACGAAAAGGACCACAAATTTCTCTTTGTAGAAGCAAAGCTAATTGACAAGCCGGATTCAACCACCAAACTTGATATTTTGGAAGCTTTCCATATATATCAGAATTCTTAGCAACTTGTTAATGACATGGCATCCACACCATTTCTATCAAGCGCATGGAAGCAATATTCCAAAACCCGTGACTGTAAACACTATTTATGACGTCATGTACAATTTGTATATTCACGTGCCATTCGTCCTGATGAAGCTAGGTAAGAACCCAGCGAAACCTTGGTCGACTTGAGAAAATAAAACATTTGTGACAAACGTTGTATCATCTTAATATATATAATCGTCACAAGAATATATGCTCTGATTTCAAGAATCTATAGTTCCGTATATTTGAAAATGAATTAAGTTACCTGAGCAAGTACTGTTTTACGTTGCTCTACATCTTAAACGAATTTCGGCAAACCGAATTCGTTTAAAGAGAAAATCATAACACAGAGTGAAGAGGATGAAGAGCAGAGATTTTCTTTATCGGAATCATTATTTTCCAGTGCCCAGTAAAAGAAATAACAAATAAAAAATGTCTTTTTTTCTGAATGGTTCAAGATGTAAACGATGTTTGGGTTAGCATGTTCTAAAAACCTTAAAGATATATCCATATTAGAAAATAAAAATCTCCCATATTTAAATTTCTACATAACTGTTATAGGTGCATTACTACATAACTCGAAATATGCATGACTGTATACAGTATTTCGAGGCCTAGCAAATGAATTTTAGATTTGCAACTTAGAAAAACGCACCTTGCATGCACACCACGGATTTCGATTGCCATTTGTAAACTCAAAGCGTAATGTAAAAGGAAAAAAGATTGTTTAGAGGTCTTCCAAGAGAGAAAGAAAAATACAGCAGCAACTTTTTATGTTGTCATCCTTGAAATCGACGTTGTGAACGAAGAATGATAACTTCCGGAAATTCCCCTTTTTCTTTGTGACTGAAAAATCAATGGATTACTGGTAATTTATTTCGGGTGTGTCAGGTTGCAGTAGGAAAGTTTGAGTCACTGACTAATTTGACTTTCAAGATGAATTAGCAATATCTATGTGAAGTGTAATTCACACAATGAAGGAATAAAAGAAAGCCTGTTTGGGAACACAGTAAGGTCAAATCAAATCGCAAAACAATGGATGTCGCAAATTTAACTATGTGTTTAAATATCGGCGAATAGCATTATTAGTGCAGCAAAATTGTAATTTTCGTTTGCTGTGAACCAAACAATTCTAGGAACTGTTATTGCTACTTATTACATACACAGTTTTGGAATTAATAATCGGCTTTGCAAATCTCTAGATATATTTGGGGGAAGGGGGGATTCTTCAAGACAAATGAGTGCAATATTATCGTTGAAGCTTCTTAAATAGCAAATACATATTCGTTCGAGATTATTTAATTCATTTTGCTAACCCCGAGTCTCAACTAACTCGTTGAGAATAAAATCCACTAGGTAGCAAATCAGAAATAAACAGCCTAGATGAAAACAATCAGTACTTACGTGCACAGGGAACTGGTCTTTATTTTCCACGAAGTGGTAACGCACTGGCAGTTTCAGTCACCAATACACTTTAGTTTGGTAGTCATTAAGTCTCAATTCATCAGATGACAGTTAACAGCAAGCTCTTATATAAACACAGAACTCTAAACCATATAGTGATAACACGTTATTTATCAGCTCACATAAATCTACAACATTTTCCCACCTATATCACCACTCTTGCATTCGACGTAGACTTTTTATTTACGTCTGACTCACTGTCAGTGTTGCCAAATAGTACAAGCTATTAGAGGATATAAAGTGACGTACAGTGAGCGAATGTTTAACCGAGAAGTAACGAAATGTACATAAGAAACAGAAACTCAAAAGGAAGGTTATATTAGAGAACTATGCCACAAAGTTGTAATGTTTCTAGGTTTTAAAGGGTGTCATATATGTGCATCACTATATGTGTATCAATAACCTAACAACACTACCGTATGTGAAGCTTGTCCTTTTTATTTTAATTAATTCCCTTTAGGTGAAAACCCTGGATAGCTTACTATTCACTATCTTTAATTAAGCCCCAAAAATCTCACTTCAAGAAGCGTCAAGAGATTTTATTTGTACTTAACTTCTATTCACCCAAACAGTAGTCCCTTTTATCAGCACTTTAGTAGCAGAACAACTTGCAACACACCATTTTTGCGTTATTCCACGAATAATGAAGTACTTCAACCACTCACTCAACTATCTCTTAACTAGAGTAACAATAACTTAACTTGATCTAACATGAGTCAATATTAGGTGTACAAATTAGTTTTAAAGCGTTTTAAGACAACGCAACATGTAATTTGAGAGAAAACAACAATTTACGAATCAAAATATGCGCCGTCATTATCTATCACCTTCCGCCATCGGTCGAGAAGCTGACGGATTCCAGCCATGAAGAATACTTCGTCGTGTGACGCAATGAAGTCGTCAACCCATTTTTGCACTTCGTCACATGTCCGGAACCGTACAGCAGACAAACCATGTTGCATCGATCGGAACAAATGATAGTCTAAAGGGGCTATGCTCGGGACTATACGACGGGTGCTCCAAAACTTCCCAGCCAAGCGTCAATAACGTTTTCTTGACCGATTTCGCGACATGCGGCCTAGCGTTGTCGTGAAGTAATTTCACGGGACGCAATCCTTTGTCTGTGAATGGACGTTTCCGACAGATTTCCCGGTTCATTCGCAGCAATTATTGCTTGTAGCGATTAGCAGTAACAGTTGGACCCTATTCCAATAGTTCATAATAGAGCGCACCCTTCATATCCCACCAGTTGCACAGCAGAACTTTCATGGAGTGAATATTGCGTTTCGGTGTCGAAATCGTTGCTTCACCGGGGTCTACCCAGTGTTTTATGCGTTTGTGATTGTCGCACCATGTCCACTTTTCATCACCCGTAACGATTTTCCACAAGAAAGACTTTCTGTGTTGTTTATTCAACAGATTCAAACACTTCATGACACGCTCATCCCTGTTCCTTTAGCTCAGGTCATGTGGCATCCATTTTCCTTCCTTCTGAATCTTTCCCATTGCACGTAAACGATTGGAAATGGTTTGTTGAGTTACCCCCAGTTGCTCAGCTAGTTCTTTTTGACTTTGAGACGAATCTTCATCCAGCAATGCTTGCAGTTCCTCATGTGCAACCTTCTGCGAGGCACCGCAACGCTCTCGATCGCTAACATCAAAATCACCTGCTTTAAACCGTCTAAGCTAAAACTCACACGTGCTTTTGGATACAATATTCTCCCCCAGAACAGAACAAATCGATGCACATGCTTTTGCAGCACCTTTTCCTTGATGAAATTCATAACGAATGCAGTGTCGAATAAAAGCAGGATCGCTTGCCATCTTTCACCTACCGATGTGCAAGTGCGTTTGACTGTTGGTCAAACTTCTGCATCACATTTTATACTCTGGATCGGTTATGGTCAAATAAAAACAACGCGGGGGGATATCGGATACGTATATTAGCGGTATACGTCACACAAAAAGCGCTTTGAAACTTATTTGTACACCTAATATGTACAATATTAGATTAACGAAACTCCTAAATGAAATATAGGCTAACATAAATCAACCAAATAGAAGACAACTCAATGAAAAGGCAGATTAAACGTAAGACAGCTTTCACGACAACCACACAGGCATACACACGCACATTTGAACACTTCGTTCTAATCTTAGATTCTTACATACAGTGCACTACCTCTGACCTCAATACTTGTTGCTAAAAAGATTAGGGCGAGGAAGAAAATGTAAACGTTAAATTTGGAAATTGCTTAAGGAGAACAAACCAAATTTAACTAAAGATAGGGATTAAAAGGGAAAGTTATATTAGAGTATACGTTACAAAGTATTTATTGCAGACATGGTAGGAATATCAGTTTGCTTACAAAGGAATTTTTTTTTGCACTCAACATTTTAGAAATTTAAGTTGTCCGTTTTATTCTTTCTCACCTACATGTGTGGTAAGTTTCGTCCCACTCCATGCACTCCTTCTCCGTTGTGTAGCATTTTTTATGAACAGCAGTGTATATTGTTGAAAACCAGATTTCAGATTTGAGAAAAGTGCTATAAGTACATCTTTTGTCCAGAAATAAAGAAAGTAGGGGCACATTTACACAATAAATGAAGAAAGTCGAGTCACATGCGGAATGGATCCTACAAGTTATTAAAAATTTAAGATGAGATTGTTTGAGAACATCACTTTGCTTAACTGACCTGAAGAACAGCGTTCTCAGGAAAACCAATCATTTTCATTAGTAAGCTGACATAGATTGATGCTCTGGACATTTCGACCGCGTTTTCTAATCAATACATATCGCGCAGGTTAGGAAAGAGAAGGGTATTAATCCTACGTTTAACGAAATGGCAACGATCATTTTTTGCTTGGTTTTGTAGAGGCGTTGATAAAAACGTATATGCCTGACAACTCTGTTGTGAAATACCAAAGTTTAATAAAGAATTTTGTGAATCTGTAAGATTGCAAAAAAAATTCCATTAATCGCCTAAGAATTACTGACACGAAAAAAATCTTAAATTACTGACAAAAAGTTTAAGTCCATTTTAGTTTTGCATTTTCACGAAATTCGAAAATGAAAATCGGGTCTCTAAAATAAATAATTTCAAGAGGTGAAGACAAATATATTTGTTAGCACAAGAGAGGGTGTAATGTTTTTTCAAATTTAATTTATTCACTTAAAACATTGCTTTTCTTACTATCAGTGGTTCTTGTAACATTGGAACTTCTTAATATTATGCTCCGAATAACAAGCACCCAATCTTTAATTACACAAAGAGCAATATTCGGTGTTCCGAACGGCCAGAAGAGAAAAGTCTGTTTACTTACGAACAAGTGTCTTTATTTTTTCTTCAAGGTACATCACACAGATAACTCGTTAAAGATAATTATTGGCAGCAACCCACGGGTTACCTCTAACAGTTAGCAGCGCTATGCTTCAACAAATACAACGAACTGAACTTCTGTACCTTGAGGCTCCAAGAATCACAAAACAAATACAACTTCCTCACATATACTGTATATACACTAATGGCCACCCGAAATGCAACACCAAGAAGGAAGCATCCGATTGGCCTGAAATTCGCAGCATGCGTCGCCCGCGAGAGGACATGCAAACGATTAGCATTGCAGGGCATATGCAAATCATCTGAGCCCGGCACGCCACCGAGAAGCACTATAAAAAGAATGCACAGAAGGCGGGGTGTAAGTAGTGGAAGTGTGTTATGCTGCCGGACCTGTGCGTAGGAAGCTTCCTCATGCCTCCTCGCAGAATACGGCAGTCATTCCAACACATTTCGGAGTTCGACAGAGGACGAATAGTTGCTTATCGCGACAGCCGTTTATCGTACTGAGACATCGGCACCCGTGTGGGACGACATCCAGCAACAGTGCGGCTAGTATGGATTCAGTGTGTGCAGGAGGGACGGACGGACCGACGTGCGCGATTGCCGCAGCCGCGGTACACCACCGAATGAGAGGACCGGCATGTTGTGCGGCGGGCATTGACGGCTCGCCCCGCCACATCACGAACGTTAGCGCATAAATTATGGTATGTTGCGCAACAACCTGTGTCAGCATGTACCGTTCGACGCCGTCAATCCCGCTTCTGCCTGCAACACCACGATGGTCGGATCCGCGTGTGGCGGCACCGCGGCGAGAGAGTGTATGACGCCTGCATTATGCATCGCCATACCGGTCCGTCGCCTGGCGTTATGGTTTGGAGCGCAATTGGATATGACACCCACATCTTTCTGGTACGCATCGCCGGTACACTCAACAGCCACCGCTACATCTCCGACGTTTTAGAGCCTGTAGTCCTCCCTTACCAGCAGGACCTGCCAGCGGCCACGTTTCAACAGGACAATGCGCGCCCGCACGTGGCACGCATCGCGCAACAATTCGTCATGGCCCACCAGGTGTCACTGCTGCCGGTGCCCTCCTGTTCTCCCAATATCTCACCCATCGAACACGTCTGGTAGCTGATCGGCAACCGAGTGGCCCGGCAAGCACCACCCGCGGCTACGCCTGATGAACTGTGGCAACGTGTGGAAGCTGTCTGGACGGACATACCCCAAGCCCACATCCAAAGCCTCCTTCGTTCGATGCCGCGGCGTGTAGCGGCCGTTATTGCCAGCCATGGGGGCCACACGAACTATTGATGTCTGCGTGTTCCGCAAGTTGCACGGGCCTGTAAGCTCAGTCGTTTCATCTTTGTATCTGTTGTTATGTGTCTAGTAAATCTGTCTTTGCTATCTCGTGTCCTTCTTGGTGTTGCATTTTGGGTGGCCAGTAGTGTATCTATACTCGGGGCAAGGCTGACCTGACTTTGGAGTTTAAGTTACGGAGTGTGTACTTCCACTGCATAACACAGTTTCGATTGAAAAGCCGTGTTCGAGCTTGAACTGACACCAAAGAAAGCACACGGATAGATCATCTAAATGTACGTACGCACATTTAAAAAATGAAGATCCCAGCTTCGGTCGCGTTTCTAAAAATTACAAACATTCGCATTTTGGCGGCGTCATTGTCACTTCTGTGTTGCTTCAGAAAGGCTATACAGTTAACACGAGGACATTTACTCCGAATGGGAGGGGAATTGTTAACCGGAGGCGGGGAGATGATGGCTTGGCGGTCATTGTAACGAGTTTACTCCTTACTTTGTGGTTTCTGGCTTAAAATATTCATTCAGAAATTGTTTGTCTGGTGGTTGGCAAGGTTGAGACTGTGTGGGGGTAGAAAGGGACATCGTGATGGAACGCGGGAAGTTTCCTTTTGTCTCGCCTTCAGTCACCCTTAGGGGAAGGGTGCGCGACACATGGTGCACCATGTGTCGCGGACCCGGAGAAATACTGATAAACAAGAAGTTTCATGTCGGTGAATCGGTTTCCAGCTTTACCCCTGAGTATATTCTTGGAAGAGGTTTCATGTCGGTGAATGAACAAGAGGTTTCATGTCGGTGAATAAACAAGAGGTTTCATGTCAGTGAATCGGTTAGGCTAGCTTTGCCCCGAGTATATTCTTGGAAGAATAACGTGAAAAACGAGGCTGCATTAATCTATCCACCCTTAACACTGCTCGCTCCGCATATTAAATACATCGTTCTTGTCAAAATATTCAAAATATTCACTGCCGCCCCGGTGGCGCAGTGGTCTAAGCGATGGCCTCTGATCATTCGTCCGAACGGGGTCCGGGTTCGAATCCCGGTGAGGCATGGATGTTGTGTTTGTCTTACGGCACTGGCTCTCTCCCTTCCCTGGAACCAGGGACCCTAAATTAGGGACGGGCGACTGCTTATAGCCCATTGAGTTGCTCACGGTGGTCGTTAAACCTCCAATAAAAAAAAAAACAAAAAAACACCGAGAGTTTGTACTCTTTTGGGCAGTGTGAATCAGGAGGGTCAAGGTTCGGTACTGCGGTTGGTTTATAATAAAGGTCAAAATCGAAGCTGGATGTTTCTTTAGACGTTTATTATGAACCAACGGCAGTGCCGCCCTGTGGCGCAGTGGTCTAAGCGGTGGCCTCTGATCATTCGTCCGAAAGGGGTTCGGGTTCGAATCCCGGTCAGGCATGGATGTTGTGCTTTACTTACGGCACTGGCTCTCTCCCTTCCCTGGAACCAGTGACCCTAAATTAGGGACGGGCGACTGCTTATAGCCCATTGAGTTGCTCACGGTGGTCGTTAAACCTCCAATAATAATAATAGTAAAATATTCACTTGTGATTCAACCTGAACTCAAGACTGTTGCCACATAACGTTCAGTGAGTGAGAAAAATACAACATTAAGGTTGAAACGCCTGAAGAGAATAAACTCATAATTTACGTAGGAAAAGAAACTAAAAATCAAAGTTAAATTCAGATATACATCAATGAGCCATTACATTATGATCTCCTACCTAATAAGCTGTAGGACCCCCTTTAGCCCGAAAAACAGCGGCCACTCATCGAGGCATCGATTTTATAAGGAGGCGATAGATATCCTAGGATATCTGGCACCATAATGTCAACAGCAGGTCCTCCAGTTCCCGTACATTTCGGGGTGGTGGGGATTTAGTGCGAACCCGTATTTCCAAGTCGAACCACAGATGTTCGATTGGGTTCATGTCAGGTGAATTTGGAATTCACAGAAAGTCACCAGCATGTTCCTCGAACCACTCCTTGACAATTCTGGCAGTGTGGCATGGCGCATTATCCTGTTGGTAATGGCCATCACCAGCAGAGAGCACAGTTGCCGTGAATGGGTAAACTTTGTCCGCAACGATGTTCAAATACCTGACAGCTGTCAGGGATTGTGCTATTGGGGCCTAAAGTGTCCCAAGAAAACATCGCCCACAGCATAACACCGCCACCGCCAGCCTGTTTCCGCCCAACAGTGCATCCAGGTGCCATAGCCTTTGTCGATAATCTGAATATCTGCGCTCGGCCGTCTACGTGATGCACCAGGAATCTTGATTCGTCAGACCAGGCCACTTTCTTCCAATCATTCACGGTTCAATCTCGATGATTTTGGGCCCATTTTTTGCGTTGTTGGAGATGAAGTGTAGTGAGCATGGGGACCCGGCTGGGTCTTCGACTACGCAGGCCCATGCGCAGAAAGCTGCGATGAACTGTGGGCTGTGACACATTGCCCTGATCACCACTGTTGTAGCTGCGGGTGATTTGTTGCACTGTGGCCCTGCGGTCGTTGTGAACAATGCGCGACAGTCTACGCTTTCCTTTGGCAGCAATGAGCTGCGGGCGAATCACGGCTGGACGACGGTTCGTCGTTTTGCCATCTGTGCCAAACTTTTGATATTATGTATTCACTACAGCGGCACGTGAACAACCCACAAGCAGAGCCGTTTCCGAGATCGTAGTTCCGAGGTGTTGTGCAATCCCAATTTGTCCTTTATCAAACTCCGATAAATCGGCAGCTTTTCCCATTCTGACTCAGAACACTCTACTAACCGAAAGCCGGTCTTCGGGTTGTATATATACTGCTCTGTGAACTTCACCTGCGCCACCATTCGGTCTCCAGGCGCGCTCATTTCTCTAGGCTGGGGTGGTCATAATGGAATGACTCATCGATGTACGTCTTGGGGGAAGGTAAAAAATTTACAGAAGACCGTGTTAAATACCTGGGCTCAGGAATAGCAGCTGCGATAAAGCGGCGAGGAAACACCTAAGAGCAGGACGAAACAAATAGAAAGAAATGTCACATGTAATTTATAACAAGAAAGCCTCGGTAGAAGTGCAATCAAAATCCCACAGGGCAGTTGTAAGATCTTCTCTTTTATCTGGATTAGAGACTTGGGCAAGCAAAAGAAAAAAGCAACTGGAAAGAACAGAAGTGAAGGCGTTTAGATTGATAACAGGGATATCGTGGAAAGAACTTGGAATTAGAATAATTAGTAAAAATGAGAATCTTCTAAAATGATCCTGACATACACTGCTCGACATAAATAGAAAATGCCACACCATAAAAGATTGCATGAAATGAGACGAAACATAACACACACGTAGACAAGTCGATGGAAAATATGGGATTTAATTTCTGAGGGATTACATGAGTGAGATGGGCGAGGAGACAGTATAATGTTGCCAGAGTCAGTAGATCGTATAACCGACTGTGAAACCCAAATTCGTCGGTGGTGGACCTAGAAACAACATCCTTCTGCTCCGGAGCCGAATGTTTTTCTAATTAAGCTACACCGGCTGGGGCTTATCACTGCTACTTACCGTCTTTACATGTGCATCACATCAGTAGTACGTCACACGACATCCTGTACTACACTTTCGTCAACACCACGTGGCAGCGAGGGGAAAAGTTCCAGAGTGGTGTCCTGTCTCATCACAGGACACCACTCTGACCTGTGTCCAAAATTCATCGACATTGCAAGAGGATCGTGCAAAAGCATTAAATCGTCTGCCAATGATGCACCACAAATTCTGTATTGGGGAGAACTCTGACAATTGCGCTGGCCAGAGAAGAACCTGGATACATTGCAGGCACTATCTGCTGATGTTGGCAGTGTACAGGCGCGCGTTATCTTGTTGAAACTGGACATCAAAAATACCACGGAGGTACGGCAATTACCCCAAACCACGACACCAGGTTGAGGAGCTGCATGACACTCACGGATGACAGCAAGATCATCCTGGTTACCACGTCATCTCTAGACTTTCAATCGGTGATCTTAGTCGCTGAGACAGAAGCGAGACTCGTCACTGAATAAGACATGATTCCGTTCGTCCCGCTTCGCACGTCTGGTACAGCACCACTGCAACCTTGCGTGACGATGTACTGTGGTGAGGGGCACCCGTCAAAATGGCTGGCGAGAGTTCAAACCTGCCTCAGCCAATCTGCATTCACCGTCCGTGTCGTACGACGATGTCCATAGCTACCTGTACACTTCGTCGAATGTCATCCGCTGTGTATTCTAGAGATGCTGCGACTTACTGTCGAATGCGGCGAGAGAGGAGTTCGGACATCCGCCAGGGTGCACCAGTACCACTAAGGAGACGCACGTTACTTTCCTCTAACTATTGTCACCACATTCACCCGACAGTTGTTGCATTCCTATGCGTATCCGCTATGATACGATGCAGGGACTAACCAGCCGTACGTAGCCCTTTGATAAAACTTGTGGTAAAGGTGTTGGGGTGATGGTAGGATTCCTCATGACGTCGCCCAGGCAGTTTCACTCCTTACACGTGCTTTCGTCACCGAGATCACTCTACTGCAGTTACCCACGCATGCAGGTGAGGACGACCACAGTTAGCTACGCGGAGCCGTTTTGCCCTTTTATCTCCCTCACCTATCAAGAGATTTACTATCAATCATTTACATAACCCAACCGTCGGCACATACCCATCAATTTACATGGCGCTCTGATAAATACTGAATAGCATTTTCTATGCCGAGCAGTGTATTTGGACTAGAAAAGAACAAAACCCAATTCGAAAAGCAATTGAAATGAAGATGCGAGGAAACAGGGAGTAAGAAGGCCAAGGAAAAGGCGGCAGAATAAATAGTGGACGATATGAAAGAAGTCAAAGGGAAGATGTACAGTATAGGAAAAAATGGAGAGTTATTTGAGGGCACTGTGTGTGACTAAGAGGAAAGTTTTACAAAACTAAAAATGAATCCAACTGACATTTGACTAAACAAGAGACAATTTCATTATCATAAAAATATATTGCAAATTTCTCGAACTTGTCTGAAAAATATGATTCATATGCATTTAATTACTCTTGATGCATTGTTGCATACTTTTACCCACCTAGTAAGAAAAGTGAGCCTTACAGAAATTTGGAAATGCGTCAGTCATCATTCACATGGTTAGCACCATCCGATTCAGAAGGAATATTTTGAATCCAACTGACAGATGGAGAGGATCTTGAGTCGGACGGACGGGAAAAGTGATAGAGTTAGCACGTATTTTTAAAAAAGACGTGCTAAAAATGTTATTTATTCGGATAATGCTTTTAGCAGTGACAGCTACGTTGGTATGTATGTTAGAAGGTGGGAAAGTATATTGAAGGTTAGAGATAAAAAATATAAATTTTAAAGATTCACTTGATTAAATCTAGGTATTTTGAAGTTATGTGTTTATGGAGAATCAGAGCGTTTATATTAAATCGACTGCAACAATTCAATCAAAACTGCAGACACACGTATCAAACGAAACACTTCCAGAAGCAATAATGTTTAATATTATGAGTGTGACCCGTGAGTCAATCCATTCCTATCCGGTCCCAAGCGTGGACAAAGGAGAGTGTTTTCGACAGGAAGGGCAACTTGCTATAAACGATTAGCTACCACCATATGAAATGAGGATGCGTGAAAAAGTGATGAAGACAAGCTAAAGGTTGCTGATATGAAGAAGCTGAAGTGTATGTGTGGTGTCATCAGAAAGGAAAGGATTAGAAATGAGAGGATAAGGGCCACACAGTAAAAGTGACAGAGGGTTCATAAAAAATTCTTGAACAAATTTAAAGGACAAGAAGGCGCAAACTCATGGTGCAAACTAAAATTCTTGAACAAATTTAAAGGATAAGAAGGCCCAAACTCACGGTGCAAACTAAAATTCTTGAACAAATTTAAAGGATAAGAAGGCCCAAACTCATGGTGCAAACTAAAATTCTTTAACAAATTTAAAGGATAAGAAGGCCCAAACTCATGGTGCAAACTAAAATTCTTGAACAAATTTAAAGGACAAGAAGGCCCAAACTCATGGTGCAAACTAAAATTCTTGAACAAATTTAAAGGATAAGAAGGCCCAAACTCATGGTGCAAACTAAAATTCTTGAACAAATTTAAAGGATAAGAAGGCCCAAACTCATGGTGCAAACTAAAATTCTTGAACAAATTTAAAGGACAAGAAGGCCCAAACTCATGGTGCAAACTAAAATTCTTGAACAAATTTAAAGGACAAGAAGGCCCAAACTCATGGTGCAAACTAAAATTCTTTAACAAATTTAAAGGATAAGAAGGCCCAAACTCATGGTGCAAACTAAAATTCTTGAACAAATTTAAAGGATAAGAAGGCCCAAACTCATGGTGCAAACTAAAATTCTTGAACAAATTTAAAGGATAAGAAGGCCCAAACTCATGGTGCAAACTAAAATTCTTGAACAAATTTAAAGGATAAGAAGGCCCAAACTCATGGTGCAAACTAAAATTCTTGAACAAATTTAAAGGATAAGAAGGCCCAAACTCATGGTGCAAACTAAAATTCTTGAACAAATTTAAAGGATAAGAAGGCCCAAACTCATGGTGCAAACTAAAATTCTTGAACAAATTTAAAGGATAAGAAGGCCCAAACTCATGGTGCAAACTAAAATTCTTGAACAAATTTAAAGGATAAGAAGGCCCAAACTCATGGTGCAAACTAAAATTCTTGAACAAATTTAAAGGATAAGAAGGCCCAAACTCATGGTGCAAACTAAAATTCTTGAACAAATTTAAAGGATAAGAAGGCCCAAACTCATGGTGCAAACTAAAATTCTTGAACAAATTTAAAGGATAAGAAGGCCCAAACTCATGGTGCAAACTAGAAATCTTTCCATATTGCTTTAAGAAAGATTTCATATCGCAGACCTAAAGAATGATGCACGGTAATCTTTTCCTGTGTTGGCTGATTAGCGAGGATTTTGTGATTCAACTTTAAAAGAAACTGATTAATGCGCTATAAATTTTGTGATTCAACTTTAAAAGAAACTGATTAATGCGCTATAAATTTTGTGATTCAACTTTAAAAGAAACTGATTAATGAGCTATAAATTTTGTGATAGATAGGAGTAAAACTACAGTGGCCATCTTACTGGTAAAATCAGATATAAGATATCAATTGGTCAAATGATTCACCCAGACCTTAGAGGTACCACTATCCTAAGAATTGCCACAGTAGCTATCTTGGCGAAAGTATTTTATTCAGTGATGAATAATTCTTGACTTTTCCTCATCGGCAACATTAGACGAGTAAGAGAAGTCTGAAAAAATAGACACTACCTTGATTAAAATATTTATTGTCACTTTAATCAGAAGTTTTGGCTTTCCGTCCACATTCCGTTTGTATGAAAATTTCAGCGATGGTACTCTTAAACTCATTTTGCTTCGGTAACTCAAAGCATCGGAATTTAAATTGCCTCACGCATTTTCAGTGTTACTTTTCTTACTGAAGAATTCAGTTCCCTCTTTTCATTTTCTTTTCTGATTACGAAATTTTCTTTGTTCTGCTTAATGTGCTTTTAACTGCTCCATCTATTCTTTTCCTGCATTGCGCTTTCACTACACTTTTCCGTTCATTGGTTGGGTTCATTAAAGGCTTTTAAATTTGTTTTCATACGTCCGATTCATTTATTTGCAGACTTGATAGTAATGGATTTCACATTTTCTGAGTCAACAATTATTAGTTCGTCATTAAGAATGAGTTCAGCTTAAGAGCTCGTGTTGTTTTCTTCAAATACCTCCCCGGGTTGCAAAATAAATAATAGCAACATTAGAATGAATTACGAGTAATATCTCACCTGTAACGCGTGTGCCAACACTGCGTACTCGCGATTAATGTTACAAAAAGCTGCAGGCATGATACAGACTTTCGCCATTGTTTGCTGTCAACACTGCAAACAGTAGAGAGAGAGAGCACTCAGTACCTATAGCTAAATCTATATGCTCCCAATACTGGATTCTGTTCCAAACAAACGTGAGCAATTATCGATTATGCAGGCCACACCGAATTTAAAACGAAAATATTTCTAATGAATTTCAAAGACTCTTCCCGGTAGAATACACTGATTCAGCGTTCGATACTGTGCTCTAAGAGAACCACCACACAAAACAAACACTTACTCGTAAAACAGAATCCTCGAAGAAACGGATTTGCCGCCCCGGTGGCGCAGTGGTCTAAGCGATGGCCTCTGATCATTCGTCCGAACGGGGTCCGGGTTCGAATCCCGCTGAGGCATGGATGTTGTGTTTGTCTTACGACACTGGCTCTCCCTTCCCTGGAACCAGTGGCTCTAAATTAGGGACGGACGACTGCTTATAGCCCATTGAGTTGCTCACGGTGGTCGTTAAACCTCCAATTAAAAAAAAAAAAAAAAAAAGAAACGGATTTATGCCTTCCCGGTGAACAACGTGTATGAGGCTCTGGCTTCTGACCCATGGACGCCGACTACGTGGTTGTTCCGGGGTCTACGCAACCGCTGGGTCATTGCTAACAACAAAAGACCACCTCCCACAATAAAGAAAACCTTGATTAGCTGTTTTTTAAATTTTTACAGGGGCAACACTATCATTTCCTTCTTCTCGTACTTTTTTATATATCAGACGAGTTATTACAACGTGAGTGTAAATTGTGTCCAAAACCTATATTTAATTGTTGATATAATTGTTGATTGTGCCGTTATTTTGCTAAATAGTGGCTGTCGGGTGCTCAAGAGAACAAAAACCTTACTTCCTTCTTAACACGGCTGAAATCCCAATCCAGTATTTCTACTATGCAGCTACAAAAGGGATCGTTCAATTGCCAGTCTGTAAAGTAGCCTTCATTAAGTACGTTACTGAAATAATTTTCGGGCGTGATTTATTTCTCTAATGTCATAGCACGTTCTCTATGGTTATGGCGCTGTTTTTAAAATTAGTAACGATTTTAACGGCACTTCAGTTCTGCAAACTGCTTCAACTTCAATTCTTCAGACAACTTTATAAAAACTGTGGCTCTTGCAGCACAATTCACCACAGAATGTGCAAATCCACTGTTTAAAATAATTTTCCGTTCAAACAAACAGAACTTTTTCAGCCAGGTGGTCGACCGCACACCTTGGCTAAAATAAAAACCAGTTCCCGACATCCGGCAACGTCTAAAATTGATTGTTTCTGCAGTTTAATTATGCACCTATTCGTAACTTGACAACAGTCGGTTTTTGACGAATTCGCATTTTTAGCACGTCTTTAAAAAGTAGTGCCGGCCCGGGGGCGCAGTGGTTTCAGCGATAGTTTCTGATAATTCGTCCGATACGGGTCCGGGTTCGAATCCTGGTGAGGCATAGATGTTGTGTTTTATCTTACGACACTGGCTCTCTCCCTTCCCTGGAACCAGTGGCCCTAATTTAAGGACAAGCAACTGCTTATAGCCCACTAAGTTGCTCACGGTGGTCGTTACCCCCCCCCCCCCAAATAATTGTTTATAGTATCATTTAATTCATCCATCTGCCTGTGGGTACCATATCTCATGGCGTATTAATTCGATCTGAAAAATTACATTTCCGCTGGGATATGTAATTTTTCAGATCGGATTAATAGGCCATGTAATTTTTCATTTCCGCTACATGTTTTCATACATGTAGCGGAAATGAAAAATTACATTTCCGCTACATGTATAAGATTCATTTATAACTTTTGGTCGTTTCTTGATGCATAACCTTATCGCTAGACGCGTAAGCTTAGATACTACTGACCACGACATACACCGAAGACCCAAATCATTATGACCACCTGCCTAATATGATGTCCGCCTTCCACGTGCCGAGAAAATAGCTCTTACCCGGCGGGGCATGAATGTTACAAGATTTCTAAAGGTATCTCGTGGTATCTGATATCAACACGTTACCAAACAGATCCTTTAAGTCTTGTAAGATACGTGGTTGAGCCGTCGCAAATCAGATTTGCTGTTCCAACGCAAACCACAGATGCTCGATTGGATTGATATCTGGGAGCTCGGATGCCAGGGCAATACCTGGAAGTCTTCTTCATGTTCCGCGAACCATTGTCGAATCATCCGGGCAGTGTGGTATGGCGCATCATCCTGCAGAAAAAAGGCTCAACTAGAGGGGAATGCCGTTGTTATGAAAGTATGTATGTGGTCTGCAGGGATGCTTAGGTAGGCGGTAGACATCATAGTTTCCTGCACATGACTGACTGGACTCAGGGTTTCCAAGCAGAACATTTCCCAGAGCATTGCACTTTCTCCACCGGCTGGTTTTTTTCCCACTGTGCACCCTAGGGCCAACATTTCGTCGTGTAAATGATGCACGCGTCCTGGACCACTTTTTGAAGGTACTAACCACGGCTGACCATGAGCACCCCACAAGCCTTGCTGTCTCGGAAATGCTCTGACCCAGTCGTTTGACCATTACAATTTAGCCTATATAGGACAGCCTTTGCTCAGCTCTAGTATCGATGAGCCGTGTACGGTCCACACCTTGCTAGCGGTTCGTGGGTTTTGCGTTTTGGACCACTTCTTGAAGGGAATAACCACGGCTGACCATGAGCACTCCACAAGCCTTGCTGTCTCGGAAATGCTCTGACCCAGTCGTTTGACCATTACAATTTAGCCTATACAAGACAGCCTTTGCTCAGCTCTAGTATCGATGAGCCGTGTACGGTCCACACTTTGCTGGCGGTTCGTGGCATTTGCGTCCTGGACCACTTCTTGAAGGGACTAACCACGGCTGACCATGAGCACCCCACAAGCCTTGCTGTCTCGGAAATGCTCTGACCCAGTCGTTTGACCATTACAATTTAGCCTATACAAGACAGCCTTTGCTCAGCTCTAGTATCGATGAGCCGTGTACGGTCCACACTTTGCTGGCGGTTCGTGGCATTTGCGTCCTGGACCACTTCTTGAAGGGACTAACCACGGCTGACCATGAGCACCCCACAAGCCTTGCTGTCTCGGAAATGCTCTGACCCAGTCGTTTGACCATTACAATTTAGCCTATACAAGACAGCCTTTGCTCAGCTCTAGTATCGATGAGCCGTGTACGGTCCACACTTTGCTGGCGGTTCGTGGCTTTTGCGTCCTGGACCACTTTTTGAAGGGACTAACCACGGCAGACCATGAGCACCCCACAAGCCTTGCTGTCTCGGAAATGCTCTGACCCAGTCGTTTGACCATTACAATTTAGCCTATACAAGACAGCCTTTGCTCAGCTCTAGTATCGATGAGCCGTGTACGGTCCACACTTTGCTGGCGGTTCGTGGCATTTGCGTCCTGGACCACTTTTTGAAGGGACTAACCACGGCTGACCATGAGCACCCCACAAGCCTTGCTGTCTCGGAAATGCTTTGACCCAGTCGTTTGACCATTACAATTTAGCCTATACAAGACAGCCTTTGCTCAGCTCTAGTATCGATGAGCCGTGTACGGTCCACACTTTGCTGGCGGTTCGTGGCATTTGCGTCCTGGACCACTTTTTGAAGGGACTAACCACGGCTGACCATGAGCACCCCACAAGCCTTGCTGTCTCGGAAATGCTCTGACCCAGTCGTTTGACCATTACAATTTAGCCTATACAAGACAGCCTTTGCTCAGCTCTAGTATTGATGAGTCGTGTACGGTCCACACCTTGCTGGCAGTTCGTGGCTTTTCCGTCCTGTACCACTTTTTGAAGGGACTAACCACGGCTGACCATGAGCACCCCACAAGCCTTACCGTCTCACTACCCGTGTTATAAGAAGGAAACGGAACAAGCAGAAAGATGGCGTACATAGCAACGTATGCAAATCCTGTAAAGCATTAAAAATGACGCAAACTCCCGGACGGTATGCAATTTCGCGTGAATATGGGAAAAAGACGTGACCTAACATAGTTTGCAAAAGAAATTATTGTTGGCTACCGACTGAAGGGTGGTAGCATTACCGAAACGGCTCATATTGTGGGCTGTTCACGTGATGCAGTTGTTAAAGTGTTCCAGGAATTAAAGGAAACCGATAAGACCTGCAGTAAACCGGGTAATAGTGGACGCCCACGGACCATTGACCACAGTATGCAGCGACGGCGATCCCGACCTAGTGCGATTCAACAGATGGGACAGAGTGGAACAACTGGCAAAAGCATTTAATGCAAGCACATCGAGAAGCGTATCGCAGACCACAGTCCAATGAATTCTGCTCTCCATGGGTCTCCGGAATCGCCGTCCACTCAAGGTAGTCATGCTGACGGCGAGACATCGACGATTACGGCGTCAATTTGCATCTGAGAGGAGGCATTGTATCATCGAACAGTGGAAGAAAGTCGCCTTTTCATGCGAATCACATTTTTTGCTTTATCGTGTGGGTGGTCGACGGAGAGTACGGCGAAGCACTGCTGACAGAAATCTTCCCGACATGATGCTCGAGAAGAAACAGGCAGGAGGAGGCAGTGTGTTTGTGGGGAGCATGTTTTCCTGGGAAACTTTGGGATTAATCATCCCCCTCGGTCGCACGATGAGCGCTTCAGGCTGCCTATACATTGTGGCGGATCAGATGCTCCTATTCATGATGACTGTCTACTCAGATGGTATGATTTGCTTCCAGCAAGATAATAGCCCTTGCCGTATTGGTATGCGTGTGCGAGAATGGTTTGACGAGCATTCCAGTGACTTTAGCTTGCTATCCTGGCCATCGTACTCATCGGAGATCAATCCCATTGAACATATGTGGGACTATGTTTACCAACAGGTTTGACGTATGGATCCACCGCCGATTACTCTTGATGATCTGCGAGAAGCTCTGGTGTCTGCATCAGGGATATTCAGGGGTCTGATTGCATCAATGCTAGAAGCTCTGGCGTCTCTACAGAAACATTCAGAGGCCTCATTGCATCAATGCCACACCGTATATCTACGGTATTGGCGAAACGAGGAGGCCATACCTCATACTAACAGGTGGTCATACTTTTTGACTGGACTGTGTATATGTGATAAACGAATACGTGCCATTGTCATACGACTGATATCTGTGTTGATATCAACAAGATTACATTATGCCCGTGGATTACATTAATGTCCTGAAGTACAGAATAAACTGTTGGAATAACGTAAATTAATACCTGATTCTTTCTACCTGGCCGTTTGTTTTGTTTTTAAAATATGATTTATGTGCTACAAAGCTACGTAAAAACATTAGCCAATCAGCTCTGTTTAGTTAATCATTTAAAACTACAACTAACAAAGTTAAGACACCACACTTCCTTTCCGACTGTTGGATTTATTTATCCATCGATTGTGTCTTCGTTTGACCAACGTAGACGATTATCCAAATGTAATACGTAACACGATTTACATGGCTCGGCTTTAATTCTCTCAACGGCTTAAAGTGCAAACGGGGTAATTCCTAACAGAACTGGGGTATTATAAGCATTGTTCTAGCCAAGAGGAACATTTAGACTAACTCCTAAGAGTTAGTCTAAAGAAGCTTCACGTAACGAAATAATTCCCTTGCTGACGATGTGAATATTCCAACTAAAGAAACGGCCAGAAGAGAAGAAATAAGCAGAAAAAAAAATATCTCACTGGGCAAAATTTGGATAAAGTTTTATATACAACAAGTGAAGCCCTATGGCACGAGAAGCCTATTATCTGCATTTGCGTTGTTAATAGTTCTCTAAGACTTTGCACTATAAAATCCCAAACGCTCCAACCGCGAAATATCATTTATTCGCAAGGCACCCCACTTTACTCAGCCGAAACAGTTTTTGTTAGTACTTCGCTAATCATAGTCGTCGTCGAAAGATTGGCAATAAAAGTTCTTAAAACAATCAGTGAAAGGCATAATTATTGACGAAAGACAACAATGTGCATACAAAAATCATCGTGTCTGCTGACACACTGCTAGACGCTTTACGAAAGTGCATTGAAGAAGGGCAAATAACAATTGCTCAGCAAAATGTGTTCGAATTACGAAAGAGAACAGTAAGCAAAAGCTGGCATTGTTTCTTCGTCTACACCTGGCATTTCCTGCCCTTCAAAATATAGGAGCACAAAACATCTTTGAAAACTCCTTCAGCAAATGGTGTCAACATTGAATGGAACAAAATGATCTGGCAAAGCGTAAAAAGAATATTATTTCTCGGAAACACAGTTTTGTCTCCCATCAAGTGCTGCTCTTTTAGGCAAGTAATCGCTGACGTACAAAAAGGCACTTTGAAACTGACAGGTCAAACAATGTCAAGGTTAGTAAGGAAACACGCGTAGAACTGGTAAACTGCAGTTTGATTTGCACAATAGCTTTCTGACTGGACAGAGCAAGGTTACCAAATCGCAAATGTGCACGCATGCCCAGAAGTGTACATTGTGTTCGGAAAGGAAATCTTTAGGTCAAAATGTTTAATAGCCGGGAAAAATATTGTCTTACCTAGTTTAAAGAAAAAATCAGGGGAAAATCCGTTGATCATTTCTTGGAATGAATATGTTTTCAGCATTGAACATAACTGGTCAACAACCAAAACGTGTTATTTGCAAAATTCTTGTATGTTTAAGAAACTTTTTACATTGTTTTTATTCTAAACACTCCACACGTTATTTTAATTTCTTTGTAGTTCATCAGACGTTCAAACAAAATACTAAAAAAAAAATAAAAAAAATTCAGAACCAAAAATGTTAGGAAAATAATAAATTTGCCTTGCTTTCAAATCATATTATTTATAGAATCATTATATGATTAGAAAAGTGAACTGTTGAATGCAATAGTTTTATAATTTTTGATACTATTTTCTTTCCTATTGAGCTACTGTCAAAACGCAGTTTCCAGACACACACAAAAAAAGTACGAAAATCAGCTTTACCATGTTTTCAAAACGTACTATTTATAGAATCAACGTACGTTAAGAAACGAGGAAAACGCTTTTCCTTAGACATTGGGACGTATGTAATCTACTTAACTTTTCTTTAGCTATTTCTCACGTAACTTTTGTTTATCTTTCGATTTGACTTTCCGTTCGTAACGTTTCAGCTGAACTCGCAATACTTTCTCTAGATACGGCAGCACTGGCAGCGGGTCAAATGTGAAGCAAAGGAAACAAAAATCCAGACTCAGTGTGTGTTAAGTGGTGAGATGTCATAGACGTTTGATTCACTTACAATTTGAATTGTTTCGACGAGATTGAGTTTGCCATCAGTTCATAGTTAGTTCATTTGATAACTTGCGCTAATATTTACTAAAGTCAGTTTAGTTCTGTTAGTCGAAATGTCCTGAAGTCTTCTTCAATGTGCTAATTAGTGAGTGTATGCTCAAGCAACAGTGTTCACAATCAGTAGCAGGTCCAGCAGGTGGCGACTGGGGCGATAGCCGCCCCCCGAAACAGATTTTTCCTTTTGAAATTGCCAAGATTGTAATAATAAGTAATGTATTTATTTTTGTAAAATTCTGTTAGTATCTGCCCTCAGATTTTCGCAAAATGTTTCGTAACAAATAAAATTTGCTGTGAATTTGGACGTTAATGTTCTGTTCTGGCTTTAGAGAGGGGGGGGAAGAGAGAGAGAAGAGGGAAAGACAAAAGAAACTAGAGTTGCAGAAACAGAGGAAGCTGAGAGCGGAAGGGAAAATAGATTAAATCGCTAGTAAAACAATGAGTGGCGCAGGAATGACTTGATGAAGTAAAATAAATGGAATTTCCTTTCAAAAGAAGTAAGAATCATGCATTGAGAAAGAAAAAATGAATATTTTAAAGAGGAATAATGAGTCATATTGCTCGGGAATGGTTTGATAATTCAAAGTTGATTTTTTTCTATTAAATGAAGCCGTCTGAATAGAAAGGCTCAAATTTATTTTGAAAGATTCTATCCAGACTTGATTTTTAAAACGCACGGGACTCGTTTACTTGCAAAGCAGGGAATTAAACGCCGGGAAAAAAGTGCTGATTTTTAATTTTCTTTTCCCCAGGTGATCGACAAATTTAGCACAATTGTTTTGATGAAAACAGTTTTCAAAGGCTGTGTAATGTCAGTGAGGAGTAGCTCTTCCAGTTTGGGTGTGACCCTTCCACAAAGTCTCTGTATCATGAATAAGGACATTTGACGTGGACCAGGAACACCAAACAGAGGTCATCGCTCTTTCCACGTTTATAAGTGAGTCACGGAAAAATTCTCTTTGGCCGCCACCGGGAGACGAACCCAGGGTCTTCCAGTTACGCGCAGGATATGCTTCCACTGCACCACAGCGGCCTCGAACTCCTCCAGACTCAGACACACTAACTGCCAAACCAATTTGGCAGGTTGCTTCTTGGAGCCCCGCACAATGCCGGGGATTCACCACAGATGGTAAGCAGCAACTGAACAAATAATTACAAGGCAAATGAATAATCAATACAGCCATTTGCGTGGACCAGGAACATCATACAGAGGTCATTGCTCTTTCCACGTTTATACACTGGTGTGCAAAAATTAAGGACGAAGAGGAGAAATTAGCATAACAGCGGAACGAGCAGGCAGAACGGACCGAAAGACCACTCAGGAGATAGACTAGGGTACGGTACGGTAGGGCATGCTCATATATGTAGCATGACGTAGGGGTGGAAGGGTATAAAGCACACGGGCGGTGTACGCTCAGCAATTCGGTGAAAGCTTTTGCACGGTGTACATCGGTTTGAACGACGTCGAGTGATATGGCCAACAAGCAATCCAGTAGACGACATCTAGATGACTTTACCCGAGATCGCGTCATTGGGAAGTTGGAAGAAGGTCGAAGTGTGACTAGTGTGGCCGAGAAGTTCGGGATTGCTCACAGCATCCTTTCACGAGCTTGGAGAACATTTCAAACGACAGGAACATCTGTCCGAGAGTTTAGCAGTGGTCGTCCTCGAGCAACCACGGCGGCGGACGACCGATATATTGTCCTACAGGCGAGAAGAGACAGACGGCAGACAGCGGAAGAAATCGCAAGGCACATGCAACAGACAACTGGACGTCCGTTATCGCGTTTTACCGTGGCCAGGAGGCTGCACAAAGGTAGTCTATTTGCACGACGACCAGTACGGTGTGTGCCATTAACGCCTGCTCATCGGAGACGGCGGTTTCTGTGGTGCCAGGAAAACAAGAACTGGACACATCAGCAATGGGGTCGACTTCTCTTTACGGATGAGAGCCGATTTAAAAGTCTGATGAGCGATTCTGGACGTATATACATCTGGAGAGAGTACGGAACACGCAATCACACACCTCCAACATCATCGAAAGGGACCGGTTTGGAGGTGGCGGAGTTCTCGTTTGAGCGGTATCATGCTTGGTAGCCGTACTGACCTCCACATCTTCCAAAGAGGTTCAGTCACTGGTGTCCGTTATTGTACCGAGGTTCTCCTGCCACACGTGCGTCTGTTTAGAGGTGCTGTGGGTCCTGAGTTCCTCTTCATGGACGACAACGCTACACCTCATCGTACAGTGGCTGTCGCAGAGCTGTTGGAGAGTGACGATATTCAACGCATGGATTGGCCCGTAAGGTCCCCGGACCTAAATCCAATCGAACACGTGTGGGAACTTCTCGGAAGACGCTTGGCAGCACGTCAGCCGCCGCCAGCAACGATTCCGCAGCTGCGATTGGCGCTACAAGAGGAATGGGCCGCGATGCCTCATCAGCTCCTTGACAACCTCGTCCTCAGCATGGACAGACGTTGTAAATCCTGCAACGCAGTCAGGGGTGATCATATCCCTACTAAAGACTGGATTTTTCTTGGCAGCCGCCTGTCACATGGACGTTTCTGTCTTCTGTCCAGTTGTGCTCGAAGCTACCTTTTCAATAAAGTGCCTTTGTATCCTTTGGATTCCTTGTTTGAACGGTTTTGTTCACTTGTCCCATATTCTGACATCTTGGGGATCTTACGGTATGATTTGAGTCGATGTGAGCACTTCTGCACGACGTAACATTCGAAAAACCGTCTCTTCTTTAATTTTTGCACGCCAGAATAAGTGAGTCACGGAAAAATTCTTATTGGCCGCCACCGGGAATAGCACACATTACGGAAAAAATCTCATTGGCCACCACTGGCGGTATACGTAGTGTGATCTGAATAGATAAGCTTTCCACATTTGCTGCAAATCTTTTTGATTTTTTTTTTCATGGACAGTAATAGGGACGTGATCCTTACACAGGATTTGGAGTGAAGAGAATTTTTTCTCATAAATGTTGAGCTGTATGTAAATGATACCTGAACAACATAACACAGCACACGTCAGAACTAGCACGGTGAGTAAACCACTCACACTGGATAAGACAGTCAAAACTTCAAAACTCGCGCGATGAAAAAATCTCTCACATTAGACGACGTAAGCGAACAAACGTTTTCTCTCTAACCACAGAGACAGCTAACCTCGTCGCTACTAACTACAACCGATATGAGAGGTTATAAAACTCTGCTAGAGGGCGCGTTAGTGATCAATCATTTCTAAGAACTAAGAAATTGCTTTTTCATTCTTGACCGTAAGAGAAATTCTCACGGTGCGAATCCTTGCTAGTTGAAGTATTTAAGTGACAAATTAGATTTAAAATAAATGCTCAGGGAGTACATTATTTATAAATTAAAACACTACAAAATAATTAACATTTTCCACGTTATTTTGGGGTCTCTTGTTGTGATGGTGAAACACTTATGAACCAGTTTTGAAACCAAATTCCCAAGGCCATCCCTTAAAAAAATGTATAACCGAGGTTCCACTGTGCTTTAAACTAAATCTAACAAACTGTATACTTCGCGTTATTTATCTTCTACGCAGCACATTTACATCATGTATATGTTATCGTTAAAGTGTATAATTCAGTTATTTCAAAGAATACCTAGTTATTTCATGAAATAACTGATCAAGTTAGTTAAAGCGTGTAATAAATTAATAATTCCACACTCCACCTGGTTATTCTGTGAATTAACTAGGTATTCTATAAATTAACTAATGATAGACAGTTGAAGTGAAAAATAAACAATTTGACTGAATTATACAGCATACAAAATGCTATTTATATAAAGACACAATAAAATCATTTGTTACAACAGGGAATACTAAAATGGCATTTGGAATGGCCTAGAACATTACTTTTAAAACAAATACATTTCTTGTTGACACACTGCGTTTTACATGAACATTTTTTAAATCCCTGACCGGTACCTAAACTTTGAGCTGTAGCAACCGACCGGAGCGATTTCTCAACATCCGGCACTTCTTCGATCTGAATTAGTTTTTGTTCACCGACGCTGAACTGGGATCGGGAATATAGCTGTTTTATGCGGCCGTTTCTTGTTCCCAATTGAAAAAATCCTTCTTCGGTTATTTTCATGATAACAGCTAAAACAGATCTGGCGTCACACTTTCCTCTGTCAACTTCAGGTACTGGGATACGGACTGTAAGCCCCACTGAGGCTTACAATCCGTATCCAGTACCTGAAGTTGACTTGAGAAAATAACTTTAAATCAATACCTGACACATCGAAGCAGCGTTAGACGCACAGCAGCCGGCACATGGAAGCAACCAACTAACTGGAATGAACTGCGCCAACCCGCTAACAGTTGCACAACACACTAGACGGTCTACCAAATAAGTCCACCCCTACGGTCTGGAAGAGTTCACAAATTCAGTAGGGGTGGAAGGTAAATGCGTTTCTCGTTGATGTTCTGAGAGTCTGGCGCAAATAAATATTCGGCTACAGTAATCTCTATATATATTAAGTTCAGCAAATTATCATTAATTACAGAAATATTGCGTGTAAATGAAAGTAATACTTTCCATATTCTTAAAAGAAACATAAAAGTTAATATCATTATTATTATATAACACTTTATAGTGGGTTGAAAATGGTGTGCTATTTCTGACCAGTGGTTCTAACTTTACAGCCTTTTGGATTTGGGATTTATTTACTCGGTTATTTTACACTTCAACGGGGTGTAGATCGTTATTCTATGAAATAACTAGTTAAACCATAGAATACAAATGAGTTTTACGCTTTAACTGACTTGATCAGTTATTTCATGAAATAATTAGGTGTTCCATGAAATAACGGATTTCATACTTTAACGATAACATATAAACAATTTTCAATACAAAGTTTATGCAACTTTTACCCAGTCATATAAGAGTACTTGGCTAATACTAATACCATTACGATCGCGTTAATAACCATTACCATTTCCACTTACGCTACACTAGGAAAATCTTCAGAAAAGACTGAAGGAGTACAGTACGATAAAAAAAAATACACTGCTTTCACGAAATCGCATAAAAACGGAACAGGGAGTAAAAAGAAAACTTGCATACAAAAAGGAGTTATTGTTACTCATCACGATGTGTGATAATGACTGAGAAGGAGCTTTATTAAGTTCTTTATTGTCGTAATGTCCCGTAATTGCGATTAAAATTGCTTTACCCCTTTGGCACAATAAATACAATAAAACAACTTAAAGCGGAGTGGCTAACTTGGGATATCTGTGTTCTAAAATTGAAGAAAAAAAATAATAACACTATGGCTGACAGGCATCGATTAAATTTATTGATTAAGTTTTGAAATTGATGCATTTTCCAGTCTACAATTTAAGAAATACTCTGGATGGTCACAAAAAGTTAGGGATATTGCATGAAATGAAGGATGCGTGTATCTGACTCAAGTAACACGCGTTGGAATAACATCAGTGAGGCTACGGAACACAAACGATAAAGAGTGCGTTTACAAAAACAGTTTATTGGGCAATTTCTGCACACAACAAAAAGTAGCACTGCAATATAAACAAAATGGTAAGTTCGGAGAATGTCCATACCTCTGGATTTCAGCAACACCACCTCTGCGTCGAAGAACGTCTTGACACCGACGGGGCACTCTTGCAATGATATTATTGATGAGTGTCTGGGGCAGCTTGTCCCATATTACAGGCGACATGCTACGGAGGTCTGCCAGTGTACTGGGGTATGGAACGTGGTTATCCATACTTCGCTGTACAGCGTCCCAAATCTTCTAGGGTTAAGGTCAGGAGACCTCGGAGACAGCTGTAACGATTCAATTTCGTGATTTTTCAGCCTCCAGGCACGGTGACTTGTTGCACTGTCAAAGAAAAACCGGAATGCATGTCCAATAGCAGCGTGAAACAGTGTCACGATGGGTGCAATGATATTATTGATGAGTGTCTGGGGCAGCTTGTCCCATATTACAGGCGACATGCTACGGAGGTCTGCCAGTGTACTGGGGTATGGAACGTGGTTATCCATACTTCGCTGTACAGCGTCCCAAATCTTCTAGGGTTAAGGTCAGGAGACCTCGGAGACAGCTGTAACGATTCAATTTCGTGATTTTTCAGCCTCCAGGCACGGTGACTTGTTGCACTGTCAAAGAAAACCGGAATGCATGTCCAATAGCAGCGTGAAACAGTGTCACGATGGGTGCAATGATATTATTGATGAGTGTCTGGGGCAGCTTGTCCCATATTACAGGCGACATGCTACGGAGGTCTGCCAGTGTACTGGGGTATGGAACGTGGTTATCCATACTTCGCTGTACAGCGTCCCAAATCTTCTAGGGTTAAGGTCAGGAGACCTCGGAGACAGCTGTAACGATTCAATTTCGTGATTTTTCAGCCTCCAGGCACGGTGACTTGTTGCACTGTCAAAGAAAAACCGGAATGCATGTCCAATAGCAGCGTGAAACAGTGTCACGATGGGTGCAATGATATTATTGATGAGTGTCTGGGGCAGCTTGTCCCATATTACAGGCGACATGCTACGGAGGTCTGCCAGTGTACTGGGGTATGGAACGTGGTTATCCATACTTCGCTGTACAGCGTCCCAAATCTTCTAGGGTTAAGGTCAGGAGACCTCGGAGACAGCTGTAACGATTCAATTTCGTGATTTTTCAGCCTCCAGGCACGGTGACTTGTTGCACTGTCAAAGAAAAACCGGAATGCATGTCCAATAGCAGCGTGAAACAGTGTCACGATGGGTGCAATGATATTATTGATGAGTGTCTGGGGCAGCTTGTCCCATATTACAGGCGACATGCTACGGAGGTCTGCCAGTGTACTGGGGTATGGAACGTGGTTATCCATACTTCGCTGTACAGCGTCCCAAATCTTCTAGGGTTAAGGTCAGGAGACCTCGGAGACAGCTGTAACGATTCAATTTCGTGATTTTTCAGCCTCCAGGCACGGTGACTTGTTGCACTGTCAAAGAAAAACCGGAATGCATGTCCAATAGCAGCGTGAAACAGTGTCACGATGGGTGCAATGATATTATTGATGAGTGTCTGGGGCAGCTTGTCCCATATTACAGGCGACATGCTACGGAGGTCTGCCAGTGTACTGGGGTATGGAACGTGGTTATCCATACTTCGCTGTACAGCGTCCCAAATCTTCTAGGGTTAAGGTCAGGAGACCTCGGAGACAGCTGTAACGATTCAATTTCGTGATTTTTCAGCCTCCAGGCACGGTGACTTGTTGCACTGTCAAAGAAAAACCGGAATGCATGTCCAATAGCAGCGTGAAACAGTGTCACGATGGGTGCAATGATATTATTGATGAGTGTCTGGGGCAGCTTGTCCCATATTACAGGCGACATGCTACGGAGGTCTGCCAGTGTACTGGGGTATGGAACGTGGTTATCCATACTTCGCTGTACAGCGTCCCAAATCTTCTAGGGTTAAGGTCAGGAGACCTCGGAGACAGCTGTAACGATTCAATTTCGTGATTTTTCAGCCTCCAGGCACGGTGACTTGTTGCACTGTCAAAGAAAAACCGGAATGCATGTCCAATAGCAGCGTGAAACAGTGTCACGATGGGTGCAATGATATTATTGATGAGTGTCTGGGGCAGCTTGTCCCATATTACAGGCGACATGCTACGGAGGTCTGCCAGTGTACTGGGGTATGGAACGTGGTTATCCATACTTCGCTGTACAGCGTCCCAAATCTTCTAGGGTTAAGGTCAGGAGACCTCGGAGACAGCTGTAACGATTCAATTTCGTGATTTTTCAGCCTCCAGGCACGGTGACTTGTTGCACTGTCAAAGAAAAACCGGAATGCATGTCCAATAGCAGCGTGAAACAGTGTCACGATGGGTGCAATGATATTATTGATGAGTGTCTGGGGCAGCTTGTCCCATATTACAAGCGACATGCTGCGGAGGTCTGCCAGTGTACTGGGGTATGGAACGTGGTTATCCATACTTCGCTGTATAGCGTCCCAAATGTTCTAGGGTTAAGGCCAGGAGACCTCGGAGACAGCTGTAACGATTCAATTTCGTGATTTTTCAGCCTCCAGGCACGGTGACTTGTTGCACTGTCAAAGAAAAACCGGAATGCATGTCCAATAGCAGCGTGAAACAGTGTCACGATGGGGGCAATGATCTCGTTTCGGTACACTGAGGCGTTAGTATTACCTTGACAAGAGTACAAGGAAGTACGGCCATTAAAGCACACTTCTGCCCAGACGAGAATTGACTGCATGTATTGTGGTTGCATTCGTGTGCTGGATCTCCTCCACACGTGTCATCGTCGAGTATCAAGATAATGATTTCGTTCCGTTTGAGTACACACTGTGACACCAGAAACAGCCCAAAGCTATTCCCGGAGTTAACTACTGGTGATACTAAGCCTTCTCCGAGCACTTACTCCCAGGTAGCGATGTTGCCTCCTGGTGGTTAACCTCGGGCGACCACTCCTATGTCGATCTGCAACATTTCCATGCTGTAGAAATCTTGCGTGTAGCCGACTTACTACACTTTAAGGAACTTCTAAAGCAGCAGCAGCACATCGATCTGCCGTGCACCTGCTTGTAACATGCCAGCAGCCCTATTCCTGTTGTCAATGCTTCAACGTCGTCTGGATATCATTTCAGGTTAATCCCACATCTAGACCAAGCGGTAAAACGACCATTCAGCAAACTTCTAGACCAAGCGGTAAAACGACCATTCAGCAAACTTCTAGACCAAGCGGTAAAACGACCATTCAGCAAACTTCTAGACCAAGCGGTAAAACGACCATTCAGCAAACTTCTAGACCAAGCGGTAAAACGACCATTCAGCAAACTTCTAGACCAAGCGGTAAAACGACCCGTTTTCACTTCTGACAGGATACTTTTATCGGAGCTCGCACATCACGTGCTGTGTTGTCAATGATGCTAATTCAGATATGACGTAGCTACCCATGCTGATAACTGATCTCCAGTAGTCGCTAAATTTGCAAATTACCACGTTTCCCTTTCGAAAGCACAGGATCCCTAGCTTTTTATGGGCAGTGTATCATTTCGAAGCAGGGTCTAAATTAAAAGAGTGAGAGTATTCGCAATTAAGTTGATTAGAAAAGATTGATTTCAACGCATAAGTGAGTCGATTCTTTTTAATCAATTCCACCCATGTCTTCCCGCAATTTAATTTCCAATCTATGAGAGAAAATACCGGAAGACTTCCAACACGCTTGTCGTTTTTATCATTCGTGTGACGTGGATCACGTCTGTAGCTTCAAACTTCAGCAAAAGGCACTTCGATGTTTAAAAAATGTTTTAGAAAGAAAATACTTTTCAGAAAGAAGAGAAAGGCTCATACTTCACAGATGTGTACACATACAGTTTCTGCATTAGAATTTAAGATTGGACTCCCGGTGTGACCGTAATTGTCTCAATCGCCGTTTCGAAGACACAGGAAATTAGTTGACGTAACTTCATCTCTGAAGACCAGGCAAAGTTTCGAGGCCATTCCCGAGGAAGACACTTTCTCAATTGAACGCACATTTTCTTTCACGCAAGTTGCTTCGTTTAATACGCTCGACAATGTGCGAGCGGTGTTGGTTATCAGGGCGAGTATGAGTCTGAGTAATATTGCAGCTTCTTACTCACGCGAGTTCTACGACCAGTACAGTAAATGGAAAGCAAGAGAAAAAGAACATCGAACAAATCCGAAATGAGAGCCAGATGGTGCTTCATTAATATTTCGTTGGGGAATTCATCATTTTTACTCAACCCTCCTCAGCTGTCATGATTGACTTATTGTCGTTGATTTTATTGTGGCACTCCCTCCTGTGGCCAAAGCTTATAACGAAGTAAATTTCTCCGTCATTTTTGGTCTACGCCGGGATTCGAACCCGAGGCCGCTTATTCCGGAACAAGTCGCTCTACCAACTGAGCTACGCAGACGTTTATTCTGATTCCTATCTGCCTTTATGTCGTGTGCGTCCTGCTGGCAGGTACGTCACATCTCCCCCCCGAAAGAGGGCCGGGGGCATGGCCCACGGGTCAGCCGTGACCATGAATCGTTGCAGGCAGCCATCCACTGTAGAACGTGCACTTGAGAACTCCCAGTCAATCTGCTGTGTGGAATGCAACATCACACATTTTTATTTTTCGAAGCGCTGGAGAAGGAATTCTCTGATTTTTCCTGTCTCGCGGTGTGGAAATAACATCACACCAATGCGAGATTTTGAACGGCCGGGTCATCCGGATGGTTCGGGCGCCATTATAACGAAGTAAATTTCTCCGTCATTTTTGGTCTACGCCAGGATTCGAACCCGGGTCCCCTCATTCCGGAATAAGTCACTCTACCAACTGAGCTACGCAGACGTTTATTCTGATTCCTATCTGCCTTTATGTCGTGTGCGTCCTGCTGGCAGGTACGTCACATCTCCCCCGCCCCCCGAAAGAGGGCCGGGGCATGGCCCACGGGTCAGCCGTGACCATGAATCGTTGCAGGCAGCCATCCACTGTAGAACGTGCACTTGAGAACTCCCAGTCAATCTGCTGTGTGGAATGCAACATCACACATTTTTATTTTTCGAAGCGCTGGAGAAGGAATTCTCTGATTTTTCCTGTCTCGCGGTATGGAAATAACATCACACCAATGCGAGATTTTGAACGGCCGGGTCATCCGGATGGTTCGGGCGCCATTATAACGAAGTAAATTTCTCCGTCATTTTTGGTCTACGCCGGGATTCGAACCCGAGGCCGCTTATTCCGGAACAAGTCGCTCTACCAACTGAGCTACGCAGACGATTATTCTGATTCCTATCTGCCTTTATGTCGTGTGCGTCCTGCTGGCAGGTACGTCACAAGCTCACTGTGACATTTTACATTTTGACCATTAATTACTTCATTGTTGTGACTATTACTTCTATGACGAAATAAAGTGCTCCATCATTTTTATGCCAGGGGCGAAATTCGAACCCGCAACTCTCGGAGCTCCGAGTGATATCCACTATACTACACTGGCATGTGCTCTCACTGCTATCTGCCTTTATCTCATGTGCGTCCTGCGGGGCAGGCACGTCACATCGCCCCCCAAGAGGGTCGGGGCATAGCCCACGGGTCACCCGGGACATGTGTCGCTGTAGGCAGTCATCCGATGAAGAACGTGCATTTGAGAAATCCCAGACAATTTTGTGTGTGGTACATAACGTCACACTGATTTAGCTTTTTTCAGAAGCACTGAAGAAGAAACTCTCATTTTTCCTATCTCGAGGTATGGAAAGAACATCACACCATTGCGAGAAACCTATCAGCCAGGCCATCCTTGAAGTTCGGGGGCCAATATGATGAAGTAAATTTCTCCAAAATTTGTATGCCGGGGGCGGGATTCGAAGCCGCAACTCTCCGCTCCGGAGCTCCGAGTGCTATCCACTATACTACACTGGCAAGTGCTCTCACTGCTATCTACCTTTATCTCATTGCGTCCTGCGGCGCAGACACGTCACACTTCATTTTGGCATTTCCACAGGGCGAATGGAATTGCACTGAAACATTTCCTCCTTGTGACCTTTACATCATTGTAACATTTGATATTGTGACAATTATTTGTGAAAACAGTCAGTGCCCCCCCTCACTCCGGAGTAAGTTGCTCTCCCAACTAAGCTACACGGACAGAATGTATCGCTACAATTTTGTCGTTTTGACACGTGATTCACCTGTGTAGTACGTCACATACTTCAATGTGACATTTCCACATTGTGGCTAAGATTTCATTGAGACATTTCCAAATTGTGATCATTATATGATTGTGACATTTTCACGTTGTGACCATTAGCTCACTGAAACATTTTCACATTGTGGCCATGACCTCGTCGTGACATTTTGACATCGTAACCATGACTAACATGACATTTTCACATTGTGACCAAGTCGTCTCTCATTGCGATATTTCTACGACTCTTTTTTTCGTACTTGACCTATGGTCCGCCCTCAGTCTCTCTCTCTCTGGTTATTATTTGATTATACACTCGATCATTATCTACAACACTGCTTGTCAGCGATGTCATGAGTGTTTTCGAGACAGTAAAGCAAAATGTTCAACTCATACACACACACACACAAAATTTTAACTGACTTTTATGTGATAAATATAGAATAAACGAGTTTAATGTACTGTGAAATTATTTACGTTTAACTTCATGTAAAGGTTTCAGACTGAGTTTGTCACTTGGCCACATATCTTTACTTTGCTAACCCGGATTTTTCTAAGTCGTTCTTGTTTGCTTGTAGCAGTTACAATCATAATTAAAATACATGAATAATTTGGTAATTATACACAGAAAATAATCGCTACGGTCAGTAATGAGTCAATACAGTAGAGCGTCGATAATGCGAACTAAGTGGGACCACTAGTAGTTCTAATTTTCGATGTGTTCGATTATCGAACATGTAAAAAAATGCAAATACGCAAACATTTCTACATTATATTATCCAAATGTACGTACCAAAACTAAGCAACTGTATACAAAAACAATTATATAAGACAAAGATTTTTTTGTTATTATGCAATACGAAACACGTTTACCATTTTTACTACTGCTGTGAAATTTTTAAACAAAAAGTACAAATTCCAAAGCTTACCAATCATTACAAGATGGTTTCGATTGCCAAGTATAACGAAGTAAATTTCTCCGTCATTTTTATCCGCGCCAGGATTCGAACCCGGGTCCCCTCATTCTGGAATAAGTTGCTCTACCAATTGAGCTACGCGGACGTTTGTGCTGATTGCTATGTGCTTTTTATGTCGTGTGCGTCCTGCTGGCAGGTACGTCACATCTCCCCCCCCCGAAAGAGGGCCGGGGGCATGGCCCACGGGTCAGCTGTGACCATGAATCGTGGCAGGCAGCCATCCACTGTAGAACGTGCACTTGAGAACTCCCAGTCAATTTTTTTTTGTTTCGAAGCGCTGAAGAAGGGATTCCCTGATTTTTCCTATCTCGCGGTGTGGAAATAACATCACACCATTGCGAGATTTTGAACGGTCGGGTCATCCGGATAGTTCGGGCGCCATTATAACGAAGTAAATTTCTCCGTCATTTTTATCAGCGCCAGGATTCGAACCCGGATCCCTTCATTCCGGAATAAGTTGCTCTACCAATTGAGCTACGCGGACATTTGTGCTGATTGCTATGTGCTTTTTATGTCGTGTGCGTCCTGCTGGCAGGTACGTCACACAAGGGGTGTACTTTATGCTGAGTGCAAGGAGTATAACTTTCCTCCCGGCTCACAGTGAACAATGGGGCTGAGGGGTGAAACAAGGGGGGGGGGGGTACTGCCGTGGTAATAGGTCGTAAAATCTTATCCCCGCAGAAAACAAGTTACTGGGGAAGTTTTTGCTTTTTGTCTCTGAGTATCAGAAGCCACCAACACCTTCGACACGTCGCACCCAAAAAGCTTGCACCTCCAATATTAGGCGATTCCATTATCATCAAGTACCAAGTTAAAATGAACGGACTATACTTAAACTTTCCACGAAAAAAAAAAAAAGTGGAGGGCCGTGTTCGGATTTCTGACGTTCGGATTTTCGACGCTTCACTGTACTTACAGACTTTCAACGTCCACTTTTTATTCAACAGCCCAGCACGTCAGTTAGTCGACAATATCGTGTCATTTAGTCGACAATGTTCATAATAACAAGATGAACAGATTTCACCCCACTATTTCGTGTCATTTAGTCTGCAATGTTCATAATAACAAGATGAACAGATTTCACCCCAATAATTCGTGTCATTTAGTCTGCAATGTTCATAATAACAAGATTAACAGATTTCACCCCACTATTTCGTGTCATTTAGTCTGCAATGTTCATAATAACAAGATGAACAGATTTCACCCCACTATTTCGTGTCATTTAGTCTGCAATGTTCATAATAACAAGATGAACAGATTTCACCCCACTATTTCGTGTCATTTAGTCTGCAATGTTCATAATAACAAGATGAACAGATTTCACCCCAATAATTCGTGTCATTTAGTCTGCAATGTTCATAATAACAAGATGAACAGATTTCACCCCACTATTTCGTGTCATTTAGTCTGCAATGTTCATAATAACAAGATGAACAGATTTCACCCCACTATTTCCTGTCATTTAGTCTGCAATGTTCATAATAACAAGATGAACAGATTTCACCCCACTATTTCGTGTCATTTAGTCTGCAATGTTCATAATAACAAGATGAACAGATTTCACCCCACTATTTCGTGTCATTTAGTCTGCAATGTTCATAATAACAAGATGAACAGATTTCACCCCACTATTCCGTGTCATTTAGTCTGCAATGTTCATAATAACAAGATGAACAGATTTCACCCCACTATTTCGTGTCATTTAGTCTGCAATGTTCATAATAACAAGATGAACAGATTTCGCCCCACTATTTCGTACAATGTACGTTTGACAATTATCTCTCTTCAAACTAACATATAGCGTCACGTGCTTAGAACATTGCTTTCACAGTATCGCTCTTATAAAAATCACTCTCAACATGAATACAGCTCGCTCTCTCAGTGAATATCGTTCTAACTCTGCACAGTGAATCTAACTATGAATACAGCTTTACTTGCCTTTGATTGCACTTTGATCCACTGCCAGGATGCCATCTTGAAACGCTCGTCGGCAGACATTCTATGGTGTTAAGTCAGTATTTAGTGAAGAGAAACCAAATTTACATGAGAACACAGAAACTCAAAAGGAAGATTAAAATAGAGGTAAATGTCACCCCGAAAAAAACCATCTGTTATTCTTGCTGTCCTTACTCTTAACATCAATAAGCCCTGTAGTAGTGCGACAGAGAAAATCTGGTACAACCGTTCCTGTTGATCTATGTTGAGAAGTCGATTTCGTTAGATTTCTGTTTGTGAGGTATTGAATTTTATTTTAAGGGAAGTTATTAAATAAATAAATAAGATAAAATATTTATGATTATAATAAAATACCGAACAAATTTTCATAAACCACCAAAACTAAAAGTTCAAAATATCTATACCAATATAAGCTTACGCGATTTTAACGTTTGTGACTTTAGCAGCTGGTTCATAACAAACCAAGCCCGCTACGATCGAAACCGAGAAACAGTCTGTTTGCTCGGCGTGTGTCTTATACTAAGAGTGCTGAAGACCTCGTGTGCGATATGAAGATCAGAAGAGAAGTTAGTATTTTTATTAATTTAGATTCTATATTTCTTATAAACTAGACTATTTTATTGCAAACATAATAGTTCCCGCGAAACTACGTAGGTTTAAGTACCTTAGTAGATACTAAGTAGATTAGTTTCATGTATCATTAGGCTTAAGCAATGTTTCATGAATCATTAGGTTTAGCAACGTTTCATTAATCATTACGCTTTGTTTTTTGTCCAGTGATATTTCGCCTTATTTTGCATTATAACGAAGTAAATTTCTCCGTCATTTCTGTCCACGCCAGGATTCGAACCCGGATCCCCTCATTCCGGAACAAGTCACTCTACCAATTGAGCTACGCGGACGTTTTATTCTGATTCCTATCTGCCTTTATGTCGTGTGCGTCCTTCCGGCAGGTACGTCACATCTCCTGGTACGTTACATCATCTCCCCCTTATTTTTCTTTTTTTCTTTCGAAGTGCTGCTCATATTTTTCCTATCTCGCGGTGTGGAAATAACATCACACCAATGCGAGATTTTGAACGGTCGGGTCATCCGGATAGTTTGGGCGCCATTATAACGAAGTAAATTTCTCCGTCATTTCTGTCCGCGCCAGGATTCGAACCCGGATCCCCTCATTCCGGAATAAGTTGCTCTACCAATTAAGCTACGCGGACATTTTATTCTGATTCCTATCTTCCTTTATGTCGTGTGCGTCCTTCGGGCAGGTACGTCACATCTCCTGGTACGTTACAGCATGAAATATTTAGATGTGTACGTTTCCGACGTCATGCTGAAATAAAAAATATGTACATATTGCTAAAGGAATATGAAATTACCATAGCAATAGCGGCTGGTTTAGTGTCATGCATGAAGTGTCTCTTATTATGAGATAAAGTTTTAAGTTTTGGCATTTGTTGTCTCCTTAACTTACTTGGGTGAAATAGAATGTAATTTGTTTAAAACAAATGCATAGTGCCTACGGTAATAGCTGTGAATTTGTGCAAAGCAACAACCCATTGATGTAAAAAAGAATTTAAAGCTCTTTATATCTGTATTAATTTGTAGATATGAAATAATCACTGAATTCATCGCTTCCGTGACTCATAAAGTGTTTTCGTTTTGAGCATTTACCGCAATTTATAACTTTTCTCCATCGACATTGGGAAGTTATGAAAAATTAAAACCCTGATATCTCCTCTCTGTAACTTCGCTGCTAGCTAAGCTGACAGTCACAGCAGCGTTTGTTATGACCCTGATGGTGACGTCACCAATCGTGGACTAAGGACTACTAGTACTCGAACACCCCCGTTGTAGCTACGGCACTAGGCGGTTAGTATTGGTTTTAGTATCCAAGTTTCTGTTACGGAGATTTAATACTAGAATTTTAGGCAAAGATATTAAATCCCATTCGCAACTTTTATTTCGCTTTAGTGCTCCATTTCCTTTGTTTCCACAATGCGTGAGAAAATTTTGCTTCGTCACCAATGTATAGAAACATCGGAAGCATGGTTTATTTAGAGACGATAGTTTGTCGCATATTAAGGGTCTGGGCCTTTGTATTTCGTAGACGCATTGGTATTGTCCAGCTCATTTGGTCTTTGCCTTCTTAATTTCAAAGCAGCCGACTGAGAGCGCAAGCCCTCTTAATTTCAACCTTGAAGTTTTGTGAAGTCAACGCCGGCGTTTCCCATGGGTTTTGTGGAAATAAGAGAGTGAGTTTGCGTGGGGACAAGGGGGGAGCTAAGACATGCGACTAGAGGAATTGGAAGCGAGAGGTCGCAGGGAGAGGAGCCGAGGAAACGCTTTAGGTGTTGGAACGTACGTCTTAAACTAGCCGGATTAATAGGGTTCTTTTCTCCTCGTGCGCGAAGGATAGACAAGGGAATGACCAAAAAATGATGAAGGCAATGAAAAGTCGATTCAGGGAAAGAAATGTTGGTTTCAGAGAAACAGAGAGGAATAATTGAAAGCTGAGGACAACCTTCTGCACTTAAGTAAAAAAAAGAATAAAGTGCCTTTAAGAGATCTAAAAGGATTGCATAAAAATGATTACTTATAGCTACTATTATTATTCTTATTTTATTATCTTCAGCAACTATGGAAGTTAACAAATGCAATTTAACACTTCATATGTTGATTCGAAAGGCGTGAGAACGTTGAGTGACAGTCCAAAAAAGGGAACTATATGGTGGAAAACCATATCTAAATTTTTCTCAATGTAACCGGGCCTCCCCTCTATGAGCATACTATTTTAGCGTGATATATTGAGTTGATGTTCATGCCATTTTTTTACCACACTGCAGGAATGAATTGCATCAGAAGGATAAACGGAATCAATCAACTATGTATACCCCCACCTCCCATTGTTAACGATAAGTCTGCAATGCCATTCTTGAAAAAAACGTGCAGGTTTTGCTGCGAAGAAATCATCAAGGAAATTCTGGAGATCAACATCATTGTTGAACGTTCTGCCACGGAATGCATTCGATAGAGATCGAAACAGGTGGTAGTCTGAAGGGGCGACAACTGGGGAATATGCCGGATGTGGAAGGATCTCTCATTTCATGTCCGGAATGGCCATTTTGGGCATGTTTGCACTGTGTTTGCCAGCGTTATCATGTTGGAGAAAGACACCATGGCGCCGATGTAGCCGTTTCTGCTGAATTGCTCGCAGTATAGTGCAGCGTTGATGGTCTGATTCCTGGGTAGTATTTCCCAGCGAATAATGCTGTATAATGCCTTCCATGTCCCAACAGACACCCAACATGATCATCGCAGGATGAAGGTCATGCTTTTAACGTGGTGTGGGCGTCTTGTTTGGGCTTAACCATTCCCTCCGATGCCTGAAATTCACTTGCAGCAGCACTTTTCATCTCCAGTAACAATACGTGACGGAAAGGGCTTATGTTGCTGAGAACTTTTGCGAAAACGGCCGAGCAAAGAACCACATATGGCAACACGCTGATTCTTGTTGTACTCGGTGAGAGTGTGAGGCACCCAAGATCTCAATTTCTGGACCTTTCCCATACGTTCTGGCTGTTGAACCACTGTGGCCTGATCCCAGTCCATCTCAGTGGCCAATTCGCGTATGGTTTGATGCTGATCCCAGTCCATCTCAGTGGCCAATTCGCGTATGGTTTGATGCTGATCCCAGTCCATCTCAGTGGCCAATTCGCGTATGGTTTGACGCTGATCCAAGTGGATGAGATGATTCAAACGGTCCTCATCAAAGTGAGATGGACAACCTAAGCTCAGGGAGTTGTTGAGGTCAAAATTGCCACCTCGGAACCGCTCAAACCATTTGCGGGCTGTCCTCGGAGCAATAGCATCCTCCCCATACACAGTACAAATTTTACGAGTGGCCTCGGCGGCTGTGGATTCCTTGTTGAGTTCGTAGAGGAGCAGATGTCGGAAATGTTCATTCTTCTCTACTTGACACTCCATACTTCCGAACCTGTAAACCAAAACCCCTTAGCCACCCACAATCACACAACGCAATATGATGTAGATATACGATATTATTGGCTACATTTTGATATACAACTGGCCATCTGCACCGTCACTACTGATTTGGGAAACACTCGTGAAATAAAACGGCATGAACTTATGCATCAACCCAATATTATGCAATATGTGGTGTACATCATGTCCATGCTTTATCGATAGGCTGGTGTAATCTACTGTCTAGTGGCAGAACTGTAAAATTGTTTTGTGCGCTTTGCTCTCGAAGTTAAACAACTATGTGAGCAAGATACAGGATAACCAAATCAGCAAGAAAAAACAGGAATTCTTCTAAGCCGAAAACAGAAACGTGTATCGAGATTTTCATACAGTGAGAGATGCAATTTACACGAGAAATAAAACTTTTGCGATCCTTTCTTTCTTCATACATAAAATTTAGAATTTTACAAACAGTGTGCGAAAACACAAAAACATCTAACAATAGAAGTGGTAAGAATGAATATTTTGATAAAAAAAACTTGGACGCCATCGGGATTCAGATCTGAGCCTTTTGTGTTTTCGTAACTATCTTTCATACACTGAGTTAAAAGGTGGCCGAAAGCGCACTACGGAACATTCCGTTTGCTGATGTTTAAACCATTTGATTAGAGTCAGATGAAGAGGCCCGAAAAGATTTCACAGATTTGCAAATGGCTTTTGGAAAAACCTAGTCAAAAGGTGAATGTGGCAAAACCATTGATGGTGTGCATGATCGAGAAAGTAAACGACTAACAGAACAATTTAAATATACGGGTTCAGCGGCCTCCCAAAATTTATAGACTGTAAATGGCACTTTGTAAAGCTAGTCTAATGGTAAATGCGACGAAAACAGAGATGGCGGTCAGTTGAGGAGGTGAACAAGAAGATTTGTTAGTACATGACAGAGAAGGTAAACAACTAATCAAAATTGGAACAGTTCTAATAGTTGGCTCAACTTTACAAAAGGACGGCAGAAGACCGCATACAGTAAGGGAAGGAATAAAAGCAGGAATGAATAAATAGAATAAGATGTCGCGGGTGATCTGTGGCAAAACAAAGTTCCCCAAGAAGGAAAAATAAAAAGGATACAGGCCAGCTGTATGACCTACTGTTGTTTTTATATGGATATAAAACTTGGTTAACTACGTAAACACAACTGGAAAGAACAGAACTGAGGATGCTTAGAGGGATGGAAGGGATATGAGAAAGAATATAAAAGAAATGAGGACATAAGGAAGAAATTAGGAAATCAATGGATTTTAAGACAGATTTGTCTAAGATGGGTCGGACATGTGTTGAAAAAAGAGGAAGTAAACCCAATTCAAAAGAGGAAGTAAACCAATTCAAAAAGCTATATAGGGTGGCAGGAAAATAGGGAATTTGGTAGACCAAGAAAAAGATGGGATTGAAGGGAATATTGGAGAGTGAAGAAATTCGAAGCAAAAAGTGAGGAAGGATGCACAGGACAGAAGAAAATGGAGAAAACATGTTCTAACTTCAGAACAGACTGTCAGGGACAAACCTGCTGAAGGAGGATACAGTTTTAAGTACTTTAACATTTTTTGAAGTACGCTTTTTCTGGGTTGCATTAGTATCTATTTGTCGAAAGAAAAATACGTGTGGGTGGATATTATTTGCCTTCGACTGGAATGCATTGAATTTCAGGTTGTTATGCTATGAAGTGAGGAAAAGTCAAAATACCCATAAAAGCAGGCAGCAAAAAGATTTGACCTTGTAAATCAGATTGATGAACATACAAACAGACACAATATCTAAAGCCCGAAGTTATGTGAAGGTATTGTCTCCTCGTCTTACTTAAATGTTGCATGGCGTTCTTGAGACACCATATAAATAGGGCTTGAACAATAATCTGGCTCCTTTCCAAAGCGTCTGTAAAGTGTGTGCAACCGAGCGACTAACAACTTGCATCATTACATTTTGTGATTTTCGATTTCGTCTATAAGCACAATGGAAAAATCTCGGCTGACCGGTAGCACTCACTTTATTTGCAAACAGTGGTCGAATCGACTGAAAACCACCATCCTGAACACAGCAACGACACCTGCCGGCAATTCTGTCAGCAACCTTTCTTTACAAAAGCCTTCCTCTTTAATATGATGACACATAATAGTGGTCGTAATGATGTCATATATTAGCGTTAATAGTAAGTTCAAGACTGACGGAAAAGACTTTGGAGACGAATTATTCCAGCGAGCTTTCAGTACGCACTGAAGAAATCCGTGAAATTTTGTTGAATGCACCTGAAGGAGGACATCTCTATATTTTTCCTAAAGGTACTTTTTAAGCGCTGGTGGAACGGTGGTACGAATTTCATTTGTGCGATTTACAATGTTTAATTTATTGCATTTATACACTTACTTTGATGAACATTAATTTTTAAATTAAGTAACGACAATTTACAGTCGTTACAAATTGCTATAATTTGCACGTTTCAATTTTTAGTAGCTAAGTTAGTCTGTTGCGTGTTCTTAAATCAAACATGGACGAAATAAAGGTATTCCTTTTGCTTCCAAAAGAACCTCAGTATTATGGGTAGAATAATAGTTAATTTATGGAATTGCTTGTTGGTATTAACTATTACCCCAACGGTAAACTTTGCTGTAAAGCACTTCACCGCTTTTCACGCTAAGACGGAAATAACTTGCTTCATTGTACAGCAAAACTTTAGCTTACTGAATGACGTCAAGTTGAACCCTGACAGACTTACTTCTCGTTGCAGCTGAAATCCATAATAAACATGAAAACGAGCTAAATAAGCTTTTATCAAGAAGTATGCCACTCGTCAGACATGTTCACCCAAAACGTCCAAGTAGAACACAAGTGTTGTATCCTCAGCAGTACATAACACTGCGTTCGCTTTTTTTTTTTTTTTTTTTGATTGGAGGTTTAACGACCACCGTGAGCAACTCAATGGGCTATAAGCAGTCGCCCGTCCCTAATTTAGGGTCACTGGTTTCAGGGAAGGGAGAGAGCCAGTGCCGTAAGACAAACACAACATCCATGCCTTACCGGGATTCGAACCCGGACCCCTCACGGACGAATGATCAGAGGCCAGCGCCTTAGACCACTGCGCCACCGGGGCGGCCGTTCGCTTTTGTACAGTCGTAAGTAGCAAATCATAACAACTCAAAATATCGTGATCGTAAAACATAGTCAGAGTCTCCTTAATACGAATGGGACGGCCAAAAACGAGTGCGATCGAAACAGAACCGAGAGTCTCCCCGAAACAAGCAGGACAGAGACACTGAAACCAGCAGTTTATATCTTTAGATTAAGCATACGTCGTGGACATCTCACCTGTTGTGAGGGTTGCCAAACTCAAATTCATCGGACAGGAACCAGTGGCGTTAAGTCTAAGAAAATGTTTAACGACAATAAACCAAATTTACGTGAGACAACAGTAACTAAAAAGGAAAAATAAATTAGAGTATACGTCAGGTATGCCTGTGCCCACACAAATGTTCCCCGTGGTATTAACTTCGGACAACTCTATTGTGAAACTATCTGTAAGATATGGTCATTATTTCGTGGAAACGCATAATTAACATATGCATTTCCACAAAATAAGTACGTGAGGACCCACCGTCTATTCACTCTGAGTACAGTGCATAAAATTGTTCCTTTAGCATAAGACATCCCGAAATTTCCTGTTCCTTTACCAAATATTATCATCTTGACAGTTGATGTTAGGGAACGAGAAAGATAGTATGGAAGCGTTATTTCCAGACTTTTCATGACACTGTAAAAATGTTCTTGAGAAGTTTATCACTTGAATTTAAGTCCTTTCACGTCACGAACTCAGTTTTCTTTTACTTTCTGTATCCCTTGGCAACGCTGACAATAAACCAGGTGATCGGTCATGGTATGGAAGTGAGAAAATCATCAGTAAACAAAGCTCAAAGGAACTTTGTTGTGTATTGCAAAATATGCTACGTTAATCAATCTTGAGAGATATACACGCAATAGACGAAACATTAGAGATACCTACTGTGATAGGCTACCGGGCCTTTGGGTCCCAAGCCCCTGTTTTGGGTTCGTTTAGTTTCGTCCTTTACCGTATAATGCATGAAGACCCTTATGGAAAATACTAGCTGAGATTGCAAACATTTATTGAATTTTGGGAAACAATTCTATTTACAGAAGTACATACTTACATTTTGACATTCGTACGGTTACCATTCGCCGAACATAAAAGAGCTCTTTCTCCTTCTTATAGCAACTTCGAACGTCCTCGTCGTCTCTATCTCTCCATGCCAAACCCTCCACGTTTGGGGGTCGCATTGTTGACATCTCGTAACGAATGTCTCTTTGGTTCCGCCATCCAACATGTAAGAACGCATACAGAATATTTGACAAACAACGACTATCTTGACAGTTCGAGCAACATGTCGTCTTTTAGGGGAAATTTCACAAAATGTCCAGTAGTGGGTTTGTAAGAATAAATTGTCCGTTCTCATACAATATATCTTACACTGCTCTTACTTGAACACACACACACACACACACAAATCGTTTCATCATTATAAGGCAAATTCGAATAATGCATCAATTGAATATTTATATTATATTTAAATACTTATAAAGACTAATATATATCAAATACGTGGAGATAATGTAAATGGACGATGTCATCGCTCTTTCCACGTTATTTTTTAAACAACGCATAGCGACTGAAAAATTGTATTCCGGCACCGCTGGGATCGAACCCCAGTCGCTATGCGTTGTTTAAAAAATAACGTGGAAAGAGCGATGACATCGTCCATTTACATTATCTCCACGTATTTGATATATATTAACCATTTCTATCGCCCTTTGAATTTATTAGCTTCAATTAAATAGCTGTTGTGTTAAATGCCACCAGATGACGCCATCTCGGTTGCTGAGACCATCAATACGTATTCGTGTAGTCAGATGCTGACTGATATACCACGCATGGCGCTGAGAATTGTTGGCGCTGTAGCGTAAATTTGAACGCACTCGACTAGTTATCGAGAGTTCTGGGGTTCGATCCCAGCGGTGCCGGAATACAATTTTTCAGTCGCTATGCGTTGTTTAAAAAATAACGTGGAAAGAGCGATGACATCGTCCATTTACTTATAAAGACCTTTCGTTCGCAGAGATCCTCACACCTACCTAATAGCGTGTTGGTCCTCCTGTAGCGCGAATAACAACATGTACACGCTGAAGTATCAACACCAGATGCTGGAGGCTTTCTGGAAGCAATGCCAGCCATGCCTATTGAAGCATTGTCCACAACTCCATTCGAGACGTCGGTCCAGGATCCATGAATTTCATGCTCTGCTCCACGGCATCCCAAAGAGTTTCTTCAGGGTTTAAATTCCGGGACCTTGGGTGGCCACTGGACGGTTCCAAACTCAGACGAGTGTTCCTCGAGCCCTGACTGGGTGGTTACGGCTCGCTAGGGCAGCGCATTTTCCTGCTGGAATAGACCATCGGCTGGAGATGGGTGATAAGTGATCAGTTAGCACATGCTGATAGCGCGCCGCGGTTATGGACCTCTCCAGACACATTAAGGGACCTACTGTGTCCCATGAGAAGGCTCCCCAAACCATCACAGAGCCACCACCGCCATGAAAACAGCCTACCTGGCACGACGTGGCCATGGCCTCAAGCTGTCGACGCCACACCCGCACCATGACGTCAGATTACTACAGCTGAAAACGGGATTCATCTGACCATACGACGCGGTGGCACTTTTGCGGAGGTCCAGTTCTGATATTCCGGAAACCAGGCGAGGCGTAGTTTCCGATAACGAGCAGCAAACAGTAGCACACGAGCACGGTGTAGATTCCCATAGCCCACGGTATGCAACGTGCACCGTACTGTTTCCTCGCTGACACTATTTGGGCCTCCGACTGAATGTGATTTACGCTGCCGTTGCCAAGCTGTCAGCTTGTACGAGCGTGGATAGTCTCCGTCGATCCCTGTCATCAACGGCGTGTGGTCGACCACAGCTTGCTCGCTCTATGGACAATGGCATATCCGTCGGCGGTATTCTCGTAGTACACTCTTAATACGGTTGCCCTCGGAAACCCTAATGTTTTTACCACTCGGGCGATAGAATGACCCATCTCTCTTGCGCCGACAACACGTCCAGGATCAAAGTTGCTCAGATCACCACGTTTACCCATGTTCCTGGATTGCGATACACTGTTGGGAAGACCTGCTGTCCGCCTATTTATCGCATGCGTTCGGTTTGAGTCTGTTCCACTCTGCGCGGGGGATGCCCATGTCAACTGCCTATCACCTTCATCGCTAATGTTTTATCAACTGAGTGTGGTTTGGGAGTTGTATTACCAAATACCACTATTGTTCGTAATTAACGCCTGTTAATTACGAACAATAGTGGTAATTGGTTCGTAATTAACGCCTGAATCTGCGATCCCAGCGCACCTTACGTATGTTGCCATTAACACCGGAACATCGCCGGCTCCGTGTGCAGTGGTGCCATGCCAGAGCTACGTGGAACGCCACAGACTGGCGACGTGTGATGTTTAGCGATGAGTGCTGCTTCGTTTTGGGGATAGATGGTCATCGTGTCCGGGTGTGAAGATCCCGGGGTCAACGGCTCAATCCCAACCTAGCTTTCGAGCGCCACACCTTCCCCACTGCACACATTATGGTCTGGGGAGCCATTGCCTACGACAGCCGATCAGCTCTAGTAGTGGTACGTGGATCGTTGATGGGCCAGCAGTATGTGGATGAGATCCCACGGCCCCATGTGCTCCCATTCCTGGCCGGGATTCCAGGTGTGCTACACCAGCAGGATAATGCCCGCACGCATACGGCTCGGGTTTCCAAAGACTGTCTACGTCATGTGCAGACATTTCCATGGCATGCCCGCTCCCCGGACATGTCCCGTATCGAGCATGTGTGGGACCAGTTGAAACGCCGGCCGCCGCCGTGTTTCACTATCCGGGATTTGGATCACACCGTCCAACACGTGTGGGCCAGTCTGCCGCAGAACAACATCAGGCGTCTGTTCGCCTCCATGCCGGACCGTATTGCAGCATGTATCGCAGCACGAGGCGGTGCGACACGCTATTGGAGATAACCAGACTGCGTGCCACAGATCCCTCTGTAATTGTCTTGCAGCTCTTTTTTTGCCATCATGTGTATCGTTCATCTGTATCACTACGTCAAGAAAATTTCAGTTCAATCCGATGCTTCCTTCTTGGTGCGCAAATTTCTTTGTCCGTGAGTGTATTTTGGAAATTATTCGACTAACACGTACACTAGTCACACTAGTACAACACCTGAAAATACTATACACAAATCTACAAATATTTTGTTTTCAAATTTCACTTTTTTTTTCTTTTTCTTCGAATTAACGGATTTTTTTTTTTTGATTGGAGGTTTAACGACCACCGTGAGCAACTCAAATGGGCTATAAGCAGTCGCCCGTCCCTAATTTAGGGTCACTGGTTGCAGGGAAGGGAGAGAGCCAGTGCCGAAAGACAAACTCAACATCCATGCCTCACCGGGATTCGAACCCGGACCCCTTCGGACGAATGATCAGAGGCCAACGCCTTAGACCACTGCACCACCGGGGCGGCAACGGAAATTTCACCTGTGCGACCAGATATGTTGAAATCAATGTAGAAAATCAACGTTAGAAACACCTTCATGTTATTTTTAAGAATAGGAACACTAAGTGCAACATTTTAAATTATAATCTGTAGAGAATAAATTCACTGATGATGCTTTACGCGACATAATTTATCTAAAGCGTGGAAATGTGATACATGAGTTAGTTCCTGTTCTGCAAGATAATGAGACCTCTGACTTTCCGAACTAATTATGGAAATTTTCATCTCCATAATTAAAGGATAAAACTGAAACATTTTGTTCTGCCTAGCTTCCACATGTATTGTATTCACACAAGTACTGCTTCTCCGCCTTTTCTCCCTTTTTCTTTTTAATTTAGGAATAGAGGAATGATTTTATATATTTTTGATGTTCGCACATTTTTTTTTCTTTGGGGTGGGGGTTAACGATCACCGCGAACATCAAGCGCTGCAGGCAGTCCCCTTTCCGCACTTTTGGCGCCACTGGTTCCAAGAAAGGAAAAGTGCAAAAGCCGTGGGACGATCAGCCTGAAGCACGCATCTCTGACTACTCGGCCACCAGAGCATTCGACATTCTTGAAGTGTGACAAGTAACCAATGATAAATTTGAGTGGTTATCGCAAATTTCATCGTCTTTAATATTCTTTATGCGCAGTTCTTTTGTGCAACAGTTATTTCAGTTGTTGCGCCATCTGTAAGTTCTCACGCACATGAACACAGTGTAAGGGCATATGAAATGCATCCGATTTTGCATGTGCGCGAGCGCCATTTGCGCAAATTCAAATATGCGCGAACTGTCTTTGATGCCCTACATTTTTTGTACGCGAACTGAAATTCAAATATATGCGAGTTAAGCATCGCGGTTAGGTCACGTGGTTTTTCATGTTGTCTGTCCTAGACGGGCAACACAAACAAAGGGATGAAGGCTGGGCTAAATAATAATTAGTGGCTCTAAATTCGCGATATTTTGTATATTGAATGCCCTCTTCTGTAGAAAAAGTATCACTAAATATATATTTATATAATGTTAAAATTACATACGTCTTCTAAAGTTCCAGTTTCCTGGCTATTGCTTCTGACAGAAGTCGGAAATGCCGAAGATATTCGATCCCGGAAAGCAATTACTTTTAGCTATGTAATTACAAGAACATATATCACAGTTTTAGCGCATATATAGGAATGCTTATACTTTTTCTAGTACTGGAACTGAGACCCTTTATAAAATTATGTCTATTTTTGACTTTCGTCCGCATTTTTTTTTTTTTTTTGATTGGAGGTTTAACGACCACCGTGAGCAACTCAATGGGCTATAAGCAGTCGCCCGTCCCTAATTTAGGGTCACTGGTTCCAGGGAAGGGAGAGAGCCAGTGCCGTAAGACAAACTCAACATCCATGCCTCATCGGGATTCGAACCCGGACCCCTTACGGACGAATGATCAGAGGCCAGCGCCTTAGACCACTGCGCCACCGGGGCGGCCGTCCGCATTTCAGGAACGCGTTACGTGCCAAAGTAGGCGAAAGCTTGTACTTCGTCATATACGAAAATGACTCATACTCGGTGTAAGCTCCAAAATACACTCTTTGAAAAAACAAAAAAGAAACGAACCACCTCGAGAAATTCGTTCTATCCTGATGAAACTCCGCATGTAAGTACCTCAGGGCCGAATATGCAAATGATTAAAACACAACGACCAATGACGAAATAGTGGCCCGCCACAGCACTCATGGGAACCGCGCATTGAGAAGGGGATATCCAGAGCAAAGCTCGCACGCAGGGACAATTGTAACAGCGAATTGCGGTTGCAATAACCTTCACGAACTGTGAGGATGCCTCGATGTCGGATCCGTGCACAATACGAGCAGTTGAGTGAGTTTGAGAGAAAAGATATAATTGAATTGGAAAAGGTCGGTTGGTCAAATCGCCGAATTGCCACGCCATTAGGTTTGAGCGACGCGCCAATCGGATGATGTTGCCGCCAGTGGGTCGAGAAAGGCACAACGCAGCGGCACTCGGGCAGTGGACGGCCGAAGACAACGACAGAACGCGAGGATCCAGCTATTGTAACAGCCGTACGAACAGAACCGAATTCGTCGCTCTCAACTCTCCGTGGCGATGTCGCGTTGTCTACAGATACGGAAATAGCCATCCGGACCATTGCCAGACGACTTGCGGCGCGGGTATTGCATTCAAGAAGGCCACCTACCACTGACCAGCGAGAATCTCCGGCACCGGTTGCAGTGGTGTCGGGCCCGATCAACGTGCGATAGTGTCCAGTGGAGTCATGTTGTCTTCAAGAATGAGTCACGGTTTGCACTTCGCGCCAATGACCAGCGCATACGTGTCTAGAGACGAGCCGCCCAAATCTGATCAGATCATATGTAGAGGATTTTAGGAAGGGAGTGTCTGCCCCCAGGTCTAAAAAAACCCTTAGAAATAGGAAGCTAGGAGATTTGGGATAGAGTGCCCGATAGGAAAGTGACACGGATGCTAGGTAGAAAAGGAGAGGAAGACACCCTTATTTATTACCGGAAGGGCCAGTACCCGGAGTCCGACAGCTTAACGTGCCCATCCAACGTACGGCGGATATTTAGTGGTTCGAGCGTTCGTACCTGCCTGGGATCGAACCTGGGGTCGCCCTGTGGCAGTCACGAGCGTTGACCACTAGGCCATCCGCGGCCCGACGAGCCGGCCAGCGCACGAATCCTGCTTTTGCCGTGGAGCGACACACGGATCGCACACCGGGAATGACTGTCATTTCCTACGATAGCCGAAGACCCTTGGTAGTTCCCCGTACCACCCTCACGGCTCAACTGTACGCCGACGATATTCTACGACCTGCTGTGTTGCCATTCTTGTCGCAGCATTACCGAGCAATTTTTCAACAGGATTATGCCCAGTTACACATGACACGGCTCTCCCAGGCTTGCCTCCTTAATGTCAACACCCTTCCAAGGCCAGCCCGATCGCCCGACCTCTCACCGATGGAACATGTTTGGGACATGATGAGACGCCACCTACACCCATCCCGAAATGTCGGCGAACTGGCCCGCAATTTGGACACTATCTGGGCATGCTATACCTCGGGACATTATCCATGAACTTCTATGCATCTATGCAATGCCGGGTAACCGCTTGTATCCGAGGCAGAGGTGGTGCTACAACGTACAGACTTGTTCCGCTCGTGTAACTGTTTTTCCGAATAAATGGTCCAACTACTCTGGAATTGCAATCATTTCCTTTCGCATACATGCATATTGCACATCCCAATTTTCATCTTGACTGGGTGATTCGTTCTGCGTGCTTCGTTTTTATTTTTTGGCAAAGAGTGTACGAATTGATGTTCATTCCAATTGTGTGCACCGTTTTACATTTGCTTTCTTAAAATATTTTCGGTTTGAAACAAGAACGTTATCGATTTAATGCCATAAAGCACACGGGTTGTTCATAAATGCGGGTATGCCTATTTATTTGTATGCACAAAAAATGTATGCAGTTTGTTTAAACAGAATTTGTTAATGAAAATTTTAGCTGGTCCCGTAAAACAACGCTATAAAGAATTATTTTTTGTAATCAAAAACACGTAGCGATGAAACAAAATTTGCTGTAGAGCGTGCCAGAAGAGCACGTTCTGTTAAAGATGAGGATAAAGATGAGTACACGTTTAGCACGCTTCAAAAATTAAAAGCAGATAAGAAAGTGAATAACGTCCAGACGTCATTAAGTCCTCTTTGGTAGCAACAGATCAAATTTCCACTTTAAAACTTTGAACGTCTGCAAACCATGAAAACCAAAACTGCAGTTCTGCTTAGTATGCATTAACGCCGACGATAATAATGAAAATCTTAATAGTTTAGGTATTTGATCCTCAAAATACAATGAAATCCTACATCTCGTAATCGTTTTTACTTTGGATAGATCTTTAACGTGTGGTTTACTACTCCACTGACTAAATAAATTATTCTAAGAATTATGATATCCGGTCCGCATGAAGTTCTAGTGTTTAAAGGAGCCCAGCATTCAATAGGTTTAACCAAAATACACGAATAGGCTTCTGATGCGTTAAGCTAAAATAAATAAATAATCAAAATGAGGTCGGAGAAAATGTTGATCTTTGTAAAAATAAAATCCGAGAAAATTCACATTTTTCTCCCATTTCATCTCTTCTGTTCCATTTGCATTTCATTTTAACATACAGGGTAATTCAAAATGATTCATCCGATTTCAAATGCCTGTATTTTATGTGTTTCTAAATATACAGCCATTAAAGGACAAAGAGAAAACTGTCCGAATTTTGCTTTCATACTTTATAAATGTTTGTGAAAACACAAATTTGTCCGTGCATCAAACCTGCGCCCCCTCACTCCCCCTCACGGACGGAATGTATCGCTGCAGATTTGTCGTCTTGACACGTGCTTTACCTCTGTTGTACGTCACATCATCGCCCTCTTAATTATTTTTTTAAAGCGAAGAACGAATTTTCATTAATTCTAGACCATGTGTGGAACAAACAACACACATTTCATCGAAAAACTCAATGGCCAATACATCCATTTTTACGTTCAGGCGCCAATGTGAAAACACAAGCTTCTCCGTGACAGGGATCGAATACGTGCCCCCTCCCTCCGGAGTAAGTTTCTCTCCCAACTAAGCTGCACGGAGGGAGTGTTTCGCTGCGGATTTGTTGCCTTTACACGTGCTTTACCTCTGTAGTACCTCACATGTTGTATGTGACTTCCGTTGGTCACGCGAACTACGTACAGGCCATAATCAAATTCCTGTCTTACATGATCAAGCCTGTCTGTTGTCAACGATTGCAGATCACTATGAATGCGCACTTTGAGTTCATCTAGTGTTGTGGGCAAAGGGGGCACATACACATTTTCCTTAACATACCACCATAAGAAAAAGTCGCAAGGGGTTAGGTCCGGAGAACAGTAGGGCCACGTGTAGAGCGCCTTGTCGTCGTGTCCACAGCGACCAATCCAGTGGTTAAGAAGCTGTTCATTGATATAACGGCGAACATCCAGATGGCAATGTGGCGGCGCTCCTTCGAGCTGAAAGTTGTAGTCGCGGGAATCTTCATTTAAATGCGGAAATAGCCATATCTCTAACATATCTAAATACGAGTGTCTTGTTATTGTTTGTTCCTGGAAAAAGAAAGGGCCGTAAACTTTTGCACAAGAGACCGCACATATCACACTGAATTTAGGTAAGTCGCGCTCAGTTTTAATTACTAATTGCTAAATGTGGTTTTCCGTGCCCCATAAGTGACGGTTGATCTTACCACTTAAATGGAATTTTGCATCGTCCCTAAACACCAGGCGTGAAGCATATTTGTCGTCTTCCATCGCCTCCTGCATGAAATTAGTGAAGCTTTCTGTTGTACGGTCGCCTTTTTTCACAATGACAGTCTTTCGCCCAGGTGCAGATACACGGGTTCCCTGTATTTCCTTTCAAAAAAATATCGTGGAAAATTTTTTTAAGTAGTGAAATATTTATAATGCTTAGTGACACACGGAGAACAGCGCTCTAAAGCTTAAAAAACCCGCCGTAACTGCGGAGGAAGGGTACATGTAAAAATTCAGAAGTCCAGCTTGAAAATTTTGGAGCACTCTATTAATATTATCACTTCTATCACGTTTGGTGTGAGGTTCTCGTAGCCCACTCAGAAATGTAATGAAACATTTGTGACGTACCTGCCAGCAGGACGCACACGACATAAAGGCAGATAGGAATCAGAATAATCGTCTGCGTAGCTCAGTTGGTAGAGCGACTTGTTCCGGAATAAGCGGCCTCGGGTTCGAATCCCGGCGTAGACCAAAAATGACGGAGAAATTTACTTCGTTATAATGGCGCCCGAACTATCCGGATGACCCGGCCGTTCAAAATCTCGCATTGGTGTGATGTTATTTCCACACCGCGAGACAGGAAAAATCAGAGAATTCCTTCTCCAGCGCTTCGAAAAATAAAAATGTGTGATGTTGCATTCCACACAGAAGATTGACTGGGAGTTCTCAAGTGCACGTTCTACAGTGGATGGCTGCCTGCAACGATTCATGGTCACGGCTGACCCGTGGGCCATACCCCCGGCCCTCTTTCGGGGGGGAGATGTGACGTACCTGCCAGCAGGACGCACACGACATAAAGGCAGATAGGAATCAGAATACATGTCTGCGTAGCTCAGTTGGTAGAGCGACTTGTTCCGGAATAAGCGGCCTCGGGTTCGAATCCCGGCGTAGACCAAAAATGACGGAGAAATTTACTTCGTTATACATTGCTCTTCATGCGGGCGTATCGTAATTCTCTGTCGCGGGCTGTCTTCTATTTACTGTCTGAATGCGGCTTTGTCACACTTTGCTGGCTCCTTCCATCCCACTTAAACGTTCTTCATAATACAGTCATTTGCAAAACTTTAAGACCACCTATCAATTGATTGCAAATTAAGAGTTTCAAAGAAACAACTAATTACTAGTCCGAGCCATTTGAAAAAATGACTCCACAGATACTTACATTCTCTAGAACATGAAAAGACCGAAATGAGTACTTTGTGTGGCCACCTTTGGTTTTTATAACGGACAGAATACGATGTGGCATACTCTCAATGAGGGATTTGCAGTAGTCACTTAAAATGTCTTTGCATCACACGCATTTTATCTCATCTATCAAAGCTTGAGAATTTGATGGCTGTTTTTCTGCTACCTTCTCTTTCAAAGTGGCCCACAAATTTTCATTGGGGTTAAGGTCGGGACTATTTCCGGGCCAGTCAAACACAGTTATGTTTTTCTTCTGGAGGTAGTCCTTTACCGTCTGTAAAAACAGAAATTTGACCGCGCCCCCTCACTATGGAGTAGATTGCTCTCCAAACTAAGCTACACGGACGGAATGTACCACTGCAGATTTGTCGTCTTGATACGTGATTCACCTCTGCAGTACGTCAAATGTCTTTGATCTGTGGCATGGAGCACCATCATGCATAAAGATTGTGCATCTGTGCACTTGCATATGAGTTAATAGCTTCTCACGTAACATTTCCACATAAAAAGGATCAGTCATGGTAGTGCTTGTCGGCAAAAAGGATAATAAAGCAGTACCGGATGCTGACATAGCACCCCATATCATCTGACTAGGCGGATGTGTCTCGGTGCTAACGGTGTATTTTTCATCAAACCTTTTGCCTTTTTGTCGTCGAACATGTGCTTCACGTGATTCAAATTGACGCACACTTGATTCATCGGAACAAAGAACTTGGCTCCAATTTTCAGCAGTCCACGATTGATGACGCTTCGCAAACTGGAGTCTCTTCTTTTTCATGACAGAGGTTAGTCTAGATTTATGTGCAGGTTTATAAAACTTTAATCCAAAATATTTGCTAAGACGTCGGGAAACAGTGCTGATACTAATCTCAGACCCTTTTGAATGTAGAAAGGCCTTGATTTTCTTTCAAGAACTCCTCGGAGAACGGATAACTATTCGCCTTATGGTATTGTCATCACATAAGGTTGCTTTCCTTCGAGGTCCACTTCTCTTTCGGTTGCTAAATTCACATGTATCTCGATATTTCATGATCGTATTATGAATAGCAGTCTTGCTAATATTCATCTTTCTGCTTATGTCACATTCGGAGTATCCTTCATGATATAAAGTCACTATTTGTGTCCTCTGAGTAACACTTAACGAGGCTTTTTTGCCCATTTTTCGCTATATAGAAAATACGTACAAAACCTCTCAGCATGAAAACCAGAAGTAAACTAACGCTCGCACGCTTCCCTCAACTCTATCAACAGCTGCCGCTGTAGGATGATGCAACACTGACACGAAGTTGAGTAATACAGACAGTAGCTGACGCAATCGGCAGAAATCTCCTAATTCCAACAGGTGGTCTTAAACTTTTGCAAATGACTTTAATACGGGCAACTCTATTGTTATAGCCCAAGTTCTCTCACAGTTTGTTTTCCGGGAAAGCTCATGTCATACAACTGCAATATCCTTTTTCGTTTTTTGTGCTGACATCTTTTGCATACCTTGTTTGACTCATTTCACTTCTACGCACTAACCGAACTTAGTAACTGTATCAAAATAAACAAAAGAAACTCCCAGTCAGCAAACATTAAATGAGCAACAAGAAGTGAGAGGAAATTTTTAACAAAAAAAATGATGCACATTACTTTAATAAAATGCTTCTCTAGACAGCGAGTTCTCTTTCACACACACCAGGTACAATAACAGTCAAACGACATTCCAGATCTATTGTTAAACTGATCTTACTCTTAGCAGAATTTTACCTAACGTCTGATAAGATCCCCTTCACACACACAGACTTATTAGCAGTTGGCAAAAAGCGAAGGTTAACTGCCAATTGCTGAAAACTACCCAGATTTTTATCAGCAACATAGTGTATCAAATAACTATATTCAGCAATAGTGTCGTTATAATTATCAGTGACAATAAAAACCTAAATATTCGATCAAATTATCATATGTAGAAGATTTTAGGAAGGGAGTGTCTGACCCCAGGTCTTAAACAACCCTTAGAAATAGGAAGCTAGGAGATTTGGGCTAGAGTGCCCCATAGGAAAGTGACACGGAAGCGAAGTAGAAAGGGGGAGGAAGATGCCCTTATTTATTACCGGGGGGCCAGTACCCGGGGTCCGACGGCTTAAAGTGCCCATCCGACGCAGGACGGATATTTAGTTGATCGAGCGTTCGTACCTGCCTGGGATCGAACCTGAGGCCCTTTCCGTGGCAGTCACGAACGTTGCCCACTAGGCCACCAGCAGCCCATCCTAAAAATTAAGAGTGAAAGACAAATAAGATTGATACGTTATGACGCATAAAGGCAATGGAATGCATCCCGCTCCTATGTCTTGACCTTTAACCCAACTTCACCCATTTTCAATAGGGTTCATTCCCAGGTGGTTCCCTTCAATATACTAAAAGTTCATCGACATCGAACCATATTTACGCAAATTATGACGCAACAGAGCAATGGAATGGATCCCGCTCCTATGCCGTGACCTTTGACCCCATTTCGTCTATTTTCAACAGGGTTCGTCCCCAGGTGGTCCCCTACCACACACTAAAATTTCATCGAAATCGAACCATTTTTACACGAGTTATCGTGCCAACAGACGGACAGACGGACGGAAAAAGCTGGAGCATATACGCTTCTTTAACCTACGGTTGGAAAGCGTGAAAAAAGACGTCGTTTTATGGATAAACTAATTTTATTTAAAACGGATTAATTTTAGGCATGTGTTTGCTTCTTTGATTTCAGGCTCATTATTTTGCTTTGGTTATTAACTTGGTAAAGTAAATAAATGGCTGCGTGTATTACTAATATGAAGGAGATAAGTTATAATGTAACACTGCCTCGTATTTATCCCTCAACTAAATCAGTGAGGAGATTTAATAACAAAATCTAATGAAATGAGGATAGGATTTAGTGAGTGCAAAATTCGAGAAGCACGTGACATTTCGGCATATTCGGAAAGGAGCATGCGCCATCCCTAGGCTACCTCATTTGTTGTGGTAATCACTTACCTCTTGGCAGAGAGAAAGAGTCACGTGATTGGTCGGCAACGATTTAATCTGTCTGATGGAAGAGAAGCCAGGTTCCATTCCGTCACTGATCGAACCACATTAGCGGCCATAAGCTACTATTTTCGTTGACGTTTTGGACGTATCTGCATTTAGAAAAGATAACTGACATCATTAATTAAATAGGTGGAGTGGGTTACAGGGAGACATGTGTTCTGACTCAGATTTATTTCCACATAATCTGCTGTCTGTATTTGAATAAAAATTACTACTAAAGCTAAAATAACTAATCCATACAACGCGGTTTCAGAGATTTCAGTTCACCACTGCGAAAGCTCTACCCACTAAGTTTTTCAGCGGTTTCTACCGCCTTAGGAAAAGAACCGTCAGTGATTTTCATAAAACTCTTCACAGGCTCACGCCAAGTCTATAAGAGTAAAGGTGAAGTAACATTGATACAGTCATAACTTGTAAACAAAGTACGTGACGTACTACAGAGGTGAATCACGTGTCAAGACGACAAATCTGCAGCGATACATTTCGTTCGTGTAGCTCAGTTGGGAGAGCAACTTACTCCGGAGTGAGGGGGCGCTGATTCGATCTTCGTCACGGATAAATTTGTGTTTTCACAGGTACCTTTAAGAAAAAGTCTATTTGTTTGACATATATTCATAAGGCGAGGATGACGTGACCCTCAAAACAAAATAACAAACAATTTAAGCTATCTCAAAAAGACATGCTACAGAGCGGACTAATGTAGAGTAACGCATGCGCGGAAGTTCCAAACTTCTGGATTTAAGAAATGTTCATGAAACCAATGTCATTAAGAGTATTAAAGCGATATTCATATTCTTCACTGAAAGACAAAATGTCCTCCTGTGGACCTTGGACGAAGTCAGAAATGCACAGGATAATAAATGATTAGTAGGTTCGGATTCACAAAATTCAATACCAAAGTTTCTGACGTGTAATGAGAATGTTTTGATCAGAACGATTAATCGTCGTCATCTAGCTGAAACACAATGTTCATGTAACCGTGGAAACTTCTGGTGTTGAACTCAAGCGCGTATATGGGAAGAACCGGAGCAGTCGTTGTAGAATCTGGTTGAGTCTAGTTTTTGCGAAAGTAGCAAGTCGTCTCCACGGTTCGGGAAGGGGGGCGATCTCGTAAGTGTAACTTGAACCATGTACGTACTAGGAAGATAAGGTCTTCATCACTGAGTATTCATGGGTCAAAAAATATGAAACTTGTCTACCAGTCAGCAGAAAATGTCACTAGTCAGAAATTTGTTATTTCCCTCCTAAGTAACAAGACTGTTCTCTCCATCAAGTTTTTGCATCCCTCAATCCTCCCATGATATTTCCCTTCTCAGCCTTGAAGGTCTCACGTGCGTGCTCTTTGTTCTTTATTCTAGGACTGGGCCTCACCATTTCACTCCCGCACTTGCACAGCTCAGGACGCCGGGCAACTGGCTGGCTCTCCTGACACAGATCTTAACATTTGCGGAACATAGCGCCCACTTGCATTCTTTGCCTTAAAGCCAAAACACTAGTGTGTTCTCAAAAATGCAGAACAAGAACGAAATCAGTCATACTGTACAATCTTGGCCATGAAACCAATGTCATTAAGAGTATGCACCAGTAGACTGAAAGTCAAAATTTTGGTGTTTCAATTCAACTTATACAGCGTAATGGTCAGGAATACATATTACACAACATTTTAAGGCAAATTTTATGCTGAATTCAAATATTTTTGCAGAATGTTATTACCAGTAATAGAAGTGAAGTTACAAGCAAAAGTACAGCATCTAGGCATAAAAAGCAAAAAATAGTGAAATTAGTGTACGATGCATTTAACGTAAAATTACTGTACAATACATTATTGAAACTTGAAGGACACTTGAAATAACTTACCAACAAGCAAAATACGCTTTAACATTTAATTGGATAACCACGGTTTCGTAGTAACAAAGTCAAAGTCTTGGTAATTAAAGACTTTAATTAACTCAATTAAAATCTTTAATTAAAGACTTCAATTGAGTTTATAAGCGCCGTATGGCACTGTGTTATCACCAATGGACAACTAGAGAAGCTCATTAGTTCCATGCCAAAAAGGTTGACTTTGTTACTACGAAATCGTGGTTATCCAATTAAATGTTAAAGCGTATTTTGCTTGTTGGTAAGTTATTTCAAGTGTCCTTCAAGTTTCAATAATGTACTGTACAGTAATTTTACGTTAAATGCATTGTACATTAATTTCACAAATTCCACTATTTTTGCTTTTTATGACTAGACGCTGTACTTTTGCTTGTAACTTCACTTCTATTACTGGTAATAACATTCTGCAAAAATATTTGCATTCAGCATACAATTTCCTTTAAAATAATGTATAATATGTATTCCTGACTTTACCATTACGCTGTATAAGTTGACTTCAAACACCAAAAATTTGACTTTCAGTCTACTGGTGCAGGACTTTTGGCCAGGATTGTATATAATGACCACTTACGTTCTTGTTCTGACGCACGTTACGGAAGAAAAGCAGGAGAATTCTAAAAATTTTCATGACAACGATTAACACCAGTGGGTTTAACTTGGCTGGGAATTTAAAAAACAATGCTTGCCTTGTAGCGTCACTAGTCATCTATAATTTTTAACTCGTCATGGACGAGTGGACGAGTGTAATTTTGGACCCCTGGGTATAGTTAATTGTCGTTTCGACCAGGATGAAATTTATTCCGAAAAGTTTGTGTAGAAGAATTTAGATTGCAACAATGTCTTTGTTCAGTAAAAATTTACCATATTTTCTTTTCATTTTTTTCGAAAAAAAGTATTCCGAATAAAAATACCCCTAAGATAGCATTGCGTTAGCCCTTGGTTATGACAAACTATTAGAAACACGACCAACAACCTTGGATGGATTTTCTGTCATCATACCCGTATTTCCACACTGATTTTCTACCATGTCCATTGCCTTTCTTGCTCCTCTCTCGAAGAGCTTAAAAAGTGATCAAATGTTTTTGCACATTACAGTCAACCTTCGATGTACCGCCACACCCTTGACATCCGCCAACCACCAATACACTATATTAGCGTGCCAACCTGACTTTCCCAACACAAAACATTCTTGACATACTGTCACTTGCAAACTACGTGAGATTTCCTTTCCCGTTTTTTTAGACCATGATTAAAGCAAAAAATCTTAGCACTGTTAAAATTGAATTTCTCCCACTAAACACAACTCGGATATTAAAATGTTTCAAACTATATGACATATATTCTAAATAAACCTTTCGTTTTAGTTCTTGTCTTCTTACGTATATTTTGGGCTTATTTTCGTTAAACATTTGTTTCAATCTCAACGTCACAATTTCTGTCTCGACGAATTTTTGTTTGGCAATCCGACATCAGATCAACTTGATGATAAGAGTAACTTTTCTAAAATGTATCGGAGAATTTGATTTGAAGGAATTCACGCTGATTTGAGTAGTAACTCACGTTCTCACTAATTGTTTACGCTTCCTTGGTTTAGAAGTCTGACTCCTTTGTCGAATTTTGGAAATATTTTACGATTATGCAGTTTTGAGCACGGCATCGTGAAGTGTGCAGATTCTTAATTGCGAATTTATTGTGTTTGGCTGAGAGAGAGACAGAATTGTGTTTAAGTATTTAAGGTGATATGTTCTTTTACCAAGTTATTTGATTAAGTACAGTGTTTGCCATGCTACCAGTCCTTAACGAAATTCAATAAAACTCTGTAATAAATACCGAGTAAGAAGTGGGATTAAAAATGAGCTTTCAGAAGGCAAAACTGATGAGCAATGCTTTTACAAGAAATGAAGATTTATCGATTAATGGGGGAAAGCTGGAGATAACCGATACCTGCATTTTCTACCTATTGGCGCCAACATCGTCCATTCAATAACTGGAATTATGAAAAATACTTTCCGTGTATATTTTGGTCTGCACAAATTTTTCATTTTGCATCTCCTAAAAGCCTATGTGCAAAATCCTTTTTGCATCCAATATTTTACCTTGGACAGCAGATATCAAACAAAGATCACATTGATGAAGAAATTAATCGACGTATAAAACTTGGTTGGTGAGCTTTAGGAAGAAACAGTACAATTTTTAAGAGCAATATGCCATTATGTCTTAAAAGAAACGTGTTTAATAATCAATGCGTCCTTCCAGTGCTTACGTACGGAGCAGAGACGTGGACCTCAACTAAAAAAGACATACAAAGACTGCAGACAACTGAAAGAAAAACATGGAGAGATGCATATTGGATGTAACCAGGTGAGATATGAAGAGAAACTCATGGATAAGGAAAATGACAAGAGTGGAAGACATCATGATCAGAATAAAATCCCTGAAATGGCAATGGGCTGGAAATGTTGCCCGAAAAACGGACCACCGAAGGAAAACCGAAATTCTAGACTGGATTCCAAGGGATAGAAAAAGACCAAGAAGAAGAAGACCACATGGGAAATGGGCTGGCGCAAGACAGACCGTTGTGGAAGAAACTTGGGGAGACCTTCATCCAGCAGTGGATTGATAATGGTTGACAATGATGATGATGATGATGTCGTGCAATTTATTTGACTTTTGTCTGAGCGTTATTATTCCTAGTGCTTAATTAAGTCAATTCATGTTTAATTTAGTATACAGTTGCACGAAGTGCAGCTATCCGGGATTCATCCAAAATAATTTAGCTAGCTTTACGGTGAAGCAAAGTTTAATTCGGCAAACTAAGCCTTCGTGTGTAATCGTTGTAGTGCTTTACAGTGAAGTTTTATGTTACGGTAATAGTTGGAAACATAAACATATTCCGTAAAGCAACCATTATCCCACAATTTAAGTGTCAAAGATCATTCTATTTAGGAAATCAGCTTCTACACGGCTCATGATTTAAGAAGCTCTTTCCACCTTTGCATGGGAGGTTGGAAGCACTCGAGAAATATAGGGGTGAGTCGAAAGTTTTGCACTATTTGGATCACTTTATGTCTTCATACGTACCTTTACGACGAAAGCTGACTAGCATTCCAAGTATAGGCCATCGTGTTGCACCGTCTTTAGCCATCTGTCTGCCAGTTCTTCGATTCTACAGAGGGTGAGTCGAAAGTTTTGCAATATTTGGATCACTTCATGTTTTCATACGTACCTTTACGACGAAAGCTGACTAGCATTCCAAGTATAGGCCATCGTGTTGCACCGTCTTTAGTCATCTGCCTGCCAGTTCATCGATTCTACAGAGGGTGAGTCGAACGTTTTGCAATATTTGGATCACTTTATGTCTTTTTTTTTTTTGATTGGAGGTTTAACGACCACCGTGAGCAGCTCAATGGGCTATAAGCAGTCGCCCGTCCCTAATTTAGGGTCACTGGTTCCAGGGAAGGGAGAGAGCCAGTGCCGTAAGACAAACACAACATCCATACCTCACCGGGATTCGAACCCGGACCCCAGACGGACGAATGATCAGAGGCCAGCGCCTTAGACCACTGCGCCACCGGGGCGGCCACTTTATGTCTTCATACGTACCTTTACGATGAAAGCTGATTAACATAAAGTATAGGCTATCGTGTTGCACCGTCTTTAGCCATTTGTCTGCCAGTTCTTCGATTCTACAGAGGGTGAGTCGAAAGTTTTGCAATATTTGGATCACTTTATGTCTTCATACGTACCTTTACGACGAAAGCTGACTAGCATTCAAGGTATAGGCCATCGTGTTGCACCGTCTTTAGTCATCTGCCTGCCAGTTCTTCGATTCTACAGAGGGTGAGTCGAATGTTTTGCAATATTTGGATCACTTTATATCTTCATACGTACCTTTACGATGAAAGCTGACTAGCATTCAAAGTATAGGCCATCATATTGTACCGTTTTTAGCCATCTGTCTGCCAGTTGCTTGATTCCACGGCGCTACCAGTTCTTGTCCTTCGAGACGAAGAACTCCTTCACGCCAGCTGCCATCTACTCCTGGTTGTTGAAGTGCCGCCCGCGAAGGAAGAGGGCCATGAACCGGAAAAAAGTAATAATCTGAAGGGGCAAGGTCCGGACTATATGCTGGGTGGGGCATCAGTTCGATGTCCTCAAGTTCCTGGAGTTTTGCCCGGGTCGTTCGCGCGGTATGAAGCCGAACGTTGTCCTGCTGTAGGAGAGTGCGCTTTCTGTTCAGCAGTGTCTAGTACTTCTCCTCCAAAACGGCATACATCCGCTCCATCTGTTCAGAGTAGAGGTTGGCGTTGATGGTCCGACAGTCTGGAGCAAATTTCTAATGGATTATCCCCTCGAAATTCCACCAGATGGCCTACCTGACCTTGGCTGATCGTCGAGGTTTCTGTCACCTGAGCGAAATTTCTTGAACCATCTGGTTGCATTGTTGTGGTCCATGGAACCTTTCCCTTTCGCATGACAAATGTTTCGTGTTGCTTGAGCAGCCTTATGGCCGAGTTCAGACTCGTAAAGCAAAAGTTCCCTAATTAGCCGGTTATAGCTGTTTATCTTTTAGGCGCCCCGACTACAGACAGAACGACAACATGCAATGCTGTTCACAGCAACGACTATCACTTTATATCCCTTTCGACTGACTGCGATGCGTGACTTGAACTAGTTTAAATACGTGACATACCCGCCGCAGCACATGCGATTAAGCAAATATTGCAAAACTTTCGACTCACCCCTATAACGCACATGTTTGCATAATTAATATTGTAATACATTTCATTTACTCAGTTCGTATGCTTAATAATAAAACTTAGAGCATTAATCACAACTTCTTTCGCAACACAGAATGAAATGCAGTACCGGTTAAATTCCACTCTGCTCGGGATCCATAACGTCAGAAACCTTTACCTCCTAAACAAGACTCTCACGACAAACGTTCAGATTCACACCTGACCTGACTAGTAAATCAGAGTGACAAAGGAAAAAAACGCACTTTATGTAAAAACAAATAACTTCAGATGCACGTGAGTCTGCTGGGAGTAAGAGGAAGTCTTTATTTACAAGTCTTCTGCAAAGGAAGGTTAATTCAGTTTGCAAAGTTATTTATCTCTTTCGCATCGCAAAAGGGAATTCCAGGCAGAAAAACAATGAATTGAGGTAATGATGCTTATTCCCTGTCAGAGAATTACGACTGTTTTTAAAATGAAAACACTGTGTGAAAGGATAACCTACCAGAAAAATGCAGTGTTAGTGTTTATGTTAAGCGCTTCTTATTTTCAAAGCAATTTTTTTGTAAATATCTTTAAGACTTAAGTTTTCGGAGTGAAAAAGAACATCAAAATCTTATTTATGGTAATGGCAAGGTTTCGATGTTCATACAATCACATCAAGCTGGCAAGACCTGCTGGCAAGACGGCAACTGGCTCTCTCCCTTCCCTGGAACTAGTGACCCTAAATTAGGGACGGGCGACTGCTTATAGTCCATTGAGTTGCTCACGGTGGTCGTTAAACCTTCAATCAAAAAAAAAAAAAAAAAAAAAAAGTACGGCTAAGCACTGCTTTCAGAAATCATCCCAACACGATGTTCTAGAGGAAACAGGCAGGAGGTGGCAGTGTGCTCGTGGGGGCATGTTTTCCTGGGAATCATTGTGAGCAATTATCTCCCCTAGATAACACGATGGACGCTTCAAACTACCTATCCATTGTTGCGGATCGGCAATGGTTGCTTCCAGCAAGATAATACCACTTGCCATGTTGTCATGCGTGATGCGTGTGCGAGAATGGTTTGAGGAACATTCCAGTGACCTTAGCTTATTATCCTGACCATCATGCTCACAGGACATCAATCCCATTGAACATCTGAGGGACTATCTTGACCAACAGGTTCGACGTATGGATCCACCACCGATGACTCTTGATGATCTGCGAGGAGATCTGGTTCCTGTATGGTATAGCATCCCTACAGAAACGTTCAGACACCTCACTGAATCAATGCCACGCCGTATATATGCGGTATTGCTGGCACGACGAGGTCATACTGAATACTAAAAAGTCGTCATAATTTTTTACTGGACTGTGTATTTATAATGTTTACAGCTGTGTGAAAAGAGTCTTCATATTTCCGCATTTTGATAGTGAATGTTCTAAATTAAGGGGAAACTGTTCCTTCGGAGGTTGAATATTTAGTGGTATGTTTCGGACGGGTGGTGATGGGGCAGGTATCCGCAATGGGACAGATCCCACAACGCTACCGAAGAGATATCATCCGATTTAATTTCCCAGGAGTTGTTCTTTTAGGTTTTATACAGTTGCACACAAGTGAATGACAAGAGAACTACGTAAATCGAATTCAAGGTCAAAGTTTGCGGTTTTCTCAAGCGTGCGCTTTTCAGAGGAGAGCTCAAACGTTCTTCATCTAGTATTCAAGGCGTGATTTTTCAACGAAGACACGTGCATCATTTTGCGGCGTGTAAACACATGCAAATAAGATGTCATCTTTGCAAAAAATAACAGTAATACGAGGAGATAGTCATGTTTGTGTTCATTTTTCTATTGAAGTCTTCAGAGAACGGGGATATGACGCGGGTTACTTAATTAATATTCTTGTAATAGGGAAATATCCATGAACAAAGAAACTCCTGAAACTGTACAAGGTCTACGTACGCTTACAGCCATTCCAACCAGTTGCGACTGCGTTACGTAATGGATAACGTGACGTCATGCACTTTGGTAGCATGTTATCAATTCTTAAAGATGAATTTTCTTTACTTTTTATTTGATTTTTGTAACTGATTCAGAACTTTAGGAGGTAAAAGCTGAGTGTGTCTCATTTTATGCGACTCCAGAAATGCGCCTTGATGTGCATGCTATAAGTCCAGGGGCGTATATTCGAGGCTAGCTAGGCTAGCTGCGAAGCTCAGACAACGCACAAATAAAACTGAGTTAAATATACACAAATAACAGTAAATTATCAACGGTATTAAAATATGTCGATGTTTTCGGTGCGAAAAAAACGCGTGCGGATTCGCTTCTTTCACTCAGTCTGGCGAGCGAAAACCAACGGCATAACGCAAGCAGCTCTTCCAGAGGCTTCGCAGTTCTGAGGCGAAAACCTTCCGTACAATCGCCTGCTAGCGTTTCCATGACAACATGAATCAGTGGGTAGAGGGGAATGGACCCTTGCTTTGGGCAACGGTTCGCTCAGAAAAGAGAAGACTTAGACTATCTCAGTTACACGCATACTCCCGCCCATGAGAGTGCTTCGCGAGAGTTGTTTCAGTTTTTGTGAAGTGTCAATTAATTGAAATAAGAGATATTATATAGACCGTTGTGGAGTAAACTTGGGGAGACCTTCATCCAGCAGTGGATTGATAATGGTTGACAATGATGATGATGATGATATCTTAAATTCGTGGCTTTGTTGTATTCGAACTGTTTTGATAAATTTTGTGAAAGCTTCCCTGAACATCTATTGTCAGAACTTAAAGAACTCTATGCTTCAAATTTTGATACAGCTGGACTAAAAAATGAACTGAAGGTGTTTTATTCCCTTGATGAATACAAAAACAAATCAGTAAGAGACATTGCGTGTTACATAAAGTTGAATAAATTGGATATAGTGTTTAGTGAGGTGTACAAATTAGAAGACCTCATATTAAACTTTCCATCAACAACTGCAACTGCCAAAAGAAGTTTTTCAGCATTAAAAAGAATCAAGATATATTTTAGAGCCACACAAGGCTATGCACATTCGAAAAACTTGGCTGTTTACAAACAATAAAGAAAAACATTCTTTTTAAATATAAAAAAGTACTCGGAAGAAACACTTTACGAAAACGTAACACTCAAGTTCACACAAAAGGAAAGAAGGATGGAGTTCATGTACAAATAAAGTAGTTAGAAGAAAAATGGAGTTCATGTAAAAATAAGTGTTCAAATCCTAATCCTTATAATTATTTGGTATCATGTTAGCAATGGCATGTATCAAAAATTTAGAAAAAAAAGTTACTTCTATTACTTAACAATTACAAATTTAACTTCGCAATTAAAAAAAACAATACTGGGGGAGGGGGAGGGGAACGGGGGGGGGGGGACGGGTGAGATAGCCCAGGTCTCGGACCCAAGATACACCACTGTAAACGTCCTAAGTTCGCATATAATAACTATGATAGCTTGAAGTACTTGAATAACGGAATGATTAATCGCATTAATTACTGAAAGTCAGAGACGGATACTTTTCTAATTGATCCAATGATCAAAACTGTAACTCATTGTGATTGCTGCTACCAAACAGTTAGATTTACTTAACAACGCTAGATGGCAGAAGAATCTGCATTGAATAAGAACGCGGTCGGAGAATATTTCGATGCTCCTAACACACAGATACTTGCGAATTCGCCGTCGTGGGTGGTGCAACGGATAGCGCGCTCGAACGGTAATCGGGAGATGCGGATTCGATCTCCCGAGCTAGGATTTTTTGTTTTAAACTAAATGGTGTGTTTCTTCCGGCGCTAGGATTTCTCTTTTCTATATTATGCATATTTACTCGAGCTGGGGTTTCTCTTATCAAACTAGATGATGTATTTCTTCTCGAAGACTTTTGATATTTCGAAAATGCTAAGTTCGCTAAACCCTGGGGAACTGCTTCCGCACTTGGGATTGCTCACCGGTGTCGTGATTAAAATTTGCTGACTCTGAACAAAAGATTGCAATCCGTGTAATTCTTTTGCCGTGGCTTTGCTTTATCTTTCACAATCAGTTTTCGATTAAACATATTATCGTCGTGTAATCAGTATAAGCCCTTCACCCACATTTATGTCTAAATAATGCCCTTAAAGCATTCATTATTTCAACTTTATTCTATTTTGTTCAGTCCTCAATGATGTTCGCTGAGGTTGGCATACTTTTGCATCATCAAGCTATACGACGTTGATTACCCGAGAGATCAAAATTTCTTCGCGATGAGCTAACGGCTTATTACTTAACCACTTCGTTTTCTCCTCTACCATCCTATCAATAAGTTCTTGCATTTTGTAGTTTTATTTTAAAAACTTTTTGTAAAAAATATTTCCTTAGTTAATGCTCAAAATTAAATAATGGCTCTTTTAAAATGTAAATTCACGTTTCCCACACTGAAAAAACAAACTAAGCTGGAGCAGCAAAACCAATTCTGCTGCATTGAGTTTTGCTCGAAATGCCAAAATATTTGTTGCTCTAGCAAACAACAACAGTTTTTTGGGTTTTATAGCAAAGCCTATTTAGGTACTTGAGCAAATTGTTTTCGCTGACAGAAATTTACTTACTACAGCAGAAAGTTTGTTGTAGCAAATTCTTTTGCTATGTCTACCACACCAGCTGCCATAAAAAAATGAGTAACTGCAGCAAACGTGTCTGTAATATTCAGCAATATTCAAGATGATGATAACAGATGAAAACGCTAGTACCGCGAAGAAAGTTTGACTAAATGTACTAATAACCGTTCATGAATTCCAGCAAGATGGCGGTTTTATGGGCGGTCTGGTCTGTTGTTGTGGCAAAGAATATTTAACTGGTTGTGGTTTGGTGTGTATGTCGTGCTCTCTAAAGAAATTTGAAAGAAACCAACGACTTCATATGTGCATGGAAATGTCTGATATACGAGATCGACTCTGATATACGAGATCGACTGAACAACTGGGATTTCGAGAACGACGTTATAGTACGATTTGAAGGTAAGTCCGAAGTAAAAGTAAGGTATGATGGCCACTGCCAGTTAGAAGTCACCGTATCATCAAACACTGATCCCACCAGTTCAATTGAAAATGAGGTGGGTTCTACCACCATCTTGTTCAAAGTAGTGTTCATGCCACCCAACTACTTCACAGATTATTCGAATCGAAATTTCCTTCATACACTGTGTGAAGAAGGGACATACAGTTCATGCCATCAACTACACCCCAGATGACTCAAATACAAATTTCTTTCACACACACACACACACACTGCTATTATGAATGTGTTATGATATAAGTGAGCAGAGCTGGCTGGACCATAGGGGCAACCGGGGCGGTCGCCCCGGGCCCCGCGTCTTCACGGGGCCCCGCACTTTACAAAACAAAAACAAAATTGTTTTTGCTAGTATTCTCTATATATATTGTTATTTTTATTTAAGTTTTGGGGCGCAAGGCCCTCAAAAATATATTTTTACGTTTTCCAGCCGTAGGCTCCAGCTTTGTCCGTCTGTCTATCCACAGACGGACAAAGCTGGAGCCTACGGCTGGAAAACGTAAAAATAGTTATAATGAGCAGTTATTATTACTCATGAAAAAATAAAAAGACATTTTAAAATTACGCTATATTAATTTACATTGCCAGATCAAATTGAAGTTGATTAAATTGAAGCGACAAAATATAATTCCCGCACCTCGTCGAAATGCATGCTGATGGCAAAAATTAATGTAATTTATCCAAAATTAAAAAAAAATAGCTATCGTTTAAGCAAATAAGATAGGATCATAGGAAATGTCATTTTCAATTATTCATGGTTGAAATATTGAGGTTCTGAAGACGCATCGTCCGTACAATACTAAATGAGTAAGGCAATTTTCAGAAAACTTTTACCTTATCACTCTGTCTCTTTACTAAAATATAGGGGATGTTGCCCGTCCTAGGACAGGGTGAAAGTTTTAATTGAAGCAGATTGAAAGCAAATCAAATAGATGCCGGTTTCATTATATGCTATTTATTTCCGTTTTTCAAAAGACCTCGCGATATTCTGTGTAAAATATTTGTTGTTGTTTAGCAATTTTCCTTGCAGTCCAGTTGTTTTCGTGTAAACTTTCACCTGAGTGGGATTTCGAGTATCGGCAATGTGCTTTTGGTGCGACACGTGTTTTTAGATGCAATTTTGCTCACTTTGGTTATATTGAATCAGAACTCTGCATAAAAAATGCAAAAACGAACTTTGCGAAATCTAAACGAAATGGACTGAAATTTTGATGAAGACCATGAATTGGCAATAGGAAGAGTACCTCAAATTTTCACCGGAATCGATTAAAAACTTTTTAAAATAGGCATGGGACTTTTAATTCATCGCTAAACAGGAATATATACGCAGAAACGGTTAATTAAAATTTTGACGGCTAATTTAAATTTTTTAACCGATTCAGGCGAAATTTGGAGGTAATGTTCCTATGAGCGATTTATGGTATTCATTAAAATTTCAGCCAGTTTCATAAAAAATTCGCAAAGATACGTTTTTCATTTTTTTTATTGATAAACCATGTGACAGAGATTCACCGCCCACACATGCGACAAACTGACCGCGTGTGATTGCGCAGAATGCCGACGTACTGTGACGTTGCTGTGACGTCAGCGTTCCAGAGAGATCTGGATGATTATATATATGATGCCATTAATGCAAATTATCTCTCGGTGATACGGTGAATCATCCCGATGGACCCAAGATACTTGAATTCTGTTCACTAAGGCAATAAAGTGTAATGATATAAAAATTTAAAAAATGCCGTTGTTACATCGTTACGTGTCATTTATTTTTAATACAAGAAAAAAAATTATGAAAAATTCAAAAACATCACACAAACGCGAGGCCCTGGGCGACTGCACAGATCGCATACCCATGAAACCGGCCCTGACTACTCCCCTAAAATTATCAGGACATATGTACGAGAAGAAATGTTCAGGTTCTAATAACTTGAAAAAAAAAGAAAGATTCTAATGAAAAAATGTGATGAACCCCAGATGTAGTATCTTGCTTGCTGAAATACAATGAAGTAGACTGAAGCATGGAACTGTTTTCTAAAGCGGATAATTTTTTCTTTTATTACACTAGATATCAGCTATGTACAGGTTGTATATGCCTGAATAGTACAAAATAAGTGTGGTGCTATTCCTTTTTTCTGGCTTAACTGATTTTAATTAAACAAACTAGAACCGAGAATAGATCTTGTGTCTTTGAGTCTCCATTTTCTCTTAGTTTAACAAGTACCTGATCCTAAATTTGTATGCATTCAAATTTGGGATCACATTCTAAAGTGTTTATGCATCACATTTTAAAGTCTTCAGTGTTGACAAAAGCATCACTATCACACGCAGGTGCTTCCTGTTTTCTGGCTTGAATGTTGGGGGGAAGTAAACTAAAAGAGGACTTCCCACTCATGCAATGTGCATCAGTATCACAATCAACAATATATTTTTTTAGAATTCTTCTACTGAATATTCCTTCTCATCGAAACAGCTAATAGCTGTCCAGACAATAATTGGCAGATGGTGTATCCAGCAATTTCGTAAAGTTTGCAGAAACTGTCTGTATGGAAACTGTTGAACTATATGTAATCTACTTTGGCCACTTTCCTTAGAAGGCAGACTGTGTAGTCAAATTCCAAATTTATAGATACTTTTAGTACAGTGATGTGCACACTCCATCCTCTGATTTTGTTGCACTGCTCGTGGAATTTTACAAACAGCTGGCATTGTAGAGTTCTATAAATTTTTTGGGGTGATTGCAAAAATTTTCATACAGCTGCTGAAAGCAGTTCATTTGCTAGGGAAATGTTTTGTTTGCGTGTAGGAAAAATTTAATTATTGTGGGATCCTAAAAAATTTTATTTGTTAAAAAGATCCTAAAAACTTATTTTTAACTTTTTATTTATTTTTTTTATTTTGCAAACAATTTGATAGAGGGAAGGGTGTGTATACATATGGAGGGAGAGGGGAGGAGTAGAGAGGGATCATATATATATATATATATATATATATACAACCACATGGGAGATGGGTGGATGAAATTCGTAAATTGCGGGAGTGACATGGAGGAGACTGGCACAAGACAGACCGTTGTGGAGGAAACTTGGGGAGACCTTCGTCCAGCAGTGGATTGATAATGGTTGACAATGATGATGATGATGATATATACAACCTATAATGTATTAATTCCATGGCTGGTGGATTCTCAACGTTATCACTAACTGCTTTACTTTTATAAATTTTATTGGTAACGAAATCCCTGTAGCGATTGCTGGAATTCTTGCATTACTCGTGAATCCACTGAAATATAAGGAGATTTTCGCAGAAAATTGTGATTAATGTTTGAGGACCCATAATTATGGAATGATTATTTTTATGCTACTTTAACAAAGAATATCTGCTGTATGCACAGGTAAATCACCGGAAATTTTGATTTGCAAGGATAGGAAATCAAAGAATAAATGGAATTTAGTAAATTCCATTTATTAAATTCCAACACGGAAATCAACATTACTATAGATTTGTGTTTGTAGCATTACGTCTTGGCTGAAGTAGAAATTCAACATTGCAAAGAATTTTGCTCTGTAGCAGAAAATATTTGCTACAGTAGCAAAGTTTGTTTGCTGGATCAGCAAACTGACATTTCTGGAGATCGGCATCTGTAGCAGAAATATTTGCTGAAGTCGTAAAGTTCGTTTGATAGACCAGCAAATTGACATTGCTGGAGATCGACGTCTCTAGCAGAAATATTTGCCGAAATAGCAAAATTGGTTTGCTGGACGAGCAAAGTGACGTTGCTGGAGATCGACTTCTGTAGCAGAAATATTTGCTAAAGTAGCAAAGTTGATTTGCTAGACTAGCAAATCGGCTTCTGTAGCAGAAATATTTGCTGAAGTAGCAAAGTTGGTTCGCTAGACTAGCAAAGCGGCTTCTGTAGCAGAAATATTTGCTGAAGTAGCAAAGTTGGTTTGCTAGACTAGCAAATCGGCTTCTGTGGCAGAAATATTTGCTGAAGTAGCAAAGTTGGTTTGCTAGACTAGCAAATCGGCTTCTGTAGCAGAAATATTTGCTGAAGTAGCAAAGTTGGTTTGCTAGACTAGCAAATCGGCTTCTGTAGCAGAAATATTTGCTGAAGTAGCAAAGTTGGTTTGCTAGACTAGCAAAAAAACTTGCCACAGGAAACGGATATCTTGCTGCTGCAGCAAAGTGAAATTCATTAGTACTGCCAGCAAACCTTTTTGCTGAGTCTATATTCACTGGCGAAATTTGCTGCAGTAACAAGTATTTTGCTGTTGCAGCAAATTTTTTTTTCAGTGCATTATTGGCGCTAAAAATCGAAAAAAGAGAATAAAACTTTTTCACTTCTCATTTTTGCTCTTGGTTTATTTTCATTTCTCCCATGTTTGAATTATTCGAGGCTTTAGATTAGTTGAAAAATCTAAATGGCTTTGAAATCCCATTTCATCTGCAAAAGATACGTTTTTAAACGAATATAATTAAAAGTAGATTTCAGTATCCATAACTTTCCTAACGCTGCATAAATTCATGAAAAGGGGATCTCAAATTCAATTAATTACAGTTTCAGCGAAGATTTGTGTGAGACTATTTTTGCTAGTAATAGATATTATCTTTCATTAGCAACATTCACATTTCATATTTTCTACTGGGTGCGAAAGCCTACTAAGTCTTTCCTTATAAAATGTGTTGGAAGCTGTGCAGTACGGGATCATGAAATGAATAGTGTATTCTCACAAAGAAGACATTTTACTCATTGCATTATTCTCACATCTACATCTTCTCATATACGAACGACTGAGAATAATTCGAATACCTAATACAGTCTGGAGGTTTTCCTGTGGACGATATCACGAACGCTGAGTTTGTTGGGTTTTTTTTTTAATTTATCAGTGCATGCACTAAAATCTTGACATTCTCTTACCTAATAGCCAACCGAATTGAATTAGCGTTCAGCGACTCTCTAGCGTATACCGCTAAATAACCTTTCTTTTGAGGTTCTGTGTTCTTATGTAAATTTCATTAACTCCTTGGTTTAAGATTTTCTCACTGAACGACACATTACTTCGACGAACAGCTTAAAGTTCTTCCTGATGAGCTGGTAAAAGTTGGCAACCTGACAGCGGGTCAAAGGGGCAATTAACGTAGAAAAAATGTTCTGAGATGAGAGCTTAGTGTGCATTGAGAAAATGTTGATGCGAGTGATTCTGTGAGCAGATTGTTATTCGAAGAGAAATAAATCTCAGCGTTTATTGTGAGACATCTTTGATTGAATTCTACTCAGCGTTTTGTGTTACGAAAGACATGTTTATTGCTGAACTACCAACACGAATAAAGGGGAAGTGGCATTCAGTTAGCCAAATTCTGTTGTCATTTAACTTCGGCCGTTGTACTGAAAGTGATATTCATGCCTAGTTAAGATTTTCAGCAACGATACGAACGACTCAAAATAATTCGAATATCAACGAAAAGTAGGACTTAAAGTTGTAGTTAAACTTGAAGGCCAATTCATTCTTGAAGTGAAGTTAACACAAAGACCAATTCAACAAACCCAACGATAGCTTTTATTTTATAAATTATATGTTCATGGAAAAGCTGTGATTAAATGTCTACGGTACGACTGAATTAATATAGTGATCTGACTTTTCACTTTTTGGAAAATAAACAGTTGCATTTACGTAAGTCTTTCCTAATTCTTTCTACCGTGTTCTTAATATGTACTTAGTTATTCCTGAAGTGTGAACGTATGTTCAACAAAGTTATGTACGAAGTTCTCTAAGAACATTAGTTAATCACTTAAACTACATCTACCAAAAGTTTAAAACACTCTACAACGGTTTACAGAATGAAGTGGATACGTATTGGGGTTGTATTTGTCCTTGTGTTGAATCATGATGGGGTTTTGGATTTTTTTGGATTTTTTTTTCGCTGTTGTTATAGTTTTGTTATTTCGAGGTTGTTGAGGTTTGTGTGTGGTTTTAAAGACCATCGTAAGTAACTCAATGGGCTATAAGCAGTTGCCCGTTCCGAGTTTAGGGCCACTGGTTCCAGGGAATGTAAAGAGCCAATGCCGTAAGACAAAGACAATATCCATGACTCACCGGGATTGGAACCCGAACACCAACTCGAACGAATGGCCAAAGTCAGCGCTTAGACCACAAAGCCCCGGGGGCGGCTTTAAGGTTTAACTACCATTATGAGCAACTCTAAAGATAATAATCAAGTACCAGTCCTAATTTAGGGACACTAGTCCTAGGGAAGGGAGAGAACTAACGCCATAAGAGAAACTCACCACCTATACCTCAAACAGGACTCATGCCCGGGCCCATCTCAGTCGAGGAGACAGAAGCCTGTGCCTCAGACCACTCGACTACCGAGGTGGCAATCGTCATCTGTGTAAGTTCGATTTGTTATCTTGCTTAATTCTCATGGGTGCGGGTTCGATTTTTTACAAACCGATTTCCGTCAAAATCTTTGCAATGTTTTGAAGACTTCTGAATTGAGTTTTTTATCCCTTCATTTACACCTCTAATTTTTATGCTTCAAGGATTACGTACGTTCGCTGTCAAAGCAAAGTTTTGTTGGAAGAGAAAAAATATATAACAAGGAAGTGAAAGGCACTGAGATTAGCATGGCTTTTAATTCACGTCTCCGTCACTTTCAAGTAACACAAAACAAACTGTGTGAGCGGAATGAAACGTGTAATCATTTAGGGTTTTTTATAATTTGACTCCACATTTTCTTCATGTTGCAATGCATCCTTGGCCGTCGTTGCTATATTTTTTTGTATTTTTTCTAAATACGATCATGTTTAGAACTGATTACATTGCTTAGTTTGGTTGATCTTTGTGTTTAGCACTTGAATTAAAAGAATAAACAACTGATTGAAACAGAGATAGTATGAGCTCCGGAGATTCTGGAGTGACCTTGGCACTTTCTTACCTTGCTTTGTTTTTCAAAGTGACGTAAAACGACTCTATCATTCAATCGCATTTCCAATGGCGAAACATCCTGTACACAAGAAAAAGAAAAACGGATTCGGAGAACTGTCACAGTTCTGGAACTTTCTCTTTGTATTTTGCTTTGAATTTTGAAGCCTGACAAACGAGTAAACATCATTACTGTGAGGTACAGGCTTACACAGCTCATGGTGTAAATTTGAGAAACTGGCAACTTTACTAAATCGAAGCGCAAACTTTCTGTATGTAGAAGTTTACATGATGAATTGCTTAGACTGGAAAGTGAAGGAGACAAACATTTCCAAATGAAAGGATTTTCAATAAATAAGTAAAACATTCATACGACCTAGTGTTTAAACTTAAAATTTGTTAAATCCGTATTTGTTACCCCAATGCAACACTGAGCTTGACTCAATGGTTTTTTAGATTTTGTAATGTATCAAGTACCACAGACGTGGCGCCGTTGGTTAAGTCACTATGCACTACACGGAAGACAGACGTTTCAAACGGGTGTTCGAACGCCGGTCCTGCCGGCCATCTAGCTTTTTCTGGGGTTTTCTGTAGACTCTTTGTGTTTGGGGACGCGAATACATAGATGTGAAGTCGGCCCCGGACGCACTTTGTCCTTGGTCCTCCCGATTGGGGTTGGCGCGTGGGGCTAACGACCCCGCCTCGTAAAAAAACTCTCGTTACGAAATATCACAAAAATACTCCTTGAAAAGTCCAAGGCCCACCCAGAGCTGTCGAGTCATTGAAGAAAAAAGTGTATCAAATGAGAAAATACCATTCGTGTAAGTAAATATTCACAGAAACTATTATAATATTTGAATTTAAAATGTGCAATGCATATAAGTATGCATCATTAATGAGAAATACAAGCATTCTTAATACAGCTTCAAAAGACCACCACATAAGAACCGGAGGCTAAGAGTTGCCCATATTTGACATAATAGCATAGGGTTATGGGAAGCGGAAAGAATCAAAACTGGACAAGACAGATGACACCAAATTTTCGATTGTTATGAACACATCTATTGAATCCATTCCGATGCGAATAAAGAATTTTAAAGTTATTCATAATGAATTTAACCGGTTAGAAAAAAATCAACCGAATTTCTACAAATGACAAAACATCCAGAAATAGAAACAGCTAGTCTCACCAGCGGCTAAAAGGTATGTTATCAAAATTAACAAATGGTGCACAAAAAGTTTTTCATAGCAGAAGGAAGATATCACAGACAAATGGATTTTGAAATATAACAGCTAAAAGAAGAAATATAGAAGGAAACAGGATATAACTCTACGTCCAGTAGCGGAAGAATTTTGCGTAATGGAAAAGCTGAAAATATGCGAAAAGTATTCTTCATAGCAATAGCTATGCTAAACAAATATAATTTTTCAAATACGTCTCCCGGAAGTAGAGATATAGAGAAAAAGGTTTTGACCTTTACGCCATCTACCGGGAAAACTGTGCATTATTTAAAGACACTAATGTTCCCCATCTTTATTGTAGTGAATGGCATAGAGCAAAAACAGAAAATTGTCAATAGAGATTTTAGAAGCGGAGATACAGCTACAAACAGAAATACACAAACACCACCTAGCGACAGAATTGTGAACTACAAAAAAATCCTGAAGTACGAGCCTAAAGTGTACTACAAAGTAAATGGTATCCGATGTTAAAATATATTTGTTTAAATCGCACACATTGAAGCAGAAATACCGGGAAAAACAGATAAAATATTTCAGTTCTCTAGCGGTAAAATTGGGCATTATTTTGGGAAGGAAATACACACAAAATGTTTTCATAATTAGTAGCATCTGACCGAAAAAGAATTCTATTCTTTAATTTTATTCTTTAAAAAGGTTTTAGTCTCGCAGATATTGCTGCAAGCATGCTGTAAACGAAATTTTGAACTTACGCCCTCTAGTGGCATACTTGTGCATTATGAAAAAGTTGAAATGATATGCAGCACATTTCGCTACGGAAACGATCTCCAACAAAAAAAGAATTTTTTCAAATCGATCTCTTAGAAGCAGAGATATCGACAAAAATAAGTTACATATATATGCCCCCTGCGAAAAAACTATAAGTATTCTTCTTTTAAAGTATTCTCAAAAGGTTTTCCGAGGTGTCCACGAAAGAATGTTTTCAATCGAGTTTTCAGAAGCGCAGATTTTGCTGTAAATACATCAGAAATAGAAATGCCCACTTCGCCCCCTGGTGGCCAAACTTTTCTCTACAAAAAATTAGAAATTATGTGTACAAAATTTCTCACCAGGAACGGTACCCGATGCAGAAAGAATTTTTGAAATCGGACTTTTAGAAGCAGAGATATCGGGGAAATCCTTATTTACCTTTACACCCCTAGCAGAAAATGTATACATTACTTGAAAAAGAAACTATACCTAAAGTAGTCTTCGTTATAAATGGTATAGAAAGAAAGAAAGAATTTTCAATCGGATATTTAGAAGCAAATAAATGGTATAAAATGGATTTTTAATTCGATAGTATCTGCATTTACGCCCCCTAGCTGCGAAGTTATTCATGGGAGAAAAACCGGAAAGCAATATTCATTGTTCTCACATTTCAAGCTAAGCTTTCTTATGCAAAAATAATTTTTCAAATCGGAGTAATAGTTGTAGAGATATGGTGCCTACAGACGGAGGGACAAAGTGATACTATAAGCACGTACTTTTTAAACAAAAGACGTGCTAAAAATAGATACAAGGCACATGTCTCGCTGGGGACTCGAATGCTCCCATCATAACTTATTGCAGATTCCAATTATTTCGTCATGTATCATAGGAACATATATTATCCTTTCTTGATTCACTGGGACTGTTTCCGTCATGTCCCAATGAAGACTTGAATTCTTCCGTTATGGCTCACTGGAGACTCCACTTTTCACCTTATGTCTCACTAGAGACTTGAATTCGTCAGTCGTGTCCCGGAGGAGATTCGAATGCTTTCTCCGAATCTCATACGGAACTCAAAACTTTCCGACATATCCCACTGGAGACTTGAATTTTTTCCGTCATGACTCACTGGGGAATTCACTCATGTCCTACTGGATACTTGATTGAATTCTTCCTCCTGGCTCACTAGGGACTAAGATTTATCGCGTCATATCACACTGAAGATCTAAATTCCTTCCGACTCGCTGTGAACTCGAATGTTTCGGTCATATCTCCCAGGAAACTTGAATTCTTCCATGGTGTTTCACTAGGATCTCGTATTGTTTCGAATTTGTCTTTAACATATCAGTCTGAACACTTAGAATTGCTTTCTCCGACACCAAGATATCTCTTTTTAACTGGATTAGGTAAAATAAATACAACTTTCTGCAGCAAAGAGCCTTGCCATCTGAATTGTGTAACCAAGAAGACACAAGTATGCAAAAATGAACAATCAGAAAACGAATATGCGAATTATGGAGTTAATGATTATGTGGCTTCGGTTTTCATCGAATTTCATTTTGTAGATATATAGCGAGTAATAGATGTTTTGAAACCATGTTACCCTGGTATGTCTAACTTTACAGTATTAGTTTATGTCTTAATTTAACATTCGGGTATGACTTCTTTTAAAGTATTCTTCTTTTCGAGGTTGAACATTGGCCACGAAGCTAAAACTCAAGACAGAGTTTAAACTGCAGTAAGTTGAGTAGAAGATGGAAGTTGAGTAGAAGTGCGAGGCTGAAAACATTCCTTCTGCGATAATGAGCAACAGAACAAAAAAAATGTCTTAAAAAGCTGATGACTACTATCAGTTTGTAACAAAAGAAAAACTAAGAAACCTTGCAAACTGCGGAAAATATCTTTTTGTAAAGTTGCTGAAAACCTCAGATTTCGGAAATTCGCGATATTGACAGCCATATTGGCTTAACTAATTTATGGTACAGCATCCGTTGTCCTTAATATCATGTGATGGGTCTTAATTGTCTCAGTATCCAGTGCTACAGAATTATCACTATCACATAAAACTTTAATGACTACTCCAAGAAGCTTTATGATATCCTAAAATTTCGAACTTTTGCTAAGATTTGTTAGAAAGACAAGATCGCAGACTTGGTACACTTGGTATTTCAGTTTCTGGTTACATCTACATTTGGCCAGCCACACTACCAGAAGCTTTCTTCTGACGATTCCATGGATACGGGCAGTTATACGTAAGCAAGTCGTCCCTGGATTTGCTGTTGTAGCTCTGAAAAACAGAACTGACGCCCTGGTCTCCGAGTTGCAAGAGCTGCGGGCTTTTGGCTAATCATCCTAGATATGTGCTGGCTTGAGTCCCATATAAGGCATGAATGGTGCGTTTGTTCTATGAATAGGTCTCCTTGTGTCCCTCTCTGGAACCTATGGCTCCAAGTTTGGGACGGGCAACTACGTATTTATAACCTTAGATGCTCACGGTGGTTGCTAGACTCAGAAACAAAAAAGGTGCTTTGTTTGTCCCAGTTCTTTACACAAGTGTTTCATTTGTCTGCTTCTTTAAGAGATTTCCATACGGTTTGATGAACTACCTTACTAGGACTACGACTTTGCGTAAATTTTCAAATGCCAATAACAATTTACATACTCGAAAAAACATTACGTACCAAAACAAGATTTACACAACAGTCTAGTTTTCAAGTGAAAATATGGTTAAAATGAAATTTCATTTTCTCTATTTTTTCCTTGTTTTAAAATAATTTTTAGTGCTGTCAACACCATGTTTGTTGCTGTTTATAGTGATAACAAATAATATTTGTTAAACGATGCATAACTCCCAGTTTGTTGTTTTACTGAGTTGGAAAGAAAGTAAAATATCGATGACGAGGTACCCGAAGTCGAAGCCTCAGCTACGGCGCACATTAGCCACTGAGATTACTCAGCACACAGGCATGGCATCAACAAATATGTGGCTTAAGTCCGTGGCAGTTAGCGCTCAGAAAGCGAAGAGTGTAAGCTCCAGCCAACATGGAAGTGGACAAGGAGCACATCCGCCATTGCATGCTGTATGAGTTTCGTTGAGGAAGCACCCCTACAAGCGTTGTAAGGAACATTACCAGTGTGTGCCCCAATGCCATATCACATCGTCAGTGCTGTCTTTGGTTCAAACGGTTTCGAGAGAGAAATTTTGGTTTGTCAGACCATCCCAAAGCCGGAAGACCAGCAACATATGGACATTCTGAAGACCTTAGTGGCGACCGACCCACGTGTGACCACATGGGAGTTGGCCGAACAGCTGAGGACTCTCCACAAGAGCATTACCATGCACCTGCGTCAAATTGGAAAGGTGCATAAGAGGGGAGTTTGGGGTACCCCGTTAACTCACAGTTAAGCAGAAAGCAAATCGCATGAGTGCATGCGTTTCCCTGCTTGCACATGACTACGTTGAACCGTTCTTGGATCCAATTGGGACAGGTGACTGGGTCCTGTATGGCAATGTCAGCGCCAGGAAACAGTGCTTGGACCCAAAACAGAAGCCCATACCGACCACCAAAGCCGGCTTATAGACATGCAAGGTCCTTCTCTCTGTTTGGTGGGATATGAGGGATGTCATGTTTTTTGAGCTGCTGTCGGACAACACCACTATCATTTCGAATGTGTACTGCCGTCACCTCGATGATCTGCACGTATCGCTCACTTCGAAATGACCAGCACTGCTGAACCTCAAGGGGGTCCTCCTACAGCAGGATGGAGCGAGACCTCACACAGCACGGGTGACCTGTCACGAGGTCAGGGACCTGGGCTGGGATCTGCTGTCGCCCCCAGCCTATTCTCCGGACATTGTTACAAGAGACTACCACCTTTTTCCGGTCGTTGAAGCATATCCTGGACTGACAGCGGTTCACCAACCGGGACGATGTCGAGTGCGCGCTTACTCACTTCTTTGAATCCAAGCCACCACAATTCTACAGGGAAGGTATCCAACAGCTGCCCAGAGAATGGAAGTAGGTCGTGACAAACGATTGCAACTACATTTTGGACTGATTTGTATCTGTATGTATGGTAATAACACCTTTTCTGTTGTCTTGCATTTGCAGACATTACTTTCTTTCCAACCTAATACATTCAGTTGACAAACTAAAGGGTTACACTTACTTCAAAATACAAAGTTACTTACATAACGAATATAATCTGTACGACAGGAAGTACATCTGGTGCCTTTGAGTTTCCTTTTCTTGTAATTTTTGTAGTGAATTCTGAATATATTTTTCAAGAAACATGCGCTTTTGGTTACGTTAAATAACTGAGCTCCACTTTAGTTACTTTAATTCATTTTCAGGATTATCACTTTTATTACTGTTATTTATTTTCTTTTTTTACCAAAAATGGGTTTTCAATTATCTCACAGGAGAAACTGTCGTAACCTATATCGTCTAGGCTGTCTTTGCACGCAGCTTTCTATTGCTAATGGACACATCCCATTTGTTGTACCATTGCTGTGATTTAAGCAGCTTGGCCTCTTAGCCATCACGAGCCGTGGGTCTGCGCTTAAAAATGTCATGGAGATGATTTCTTTTATGAAAGAAACATGACTAAACCCATCACTAAATTGTCAGTATTGATCACTGCGTCCCCCCCCCTGATACACGCAGAGCAGAAACTAGACTATCTTGACATGTCATCTAAGGAAATATTTCTTTCTTGTGTCTCGAATGGATCTCCGATAACTTCCTTCTCATTTTTTCGGAGTTGACTTAAGGGATCTTAGACCATTATCGTTTCCCAAGCAGCTAAAATCTCTTGATAATTCCGAACCATTATTGAAGAAAAGACACAACCAGAAGTCGATGCTTTACGTCACACATACTGTCTGTGACATTACTACATGGCTGCATATTCTGTCATTGCAATTTCAGGGTCAGATATGTTTTGGTGAGACGTGATTAACTTTACGAGATGCCTTTCGATAAAGGACATACACCGATGAGCCTTTACATTATGACCACCCTCAGCCCAGAGAAATGAACACGCCTGGACACCGAACGGTGGCGCAGGTGAAGTTCACAGAGAAGTATATATACAACCCGAGGACCGTGTGACGTGCCTGCCCTGCAGGACGCGCATGAGATAAAGGCGGATAGCAGCGAGAACAATACGTCTGCGTGGCTCAGTTGGTAGAGCGACTTATTCCGGAATAAGGGGACTCGGGTTCGATGCCCGGCGTGGACAAAGATGACGGAGAAATTTACTTCGTTATATTGGCGCCAGAACTTCAAGAATGACTTGGCCGTTAAGGTTCTGGCAATGGTGTGATGTTCTTTCCCCACCACGAGACGGGAAAAATAAGAGAATCCCTTCTTGAGCGCTTCGAAAACTAAATGTGTGGGATGTTACGTTCCACACACCAAATTGACTGGGATTTCTCCAATTTACGTTCTTCAGAAGATGACTGCCTACAGCGATACATGGTCCCGGCTAACCCGTGGGCCATGTCCCTGGCCCTCTTTCCGGGGGAGGGATGTGACGTGCCTGCCCCGCAGGACGCACATGAGATAAAGGCAGATAGCAGCGAGAACAATACGTCTGCGTAGCTCAGTTGGTAGAGCGACTTATTCCGGAATAAGGGGACTCGTGTTCGATGCCCGGTGTGGACAAAGATGACGGAGAAATTTATTTCGTTATAACCGGCTTTCGGTTAATAGAATGTTCGGAGTCAGAATGCGAAAAGTTGCCAATTTATCGGAGCTTGATAACAGACAAATTGTGATGGCATGGCGCCTCGGAACTACGATCTCGGAAACGGGCGGCTTGTGAGTTGTCCTCGTGCAGCTGTAGTGAGTACGTATAAGAAGTGGTGCACAGATGTCCAAACGACATACCGTCGTCCAGCCGTGCGTCGTCCGCAGCTCATTGATGCCAGAGGGGAGCGGAGACTGTCACACATTGTTCACAGCGACCGTAGGGTCACAGTGCGACAAATCACCCGCAGCTACAACAGTGGTGATCAGGCCAATGTGTCACAGCACACAGTTCATCGCAGTCTTCTGCGCATGGGCCTGCATATCCAACGCATGAAATGAGCCCAAGATCATCGAGATTGAACCATCGATGATTGGAAGAAAATGGCCTGGTCTGACGAATCAAGATTCCTAGTGCATCACGTAGACGGCCGAGCGCGGATACGCCGATAACCAAGGGAGGCTTGGCACCTGGATGCACTGTTGGGAGGTAACAGACAGGCGGCCGCTGTGTTATGCTCTGGGCAATGTTTTCTTGGGACACTTTAGGCCCCATTATCCCAATAGGACAATCCCTGACAGCTGTCAGGTATTTGAACATCGTTGCGGACCAAGTTTACCCATTCATGGCAACTGTGTTCTCTGCTGGTGATGGTCATTACCAACAGGATAATGCGCCATGCCACACTGCCAGAATTGTCAAAGAGTGGTTCGAGGAACATGCTGGTGACTTTCTGTGAATTCCAAATTCACCTGACATGAACCCAATCGAACATCTGTGGTTCGACTTGGAAATACGGGTTCGCACTAAATCCCCACCACCCCGAAATGTACGGGAACTGGAGGACCTGCTGTTGACATTATGGTGCCAGATATCCTAGGATATCTATCGCCTCCTTATAAAATCGATGCCTCGATGAGTGGCCGCTGTTTTTCGGGCTAAAGGGGGTCCTACAGCTTATTAGGTAGGGGATCATAATGTAATGGCGCATTGGCGTATATCTGAATTTAACTTTCATTTTTAGTTTCTTTTCCTACGTAAATTAGGAGTTTATTCTCTTCAGGCGTTTCAACCTTAATGTTGTATTTTTCTCACTCACTGAATGTTATGTGGCAACAGTCTTGAGTTCAGGTTGAATCACAAGTGAATATTTTACTATTATTATTATTGGAGGTTTAACGACCACCGTGAGCAACTCAATGGGCTATAAGCAGTCGCCCGTCCCTAATTTAGGGTCACTGGTTCCAGGGAAGGGAGAGAGCCAGTGCCGTAAGACAAACACAACATCCATGCCTCACCGGGATTCGAACCCGGACCCCTCACGGACGAATGATCAGAGGCCATCGCTTAGACCACTGCGCCACCGGGGCGGCCAACATTTTTCATCATCCCAATTATGGATTCAGTGCCAGCAAAGTGCAAATGCTCGCGACCAGTGAAGCGTTCTTGACAATTTCAGCTTAAAGAAATGGTTACTTAACAGAAGCAACAGGCCTCTCTATACAGACGTAAGTAAATTTACAAAAGCAGGTAGCAGTACACGACCGCACCGTACGTTCTGTACTGCAAATTGATCGTTAAGAAATAAACATTATTACCACATACATAATAGTGTACCGAGCTACTCGCTTCCACTTGGACTGCCATCAACTTCCCTGGAACACGCAGCGTGTCCTCGGGAATTCTACACCAGTTGGATAGAATGACAACCCAGGAATGTTCCACCAAAAACCATTCCAGGGCTCTCCAGTAGGAGGGGAACAGCTTACCACAAGAACTCTTAAACCACTTGGGGCTAAGCATGACACCCCGGTTCTAATCATGTATTGCAGTGCGTGGTGGACGTATACTCCTAGTGAGGACTTCGCCCGCCAGTCTATTTATGCAGTGCTGATGGAAGAGTGACAGATGAGCCTGTACCTCCTTCGTAATATTTTTCTCTGTTTTTATCTCTGTTACATATTTATTACTCGTGATATTTGATGCCGTGCGTTTCATTTTACTGATGATATTATCACCGACACTACTCACAACTGTAAAACTGCTTTTTTCGAATTTGACTGGTCAAAAAGTACGTCGTTATTTAAGTTTTAAACAGCACTGTAGTTTAACGAGGTACTTAAAATTAAGCTTATAGTCTTTGTAAAGAAATTAGAACTACACACTGAAAACAAACGCAATACACATGTCTAACACGAGATTCGAACCCAGATCTTGGCGCCAGAATTTCACATCGAAACTACTGAGCCAATAGGTGCCAGAATAAGAATCAGTAGTGGAAGTAACTTCTCAAAACTCCTGTTCGAGAGCAATATTTGTAGTACAAAGATCCATCACAACTGACAAAATTTGGGGTGACGTATTTAACGTTATCACGATTTCCCAACGTTCTCTTGCTCAAATGAAATTTATGCTGCTAAAAAGCTATCATGGCAATCAAAACCATAGAAAATTGGTAGCGTTACACTTCCTCATGTACCTTATGGACTGAATAACATAATATTCTATCATGTCATTTACCTATAGGGAACACCCAAACTGAAATTATCTGTGGTAATCAAATCTTCATGAAGAAAGTTTTCTGCCCGAAACCATGCGTAACTTCTTCTAGCACATTAAAAAAGATAAAGTGTGATCATTTCTTTCTGTCTATCTCTGTAGGCTTCTTTTTCTTTCTATTTCTCTTCATCTCATCAAGTTAATTTGTATCTCAGACTCAAGATCAGATTTTTATCTTTAGTGGTCTTTTCCTGTTTGTTTACTTTTGATTTAAAAGTAGTTCTGTTAAAATTCAAATGATAAGAAATTCAAAAAGTGATAACATTTCTGTCTGTGTCTGTCTGTAGTCCTTTTCCTATTTCTCTTTGCGTCACCATATCGATTTGTATCTGAGCTCATATTTAGATTTTCATCTTTAGTGGTTTCTCCTGTTCATTTACTTTTGATTTAAGCTAAAGTTTTTCTATCAAAATTAGGATGATAAGAAATTCAAAAATTAATATTTATTTCTATCTGTCTGTAGGTCACCTTATCTCTCAATCTCATCACATTTTGCATCTCAACCTCATGCCCAGACTTTAATCTCTAGTGGTTTACCATGTTTATTAACTTTTTATGTTGTCTAAAGTAGTTCCGTTAAAATTCAGATAAGTACACTGCTGGACAATTGCTAAGGACGAATCATAAACGGCTATATAGCGCATAAAAAAGTAAGTGTGTTTGGATGCCAAGTAAAATAAAATAATGTCAGAATGCCAGGACATTACAAGAAAGACAATTTATTGTGCTCTGAAATCCAGAAGGCTTTGGAACATGTTCAAGGGACAAACAGGCCATTTTGTGCAGAATACGTAAACGTGAAAAAAATGCAATTACCGTCCGCAGGTGTTCCGGCGTAAGATGTCAATACGGGATATGGCCACCATGGAGGGCGATGCAAGATTCCACACGTCGTGTCAGGCTTTGCACAACATTATCAAGCAACTGTTGGGGTAAGGTATTGGCGACCAGCAAGACTCCTCCCCAAAGCATCCCACACATTTTCAATGGGATTCAGATCTGGAGAACGTGCTGGCCATACGAGGCGTTGAATATCCTCGCTCTCAAGACACTCCTGGACAGCGACTGTTCGATGACATGTTGCGTTGTCGTCCATGAAAATGAATCTATCACCGACAGCACCACGGAACATGCGAACATGAGGTAGCAGAACATCATTAATGTATCGTTGGCTCGTCATAGTCCCAGTTGGAAGCACATAGAGGGACGTACGGCCTTTGATCATGATGCCAGCCCATACCATGACACTACATGTCGGATATCGGTCCCTTTCCTGTATGTTTGCTGGACAATATGCAGTACCACTATCACGCCAGATCAGTTGTTGTCGACAATCAGACGATAGACTGTATCTACTCTCATCTGAGAAGAGGACAGCAGACCAGTCGTTATCAGTCCAATTGCGATGTTGATGGCACCATTGCAAACGGGCGGTACGGTGACGTCTGGACAATGGGATGCACATAACAGGATGGCGAGCGTATAGTCCTCCTTCATGCAAACGTCTGGCGACAGTTTTTTCGGGAGAACCGCTTGCCAGTAGCAGCCATAAACTGATTTGCTACCTCACTAGCTGTGCTGCGCCGGTGTCTTTTTGTTGATAGCACTATGTACCGATCTTCTGCAGGTGTCGTACTGCGAACACGACCTCCCCCGTGACGTTTGCTACACTCTCCATTTGTTTGAAATGATTTCCAAAGCCTTGAAACAACACTGTGGCTGACGTCGAACTTCCTGGCAACATCTGTTATTTTTCGCCCTTCTTCAATCTTGCCAATAATACGGCCACGCGTAAAATCATCTAGGTGATGTCGGGAAGACATACTGAAAATTGCAAGTTCGTCAATTGATGCTTTCCCTTTCAACTTTGCGTTTGAACAACAACGGTCAATACGCGTCAAATCCTTTATATCTCTTATCAGCGCTATGACGTCACGAACAAGTTGGGCAATCATTTGCATACGCACAACACGTCTTACTGTATCCCGCACTTATGCTTATTTCCACATTTTCCTGCCTTCCATTTTATGGTTGCTATCGTTGCTATTGTCATCCGTCCTTAGCAATTGTCCGGCAGTGTATTTCAAAAATGGATCATTACTCTGTCTCCGTCTGTAGGCTTTTCTCCCACTATCACTCTTTCTCTCGTAGTATCTGTTTGCATCTCAGTCTTAAGTACAGTTTTTTAACTCCAGTGATTTCCTATGTTCAATGACTTTTGACTTTATCTAATGTAGTTATGTTAAAAATTCAAATTCTTCTGTTTTTTTCTGTCACCCTTTCACCAAAAAGAGCTTGATGCAAATTTTTCCTTTCATCCGTATCGGTTTTCTTTCACCATAAAATTTATTTCCTTACGAAATTGAGACTTCCACTACTTGCATTTTGCGCTACTATTCTGTCCCCAAGTTTTTGCGTATTTTTCATACTTCGGATCTGTTTCTCCTCTTACTCCTAAAACTGCGTTTAATAGGTTGCCAAAGGAAAAATTCGGTGAAAGTAAAACTCTGGATAAAAATTTTTCCTCTGAAAGCGCGTTGTTGAAGAGCATGCTTGTATAGCCAGGACAGAAGCGTCTTATAGTGAAATAATCAAAATGACGCTCTTAAGTGAGCAATCCTCCTCTTCCTTGAGATCGTAAAATTTAATAGAAACGGACTAAAAATAGGAAATGGTTTATCGTTTTCATCCAACAAATTTCAGCGCATATTCCATGGCTGCGAAATACATGAAACAGATGCTTTTGTTTACCAGAGTGCTTCCTCGCATTCTACTGGGCAAGCAGCCAAAGGATTTACGTCTCCCATTTAGGGTTGATGAACTTTAATGTCAGTTTCCGCTTCCGGCAAAAATAGAGTCCATTACACTTTAGGTTTCCAAAAAGATCAGTTAGTCCATTTACTGGGATGAAGCTATATAAGCGCATAAACACGTGCATTATGCAGATGGTTTCAGGCACAACAGAATTTCTTAACAATTTCAACAAAGCGAACATGGAAAGATATTAGTAATCAGCAAAAAAAATTATTTTGCGGCAAACCCCATAGGTTTTTGTGCATTTTACACCAAGAAAGGTAGGAAAAGGAAATCATGGATCATGAAAATGATAAGAGTTGATGACATCATCGTTAAAGTGAAGATCCTCAAATTGCAGCGGGCTGAACATATTGCTAAAAAAATTGACCATCGCTGAACAACTGAAACAGTGCACTTCTGTTTATCAAAATTTCAGCACCGTGAAGGATTGCTGGTATTAGCTTGAAACTTACAGAATATGTACGACAGGTTGGAACACACAAATGATGAATATGTCAGTGAAAATGCGCATGCAGTTTCGAAAGAGCGCCATCTGAACTGTCCTGTCTTGGGTATAAAGAGCTGACTCAAACGAGATGTTGCAATCAGGAAGAGCCGACACTGAGTCGCAAGGGTGTTTCTTATGTCTCAATACGCCCCGTCGTCAAAGACGGTCGCATTAGGAATACGAAAGGACTTTGAGCGAGGAAGGACTGTTGGGATTTTCCTATCGAGAAATTGCCACCCATACGAGACGAAACGCAAGTACAGTGGTGCCAATGTGGCGTCAGTGGACAAATGAGGCTCGCACGCACAGAAATCCGGGAAATGGACCGCAAAATCGCACGACTGAACAGGATGACAGACACCTCTACCGCATGGCAGTGACAGATCGCACACCGACATCGACGGTGTTAGTGCAGCAATTGCGCCCTGTCACAGGTCAGGCTTTCTTCTCCAGAACAGTGCGACGTCGTCTGCTCAGCAGGGGACTGGTCGCTAGCAGCTCATTGCTGCGCATTCCTTTGACCCTCAACCACAGGCTGCAATGGAGTTTCGAACACAGACTTTGGCGCGCTGATTGGCAACAGGTCGTGTTTTCTGACGAGTCACGATTCAACTTGATGCACCATAATAGTCGCATAGGTTTTCGAAGACATCGTGGTGAACGGCCCTGTAGATGTTCTTTTTGCCGCCCAACGCCAAGCGTCATGGTTCAGGGCCCCATTGGGTTCAATTCGCGATCTCGCCTGATACGAAGTGATAGAACCCTCAATAGCTAACGATACATTCGGGATGTTTTAGAGGTAAAGGTGATACCCCTTCCTTCCGAGTTGTCCTGGCGCTATATTCCAGCTGGGCAATGCTCGGCCATATGTGGCCCAGAATGTCCAAGACCTCTTCCATGTACGGCAGATATCGCTTCTTCCCTGTCCAGTACGTTCGCCGGATACGAACATGTCTGGGACATGGTAGCTAAGCGACGACTGGCTCGTCACCACAAATAAACTCTTGTCTCGATCAAACATGTCTGGGGCACTGTAACTAAGTCTCCGCCAGTCACCACAAATGAACTCTGGTCTCGCATAGAATCAGACTATTCCCCAGGACGATAGCAAAACCCTCTTCCATTCAATGCCACGCCGTGTAGAGAGAGGCTGTTAGTGTTGCTCGAAGTGGCTTCACACGATACTGAGTTTTGAAGCGAAAAAATCTTGTATAGCTCTACAAATATTAGCTCCTGTAACATGAGGAATCTGTGATATAAATTTCATTTCAATAGCGCGATTCGCTCTTCGTGTTGCTATTTTCACCAACAATAATGTACATTAGATACCAAGAGACAAGAAAAGACCCAGAAACAGACGATAGGGAAGATGGGTAGATGAAATTCAAACTCATGCTGGAATTACAAATAAGAGAATTACTCAAGACTGAGAGTTGTGGAAAAAAATTGGGGAGACCTTCATCCAGCAATATAATGAGAATGGCTGATGATGGTGATACAATACAATGTCTACAAAACGTAAATAGAAACAAGGTGACGTGTAAGTACGAAAACAAAGTTTTAAACGAGAAAGCATTCCTGTCAATGCCTCAATAGACGGAGGTACAGAATGGTATATAGGTGATTTCAAGAAGCGGTAAGAAATAACTCTCTTTTGTTTTTTCGGCAGTTTTATTCTCAGACATTCCACGGATTGCCTCTCGAAAAAGTATCCTCCTTTATTGGTCCTGTGCATCCTTCCTTTGATTTTCTTCATATTCTCCACTATTTTGGCCCACCATATTTTTCTCACCTGCGTCTCTATTGCTCTACATATTGGGTTTCCTTTTTCTCTTTTCCAGACGTGCCAGGCACATCTTAGACGAACATCCCTCAATTTTTCTCTAAAGTTTCTTTTTTTCCTTGATATTCCTTTCACCTATCTGAGCATATTCTTTTCAGTTCTTTCCAGTTGTTCCTGTTGTTTTGTCAGGGCCGTCCAGGTTTCACATCCGTGTAAAGGAGTAGGTCTTACAATATTCCTGTACATTTTTTATTCCAGGGTTAAAGTTTTCCCGTCGTAAATTATCCCTGACATCTCTTTCGATTTATTTCATCCTGTTCTCACTTGTTCACTCGCCAGCATCTCAGAGCTGCTATTATGATGTATATTCTAATTTAACTTTCATTTTTTGTTTCTTTCCCTATGCAAATTTTGAGTTCATTCTCTTTAAGCGTTTCAACCTTAAAGTTGTATTTTTCTCACTCACTGAATTTTATGTGACAACAGTTTTGAGTTTGAATAACGTGTGTATGTTTTGAGAAGATAAGAACGATGTATATAATGTGTGGAGCGAGCAGCGTTAAGTGTGAGTATATTAGTGCATCCTTCCGTTGTGCCTTGTAGATTAAACACTATATTGACAAACGTCACCGAACACCCCTTCAAAAATGCCGCCCCGGTGGCGCAGTGGTCTAAGGCGTTGGCCTCTGATCATTCGTCCGAACGGGGTCCGGGTTCGAATCCCGGTGAGGCATGGATGTTGTGTTTGTCTTACGGCACTGGCTCTCTCCCTTCCCTGGAACCAGTGACCCTAAATTAGGGACGGGCGACTGCTTATAGCCCATTGAGTTGCTCACGGTGGTCGTTAAACCTCCAATCAAAAAAAAAAAAAAAAAAAAAAAAAACACCCCTTCAAAAGCAAATGAACGAATCCTCTGCGTTGTTAAGATGCGTGATACAGCTGCAAACGGTATAAAAACAAGCCGCCGTTGACCGCGATCATATTGCACTGTGTGGTTGAGTGAAAATGGCGCGGCGGAAGAGAACTGACTTTGAGAAAGGAAAGATTGTTGGGTATTATATTAGTGGGTTGTCCATAAGAGAAACCGAGAGGCGTTTAAACATACCAAAGTCAACTGTTTTGGATGTACTGATTAAGTGGAAGACACATGGCGTGCCTGAAGCAGCAAAATGTACCGGCAGACCAAAGAAAATCAGTGATAGAGGACGGCGAAGCCTCAGGAGAGTCGTTACAGCTAATCGACGGAGTACTGTACAAGACCTCAGTGTACAGGTGAGTAAAAATGCTGGAGCATCGGTATGTACACGTACCATTCACAGAGAACTTTATTCCGTGTGGTACCGTGGTCGTGCGGCTGCTCATAAGCCTTTCATCTCCACTCGGAATGCTACTCGTCCTTTAGCATGGTGTAAAGAACATTTATCGTGGACCGTAGAACAATGGAAACGGGTCCTATGGACTGATGAATCCAGATACACGATCCATCAGTCTGATGGCCGTGTGTGGGTATGGCGGCAGCCAGGGGAATGCTATTTACCACAGTGTACTGTTCCTACGGTCAAGTTTGGAGCTGGCAGTGTACTCGGGTGTGTGTGGGGGAGGGGTGTCGTGGTATGGTCCCGGGCCATTGGTTATCGTGGACAAACCTGTTAACCAGGCCCTACTAACTATGTGGCAATACTATGGAACCGAGCCTTGTTGGTACGAGCAGGATAATGCACTGAGCCATAAAGCAAGGACTCTTACGGCGTGGTTTGACAATAATTCCGAATCGGGTGTGGACTAGCCAGCACAGATCCTTGATCTTAATCCCATAGAGCACCTACGGGGTGAATTAGAGCGCCGCATAAGAAGTTTGGATCCAAGACCTACTACTAAGCAACAGTTAGCGGCAGCTTTATGAACTGAATGGAAGCGCATACCTATCGCTGTGTTCCGAAACCTTGTCGAAATCATGTCTCGAAGGGTCAGTGCATGCATTAGGACCAAAGGTGGACCGACAGCGTACTAATGTATGTCAATAAATGCTATGTTGTGTTTCTCATCTAGGTGTACGGTGACTTTTGTCAATATCGTGTATATAAATCAGCGTTTTCAGACTTTCGCACATCAACCAGATGGCATTTTCAAGGACGTTAGCAGTTTCTGTCTAACTTCCTTAAAAAGGACATCTGGTTGATGTGCGAAAGCTTGGAAATGCTTATTTATGTATTCCTACGCCAATAAATCTGATTACTAGTATAGTTTTACTATTTTGAAGTAGTGTTTGTGAGACTACTGAAGCTCCTTGACGAATAGTTCTGTTATTCTTGGAAAACCAAATAAAGACGATTTTTGTGAGTGATTGAAGACTTTTTTCTTTCTTCTGGCCGTTAGAAAACCTATTATTGCTCATTGTATAATTAAGGATTTTGTGCTAGTTATCAAGAGCCTAACTTTAAGAAGCTCCCGTGTTACAAGAGTCACCGATAGTACGACGAGTAATTATTCCGTAAGCAATTCATTTTTTAAAAAATTACACTATCCTTTTGAGATGTGTGATGTACATATCTAAATTAACCTTACCTTTTGAGTTTCTGTTCTTATTTAAATTACATTACTTCTCCGTTATATTTGTGTCGTTTACATCTAATTTCACCTTCCTTTTGAGTTTCTCGGTTCTCGTGTAAATTTGGTTTCACCTAATTAAACGTTTTTCTCATTATTTCTCCCAGCGAGCTTTTCAAATTTGGCATCCTGACAGTGGCTCAAAGATCATCCAAAGGTAAATAAAGCTAGGAGACTGAGAAAGATATCTTCAGAGACAGAGCTGATGCTTTGAGAGACATCCTATGAGAGGCCATGAAAGAGTGTCGACATTACGGAGGCAGGCTTATGCCTTCGTTTAAATCGTTCGAACCATCCTTGGCTGGGATGAAGCTCAAGTTCCTCCACACCAGTTGCCTTGTTCCTCGGCATTCTGCTTCAGTTCCTCGAACAATGAAATAGATTGATCTTGAATAAGAAGGATGCTGAGATCATGTTTCGTTGATCGTTACTGTCAGTCTAAAAGTATGTGATTTAGAAGCACATATGTAACGTACCAGGAGATGTGACGTACCTGCCAGAAGGACGCACACGACATAAAAGGCAGATAGGAATCAGAATAAAACGTCCGCGTAGCTCAATTGGTAGAGTGACTTATTCCGGAATGAGGGGATCCGGGTTCGAATCCTGGCGTGGACAGAAATGACGGAGAAATTCACTTCGTTATACATACTTTTATGCTTTACAAGCACATCCAAAAGTACCTGATTTATAAGCACGTTATTTTTTACAGCATATATGTGTTTGCACAAGCGCCTTTTTCTTGCGGTGGAGGCAGAGGACTCAAAGATGAACAGATTCATATAGACTATCAAAGGAACGTTGCCTGGAAATCTTGTCGGGATGAGAATATGTGCTGCAACTACATCTTGTCATTTAAGAAGCACGGAGTGGAGGAATGGTCAGGTGGACTGTCAACGGAACTTTGCCTGGAGATCTTGTTCTGGTGAAGATATGAAGTGTCTTTAAGTTATGAAATCCTCTTACATTTTTCTCCTACAGTGATTCGATTTTAGTGGAATAGAAAGATAAGAGTAAAGAAAGTTTATCAGAAGTTATCCACAAAGTACGGTGGTAGCGTTTCGCCGAAGAGGAGCGCGCACGAAAGGTTTGACATGTTCAAAAGTCACAGAACAGGTGTCACTGACGAAGAATGATCACTACACCTATACATAACGACTACTATGCGACTGCTGATTCTAAGAGACAAGGGGGTATAATTACTGAGCGAACCAGCTGCGTATTTATCAGATTTGAATAAATATATAAATCAATTTAAAAAATATATTACGAGCAGTGTTTGACTTACCCTCTGAGTTTTATTCAGCACATGCGCTATTTGATAAAGAGCAAGAATTTCTGCTTCACGAAATTTGAAGATATGAAGTGCCTTTAAGTTATGAAATCCCCTTTCATTTTTCTCCTACAGTGATTCGATTTTAGTTGAATAGAAAGATAAGAGTAAAGAACATTCGTCAGAAATTATCCAGAAATTACGGTGGCAGCGTTTCGCCGAAGAGAAGCGCGCACGAATTGTAACGTATACTCTATATTCACTTTCCTTTTGATTTTACTATCTCTGGTTATTTTATTTTCCTATGTAAATTATCTTCTTACTGAACGAAATATTATTTCACCCGATGAATGAGATCTGGCAATGAGTGTAAGTCATGACGTGGTGGTAGCCAGTATATATAGGCGCGTTCATCGATAGCGAGGGAGAGATTTTGTTGTTATAAAGACAGATTTTGTTGTTATAAGGAGAGCTTTTGTTGTTATAGAGAGATCGTTTGTTGTTATACTAGAGGAGCGTTGTTGATGTGAAGGAGAGAGTTTCGTTCTATGTGATTAGTTTGATTCTTCATTATTGTGAAACAAGTTGTGTGTGTGTGCTTTGGATGACCAAGAGTTGCATAATAAAAGAGCTTTGAGTAAGTACGTCTTTCTCAATTAATAGTTTTTGTCAGACCTCTGTCTGGCTGTTAGGTTTATATCATTAGTTTATTACCATTAACAACCAGCGTTAAGACTTTATTCATTCTAATTACTGCTGCAACATTACTACCAGTTATAAGTTTGTTCAATACTATTACTACACTACTAGCAGGAGACTTTATTCATGTTCTTAATTAACTAGTAACAACAACCATTTGAATTCACTATTTGAAGCTTAGTACAAGCATATCATTCAGTAGCAGAAGCATTATACTTAGCTCAGTAGGAAAGCTTCATTATTATCATTAGCTAGCTGGTAGAAAGAGCTTATTCATTATAATTAGCTTAGCGGAAAGCAAAATAAAGCTAATTCATTATAGAATGGATTGACATGTTCAAAAGTGACAGCACAGTTGTTACTAACGAAGAATAATCACTACACCTCCAATTGGCATGTCGCTTCCTTTTCGCCTAAAAGAAACCCAATTCTTTTTTCTACAAAGCTAGCGACTATTCTCTTAGCCGGACAAATGATGTCCAGGACTTGGGAGTCACGTTCGATTCGAACTTGAACTTTAAAAGTCATATCAAAAGAATTGTACGTACAGCGTACAGAAATCTTAGATTTATCATGCGACATTCCAAGTATTTCTCGAATACTCAGACACTTATTTGCATTTTTGAGACTACGGTGAGATCCTCACTGGAATGTGCGGCGATCATTTGGAGTCCTAGCAAAGTAACTCTAGTAAATGAAATTGAGAAAGTTCAGAAAAAGTTTCTTTGACATCTTTTTTATTAATCGACCAGTGTTTATTTAGCCGATATCCCGACTGTTGACCTTCTGACATTCTTCAAGATGACCTCTCTGCAACCGAGAAGGAAGGCTCTCCAACTCAAGTTCCTGTACGGCATCATCAATGGAGAGATTGATGATACTCAAATTGTAAACCAATTAAGTTTCCGTGTCCCACCTATACCGAGGACAAAATGTGAACTATTTGCAGTGCCATTTAGCAGAACTGATGCTGGAAAAAATTCTCCGTTATGCAAAATGTATAGGCTTCACAACTCACTTGAAGAATGTCAGGATATTTCTAATGTAAGTAACAATTTTTTTCATAAAGCATGTTTTGCAAGACTGTAAATATCACTTGGTAATGTTAAACAAATATCACTGTAAATATCACTATAGCAATTCCTGTAACTAGATATACCATCTGTAGGGATGTGCTTACAAATAAATAAATAAATAAATAAATAAATTTGTAAAATATTTGGAAAGCAACAGTTGAAATCAACAGATTTGAGCTTGAGAAAATCCAAATGGAAAGCTGAACTTGAAAAAATCCGAAGCTCTTAACTTTTAATAACGGTGTTTTGTCATATCACAAGAATGTGATAGATTAAAGTTACGAGTTACGCCCTGCATAGAGTTGCGGGTGGCCTAGTGTTGAGAGGGCGCGGCTTAAGATCAGAATTTTACAGGTCCATTTTCCCTTGCCAAGAGACACTAGCTGTGGTTCGGAAGTTTCGAACCGGTATATAGACTCCTGTTTATAAAAACGTCTACTTATGTTCCTTAAAACTCAGTCTTTGCTTTCAACAATTCCTAATCAGGGTGCTTTATCCCACAAATGAATATTTTCCTTTCTTTGACGCAAAAATTCCGTGAGATGAAGGATGTTGGCGCTAAACCAACCAAAGTAATCAATTCCATGCATCATCATTTTGCTCTCATGATAGTACGCTTCAATGGCCAGCGAGATCTCCAGGTCTATGACATATCGAACAGGTACGGGACCTCATTCGACGACGCTTACAAACTTCTCCTCGGCAGCCCCAGAATGCTGCTGAATTATAGGACCAGGTAACCGATGCGTGATACCCAATACCCCTGGACACCATAAGATTGCCGTATCACTCCATAATGCGCCATGTGTATGATTGTATTGCACAACATGATGGTCACAGATGGTATTGGCTTCTGATAAGTGATCCTAACTGATGTACTGCGTCGGAAATTAAATCCACCTCACATTCTATGTTTCGTGTGATTTTCGGTTCATTTCGCTCATTATTTCTGGGAGGGGCAATATCAATGCCGAGCAGTGTATATCAACACCTGAACGTGAAGTTTCTTCCTGTATGAAACAACGATGTTGTTTAATATCCTAAACTTGGTAAAAATGCGTTTTGAACAGTGTGGTTGCCGCCCTGGTGGCGCAGTGGTCTAAGCGATGGCTTCTGACCATTCGTCTGAGATGGCTCTGGGTTCGAATCTCTGTGAGACATGGATGTTATGTTTGTCTTCTTACGGCACGGGCTCTCTCCCTTCCCTGGTAACGGTGGCCCTTAATTAGGGACGGGAAACTGCTTACAGCCCATTGAGTTGCTCACGGTGGTCGTTAAACCCTAAAACAAAACAAAAAACAGTGTGATTGCTAGTGTCTTTTTTTTTTTGCCGAGTGTGGGCCTTGCTCCAGTAAATTTGAATAAATATACAACGGTGCGATTGTTGCTTTCTTTATCTCTGCTATGCATGGTTCGCCAACATTGGAGATATCAGCTAGTTTCTCTTTTGAAAAATTCAAATAACTCAAGAAGTTCTTTAGAAATTCTGTGCAAGTAGTATGACAGTGCAATGAATGCAAATCTTCAGGGCTTTTGAAGTTGTTGTTTTTTTTTCTAATGTCTGAGCCGTACCACTCCTTTCATGTAACGGAACCGAATAATAAACAAATTCTGCACATTTCTTATCTTATGGATTATCTGTTACACTTTCTGGTTCAACAGAAATCCTACTTTCCTTTTTTGTTCTGATTAGCTGTGACGTATATAACCTATTTGACTTTCCGTCTTTGGTTGCTATCTCTTGAGTAAATTCTCTTTACCTCCCGATCAGACTTTCCGAACATAACGTCATATCTGAACTTCAAAACATTTTTGTAGCAGCACTGGCAGGTGGCCAGAGGTCAAGCTACCGTTAAATAGCTAGGGTAGCTGTCTGTTTATGTGATTGATGATGAGATGCTACAAATATTTGCTCACTCGATATTTGCTTGTTACGATCATTGTTACAAGTTCGGATTAGGATCCTTTAATCTTCACTATTATGTATTAAGGTCAATTTAGTACTGGATCACCATTACAATTCATTACAAATTCACCATTACATTGCAAGTGATACCGGTATGAAAATATATGGGATCACAAATCCAAAAACAATGTTCAAAACTCAACCAACAGCTGGAAAAGTGATGTTTACTCTTTCTGGGACTCACAATGGTCGATAACGGAGAATTATCAGGATAGGGACTCAACAATTAACATTGCTCGTTACAGTGAGATTCTACGTGACAATTTAAAACTCGCAATTTGACATAAACGTAGGAAGCCGTTTCTTTCAAATTGCGGGCTTTAATTTTAAATTGCCCCTTGAAGGTCAAGGGGCTCCCATACAAAATTTTCGTAAAAAGTTCCATTTCTTATTTTGAATTCGACTTTAGCACTTTTGTTGTGATAAGTGCAAGGATTGAATTTTTTGTGAGAAGTGCTTTCCAGTGAAGAACTGCAACACAATTCAGCATCGGAACTGAAGGTAAATAAACAACAAAAATCAAACGGAAAATACAGTGTGCCTAAAGAATCTACAGAAAATAAAATTCATATTCAATGAAGAAATGAAATGCAGTATTAGGTACGGTTCATGCCGTAAAAAATTGATCGTTTTCATTTGATTTGTACAAAATGTAGATAGTGAACTATCACCAAATTCTCCTGAGCAACGCCGGGAAATTCAGCTAGTATTTTATTTATACATTGCGGAGAAACACAGACTTACCCTCGTAGTACTTAACTCAAAAGTTATCTATTTTGGATCCGTTGGATATAAAAATGCCATAAACTTTTTCCGGACATTGGCTTTGTAAAATTGGTTTCCGCTTTTGCCGTTGTTTTCAGTCTTCTAAGAAAATCTGTTTCAAAAGCCAGTCGGTGAGTTCTATTCTCAAAGAGAGAAAACTCTCGAAATATTTCAGTGATATAAACATCACCTATGAATGTTTTCCTTTTCCAAACTGTTATGACGCTGGAAAATTACTGAGTGGAAAAGGTAAAGAAATGTACGCCAAGAACGGTTGGTTATTGTGTCTTCCAATGTCAGATCTCATGCAGGGGATCTGAGATAACAATGCCATAGTTGTTTTTTTTCTTTGGTGGAAAGTGACATGTTTGAATCGCAGGACGCAGTGTGGGAAGCTTGGTTGTTCCCTTGGAAAATTCTCGAAAGTCTTAAAAAAGGCTTAAGTTTCTTTAATCTTTTCCACTGTCTGACCATACTGGGACTTTCTGAGAGATTTTTCCCAACATTTCGAAAATAATTGGTCTACAAAAATGGAAAAAAAAATTGGACTCTAATTTTATGTTTATTTTTTAATATTTTAAATCTAACAGCAATAAAATGTTGAAAAATGTATTTTTGAACTGATTACTTAAAAATAAAATTTCACTTTATGTTAAAATCTTGAAGAAAATTTTATTTGTAATGGACAATTTAGATGTTGTGTCTTACGACAAAGGTAAAGCACGTTTCAAGAGTACAAATCTGCAGCGATACATTCCGTCCGTGTAGCTTAGTAGGTGAGAGCAACTTATTCCGGAGTAAGGGGGCGCAGATTCGATCGCGTCACGGACAAATTTGTGTTTTCACAATGTTTCCTATATGTTACCCAGAAGGACTCACGGAGTCTTAAATCTTTGAATCAGAGTAAAGGCCATTATATCTAAATCAACAGTTTTCCTGGGTAATTAAAAGTGTTGCATCACTAATTTTAGAATCAGTAAGTTTTTTTGCAGTCACAAACGTAATCCAGTAAAACTAAAATTGATAAATTTAAAAGTTTCAAGCGGTTTTTTAAAGCCTAAATGTATTCTATAATAAGTAGTGAGTAGCAACGAATTGAAGTACTCTCTGTTTGCACCGTGATTCCGAATACCATTCAATTGATATCAATGAAATGTTTGAAAGTCTGTTGTAAGAACAATATTTTTTACCAAAATTATAAACTACTTATTATGATCAAGTTTAAATTGCAAGTAGCTTAAATTCTTATGCGCTGAAATTTAAATGTGTCTCTGCTAATATTGGCAACGAACTTCCTGAACATAGATGACATTTTGTCAAAAACATAACCAAAGGGCCAAGGAAAGAATCAACATGACAGCTTGCGAATTTGTCCATCAGTGGAAAGTCATTCACTATATTCATCCATGATTATATATTAATTTGTCGATCATATCGAGCCGCCCCGGTGGCGCAGTGGTCTAAGGCGCTGGCCTCTGATCATTCGTCCGGAAGGGGTCCGGGTTCGAATCCAGGTGAGGCATGGATGTTGTGTTTGTCTTACGGCACTGGCTCTCTCCCTTCCCTGGACCCAGTGACCCTAAATTAGGGACGGGCGACTGCTTATAGCCCATTGAGTTGCTCACGGTGGTCGTTAAATATCCAATCAAAAAAAAAAAAAAAAAAAAATCACATCGATTTTAATTTCTTTCATAACGACATTCAGCAAATCTGATTTCCAACAACAACTCTCGTATATATGTTATCGTTAAAGTATGAAATCCGTTATTTCATAGAATACCTAGTTATTTCATGAAATAACTGATCAAGTCAGTTAAAGCGTAAAACTCATTTGTATTCTATGGTTTAACTAGTTATTTCATAGAATAACGATCTACACCCCGTTGAAGTGTAAAATAACCGAGTAAATAAATCCCAAATTCAAAAGGCTGTAAAGTAAGAACCACTGGTCAGAAACAGCACACCATTTTCAACCCATTATAAAGTGTTATATAATAATAATGATATTAACTTTTATGTTTCGTTTAAGAATATGGAAAGTATTACTTTCATTTACACGCAATATTTCTGTAATTAATGATAATTTGCTGAACTTAATATATATAGAGATTACTGTAGCCGAATATTTATTTGCGCCAGACTCTCAGAACATCAACGAGAAACACATTTACCTTCCACCCCTACTGAATTTGTGAACTCTTCCAGACCGTAGGGGTGGACTTATTTGGTAGACCGTCTAGTGTGTTGTGCAACTGTTGGCGTGTTGGCGCAGTTCATTCAAGTTAGTTGGTTGCTTCCATGTGCCGGCTGCTGTCAGGCCCTGGGCTGCTGTGCGTCTAACGCTGCTTCGATGTGTCAGGTATTGAGTTAAAATTATTTTCTCAAGTCAACTTCAGGTACTGGATACGGACTGTAAGCCTCAGTGGAGCTTACAGTCCGTATCCCAGTACCTGAAGTTGACAGAGGAAAGGGTGACGCCAGATCTATTTTAGCTGTTATCATGAAAATAACCGAAGAAGGATTTTTTCAATTGGGAACAAGAAACGGCCGCATAAAACAGCTATATTCCCGATCCCAGTTCAGCGTCTGTGAACAAAAACTAATTCAGATCGAAGAAGTGCCGGATGTTGAGAAATCGCTCCGGTCGGTTGCTACAGCTCAAAGTTTAGGTACCAGTCAGGGATTTAAAAAATGTTCATGTAAAACGCAGTGTGTCAACAAGAAATGTATTTGTTTTAAAAGTAATGTTCTATGCCATTCCAAATGCCATTTTAGTATTCCCTGTTGTAACAAATGATTTTATTGTGTCTTTATATAAATAGCATTTTGTATGCTGTATAATTCAGTCAAATTGTTTATTTTTCACTTCAACTGTCTATCATTAGTTAATTTATAGAATACCTAGTTAATTCATAGAATAACTAGGTGGAGTGTGGAATTATTAATTTATTACACGCTTTACCTAACTTGATCAGTTATTTCATGAAATAACTAGGTATTCTATGAAATAACTGAATTATACACTTTAACGATAACATATACACTGGCGAGACGAAACATAATGTCATCGCGTCTTTATGCAAATCGAAGCAACTGCAGGTAAACGACGGCGCGTGTGAAGGTCATGAAACAATAAAGATAACACCTGATACTCAGCTCTGTTAATCAGTGTTACTCTTGTCTTCAGATATGAAAAGCAGCGGAATTATGCGAGTTTGACAAAGGCTAAATTATAATGGTCAAATGACTAGGTCAAAGCATTTCCGAGACAGCAAGGCTTGTGGGGTGCTCATGGTCAGCCGTGGTTAGTCCCTTCAAAAAGTGGTCCCGGACGCAAAAGCCACGAACCGCCAGCAAAGTGTGGACCGTACACGGCTCATCGATACTAGAGCTGAGCAAAAGGCTGTCTTGTATAGGCTAAATTGTAATGGTCAAACGACTGGGTCAGAGCATTTCCGAGACAGCAAGGCTTGTGGGGTGCTCATGGTCAGCCGTGGTTAGTCCCTTCAAAAAGTGGTCCAGGACGCAAAACCCACGAACCGCTAGCAAGGTGTGGACCGTACACGGCTCATCGATACTAGAGCTCAGCAAAGGCTATATAGGCTAAATTGTAATGGTCAAACGACTGGGTCAGAGCATTTCCGAGACAGCAAGGCTTGTGGGGTGCTCATGGTCAGCCGTGGTTAGTCCCTTCAAAAGTGGTCCCGGACGCAAATGCCACGAACCGCCAGGAAAGTGTGGACCGTACACGGCTCATCGATACTAGAGCTGAGCAAATGCTGTCTTGTATAGGCTAAATTGTAATGGTCAAACGACTGGGTCAGAGCATTTCCGAGACAGCAAGGCTTGTGGGGTGCTCATGGTCAGCCGTGGTTAGTCCCTTCAAAACGTGGTCCAGGACGCAAATGCCACGAACCGCCAGCAAAGTGTGGACCGTACACGGCTCATCGATACTAGAGCTGAGCAAAGGCTGTCTTGTATAGGCTAAATTGTAATGGTCAAACGACTGGGTCAGAGCATTTCCGAGACAGCAAGGCTTGTGGGGTGCTCATGGTCAGCCGTGGTTAGTCCCTTCAAAAAGTGGTCCCGGACGCAAAAGCCACGAACCGCCAGCAAAGTGTGGACCGTACACGGCTCATCGATACTAGAGCTGAGCAAAGGCTGTCTTGTATAGGCTAAATTGTAATGGTCAAACGACTGGGTCAGAGCATTTCCGAGACAGCAAGGCTTGTGGGGTGCTCATGGTCAGCCGTGGTTAGTCCCTTCAAAAAGTAGTCCAGGACGCAAAACCCACGAACCGCTAGCAAGGTGTGGACCGTACACGGCTCATCGATACTAGAGCTGAGCAAAGGCTATATAGGCTAAATCGTAATGGTCAAACGACTGGGTCAGAGCATTTCCGAGACAGCAAGGCTTGTGGGGTGCTCATGGTCAGCCGTGGTTAGTCCCTTCAAAAAGTGGTCCAGGACGCAAATGCCACGAACCGCCAGCAAAGTGTGGACCGTACACGGCTCATCGATACTAGAGCTGAGCAAAGGCTGTCTTGTATAGGCTAAATTGTAATGGTCAAACGACTGGGTCAGAGCATTTCCGAGACAGCAAGGCTTGTGGGGTGCTCATGGTCAGCCGTGGTTAGTCCCTTCAAAAAGTGGTCCCGGACGCAAAAGCCACGAACCGCTAGCAAAGTGTGGACCGTACACGGCTCATCGATACTAGAGCTGAGCAAAGGCTGTCTTGTATAGGCTAAATTGTAATGGTCAAACGACTGGGTCAGAGCATTTCCGAGACAGCAAGGCTTGTGGGGTGCTCATGGTCAGCCGTGGTTAGTCCCTTCAAAAAGTGGTCCAGGACGCAAAACCCACGAACCGCTAGCAAGGTGTGGACCGTACACGGCTCATCGATACTAGAGCTGAGCAAAGGCTATATAGGCTAAATTGTAATGGTCAAACGACTGGGTCAGAGCATTTCCGAGACAGCAAGGCTTGTGGGGTGCTCATGGTCAGCCGTGGTTAGTCCCTTCAAAAAGTGGTTCAGGACGCAAAAGCCACGAACCGCCAGCAAAGTGTGGACCGTACACGGCTCATCGATACTAGAGCTGAGCAAAGGCTGTCTTGTATAGGCTAAATTGTAATGGTCAAACGACTGGGTCAGAGCATTTCCGAGACAGCAAGGCTTGTGGGGTGCTCATGGTCAGCCGTGGTTAGTCCCTTCAAAAAGTGGTCCAGCACGCAAAACCCACGAACCGCCAGCAAAGTGTGGACCGTACACGGCTCATCGATACTAGAGCTGAGCAAAGGCTAAATAGGCTAAATTGTAATGGTCAAACGACTGGGTCAGAGCATTTCCGAGACAGCAAGGCTTGTGGGGTGCTCATGGTCAGCCGTGGTTAGTCCCTTCAAAAAAGTGGTCCAGGACGCAAATGCCACGAACCGCCAGCAAAGTGTGGACCGTACACGGCTCATCGATACTAGAGCTGAGCAAAGGCTGTCTTGTATAGGCTAAATTGTAATGGTCAAACGACTGGGTCAGAGCATTTCCGAGACAGCAAGGCTTGTGGGGTGCTCATGGTCAGCCGTGGTTAGTCCCTTCAAAAAGTGGTCCAGGACGCAAAAGCCACGAACCGCCAGCAAAGTGTGGACCGTACACGGCTCATCGATACTAGAGCTGAGCAAAGGCTGTCTTGTATAGGCTAAATTGTAATGGTCAAACGACTGGGTCAGAGCATTTCCGAGACAGCAAGGCTTGTGGGGTGCTCATGGTCAGCCGTGGTTAGTCCCTTCAAAAAGTGGTCCAGGACGCAAAACCCACGAACCGCTAGCAAGGTGTGGACCGTACACGGCTCATCGATACTAGAGCTGAGCAAAGGCTATATAGGCTAAATTGTAATGGTCAAACGACTGGGTCAGAGCATTTCCGAGACAGCAAGGCTTGTGGGGTGCTCATGGTCAGCCGTGGTTAGTCCCTTCAAAAAGTGGTTCAGGACGCAAAAGCCACGAACCGCCAGCAAAGTGTGGACCGTACACGGCTCATCGATACTAGAGCTGAGCAAAGGCTGTCTTGTATAGGCTAAATTGTAATGGTCAAACGACTGGGTCAGAGCATTTCCGAGACAGCAAGGCTTGTGGGGTGCTCATGGTCAGCCGTGGTTAGTCCCTTCAAAAAGTGGTCCAGGACGCAAAACCCACGAACCGCTAGCAAGGTGTGGACCGTACACGGCTCATCGATACTAGAGCTGAGCAAAGGCTATATAGGCTAAATTGTAATGGTCAAACGACTGGGTCAGAGCATTTCCGAGACAGCAAGGCTTGTGGGGTGCTCATGGTCAGCCGTGGTTAGTCCCTTCAAAAAGTGGTTCAGGACGCAAAAGCCACGAACCGCCAGCAAAGAGTGGACCGTACACGGCTCATCGATACTAGAGCTGAGCAAAGGCTGTCTTGTATAGGCTAAATTGTAATGGTCAAACGACTGGGTCAGAGCATTTCCGAGACAGCAAGGCTTGTGGGGTGCTCATGGTCAGCCGTGGTTAGTCCCTTCAAAAAGTGGTCCAGGACGCAAAACCCACGAACCGCTAGCAAGGTGTGGACCGTACACGGCTCATCGATACTAGAGCTGAGCAAAGGCTATATAGGCTAAATTGTAATGGTCAAACGACTGGGTCAGAGCATTTCCGAGACAGCAAGGCTTGTGGGGTGCTCATGGTCAGCCGTGGTTAGTCCCTTCAAAAAGTGGTCCCGGACGCAAAAGCCACGAACCGCCAGCAAAGTGTGGACCGTACACGGCTCATCGATACTAGAGCTGAGCAAAGGCTGTCTTGTATAGGCTAAATTGTAATGGTCAAACGACTGGGTCAGAGCATTTCCGAGACAGCAAGGCTTGTGGGGTGCTCATGGTCAGCCGTGGTTAGTCCCTTCAAAAAGTGGTCCAGGACGCAAAAGCCACGAACCGCCAGCAAAGTGTGGACCGTACACGGCTCATCGATACTAGAGCTGAGCAAAGGCTGTCTTGTATAGGCTAAATTGTAATGGTCAAACGACTGGGTCAGAGCATTTCCGATACAGCAAGGCTTGTGGGGTGCTCATGGTCAGCCGTGGTTAGTCCCTTCAAAAAAGTGGTCCAGGACGCAAAAGCCAGGAACCGCCAGCAAAGTGTGGACCGTACACGGCTCAACGATACTAGAGCTGAGCAAAGGCTGTCTTGTATAGGCTAAATTGTAATGGTCAAACGACTGGGTCAGAGCATTTCCGAGACAGCAAGGCTTGTGGGGTGCTCATGGTCAGCCGTGGTTAGTCCCTTCAAAAAGTGGTCCAGGACGCAAAAGCCACGAACCGCCAGCAAAGTGTGGACCGTACACGGCTCATCGATACTAGAGCTGAGCAAAGGCTGTCTTGTATAGGCTAAATTGTAATGGTCAAACGACTGGGTCAAAGCATTTCCGAGACAGCAAGGCTTGTGGGGGTGCTCATGGTCATTCGTGGTTAGTCCCTTCAAAAAGTGGTCCAGGACGCAAATGCCACGAACCGCCAGCAAAGTGTGGACCGTACACGGCTCATCGATACTAGCGCTGAGCAAAGGCTGTCTTGTATAGGCTAAATTGTAATGGTCAAACGACTGGGTCAAAGCATTTCCGAGACAGCAAGGCTTGTGGGGTGCTCATGGTCAGCCGTGGTTAGTCCCTTCAAGAAGTGGTCCAGGACGCAAAAGCCACGAACCGCTAGCAAGGTGTGGACCGTACACGGCTCATCGATACTAGAGCTGAGCAAAGGCTGTCTTGTATAGGCTAAATTGTAATGGTCAAACGACTGGGTCAGAGCATTTCCGAGACAGCAAGGCTTGTGGGGTGCTCATGGTCAGCCGTGGTTAGTCCCTTCAAAAAAGTGGTCCCGGACGCAAAAGCCACGAACCGCCAGCAAAGTGTGGACCGTACACGGCTCATCGATACTAGAGCTGAGCAAAGGCTGTCTTGTATAGGCTAAATTGTAATGGTCAAACGACTGGGTCAAAGCATTTCCGAGACAGCAAGGCTTGTGGGGTGCTCATGGTCAGCCGTGGTTAGTCCCTTCAAAACGTGGTCCAGGACGCAAATGCCACGAACCGCCAGCAAAGTGTGGACCGTACACGGCTCATCGATACTAGAGCTGAGCAAAGGCTGTCTTGTATAGGCTAAATTGTAATGGTCAAACGACTGGGTCAAAGCATTTCCGAGACAGCAAAGGCTTGTGGGGTGCTCATGGTCAGCCGTGGTTAGTCCCTTCAAAAAGTGGTCCAGGACGCAAATGCCACGAACCGCCAGCAAAGTGTGGACCGTACACGGCTCATCGATACTAGAGCTGAGCAAAGGCTGTCTTGTATAGGCTAAATTGTAATGGTCAAACGACTGGGTCAGAGCATTTCCGAGACAGCAAGGCTTGTGGGGTGCTCATGGTCAGCCGTGGTTAGTCCCTTCAAAAAAGTGGTCCAGGACGCAAATGCCACGAACCGCCAGCAAAGTGTGGACCGTACACGGCTCATCGATACTAGAGCTGAGCAAAGGCTGTCTTGTATAGGATAAATTGTAATGGTCAAACGACTGGGTCAGAGCATTTCCGAGACAGCAAGGCTTGTGGGGTGCTCATGGTCAGCCGTGGTTAGTCCTTTCAAAAAGTGGTCCAGGACGCAAAAGCCACGAACCGCCAGCAAAGTGTGGACCGTACACGGCTCATCGATACTAGAGCTGAGCAAAGGCTGTCTTGTATAGGCTAAATTGTAATGGTCAAACGACTGGGTCAGAGCATTTCCGAGACAGCAAGGCTTGTGGGGTGCTCATGGTCAGCCGTGGTTAGTCCCTTCAAAAAGTGGTCCAGGACGCAAAAGCCACGAACCGCCAGCAAAGTGTGGACCGTACACGGCTCATCGATACTAGAGCTGAGCAAAGGCTGTCTTGTATAGGCTAAATTGTAATGGTCAAACGACTGGGTCAAAGCATTTCCGAGACAGCAAGGCTTGTGGGGTGCTCATGGTCAGCCGTGGTTAGTCCCTTCAAGAAGTGGTCCAGGACGCAAAACCCACGAACCGCTAGCAAGGTGTGGACCGTACACGGCTCATCGATACTAGAGCTGAGCAAAGCCAGCAGGACGCACAGGACATAAAGGCAGATAGGAATCAGAATAAGCGTCTGTGTAGGTCAGTTGGTAGAGCGACTTGTTCCGGAATAAGCGGCCTCGGGTTCGAATCCCGGCGTAGACCAAAAATGACGGAGAACTTTACTTCGTTATACGCTCCACAATCTTGTTTGCGTTCAACGTAGCTTTTTATTTGTGTTGATTGACTCACTGTCATTATTACCAAACGTACAAGGAATTTTTTGTTTCGGGTTTAACGATCACCGGGACCAATTCGATGGGCTATATGCTGTCGTCCGTCCCTAATTAAGGAGCACTAGTTTCAGGGAAGGGAGAAAGTCAAATTTCTCTATTCTTCGAAAATGAACTACAGAGAAGCAATTCCATCCATCCAGTCCGCCCATGGCGTGTTGAGCTCCCGCAAAGACGACTAAGCGCCCTTGAGGGTTACTGGCAAATTAATACAGCCAACTTGCCGTTTCTCTGCTGCATACGGATAAGGGACAAAGTGCATTCGGGGCCGACTTCAGATGGAACCATCTTCGCAATCGCGTCCGAAAACGCGGAAGGCTGCGGAAAACCCTGGAAAACCCGCAGACTAGATGGCCGGCAGGAACTGGATTTGAACACCCGTCAGAAACGTCCACCTCCCACACAGCGCATAGCGTCTTAACCAACTGCACTATGCCGGTGATGAAGCAATTTTGTACAATGAAATGAAATATGCACAGGATGAGATTATATACAAATGATACGAAAGCCCTCTCCTAAGCACAACAAGAAGCTGATAACATGGAAACAGTAAAGACAAAGGGCAAGTCATAAGGTACGAAAAGTTAACTCAAAACAGTAGCAGCATGACACAGTGGGGACTCGAGAAACAATGACAGAAGCGAATCAGTAAGCACAGTAGGACGACATTTCACACATGTTATACAGTAAGGGAAATCCGGTGGTTCGAAATATCGAACCATCGATGCAGTGGCGACCAGGACTTCGAGAACTGGGAGACAGTATCTGATATTAACGCTTCTGTATAATTCGCCTGAAGGCGAGCAAGAATCCGACAACGGTAGGAGGAAAGCAGACGTTGTTGTGCAGCGCTGAGAGAAAGCAGTGAAACTCTGTTCTGTTGTGGGGTTTAACGACCACCGTGAGCAACTTTATGGGCTATAAGCAGTCACCCGTCCCTAATTTAGGGCCACTGGTTCCGGGGAAAGAAGAGAGCCAGTGCCGTAAGACAAACACAACATAATGCCTCACTGGGATTCGAACCCGGAACCATCTCGGACGAATGATCAGAAGCCAGCGTTTAGACCACTGAGCAACAGGAGCGGCGAGAAACGAAACATCAGTAACATTGAGACAGCGACATAAGTAAATTAAATGTTTGGCAAGAACGAAATGGAAATTACAAAGAAGTGAGTCGTGGGAATCACCAGAAGACAACCCTCACAGAAACTGATAATCTCGAAACGTGTCGATGAGAGAAGGCCTTACAGACTGCTGATAGCCCTTAGAATTGCTCATGGTGGTTGTTAAACCCCTAAACAAAAGAAAAGAAAAACTGGCGCAAGGGCCAAACGGAGTCACACGCTAAATACGCGGCGAGTGAGGAATTATTTTATTGTTGTTTAGGGATGTTTAACGACCATCGTGAGCAACTTAATGGGCTATAAGCAGTCGCCCGTTCTTAATTTCGGACAGCTTGTTCCAGGGAAGAGAGTGAGCGAGAGAGAGAGAGAGAGAGAGAGAGCCAGTGCCGTAAGACAAGCACAACAACTATGCCTCACGGGATTCGAGCCCAGACACATCTCGGATGAATGGTCAGAAGCCAGCGCTTAGACCACTACGCCACTGAGTAGCCAACATACAAGGAATTTCGGGGAGTAATATGCAGTTCAGTAGGAAAATCTAACTGAGAAGTAACGAAATATAAAAATAAGAAAAAAAGCTTAAATAAGGTTAAATTAGAGATATACTTCGCATACAATAAAAAAAAATTTTAGGTTAAATTACAGATATACTTCGCACACAGTATGAACTTTTTTTCAGTTTAGCCATATTCAGTATATACCAGACACACAACTTAAGAACTGAATGCCAATGGAAGCCTTACAGTGAAAATAAAATTATATTAGAGAAATGAAATGTAGCTGTGCTGCTCTATTTATGATCGTTTTTAAAGCAGTTTTACCTTAACAAGACTGAATTTCTATCTCTGAAGATATACAAGTTCATTTTCTTTGAAATGAGATCTTTGGTCATGTGTTATGACTCCGCCCCGGGCATATCATGGACAATCCATTCAAAACAGAATTATTTCTGTAAAGTTTTATGATCATTTAATTTTCATTAAACTTGAGTTATTTGTAAATTAGGACCAAATTTATTGGTTTGAAATTCATAATTCGAGAAAGTCAATCATGTCAAGTAAATTTTTCCAGCAGACATGACGTTTAAACGTCTGTAAGAAGCCTTGCAATTTCCCAACGTTCATATCCCATTAGAGATAAATTGCTACTATTATGAAATTAATATTTCTGCACTGTTCATTAAAAGTATAAAAAAATTATTCAAGTTAGTTTTTTGAAAATGTTTTGAAAGTGATTCAGCCAACTAAAATTATCGTGATTTTTATTTTTCGTAGACAAATGTTAATGAAATAACTGAAAATCAGTGCTGTTTAAATTGATAATTTAAAAAATGAAGCTGATCAGGAAACAAAAATTTTCCACGTGACTGAGTAAATTTGTTCAAAATAGTATGCGACGTATTCATCCATTTAACCTTCCTTCTAAGTGTCTGTTCTCTTATGGGAATTTAGTTATTTCTTGTTAAACGTTTTCTTACTAAAAGACACGTTACTTCCTCGAAGAACTTTTATAATTTGGCATCACTGACAGTGAGTCAGAGCTAGATATAAATGCCAACACTGAATGTATACAAACAGAAACTGTCGCACCATCTCTTATCGAGGATCAATGGACTATATTCCACCTACTTAGGAATATTTGTCGGAATAACCAGTTAGATTTTGGCATCAAGACGAAAAATATTTTTTTGTACATCAAGAAAGACCAAGACAATATGCTTGATCTTAATAAACATGGAATATATAACATCCTTCTCAAAGCAGTTCACCAGGACAACCCCGACCTGTGTTATATAGGCTCGACAACTCGTTGCCTTAAGACTTGACTGAAAGAACACAAGTTAACGTTAAAAACGGCTCCTTAACCACTGCTCTCTCTCGTATTGTGAGTAAAGGAACTGACTTCCTCGTTTGGGATGAAGCCAGGATATTAACCGTCCCATTACAGAAATAAAATGTTCTACTGACTGAAAGCCTATATATTCAACACTTTAATAAAAAATGCTGCAACGAGGAAAGTCCACACTCTATCCCCCACCCCTGGAAACCATTTCTAAAATAAATACTCATTCACATTATTGAATTAACACTATTATTTTCTTTTTCCCACGCGGTGTCGACCTTGTAGTTGTTCAAGAAGTTCATGTCTCACCCAATGAACTACCCTTACGTTGTACCCTTTGGTGTTTATATGTTTGATACTTCCCTTTCGGGCTGTTTACATATATTTCTGATGATGGGTCTATAGTAGCCCCGGAAGATCCTGAATGTATCTTACACTGCTGGCCACCCAAAATGCAACATGAAGAAGGACACGAGATAGCAAAGCCAGATTTACTGGACATATAGCAACAGATACAAAGATGAAACGGTTGAGCTTATAGGCCCGTGCGACTTGCGGAACACGCAGACATCAATAGTTCGTGTGGACCCCATGACTGGCTATTACGGCCGAAATAGGCTTTGGATGTGGGCTTGGGTTATGTCGGTCCAGGCTGCTTCCTCCCGTTGTCATAGTTCATCAGGCGTACCCGCGGGTGGTGCTTGCCGGGCCACTCGGTTGCCGATCAGTGACCAGACGTGTTCGATGGGTGACATATCGGAAGAACAGGCGGATCACGGCAGCAGTGACACCTGGTGGGTCGTGAAGAATTGTTGCACGATGCGTGCCACGAGCGGGCGCGCATTGTCCTGTTGAAACGTGGCCGCTCCTGCAGGTAAGGGAGAACTACAGGCTCCAAAACGTCGGAGATGGTGCGGTGGCTGTTGAGTGTCAACTTCAAAAATAAAGGCTGACAATTTTATGCAATGACAGTTTTTCTGAATCGCCTACTTCTTGGGATAAGAAAACTGGAGCAGGTGGTAATGAAGTAAGTTTTACTTTCGTTATTTTGCAATCTCAGTCATGGGAAGAAAACTGCGACTGCGCTTATGAAGATGAAGGATGAGAGCATGTTTTTTCCATGAACAGAAAAGAGACAGTTGCTACTTCGAAACACAAAGAAAGAAAATGTTTTTAAAAATTCTGGATGAAAGTAAAATGTAGAGTCCGAAAGTTGTTCGTGTTGCCGCTGTACAGTTACGTTACGTGAAAAGCATTCCCTACAAAACCAAATAGTGCTTTTGCGAAAATGCTTAGTTCACACACGAGTTATATAAATTAATTCAAGTATTTTGGTAATATTTTTGATCCTGAAAAGCAAAAACAGCAGCTAGAAAAGGCAAGTTAGTATTCCGTTCTGCTATCAAGAATAGCATAATTTGTGCTCAGAAGTACAATTCAGAGACGTCGTTTTGTTGCTAGTCGTCCGAACTCCGTCCGAGTTCAAGTCCCGGATGGGGCATGAGTGGCGTGTTTTCTGTATACGGCTATGGCTGTCTTCCCTTCCTGGAACCAGTGTCTTAACCCTTTAAGGGGAGTCGGATGGTTCCAAGGGTAAAATAAATTCGAGTTTCAGGTTTTAAGCTTTTTTTTTCTTCTATGCACCTTTAGGTTTAATTTGATACCATATTTATGTGATTATGTGCAGTAGATCACATTTTATGAGCATTTGTATGACGGAGCGCAACAGTAATTTTACAGCTACCACGCCCGATTTCGCAGGTCAAGTTCCAGAAGGCAATAGATAAGAATTAACCATACGACTATAATGACCATACACACCTACCAAGAGTTGTTATGGAGGAATTTAAACCCATTTTTAGAGATTTAGCCAATCCACAGCTCCTCCAGAAATGTTTACATGGTGACACTCAAAATCCTTGCGAGTCCTTGAATAGCACAATTTGGTCAATTATTCCGAAATCTACTTTTGTAATGAAAACAACATTGGAATTAGGTGTTTATGAGGCTGTAGCTACTTTTAATAAGGGGAACATAGTGAAATGTGAACTTTTGAAAAAATTGGGAATTTCTCCTGGCACTAAACTTTAAAATTTAAAAAATCATAGCTTTCAGTATAGATATATATTAAAATTTAAAAGTCATAGCTTTCAGTATAGACACAATGAAAAAAAACTGATGAACGGAAAATTGCAAAAGCTAAAAAGGCGATTCAAGAAATTGAAAAAAACTGTCGTGTCGCCAGAAGGCCAGCCTAGCCAAAAAGAAGTTGAAGGACATGTACCAAGAGCAAGAGGACCCAGAATAACCTTCCTATGGAGCTGGGATGCATTAAGGTAAGATTAGCTGCATTAATTACCTCAGTCATAGCTTTCAGTGCGTTTCCTGAAAAAATCATTTTTTGAATATATAGGTACATTTTTCTCAGAAACCATAGCGGATATCTGAATGATTTTTTAAAGTTTTGTTCCTCATATCTATCTCTACAATTTGAGCAGAGGGATTTTGAAAATTCCTATTAATTTTTAAAAATATTGCTTTACAATTTATTTTTTGTAGTTTTTAGAGCAATTTTTAAACAAACATAAAATAAAGTTTTAACTAAATTTTTTTTAAACCCTCTGCTTAAAATGTTATTTACATTGTGTATTTTACAATAAAAAAAATTAAGCTTGTGTCGTAGTTTCTGAGATAAATGTACCTAAAGTTGTGCAAATTAACATGGGGAAGATAGGGTCATCCGACTCCCCTTAAGAGGCCGATGAACTGTGCTTGAACTAAACGGTGCCCAAAACTTTTGCTTCTTCCAAATAGAAATGTTCACATAGCGACCGAATTTTACGAAAGCTACGGTAAAGTAATTTATCTTTACCCCTCTCATCTCAGCAACAGCGAAAATATACCTGTCATGTATGATAAGCCCTCCCTGATAGTCCTTATATTCCCTGTCCCATGACCTAAAACATAAGGAACGGCTAGTCTCCCTGACACGAATATCATGCAACTGGGGGAAAAAAGTTACTCAAATGCCTTCTTTCTCCTTATTTAAACTCGTCTTCATTGCCATAATCCTTTATCAGTTAATTTGTCAGAAGGAATTGGTGTCAATCATACGCCTGAATGACCAGTCTGAATAACAAGTAACAAGTACAACGGTGAAAGCAACTTTTTTCGATGCTCTAGTCTTCAAGGTAACTCGTACGAGCAGCTTTGAGACCACTAAACATACCCTGAATGAATTCGTTCCAGTTGCGTTCAGCCCACTTCTCCGACAACGAATATACAGAGTTGAGTTTAGCCCATTTTGTTAGCCCCAAGTTAATTCGTTCCAGCCGGTTAAAGGGTTGAGTTAGGGACGGGCGACGGTTTATAGCCCTTAGGATTGCTCGTGGTGCTCGTTAAACCCTGAGACAAAATTAAAAAATTAGAATTCACCCGTTTAACTTAACAGTAATATTGAACAACTTGTAAAAGTAATCTTTGTGAATAAGCTGCATGCTGAGTGGTCAGAGGCTGAGGCTTCTGGCTAAGAGTTTAAGTTCAATCCGGATGAGATGTGAGGTTATGTGCTGTTCTATGGCGCTGATTCTGTCCTTTTCCTGAAACCAGCGGCCCTACAATAGGGACGTACATCTCCTTACTGTCTTAGATACTGAAGGGGTTGTTAAATCCCCTCCCCTAAAAAAATTTGCATCATTAAATATTTTCTTTGTTATTCATTTTTCTTCTTATGAGCATGGAATAGAATCAATAAGTTTTTGTAAATATAAGCCTATGTGGAAGAACTTCAAGTAACAAAGAAACCGACGGGAGTGTCTTCAAGTATATGTACTCTAGTCTTCAAAAATATGTAGTATAAGATCATTACGTATATCTTCAAACCCCAGAATTTTGTGCCCTACTATTTTTTTAATATCTTCCCTTCTAAGCTTATAATGATGAAAATTTTCAATTTTAGGACAAATGGCATTTTCGAGAAAGAAAAATTCAATTAAAGAGTGTGACGTACCTGCCAGCAGGACGCACACGACATAAAGGCAGATAGGAATCAGAATAAACGTCTGCGTAGCTCAGTTGGTAGAGCGACTTGTTCCGGAATAAGCGGCCTCGGGTTCGAATCCCGGCGTAGACCAAAAATGACGGAGAAATTTACTTCGTTATAATGGCGCCCGAACTATCCGGATGACCCGACCGTTCAAAATCTCGCATTGGTGTGATGTTATTTCCACACCGCGAGACAGGAAAAATCAGAGAATTCCTTCTCCAGCGCTTCGAAAAATAAAAATGTGTGATGTTGCATTCCACACAGCAGATTGACTGGGAGTTCTCAAGTGCACGTTCTACAGTGGATGGCTGCCTGCTACGATTCATGGTCACGGCTGACCCGTGGGCCATGCCCCCGCCCTCTTTCGGGGGGGGAGATGTGATGTACCTGCCAGCAGGACGCACGCGACATAAAGGCAGATAGGAATCAGAATAAACGTCTGCGTAGCTCAGTTGGTAGAGCGACTTGTTCCGGAATAAGCGGCCTCGGGTTCGAATCCCGGCGTAGACCAAAAATGACGGAGAAATTTACTTCGTTATAATGGCGCCCGAACTATCCGGATGACCCGACCGTTCAAAATCTCGCATTGGTGTGATGTTATTTCCACACCGCGAGACAGGAAAAATCAGAGAATTCCTTCTCCAGCGCTTCGAAAAATAAAAATGTGTGATGTTGCATTCCACACAGCAGATTGACTGGGAGTTCTCAAGTGCACGTTCTACAGTGGATGGCTGCCTGCTACGATTCATGGTCACGGCTGACCCGTGGGCCATGCCCCCGCCCTCTTTCGGGGGGGGGAGATGTGATGTACCTGCCAGCAGGAAGCACGCGACATAAAGGCAGATAGGAATCAGAATAAACGTCTGCGTAGCTCAGTTGGTAGAGCGACTTGTTCCGGAATAAGCGGCCTCGGGTTCGAATCCCGTCGTAGACCAAAAATGACGGAGAAATTTACTTCGTTATAAGAGTTCATTACACATACTGAGTGTGCGCCTTGGTGCTCCTGTTTCATATTCCGCTAAACTCCAATTTAAAGACAAAATATGTTATATTATTTGCATACGGGTTTTCAAAGTTCCTCTAGTGAAAAATTATTTCCATATATGCATTATTACTTTTTATTGTGCATTCAGTCACGTGAGATCTTAGAACGTAAAAAAATTGCGCCCTGCCCGTTGATTTTTTTACCTACTTTTAGCTTTTAAAAGAGCACTTATACGAACTTATAAATACATGATCTACTCTTCATAAATAGTAGCAGACTGAAAAACTTTCATTAGAATTCAGATATTTCAAGGGCCTGTCATTTTTGACAGGCCATGGAGTAGTAGAGAACATAAAGGACTTACCAATTTTTGCCAATCCGGCAATTACAATCCACAGGCCAATGATGAATGGCGTGGACACATGACTGAAATCTACGCTTGCCACATGAAATCTCTTCGGCTTTTCGGTCATGGAAGTTGGACCGTCCTCCTCTTTTTCATTTTCTTCTGGTGGCACGGATGAATCACAGCACTCCACCTGGGCCTTACCTGCCACGAGGGAACTACTGGGCACTGTTGAAGGATACACAGCAGCGCTATCACTCAGTGAAATTGTATTTCTCAAGTTCACCGAAAACGGGTCACTCGGCGCACTTAAAATTCCGTCAGGTTCATGGACACAAAGAGCCACTATCAAAAGCAAGATGCGGAAATTCATTTTGCCGCAGTTCACTTTACGTCACTATGGGCTGCATGTGGAACGTCATTTTTAATCAGTACAGCATTCCTCTTCTCGCTGCATCAAATAATTGATCGATTTCAAATTCTTTTCCAGTTCCTATTTCCACACGAACCTAGGAAATTTATTGACTGTCCATAAATATCCCTGTGCTTACTTCTTCAAAAGCAGAAAGTTCTTTAATGTCTTTATCTGTGAATGTTTGTAAACACATTTTTCAGCATCAATCGGTAATTTTTTTACTAAATTTTTCCGACTTCATTAAAATCTTTTACATATCGATGGTTTAAAAACAAACAGGAACTTTATTTCAAATGAAATATTGCTGCAAGATAATATGCTTAGAAAATCAGCTTTGTCTGGTGAATTTACTTCTTTTTGTAGTTGAAATCATTGTTGATTTTAACGCACTTGTACATAACACTTCCGTTTCATTTCTGCTTGCTTTGAAAAACAGAGAAATACTGTTTTCCTTATTTGTTGTACTTCTGTGAAATGGAAATACAGTTATTCACAAGAATCTTTGCTTACAGCCACATTATTTCCCAGTAATGAAATTGTGTGAATGAAAATGTGGATTTAACAAGCCCCTTCTCAGGAAAGTTACTTCGTAACTTCACATTTTTTCTAAACATAAATATATTCTAGCTTTTTTAACAGAGTAGGATTTTTTGATTTAAAAAAAACGAAGTTTTCTGTCACAAGGTCCTTATCCTCTCATTTTTAACACATTTTACAACTCAAAATAGAATTTTCACCACACGGAAGTGTTATCATTGTGCATACATTATCACAGAAGAAAAGCAAATTTCAGACTCTTCACAGAAAATTTACTGTTACTTCATAAATTGTCGCTTATTTTTGGCTCACAACTGTGAGCTTTCCTCAATTAACAATTATTTTGTATTGCCTGCAATTATTCAAACTCATCTGAAACAGGTAATGTTCCTTGTACCGTGTATTCACGAAAGATGGAAGATGGTGTTAAATGTTATATTGCTCTACTCACATACTCAAGCGAAGCACACACTAATTTTTCTGTTTTTCAGGTGGTAAATCATCTGCTGCCACCCTTGTGTGTTAGTGATTTTCATCGAATTCCAAATACTTCATGCTTTAGATAATGACCTCATTAGTCAGGAATCATTCGAAACGGATATTTAGACGACTTTTTCCATTCTTTGGAAGATCATCGATATAAATTCATCAGATTCATGAATTCTCCACTAGGATGTATTCTTAAAACTTTCAGCAGTTTAATATCATAATTCCTTGCCGAAAAGATTTCGGGAAGTAGGCATCTCATTTTAAGCTTAAATATGTTATAATTGAACGATATGACTGGATTGCAGAATGAAAAATTCTGTACTGCTTCGCTTATAGACACATAGGTTATTTACTGCGACACTAAATGTCGCTTTAAATTTAAAATACGCAGCTAAGCTTCCTAGTGGATTCTTGGTTTTATTGATTACAAATGCCTTTTAAGAAAAAGCCTGTATTCCTGCAAAAAGGTTTTGTAGCCTTATATATCTCAGTAATTTATGTGATTTTCAAGTATGGTTGTGACAAATGTTTGATTTGCATATGTACTAATACATTGTGCCTGAAGTGGCCTAATCATTATATCCAGTTTATATTTTTTCCATCAGCAAATACATCAACATAATTTTGGATAAAGTGACAAATATATTTTATAAACTAATTACTAACTTCATCAGTCTTCAAACCAAACATAAAGAATGAAAAATATTCATGGCAACTTTTTGCATATTTCTTCTCTCATCTGCATTTAATACATTTGCCGGAAATTAAAAAAATAAATTAATAGAAATGCACTTCTATGGAAACGAATGTATTCTTTCCCAAGAAAACAGACAGATAAAATCCTGCCAAATTTTTAACAAAGCGTGTACGGTAGAAATTACCTTAAAGTAAATTACTTAAAGTACGTATATCATAATTTCTAATGACGCTTACCGTCAAAATCGATGTGCTAATTACCGAAAAACATCTGAAGGATCTGAAATTATCTAAGACGTGTGGTTCGTCTTTCATGCAAAGTTTTTAAATGCACAATGAAATGAAATTATGCCGAATATTTATTTAAATCCGTCTTACATACATAGATGTGTGGGTGTGAAAGATTTTATGCTTCCTTCGTCGTACGCTTTGTGTTTCAGTGAAATAAAAAGGAAATTAGTTTTTATGAAAACTCCTGAGAAGGGTTCATTAAACTTCGCAGTTCTAGTTTTGGGAAATTACGGATAACCGACCTTCATGCAGAAAAAACGTGTATTTCGAGTTCAGAAAAACACTGAGAAGAAATTAACTCTCAGATTTTTTCATTAGAATTTAAGAAAAGCAGACGTCACGGCATGCGTAAAGTTCTGGGAACACTTTTAATACGAGTTTTATCGGAAAACTTATTTGGATAAATTCAAACTGACAGCACAACGCTAGGGTGATTTTTCCTGATAACTACGCAAAGTAAACTTAAACGTTTTTATTTAAACTTCTCTCTGAGTATAATTTCGTTTAAAAATACTTAAAAGCCTTATAAACGGCAACTCGTAAAGATATTTAAATTCTTCAAAATAAATATCTAAACAGGTAAAAGGAGCCTTTATTTGTGACAATCTTGAAACTCTAGGCAATACAACATTTCATTATGTATTAGTTCTCTTGTTAATCAAAAATTCTAATATTTGTGTTTTTCTAAAGTTCATAGCAGTGGGTGTAATTTTTCTGGTGCAAAAATAATCGAAATGAATTTTAAGTTTATGTCTGTTCTTGAAGTTATACTAACTTTTTAATTAAAAAATATTTTGGTCAATCGTGTCTAGTTATTTCAATATGTTTTTTTCATTTTCATAAAGAGACGGAAGTTTTCTTTTCAGAGAGAAAATTTGTTTTTCAAGATTTTTATTGCATACTGAAATGATCTTAAGTTACTAAGAAAAGAAACTATTTGCCCACTGACAGAGATGCCAGCGCGTGAAATGCAAAGCACGTAGTAAAATATTTCATTAAAGGAATAATTTTTTAAGGAGATATTAATTTTCTTAGATAAGCAAAATTCAAGATATTTAGTATGGTATTTAAATTACGAGATACTGTTCTACGTGCGCTGTAGTTATATTTTGTTTAATACAAGTCTACTTTTTGTACTTTAATATCGAAATGTTATGGTGAAATTTGTGTTCAAGAAAAGTTTGCAACTGCTTGGTGCTTTTAGTTTTAAATCAAACGTTTCTTTTTTACGTGTGAATTAAAGCGGGTTTTATATTTTTTGGTGTCAGTTAAATATCTTTAAAAAACAGAGCATGCTACAAAAAAGTTTGCTAAAGATACTACATCGCTAGTAATTTATTTCTTAGTAGCGAACAGAAATTTACTGACAATCATTTTGATCTTCGTTTTTTGTAGATTCTTAAGTTTTAATAAAAATACCTTGCACCCAATTGCTTTACACGAGATTAAAACAAGCAGCTCTTGATATCATATTATTACAATTTCTGGTATTTTTATCGAATTTCCGTGATTTGTCATCGTCCGATATAAAGGAGTATTAGGGTCTTAACAATAAAAAGCTTTAATGCCGAATGCGATTTGCTGTGAACGTATGTGATGCAGTTTATCTTATGCAAATTTATCTGCAATCGTTCATCAAACTCATTGCCTATTCTTGAGTATTATGTTGAAACCTAAAAGGTAATAATGAGAAGTTACAACCTTTATGTTTTCCATGATGAGAAATAACTTGATTGCTTTACCGTCAGTACTTCAAGATTTGCAATGTGTTAAATTCTTGAAACGTTGAAGAATATAACAGCAGTTGATATTTTTCGTGCTACCGTTGTTCTGATGAATTGTCCTTCAGTGGTGAGTGTCCGGCACAAGAAAAGGAATCTCACGTGGGCAAGAGGTACCCGGACAAGAGCTCGCTTGGCTGCACAAATGCATCTTCAGCGTCTAGTGCTTCTTCCACAGAAACCAATCGTCCTCTCACGATCCCATTCCAAGCATATGCGTCGTATCCACCGGTGTAGGAGGAGGTCTCTGATGCAACGGATTCTCCAGTTTACGGGGGCGACCCAGAACAGGCGTTGCCCTTCGCAACGTCATGAAAACGCAGGCTCCGTTACGTCACAGGTACGTGACCTCGACTCATCATTTAAGATGACGTCACAACACTAACGGAGCGAATAAAAAAAAGTAAATTGCTATCAGATTAGAAAATAACTTACAGTTTCTCCCTATTGGTTTTTAATTATGAAAGCTGAAACTATTTCAGGTGAATATCAGTTTTTCCGTTGACGTTCCAAAAGCGAAATTGTGGAATGCGATAAATTTGAGAGCTGAAAAATACCTGGAAAATTCATTGGCGAAGTTCATAAAAGGGTACGAGCAAATATGTATGGAGTGCGTATGTTACGGAAACATCAATACATTAAAAAACATTTTTTTCGACGTTTAACGACCGCCATGAGCAGCTCTTTTAGGGCTTGAGAAGTTGCCCGTCCCTAATTTAGAGCCACTGCTTTCAGAGAAGGGACACAGCCAGCACCGTAGGAAAAGCACACCAACCATGCCCTCTCCGGGACTCAAACACAGATGGTTAGCGAACAGCCAAACACGTCGTTTGTTTTATATTTAATAGAACGTCAATAATGAAATGCATAATACCGTTTGCATTTATAAAAGTGTACTCTTTATTTAAATGTCTGAAGATTGTCTAGGACGATCTTACCTGAGAGGGAGTTGCAAAGTTTTCCTACACAAGGAATATATAAATTCCCAAAACGATCTGTACGACACTAATTTAACTGAACACAATACGGGTCCTGCATTTCTCATCGCGCGATAAAATACTGCAAGAAGTTGAAGAAGTGCTGACAGCTTCTAATGGCAAAGTTCGCAATAGAATCTGAAAAGCATATACAGAACTGATGTTACTTTATGTGTGAGAAAAATTATAAAACAGACAAGTTACTCCCTTTTGAGTAACATCAAAAATGTTAAAATAACATTTGGGGTCATTCATTGCATTACCCAAATGTGGGAACAACAAACTTTGAATTCAAGCCGATTTCATTGCATTATTCCAAATGTGGGAGCATCACTCCAAAAATGAGCAAACTTTTTAAATATGTACAATGTCAAGAGAAAATATTGTCTTGTTCAAACTGGAAGTCAGATATCTTTTTAAATAATCTCAATAAAACAAAACAGCACTGAAGAAATATTGCTGTAAGTTCTATAAAACAAAAAGCATATTGTTTTGACAACTCTTTTGTTCCTACTACATTGGAATTCGTTATCTGGTTACACATTTTTTTTTTTTTTTTTTGCATTACAACCTTCAGCTCTTTAATTAAAGGCCAATGAACTACTTTTTAATGTTAAGAAAATAGAACGCAAAACTGATCCCGATATATAGGCTCTACCTGTCCTGATCAACTCTCCGTAGAAAAACACCGGAATCACCTAAAATTAATTATTCAAACTCTCTTTCACAGAGTGTGGAAAAAAACCTGATCCCTTTTCATTAGAACCACTGCTACAGTAATTAGTTGGCTACAGTCGATTTTTGAAGCCAAGAAGGAATATTGAAACAAGAAGAATATTCAATTTAGTTTGTAACGTATACTCTATATTCACTTTCCTTTTGATTTTACTATCTCTGGTTATTTTATTTTACTATGTAAATTATCTTCTTACTGAACGAGATGTTATTTCACCCGCTGAATGAGATCTGGCAATGAGTGTAAGTCATGACGTGGTGGTAGCTAGTATAAATAGGCGCGTTCAACGATACCCAAGGAGAGCGTTTGTTGTTGTAGAGAGAGCGTTTGTTGTTGTACGGAGAGCGTTTGTTGTTGTACGGAGAGCGTTTGTTGTTATACTAGGGGAGCGTTGTTGTTGTGAAGGAGAGAGTTTGTTGTTGTTGTATTGAGAGCTTCGTTCTATGTGATTAGTTTGATTCTTCATTATTGTGAAACGAGTTGTGTGTGTGCGTTGGATGATTCCAGAGTTATATAATAAAAGAGCTTTGTCGTAAGTACGTCTTTCTCAATTCATAGTTTTTGTCAGATCTCTGTCTGGCTGTTAGGTGTATGTTATTAGTTGATTATCATTAACAACCAGCGTTAAGACTATTCATCCTAATTACTGCTACAACATTACTACCAGCTATAAGTTTGTTCAATACTATTACTACACTACTAGCAGGAGACTTTATTCATGATCTTAATTAACTAGTAACAACAACCATTTGAATTCACTATTAGAAGCTTAGTACAAGCATATAATTCAGTAGTAGAAGCATTATAAAACATTACTAGCTTAGTTAAAAGCTTTATTCACTATAATTAGCTTAGCTGGTAGAAAGAGTTTATTCATTATAAGTTCTAAAGCAAAAGTAAATGGCCACTGCGCATGCCTTTACAGCTAGGCAGGACATATTGCCGCTAAAGCAACAACTTCCAGCAAACTTAACATTTTAGTTGTTCACATTTAAGTTTCAAAAAAGGACGATGTGAAATATTATTATTTTGCACGCTGTAAGATGTTTGTTGTTATTCACAAAGGAAGTTGAACCTCGTCATGACAGCCGCCCCGGATTCACAGTGGTACAAACCGCTGGCTTCTGACCATTCGTCTGAGATGAGTCCGGGTTCGAATTCCGGTGAAGTATGGATGTTGTGTTTGTCTTATGTCCCTGGCTCTCTCCTTACCCTGGAACCAGTGACCCTAGATTAGGGATGAGCGACTGCTTGTAGAGCATCGAGTTGCTCACGGTGGTCGTTAAACCCACAATAAAAAATCATCATCACGACACGTTTGGGGCCAGATAACCACGCGATATTTCCAACATTAACTTCCCTCCACGACTTCTCGATCTTCCTCTAGTACTCTCCAGTCAGTTCGTCCCGTTATTGCTCTGACATCTCCTCTCACATAATCTTCCCACCTAATACTTGGTCTTTCTAAAGGTCTCACACCTTGTCTTGATATTCTAGCCACATATCCAGCCCATAGTAGTCGCCTGGCCTTCATTACTTTGTATAAGTGTTTACATTTTGAAGGCAGTAGTTTAACTAATGTTCTTAGTTAAATCTGTGAACTTATTGAACATATATTTCACTTCTGCAATAACTAAATGAATAATAACAACAACGGCCTGGGTCAAATAATCAGTACTTACATGTAACGACAACTTGTTCCTTTAGTGTTCCACGCACTAAAAGTTCAAAGCTTAACAATATAATCCACTGACACAAATTATTTCTTGTACAGCATAGATCTCAATCATGTAACGAAAATACGTATTCGTCAATTCACATCGATGTATAATAATAGGCTTCAATCTCTCTCTCTCTCTCTCTCCCCACACTCCGCTACCATCTCCACATTATTCAACGTCGTCACTTATTTAAGTCTAACTCACGGTCAGGGTTGCCAAAATATGCAAGCTGTTCGGGGAAATAATGGGCCATTTAGTGAGAAAATGTTTAACCAAGAAGAAACTAAAATTTACATAAGAAAATAGAAACTCAAAAGAAAGGTAAAATATAGGTATACGTCATAATTTCAGTTATGTCATTTTCTCCATATCTTCAAGTTCTTCACTCATTCGCTTCAGTATCAAATAGATTATCATACATTTTTCTCAGGATTCTTCTTTCAAAGACCTTGAGTTGTCGTAGATCTTCCCATATAGCTGTATTTTGGTGTTCCTTGACATTCTTTTTGGAATGGGAAAAAATTATCACGATAGTCAAATCTTTTATACATGCTCATACCCCAGTGACGGATCCTTGGTAAGATACCTAAGCTATCTCACCCACCCTCCCAGAGCAAGTAGATTTTTTTCTAATTTGAGTAGCACAGTTTTTCAGCTTTGGGGTAACGGAAATAACATTTTAATGCATGATTTCTGTTACGTGATAAAAAAAACAATGTTTCTTCCTGGTAATAGAAGTCATATAATAAGTGCCATATCATTCCATGTGCCTGCTTCAGGCAAAAAAAAAATCAATCCTAGCCAAAACTGGGGTTTACTTCAGTCACTCGATCCCATTAGCTACTTTAAAGCGCCTAGTATATGATTGGTTCTTGTTCTCTTGTTCAATTTTAGCGGAAGTGTATACCGAACACTTCCAGTCTACACAATTTGAAGTTTATTCCCATATCTATCAATATGTTGCAAAAGAAAAGAGCATGTACGTCTCTAGTGGCAAAATTGTGTGTTGTGAAAAATTAGAAATTATATGGAAAGTATATACGTAGATTCGGCTACAGATATGTTGCAAAAAGAAATACGCCATTACACCCCCTTGTGGGAAATGAAATAGTAGAAATCAAATGCAACATATGATTAACCATGAACATTATTAGACACAATCGAATTTTTCAGACCGAACTTTTAAAAACAAAGATATCGGACGAAATACGATCGGAATTTACGCTATCTAGTGAGAAAACGTGTTATTTGAAGGAGAAATTTTACACGAAATGGTCTTTGCGGTTAAAGGCATCGAAAGAAAAAAGAACTGTTTCAATTGGATTTTTAAAGGAAATGATATGGCATAAAATATATTCTGAATTCAATGACATCTGCATTTACACCCCCTAATGGCGAAGTCATGCATCAGAAAAAGACGAAAAGGCAGAGATTATCGTTCTCACAATGCAGGTTTTCCAATGCAAAATATTTTTTTCAAAGCACTAATAGATGCAGAAATATGGTGTCCACAGACAGACTGACATAATGATAACAAAAGCACGCACTGTTTTTCAAAAGACGAGCTGAAAATCGTTAACTCATAACTCCGGAATTTAGTGACCGACAGGGCGACCCTTATTAATTAACGTTAGTCGACCATGTAAAAAAGAAATCAGTGGCATGTTTCATAAACAATGCTTAGAACTCCTTCCTCTTTGTGAATGTAATAGCGTCATGCCCAGGTGAATTTTGACGACTTGGTGTATAACACTATGAACAAATGTTTTAAGCACCAAGTGTGAAGTCATTATTCTGAAAAAAGGTCTGAATGAGCAAGAACCAGAGCCTAGTTTCCTTAAAAAATAACCCTGAAATTTCTCGATACTTCTTCGAAAACTGACTGTTTCCCTTAAATCTATAACCCCACCTACTGATTTCACTGAGTAAGGGCAACTGCTCCCGAAATCATCTTAATCTACGAGGAAAATCCCAGGAATATTCCGATCAAGGTAACCACCCTTGGCATTGGAACTCATGACGTCTGCTTCCTGGAATAGCTTTAGGTGTGATTTGACTACTGGCCAATGTCTATGGACAAGGACTGCGGAAAGATAATTTCTTGAAATAATTTAAATGACAATGAAATCTTGAATGGAGAGTTCTTGAGTATTTTTCAGCTGAAATGCTTGTTTGTCCAATTTTCCTATGATTATTCTTCGAACAGAAACTAACGAAGCACCAGGAAATATCACTATCCGTATACACACTGTGATTTCGCTTTCGACCTGACACTGCAATAAAGGGAAGCCATTAAAAATGCCCTTCGCTTCACGTCAAAAACTCGTGAGCGAAAACAACTGGGAAGTTTGCACGTGCGAACTTGAGGTAGAACGATTAATGAATTTATTCTGTTGTGTCCTTTTAGTCACTTTTTTTAAAGCCTTTACTTCATTGTTTAAGACAACGCATTAATAATCTCCCCCGCTTCTCTGTGTGTGCACTGCATATAAATTTTTATCAAGCGCTCGTTTCATCATACTTCTTCCTCAAATCTCAGTTACTTAACAGCATAAAACAACGATGCAGGCTGGAGGGGGAAAAGGAAAAGAAAGTGCGAAGATTTTCTTTAGTTACGTTATTTTATTTCTGCTTTTATCCACCTTTCTTGACATGTCGACGACTTTTACCGCTGTTCAATGGAAGGAAATAAAAGTTCAAATAAAAAACAATGAGTTCAAAAGAATTCTATGATCTTTGACATAGCGAAAAATAATATGAAAAAATCTCGTTGTATCTTTAATGCCTCAGTTTCATTTCAGGCTTTATTCCGTTTCTTAATATGTAATTAATTTTTTATCCCTACCTAACGAAATGAAATTAAAGTTTAAGTAGAGAAATCAGTTTTAAAATATTCTATAATTTTTGGACACACCTAAAATTAAAATGAAAAAATCTCGTTTTATTTCTAATGCAGCATTTTTACTTCTTCCTTTATCTATCTTTCTTAATATATGAATGAATTTTCCTTGCTGTTTCGGGGAATGAAATAAAAGTTTAAACCGAAAAATAAATTCAAAACGATTCTTCATTTTTAGATACAGCTAAAAACTAAACCAAAAAATCTGGTTCTGTTTTTAACGTAGCATTTTTAAGTTTGCCTATATTCATTTTCCTCAATGCGTCAAAGTATTTTTACCTCTGTTTAATGAAATCCAATAAAAAATTTTACTGAAAATTAAGTTCAAAGAATTCCGTGATTTTAGCACACAGCTAAAAACTTAAACGAAAAAAATCTTGTTTTTTTTTTAAATACAGCATTTCAATTTTTGTCTTTATCCATTTCTCTGAATATGTCAATGATTTTTATCGTTTTCAATAAAGTGAAATAAAAGTAAAATGAATTCAAAATTTTTTTGTGATTTTTGGATATAGCGCTAAAATGAAACAAGCGAATATTCACACTTTCATTAGTAATTATTTGTGTAAAAGAAAAATTTAAAGCTCAAAGTAAAAGAAAAATTTAATGCTTTAAGGGATTTGGTAATAAGTATTGTTCAACGAAATTTCAATGTTCAACGATAATACGTTCGACGACAGTTTCTAATGTCAACAAACTCCAGAAACCTGTGTTTTAAAAGTTGCGCTATAGTGCCTGAGACATGTCGTCAGAACTGTTGATCACGGCAAAACGGATTGCCAAAAAATGGCGATTTTTAGCACACCATAATAATATATATGAACACCCAGATCTATCTGTCTGTCTCTCTGGAACGCTTGGCGTCACAGCAACGTCTGCATTGTTGCGCCATCATTTATCGATTAATCCGTTTGTGCTCTCGGGATGTCAAAATGATTGCCTGCTATATAATCGCACGCAATCACCTTTAGATGTCAAGGTGATTGCGTGCTAATTTGAAAACACTGGATTATGAATGACTCGAGTTCTATTTTTCCGATCTACAAAATTCGAATTGAATTCTTAAAATCACAGCAAGCTGAGTTTACACGCGATCACATTTAGATGTCAAGGTGATCGGGTGCTAATTGAAAAACATTGGATTATCAATGACTCGCGTTCTATTTATCCGATCTACAAAATTCGAATTAAAATCTTAATATCAGGGCAAGTTGCGTTTGCATATTAATTTAATTTAGCACAATTCGAATAATAATTTGCAAGCTTTAATTATTTTTTTTTTACTTTTTTAATTTAACTAACTTTCCGAGTTTGGTGCTGATTATATTATACATTTTGCAAAATATCGATCTATTTAAACTACAATAAAAACTGAAATCTTGAGATGTCAAAGTGAGCAAGATTGCATCTAAAAGCAGATGTCGCCCCAATAGCCCATTATCGAGAATTTAGATAATTCCGATTTGTAATACCATATGTCGCCTTATTTTGTAGAAAAAGGTTTGGTGTGAATTTTCAAACTAACAGTCGAATAGGACAGTCTATGACAAGTCGAGAAGGGAATAACAGTCGAATAGGACAGTCTAAGACAAGCCGAGAAGGGAATAACAGTCGAATAGGACAGTCTAAGACAAGCCGAGAAGGGAATAACAGTCGAATAGGACAGTCTAAGACAAGCCGAGAAGGGAATAACAGGTGTGTAGAAGAAAAATTAATTTGACGCGAAAAATCAAAGTAAAAGTTATTAAGGTAAGTTTACACGAAAACAACTTTCCGAGTTTAGTGCTGATTATATTATACATTTTGCAACATATCGATCTATCTAAACGCTCTAATCTACAATTGCTAAACAACAAGTATTTTACACAGAATGTTATTTATCGCGAGGTCTTTTTAAAAATGGAAATAAATAGCATATAATTTTTAGTTCTAACATGAATGAGTTCTTACTACTGTATACAAGTTTTTATTATGTTTCCTTACAGAAATCCGGCGTGTGTTTTATTTGTTTTCAATCTGCTTCAATTAAAAATTTCACTCCGTCACAGGACGGGCTATACGCTAGTTTAACAACTAATTTGTTTGTCCATTTTTCTGTAAACACGGTTTTTTTTTTTTTTTGCATCTCTAAGTCAAAAAATTGTTTTTGCGCTGTATCTCAGTAACTACGAATATTATATTTAGTGCTCTTTCGAATTTCTTTGATGCACACTTTTCACGCTAGGTGGCATAATATTATGTTCGTATTTAGCACAATTCGTATTTACAATTTTTTTATTATAAAAAAAAAACCTCCTTTTTTCCGGCAAAGTAATCCATCTAAGATAACTAAATTCAACAGATTCAAACATTACGACCAGCCGATTGCTTGAAGACATACTACAAAGTGCTCAACGTACAATATCATTAGATGATTCTTCTGTCTTACATATCTGAATTTTGACGAAAACGCTGTCCTCCATGAGGAATTAATTTTGTCTCCATTAGTGGAGATTCTCTGCTGAAACCTCATGGGAAATGACTTCATTAAACGCAATGTTTTTAGGCGACTTGCCATAAGAAATAACTTTTAGCTTACCTTGAAAAAGTTATTATTATTCCATCACTTCTGTGGATGCTGAGTGCCATTATAAAAAATATTACTACACAAACTTCATTCCTCTGCAACAAAAGCTGCTACAAATCTTAGAAACGACGAAAGTTCCTGTTCGAAGTAAACAAATCCCTTATTTTTTGGTACTAATGAATGTGCATGTGGAATACCTTCGTTTAGTTAATGATATTTAGAAGTACACACAGGAGCTTCCACTAGAGTGAAAAAAATACCTTTCTTTAATGAATTTTCTGCATTGACTTGGCCACAAGTCATTTGCTTTCTACGGCAGCTCGGCGTCAAGATGGAGGAATTGTAAGCCGCAAGTACACTAAGATGTATAAAAAAGTAGTAATGAACATAGTTCGCGAATTTTCCTCTCTCTAGCTTGATGTCATTGTAAAATCGTATCTTTGGTAATACGGTCAGTCTGGGCTTGATTTTCAATAAAGGTCAATCATTGCAAAAATTTAAATATAAAAAATCTGACCATACAACAAACAGATTTTTCATTAGACATCTGACAGCGGTAACTCCCGAGCGCTTTAGAAATGTGGGCTTCAGACTTCTTTTACTAGTGGTACTGAGTTCGAATCCAGACAGTACATGGATATTGTGTTTTATCTTTCTGGAGCTGGCTTTTCTCCCACCCTTGGAATCAGTGGCTCGACATTAGGGATGAGCTACTCGTTAGATACTCGTCATGAGGACCGTAACTTCCCCAAACAAAACAACAAATAAAATAAAAAAAATTAGGGCAACAGATATCAGTAGCATGTGGTAGTATTCGCCGCTAGATATGCAATTCAAAATTTTTTACGAATTTTTGCGTCTCTTTATTCATAGAAATTCTTATGCCCAAAGACGTTTGTGAGAGTTCGATTTTTTTTAATTTATGACTATGTGTTCATCGAAATGATGTTTGTAAGTGTTTCAATGAATAAATCTTACGGTTTTTGTTTTTCGTTTTGTTTATCACAACAAATTGATTTGGTCATTATTCAGGAATTAAATGAAAACGAGCTCACGTGCATTTCCAAAATTCCTAAGCGCAATACAGTGGGCAAAAAAGTATTTGCACACATACATTACTTTGCATAAATATTGGGTTGATGCATAAGTTCATGCCGTTTTTTTCACCGCACTACAGGAATGTATTACATCAAAAGAGAAAACGGAATCAATCAACTATGTATCCCCCCTCTTTGTTTACGATGGTGTCCCAACGTCTGGATAGGTCTGCAATGCCATTCTTGAAAAAACATGCAGGTTTTGCTGCGAAGAAATCATCAAGGAAATTCTGGAGATCAATAACATTGTTGAATGTTCTGCCACTAAGTGCATTCGACAGAGATTGGAACGGATGATAGAATGAAGGCGGCGACATCTGGGGAATAGGCCGGATGTCAAAGGATCTCCCATTTCATGTCCTGAATGGCCATTTTAGCCATGCTTGCACTGCGAGAGCGTGCGTTATCATGTTGGAGAAGGATACCATGGCACAGATGTGGCCGTTTCTGCTGAATTGCACGCTCCACACGGCGGAGTTGCTCATAATAGAGTGCAGCATTGATGGTCCGATTCTTCGGCAGCATTGATGGTCCGATTCTTCGGCAGCATTTCCCAGTGAACAATGCCTTCCATGTCCCACCAGACACACAACATGATCTTCGCAGGATGAAGGTCATGTTTTGGACGTGGTGTGGGCGTCTTGTTTGGGCTTAACCATTCCCTGCGATACCTGAAATTCCCTTACAGGCACCACTTTCATCTCCAGTAACAATACGTGACAGAAAGGGTTTGTGTTGCTGAGAACATTCGCGATAACAGGCGAGCAAGGAACCACATATGGCAACACGCTGATTCTTGTTGTCCTGGGTGAGAGTGTGAGGCACACAAGACCCCAATTTCTGAACCTTTCCCGTACGTTCCAGGTGTCGCACCACAGTGGCCTGCTCACAGTCCATCTCAGTGGTCGATTCGCGTGTAGTTTGACGCGGATCCAAGTGGACCAGATGGTTCAAACGATCCTCATCAAAGTGAGATGGACGACCTGGGCGTAGAGAGTCGTTGAGGTCAAAATTGCCACCTCGGAACCGCTCAAACCATTTGCGGGCTGTCCTCGGAGCAATAGCATCCTCCCCATACACAGCACAAATTTGACGAGTAGCCTAGGCGGCTGTGGATCCCTTGTTAAACTCGTAGAGGAGGAGATGTCGGAAATGTTCATTCCTCTCTACTTGATACTCCATGCTTCCGGACCTGAAAACCAAAAAACCATTAGCCACTATCACACAACGCAATATGATTTAGATACACGATATTACTGACTACACTTTTATATACAACTGACCATGTCACTACTGCCCTGGGAAACACCGTGAAATAAAACGGCATTAACTTATACATCAACTCAATAAACGTGGAAAGCAACTGCGATGAAATATTTTAACCATTTGATTACTTTAACGAATAAACACACCCATCACACGTGTTTCTTTTTTTACTAATCAGAAGAAATATATATATATATATAAAATGAAATTTTATGTTTTTATGCCAAAAAAGTATCTGCACATTAGTAAAGATAAACAAAAACCAGAAACTTCCGAAATTAAAAAATGTTGCTAGTACTCAGTATGCATGCCTTTTGCTTTAATTACAGCTTGTAATCGCCTGGGCATTGATTTTACTTATTTTCTTGTTGTTTCTACACTGTTTTTCAGTAATTCTTCACTGAGTGCTTGCCTAAGTTTTGTTTCGTTGTAAATTTGTCTTTTCCTCACTTGCAAATCCAACAAATTCCACAAATTCTCAATAGGGTTGAGATCTGGCGATTGTGGAGGTATTTTCAGCTGGTTTTTTACTTTATAAAACAACCACGACTTTGTTACGTTGGCTGTATGTTTAGGATCGTTCTCTTGGAAATAAGATGAATCTGCAATTTCCAATTTCGATGCGCTGGCCAATAAATTATTTTGCAATATATCAATATATCGTATAGCATTTATATTCCCTTCAATAAAGGCCATATTGTCTACTCCATTAAAAGCCATGCATCCCCAAATCATTACATGACCACCGCCATGTTTTTCAGTTGGTCTTAATTTTTTTCTTCAAGGGAAGTGTTTAACATTCGCTGTAAATACTTTTAAAAGAAAATATTTTTTTATGTTCATGTGTTTTATTTCTGAAAAAAATGTCATAACTTAAAAATCTGACGCTGAGCAAACATCGCTTTTGCGAAAATTCATCTTTTCTGATACCTCAAAAGGGAAAAAAATGAACGAATTATTACATTAAAAAAAAGCTGACTACTGCAGCTATATATGTGCTGCCAATTGGCGTGCATTGCGAATACGGATAGGGGTTATAAATCCATGCCATAATTTCTTAAATATATGTTAGTCCTTTACACATTTTTATGCTTTCTGCTTAGAAAATTAAAGTTGTTCAGAACATAATTTTTCTTCTTTTATAGCAATTTGCCGTTTCGCTTAGAACGCGTCCGGCTTGTGACGTATCTTTATTTCAACTTTCCCTTTTAGTTTCTTTCTGTCATGTAAACTTGATTCTATTATTGATCTTATTCAATACCAATGTTCAATATTTGGGAATTGTTTGAGAACAAGTATCCAAAAACAATTAAAACATTTTAGGATGTTTTGTTTCACAGTCTTATGGTCATCTGCTAATATTGCCGATATTGGTAAACAGAAGCCAAATTGCTTCCTCCTGGCACATGCCAACCACCACGCACTTCTTCGGGTCTGTGGAGGAAACAGAAGAAATCCTCTGCTTACCTTTCCACGCTTAGTGAGTGGCTGGCGCATGTTCACCGAACTCGCACGTGGTAAGCACAAAATATATTGGTCACTTCGAAACCTCTTTCAGCCGTTTAAGAAAATTCTTTTGTTGTTTTTTTTATATTTTTTTAGTGGGAAGCTTAAAATTATTATTGCGTTTGTTCTTGTATTCAAAGGAGTTGTTCCATACTCGTGAATAAAAGCGTGCTTTCACAGCATCTTGCAATATTTTTGCTCTGCGTTGAGAAAATGCATTTGGATAACGCTGTTTCCTGCGTTGATAATACGTTTCTGGTTAAAGCAAACAAAAAGCGTCTTTCGTCCCTTGTCTTTTTCAATTGGGTTAATATTTGTCAATCTTTATTAATGCGTCTCAGTGTCATGCAGTGGGGGAAAAAAAGGTATCTGCACACATACATTATTTTGCATAAATAAACTTGGAAAGCAATTGCGACGAAATATTTTTAACCACTGGATTACTTTTACAATGAACACACACACACACACACACACGCGCGCGTGTTGTTTTTTTACTTATCAAAGGTCTTGTGTGTAGCGTGTGATGGATGTCAATGAAGCTCGAGCTGTGTGCCGAGATCGCTGTAACTGGAGACGCCTGATACAGCAACAGTGAGTTCTTTCTGTGAGGAGATAACCTCTGAATATCAGAGAACAGCTGAGTGATATGTATGTATGTAGAAGAAATATACACTTCATTGACAAAGGTAAAGAGAAACACAACATAGCATTTATTGACATATTTTGGTACGGTGTCGGTCCGTGTCTTCACGAGCTCCCTGTTCGAATGCTTCGTGTACGTGTTTTGTGTGCCCCATCATTGTTCTTCTGTGTGTGTGCCGAAGTTAAAGGTCTATGCTTTCGTTTAAGATCCCTCACGAGTTGGTGATTGCTTATTTATTTTTTTCATTAACAGTGTTTTAATTTCCACACCGAGCTGGTCGTTTTCTTCATTAACCCTTACCATTGATTATGGCATCTGCTGATGAGGGCGCTGTTCCCGCCCGCATCGCCACAGCTCCTCGCGTCGCCTCTTCAACAACAGACGCAGCCGATCAATCATCTTCGCTTGCTAGTGGAGGGCCTCTTAATTTTCCTCCTGTCATTTACACGTTTTCTCCTGCTCAGGTGACCGACTAGGCCATTGAGAACGTGGAGGTGACGTCCCTGGCCTCTGCTGACGATGATGAATTCATGGACGTCTCTGATGGCGTCGTTAATCTGCCCTCTACAGTTTTTACTGCCTCTGCTTCCAGTACATTGTCTCATGCTGCGTTAATGCCTTCCAGAGGAGGCGCTTCTGCACGCACGTATTCTGCGGCTGCCTCTGGTATTCCACCGGCTTCCTCCTCGTCTCGTCTGCCGCCTATGGATTCTTACGTTACTCTCAACGGTGACACCATCTTATTAGACATTCCCGAGAACTCTCTTGCTGGTCAACGTCTGCATTCGACCCTCGAGTTGGGGGTTTGTTTTGATGCGCTGCCCAACACTCCTTTGAAGCAGTACAGCTCCGCTCTCAAGAAGTTGTTTCCTTTTGGTGCCATCACCCACCTCACCCGAAAGCCACGAACTGTAATTGTTTATTTTTCGAAGAAAGAATATGCCGAGCTTGTCTTGTCTCGGGGCCTATCAATTGGCGATCGTCACCTCTTAGCCGAATCCATCGCCCAGCGTCCTGTTCTGATCTCTCTACATCCGGTACCCCCGGAGATCTCTGATGATATGCTGTGTGCTGCACTTAGTCGATGCGGCAGAGTAGTCGGCCCAGTGAAGAATCTCTCCTCCTCCCCCTCTGACCCCGATGATAAACACATCTGTGGCTTCCGTAGAACTGCTCGCATCATCTTCCCGTCGTAAGAGCATCTGAAAAAGTTTCCACGGTTCCTTGATGTTCGTTGCTGTGACGAGCGCCGCCGGATTGAGCTCCTCACCTCTGCTCATTGCTCACGCTGCAAGGCTTGCGCCCATCAGCAGGCTCATTGCTTCCATCCAGAGCCACTGACTTCTGAAGCTCCAAGGCAGAATTCTACCTCTTCCTCCATTTCTGCCGCCATGCCTCCTCCTGCGTCTGCACCTCCAGTTCTGCCGAAAATCTGATTAAAGCCTTTGATCAACACGCGTCTTCCGAAGTTGCTTTCTCCACTCTGTCGCATTTTCCTCCGTTTGAATCCTCCTTGCCTTCCCGTGTTCTCTCTCCATCAGAAGACATCACGGCTGATCTTCAAGCTTCATTCACCGTCAACACTTTTGCTCCCGGCGATGAGGTGGACCTTTCCTCTGATTCCACATCTCGTGTGTCATCGATCCACGGCAAACGTCGCTCTACTACCAGTACCGAGGCCCATAGGAAAAAGAAGAAGTCACCTTCTCCGAGTGGACGCCCACATCGTTCCACCCGTCTTGCAGGCTCCAAGTCTCCCCTATCACGTTCTAGCTCTTCCTCTTCAAAGTCCAAGGGTCCTCTGCCGATGTTTGAAGATTTCTCGACTCTGCTTACCAATGCCGCTCTTCCTTCAGAACCTGTCTCCTTTGAAGATCTTTACGAGTTTCTCACTCATAAAACAAATCGGGAGGCTTCTCTCATCTTTTTACAGCAGTTTGAAGCAGTTCTTCCCAAGGCCTTCGACCAACCAACCTCCATCCTCAAATTCCTCCGGCATAATGCTAAGTAAACCGACTACGTCTTGTGGTGTCGTGGTATCGACACATTCCAGAAAGCTGCCATAGATTCTCTTCATCCGACGTCGGACTTACCCATTCAAGGTCGCCACTCTGAATCGTAGGGGGTTTGCTAACCCCCTCGCTAACGCTCTCGCTCTGGATGATCTCTCGCCTCTTGGGGCCGACTTACTCCTTCTGAAAGAGACGAACTGCCACTCCTCGACAGTTTTTCATAAACGGCGCATTTGGGACTTCACCTTTCACCATGCTTTCCGTTACTCTGTGCACGGTGGTCCAGCAGGATTATCAGTCTGTCATCTCCGCATGCCGTGAAAGCTCCTTCTATGCTACGTGGTCGCCAGTGACCCCGTGGTTCGCAGTTACACTACGTCCGTTACATCTCACGGTGAGTTAAGACTCTGCATTAACTTTTTGATGTTCTTTCGCACTGCGGTGCCCCACCTGTGATCATTTTGTTCTTCCTCAAGCATTGCTCTGTTTGCATCACGTTATAAATTTGTCATTACTCATTCAATGTACATATCATCGCTTTTATCTGTTTGTATCATTCCTGTTCTTTTTTTTTTCATTCAGACGATTTCATGTTACTCCTCTCCTCTGTTTTGTTAGCTTAAAGCTATTCTGAAACCACCTTTGGCCGTAATCCATGCACTGACCCTTCGAGACATGCTTTCGACAAGGTTTTGGAACACAACGATAGGTATGCGCTTCCATTCTGTACATAATGCTGGGGCTAACTGTTGCTTAGTAGTAGGCCTTGGTTCCAAACTTCATATGCGGCATTCTAATTCATCATATAGGTGCTCTATGGGATTAAGATCAGGGCTCTGTGCCGGCCAGTCCACACACGATACGGAATTATCGTCAAACCACGCCGCAAGAGTCCTTGCTTTATGGCTCGGTGTGTTATCCTGCTGGTACCAACAATGCTCGGTTCCATAGTATTGCCACAGAGTTGGTAAGGCATAATTGTCCAGAATATCGAGGTAGACGTTCTGGTTAACAGATTTGTCCACGATAACCAATGGGCCGGGACCATACCAAGAAAAACACTCCCACACGAGTACACTGCCAGCTCCAAACTTGACCGTAGGAACAGTACACTGTGGTAAATAAAGTTCCCCCGGCTGCCGCCATACCCACACACGGCCATCAGACTGATGGATCGTGCATCTGGATTCATCAGTCCATAGGACCCGTTTCCATTGATATACGGTCCGTGATAAATGTTCTTTACACCATGCTAAAGGACGAGTAGCATTCCAAGTGGAGATGAAAGGCTTTATGAGCAGCCGCACGACCATGGTAACCCATGGAATGAAGTTCTCTGCTAGTGGTACGCGTACATACCGAGGTTCCAACATTTTACTCACCTGTACACTGAGGTCTTGCGCAGTACTCCGTCAATTAGCTGTTACAGCTAATTGAGAGTCGTTACGACTCTCCTGAGGTTTCGACGTCCTCTATCACTGATTTTCTTTAGTCTGGCGGTACATTTTGCTGCTTCAGGCACGCCATGTATCTTCCACTTATTCAGTACATCCAAAACAGTTAACTTGGGTATGTTTAAACGCCTCTCGGTTTCTTTTATGGACAGCTCACTAATATAACACCCAACAATTTTTCCTTTCTCAAAGTCAGTTCTCTTACGCCGCGACATTTTCACTCTACCTCAATGTGCGATATGATCGCGGTCAGCTGCAGGTTTGTTTTTATACCGTTTGCAGCTGTACCGCGCATCTTAACAATGTGTATATATTATTTTGCTTTTGAAGGGGTATCCGGTGACTTTTGTCAATTTAGTGTATATAACAAATGAAAATCTTATTTTTTCATATTAAAAAAAGTATCTGCACACATAACAACGTTTCGTTTTGAAGCAGTTAAACATTACATCATGCAAACTGACAACAAATGAAAGTCTCGCACTGTTTAAAAGACACGTTATAAGATCGTTCGAGCGGCGATTTAGTTAGTTTCTGTTGTCATGGCTCCCAAAAGTGCGAGTTTTCCATTGCAATGCCGGGAGTGTTATAGCTCTTCTCATGACTGTGGTTTAAGTTATCGCTAAATTGGTAAGAAGTTCAACTTTTCTAGGGTTCGGTTCAACAAAAAAGAAAAAAAAACGAGAGTGCTAGTACAGAGAACAAATTGCGATCTGGGCGTTCGAAGAAGCTAAATGCAAGTCGGCGGAGGAACATCATTAGAAAACTATCAAAAACCCCTCCGTAAGTGCTCGAGAATTGGCAACTGATGTCGCTTCAGCATCGGGGACCATACTAAGTTCTCAAACTATTCGTAATATTCTTCACGATGCGCATATTCGAAGAAGGATACCCAGAAAAAAAACTTACATCAGCGAAACAAATAAGCACAAAAGACTTGGGTCTGCCAAAGCTTATGTCAGCAAACCAGCAGTTTAGGTAAAATGTGATATTTTTCGACGAAAGCAACTTTAATATTTTTGGTTCCGATGGAAAGAAAAATCTACAGTTTTGATTACTCCAGTGACTAATTTTGTTTCTCTGAAAGAACGCAAACGGATTGCACGAGATCGTATGCCAACTCGCAGCAACAGTCAGAAAATATTCTTTAATTCAATTCATTCATTACGTCAGTTTCAAAGTTTACTCAGCCGCCCCGGTGGCGCAGTGGTCTAAGGCGTTGGCCTCTGATCGTTCGTCCGTAAAGGGTCCGGGTTCGAATCCCGGTGAGGCATGGATGTTGTGTTTGTCTTACGGCACTGGCTCTCTCCCTTCCCTGGAACCAGTGACCCTAAATTAGGGACGGGCGACTGCTTATAGCCCATTGAGTTGCTCACGGTGGACGTTAAACCTCCAATCAAAAAAAAAGTTTACTCAACGTCAGAAAGCATGCATAAGAGAGGGCTTGCAAAATCTCTTTTCACACGAGCGTAATGGCGCGACTGACAGTGAAAAGAAAGGATTTGACTGACAGTAGTCATGTGGTAGACACAATAACACGTTACAATATGCTTCGTATAGAAAAGTAAACAAAAACTTTATATACTAGAAGAAATTATTTTTCCTCACCGATAGTTCGCAATGGTCATTGGAGAAAGTACGTTGTACACATATGACGACACAACGATGCGACTAAGAATAAGTTAAGCCCACACAGACGAATTTTGTAAGCAGCAGGTGTACAAAGCGACAAGAGAATTTCAATAGTTGCAGAACAGAAAGCTACCGACGCGCATGCGCCATGTGCGGGACGCTTGTTTATCGTATCGCTTATGTTCTCAGCCAGCAGATGCATATGTTTCACAGATTTTTTTTTTTACCGCAACATGCAGAGAGATACATTCTGAGGCAAATAACTAATGGACTGATGGCGCTGCGTGCATGCGAACTGGACATCTTAGTCTGCTTGATCTATGCACATCTCGCCGTCGCATCATCATCCATTTGCTCATATTCTGGTGAGTACATTTTTTTCTTTTACATCCATAAACAAATTAGTAAAATCATGCAATGCGTTGATTATGATACGCTTTCCAAAAAAACAGAAATCATCACTCAAGTTATTACTCACGTTATGAGGATAATGGCTGTGGAATAAATCTCGCTCATGTGTTCTGACCTTTGACCCCATTTCGATGATATTAAACAGAACCGGTTCAGTGTACCTCCGGAACAACATACTAAAGTTTTATCGCATAGAAGCCTTTTTACGTAAGTTATGACGCATAAGGGTAATGGAATGGATACTGCTCCTATGTCGTGACCTTTCACCCATTTCTCCAATTTTCAATAGGGCTCTTCTCCAGGTGATCCCCTACCACATACTAAAATTTCATCGAAATCGAACAATTTTTACTCAAGTTATGACGCATAAGAGCAATGGAATGGATCCTGCTCCTATGTCGTGACCTTTGATCCCATTTCGTCCATTTTCAATAGGGTAGGTCCCCGGGTGGTCCCCTACTACATACTAAAATTTCATTGAAATCGAACCATTTTTACGCGAGTTATTGTTCGGACGGCAGACGAACAAAGCTGGAGCATATACGCTTCTTTAACCTACGGTTGAAAAGCGTAAAAAAAAATGGCGAAAATAATACATTGGTCAAAAGATCAAAAACGAGAGCTTTAGGCTAATCGTCCGAACTGGGGCCCGAATGAGTAACGGGTGGTGTGCCCTCTTCATGGCACTAGGAGCTCATGGGTGTTAACCTTGAAACAAAAAAAAAGAACTGGAGTTTCGTATACAAAGCAACCTCCAAAAAAAGTGAAAAAAAAAATGACCTCAACTAATTCTCTTCCAAAAAGTTCTTTTTAACTTAAATTGACACGCAGGACTCACGTACTCCATTTTAGCGAAATGGTTGCGTTGCTTACAATTTTTTCTCAGAGTTTTACGACCGCCATGAGCAGCTGTGAAGGCTATAAGGCGTCGCCCGCCTCTAATTTGGGGCCACTGGTCCCAACAAAGGTGTACAGCGAACACACCAGCCATGATGCCTCATCAGGACTCGAACCAGGGACAAACTCAGACGACCCTATCCGGTATGGAGGGCTTAAGATATTTAGATTTGGTTGCATGGGGTTTTAGCCGTAATGTGAATGGCTCAGAATTCTGTTATGAACTTGTATTCGTATGAGGGTTTCTTAAACACACTGCTGGCCACTCAAAATGCAACGCCAAGAAGGACACGAGATAGAAAAGCAACATTTACTGTACACATAACAACAGATACAAAGATGAAACGATTGAGCTTACAAGCCCGTGCGACTTGCGGAACACGAAGACATCAATAGTTCGTGTGGCCCCCGTGGCTGGCAATAACGGCCGCTACACGCCGCGGCATCGAAGGAAAGAGACTTTGGATGTGGGCTTAGGGTTGTCGGTCCAGGCTGCTTCCACACGTTGCCACAGTTCATCAGGCGTAGCCACGGGTGGTGCTTGCCGGGCCACTCGGTTGCCGATAAGCGACCAGATGTGTTCGATGGGCGACATATCGGGAGGACAGGGGGCCACGGCAGCAGTGACACCTGGTGGGCAGTGAAGAATTGTTGCACGATTCGTGCCACGTGCGGGCGCGCATTGTCCTGTTGAAACGTGGCCGCTGGCAGGTCCTGCAGGAAAGGGAGGACAACAGGCTCCAAAACGTCGGAGATGTACCGGTGGCTGTTGAGTGTACTGGCGATCCGTACCAGAGGGGTGCGGGTGACATATCTAATTGCGCCCCAAACCATAACGCCAGGCGACGGACATGTATGGCGATGCATGATGCAGGCGTCATACAGTCTCTCGCCGCTGTGCCACCACACGTGGATCAGACCATCGTGGTGTTGCAGGCAGAAGCGGGATTCGTGGGAGAAGACAATGTCGTGCCATTCCGTAGTCCAGGTGAGGCGTTCAACGGCCCACTGCCTCCGACCTCGCCGGTGGTGTAACGTCAATGGTAATCGGAGCAATGGGCGCCGTGCGACAAGTCCCCGCTCCTGCAGACGACGTCGAACGGTACGTGCTGCACAGGTTGATGCGCAATACACCTTAATTCCTGCGCCAACGTTCGTGATGTGGCGGTGCGAGCCGTCAATGCCCGCCGCACAACATGCCGGTCCTCTCGTTTGGTGATGTGCCGCGGCTGCGGAAATCGCTCACGTCGGTCCGTCCGTCCCTCCTGCACCCACCGAATCCATACTCGCCTCACTGTGGCTGGATGTCCTCCCACACGGGCGGCGATGTCTCGGTACGATAAACCGCTGTCGCAATAAGCCACTATTCGTCCTCTGTCGAACTCCGAAACGTGCTGGAATGACTGCCATATTTTGCGACGAGGCATCAGGAAGCTTCCCACGCAGAGGTCCGGAAGCACAACACACTTCCATTACTTACACCCCGCCTTCTGTGCACCCTTCTTATAGTGCTTCTCGGTGGCCTTCCGGGCACACATGATTTGCATAAGCCCTGCAATGCTAATCGTTTGCATGTCCTCTCGCGGGCGACGCATGCTGCGAATTTCAGGCCAACCGGATGCTTCCTTCTTGGTGTTGCATTTTGGGTGGCCAGTAGTGTACATTCAAACCCCTTTTCTCGCTCTTGATTTTTGTCAAGTTTCAGAAATTGGAAACTTGATGAGCAGAAGCGTCTTAACAGGTGGGCCAACTGGGTCCGGGCCCAGGGCTGTCAAATTGGTGGCAAAGTTTGCTTATGATATTTTTTGTGATTTTTTTATTTCAGAGTTTGGGGGCTAAAAATTGAGCAGTACATAACGGTCCTATAATCAAGCATCATTTAAAGACTGCAAACGTTAATTCTCATTCAATTTCGGAGATTTATTCGTCGATTAAAAACGTCGGCTTACACTTAGTTTTTCCAAATATTGAAATAGTTGTGCGCATGTTCCTTTCGATGATGATCACTAACTGCACTAGTGAACGGTCTTTCTCCAAACTCAAATGAATTAAGTCATCGCTTCAAAATTCCACGACTGATTTAAGACTTAACTATTTATGGTTATTGTCCATCAAAAATGAACTAACGCAAGAATTATACTTTTTTTTTTTTTGATTGGAGGTTTAACGACCACCGTGAGCAACTCAATGGGCTATAAGCAGTCGCCCGTCCCTAATTTAGGGTCACTGGTTCCAGGGAAGGGAGAGAGCCAGTGCCGTAAGACAAACACAACATCCATGCCTCACCGGGATTCGAACCCGGGCCCCCTTACGGACGAATGATCAGAGGCCATCGCTTAGACCACTGCGCCACCGGGGCGGCAGAATTAGACTTTCCCGGTGTGATTGAAGAATTCGCCGCTCTCAAATCAAGAAAGGAAAACATTTAAATGAAGAAGTCTAACGTACCAGGAGATGTGACGTACCTGCCAGAAGGACGCACACGACATAAAGGCAGATGGGAATCAGAATAAAACGTCCGCGTAGCTCAATTGGTAGAGTGACTTATTCCGGAATGAGGGGATCCGGGTTCGAATCCTGGCGTGGACAGAAATGACGGAGAAATTTACTTCGTTATAATGGCGCCCGAACTATCCGGATGACCCGACCGTTCAAAATCTCGCAATGGTGTGATGTTATTTCCACACCGCGAGATAGGAAAAATAAGAGAATCCCTTCTCCAGCACTTCGAAAAAAAAAAAAAAAAAAAAATAATGGGGAGATGACGTAACGTACCAGGAGATGTGACGTACCTGCCAGAAGGACGCACACGACATAAAGGCAGATAGGAATCAGAATAAAACGTCCGCGTAGCTCAATTGATAGAGTGACTTATTCCGGAATGAGGGGACCCGGGTTCGAATCCTGGCGTGGACAGAAATGACGGAGAAATTTACTTCGTTATAAAAGCAAGTGTGAGAAAGAGAAATTCCCGTATGTTCATATTCTTAATTTATGAATTTGCTATATCACTGACGCGCAGCTTTAGGAAACAAATTTCTCTGTTCATTTGATTAAGATATAACGTTGTTCTTATGAGCGAAAATGTTAATTTTGGTTTCAGTTGGCAGTTGCCTTATTAAATTTAAATTTCGTTCCTTACTTCTTTTCTGAGTTTCCTTTTATCAGCAGATTATTGTTTATCAAAGCAACATATTTTTCTTATTGCAAGCATTTGGAAGTTCGTGTGAAAAGAGCCCCAAAACTGATCAGGCCCAGGGCCTCCGATTGCGTTAAGACGTCCCTGCTGGACGTCGAGGCCACAGTACTGCGACACCTGGAATGTATAAGAATGGTCCAGAAATTGGGGTCTTGGGTGCCTCCCACTCTCACCGAGGACAACAAGAATCAACGTGTTGCGCTATGTGGCTCCTTGCTCGCCCGTTATCGCGAATGTTCTCAGCAACACAAACCCTTTCTGTCACGTATTGTTACTGGAGATGAAAGTGGTGCCTGTAAGGGAATTTCAGGTATCGCAGGGAATGGTTAAGCTCAAACAAGACGCCCACACCACGTCCAAAACATGACCTTCATCCTGCGAAGATCATGTTGTGTGTCTGGTGGGACATGGAAGGCATTGTTCACTGGGAAATGCTGCCGAAGAATCGGACCATCAATGCTGCACTCTATTATGAGCAACTCCGCCGTGTGGAGCGTGCAATTCAGCAGAAACGGCCACATCTGTGCCATGGTATCCTTCTCCAACATGATAACGCACGCTCTCGCAGTGCAAGCATGGCTAAAATGGCCATTCAGGACATGAAATGGGAGATCCTTTGACATCCGGCCTATTCCCCAGATGTCGCCGCCTTCATTCTATCATCCGTTCCAATCTCTGTCGAATGCACTCCGTGGCAGAACATTCAACAATGTTATTGATCTCCAGAATTTCCTTGATGATTTCTTCGCAGCAAAACCTGCACGTTTTTTCAAGAATGGCATTGCAGACGTATCCAGACGTTGGGACACCATCGTAAACAAAGAGGGGGGGGGGATACATAGTTGATTGATTCCGTTTTCTCTTTTGATGTAATACATTCCTGTAGTGCGGTGAAAAAAACGGCATGAACTATGCATCAACCCAATATGATTCGGACTGCATTCTTGAAAGCTTTTTCTAACCAAGTCTACTCAAACTCAACCAAAAAGGAACGTTGCTATAGAGCTAAAACTATGTTGTCTGTAAGATTCTCCTTACAGACAACAGTTTCGTGCTTGCAGCGCCACCACAGGGTGCGCAGTCATGCGCAATCGCACCAAACGGGGATCATTTAAATAACAGCACGCGCTCTAGCTACTTGCAAAGTTTCGCGATTGTAGTATGTTTTCTTCTAGGCGCGCAAATTTTATTGTCCGTGAGTGTACTTTTTCAAAGCTGCCGCAAACAATTGCTAGATATTTCTTTATTCATATGAAGTTTCCGCAAAAGATTCTGTAAAATCTGAAGCTAGAGTCCCTCCCAGTCTTTACACCCCCACCCCCACCCCTTCCCGATGCGAAGGTTGCGGGGCTATTAGTGCGCGCCAGGCAACACGATTTGTTTGTTTTTTGTTTTGTTTTTATTGGAGGTTTAACGACCGCCGTGAGCAACTCAATGGGCTATAAGCAGTCGCCCGTCCCTAATTTAGGGTCACTGGTTCCAGAGAAGGGAGAGAGCCAGTGCCGTAAGACAAACACAACATCCATGCCTGACCGGGATTCGAACCCGGACTCCTTACGGACGAATGATCAGAGGCCAGCGCCTTAGACCACTGCGCCACCAGGGCGGCCAACACGATTTTGAGAAAATGTTTACGAAGTCTTTCTGCGGTATAAAAAGTAGAAGTTAGATAAACATTTTGGACGTTATGTCATGTATTATTACGGAATTCATAAATGGCAATCAGTATATCATCGACTACATACGTATTTATGTATTTTTGTTTGAACTACGGTGAAAGATGGTAAATAAAAAAAAATCAGCCGTACGATAAATTTCAGCTAATTTTGTACATATATTTAAAAATTAAAAACGATAAAGTCTGCAACTTTTAAGCTTAACATATTTATGTACGTGCTTGTGTTTTGTTTAAATGTCAGTCCTAATTCTGAATAAAATGTGAAGGAAAGTTCAGAATTTTAAGTACAGGAAGGGTGAGTAGAAAAGACTAGAAATTACGTACTACCTGGAAATACGCAGACAACACGTAGCCGAGATAACAGATATCAAGTTGAATATTTTTATTTCTAATAACTTCTTGAAAAGACCTGCACCTAATTCCCTTCGCGTACTGCAACTTTAGGGCATAGCACAAATTTCAATTTACATATGCATTGTGTTTAATTGTCAAACAATTTTGATGAGCATTGTATTCTTGTTTTAATTTTGTTTGTCTTGTTGTATCAAAGTAATGTTTACCTATCATGACCTCTAGAACACGCAAGATAATTTTTTTCTAAGCAATACATATGTTTGCTGAGAACATTTCACTTTCTTTCGTGTATTTTTTTTCATTCCTAAATACTTTCTTATTTAAGGAAAGAATAAAGAAGACAAGTGCGAGCAAAAAACCTCTCCCTGAAGTCATTTGAAAAAAAAAACAAGTTAGTAAAATCATGCAATGCATTGATTATAATATGCTTTCCAACATACCAGAAATCATTACTCACGTTATGAGGATAATGGCTGTAGAATAAATCTCGCTCTTATGACCCGACCTTTGACCCCATTTCGATTATATTCAACAGAACTGGTAAAGTATACTTCCAGAACAACATGAAAAGTTTTGTCTCAATTGAAGCATTTTTGCGTAAGTTATAACGCATAAGGGCAATGGAATGGATCCCGATCCTGTGTCGTGACCTTTGAACAATTTTCAATAGGGTTCGTCTCCAGATGGTCCCTTACCACATACTAAAATTTTATCCAAATTGAACCATTTTTACACAAGTTATGACGCATAAGAACAATGGAATGCATCCCGCTCCTATGTCCTTACCTTTGACCCCACTTCACCCATTTTCAATAGGGTTTGTCCCCAGGTTTTCCTCTACGACATACTAAAATTTCATCGACATCGAAACATATTTACGCACGTTATGACGCATAAGGGCAATGGAATGCATCCCGCTCCTATGTCATGACCTTTGACCCCATTTGTCCCATTTTCAATAGGGCTCGTTCCCAGGTGATCCCCTATCATATACTATAATTTCATCGAAATCGAACCATTTTTACGCGAGTTATTGTGCGGACAGACGGACAAAGCTAGAGCATATACGCTTCTTCAACCTACGGTTGGAAAGCGTAAAAAAGTGCTGAAAAATCCATGCATATAAGCATGTTTAAAAGACTGAGAAGTCACCTCATAAACAATGAATAAGTTCTTCGACTAAGCAAATAAACTTCAAGAAATCGAGGTGGAAAGAAAGAATTTTCGAAATAAACCCGAAATCTTTTCGAAAAGCATTTATTGTTGCAAGCGTATCTCAGTGCATAACTCTGGTTAATTTTTTGTCTACCAGATGGCACCACTTGCATACAAATAAACGTGCTGTTTGTTGCTTCCAAATACTTTAAGCAAATAATATCACGCAAGAGCCCTTGTACCTCACGACGTGAGTGTTTTAAGTGCGACGTTGGTTATTCGGACATCCCCCCCCCCCCTTTGTGCTTGTTAACAAATTGAAACGTATAAATACGTTTAAAAAGTGTGTTTACGAGATTTCTTGATGCTATTATTTGCTTTAGTCCATTTCCAGCATGTTTCAAATATTTCATTCACTCTAAACTACCCCATGCCGCAGTGGTCTAAGGCGTTGGCCTCTGATCATTCGTCCGTAAGGGGCCCGGGTTCGAATCCCGGTGAGGCATGGATGTTGTGTTTGTCTTACGGCACTGGCTCTCTCTCTTCTCTGGAACCAGTGACCCTAAATTAGGGACGGGCGACTGCTTATAGCCCATTGAGTTGCTCATGGCGGTCGTTAAACCTTCAATCAAAAAAGGAACTACCCCCTAGTTCAAAGACCTTCAACTACACATCTCAGGAGCGTTGCAGTCAATGTGAGATTAATACAAATTGAAGATAATGTTTTTTGCTTGTGTACAACAAGTAAAGAATTATCATTTCTAAAAATCATGCAGATTTACAAAATGGTGGCCGAAACAATGGTGCGTATAAGGAAACGTTTTCTTGTTGATCAGAAAGACTTTGTACTCCGCAGGTATGTTTGAGTCTTACACTTGAGAAACAAACTGGTGGCGGATTCGGGGTGCGATCTGATTAAGACATAGCCTGGCGCCCCGAACAGAATTGAAGGGGTGGGCGCAATAACCATATAAGTCTAAAATGCCAAGTTTTCCGGATTGCAAAAAAATGAACAGAGAATTGTTCAGTCATTCTTAGTTGCAGTTACCAATGTTATTTGAAATAAACACAAGTAACCTATTGGTTTTTGTTTATTTTAGTTCCAGAAACAGCAAAAAACTGAGGTGGACTTACCTGTTTATTGTACCAAAGTGAATAAGTAATTGTGAACAAGAGAAAAATGTGGCTTTATTGAAGAGTAAAGTACAGTAGTTCTAATAAAAACAGTCTCACAAACATTAAATTACTCTTCTAGTTCCTAACTGATTAGATCACAGTAAAAATGTGACTTTATTAAAGAACAAAGTCCAATGGTTACTCGTCATCAGTTTCTGATGTCTGACAGTCATTGTTTTGCGCTTTTGGCCCAAGCTGATTGTAGATCCAAATGTCAGTTGGAGGTACATAGGATGTGGCAAGTTTCGTCACATCTTTGTGTTTTTCTCTTCAATCGTGAGTTGTCTGTCATACAAACTCTTTGTCGGCATATTTATTGTTGTTATACCAGGTTTGAGAAGCATAAAAAAAACGTGTACCGCTTGCATGTTCACAACAATCTACTTCAAAGAGACATTCTAAGCTGTACTTAAAACGGCGATACTTTGAAACCATGACCTTTGTTCCTTTCACTGAGGCGCTGTTCTCGAACAGCGTGCGAAAATGTTCAAAAAAGTCGAGAAACATGACCAGACTGACTTCAACAAGTTTGAACTGCCTGGATGTCTTTTTCAGTAACGTGCATATTAAGATGGCAAGAAATATGTTGTTTTTTTGTTTTCGCTTTCTAACCGTAGGTTGAAGAAGCGTATATGCTCTAGCTTTGCCCGTCTGTCTGTCCGCTCGATAGCTCGAGTAAAAATGGTTCGATTTCGATGAAATTTTACTATGTGGTAGGGAACAACCTAGGTACAAACCCTATTGAAAATGGACGAAATGGGGTAAAAGGTCAAGACATAGGAGCGGGATCCATTCCATCGCCCTTATGCGTTATAACTTACGTAAAAATGATTTGATTGCGACAAAACTTTATCATGCTGTTCCGGGGGTATACTGAAGTGGTTCTGTTGAATATCATCGAAATGGGGTCAAAGGTCAGGGCACAGGAGCGAGATTTATTCCACAGCCATTATCCTCATCACTTGACTAAAAATGCTTCTATTGCAACAAAACTTTAGTATGTTGTTCCGGAGGTATACGGAACCAATTCTATTTAATATCGTCGAAATGGGGACAAAGGTCAGGGCACAGGAGCGAGATTTATTCCACAGCCATTATCCTCATAACTTGAGTAATGATTTCTGGTATGTTGAAAAGTGTATCATAATCAATGCATTGCATGATTTTACTAACTTGTTCTTTCTCAAACACGCCAATACTTCTGTCGCATAGCAGGAAACTTGTGGCAGAAAGCGGAATAATTTAGGAGCAAGAGACAGCTATGTCCCATTCACTGCACTCTCAACTGGTTCTTGCACCGTATCTGAAGGTGAGGTAACTGTTTTCCGTATATAACTCAAATCAAAGGCCTATTTATTCTCTATGAGTTAACATTAAAAAGTAAAACCACCAAAAATGGGCTTACATGGTTCTTGTCCCCAAACCTTCAATTGCGTCCCTCTCCGAGTAAATATCATTTTCCATTTTCATTTCTTTATTTTTCAACGATATGCCCCACTTTGTTCTTTGCCTAGGACTTCATATCGTCGAAATTTGCTTCCGGCATGTTTCGATTGTTTGATTCAAAGTTTAGCAATCACCGTGAGTAACTCTTAGGCAGTCGCCCGTCCCTAATTTTAGGGCTATTGGGTGCAGGGAGGAGAGGACCAGTGCGGTAAGATGGGCGCATCACCTATGCCTCATCCAGGACTCCGACCAGTGCACGACTAGCTCGAAACCAGCACCTTTGATCACTCGCACACCGAGCAGCATCATAGACTTGGAAACCAACATGAAAAATTTCATAAACTTAAGAACTAGCATAGGTTGTTTCGTAAATTTGAGAAGTAACCAGGCCCGTAACAAGCAGCAGAGCTGGAGAGTGTCCAAGCCCCGCCGGAAAACAGATGTTTTAAATATTTGAACTTTTCTTTCTTTGATTTATGAAAATAACTTCTATATTTCATAATAAGAATAAATATTTTACCTTATTTATTTATGCACATAACTTTTTAAAGCAAAATTCAACACAAACGATGGGTGAGTCGAAACAAACTTTGACTTCTTATGGTGCATTAGTAGAAAGGTTTGTACCATTAATTTTTTGCCGCATGGGCACAGGGTTTTTTTGTGGGAAAGGTCGGAGGGTGGAGAAACTTCGACTTCTTAAAGTGAATCAATAGGAACGGTTGTACCAGTAATTCTCTACCGCATGGCCTCAGGGCTGTTTGGTGCTAAAGGTAGGGCTAAGAAGAAGCATGTGTCTTTTTTTTTTCGGGTAAGCCCGAAATTCAGAAAAATTGAAAAGAAAATGGTGAAGTAATGGAGTGTGGAGACGAACTTGGGCTGTGGACTGAAACTAGGTAAGTGATTACAGAATTTCTACTTGCTGTATTTTTTAATGTTACTTTTAGCAACTGGAATTCAACATATAAATCAAAAGTAAAAGTAAAGCTCCGTAGTACTAAGATAGCCCTCCCCACCCCCTTTTTTTGGAAATATTATACTGAACTGAAATAAATCACAAAAGCGAAAAAGAAACTTACTAGCTGCATTTATGAAAAACCATCTCAGTTAACAATTGTATGTAGAGCCCTTCCCAGCTCGTGGTTGATTTACTGCATCCCTAAGGACCCAGTAACAGCTCTGAAAGTAACTTAGGACAGCCGTAAGTTTGAGAATCGATATAGATACAATCATTCTCGCTGAATCCGGTGGCGGATAAACGCATGTACAGCTTCACAAGGAATTTAAATTCGAAAAACAAAAACTCTCTCCATAAACGCAAGGTTAAAAGCTTCCATTTTTAGGAATACACTTTCCTACATCATCGCATAACTTATTTGTGTATTTTGAAGGTCCTTTTTTCACACTTTCAGTCCCTATTTATTTGCTGTTTGCTCACTGTTTTAGAAAAGAACCTCCTAATCTCTGGAATCATTCCAGACTGTGCTGACGTGATGGAGGTAAAAGAAGTTCGATTCCGAGAGTTTCCTTAAACTATAAGACTTGTGACGTATACTCTAATTTAACCTTCCTTTTTAGTTCCTGCATTCTTATGTAAATTTGGTTTCCTCTCGTTAAAGATATTTCTAAACTTAACGCCACTGATTCTTGTCCGATGAATTTGAGTTTGGCAACCGTGACAAGTCAGAAGTTAATGACGTGCGTTCGAATCGAGAGATAAGAGCCTGTGATTTGAATGCCGAGGGTGCTTTTTGAATTGTGGAGTTGTGAGTGCTGTATGCTCTGTTGATTAGCATATGCTCAGGCAATGCTGTAGGTCTAAGCAATCTTCAGTGAGCTACTTTGATTACAGTCAATGTCTATATGTTTCGTTAACGATTCTAAAATAACCTCTGCTAGTTGATTCTCGTTGAATGTTTGAAACCTAACTTATTAATACAAGCGAGCGAAAGTCGTATGCTGTAGAATTATACCGAGCAGAGAGAATATTTGAGTGGTTTGACCAAGAAGTACTGTGAATCCTAATCAAAGTCTAAGATATTTGTGGCTAAGTATGTGCCAATTAGATGACGTGCTGGTTGAGAAAAACCACTGACATCGTAAATACCTTTGTTGTCTCTGAGCCTCTGGCTGTTTTGATGCATTGATTTGTTGTACAGGGTGTCTATAAATGAAGTATACAACTTCAGTATGCTATTAAAAAGCATAAGATAGAAAAAACTTTAAACGTCAAGAGACGTGGCAAGTGTTAAAATTTGTTAAGTCGGATGATATATGGCACCAGGTGTCTCAAGTAACGAAAAATCTCATCAAACACGGAATGCAACATACATGACTTCCCCAGTGGAGAAAGCAGCGTGTGTGTTTTGGTTTACGGAGTCGAAATTTGTAACAGTTCAGCGCAAGATTTTTTTTCTTTGGGGATTTAGTGAGGACATTGTGTACAAGAAAAATGTTACATCTATCACCGAGTTTGAAGAACACATTACTGCAGCCTTCCTCCTTGTTACGCCTGATATTCCGCAGCGTACGTGGGCAGGGCCCGACTTAGGTCAGTCGAGGCCCTATGCACATTGTATGCCTGGGGCCCCCTCGATTAAAATTTTCAGTCAAACAGTCAAAAAGAATATTTACTGGTAAATACTTTTCTTGCAAGCAGTTTTTCTAGCAGTAAAAACATTAAAACACATCCCACATGCTAGTCAACTTTATAGCCAATGTGGCTTGTAATAGACGAGCATCATTCACACCGCTTGTACCCCCGCGCCCGCAGAGATTTTTTTTTTTTTTTTTTTTTTGATTGGAGGTTTAACGACCACCGTGAGCAACTCAATGGGCTATAAGCAGTCGCCCGTCCCTAATTTAGGGTCACTGGTTCCAGGGAAGGGAGAGAGCCAGTGCCGTAAGACAAACACAACATCCATGCCTCACCGGGATTCGAACGATCAGAGGCCATCACTTAGACCACTGCGCTACCGGGGCGGCGGTTGGAGGTTTAACGACCACCGTGAGCAACTCAATGGGCTATAAGCAGTCGCCCGTCCCTAATTTAGGGTCACTGGTTCCAGGGAAGGGAGAGAGCCAGTGCCGTAAGACAAACACAACATCCATGCCTCACCGGGATTCGAACCCAGCCCCCTTTCGGACGAATGATCAGAGGCCATCGCTTAGACCACTGCGCCACCGGGGCGGCGGTTGGAGGTTTAACGACCACCGTGAGCAACTCAATGGGCTATAAGCAGTCGCCCGTCCCTAATTTAGGGTCACTGGTTCCAGGGAAGGGAGAGAGCCAGTGCCGTAAGACAAACACAACATCCATGCCTCGCCGGTATTCGAACCCGGACCCCTTACGGACGAATGATCACAGGCCAACGCCTTAGACCACTGCGCCACCGGGGCGGCCCGCAGAGATTACAGGTATAACATGAATTACTCTGGAATTCTTTTTTGTTTTATAGCATCATTTACGGAAACAAATAACTATCCTCCCAGAGATATAATTTAAAACACCTAGTTTACCATAAATTAAATGGAAATGATGAACCAATGATAGTTTAAATAATCCCTTACCAAGTCTTGCAGCTGACCACACACATTGTGGAATAAATTATTGCAACATTGCAGGTAAATCATTACCACAATCTTCAAATAAAGTACTGTCAATTGAACTTTTTTTGTATTTTTATTTATGTAAAAATAAACCTTACATAATTATGAATATTGATTCACAATTTTTGTTCTTACTAGACTAATATTAATAATAAAATATTTTTTACTAAATTCTACATGTTTGCGGAAATGCTTCGCGTGTAAAATATAACGTATTCCTCCAAAAATAGGCTGTTCCCATTGCATTTTTGTTGTTACAAATAAGGATGAGGTTAAGATGTTGTGTAACGTATACTCTATATTCACTTTCCTTTTGATTTTACTATCTCTGGTTATTTTATTTTACTATGTAAATTATCTTCTTACTGAACGAAATATTATTTCACCCGATGAATGAGATCTGGCAATGAGTGTAAGTCATGACGTGGTGGTAGCCAGTATATATAGGCGCGTTCATCGATAGCAAGGAAGAGCGTTTGGTGTTGTACGGAGAGATTTTGTTGTTATAAGGAGAGCTTTTGTTGTTATACTAGAGGAGCTACGTGTTATTTGAGTAGCTGTGTGTGTTGATACCAGTTGAAGTTGATAATAAAAGGTTTTATGTAAGTACGTCTTTCTCAGTTCATAGTACTGTCAGACCTCTGTCTGGCTGTTAGGTTTATTTCAATTAATATTACTAGTAACAACCAGCATAAGACTTTATTCATCTTAATTACTGCTACAACATTACTACCAGTTATAAGTTTGTTCATTACTATTACTACACTACTAGCAGGTGACTTTATTCATGATCTTAAGTAACTAGTAACAACAACCATTTGAATTCACTATTTGAAGCTTAGTACAAGCATATAATTCAGTAGCAGAAGCATTATACTTAGCTCAGTAGGAAAGCTTCATTATTATCATTAGCTAGCTATTAGAAAGAGCTTATTCATTATAATTAGCTTAGCGGAAAGCAAAATAAAGCTAATTCATTATAGTTGCACTGGCCGATCACAGCTCAGAGCAACGCTTGAGCTTTATTATCTGAAATGTTAATAATTTGGTTCCCAAAATCTCATCCTAAATTTTGAAACCGAACCGTATAGTAATTTTGTGCTATAAAAGAAAATATATTTTAGTTCTGAAAATTTATATTATTATTAAGGTAGTTTGGAGACCCCTCCAAATTCTGAGGCCCTGTGCACATGCCCCGCGTGCACGTGCAGAAATCAGGCCCTGTACGTAGGTGGAACTAGACTATCGTTCAGTAACCCTGCGAGCAACCAACGGAGCACACGTGGACACCTACTGACATTTAAAAAAAACTGTCACAGTTACCATATGTTTGGACTCTAAAAGTAAATTGTTATTTATTGTCTTTTTTTTTTTTTTTCAATGCCATACTTAATTTGTGTACTTCATTTATGAGCACCCTGTATAATAAATAAGACTTTCAGCTACACGAAAAGTGAAGCTATCCGGGTCCAACTTAAAGTAATTCAGTAAGCCTTAAGTTTACAGTGAAGCAAATTTAATACGGCAAGTTTAACCTTGTGAGATTGACTGTGTAGTGCTTTGGAAAGTTAACGTGTTAGAATAATAGCTGCTACAGTCAAACATTCGTTATTTAACTATTCTACAGACTGTCAGGTGATTAAGAACTATTTTGTTTTTGCGTCAGAGGAATTCTTTTCGGATTAAATTCGAAGCGCCTCGAATGACAAAACGGTGACTTATGATTTTGAAAAACGAAAAAAATATTGATTTATCATATGTCATGAAAACATACCTACGCTCAGAAATAAGCTGTTGCCGAGACAATAGCACTCCGTACAACAAAACCAAAGACTGAGTTTGATGCTTCTAATGTTGCATCCGTATGAATCGATAAATCTTATTCGAAGTTATTTTGAGATTCATGTCTGGAGCTGTGAATTATTTTTCTCAGTAGAAAAGGAACTGTAGGAGTGTACAACGAATTCCCTTACAAAGTAGGCAACTTCAAAGGGCTAATACTGTATATGTCTGCTCGTAACATGCTACCTCCATGGCTCGTAAACAATATTTAATGTAAAATTGCCATTTTGATAATGTACTGTACGAACATTAAGGTATATTAAGAATAATAATATTTAAAAAAGGCTGCATGCATAATGTCGTATGCTGCTGAAATGAAACAAAACTTAAATAATATTTTCCGATTGTATTATGTAAAAGAAAAACACAATGAAATGTTTTTTACTTGTTTTGTTGTTTCCTTTTATTAAAAAAGACTGCAAGTAGAGCCTTTTACGTTAAAGTGTTAGACAGTAATAATACGCGGTCGAGTCACATTATTGTGACCACCAGCTAATATCCAGAGTAACCGCCGTGTGCAGCGCGGACAGCAGCTAGACGGGCTGGGAGTAACTAAATAAGGTGCTGGAAGGTGTTCACTGGAGTGTGAAGCCATGCTGACTGCAGTGTATCTGACAGCTGCTGGAGGGTGCGTGGTGGAGAATCAATAGAGCGAACAACACGATCGAGGTGGTCCCACACATGCTCAATTGGGTTTACGTCTGGGCAATTAGGGGGCCAGGGAAGTACTTTGAAGTCTTCATATGCTCTTCCAACCACTCTCGGACATTTCTAGCTGTGTGATACGTCGCATTGTCATGCTGGAAGATCCCATCCGCCCCAGGGTAGACAATCAGCATGTACGAGTGTACGTGGTCTGCAAGGATGAATTCATAACGAATTCGGTCCGTAGTGCCTTCCACATGTATGAGTGGACCCAGGAAACGCCACGAAAACATTCCCCAGACCATAACGCTGCCCCCACCAGCTTGTGTACTGCCAGCAATGGTTGAAGAGTTTGTTCTCCGATGTTCCGCGCCTTATACGCCAACGTCCATCCATTCGACGAAGCAGAAAACGTGACTCATCGGAAACGGCAATCCTTTGCCAATCAGAGGAGGTCCAATTCCGATACTGTAATGCAAATGTAAGCCTTTTCTGCCGATGCACCTTCGTTAGCATAGGTGCAGTGACCATCCGTCTGCATCGGAGCTCCATACGCAACAGGGTTTGCTGAATTGTCGTTTTGGACACACTTCCTGTAGCCCCCTGGTTCATTCTGCCAGTGATTTACTCCACTGTAGCGTGTCGATCGGCCCTCACGCACCGGTTTTACTACAGCCTTGAAACACCGACTTTTCAGCTTCATCGATAACATAAATATAAGAAAAGTTGGCGTTGATGCATGATGCATTAAAACCTAAGACTCAAGGTTAAAATTTATTACGTTAAAAATATATATAATGACACAAGATCTTTCGGACCTTTAAAAAATGTCCATCATCAGATATAAAAACCATTGCACGGAGCATTGGTTGTTATAAGTACGTGAAAACAAACCTTACATGACGTAAGCATTGATGTAATCAGGTAATGTCCAATAAGCGGGCTTGGTAAGGTAGTTCATGTTAGATTAAGTGTCCTGGTGGGAAAGGTATTGTCCAATACCTTTCCCACCAGGACAAAAAAGGTAGGTAATGTCCAATAAGCGGGCTTGGTAAGGTAGTTCATGTTAGATTAAGTGTCCTGGTGGGAAAGGTATTGTTCTTCGGAATACTCCTGGGAAACTCCAGAGAAAATAGTCCTCCAGGGCACTGGAACAGACTCAGGAAGGATATCATTACAAATCCTATCTCCATAACTATGAATGTCAGCACTTTCTGTGAACCGTAACATAGATCTGGAGGTTGGGATATTCAAAATAGTGGTATCCGCCCATACTGGAAAATAAGATCCCTGGTTTACAAGACGAGATAGAGAAGTGTTGTTAGCCCCAATTTTGACACTATATTTGTGCTTTGCCAATCGGGTCTGTGAAGTTCTAAAAGTAGAGCCGATATATAGTTTTGTAGGGTTGTCTTGATCCACAAATTTCAGAGGTATAGAATACACTCCATATCTGAAATATAAATTCAGATCTATGTTACGGTTCACAGAAAGTGCTTACATTCATAGTTATGGAGACAGAGTTTGTAATGATATCCTTCCTGAGTCTGTTCCAATCCCCTGGAGGACAATTTTCTCTGGAGTTTCCCAGGAGTATTCCGAGGAATGATATATTTCCCACCAGGACACTTAATCAAAAATGAACTATCTTACCAAGCCCGCTTATTGGACATTATCTGATTACATCAAGGCTTATATCATGTAAGGTTTGTTTTCAGGTATACTTATAACAACTAGTGTTCCGTGCAATGGTTCTTGGCCGCCCCGGTGGCGCAGTGGTCTAAGGCGTTTGCCTCTGATCATTCGTCCGTAAGGGTCCGGGTTCGAATCCCGGTCAGGCATGGATGTTGTGTTTGTCTTACGGCACTGGCTCTCTCCCTTCCCTGGAACCAGTGACCCTAAATTAGGGACGGGCGACTGCTTATAGCCCCTTGAGTTGCTCGCGGTGGTCGTTAAACCTCCAATTAAAAAAAAAAAAAAATGGTTCTTGCATCTGATGATGGACCTTTTTTAAAGGTCCGAAAGATCTTATGCCATTATATATATTTTTATCATAATAAATTTTAACCTTGAGTCTTAAGTTTTAATGTATCGTGCATCAACGGCAACTTTTCTTATATTTATGATTAATCTGCACGACGTTTTTAATATTTACTGCATTGACACTATAACGAAGTCAATTTCTCCGTCATTTTTATCCGCGCCGGGGTTCGAACCCGGGTCCACTCATTCCGGAATAAGTTGCTCTACCAATTAAGCTACGCGGACATTGATTCTAATTGCTATCTGCCTTTATGTCGTGTGCGTCCTTCTGGCAGGTACGTCACATCTCCTGGTACGTTACAACACCATTGTATTGCATAGTACCTGATGTTTTTCGCCAGTTATTCCATCCGTTTGCACTTTGCTGTTCACTTCTCCCTTCACATCTCCATGATCTATCTTAGGTATCTGAATCTTTTCAGCATTTTGTTCACCTATTCCTGGATTATTTGATTTTCTTCTCCTTCATTGCAGTTTATTGGTTCTTCTTGTCTTCAACCCTTTGTCTTCCAGTGCTCTTCTCCAGTCTTCCAGCTTTTCTTCCGCTTGTCTTCTACTGTTAGCACTTAACACGCCATCATCTGCGAAGAATATGGTCCACGGTGCTACTCCCCTCACTCTTGCTGTTGCCACATCTAAAACAATATCAAATAAAAATGGGCTTAATGCGAAATCATGATGTGCTCTGATTCCCGCATCAAAATTTTCTGTCTGCCTACGCTACTTCTTATGCATGTATGATAATCTGTGTATGTTTCCTTTATCAATTCCAACATCCAGAGGCGTAACTAGAGCGGGGCGGCTGCCCCGGGCGCAGTTCAAGAGATGGCGCAAAAATCACTGCGCACAGTCTGATTAAAATCGGAATTGAAACTTTTGCATCAGTTTCTGGTACATAATTGCAGAATTTGCCTATAATTTCTTCCGCCAGCTGCGGTAGCTTGTCGGCTTAAAATTCGCATTTCTTCCTCAAAATGTGCAGGGACATAAGTTGCTCACGACCAGAAATGACTGTGCGGCTATTCGTACGCTACAAGATAAGGATACCTTCATATTTTTGAAGATTCTCTGGGGGCAATTCGATCATTACTGCCTCTAATGCAAGCTGCATTCGGTCCATTTAATGTGGTGTCAAAGGTCGGAACTCCGGAGGAGTTTGGATTTTCACCGCTCTCTTCACATTTTGTGTTCTACAACTCTAAATGGCGTTCCGCGTCCAGTTCAGCTTCACTACCCAGAACATCCTTGATGTAAGTAAGGGTAGGAAAATACATGAAACCCTTCTGCTGCGTGCCTCTCCCTATTTCCTAGTTTTTTCCAACGCAATTATTGAGGGTAAAAATACCTTTCCGTTTAGGATAAAAATTGGCACCTAGTTCCCTAATATCGTATTTGCAGGGTGTCATACCTCAGTAAAAAATATAAAAAAGTTAGGTTATTGAACTAGAATTAAATTGGTAATAACTTCGCAAACATAACCTTGCGGTCTTCCTCTGGTTCACCGAAAAACTAACCCGTTCTTAAAACCTATTGCACAAACGTTAGTGATTTTTAGTTATCTATTAACTACGAGTACAAAATAATGACCAGAAAAAAAGCTTATAATGCAGTGTGAAGCAAAATGTCAGAAACTACTCCTTGTGGCGAGTGTCAATTTTTTCGAAAAATTGTAATTTCATATGCGTGTGAGTTGTGACGTATATTCTAAATTAACTTTCCTTTTTAGTTTCTTTCCCTATGTAAATTTTGAGTTTCTTCTCAGTTATACTTCACAACTTAACGTGACATCTTCTCTCTCAAACGAATACTGTTGGCAACACATTTAAAGTCAGAGTGAACGTGACGTATGACTGTATGAGATAAGAACGATAGATAAAAACTACGATACAACAGTTGCTCGGGTGGGATGTTGGATGTGTGTTGGAGATGTGGTATGTGAATTTTGTTGAAATACTGTATGTTATCTGATCTATTGATATAGTTCTGGAATAAAGCCAATTTTCATAAGTTTGACTTGTGTTTACATGTTTCGTCTGGCCGTAAAGATTTAATTAAGGAAGAGTTCCATCGTATTCATACCTAATGATATAGACATAACGTAAGAATGACAAGATTTCAGTACGAAAGGAACTTTACGTTATAGAGTACTAAATAAATACAAATTTATGCGTAATCAACACACAAGGCCAGTTACAGCATCCGAAAAACTCATGCAACACGCAGGATTATAATATTTCAGGCTGCAAAGTTTTTTTGTCTTGAGGACTTCGGTGGGGTGGCGGAAGCGCACTATTTTGTGATTCGCCCCGAGCGCGGCAATGCCTAGTTACTCCCCTGCCAACATCCTAAGTTTCTTATTTGATTCATAGATTCCTTTTCAGCACTCTCTCCGCGGTTAACCTTTCTTTGCGCTCATACGTGCTTCTGAAAAAGTGAAGCTTGAATTCAACGTAAAGCAGATTCCTCCGTGTATGCGAAAAAGTGGAGTGGAAGTCTTTCTTTTTAAGGAAGATTTAGAATTAAATGACGGTCGTCACAAACGCAATGAAGCATAAACTAAAATATTTTTAAAAAGGCGAGGCAGCAGTTTTGATTGTCACATCATGACAAACTGTCGCGCAACACGTTGTGGTTGATAAGAGGCACGAATGGGGGGGGAAAGTTCGTTTGTTGAAAGGAAAGTTTTCGCGCATCCATCTTACGGTTTAAAGGCGTTCGTGAGGAGCTCGAAATAGGAGCGCTTACTTTAGTTCAGAGAAAAAAGTGCTTTCGCGAGTTGATTAAAGAGATAAACAAAAATAGTGTTCGTTCCATTTCGACTTGAGGCGTATATGTGGATACTTTCGAAATCACGCTGTCTCATTAAGAATCGCGCTGATTCCCATATGGGTGACGGCTAATGTTTTCACGGTTACGTTATGTAACGCTGACGTTGGAGCGGCTCCTGTTTACCCGGCCAGTCATTACCATGCGTCAAACACAAATGCTAGTCTCTGACCTAATTCTTCTCACTGATCTTGTTCGATTATGCGATCTATGATGAAATGCTTTGGTGCTGTGCATTCGTTTACTTTATGAACAGTGTATATCCTTCAGAGAGGTTTATTAACATTTTGCTTTGTCTGTTTGATCACATAAAACAAAACAAGCATGACCTCTGTTCTTCAATTTACTCTTCTTTTTTTTTTTTTTGGTACGTAAGATTCATAACCGTCAGATTAACAAAAGGAAATCTTATTCTGCTACCGTGTTGACTTTAACTTTGGAAAACCAAGCCCTTTTTTGTCGGAAAGATGTAAAACTCCGTGTTATCATATCAAATTCACACATCACGCATTATCTCGAAGGTAAACAAGGCCGTCCCGGTGGCCTAGTGGTAAGAGGAGTAGGTTTTTGGCGGCGAGTCACCCTACCTGGGCCCGGTTTTGAATCCCGAAGGAGGCATGGTTGCAAGGAGACTTCGAAATCAGGATGGGTGAGATTATTTTTGGTGGGGCAAGCTTGATATCAACGTTTTTTACGAAACACTAGAAGAACGAATGTTTAATGCTCTTCACTACCAGCTACAAAGAAATTCGTGCAATCCCCACCCCCTCCACCTGGACACACACATACACCGTGACGTAGCCAGAAATTTCTCAAGGGGGAGGGTTTCGTGGATTTGGTTCATTCGTGAAAGCCTCATACACTCACGGACAATGAAATTTGCGCACCTAGAAGAAATCATGCTACAACCGCGAAACTTTTGCAAATAGCTAGAGTGCGTACTGGTATGCAGATGATCCACGTTTGGTGCGAATGCGCATGACAGCACACCCTGTGGTGCCGCTGCAAGCACGAACCGGCGGCCTTATAAACCGGTGTGTAGTCGATGCCCCATAAAATCGAAAAGCAAACACTTTTGGTGGCAAGCAAGTGTACAGAATCACAAGAACGCCGGGTAGACGCCACAGACGTCGATTTACGCAACTTACGGACTTTGAGAGAGGCCTGATCATCGGGCTGAAAACCTCAGGGTGATCGGCGCGCCGTAGAGCCCTCCACGTGAATCGTTCTGACTATACCGTCCAACTGTGTTGGGAGCAGTGGACACGTGACTGCAAGTACGAATTCATAACGAATTCAGTCCATAGTGCCTTCCACATGTATGAGTGGACCCAGAGAATGCCACGAAAACATTCCCCGGACCATAACGCTGCCTCTACTAGCTTATGTTCTTTCAGCAATGGTTGAAGAATGTTTGTTCTCCGATATTTCTCGCCTTATACGCCAACGTCCATCCGTTCGATGAAGCAGAAAACGTGACTCATCGGAAAAGGCAATCCTTTGCCAATCAGCGGAGGTCCAATTCCGATACTGCCGTGCAAATGTAAGCCTTTTCTGCCGATGCATTATCGTTAGCATAGGTGCATTGACCATCCGTCTGCATCGGAGCCCCATACGCAGCAGGGTTCGCTGAACTGTCGTTTTAGAAACACTTTTGGTAGCCCCTGGTTCAGTCTTCCACAGTGAGTTGCTCGACCGTAGCGTGCCGATGGGCCCTCACGCACCTTCGAAGCCGACGTTCACCTCTCAGATCAATGGCACGTGGTGCTCCGCAGTTACCAAGTCGCTTATTCGCAATGGTGCCATTTCTCCAATCACGATATACACTTTAACCACAACAGCACGCGAACAGTTCACTAACTGCGCTGTTTCGAAAATACTGCCACCCTTGTCCCGAAAGCCGATAATCATACCTTTTTGCAAATCTGATAAATCTTTCCTTTTATCCATGACAGCAAGGAGTGATATGTTTTCGGAATGCCTACAGCACACCTTATATACCCTCCAAGCCAGCTGACGACCCGTGCTTTCTTTCATTGGCTACGCGCTGTTGACGTCAAAAGTAGGAAGTGGTCACAATACTGTTACTCGACTATGTATATCGCTTTAAATTCGTATTCAATCCTCCCTCAAGATGAGGGGGTTAAAATCCGGGGATCCTCCCCGTGGCTACGGCTCTGCACACATGTACATGGATCTGACTAGTTACGCCACTGGTGTAAGACACAAGTGTTACTAGAATGTCGCCTTTAACTTTTTGCTTCCTCTGAACGCATTGCCTTAACCCTTTGACTGGGCAGAACGAATTAACTCGGGATTAGCGAAATCAGTCGCAATCAGCTCGAACGAATACATTCGCTGTCTAAAAAGTATGTCGAACGCAGCTGGAATAAGAGAACCTGCGCATCAGCTTTCTCCTTAGCTTTTCAAAATGATCATTTAGGGATTGACACTAAATTACCACAATCTTTATTCTGCTAAATTACCACTTTTTCAAAGTGGCCATTAGGAGTATGTTTGGCACTAATACTTTCTACCTGGTTACATGCAAAAAGGGTGTAATGATGTCGACTAACCTAAGAAAAGAGAGAAAGCAGATTTTTGAAGCATTTATTTTTACCCAGTTGCGTGTTGCTTTTGTCATGGAGAAAAGCCATTTTCCAGCATGTCTACGGTCATGGAGAAGATAATAGAGGACTATAGAAGCAAGATTTTATTACTATCGACAGGCTTATGAGCTGTACTGCTGAGGTGGGAGAGGAACAGATATTGTTTTGTCGTAGCTCTCGTAGAACCCAGTAGCAATGTGAACATTTTCTGTTTGGGGAGCTCAGAAAAGTTTGGGCACTATTTGTTTTGGAAATATCGGCCGCTTAAAGGGTTAAATTGCTTTTCAAACTTTTGCATTTTTGCTTACGAAAAACAGTATTGTACTTGAACAATTTATTTAGAAGAACATGTCGTTTTTGTTTATCTAAATCAAATTTTCAACGCAGACACAATATATCTACCTCTCCCTCATTAACTCCCTTCCTTCAAGCCAGCGACTTTGCCCTGTACTCCTTTCCAACAAGTTAGTTGTCAGCCGCTTCCTGGACTTTCACTGTCCCGGGGTGGTCCTAAGAGCGCAAGTGTAGCTTTAGACTCATTTCCGTGTTAGAATCTCCTATTTTGTAAAGAAGCTAAGCAGCTGAGCAATTAGTAGCTGTCCCCTCAGTGAATTCCTATCCACCCTCCTCATTCGCCCCTTGGTCATACAAACATGAAAAAGGGGATTAAACTACGGAACTGGAAAAGTGGAGAACAATTGAATTTTCACAGCCCTGGGGATGCTATTTTGATAACATTTTTTGGAGACGTAAACAAGGCACTTCCTTGGGGAAAATACGTACGGCTGCATGTGATAAAACACAGGACTTATTACTAAGCAAAGTCCAGATAATATTTTAAAGTTAAATATACTGAAAAATGGCAGATTTTGAACTCGCTGGGTAGCAGTGTGAGAAAGACAAATTGAGCCCACCCTGGCATCCCCTTGGTGACGTCCCTGCATGGGTGGTGTTTTTGTCTTACAGAGCTCGCTCTCTCCCTTCCCAAGAACCAATGGCCCCAAATTAGGAACTGCTTATATACCTCAGAATTGCTCGTGGTGGTCGTAAAACACCTATACAAAAGAAAAAGAAAGTACAAAGGCCGTTCCATAAAAACTGAGAGTAATTTTTTTGAGTTGGCAACAGTGCGAAGGGGAAAATCCCCACGCAGACGACTAACTGAATTAAGGAAGTATCTATGGCAACAGTTATTAGCCGTGGTAGACGATTCTGGTTTTGTTATTGCGCAGTTGTTTAAGGTACGTCTGCATTTCTCCATACAGCTATGGAGGTGTGTGATTCAGAGTTAATGTGTTGTGCGATACTTTTTTAATGCGTTGTGCGATAACATTTTGTTATTGTTTGCATAAAACAGCTCCAGAAACAGTTGGTTAAATGAAAAAAGCTTACAAAGATAAATGTTTGGGTGAGTCAACGATTTTTAGATGGCACCGTGATTTCAAAAAAGGGCGTTTGTCGGCAGAACTCGCTCCTAGGCCTGGTCGACCTGAAAGTGTTGTTACGGAGCTTATTGTTAACACTGTTTGGGCAATCCTGCAAGAAGATCGACGAATGACATAAGAAGATATAGCGGCGTCAACTAATATTTCAAAAACGTCGGCATTCCGCCTTCTACGCGACAAATTACTGCTGCATCGTGTGTGTTCCAGATGAGTACCTCATCACCTGACGAGAGAACAATTGTTAGCCAGAGTTCAGGTGTATTATGACTGGAAACAAATGATTGCAAAGGATCCAAACTTTCTAAACACAGTAATAACTGCCGATGAAACATGGGTCCACTATTTCGACCACCTCACGAAGCGCGCAATGAGTGTCTAATTTAGGATCACTGGTTCCAGGGAAGGGAGGGAGCCAGTGCCGTAAGACGAACACAACATCCATGCCTCACCGGGATTCAAACCCTGACCCCTTTCGGACGAATGATCAGAGGCCATCGCTTAGATCACTGCGCCACTGGGGCGACAGCCAGAGTTCAGGTGTGTCGTGAGTGGAAACAAATGATTGCAAAGGATCCAAACTTTCTAAACACAGTAATAACTGCCGATGAAACATGGGTCCACTATTTCGACCACCTCACGAAGCGCGCAACGAGTGTCTAATTTAGGATCACTGGTTCCAGGGAAGGGAGGGAGCCAGTGCCGTAAGACGAACACAACATCCATGCCTCACCGGGATTCAAACCCTGACCCCTTTCGGACGAATGATCAGAGGCCATCGCTTAGATCACTGCGCCACTGGGGCGGCAGCCAGAGTTCAGGTGTGTCATGAGTGGGAACAAATGATTGCAAAGGATCCAAACTTTCTAAACACAGTAATAACTGCCGATGAAACATGGGTCCACTATTTCGACCCCCTCACGAAACGCGCAACGAGTGTCTGGAAACACACAGGCTCGCCTCCTCCGAAAAAAGTCCGCCAAACCAAATCAGCTGGGAAGGTGATGAAGATAATTTTTTATCATAAAGGTGTAGTCTACCAGCATGCCATTCCTCCACAAATTACTGTCAATGCTGAGCATTACATTTCAGTCTTGAAGCGTCTGCGACAGCACATGTAGATTAAGCGACCGGAACTGGTGGGCAAATGGACCCTACACCATGATAACGTCCGCCCACATGTGGCAGCTTGTGTTCAACAGTTTCTTACGAAATGCAGTATTGAAATCATGCACAGCCTGCCTGCAGTCCTGACCTCGCCCCGTGCGATTTCTGGTTGTTTCCAACAAAGAAGGAGAAGTTTCGTGGCGCAACATTCAACACAGGTGCTGACGTTATTCAAGCTGTACATGAGTCGCTAAAGCAGCTTCCACAAAATGCCTTCGCCACATGCTTTGAAAAGTAGACTGAACGATGGTACCGTTGCATATCATCCAAGGGAAGATACTTTGAGAAAGATAACATATATTTTGCTGTACCTATATTTCGTCATTTTGTGTGATTTTACTCTCAGTTTTTATGGAACAGCCGTAGTACATTTCGCCTGTAGGGAATCATCAAAAGGATGAAAATTTTATTTACACCGGTCGATTATAATGCAGCATTGGATCCCAAACTGTTAGGCTTGAAGAAATTCTAAGGGGTGCGCGAGATTGTGAGAGATTTTCATAGCGAAAATATACTTTCATCAGCTTAAAAAGGTTTTTCGCTTTCAAATTTCCTACCTAGAAATTTGACCTCAGACGTGTAGGCACAGTGCTTCAATCGATCAATTTTAATAAAAGTTGATAAAAATAATTAGTAATAAAACTGTAATAAAATACACAGTCGAGTCATATTATTGTGACCACCTCCTACTTTTGACGTCAACAGCGCGTAGCCAATGAAAGAAGACACGTGTCGTGAGCTAGCTTGGAGAGTATATAAGGTATGCTGTAGGCATTCTGAAAACATATCACTCGTTGCTGTCATGGATAAAAGGAGCGATTTATCAGATTTTCAAAAAGGGATGATTATCGGCTTTCGGGCCAAGGGTGGCAGTATTTCTGAAACAGCGCAGATTGTGAACTGTTCGCCTACTGCTGTGTATATCGTGATTGGAGAAATGGCACCATTGCGAATAAGCGACGTGAAAACTGCGGAGCACCACGTGTCATTGATGTGAGAGGTGAACGTCGGCTGCGAAAGTGCGTGAGGGCCGATCGACACGCTTCCGTGGAGCGACTCAATGGCCCAAGGAACCAGGAGGCTATCGAAATTGTGTCTAAAACGACAGTTCAGCAAAATCTGCTGCTTATGGGGCTCCGATGCAAACGGATTGTCACTGCACCTATGCTAACGAAGGTGCATCGGCAGAAAAGGCTTACATTTGCACGGCAGTATCGGAATTGGACCTCCTCTGATTGGCAAAGGATTGCCTTTTTCGAAGAGTCACGTTTTCTGTTTCATCGAACGGATGGACGTTGGCGTGTAAAGGCGAGAAGAGAAACATCGGAGAACAAACGCTTTTCAACCATTGCTAGAAGAACACAAGCTGGTGGGGGTAGCGTTATGGTCTGGGGAATGTTTTCGTGGCGTTCCCTGGGTCTACTCATACCTGTGGAAGGCACTATGGACCGAATTCGTTATGAATCCATCCTTGCAGATCCCGTACACCGTACATGCTGATTGCCTACCCTGGGGCGGATGGGTTCTTCCAGCACGCCAATGCGATCTGTCGCACAGCTAGAAATGTCCGAAAGTGGTTTGAAGAGCACGATGAAGACTTCAAAGTACTTCCCTGGCCCCCTAATTCCCCAGACTTAAACCCAATTGAGTATCTGTGGAACCACCATGATCGTGTTGTTCGCTCTATGGATCCTCCACCAGGCACCGTCCAGCAACAGTCAGATGCATTGCAGTCAGCATGGCTCCACATACCTGTGAACACCTTCCAGCACCTTATTGAGTGACTCCCAGCTCGTCTAGCTGCTGTCGGCGCTTCACACGGCAATTTCTCTGGATACTAGCTGGTGGTCACAATAATGTGACTCGATCGTGTACTAACTAAGGAAAACAACAAATAAAATTCTAAATTGCTTTTGAAAAATTGAAGGTCCTTCTTTCTGGGTTTATTTCACCTAACCCGTTCGACGCTGAGGCACATTTTTTCTTAGAACTACATCACTGGTTATAAGGCGCGTGAGGTCACCCAATTAGAAGTTTCAAACTTCATGCTTTATGAACATCTCTAACGCAATCGAGAAAGCTTATCTCTAGTGACTTTTTCTCATCAGCTGCAGAAATTAATCTTGCCACAATGCGCTTTCTGTAAAAGTGTTTAAGATTTTTATTACTCTCTGGTCGCCATGGGCTGAAGCTTTGACGTTAAATTACGGAGTGAAGATTAAGGATCCCAGACGTCCCGTAAAATACGGGATCGTCCCATTTTTGGCTAATGCGTCCCGTTGTCCCGAGAAAACTCTTCGGGACAGCTTTTTGTTCTGTATTTTAGAGTTCAAGCCTGAAAACAGCATTACCTTGGGAAAACTGTTCTTTAAACAGTCCAAACTATAAATCAGACAGCTGCCATATCAAACATTGTTGAATCTGATTTGTTTGATGAAGTAACGGTAGTGAATACAGCTCTGAAATCCAAACATTTAGATAAAGCCTGGATGGATCTCTTAAAAAGGTTGAAAAAGAACTATCAAATTTAAGGAAAGTAGTGGAGTTCGTTATGTGTATCCTTGGAACAAATGCGTGTGTCAAAAGATTATTTTCTCGCATGAACGCACTGTGGACTGATGAGAAAAACAAATTGTCTGTAAAAACTTTAAAATCAATACTTATTGTAAAATCATTCTTCAATGAGGATTGTGTAGCTTTTCATGACATGATTCTTAAAAACAAACAATTGTTAAGTGAAATTCATTCTTCAGAAAAGTATTGCAAGCGTGAGCAAGACTGATTGATTAATAAGAATATTGATTAATAATAATAGTTAAAATCATTTTGTAAGACTGGCATATGTGATGGATCCGCACAGTAAACTTTCACCCTCAGTCGTAAGTGTCCTGTATTTTTTTCCAATGTATCTGGGATCCCTAGTGAAGATGCAACTTTAATTGCCTTAAGTTCATTCGCTAAAACTTTGAATGCGCTATATCACTGGGAGATAGGGAACTGCAGATTCTAAGAAACTTGCCCAACTGTTTTATTTAGTATTCGCTCTATGGCAAAATCAAATGTAAATACAGTTGGCATCACTTTGTTTCAAAGAACTTGAATTTGTCTTGAAATTCGAGTTGTGAAATGAAAATTGTACTACAAATCATTTAATGTTACTTCCAGTTATAAAAAAATCCATTTGAAGATATTCGGCTTACGGAAGTCAAAAAATATGGAAAATTGGACATTTTTTGAGCAAAGCACTGAAACTGTTCGAATTTGGGAAAAAACGCGTCATAGAAGTTCGCGTTACATATGTATTAGGTATTTTGTGATTTATCAGGTAGAAAAATAGATGATCATGCTAAGAAAGCCTCTTAACGATAGACATCATTTCAACTGTGGCAATAAAAGAGAATAGAAATTAATATTGTAATTAATATTTTCCTACTACAGCGCCTACAACAGGAAATTTGCAGCGTAAGTAGAAATTTAACATTTGAAAAAAATATTTAGTTTTAATTAGTTTGCAAGATCTGTGAGGTACAAAAATAGCCTCCATTGTAATTGAAATATTTTTTTCAAAACACTCACTCAGAAATGAACAGCGCCCGTAGCCCAAAATTTGGGAAGTAAATAGGAAATGTAATAGAAATGAGAAAAAACGTTACTATATTATGTGGCATATCAAACGCCATTTTTACTCGTTCTTGTAGTACCGTGTGCACAACGGGTGGCGGAACTCCCACGCCGGTAAATTCCTGCACCTTCTCATATAAGGGGATGTACACAAATTGCATTTCGTGTGAAGATCTTGTCAAAGTGTGAGAGTTTTCCGAGTAGAACAAAAAGAAATGTACGAGTTTTCCTAGTGATATAAATGCATGTGTAAGATAATAATGACACAAGGTTTGTGTAGAAGTTTTTCGACTCACTAAGTCTTCGGTTATGATTTTAATACTTGTCATGTGATAACATGCAATAAAAGCTAATTAAAAGGGGTTCATTGAATCGGTCTTCGGGTGCTGACAAGGCATCTACGCCACGGGACGTTTTGGAAGATTTGAAGTTACGACCTAAATATTTTGTATTTATTAACATTTTATTACAGCTAATGACAGGTATTCAACATATCATTTCTCAGTTGTTTACAAGGCACCTAGGCCACGGGCCATTTTAGAAGATCTTAGGTTACAACCTAAATGTTTTGTATTTGTACACATGTTATAAAATCTAATAAAACGCACTTAACGGATCAGTTCTCAGCTGTTTACAAGGCACCTAGGCCACGGGCCTAGTAGAAAGTTGAAAAATGATCCGTTGAGTACCTTTTATTAAGTTTTGTAAAATGTTTACAAATACAAAATATTTAGGTTGTAATTTCAAATCTCTCAAAAAGTCCTGGTGCGCAGATGCCTTTTCAACATCTGAAGAACGATTCGTTGAGTCCCTTTTTGATTAGCTTTAATTGCATGTTTTCACATGCCAAATATTTAACAATCATAACTGAAGATTTAGTGAGTCAGAAAGCTTCTACATAAACCTTGTGTCATTATGACCTTACATCTAGGAAAACTCGTGCATTTCATTTTATTCCTCTAGGAAAACTCCCACACTTTGACAAGATCTCCGAACGAATCGCAATTTGTGCGATCCCCTTGTATGAGAAGGTGTAGGAGTTTACCGGTGTGGGAGTTTTTTGCCGTACAGCAGTTTTCCTAGCAGCAGAAGAAAATGGGATCCGTTCACAACGCCACTTCACAAATTTCGGAGCCTCTACTTGTAACTATATTGCAAACTTAAGATTTTATTTGCTCTAAAGTTTGAGCTGAAAACACGCGAACGTAAAACTTCGTAGTTTGTTGAAATTCTCTTAGGAGATTATCGAACTTTTAAAATTTTTTTGCGTGTTCTGGCTTTTGGAATCAATATATCTCATTGCCGTTTAGGCTAGTACTTTAAAAGAAAATAGAAATTAATATTGTAATCATCTATTCTCCTTTAACGTGCCAGCCTAAACCGCACTGAGATATATTGATACCAAAGGCAAGAACACGCAAAAACTTTTAAAAGTTCGATAATCTAAGAGATTTCCGACAACCTGTTAATTGAAAATTGAAATGCGTCAATGTTTTTGATGCATCTAAATTCTGGCTCTTTGACGTCATAAAATGAAGATAAACGATAAGTGCGATAGCTGCAGCTTTCAGTGTTGTAGTAACCCGCGAGTTCATAGCAAATTATGAGCGCTTAGGTAACGAAAAGACCTTTTGAGCACGTGTAAGGCGAAACAAAAGATTTATTTTAAAACAGGGGTATTCATCCGTCAATTGATTGGGAGTGTTGTTCTGTGCTATGGAGCTCTGGGATTGTGCCGTATGGGTTTTTCCTCGAGGCAGCTCAATCGCCCAAGGTAATAATAGCTATGCACAAGAAAGTGTTGGCGCCCTTGGAGCAAGAAGAAAAGGCTATTAACTGACCCATTTCCTGGTTGTTCCGATATGCCGCCTGAACGGGAAAACGGCAGTTCAAGGTGACCAGGAAGTAAGAAACCGCAGACGCGAAAGAAGCCATAGCCTCACCCACATTACAGATCCCGTCTGCTGCAGTTAGTTTGAACGCGGGATGTTTCCGATGATACCACCATCTAGCTTTCTTCCTGCAGGTTCTAGGGCGAGCACTCAATACATGATCATCATGATGAAAACGGGGGAAGGGGGAGAAGCGGCGATTGGAGGTTTCTTTGATACTCTTCAATAATGACCATTGAGGGCAAGGTTGGAAATCAACCCCTTGGACAAAAGAAGTTGTTCAGCGATATTCGGTGTCAGTATCAGAAGGTGGTCAGTCAAGAGAGAATGAGTAAGTAGAGTTCCAACAAAACCAGATGTGCAAGTGGGCTGGGAAATACCGTAAAGCGAAGTCACGATTCCCTCAAGGTTTGCTGCGTCTAGTCATTAAAGCTGTTCACCTTTGGCGTTCTGCCTTAGAAAAAGAAAAAAATCCGCGCAATAAATTTTGATTAGCTTAACAGTGGATGCGATTTCCGCCTAAAATGGCAGAAAGAAGTAAAACGATGACACGCTACAATAAGGTTTTTAAAAGGTATTCAAAGAGTAACAAGATTTTGAACGATCCGATGATTACCATGCATGAAATTTGCTTGGTAATACACCGGGGGAAGGCGCATGAGCACTAAAACCTACATACTGTTTATCCGGGGTTTAAGGACCCCCCCCCTCCCCTCCCCTCCCATGAGCAGATATGGCGCCGCCCTTCCCCAATTTAAGGACACTGGTTCCAGAGATATAACTAGCGCCGTAAGGCAAACACAACGCCCATGCTTGCGGGGAAGGCGCATGTTCACTAAAACAGCAGCCTAAAAACTTTAAAAGAATAATTTCCGCCCTTAAATGTTAAAAAGAAGTAAAAAGTTGACACGCTAGAATAAGGTTTTCACAAAGTATTTAAGGAAATGAAAGCCTTTTGTAATGTTTCTTGTGTTTTAGGCTGTAGATTCAGTTAAAAGTCTGTCAGGCCAAAACACTAGTATCCCTTCAATGTAAATATTCTTCATACTGAAACGTTCCGTAAAGTTAGGTTGCGCTCCAGATAGCTTGAAATATGTAACACATAACTAAGCACTGGATAGCACTAATGTGCAGGTAAAAAAAAATATCTTTGTACTTATAGTAATTTACTTGTTTATTTAGTCGACTGTAGTCACTTTAAATGACAGCGCAACATCAATTACCGAAATCATTTCAATCGTATTTGATCAATGGTTGCTTCAATAGCTGGATAATCCAATACTCTAAACACCAAATAATATCCAAGTCACATTAACTCGATTACAATTTGAGACGTCAACAATAAAGCAAACGTAATGTTCAACATCAAACTCAAATCATAGAATATACACGCAATCCGAGCCCTCTAAACAATCTCTCACACCACAGCAATTACAACGATCTCACACTCTAGCCGACTTGTAACTAGAGCCCTGGTACAATTGTAAACATCACTCTTATCAGTGTCGCTAACATACGTCAATCACCTTTGACCTGAAGTCAGATTGCCAAATCAACATTCAGCGAGAGAGAAAATGTAGCGTTAAGACTGAAAAATGCTTAAAGAGAATGAACCAAAATGTACATAACAGAGAACAAAAAGGAAAGTTAAATTACAGTAAACGTCACACTTTGAACAATCCAATAACCACGCGTGTCTTCATTCTGTCTACTGGAAAAAGGAGTGCAGTGGGGAAGACGCATGCTCAAGTAAACCACCATTTAAAAAACAATCAGTGTTTAATGACCTCCGTGAGCATCTAAAACGTGGCCCCTCCCTAATTTAGGGTCACTGGCTCCACAGAGTTGATAGAACCAGTGCCATGAGACAAACACAACTCCCATACCTTGGGGAAGGCTCATTGCACTAAAACAGATGCCTCAAATCGTTAAAAATAAGTAAAAGAAATACTATCCTCGTTAAAAAGATAACAAAGTACAAAACGCTTTTAAAAGGTATCCAAGGGATTCCAAGATAATAAAAGTCTTTGAACTATCTAATGATTCAAATTTTGAAGATGGCAATCCGATTTTTGGCGTAAATGTGACAAGGAGTCAGATAAAATCCGAAAACTTGAAAATTTTCATCGTCCTGGAGCGGGACTCGAACCCGCGTCTCCCAGAAAACGCCCGGGTATGCTAACCACTACACCACCCAGAACGACCAAGTTTCAAGTTTCCGATCAATTTGAATATAAACATCTCAGGATTCGCTGGTCGAAGCAACCGGCATTCATGTTTAGCGAATCTGGCAAACACGGGATAAGATTCTTAACCTCCAGATTCGCTAAACATGAATGCCGGTTGCTTCTACTAGCGAATCCTGTGATGGTTATATTCAAATTGATCGGAAACTTGAAACTTGGTCGTTCTGGGTGGTGTAGTGGTTAGCATACCCGGGCGTTTTCTGGGAGACGCGGGTTCGAGTCCCGCTCCAGGACGATGAAAATTTTCAGGTTTTCGGATTTTACCTGACTTACCCTCCTTGTCACATTTACGCCAAAAATCGGATTGTCATCTTCAAAATTTGTATTATATGGCGTAATCCCGAATTTCTTTCATGATTTATCTAATGATTGTCATGCGTGCGTTAGAATAATTTACTGAATCAAGTTTCCTTGAAAGTATAACACAGCAGATACATACGCACAAAAACCTCCATATTTGGAGGGAGATAACGATCCCAGAGCATTTAAGATGTCTTCTGTCCCTAATTTAGGGCCACTGGTACCAGGGAAGAGATAGAACTAGCGACGAAAGACAAACATAACGTTCATATCTCATGCGGATCTTGAACCAGGACTGATTATCCAAATGTTTGAGCATCTGGCCACCGGGCTACTGAGACGGCTTGGTGCTTTTAATTCTAGCTTCTTTTAACGATGTTTGGATTCAATGCAACCTTGTAGTGTTACTGAGTAAAAATCTCAGCTTTCTCCAAAATCTTTGACATAACTGGTGTTTGAAAAACCATCAGCGTGTATTAACTGAAAACGTCATGTTCATCGGAGAGGGCGAGCTTTTACCAATCCTCAAAGTACAGTTTTGGTGCTTCCGTACCCAATGCAGACGTATTTGTGGTTTTCACCAGGGAAGGGGACGTCCGCTGTTATAGCCCATTCCCACCAATGTATATCGGGCTGTGTATGCTGGAATTCTCCTCTCGATGCATTGTTGTTTTACTGTGCGGTTTTGCAATGGAGCCAGTCTGTTACCTCTTACAATCCTCTCCAGTCACCGTTGCCCTCGAACATCGGCGAGTACTTTCCACTCACAGGGAGACTACTGAATGCTTGCTTTGTTATTTGTACACCACACATAAATCTCCTCTCGATACCGATGTTGTTTTACTGCGCGGATATGCAATTAAGCCAGTCTGTTACCTCTTACTATCCTCTCCAGTCACCGTTGCCCTCGAACATCGATTAGTCCTTTCCGCTCACGAGGAGAATGCTGACGGCTTGCTTCGTTGTTTGTACACCACACATGGTACAACTTCGATACAGATGTTCTTGCATAGCCGAGAAGGTTCGCCGCTTCTAAGATTCTTGCATCTGTCCACCTGTTATAGCCCAATAGCGTTAACGTGCGTCTGTCTGTGTATGCTGAAAGTCTCCTTTCGATACCGTTGTTGTTTTACTGTGCGGTTATACAATGAAGCCAGTCTGTTACCTCGTACAATCCTCTTCAGTGACCGTTGCCCTCGGACATCGACGAGTCGTTTCCGCTCACAAGGAGACTGCTGACTTCTTGCTTTGTTATTTGTACACCACACATGGTACAACTTCGATACATATGTTCTTGCACAGCCGAGAAGGTTCGCCGCGTGTAAGATTCTTGCATCTGTTCACCTAGCCGCCACTCTCATGCCTCTTTTAAAGCCGCTCAAATCCCAAGTCTTTCCCATAATGCCGCTATCTAAGCTTTATACACGTCTAAATCCTTTGCAGTGAGCTGTTTATAATGCCATCTCAACGTCATTGTTGCGTTCGCAAGTAAGGGATGGCATATGTCTGATTGCTATTGGATGTTCCTAATAACTTGCTATTTCAGTGTAAATTATTATTGTTTCAGTGTAGATTTTTTTGCTATTTCGAATGTTTGGAAACTCCTGTTTCGACAACGAGTGCTGAATGATAATACCTAACTGCTTCTTTATCGCATTTGTTTTTTCCTCCACGGGACACTCTAGGACGAGCGGTTGTGACATCTATGAACACGTCATCTGCGTACACGTAACACGTGACCACATTTCCACATTTGACATTAACTGTATATATATATATATATATATATATATATATATATACTATAAAGATACCTAAGCAAAAAAATACAGATATAATTTTGACTCACACCTAGTACAACATAGAAAAGGTTATGTATCTACCTGTGTGAGTAAAAGGAGAAAAGAAAAAAAAAAAATAAAATAAAACAACTGAATGTAGAAGGTGTCGAGAATACTGAGCCTTGGCTTTATCAAGGACCAGCAAAAACTCTGCATTTTCTCACTTCCACAAAGACCTAGTTGGAAATGGGTTTCTGCAAGGCCATAGATGCAAGTAACATTCCCACCTAAAATAGTTTAAAAAATATATATATAAGTCATGTCCTCCGTAGAGTAGCATGACCTAGCACTAGTTAACAATTTCGCTTGCATCCATTAACCTTCATGGCCCGACCCATGCTCTTCATCTGTTACTATTAAACAGAGAGAAGAAGATTAAAGAGAACTCAAGCTGTGAGAGTGACATAATAAATAGAAATGATTTTCAGCTATAACGAAATTCCAAGTTCGTTTGAGAGAGAATTTAAACCTGAAAAACAAATTTTACATTGCAATTAAAAAAGGAAATGTTAATTTATAACGAACAGATTTTTGAAAGAAAACTTGAGTCTAAAACCCCCTACTCTACAACTTATGACAGCACGAAAACGAGAATAAATTAAAGATAATAATTAACTAAAGAAAACTTTGTGAAAGTTATATACCTTAAACAGTTAGTTGCAATATGTACAAAGTATTTCAGCAGTGCTTTAAGTGCATAATTAATTAGTTATTAAGAATATTTCTCATGTATTCTGGAGAGTTAATTCTGCTCATTCTGATCATACAGATCCACAGTCTTAAGTTTATATATTTTTTTCTCTGGTTAAAATCTCCGCGCATTGGTTTCTTGCTGTATGAGGAGGCCATCAGCCCCACCCTCACTGCCCCCCAGCATCTAGGGAGTGGCGGAAGAGGTCAGCCATGTTCTCCTCTTGTGAGGAGAAAAGTTTTTGCAACTCAAGAGGTAAGCTCTCTTCCTTGTTTTTGGGTTCTAGGTTTTATAAGTTCAATGTTTGTACTTCATGTACCTTTTCTCTGTCGTTTTTAGCTTTTCAGCTTTTAAGCATTGGTTTGTCTGTTAACATTTATGCGGGTTTTAACTCTTACTTTTCTTTGTAACTTTGAGCGTCTTTTGTGGTACCTAGGAACAGAAGATGGCTAAGCTTGTTCCTTTTCTATGCGCTGTCTATGCGCTGTTTTTTCAAAGTAGTTAAGTTCTTAATAACTAATTAATTATGCACTTAAAGCACTGCTGAAATACTTTGTACATATTGCAACTAACTGTTTAAGGTATATAACTTTCACAAAGTTTTCTTTAGTTAATTATTATCTTTAATTTATTCTCGTTTTCGTGCTGTCATAAGTTGTAGAGTAGGGGGTTTTAGACTCAAGTTTTCTTTCAAAAATCTGTTCGTTATAAATTAACATTTCCTTTTTTAATTGCAATGTAAAATTTGTTTTTCAGGTTTAAATTCTCTCTCAAACGAACTTGGAATTTCGTTATAGCTGAAAATCATTTCTATTTATTATGTCACTCTCACAGCTTGAGTTCTCTTTAATCTTCTTCTCTCTGTTTAATAGTAACAGATGAAGAGCATGGGTCGGGCCATGAAGGTTAATGGATGCAAGCGAAATTGTTAACTAGTGCTAGGTCATGCTACTCTACGGAGGACATGACTTATATATATATATTTTTGAAACTATTTTAGGTGGGAATATTACTTGCATCTATGGCCTTGCAGAAACCCATTTCCAACTAGGTCTATGTGGAAGTGAGAAAATGCAGAGTTTTGCTGGTCCTTGATAAAGCCAAGGCTCAGTATTCTCGACACCTTCTACATTCAGTTGTTTTATTTTATTTTTTTTTCTTTTCTCCTTTTACTCACACAGGTAGATACATAACCTTTTCTATGTTGTACTAGGTGTGAGTCAAAATTATATCTGTATTTTTTTGCTTAGGTATCTTTATAGTATGTGAATTCTGAATTTTCAAAACTGCTGCGTTGCGCGTTTTGATTTTCAGGTTATTTTGCACCCTTCATTTTAAATTCTAAAATTTTTTCCTTAGTCTTCAGTTTTGCTCTTAAGTATATATATATATATATATATATGATTTGTGCTGTTGTACCTACTTATGGTCTTTCACCTGAGGATGTGCCAGTTGCTAGCACGAAAGCTCTAGTGTTTTAACCTACTGTGCATAGATTTTCTTAACTTGTATATAGTTTTTACCTTAGTAGTGTTTTAGTAAATAGATTTTATTAATTGAAGTACCGTCATCACTTCAAATTCATCGTGCACAGACAACGTTTCCCAATCCTGTAAAGCATAGCATTGAAAACGATTCACTGCTCAAAAATTTAAGCAGCTCATCAGTTCTACGCTGTTTTCAACATATACGCAGTTGAGCAGCTAAGTATGGGAAGAGTCCATTCAAAACCGATATTTTCCCCCCTATCTTCAGTCAGCAGCAGTAGTGCAGAAGAGCCTTGGCGACGTTAAGGCACTTTTTCTCTAAGCTTAGCGGCGCTAAGGCACTTTTCGTGGTTAGTTGGGAAGAAAAACAGGGCAAAGAAATATTTCTAGATGTTCATGTAAAATGAAGACTCATTTTTGTATCAAATCATACTCGTCGTACCTTAACAGAACCTTTGTATTGCAAGGACGAGACTAAACTGTCGGATCACACATAAGATGACGATCCAAGTGCTAGGAGGGGAAACAACAACACAGAAAAGTTAAACATGCATGCAAACACAGTGACAAATGGCCACTATGGTGGCGTGAGCTTCTCACAGTTTGTCTGATTGGAGCTAGATTCGGGTACTGAGCGAGGCATCGGTGGTGTGCTAGTCTTACAGCACTGCTTTTTCCCTTAGCTGGAGCTAGTGGTCCTAAATTAGGGATGAACGATTGCTTTATGGCCCTTAGACTTCCTCAAGGTGGTCGTTAACTACCCCTCCCCAAAAAAGTGACAAATTTTTTATGGTTGAATATGGCATTTTAGCTAAACTCGCCATTTGCCCCAACAAGTAATCCTGTGAGCATATTCTGTGTTTCCTTATGAATAGCACAAAAGGACGCTCCGGGATCCAAGTGTTCAGACGTACTAGCTTCTAGCTAATCGCTCAAGTTGGGCTCCATCTCCGGGCGAGGCATAGGCTGCCAGGCCCTTCCGGAACTAGTGGTTCCAAATCAGGGATCGGCAACTGTGGCTCTAGACGATCACGGTGGTCATAATACCAGGGAAGAAAAAAAAACGTAAAAGATATCCGCCACGCGTACTACATAATCTTAACAAGAGCGGCATATAAATTATATGTATTCAGTGTGATTGATTAATATTATTCACACTAAATATTTGAAACCGCACAGAATGACAAAACAGTATTTAAAGGAAAACTTAATAATATTCTTAGCATCTGACTACAACGAAACTTTTATCTTTTATTTAAAATTGCTTTAATTAAGCAGTTTTAATAAAAGTTGATAAAATAATCTATATATATATATATATATAATTGAATGTTTGTTTGTATGTCCGCTATACAAATCTACAGTTTTCAATTTAGAACCACCAAATTTGGTATACTATCTCATGTTACTCTAAGTTAATCCGTAGACGGTTTTTGAAAGGGGTCGGAGCCCAAGGTCAAGGGGGGCCCCATACAAAATTTTCGTAAAATCTACATTTCAAAATTGCCTTTATTCTTCAGTAAAATAACATTTCTATGTACATGACAATGGAATTCTGCCAATAAATACAGCGGTATATACATCAGCTGGAAAGTTCCAGTGAAACGTAAAACAAAATATTGTTAAAATCATAAAAAAAAAAATTATTTCGCCACGTAGGGCGAAGAAGAGGCAGACAATAAAGCACGAGCGATACAAACGAAAATGTTTAACTACAGTATTGTAGACAGGGCAAGACATGATTCTATACTATGCACAAATTCCAATTAAGCATTACTACCATACTAAAGATTAAACATTAGGTACTAATTCACAGAAATGCAACAGTGATGCTACATTCAAAATTTACAACATATGTACAGAAGTATTCAGTGACAAGGGGAAATAACGCTAAATGTACTCAGAAGGGCATCTTGTTACATTATATTATACACACAGTGACTAATATTTTAAAAAAATATTCAACATAATGAAGGGGACATTGCGTGGGCAGTAAACTGTGCAGAAGGAAGAATTATATACAACAACATAAAACCCAACATCATCGAAGAGAACATGGGAAACATGGTGAGCTATCTTCAATGGCACATTAAAACAGAAAAATCACAAATAGCGAAGCACCAAAATTAATACGTAAAAACATGATTTGTTACAGTGAACGTGGGCGACAACAAAAATCCCACTTATAGGTTGAGATGTAACTGCAAATTGTGGATATGGAACCACCCAGCCGATTGGGCCCAAGTGGATTGAAAAACGCTATCGGTGTTTGTTGAGGCAGCACGAGAGTGCTCCATTTGGAGGCGAGTGGTTAACCGTGCTAGGAAGCGTCTCCGAATGATAGCACTTGCCTCCTGAGGAGGTGGAATAAGAGCGGGTAAGCGTTGTTGAAGATGGAAAGCATAGACAGTGAACTTCACAAGAAGAAAAATGTAACGGCACACAGGAGGCAAGTGAGTAGGTGGATGCTTAGTTTGGAGTAGCCAAGCATATGCAAGAAACGGTAACGATCGAGCACAAATTCGATCAGCAAGACGAAATGCTGTGTTTAGGACTGGCAGGAGAACGGGGCAGAATAGGTATTGATGTTGGACGTCGCTGACTTCAGGGCAAAAGGAGCACTGCGGAGAGGTGAGAAGGGTCATGCGAAACAGTACTGATGGGGCGGGGAGACGAAGGTGAAGAAATTGCCAATGGACATTGAGTTCAAGAGGGGAGGAAAGGGCAGAGGTAGATGCTGTCCAGATGGCTGGGAGAAGAGAAGGAGGAGCAGAATGAACAGAAAGTGGAAGTGCGGGAGGGGAAAGAAGAAGCCAATAAAGAGAAGAGGAGGAGAGAGAAGTAACTAGAACCGGGGAGCTACGAATGAGGAGAAAGAACGGTAGGGAAAGAGGAGCAGAGGGGACCGAGAAGAGACCATCAGGTGAAGCGATTAGTGGAAAGAGGCTCCAAAGCGCTGTGCGAAGAAGAAGATATTCGTTAGCAAGAGTAATGGTTGGAGATAGAAACAATGAAGAAAGAGGTCTCCAGGTTAGATCAGAAGTTACGAGAGAACGGACAGTTATCACACCAGAGCGGATCCAATGAGGAAAGTAAAAGTAAGGGAGGTTAGGAGGGTGAATAAGAGAAGAGAAGAAGAGAGGTTCATCTAGGAGATCAAGAGTTGAAGAAGGAAATGAACGGAGAAGAGGAAGCGAACGAAAGAGAGAAAGGCCCTCTCGCAGGACAGGAGGGAGGTGGGACGGGAGAAGAGAGTATGCATCCATCTTCAGAAACAGTAGGAAGGTGAAGGATGGGTCACGGAAAGAAGCTAGAACATTCAAGGTAGTGGTAAGGGACGGAACAGTTGAAGTGGCAAGGCGAATGAAATGAATAATACGATGTGTTTTATAAAGGAAAGCTGGATCAGGAAGCTGGATGCCACCCAAAGAGGCTGGCAGATGAAGCGTGGCAGGTTTAACCCAGTGATGTGAAGACCAGATGACGGAAGTTGAGAGGCGAGTGATGGTCATCATTTGTGACACGGGCACAACCGTCGACATCCAAGAGTATTCGCATAGAGAGATAAGTTGTCGACGAACAACGGCTGCTCGTTGACGGAACGATGTGAAAGGGCGGGCCTTACTCCAGTAGGCAGCAGTCCGTTGTATCCGGGGAAGAAGAGCAGTCCAGGTGGCAGATGCAGAAGCCAAGGGCAATCCGACATAAGCACCGAGGATCTTCTGTGTAGTGGCTGTCCACTGCGCACCCCAAGGAGCATCGGTGCTGGCAGCCCATGCCCCGCACCATAAGCCAGTACTTTTAGTGGCATTCAGCGCTGCTCCAGATAATGCAACATACTGTTGATATACAGAATACAGGCGATCAAATTGAGATTCATCCCGGACGCAAAAGGTCACATCATCAGCATAGGCGGTGAAAATTATTCGATGATGACGAGTACTAGCCACTGTCGGCTACAGTTTTCAATTTAGAACCATCAAATTTGGTATACTATCTCATGGTACCCTAACTTAGGCCATAGACGGTTTTCGGATGAGGTCGGAGCCCGGGCTCAAAGGGCCTCCATACAAAATTTTCGTAAACAGGTCCATTTTTTACTTTTAAGAACTGCAACACAATTCAGCACTCCAATACCCGATCTACGGTCTAAGTTAGAGACCGTAGATAACAATAAAGGGCAAAAATATCCGTTTAATGGTGTATTAAAAACACAAATGAATAAGCGTTTCACCATCCAACGGGCGGCTTCATCCGGAAGAAATACACTGTAATGTAAATAGAGTGTTCCAGATATTCAAAATTCAAAACGGTAAACAATTAATGTCAAGTCGCATGCACGCGACATGACATAGGTACATTGCATTTCAGTGTCGCGGAATGCCAGATGTACGGCAGTTCCATAGATGTTTCTTTGAAGGTAAGTATTTCCATTCCTCTTCCTTGAAAAATATTGTTTACCAAAAAGCAATAACCTAATGGAAAAACCAAAAATGTTGTTTACCAAAAAGTAATAATTAAATGAATTAAAATAAATTTACTGGAAAATTATTGGAATATCTTTTTCATTCATTAACTTTCACCCGTTGAACTTGGTGATCCTACGAATAGTAATATTTTATTTACCCGGGAAATATCGGGTATCCCTGCTAGTTAGTATTAAAACTTTAATAAAAACACTAACTGATGAAAACAACATATCAAATTTGAAATAGCTTTTTCGAAAAATTGAAGAGCCTTCTTTCTGGCTTTGTTTCACCTAAGCCGTTCACCCTTGAATCACTTTTTTCTTAGAATTATATCACTGGTCAGCAGAGTATGTTACATTGAGATCTGGTGCACAAATGGATTGCATCACATGGGCAAACATTTTATTAAAATAATCTTACGCTACTAATCCAACTACACTTTATTTTATTTTTTTCTGTTTGCTACACAACAAAGTTCTTAAACAAAAATATAAGAACCGCTTAAACTTATTGTCAAAATAAAAGCATTTGTAGCTAGTTCTTTGGAAAAAATCTTTAATCTTCTGGCATTTGCATAATTGTATGATATTGCTTCCGATATTTTGCTTTTGGTTTCCATTTAGTACATTCACAAGCTGTGAAATATCTCGGAATCAAATTTCAGGAAATCGTATTTCTATCGGGAAAGGAGATAAATGTTTAGCGTGTACTAAAGGAACTCATGAACAGCTAGCGGAGAGGTTAATTTAATGTTAATGCCATAATTTAGAGTTTTCCTGCTCGACATGGAAATTATTTTTCTTGCAAGTGAAAAGGCAGGACCGTGTTCTTGGAAGTCATTTCTCAAGAAAGTTGCCCAATAAGCCTTGGCGAGCATTTCAGCTAAGAAAACAGGAAAAAATAAATCCTTTTACAAAAATTGCCACTAAATTAGGTTCTCATTTCAATTGCGACTAATTTTTTTCCCGTATCTCTATCTCCTAGAAACTTGAGGAGCAATTATTTGCACGATTACATGACACATCATCTTGTGTGGAACGATTCATTTTCATAGGTTGTCCAAGGCTTTGAGCATACAATTGGCAGTCATACATCACTTTCTCTCTCGACGTCAGACTAGGTCACACATGATTTATGCTCATTTACCGTGGAGGAGGAAAGAAAGCACTAATCTCTCTCATGAACGTCAATAGCTTTTGGTGTAAACGATTAAGCGACAGTTTAAAGTGAAGTAGTTCTTACATCAAGCTTATTGGGGATTATCGGAAAGATTCAATAGAAGCAGATTAGCCTCTGACGCACACAGTCACGTCTCATCTGGCAAAAACATGGCTTATAACTTCAACCTCTCGGAAACTCGGTAGAAAAAACACTGAAAGTTTTTCCACAAAAAAAAGACTGTGCACAAGGACATCATGCTAATCTTACGATTTCTCCAAAAGTTTGATCGCGCTGACCTTGTTGGTCTAAAACTGCCGTGAAAAAAATAATGCCACTAACAGGTTCCCATGAAATTAAGTCAAAATGAAACATGCCAGGATCGTATTATCCACCGTTTGAACTAATCGTATAAACTTGATCATTTCAAATCCCTATTGCAATTAAGTACATATTGATATTAAAATTTCATTCAATAAAAACCAATCAAAAAAATAATGGATTGTGAAACCAAAAGTTTGTTGATTTAAGGGGAGAGTCCAAGAGATCCGAACCTCTATTTCCCCTCCGAAATTTTATCATCGGTATTTTCATATTGTTTTATAGGATTAATTCATGTCAAGAACTCTTTTTATATTATAATCTATCTTTGTGTACAGTTTTTCTCCCTTAATTCGTGAAACTGATTACCTAAGCTATAATTTCATAAATGAATCTAAGATTATATTGTTATACTTTTATTTTTTTTCAAAGACCATTGTGCTTTTTATGTGTTCGTTATGTGTCTACCCGTTCAGGAATTTATCCAGGAATTTCAAATTGGAGGAGTGCTGAAAAAGTTTGGCGGGGTAATGAAATAAAAGTTCTGCTGTATGATGGCAAATTTTTCAAATGATAAAACTTTTTATAGTTAAATATTTAATCTTTAAACGTAGGATTATGGAATAGGGAAAATTTCAAAAAATAGGAAACACGGACTTTTAAAATTTAAGAGCTGCTAAAACTGAGAACAGTTTTTTCCCAAATCTACACACGGTTATTTCGTTTGTTGTGCTAATTTTATTTTTCATCTCTGATGTGCAAATGCTTCCGTAAACAAGACTGAAGAAAGAAATATTGTCATGGATTGCTGATACAGTAGATATGGATATTATCACAAATCCCGTTCGCGACTGCTACGGAAGGATTTCAGGTTCGATTCCAGGCTAGTACGAACGATCGGACCACTAAATATCCGCGGTGCCCATCTGGCGGATATTTAGTGGTTCGAACGTTCGCACCAGCCTGCAATCGAACCTGAAAACCTTCCGCAGCAGTCATGAACGTTGACCACTAGGTCAACCGCGGCCCACGCATACATCAGGTAGGTATCTGGCAGATTTATAGCCAGCAGAGAGTTTCATCTGGTAGCATTATGGTAGCGGGATAGAGTAGGTTTGTGGATTGGTGCAGTGTGTATATACAGTATATAATAAATTATGTTTTCAGTGTATAATGAATATCAAGATCACAATAAGACTTCAACGTATTTTAGTTGTCATCTCCGTTACGGTGTAGACACAATTAAATGGCATTCATCACTGACATAGAATAATACTTGTCTTCCTATAAAACGGTTAATGCAGCATATGCAACGTTTAAAAGTAGGTTGAAGGGATGCATTTCTTTCCACCAGCAGCTAACATGACTCCAAGGCCAGTCACTCATCTAAGCTTCCACGTATACTGTTTGCCTATGAACGAACAAGTTTATACGCTTGCCAACAAAGTAAAGCAATTTAATCCCATTCAGTTATTGATAACATATTCAGCAAAACGCGAACTTGCAGTCAGTGCTCCATAAACCAAGAAGTTTCCCAGGCAGAGAAATTAGTGAAAAGCTTGAAAGCACATTCTCAGCCATTGTGCAACGACTGTAGTGAGTCTTCATTTGGTTAACATTCATCCGCATAAGATAAACTAGTTAACTTATGAATGAAAGTAGAACGATTAAATGAATATTAATCTGAGAACGGACACGTAGCTAAGTTCTCTATCTCGTGAAATAACAATGCTACGGGCAAAATGAAAATAATAAGGCTTAGCTTAGGAAAACAGATTTACGCAGTTTATTCTGTAAATTTTTTTAGCATGTATTTTGAAAAAATTTGTTTCGAAACATTCTCAGTCGGACAGCGCTATCTATGAGAATGAGCATTCATAATTCATCGGATTTCTGTAATACTTAGTTTTCCTGTTACGTTGAGTAAAAGTAGTATGATCTTATGCCAGTAGCGAAATAAAGCTTATGGGGTATATTCTACATAATTCAACTTTAGTTTCTTTACCTTTGTAAATTTTGAGCTCGTTCTCTGTAAGCGTTTCAGCCTTAACGTTATACTTTCTTACTCACTGAATGTTATATGGCAAGAGTTTTGAAGTTAGGTTTGAATGACATGTGTATGTTTGACAAGATAAGAACGATTTATGTAATGTAAGTGTGGGGATAGATTAGTGTAGCCTCACGTTGTACTTTTAAGACTTATTATTTTTAACTGAAGGTTTAACGACCACCGTGAGCAACTTAATGGCCTATAAGCAGTCACCCGTCCCTGATTTAGGGCCACTGGTTCCACGGAAGCCAGTGCCGAAAGACAATCACAACATCCATGCCCCACGGGATTCGAACCCGGATCCCTCTCGAACGAATGGTCATAAGCCAGCGCTCAGACCACAGCACCACCAAAGCGGCCCTTTAAGACTAGATATACAAATATATGTGGGACCAAATTGTATTTGATTTGAGATAAGACTAGATATACATATACATATATGTGGGACCAAATTGTATTTGATTTGGGATAAGACTAGATATACATATGTATGTGGGACCAAATTGTATTTGATTTGAGATAAGACTAGATATACATATGTATGTGGGACCAAATTGTATTTGATTTGAGATAAGACTAGATATACATATGTATGTGGGACCAAATTGTATTTGATTTGAGATAAGACTAGATATACATATGTATGTGGGACCAAATTGTATTTGATTTGAGATAAGACTAGATATACATATGTATGTGGGACCAAATTGTATTTGATTTGAGATAAGACTAGATATACATATGTATGTGGGACCAAATTGTATTTGATTTGAGATAAGACTAGATATACATATGTATGTGGGGCCAAATTGTATTTGATTTGAGATAAGACTAGATATACATATGTATGTGGGACCAAATTGTATTTGATTTGAGATAAGACTAGATATACATATGTATGTGGGACCAAATTGTATTTGATTTGAGATAAGACTAGATATACATATGCATGTGGGACCAAATTGTATTTGATTTGAGATAAGACTAGATATACATATGTATGTGGGACCAAATTGTATTTGATTTGAGATAAGACTAGATATACATATGCATGTGGGACCAAATTGTATTTGATTTGAGATAAGACTAGATATACATATGTATGTGGGACCAAATTGTATTTGATTTGAGATAAGACTAGATATACATATGTATGTGGGACCAAATTGTATTTGATTTGAGATTCTTGGAGCCTCAAGATACAGAGGTTAAGTTTGTTGCTTTTGTTGAAGTGTAGTGCTGCTAACTGTTTAAGGTAACCCGTGGGTTGCTGCTGATGATTATCATTAACGAATTATTTAACTGAAGCACCTTGAAGACCGAATAAAGACAATGGTTTTAGTAAGTTAAAAATTACTCTTTTCTGGCCGTTAGGCAGCCTAATATTGCTTATTGTGTAATTAAGGATTTCGTGCTAGTTATCCGAAGCGCAGCGTTTAGAAGCTAGAGTGTTACGAGAATCACAGATAGTACGACAAGTAATATAATGAGTGAATACTTTACGAAACATTAGAAGCTTTCGAATCAGTGATGTACCGGAACACCTCGCATGCCCCCCTCCCGCAAAATTTTTTTCGAGGCCCTTTTACCAAAATATATTAGCCCTCAATTGCTTAATTTTTGAATTCCATATTATTAACTAGGTTTTATAGGCGTTTTAATAATTAAAATTCTTTGGAACCTTCAGGTATTTTTCGCAAAACTGAAATTATTGCACTTCACTGCGTGTAACACAAATGTGCACGTTGTAATTGAAATAGTTGCCCTAATTTTGTACCAACAGAAAGCACTACACACAAAACAGTTACGCCGAAGTTGAATATATCATGCCAATTTTCTTTTACAGAACTGATGCCAGCCTGTTTGAAATGCCTCACGATCACACATACAAAACACATAACTTTATGTGACAGTGTATAATGTTCTTTTACGATTTATACGAAAATACAGAACATAAGTGAGCAAATAAATAAGTAACAATTAAGAATTGTAGCACAAAGCTTTACTCTTGAATATAAAAAACACACTTCAAATAATGCTACAAGATTTTCCTCATAGTAAAAATATTTTCTCTTGACTCTGTTATAAAAAAATTACACAGGTCTCCGCGAATAACACTTCTCAGTTCATTATATTCTGTAGCATACGTAGTTAAGTGCAAACAACTGTAATACGTTACATCTTATCCTCATTGGTAAAAACTTTTCATTCACTGAATCGATATTTCTTTCACATTCACTTGTACATGTATAAGCCCGTCGTCCAATTTTTATAAATTTCAACCGCGAAAAAAAAAATGCTTTTCTTTTTAATACGGTTTTCAAAGCTGCCTTAAATGATTGCTAGATATTTCTTTATTTATATGAAGTTTCCACAAAAGGTTCTGTAAAATGTTTTTGCTGAAGCTATAGGCCCTCCTAGTCGTGAGGCCTCCCAGCGATGCGGGGCTATCAGTACGCGCCTGTTTCGAATGCAATATTTTTGAATTAATCAGAAGAGGAGAATTTCGTTTCGTGGCTGCATTGAGAAACATATTTCCTGGCTGACACCTGAGGCATATCATTGATAAAAACTAAGCTGAACACAAGGTATCGTGTTTCCCTTTTGTTCTTCAATATAGCGAGTGATATTTTGTATGGTTTTTTAAATGCGTCTTCTGTTATTTGCATAAAATTAGGGCTATCAAATTAGGTATTCGTCCTGTGGAAAGCAAAGCAGGCTTTTACCGGTTTGATGATAACATGCCATGGCAACAGTGTGTGTTCCACGGTGGTTTTCCTCATGGAGGGGGAATGTAGATTCGCGTTATCACTAGAAGTTATTACACTGTCCGAAGCGAGTTCCCGTTCGTTTTTCTGAATATCAATTAAGGACAGATTTCAGATCATATGTATAGCAACGTATACACACAAACCGCGAATCAAGCCTGTTCCAGTTTGCATAGTAAACGTTCTAGTGGCAAAAAAAAAAAAGAAAGGCACCTTTCTGTAGCGGCATGTTCCGGTTTCGAAAAATGCAAAAAGAAAAAAGAAAAAGAAAGAAAGAAATCAAGTTTTATTGCTGTTGGAAAACTCTATTCAGTCTGACTGCGTTGAGAATGTCTCTAGTGAAGGGTGGAGTTTGATCGACTGTCTTTTTCTTTATTTTTTCTCGAGGGATTACTTTTTTCTTCTTCTTTGTATTTCGGTAAATTCTCAGTTTATCACACAGTGGAAATCTAACGTGAAGAGCAGTGTGTTTCCCGTGCTTGTTATTTATGATCTGCAAGGACACTTAGGCGTACTGTTTTATCAAAAGGGATCTCACAGTTGATGTGTCATTGATAATTTGCATAAGAAATTAAAAACGTCATTAAACACACACACTGTATCAAAGATAGAAATGCACTGAGGTAAATATGTATGTTTGTGAAGTGTAACCTGTAGTGGAGTGAGACCGAGGAAAATTCTGTATACTTAGATTTGAGGATTAGAGTTGCAGGCAATACAAGCAATCTACCCTTACTTTAGTACATAATGCGTTCCTGAAAATGTGTACGAAAGTCACATAAACTGGTCATCTACAGGTTTGCTTACTTCCTATCACTCAGATCCGTCGACTGATTTTTTGTCGCAGTGTTTTTCATTTTTTTGTTGTTGTTTATTTCATTATGCAATGAAAATTCATGTAAACGTTCGAAACTCCAACAACTCCCCTGGTTTGTCTTAATTGTGACTGACTTCCACTTCCCATGTACTATAAGGACGACCCCTTCATATTAAAACTCTTTTTCCAATGCATTAGGTCGGCCGCTCCAGTACATGATCTGAGTCCGGAGAAGATGATTTTGGCTTACTGAAAACCATTTAATTCACCCATTTCATCCACCCATCTTCCACGTGTTTCAAAGTTAATTAAGTACTGTGTGACCTTCTACGTCATAACTGCCTGGAGGTTAGTTCTGATAAATTTTTGTCAAGCAAAGGCCTTATTCTGATTACGGGAATTTTTCTCGTGTTGTCAGTTCTTCGGTCAGCGTAACCTGGTTTTCAGGAATAGGCGGCGGAACCTAAAATTTCCCGAGGAGGTCCAACTGCTCCGAGAGCGAAAACAATTTAAAAAAAAGTAAAGAGAGACAAAGAGAGAGATATGAAATAACGTAGGGTAGATGAGTATATACTCGAACACATCATCATCATCATCATCATCACCAACAACAACAACAAAACAACCATTGTCAATCCACTACTGGGTGAAGGTCTCCCCAAGTATCTTCCACAACTTTCTGTCTTGAACCTGTCACTTCCATGTCAGTCCAGCAGGCTTTCGCATTTCATCCACCCATCTTCCACGTGGTCTTGTTCTGGGTCTTTTCCTGCCCCTTGGTATTATATCTAATACACTGAAGAGCAATTGAATTAGAGATACCTTTCTAGTAACGTGTAGCACCACCTTTCGCCCTGATGACGGCGGCGATTAGTTTCGGCATAGACACCGGAAGCGTTGGGAAGCCATACGGATCCACGACCCTTGAACAAGCTCCCACAGTTCACGAAGATTTGATGGAGGGGGTCATCTCTCTCGATGGCATCCCAGATGTGCTCGATGGGATTGAGGTCAGGCAGGTGACCTAGCTGGCCAAGGAAGCGAGATCACGTTGGTGGAGTGTTCATCCAACCATTCGGATATAATTCGGGAGCGATGGCACGGGGCATTGTCTTCTTGCAGGATGAGGTCCCCAGTGGGATGTTGAAGACGCACAAACGGGAGCAAATGGTTGTCCAGGATATCCCGGTAACGTTGATCTGTGAGGGACGATGTCACACGTACCAGGGGTCCCATTTCAGTTCACGTAAACAGTCCCCACACGAGAATGCCCCCCCCCCCTCAGCTTGAAGAGTACCTTGCTGGCAAGGAGGATCCATCGCTTCATGTGGTTTGCGCCGTACTCGTATCCTGCCATCCGCATGTACCAACGTGAATCTCGACTCATCAGTCCAGGCAACATTTTCCCACATGTCTAGGGTCCAGTGGCGATGTTCCCGCGCCCATGCTAATCTTTGCACCCTGTGATGTGCGGTCAGCAGCGGTACCCTCGTGGGACGATGGCTTCTGTACCCCATAGCGAGGAGATGGTTCTGAATGGTGTGGCTGCTTACGTGTTTTTGTGCACCAGCGTTAAATTGCCGAGTGATTTCTTGCACTGTGGCCCGTCTATCCGCTGTTACAATGCGAGCTAGCCGACGATGACCCCGCTCACCCATACGCTGTTGTCCACGGCAGTTGGCTCTTGCAGGGATGGTTTTACCGGATTCGATGTACTCACGGTGCACCCGTGACACAGTGGCTCGTGAAAATCCCAGTGCCTGCACGACTTCCGAGATGGAGGGACCCATTCGTCGGGCCCTGACAATTTGCCTGCGATCAAATGCGCTTAGATCCTTCGTCTTACCCATACTGCATCCGACTCTTACTGATTCCCGTCGCATCATTCCTTATATTGTCGGATCGCTGCATACGTCATGTCGTTTCCGTTTACAGGGCCGCCCACAGCGCCACATTTGCATAACGCCAGCTGTCTCTAATTCAATTGCTCTTCAGTATATATTTCAGTTGCTCAAGCACGGCCAGTTTTTGTAGCAATATGCCCAGCCGATTGTCACTTGAGCGTCTTCACTTTGATCATGACATCATCAACTTTTTTTCTATCTCTAATCCATGTATTCCTCTTCCTAACTTTCTTGATTACGCCAAGCCTTCACCTTTCCATGTTTTCAGAGTTGTCTTCATCCTCTGTATGTCTTTTTCAGTTAAGGTTAATCTCTCTGCTCCATATGTAAGAACTGGAAGTATGCATTTATCAAACACTTTTCTTTTAGGACTAATGGTAAACCGCTCTTGAAAAATGTAGTTTCTTCCAAATGCTCTCCAACTAAGTACAAAACTTAGTTGGAGAGCCTATTTACCTGTGCGAGTCAAAAGTTCGTCCCATTTTGAGCTCCACGTAATGTTGGGCTTCTATTCCTGTGTGAAATGCGCTCCACCGTCTACTGCTTACAGCGATGACGTGGAACACAAATGCCTAATGACGTACGTTTGGCACGGAGCCACATTGCGTTATCTGATGAGCAGAGGATGAAGGCCGATAAACGCACTGTTTGAGTGCACCCATGCCATTATTGGAAAAGGAGTTAAACGCGGCAGCAGAGAGACAAAATTCTGCACTTGAAGGCGAGAAAACAGTGGACAGCAGCAATGCACGAAAATGTTTCCGGCGTTTGTGACGTGCCTGCCCAGCAGGGCGCACACGACATAAAGGCAGATAGCAGCGACAAAGAACGTCCGCGTAGCTCAATGGTAGAGCGACTTATTCCAGAATGAGGGGACCCGGGTTCGAGCCCCGGCCTGGACAAAAATGACGGAGAAATTTACTTCGTAATAATGGCGCCCGAACTTTCCGGATGACCCGGCCATTCAAAATCTCGCAATGGTGTGATGTTCTTTCCACACCGCGAGATGGGAAAAATAAGAGAATCCCTTCTTCAACGCTTCGAAAAATAAAATGTGTGACGTTGCATTCCACACACCAGATTGACTGGGAGTTCTCAAGTACGTTCTACAGCGGATGGCTGCCTGCGACGATTCATGGATACGGCTGATCCGTGGGCCATGCCCCAGGCCCTCCTTTCGGAAGGGGGGGAGATGTGACGTGCCTACCCAGCAGGACGCACACGACATAAAGGCAGATAACAGCGACAGCGAACGTCTGCGTAGCTCAATTGGTAGAGCTACTTTTTCCGGAATGAGGGGACCCGGGTTCGAGCCCCGGCGTGGACAAAAATGACGGAGAAATTTACTTCGTTATACGTTTTAGTGCTGCGCACATCAGTCTCGAACACAAGTCGAGGTCAGGAAAGCCATAAATAACAAACACCAACACCTCGGCGGAAGCTATGACAGCGAACCCCGGTACCGATACACGACAAATGGCAGCTGAGGTGGTGTCTTCCCAATCCATTTTTGTTCATCACCTGCACAAGCTTGTTTTCTTCTCCAGGTACCATCGAATAGTTCTCCATGCATTGACACCCCAGAAGGCGAAACAAGGTGTTGCTCTCTGTCGAAGATTGTTGCCGAATCCACATGATGATAGATTTTGGCGTCATATAGCCACAGGCGATGAAAAGTGTATAATCCTACGTTATCTTACCACTGGGCACCAGTGGCTGAGAACACACCAGGAAGCACAGCCAGTGGCACAAAAAGGGAACCTAGAGGTGAAAGTCATGCTGTATGTTTGGTGGAATTATGAAGGTCCTCTGCACTGGGAACTTGTGCCAGATATTCAGGCTCCGGACGGAATCTCTATGCGAAACAACCGCCACTACCCAGAACTCATCATTAGAAAGCGACCGTGGATAATACCCCCAAGGCACACTTACAGAATAGTCCGCCTGAAACTACAGAAATTGGAAGGGGTTGGGATACTACCCCATCTTCCGTACAGCTCTGAATTGGCCCCATCCGAATGCCACCTGTTTCGCGCTGTGGACTACTTCCTATGAGGAAGGCACTTCGCTTCATTGGTGGAGGATGAATCTCACATCAGATAGTTCCTGTTCTCGAAACCTGCCGAGTGGTACCGCGTGGGAATATGGATCTTGTGGAACATCGGCCAAGAACTCTAGGACAACGGCCTGTACTTTACAGAATGAGGTAAGCATGTATGGCTATCCCGCATCATTTAAATTTTTAGCTGCAAACGGGATTAACTTTTGACTCGCCTTCGTATTTCTTCTCTATGTAGACTTTGCTTGATATCTGTTGTTCAAGGGAAATGTAGGTATCGGTCACATCCAGATTTGGTCCATCAACTTCCAGATCTTCAGTTTTTGTAAAGGCATTGTACATAAATTTGTCAAATGTCAGTTCATTTGTAAACCCCCTTCTTTGCTCTGGTGAGCAAGTTCCTGGATTATACATTCTAACTCGGGGGGGGGCAGGTACTCCCAAAATGACTATGTCGTCAGCAAAGCGGGTTAAATAATCTACATTAATGTTTTCCCCCGTGTCTTCCCAGTTCAGTTATTGAAACACATTCTGCAAAAATGGCATTGAACAGTTATGCTGTCACTTTGTTTCACTCCCTTTCAAATTTTTATCAGTGTTGTGTCCTCAGACAGTCGAATCTTTGTGCTTGCATTTTCATAGATATTAATTATGATGGTTATGTAGTCTGTAACGTACGAGGAGATGTGCCGTACCTGCCCGAAGGACGCACACGACATAAAGGCAGATAGGAATCAGAATAAAATGTCCGCGTAGCTCAATTGGTAGAGCAACTTATTCCGGAATGAGTGGACCGGGTTCGAATCCTGGCGCGGATAAAAATGACGGAGAAATTTACTTCGTTATAATGGCGCCCGAACTATCCGGATGACCCGACCGTTCAAAATCTCGCATTGGTGTGATGTTATTTCCACACCGCGAGATAGGAAAAATAAGAGAATCCCTTCTCCAACACTTCGAAAAAAAAAAAAAATAAGGGGGAGATGATGTAACGTACCAGGAGATGTGCCGTACCTGCCCGAAGGACGCACACGACATAAAGGCAGATAGGAATCAGAATAAAACGTCCGCGTAGCTCAATTGGTAGAGCAACTTATTCCGGAATGAGGGGACCCGGGTTCGAATCCTGGCGCGGATAAAAATGATGGAGAAATTCACTTCGTTATAAGTCATCTGCAATACCGCAGGATTTCAAAGACATCAAAACTACTGATGGTTTCACAGAACCAAAAGCCTTTTCATAATCAATAAAAGCCAGGATTTCGTATTCATTCTTACTTTCAATTAGTTCCCTCAGTACGTGCATATGATTAATAATGGAATTGCCGCTCCTGCGTCCAACTTGTTCTTTTATTTAATCCAAATTTTCCTTCAAGTGATGCAGCAGAACTTCCCTGAAAATGTAGTGAACAACTGATGAAGGCTGATGGCCTGCCGTTCTTGAGGTCATCAAGGTCCAATTTTTTATGTGTCAGGATCAAAGAAGCATTGTTCCAGTCATCACGAATCTTTCCTTCTTTGAGGCATTTAGTGAACATTTGGGCGAGTGTAGTTTGTTTTTCCATTGGCTTCATGTGCAATACCCATGGAAATTCCATAAAATCGCCAAATCTTCTCGTTCCGAAGCCAGTTATTCTCCCAACTGAACTACACTGACCTTCGCTTCTCCCTGCAACTTGCCGTTCTGACTCTTGCGTCACCTCAGTGGTGCGTCATATATCTCTCCCTTCCCCCGTGAAAAAGGCGGAAGCTCGAAATCGCATGTTAAGAATCCGCCCCAAACCTGAAGTAGCTCGCTGTAGAAAAAGGAATTTTTCCTGGGATGTTTCATTAACCACTGAAGTGAGAAAGTCCTTTTAGTTATTTCGTGGGCCACTACGGCACTAAGGGAAGTCGAAGCTTAAGTAGGAACAATCAGAAATGTATGAGGGCAGTTATGTGATGATGCAGAATGCATATTAAATCTTTTCGAGAAATGCTCTTCGATATTGGCAAAATCAAATAAGGAATTACGCTCGGCGCAGTTCTAAGGAGGTTAGAATAAGACATCTGGAGAAGCCCTGGGTCTTCTAACCGTGAAGCCAGGACCGCCATTAAAATGTAGTAATTTTTATGTTTTTTTTTACATGGTATCTTATGGAGCTTTTTGCAATTTTAACTGTGTAATAATTTTATAATACTGCAGATTGAGACGAGTTCCTCTTTTTAACTTTCCTTTGGAGCGTCTGCGTTCTTATGTAAATTTTGTTTCCTTTCGTTAAACGTTTTCTTACTGAACGAGACATTACTTTCCCGAAGAGCTCTGACAATTTGGCTTTACTGACAGTAAGTTGGAGCAGCATATATACAAGGTAAAAATTGAATATATAGGATAAGCACGTTATGTAAAGTCATATTTTGTAAACTTTATGTCTTACGTAAAGTCCTGTTTTTTTAAAGGCACATTACCCAGAGTTGTTAGGCTAATTTGTTGAACGAATGTTATACTGAGCTATACTTTTATATGTGGAGATTTATTGTCTGAACTGAAGCCAGAGTGTTCACATTCTTGCAAGAGTTTATCTTCATGTCCTGAAGTTATAATGTCACTATTTTACATTATGCAAGATTTGTTGTTATGCTAAGTTCCAAATGTCCGGCTGAGGAAATGTTGAATTAAATGTAAATATGATGCACTAGTTGCACCGGATAGCTCCCTTTAAATTAAGGCTTTTAGGGCCAGACGAAACACACGCAGAAAGCAGAATCACTTACGTAAACTTTCCTTTATTTATCCAGCCACTTTAGACTTCAAGCAATTTTAGACGAAATCACATAACGTTGTCTATTTACGAAATCAAAAACATATCACAGTGAGACACACCACACAACTTCACAACGTAGTTATGCAGACGGTAATAAAAATATAACTTCACATACGTTATTAGCTCTCGTACAATCAATAAGCTCAGCAAAGATCTAACATCTCCACCCACAAACAACTGCGTCGCAAAATATATGTATCTTTTTTTGTTTTAATCAACATGCATACGTCACTTACGTACTGACCTCAGGGGTGTTGCCAAACCTCCATTCATGTGAGAAAAAATATCACGTTAAGGTTGGAAAGTGCAAAAGAAAACAAACTCAAATTTACATAGAAAAAGGAGCTAAAAATGAAAGTTAAAATAGAATATGCGTCACAAAGTGCAAGTGAGAAGCCAATAAATCTGTGGACTAACGTAAGTTATCTTGCTAATTCATTCCTCGGCCGTTTTAATTTCTACGAGTATTTTGACAGAAGTTATATTTATGCGCACGAAATTCTTTATGAACAGCAGCAAAGAGACACATAATTAAGCAATCAAGCATTTACGCATTTAAACTTAAAGCTATAAATTTAAATGAAACATTATAAGCTGTGGTTTTTGATTCCAAAAACCTTGTCAATATCAAACCAGAGGGGGTTACATTCCACAGTCGAGTGAAGTTCTCAATTCAAATTTTTTGTTTTGTTTTGAAGACCCAGTAACGCTTCATTTATACAGTTGTACGTAAATACAGTCGAATTATCAATGGGGATTGTAAGATAAAGTTTTACCGAGGTATTGAAAGCAGTGCAGTGATAAGGTCAAGTGAATATTTATTTCTATTTATAAACACAGCTAATGTTACTGGTAATTAGTAGCTGTGTGCGTACACAACCAGTACAAAAAATTTCAGTTTTAAACGGAAATGAGAAGGTGCTACAAATAATTAAAATTTTCTAAATCCAATATTTTTGCACGCATGGGCAAGAAGTAACGACTGGTAAAATTTAAAACTTTGGTAAAATTACGAAGGCAGCATTACAGAAATTTTAAAGTTAAGTGTTATAACGAAGTAAATTTCTCCGTCATTTTTGGTCTACGGCGGGATTCGAACCCGAGGCCGCTTATTCCGGAACAAGTCGCTCTACCAACTGAGCTACGCAGACATTTGTTCTGATTGCTATGTGCCTTTATGTCGTGTGCGTCCTGCTGGCAGGTACGTCACAGTGTGGACTTTTGTTTCAGCATGTATAAAGTTTTCTCTAAGTTTAAGCGCATAACCATGTGTCCCTGCAAATGTTCGTTATGAACTTCGTGAACATGCATCACACTTGTCAAAATTAGAACCAAATGGTCGAGGAAAGAATCAAAATAACTTACGAACAGTTCCACGTCTTTTATGCATTTACCAATGGAAATTTGGGTCACTCATACACTATATGCATCAATGATTAGATTCGCTTGTCGATCACATCGATTTCAATGGCTTTTCAAAAATGACGTCGAACAATCTACTTAACAACTCCCATACATAAATCTCAACACATGTAAATCACTATCTAGCTGTCAAATATAAATCTCTGGACATCTCCACTTATGTTATCTAATACACGTATTCAAAAAACTATCCAAGTTATATTTTACGAAAGAAAATGCCAAGAATCGTTCTGTGAAGATTTGAAATTGGGAACTTTTCCTTGTCAAACATTAGCGCTAACAACAACGTGTAACTCTTAAAGCTGAATAACAGGTGTGCATGTTTTTGAACAGTTTTCCCATGGCAAGTATTTTCGTGACCTAAAAATAGCTAAAACTCCAGGATTAATGATTGCATTTGACCAAATATATGGAACAATGCATCTTCACAATGAGGAGTCCTCTAGCATTGAAGATATTTTTCGTCTAATCTTCCATTAAATTCTTCAACGACCACCAGTAACAAAGGTGAAAAAAGGGGAACTTCCTGGAATCAACACTCGAGTGAAAGGAAGTATTCCTACAAAATAATTTTCTACATGGAAGACCAAAACCCACACAATGAACAGAAAAAGATTCCTCTATAAGAGGTCAGTAATGAAGACATACATCCCACCAGGGCACGGTTCCAGTGAACGTCTTCGGAAATTGTTTGGAGAAAACAGCAACACATTGCCCAAAGTGGGTCAACATTCGTGAAAGAACATTAATTGCACTTGTAAACTGCACCAAATGTCTAAAAATATAATAATTTTCATTAATAATGTCTTCAAAAAATGGTACAAGAATAGTTCCTTTCAATAGCTTTATTGGTCGCATGGGGAATTTTTACGCTCTAGTTGATCCGCGATGACACAATGTTACTTTCTAAAATGTTAAACGCAGAGGTGGGTGGAATATATTATATCAAAATTGTCTTATCACATTGACTTCTGTGAAGTTCTTTGGATATTAGTACATGTCACACGATGTGTCACTTTCCGCCAGGAACAATCCTTTTCGATAAAGTTCACCTTTTAGCTGGAAAGGGAAGACGTCACGCACGGATGACAAAAAACTTCTGTCAACGACAAACGTTTGTGTCTCCGTGTATTAACACTTTCTCTAATGACAAAGCCTAAAAATGAAGTCGTTTTAACCTCAAATGGTCGTGCGGTCTAGGGAGTGAGCGAGTCTGAGTATCCTTAGGCTGAAGTTCGAATCCCGTTAGATAGGGGTATATTTTTATTTTTTCTTACTGCTCTGACTCTCTAGTTTTTCCGGCGGCAGTAGCCCTAAATTAGGGACAACTGACTTCTCGTTACCCAGCGGTTTATAAACTTTTTGGCATCCCACTTCCCCTTCTGATTTTTTGAAAACTTAATGTGAAGGATGATGCTACATTTTGCCTCCGCTGTGGTCAAGTGATCAGAGGCGTATATTTCTGGTCAATTGTCCAAGATGGGCCCAAGGTTGGGTCTCGGATGAGGAATGGGTGGCGTGTTTATCTTACGGCGCTGCCCCTTCCCCTTCGTGGAACCAGCGGGCCCAAAATTAGGGACGAGCGATTGCTTATAACCCTTAAAGTTGCTCATCATGGGGTCGTTAAACCAGCACACGAAAATTAAAAGGAAGAAAGAAAATGCTGAATTTTCTTCAACAGTTGGAAAATCCTAGGCTTGAAGGACGAAAGTACACAACGAAAATCTTAAAAACGAAAAATTTGTTTAAACTGATAAAGACATCTTTTCGTTTTTGAAAATTTCACCGTCTCCCTCTTGGAATTCCTTCATGCTATCCAGTTTGAGAATCAATGTCCTCTACTCATGAGTGGAGGAAAGCGGTTCAAATTATTTGAAACATTTTAAGATACAGAGGTTTACCAAAGTAATAGATACACTGCTTGTGGAGAACTTTTGATTAACAAGCTGTAAGCCCAACTCGAGCTTTCACAATAGAAGCAATTCGACTTGGAATAGATTTTTACAGTCATTCACATACGTTAATGGAATTTGGGACCATTCTTCCCATAAAATATGTGCAAACTGTGCCAGTGATGTTGGAAGTGGAAAGTGTGATCTATAACGAAGTAAATTTCTCCGTCATTTTTAGTCTACGCCGGGATTCGAACCCGAGTCCCCTCATTCCGGAATAAGTTGTTCTATCAATTTAGCTACGCAGACGTTTTTATTCTGATTCCTATCTGCCTTTATGTCGTGTGCGTCCTTCGGGCAGGTACGTCACATCTCCTGGTACGTTACATCATCTCCCCCTTATTTTTTTTTTTTTTTTTATCGAAGTGCTGGAGAAGGGATTCTCTTATTTTTCCTATCTCGCGGTGTGGAAATAACATCACACCAATGCGAGATTTTGAACGGTCGAGTCATCCGGATAGTTCGGGCGCCATTATAACGAAGTAAATTTCTCCGTCATTTTTGTCCACGCCGGGGCCCGAACCCGCCCCCCCTCATTCCGGAATAAGTCACTCTACCAATTGAGCTACGCGGACGTTTGTTCTGACTCCTATCTGCCTTTATGTCATGTGCGTCCTTCTGGCAGGTACGTCGCATCTCCTGGTACGTTACAGTATCACTTCAGTAATCACGGTAAACAGTATCAACGTAGCATGCATGTGTTATTGAAGCCCATTACTGGTGTTGTACATTTTAACACAAGGAAATTAATCAATAATGTTTTTTAGTATTTCACGTTTTAATCTCATCTCTCAGTCCTGAAAACATTTTTGTCTCCCGATTTGCAATTCTTAATTATCGCTGACTGACACTCTAATCTAATTTCGCTAAACGGGAAATTTCTTTCTTTGCAGATTACGGCGAACATCTTTTCTTAATTTTCATCAATAAACTGTCGTTCAATATTTTTGTGCTGATTTTTAGCATCCAACGTGAGGATAAATTATTTGAAGCCAACAAGTTAGAGAAACTGCTTTCTATTTTATCAAATGACCCTGGATTGGCACAGATATCCTCAAAATATGGATTTAAGTCTGCAATGAAGGACTTTTCTGAGCATTTTTCTAGGAAATAACCTGTGTTTATAAAATCTCATTAGCAGTGGGTTACATCAAGGACAACTGCCAATACTAGTTTGTTTTCTTTCTCACTTACATGAATAGCAGTTTTCGTTCCCTTCTCAGATTAAAGAAATATTTTCTTCTTAGTTTAAAAGTGTCAGATTTTTATAAGCTACGTAGGAACCTGCAGAATTATTTACCTTTTTATGGAAATGTTACGGATTTAAACTGAAATTAAGAGGATTTTAAAAACAAAGAAGACAAATCACCTTGGAAACTTCTCGCATGCAGAAAGGGAAAAATCCTTCTGCGTTTCTTTTTATGCTTCCGTCAGCTGATAAATCCATACGTCATTTGTGCAGAACGTTTTATCCGCACAAAAATGTATCCATGCTGATTTAGTTTGTGATTAATTGAAACACGTTGTGTCAGAAAATAATATCTAACAATTGCGCCGCCCTGGAGGGCGAGTGCTCTTGAGACACGGGTTTGTGACCAGTTGTCCGAGGAAGGCCCGAGTCCTAGAAGACGTGTAGGTGGTATGCTTGTCCAACGGCACGTGTTGTGTCCCTGTCTTAGAACCACTTAAGTTTGGAACAGGAGACTGTCTGTGGTATTAAGTTATCACAGAAGGTCGTAACTCCCTTCTCCCCCTCCCCACGAAAAAAAACTGCACGTGCCAATTATATGCGGTGCTGGACAACATTGAAACACTGTTTCCACGCATTTATAAGATATAGTCAATAAATTTTGAATAAACGAAAACTTCATTCAAGAAATGTCACATATGGAGAAATCTCGCCGCTGAAGAGTTGTGGTGGACGTGTACAGGGGTTTTCGGTGTGTCCTAGTACCGTCAGACAGATTTTTTTAATATCTAAATTTAAATACTTGTGAAAACACAAAATTGTAACCCGATCCGCTTCCCTCTGCTCCGGAGCCGAATGCTTTATCAATTAAGCTGAACCGAGAGAAACTACCACTGCAACTTTGCCGTCTTGACATGTGCTTCACCTCTGAAGTACGTCACATACTGTGGTCGAAAACACCTCGTCGACGCCCGCGGTAAGCGAAGATTGGCCAGATTCGTACGGGCCAACAGAAGCGCAACAGTGATTCATAACAAGATCTGGATAAGGTAAAATTTCAAACTGCATCCCAACGCACGACGCTGCGTATATTTTATCGTCTGCGTTATAACAGCAGAACACCTGTCGATACACTATTGCTGTCTGATTGAACAAAACAATCATGTGGTATGGCAAATCGCACTCTCAACTGCACGATCCCGAAGGTGATAATTTGTAGACAACAGCTTGAAAGCATGGATCCATTTTGCATACCACCGACTCTCCAGAATGATTCGAGCAAATGTAATAGTATGTGTCATATTTTCATGGAAGACTTTGAGTAGAGTACACCCACAACGTAACGCCCAAACGTATTCGAGCATCGTTGCTGATCAAGTTCATCTAAAAGTGCTTCACCTCTCTGTTTCCATGATGATTGATACTTCCAATAGGACAATGTACCATGATCACATTGTTTTCAGAATAGTTTCAGGAACATGATGGAGAGTTTTCCCTGCTTCATTGATCACTTCAGTCGGCAGGTCACAATCTCATGGAGCATTTGTGGGATGATATCTAAAGGAACATCAAACATTTGGATCCACTGCCATTCAGTATGTGTGAATTGAAATATGCTCTTCGATATGATTCGGCCAAAGTTCCAACTGAGCTTTACCAAAACTTGATCGAATTAACACCGAGGTGCCAAAGGTTGTCCATTGCATTATTAGGTGGGTGGTTCTCATAAAGTAGCCAACGAATGTATATCTAACAATGTATTATTGATAAGTCGTCAAATCTTTTTAATAAATGTATCGACTGTATATAATCGAGCGTTATACAGTACTCTTTTCGTTTTTACGATTACTCGCAACGCCTTCACTTAAATAATTTTGAGAGAGTTCTTTTTATCCCTCAAGAGTCAGTATTTTGATGGCGCAGGCTGTCATCAGATTGTTAATCCAATGGTCAGATGTATTGGTGATATTACCATACTTTTGACTACTAGTTTGTTGATGGAATGTATTTTACTTCTGTGCTTAATTAAAGCTACAAATATCGTTAAGCACGCCTGAATGTCATGTGTCTTGAGCGATATTGATTAAAACAGGAAAAGGAAAATATGTGCACTGCTGCTTTCCCACTTTTAACCAATCTTAGAAATATTATATTTGACATGAAAAACATATCTCTTGACTACATACATTTAATTTTTCAGATACTTGTAGTTTAATGAATACGGATGTTTTGGAATGTTCATTTTCGCTCTCAGTTGCCTTCAGCGCAACTTTTTGAAGTTGATGTTTTTGAAAAGTGAACATCTATGGCTAGTATATGGACTATTGTTAGGTGCATCTAAATGTGGGAGAAATCACCATCCATAATTTAGTTACTAGCTTCAGAAAAAGGTGAGAATCGAAATCGAAGAAAAAAATACAACATTCATGTCGCATTCAAGATTACAGCCCATCCCAACCATGTGCTTCTCAATACGCAAAACAAGTGTGTTATTTAATTTCAGTAAAACACTTTAGGTTCCAATCTTTATAAATCTCAAAAGGCTGAAAGAAAGATCCATTCTAGTGAGTACTGGTAGCGGTTGGAACAGAGCACATAGATGAAGAACTGTTGCAGAAGTCGGCTTTTTCCGATATCATGGGCAAAGATTCACCACGTTCATTCAAGCTACCGCGGCGACCTAGCGACGACGCGCGGTAGCTTCTTGTTAATCTTTCTACCTAAGTCCAGATTTGGAATGAATGAGTTGTGCACCTGCTCCCTCCCAGGAATAAGTGGCACTAAATGAGAGACGGGCCATTTCAGATAGCTTTCGATACGCACAGGGCTCGTCAAATTCCGAAACAACAATATCAGTCTTCATTAAATATTAGCTTCTTCTCTGTGGAGCAAAATCTAAGCCGAAAAGTCTAATGCCGGGGAAAATAACAAATCTCAGGGTCAACCTCCGTAAACGGTTCATATTCTACGTCCAGGACCAATTTCCAAAGAACCATCCACGCATTTCCGTTACGTTCGTGGAAAACTCTGGCGAAACCGCGAATCGAATGGTCGGCACAACGGTACTAAGACCCGTGACAAGCGGCTACTACACAAACGAGAGGCTGCAGATTAGCCAACTAAACCACACCGATTGTCACATAAGCTGCTGTTCGTGATTTTTACTTTAGGGTTCCTGATGTTATTCCTACGACGTAAATGCGTGAACGAAATCTTTTAAGCTATAAATTGGTGTAGGCATTTCACTGTTAAACCTGTTACCTTCAGTCGTGGAACACTGTCTTCTAAAATTTTATTAATTCAGAGACACCAACAACTTACCTCTTTCTCTCTATACCTCTTTCTACGATTGGCGGTTGGTTGTTGGTTTTTAAATTTTCATCACACAAGAGCAAGAAAGGCTAAAGAGCTCCTGGTTTACAAAAGTAGAGGTTACAGAGAAAATTATCGATTTTGTTTGTTTTTGTTTTGTTTCGTGGTTTAACTACCAGGATGAGTAGCTCTTAGGGTTATAAGCAGTCGCCCGTCCCTAATTTAGGGTCACTGTTTTCAGGGGAGTGTGACTTATACCTCTAATTTGACTTTCCTTTTGAGTTTCTTTGTTCTTATGCAAATTCAATTTCTTCTCGTTAAACATTTTCTGACTTAACGCTACATTACTTCTCCGGCGAACTTTTTCAGTTGGCATCACTGCAGTGGGTCAGAGGCCAGTAAAACGTAATCACTGAATGTAATAAGGAGGCAGAGCGACATAACGATGTAAGCAGAGCCGTTTGAGCCAACGATTTGTAACGACAAATGTTTGTGATAACGATTTGTTGAGCAGAGAGTAGAGCTGAGATAATGCCTTGATATTGTGTGTTTTAAAGACAACGACTTGGTTTAGAACTTCATTTCTATAGAAGTATTTGATATTATGATATGAATTAAAGCCAACGTTTTTCTGTGATGATGTGCCAGTGAAGAACAATAAAGTGGACTGTGAAACCTAAGTAACTTCATGCAGATTCCTTACTCTGGACCGTTAGTGTTTTTCTATACTTACGAAGGTTCAATGTTGTTATTCACAAGCAATAAACCTTACAGCTTGCAAATACTACAACCATGTAAACGCAAAATTTAATCTTCAGCAAGAGACGTTTAACTCTCACAAACGATTTACATCATCATAGGAGGGAGAGCCAGTACCCAAGACAAGCTCTCCACCCATGGCTCACCAGCCTCTCGAACACGAACCGAGCTCCTGTGACTAGCCAGGAACCAGCGCCTCTGACCACTCGGCCACCAGGGCGGTACAGTCTATTTGTCATCCCCTTTGCCTTTTTTTTACGAGAGAGAAACTATAACATAGGCTTCATAAGTCTTAGCTTCTTTTAATTGAGCAGCTGAACTTTGAATCTGTCAGCTTTGCTCGATGCTCGTTTTGCGTGTATTGTAATTAGTCGTGAAATTTCTTTTCGTTATGTATTTTTTATTTCGATGCTAATTAGATTTCTCTTCTCTTCTCTGCTTTTATAGCTACACAGTCTTCATTTATTAGCTCCAGCCATGCAGATTCACTCGGATTGGTATCTCTATTACTTCTCTACAGTAGCGTTCCCTATTAGATTCCATGCACCTAAAACTTAATTTCCTCCTCCTGCAAGGAGAACGCACGAATGCTCTTTTGAACTTAATCGAAAGGCACAAAAAGAAAAACAATGATGTTAAAAAAAAAAAAAAAAGAACAAAAACTTTTATTGCGATCTTTTTTTCGCTCCCTCCCATCACATTTTCTACGTTAATTTAAAAGATACGCTGCAGAAAAATACTACGGAAGAGGAGAGAGAGTCAAATCAGCCATTTGAGCGACTCTAGGTAATGATCCGATGCCTTTCACCCGTTTTATCAAATTTGTTCACTCGTCAGGAAAGAAAAGCTTAGATAATTTCTTTTAATTACCCAGTTATTTAATTGATAACTTCTTTTTAGCTCGTTTTATTAAAAAAGGGGCCAACGTAAAGCACGCTGAAATACGATATCGTATTTGGTTGTTTAAAGCTGAAATACGATATCGTATTTCAGTCTCTAAAGTCCGGCTGCAGGATTCACGCCGTCTTCGGGTAAGTTGTTCCCTAACTTTACTACAGTTTTGTAATTTTGGGAAGTTTCTTATTCCATTTGTTTTAGATTTCGGTGGCTTCGGGAGCATGGTCAGTCGGATATTGGTTTTTATCCTAGTTGTTTACTGATACCAGAAAAGCCACTACATCAGGTTGATGCTCTGCTGATGAAGGCAGCCTGGTTTCTTAATTTTTGTTTTTTTACGTTCTTCAATTCATCATTCATATACATGTTCGTACTTTGAATAATTATATTCGATATTCCTTTGTCACCTTGGTTGTTTTTTTCACTATTTCATATTTTCGCTAATTCCTTCAGTCTGCTGCATACTGCGCAACCGAGATATTGGCTTCGTTTTTTCAGTTATTTTTTCAGATATATTCTTGTGGTTATTGTATTTACTTCTATTTAACCTACTATGTATATATATATATATATATATATACTTAAGAGCAAAACTGAAGACTAAGGAAAAACTTTAGAATTTAACACGAAGGTTGCAAAATAACCTGAAAATCAAAACGCGCAACGCAGCAGTTTTGAAAATTCAGAATTCACATTCTATAAAGAAGATACCTAAGCAAAAAAATACATATATAATTTTGACTCACACCTAGTACAACATAGAAAAGGTTATGTATCTACCTGTGTGAGTAAAAGGAGAAAAAGATAAAAAAATAAAATAAAACAACTGAATGTAGAAGGTGTCGAGAATACTGAGCCTTGGCTTTATCAAGGACCAGCAAAAACTCTGCATGGTCCTTGATAAAGCCAAGGCTCAGTATTCTCGACACCTTCTACATTCAGTTGTTTTATTTTATTTTTTTATCTTTTCTCCTTTTACTCACACAGGTAGATACATAACCTTTTCTATGTTGTACTAGGTGTGAGTCAAAATTATATATGTATTTTTTTTGCTTAGGTATCTTCTTTATAGAATATATATATATATATCATCATCATCATCATTGTCAACCATTATCAATCCACTGCTGGACGAAGGTCTCCCCAAGTTTCCTCCACAACGGTCTGTCTTGTGCCAGTCTCCTCCATGTCACCCCTGCATAGGTCAGGTGATGCGTAACATCACAGCCTCTCCTTGACAAATGTCAACCCCGCCTTCTCGTGGTGCATCCTGTTCCCACTAAAGGGGCTCTGACGACCGCCAATAGCGGTATAACTATACCATCGGGATCAGAGGAAATTCTATCCCACACTCACCAACCCGCTTGGCCAGCGTGGTGAGTTATGGCCAAACCCCTCCAAAATGATATATATATATATATGCTTTTGAGTTATCTGCTGTCTTTGAATATCTTTTTTAGTTAAGGTCCATGTCTCTCTGCTCCATACGTAAGCACTGGCAGGATGCATTGATTAAACATTTTCCTTTTAAGACATAATGACATACTGCTCTTAAAAATTGTACTGTTTCTTCCAAAAGCTCTCCGCCGCCCCGGTGGCGCAGTGGTCTAAGGCGCTGGCCTCTGATCATTCGTCCGTCAGGGGTCCGGGTTCGAATCCCGGTCTGGCATGGATGTTGTGTTTGTCTTACGGCACTGGCTCTCTCCCTTCCCTGGAACCAGTGACCCTAAATTAGGGACGGGCGACTGCTTATAGCCCATTGAATTGCTCACGGTGGTCGTTAAACCTCCAACCCCCAAAAAAAAAAAAAAAAAAAAAAAAAAAGCTCTCCATCCAAGTTTTATACGGCGATTAATTTCTTTATAAATGTGACCCTCACTTGATATCTGCTGACCAAGATAAATGTAGATATTGGCTGTTTAAAGCTTTTCTCCATCAATCAATAAGTCATCTTTTCTTGTAAAAGCATTGTACATCACTTATGTCTTCTGAAAGTTCATTTTTAATCCCACTTCTTTACTGTTGTCATCAAGTTCTTGGATCATACTCTGCAGCTCCGAAGGGGAAGTTGCAAAGATGACTACGTCATCAGCAAAACGGAGGTTAGTTAAATAATCTCTATTAATCTTTATCCCTTTGTTTTCCCAGTTCAATGATTGAAAGACATTTAGCAATGTAGCATTCAAGAGTTTGGAAGATATGGTGTCACCTTGTCTTACTCTCTTTCCAATTTTTATTAGTGCTGTATCCTCAAATATCCGAAGCTTTGCACTTGCAGTTTCGTAGATGTTATTAATAATGTTAATGTACGCATCTTCAATACCGCAGGATTTCAAAAGCCATTGTAACTGCTGATGGTTTCACGGAATCGAAGGCCTTCTTATAATCAATGAAAGCCATGCATAATGGGAGTTCATATTCTCTTGTTCTTTCAAGTAGTTCTCTCAGTATATGGATATGATCTATAGTGCTGTAGCCACTCCTGAATACAGCTTGTTCTCTTGGTTGAGCCATGTCTATTGTTACCTTCAAGCGATGTGAAAGAACTTTAGTGAAGACTTTATAAACCACAGATAAGAGGCTGATGGGTCTGTAGTTCCCGAGATCCTCAACGTCACCTTTTTTATGTAGCAGGGTCATTGTAGCATTGTTCCAATCATCAGAATCTTCCCTTCATTGAGACATCTGGTGAGAACTTGGGCGAGCGTAGTTTCAATTTCTCCGCTTGCTTCTTGTATAATGTCCAAGGCAATTCCATCTTCTCCTGGAACTTTTCCCCGTTTCATGTTTTTAATTGCATGTGTAACTTCTGCAGGAAGGATTAGAGGAACTTTGGTACTGGTACCTGTCGTAATGTCTGGAATAGATGTATCATCCATTTCATACAGTTTTGAGTAATCTTTCACCCTTGTCAAAATTTCGCTTTTATTTCTTGTTACAATCTTATCTTCTTTTCTCAGTGCCATAATCTGTTTTCTTCCCTTACTGAGATATCCCTTTGCTCTCTTCGGACTTTGGTAGTTTTCAATTGCTTTTCTCACTAGTTCACAATTGAATTTCCTTATGTCTTCAGTGACACTTTTCCGTACTGTCTTGCATAGCACTATATATTCTACTTTGGAAATTACGTCTTCTTTATTTGTCCTCATCTCCCTTCTCTTTTGCATCAACATTTTTGTTTTTCCTGAAATTTTCTTCATATGTAACTTGATCTTAGTACCACCTATTTGAGTTGCTGTTTCCATAAGAGCTTTGGTTACTTTTCTGCTAACTTCAGAAATATTCACTTCTTCCGATGTTAGGCCTTCTAAAGCAGAGAATCTGTTCTTCAGTTCCAACTTGAAGGTATTATGATGTTTTTTAAGGTTGGTTAGGTCAATACATTTTGTTTGTCTTATGAGCTTGCCCCGTTCGAGTTTAGTGTTGAGATGCATCTTACATCTCACCATTTTATGGTCAATACTTGTGTTGAACTTGTTTAGCACACTGCAGTCTGTGGCGTAAAGGAAGTCTTGACCTTTACGCTAACTTAAAATATCAACATACTAATAAATTGTTCCTAAATGAAACAAACCTTAACAGCCAGACAAAACATATAACCACAAGTCAACTTACGGAAACAGTCCTTTATTCGGAATGGAATGCACTCTCCACACATTTATCTCAACACTATTCAATTCTCTCGTACAGCACTTTATTAACAGCGCTCATCATAATCGCTCACAATAATAGCTCTTATCAACACCCCCTATAATCGCTCTCAATAATATCAACACCTCTCTTACAATAGATCAGTCGTCGTTTTTATCTCTTGTTCTTATCTTATTACATGCATACGTCACGTGCATTCAACCTCAATTGTGTTGCCAAACGTATTCGTTTGAAGGAAAAGATATTTCGTTAAGCGTGAAGAATACTGAGAATAAACTCAAGATTTACATAGTGAAAGAAACTAAAAAAGGAAAGTTAATCTAGAATATACGTTCTTACCAGTGCCTAACACTTTAACCCAACAAAGATTTATTGATTACCAGGGATTGGTGTTATGGAATAATCTCCCTTGTCAACTAAAACATATCAATAATTATAATTATTTTCGAAAACAACTAAATAAATATTTGCTAACAAACTAAAATATAAAATTTAACAGTAGAAAATTATTAAACAGACCATATATGCGTAAATTTCATATGTGCAGGACGTTTGGCTTGACTACACACTTTAGGAGAATTAGGATTCACTCAGGCTATATACACAGCTGGCCACCCAAAATGCAATACCAAGAAAGACACGAGATAGCAAAGCCAGATTTACTGGACACATAACAACACATACAAAGATGAAACGATTGAGCTTACAGGCCCGAGCGACTTGCGGAAAACGCAGACATCAATAGTTCGTGTGGCTCCCATGGCTGGCAATAACGGCCGCAACACGCCGCGGCATCGAACGAAAGAGGCTTTGGATGTAGGCTGGGGGTATGTCGGTCCAGGCTGCTTCCACACGTTGCCAAAGTTCATCAGGCGTAGCTGCGGGTGGTGCTTGCCGGGCCACTCGGTTGCCGATCAGCGACCAGACGTGTTTGATGGGCGACATATCGGGAGAACAGGTGGGCCGTGAAGAATTGTTGCACGATGCGTGCCACGTGCAGGCGCGCATTGTCCTGTTGAAACGTGGTCTCTGGCAGGTCCTGCAGGTAAGGGAGGACTACAGGCTCCAAAACGTCGGAGATGGTGCGGTGGTTGTTGAGTGAAATGCGTAACAGAGGGGTGTGGGTGTCATATCTAATTGTGCCCCAAACCATAACGCCAAGCGACGGACCGGTATTGCGATGCATAATGCAGGCGTCATACAGTCTCTCGCCGAGGTGCCGTCACACGCGGATCCGACCATCGTGGTGTTGCAGGCAGAAGCGGGATTCGTCGGAGAAGACAATGTCGTGCCATTCCGTAGTCCAGGTGTGGCGTTCAATGGCCCACTGCCTCCGCACTCGCCGGTGGTGCAACGTCAATGGTAATCGGAGCAATGGGCTCCGTGCGAACAAGTCCCCGCTCCTGCAGACGACGTCGAACGGTACGTGCTGACACAGGTTGCTGCGCAACACACCCAAATGCCTGCGCTAACGTTCGTGATGTGGCGGTGCGAGCCGTCAATGCCCGCCGCACAGCATGCCGGTCCTCTCGTTCGGTGGTATGCCGCGGCTAAACAGAAATGCACATGATTTGCATATGCCCTGCAATGCTAATCGTTTGCATGTCCTCTCGCGGGCGATGCATGCTGCGAATTTCAGGCCAATCGGACGCTTCCTTCTTGGTGTTGCATTTTGGGTGGCCAGCACTGCATTTACTCGTATAACCTTTCACTCAATTTACTGTTCTGTGGTTACCCTGTATATATATATATATGATATATGTTTTTCTTAATTTTATATGTTACAGAATTATTATTGATATGTAATGTGGTCAACTGTAACCTCATAACGAAAAATAAAAATGAAAATTAAATGAAATTTAGAGACGGCCGACTGCTTATAGGTCTAAAAATTGCTCATGGTGGTAGTCAAATCTTTGAACAAACAAATACGTCATCACTGCAGGAGCTTCTTACTGAACACGTGGCACTTCTATTATTTCTTGTTTTCAGTCTTGGCTTCATATTATATGGCTGCATTTAGATTTTTGAGCCATAAAATACAATAAGTAACTCGCTCACTTAGTTCAGCTGCCACTTATACCCGAAAAATATCCAATTATTTTAAAAGTGCTCTTCATTTCCTTTTGTAACGGATCTTAGTCTAGAAGAAAATGACAGAGGACTCCAGATTTCAAAGCATCAATATTTACACCAGAATACCGCTCTTTAAATTCCTGAAATACCAGCTTTTATCCTGAAGAGAAAATAATGGAACGTAAGTGCTTCCGCCTCGGGCTTAGTCTCTGGAATAATCATTTCATTTTTATAAAAAACAAGTCTGCCGTTCGTTAAGGAACATATTCATAATGATTCTGGAAATATTTCCGTTGCATAGAAGAATTTCCTGTTGAGCTTTAATCGTTTTTAAATCATTTTCTTGACTTTGAATGAGTTTCAAAACTGGCAACGTGCATTTTACAATGAAGGACAATCTTTGAAGAAAGCGATATGATAATCTAATCAGGAACTTTGCCAATGAGCAGATCACTGTTAAACAGCCATTTTGTTTAAACATTTTTCGTTTTAAAGACCTTCACTCTAGTAATGATTTCACTTCAATTTAATTTCTGCGTTCCGAATCTTCAGGTATTTATTCATGACCGTGAGCTTAAAGAAAAGCTTCCTAACCAAAAGTCCTTCGGTAATGATTAACAGTGTTTTCCCAAACGAAGGAATTGATATTCTGTGAAAACTAAATGAGCCTGTTTTTCTTTATCACCTTCACTGTAACACTTAATCTTTCATCCCTGGTGAGGTCTGTTTACTTTCCAGAAAGGGGTATTATGAATGTGTAAATGTAAAATTAAACTATACTTAACTGTTGGAATTACAGGTTTTCTGCTGAATTTTGTGTGTGTGCGTGATTCTGGTTCCAATACTTGCCTTTCGAACTTTTGTAATTCGTTTTTCTCTGAATTTGCTATGTATTTATTATACAGGACATCGCGGATTAAATTAAAGTGAGAGTTTAAGACACCACGGATGATAGTAATCAGTCATGAAAACGTTTTTCAGGAATCAGATTAAATTGCTTTGAACATAACAACCTCTCAGTATCTTGCGTTACTAACTAACTCTGCTTTAGAGATATTGGACGTAGAAATGGTTTAGAACTAGCGTCTGCTGGTTTTGTTTGTTTGTTTCGGGGTTTAGCGACCACTATAAATAACTCAAAGTGATATAAGAAGTCGCCCGTCCCTAATTTTGGGCCACTAGTTCCAGGGAAGGAACAGACCCTGCCCGATCGGAAAAACGCACCACCCATATCTTATGCGGGATTCGAACTCGAGATCGTCTCTGATAACCAGCCAGAAACCAACGCCCCTGGCCGCTGGGCCACGAGCGCTGCCTAGCGGTAAATTTGGAAGAACATGGGGATTGTCAAGGGGAAAACAATCGTATTCACATCGAATATTCAGAATCCCTTTGACAAAACCGTTGTAAATGAAATGAATCCAAAGCGGAAAGAGCAGTTCCGCTGTCCCAGTGATCAGTCGTCCGAGTCGGGGATGAGGCATGTGGTGCGTCTGTCCTACAGAGCAGGGTTTCTCCTTCTGTGCATTGGGCATTGTCGTTTCACCCACCGCTTCTTGCTGTGTGGCGACACTGCCCCAATGTGCGAGACGTGTAACAGTCGTCTCAGTGTCCTTCATGTCTTGTGTACTTGTGTCCGCTTTCATGATAACCGTTTTCAATATTTCCGAGCTTATTCATTGGAAGACAATTCAGCTTCCCTTCAAAGAATCTTAGGTGACTGTTGTGATACTTTCGTAGTTTTTTCATTTTTCAGGCAAATTGACTTTCTTAAACTAATCTAAATTACCAAGCTTTTATTGTTCTTGTTTTTCAGTTGTCCTACTCCGCCGTGCTTCTTATTACTCTACCTAGCTTTTAACTTGTTTTCTTTAATTGCTTCGTGATTGGCGCTCTTTGGCCAGACCTGGCCCTTGCGCCATTAAAATACACCAACCAACCAACCAACCAACCAACCAACCTTCCCTGGAACCAGTGGCCCTATATTAGGAACGGACGTCCCCTTACAGCCTTAGATGTTGGTGGGGTTTGCTATACCCCCTGCCAGAAAATGCTGGTGCATGGAGTATCTTGTTTAGTACAAAGGTACAGAAGCTCTTTAAAAAGCGCCTTTATTTCGTACAAGGATATTTTTAGTATTTTTTCCACTTTAACGTATTACCTCTATACAGTGTAACAGCATTGATTGTTTCATATTGTGGACCAGCTTCTCTGATTGTATTGTTTCTAGATACTTTAATCAGTTGAACTGTTTCACTTCAAATTCAATCACTGCTGTCGTTTATTTAAATCTTTAGCTATTCATTACTTCAATAGTACCTATAACGAAGTGAATTTCTCCGTCATTTTTATCCGCGCTGGGGTTCGATCCTGGATCCCCTCATTCCGGAATAAGTTGCTCTACCAATTGAGCTACGCGGACGTTTTGTTCTGATTCCTATCTGCCTTTATGTCGTGTGCGTCCTTCTGGCAGGTACGTCACATCTCCTGGTACGTTACATCATCTCCCCTTTTTTTTTAAATGCTGGAGAAGAGATTCTCTTGTTTTTCCTATCTCGCGGTGTGGAAATAACATCACACCATTGCGAGATTCTGAACGGTCGGGTCATCCGGATAGTTCGGGCGCCATTATAACGAAGTGAATTTCTCCGTCATTTTTATCCGCGCCGGGGTTCGAACCCGGATCCGCTCATTCCCGAATAAGTTGCTCTACCAATTGAGCTACGCGGACGTTTTATTCTGATTCCTATCTGCCTTTATGTCGTGTGCGTCCTTCTGGCAGGTACGTCACATCTCCTGGTACGTTACATACCTCGTGATATCATTGCTCCCAGCTGTTACAAATACCAAGTAGTTGAATGGTCAAGGGCAACTGTCACATCATAGCACTGCACATGGGTTCTAATACTAGACACAACATGAATGGTGTCACCTTTCTTTCAGAGCTGGCTCTCGCCATTCCCATGAACTTGGATCTTAAGTCAGAGATGAGCGACTCTTTTTAGCTCTAGATACTAAATGCAATCGTTAAGCTAACGAAGTTTCTGATTCTCAGTAGAACAGTTTAATGGTTAGCGAACATTTACAAATGGTTGCAACTGTAGTGTACTGATATTTTTGAAAATTCTACAGAAGATATGTTCTGTACTCCTGTATAGGCTGAAATTCGTTATCATACGCTGATATCTTGATGATAATTTTAAATGAACTTTTATTATTTGCATAACTGAACTTACTCTACTCATCGATTTGCTCAAAGCAACAGAACCCAAAGTAGCATAAAGACGTCCTTTAGAGCCCAACTGGTCCCAAGAAATCAAAAGCAGACCACGGCGAAAGGTGCATACTGACTGTGTGTCGAATGTGCTCCGTTGTTGAAGACTTAACCCCCGGTGAAAGACGCACCAATAAGAAATGGTGCCTAGTAAAGCTCAGCCTATTCCACTGAGTTCTATTTAGTATATTCTGGTTTCGTCAGTTTTTTAAAGGGATCGTAGGTGTCTTTTTGCTCTGCAATTTCACTAAGTAATTAGTGCACAAATAAATAAACAAATAGAGAAAGTAATTGAGTTGACGTGCTTCAAATCATGTTTAAGAATACATTTCTTTAGTAAGTCAGTCTGTCAGTCATACTTTCAGCATAACTTTATTAAAAACGTGACGCGAATGTAAAGTAATTCTGCGTGTTTATTCACCCGACCCCATGTGCAGAACTACGTACAGCTACACAAGAAACGAAAGAAAATACCTTGTTTAAATATTTACAGATCCATTGAGTTGTTTCCAAAAAGTTGCTTATCGGGATAGAAAACTGAAAAGCTGAAGAGCCGGGACGTCACGTTTCCCTTTCTGCGTTTCAAATCAAGTACTAAAATGACGCACTTCTTCCTACTAGGATAAGATTGTCTCGAACGTATGATGCAGCACAGCCCTGAAGTCATGTAAGCTCATAAAAATATCGCTTTGTAGCTATGGAAACAGCGTTTACCTACGCAATTAAAATTTTTATGTGAGTTGTGGTCAACCCGTGTCAAATATCTAACACAAAAAAAAGAGACGAAACGGGGTGACTCTATCGCAAAACCAGAGTATTATAAGTAAAATTTTGCGAACTTACTAAGGCCTAGTAGGACACTTTGTACACATGATTTGAAGGTGAATTATTCTCCCGTTTTAGGCTTATCAGAGTTCTGTGTTTAACCTTACACTTCCTGCTGATCTCTACTAATGGGCTCTCATGCACTCTGACGAGATCTGAACAAGAAACACGACATAGTGGGAATTAGATAATTTAGCCTAGAAAGGAGCGCCATCCCACGAAAACTTAGCAAAACCGTTGTCTTGTATGAATTTGGCAACAGAATAAGTCAAACGATGAAGTCAGTGTCAGCGGGGTGACATTTTAAAAAGTGATCAGAGGTACGTCCATGTTTAGACACAATAAGATCAAATCAAATTATGAGAGCTGTACCTTCCAGAGTAAAGTTATCACTGTGCTGCGCTTATGGTTCGTAAGAGCGTATGTTTTATGATCTGGAGTTAGATGTGTGAGTGCAGCAGCATCTAAATACCTACGGTCTGTGCTTGCAATAACTTTAAGTGGAATAACCACTGATTGGATTTTCCGATTTCCTTGTAAAGGGCGGTAAATTATGGACTGCTAAGAAAAGGATTGCTGCTTCAGGAAAGGAACCGGATGAAGGGAAAGTAACACCCAACTAATGTTATTCATCTGCAAGGTCAATTTGCTGCCTGTGCTACCAGCATGCAACAACCTTGAAAGTATTTTTTCATCCTTGCGAAGAGAAGAAAAGCAGAAGAAAAAATATATGAAAAGCTTGAGCCGAAAGTTTTAATTAGAAATTTTACAAAATAACATTAAAATTTTCTTTGATCATAAATGATGTCACCCAAAACTATGCCTCCAATGCGTATGACGCAGGTAAAATCCTTATCGTGAACAGCAAGTGTATTTTTTCTGTTCTTTCATTCTGAGAGTAACCTCCAGAACAGGAACACATGAGGAAAACAAACGCAGGACGTCACATCATTCATATAATCCCACTCAGTGGCAGCCAAACCGCAAGGAGCAGAAACAACTCATTTAAATTAACATATACGTATTTTACAAAATCAGGACACTTCAAATGCTGTTTGAAATTTTCCTCAGCTGGTTATCTCTCTCTCTCTCTCTCTCCCTCTCTCTCTCTCTCTCTCTCTCTCTCTCTCTCTCTCTCTCTCTCTCTCTCTCTCTCTCTCTCTCTCTCTCTCTCTCTCTCTCTCTCTCTCTCTCTCTCTCTCTCTCTCTCTCTCTCTCTCTCTCTCTCTCTCTCTCTCTCTCTCTCTCTCTCTCTCTCTCTCTCTCTCTCTCTCTCTCTCTCTCTCTCTCTCTCTCTCTCTCTCTCTCTCTCTCTCTCTCTCTCTCTCTCTCTCTCTTTCTCTCTCTCTCTCTCTCTCTCTCTCTCTCTCTCTCTCTCTCTCTCTCTCTCTCTCTCTCTCCCTCTCTCTCTCTCTCTCCGCTTGCATGTCACATAATCCACTAATGCAAAAATTTTGTCCTAATTTTTCCATTAAGTACATTAGTTTTCCTGTGCGTATTTGTTTTAGTCCCTACTCCCACTGCCCTATCTCGGCCAAACCAAACGGTTTTCTTTTTCTTTTTTTTTTTTTTTTTTTTTTTTTTGAGTTTTTTTTTTTTATCAGCTAAAATTCAGAGCTTGGGACAGGTCAAGGTTTGAATACACTCTTTGCAAAAAAAAATGCACCCAGAAGGAAACATCTGATCTAGATGAACATTGGTATGTGCAATGTACATGTATAGGAAAGGAAATGATTTGTAATTCCAGAGCAGTTCGGCCATTCATTCAGATAAAACAGTTACAAGAGTGAAACACTTCAGTACGTTGTAGCGCAACTTCTGGTTCGGATACAAGCTGCTACCCAGCGTGGCATAGACGTATACAGTTCGCGGATCCTGTGCTGAGGTATAGCATGCCAGATGGTGTCCAAATTGCGGGCCAGTTTTTTTTTTTATAATTACATTACGGCATGGGCGACATTACGACATGGGCGTAGATTGCGTTCCATCATGTCCCAAACATGTTCGATGTGTGAGAAGTCGGGCGACCTGGCTGGCCATGGAAGGGTGTCGACATTGCGGAAGCAGGCCTGGGAGAGCCGTGTCGTATATGACCAGGCATTTTCCTGTTGAAAAATTGTGCGGTGATGATGCGACGGCAATGACAACACAACAAGTCGTAGAATGTCGTCGACGTACCGTTCAGCCGTAAAAGTGGTACGGAACACTACCAGAAGTGCCCGGGTATCGTAGGAAATGGTTCCCCAAACAGTCATTCCCGGTGAGCGAGCCGTGTGCCGTTCCACGGTAAAGACAGGATCCTTGAGCTGGCCAGCTCTTCTCCAGACACGTATGCGCTGGTCATGGGCGCCAAACGTAAACCGTGACTCATCAATGAAGACAACACGACGCCATTGGACAATATCCCACGTTGATAGGGCCCGACACCACTGCAACCGGTTATGGCGATGCTCGCTGATCAGTGATAGGCGGCGTAGTGGCCTTCTCGAATGTAGTCCCCGTGCCTAAAGTCGTCTGGCAACGGTCCGGGTGTCCACTTCCGTACCTGTAGACGACACAACATGGCCACGGATGGTTGAGATCCGTACCTGTAGACGACGCAACATGGTCACGGATGGTTGAGATCCGTACCTGTAGACGATGCAACATGGCCACGGATGGTTGGGAGCAACGAATTCGGTTCTGTTTGTGTGGCTCTCACAATCGCTCGATCCTTGCGTTTTGTCCTTGCCCTCATCCGTCTACTGCCCGCGTGCCCTCCTCGACCTATCTGCGTCAACATCGTTCGATTTCCGCGTCGCACCTACCCAAATGTTTAGCGATACGGCGACTTGACCAACAGGCCTCTCTCATCCCAATTATATGTCCTCTCTCAAACTAACTCAACTGCTCTTATTGTGCACGGATACAACGTCGAGGCATCCTCTCAGTCCGCAGAGGTTAATGCAACTGCAATCCGCCGTCACAATTGTCCCTGCGTGCAAACTTTGTTCTTGATATATCCTTCTCGATGTGGAGTTTCCCTGAGCTGTGGCGGTCCAATATTTCGTCATTGGTCGTTATTTTTTAATCATTTGCATATTCTGCCCTGAGGTACTTGCATGCGGAGTTTCATCAGGATCGAAATACTTTCTCGGAATGCTTCGTTTTTTTGTTTTGTTTTTTTTTTTTTTTGGCAAAGAGCATATTTAGCATTGTGCTGTATAACGAAGTAAATTTCTTCGTCATTTTTGTTTACGCCGGACATCGAACCCGGGTCCCCTCATTCCGGAATAAGTCGCTCTCCCAACTGAGCTACGCAAACGTATGCTCTCGCTGCTGTCTGCCTTTATCTCATGTGCGTCCTGCGGTGCGGGCACGTCACAGCTGCTAAATGAAAGGCAAAGCATTTCTACTTGTAATATGAAGATTGTCTTCCGACATAATCTGTTGTTTCTTACCTTCCCATACTACTGATTTAAATTATCAAATCAAATTTTCCTTACACTTTGAAAGGGGATTCCTTCTACATACCTGTATTTTCAGAGACACTTCATTTATAATCTTTTACAGAAATGTTACACTGTACTTTCTCCAATCACCACCACACATATCCGTTTCTCCATCCAGATCAAGTACCGAACTTTGGGACTTTGAAATGAAATTTCGTTTCACTCTGCGAGATTTTCTGCTGTCTTTAGCACCCAGTATGAAAGCGTAAGGGTGACGAAGATCACCCATCACTTCCTCTACTTCCGTAACACTGATCTTTGTCACCTCATCGATACAGGTAACGAACATCATCTCTGCAGAAGACATAAAAGTGCGGGAAAAACCGGAGGAGAACATTAATTATAACTGAAATAAACAGGCAGATTATACACAGTCGAGTCACATTATTGTGACCACCTACTACTTTTGACGTCAACAGCGCGTAGCCAATAAAAGAAGGCGCGTGTCGTGAGCTGGCTTGGAGGGTATATAAGGTGTGCTGTAGGCAATCTGAAAACATATCACTCGTTGCTGTCATGGATAAAAGGAGATATCTATCAGATTTGCAAAAAGGGATGTTTATTATCGGCATTCGGGCCAAGGGTGGCAGTATTTCTGAAACAGCTCATTTTGTGAACTGTTCGCCTGCTGCTGTGGTTAAAGTGTATCGTGATTGGAGAAATGGCCCCATTGCGAATAAGGGACGTGAAAACTGCAGAGCACCACATGCCATTGATGTGAGAGGTGAACGTCGGCTGCGAAGGTGCGTGAGGGCCGATCGACACGCTACAGTGGAGCAACTCACTGGAATGAACCAGGGGGATACCGGAAGTGTGTCTAAAACGATAGTTCAGCGAGTCCTGCTGCATATGGTGCTCCGATGCAGACGGATGGTCACTGCACCTATGCTAACGAAGGTGCATCGGTAGAAAAGGCTGACATTTGTACGGCAGTATCGGAATTGGATCTCCGCTGATTGGCAAAGGATTGCCTTCTCTGGTAAGTCACGTTTCCTGCTTCATCAAACGGATGGATCATATAAGGCGAGAAACATTGGAGAACAAATACTCTTCAACCATTGCTGGAAGAACACAAGCTGGTGGTTGCAGGGTATAGTCTGGGGAATGTTTCCTTGGCATTCTCTGGATTTACTCATACCTGTGAAAGGCACTATGGACCGAATTCTTTATGAATCCCTCCTAGCAGACCAAGTACAACCATACATGCTGATTGTCTTCCCTGGGACGGATGGGATCTTCCAGCACGACAATGCGACGTGTCACACAGCTAGAAATGTCCGAGAGTGGTTGGAAGAGTACGAAGAAGACTTTAAAGTACTTCCCTGGCCCCTTAATTTCCGACTTAAACCCAATTGAGTGTCTGTAGGACCACCTCGGTCGTGTTGTTTGCTCTATGGATCCTCCACCATGCACCCTCCAGCAACTGTCAGATGCACTGCAGTCAGCATGGCTCCACATACCTGTGAACACCTTCCAGCACATTTTTGAGTCACTCCCAGCCCTTCTAGCTGCTGTGCGCGCTGCACACGGCAATTACTCTGAATATTAGCTCGTTGTCGCCGTTTTACGTATAAATTGCGAAGCCTTAAACAGACCAGGCTATGAGTTGGCAAGTTTGAAAGGGGCTAGGCCTTTAACGTTCCGGTTTCGGCAAGGCCAGGCTTTCCAATTTAGGCCAGTGCAGATCTTGGTATTTATTGATGGTTGAATCTACTTAGTTTCTCAGCACAGCTTCTTGCGTTGACCGCTTTTAATACGTCTTTTAAGAACGAAGTACATACTTCAGAATCACTTTTCCCGGCTGTCCGTCTCTCTGTAGATGAATCGCAGTTTAGTTTATATTTCCAAAATTTCTATGATGCAGAGTTTCCTCTCCAAGTGGAGTAAACCTGCTTGGCACGAAATACGCTTCCAACAATCGAATTAAAAATATTATTTTTTCATCCAATAGCGAAAACACGAATGTTCGTATATACTATGCGACTTTGAAATTGCAGCATCCTAAAGAAAACAGGAATATGAATGAGATACTTAAAAAATGACAGCGAAGTAGATAAGAAACACATAATAAAAGTATGCTGATTAACACATTGATAGACAAAGTGATGCTTACTATGGGCAGATCAGTGTGATGTAAAATCCCCTTGGTTGCGGATACACTGAACTAAACGTCTCGGCATGGAGTCGTACAGCTATCGACTTGCTTTCTGCGGTATTTTCCACCAAGTTTCTTGTAGCTAGTCCTTTGCAACAGCCGTAGTTCAGGCTGGCTGCGAGTGGGTGTGTAGATGACGCCAAATCAAGTCCCTCACAGGCTCGACTGGGGAGAAATCCAGGGGCCTGACTGACCAAGGCAGTACGTTCACATCACGATGTATGCAGCGGTCATCATTCTGAGAAACTGAATCAGGCACTTCCGTAAGAAAGGAATGGAAGAGAGCGTCAGGTCCTAAAATCTCGGCGACATAGCTGCGAGAAATCAAATTGCCGTTGATGAACACCGGCGAACAGCGATGGTTGTAACAAATTGCTCCTTACACCGTAACACCAGCAAAGGTGTGCAGTATGGCGTTCCACAATGGCTCTAGGTTCATTGCGTTCACTACGTCGTGGCCATACGTGTTTTTACTGCTCTTTGGTCCCAAGCAAATGCCTTATTGATCACTGAATACCACTTGACGCCATTCTACAACCAAGGGTGCCGGTGCGCTGCGTGATTCCGGACATTAATGATTATATGAACCGGTATGCGTTAATCGACACAATGCCGGTATGCGTTAATCGACACAATGCCGGTATGCATGAACACCCTCTTCGGCCAGTTGGCGTACAATGATTCCACTAAAAGTGACAACCAGAGGAAGTCACAGCGCGCTGGATGGCCACATGCGTGAATGTAGGTGCGGTATGAACCTGTCGATGGATAAGACGATTCTACCATTCTGTAGTATTTCGTCGTAATCCACAACCAGTTCCGTCACTCTGGCCAACGTAGTATTCCGTCGTAATCCACAACCAGTTCCGTCACTCTTGCCATCGTAGTATTCCGTCGTAATCCACAACCAGTTCCGTCACTCTTGCCATCGTAGTATTCCGTCGTAATCCACAACCAGTTCCGTCACTCTTGCCAACGTTGGTGCACCGTGCTATTGTCGTGGCCCACACATTTCGTAACACGAAGTAGCGACCATCCCGCCTCTCAAAGGCCAATAATCCGCTCTTTTTTCATTGAGATGCTGATATAGGTATCGAACGTGCCGTCTTGGCTTTCTCGATAGTCTCTTTGCAAACTGCAGTTGATCCCTGCGAAACATGAGCCTGTGAACTGCTCACACATGCGTTTCTTCGGAATCCGCGCTCTGTATAACTGTGTTTATATCAGCCGAAACTTTGGTTCGACTGGTCCCTTTGGCTCGACGTGTCACTTGCATATCTCGGCACATCTCATCCACCTGCCGAAGTGCATACACTTCCGATCACTCCTTCTGGGTGGTGCAATTTCAATGTCACTGAGTGTATTTTTTTAATTTTTGTTCGGGGATTTAACGACCACCGTGAGCAACTAAGTGGACTATAAACAGTCGCTCGTCCCTAATTTAGTTAAGGCCAGTGGTTCCAAGGAAGAGAGGTCACCAGTTCCGTAAGACAAACACGCCGTCCATACCTCACAGGGATTCGAACCCAGACCCATCTTGGACGAATGAACAGAAGCCAATACCTCGTACCATTTGTCCACCTGGAGCGACAACAGATTGTATTTCTGAACATTGTCAGGTGTAATATTCCCTTCAAGAAGAGTAACATTAGACTTGTAGTTCAACAATATCTACGCTTCAAATTTTTTTTTAACATAGAATAACTTTCGCTATGATTAATGGAATACACATAGTAACTGATTTTTGCGAGCGCTGTTTTCCCGCTAGGAGAGGCGTGGGAAATGTTAGTGTTGCAAAAATGAAAAAGATGTTCGGGGAAGTAATGTGTCGTTCAGTAAAAAAAAACGTTTAACGAGAAGAAACTAAATTTATATAAGAAAACAGGATTTTAAAAGGACAGTTGTTTATGGTATACGTCACAGAATATTTATTGTGTTACAAACTCCAAATGGCCATTGAGCTAATCCTTAAGAGTTGGAATTAATTATTCAGACACAGCTCAAGCAGTGGCTATTTCTTCAAGAGCATAGGAAATGCTCCCTATATGAGGATATAATCACAGAGATCAAAGTAAGGAAGTTTCTGCGAATTCAGTTTCACTGCTGAGAGGAAATACAGTATGGCCTCTTATACTAATTTGTGACAATCCTTATCTCTAAGCCTCAGTCATCATTCCAAGTAAGCACCTTAACAAAAATTCAGTTCGAGTTTAGTGCCACTTCGTTACATGAAGCTATAGTTGCATCAGGAATGTCAGCGGAAAATGTCATTTTTTTCCGTTTCTTTTTATTGCTGAAAAGGAAACGGCTGATTACAACTAAGGACTTTCCTCATCATTTGAACCACAGAATTCTTCCAAAGCAAAATAAAAATTGTTGTTTTTGTGGGAGAAAAAATCTTCGAGCTGGAGAGTGTAAATTAATTTTTTTTTCTTTTTCTTTCTTTTCTTTTACGGGCTTCCCTCAAAAGCAATTCCTTCTTCCTTAACACATCGAGTCAACGATCTTTCTTTAATCTCACAAAATGCTTTCATGCTTTCAGTCCTAATGTTCAGATTTTTTCTGCTAATATGACAAAGTCACGTAGTGTGTAAAAAAATGAATAGAACATTTTGAAACATTCTTTTTTAATTTCTCCAACAACGCTTTCTGATGTAAGCTACCAAATGTCAGAAATCTTTCTGTTAATTAATAACCTCATTCGAGGCATGTCAAACTTTTATCATGACTGCTTTAATGAAGATCAGTACACCGTACATCACTAAAAGTGTTACAAAATCATATTGCTGAAAATCTTTGTTTGATTAGGGTGAGTCGAAAGTTTTGCAATATTTACATAAGCCCATGTGCTGCGGCGGGTATGGAACGTTTTTAAACTAGTTCAAGTCGCTCACTGCAGTCAGTCAAAAGGGATATAAAGTGGTAGTCGTTGCTGTGAACAGCATTGCATATCGTCGTTCTGTCTGTGGTTGGGACGCCTAAAACATGAACATCCACAACTGGCTAATTAGGGAATTTTCGCTTTACGGGTTTGAACTCGGCCATAACGCTGCTCAAGCAACACGAAACATTTGTCATGCGAAAGTGGAAGGTTCCGTGGACCACAGAACCGCAACCACATGGTTCAAGAAATTTCGCTCAGATGACAGAAACCTCGACGATCAGCCAAGGTCAGGTAGGCCGCGAACTGTGGATTCGGAGGCCGTGGGCCAAGCCGTAGAGGCAAATCCGGCAACCAGCACTCGGAGATTATCAGGTGATCTGGGCATACCACAGACCACCGTGGTTCGTCTCCTTCAAGACCTTGGAAAGATCTACAGGAGCTGCCGCATTGTCCCTCACGAACTAACGCCAGCTGAAGCAAACCGCCGAGTGGAAATGTGCACAAAACTCCTAGAAAACCCGCGCGATGTACGTTTCATCAAGAGAATTGTAACGTGCGATGAAAAGTGGGTCTATTCCGTAATCTTACACAACGGCAGTGGTTGAGCCTGGGACAGCTTCCTGAGCCTGTTGCCAAACGTAGGCGCTTCGAACATTTCGAGGGGATAATCCATCACGAATTTGTTCCAGATGGTCGGACCATCAACGCCAACCTCTGAACAGCTGGAGCGGATGTATGTCGTTTTGGAGAAGAAGTATCCAGCACTGGTGAACAGAAAGCGAGCTCTCCTACAGCAGGACAACGCTCGGCCTCATACCGCGTGAACGACCCGGGCCAAACTCCAGGAACTTGAAGGCATCGACCTGATGCTACACCCAGCATATAGTCCGAACCTTGCCCCGTCGAGTTATTACTTGTTCTGGTCCATTGCCCACTTCCTTCGCGGGCGGCACTTCAACAACCAGGAGGAGTCGGCAGCTGGTATGAAGGATTTCTTCGCCTCGAAGGACAAGAACTGGTACCGCCGCGGAATCGAAGAACTGGCAGACAGATGGCTAAAGACGGTGCAACACGATGGCCTATACTTTGACTGCTAGTCAGCTTTCGTCGTAAAGGTACGTATGAAGACATAAAGTGATCCAAATATTGCAAAACTTTCGACTCACCCTCTGTAGAATCGAAGAACTGGCAGACTGATGGCTAAAGACGGTGCAACACAATGGCCTATGCTTTGAATGCTACTCAGCTTTCGTCGTAAAGGTACGTATGAAGACATAAAGTGATCCAAATATTGCAAAACTTTCGACTCACCCTCTGTAGAATCGAAGAACTGGCAGACTGATGGCTAAAGACGGTGCAACACGATGGCCTATATTTTGAATGCTAGTCAGCTTTCGTCGTAAAGGTACGTATGAAGACATAAAGTGATCCAAATATTGCAAAACTTTCGACTCACCCTCTGTAATTTTGGGGGTTTTCTTTTTTGAAAAATTCCGCTTTTTTCTCCAACTTACCACTCCGGCACAGCGACTTCTCATTTGTTTATCCATTTCACTGGGAGTATGGGAGTAAACAAAATCATATTTCCGAAAATCTTTGTTTGATATTTTTGGGGTTTTTCTTTCTTGAAAAATTCTGCTTTTTCCTCCTACTTATCTCTTCAAGACAACGACTTTTCATTTCTTTATCAATTCACTGGGACTATGGGAGTAAAATCTGTGTTCAGAAATATAAATACCTAATATCTCATAAAATTAATACCGATCAATATTTATATAAACATATATTAAATCTTTCTTCTGCCATTTCCTGTTTATGTTTCTAGTCCAAAATACACTGCTGGCCACCCAAAATGCAACACCAAGAAGGAATCATCCGATTGGGGCTGAAATTCGCAGCATGCGTCTCCCGCGAGAGGACGTGCAAACGATTAGCATTGCAGGGCATATGCAAATCATATGCGCCCGGCACGCCACCGAGAAGCACTATCAGGAGGGTGCACAAGAGGCGGGGTGTAAGTAATGGAAGTGTGTTGTGCTGCCGGACCTGTGCGTGGGAAGCTACCTGATGCCTAGTCGCAGAATACGGCAGTCATTCCAGCACGTTTCGGAGTTCGACAGAGGACGAATAGCGGTTTATCGTACCGAGACATCGGCGCCCGTGTGAGACGACATCCAGCCACAGTGAGGCGAGAATGGATTCGGTGGGTGCAGGAGGGACGGACGGACCGGCGTGAGCGATTGCCGCAGCTGCGGCATACCACCGAACGAGAGGACCGGCATGTTGTGCGGCGGGCAGTGACGGCTCGCACCCCCACATCACGAACGTTAACGCAGGAATTAGGGTGTGTTGCGCAACAACCTGTATCAGCACATACCGTTCGACGTCGTCTGCAGGAACGGGGACTTGTCGCACGGCGCCCATTGCTCCGATTACCACTGACGTTACACCACTGGAGAGTGCGCCAGTGGGCAGTTCAACGCCGCACCTGGACTACGGAATGGCACCACATTGTCTTCTCCGACGAATCCCGATTCTGCCTGCAACACCACGATGGTCGGATCCGCGTGTGGCGGCACCGCGGTGAGAGACTGTATGACGCCTGCATTATGCATCGCCATACCGGTCGGTCGCCTGGCGTTATGGTTTGGGGCGTAATTGGATATGACACCCGCACCCCTCTGGTACGCATCGCCGGTACACTCAACAGCCACCGCTACATCTCCTACGTTTTGGAGCCTGTAGTCCTCCCTTACCAGCAGAACCTGCCAGTGGCCAAGTTTCAACAGGATAATGCGCGCCCGCACGTGGCACGCTTCGCGCAACAATTCTTCACGGCCCACCAAGTGTCACTGCTGCCTGGGCCGGCCTGTTCTCCCGATATGTCGCCCATCGAGCACATCTGGTCGCTGATCGGCAATTGAGTGGGCCGGCAAGCACCACCCGTGGCTACGCCTGATGAACTGTGGCAACGTGTGGAAGCAGCCTGGACCGATATACCCCAAGCCCACATCCAAGCCTCTTTCGTTCGATACCGCGGCGTGTAGCGGCCGTTATTTCCAGCCATGGGGGCCACACGAACTATTGATGTCTGCGTGTTCCGCAAGTCGTACGGGCCTGTGAGCTCAATCGTTTCATCTTTGTATCTGTTGTTATGTGTCCAGTAAATCTGGCTTTGCTGTCTCGTTTCCTTCTTGGTGTTGCATTTCGTGTGGTCAGCAGTCTAAAAATTGTGCGAAATCTCGACATGGATGCTTTATATTGTTTTTTTTACAGCAATGGTAAATAACAGGAGTGTTTATCTTTCAGCGAAGCACCTTATTAACGCTTTAAAAAATTAAGATTTTGTTAGCGCAACATTTTTCTGTGGTACCTTTTTTCCTTTTTTCTTAGGCTGGTATGATTTTTTCATTTTTTATTTTTTTTTGTCGCCAACAGAAAAATGAAGATACCCAGCTAGTGTACACAGCGGAACCCCGGTTATACGTTTTTCACTTTCATACGGAATTCTGCGCTAGTCTCGATATTTTACTGCAGTTTCTATAGCCTTTTCAATTTGGTTATACGTAATTCATGTATACGCTTTTTTGCGATTATAAGTTAAATTTTGAATTATAGATTATCACAAATAAAAGCTTCTTTGATTCTTTTCTTTGAGGTAATTGAGACAGCGAGTTGTTGTTGTTGTTGTTGTTGTTTTTGGCAGCCATGAAATAGATAACGTAACTAAAAATTTACTAAATAACGTTCCCAGTTCTCTATTTTCTCTGAATTCAAGGAATTTGAAACAAGTCAATAGTAGTTAATATTTTACTCGGCCCTTATGCTAAATCACTAGTGGACAAACTGCATTTAAAAGAGCATAGACGTCGTTAAAGGGATTCGAGGGTGGGCCGCATCCCACCCTGAAATTTCTCTTGCCAACCCCGCCGCCCACTCAGTTCAACATGTGCCATTTTTCAATTTTTTAAACTTTGAAAAATAATCTATAGTCTTGTGGTCACGGGTCAACCGGTTGACAATTTCTTGCGGGTCAAACGGGTCGGGTCAAGGTGTCCCTGACCAGATTTCGACCCGGTTTTATTTTTCAAAAGAAAAAAACATTTCAAAAAACCCTTCAGAGCTGTAGAGAATGATCTAGCAGCTTGCTGAGATGGGTAAAGAAATGTTATTAAAAATGAACTTTCAGAAGACAAAACTGATGTGCAATGCTTTCACAAGGAATGAAGATTTATCAATTGATGGGGGAAAGCTGGACATATCCAATTCCTACATTTACCTTGGGTAGCAGATATCAAGCAAAGGTCCCATTGATGAAGAAATTAATTGGCCTAAAAAACTTTGTTGAGTAGCTTTTGGAAGAAACAGTACGATTTTTAAGAACAATGTTCCATTATGTCTTAAAAGAAAAGTATTTAATCAATGTATCCTTCCGGTGCTTACGTAGCCGCCCCGGTGGCACAGTGGTCTAAGCGCTGACTTATGACCATTCGTCCACGAAGGGTCCGCGTTCGAATCCCGGTAAAGCATGGATGTTGTGTTTGTCTAACGGCACTGGCTCTCTCCCTTCCCTGGAAACCATTGGTCCTAAATTAGGGATGGGCGACTGCTTATAGCCCATCGAGTTGCTCACGGTGGTCGTTAAACCTTCAATCAAAAAAAAGTGCTTACGTACGGAGCAGAGACATGGACCTTAACTTAAAAAATACGTACAAAAACTGCAGACAACTGAAAGCAGCACGGGGAGATGCATACCTGGTGTAACCAGGAAAAATAAGAAGAGGAATTCGTGGATAAGGGAAATGACAAGAGTGAAAGACATCATGATCAGTAAAATCCCTGCAATGGCGATGGGCTGGACATATTTCCAGGAGAACGGACCACCGATGAACAATTGAAATTTTAGACTGGATTCCAAGGGACAGGAAAAGACCCAGAAAAAAAGACCACGTGAGAGATGGGTGGATGGAAGACACTGGCCCAAGGCTATCCATTGTTGAAAAAACTTGGGGAGACCTTCATCCAGCACTGGATTGATAATGATTGACAATGATGATGAAGATGATGATGGTATATTCGGATTTTTGTCCGGGTCAGGACCGGGTCGGGTTGAATTATGTGACGGCCGGGTCCGGGTCCAAAATGTTTGACCCGTTTCCACCTCTGGAGATGAGTGCAAGACAAAGTTATTGGCTTGAAGAAGGGTGTTAAGGCAGGGAGAAGGTATTGTGTCTGCGTGTCATCATTTCCCTTGAATCCTAATTAACGAAAATATTTGCTATCAGACCCTTCTCCTAGGCAGAAATTTTTTTCCAGCCCCGGTGGCACAGTGGGCTATGCGCTGGCCTCTGACCATTCGTCCGAGATGGGTCCGGATTCGAATCCCGGTGAGGTCTGCTGAATGTTGTGTTTGTCGTAAGGCACTGGCTTTCTCCCTCCCCTGGAGCCAGTGAGCCTAAATTAAGAAATACGACTGTTTATAGACCATCAAGTTGCTCACGGTGGTCCTTAAAGCACCCCCCCCCAATAGAAGAATCCTTTAAATCAGTGCGTGCTACTAGTTCTGGCGGCAGCGTGCCATGCTTGCACTACGAATAGGTAACTCTTCACGTTTTACTAATTTCATAATAAATGGATGGACGGAACATTAACTAAAAGGACTCCAATTTGGATTCTTTTGTAATGTAAAAACTTCATGACATTTCCAAAATTAACGATTACATATCGGGGAGGTGGGGATTGCACGAATTCCTTTGCAACCTGAAGTAAAAAACATTAAAAATTATTTCAGTGTTTCTTAAATAAAGTTGCTATTAAACTTGTCCCAGCAAAAATAATACTCGCCCTCTCCTCCCCCCTGATTTCGAAGTCTAGCGACGTCGCTGAAGAAGAGTTATGCTTGTAAGTAAAGGATGTGTGCTAAGGGTATTCAGGCTAAAACAAAATCGTATTCCAATTTACTACCTAGTATTTCAAAGATGAAGTTTATTTTCTTTTTTTCATACATTGAAAATATGAAATCGTACAGAATTTCTTAACCTAGTTTTTATAATGAAATTAGAATAAAAGAATTAATGCAAAAGTCAGAACATTTTTTTGATTGAGGGTTTAATGACCACCGTGAGCAACTCAGTGGGCTATAAGAAGTCGTCCGTCCCTCATTTAGGGCCACTGGTTTCGGGTAAGAGAGAGGGCCAGTGCCATAAGACAAGCACAACATCCATGCCCTACCGGGATTCGAACCCGGACCCTTCTCGGACGAATGTTTATAAGCCAGCGCTTAGATCACTGCGCCACCGAGGCGGCCATTAATCCTGGAACTGTCTTGACGTTTTTGTCCTTTTTAGAATACGAAAGAATGCAAATTTTGAGGTAAATGTTTCGTTTATCCATTTTGATAAAATTAGTAACATGCCCGTGTAATAAACATGACACACTGCCATCAGTACCAGTAGCACGCACTGATTAAAAGAAAATTTTCTGCCTAGGAGAACGGTCGGAAAACAAATGTTTTCCTGGATTAGGAGTTGAGGGGAAGCAAGGGCACGCAGACACAATACCTCCCCTACTTAACTTCCTTCCTTCAAGACAACGACCTTGTCTTGCACTCATTTTTTATAAAGCAGTGGTCGGCCACGTTCTGCTCACACACTGCCATGGAACAGGCTTAAGAGCAATAGTACAGCTTTAGATTCCATTTTCCGTGTTAGAATCTCCCACTTAGTAGCATAAACAGGCATCAGAGCAATTAGTAAGGACATCCCCCAGTGAATTCTTACCCACCCTCCCCATTTGCCCCTGGCCTTACTAACATGAAAAAAAGGCTTAAAGCAAGGATTTGGAAGAGTGGAGAACATGTGATGTATACTCTAACTTTACTTCCCTTTTTAGTTTCTTTCTCTGTGTAAATTGGAGTTCGTTGTCCTTACCATTCCTCAAACTTTACGTGATATCTTCTCTCTCGCAAGAGTATAGTTGGCAACACCCCTGAGGTCGGAGCGAATGACGTGTGGATGTCTGAAATACGAACAGAACGATATATATAATGTTTTTTGAGAAGCAGGTGTGTTGGGATTGATGTTGGAAATTCATGTTAATTGTTGATACGATACTGTTTAATTGCCGTTTGAGTTATTTGAAGGCTGCGTGTTGTACGTTAATGTCAGTGTTGTGTTTCTTAGTAAAGTGTTATTGTTGATATTAACTCACGTTCGTCACCTTGTTAAAGTGCTAAATGATATTTAGCTGAATAAAGACTAACCGTAAGTAACCTTTTGTGAAGTTATTTGAGTGACTGCTGAGTCGCTTGAAAATGAAGTTATCAAGAACTGATTTGTGTAGTGCTCCGACAGCGAACATTACAAAAGATTGAATTTCCATGGGCCTGTGGATGCTATTTTAGTAACCTTTCTACAAAAAAGTAAACAACGCGCTTCCTGTACAGGGGGAAATACATAGGGCTACACGACGAAAAACATGAGACTCATTATTTCCTATACAGGGGGAAATACATAGGGCTATACGACGAAAAATATGAGACTCATTATTTCCTATACAAGGGGAAATACATAGGGCTACACCACGAAAATCATGAGACTCGTTATTTCCTATACAGGGGGAAATACATAGGGCTACGCCACGAAAAACATGAGACTCGTTATTTCCTATACAGGGGGAAATACATAGGGCTATACGACGAAAAACATGAGACTCGTTATTTCTTATACAGGGGGAAATGCATAGGGCTACACCACGAAAAACATGAGACTCATTATTTCCTATACAGGGGGAAATACATAGGGCTATACGACGAAAAATATGAGGCTCATTATTTCCTATACAGGGGGAAATACATAGGGCTACACCACGAAAAACATGAGACTCGTTATTTCCTATACAGGGGGAAATACATAGGGCTACACCACGAAAAACATGAGACTCATTATTTCCTATACAGGGGGAAATACACAGTGCTACACGACGAAAAACATGAGACTCATTATTTCTTCGCAAAGTCCACATTATATTTAAGAGTTGAAAAATTTGAAAAATGTCACATCTTGAACTGGGTGGGCGGCAAGAAAAAATTCAGGGTGGTCTCCAGCTCACCCTGAATTTTTTTATGAAACAATGCGCGAGGGTGAGCTGTTCGATTTATTATTGATATATATATATATATATATATATATATATATATATATATATATATATATATATACACTATATTGATAAAAGTCACCGGACACCTAGAAGACAAACACAACATAGCATTTATTGACATACATTAGCACGGTGTCGGTCCACCTTTGGTCCTAATGCATGCACTGACCCTTCGAGACATGCTTTCGACAAGGTTTTGGAACACAGCGATAGGTATGCGCTTCCATTCAGTACATAATGATGCCGCTAACTGTTGTTTGTCGTACGCCTTGGTTCCAAATTTCTTATGCGGCGCTCTAATTCATCCCATAGATGCTCTATGGGATTACGATAAGGGCTCTGTGCTGGCCAGTCCACACACGGTACGGAATTACACGCGATAACAGTCCTTGCTTTATGGCTCGGTGCATTATCCTGCCGGTACCAACAAGGCTAGGTTCCATAGTATTGCCACAAAGTTCGTAGGGCATAATTGTCCAGAATATAGAGGATATCGTGCTGGTTAACAGGTTTGTCCACGATAACCAATGGGCCGGGACCATACCACGAAAAACACCCCCACACGATTACACTGCCAGCTGCAAACTAGACCGTAGGAACAGTACACTGTGGTAAATAGCGTTCCCCCGTCTGCGCCACCATACCCCACACACGGCCATCAGACTGATGGATCGTGTATCTGGATTCATCAGTCCATAGGACCCGTTTCCATTGATCTACAGTCCACGATAAATGTTATTTACACCATGCTAAACGGCAAGTAGCATTCCTAGTGGAGATGAAAGGCTTATGAGCAGCCGCACGACCACGGTAACCCATGGAATGTAGTTCTCTGTGAATGGTACGTGTACATACCGATGTTCCAGCATTTTTACTCACCTGTACAGTACTCCGTCGATTAGCTGTAACGACTCTCCTGAGGCTTCGCCATCCTCTATCACTGATTTTCTTTGGTCTGCCGGTACATTTTGCTGCTTCAGGCACGCCATGTATCTTCTACCTATTCAGTACATTCAAAACATTTGACTTGGGTATGTTTAAACGCCTCTCGGTTTCTCTTATGGACAACCCACTAACATAACACTCAACAACCTTTCCTTTCTCAAAGTCAGTTCTCTCCCGCCGCGACATTTTCACTTGACCTCACAGTACGATATGATCGCGGTCAGCTGCAGGCTTGTTTTTATACCGTTTGCAGCTGTACCGCGCATCTTAACAACGCAGTGGATCCGTTCGTTTGCTTTTGAAGGGGTGTCCGGTGACTTTTGTCAATATAGTGTATATTCATTCCTCATTGTGTCCTTTAGATGATCTATCTCAGCGATCATTACTTCAGTTCAACAGTCCTCTTCTTTTCCGGTTTGAGGTAGCTATTACGTAAAGTACCCGAGAAATGGAATTCCTTTGCATTCTACCTGTCCTTGGGAGAAGACAATAACACAAACCTAAGTTTAAACAAAGCGATCGCTCTCTCGATAAGTGTGTGCGTTCTTCGAATCTCGATGAAATTCGGTTTTGTTTTTTACCCTTCTACATGATTCCAGTAGTATCTTAGCCAATTTTTTTCTACCCAACTGAAGATCGTCCCACAAATAATTTTTATCCTTCTATTCAAGTTCCTACGATTAATATTATGAAAGTTAATTCATTTTTTATCATCTTTTTTTTATCATCTGAGAGATAACTTTTACTAGAAATATTCGTCATACGTTCTTCAAAGTAGAAACAGTTTCGTATAGAAAGGTGTAAATGTTACTAAACAGCATATACATTGTTTTTATTCAGTACCACCTAAAATAATTTTAAGAAATAGAAAAGATCGAATTTTTATACTTTATCCAAACTGTGTTTAGTTCCAAACTAACATTACCTCGAGTGTACTAATTTAAAGAAAGGTTGCACAGCCCACACAGAATATACATAAAGCATTCATATTGAATCTAAGCAAAGTATATTACTGAAATATGAAATACTTGGAAGTAATGAATGACGAATATTTCTAGTAAAAGTTATCTCTCTATCCGCATATATTTCAAGAAAACTCGCATAAATGAGTTGCTGATATTCATATCATAACAAACTCTATTCGGGCACTTAGAATCGTCTTCTGTTATTTGTTCAAACTCAGGTGGATACCTCAATGACTCTATGACTAAAACAATTGTCGAAAGAAGCAGAACTTTAGACTTTTATGTTGTCGTAATGAAATGACTGTCTTTCAATTTCAGTTTTTTACAGATTTTTTTTTTTTATTCTACTTCAGTTTCAGTTCTTTGTACAGTTGATTGTACTCAGAGGCGGATTGGGTCGACGAAACCTGGCCTGGAATTTTAGTCTTGTGGTCCACTACAGAAACACACGTACCCACAGGGGAACACCTCATAAATTCCCTCATGAAAAAAATTCCGTTAACTTCTGCATGAAATAGAATTGTTGAAATATGCATTGTAAAACGAATTTAGTCGGGAAAAAATTGTAGCAATAATTTAGCGGTGAAAGAATTTTAGAAACCCACTCATAATTGAATGTGCAGCATATCAAGCCATGCTCAAAAAAAAAAAAAAAAGAGGGGGGAGGGTTGTAGCAGATAATTATATTTATTTGGTCACTGATCGTGTACTGAGCAACGGTATTAGTCATTGTAATGAGCTTACTCCTTTCTTCATGGTTGCTGTTTTAAAATACTCATTCAGAAATCGTTTGTCTGGTTGTCGGCAAGGTTAGAAAGGTGTGGGGGTGGAGGGGGACATAGTGATGGAACGCGGGAAATTTCCTTTGGTCTCGCCTTCAGTCACCCTTAGGGGGAAGGGTTCGAGACACGTAGCACTCCATGAATGCGCGGAGAAATGCTGATAAACAAGAGATTTCATGTCGGTGAATCGGTTTCACAACCTTAACAGTGTAATCAGGTTAGCTTTGTCCCGAGTATAAGGCGGGGCAGGCGGGGCGGGGCTGCCCAGGCGCAGCTCAAGGGGTCTGGTACGATTCGTCCAACGACGATTGGTCCAATGCTGATTCGTCCAATGCCGATTCGTCCAATGGACAATTGGTCCAAAGGTACGATTCGTTCAATGGTACGATTAGTCCAATGCCGATTCGTCTAATGACCAATCGTACCGATTGGTCCAATGCCGATTCGTCCAATGGACGCTTGGTTCAATTCCGTCCTATCTGTCCGTGCTATAAAAGTCTCATCTGTTCTGATTCTATCTCCGATGTTATACGAAAGTGCCGGTAGATCAAAGAATGTAAAATAATGTTATAATGTTACATTTCATGCGTAATATTGTGGTTACAGATTTTTTTTTTTTTTTTTTTTTTGGAATCGCGTTTTCTTGTTATACTGTCCTTGCTGCCGTATGAAATCACTGATGTACGAGCCGTTCTATCAACTTCAATGTTTCTCCTTTGCATGAAATAATATAAAATACTAGTGTTCCGTTTCTATTTGTAGAATGCAGTGGGGCTTTCCGCCAACTGCCCAATGGAAACAACTGGTCAGGGTTTGGACAGTGGCCTTTTCAACAGTTTTTATTCCAGCGATGTCATATTCATAACGTTTACATATTAAATCAAGTTAATAATATTGCGCTTTTACTTAAACACGAACTGTTAATTCATAGGCCCTAGGCCTAGGCTTTTTTAACAGTTTTAATTCTACCGATGTCAAATTCATAACGTTTACATATCAAATCAAGTTAATAATACTGAGCTTTTACTTAGGCACGGAATATTAATTCATAGGCTCTAGGCCTAGGTCTTTTTAGGCTTTTTATTCTACCGATGTCATATTCATAACGTTTACATATTAAATCAAGTTAATAATATTGCGCTTTTATTTAAGCACGAAATATTAATTCATAGGCCCGCGGCCTAGGTGCCTTGCAAAGACCTCAGAAATGATACGATGAATGCCTTTTATAAAGTTTTGTAACATATTTACAAATACCAAATATCTAGGTTGTAAATTAAAATCTTCAAAAAATGCCCACGGCCTAGGTGCTTTGCAAACAGCTGAGAAATGCTCCATTGAGTGCCTTTTACCGTAAAATGTTTACAATTACTAAATATACGGAAATTATCTTTCAAAAGGGTATAAAGAGGAGAATAATTTAAATTATTATTCCTTTCTGGAAAATAAAAAAGTTTACCGTTGGTAAGATGATACCACTGGACGAATCGGCGTTGGGCTAATCGTACCATTGGACGAATCGGCATTGGACCAATCGTACCATTGGACGAATCGGTATTGGACGAATCGGACATTGGACCAATCGGCATTGGACCAATCGTCCCTTTGGACGAATCGGCACTGGGCCAATCGTCGTTGGATGAATCGTCCGGGACCGCAGCTCAAGAGAGGGCGCAAAAATCACTCTTATAATCTGATTAAAATTGGAATTGAAACTTTTGCACCAGTTTCTGGTACAGTTTTCTCTCACCATACCACGTCATTTGTCTATTTACAGAATTTGCTTGTAATGTCTTTCGCCAGTTTCGGGTAGCTTCGGCAACCAAAAATTTCATTTCATCTTCAAAATGTTCAGGGGGCGTCAATTGCTCACATTCAGAAATGAAGGCTCAGTTTTACGTGCGTTGCAATTGTCGTCCACACTGTTGAAGATTCTCTGGAGGCTATTCGATCTTTAATGCGACTGAGAACCACGATTGTCCGCTGCATTCTCTCCGTTTGATGTGGCACTGGAGGTCCGAAAACGAAGTTCAGAAAAGCCGTACAAATAATCAATTTGAATTATGCTTCCCATATGGATGTGATATTCTGTTTTGTTGAGCAGTGTGTATTTATGTAATGGTGGGGCGCAATATTTTATGGTCTGCCCCGGGCGTAGAAATACCTAGTTAAGCCTCTAATCACCACAGCTGAGATTTTCTTTAAAAATATTTTCATTTTTTTTAGAACTCTTATTCTTAAAAACAGTTTTTGAATATTATTGCTTACTTTCAAAATTCCTTCCAGAGAAAACTCGTATAGAATGTTTTAGTTTTCGATAAGGTAATATCGATTTCCGGAAGAAATTTTTAAAACGACTGTGGTTACTCGCAATTCTTTGATTTATAAATAGTTTCAATTTGTGAAGGTTTGTATCCATTTACAAAAATATTTAGAAATGAGTTTAGAATTTTGGCTCTTAATCTTTTTTTCTTACGTAAAACAGCCGTTACCAATCTAAAAAAAAACAGGATTCCCGGATCTTTAGCTTGCCGATAAATTTGAGCAATTTAATTTTCAGATAATTGTTCTTTTTTGAGTGGTATCAGTTTTCCAATCAGAGCAGTCATAACGACTAAAGGGAACCTTTCGGATAGAAATAACACTTTGACTCATGTCAAAAGCAAGAGAACGTTCAGAAAGTGCGACGTCAGAGATAACTGCGACAATAGTTATCAATATCCAGTTCTATTTTTGCTGAGACATGTTGAGCCTGATACGGTGGGACGCAGTAATGAGAAAGGATGCTTGAAATTTCTTTCCGGACTCAGCTTTTGTACGGTAACACCTAAATTGATCAAAAAATTTAAGCATATTGACAGCTTATGTGTGGTAAAATAATGTTTCTCAACATGAACATGAAAAAAAGAAAATTTAGCCCTTTTTCCACACCGGAGTTCGGCAATTTTGATTGTTGAACTTGCACTGATGAAAGGATTGTTCACCATGATACAGGATTATTTTCGGACAATGATGCCTTCGTTATTACAACGAAGTAATATTTCTCCGTCATTTCTGTCCGCGCCAGGATTCGAACCCGGATCCCCTCATTCCGGAATAAGTTGCTCTACCAATTGAGCTACGCGGACGTTTTATTCTGATTCCTATCTGCCTTTATGTCGTGTGCGTCCTTCTGGCAGGTACGTCACATCTCCTGGTACGTTACATCATCTCCCCCTTATTTTTATTTATTTTTTTTTTTTCGAAGTGCTGGAGAAGGGATTCTCTTATTTTTCCTATCTCGCGGTGTGGAAATAACATCACACCATCGCGAGATTTTGAACTGTCGGGTCATCCGGATTGTTCGGGCGCCATTATAACGAAGTAAATTTCTCCGTCATTTCTGTCCACGCCAGGATTCGAACCCGGATCCCCTCATTCCGGAATAAGTTGCTCTACCAATTGAGCTACGCGGACGTTTTATTCTGATTCCTATCTGCCTTTATGTCGTGTGCGTCCTTCTGGCAGGTACGTCACATCTCCTGGTACGTTACATCATCTCCCCCTTATTATTTTTTTATTTTTTCGAAGTGCTGGAGAAGGGATTCTCTTATTTTTCCTATCTCGCGGTGTGGAAATAACATCACACCATTGCGAGATTTTGAACGGTCGGGTCATCCGGATAGTTCGGGCGCCATTACAACGAAGTAATATTTCTCCGTCATTTCTGTCCGCGCCAGGATTCGAACCCGGATCCCCTCATTCCGGAATAAGTTGCTCTACCAATTGAGCTACGCGGACGTTTTATTCTGATTCCTATCTGCCTTTATGTCGTGTGCGTCCTTCTGGCAGGTACGTCACATCTCCTGGTACGTTACATCATCTCCCCTTATTTTTTTTTTTTTTTTTTTTTTGAAGTGCTGGAGAAGGGATTCTCTTATTTTTCCTATCTCGCGGTGTGGAAATAACATCACACCATTGCGAGATTTTGAACGGTCGGGTCATCCGGATAGTTCGGGCGCCATTACAACGAAGTAATATTTCTCCGTCATTTCTGTCCGCGCCAGGATTCGAACCCGGATCCCCTCATTCCGGAATAAGTTGCTCTACCAATTGAGCTACGCGGACGTTTTATTCTGATTCCTATCTGCCTTTATGTCGTGTGCGTCCTTCTGGCAGGTACGTCACATCTCCTGGTACGTTACATCATCTCCCCCTTATTTTTTTTTTTTTTTTTTTTGAAGTGCTGGAGAAGGGATTCTCTTATTTTTCCTATCTCGCGGTGTGGAAATAACATCACACCATTGCGAGATTTTGAACGGTCGGGTCATCCGGATAGTTCGGGCGCCATTACAACGAAGTAATATTTCTCCGTCATTTCTGTCCGCGCCAGGATTCGAACCCGGATCCCCTCATTCCGGAATAAGTTGCTCTACCAATTGAGCTACGCGGACGTTTTATTCTGATTCCTATCTGCCTTTATGTCGTGTGCGTCCTTCTGGCAGGTACGTCACATCTCCTGGTACGTTACATCATCTCCCCCTTATTTTTTTTTTTTTTTTTTGAAGTGCTGGAGAAGGGATTCTCTTATTTTTCCTATCTCGCGGTGTGGAAATAACATCACACCATTGCGAGATTTTGAACGGTCGGGTCATCCGGATAGTTCGGGCGCCATTACAACGAAGTAATATTTCTCCGTCATTTCTGTCCGCGCCAGGATTCGAACCCGGATCCCCTCATTCCGGAATAAGTTGCTCTACCAATTGAGCTACGCGGACGTTTTATTCTGATTCCTATCTGCCTTTATGTCGTGTGCGTCCTTCTGGCAGGTACGTCACATCTCCTGGTACGTTACATTATAAGCTACATTATCCCTTAGACTATAAAGCAGTGCTGTTACGCTCAATAAACACTAAGCATGGATTTGGTTGGGATGTAAAGCTTTCCTAAATCTCGGTCGGTAAGAACTGCTGATAAAGTGCTATTTAAAATTTGATCTACCTTTTGCTGTGACGGCCAGAGAATGCACCGCGATATTTATAGATATTTGAATGTATAGGCCCACAGTGCCATAATTGTTTATGTCGCTGGACCTATACATTCAGATAACCAATGTAACGGATTAAGCACCTTTACTTTGAATAAGCCACACTGAGTGTCGCCTTTGCTTTTGTAGTTGTTCCCATATGTATCAAGCACCAAGAACAGAAAATAATTTTTCATTCTGTTAGTGTCAACTTTGAATGCGAATTTTCCCAGTAACTACGTGAGTAATGGTTGAAGCAGCGTGTGCTCTCAAACCTCGTTTTTTTGGGGGGGTGGGGGGGGGGGGGGTGCTTAACGATCCCATGAACATCTAAGGTTATAAAAAGTCGCTCGTCTCGGATTTCGAAGTTACTACTCGGTTAAAAGTTGTATAATAGATTGCACCAAAGGGACCCTGCTGCACTACTTTTGGGGAAAAGGTAAACCATTGTGTGGCACATGAAACACCTGAAAACATGATGCAATTGTGCACCATGTTATGGTATCCAACACGATTGGTGCGAGGTAGCACCCATTGCACCATATTTTTGTATGTTTCCTGCACCACACAACGGCATAATCTTAGCCTCAAAAATGGAGCAACTCATGTAGCACCACTTTTTGGTGCAACCTACTACAAAAATTTGAACAGTGCAGTTTCGGAACGGGAACACCGCACATGCCTTATCTAGGACTCTGACCCAACTCACATGATTGCTCAGAAGGCAGCGCGTCTGACCACTGGGCCACTTAAGCGGCACTAATAAATTCCAAGTAAAGCATGAACAACGCATTTATTCGTATTTTCAATGGACATCAGTTCATGATGAGAGGCTGAGTTTATATTAAATAGCAGCATGATTGTTTTTTAATCTTATTTTTAAAAATATGGCTTCCCGAAAGTACACTGCTGGCCACCCAAAATGCAACACCAAGAAAGACACGAGATAGCAAAGCCAGATTTACTGGACACCTAACAACAAATACAAAGATGAAACGATTGAGCTTACAGGCCCGTGCGACTTGCGGAACACGCAGACATCAATAGTTCGTGTGGCCCCCATGGTTGGCAATAACGGCCGCTACACGCCGCGGCATCGAACGAAAGACCCTTTGGATGTGGGCTTGGGGTATGTCGGTCCAGGCTGCTTCCACACGTTGCCACAGTTCATCAGGCGTGGCCGCGGGTGGTGCTTGCCGGGCCATTCGGTTGCCGATCAGCGACCAGACGTGTTCGATGGGCGACATATCGAGAGAATTGGCGGGCCACAGCAGCAGTGACACCTGGTGGGCCGTGAAGAATTGTTGCACGATGCGTGCCACGTGCAGGCGCGCATTGTCCTGTTGAAACGTGGCTGCTGGCAGGTCCTGCAGGTAAGGGAGGACTACAGGCTCCAAAACGTCGGAGATGTAGCGGTGGTTGTTGAGTGTACCGGCGATGCGTACCACAGGGGTGCGGGTGTCATATCCAATTGCGCCCCAAACCATAACGCCAGGCGACGGACCGGTATCGCGATGCATAATGCAGGTGTCATACAGTCTCTCGCCGCGGTGCCGCCACACGCGGATCCGACCATCGTGGTGTTGCAGGCAGAAGCGGGATTCGTCGGAGAAGACAATGTGGAGCCATTCCGTAGTCCAGGTGCGGCGTTCAACGGCCCACTGCCGCACTCTCGCCGGTGGTGTAACGTCAGTGGTAATCGGAGCAATGGGCGCCGTGCGACAAGTCCCCGCTCCTGCAGACGACGTCGAACGGTATGTGCTGACACAGGTTGTTGCGCAACACACCCTAATTCCTGCGTTAACGTTCGTGATGTGGCGGTGCGAGCAGTCACTGCCCGCCGCACAACATGCCGGTCCTCTCGTTCGGTAGTGTGCCGCGGCTGCGGCAATCGCTCACGTCGGTCCGTCCGTCCCTCCTGCACCCACCGAATCCATTCTCGCCTCACTGTGGCTGGATGTCGTCTCACACGGGCGCCGATGTCTCGGTACGATAAACCACTGTCGCGATAAGCCACTATTCGTCGTCTGTCAAATTCCGAAACGTGTTGGAATGACTGCCGTATTCTACGACGAGGCTTCAGGAAGCTTTCCACGCACAGGTCCGGCAGCACAACACACTTCCATTACTTACACCCCGCCTTCTGTGCACCCTTATTATAGTGCTTCTCTGTGACGTGCCGGGCGCGCATGATTTGCATATGCCCTGCAATGCTAATCGTTTGCACGTCCTCTCGCGGGCGACGCATGCTGCGAATTTCAGGCCAATTGGATGCTTCCTTCTTGGTGATGCATTTTGGGTGGCCAGCAGTGTAGATGATTTGGCATCGATTTAAATATTTGACGAACGTAATTTTCACTTATTCAGGTGGACACAAAATGTAGCTTTTAAGAGAAGTGTCCATAATATACAGTAGTAAACAATGTACAGTGCTTCTGCTACACGATTGCGCTAGAGGGACTGAAAATAATCAGTGAGTTGTTAGTCAGACGATTATGTAGTTGAGATTACTAGTAGAGTAGGATCACGTAATCCAGATTCAGGTTATTCGAGCTAGTTACTCAGCCAAAACCTTATAACCGGCTGGCTATGCCATTTTATTGTGCCAATAAATATTGAGGGTCCTATCTATTTTGAAGAGACTTCATTCAACTTGTTTCAAAAAGCTGACTAAGTTCTCTTGATTGTTAACATCACTAGTAACTTTTAACCAAAAACAGGTGTTTTATCTTCTGTCATCTCAAATACATCACTTTATTACTGGTCAAACGCATGTTGACATTGTCTACCCTTCAAATATAAATGCCCAAATGCCCACAAAAATGCGAAAGAGATGTCAGGATTGTTTGAAGCGTAGCCTCGTGACTGACCTAGCGGTCAATAAAACGCTGACTTCTAGTTAACTGCCTTAGTTGGGCCCAAATCCATGCTCCGCTTGCCCTACGGCGACGACCTCCCCTTCTGCAGACCGATGACCGCAGATTACTGAGGTGAGACAGTCTGTAGCATTATACGCTCATAGAGGTCGTTAATCCCCGAAACTGAAAAATAGCTAGCGTGACATTAGTAACCCTCATAATTGTATCAATGCATAAAAAAAGATATAACTGCGTACGAAAATTTCCCCTGTACGCTAATTCTAAAGTTTGTGAAACAAATGCCCTTTTTGCCAGTGGTGGGATTCGAAGCCAAGTCACCTCGCTCCGGACCCAGTTGTTCTCCCGACTGAACCACACCGACTTTGGCTCGTCGCTGCAACTTGCCGTTTTGACTCATGCGTCACCTCAATGGAACTTCACAACTTGCTTATAACTCAAATTTAATCATATCGCCTTTCTTTATATATTCATAGAAAGTCCTGTATAATTAATTAGCTTTATTTGCTTTATGCTAAGCTAATTAATATGAATGATGCTCTTCCCACCAGCTAGCTAATGATATACTTGTACTAAGCTTCAAAATAGTGAATTCCAAATGGTTGTTGTTACTAGTTAATTACGAAAAAGAATAAAGTCTTAACGCTGGTTATTTATGGTAATGAACTAATGTTATAAACCTAACAGCCAGACAGAGGTCTGACAAAAACTATGAATTGAGAAAGACTAACTTACGGCAACTTCTTTATTATAAGACTCTTGGTCATCTAAAGCACACACACAACTTGTTTTACAATAATGAAGAATCTCTCCTCATATAACAACACAATCTCTCCTCGTATTACAAACGCTTTCCGTAAACAACAACGCTCTCTCATAACAACAACAAAAGCTCTCCCTAAGTCTCGATGAACGCGCCTATATACTAGCTACCACCACGTCATGACTTACACTCATTGCCAGATCTCATTCAGCGGGTGAAATAATATTTCGTTCAGTAAGAAGATAATTTACATAGTAAAATAAAATAACCAGAGATAGTAAAATCAAAAGGAAAGTGAATATAGAGTATACGTTACACCTGATAATTAAATTAGTTATTTGGTAAATGATTTACTGAGAGACACGCATTCTCAAAAACAAGCTTGTTGAGAGAAAATCGAGTGCTGTGGGTATTTGTTGTGTTATAATTATTTCTGGAAAAATAATCATTGTAACGGAGAAAATTAAAAGCGCCTTTGTTTGATTTTTGCGAGAGTGGTATTATGCATAGGGATGTGATCAATTTAACACTAGCGGTAATTCAAGACGGAGAAACAATATAATTCGAGGCAGTCATGTTTCTGTTCGGCTCGAGGACACGTTCTGCAAATCAGTAACAAAACTACTCGTGTTCTGCGTATCCGAGTGAGTGAAGGTCCACGAAACGATAGTCGGAACAGAGACTCGTGTTTCAGGCATAAAAATACTGCGATAAATGGGTGAAATTACCAGAAAATGTCATGTTAAATGTAAATGCGTACGCTACTATTGTAAGGATACTTGAACTCCGGTTGAAAATTAAGTGAAACATATCGTGTGTGAACATTGGAAAAGTGAGTGACCTAAAAAAAAAAAAGATGAACTGTATGGTGCAGGACGTGCTAGACTTACGAGTAGAGCATGATCTTAGACTGAATAAAATGAAGACGATTGAACCCGGGAAAGTAATGACAGAAATCCAGGAAAAGACGATAGAATTATATCATTGTCAACCATTATCAATCCACTGCTGGACGAAGGTCTCCCCAAGTTTCCTCCACAACGGTCTGTCTTGTGCCAGTCTCCTCCATGTCACTCCCGCATATTTACGAATTTCATCCACCCATCTCCCATGTGGTCTTCTTCTGGGTCTTTTCCTGTCCCTTGGAATCCAATCTAAAATTTCGGCTGTGTCTGTCCTTCTGGCAGTATGTCCAGCCCATTGCCATTTCAGGGATTTAACTCTGATCATGATGTCTTCCACTCTCGTCATTTTTCGGATCCACGAGTTACTCTTCTTTTCTCTCCTGGTTATACCAAGCATGCACCTCTCCATGCTGCTTTGAGTTGTCTGCAGCCTTTGTATGTCTCTTTTAGTTAAGGTCCACGTCTCTGCACCATACGTAAGCACTGGAAGGATGCATTGATCAAACACTTTTCTTTTAAGACATAATGGCATATTGCTCTTGAAAATTATGCTGTTTCTTCCAAAAGCTCTCCAGGCAAGTTTTGTACGCCGATTAATTTCTTCATCAATGTGACCCTCACTTGATATCTGCTGTCCAAGATAAACGTACGTATCTGTTATCTCCAGTTTTTCTCCATCAATCGATAAATCTTCATTTCTTGTAAAAGCATTGAACATCACTTTTGTCTTCTGAAAGTTCATTTTTAATTCCACTTCTTTACTCTTGTCAGCAAGTTCCTGGATCATACTCTGCAGCTCTGATGGGGTAGTTGCAAAAATGACTACGTCATCAGCAAAACGAAGGTGGGTTAGATAATCTCCATTAATCTTTATCCCTTTGTTTTCCCAGTTCATTGACTGAAAGACATTTTCCAGTGTGGCATTAAAGAGCTTCGGAGATATGGTGTCACCTTGTCTCACTCCCTTTCCAATTTTTACGTGTGTTGTATTTTCAAACAGCCTAATCTTTGCACTTGCATTTTCATAGATGTTATTAATAATATTAATGTATGCATCTTCAATACCGCAGGTTTTCAGAGCCATTGCAACTGCTGATGGTTTCACCGAATCAAAGGCTTTTTCATAATCGATAAAAGCCATGCACAATGGAAGTTCATATTCCCTCGCTCTTTCAATTAGTTCTCTCAGTACGTGGATATGATCTATTGTGCTGTAGCCACTCCTGAATCCAGCTTCTTCTCTCGGTTGAGCCATGTCCAGTGTCACCTTCAAGCGGTGTGAAAGAACTTTAGTGAAGATTTTATAAACCACTGATAGGAGGCTGATAGGTCTGTAGTTCCTGAGATCCTCAATGTCACCTTTTTTATGTAGCAGGATCATTGTAGCATTGTTCCAATCCTCAGGAATCTTCCCTTCATTAAGTTGTGATTGAGACAAACGGAAATGAGAACTGAAATTTGGAATTCCATTCCACTCCTCTCTTGTTATATTCCCTTACAAACTCAGTAATCCACCTCAGGGGTCCACCACTTTTCCTCATTAAACATTCATGAGCCATAACTTTATGACCACCTACTGTGGAAACAGGAATTTGTCGAACCCGCTTCTCCTTGCCCCGGAGTAAGTTGCTCTAACCGACTAAGCTACACCGACGGAATGCATCGGTGCAGATTTGTCGTCTCGACACCTACTTCACCTCTGTAGTACGTCACACTACTCAATAATGTTTTGGAATCCCTTTGACCCCGATAATCGCATTCATCCTTCATGGCATCGACTCTACTTGACCACGGAATGTGTCCTCAAATATTCTCTACCAGCTCATCAATAACGTCCTAGAGCTCGGCGTCTGACGAATGCTAGTTCCACTGTGTCCAACGAATGTTCAATGGGATTCAAGTCAGGGGGAATCGGCATCCAGGTAAGCACACGAAGTGCTTAGATATGATCCTTGAACAATCCTTGCACAAAGCGGGTCTCGTGACGTGAGTCGTTGCCTCGATGAATGAGGCCAGTGCCATCCGGATATACGGCAACTACGTGGGTCTTGGGACTGATTTAGTTTGGGACACTGGGCAAGAGCCTTTCAGGGGGACCCCCGGCATCCTGTGTTATGTTCGTGATGTATGATTGAGGACATGTTACATAGTTATTATTGGCAAATTAAGACGTTGATTTGCCAATAATAAGGTGGTCTATTTATTTGTGGAAATTATAACTATCATTTCCATGTGTTCAACGTACAATTCTGAAATCATCATTTTAACTTTTTTCAGTGGATGAACATTTCGAATCAGTTTGATGCAAAGCAAATAATATATAACTATATTTGGAGAGAGGGCTCTAAGTCGGGGCACTGGGCAAATGCCCCGAATGCCCTCCCGTAAATTAAGCCCTGTGTAGGTCAGCAATTGGTCTGAACTGAAACAATGTCTAGGTAGGATCTGAATGTGAGGGTTTGTTCAATGGAGATCCAGTGATGTACATGAGAACAATTCCCATACCATGGCATCGGCCTGTTTTCGTCCAGTCGTGAACTCTACTTGTCGCTGTTCACCATCGGCTTGTTGAATATGGAATCGTCGGACAAAGCGGCTTGTCTCTTTTCATGTCGTCCAATAACCAGTCAGTGTGCTCTTAAGACTACTGCAGGCGAAATGGTCTGTTAACATGGGCTCATGAACGGGCCTGTGACTCCATATGCCCATACACAAGAGGGTTCATTGTATTGCGTGCTCAGAAACGTTTCTTTATGCGTCCTGGTTGTAGCCTGCCGTTAACTGAAGAATCGTGAGCTGTATTTTGTCCCGGACAGCGCGTGCAACCCAGCGTTTCCCTCGACTCTTAACCAGGGGTGGTCTCCGTTTCTAGCACGTTGGGTGATTGTGTGTCCCTCTTCCGATCATTCCCTCCCCAGCTTCATCACGGTTGCACTCGAGCCGCTAACAATGCCTGCGACAGATTCTTGGCACCGATAATAATTCCCCGTACAAGCTCCGACAAGTCCATCCATTTCCCCACTGCACGTGTTCTGAACTGGAAAAATGCTCGTGCTGCCTATACATATTCCGCCCCGGTCTGTAACGTCATTCCTGCGTACTGTGGAACTTGTCCACTTATGGCGACAGAGGTAGTCACATTGATCTGGCCTGTGAGTGCAATTTTGCTCCCTTAAATCGTCTGTCGTACCCAAAATTCGGTTTTGAGTACATCGGCTGGCAAATAAACATTTCGAACCATCAGAAAACAGGAAATTTGAAAATGTGTGCAATAAATCTTGGAGGGTACGGAATTCGGTTTAAAATCCCCAACGAATCGCAGGTGTGTGCTTCGAGGATACTTAAAACGTCAGAAAAAATTTCTATAGCTTCAAAAGAAGTTACTCACTTTATAAATGAACTGGATGTTGGCATTAAATACGTAGATGAACTAAGAAGATCAGTTCTCAGTGCTCGCCAGGAAAACAGACTCCAGACCACTACACCGCCTTCACCAGCTTGTACAGTTAACGTTAGGCCGCTGGGGTCCACAGCGTAATGTATCTTGGTTTAAAAAGGTGTCAATATGCGTCAACTCAATTTCAGAAACGCTACTCTAAGTGAAACCCTGGATAGCTTATGGCATAAAAAAGTCACTCAAAGATCTTCAAAGAAGTAGTTACTTACAGCTCGTCTTTTATTCAACCAATACTCAATAGGCTCTTCACTAATAAATAACTTCTAGGTAATCACGCAAGTAACTCTTAACGGCAATAGTAACTTAATCTGATTAACGTCAGTTAGTAAACACAATAGTAGATTAACGAAACTTTAACACCAAGTAACTCCACTCAAATTGGCAGACGCTAACTGCATCAAAAAGACCGCATACAGCTTAAGACAGCTTCCATGACTATCGCACCTTTTGCTGAAGCACCATACATTATACTGTATATCTCGCTCTTAGCTTGTCAAACATGTACACGTCATTCATTCTTAACCTCAAGACTGTTGCCACATAACATTCAGCGAGGGAGAAAATATAACGTTAAGACTGAAACGCTAAAAGAGAACGAACTCAAAATTCAAATAGGGAAAGGAAAAAATGAATGTTAAGTTAGAATATACGTCATAACAGATTCATGCTGTTGACGCCCTATTCTAACCCGTCATCGGCGTGTATCAACTGAAAACGTGATTCATCTAACCAGGTGATCTTTTTCTCGTCCTCAGGAGTCCATGCTCCTGTGCCCATTGCAGACGAATTTGTCGGTTTTTAACAGAGACGAGTGATACACGAAGAGGACGCCTGTTGCATTTTTGTTGTTTTTTGCTGAAATTTTCCTCTCGATGCCGCTGTTGTGCTGCGCGGTTAAGCAATGGAGCTCGTCTGTTACCTCGCAAAATCCTCTCCGGCCGCCGTTGTCCTCGAACAACGACCAGTCGTTTCCGCTCACAGAAACAACGCTTACTTCTTGTTTAGTTGTTTGTGCACCACTCATTGTACACCCTCGATACAGTTGTCCGTGCATAGCCGATAACGTTTGTCGTTTCTGATATGCTTGCACCTGTCTGCCTAGATCATTCCTCTTTCAAAGTTGCTTAAGGCTGTCTTTGAATGAGCGTAAAGGTTCATCTTCTACTTAGATCTGCAATACAAATTCTTTTGTACTACACATTTTCTCGAAGACTATTACTTTGCTGTGTTTGAAATTTTGAGCACAAATAAAAACGACCCATAGAATTTGTTAGAACTTTTTTTAAATTAAATTTATCTGACTTGAAAGCATTCCAATTTGGCGCTAGATGGCGCAATAAGTTATTATAGCAGTATTTCTGTCTGGAAGCAACGAAATCTCTTATTTCTGCCTGATTTTTCTAATTATCTGAGCCAAATAGAAATCTATGAATATGGGCAAAACTGAGATTGGAATCTTGTCTTCTATAGATAATCTTAAATCCTACTGTACGTTCATTTTTGAAGAGAAAATGTGTACATTAGCAGAGAATTCCTGAATTTGAGCTATAGAAACTCCGCCTACTTACTGAGCTCCAGCCTTAAATAACGTCCTTGATTAAAACGCAACAGCTCGTATTTTATCTTTTCATTGTGGAGCCAACGAGAGACTGCTTCCATTCTGAATATAAGTGAGGTTTGCAGTGATTCTCTGATGCCAACTTCTGAGACAGTCACTCAAGACGTAAAAGCCACGCCCAAGGGGTGATTTTGGCGCCATCTATGGCAGAAGATGAACCCTAACACTCATTCAAAGACAACCTTAAATCACGAATCTTTCTCATATTGCCGCTATCTATCTATCTATCTATCTATCTATTTATCTATCTATCTACCTACACTCAATGGACAAAACATTAGAGATACTTATATAATAGCGTGTTGGTCCTCTAGCGCGAATAACAGCTCGAACACGCCGAGACATCGACTCCACCAGATGCCGAAGGGTTTCCGGAAGTAATGCCAGCCATGCCTGTTGCATTGTCCACAACTCCGCCCGAGACGTCGGTACGGGATCCATAGATCTGAATTCAATTTCCACGGCATCCCAGAGAGCTTCTACAGGATTTAAATCCAGAGACCTTGGGGACAACAGGATGGTTCCAAACTCAGATGGGTGTTCCTTGACCCGTGCCTGGTTGGTTGTGGCCCGGTGGGGCAGCGCATTGGGTAAACCTTCCGAATGTGGCCCAGAAATAGTTTTGTGAAGCGACGATAGATGGCGACACATTATCGTTATATCGTGAAGCGTAGCGTTACGTTGTGAAATTAGCAAAGGAATTGAATAATATGGATGTTCAATCGCCTCATCGTAAGACAACCCTTTGGCGAAACAATACGTCAGAATCATCACTATATCCATAGGAATGTGAGCATAAAAAAAACACGTACCAAGTGTACGAGAAGAGTACTCGTCATTCCCTGAAGCGGGCTTCTTCCTACACCTGAATTGTCCTAAACGATGAGACGCATCGACACGTAGAGTCATGAGATGACCCTCATAACATATTTTGGAGGTTGAAACAAACCCTGTTCTTCACACCATGAAATAGAGGTATCCTCATCCTTTCCCAACTTCATTAAAGAACTTTCTCCAGTTCCACATATCACAGGAGTAGAAGAAATCGAAAAAACTTACGTAACACAGGAGCAGAGACGGAGAACAAAGTGACGTAAGTACCTTGCTACCGTGGTGCCATCTATCGGAGCGGGCCACTTTCGGAAGATTAGCAGCGCGTTGTCTGCTGGAACATACCATCGGCCACAGGATGCTCGAAGGGCATTTAAAGCGTGTAGGTTATCAGCCAGTACATGCGGGTGGCGCGCAGCGGTTAAGGAACTCTTCGAGATACACTAAAGGACCTAATGTGTCCCATGAGAAGGCTTCCTGGACCATCACAGAACCACCACCACCTTGAACAGAGCCGCCCTGGCACTACGGGGCCTTGGTCTCGTGCTATCGACGCCACACCCGCGCTCTTCCGTCAGCTCAGTGCAGCTGAAAACGGGATTCATCTGAGAACACGACGTGGCACCACTCTGCAGAGGTTCAGTGTTGATGTTCCAGCACCAGACGAGGCGTAATGTCCCATGACAAGCAGTGGCACACGAATAGGGCATTGGTTCCCGTAATCCATTGTATGCACCATGCATCTTACCGTTTGCTCGCTGACGCTGCTTGAGCCTCTGAAATTTAACCTGGATGGGATTTGTGCCGCTGTTGTCAAGCGGTGGGTCTGTACGAGCTTAGATAGTCTACGTGGACCCGGTCATTAATGGCGTGTTGTCGGCCGCTGCTTGCTCTCTGGGTGTTCGTACGTCTTTCCATGGAATACTCGCGGTTCACTCTTCATATGGTTGTTCTCGGGAATCCTAGGGTTCTTACCACTTGGGCGATTGAATGATCCAACTGCATTGCGCCAACAATGTGTCCAGGATCAAAGTGGCTCAGATCACCACGTTTACTCATGTTCATGGATTGCGGTACACTGTTGAGAAGACCTGCTGTCCACCTATTTATCGCCTGTATTCGGTTTGAGTCTGTTCCATTCTACGTGGGGAACAGACCCAACCCAAACCGAGATAGGGGTGATGGGCAGTTGCCCATGTCAACTGCGCATCACTCCTATATGTAATGTTTTGTCTACTAAGTGTGTATATATGAATCATATTTTTAAATAAATCGTGAAAAGAGAAAAGGCCCGCGCCGCTTCTTTAAAAAAGACATTATGGATCCACCTCAAGAGGCTCCGTTACAGCACATACCGTATATACTCGTGTAAAGTTCGATCTCGTGTATAGGTCGACTCCCCGATTTTTATCTGAATATTTGCAGTTTTTGTATATCCCGTGTTTAAGTCGACCCCCGCCCCCGATTTTTATGTGAATATCTGCAGTTTTTGTATACCTACCTATCTTGTGTATAAATAATAAAAACAAAATTCTTTTCCGCGGATGCGCCCCCCATGCGGACATGTGAACCTACTATTTGTTATTGTAGCTGGCTCTCGCAATGTTGGTTGCGGCAGTTCCCCGCAAAATGTGGGTGGAATTGAGGCACAATTCTGGGAAGATGATAGGGCTCACCACCCTGTGGGAAGATGATAGGGCTCACCACCCTGGTTAGAGAGTTTGAGAGTTTTCAGGGGAAGGTTACACACTTTAACAATATGTGAACCCACTTTTGCACATTGCCCCCAACCCCCTTTCTCCCACTTTTTGCGAGCGAGTTTTCTGCAGTTACTTCATTCATGGAGAGTAAAGCATTTGCTCCCGCAGCAAACGAATCGTGATGCATTTACCAAACGTCGTAAGGCACATCGCTATTTAAAAAGAAAAAAAAAGCACTTCCTGAAACATATTTGTAAAGCGTAAAAAATAGCTCTTGATGTCAACCTGATAGTTTTTATTATCCCATAAAGAATATGCTTGCCGTAAAAAATAAATGTGTAACTTTTGAAGTTTTCAATGTATCTCTTCAAAATTTAAAATGAATCTTTATTTTGATGTATTGTGGACACTGTAAAACTTGCACGCAACTATTTAAAAAATTGAAGAAAATCTGTTCTATAAAAGTTTTCTCCCACTACCCTGTGCAGCATAGCAGCTGTCGGTCAACTGCTGAGCTGAACGAGTGTGTGATTGACAGAGAGGTCGTTTATCTACTCCAGAGTTTCATCGCCTCTCTCCACCATGTTTGTGACAAACAATCGGCTTTAGTGACAAAACCAAACATCGCCCCATTCAGTAAAGATGCAATCCTTTTTGCTCGCTCTTAGTCTTCAGAAAAGGTTACTATTTGTTTGATTTTTAGAGCCGGGGCACACTCAATTTAATTATAAACGTAAGTAGGTTGTTAAATTAATGCACTTTTTTACTATCAGTGGCAATGTTATTCTGAGCGATCGGCCAAGTTTAAACACTTTCGTTTTCGGGATGCATTGATAAAGTTACCGCTGTTCTGCAGATTGTCACGCCTCTTTTTTCCGCCGTCGCTGAGCAGGGGCATCGGTCTCCTTTTTCAATAGACTGTTCTTTTCGCTCTTCATCCCCCGTCGAGAATTGAGCATGGTCGTAGGTCACGGTACGGTGCAACTTAAACTACTGGCTGACGCGTTCACCTCTTTCCTCTGGGTGATTTACCACCCGGGCAGTCAAGGCCATATCGGCAGATCTAAAACAGACTTTGAGGCATCCTTGCGAAATGAGTTTTTCTATTAGTGAATAAAAAAAAACTCGTGCATATAAAATCAAGAAAATTCTCAGCAATAACTTTCTTCTGTACCAGTAACACCCGGAAAATGACTAAATATACAACTGCAAAGGAACTGATGGCGCAAAGGGCTAAGTATGCGCATTTCCATAAGGCATCAAAATTTTGGTTTTCAATCTATCAGAAATACTTTCCGTGTATAGTTCAACCCCTAATTTTGACCTAAATATTTCATTAAAAAAGTTGACCTATACACGAGTATATATGGTAAGTCTGACTTTCGCGTACATTTTCAGGAACGGATTTTTAAGGAAGTTGGGGTACAGTTTTTAAATGTAATGTAAAAGCTCTAAAACATGTAACAAATTGAGGTGCGCCGCCCCGGTGGCGCAGTGGTCTAAGGCGCTGGCCTCTGATCATTCGTCCGTAAGGGGTCCGGGTTCGAATCCCGGTGAGGCATGGATGTTGTGTTTGTCTTACGGCACTGGCTCTCTCCCTTCCCTGGAACCAGTGACCCTAAATTAGGGACGGGCGACTGCTTATAGCCCATTGAGTTGCTCACGGTGGTCGTTAAATCTCCAATAAAAGAAAAGAAAGAAAAAAAAATTGAGGTGCAAAGCAGGGGGTGTGGAAACTTTTTAAAGAACAGCAGAAATAACCACAACATCGCATTTAGGGAGCATATATTCTTCGCTCTCGAACAAGTCTCCCAAGGAAATTTAATTACTAATTGCAAAAATAAAATGAAATAAGCGGTAAGTTTTCGCGTGATTTTCATGTTTTGTGTTTGTGTTTCTTGTATTTAGCGGCGTTCGTTAAATTCTTCGGGTTTTGGTGTCAGTGTCGTAAATATCTGCTGGCACAGATAGTCTGACGCACAACACAAGAGAAATGCTTTCAACTAAAGCATGACGAGTTCGCTGTCAATGTCGTAACTTGTTCGGGATCACAGACTGCTGATGAAGTTGCATCACATAAAACAAACCTTTTGCGGTTTAAATTAGTCTCATTTTGCGTCAGCTGCAATTCAGTGTCGTCAGTGACAAGGTGAAGGAATAAGATGAATTCCAGCGGTACGACTTTAATACAGAAACGCGTTGAAAATGCCCAAGTATAAATGACACTTCACCTGTTAACGGATGGCTGATTAAATATTTCAGCGCCGTATTTACTTTTAAAATACAGTTATTGATGTAGAATATTTCGAGCATTTTGTAAACAAAATTGTAACTTAACGGATTATAATGCAATAAGGCGCACACTAAATATATTAAAACTCAATGCTGAAGAATAAAACATCTGACGAACAATAAACTGCTGAAAAGAAATCGCTCCCATTTCTTAAGTAAAAGGCAAAAAATAAATTATCTACCGGTTTTTCTCGTGAAGGAGAACTGCCTGAACCTCTTCGCTTGCAATTGTTACAATACACACCTTACTTCTACTAGCGAGAAGTCGTGGCTCCACAACTCGCCGCGACTTCATGTTTGATAAATGAAGGACAGTGCGAGAAAATAAGGGCACTGTTATTATCACTAGAAGCTTGTTTGATATCACACAAAATATTTCGCCTGCTAAAGAGTAAAAGAAAATTTCACTTACGACAGCGCTTTCATTTTTTAATACAGACAAATCGGAATTGCTCGCAACTGTTACGTTCTTCGGTGGAAGCGAAAAAGATATAGCCCCAATTATACGAAGCTTCATCCTAAAGAGCTAATTTTGATGTTCTTCCAGATGGCCCAATAAAGCAGAATCTACTCAGGGCCGTAGCTAGGAAGGAGTTTTGAGGGTTTAAGCCATCCTCGAGATGAAATGTCTCAAAAATAAAATAAGTGTTTTATAAATTTTATAATTTTCTGTATAAGGTATAATCGCATATGAGTCAGTATTTGAAAAATTGGGAGCATTAAATAAAGGAATTTCGTGTGCAAATAAAATATGACAGAAAAAACTCAACATATGTATAACGTACGGTGAAAATTAATTTTCAAATTCAGAAACCCCACCTAAAAATGCTTTCTGGCTACGGCTCTAAATCTACCGTGTGTAAAAAAGGTGCACTTTTAACTAGGAGGCGCACCCAAAGACGTTGTAATATTTCTGAAACACTTTGAAGAAAAAAATTGTACAGAAATTTCTGAAACTAGTTAGTTATAATATCATGACTGCTCACAACTGTGAGCAGTCATGATATTATAACAAACTGACAAACAAGCGTTCAAAAATTTATAACGTGCCACAAATTTTAGTTGATTTTTATTTGTTTCCAGATTTAACGAAACCCATGATCGTCTAGGACTGTAGGAAATTGCCTTTCCCTAATCTGGGGTCACTGATTCCATCCAGAGCCGGCGTCGTAGGACAAACACCAGCCATACCTCAAGCGGCGGCCCAGCTGGGACGCTAAGCCTTTGTAGCCACCGCCTCTGACCACTAGGGCGTATTTTCTTAGTTCGTCAGAAACTAAGAAACCTATCAAAATCCAGGAATCGACATTCATCTTGTCACACTCCACTGTTCTTAAACATCGTCCTCCGGAATTATTTCTTGTGCTCTATGAGAAGTGCATCTGTCTTTTGGCTTATACTCATTACTAGTATATGAAATGACTGGCTAATTTAACTTGCCCACGATTTTCTAGAAAAACGGAAACACGGTTCCAAGTCTTCATTTCACACGTTTGATTCAATCTTTTCTGACAGCAAATTCCACCATCCATTTCCTTATTTCGGCGGGCGAGTGGACAAACGGTAAGTTTCAGACTCGTCGTCCGAGCAGGCCCCATGTTTGAGTCTTAAGTGGTGTATTTGTCTCGTAGTGCTGGCGCTGTCCCTTCCATGGAAACCGTAACCCCTAAATAGGAACGGGAGATTTCTTATAACTCTTCGAACTGTTCATAGTGGTCGTTAAACCCCGAAAATAAAAGAAAATGATTCATCGTCCCTGCCGTGGCACGGTAGGAAAGTGGACAAAACGAGGTCACGGCAATATCAACTCCTACCAGAGTGCCCGGAGACATGTTCACGAAGCCGTAACAACCCAGCTGGATTAAAATCAAGGTGAGACGTGCCCGTAATGCAAGGAATTGTTGGCATTGACGGAGGGAAGCATGTGGCCTCCTCGGTGGCGCCGTGGTCTAAGTGCTAATAACTCGTCCGAATGGGCCCCGGTTCGAGTCCCAGATGAGACATGGGTGATGTTTTTATCCTACTGGCTGTCTCCCTTCCCTGGAATGAGTGGTTCTAAATTAGGTACGGGCTGCTGCTTACAGCCCGTAGAGTTCCGCACTATGTGTGCAGTACTTTTGCAGGGTCCGACAATGTTGCTTAACGCGCACGGCTTATCGCAATCCATAGAAGGTTCAGCTCGTACAACCATTGCTGGATATCGACAGATATGGAAGACGACGAGCTAAATGGCTAATGAAGTTGGACTCAGGGATTTCACTGTTCAGCTCATTCTGGAGGAAATCCGGGCATGCGAAAAATCGCAGCACAGTGGGTCGCACACCATTTCACGGAGGTGCAAAAGCGGCAAAGGAACGCCTTTGGGAAAATTCAAATGAAACAGTATCAAAACAAGGGTGATGCACATCGTCAAAGTAAGCACTGGCGTACGAACCGAAACTGAAACGCTAGTCCAACGAATGGAGCCATCTAAGTTCTCTATGCCTGAGAAAATTGAGGCAAGAATCCAGCAATGTGAATGTGCTGGTGATGATCGCTTATGATATCGATGGTTTTATCCTTTACCGTGCAATGCCTCAGGGCCAAACTGTAAAGGCAGAGTTAAATTTTATAAAACTAATTGCCTGCACACAAAGCATCAAAGAGGTATGATACTTTTCCAAAAGCAGTCAATTGAATGTATAGTTACATCATTCTGAAAGTAAATGCTGTTACTGTACGACTACTTTTTAAAAGCAGTTCCTAAGAGAAAAAATCATTATTTTGCACATATGCAGACGTGTACGCTTACCCATAAGCTCATTCACACATAATATAATTACATGCGGATTTAAATAAATAGTTGAATAGATTGGGATTTACAATGTTTTAACTGTTAAGTCCGTGTGTTTTCTAGATTGCTTGCTGAAACAACGGATATGTATTTGAATAGACATAGTTGGCAGTTATACGGTCAGGGGTCGTTTGAGAAATAACACTTACGTAAAAACCAACATTTCTTCTACTTCCCTGCCGTGAATTTAAGCTTCAACACAATTTCTTTTCGCATAAGTAAAGGAATATGCAGACCGAATCCGTTATTAAGAAAACATGCCGTCAAAATTCAATCAGTAAACCATGTTCCATAGTACCTCCCCAGCACTAGAGGTGTAGCAACGGGAGAATAGAGAGGGTCACTTACCCCCCTGGCGCCAGTCAATGGGGGTACCAAACAGGTTGCAATGCTGTTGCTCTTAAAGTTGTTAATGCGCAACGACAAGTAATTTTTTTGGTATGGAAACATACACTTTCCACGTGCACAAAATTTCGTTGCAATTGAATATTCACCTCTTTTTTTCCCGTTTTGCTTTTTTATTTCGGAGTTTAACGAGCACCATGAGCAACCCTAAGAATCATTGGCAGTCTCCTGTAACTAATTTTGGACCACTGGTTCCAGGGAGGGAAAGAAACAAGCGTTATCAAACAAATACCCCTCCCACTCCTCCTCACCCGGCACTCGAACCTGGGTTCTTTTTTTTTTTTTTTTTTTTTTTTTTTGATTGGAGGTTTAACGACCACCATTAGCAACTCAATGGGCTATAAGCAGTCGCCCGTCCCTAATTTAGGGTCACTGGTTCCAGGGAAGGGAGAGAGCCAGTGCCGTAAGACAAACACAACATCCATGCCTCACCGGGATTCGAACCCGGACCCCTTACGGACGAATGATCAGAGGCTAGCGCCTTAGACCACTGCGCCACCGGGGCGGCGAACCTGGGTTCATCCCGGGTGAATGGTCAGAAGCTTGTTCTCTAGACCGCTCAGCCACAGCGATAAATTTTATAATCTTTTCTTAATTTGTTATATTTTTAGTAGTTAAGCGTTTTCGGTGTTCCTTGATTAGCTGTCTAATTTAGGTTAATGTTTTAAGCTTATTTAATGTGAATTTGAATTTGCTTTGAATAAACTCTCAGAATATATTCAATATAGAAATAGAACAAACTTTTCTCGGGTAGGTGCCAACTTTCTGTTGTTGTTTTTTTGTTGTTGTCGTTTTTTCTTTATTTGCTATATTTTCAATAGTTCAGCGTTATTTTTTTCAAGTTACTTCCCGAAAACCCTTTCCCCAACGATACTGTTGTTTCACAAGGGGGACGCAAATCATATATCTTGCCATCGGGCGCTGGTTACCGTCTCTACGCCACTGCACACCACATACATTTACTATCGCGTGGGTCTTTATTTACCTTAGACACACTGTCAGTCGTTGCCAAAAACATATAAAGAAATTCGGGAAAGTCGATGAGCCGTTCAGAAAAAATTCTAAAGGAGAAGTAACAAAATTTTCGTAAAACAGAAACTCCAAAAAGAAAGTTAAATTAGATATATACACTCTTTGCAAAAAAAAAAAACAAAAAAAAACGCAACATCCAGAAAGAATCATCTAATCTAGATGAAAATGGGAACCGCGGATCGAGGAGGGTATATCAAGAGCAAACCTCGCACGCAGGGACAGTTGTAACGGGGGATTACCGTTGCATTAACCTCGGGGACTGAGAGAATGCCTCGACGTCGTATCTGTGCACAAAACGAGCAGTTGAGCGAGTTTGAGAGAGGACGTATAAAAGGGCTGAGAGAGGCCGGTTGGTTAAGTCGCCGTATCTCCAGGTATTTGGGTCGGAACGACGCGACAATCGGGCAATATTGACGCCAATGGGTAGAAGAGAGCCCAACCAAGCGGCACGCGGGTAGTGGACGGCCGAGGGCAACGACAGGGCGCGAGGAACGAGCGATTTTGAGCGTTGCACGAACAGAACCGAATGTGTCGCTCTCAAACATCAGTGGCCATGTTGCGTCATCAGCAGGTACGGATGTGGCCATGTTGCGTCATCTGAAGGTACGGATGTGGTCATCCAGACCATTGGCAGACGACTTGCGGCACGGGAACTATATGTGAGGAGGCCACTCCGCCGCTTACCACTGACAAGCGAGCATCGCCGGCACCGGTTGCAGCGGTGTTGGGCCAAATCACTTTGAATAGTGCGTAGTGGCGTCCCCAGTGGCGTCGTGTTGTCTTCAGTGATTTGTGACGCTTTGCACTTATCGGCGATGACCAGCGCATACATGTCTAGAGACGAGCCGGCCAGCGTACGGATCCTGCCTTTAAAGTGGAACGGCACACCGGGAGTGACTGTCTGGGGAGCCATTTCCTACTATAGCCGGACACACTTCGTAGTCCTCCGTACCACTCTCACGGCTCAACGGTACGTCGACGACATTCTACGACTTGTGGTGTTGCCATTTCCATCGCAGCATCACCGAGTAATTTTTCAACTGGATAATGACCGGCTACATACGGCACGGCTCTCCCAGGATTGCCTCCGTAATGTCGGCATCCTTTCATGGCCTGCCCGATCTCCCAACCTCACACCGATAGAACATGTTTGGGACATGATGGGACGCTACCTACTCTCATCCCGGAATGTCGGCGAACTGGCCCGAAATTTGGACGTCATCTCGCATGCTATAACCTCAGGACAGTATCCATGAACTATAGGCGTCTATACCACGCCGGGTAACTGCTTGTATAAGAGCCAGAGAGCTACAACGTACTGACTTGTTCCACTCGTGCAGCTGTTTTATTCGGATAAATGGACAAACTACCCTGGAATTACAATCATTTCCTTTCCTATACATGTACATTGCACATACCAATTTTCGTCTCCATTTGATGATTCCTTCTGGGTGCTTCGTTTTTTTACTCACACATGCGAGACGACATTTTTTGGCGTGAAATACATAAAGTCGAAACACAGGAACAGTGTGAATGACTCTGCTCTTGAACAGTTACATCGACTTTCAATGACAAGCATGAAAATGCACTTGCCGCAACTTTTGATGGAGTTTAATCGCCCACAGTGCTCTCTTTAAATAAGTTTTCTTTTTTAAATTTCAACTGTTTTAATATTAGTTAAAGGAGCTTAAAAGTTTAATAAATTAATCAGGACACCTTCATATTCACGTTATCTTATATATAGACACTGTATTTAAAAAGAAACATGGCCCAATTCTTTTAAAACCTAGGCCCGTGGAGAAGTTGGACAGCACTGAGCTAGACAATTGGCCTCATATCCGCCATTATTAATTTACGTGTCCAGTGGAACCTCTTTCAACCCCCGAAACCAAGCTTGTTGCTCCGTGTGCCTCTAGATTCGTATAATAAAGGATTACTAAGTCATGCATGTCAAAATCAAAGTTATCGAGTACCGGAAGCGGAAAGTATTCTTTAACTTCATGAGGTGTCATTACTTGCCAGGTCGTGTTTCTTTTGATTTTCACCTACGCTCGTTCAAGAATAACATAGTTGAGCTTCCTTATTCGTCCTAATAATAATAATAATAAGCAACCTGGCTGACTTTTATTTTTCCACATTTCGTTTATAAATGCTAAAAGTATGCACATAACGTTATTGGGGTATTATGAAGAATGTCCAAGTCTTTTGATGCGACTGTGATGATTCAAGGATGACGCAGTTGTACTTTCTTCCATGTCTATGTTTCTAGTAAATCTGCTGATTACTTTTTTTACTCTACTCCAGGATTTAAAGGTAGCTGAGCGGTTAGAGGTGCCGGGTCGAGTCCCGGATGAAGCGTGGTTAGTGTGTTTGTGATTCTGTCCCTTACCTGAACCCAGTGGCTCTAAATTAGGGAGAGGCAACTCCTTGTGGTCTTAAATGCTCTCGGAGTTGTTAAACCGCGGAACAAAAACAAGTAGCATCTATGGCATCGCCAGTCCCTAATTCACCTGTAAGGAGGAGAAAGAATCAACGGCGTAGGACAAACACACCACCCACGCCTCGACCCCAACTAAGACAATTCTCCAGGTGCCTACGCCTCTGACCACTCAACCGTCTTATCACTTTTGAATTACATTTATCAATGATAAAAATAACTCTTGCTCAGCCATACGAGTAAGGTTATTGCCGGATCTATATAGAGGGCTGATATCGTTTTAATTAAAAATTCACAGCAATCTTGAATCAACGACAAACATCTTTACGTACTCACAGGGAGTGTCTGGAAACCAGCAAAAACTGTAAACTTTTCTTGATAAAATATATCTAGCACTCAATTTGGCCAGAAAAGACCCTTTTGAACAGGTTCTAAAGGAAAATATTACGCACATTGTAATATTTCGTTCGGTTAAGTTTTTCTTTTCTATTTGGTCACGTATGTCCTCTTGCGTCCACCCCTACCTCGTCTGTCCACTTGCACGATGTTATCACACACGAGCAGGAGGTGGCCGTTGACAACAATCACGTGTTTTTTGCTTGATGACCAGCATGCTGACATAATTCAAGGTTTGGCACATTCAGCTGTTTGAACGTTGCCCTGCATACCATGGTCATTTGTAAGCTGTTAAACGACTATCAGTTCGGAGCAAAATTTGCATTCATTCATCCGCATAAACATTCCGTTTAAGGCCACATGCCTGGGAGTCCGGTACGTTATTATTTTCCTTGCGTGCTGAGGCCTCTCGGCTGTTCGAGAACTGCCCGCAAATGTTATTCATATTTAGTCTCATAACCACTTAGCAATTAAGCATGCAAAACCTACTCAGACCATGTCATTTATTGAAGAAGGCATGTAGTCATTTGAAGTATACTCGAACTTGTAGCCGTGTAGGATGTTTAGCTTATTTTCTGAAAGAGGTAGGGAAGAAGAAAAAGTCTGTTCGTGAGCATTTTACATTTTTCGTCAGCGATTTTTTGAAAATTCTTTGTGTTTGGGTAAAAAAATTATTCAAAATTTCAAATAGCTCATAAATTCCCCTTTTCATTCCCTGAAAGCGGGAAAAGCGGGCACACAGCTTTAAACTGTCATAAAGATAACTCCGTTTAAAATAAAAGCTATGCTACACTTAACACTCATTGTTTTGGGTTTCCCAAAAGTGTCATACAGGCTTGAGGGGGTGTGAGGAAATCCCTCTCGCCGGCAACAAAAGCGATGTATATTGGTAGGCACTTAATTGTTTCAGCAGTGGTGTATAACTAGCACAACGTGCGCCCCCCGTAAGATTTACTTCAGCACCCCTAAGCACAGTAATTTTCCCAGTATTTCGAACACGAGGGAGGATGCATTTTTCGCGGTGTGTGTGTGTGTGGTGGTTGGGGGGGGGTTAGGAAGTCAGGGAGAGTGTTTGCAAAGGTAATGGTGGTACCTAGAGCCCTGAAGTTTTAACTTTTTAAGTAATAGATTTGACAACGCGTGTAATTGCTTTGTCCAAAACTAAAATAAAGCACTTGAAGAAATCACCATCTTACACATGGCAGATCTGCGGCTGCTGTGAATAAATGTTGACGCCTGTCGTGCACCTAATCCTAGGTAACTGACTGTTTTTTCGCATCCTCCACTGGGAATCCCACTGTGGCATCACGCTTTTCTTCAGCAGCGCAGAGAAAGGGCGATTGGAGAGCGATCGTATTATTTACAACCCACTGCAGAGCAATCGTATTACAACCGAAAGTCAAAGAGCCGAACACTTTCAATCTGTAGGACATTCAGTCTTTTAAAAGTGAAACAAGGCATTTATTTAGACAAAGCTAAATAAATCTTAAAGCCAAATATGAATCTTTGGGTTAATTATTGTGCGTGTTCGAATTTTTTTATAAAACTATAACTGGCATCTGCAGTACACCCCTTCGTTTCATGCGCCCCGCAGCTGCGGGGGCTGCGGGAGTGGTAGTTGCGCCACTGTGTTTCAGTAACCACAAATTTTGTAGCCGACAGAGGCGCTGAAATTCGAAAGACATCAAAGCTTTAAAATTTATACAGCATACACAGGCTTAAATTCGTATGGTGACGGGGGAAGTGACCCCCTCAGCTTTTGCCTTTAGTTTGTCCCCCAACATATTATGCTTCCTTAAATTTTCCCATTTCAAAAGCTTATTACTTCTAGAATGTAAATTAAAATTCAGAAAAATTCAGTATTACATTTCTCAAATAACAAATGTATCCTTGTGAACTTATTTTTGTCTTCATGCAATGTGTGTCGTGACTTATACATCTAACTTAACGTTCGATTTGAGTTTCCGTGTTCTGTTAAACGTTTTTTAAGCTTAACGACACATTATTTTCCCGATGAGATTTTCAAGTTAGCAACCTGACAGTGAGTCAAAAGAACAATAAAATGCAATAAATCATGAAAGAAGAAATATTCGTCATAATACATGGAAAATCGATAGAATATTAAAGCAAACAGAATATAAATTCTGAATATGTTTGTAACACTTACTGATCAAATTCTGTTTGTTTTGAATATTCTATCGATTTCCCATGTATAATGAGGAATATTTCTTCCTTCATTATTTATCTGTGGTACTGATGACTTCCGGCCTACATCAGTCCCTGGATGGGAGATGGGTCAAAACGCTATGAGGAAGCAGGGTTGCTTCGACTAGCAAAAATCTGAGGGTGTTCAGATTCCAAAGCTAAGTTTGCTTAGCCTCAGTTGCTTGGAACTTCACTATCCTGGGTGGTGTAATGGTTAGCATATTCGAACGGAAATCGGAGGATGAGGGTTCGATTCCCCTTCCAGGGCGATGAAATTTTCAAATTTTCTGAGAGGTGTTACATGGATGACCAGTAAGTGTTACAAGCAAATTCAGAATTTATATTCTGTTTGCTTTGAATATTCTGTTCCAAGTGAAATTTGATAAGAGAGTAATGTGGTAGTTCAGCAAGATTGTTGTGAGTTAAGTACTATGTGATAGATGTAGGAATAAGAATTGTACGATTTGAGCTATGTGAATGATGTTTGTTATAGCGAGCTAATACTTCAAATTGCTAAATTTATCGTCTTCGTGTTTATGAATCATCTTCAACGTGTCGTCTTTAGGTGCATACATGATGCGAAGAAAAGGACAACTGATTTAGTAAGTAACACTTCTGCTGAATCCTTTACCTCGGTTTCTCTCATTCAAAGTGCTTAATTTCTCTCATTCAAAGTGCTTAATTAGAGAGTTTAGGAGTGCTCGATTACGTTTTGTGACGTACCTGCCAGCAGGACGCACACGACATAAAGGCACATAGCAATCAGAATAAATGTCTGCGTAGCTCAGTTGGTAGAGCGACTTGTTCCGGAATAAGCGGCCTCGGGTTCGAATCCCGGCGTAGACCAAAAATGACGGAGAAATTTACTTCGTTATAATGGCGCCCGAACTATCTGGATGACCCGGCCGTTCAAAATCTCGCATTGGTGTGATGTTATTTCCACACCGCGAGACAGGAAAAATCAGAGAATTCCTTCTCCAGCGCTTCGAAAAATAAAAGTGTGTGATGTTGCATTCCCCACAGCAGATTGACTGGGAGTTCTCAAGTGCACGTTCTACAGTGGATGGCTGCCTGCAACGATTCATGGTCACGGCTGACCCGTGGGCCATGCTCCCGGCCCTCTTTCGGGGGGGAGATGTGACGTACCTGCCAGCAGGACGCACACGACATAAAGGCAGATAGGAATCAGAATAAACGTCTGCGTAGCTCAGTTGGTAGAGCGACTTGTTCCGGAATAAGCGGCCTCGGGTTCGAATCCCGGCGTAGACCAAAAATGACGGAGAAGTTTACTTCGTTATAGTTTGTAGATCCTACAAGCAGCCGTACAAGTTAAAATATAAGGGTTCAGAAAACATATTAGTTGGCAAATAGATATGAGGTGTCGAGAAAAACCTTAGTTTCACAGTCATTAAACACTTGTTATTTTATAGTGTAATGTAATCGCATGGGAACGGGATTTGCTGGCTTTCATGGGTGGGCATAGCATGACACCCTTCCTAATTCTTCTTGCTTGTTCCGAATGTCTTATACTATCTGCAGATCCAGCGTGACCCTCCTTTTCATAGCATGTTATTCAATTAGCCTTTCCGTTCGAGGATCTCACCGTTAAATCAGGCTGCAGTTTTTAACGATTACTCTTACCTTGCAGTTCAGTCAAACTCTTTTGTTGTCTGAATGAAACGAAATATTGCCCTGATTTTTATTAAAAATTCGTTAATTACGATAAATGATAATTCTTTAATGAAAAATAATCACACACAAACGCGCGCGCGCGTGCATGTGTGTGTGTGTGTGTGTGTGTGTATATATAGTCATTTTTGCAACTACCCCATCAGAGCTACAGAGTATGATCCAGGAACTTGCTGACAAGAGTAAAGAAGTGGGATTAAAAATGAACTTTCAGAAGACAAAAGTGATGTTCAATGCTTTTACAAGAAATGAAGATTTATCGATTGATGGAGAAAAGCTGGAGATAACAGACACGTACGTTTATCTTGGACAGCAGATATCAAGTGAGGGTCACATTGATGAAGAAATTAATCGGCGTACAAAACTTGCCTGGAGAGCTTTTGGAAGAAACAGCATAATTTTCAAGAGCAATATGCCATTATGTCTTAAAAGAAAAGTGTTTGATCAATGCATCCTTCCAGTGCTTACGTATGGTGCAGAGACGTGGACCTTAACTAAAAGAGACATACAAAGGCTGCAGACAACTCAAACAAGCATGGAGAGGTGCATGCTTGGTGTAACCAGGAGAGATAAGAAGAGGAACTCGTGGATCCGAAAAATGACAAGAGTGGAAGACATCATGATCAGAGTTAAATCCCTGAAATGGCAATGGGCTGGACATACTGCCAGAAGGACAGATCATCGATGGACAGCCGAAATTTTAGATTGGATTCCAAGGGACAGGAAAAGACCCAGAAGAAGACCACATGGGAGATGGGTGGATGAAATTCGAAAGTATGCAGGGGTGACATGGAGGAGACTGGCACAAGACAGACCGTTGTGGAGGAAACTTGGGGAGACCTTCGTCCAGCAGTGGATTGATAATGGTTGACAATGATGATGATGATGATGATATATATATATATATATATATATATACACACTGCTGGGCCCCCAAAATACAACACCAAGAAGAAAACATCCGATTGGCCTGAAATTCGCAGCATGCGTCGCCCGCGAGAGGACATGCAAACAATTAGCATTGCAGGGCGCACATGATTTGCATATGTCAGGCGCACATGATTTGCATATGATTTGCAAATCATGTGCGCCTGACACGCCACCGAGAAGCACTATAAGAAGGGTGCATAGAAGGCAGGGTAAAAGTAGTGGAAGTGTGTTGTGCTGCCGGACCTGTTCGTGGGAAGCTTCCTGATGTCTCGTCGCAGAATACGGCAGTCATTCCAGCACGTTTCGGAGTTCGACAGAGGACGAATAGTGGCTTATCGCGACAGCGGTTTATCGTACCGAGACATCGCCGCCCGTGTGGGACGACATCCGGCCACAGTGAGGCGAGTATGGATTCGGTGGGTGCAGGAGGGACGGACGGACCGATGTGAGCGATTGCCGCAGCCGCGGCACACCACCGAACGAGAGGACCGGCATGTCGTGCGGCGGGCATTGACGGCTCGCACCGCCACATCACGAACGTTAACGCAGGAATTAGGGTGTGTTGCGCAACAACCTGTGTCAGCACGTACTGTTTGACGTCGTCTGCAGGAGCGGGGACTTGTCGCACGGCGCCCATTGCTCCGATTACCATTGACGCTACACCACCGGCAAGTGCGTCGGCATGGGTCCGTTGAACGCCGCCCCTGGACTACGGAATGGCATGACATTGTCTTCTCCGACGAATCCCGCTTCTGCCTGCAACACCACGATGGTCGGATCCGCGTGTGGCGGCGCCGCGGCGAAAGACTGTATGACACCTGTATTATGCACCACCATACCGGTCCGTTGCCTGGCGTTATGGTTTTGGGCGCAATTGGATATGACACCCGCACACCTCTGGTACGCATCGCCGGTACACTCAATAGCCACCGCTACATCTCAGACGTTTTGGAGCCTGTAGTCCTCCCTTACCTACAGGACCTGCCAGCAGCCACGTTTCAACAGGACAATGCGCGCCTGCACGTGGCACGCATCGTGCAACAATTCTTCACGGCCCACCAGGTGTCACTGCTGCCTTGGCCCGCCTGTTCTCTCGATATGTCGCCCATCGAACACATCTGGTCGCTGATCGGCAACCGAGTAGCCCGGCAAGCTCCACCCGCGGTTACGCCTGATGAACTGTGGCAGCGTGCGGAAGCAGCCTGGACCGACATACTCCAAGCCCACATCCAAAGCCTCTTTCGTTCGATGCCGCGGCGTGTAGCGGCCGTTATTGCTAGCCATGGGGGTCACACGAACTATTGATGCCTGCGTGTTCCGCAAGTCGCATGGGTCTGTAAGCTCAATCGTTTCATCTTTGTATCTGTTGTTATGTGTCCAGCAGATCTGGCTTTGCTGTCTCGTGTCCTTCTTGGTGTTGCATTTTGGGTGGCCAGCAGTGTATATACAGGGTGCATAGGAAAGTCCCTTTAGCCTGAAATAACTTGCGAACGGAGAGAGGTACAATTATGCAAGTGAGATAACGGTATAGTAAAGCGACTACGCCCGATCGAATGCAACCAATAGCAGCGATCCTAGTGGCGAAATGCCGAAGTTAGCCATTGAGTTTAGGTCTACGTACGCTGTGTGAGAATGGCGAGCTTCACTCAGGAGCAATGCGACGCTTTCTCACAGATTGTTTTGGTTTACGAATCATCGGGTATGGTGGTGCTGTTGAATGGCCTCCGTGATCGCCGGACCTCACTCCGTTGGATTTCTTCCTCTGGGATTACGTAAAAAAACAGGTGTATGCAGCAGCACCTACAAGTCTGCTGGATCTACGTCGTCGTGTTACAGATGCTTGCAATAGTGTGACAGCTTCCATGCTGATAAATGTGCATGCAGAGGTACTTTCACAAATACAAATGTGTATCATGGGCAATGGCGAACTCTTCGAACATACTCGACATTAACTTTTTATCACTGTGCGCTAGTTTGCCTTTTTTGTTTTTGTTTTGTCTGACGTCATGAAACTGTATTGACATAAGTACGCATTTATGCAATAAATTGTGTGTATTTGCTCATACCTATGCCTGTTCCCTTCAAACGTTCACACAAAAGGTCGTGCATCGATTTCGGACATTTTAGAGTGTTAAGGCGACAATTTATCTTATCCGTGTGAAAAAAATGTCGTTTTGTACTAATTAATTGATGCTCTACAATTTTGTGATTGGAAATTTTCCTCTATATCTTTTCGTTTTCGATTTGCAATAGCTAACTTCCGCATTTCGCCATTAGAGGCGCTGCTATCGGTTGCATTCGATCGGGCGTAGTCGCTTTACTATACCATTATCTCACTTGCATAACTGTACCTCTCCCCGTTCGCAAGTTATCTTAGGCTAAAGGGACTTTCCTATGTACCCTGCATATATATACAGGGTGTCCACAATGTCTTGTTACCCCCCTGTAATAAGAAATGTAAGTGAGCTATGTATCTGTTGTATGATGTATATGTTGAGTTATGGTCTGTATTGTGTTTATTTACAGATTAGGTACCGGAACCATGTGTGACACCAGCGAATACACCCTGGAACAGCGGATTGTTGTCAGTGTCTGGGTACACGAACGTCCACACACAGGGAAGACAATGCGTGACGTGCGTGCCGATTTGCAAGACAACGATTCGACCAAGAGGCCCCTCCAAAACAGATTTTTCTGCGGTGGGAACATAAACTCTTCGAAGCAGGCAACATCAAGGATAAACCACGAACGGGAAGAACATCAACCAGAGTGCAACAGTGTCAAGCGGTCGAGGAATCAGTTATCAGGTCACCGACGAAGTCGCTCCACAAACGATCAGCGGAGCTTGGAATACCACAATCGGCACTGCACATGAAGAATGACTTGAATTTGCACGCATATCGCCCGATGTTCGTTCAGGAGTTATCAGACATCGATTTAAACCGCAGACGGGATGCATGTGCAATGATGCTTCAGACATTTGCCACAATCCCAAAACGTGGAAAAGGTCATTTTCAGTGATGAATGTGCGATATACCGCAGCTGTCGATCACGGAACGTTGTGTTCTGGTCCAAGAAAAACCCACATTATGTCGAAGAATTGCAACATCATCCTCCGCATGTCATGATATGGGCTGCAATGAATAGTCGACATCTGTTTGGACCGTATTTCTTTGATGGTCCAGTGAATCAGAGAACTTATCTGGACATGCTGCAAACCTGGTTTGTGTCACAACTTGGAAATCTTGGCATTCTGAATGACGCATGGTTCCAACAGGATGGGGCACCTGCCCATTACGCAATCGCTGTTCGGGAATACCTTGGTGAAGTCTTTCGGGGTCGTTGGATCCGCCGAAGTTCGGCAGTGCTGTCCGCTCCACTTGAATGGCCACCTCGAAGCTCAGATCTCTCAACGTGTGATAATGCCCTTTAGGGTTTCATGAAGGAGGTTGTTGCACAGAAGCGCTACAAAACCACTGATGAACTTAAACAAGCAGTGAGACGTGCTTTCTCTCGTATCACCCCGCAACTTCTTCGGAAAATGTCCCACAGAACATGGCGTAAAATTATTCTCTGTCACGAGAATGACAGAGCCTAAACGGATTCACTGGATATTTAAGGATGCATCAACATATACATCATACAACAGATACATAGCTCACTTACATTTCTTGTTACAGAGGGGGGTAACAAAGACATTGTGGACACCCTGTATATTATCATTGTCAACCATTATCAAGTCACTGCTGGATGAAGGCCTTCCTAGGTTTCTTCCACAACGGATTCTGTTGGACCAGTCTCCTCCATATCACTCCCGCATGCTTTCGAATTTCATCCACCCATCTCCCATGTGGTCTTCTTTTAGGTCTTTTCCTGTATCTTGAAATCCAGTCTAAAATTTCAGTTATACATATATGTGTAATATATATACTCGTATATGCTGTATATATAGAGATTACTTGAAATACTACATTTTGTTTCATCATAACCGTCCCCCACCCCCAACTTTTGTGACAAGTCTGCTCCCATGACAGCATGTCATCAAGAACTGCTGACTACAATGCATAAGTTGTTTTCTGATTTGTTTGTGAGATACCGTTGAGATATACACAAATAATGAAACTTTCGAATGAGTGCTATGATAATATTTGATCGAAAACACACAAAAGTTACTTTTGCGTCTGATAGGTCTCTAAAAATTTCAGCACTCATAAAGTGTTTAGTTATTTTATAAGTTCAGCGAAGTATGTGAATGCATAAGCCCTGCAAATGGGAGTATATACGAATGTGCGTACGTGTCGTCTTTTGTTTAGCTGTGTAACAAAAGTGTGTGTTCTGAAGTATTCAAGCGTTGTACCTGTTTGCGAAATCTAGTGGTTCTACTTTTGTAAAATTTAAACTTGAGACTTAAGCTTAACAGTTTTTGCTTATGTCTACATTAGTTGCTTCTAAAAACAGTATTTTCTTCATCAAAAAATTATAGCTGTTATTAAAAAAGGAATGGAAATAAATTCAAAACTTCTTGAAGACTGAAAAAGTGACATCAAAATTTTGTGTATTTATATTCGACATGAAGTTCCTGTGCGCATTGACAACAAAAACTGGCAACACATAAAGTAATATGTCCGGTTTCGTAGATCTTTCAGACTTTTTAATTATTGTCAAGGTGAAAACTATTCGCCAAAAATTATAATGAAATTAAGTATTTTTTTATTGAAATATAGTAAAGACGTCCTTTTTAATTTTTTTTTCAGTAGTTTTAGCTCCAAATATTCTTCAAAACAAGCCATGATTCAGCCGAAGAAAATGACTGGAGTAGATAGAATAAAATTTTGAGTTAAAGAAAATTAACAAAATGATGTAAAATGTTTTATAAATTTTTCAACAATGTGTATTTTTGGGCAATGCGCTCTTTTTTCAATCTTTTTCCCATTGAATTTAATCTTGTATTGTTATACACTTGACTAAGATTATTCTGTAATTATTTCTTGACTATTTCTCAGGTGTTATTTCGTTACACGTTCAATCAAGTGGTACCTATCCATTTTATTTTTGCACATTTTCACTTACCTTCACAGTATATAACTTAAAAATTACTTATAAATCTACGAAGTACGTTGTATAAGTGAAATGGGAATCTACGAATGATATGAATAAGCAGCAAATAAACAAATATTTACAAAAAGGAAAAAAGAAATTATACAAAAGTGTATAGGTATCATTCCCTAAAAACTAAACAAAAAGGATTATTTAAACAGTTGCTGTGAGCAGGAAATCGAAAGCCCATATGCTACGATAATTTTTTATTTTCCAAAACACCTATGGAATCTTAAATTCAGCTGATTTCAGTTATCTTGTTCTGAGAATACGTACAACAGAAAAAGGGGGACGTAAATGCATAGCACATCTTAAAGTAGCTTCCAATTTTGTAAATTGAATAAAATAAGTAACTCGTAAAAGCTTTTTGTTGACTTATGAATCGATGGAAATTCGCAGTTCGTGGTAGATACGAAATTCCCTGTCGGTCTGTGTAAATTTAAGGTAAAAATATGCGTAAAAGTAAGTAGTTTATTAGAAACCAGATCATCACCTTTGTGGTACCCCGAACCTAATTACCGTTCATGCCCACATCAGTACTGGATTAAGGCAGGAGTTTATTTACAGGAGAGATAGAAAATGTCCACTTAAATCTGTACATAGCTTCAGAAACATATCGCCTGTAGAAGATGTAAAAAAAATTATCATTCAATTTTTTGGGAGGAAATATCGGCGAAGGGGTTGGCCTTCGTACCCCTCGGGAGTCCAGGGATCATAAGTTATCTTAATCCGGTCTGGCCCTCATTGAGCCACATCACCAGTCTCTAAAGGTTATTAAGCCTTATACTTTTATTTTGAACAACGTTTTATTTTTAATGCTAATATGAAAAAGAAAAACACTTATTGTTTTTACCGTGAAAATGTGAAGTCTACTTTGAACCAATAATTTGCTCATATGTGTGAGATACGTATTCACGTAATCATGGTAGCCACAATTATATTATTCTACACCATATTAGAACTGACTGAATTTGCATTGGTGATACAGTGTAGGAATTTTAGGCAGACTAGTTTTTTTAAATGTATGGCTAATTGAAACAAAGGCAGCTTTTTTTTTTTTTTTTTTGAATCCATATAAACTGTCTAACTCCTAGACTTCTAAATATTATTATTTTTACCTTTTGTTTATAGAAAATGTTATAATAATCATCATAGTAGTTGTAAGGCTAGACACAGTTCACATATAATTTTTATAACTGTTGAAATAATATTGTGGCTGGAAAAGAAGAGAAGTGCAAAACATAGATGCCTCTTAAGCAGATGCAAACATTAAAAAATATATGTAATTTTTTCCATTGCCCATGAAGAGGTTTTTTATAGCCTCCTATGTTTTTGTAGTATCTTTTCGAATTTGGGAAACTCTTACATAAACGTGTTTTCTTTCTTTTTCTTTCATATAACCAAATTTCTGCATGTGCATTTGCTAAGAGGGATGCGATCGTAGTAGCGACAATTATATTATTCGCAAATTTAATTCCTTGCTCTAAAAACAGTGAAGGAGGGGAAATCACCGGTATAAAAAGAAAAGTGTTAATATTTAAGTAATCTCTGGAACTGCGAAGCTCCGAGATCCCTTTTCTGAGGAGCAGTTTGTGAGAGTTTTACATACAGATATGTTTATAGCAGGATTTTTCGCTGGAAAAATGCCACTGCTCAGATTTCAAAAGCAACTTAAGCCATTTCCGATAAAAACAAAAACTGCAGTTATGATCCATTTGAAAACTCTGTTATAGATATTGCAAAATGGTACTTACATATTTTGGCCAGTGCAGCGATTAGGACCCACAAAACTATGGCGAATGGCTCAGCTTTTGAATAATCCATCTTTAGTAAGGGAAAACGGTGCGGCGCCTCTGTTGACTTTTGATCCTTAATCTCGTGGAGTTCTCCATGATGATAAGGTTCTACAACAGGTCCATCGTTCTGTGATGTTGATGCTGAATCGTGTCCATCAGTATCAGGAGGCACTGCCTCTTGATGACTCCTCGACACACTGTCCACTAAAACAGCCCGAGCCTCATCTGCGAGAGTCAACACTGGACAACACCACACAAGGAGCAACAAAGTCAACACCACGGAGTACAGAAAGCCCTCTGATTTACACCGGACATTTGCAAAATACCTCTTGCGATTCCTCAGTGCTTTTGAAGCGGACAGGATTTTTTTACAAACTGCTTTTAGTTTGCAGATTTTGCTCAGTTTCATGGCCTTCTGCTTTACGGAATGTCTCTTTTCTAAACATTTCTTACATATGGACCCTATTTTATCGAAGTAATTTGCTTTAGTAGTGCATTTCTTTGGCATATATGTAGCTTTCTGATTTCTTTTGTTCGCACAAGATTCTTCTGGCAACATGGTAACAAAGAATGTGATAAAAACTGATTGAAATTTTAAACTGATTATTCCTGCCTATATACAAGCGAAATTCTTAAAGTTGTTTTCGTAATGCTGTATGGTGGCATAACGCATTCTTTCATTCGGTTTCACTGAAATTAATAATTCCACTTTTTGCCAAAACGTTTTTTACATCAGTCTGTAAAGAACGAAAGAATCGCAATATTTATCTAAAAAAATAACTTGAAATTCTTACAGGAAATCTTATACTTTTAGCATTGATTTAGCAGCATATCTTACTGGCACATCCCTGCTTCTAATTTGTGAAGTCTCAATCTTGAATTCTCTCACTGCTTCCTATAGCCAGCCCAGTTTTCAATTTGTCCTTTCGCTGATCCTAAAATCCGATTGAAATGTCGTTGCTGTAAAGCGCTTAAAAATCTTCTCTCTGAAACGGAAAACAAATATTTTTCTTGTTTGCTTCTTCCTCGTGACTCTCTGATGCTATCTTTTCAACATGTGACACTAGTTGTAGCCACTGGAACGTTTCCTTCTGCGAAATGACAATCCAGTTATTTATGCTCACCACCTTCGCTACTTCTTGCCTTTAATCAATAAATCCGGTTATTTTCTTTGTCATTCGTTATTTCCACTTCGAATGTCAGAAAGACGCTATTCATTTGTTTCAAGCTGACTTCATCGCCAGAAGGCACCGGAGAAATCTGAAGCTGTGTCAGTTAAAGTGTGCCAGTCCGTTTATCACAGGAACAGAAAACCTACCCGCGCGTAATTTGTCCGAAGACTCTGCTCGGGACAGGAAAGTTAAGATGCAAAACCCACGTCTGTTCAGCGAACGAGCACTGCGCCGGTTGCTTGAGAGGATAGTAAAAAAAACAAACAAGGTGATTCCCGGTGTTTGCGGAGGAGTCTCCACGCTGAGCTGGACGGAGGGGACCTATATTAACTTTCACCTTGTCGTGGATCGGACTAACGGTACCTGCGGAACACATAGGCAACACTAACACGTGAACGCTGCTGACCTTTATGTTCCGGTGCGTGCTTGTGACGTCACGAAATCCAACTCTCTACTCTAATTGGTCGCTGCACGCCGATTTGAATCAGGATTATTCGTGCTGTTTGTTTACTTAATTTCTTTTCTCCAATTTCTGACTTGTTTTACTCGGCAACCAAAATTATACTATGCATCGTCAGTTTCCTTGATCTAGTATCGCTTTCACCAAAGGGTTTCGCCACAGTGATTCCACGAGTTGATAAAAAAAAAAAAAGAGATAGAGAGAAAGAAAAGTGTTAGCAGCCTAGAATGTCTCTGTCAGGAAGATTCGATACTTCCTGTAACGTGCTGTCCACGGTCATTATTCTAAATTAGATGCTATTTATAAACACCACACGTCCGTTAAAGGCTTCAAACATAGTTCTCAATTCGAAACTTTTTCAAGAATTTAAACAGGACCCGTGTCGTTAGATGGTTAGTTTTGCATTTAATTCCACTTATACAGATGATGACAGGTGACAAACATTTTAATAAGTATACATCTGAAATCATACAAGGATTTCAGTCTTCCGAGAATTAAAACAATTACTGTTGCACTGATATTCTTGCCAAAATATTTCAGAAAAGACACCTAGTAGGCCAAATGCAATCCCATCTTATCACAGAATTGGCAAAATGTGCGAAATCTGTGGGAAGCCTACCATAAGTCACTCTAGAAAGTACAAAGATACCTTTATGAAACGAGACAATGATTTGATAAATTCAGTGGAACGGATTTCATTTTTTCTATGCAGTACGCCTTATGTACAGATCCTTACCGTACCGTCAACCTAAGGACTTCATTTTGAAAGAGAGAACCTTTAACGAGAAAATAATTATCAAAAACAACCTAGGCACAAAAGGGAAAAGGAAGTCGGTAGGCCAACCTGCAATGCATGACAAATTGCATAATTAAAATAGCAGAACAGCTTTCCGAAAATAGTAGCGAAATTCCGATATACAAAAACTGGTTCTACTACAACAGTATTTTTATGATCAGTTCATTATAAGCAATATCCTTTTTCCTTTTCGTCTTCGTAGAGAGCTTCTGCTGTAATTTCGGGCACTTGCAAGCTCACACAAGTTGGCCTACTTTATGCTAAGTTCATAACAGCAAAAACATGCAGAAAGTAAAATTTCACACGAGATGCTGCTTTCTAAAGAAAACAAAAAAACTGTATTTATTCTTTATTTAAATTATCACTTTTGTGAATGCTACGTTAAAGTAAAAACACAAAGAAGATTCGTCATTTCTGTCTATTTGTTTATTAGCTATTCGTTTTGGCATATGTTAAGAAGAGTGACACCAATGATTTCTGTGAAATTTTACACACGAGCTCGTTTTAACTTCCTTTGGTTTATGTGTATTTGCTTACAGTTCATTTCATAAACATATATGGAAGGTAAAAACTACCATTTCTCTTTTTTGTGTGTGTGTGTGTGTGTGTGTGTGTGTATGTGTGGTGTAAAGAGCTTCACGAGCATCAGACACTAAGGGGAGACAAAAATTTCACGAATACTATGAAACAGATGCGACCCTACTGGTGGGCTGGGGTGGGCTTTAGCCCACCCAACTTTTATTTGAGCCCACCATTTAGCTCCCCCCCAAATATTTAAGCAGTTGGAACATATGGAGGGTGCAACCATCTAAGATTCTAAGGGAACTTGGATAAATGTATGTGAATTTCTCGAATTCACAGACATTTTCTTATATAAAATTAATTCTTTGTTAAATTTAGTATCTGTACTTATGGAAAAGGAGGGAGTCCTCTGAACGAATTTCTAAGAGAGTAGTAGAAACACACCATTTTTGAAATTATGGTTTAAAACTATTAGAGAGAGGGAGAGAAATGGCAATGAACGGATTTTTTTTTTTTTTTTTTTGCCAAAATTTCTTCCAAACACTTTAAATTTTGAACCCCCCTTCCATCATGCCCACCCAGTTCTAAAGAAATTCGCAATTTAATGTACAGCCATCTGCAAAAGTTCAAGACCACCTGTCAATTTATTGAAAATTCAGATTTTCGAAGAAACAACTAATTACTAGTCAGACATATTTGAAAAAAATGACACTACAGATGAATACTTACATTCTTTAGAACACAAAAAGACTGAAGTCGGTACTTTATGTGGCCACCTTTGTTTTTTTATAACGGACAGAATACGATGTGGCATACGTTCAATGAGGGATTTGCAGTAGTCACTTGAAACGTTATAACGAAGTAAATTTCTCCGTCATTTTTATCCACGCCGGGGCTCGAACCCGGGTCCCCTCATTCCGGAAGAAGTCACTCTACCAATTTAGCTACGCGGACGTTCATTGTTGCTGCTATCTGCCTTTATGTCGTGTGCGTGCTGCGGGGCAGGCACGTCACAATGTCTTTGCACCACACGTACTTTATTTTTTTTTACATTGGATTTTTAACGACCACCGTGAGCAACTCATTGGGCTATAAGCAGTTGCCCGTCCCTAATTTAGGGTCACTGGTTCCAGGGAAGGGAGAGAGCCAGTGCCGTAAGGCAAACACAACATCCGTGCCTCGCCGGGATTCGAACCCGGACCCCGTTCGGACGAATGATCAGAGGCCATCGCTTAGACCACTGTGCCACCGGGGCGGCCGTACGTTATTGCATCAACCAAAGCTTGGGAATTTGATGGCTGTTTTTCTGCTACCTTGTCTTTTAAAATGGTCTACAAGTTTTCGATGGGGTTAAGGTCGGGACTATTACCGAGCCAGTCAAGCACAGTTATATTTTACCTCTGCAAGTAGTCCTTTACTGCCTTTGATCTGTGGCATGGAGCACAGTCATGCATAAAGATTGTGCATCTGTGCACTTGCATATGATTTTTTTTTTTTTGATTGGAGGTTTAACGACCACCGTGAGCAACTCAATGGGCTATAAGCAGTCGCCCGTCCCTAATTTAGGGTCACTGGTTCCAGGGAAGGGAGAGAGCCATTGCCGTAAGACAAACACAACATCCATGCCTCACCGGGATTCGAACCCGGACCTCGTTCGGACGAATGATCAGAGGCCATCGCTTAGACCACTGCGCCACCGGTGCGGCATATGATTTAATAGCTTCTCACGTAACATTTCCACATAAAAAGGATCGGTCATGGTAGTGCTTGTCGGCAAAAAGGATAATAAAGCAGTACCGGATGCTGACATAGCACCCCATATCATCTGACTAGGCGGATGTGTCTCGGTGCTAACGGTGTATTTTTCATCAAACCTTTTGCCTTTTTGTCGTCAAACATGTGCTTCACGTGATTCAAATTGACGCACACTTGATTCATCGGAACAAAGAACTTGGCTCCAATTTTCAGCAGTCCACGATTGATGACGCTTCGCAAACTGGAGTCTCTTCTTTTTCATGAGAGTGGTTAGTTTACGTTTATGTGCAGGTTTATAAGACTTTAATTCCAAATCTTTGCTAAGACGTCGGGAAACAGTGCTGATATTAATCTCAGACCCTTTTGAATGTAGAAAGGCCTTGATTTTCTTTCAAGAACTCCTCGGAGAACGCATAACTATTCGCCTTATGGTATTGTCATCACATAAGGTTGCTTTCCTTCGACGTCCACTTCTCTTTCGGTTGCTGAATTCCCATGTATCTCGATATTTCATGATCGTATTATGAATAGCAGTCTTGCTCACATTCACCTTTCTGCTTATGTCACATTCGGAGTATCCTTCATGATATAAAGTCACTATTTGTGCCCTCTGAGTAATACTTAATGGCGCTATTTTGCCCTTTTTTCGCTAAATAGAAAATACGTACAAAACCTCTCAGCATGAAAACCAGAAGCAAACTGACGCTCGCACGCTTCCCCCAACTCTATCAACAGCTGCCGTTGTAGGATGATGCAACACAGACAGGAAGTTGAATAATACAGACAGTAGCTGACGCAATCGGCAGAAATCTCCTAATATCAACAGGTGGTCTTAAACTTTTGCAAATGACTGTATTTACTTCTTGCATTGGAAGTAGGATTTCTTCAGGGTCTTACTTTGAATCCTGAAAATCAAAAGTTGTGAAAAAGGTCCTGAATGTCTGTGTGTGGAAGAGTAATCATTCCTACTCCGAGTAGGCTAGTGAAACCTAGGTATGCAGTAGGGAACAGGAGTCATCTTTAGAGATGCTTCACTTACAGGGGTTTATGTCAAGACTCATTCTAATCATAAAGATGTACAGCGTCAAGCCAAATGTTGTTAGGCTGGAGACAAATGTTTTGTGGTGATTTGGTTGTGTTGAAAGAATACGTGAAGAGGTGCTAATTAAGAAAATTTATTCAGCCTAAGTGGCAGGAAAGGAACCAAGGAGGACCAGATTCAGGAATTCCTCAAAAGAAAAAATTCTGAAGTACAAGAAGTCTTGCCCGAGACATGTGATGGATCTCAGTGAAGTTCGACTTGTGTGTCAGGATCACTGAGAATGGCGACGTTTGATACATCAACAGTAAGTAAAATCTAACGCCATCAGAAACTTTGATTTGATTTTTCTTTTGTTTCGGATTTAACCATTTAGCTGGCTAAAACGAATTAACTCGGAGTTGGTAAATGGGCTGAAATCAGTTCGAACGAATATTTTCGCTCTCTATAAAATGGGCCGAATGCCGCTGGAAAGAGAAAGAACCTGCGCATCAGAAAGCGTTGCTTTTCTGATGCGCATGTTCTTTTTTTAAGCTCTTTTATTCAGAATCCTTTCTGACTAACCTTCTAAAAAAGCTATAACAATGGCGACGAACCTGAGAAAAAGGAGATGTCTGAGTCACTTGTTTCTGCCCAGTGGTATGATGTCCGTGTCAGGGGACTAGCCCTTCCCCATCTTGTCTTGAGTCATGGAGCAGAGAATAAAGGATTAGAAAGAAGCGCGTACCAAAAGCGACAGGTTTATAGTCGATACCGATGAGAAGTGGGACGGGGGGGGGGTAGTGATTTTGCTGTAGCTTTCGTAAAACCCAGCACTTATGTGAATATTTCTGTTCGGGAAGCGCGCCGAAAATTTTAGGTACCATTTGGTTCAAGTACATCGGTGCCTTTTTACTTTTTTTCTAAGTTGTACACCGAAAAGTTTCTTTCATGTACATAATGTTACAACGATGTATTATCCGTAGGTCATACTGGAAGTAATGAGCAAAGCTGCATTACACTAGCAGATTGCACCCTGGGAGAATGATAGTTCGAGGAGAGGTAGTGCCATCTCTGTTTGTGGCCATGAATGCCAAATGACGTCACCAGCGTCAGTCATGTGACCAAACAGATGCGAAAAAAGATGGCCGATAGTGATTCATCATACCGTCAGTGTGTTATGATTCAGTTCCTTGTGAAAGAGAAAATTCCGGCTACCGACGCGCATACGGAGATGCGTGCATAGGTGCCCGCAGTGTGAAAAGGAGGGCGAAACATTTTAAAGACTGTTTCGCAGACATTAACGATCAGCCTCGTAGCGGTCGACATCGAACAGCCTCTACGGAACACAACAAGGAAAGGGTTGATGCCTTAATTCGTGATGACAGACGTGTGACGGTGAAGAAAATTATGGCGAACTTGGGCAAAGAATACAGTGCGTTTCAGGAAATGGTTAGTAGCTTGGAATATCGGAAAATTTGTGCCCGCTAGGCCGGAAAGGAAAGTCATCCTCCAGCACGACCACGGTAGGCCCCACTCTGCTCGTTTGACCTCTGAAAAAATCCAGAAACTGGGATGTGAACTTGAAACTGCAACGGAATGCTGTTTTTTAATGTAATATGAGCATGCAAATTACGTTTTTGCATTTAGTTATGTAACAGTAATGAGGCTTAAAGAACAATGTTAAGAAATTGAGTTGATTTCTATTATGTTACCAGCCTCCCCTTTACAACAATTTATGCCTAAGAGTTTTGACACCTGTGACAACTACAGAGGTGAAAACATGTGTCAACACGACAAATCAGCAGCGAGATATTCTGTCCGCGTAGCTCAGTTGGGAGAGAGACTTACTCAGGAGTAAGGGGACATGGTTTCGATGCCCGTTACGGACAAACTTGTGTTTTCACATTGGCTCCCGGTTGTAGAAAATGGATCTACTGGCGGTTGAGGTCTTCGAAAAATGTGTGATGTTTGTTCCCCACATTGCTTGGAATTAAGGAAAAATTCCTACTTCGCTTCAAAAAAAAAATTAAAGGGGAGATGATGTGACGTACTACAGAGGTGAAAAACATGTGTCAAGACGACAATTCTGCTGCGAGACATCTGTCCGCGTAGCTCAGTTGGGAGAGCGAGTTACTCCGGAGTGAGGGGGACACGGATTCGATGCCGTCGCGGACAAACTTGATTTTGTGATTTCACACACCTTCATCTCCAGAAAAAGCACTGATTGTAATAATTAATGAGTTCGTGTGCATCTATGTCTTCTGATGCTTGTTCAAATTAAATGTTGTCATTAATGTATAGTACATTTTATACCCTGGTGTACAAAAATTAAGGACGAAGAGGAGAAATTAGCATAACAGCGGAACGAGCAGGCAGAACGGACCGAAAGACCACTCAGGAGATAGACTAGGGTCCTGTACGGTAGGGCATGCGCATATATACAGCATGACGTAGGGGGAGGGGGAGTGTCGGAAGGGTATAAAGCACACGGGCGGTGTACACTCAGCAATTCGGTGAAAGCTATTGCACGGTGTACATCGGTTTGAACGACGTCGAGTTGCTGCCACCATGGGATACGGCCAACAGGCAATCCAGTAGACGACATCTGGATGACTTTACCCGAGGTCGCGTCTTTGGGAAATTGGAAGAAGGTCGAAGTGTGACTGGTGCGGCCGAGGAGTTCGGGATCACTCACAGCGTCCGAGAGTTTAGCAGTGGTCGTCCACGAGCAACCACGGCGGTGGACGACCGGTATATTGTCCTACAGGCGAGAAGAGACAGATGGCAGACAGCGGGAGAAATCGCAAGGCACATGCAACAGACAACTGGACGTCCGTTATCGCGTTTTACCGTGGCCAGGAAGCTGCACAAAGGTGGTCTATTTGTATGACGACCAGTACGGTGTGTGCCATTAACGCCTGCTCATCAGAAGCGGCGGTTTCTGTGGTGCCGGGAACACAAGAACTGGACACATCAGCAATGTGGTCGAGGGGTCGAATTCTCTGTACGGATGAGAGCCGATTTAGTCTGACGAGCGATTCTGGACGTATACACATCTGGAGAGAGCAGAGAACACGCAATCACACCTCGAACATCATCGAAAGGGACCGGTTTGGAGGTGGCGGAGTTCTCGTTTGAGGCGGTATCATGCTTGGTAGCCGTACTGACCTCCACATCTTCCAAGAAGGTTCAGTCACTGGTGTCCGCTATTGTACCGAGGTTCTCTTGCCTCACGTGCGTCAGTTTAGAGGTGCTGTGGGTCCTGAGTTCCTCTTTATGGACTACAACGCTACACCTCACAGTGGCTGTCGCAAAGCTGTTGGAGAGTGAAGATATTCAACGCATGGATTGGCCCGCAAGGTCCCCCGACCTAAATCCAATCGAACACGTGTGGGACCTTCTCGGGAGACGCTTGGCAGCACGTCGCCAGCCGCCAGCAACGATTTCGCAGCTGCGATGGGCGCTACAAGAGGAATGGGCCGCGATGCCTCAACAGCTCCTTGACAACCTCGTCCTCAGCATGGACAGACGTTGTAAATCCTACAACGCAGTCAGGGGTGATTATATCCCCTACTAAAGACTGGATTTTTCTTGGCAGCCGCCTGTCACATGGACGTTTCTGTCTTCTGTCCAGTTGTGCACGAAGTTACCTTTTCAATAAAGTGCCTTTGTATCCGTTGGATTCCTTGTTTGGACGGTTTTTTCACTTGTCCCATATTCTTACATCTTGGAGATCTTATGGTATGATTTGAGTCGACGTGGATCACGTCTGCAAGACGTTACATTCGAAAAGCCGTCTCGTCCTTAATTTTTGCACGCCAGTGTATAACCTGTATTAAATTTTTGCGCTTACCATTTGAGTGATTTATCTTTGTAACTCTTTGATACTTCTCCTTGTTATGAAGATATACACTGGTCACAAAAAGTTAGGAACATTGAGCTTTCGAAAGGAAGACGTGGTGATATGCAAATTTAGCGACAACTGGAGATCGGTTATCAGCGTGGGTAGCTACGTCATATCAAATTAGCATAATGACAGCACGCACATGTCGTACACGCTCCGATCGAAGTGCCCTGCGAGAAGTGGAAAACGGGTCGTTTCACAGCTTGGTCTAGAAGTTTGCTGAAATGATGTCCAGATGGCGTTTAAGAATTGACAATAGAAATAGGTATGTTGGCATGTTACGGGCAGGTGTACGGTAAATCGATGTTTCTGCTGCTTTAAGAGTTTCGCAAAGTGTGGTAAGTCACAAGATCTCTACGGCATTGAAATGTTGCAGATCGACGCAGGAGTGGTCTCCTGAGGATATCCACCAGGAAGCAAGATCGCTACCTGACAGAAAGTCCTCGGAGAAGGCCTAGTATCACTAGTAGCCAACTCCGGAAATCACATCGAGCTGCTTCTGGTGTCACAGTATGTAGTCAAACGGTACAAAACCGTCTTCACGAGTACAGGTAGAGCAAGGAGGCTGCTGAGATGTATAGCACTGACATCAGCTCACCGTCGTCGAAGATGTACCTGGATCCGACAGTACATATGATGGAATGCAGAGTGACATCATGAACTTTTCACAGAAGAATCTCGTTTCGCTCTTTATCCTGATACTCGACGAGGACACGTGTGAAGGAGATCTGGCACAAGAATGCAACCACACGTCCACCCTTACCAGTGCAATCAGTTCTGGTCTGGGCAGAAATGTGTTTTATTGGCCGAACTTCCTTGTATGTTTGTCAAGGACACATGAATGCCTCAGTGTATCGAAACGAGATCATTATGACACTGTTTCACGCTGCCATTGGACATGCATTCCGGTTTTTCTTTGACAGTGCAACAAGTCACCGTGCCTGGAGGCTGAAAAATCACGAAATTGAATCGTTACAGCTGTCTCCGAGGTCTCCTGACCTTAACCCTAGAACATTTGGGACGCTGTACAGCGAAGTATGGATAACCACGTTCCATACCCCAGTACACTGGCAGACCTCCGTAGCATGTCGCCTGTAATATGGGACAAGCTGCCCCAGACACTCATCAATAATATCATTGCAAGAGTGCCTCGTCGGTGTCAAGACGTTCTTCGACGCAGAGGTGGTGTTGCTGAAATCCAGAGGTATGGACATTCTCCGAACTTACCATTTTGTCTGTATTGCAGTGCTACTTTGTTGTGTGCACAAATAGCACAATAAATTGTCTTTGTAAACGCACTCTTTATCGTTTGTATTACGTAGCCTCACTAATGTTATTTCATTCGGTTTTACCTGAGTCAGATAAATACATCCTTCATTTCATGCAATATCTTTAACTTTTTGTGACCAGTATATTCATATTCCATGTGAAACCAATTGTAAATTCCATTTTAATGGTACCCCAACCGCCACTTTCGCGGGTTCTGTATTATTTAAACATAGAGCTACACATTTCAAATATTTGTGTCCACTGAAGAATAAATTTAAAATAATTTGAAAGCAGTTAGCACTAACTAATTTAAAAAAAAATTCGTCAGGACTTATAGAAGATGAGGTATCTTCTTTTTTTTTTTTTTTGATTGAAGGTTTAACGCCCACCGTGAGCAACTCAACGGGCTATAAGCAGTCGCCCGTCCCGAATTTAGGATCACTGGTTCCAGGGAAGGGAGAAAGCCAGTGCCGTAAGACAAACACAACATCCATGCCTCACCGGGATTCGAACCCGGACCCCATTCGGACGAATGATCAGAGGCCATCGCTTAGACCGCTGCGCCACCGGGGCGGCGAAGATGAGGTATCACCAGACAAAAGTCTAAATTCGTGCCCTCCACTTAGGCTACGCAGTGGTCTAAGCGCTGGTTTCTGACCATTCGTTCGAAATGGGCCGGGGTCCGAGTCCTATGACACTGGCTATCTCCCATTAATGGAACCAGTTGCCCTAAATTATGGACGGGCGGCTGCTAATACTAGGGGTGTTCAAATGAAAAGGTACGAAACGTCATAAGAACGTAACCGTTAACATATTTGCCTATGCCGCTATGGGAGAACGTAGCGACACATCTAGGGATGCGATTGGAGTCCCCGGCGTGGATCGGAGCATGCGCGGGCGCCCGCATGAGCAGGAGAGAGCAGAGGCTCTTATAAAGAGCGCCGTCCAATTGACTACTTGTTGAATTCCTCCAGCACAGACGAACCATTAACTCAGATGTGTACTGTGAGACACTCCGAAGCCTACGCAGGTCCATCAAGAACAAAAGACCAGGGCTGCTCACGGAGGGTGTGGTTCTGCTCCATGATAACGCGCGTCCACACGTCTCCAGGGTCACACACGCGGAACTGGCCAAGTTCCAGAGGGAGCAGCTTGACCATCCGCCCTACAGCCCGGACATGTCGCCCTGCGATTTCCATGTGTTTGGACCCCTGAAAAAACATCTGAAAGGGAAGCGCTTCCACTCGGACGACGAACTCAAGGACGCTGTGCAGGACTGGGTCTCGTCACGGCCACAGGAATTCCGGGAACAAGGAATCCTTCGGCTCGTTAATCAATGGGATCGTTGTGCTACGGCCTATGGTGTATACTTTGAATAAAGTCTTCATTTATACCCACAGTGTCGTTTCGTACCTTTTCGTTTGAACACCCCTAGTAGCTCGTTGAGTTGCTGACGGTGATCGTTAAACCACGAATTAAAAAAAAAATTACGCCCCATCGTTTTGCACGGGAAATAGGTAGTTGTAGGATTATATCGCTGCTAGACAATGTTAAAAGTGCTTTTCTACTCGGTGTTATTTATAGAAGTAGTTGAAATAAAGTAGAACTCAAAACCTAAAACCACCTGGTGAGAACGTTTTACATGAGACGATGTAAGAATGGAAAATTTGCAGCTACTGAATGCAAAAATATTTTTTCCAGTCTGCGAGAGCTACACTGGAAAAAAATTTGGGGATATTTCTTCCGGTCTAGCTCTTACCCTTAAAGATACGTATATCTTGATAAACATAAAGTAGAAAGATCGATACGCATATATCGATAAACATAAAGTAGAAAGACTGATACGTATATATTGATGAACATAAAGTAGAAAGATTGATATGTTTATATTGATAAACATAAAGTAAAAAGATTGATGATTGATATGCGTATATTGATAAACACATTAAGTAGAAAGACTGATACACATATATTGATAAACACATAAGGTAGAAAGATTGATACCTATATATCGATAAACATAAAGTAGAAAGATTGGTACGCATATATTGATAAACACATAAGGTAGAAAGATTGATACGTATACGTTGATAAACATAAAGTAGATTGATGCGCATATATTGATAAACATACACAGTGCGTCAAAGAATTTTTAAGACTGGCGCTAGATTGCAGCCTACGGTGGCGCCACCAGTGTAATCGCGAATGCGTTATAAACCGTCACCATCTGCTTGCTTTCTGCCAAAGGTACTGCGCAGTTGTTAAAGTAACTCAAACGAAACGACCGTTCATTAGCGAAGTAAAATTTTTTTCATGTTGAATTATTAAGATGGAACAAAGGGCTGTTTTAAATTTAACGCCAAACTTGGTAAAAGTGCCTTGGAAACGTATTAAATGATGAAACAAGTTTACGGTGAGTTTTGTTTAAGTAGATCAAATGTTTTCCCGTGGCACAAACGTTTTTTGGACGGAAGAGATACACTAGAAGATGATAAGCATACCGGAAAACCAAGTTCATCTAGGACACCTGAGATTATGGAAAAAGTGCGTGATTTCGTGTAAAACAATCGATGTGCGTCACTAAGAATGATGGAAGAGTCGTTAAACATCAACAAAGAAACGATTCGAACCATCCTGCATGAAGATATGGGCAAAACAAAAGTCTGTGCTAAATTTGTTCCACACACGTTAACCAATGAACAAAAATCAAGGAGAAGTGCACATTGCAGAGACATCATTTCAGCCGCTGAAAATGATCCAAACTTCTTAAAATCGATTGTTACTGGTGATGAAACAGGGTGTTTTCAATATGATCCTAAAACAAAGCAACAAAGTGCGGAATGGAAGTCAAAAAACTCACCACAAGCCAAAAAAAAACAAGAAAAGTTCCATCGAAAATCAAAACAATGCTCATTACATTCTTCCATAGTAAGGGTATTATCCACAAATAATTTGTTTCAAGTAGACAAACAATTGCTGGTGAGTTTTATTTAAATGTTTTGAGGCGTTTGATGGGAAGAATTCGTCGCATTCGTCCAGAATATCAAGATGAAAACAGTTGGTGTTTGTTACACGATAATGCACCCAGTCACACCTCACTTCTTGTTCGTAGAATTTTGGCGAAAAATAACATCTGTGTGTTGAATCATCCACCGTATTCGCCTGATTTAGCACCCTACGACTTTTCTTTGTTCCCAAAACTTAAAATGACGTTAAAAGGGTGTTAATTTGATGATATTTCGACCATACAAACAGCTTCGACGCGTGCTTTGGAGGCAATTCCGCAAAGTGAACTGGAACAGGCATTCGAATCATTATTAAATCGCTGTAACAAGTGTATTGAAGCCGGAGGGACTTATTTTGAATAACAAACCAAAGCAAATTATAATTTCTTGTTTCTGTTTGATTTTACAGACTCAGTCTTAAAAATTCTTTGCCCCACTGTGTATGTGACGTATCTTCCTCAGAGACGACGCAGATGTCAAGACGGCGAAGTTGCACCGACAAACTTCGTCGGTGTAGCTTAATTGGGAAAGTATTTTGATCCGGAGAAAAAAGATGCTGGTCGACTGCGCCCACCGGCAAATGGTTTATACGCTATATATAAGGATACGTTTACTCCACCTAGCAGGATAACCGCGTTTCACAAAAATTTCAAACAAAAATTCCTTATTCAAGCCATTCGGTGCAAAACATTTTCGAATCAGGCTCATGGAAGACGACATTTTGTGCTGCAAACCGACCAATAAGGAAGACGGACAAACCACTACGCCTTCTCATCGCAAATTTATGATTTGAGTCATGTGTCCGTGAACGTGTAGAGACAATGGTGGAAGCAATAAGTTTCATAATATGTTACCGATTCCAGTTCTACTGGTAGAAATTTTCGGGAATTATTCTCCTGTTGTACACAGCATATTCCGGAAAGGTTTCGTGCCCATTTAGGAAAAATTACATCATATATTGACAAAAATTTTAAAAAATTTTGCTGCTATTTTGGAGGGTAGGGGGGATTAATGACCACCGGGAGTAACTCCATGGGGCTATAAGCAGTCGCCCGTCTCAACTTTACAGCCACCGGTCGAAAGGAAGGAAGAGAGCCAGTGCCGTGAGACATCTGCTGTTTACTATCTGGTTTAATCTGATAAATCCTGAAACTATTCAGTTGCCAATTGGTACCGCATTTCATTAACATCAGTAAAATTTTATACGGCAGTGAAGGGCTCGCTCGCCTTTAAGTAAATGTCATGGAACATTTTCCTTTAGTCACTACTGCTGAGTAAGACTATCGTTTCCTTCGCACACTTGCCTTGGAATCTGAGAAAGCGCAGCTGATTTTCTGTTCTCTGGCTTCTGTAATAAAATCCTCAGTCTAGACTAAACAATCCGTACATTCAGACGCACTGTGATCAAGTTGCGCTCAGTAACACAGACAGACGTCTGTCAAGGCAGCCGAGGTTTATGAACTGCTTAAATGGAAAGAAAATGATATTTCCTGTCTTCGGGATACCAACGATTTTCTCCTAAGCTGTGTACGAATACAAAAATTAAAAATGCCATCCGCCCTTCCCGTTTTCCTTTACAGTGAACATAATCACTCTTATGCATCATGTTCGTTTCCTATAGGTATGCATCTTGTTCGCTTTTTATACATACACTGGCTAAAAAATACGAACCTTTATTTAACATCAAGTACGGCTACCTTTATTGCGAATGATAGCAAGTATGCGACGCGGCATGGATTTTGTGATTACTTGAGTTCTTTTTAGTCCAAAGGTAGTCATTCTTGTAGCAAAATATCGCGCAACTCTGTCAGTGTCGACGGAAGAGCAAATCGACACCAAACAGCTCTTCCCAGTATGTCCCACACATTTTCAATATCATTGAGATCAGGAGATGATGAAAGTCCTCCTCTTACTCTTCAAACCAGTTTTGCAAGACTCTGGTACGATGTGATGTCGCATTGTCATCCATAAGATGCTATCATATTCAGGAAAAAAGTGCAAGTGTGAGCTTGGTCCGCTGCAACACAGGAAAAAGTGTAGCAAGGTTGCACTTAGTTCGCTATAACACTCAGGTATTCCCTGGATGTCATCTTACCTTTCACTGGGATTAGCTTACCCAGTCCGTTCCAACAGAATATTCCCCATAGAATGGTGCCACCTCCTGATATTTGGATTGTGTTCACAAGGCATTTTGGGTCAATCGCTTCATGAAGTTTTTGCCTCATTCTCTGCCGACCATCAGCGCAAAACAGTGTATCGTGGGATTCGTTTGACCACATCACTTTCTTCCATTGCTCTGTCAATTCACGGCGTTCTCGGCACAACTGTAGGCTGATTTTTCTGGGGTTTTTTGTTTTGCTTTTTTGCTGAGGCAAGGGGCATCCGAATGGGCAGACGACTTCTGAGACCCAATTTCTTTAATCTCTATGCATGGTTCGGGTCAAAATGGGCTGCTCCTGGCCTTGGTTGAATTCAGCAGTTAGTTGCCGCACTCTGGAAGACTTGTTCTTCTGTACCCAGCACGACGGTCCCGCCCTTTAAGTCTAGAGTTCCAGCCACTCTCATTCCTTTTGATTATGGAAGATCCGCTAGTCTTCCAGTTGCTAAATACCTTTAAAGTGCTTGAAGATTTTTCATTCTTATATTCATAATATTGCTTATTTTACATTTAGAAATGCTAATTCCATGATTTTCACAGCGAAAAAAAAGCACATCTTTTGTAAAACAAGTTAGTAAAATCATGCAATGCACTGATTATGATACGCTTTCCAACATGCCAGAAATCATTACTCAAGTTATGAGGATAATGGCTGTGGAATAAATCTCGCTCCTGTGTTCTGACCTTTGACCCTATTTCGATAATATTCAACAGAACCGGTTCAGTATATCTCCGGAGCAACATGAAAACGTTTTGTTGCAATCAAAGCATTTTTACGTAAGTTATGACGCGTAAGGGCAATGGAATGCATCCCGCTCCTATGTCCTGGCCTTTGACCCCATTTTCCCATTTTTAATAGAATTCGTCCCCAGGGGGTCCCCTACTACGTACTAAAATTTCATCGAAATCGAACCATTTTTACGCAAGTTATGACGCATAAGGGCAGTGGAATGGATCCCCTCCTATGTCCTGACCTTTGACCCCATTTTGTCCATTTTAAATAGGGTTCGTCCCCAGTTGGTCCCCTACTACGTACTAAAATTTCATCGAAATCGAACCATTTTTACTCGAGTTATCGTGCGGACGGACAGACAGACAGACGGACAAAGCTGGAGCATATGCGTTTCTTCAACCTACCGTTGGAAAGCGTAAAAAAGATCGTGCTTATGTTATCGGTTTGTCCGTCCGTCTGTGAACACCATATCTCTGCAATTATGAGCTCGGGCCTTGGCTCGGACGGACTCAGAATTCATTAACTAACGAAAAACCCGGGCTCGGAATTACACGTCTTGAATTTCATTACTGTAATTATTTCAACACGTGTAATTCCGAGCCCGGTTGAATTACACGTGTTGAATTTCATTGTGAATTTGTTACCATGGTGGAAGGATTTTCAATTTCCTAAGCTAGCTGCCATTGCAAGACAAATTTTGCTTAGCAAGACTTGCATTATGCATTGTCCAAAGCTATGGCCCAAGCAAGGATTAGTTTAAGGTCTGGTATCGAAAAACTGGGAAAAAATCACATTCCCATTTTTTGTATTTTATTAAAAATCAAGAATCTTATCTTTAAAATGATGTATTAATTTCCAAAATTGTGCAGTTATGAGTATTGTTATTTATTTTTTAAAATTTCCTCACTCCCGCGATTTCTGGAGTGACGTTGGTTTTTAGTGCAGCAGGTCGAGTTTTAGAGAAAATTCTCTCTCTCTTTTTTCATGATGAACTGGAAACTGCACACACATATGATAATATTGTGATTATTATACTATTAAACGCAAAGCTTTGTTAATGTTACAAAATGCAGAATAATCTGGTCTGGAATGCTTTTACGTTCTTTTTTTTTTAATTTTGGAAATTTCCCTACACGCTTTTTTTTTTTATATTCTACTACATCACTCTAACCTACTTTTACCAATTAACATATATGTAAATTATATTGCAAAGATTAGTTTTCCAGAGTCAAAATTTCAAACACTTGCAACTGTCTGTACGGCGTTGTACGCAATTTTTTGAAAATAAAAGTAAATTTAGAAATCAAAAGGAAATAACGAATGGAATTTTTGATTCTAAACGATTTCCTTTTCTTCAGCTTTTACCAAAATTACTGATTTCCCTGATACGGTCGAAGGGCACGTTGATTATTTATCTATTTTCAAATCCACATTTTAGAACATTTGGTTTTATGCGTAGTATTTCTAAAAACATATTAATATTGTGAAGTGGATTAACTGAACTAAACTTTTTAAACTAATCCTTGCTTAGGCCATATCTTTGGCCAGTGTATAATGCATAAATGCAAGCCTTGATAAGCAAAATTTTCTAAGAACCCTGGCCCGGGCTCAGGAAACACATGTAATCAAAGAAAGCGGGTCGGGCCCGGGCTCAGCAAACACATGTAATCAAAGAAAGCGGGCCGGGCCCGGGCTCTAGGTCTTTGGACCCGGGCGGGCCCGGGCTCCTAAAATTGAGCCCGAACTCATCTCTAGTTTGCGCACTCACGTGCGTACATAATTATAGAGACTAAAAAAATAAGTGCTGTGAGTTCACCGGAAATTCCTGAAAATAACGCGTAACAAAGTTGTCTGTCTTTTAACGAAATTTCCGTTTCTTCTAACTTCAGTATAACCAGAGTTTCTGTTTCTTCTAACTTCAGTATAACCAGAGTTTGCGTTTCTTCTAACTTCAGTATAACCAGAGTTTCCGTTTCTTCTAACTTCAGTATAACCAGAGTTTGCGTTTCTTCTAACTTCAGTATAACCAGAGTTTCCGTTTCCTCTAACTTCAGTACAACCAGAGTTTCTGTAGTCAGTAATTCCATTTATTTTAAAAAAGTCCGTTTTGAGTTTATTCGATTTTGAGTTTTTCTTCCCTGGCGTACGTAGTAAACGAATCCCATTTCACTTTGTCCCTGGTAAGTTTCGAAATAAAGAGAAGTCTTCAATGTGAGGCGCGTCTGAAATCGCATGAGACAGAAATACATAAAGTGCGTTCACGTGTAAGCTGAACTGGAATCGCGCAATGGTGAAATGTTTTTTTTTTTTTTTTGCTATTAATTCGGGGGAATTAGTTATTTCACTCTGTGTTGGAGCTTATTATTTTTCTGAATAGGTTTGGAATAACTTTATTTCTTCTAAGGTGAAAAACATGTAAATACGTGGCGTCAGTTGAATAAATAAATCCATCGCTCTTTCCACGTTAAGCAACGCACAGCAACCGAAAAATTGTTATTCGGCCGCCGTCGGGGATATAATTATATATAGCCAGTGCCTTTAATGCCCACCAGATGGAGACGCCTCCGTAGCTGAGCCCATCTTACGGATTTATGATGTCAGATGCTGACTGAAAAAGAAAAACACGCATAACGCCGTGAATTGTTGGCCGCTGTGGTGTAAGGCTAACGCGCTCGGATAGATATCGAGAGATTCGGGATTTGTTTCCCCGACGGCGGCCAAATAACAATTTTTCGGTTGCTGTGCGTTGCTTAACGTGGAAAGAGCGATGGATTTATTTATTTATTTCTTTTATATGAGGACTTATTACAAATTACATACTTTTTTCATGGTGTTTTTTCGAAGAAACGTTGCTTTGGAACTTGAGATCTTTTCAAACTGACCATGATTTTCTTTTTAAAATGACAATATTTTCAGTTATCTTTAAGAAAAGATGAAATACACTGCTACATAGTATTATTTCACGAAACGCCTAAATATAAAATTACTTTTATAACAAATTTTGTCTTACACAGACATCATTCAATCACCAGTACAGTAATATAAGTACCGTGTTTCTGACGGCAACACAAAGTACATTCTGTAGATGAAACCTTAGAGATAGGGGGTGATGTGCAATTGACACGGGCATCCCCCGCGGAGAGTGGAACAGATCCAAACCGAACGCAGGCGATAAATTGGCGGACAACAGGGCTTCCTAACAGTGTATCACAATCGACGAACATGAGTAAAGGAAGGTGATCTGAGCGACTTTGATCGTGGACACATTGTCGGCGAAAGACAGATGGGTCATCAAATCGCCCTAGTATTTAGAACTTTCCAGTTTCCGAGGGCAACGGTATTAAAGATGTACCGTGAATACACCATCGATGGACGTACCGGTGCCCAGAGAGCAAGCGGTGGCCGACCACACTCCATTGATGACCGGCGTCGGCGTAGACTATCCAGGCTCGTACAGGCCGACCGCTTGACAACAGCAGCGCAAATCACATCCAGGTTAAAGGTCGGAGACCCAAGTAGCGTCAGTGAGCGAACGATACGACACACGCTGTATACCATGGGCTACGGTAGCCGACGACCTACTCGTGTGCCACTGTTGGCTGTTCGTTATAAGACATTACGCCTCGCCTGGTACCGGGAACATCAAAACCGGACCTTTGCAGAGTGGCGCAGCGTCGTGTGGTCAGATGAATCCCGTTTTCAGCTGTACCGAGCTGACGGGAGGAAGAGGGTGTGGCGTTGTCAGCATGAGTCCATGGCCCCGTTGAGCCAGGTCGGCTCTGTTCAAGGCGGTGATGGTTCTATGATGGTTTGGAGAACCTTCTCATGGGACACTTTAGGTCCTCTTACTGTGTCTAGAGAGGTCCTTAACCGTTACACGCTGCCAGCATCTGCTGCCTAATCACCTACACGCTTTCGTGGCCTTCCAGCATCTGCTGCCTAATCATCTACACGCTTTCGTGGCCTTCCAGCATCTGCTGCCTAATCATCTACACGCTTTCGTGGCCTTCCAGCATATGCTGCCTAATCATCTACATGCTTTCGTGGCCTTCCAGCATCTGCTGCCTAATCATCTACATGCTTTCGTGGCCTTCCAGCATCTGCTGCCCAATCATCTACACGCTTTCGTGGCCTTCCAGCATATGCTGCCTAATCATCTACACGCTTTCGTGGCCTTCCAGCATCTGCTGCCTAATCATCTACACGCTTTCGTGGCCTTCCAGCATCTTGCGGCTGATAGTCTGTTCCAGTAGGACAATGCGCCGCTTCATCGGGCCCCAATCCGACAGGCATGGCTCGAGGAACATCAATCTGAGTTTGGAGTCATCCTCTTACTGTGTCTAGAGAGGTCCTTAACCGTTACACGCTGCCAGCATCTGCTGCCTAATCACCTACACGCTTTCGTGGCCTTCCAGCATCTGCTGCCTAATCATCTACACGCTTTCGTGGCCTTCCAGCATCTGCTGCCTAATCATCTACACGCTTTCGTGGCCTTCCAGCATATGCTGCCTAATCATCTACATGCTTTCGTGGCCTTCCAGCATCTGCTGCCTAATCATCTACATGCTTTCGTGGCCTTCCAGCATCTGCTGCCCAATCATCTACACGCTTTCGTGGCCTTCCAGCATATGCTGCCTAATCATCTACACGCTTTCGTGGCCTTCCAGCATCTGCTGCCTAATCATCTACACGCTTTCGTGGCCTTCCAGCATCTTGCGGCTGATAGTCTGTTCCAGTAGGACAATGCGCCGCTTCATCGGGCCCCAATCCAACAGGCATGGCTCGAGGAACATCAATCTGAGTTTGGAGTCATCCTCTTACTGTGTCTAGAGAGGTCCTTAACCGTTACACGCTGCCAGCATCTGCTGCCTAATCACCTACACGCTTTCGTGGCCTTCCAGCATCTGCTGCCTAATCATCTACACGCTTTCGTGGCCTTCCAGCATCTGCTGCCTAATCATCTACACGCTTTCGTGGCCTTCCAGCATCTTGCGGCTGATAGTCTGTTCCAGTAGGACAATGCGCCGCTTCATCGGGCCCCAATCCGACAGGCATGGCTCGAGGAACATCAATCTGAGTTTGGAGTCATCCTCTTACTGTGTCTAGAGAGGTCCTTAACCGTTACACGCTGCCAGCATCTGCTGCCTAATCACCTACACGCTTTCGTGGCCTTCCAGCATCTTGCGGCTGATAGTCTGTTCCAGTAGGACAATGCGCCGCTTCATCGGGCCCCAATCCGACAGGCATGGCTCGAGGAACATCAATCTGAGTTTGGAGTCATCCTCTTACTGTGTCTAGAGAGGTCCTTAACCGTTACACGCTGCCAGCATCTGCTGCCCAATCACCTACACGCTTTCGTGGCCTTCCAGCATCTGCTGCCTAATCATCTACACGCTTTCGTGGCCTTCCAGCATCTGCTGCCTAATCATCTACACGCTTTCGTGGCCTTCCAGCATCTTGCGGCTGATAGTCTGTTCCAGTAGGACAATGCGCCGCTTCATCGGTCCCCAATCCGACAGGCATGGCTCGAGGAACATCAATCTGAGTTTGGAGTCATCGAGTGGCCCCCAAAGGTCCCCGGATTTAAACTCTGTGGGATACCGTGAACAGGAACATTAGATCCATGGATCCGACGTCTTGGGTGGATCTTGTGAAATGCTGGTACACTAATAACCGGTGTAACCGCCCGAATGTTGAATGCAAGCACGCAAACGTTCATGCATTGTGTCGTACAGGTGCTGGATGTCAGTTTGTGGGATGGAGTTCCATGCCTGTTGCACTTGGTCGGTCAATACAGGGACGGTTAATGCTGGTTGGGGGTGACGCTGGAGTTGTCGTCCAATGATGTCCCATACGTGCTCGATTGGTGAAAGATCTGGTGATCTAGCAGGCCACGGCAACACGCTGTAGAGCATGTTGGGTTACAACAGCGGTATGCGGGCGAGCGTTATCCTGTTGGAAAACACCCCCTGGAATGCTGTTCATGAATGGCAGCACAACAGGTTGAATCACCAGACCGACGTACAACTGTGCCGTCAGGGTGCGTGGGATAACCACGAGAGTGCTCCTGCTGTCATAGAAAATTGCTCCCCAAACCATAACTCCAGGTGTAGGTCCAGTGTGTCTCGGCCGCAGAGAGGTTGGTTGCAGGCGCTCACCTGGCCTCCTTCTAACCAACACACGGCCATCACTGGCACCCAGGCAGAACCGGCTTTCATCAGAAAACACAACAGATCTCCACTCCGTCCTCCAATGAGCTTTAGCTTGACACCACTGACGTCGCAAACGGCAGTGGTTTGGAGTAAGTGGAATGCACGCTACAGGGCGTCTGGCTCGAGCTGTCCTTCAAGTTACCGATTTGTAACAGTTTGTTGTGTCACTGTGGTGGCAACTGCAGCTCGAATTGCTGCCGCAGACGCGGTACGAGGCGCCACGGCCATACGCCGTACACGGCGGTCTTCCCTCTCAGTAATGCCACGTGGCCGGCCGGAACCCGGTCTTCTTGAGGCAGTACCTTCCCTTGACCACCGCTGCCAACAATCATGCACAGTGGCTACATTCCTACCAAGTCGTTCTACAATATTGCGGCAAGAAAATCCACCTTCTCGTAGCCCTATTACACGACCTCGTTCAAACTCCGTGAGCTTTTGATAATGGCTTCTTCGTCTTCTTAAAGGCATTCTTGACTAACATCAACACACTACGTCGAATCTCAACGATAACTAACGCTCACGAACGTTACAGCGCGTATTTACAGCAAACCTGCTTTGCATATTCCGAGGGGCACTGCTAGCGCCACACGTATGCGCCGAGCGCGAAATTTGCATAGACGTCATCTTACAGATGTACTCTCACCGCCTACCAACTGTCGTTTATCTAACACAACCCCTTCTTGGCGTTGGGATTTTTTTCCGTCAGTGTATATTAGTCGTCGGGGTCTTTGCAATATCTAAAACATCTCGCTGATATACAGAAATGGCTGGGACCCTTCTTACTTTGGAAAGAAAACAATTTGCCATCTAGAAAGGTCTCATATAAAAAAATATTTTTACCATTAGAAATTAATCTTAGATTAATTTCTTTCCTTTGAGAATTGTTAGGTTCTTCGCCGGTATTGCCTCTACAGTTGTGTCGAATCCGAGATACTTCTTCTGAAGCCCCGTTGTTTCGATATGTACTTTCGCAGTGAGTGAGTATTTTGACGCAAAGTCGAGATATGACCACTGAGCGCCGATTACAAGACCAGTTGGGTAAAGATAAGATAAAGCTTGTTACGTAAGCAGTAAGTTCGGGTCGTGGGGACGTCACCCTTCAATTAACTTGTGCACCAGTTGAACCCCGTGCGGATCATTTCCTTTGGGAATAAATTAGAAGAAAGATGCTGGAAAACATGTTTGAGAGATATGGCTTCATGAAGATGGTGAAGTTTTGTAGAAGTCTGGATAAAATTCCGGTACTAAATAAAAAAATTCTTTATCATAACTGTGTTCTTTTTCGTGTTGTTTCCTGAGCTGTAGCGATTGAAATGCGTCTACAAATTTACAAAGTAACATTTGTGTGGGGAAAATCAAAGGCTGAAAAGTATGACCAAGGGTTTTTGGGGCTTGTAGAAGTGATAAGGAGCCAACGTAATTTAGATGGCTTGAAATGTGTTGTGTAATCCAAAGTACTTAGGCGAAATGGGCCACGTGTATCTAAATATCTCATTTTTTTGTAATAATCATTTCTCTGTCTCTGAGGGACAAGATGAGACCTCTTTCCACCCATAAAATTCGATTATAGAATATGTCAATGATGCTTCTATAAGCTGATGAATAAGTGTTCAGGAATGGTTCATATTGTTGTCAATGAAGCATACATACGTCCAATGAAGCATCGTGATGAATTTATAATGCGTCATCTCAAGCAAAATACTGATGTTCGAAGTTTGTTCTGGGTTTTTAATGTCTGGAAAGTCGTTGCGAAGGTACAACAAAACGAGATCGAAATCATTTCGATTGAAAATAACACATTGAGGTCAAAAGGTAGCAAAAAATACTTTAAAAAAAATGGGCTTTCGGAAAGAATGAATGAATCGGGAGAGCTTCTTTCCTTGTTTTCAGTGCAATAGATGCCGCCGCCCCGTGATGGATGAAAAAGCGCACTTGATCGTTTACAAGGCAGATGTCCTACAAGGAAAATCAGGTATATTCCTTTCTTTCTAATGCTTGCTTTATTTTGGTTTTATGTATATAAACAAAAAGATTCGTAAGATAGTTTGCAATGCAACAGATGTAGGAATAAAGATAACAAATTCTTAAAATGCAGTAAAAGTAATCTTAGGGAAGAGGAAATAATACCTTTTAACATGGGTGGCATCACTAACACGCAAAACGAAAGAGAAAGATAGGCTACTGACCCCACAGCTCTGTACATGCTTTGCATGTTCCATGCACGCATGTACGGACGTTGCTTTCTGAAAAATTGCTCATTAATCTCTATAATATACATTTGCATATCGAAATGAATTTAAAATACCTATGTTGCCTATAATTTTTAACGTGGCGTATCCAGGATGTTTTTAACCCTTTAACCAGCTGGAACGAATTAACTTAGGATTAGCGAAATGGTTTGAAAAATCAGCTCGACCAAATGTATTCACTGAGTAGCGGACCGAACGCAGCTGGTACGAGTGAACTTGGGAATTAGAAAACGTTTCTTTCGCTTTAGCTTTGTGATTCAAAGTGATCGTTCAGGAGAGTGTTTGTAAAACCAATTATAGCGATAATCAATCTTTTCTGATTAATTTTCTGTTAAAATGACTATAACAATGGCGACGAACTCAAAAACCAAGAGAGAGGACGTTTGAGTCACCTTTTTGTACCCAGTGGCCTGATGTCCGTGTCAGGGGGACTACCCTTTTCCCAGCATGCCTTGGGTCATTGAGCAGAAAGTAAAGGACTAGGCGGAAGCGCTTATCGCCTGTGACAGGCTTATGGTCGGTACTGCCAAGGTGAAAGGCGGAAAGGAATTAATTTGACCTAGATTTCATAAAACCTGGCCACTATGTGAGCATTTCTTTACAGAGAGCGCAGAAAATTTTGAGCCACCCTTTGGTCCAGGTGCATTGGTCGCTTAAAGGGTAAAAGGAGGGGCCGGATTATTGCCTGATTTTGTTTAAAAAAATATATTCGAGGACACAGCACTTACAAAAATTGGAAAAGGAGTGAGACAAAGCACCCCTATATTTCTTAAGCTCTTCAATGCCACATCACAGAATGTTTTTCAATCATTGAACTGGGGGAACAAGAGGATAAAAATTAATAGAGATTATCTGACCCACCTTCGTTTTGCTGACGCCATGGTCATTTTTGCAAATACTTCCTCCGGGATGCGGAATGTTAATGAAGATTATGTCACACGTCTTCGGTTTACTGACGACATAGTCACTTTTGCAAGTATCCCCTCAGAACTGCCGAGTATGATCCAGGAACTTGCTGACAAGACTAAAGAAATAGGATTAAAAATAAACTTGCGGAAAACATAATTGGTGTACAATGCTTTTATAATAATTGTTGATATAGAAGTTGATAGAACAAATTTAGAAGTAACCGATGCCTACATTTACCTGGAACAACAAATAGCAAGCGAGGGTCACATCGGATAAGATATAAATAGAAGCATAAAACTTGTCTAGATATGGAAGAAATAGAACAAGTTTTAGGAACAATTTACCATTGTCTTAACATAAAATTGTTTAATCAGTGCATTCTTCCAATTCGAACTTATAGATCAGAGACATTGACCTTAACCAAAAAAGAGATACAAAAGCTGCGTACAACTGAAATAAGCATGGAGAGATGTACGCTTGGTGTAACCAGGAATGATAAGAAGAGGAACACGTGAATTAGGGAAATGACAAGAGCTGATGACATCATGATCAAAGTAAACACTCTCAAGTGGCAATGAGCTGGTCACATACATTGCTAGAACACGTATTACTCATTTATGCTCGACATGCCATGAATGCGGTACGCTACCCGCGGTAGTTGAGCACCATCACTGACTCAACTATCCATTTTGATGTAGGACCTACGTCCACAGAAGAGGTTTAGACTCCGTCTACCTGCAGCTGTAACAGCAGCCTTTCCGGAGGAGTACAGAAACGGAAGAAAGTCTAGCAACTTTGACAGAACAGTTTATAGGTCAGATTGACAACAGTATATGGCGCCACCGTACAAGCCACATAGAAATATCAGGACGGTTTTTTTTTCAGCGTCATTTTCTTGTAGGACTTCCGTCCACAGGTAGTAGAGTTTAGGTCCCAGCCACCTACAGCGAGATCGCCTTTTGGGCAGGACACAGAAACGGAAGGAATGAGAGCAAGTCTAGCGACTTTGACAGAACACTTTGTAGTGAGATTAGAGTACAGTAGATGGCGCCACCGTACAAGTACGATATTGCACATAGAGGGGTGAGAGAATTTCAGGTGGGGTATAGGAAAGGATACCCTTTTAACCAGTGGGTCCAGCCTGGGGGCCGTCACTTAACGTGCTCGTCCGATGCACGGCGGATATTCAGCGATTGTTAGTAAATCACACCATCTCTGAAAGATCAGCCCAGGCTTGAACCTGGGGACCCAGCATCGATAGTCTGAAACACTAACCACTAAGCCATCCGCGGCTCATCAGGACGGGTTTAGGAATTGGCACCTTTATATGTAACCGGGGGAGTCAGTACCCTGGTGCCGCTAACTTAAAGTGCTCGTCCGAGGCACGGCGGATGCTCAGCGAATGTTAACAGCCCTACCTAGAACACCCAGAACAACAAATAGCAAGCGAGAAATAACACCACTCAGAATCGAGCCTGGGTCCGCTCCACCAGTAGTCACATTCGTTAACAACTAAGCCATCCGCGGCTCACATGTGGCACTTCTGTTCATGTTGAGCTTTTATGAGTCTATGCGAGCTGACACTGAAATGCCATAAGGATTCCCGAAATTCCAGAATTACACCTGGAACAAATTTCAAATTCTGGAATATTTTGAGAAGGGGGTTAACGATGACCATGTGAGCATTTAATGGCTGTCACAGTGGCCGGTGGGTACAAGGCTCTGGGTCTGTAACCATTCGTTCGAGATGGGCCCAGGTTCGAATCCCGGACGAGAAATGGATGGTGCGTTTGTCTTATTGCAATGGGTCCCTGAAAACCGGTGGCTCCAAATTAGGGGCGCAATTAGTCACTTACGGTGGTCTTTCCCTGAAACCGATGGCCCCAAATTAGGGGCGCAATTAGTCACGGTGATCGTTAACCTTCCTCCCCTCCACACACGCACTTATAAAAAAGAACCTAATGCTGTAAGCAGTTACCTGTCCATAATTCAGAGCCATTGGTTCTGGTTAAAGAGAGGGAGCCAGCACCACGTGGAATAAACGCATCACTCAGGACCCTGACCCTGCCTGGATCATCACCCAGCAGCCTGCGCCACTGACTATTCTCCCACCGGAACGGTGGGTTTTTGAATATTCCTAAAACTGAAGATACACAGCAGTTTCCAGCTTTGCTACAATCGCATTACTGACGAACAGCATTCACTATTGAAATATGTGCACTGAACAAACTGCATACTGTTCAAATAATTGACCAAGTGCATGTTGTTTTCTCCACTATAAAGGATGCTTTACTGAAATTTCAACTCCTAGTAATTTCAACTATTCTTACGGAGCATGAATTATGTTCATGCATAAGTTCATGCCGTTTTATTTCACGAGTGCTTTCCAGGTCAGTAGTGACGGTGTAGATGGCCAGTTGTATGTCAAAATGTATCCAGTAATATTGTATCTAAATCATATTGCGTTATGTGATTGTGGCTAATGGTTTTCAGGTCCCGAAGTATGGAGTGCCAAGTAGAGAGGAATGAACATTTCTGACATCTGCTCCTCTACGAGTTTAACAAGGGATCCACAGCAGCCGAGGCTACTCGACAAATTTGTCCTGTGTATGGGGAGGATGCTATTGCTTCCAGGACAGCCCGCAAACAGTTTGAGCGGTTTCGAGGGGGCAATTTTGATCTCAACGACTCTCCGCGCTCAGGTCATCCATCTCACTTTGACGAGGATCGTTTGAACCATCTCATCCACTTGGGTCCGCGTCAAACTACACGTGAATTGTCCACTGAGATGGACTGTGAGAAGGTCGCTGTGGTGCACCTCCTGGAACGTACGGAAAAGGTCCAGAAATGGGGGTCTTGGGTTCCTCACACTCTCATCGAGCACAACAAGAATCAGCGTGTTGCCATATGTGGTTCCTTGCTCGCTCGTTATCGCGAATGTTCTCAGCAACCCAAACTCTTTCTGTCACGTATTGTTTGTTACTGGAGATGAAAAGTGGTGCCTGTAAGTGAATTTCAGGCATCGCAGGGAATGGTTAAGCCCAAACAAGACGCCCACACCACTTCCAAAACATGACCTTCATCCTGCGAAGATCATGTTGTGCGTCTGGTGGGACGTGGAAGGCATTATTCACTGGGAAATGCTGCCGAGGAATCGGACCATCAACATTGCACTCTGCTGTGAACAACTCCGCCGTTTGGAGGGTGCAATTCAGCAGAAACGGCCACATCGGCGCCATGGTGTCCTTCAACATAACGCCCGCTCTCACAGTGTAAACATAAAAAAAATGACCATTGAGGACATGAAATGGGAGATCCTTCCACCACCGGCCTATTCCCCAGATGTCGCCCCTTCAGACTATCACCTGTTTCGATCTCTATTGAATGCACTCCTTGGCAGAACGTTCAACAATGATGTTGATCTCCAGAATTTCCTTGATGATTTCTTCGCAGCAAAACCAGCACGTATTTTCAAGAATGGCATTGCAGACGTATCCAGACGTTGGGACACCATCGTAAACAATGGGGGGAGGGGAATACATACTTGATTGATTCCGTTTTCCCTTCTGATGTAATACATTCTTTTAGTGCGGTGAAAAAAACGGAATGAACTTATGCATCAAACCAATAATTAACATTAGATTTCGAAACCGAGTCACTTCAATAAGAACATATTATAACGAAGTGAATTTCTCCGTCATTTCTGTCCACGCCAGGATTCGAACCCGGATCCCCTCATTCCGGAATAAGTCACTCTACCAATTGAGCTACGCGGACGTTTGTTCTGACTACTATCTGCCTTTATGTCATGTGCGTCTTGCTGGCAGGTACGTCACATCCCCCCCCGAAAGAGGGCCGGGGGCATGGCCCACGGGTCAGCCGTGACCATGAGTCGTTGCAGGCAGCCATCCACTGTAGAACGTGCCCTTGAGAACTCCCAATCAATTTTTTTTTTGTATTTTTCGAAGCGCTGGAGAAGGGATTCTCTTATTTTTCCTATCTCGCGGTGTGGAAATAACATCACACCAATGCGAGATTTTGAACGGTCGGGTCATCCGGATAGTTCGGGCGCCATTATAACGAAGTAAATTTCTCCGTCATTTTTATCCACGCCAGGATTCGAACCCGGGTCCCCTTATTCCGGAATAAGTTGCTCTACCAATTGAGCTACGCGGACGTTTTTTATTCTGATTCCTATCTGCCTTTATGTCGTGTGCGTCCTTCTGGCAGGTACGTCACATCTCCTGGTACGTTACAATATCAGTTCTGATTCCTAAGCTACAATTGCTTAGATTCAGATGATAGGGCGTCCTTTGTCGTGTTTGATGTAATAGTAGCACAGTCGAATGGAAATCGTACCAAGCGGGTTCGATTCGCGGATGCAATTTTCAAGTTTTCGAAGGAGGTGTTACGTGGAGAACAGTGGACTACAGATGATACAATACCGAAATCTGATTGCCAAAAATAATGTATTTGTGGATTTCCCATGTACTTACAAAGATTATTTTGTCATTAATTTCTGTGATAATTAATCACTTTCAGTGATAATTGATGCTGAACGAACTTTATCATGCACACAAGATTTAATCAGACAAATTGAATATGTCATGAACAGAATAAACTGGGACAAAGGAATTGTAAAATTAGTGTTCTAGGACATCTCAATCAGAATGAACTTTTTCCATTGTTTACATCTAATGAAACCTTGTAATTTTTTTAAAAAGATTTCTGTTACCTCGGAAATCCTAATTAATGTAACGCATGGTGTAAAAATCCGTCGTAATTTAAAGAAACTTATATACTTTTTTCTTTGTTGGTGTTATGGTTCAACTCTAGTAGCGGATCAAGTAAATTAAACTCCAGCAACATAGTCATCTGCACTGTCCTCGATATAAATATAACGTCGACAAAAACCAAGGATTTCAGCAGCACTCTCGGAAGCTATTTCTAGATTTCGACATACATCGTAGGAGTTAATGATCCAGATGGATTAGAATGTAACAAACTTCAAACATGATGTAAAAAAAAATCCTTTTTCCTCTTCGCTGATTAAGCCGGATAAATGTACTACGGGTGAATGGTTGTGACCAACATGTGTAGTAATGTTTGAAGCACAAGATTGTCACTTTCAAGTTCTTAAGCTGTTTCCGTAGCCCACCGGACTTCCATGATCCCAGCAATTTTATTTTATTTTTTTCCCACGAGTGCTTCTCGAATATCTTTTTTGTGTGTGTGTGTGTGAGAGAGAGAGAGAGAGAGAGAGAGAGAGAGAGAGAGGGAAAGAGAGAGAGAGAGATGGGGCTCCCAAAATATCTCCCTCAGAAATAATCTTTTTCTTAGTTTAACTCATTCCTACAAGGGGAAATTCTTTTTATAATTAAGGGTTCCAAATGAGATTAATTGGCAATTATAAGAAATAAATATTCAAAATGTCTCAGGAAAAAGGATATTCACAGCACAAAGCAATTAAGATATCGTCTATAGTTGCCTTTGGGAAAGCGCATTTAAACTAAGCATTATGTCGCAACATACCGTTTAATGACCAATAAAGAGAGGTAATTACCTGAAATAATGCTTTTATCGAAACGCTGTGAAAACCTATCTGAAGTTCCTAAAGTTCAAGTTAATTACTTTCTGATTTCAAGAATGCAGGACAGAGGCGTCACGCGACATGACTGATGACACCTATGTTGACACTTTACCATGCAAAATGTTAAGTTCTCAACCCAGATCTGATCTTACTAGATAAGACTAATTCACATTTTTGTAGTTTTCTGCATCCTTCCAATGAATCCTAGAGAGCGAGGAAACACCCACCTCCGCTTTAGGAGCAACCATGATAACAGAGGAAGTAACATCCTCTATATCTTCAACGAAACTTGAGACAGACGTTCTCTCGTATATCTTCAACGAAACTAGAACAGACGTTCTCTCGTCTTGGCTACAAGGAAGTCAGTAAATTGTTCACTTGTTAGGAAGTCGTTTAAAAGACAAAAAATAAAAACAAACGAGCTTTAAGTATAACTACGTCCGTCTGTCCATCTGCGGACGCCATATCTCTGCATCCATTTGTCTGATTTGGAAAATTATTTTTGCATTGGAAAGCCTGAACTGTGAGAACAACGATCCTTTCCTTTTGGACTTTTTCCGATGCAGTACTTTAGCGCGACAGGGTGGAAATGTAAATGCTATTTAATTCAGAATATATTTAAATATACATCATTGCTTCTAAAAATATGGCTGAAACAATTTTTTCTTGCTTCCATTCCTTTTATCACGAAGATCATTTTGCATACATTTTCTTCTCCAAGTAAGTTATCCGGCTAGAAAACATAAATGTACATATAATTTTCCCTTACATCTCTGTCTCTAAACACCCAATTTTAAAAATTCTTTTTGCGTCGGATAGCGTTTCTAGTGAAGAATAGTTTGCATATAATTTTGAATTTTTTGTAATACACGATTTTGTCACTAGAGGGCGTAAATCGATATTTCTGTTAAAAAAAAACATTTTCAACCGTATCTACGGGTCTAAAATCCGATTGAAAATATTCGTTTTTGGTCAGTTGCCATTCGCTGCGGAAAACATTTTCCCCTATTTATTAAACAAAACAATCCATGAAATAGGGAATAGGTTAGAACTATGAAATCGGACATTTGATTCAACCATGATTCAGATTTTTCTGCTATAGGGCGTAGGTTACAACCATGAAATCGGACACAACAGCTTCTGGCAATTTGTATAACTGGGGACGTTCTGTAGAAAGCCGGTACTCATGCAAAATGTCGAATCGTGTGCACAGGGGGTCACAGATAAAAGAGAAAAGGCCGCTGTATATGCTGCATATGTTTGAACGAAAATCTGGGAGTGAAGGCATGAAGGCACGAACGTGTAATTTACGTTATGTCACAAAAACATCATCTAGATGATTTCACGTGGGAAAGAATTATAGGAAATCTGGATGAATGTCTCCGAGTGAGTGATGTTGCCAGAGAGTTTGGAATCGCGCATAGCGTTGTATCCAGACTCTGGGCAGCATTTCAAACCAATGGAATGTGTTCCAGACGCAAGCTATAGGAGGTCACCCTTGCTCTACTACGTCGCATGAAGACAGATATTTAGTTGTAACAGCAAAACGTAATCGCCACACCGCGGCTACTCAGTTTGCGAGTCGCCTCCATTCCAGCACAGGAACGCGGATATCCCGACAAACTGTGGGATAATGGTGATCAGGGCAATTCGTGTTCTGTCACGAATTGCCCTGATCACCATTGTTGTAGCTGCGTGCGATTTGTCGCACTGTGGCGCTACGGTCGCTGTGAACAATGCGCGACAATTTCCGCTCCCCTCTGGCATCAATGATCTGCCGACAACACACAGATGGAAAGCGGTTTGTCGTTTTGCCATCTACACACCACTTTTGATACGTACTCAGTACAGGGACATGTGAACAACCCACAAGCCGCGCGCGCCGTTTCCAAGAACGTAATTCCGAAGCGCTGGGCCATCACAATTTTCCCTTTATCAAACTCCGATATATCGACAGCTTTACCCATTCTCACTCCGAACACTTTACTATATAACGAAGTAAATTTCTCTGTCATTTCTGTCCACGCCAGGATTCAAACCCGGATCCCTTCATTCCGGAATAAGTCCCTCTACCAATTGAGCTACGCGGACGTTTTATTCTGATTCCTATCTGCCTTTATGTCGTGTGCGTCCTTCTGGCAGGTACGTCACATCTCCTGGTACGTTACATCATCCATTATAACGAAGTAAATTTCTCCGTCATTTCTGTCCACGCCAGGATTCGAACCCGGATCCCCTCATTCCGGAATAAGTCACTCTACCAATTGAGCTACGCGGAAGTTTTATTCGGATTCCTATCTGCCTTTATGTCGTGTGCGTCCTTCTGGCAGGTACGTCACATCTCCTGGTACGTTACAACTAACCGAAAGCTGATCCTCGGTTTGTATATATACTGCTCTGTGAACTTCATCTGCGCCACCGCTGGGTGTCCAGGTGCGGTCATTACTCTATGCAGGGGGTGGTCATAATGGAATGGTTCATGGGTGCATGATTAATATGTCATCCATCTGCCAGTAAATATACAGTATTTGAACAGCGTGTTTGGTCCGGTGACTCTTTTCTCACATAACTACAGAGAATTTTGACCACATAAATAGAAGGAGACCTTTTTCTTGTTTTTATTTTAAGCAAATAACTTTTCAGGTAGATGCTGTACCGTGAGTATACTGTAAAGCTCAAATGAAGTTAACGATTATTATTCATACGTACCAAAATAATTATTCATTCATTCCAAAAAATCCGTACAAAAGTAATGCGAGGATTCGGGCCTTTTCTTAAGTGATCCACCAGCCGTCCCTGCCCGTTATGAAGATCACTTAACACAACCTTTTTCCTCTAGCGAAGCACAACTTTCGTAAAATACAGTATGTAGTTGTTAATCAATAAAATACGGGATTACGCCATTGTACAGTACAAATTTGGAAGTTGTGAATCCGTTTATTGGTGTAAACATGACATGAATGGTAAGCCAGATAATACCCGAAAACCTGAAAATTTCGTCGTCCTGGAGCGGAAATGGAATCCGCGTCTCCCGGATAGCGCCCGAGTATGCTAACCACTACACTACCCAGAACGACCAAGTTTCAAGTTTCCAATTAATTTGAACATAACCATCACAGGATGTTTATTCATTCCCGTGATTGCCCGGAGGCGAAGGATATCAATGAAATACGGGATTGCTCCATTTTACAATTTATATGACTTGCCATTTATGTCATATTTACACCAATAAAGAGATTCACATCTTTTAAATTTGTAATGTTGTTGTTATTTAATCATTTCTGCTGTGCGGCATCTGTTGCGCGACTTTACTGTACACCCTGTATAAATGACTTGTGACATGCTACAGAGGTAAACTTTACTGTACACCCTGTATAAATGACTTGTGACATGCTACAGAGGTAAACTTTACTGTACACCCTGTATAAATGACTTGTGACATGCTACAGAGGTAAACTTTACTGTACACCCTGTATAAATGACTTATGACATGCTACAGAGGTAAGCTTTTCTGTACACCCTGTATAAATGACTTGTGACATGCTACAGAGGTAAACTTTACTGTACACCCTGTATAAATGACTTGTGACATGCTACAGAGGTAAACTTTACTGTACACCCTGTATAAATGACTTGTGACATGCTACAGAGGTAAACTTTTTTGTACACCCTGTATAAATGACTTGTGACATGCTACAGAGGTAAACTTTACTGTACACCCTGTATAAATGACTTGTGACATGCTACAGAGGTAAACCTTACTTTACACCCTGTATAAATGACTTGTGACATGCTACAGAGGTAAACTTTACTGTACACCCTGTATAAATGACTTGTGACATGCTACAGAGGTAAAGCACGTGTCAAGACGACAAATCTGCAGCGAAACATTTCGTCCGTGTAGCTCAGTTGGGAGAGCACCTTACTGGGGAGTGAAGGGGCGCGATTTCGATCCTCGTCACGGACAGATTTGTGTTTTCACAAACTGTATTACTGAGTTTGTGGAGATTGTTTATAAATTTGCTGAGTTCTAGAATTTTTATCAGATGCTGCACTTTTTAGTTCTCCAAATGTTGAGGCATACCTTCTCCTAGAAAAGGAGTCTCTTCATGAAAAAAATCACTTTAAATCTGTTTTTTAATTAAGTTGGAAACATATCTCCGTCAGCTTCATTACTTTCTTACACAGAACATTACTTTTTTTCTATAACGAGTTTATTAATACTTTGATTAAACGACAAATCTCTTTCAATACCAAGTAAGAGCAATTAAGAACTTCCGAGGACAAAATAGAAAAGGATCATTTCGTTATTTGTTCAGTTGTTCAGAAAAGAAATAAAGAAAAATTCCTGGCACGTGGAAAACAAAGACGTAACTTCAGAATGTTTTCGCAGTCGCTGTTGTCTGTTTCACTTCCCCTGCAATTCGATGACGTAAAGTAAGGCAATCCAACTCCTTCTGCGGGGGATTTTTTTTACTTTTTATTTCTAGACTTCTGGGGATTTTTTTACTTTTTATTTTTAGTTTCTCATTGGACGTCGTCCTTCGAATTCAAAGAAATTAGTAGCTCTCGTGACAAACACGATTGTGGTAACCCAGCACTACAAGAACAAATTTAATACTCCCAAGCTTTATCAAGAATTGTTCTCGTACATTAAAATAAAAAGGAACACGTGGCTTAGCGTTTTGTTTTAACGTGTTTACTACAGCAAGGGTAATTCATTCTTTTATTCTCTTGAAAATACAGTGTGTCCATAAAGTCTTTCCCACATTACAAAAATTAATATAAAAAATGTATTACAGGTACAAGAACGGGATTGCACGACGATGATGGCGCACAAGTGAAGTTTTTTTCAAGTGTCAGTACACCTCCACATGGGCGCCATTTGTGGCACTGACGACATTGCGTTGCTTGGATCTCAGCAGAGACAGAATCAATGACGTCTGTTATTCTGCTCTTCAACGTCTCGACATCCGGAACACTGCTAGAGTAAACTTGATCTTTTTTTTTTTTTTTTTTTTGATTGGAGGTTTAACGACCACCGAGAGCAACTCAATGGGCTATAAGCAGTCGCCCGTCCCTAATTTAGGGTCACTGGTTCCAGGGAAGGGAGAGAGCCAGTGCCGTAAGACAAACACAACATCCATGCCTCACCGGGATTCGAACCCGGACCCCGTTCGGACGAATGATCAGAGGCCATCGCTTAGACCACTGCGCCACCGGGGCGACACAGAGATATAGGGGGAAACGCAATTTACCTGTACGCCTCCTGGCGGAATGTCTATGAATTACTTGAAAATTTTGAAATTTTATGAAAAACATGTCACATTGAAAACACTATCCAACAAAGAAGGGATTTTTCAGATCGGACTCCTAGAAGTAGAGATATTGACAAAAATAAGATATACGTCTACGCCCCCTGGTGGAGAAACTGTGGAATATTTTAAGAAGAAAATATTCCGAAAATGTTTATCGATGTGAGTGGCATCAGTCCACGAAAGAATTTTTTCCATCGATATTTTAAAAACTCAGATTTTATGGCAAATACATCAGAAGCAAAAATTGACACTTACGCCCCCTGGTGGCCAAAGTATTCTTTACCAAAATTTGAAATTATATGCAAAAGATTTTTGATCAGGAGGTGTATCAGCTGAAGAAAAAAAATTTCAAATCTGAGCTTTAGAAGAAGAGTTATCAGTAAAAATGTAATTTACTGTTACGCCCCCTAGCGGGAAATCTATGCGTAATTGTAAAAAGTAACTATATTTATAATACTCTTCGACATAAATGGAATCGAAAGATCAAAGATTTTTTTCAACCGGATGTTTAGAAGCAAATATGTGGAATAAAACGTATTTTTGAACTCGACATGATCTGTATTTACGCCCTCTAACGGCGAAATTTTGCATCGTAAGAAAAACGAAATAAAGGATCATCATTCGCATATTTCAAGCTTCCCAATACAAAAAGAAGTTTTCAAATCGGACTGATAGTTGCAGAGATATCGTGGATACAGACGGACCGACGGACGGTCGGACAAACCGGTAACATAAGCACGATCTTTTTTTACAAAAGTCGTGCTAAAAAGGCGAGAAACTTTCGACAACCTAGAGGATGAAAAAAATACTGCATTCAGTTTTACTCACTTGTTTTGCATGTTTGTTTGCTTGTTTTAGGGTTTAACGACCATCATGAGCACTTTTAATGAGTCGTCTGTCCCTAATTTCGGGCCACTGGTCTCAGGGAGGGGATAGAACTAGCACCGTAGGACATACACACCACCCATGCTTTATCCTGGGGCCCGGCAAAGACGACTAGCCAGAAATCATTGCCTCTGACCGTTTAACTATCCCGGTAAAATTTCAATCTGTTCCAGAAAAATCAGCATTAAATGAATCAGCGTACATAGGATTTATTTTTTTTAAGCTCTCATCCATTCCAGAAGGCCAGATAATCGACTAAAAAGCCTACTTTTCAACAATATCCCGTGGACATTTACGAGCACAATATTCTATGTACAGTTAGTTGGGCAGCGATTGACCTAGTTGTTAGAGTAACCGCCTTCCGACAAGATGACCGCGAGATCGATCCCAGGTAGTTGAATTGCTCTGAAGCACTGAATACCTGCCGTATGACAGATGGGTACCTGTAGCCGTCGGCTCCGGGTTATTGGATCCCCTGTTACAAAAAAGGACATCTCTTCCATGTTCTTTCCCTCTGGAATTGCTCGTTATGACGTCATAGTCTGGTACTTCCAGCTATGTCTCCTAGCACCTTTAATGTGGCACTCCTACTTCTCTGACCTGTCTACTCTCTGTTGTACCTGAGTCTCTAGGTTCAGTCTAATGCAATTTCATTCCTGATGCGCAGCACAACAGTACTATGGGACATACGTAGTTGCGTCTGTGGGACTAAATTCTATCAGAAATTACTGGGTGCAGTGAAAAAGAGTTTGAAAAGCCCTAGCTTCACACAGTTAGTGATAGATTGAGATAAAATAACCTTAAATTACTAATATTCGAAGCATAAAATAAGATTTCAGGAGTATTTCCTGCCACAAGGAGCTCTGGTAATTGGAGGATGTCAGAAGTTAAAAACAGTGCAGAAGAGCTGGCTATAGAGAATTGATCAGATGATTGCTACTCCAGTCGCAGTTTCTTCTTAAAGAAGTTTTTTCAGTTGATTGCTCCCCTTCCCTCAGTTGAAAGGCTCCTGAAGTATGAAATCCCGTTGTCTTCAAAGTTGACAACTATCAGTTCTGTTTGTTCTGTGGCTGGTTGTCAGGTTACCATCAAAACATCAGGGCATTATCTTTTCTGATAGATAACTACGCTACCGTGTGCATATAAGGACATTGTGATATATTAGGCTTCCACTTCCTTCCTGAAAAGATCTGTTTGCAATACTACAATGTCCAAAAGTATGCTAACAAAATGGAAGTGTTGTTGTTTGGCTGAGTGCCCCTCATACTATTTTCGCGCTCTTCGATTCGTCAAAGTTGGCGCCACCATGTAAGTGTACAATTATCGTTAAGAAATCGATAATGGATCGATAATAATCGGTGATGGGATCAAATTAACCCTACGGGAGGACAATCGCTAAACGATTTACAGCTAACGTATTCAATCATTAAAGACAGAAAGTTCAACTGTACCGGTGGCGCAGTGGTCTAAGCGATGGCTTCTGATCATTCGTCCGAGATGGGGTCCGGCCTGTTGAGGCATGGATGTTGTTTTTGTCCTACGGCGCTAGCTCTCTCTCTCTCTTCCTTGAAACCAATGGCCCTAAATTAGAGACGGGCGACTGCTTATACCCCATTGAGTTGCTCATGGTGGTCGTTAAACCTCCAATCAAAAAAAAAAACTAGACACGGCTGGGCGGATCGCCCAGTAGCCACAGAGATACGGGCTTTTTTTTTGGGGGGGGGGGGGGTTGGAGGTTTAACGACCACCGTGAGCAACTCAATGGGCTATAAGCAGTCGCCCGTCCCTAATTTAGGGTCACTGGTTCCAGGGAAGGGAGAGGGCCAGTGCCGTAAGACAAACATAACATCCATGCCTCACCGGGATTCGAACCCGGACCCCGTTCGGACGAATGATCAGAGGCCATCGCTTAGACCACTGCGCCACCGGGGCGGCGATACGGGCTTTTGTTTAATAGTCCGGGCTGTGCTCTAGCTCGAGTGCCCGATGCGGCATGAGTAATGCGGCTGTCCCTTTCCTGTAGTCCATGGCCCGTGTCGTCCCAACGCTCATGATTTTTGCCAATGAAAGTTGAGATCATCTTTAGTAAGGTTCTATTTACACGCTCAGCCGGATTGGCTTGAGGGTGATATGGACTGATAAATTTGTGTTTTATTTGAAGCCTCGCACACATTCGCTCAAATAACTCCGAAATGGACTGAACCCCGTGGTCCGAGACTACGGTACGGGGAGAGCCAAAACGAGAAAAAACATTATGTATTAGAGTATCACATATTACATCAACCTTAGCTGTTTTAATGGGGAATGCTTCCATCCATTTAGAAAAATATCTGTAACAACTAAAATATAACGAGACTTAGTTTTAGTTGATAATGGATAAGGGCCCAATAAATCTATAGATATGGTTTATATACATAACTATTTGAACTACAAATGAGGTGACCGGCCGGTCGTTTATTATCATAATTGTACTTTTGACAGTACTCACATGAGCGAATGTATGCGACTATACTATTGTACATGCCCGGCCAGTAGGCTACGTCTCGAAGTTTAGTACGAGTTTTTCGTATGCCTAAGTGGCCGGCAAAGAGGAATATCATGAAATTCAAATAATAAGGCCGTGCGGAGAGATTGAGGTATCGCAGGGCTGTTCTCAGCTCTCGAATTCACAAATTTTGTATAATACAAAATACCATTGATGAGCTCATAATTTTGACTACGACCCGCTAAAGAAGGTTCACTAGGAGCAGAAGAACCAGCGCCAGCGAGTAAGAAATTATAAATTTCCCCAAAATCTGGATCATTCGGCAGTTCAGAAATTATTTGCTCTCTTGAGGTGATTTCCGAAATGAGAAATAGGGAGGGAGGTTCAGTATCCGCCTGGGCACCAGAACTGACTAGACAGCGAGACAGTGGCATCAGACAGTTGGTTTGACTTACCAGGGCGATACTGAATTCGAACATTATATTCCTGAAGTCGAAATGTTCATTTTAACAATCTTCGAGACATATTCTTTGCAGTGGTTAAATATTGTAATGCCGAATGATCCGTAATGACATTGACAGTTAAATGATTGAGATAACATTTAAATTTGGTGACAGCAAATAAAATAGCTAAGTATTCTCTTTCAGTAGCAGAGTAATTACGTTCTGCTTTGTTATGAATTCGAGAGGCATATGCAATAGGATGCCCTTGTTGAGATAGAACAGCTCCTAGACCAACACTTGATGCATCGGTAAAAATATTGAACATTTCTGCATGGTTAGGAAAGGCTAACACAGGTGGCAAAACCACGGCATGTTTAAGAGCATTAAAGGAAGTCTCTGCCTCCGTGGACCAAACAAAGTATCTATACTTTAGTTTTAACGCAAATAAAGGTTCGCATAGAGTAGCATACCCCGGAACGAACTGTTGGTACCACCCGGTCATGCCCAAGAAGCGCGATAATTCTTTCGCTGACTTAGGCCTCGGGAAGTCCGAAATTGGCTTGACCTTTGAGTCGTCAGTTAGAAGACCATTAGGGGTAATTTTTAATCCGAGATATACCAGTTCGTCCCGTTCAATTTGACATTTGGCAGGCTTTAATGTCAAACCCGCATTATTTAGCAGTTCGAAAACTTGGTCCAACAAAGACAGATGCTCCTCAAAAGTCTCGGAAGAGACAATAATATCATTCAGATAGACATGGACATTACGTCAGAGCACATGACGTAAGACTGAGTCCATCAGTCGCTGAAACGTTGCAGGAGCATATGCCAAACCAAAGGGCATTTGTAGGAACTCATATGCTCCAAACAGGGTAATAAATCCAGTTTTTTCTACAGAATTTGGGTGGACAGCAACCTGCCAACAGCCACTAGCTAAATCCAAAGTTGACAGCCAGTTTGTTGACGATAAGTCCTGGAGAATATAGCTAATTATAGGCAATGGATAATTGATAGCTTTAGTCACCGCATTGAGTTTACAATAATCTATCACAAAGCGATACGCTCCAGATTGTTTTTTTTGGAACAAGAAAAGTAGGTGCTGCCCAAGGACTAAGCGATTCTTTAATTACTCCCGAATGTAGCATGTCCTGAATTTGTTTTTGGAACTCAGCTTTTTCTGGTTCGGACATGGATAAGGCTTACATGCAATGGGATTAGCCCCTTCCGTACCAATGGTATGTTATACCCCCTGTGTAAACCCTGGCTTATCAGAAAATAACCCTGGTCAGCTGTGTAAATCCTGACCAAGTTGGCTCTTGTGTTCAGGCAATAATCTGTCACTCGCAAGAACTGCAGAAAAATCAATAGGCTCTTCTGGGGTGGAAGGACTAATCTCAGGCATTAAGATTAGGTCATGCTCGAAATCAAGTGTAAGCTTAAACATTTTAATGAAATCCATGTCCCAGAAGGCAATCCACGGGTAACTCTTGGATCAAAAAGAAAGTATAAGAAACTTGAACTTTGCCAATCTTGACAGGTAAATGAACTGATCCAGAGATTGAAAAAACATTATTGTCGGCACCTAACAGACATTGCTGGGAGGGTTCGACAGAAGCATTTGGAAAGGTAGCAGCACAGAAATCAAAGTTTAATGCAGAAATGTCAGATCCAGAATCAATTTTAGTCGACACGACTACTTTACCCAAGGTGACAAGAATATCAGGCAATAGCGGAGCTTGAATTGTTAAAAAAAGAGATTTGAGGTCTTCAGAAAAACGAGGAGATAGTCTCGACCCATCTACCTCCTACTGAAGTTTAAATTTTCGTGAAACCTATTAGTATTTCTTGATTGATTTTGCAGATTTGCCGAAGCACCAGAACGTGCTGAGTTATAGTAACGTGCAGGAGAGGCAGCATTAATATCATTAGGTCTGCCTTGCCAACCCAGCACGGTGTTTTGGGTATGTCTTGTCAACCGGGTAGTAATTATCTCGGGGACGAGAAACTTGGTTGTTATCCTGGTTCCCATAATAGTCAGGATGTCGCACCTCTGGTGCCCGACGATGCGGCAGCACGTGCCTAGACTGCTGATAGGCGTTCACCACCCTTGACTGATTAGCAGCCTGCCGAGGCTGATTGAAAAATTGTCCTTGACGAAAGTTCTGTTTTGGCTACTGATACCTATTAGTCTGAATAGAAGGTTCATGGTACTGCGTAGGTTGGCGGCACTCTTGACCCTGTGAAGATCGCCCTTTGCTGTGGCGTTCTTCATAGACTCGAACGAGTTTTAGGCACTCGTGAATGGAGACAGGACGTCGAACTTCCAAAAAAATCCTGCAGGAAGGGATCCGACTGCTTTAGTAAGGTGTCACAAATATCATACTCGACTGCAGCGGGATCCCATAATTTGTAAAGTCGAACTGTTTCCAGCGCGAACGAGACTGGACTAACTGACGCTAGCTGTTGCCTGGAAAACAGTTGTTGTGCAAGGCCGGCCTTATTGGTGCCAAAAGGAAAGACATCCAAAAATGCAGCTCAAAATTGCGGATATGAGCCCTCTGGGTTCATTCGACGCCACTCTCTGTACCAGACCTTTGCCGTGTCTTGCAAACATGTGCCAGCAATAGGTATCTGACAGTCTTCAGGAACATTATATAAATCAAAATGATCATCAAGATCCTCCATAAACCTAAGCGATCCGCCGTTTCCTCTGAATACAATAGAACCCGCATGGGGTACGTAATGAGCAAGAATTTTGCTCCTTCTCACGGAGGGTGGTGGGGTAAATTGCTGTTGAGGCACTGCAGTCGAAGTACGCAGTACATAAGCTTCGTACCTCGCGTATTCGCTGTCTGGTAAGTCGGAACCGCAGTCCTCGTACAGAGCACTAGGTGAATCATTTGGAACTCTATAACGCTGAGTGCGTAGATTGTCTGTTGTAGAATTATGAGCCTCATGATCCTGTTTATAACTGTCATAGATGAGATCGATAGGATCCGTGATACTTTCCATTTTCCGTGAATTCTACTATGAATATGTTCGACTGAAGTTCGGGCGCCAATATGACGTAGAAGTCTTTTCGTACTTCTGCGTTATTTTAAAAACATAACCATAAGATGAAATATTTCCTAAATTAAACCTTAACGGCCAGGCGAAACATGTAAACAACAGAAGCCAAACTTACGGAAAAGATGCTTTATTCAGGATGTAGCACTTCCATAACAAATCGGTATCAACATTAAACACACCACACACCAACAACGCAACGTTCCACATTAATCGCTCTCCAACACAACGCTCCCTTCACAACGCTCTTAAGCAACAGTTTACTCGTAGTTTATATCTCTCGTTCTTATCAAAACAGGCATACGTCACGTTCATTCAACCTCAATTATGTTGCCAACAGTATTCGTTTGAGAGAAAAGATATCACGTTAAGAGTGAAGTATAACTGAGAATAAACTCAAGATTTACATAGGGAAAGAAACTAAAAAGGAAAGTTAATTTAGAACATACGTCACACCGGCCAAGTAAATCAGTGTAAGTGAGCTGTGATAAAGGCACAGAACTGTCGCGAAATGAGCTATCAAAGCAGGCAGGTTGGGAGGAGGGGTCATCATCAGAAGCAACGGAAGCATAATCACTGGAGTCAGCAGCAACATTCACATCATCATCAGGTGAGAGAGAGGCAAAAGGATTTGGAGAACACACGGTAAAGATGAATGTTCAGCACTCGGACAGGCAGAAGAATTGGTAGCGCCTTTTTGTTTGATACGTCTGGAACAACGTGAAAACCGAGGAGAGGTCGCTGGAGAACTTGGGCGCTTACCAGTAGTATTGGCACCTGCAGAACCCACGGATGAAGAAAGAGGCGGAAATGAACTGTCATTGAGATGAGCTGGCTGGGACAGTTGGGGAACTGGTTGTGAAACAGATGAATCGCTTAGGAACGCGGACGCAGCAGAAACAGGAAGATCAGATGTGGTAGCTACAGGTATCAGAGGAGCAATCAATGGGAAAGGAGTTGAGACAAAAAATTTGCGCAGCAGGCTGGTTAACCACTTGGGTGGCAGTAGAAGTGGCGGATGGATGGGGAGGACGGAACCTCCATTGGAGAGGCTGCATCTGGATTAGACAGACGGTAGGGACAGGCAGGAACCAAATGACCTTCTGCCCGGCATCTAAAACACTGCACACCCGCAAACAGATTAAATGAATAAGTAAAAGTATCGGTGATGAGGTCTAAAGTGGCTGGGCGATTAGAAATGGTCTGGTCAGTGGAGGAAATGACGCGATATTGGCGTCGGCCACCCTGTACAAAATTGTAAGGTGAGTCCTTGGCAGCTGCAGGAAGAAACTTCGTCACCCCGACAACCCGACCGAGGCTGCTAAGGGCTTCAATTAAAATGTTATCAGGAACAGCGATAGGCACAGGGAGAAGAGTTACTGTAACTGGGCGTTGAGCAGCAACGGGTTGTAGGTGAACAGTGTCAATGTCAATACCAGCCGCTATAACAGTGTCGACTGCAGTTTGGTGAACAAAATGCACTACGACACCCCCACCAATACGTATAACGGAAACAATGCTTTCTTTAGGCACAACTTTAGCAATGGCATCTAAGTAGAGGGGGAGGGGGTGTCGCGAAGAGATGGAATAAAAACACACAGTAAAAGGGAAGATTTAAACTCCTTACCTTTAGGTGAATCGTCTGCTAATCGAATCTTAAGCACAAATGGCTCCCGAGTAATTTCGGGATGCATTGCAGCAGAAGCACTTGAAGATAATCCAGAAGTACGAGCAGTCGAAGCATACGAGTTGGGTCAGCAACACTTGACCCAGCACCCAAAGCAGTAGGATTAGGATACAGCATATTCGAAGCAGTAGCACTGGAAGAAGTAAAATTCACGCTAGTAGCAGCCATAGTTGACACTGAAGCAGAAACGGAAGAGACGATAGGGGTAGCTGAAGAATCTTGCATCAGCTCGCGGGAGGCAGCAGGCTCGGCTACTAACCCTAAAACCACGAGGCGAAGTGCTGCAACTCACAACACTGAAAAGAACACGAAAAGCTGACAAAAAGCACACAGACTCACTTCCCGTGAGTTAAAACTGAAGATACGAGACACAGACGACACAAAACACGAATTAAAGACGATAATCCTAAGTAAACAACACGAGGCTTAGCCTCACTCGGGAGCTCGTCAAAATGAGAGCGGTCATAAGCCAGCGCTTAGACCACTGCGCCACTGGGACGGCTTGAGGTCTTCACCGTTGAACTTTGAGGTGAGTGTTCCAGTAAGCAAGACTCATAGCTCCGATTATCAGAAAATCCAATGGTTGCTCGATCTTTGCACATGAAGTCCAATGGGTGACCGAGCTTTGCAGATGAAGTCCAATAGGAGCTCAAAGCTTGCACATGAATTCCAATGGATATTCTAGTTCTGAACGGGAAGTCCATTGGGTGCCCGAGCTCTTTACATACTCACATGAGCGTACATAAATTTACAATGGAACGTCGATTGTATGCCCATTAGTCATACAATTTAATCGGTAATAGATTTTTAAAACTGGAACGGATAAATAATGATGTGCGATCTTAATTTTTCTTTTTCACATTTTACAGTTACCAACTTTTGCTGTTATTTCTTTTCTTTTCTTTTTTTTTTTTTTTAAGGGGAACTTTTGTTGTTATCAATGACTTAATGGGTGCCGAATCTCCGGAGCACACGTATGGTCTGCGCCTGTGAAAGACAGGCTCGCAGTATTTTTTATTAATGGATGGGGTGCTTCCGCTTAAAGTCATTATCGGGAGATTTCTTGCTAATCTTTAAAAAAATCCAAAATTGGTGAATTAAAAGAGTTTTCTTTGATTTTTGTTTCTGAGCTTTAATTTTTTACAATTTTTCAATGGTTGCTTGAGCACCGGAGCACACACGTAGTCGGCTTCTATGGCAAAACTAAATGCTTCACTCCGTATAATGGAAAGCTACCAACCATTACCACGTTCCGCAACTTGCAGTGTTTCAGAATGATCCGTTAACTAAAAATTCAGGAAGGCCTATTTCCATTCGTTCCTACCACTTTAATGATTGGCTAGTCATGATTTCAACGGCCTCTAGCGTTAACTAGATTTAATGTTGCTCATCAGTAGTGTGCTGGGATAACTAGTTTTGACGTAGAACTACGTCTTTCTCCGTGCTGGGACAAAAGCCTCAAAACTGGTCTGTGACGTCAGGCCAGCGGGCCAACTCGAGCCTCGAGCTCACCGCTCCTGAAAACGCCGACGAAGTACCACAGTGTTTACGCAGAGAAATAGTTTCTTGAGTGCGCTTAAACCACTGCGCCACCGGGGCGGCCTCAAACTTTGCAACTACTTCTAGAAGATAAAAAAAAATAATTATACTATACTGTGCAAATTAATTGGGACAAAGTAAAAAATCACTCTTTTTTCCAAAACTATGCCTTTATATCATTCTATGCCTTGATATACACTGATAAATATCTGTATTAGTATGAAGTATGTCCTCCTTTAGCAAAAATGACCTCTTGAGTTCGTTTTGGCATTGACTCCACTAATTGAGTGCACATATTTTTGACTTCATAATCGTGGAACCACACTTTTATAGCATTCGTTATCATGCGTTTTTGGTTGTACAGTCCATTTTACCTAAACGTCTCTTCAAAATATTCCACAAGTTTTCTATGGGATTTAAGTCTGGTGAATTTCCAGGCCAATCAAGCAATAGAATTGGATTTTCCAGCATGAAATTCCTGACCAATTTCGAATTGTGACATGGGGTCAAGTCATGTTGAAATGTACCGTCAAAATTTTGCAAAAATGGAACAATCCTATGTTGTAATTTTTCTACGTACTTGGCTGAATTCATCATACCTTGAACAGGAACTAAGCTTTCAGTGCCATTTGATGTGGAAAACCCCCAAAACATCTGTTTCAGACGGTATTTTACAGTTTGTTTGACATGCTCAGGTCTTAAGGGTTCACAGTTGCTTCGTCTAACGACATTTGCTTGGTAACCCTGCACAAATAAATGAGTTTCATCACTGAAAATTTTCTTTTTCCAGTCGTCAGCGGTACATGATTTATATTTTTTGGCCCATGCTAAACGTTTTATCTTCATTTTCGCATTCAAATATTGTTTTTTTGTTGGTCTTCTTGCCTTCAGGCCAACTTCCAGAAGCCTACGGCGTACAGTTGAATCACTAACATCACAACCACTAGCCAATAAATCGCTTTGAAGGTCGGTGCTTGTTTTGTTTTTTTATTCATTTTACTATTTCTGATTATATATTTATCGGTTCGTGGAGTTTTTTTTCGTTTTCTTCCACATTTACCTCTCCCTTTTGGAGACGATGATCCAGATGCATTGTATCGCGTAAGCAGTCTTGATGCACTTGATTTGCCTACACCAACTGCAGAAGCGATTATCTCACTGTCATAGAAGTGTGATTCTTCAGAGCAATTATTTGTGCACGCTTCCTTGGGGAAACATCCATTTTTCAATACACGAAAGCAACACGTACTCACAGAGAGCAAAAACTAACATCCACCTGTCACACACGAAAGCTCACAACTGAAGCTGAAGTGCCTATTTCCTGTTTAAAACCGGTCAAACTACATTCTTACTATCAAGTTCTAACAGTCACACCACCTCACAGCTGATAAAACAGGTCCACGTGGGTTTCCGACATCAACTGGCGATCACATTACAATTCTGAGAATGAAATAGCTTGTCCCAATTAATTTGCACGGTATAGTATATTAAAGTCACTCAGGAAAAACTCTGTCAGATGAACATGAAAGGTACTAATTTGGATATATTCGAATTTATGCACATAACATTGCAGATTTCATGCTGGGAAATCAGAATGTCACATCTTTTTTTTTTTTTTTTTTTTTTTCCCCAGATTTGTGAAAACATATTTTACACAAATGGCATTAATTTTTTTCAGCAGTATATTTACTGTAAAGCAAACTTTTATTTTTCATTTTTCAACTGAAACAGTTATTGAAAATATCAATTAAGACATTAACGGAATCCCCCCAAAAACGGAAAACACAAGGATCAACAAATGTGTTCCTTCATTATGCATAAGTGCTTTCTTTTGCACGATGTGCTTCTTGCAGAGAGAAACGTTTCACTGCCAATATTCCTGAAGCTATCCGTGCGTGTGACTATGAATGCAACTAGGAATTAAAGTTCTACTTTGTAGAAGAGTTCACTGTAGACTATTCAAGTTTATAGTTGAATAGTCTACAGTGGTGTCAACATTGAATCACTGGTCAATGTTGGCACTATTAGTTACCCCTTACCTTCGACAATGTTGGCACTATTAGTTACCCCTTACCTTCGACAATGTTGGCACTATTAGTTATTGGTCCTCTACCTTCGACTTCTGACGTCACATGAATTAGTTCCAGCCGCCCCGGTGGCGCAGTGGTCTAAGCGATGGCCTCTGATCATTCGTCCGTAAGGGGCCCGGGTTCGAATCCCGGTGAGGCATGTATGTTGTGTTTGTCTTACGGCACTGGCTCTCTCCCTTCCCTGGAACCAGTGACCCTAAATAAGGGACGGGCGACTGCTTATAGCCCATTGAGTTGCTCACGGTGGTCGTTAAACCAAAAAAAAAAAAAAAAAAAAAAAGAATTAGTTCCACTAAATCAACTAGGCTTCCGGTTGCCACCCAGTAATTTAAGATGCACAAAATTTGGAATGCCAGCTGTTTTATTTAGTTTATGTAATTGAACCAACAAATACGGAGATAAAATTTATTACAACTGAATTGTGTTTTCAGAAGTACAAACCACCGACTTAATTGATAAATTCCGGGTCAAAAGATTTAACCCTTTAAGCAGCTGATGTACCTGGACCACATGGTGCCCAAAATTTTCTGCGTTCCTCAAACACAATGTTCACAGAGACGCCGGGTTCCACGAAACCTTCGGCAAAAAAATTCTGTTCCCCTCCTATCTCAGCAGTACCTGCCATAAACCTGTTACAGGATATAAGAGTTCCCTTCTAGTCCCTTTTTCTCTCTTCTCTTGACCCAAAGCATGATGGGGAAAGGAGGACCCTCTCCCTAACATGGACATCATGCTACTAGGTAGAAACAGGGGATTCAAATATCTCCTCTCTCCTTTTTTAGGCTTCTCGTCATTGTTATAGTCCTTTTTAGCAGGTTATCATGTAGGTGATAATCTGAGTGAAAGATAATCATTTGATTTGAGTGTTGGTACTATATTTTATTATTCGATGTTTAGTCATTCTACTACAATACTACAACACAAGACATCAGTCTGTTTGACCAGTTCATCAAAAATAGAATTACATCAGCTTTCCACAAAACTGAAAAACGGTCAATTTGCAAATGCGAGTACTTGTGGTCTGACGCTAAAAGTATCGTGATAATTTTTGAAGTCAGTATGGTAATCTACCGTAAGACAGACACTTGCGCATTAGCAATAATATCACAAGGTATGTAACTAAACAGCACAGCCCTGGCTAGGAATGTTATTTCTGGTGATATGTACCCAGACTGGGAAAATACCAAACTGCTGGCAACCCCTGCCTCTACCCATTCGCTACTATGCTTGGAAAATGTATATATCACAGCCCTTGGAGACCAATGCTGCAATGATTACACACCTGTGGAGTTATCTGGAGATTGGGAACAACTTATTCATGTATTACGAAACAGATTGTTGTATCCAGTAGTATGACATGTTTTAATTTTAACATAATCTCGTACTCATAAATCATCCTCATCATGATTTGCATACAAATTTCACAACAGCCACGTCATGTCACGTGACCAGATAGTAGGATACCCATGATGCACAAGTGTACATATATGATATCGCATTGGCGTTTTATATCAGTACATCTGAAGATGAAGTGAGTGTCACTTCGAAAGTACTAATGTATGTTTTAACCTGTATATAGTTTCTTCATCTTTTAAAAAAAATCGTGCTAAGACGGTATTCCATTGCATCCTATTTTAGTTCTGTTGCACGAAGTCTTTCAACTTGTATATTGATCATACCACATCATCTTATCTTTGCCATTGTGGAAATTTAGCAGTGGCACTGTGCATTTATTGGTATTATGCAGACGTTCCGTTGGACACGTGTCAAACTTGCTAAGGAGTTCACCCATCTCTCGTTTCTACTCAACTGTAGAGATTTGGATGTCACTCCGAAATATCTACGCATTAACACGGTGGCGTATTTATATCGTTGTGAAGCTGTCCTCCGGAATGCCGAAAGGATGCGACTGGCGCAAGCCATCAGGAGTAAACGAGGTCTCATCGATTATTTAACCGTAAGTGCTACTTGACTTTCTCTATGATAACCCGAAGGGAGCATACAGTATTAGTGGACCGTGAACTCATCATCACTAATGTTATTGCTGAGCATGAGGTAAAAACTCTTATCCAAAGGCACGTAGGAAAATTGCGAACTCTGGTTGACTATGAAGTTAGCCACAGACCCCATGATGCGAGCTGTTCATGCAATGAGAGGGGCACCGTCTTCTGTAGTTAATCTTGTGACTATTTGCTGAACCCAGTCCAGGAGCGTGCCTTTCGACGTGGTTCTAAGTTTGCCTACCCATATTGTGGCAAGCGGGTCGAAACCATTATTCCGCAAGTTGAATCGGTTATCTCCGCCTTGTCTGATGGTGGTCGTAGTTTTGCCAGGGTAAAATTGCTAGATATCTTGCCAACCAAAATCACCATGTTGTGTAATCAAATGACTTTAATGATGAAAAGCAGCAATTTTCTCAACTGGTTAAAGACTCTAATATTTCTATTTTATCTGCAGATAAATCCTCACAGATTATTGTTTTAAACACCTCTTCATATTCTCAAAAAATGCAAGATGTCATTGGCACAATCCCACACAAAGTAATAGGTAATGGTCGTTCTAAAGCAACAGTTGCAGCCCTAGGTAGGCTAAAGAAAGCTCACCTATTCCCTGATAGTTTCACTCATGCATTCACCCACCCCACCCCACACACCTGGCTACCGTGTCCCTGATATGTTTGGTTGTATCAAATTACATAAAGAGGGATACCCACTTCGCCCTTTAGTTTCTGGCTACGTGAGCCCTACCAAGCCACTTGAAAAAGCCCTAGCAAAATATCTTGCTAGGTTTATAGTGGATTCCCCTTACTCAATTACGAGTTTCACTAGGGCTTTAGAAAGGATTACAGGGTTTCAGCCGCACAATGTTCCTTTCATTTTGGCTTCCCTTGATGTGGTAGCTTTGTACCCTAACATACCTGTTGATGCTACCCATCAAATTACTGAGGCTTTACTTGCTGACACTAATACCCCATGTTCTGAAAGCACAGCAATTCTTAATGCGTTACGATTTGTTAAAAAAACGATCGTATTTTAAATTTCATAATTGCATTTATCAACAGTTAGAGGGCTCACCAATGGGTTCCCCATTATTCGCAGTGTTAGCAGAAATTCTGCTTCAATATGTTGAGGCCGCCCCAGTGGCGCAGTGGTCTAAGCGATGGCCTCTGATCATTCGTCCACAAAGGGTCCGGGTTCGAATCCCGGTCAGGCATGGATGTTGTTTGTCTTACGGTACTGGCTCTCTCCCTTCCCTGGAACCAGTGACCCTAAATTAGGGACGGGCGACTGCTTATAGCCCATTGAGTTGCTCACGGTGGTCGTTAAACCTTCAATAAAAAATGCGTTGAGAACAAAGTTCTCGATGAATTTCGATTCACCTCTAGTTTATACATTAGATACGTTGACGACATCTTGGTGATATGGCCTCACACCCAAGATGAATTAAATAATTTCGCCAACGTATTATCTTCAGTCTTTCCAACTATCAGGCTCAAGGTAGAACAGTAGACAGATTTCAAATTGCCTTTTTTAGATTTCTGTGTACACAGAAACTCTTATTACAACTCCTTAAGTTTTTCCGTTTACCGAAAACCTACAGCCATAAGTTCGATTATTCCATTTAATTCCTTGCACCCCTTTCAGTACAAAACCTCAGCTATTAATTTCCTTTTTCGCCGTGCATTTACACATACCACCACAAAGTCCTTCTTCGACCAGGAGATCAGATATATCTTCAATTTGGCCAGTTGTTTTGGTTATCCCACCCATTTAGTCAAACGTATTTTTGCACGTGTCAGGGCGAGCCGTACCACCACCCTTACAAGAAATGACACAAGGGACAACTGGAAATTTGTAGGCTCAACTGAATACATACCATACATCTGTAATGTACTATCTCGCTTATGTTTGAAACATAATCTTAGAATTGGTGTTAGTACTAAATGTATATCAACGTACGTTAGAAAAGACCGATGCAAAACCAACATGCTGCAAAAATGGGGAGTGTACAATATTCCTATGCTAGATCCACGATCATATGAAACCATCAGTAATTACGTAGGATCTACAAAAAGACAAGTGGGCTTGCGATTACAGGAGCATAAATACAGTTTAAAGGAAAACCTACACCGCACAGCCCTGGTTAGGAATGTTATTTCTGGTGCTATGTACCTAGACTGGGAAAATACCAAACTGCTGGCAACCCCCGCCTCTACCCCCTCACTACTATGCTTGGAGAGGGTATACATCACAGCCTTTGGAGACCAATGCTGCAATGATTACACCCCTGCTGAGTTATCTGGAGATTGGGAACAACTTATTCATGTATTACGAGACGGATTGTTGTATCGAGTAGTATGACATGTTTTAATTCTAATGTAATCTCGTACTCATAGATTATCCTCATCATGATTTGCATACAAATTCACAACAGCCACGTCATGTCACGTGACCAAGTAGTAGGGTACCCATGGTGCACAAGTGTATATATATGATATTGAGATGGCGTTTGTTTCAGTACATCTGAAGATGAAGTGAGTGTCACTTTGAAAGTACTAATGTATGTTTTAACCTATATATAGTATTTCATCTTTTTAAATAAATCGTGCTAAGACTGTATTCCATTGCAGCCTATTTTATTTAGTATGTAACTCAATAAACGATCGTAAAGCTTAAATCTTTTGAGTGTTTAATTACAAATTCATAAATTCATACTCCGCGTTTCTTAGACATGCTCCTTAATTTTGTGAGTCAGAAAATCTAAAATCTGTGTCTTGCAGGCAATAGTAGACAGTAGCGGCGAATGCAAGGCCGTTCAGAGAAGACGGCGAGTGCTAAGTACCGATCGGCACGCGACCTTTGGTTGACCCCATTCCGAAACCACAAACGGCAGGAGGAGAACATTAGAACTCCATAACCTTGGGGGTTGCAGTCTGCTCCTGTCCTTTTCTCTATCTTGAATGGAACTGGAAGGCTACGTTTTCTCATTTTGTTTATCGAAGCATTCCCTCATCGAAACGAACATAAACCTTGTGGGGACAACGACCTACCCTACTTGCTTTTTAATTTTTTATCTCCTTTTCCTTCCGGAGGCGGAACTAACAGTAAAGATTCGATCTCGCAAATCTCCTTATCAAGGATTCTATAAAAACTGTAAACACTGATAATTAATCAATTTGTAAATATTTCTGTTTGGTCTTTCTCACAAATGCAGCACTTACTTGTATCTTTTAAATATTATAAATATTCTGGTAGGAAAATTTAGAACACCAACCCAAGCAAAGGCTTTGGTGATCTTTATGATTACTGTACGCTAAACAGGTGCTTCCAGTTCGGACGCACGTGATCGCAAATACCGAGAATGCATCTAGTAATATTCCTTCTTATCAAACCTAGACGGAATTGTTTGTAATAGACCTTATTCATGTGACGTCAGAATTTTCCGTGATGCCAAGCGAGGTGAATAAGGTCTATTGAATCAGTTACGCGCTTAGATTCAGTGAGGTTCCACTGATGTAAGCGAAATTATAAGCTGATTATTTTGCTGAAACTTAAAGGGAACAAAAAGTATAGCTAACAGCTCTCTTAACAAGACTCCTGCCTGTTTTGCCAATTTTCTTTTTCCAGTCATCACTATGTACTTATAAGTCTGGTTGTCCCTTCGAAAGAATTCTCTTTTTTCGGGGTTTAACTACCCCCAGTATCTAATGCTTATTCGGAGTCTCCCATCCCTTATTTAGGGTAACTGGTTCCAGGAAAGGAACACAGCCAGCGCCGTAGGACAAATATGTCACCCAGGCCGCATTTGGGAATCGAACCCAGACCATTAAGTATTCTTTATTTCAAGAGATTCTCCTCTGAGAAATTCAGATCGGGAAAATAAACAGCTGAATGTTCAAACAATAGGATGACGGAAACTTATTTGGTGATGCCCCAGAATATCTCCTACTGGGATGAAATAAAAAAGAAAATGAAATTGCATACTAGCTGTGCAATGAATGCAGTCTCCTCCTCTCCCTTCATTTCCTTTTATATATTTTTTCTTACTCTTTTGATTCTTCCCTCTTTTCTGAATTTCTCTTTCTTCTCATTTGCGTTGTATCCATCTATGCCCTTTCAATTTTTACGATGCTACTTTTTCCAAGTTGGGCAATCTGATCGGCATGTTGCTCGTTCGTGAGCAAATTTCAGTTTCCAAATTCGAATATATTTGAAAAAAATTGCATTTTTATTTTTTTTTTCTTATTTTTTACATCTCACTCACTTCGTTGTCTAAGCATAACGTATTTAGAAAAACCGAAAATTGGTGATTTTTTTTTATTTTCCTTGGGTGCTTCATTTCGTATTTTGAAAGAACTGAAAATGTTGCCAATGCAGATGAAGTGTCATTAGAACTTGTGTCGCCCCATTGACGCAGTGCTCAGTCTAAATGGTCTTCTGACTGTTCGTCCGGGATTGGTCGTGGTTAGAATTCCGGTGAGGCATGGATGTTGTGTTTGTCTTACGGAACCAGTTGCCCGTTCCTAATCTAGGGCCCGGAACCAGTGGCCCTAATTAGGGATGGGGATTGCTTATAGCCTACCAAGATGCTCATGGTAATCTTTAACACACACCCCTACCCAAAAGAACTAGTTGTAAAGCAGAACATTATCGACGCGGACAGATCACGGGTGGCCCAGTGATCTAAGATAGCGTTTCTCAACCGGTGGTACGTATAAGGTGTTGTCCAGTGGTACGTGTGGGTGTGAGAACAGGACTGTGAGTAAGATTTTAAAACATGAATAAAGTTTAAAAATTATTTTCTCCTGATAGCCTTTGGAATTTTAGGTATTGGTGGTACTTAAGATAATTAGAACATTAGAGGTGGTACATTAGGCGAAAAAGGTTGAAAAACACTGCTCTAAACGCTTGCTTATGACCATTCGTCCGAGATGTGTCTGGGTTCGAATCCCGATGCGACATGGCTGACTCTCTCCCTTCCCTGGAACCAGTGACCCTAAATTAGGGGCGTCATAGCCCATCGAATCGCACACGGTGCTCGATAACCCCCCCCCCCTCCATGCCTTTGCAGTGGATATTAAGAAAACTAACAATGACAAAATTTGAACGAAAGACGTGAATTTATCATGAGATCTAGTCATTCAGAATAAGGCGCAATGTGAAATAAAAAAGCAAACAATGTGATGAGCTAGGCCAGGGCCGGCATATAAGGCATGTGCAAAGCGTGCCACCGCACAGGGCGGCAAAATTACCTTATCTTCTCTTTTTTTTTTTTTAGCAGCGGAAAAAGGAGAAAACAACCCATCGTATTTGTAAAGGACTTCTTTCATCCAATATTTAAAATATTAATGGCGCGGCCTGCTAATTATTATTGCCCTGAATATGGGTATTCTAAACATGGGCTAATTAGAGTCTGGACAAACTAAGGCTGATCCAACCTCGTAATGTGGAATCTTGGGACCTGCCCTTGTTTAGAAATGTCGTCAAATTATGTCTGTGTTCTCCCAGCGTCGGGCCAACACATACTCAACCTCTGAGACGGGCGTTGTGATTCATACGCAGCGTTCTATGGGTATCATAGGGCTTACGCATGCCGCAATGTTTTACCATGATCGTCAATTTTGAACAAATATTCCTAGTAAAAACCTTTAACTTAGCTAAAATAAACGTGAACAAATTCTGAACGTGCATAAATATGAAGTCCTATTATTGCAAGAAATGAAGTTTTTGATGTATTTCCTTTCTAAACTGAATCTTATTGTTACCTCTTCATCTTCCACTATCGAACGTGTAAACATATGCTGAAAGATGCAATAATTTTGATAACATATCAATTCATATCCGTGACACAACATATAAGAAATAAAGAAGTGACGAAGAAATATTTTTGAAAACTTAACGGTAGTTTATTTGAAGAAATTCAATATTTGCTTAAAACTGTTACAGTTTTTAGGACCCTTTCATTAATCAAGATACTTTTAAAACATAAGCACAATATACTGATTTAAGATGAAATATTGTAGATGAACTTCATAAATTTTTCTTATATCGATTATATTTATACTACAAGTTAATGCAAGACAAGTTATTTATTCAGTTCTATCCCATAGCAGTCTCCCTCCTCTCTACTAAGTATCCCCGAAAACTCTTAAGTTCTTTCTATCCAGTACTTTCCGCATTTCTTATGCACTCTCCCTCGTGAGTGCTTTCCCTTCACCATTCCTCAGTGAACGCCAAAATATTTACTTTACGTTTAACTTAATAGAAATTAACTGTACTCAACAATTCAAATATGTATTCATATATATATCATTGTCAACCATTATCAATCCACTGCTGGACGAAGGTCTCCCCAAGTTTCCTCCACAACGGTCTGTCTTGTGCCAGTCTCCTCCATGTCACCCCTGCATACTTTCGAATTTCATCCACCCATCTCCCATGTGGTCTTCTTCTGGGTCTTTTCCTGTCCCTTGGAATCCAATCTAAAATTTCGGCTGTCCATCGATGATCTGTCCTTCTGGCAGTATGTCCAGCCCATTGCCATTTCAGGGATTCAACTCTGATCATGATGTCTTCCACTCTTGTCATTTTTCGGATCCACGAGTTCCTCTTCTTATCTCTCCTGGTTACACCAAGCATGCGTCTCTCCATGCTACTTTGAGTTGTCTGCAGCCTTTGTATGTTTCTTTCAGTTAAGGTCCACGTCTCTGCACCATACGTAAGCACTGGAAGGATGCATTGATCAAACACTTTTCTTTTAAGACATAATGGCATATTGCTCTTGAAAATTATGCTGTTTCTTCCAAAAGCTCTCCAGGCAAGTTTTATACGCCGATTAATTTCTTCACCAATGTGACCCTCACTTGATATCTGCTGTCCAAGATATACGTACGTGTCTGTTATCTCCAGCTTTTCGCCATCAATCGATAAATCTTCATTTCTTGTAAAAGAATTGAACATCACTTTTGTCTTCTGAAAGTTCCTTTTTAATCCCACTTCTTTACTCTTGTCAGCAAGTTCCTGGATCATACTCTGCAGCTCTGATGGGGTGGTTGCAAAAATAACTACGTCATCAGCAAAACGAAGGTGGGTTAGATTATCTCCATTAATCTTTATCCCTTTGTTTTCCCAGTTCAGTGATTAAAAGACATTTTCCAATGTCGCATTAAAGAGCTTCAGAGATATGGTGTCACCTTGTCTCACTCCCTTTCCAATTTTTATGTGTGTTGTATTTTCAAAAAGCCGAATCTTTACACTTGCATTTTCATAGATGTTATTAATAATATTAATGTATGCATCTTCAATACCGCAGGATTTCAGAGCCATTGTAACTGCTGATGATTTCACCGAATCAAAGGCTTTTTCATAATCGATAAAAGCCATGCACAATGGAAGTTCATATTCCCTCGCTCTTTCAATTAGTTCTCTCAGTACGTGGATATGATCTATTGTGCTGTAGCCACTCCTGAATCCAGCTTGTTCTCTCGGTTGAGCCATGTCCAGTGTTACCTTCAAACGGTGTGAAAGAACTTTAGTGAAGATTTTATAAACCACTGATAGGAGACTGATAGGTCTGTAGTTCCTGAGATCCTCAATGTCACCTTTTTCATGTAGCAGGATCATTGTAGCGTTGTTCCAATCCTCAGGAATCTTACCTTCATTAAGGCATCGAGTGAAAATTTGGGCGAGTACTGTTTCGATTTCTCCACTTGCTTCTTGTATGATGTCTACATTAATTCAATCTTCTCCTGGAGCTTTTCCCCGCTTCATGTTCTTGATTGCATGTGCAACTTCTGCTGGGAGGACTGGAATAAATCTGGTACTGGTACCTTTCTTGATGTCTGGAGTACATGTATAATCCCTTTCATATAATTTGGAGTAGAAATCTTTCACTCTTGTCAAAATTTCGCCTCTATTTCTTCTTACAGAACCATCTTCTTTTCTCAGTGCCATAATCTGTTTTTTTCCCTTACTGAGATGTCCCTTTGCTATCTTTAGGCTTTGGTTGTTTTCAATTGCTTTCCTCACAAGTTCACAGTTGAATTTCCTTACGTCTTCAGTGATGCTTTTTCGTACTGTCTTGCATAGCTCTATATATTCCACTTTGGAAGTCACATCTTCTTTAGTTGTCCTCATCTCTCTTCTTTTTTGCATCAACATTTTGGTTTTTCCTGATAATTTGTTTACATGCAACTTGTTCTTAGACCCAGCTAATTTTGTTGCTGTTTCCATAAGAGCTTTGGTTACTTTTCTGTTAACTTCAGAGATGTCCATTTCTTCCGATGTTAGGCCTTCTAAAGCAGAGAACCTGTTCTTCAGTTCTAACTTGAAGGTATTATGGTGTTTTTTAAGGTTGGTTATGTCAATAGATTTTGTTTGTCTTATGAGCTTGCCACGTTCAAGTTTAGTGTTGAGGTGCATCTTACATCTCACCAATCTATGGTCACTACCTGTGTTGAACTTGTTTAGCACACTGCAGTCTTCTATGACGGAATTTTTTGTTACACATAATAAAATCAATTTCACTTGTCGTCCCATTTGGATGTCTCCATGTCCATTTCCTGTGTGGCTTTTTCTTGAAAAAGGAGTTAAAGATGAAAAACCCTTCTGCCTCTACAAACTCTACGAGAGTATTTCCACGCTGGTTTCTGTTGCCGTGACCAAATTTACCTACTGAAGTTTCATTCTGTTGACGTTGCCCTATTTTTGCATTGAAATCTCCCATAATTATCTTCAAGTGCTGCTTACCTTTATTATTTAGATGACGAATTTCCTCATAAAATTCTTCAGTTTCTTCTTCAGGATGACTTGTGGTGGGTGCATAAGTTTGAATAATCTGAGCCTTGTATCTTCTCGAGAGTTGGATAACGAGTCGTGCAGCTCTGTCAGAGGAACTTTCAACTTCTACAACTTTATCCTTCAGTTTCTTGTTTATTATAAATCCAACACCACTAGTTCTGCCAGTATCTGTCCCACGATAGTAGAAGAGATGTCCACTTTTCAGTTCAATGAAATCTTCTCCTTTTTTCCTTACCTCACTTAGCCCGACGATGTCCCACTTGATATATATGTGTGTGTGTGTATATGCGTATGCAACTCAGGGAGAAAACGAGTAAGGTGATGTGAATGTTTTTACCTTTCCCCCTCGATGCTGCCGTCAGGCTACACAATCTCGCTGTCGTTGCAAATAAAGTTCGGGAGTAGAAAGTTCTTTCACAGGTATTATCTATAAGTCATATCACTTATCCTTCCGGTAATAACTCCTCGCTGGGGTTTGGAGTTCCGTCCTTGCATCATAAGCTCATCCGGGGTTGTCGGGTGGCTGGTTCGACTGGGTATGATCCTACTTCCGTGGTCCGGTAGATCTGCTTCGGGTTCGCATACTTCCTTGTTGCGATATGGAATTCGACTTCGGGTGGAAATGCTCAAGCGTCCTGCCTGCCAATCTTACAAAAACTCCATTGACTAATGCTATACCTGCGAGTCCTATACGGCCTACTCGCGCCAATATTAGCTAGTGAATCCTTGCATACGAGAGATCCTAGGCGACCTGCTCGAACCAAAATTAAACCGTGAATGACTTACGAGAGAGGTCGGAGACGACCTTCTCGAACAAATTTTCAAAACTCAATGCTTGCATACGAGAGGTCCTAGGAGACCTACTCGCACCGATATTAACTCGTGAACGCCTTACGAGAGAAGTCGGAGACTTCCTTCTCAAACAAAAATTAAACCGTGAATGACTCCTGATTTCTTGTCTCCTCCGACCAAAGTTTCTATCTGACGTCTCGTCCAATCCCGTGGGATTCCATTCTTTTCTCCGGGGATCCAATGCGAAAGTCCGGCCAAAATTAATTGATAGTTAGGTACCTCCCAGAACTTCCTGAGTGGATTTAACCCTTAATTTCTCAATTCTAGATTCGTTACAGGAGCATACCTCCCTCAATTCATTCGTGCTCCCGTAACAATCTACCGCTGAGTGTCACTCTTACTAATTCCACGAATCTCGACACCTGGGCTCGTAAAAACATTTATCTCTCCGCTCCCTTATGCAATATTAGCTGTCATCCTGAATTACCCTGACATTGTCCCGATACGGCTCCAACGACTGCGTTTTATATTCAGGGAATCGCTTAATGTGTTGCCTAACAAAACCTATATTGTAAGAAACGTCTCGTCCTTTATTCGTGAAGTGCTGTCATAAAGTCATTTTCTTCCTTGTCTTGTTCGTGTAGCTTCTTAAAACTTTCTCCCAGAGATTTTATTGAACTTGCTCTCTTGTTATTCTGCTGGGCTTACCTTTTCCCCCTTCGAATAGAAAACAGCCCCCTCAGCTGAATGGTAATTGCTGGCCACCTCACCTATCCTCTAGAATTGAATACTTAAAATAAATAAAATACGAAAGGTGTACCTCCTTGTACTTCGAATTATCCTTTGGGTACATATTAACGTTGTCACGAGGGGACTCCTATAACCAGTGTTTCTTTCAGGCATACATCCAGGGGGGCGAAGCCCTCCCGGAAATGACCATCCCCCCCCCCCCCCCGAGACATTTTTGGTTACCGAACCAAATTTTAATAAATTCAGGCTAAGAGGAAAAAGGAAGTTTCGTTTCTTTTTATGCTACAAATATTTTTCTAATTATATTTTTTTAAATATTTTGTTCAAATGGTACTAGTTATAGTTTATTTTATTTAAAAGTGTATTACGACACATGATATTCTTCAAAATATAATAAGTAGACTAATTGTACTTGTCTAGGAATCGTGATTCAGGATATCTTGACGTTGAATGCATTTTAATAGATAAAAATTTCAAGCCTGCAGGCACCCCCCCCCCTCTCCTTTAGCTAAAAAAAGTTTGTTATTCCTGAAATGTTTGAAGAAGTAATTACTATATCAAGAATGTATATAGAATTTTTCTTCAGGGGGGGGGGACGAAAAAAGGAAGTTTTTGAAATCCACCATCTGGAACAAGATTAAAGTTAATGAAAAATTAAAGCATTTTTTTTCTAATGTAAGTTCATACATTTTTATAAAATTAAGGCATTTTTTTTCTAATGTAAGACGCGTTTTAACAAAAAAAAAAAAAATGAAACATTTTCCAGGGGGCAAGGCCCCTTCTAAATGCGCCCCTGTGCTAGATATATAGTAATTACTTCTATATATATAAATATAGTTGCTAAAATTATATATATATGTGTAGCAAATGGGAAACTTGCCTCCTCTAAGGTTCCATTTGCCCCCAGCCAAAAAATCCTGAAAAACACACTGCCTATAACGCCTTCCGCTGTAATCTCCCGACAACTCTAATTATTTAATTATTGTGACAACCTCGGCCTCGCGAGCGTTGTAACAATATGCAGAAAGAAAAGAGTTTGGTTGTTTATCCTTTTAGCGTTGCTTACATGAACAGAAGCGATAGGATCATTCGCTTGTCCACAGCGGACGCAAGTGCGTTCCGTTCATGCCCTTGCGGGCGTAATGAAAGGGGAGCAAGCAGTTCACTTGTGAAGGAGATGATGAGCCTATTGAAGATCTAACGATGCGTTATAAAGTTGAATTTTACTTCCACCTTTTAGACATTATAATTACATCTTTGGAAGAAAGATTCATACAACTGAAATCTCACTGTGATACCTTTGATTTTCTTTATATTGTAAGCAAGCTCCAAGACATGGCAATTGATCTGCTTAGTGAAAAATGTTGTAACCTTTCCAATGTTTCACAGGACAAAGATTCGAAAGATATAAATTCTGGTGAGCTAAAAGATGAACTGTGTAAGTGCTCTCGACTTTAGTGGCGCCTGGTATTGGCCCGATAGAAACTTTAAAATTCATTAACCAACACAATTTTGCCCCAAATATAAGTGTGCCACTCCATATCCTACTGACTCTACCTGTGGCTGTAGCTAGTGGGAAGAGAAGTTTCTCCAAACTTAAGCTTATCAAGGCATACATATTTGCACTTAACTATGTCACAGTGCGGTTTCAGTGGACTAGCAATGATTTCAATTGAACATCAATTGGCTAAAAGATTGGACTACATAGAAGCAGTCAAAGTGTAACGTATACTCTATATTCACTTTCCTTTTGATTTTACTATCTCTGGTAATTTTATTTTTCTATGTAAATTATCTTCTTACTGAACGAAATATTATTTCACCCGCTGAATGAGATCTGGCAATGAGTGTAAGTCATGACGTGGTGGTAGCTAGTGTATATAGGCGCGTTCATCGATAGCAAATGAGAGCGTTTGTTATTGAAGGGAGAACGTTTGTTATTGAAGGGAGAGATTTTGTTGTTATACTAGAGGAGCGTTGTTGTTGTGAAGGAGAGAGTTTCGTTCTATGTTTGATTCTTCATTATTGTGAAACGAGTTGTGTGTGTGCTTTGGATGATTAAGAGTTGCATAATAAAAGAGCTTTGTCGTAAGTACGTCTTTCTCAATTAATAGTTTTTGTCAGACCTCTGTCTGGCTGTTAGGTTTATATCATTAGTTTATTACCATTAACAACCAGCGTTAAGACTTTATTCATTCTAATTACTGCTACAACATTACTACCAGTTATAAGTTTGTTCAATACTATTACTACACTACTAGCAGGAGACTTTATTCATGTTCTTAATTAACTAGTAACAAACAACCATTTGAATTCACTATTTGAAGCTTAGTACAAGCATATCATTCAGTAGCAGAAGCATTATACTTAGCTCAGTAGGAAAGCTTCATTATTATCATTAGCTAGCTGGAAGAAAGAGCTTATTCATTATAATTAGCTTAGCGGAAAGCAAATAAAGCTAATTCATTATAAAAGAATTTTCAAGATCTAAAGCCAGAAAAGTTCCTTGTATTTGAACTACCTTTACATCATTTTCTTCTTTTCCTGTTTAAACAAAATGATCAATTATTTTGGCGTAATTTATTGATTACGAAATTCTGTGATGTAATGAAAATGTAGTTTTTTTTCATTATATCACAGAATTGTATTAGTACGTTCAATTTGTAATGTATTAAAAGTTCAATAAATCCGTTTATTAAATAGCGAGCTGATAAATTTCTATTTTATTCCACTTTTGTCTTGCCTCAATTTAGAATACTTAGTACTCGACAGCAAGCAGGCTTTTTGCAGATAAAAGAATAAATATGGAAATAAAAAAGTTTAATTGGCTTCCTTATTAATCCAAGGGACAATGTTTTTCTCCAATATTTGAACTTCGTGTGTTTGGTGTAATAATTATAATTTTTTTGAGAAATGTAAACTTTATTTTTGAAGGAAAAATATTTGAGACATTTTGTATTGAAATGTGAAGTTTGCTACAAGAAGGAATAAGAACCATGAACTCGTGACAATGTTACCGTAATTAGCGAGGGGAAGGGACGGCTAAGGGAAAGTCGCACATGGCAGAACTTTGGCTAGCGCCGGCCCTGAGCTACGCAAAACAGCCGACAGAGTGAAATTGAACTCTTGAATTAGATCCAAAATTTACTGGTTACTCAGTCTGAAGGGTTTCGAGGACTTCCCTTTCAGTTATGTAAGTACGGGATTAGTTCATGAACAAGTCAGTCCTAGACTCAGTCAAACCATCAACAACTTCGTGCAGCTCGATGGTCTCCGATTAGGTACGATAACTACTATTACCGCGCCCTTTACTTAAAGAGTTCCGCGAACCACCACTACTACTACTTATTCGCCGTAGTGAGATTAAGTGAAACATCTGTAGGGCCAGACATATCAATTCTTAGATAATACCTTTTGTTTCCCGCCGTATAGCGAGCTACCGCCTCGCCTTTACTATACGATCTGGCTATCAAGGCGTCCTTGTGTAGAAGAATAATTACCTCGACAAAACTCAGTCCAGTACACGGAAATACACACAACAGCAAGACTTTATTATTCCGATAACATTTGCTTCACGGATTTCCGATGACTTTCCGAACACAAACATCACTTTCAATAAATTGAATGTTTTGAAAACTCCCACTTTGTCTTGTGCAAAGCAAGAAGTTATGAGACAGTTATCTGAACACTTTGAGACTAGTAGGTTACAGCAAGAAACATGAGGGTACAATGAGTAAATGCAATAATTGATGTCATGGCTATTACTAAATTGGAAAACATTAAATGTTCTAAATTCTTCAGAATTGTTAAAACATGCTCAAAAGGAGGAACTGAAAAAAGTTTTGAAAGATAATAATTACCCTTCTGTACTAGTCAACAAAATTCTTAATAAAAAAGAAAAGATTCAGAGATCAGAAACTAAGTTTCAGTTAACTAGAAAAGTTACCATAGAGGAATATTTAAAAAACTTCAGAGGATTAGTGAGAAATTTCTAATCAGACTGGCTCCAGGATTACAAAATAAAATCAGTAACTACCTCCCAAAATTAAAACAAAAAGAAGAAAACATCCTTTTACAGGAAGGTGTGGTCTACAATATAAAATGTGAATGTGGTCTCAGCTATGTGGGAAGTTATTATTATGATCAATGATCATATGGAGAGGATTTTAGGAAGGGAGTGTCTGACCCCAGGTCTTAAACAACCCTTAGAAATAAGAAGCTAGGAGATTTGGGCTAGAGTGCCTGATAAGAAAGTGACACGGAAGCTAAGTAGAAAGGGGGAGGAAGATGCCCTTATTTATTACCATGGGGCCAGTACCCGGGGTCAGACGGCTTAACGTGTCCATCCGACGCACAGCGGATGTTTAGTGGATCGAGCGTTCGTACCAGCCTGGGATCGAACCTGAGGTCCTTTCTGTGGCAGTCACGAACGTTGCCCACTAGGCCACCCGTGGCCCTATGTGGGAGAAACAGGCAGACAGCTTATGACTAAATTGGCAGAACATAGAGCTGCAATTAAAAATTTGACAAACAAAACAGGCTTGGACAGAAATCTTAAAAATACTGGACATAAGATGCTTTGGGACACTGTAAAAGTTCTGACACATCAACAGCACTTTTTCAAGAGAAATTTTTCAGAAGGACTGGAGATAGAGAGAAGAAGAGGTACAACATTAAATGATTTGAAAGGTTGGAATTTAGCTCAAGAATGGCAACACCTACTATAGGGTAGTCCTGGGGAAGGGTAGGGATGGTACCCAAAACTTTGACTGTAAGTAATATCCTTTCATTCCTGAGTAAATCCCATAATTTAGTGAAATTTATAATGAGTAAAGGTTCAAACAAGCTAGAAACAATGGTACAAAGCACTTTCAAGGTTAAAAATGGTATAACTACAAAGTGTTCTGCAAAGGCAAATTTTTCATGCTACCTTAAAATTTTGCAATTTATTGTTCAATTCACTAAACACGCAAACACGTAGCATCAGCATGCTAGGTGCTAGTTTTGTGTGCAGAGCTTCAACTAAAATATTATGATACCTCATTTCAAACCTAATAAAATTATTTTAATTGATACTGAAACTATGAGATCCCATATGAAGTACTACTGCAATGCAATACAATTAAGTAAAGTGTTGTAGTTTCAAGAGCTACACAAGATGCTAAGGCTGTAGACAAAAACAGATTAAAGATATGTTAGTACAAGTTTCAATAAAAATATGGAATAAGAGATGCACAAAACCTCAGGCAAAAGCACATGATGCATAGTAACAAAACTGTTTATTTACCCAACTTTTTACATGTGAATTTTAATACTAAATTATTACATTTGTACTAAGTGGTATTTCAAATCACTAAAATCATAACAATTCTGCAGTCTTCATTATACATATCTACAATTGATCACACTTTATTTATTTCATATTACATCTCAAATTATTTTACAACATGAGATACACTTAGAATTTTTCAAAATATATATGTGCAAAGAATCATTCAACAAACATTTACATGAAACAAGAGCCAATATACATTTTCAGTCATTATTTTTCTTTAACATTCCAAGTAGAATTATCATTTCTGTGGCACAGCAATAATTCATTAGTCACCTGTGGTTAGTGTGATATGTAAGCACTTCATAAGCTGAAAGTAACATGTAAACTAAATCTGATTAAAGTCACAACAAATGTGAAATAAAACTCTCAACATACATATTTATTTTACATATATAAATATGCTTCAATCCTCATTTATTCATTTGGATAATCTGAGTTCTACTGCATGTACACTGACGGGGAAAAAAAAAAAATCCCAACACCACGAAAAAATAGTTGTAGAGGAATGAAATGGCGGCAATACATTTGTATAGGTAACATATTTAATCGATTAAGGTTTCAAGATCGCAGCATAATGTAAGCACGAGAAGAGCCACTTTAAATGTGAAATGCTGGTACATTAATAACAGAATGTTGAACGCAAGCATGCAAACGTTCATGCATTGTGTCGTACAGGTGCTGGATGTCAGTTTGTGGGATGGAGTTCCATGCCTGTTGCACTTGGTCAGTCAATACAGGGACGGTTAATGCTGGTTGGGGGTGACGCTGGAGTTGTCATCCAATGATGTCCCATACGTGCTCGATTGGTGAAAGATCTGGTGATCTAGCAGGCCACGGCAACATGTCGACACTCTGTAGAGCATGTTGGGTTACAACAGCGGTATGCGGGCGAGCGTTCTCCTGTTGGAAACACCCCCTGGAATGCTGTTCATGAATGGCAGCACAACAGATTGAATCACCAGACCAACGTACAACTATGCCGTCAGGGTGCGTGGGTTAACCACGACAGTGCTCCTGCTGTCATAGGAAATTGCTCCCCAGACCATAACTCCAGGTGTAGGTCCAGTGTGTCTCAGCCGCAGACAGGTTGGTTGCAGGCGCTCACCTGGCCTCGTTCAAATAAACACACGGCCATCACTGGCACCCAGGCAGAACCGGCTTTCATCAGAAAACACAACAGATCTCCACTCCGTCCTCCAATGAGCTCTAGCTTGACACCACTGACGTCGCAAACGGCAGTGGTTTGGAGTAAGTGGAATGCACGCTACAGGGCATCTGGCTCGGAGCTGTCCTTCAAGTAACCGATTTGTAACAGTTCGTTGTGTCACTGTGGTGGCCTCTGCAGCTCGAATTGCTGCCGCAGACGCAGTACGATGCGCCACGGCCATACGCCGTACACGGCGGTGTTCCCTCTTACTAGTGCCACGTGGCCGGCCGGAACCCAGTCTTCTTGAGGCAGTACCATCCCTTGACCACCGCTGCCAACAATCGTGCACAGTGGCTACATTCCTGCCAAGTCGTTCTGCAATATTGCGGAAAGAAAATCCACCTTCTCGTAGCCCTATTACACGACCTCGTTCAAACTCCGTGAGCTGTTCATAATGGCTTCTTCGTCTTCTTAAAGGCATTCTTGACTAACATCAACACACTACGTCGAATCTCAACGATAACTAATGCTCACGAACGTTACAGCACGTATTTACAGCAAACCTGCTTTGCATGTTCAGAGGGGCACTACTAGCACCACACATATGCACCGAGCGCGAAATTTGCATAGACGTCATCTTACAGATGTACTCTCACCGCCTACCAACTGTCGTTTATCTAACACAACCCCCTCTTGGTGTTGGGATTTTTTTTTCCGTCGGTGCATATACAGCAGAACCCAGATTATCCAAATTAATTCCCAACAGAAGTGGTTCAGATTATGGAAAACAGACATTCTTATCCACAAAAAAACACTACCATAATGTATGTACTATAATAATAAACTATTTTTTTTTTTTTTTTTTTTTTTTTTTTTGGCCAGAATAATGACCACGTGGGCAGACTCACCAACTGGAGGGGGGCTTATGTCACATACCAAGCCAACATACATGGTTCCAGTGATTCTGCTAACTGGCATCAGATAATCAGTGTTGTACTGGGTGTGTGTATCATCATCGCCAATGATTATCAGTCATCTGCTGGATCAAAGTCTCTCCCAGTTTTTTCCACAACCGTCTGTCTTGAACCAGTCTCCACCATATTGCTCCAGCATGCTTTCAAAAATTTCATCCACCCACCTTCCACGTGGGGTCTCTTCCTGTCCCTTGGAATCCAGTCTAGTATTTCAGTTGCTCAACAGAGGTCAGTTCTTCTAGCAATATGTCCAGCCCATTGCCATTTCAGGGATTTTACTTTGATTATGATGTCAAATGTGCATATGCAGTTGACTTGTAATAACTCAAACTTCAATATGATGAAATTCTTTGATAACTCAGAAAAGTAAAATTCCCTGCATATGTCGTATGCACATGTCTTCTTGATAATTTGAATTTTTGATATCTCAATTTTTTTTTAAACTCCCTCCAGATTCGACTTATCAAGAGTCAACTGTGTGTGTGTGTACACTGAGTGCCAAATTATTATGACCACCACACCATTTTCTGCAAAGTAGCTATCCTACAGATGCTGCTGAGGCAAGAGGGCTGAATCGGTATAAAATAGGAACGCTGAAGGCATTTAAAGACTAATGAAACGCACTGCACAAGAAATAATGGGTAAAAGACTCAATCTGACACACTTTGAATGTGGAATGATTGTGAGTGCTTGAAGCATTGGTGCGAGCATTAGCAAAATGGCTGCATTTGTGAAATGTTCAAGGGCAGCAGTTTTTAAAGTTTACAGAGAGTGGACCACCAGTCAAAAAACTGGGTCTGAGTGCAAGGTGTGTGGTCATCAATGGCTACTAGATGCTGGAGCTGAACACAGAGTAGGCAGACTTGTTCAGTCCAATGGACAGGAAACACTTTGCCAGATTACAGATAATCTGAATCAAGGACTAAGTCCCATGGCCTCTCAATGTACAATTAACTGTGCATTACATCATATGGGCCACAGAAGAAGATTACCGGTCTGTAAGTCATTGCTATCTGCAGCAAACAAGAAACACCTCCAGTTTGCTCAGGAATACAAGAATTTAACAGTAAATGAGTGGAAAAGGGTAATGTGGTCCAACAAATCACATTTTCATCTACACCATGCAGATGGAAGGGTGCGGATATGGAGACAGCAACATTAAACCATGGACCTATCATGCATTGTCACTACTCTTCAAGCTGGTGGAGGCAATGTTATGGACTGGGGGATGTTTTTGTAGGTGTGTTTGGGCCCTTTAATTTGTGTGGAGTAACGTCTAATCGCCCAAAGGTATTTAAATATTGTTGCTGACCTAGTTCACCCCTAGTTATGTTGATGGTTTATCCCAATGGAGATGGATACTTCTAGTAGGACAATGCTCTGTTATAGTGCTCACATTGTGTGCGAATGGTTTGAGGAGCATCAGAGACTTTTCTCTATTACATAGGCCTCCTCAATCACCAGATCTCAATCCAATGGAGCATTTGTGAGATGAAGTTGAAAGGGGTATCATACCGCTGGATCTACTACCATCAAATCTTCAAGAGCTGGAGATTTGATGGTAGCGGATCCAGCAGTATGATACCCCTTTCAACTTCAGGGTGCAATTCATCGCATATACCAAGCCAGTTACTGATATTTAAGAGTCCATACAAATACAAGCAGTATTAAGGGCAAAAGGTGGCACAAAAACATACTAACCAGGTGGTCAAAATAATTTGTGTGGCTACTCAGTATGTACGTATGTATGCATATATCTACATATATCAGGGGTGAACGAGTTCTGCCTTTTTGGAAGTCATCATGGGGAGTTCCTGAGATCACTGCAGAAATGCAATAATTGCAATATAACAAATTAGATCAGTATAAATATGGAAATAAAATTCTTATTTGTTCCTATGGAAATGTTAGATAATTTTATGGCTTTTATACATGCATATATGGTACTTACGGTAGTTAATAAATGCTGAAAGGTTAAATATTTTTGCATATTCCTATGTGGGAAAAGTTCAGCTTTTTTCTGCCATGGCCACTTTCATGCCTGAGATATATATATATATATATATATATATATATATATATATATATATATATATATATACTTAAGAGCAAAACTGAAGACTAAGGAAAAACTTTAGAATTTAAAACGAAGGTTGCAAAAAACCTGAAAATCAAAACGCGCAACGCAGCAGTTTTGAAAATTCAGAATTCACATTCTATAAAGAAGATACCTAAGCAAAAAAATGCAAATATAATTTTGACTCACACCTAGTACAACATAGAAAAGGTTATGTATCTACCTGTGTGAGTAAAAGGAGAAAAGACAAAAAAAATAAAATAAAACAACTGAATGTAGAAGGTGTCGAGAATACTGAGCCTTGGCTTTATCAAGGACCAGCAAAAACTCTGCATTTTCTCACTTCCACAAAGACCTAGTTGGAAATGGGTTTCTGCAAGGCCATAGATGCAAGTATCATTCCCACCTAAAATAGTTTAAAACATATATATATAAGTCATGTCCTCCGTAGAGTTGCATGACCTAGCACTAGTTAACAATTTCGCTTGCATCCATTAACCTTCATGGCCCGACCCATGCTCTTCATCTGTTACTATTAAACAGAGAGAAGAAGATTAAAGAGAACTCAAGCTGTGAGAGTGACATAATAATTAGAAATGATTTTCAGCCATAACGAAATTCCAAGTTCGTTTGAGAGAGAATTTAAACCTGAAAATCAATGCAAAAGAAATCCAAATTTTACATTGCAATTAAAAAAGGAAATGTTAATTTTTAACGAACAGATTTTTGAAAGAAAACTTGAGTCTAAAACCCCCTACTCTACAACTTATGACAGCACGAAAACGAGAATAAGTTAAAGATAATAATTAACTAAAGAAAACTTTGTGAAAGTTATATACCTTAAACAGTTAGTTGCAATATGTACAAAGTATTTCAGCAGTGCTTTAAGTGCATAATTAATTAGTTATTAAGAACTTAACTACTTTGAAAAAACAGCGCAGAGACAGCGCATAGAAAAGGAACAAGCTTAGCCATCTTCTGTTCCTAGGTACCCCAAAAGACGCTTAAAGTTACAAAGAAAAGAAAGAGTTAAAACCCGCAAAAATGTTAACAGACAAAATAATGCCTAAAAGCTGAAAAGCTAAAAAACGACAGAGAATAAGTACAAACATTGAACTTATAAAACCTAGAACCCAAAAACAAGGAAGAGAGCTTACCTCTTGTGTGACAAAAACTTTTCTCCTCACAAGAGAAGAACATGGCTGACCTCTTCCGCCACTCCCTAGACGCTGGGGGGCAGTGAGGGTGGGGCTGATGGCCACCTCATACAGCAAGAAAACAACGCGCGGAGATTTTAACCAGAGAAAAAATATATATAAACTTAAGACTGTGGATCTGTATGATCAGAAAGAGCAGAATTAACTCTCCAGAATACATGAGAAATATTATAAAATACACGAGCAGTTTATTTAATAATCTTTGCATGTATTAAATCACCTTAGTGAGCTTCTATAGATTAATCAGAATCTTATTAATTTTAATGTTGGTTTTACTATTTTTAGTATAGCTATCCTAGTGATGAATAACTAGTTTTCTTTTTTATTTGTTTTTATTTTCTTTTATAAACAGATTTTTAAGCTTTTTTTGTGATTTTGTTTATATTATTTAATTTTTTGTTTTAATAGGACCGTCATATCCATAGCACTAAGGTTCCTTTAGGTAGTTAATAGGCATCCTCTAGCCAACTTCCTTACGGCTTTGATTGGTCAGAATCATATTATTAACTGTGTAGAAAATTAAAGCAGATCTGCCAACCTTACTCTATTATTCAGAATAATTTTTCTTAAAGTTCTTTTGATGAAAGAAGAAGGAATTTTGTTCTCTAGAAAACTTTCTAATAGTATATTAATGTGGTAATTGAAGTACAAATTGTTGCTGCAAATTCTTGAAATTCTTAGGACCTGAGAAATTAGTACATTCTCAATTACTTTGGTTGAAATGTTATTATTCCAGTGTAGATATTTAATTACTTTGAAAGGAAAATTAAAAAGAAAATAGATCTTGCTTTTGAAGATGTCTTAAAGAAGGTTTTGAAACACATTAGAAACTGTTCTAACTTGATGAACAGAGATTTTTGGATAATTAATAATAATGCAGAAGTAATTTCTACTATACTCAAAGTTTGTCCCCTAGATATTAATAGTTATGATTTTGAAAACCTATATACTAATCTGCCTCTATCAGATATAATCACTACCTTTAAAGAGCTGTATGCAGAATTTAAACTTAACCAATTTGTTGATGTAGGAACTTGGAACTCTTATCTCAATTGCTGCATAAAAAATAACCATATCTTATATAATAATACTCTCTATAAGCAAGTGAACGGTATTCCAATGGGGACATCAACGTCCACGAATATCGCTAATCTATTCCTGTTCTTTAAGGAATATAAATTCATTAAAAATCACCCCACCTGCTCAGATAACTACCTTTACACTTTTAGATATATTGATGATCTGCTGTGTATCAATAATTCAGAAGTTATAGAGAGTGATTTTGATAATATCTATCCAAGCTCTCTTAACTTATGTAAAACCAACCACAGTAATCAGGAACTTGAGTTCCTAGACTTAAGCATTAAGCTCAACAGAGGTAACCCATCTATTAGCCTCTTTGATAAAAGAGTTAATTTTCCTTTCAAAGTAATTAAATATCTACACTGGAATAATAACATTTCAACCAAAGTAATTGAGAATGTACTAATTTCTCAGGTCCTAAGAATTTCAAGAATTTGCAGCAACAATTTGTACTTCAATTACCACATTAATATACTATTAGAAAGTTTTCTAGAGAACGAAATTCCTTCTTCTTTCATCAAAAGAACTTTAAGAAAAATTATTCTGAATAATAGAGTAAGGTTGGCAGATCTGCTTTAATTTTCTACACAGTTAATAATATGATTCTGACCAATCAAAGCCGTAAGGAAGTTGGCTAGAGGATGCCTATTAACTACCTAAAGGAACCTTAGTGCTATGGATATGACGGTCCTATTAAAACAAAAAATTAAATAATATAAACAAAATCACAAAAAAAGCTTAAAAATCTGTTTATAAAAGAAAATAAAAACAAATAAAAAAGAAAACTAGTTATTCATCACTAGGATAGCTATACTAAAAATAGTAAAACCAACATTAAAATTAATAAGATTCTGATTAATCTATAGAAGCTCACTAAGGTGATTTAATACATGCAAAGATTATTAAATAAACTGCTCGTGTATTTTATAATATTTCTCATGTATTCTGGAGAGTTAATTCTGCTCTTTCTGATCATACAGATCCACAGTCTTAAGTTTATATATATTTTTTCTCTGGTTAAAATCTCCGCGCGTTGTTTTCTTGCTGTATGAGGAGGCCATCAGCCCCACCCTCACTGCCCCCAGCTGTCTAGGGAGTGGCGGAAGAGGTCAGCCATGTTCTTCTCTTGTGAGGAGAAAAGTTTTTGTCACACAAGAGGTAAGCTCTCTTCCTTGTTTTTGGGTTCTAGGTTTTATAAGTTCAATGTTTGTACTTATTCTCTGTCGTTTTTTAGCTTTTCAGCTTTTAGGCATTGGTTTGTCTGTTAACATTTTTGCGGGTTTTAACTCTTTCTTTTCTTTGTAACTTTAAGCGTCTTTTGGGGTACCTAGGAACAGAAGATGGCTAAGCTTGTTCCTTTTCTATGCGCTGTCTCTGCGCTGTTTTTTCAAAGTAGTTAAGTTCTTAATAACTAATTAATTATGCACTTAAAGCACTGCTGAAATACTTTGTACATATTGCAACTAACTGTTTAAGGTATATAACTTTCACAAAGTTTTCTTTAGTTAATTATTATCTTTAACTTATTCTCGTTTTCGTGCTGTCATAAGTTGTAGAGTAGGGGGTTTTAGACTCAAGTTTTCTTTCAAAAATCTGTTCGTTAAAAATTAACATTTCCTTTTTTAATTGCAATGTAAAATTTGGATTTCTTTTGCATTGATTTTCAGGTTTAAATTCTCTCTCAAACGAACTTGGAATTTCGTTATGGCTGAAAATCATTTCTAATTATTATGTCACTCTCACAGCTTGAGTTCTCTTTAATCTTCTTCTCTCTGTTTAATAGTAACAGATGAAGAGCATGGGTCGGGCCATGAAGGTTAATGGATGCAAGCGAAATTGTTAACTAGTGCTAGGTCATGCAACTCTACGGAGGACATGACTTATATATATATGTTTTAAACTATTTTAGGTGGGAATGATACTTGCATCTATGGCCTTGCAGAAACCTATTTCCAACTAGGTCTTTGTGGAAGTGAGAAAATGCAGAGTTTTTGCTGGTCCTTGATAAAGCCAAGGCTCAGTATTCTCGACACCTTCTACATTCAGTTGTTTTATTTTATTTTTTTTGTCTTTTTCTCCTTTTACTCACACAGGTAGATACATAACCTTTTCTATGTTGTACTAGGTGTGAGTCAAAATTATATTTGCATTTTTTTGCTTAGGTATCTTCTTTATATATATATATATATATATATATATATATATATATATAATTTTACATCCCATGACATCTATGAGCACACCCTCTGTTATATGTTCATTTCACAGTTACATGACATTTCTATTCTCAAAATTGATTATATGTTCCTTTGTGATATGCAATGCTTTAATTTTTAAATCTGCATTTTTGATCTTTTAGCACAAGGAGAACATTTATTTAGATATGCATTATCGCAGTTCCTAGCTGCATATCCAAAACAGCTTCAGTAAATAAAGAGCCAGCTTTGTATGTGTGTGTGTAATATTTCAAAAAAAATACAGGTAAAATTCTCCACATCAACTTTAGAGGACTATCAACAATACTAATTAACATGACTGTTCACACATCTTGGCATCAACTTCTGGATAGCTGAAATTTCATATAATTAGCAAACCAAAACACATGCTACATGTCAAATAACAAATAAAACTCTGAAACACTGACACTTGGAAAGGAATTCTAAAACTCTGTTTTGCAGTTTTCTTGGCATCACACCCTTTCAATTTAGTTATTTTCTGAGTGATATCTCTTGATTCCCACAAACATGATTACTTGAATTAAAAATTGTCCATAATTAAAAATGTTAAAAAACAACGAAACAAAAGAATTCTAAAAGAATTTGCAAGTCTTAAAAAGATTCACCAGTCTTTTTAAGCAATTAGTTTTAATCATGTACTCTATCATTAACCTAACTAATCATGTTTGTAATAATCAACAGATAACCAAAGAAACCCAAAAAACTGGAAGGAGGAATTGATGCTAAGAACCACACAAAATGTAGTTCCTGTTCAACTAGTTCATAAACTATATTTTAACAGTGCTTTTCAAAACTTTCAGACTGTAATTAATTCAGATTAATAGTGTCAGCAGACTAAGTTTTAGTTGGCAAAGGTTAGCTATTATGTTACACATAATAAAAACTGTCGCAGTTAACCATATAAACAACCAGAAAAAGTGGGTGGATGCATATGTCCCATTTTCAGTTCGCCTGCCTGGTTATTACGAAGTTCCTACTGAAAAATTGACATGAACATAGAAAGGAGATGTACACTTTCTATTAAAGCTAACAAGAGGCAAACTACTTTCCCACTCTATTCTTCAAATGCCCACTGTGGGAAAGGTGTTTTGCAAGTAACAAAGCAATGCAAAACAGCATAGATATGGCACCAGCCACATACAAAAAAGGGCAGCAAAACATATACAAGATCATTTGAATATAAGTTACCAAAATATCACACAAACGAGACCACATAAAGAACACTAGCTTACTGCAAACCAAAATTCTGAAAATATATGGCACAGAAGATGATTTGAATAGCCCACTGAACTAGTATGAAAGCAATGATTTATTAAGTGCTGCATTTTATTTAGTTACTTAAAAAACATAAACATCTTGCAGAAATCATGAAGTAAAATCACACAAAATTACAAATTTAAAGTAAAAGTTTAGGCTGCCTTCAATTTTAATATTTTTAAAATAAAAATTCAGCTTTGTAGAAAAGTACTTCTACAAAGTACAATAGCAGTACAACTTCATATATTAACAACAGAGACTTGAGGAATTATACACCATTGTCTTTTGGAAATTTCAGCAGGAACTACTTAGACCACAAGAGAAGTTAAATTGTATGCACATTTTATTTGATTAACAGAACAAAAAACAACCTCACTAAAAAAATCTCTGTAAAATACAGCAAATAACATTAAAAATTCTTTTATAAAAGCAGTAAACACTTCTAAAAAGTTACAAAGATATTTAAGAATATGAGCTTATAAAATACTAATTCCTATGTGTGTGTATATATATATATGCTATATACAAAAATATACAGGTATCAAAATAAAAACCATATCTCATACTCTACTTTTTATAGTCGAATTTTTCTTCCCCCTCTTTGATCACAGGAACGAGCAACTCTACTACTCTTACAGTAAATCACTATCAGAATCTTCGGCATTACCCCATCTTTCACAAATTCTGAAAATAAGTGCATTGAACTGTTCAGGTCGATCAGCATAAGCATGGTGCCCAGCACTATCAATAACCTGCACGGAAAAAAAAATAGTTTAGAAATAACATAGACAAATCATAAGAGCCTACTTCTATGAAAATGGGTGGTTAAAAAAAGTAACAGCCCACTTCTATGGCCATGGATAATAAATAAAAACATGAAGTAAATTAACTATTTATGTATACAAATTAAATCTCTAAGGCTACAATGATACAGAATGACAGAAATCCACATAACAAGAAGGCAATAAAGCAACATCTAAATTTTTAAGTTATATAAAATAAAATTATTATTTTTTATTTTTTTTTTTTTTGATTGGAGGTTTAACGACCACCGTGAGCAACTCAATGGGCTATGAGCAGTCGCAAAATAAAATTATTAGATAAGATGTTTCAGTAGTGACTGGTACCTTCATCACCCATGGAATGTATGACAACAATGTTACATTAGGAATAATTCTTCATGAATCTCTATTCTTTAAGACTATTAAAACCTTCCTGAGAAGAGGTAAATGACTTCCGAAATGTTCTAAAATTACAACAAATAATATTAAACTAAAAATGTTATAAAAAGAATCATCAATGCATAACAAGAAAGAAAACTATGCTTTGTAAAAGGGAAAAAATAAACCTGCATTCCCAAACTTATGAATTCAAAACAGAAAATGGTCAAAGTATAATGCTGATATACAAAGATGGCTAAATTCCATTAATAACACAGCCACATCCAATCACTCAATGCCCTTTACACTGAACAGCACACATCCACCATGTCAAAAGCCTTCACACACAGTTTGTTCAGGAAATACTGAGCTCAAGAAACAAAATGTGTAAATAACATAATCAAAATGTGTGGATATAACAAAAAAAAAAAAGTATCCAAAAGATATTTAATCTGCAAAATAGATCATAAAAACAAAAAAAATGTAAATTACTGAGAATGTTTTTCACACTGCAACAATAGCTGACCCAAATCAATTAAAGAAAAAAAAAACTGGAAAAATAGCTTAAGTATATGAAACATAAAGAAAATTCAAGATGAAAATAAAAACATGGCATAGAATTTTTTCTTTTGTTTCAACTGCATAATGAAGCTTTTAAGCATTTTAAAATCTCACATTTTAATAAGATATATCCAGTTATATATATCTTACTATTTCTTGAACTTGGCTTATGCAGGTTCTTAGTAAACTTTCAACACTAAATAATATTCTATTATCTTCCCAGTGTTTTCCTATGAGCATTGACATGTCATGTCAAAGGGTTCCCTTCTATATTTATTCTTCTTCACTTTTGAGTCTTAAGAATTAGGGATTAATATAATTTTGCTATTAGAGCTTGGCTCCCTAACAGTTTAAGAAATACAAGTAACTCAGTTACCCTAATTTTTGAGTACCATAAAAAAAATTGCTAAGAAGTTTCCTCCCAATTATTTATGACATGAAAGTAACTCCCTTGAGTATTGAAACACAACTGTGAGAAATATTCAACAAAATGTAAATGATGCCAAAGGTACTGAGAAACTAGTCATCTAGCAGAAGTTACTTATTTACAAACTGGATCAGGTAGGGTATACAGTAAAACAATATTTTTCTACCAAGAAAGAGTCACATCACAGATGAATACTAGCATTACTGGGCTACCTAGGAAATTCTATGAACAGACTTGTGGACCAAAGAATCTAATGAGATCAAGCCTAATCAAAACTTGACTGTGTGAGAAGTGTTCTTTATAAATCCTCATCTTTGTCCAAAACCTGTTATTGTAGTGTGACAAATGTTAAAAGAATTTAAATGTATGTAACTGGGGGAAAGGCTCCAAAATCCAGGCTGATATACAAGAACTACAGCAGTAGCTGACAAATATAACGTGTTAACAGCGTGTGCCTTGTGCTCCAGTTTCTTTGCACGATTTTCGTGGTTTTAGAGAACTATTCAATTTTGTGACTCGCCTGCAGTATTTGTGAATGTCCATGCTTTCATTTGACATCTCCCTTGCTATCTGGTAAGCCTGTTATTTTGAGTTCTATAACTTTTCTCATTGTTGTTGTTCATGACAAAGTGATCATTGAGTTGTGCAAATGGTGGCTTCTGCTGGCCATGATATTCTTGAGGACACACCAGATGTTCATCACTCACTTTCTTTGCTGCTGCCCTCAGGAGCTGAAGTTCTACTCCTCTCTTCCAGTGTCATCAGCATTTCCTTAGTTACTGTGATGTCTTTACCTGCTGTCTCTTCAGATGCCTTTCTTCCTGTGATGCCTTCTCCATCTACATCATCAGTAATGTCTGACGTCAATGCTGAAAAGGTTTTTTTCCACCAGAGGCAATCAATATGAGGCTTTGGTTGCTTCACTGCCTTCCCCTGTTTCCTCTGGTCAGCTGTCTCCACCAAGCACATCTACTGTGCCTCCTCCTTCTGGATTACTGGATTCTCATGGGTATGCAACAAGTGGCTGGCTCAGGCCAGCCTACTTTTCATTCTGTTTCTGAAGTCCTCCCTTTATTTCTGTGGAGAATGGGACTGGAACTCTCAAATTTGCAAATGATTCAAACTGTGTTTGTGAACATTCTTTGATGTTGGGTTGTGGGGTTTTATTTCATGCTCTACCGAACACCCCATTCCTTGCTACCTTGAAGTGTTGCACCGTATCATACCTGTGGATGCTATAGCCAGTGTCTCACGAGCTGAGTTGTTTACAACAGCAGACGCTCACTAATCCGGCCATTCCTTGCATTGAGAGAAGCCGGATTAGGAAGAGTGCCGGATTACTGAGAGTGCATAAAAATTCAGTTTAATTCTTCATTAAATTTAATGTTACAATTACAAATTTACTATGTGCAGTACATACATATTTAAAAAAAAAAAAAATAAGACAAGCATATGATAATGGTAAAATAATACGATCAGTACGTACTATACTGTCTTACTGTCTCATTTACAACAATGAAATGATCTTTTCATATTATCAGTACCGTAAAGCACAATATGTATGAGTATGTATTATACACAGTAAAAGAAACGTACAATTACAATACAGCACAGATGAAATCTTGCATTTTCTACTCAGTGTGGTCACTTCAAAACATGTCACAAATTTTTGTCTGATTTAATGAAGATGCTCGTCGATGGCACGCTTTGTCACACAGTCGCTTTACTAGCATTATGTTGGTACTGCATATGTCGGGTTGTTGCATTATGTACTGCGGGAAGATGTTGGCAGCTTCAGCGCCAGCACTGTGATAAATTTTTGTGCTCTCTGCCTCTGCAGTGTTCCTCATTACTTTCATCTTTTTCTTCCTGCACGCTTTTGATGATTTCTTCATCTGTTAAAGCCTGGTCTACTCCACAATTTTCCTCATTCAGCCACTTAGTAACATCCTTTTCATCAACTTCTCCTCCTGGAAGCTTGTGGAACATGTCAATGAACACAGCATCTGGAATTGATGATCTTGAATTGACTGGCTCACCACTGCCACTCGATGCAGACTCCAACTCAGTGTCAATCGATGGCCACACTTTTTTTCCAACACTTACGTATAGTAATGCTCTCTACAATGTCCCATGCTTCTGCTGTTTGGAAAACACCACCACACATGTTGATCGCTTTTCACGCCTTCAGCATAGCCTCACATTCACCCAAAAGGGAAGTAAGAAGCACATGTTGGTAGCGGCGCTCAATTGATTCCAAAATTCCCTGGTCCATAGGTTAGATCCGAGTTGTCACATTGGGTGGAAGAAAAACAGCTCATATATCACTTGACTTCAGAGACAAGTTGGAGGGATGCCTGGGAGCGTTATCAATTAGGAGGATGGCTTTTAACGAAGTTTTTTTTTTTTCTTCGGTTCTTTTTTCACAGCTGGTACGAATTTATCATGGAATCACAGAGAGAAATTTTCTGAGTCCATCTACGCCTTCTTTTGAGCATGATAATCTACTGGTAGTGTACTCATCTCACTGTGTTGAAAACATTGTGGCTGTTGAGCTTTTCCAATCACCAGGAGGGGAAGTTTATGACTCCCATCGGAGTTACAACATGCCATCAATGTGCCGCGTTGTTTTTGTTGTTTATACCCATGAGCTTCCTTTTCGTTCTTGGCAGCAAGGGTTTTTGAATGGAGCATTTTAAAAAAGAGGCAGGTCTCATCAGCATTGTACACTGCAGCAGGAGTTGTTAGTTCTTCCTTTATCATGTTCTCCAACTTTTTTTTTTAAACTCTTCCACATATTTTTTTGTTTGCCGAGCGACTTTCCCCAGTGACTGTCAGCTGCCGCACACCATGTCTTTTCTTGCACTTTGATATCCAACCCTCGATTGCTACAAACCGTGCACCGCCGCCAAGTTTTTTTTCCTAGTTGTAAATGCATTTATGGCACCTCTATTCATAGTGATTGTGGAATAACTTTTTTACGGGTCTTTTAGAGGTTATTTTTAATGAAAGTTGGTTGTCAAATTTTCGAACTAAAGCCTAGTTCGTCATCAGGACTATGTCACTGGAGTAGTTGCTGCCACTCAATTGGAAGAGACCATCCGCAATTATCGTTAATTGTGGTACTTCTTCTTCTTGCTATTTCGATCCCTTCTTCTAGTTTTCTCTTTACTAAGTTTGACTGGTGGGCGATTATTTTCACTGAGTCCCAATTTATGGAGTGTCCACTTGCTTGTACATGTCTGTCTAGCCCTGTTTTGTTCCCAATGTTCCTAATAGCTGCTTGGTGTTCTTTCATTCGGACCTTAATACTTCTCCCTGTTTCTCCTATATAGCTGAGTCCGCAGTTACAGTCGATGCAGTAAATTACTCCTTCCTGCAATTGGATGTCCAATTCTTTCTGCTTTAAAGCTGGCAAGAATTTCTTTATTTTGTTATTAAGATCTGGAGCTAGCCTGATATTATATTTTGCTCCGATCCTTTTCAGTTTCTCGAAAAGTCCCTTGTGGTACGTAATTTTGCTGGTGAATTTGAAGTTGGTTTTTTCCTGCTTCTTTTTTGGCACTTGTTTAAATATTTTCTCAACATATGGGGAGGGGTAATTGTTTTCTGCCAACATTTCCTTTAATTCTTCTTTGTGAAGATCTTTTGAGAAGCTGAAGAGACCAGGATTTCAATTTTTTCCAAAAATTGTCTCGCTGTATTCGATTTAATATAATCAGGGTGGAATGAGCAGAAGTCTAACATCTTCCCTGTGTTGGTGGGTTTTCTAAAAAGCTGAGTGAATATTTTCCCTTCTCTTGAGGTCAAGGTTAAATCCAGGTAATTGATGCTATGGTCTTTTTCCTGTTCCAGGGTGTACTTCAAGGTATTCTCTAGTAAGTTAAATTCTTCCAGAATCTGAGAGGGTAGAGATTGGTCCACAGTATCTACTATAATTAGGACATCATCCATGTACCTTACATAGAGAGCAAACAAGGAGGGTTGTATAAGGATTTTTGCCTCTAGTTTACTTATATAATAATTTGCTAGCAGAGGTGCTAGTGGAGAACCCATTGCAAGTCCTGAAGTTTGCCTGTAATATTTCTTTCCAAACTGGAAGAAATTATTCTTGAAGGAAAATAGGAGCAGTTCATATATGCCAAGTAGTATTTCTCTATTGTGATTATGGAATACTATTTTTTCCGCAAGGTCATCTGCAATGAATTCCAGTAGGAGGTCCAGGTTAATGTTGGTATACATAGAGACTATATCCAGGCTTGCCATTACTGGATGAATTAATTCTGGCAAGTTGTCCAGTTTTCTTCTTAGCTGCATGGAATTTTTTAGTAGGTAGGGAGGAGAAGGGAAAATATCTCTGAGGTGACCAAGCAAATAATAATTAATGTTGGAGAGTGGCGAATTTCTAGTGTCTATTATAGGTCTTATTGGATGGCCTTCTTTGTGAACTTTTATCGTACCATAGATCTGTGGAATTCTTGACTGGATTTTGGAGAAGTTTTTGAAGAGCTCATTAAGCTGTTTTTTATTTCTTAAAGAGCTGATTAATTTCTTAAGATTTTTTACAGTTTGATCTATAGGATTACCATTGAGTTCTTCATAATAAGGCTTGCTCAATTCAGCTTCCATTTTATTGTAATACTTCTCTTTTTCTACCAATACCAAAACTTTGCTCTTATCTGCTCTCAGTGCTACTACTTTATCATTGGCTTTGAATTTTTTAAGGTCAGTAATGGCACTTCTATTAAAATTGTAATCAACTTTTACTGGCTTTTTTACAAATTTTGAGACGCAGTCTGAGAATTCTTTCCTTAAAGTAACTGCTGTATTTTCATCTTCTCTTTCTACCTTACTACAGATGCTTTCTAAATCAATCAGTATACGTTTTTTATCAAGTGTTGCGGAGGAAAGGTTGTAATTATATCCCTTATTGAGGAGATTAATCAGGTTTCCATCTACTCCTTCTTCCGTCAGATCAATGACATGTTTGTTAGTGGTGGATGGTATTAACTGTGGGCCAGGTGCTGTAGACATTAACTTTGGACTTAACCATTTATTTTCTTTAATTTTCAATTTTTCCTTAAACTTTTTGTTTTTATCTCTCACTGCTTTAGCTAACCAATTATCAATATTTTTCTTTTCTGCTTCCGGAATTTCACCTAATGAAGAGGTCCAAATACGAGCTTCTATTCGTTCGCATTGCTCAATAGTTTTGAATGATTATCGAGCAGCTGACAGGTAGTCCTTTACTGAATTGCTGTATGGACCATCTGTAAACGGCTGCATCAAGTTGATCATTTTCACCCTTTCGCATAACCTTTCGTTCTCGCAACTCACTACTGTCGAAGTTCATTTTCTCACTACTGTCGAAGTTTAGCTCGCGTACTGTCGAAGTTCATTTTCCTTCATTTTTATGTCATAAACAGTGGCACATCCAATGTTGTACTCAGCAGCGATGGCTTTTTGGGAACAGCCTCGCTTTAACTTCTCTAAAGTTTCTAAGTTCTGTGCCAGTTCTAACGTAACATGTTTTCTTTTTGAGGCCATAATTGAAGGCCACCACGCCGCGCCGGCCACACTTGTCCAGCGCCCCTATACGTAAACTAAAACCTTTCACACGTGTCTGCACAGCGCCGCCTGGGTAGCAACAAATGGCATAAAAATAACCCACGCTCATGACTTAACAAGAACGCGTAAACTGTGGGAAAGTTGGTGGTTTCCAAGGCTATTGCAATGCATTTTGTGTTGGTCACAAATGTTTCTAATTTTGCATCGCAACTTGCTGCCGATGTGTGAGAAAATGCTGGATTTATAATGCATATTCTTAATTATTTTGTGGATCTTTCCTACTTTTATTTTACATTGAAGTACATGAACGTTAGTGACAATTCAAAACAAAACATAACATTAAAATTGAAAACTTCACTCATGTATGAAGTATAATTCATTCCAGTCTGATATTAACACAATTTCTGTAATAAACCTTGTGACTCAGAACCTTCTGATAAGAAGGACAATTTCTGGAATGAGCTAAAGCTGTTTTGAGCCAGTTTGGTGCTAAACAGAAAGTTATAATAGCAAGGGATTTCAATGCTAGAGTAGGTGTGCAGAATGCGATTTCTGACAATGTTCTGGGTAAGTTTGATGATCCTTGTGTAAATGACAATGGTGAAAGATTAATTGAACTCTGCATTGAAAATGGTTTGTATGTATCTCATACGTTTTTCAACCACAAAGTATATCCACACATATAATTGGGAAAATCATACTTTTGGTCAAAAGAGTGTGATAGATTTTGTTGTCTATGATCAGCGTCTGAAACATTCAGTTGTTGACACTCGTGTGATGAGAGGTGCAGATGTTGGCTCTGATCATTACTTGGTAGTGCCACAAGTGAAACTGAATTCAGGGATGCCAACCTCTTACAGCATTCATGTGTAGTCCAAGCCATAAAAATGTGTAGTTTTGAGCTTTCATGTGTAGACACAAGAAATATTACGAAAAAGTATTTTAAGATGTTGTAAATTTACTACAGACTAGACAGTTATAAAAATAACCAGAAAAAAATCAATATTGAGAACTGTATGTGCGGATTTGAGATTTTGATTTAAACAATTAGCGACTTACGAAACATCAACAATGGAGAAAATTAAAAGGGTGTTTTACTTACCCCTATTCCTGCTAGAATAAATGACAGGATCCACACAAATAAGAAATCACAGGTTGGGCATGAACACATGATTTAATATAATATCTCCCGGTTGTACACAAATTATTTATAATAGCAAACTAAATGATTCACCATGCTCGTTTCACAACTTCTAATTGACTGACCCTCCCTTTACTAGAGAGGGGAAAAAAAAAGACGAAAGTAGAAGTCTGCCATCTATCAATCAGCATGGTCTGAATCAACAAGAATAATATATGAACATGTTTATTCTGCCTGTTTCAGTTGCTGAACAGTTGCATGCTTTGCAGTTTGAATTTCTTCTTTTAAAAATTTCCTACCATCACATGGCTCACTGTTATTCAGCATATTGATTTTTTCGACCAATAGTGCATTTAATGTTTCTATGCTTAAACGTGGTCGAAACTCAGTCATATTGTTTTTTACAATGCTGAAAACTCTTTCAGCCCCAGCATTACTGTGCAGCACAACTAAAATCGCTAGCATTATTTTGGGAAGAAAAAAGTACTTCGCTGCCCCATTTCCATCTTTCAATTCTGAAATTTTTGCCCAAGCTATAGCCGCATTTGAAGATAGAAAATCACTGTCAAACTGATCTGCTTGATACCTGGAAAATTCCATTTCCAGACTGTCCAAGTCATCATTAGCAACAATTCCAGTGAAAGTATCTACAAAATACTTGACTGAAGAGAAAGAGACTCGTTTCCTTAAATTTGGATCAGCTACTTCAGCATGTTTCAAAAATTCACCACACAAGGGGAACTTTTTGATAGTATATGTACATGCAGCTTCATAAAACTTTCTTACACAACAATAAAAGTTCTTTCCTTCTGTTTCACTAATTTTATTTTCAATTAGATATGCTCTGGTTTTAGCACCAATAACTAAATCTTCATTTGCTTTTTGATGGCTCAGTTTCAGAAATTTTAGTTTACTTAAGTCACTCGAAAAGTCTGGTATGGCAGAAGGTTTGATAAATCTTACCAATAAATCAGTAAGGAAAGAATAAAGGTTTCTTCTAACAAGATGGATCATTGGTGCTTCACTTTGTAGTTTAACATTTAATGATGTAAATACAGGTAATGTTGCTTGCAGAAATAACAGATACAACTTTGTATCTGGGGACAGAAGCATCTTTTTCACATTTCTGACTCGGTCATTGTCTTTCAAATCGTCAGACTTTGAGCAAAAAAACTCTTTTATAGCATCCCATTGAGATAACATTCTATTTACAGCATCTAACAATGACAGCCGCCTTGTTGAGACATATTTTAAGAATTTATACGATTTAAGCCCACACATTTCTTGACAGTCCAACAGCTTTTTCTTTCTCCTTGAACTTTTGTCAATGTAAAAATAAATGTCCAACAGCAGTGATTCAACTTCACAAGTAAGCTCTTTTGCTGATTTTTTAGCAAATATGTGAAGCAAATGGCAGATGCAACTTTGGACATAAATGTTAGTTTACTTTTTTTATATGTGCAGCTACACCATTCAAATGCCCTAACATGGTGCTTGCATTGTCACAACCAAAAGAAATACAATTTTTCCATGGAATTTTTTTCTTCTCCATTTCTTTATCCAGAATACAAAGAATACTATAACCAGTATTATCACTGCATTCCAAGAGACAATATTGCAGAAACTATTTTTTGCTTATTTACATCAAAATATCTTACTACAACAGGATATAATTTAGTAGAATTCTGATCACTGCTGCCATCAGTTGCCATTGAAAATGGTGAACTCCTTAATGATAACATAATATCTGGAACAGTTTTTTCAGCCATACATTTTAACACAGCTGTAGTTTTTGTACGAGCACATGAATAAGCTTTTGCGATTTCCGAGTCTGTAAACATATTTTTGAATAACGGCCCAGCATGATCCGCTGCACTCAGTGGCAAATTGTGCTCAACCAGAAATGCAGTAAAAACATTTCTGCATTCGTTGTCCTTAGTTCCAAGTCAGTTTTCACCAAGAAAGTAGACAAAGGTTTTGTCTGTTATAATTTTACTCATCGATTGATGCTTCTTTGATGCAATATGACGGGTACAATCATAGAAACCACCATGATTAACAGAAAAATTGCTGTTACACACAGTGCAAAATGCATCATTCGATGACACATCTGATGCACGCAAACATGGCCATTTTTCTGAATACGATGACTTAAATTTCTTATCTGCAATCTTTACCTTTTTTCTTGCTTGTTCAGCCATATTAAAACGTGTAATCGCTAAATGTGTTCACAAGTCGCGAAAGCACATGGAAAGCAAGCAGACGCACTTGGTCATAAAGAAAGAAAAGCACTATAAAATCCAATCCAAAGCTGTACTATTATGCGAACGACACTCCCATGTTGTCCGATTAGAAGATCGTGAAACGTGTGTGCGCACGCATGCAAGATCAACTGATATGCTAAAATAAACCATGTGCTTACTTCAGTGAAAACGCTTCGAATAATACTCCTTAGTACAGAGCGTGCGCACTCGCATTCCTACATGACGCTGCTACCCATCACAGGAGGGTGAAACCAGTTCCAGTCGGTTAGTGTGTGTGTGTGAAGTAGCAAAGAGAAACGGAGACACAGGCGATTGAGTGGGACTCTGACGTAGCCCAGGATCAGCGCGTAACCTCCAGTCTTTAATGTGCAGTTACCAGTCTCGGCAGCAAAGCAGCAGTAGCGCCACCTATCGGCAGTTGCTTCGTCGTAGCAGACGACGCAGGCCAGATACCGAAGTATAGCTGGTAAAACATTGAATAATGAAGATCCTGCATTGTGCTTTTTGACTATTCTTATATGCAACCTGTTATTGAGTTGTCTGAATATGCTAAAGCACTTGGGTCCATGATAAACACTAAGGTGGTCAGCAAATAACACAAAAATTATGCTAAATAAAGTTAGCGGGGAAAAAATGTGGCGTCATAGCAACAAAAGCGTAGTATTAGGCATATGATGCGTAGTGCGTAGTAAAGCTAAAGAAATGCGTAGTTTCTACGCCAAATGCGTAGAAGTTGGCATCCCTGTGAATGTTGGTTGGAGGAAAAGGAATAGAAAGCAGCCTAGCATGGAAAGAATAAAAATTGAAAAGCTGCCTGAAGATCATCAGAGTTATTCTAACTTACTCAGAGAACGACTGAAGGAGCTGAAGTCATGTGAGAGGGATATAGAAAAGAAGTTGGAAAGTTTTAAGATTTGTGATGTCACTGCTGCTGAGGAGGTCTGTGGCACCAAAATAGTGGGCAACAAAGAGGTGATGCTTGGTGGAATAGTGAGATTGTTTTTGTTTTTTTTATTATTGAAGGTTTAACGACCACCGTGAGCAACTCAATGGGCTATAAGCAGTCGCCCGTTCCTAATTTAGGGTCACTGGTTCCAGGGAAGGGAGAGAGCCAGTGCCGTAAGACAAACACAACATCCATGCCTCACCGGGATCCGAACCCGGACCCCTTACAGACGAATGATCAGAGACCATCGCTTAGACCACTGCGCCACCGGGGCGGCGATAGTGAGATTGAAGAGGCAGTAAAGAGAAAGAAGGAAGCCTATTTGGGGATGTTGCAAGGTAGAGTTTTTGTGGATGAATACCGCTGTAAGAAGTGTGATGCAGCTAAACTGGTTCGCCAGAGTAAGGCAAAAGATAGGATGGAGAAGGTGGAAAGGCATGAATTGGCTTTTTGGAAAGATTGAAAGACTTTCTGGAAGTACATGAGACTCAGCAAAAATAGGGGAAACAAAGTTGTAAGTTGTGTGAACAATAGGATCAGGGAAATGATATGGGAGCCCAATGAGTTAAGTGAAAGATAAGGTGAATACTTCTGTGAGTTATTAGATCAAGAAAGCAAGGGTGATTCTGAGGCAGAAGCAGATGATGTCACAATGAAGGGTGGAAGCAGAGGAGGGATCTCAAGAGAAGAGGTGTGTAAAGCTCTAAAATTCCCTTCAGAATGGTAAGGCTCTGGGAGTTGATGGCATAACTGGTGAGATGTTGAAATATGGTGGTGACTCTGTAATTGACTGGTTAACTGAAATTTACCAGCTGTGCTGGGAGTTAGGAATGGTTCCTCAGGATTGGAAAGATGCTATCATTGTTCCCATGTAAAAGGGAAAAGGTGATCAGAATGACTGCAAGAAATATTGTGGTATTAGCCTACTGAGTGTGCCAAGGAAAGTGTTTGATAAGGCTATTATTGAAAAAAGTATGGGGTCTTACATCAGTGAAAGTGTGGGATGTTCAGAGTGGTTTCATGCCTGGTAAAGGCTGCACTAACCAAATTTTTGCATTACGCATAATGAATGAAAAGTATCTGGCTGTTGGTAAGAAAGTTTTTGCTGCCTTCATAGATTTAGAGAAAGCTTATGACCGAGTAAATAGGACACTTCTGTGGAAGGTACTGAATGAATATGGTGTTACTGGGAATCTACTTAATAGTGTAAAAGCCATGTATGCTGGCAGTAGAACTTGTGTACGAGTTAATGGTGATTTATCAAAATGGTTTTCCATTGGTGCAGGAGTCAGGCATGGTTGTGTAATGTCACCATGGCTGTTTAATATATTTATGGATGCATGCAAGTGTGATGCCAAAATAGATAATACTGGTTTGTCTTGGTGATATCTGTGTGTGCAGATTGCTGTATGCTGATGACACTGTCCTGTCGGCAGAGAGCAAAAGTGAGTTGCAGAGTATGTTGTCCTGGATGTACAAAGTTTGTATGAAATACAAACTGAGTATAAATAAGGGAAAACCCAAAGTTATGGTTTTTGAGTGACGAACTGGTGGCACTGAATGTAATGTAAGTATAAATGGCACAGTGATTAACCAGGTGAATGAGTTTGTGTATTTAGGAAGCATGTTTGACAGAGAGAACAAATTGGATGGTGAAATTAGTAGGCGAGTGAATTCTACATTGAACATCATAGCCGCCTTGGGAGATTTTCACAGGAATTATGGGTTCTCAATAGAGTCCCGCGTGGCTGTGTATGAAAGTGTAATTGTTCCTACTCTGATGTATGGCAGTGAAACCTGGGTACTACAGAAGAAACATAGGAGTCGTTTGTGTGCTGGAGAAATGCATTACTTACAGGGGGTTTGTGGCAAGACACTTTCTGATTGTGTGAGGAATGAAGATGTGTTGCAGTTGTGTAATGTGAAGCAAAATGTTGTAAGCAAGGTGGAGACTAATATGCTTCGGTGGTTTGGGCATGTTGAAAGAATGAGTGACGAGATGCTTACTACGAAAATCTTTTAGCCCAAGTGGCAGGAAGGAAAGTCAGAGTAAGGCCAAGGAAGTCATGGAAGGATCAGATTCAGGAGTGTCTACATGAGAAAAAGATGATGAGTATGAAATATAGGTCTTGTGTACGTTGAGTGATGGATGTCAGTGAAGCCAGAGTTGTGTGTCAAGATCGCTGTAAATGGAGAAGTTTGATATGGCAACAGTAAGTAAATAATCAGTTTAAAATTATCTGGTAGTTTGTTTTTTCTTTATGGAGCTAACTTCTGAATCCCAGAGAACAGCTTAGTGATATGTATGTATGTATGTATGTACAGAAATTAAATTCCAGACTTTTCCAGGGGTTTTCCAGGAGTTCCTCAAAAATTCCAGGAGCTCAAATTTATGCTAGAAGCACATACTTTATTTTATATTTTGTAAATTGGGGATGAGATTTACTGTATATTTATAATTCTTATGAAGTCCTATAGGTTCCGCTGTTACAGATTGTTCTTGAGTGTTTGTTACATCTTCAGTGAAGTGGCAAAATTTTCTAGTATAAAAATTGCTCTGTAAACAAAGCCTACATGAGGCAATCTGGAACTTAGCTAATGATATTTCAATCTGGAATATAATATAAAAAAAAAAAAATGCCATGACCCTGAAGATTCCCTATTCCACAGTCATCTATTTCCACACACACTGGCATCAGGGTGGCCAGATACCAATTTCCTTCAATGATGAAAGCGAGTGCTAAAAGGAAAGGCCATCTTCGACTCCCGGGAAGGTTTCCACATGCAGTTGTGACTCCAACTGTGCGCAACTGCTATATCACAAACCAAAGTCACTGGAAATAATGCACTCGAAAAACTTGCACTGCATCGTCACATGAGGTGAAAGAGATGATATCACACATCTCCACACTTCATGGAAGGAAGTGGTGTCATTGTGAGCAGATGTTGCAGGGAGCTAGAACAAACAGATACAATCAATCCAAATATTGCTACCATTTTTTTTTTTTCACTGTATGAAAAATTTCCATGCCTATTCCAGGATTGTTCACAAAAATATGAAAAACCATAGACTTTCCAGGCCCCTGGAAAAAAGGAAATCAAATTCCAGGACTTTTCCAGATTCCATTGGCTGTGCAAATCCTGTACCCCTTCCCCCTAACAACTCAACACACTGGGGAAAAAAGGTTTTATGACTGTTGCTTTAAGTAAAAAGTTATATATATATATAAAGAGCAAAAAGAAAAGTTATTTCCATAAAAAGGAAAAACATACTTGAACATCAACAAAGGAATTCAATCTGGAATATTTAATCTGTAGTCCTGGTTGACGATTCACCCACGATCGGGATCCATACACAAATGTCATGCCAACAGATCGGTGAAGATCATTAATGCGTGTAATCATAGGATGCTTAGCCCATCCTGATTCATCAGTCATGGCTCGAAAGGCTACTTCACCACTAGGAGGAGAAAAATGCAACACATGTTGTATTATAATTTTATACCAGTCACATTATTATTTCATACTAGGATAATTAAAAGCATCAGATAAAGAAAGGGTTTAGTAACTATCTTCAATTAACAGCATAAAAAAATTGGGAATTCATAGTCCAACATTATATCACACCATGTCATTCATATTTACATTCTATCTCCGCAAAACATCTTAAAGTAGCATTTTCTAGTAAAAGTTTTCAATGAATTATATACTACAGTCAAACTTCTTTTAATGAATGAATTCATTAGTGATAAGACACTTAACAATTGGCTTCCTGCAGAGTTACAGTAATCCAATTTCTGATGATGGATCCATTAACAATTTCTGATTGATCACTGCACAGCTTACATGCTGGCACCAACTTTGGCCAATTTGAGAGCTTGAAAATGGTCTGTGTAGCACTCAGACAACCAACATTTCATTCTGTAAACATAGTTTTGGATATAAATGTAATGTATAATGTAAACAGCTCTGGTGCTGTTTACATTAAAAGCTTTTAGCCTAACGTATCACACTATTTGGTACATACAGTAGGGTAGTTCATCAACCAGTCAAGATATGCACTTAAAGAATTAATGATATCTTGATGTTTTGATGACGACCAGGTGTAAAAATGTCAATTATCTTAGCTTCTCGAACAGATTAAAATGCTGTACCATGTAAATCTCATATCCAATTAAAGACCGATTTATTTAATAATGATTTTTCTGGAATATGTAAAAATCATTAAATGAAGTTCATGTAATCCAGTGGCACTAAATTAGGTGATTCTGTTTTGTTTGTTTGTTTTTGTTCTGACAATAACATCTTTTTTTTTTTTTTAATAAAATGCAGCATTATTTTGTTTATGATCAGTTTTGGCCATCCAAAAACAGAAGTACAAAAAAGTTGAGAAAGAGTTGAGCAGAAGGAAAAATAAATGCAGAGTTATGTAATGGTGTATGATTCAGCCATGTTTAATACTTATGGTTTTGATTTTAGAATAAGCTGCTGCTTTTTTCTTTTTTTGGTTTGCAGGTGTTCAAAGACTTGAGTGTTAGGGGATTAGCATATGACGGGGTTGGCTAATTTCAGATCAGGAGGGAACTAAATTGAAAAGCTGAGACAGAGAATGCTACAGATTTGGGTTTTGTGGTGGTACAGTAAAAAACAAGCAGAGAGAGAGGACGGATTTTTTTTTTTTTTTGGATTGGAGGTTTAACGACCACCCTGAGCAACTCAATGGGCTATAAGCAGTCGCCCGTCCCTAATTTAGGGTCACTGGTTCCAGGGAAGGGAGAGAGCCAGCGCCGTAAGACAAACACAACATCCATGCCCGACCGCGATTCGAACCCAGACCCTTTACGGACGAATGATCAGAGGCCAGCGCCTTAGACCACTGCGCCACCGGGGCGGCGAGGACGAATTTGGGACGTCGAGGTCCGACCCATTGGCAGCAGTATGTATGGTGATTGTCAGAATGCAGAAACCAGAAAAAAGGGTTTGGAAAACAGATTTCATATCCTCCCATGAGTCAAAAACTGAGTTTCTAACATTCTAACTGAGTTTTGATCACATTCTCAAAATTCTAGCATGTTTCTTGTGAAGAAAAACTTCTGTGTGGAAAAACAGTGCCTGAAAGCTTATCTGCAGTCATTCTTCTACAGGAGTGAGACAGTGTTTATAATCACCCGAGAATCAGAGTTTTGTAGCATCTTGGAGCAGAGTTTCTGTGGCATCCTTAAGAACTCAGTTGGCTTGCTATGAGTGATCATATCTGCTCTAGAATGTGAGGATCTTATTGCAGAAGTAGTTTTTGAAAAAAAAAAAGGGGGGGGGCAGAAATTGTAATAGATACTTCATGTATATGTTCCGTATAAGGAAGTCAAAAGTTATACGTGGTTAAAATACATAATACATAGAGATTCAGTATCTCTTTTAGAATTGCTATTGCGCACGTTAAAATACGGACATGTGATTATGGTGGTGCAGTTATTTATGACGTTTATTATTGAAAAAATAAAGACTAAAAGAAAACAAGAGCAATTACTCACATATATTCTTCCAGAGGTCGTTTTTGTTCGCATACCACCGTAGTTCCGCAAGTTGTTTGGTCTCAGGTGTTCAGCGGCAATGCATTGCAAAAAGTCCGATGGTGACTATAATATGGTGTTTAGCAATGTCAAAGTAGTATTCGACCCAAGGAATCTTGATGTATATTGTATCGTAAGCTCAAAAGAATAATATAACAGAATGAAAACCCTGTAATGACCTATGTCACAGGCAGGTTAAAAGGCTAACAATGAACAATCCAAAAGAACTATAGCGAACGAATCTAAAAGGTTGATAGTGAACGAATTTAAAAGAACAAAATGAATTGTGGATGGTCAGAAGAAAAGACGAATGAACTATTTACATAATGCGTGTACCACCTCCTCACATCCACCAGCATAACCGGATGCGTTTCGCCCTAGTCTGTTCCTAGGCGTTTTCAACGGGAAATAAAACGTCTGTTGGTAAGTGACTACGTTTTGTACTTCCAGAAGTCATGATGTACATTGCACATGGGTCAGTTTTCCTCCTATATGGTGGTGCCATCTGGTGTCATAGTTTGATTTTCCTGTATTTGTCGTTGTCTTTTGATTTTATTTTTATGTTCCTCTTTTAATCTTTTTTCGGTGTCCACTAAATTCCTCCAGGCATATGAAAGGTCATATGGTGAATTGTTATTGCAATTTGATGTTTTGGTCTTCTCTACAAGGAGTGTTCAAATGAAAAGGTACGAAACGACACTGTGGGTATAAATGAAGACTTTATTCAAAGTATACACCATAGGCCGTAGCACAACGATCCCATTGATTAACGAGCCGAAGGATTCCTTGTTCCCAGAATTCCTGTGGCAGTGACGAGACCCAGTCCTGCACAGCGTCCTTGAGTTCGTCGTCCGAGTGGAAGCGCTTCCCTTTCAGATGTTTTTTCAGGGGACCAAACATATGGAATTCGCAGAGCGACATGTCCGGGCTGTAGGGCGGATGGTCAAGCTGCTTCCACTGGAACTTGGCCAGTTCCGCGTGTGACCCTGGAGACGTGTGGACGCGCGTTATCATGGAGCAGAACCACACCCTCCGCAATGAATAGCGGCCGGTTTAACACCTTCCGCTGTCAGAAATCGGATAACGCCTCGCTGCTCCTCAATCGTCGAATTTTGCACTGTGAACGCCATCCTGTCCTCACACGCACTGCCGCGTCAATTGGACGGCGCTCTTTATAAGAGCCTCTGCTCTCTCCTGCGCATGCGGGCGCCCGCGCATTCTCTGATCCACGCCGGCGACTCCAATCGCATCCCTAGATGTGCCGCTACGTTTTCCCATAGCGGCATAGGCAAATATGTTAACGGTTACGTTCTTATGACGTTTCGTACCTTTTCATTTGAACACCCCTAGTATTAAGATGGATTCAGCAATCTGGATGGTCTTCCAGTTTTTTTGCTGATTTATCAATTTTATTTCTTCCCATAGTGGTGTGCATTGATTATTTATACAGAAATCGATAAGTGCAGTCTTATTTTCTTTCCTGAACCAATTGCTGATGTGTTTCGATAATCTTATCCTGATATTTCTTTTGGTGCTTCCTACATATTGGCTGATAATTTTGTTTTGGCTGTCCCCTATTGGAATTGAGTAAACACCCGCTTTCTGCAATACTGGTGTGTTTCCGTGACCAGAAGTTAATGTGTCCTCGATATTTCTGCTCTTTATACCAAAGCCCAAGCCAAATTTCTTGCATGCTTCTTTCAATATGCTATTAATTTCATGATTGTAAGATACCGATCCACAATACTTTTTCTTTTTTATGAGTTGATGTTCTGAAATGATTATTTCTTGTCTTCTCTGTTATCCGCTTTATGAGACTGCTTATTATTCTGATGTCATATCCAAAAGCAGAGACCGTATTTCTGATCCAATTGAATTCTTTATTTAGCAATCGGTTATTGGAGGTATGGGTTATCGCTCTATTGATGTATGACCTAAAAGCTGAGTACTTATATGATATAGGATGGTTAGAATTAGCTGGAATAACATTGGCAATATAGTTAGATTTACGGTATATCTGGAAATCAATTCTATTATTTTGGTTTTTGTGAAACAAAATATCTAAGTCAGGTAATCAGGCCTGCCGACCCTCCGGGTTTAGGACGGCAATGCCGGATTTCATTACATTTCCCAAAATTCTGGATTATAAATTAATATTGCCGGATTCCACCATGATTTCCGTAGCGTAAGTTAAAAAGTAACGAGGAGAAAAGTTCGAAGTTCTCCGAGGCATCGGTTCATTAGCGGAAAAGCCACGCGATTATGTCGTTTTTGACTCGCTGGCTTTGTGCAGTAGCTCTCTTTCTACGGGAGTGCTCAAGTGATGTGCCAAGTCCAGAGTTTGCCAAAATGCGTAATTACATGTCTAGTACGTATTGAAATTTTACCAATGCCTAAAAAATATGCATCAGGAATTTTTCTCGATTTTCTCTAAAGATTTTTTCCGTAATCGTAATTTCTTTTTCCTGTGATGTAGCCTCTGTCCAGTATTGTTATATATCAATTTATTCCATAAAAATTTGTATTTCAGTGTGAAAATGGAGGACAAATTTCCGAAAGCGGAAATTTGACGGCGGAAAAATTTCAATGTAATCTGTAGGCATGAGAGTGCGGCGGCTTCGAAGAATTTTCCGTCATAATTGGGTTATTCTCGAGATAAATGCATAATTGAACATAACTGTTTTTAATATTTTTAACAGAAATTTTTTTGCATTTTTTATATGCATTAATGTAACATTAGTGCTTCAAATTATGTCCATTGATATTTCAAACATGTGAAAGTATGCTTGCAGGATTTTCACAGAAAATTGCAGGATTTTTCTCTTCTTAAGATTGGCAAGTCTGGGTAATGTATTATTCTGTTCTTTTTCTATTGTCACGTTAATTGATGCATAATATGTGTTATATGCCTCAAGGAAGACCTGCAATTCCTGTTCACTACGTTCCCAGAAGAAGACCAAAACATCAAATTGCAATAACAATTCACCATATGACCTTTCATATGCCTCGAGGAATTTAGTGGACACCGAAAAAAGATTAAAAGAGGAACATAAAAATAAAATCAAAAGACAATGACAAATACAGGAAAATCAAACTATGACACCAGCCTGCACCACCATATAGGAGGAAAATTGACCCATGCGCAATGTACATCATGACTTCTGGAAGTACGAAACGTAGTCACTTACCAACAGACGTTTCATTTCCCGTTGAAAACGCCTAGGAACAGACTAAGGCGAAACGCGTCCGGTGACGCTGGTGGACGTGAGGAGGTGGTGCACTCATTATGTAAATAGTTCATTCGTCTTTTCTTCTGACCATCCACATTTCATTTTGTTCTTTTAAATTTGTTCACTATCAGCCATTTAAATTTGTTCGCTATAGTTCTTTTGGATTGTTCATTGTTAGCCTTTTAACCTGCCTGTGACATAGGTCATTACAGGGTTTTCATTCTCAGTTGTATTATTCTTTTGATCTTACGATACAATATATAACAAGATTCCTTGGGTCGAATACTACTTTGACATTGCTAAACACCATATTATAGTCACCATCGGACTTTTTGCAATGCATAGCCGCTGAACACCTGAGACCAAACAACTTGCGGAACTACGGTGGTATGCGAACAAAAACGACCTCTGAACGAATATATGTGAGTAATTGCTCTTATTTTCTTTTAGTCTTTATTTTTTCAATAATAAACGTCATAAATAACTGCACCACCATAATCACATGTCCGTATTTTAACGTGTGTAACAGCAATTCTAAAAGAGATACTGAATCTCTATGTATTATAGAAATAGTAATGTTTGTTTTTATGGGCATCCTTCTGAAATAACGAAATGTTGGTTGAGGACAGGATGGAAGATGGTGGATTCATACCAATGTTAAAGATGTACTTTGATTTATCTGAAATTGTTTTAGTGATTATTGTGCAATGTGCTCACTGTTGTCTTCAGGATTAGGTGTCGTGTGATATAAAGAAGAAAATAAACTCAAGTAACGAAAATTCAGACAAAATAAAATAGGGAAAAGGAAGAGAAAATTGTGTATTGTTTATTTTTCTTTCTTTAAATACATTTTTGCCTAGTCAGACAAAGCGGAGGGGAAATAATACTTTCCTTAACAAAATAATATTTTGGAAATATGTAAATCTTTGGACTGAATCAAGATGGGGATCTCATGTAAGATCTTGCATCACTATTGTGAGTTCCTTCAATGTTGAGTACAGTACATGAAGAAAGAAGCATAAATATGCCTGAACCTCTTATAGAAAGGTTCAAATTTTAATATAAGTGTTGGCAAATTATATGATAACTGGTGTGATTTTGAAGAGTGTTTTTATGTTAATTATGCATTTCATCAGATTTTGCAGACAGAACGCTGTCCAAGGGTTAAGAGTAACTTATTTTTTACTTTTTTCATTTTATGATTATTCTGATTTGTTGTTTACATTTCAGTGTATATATCTGAAGTAACATACACAAGTCATAGATTGGTGGGAGGTTGTTTCAAATGTACTAGTGGCTTAATCGCATCATGATTAATTTTCTTCTGTCAAAGAGGGTTTATCACACAAGTATTATGTGTTGTTCATTAACAGAATATTTTTTTTTTAATTCAAACAGTGAACTGAAACTGTTGTGATTGTAAAATTCCAGCTATTCATATTAATTTCACATCATACAACATTTCTACTGAGAGGTCAATAATTCTGTTACTACTAAAAAAACAGTCATCACTTAAATAAGCTTCACAAAAGGTTTCAGTTATTGAATTTTATTAATATTTGTAAATATCTTAATTTTTATTACACAGTTCATTACTGTGCCTTTCTGCCTATACTGTTCTTTATGTGCTGTTACCAGATACAAGTTTGGGATATTTTGCTGAAGAATGTGCTGGTAAGTACTGCCACCTTCTTCTGTAGGGATCTATCAAAGATTTGCAATAGAAAGTGGTAAGGGAGGCGGTACTGCCACCTTCTTCTGTAGGGATCTATCAAAGATTTGCAATAGAAAGTGGTAAGGGGAGGCAGTACTGCCACCTTCTTCTGTAGGGATCTATCAAAGATTTGCAATAGAAAATGGTAAGGGGAGGCAGTCACTAGCATCTGTGTCAGCCTGAGAACATTTGAATGCACAAGTTATTATTTTTTTAAGCCATGTATTCTAATTTGAAATCAACAGACAGTCAATAAAAACTCAAAATGAGAAATGAAGTGTGGAACTGAACAAACAAAACATTTTTTTTTCAGATGAAATTTCGAAAAATATAAGGTAACTTTCTGTAAAATCTCAACCTGCAACTACAATTCAACAGGCCTATATAGACATGTTTACCTGATGCATGTATTCTCCTGCCAGTTTTGTGAATGTGAGAAGAGTTTTATATATTCTTCTATTTTTTTCCCCCATGTTCATGACCTTATACTTAAGATATTGCTTTTCCATGAAGTTGTCTGAAGCGCTCTTTGGCCAAACATGGCCCTTGCACCATAAAAATCAACTAACCAATCAGTTGTCTGAATTCTAAGATAATAACTGAAACCCTATATGGGCAAAATTTTGTACACTTGTTTTAATATGTAGTTCTTGGGAGGATTGAATCCAGTAGTAATAACTAATTTCTATTATTTCTATAAATTTCCATTTGTTGATTAAAAAAAACCAACTAATTTCCATTTTTCGATTAAAAAAGATCGGGACCCGGTGTCTGAGGTCCACAAGAGTGGTGTCTACTGTATCCCTATGGAAAGTCGTGACCCTACCATTGAAAACAAGGTGTATATTGGCCCAACCCTTCGTTCTTTTGGTGTTAGACTTTCTGAACACAAATGCAATATTAGACGTCAATCTTTTGCCACAGCCCTAGCTAGACTAGCAGGTTCTGGATCACATTACCCCATATGGGAGGATGCTCACATACTGTTGACTTTAAAAACCAAAAGACTAACTTCACTTTGCTGAGAGTTTGTTTATAGGCAATTATGGTGACCATTGCTGTAACGATGATTTGAAATGTGTTGTTCCATCAGCCTGGAGGTCGCTCGTCCAACAACTGACCATTGGGGTATCGGCTAATCCTAACAGCCCTTCTAATCAACCATGGTAAGTACACCACCAAATGATGTGTATCGTCCAAGTCCACGAGACTGCACAGAGACATGTTTATGCGTCACTACTTACTTAACTTGTATATAAGCTTTGCCTCCAGGCTCCTGTTAGTAGCGGTCGTAGTGAGCGATGGGTTTGCCTCCTCGGGGCGCTCCGTGGTAACAATGGCACACACAACAGCAACTAGGGCCTCTGTGAATCTTGGAGAGGTGCAAGCTAGTTCTGTGTGACATTGGCGAAAAGACCCCAACTCACTGGGTTTTGTTCTAGAATCCTTAGGTTGATACCCTCTGTGCGCAATTCCACAACCGGCTGACCTCCATGCTCCGATTGGCGTTTACCGCTGCCAGGGCCACTGACCAGAGCCTGCAGTTCCTGAGTGTATGGTCACCATTACACCGCTGGTTTTCCGGGCCTTCTGCAGACCTACATCTTCTGATTTGACTTCCATCCTCTACGTCAGGACCTTACCCGCTTTGATCTTTGTGATGAACCCTGGACTGGCTCACCGGATCAGGAGAGTGTCTCCCTAAGCTTGTCAGACTTAGCTCTTCTGTACATTCTTCTTATTCTCATCTCCAGTTTATCTTTTTACTGTTAGTGCTTGCAGGTTATTCATGTGCACTTACTTTGTGGTGCCCTCTTCTGAATAAGTGATTTTTGTAGTGATTTTTTTTTCTGTGTGCCTCACATTGTACCTGTATATTCAATGTTTTTATTTCGTTATATATCTTCTGCTCATTCGTTCGTCATATTGCTCATATAAATTGTACATACACATCCTGTATATTTCGCTGTTCATTCTGTACATATACATATTCCTTGGTACTGTGTATGCTCCGTTTTGGAGCCGTCCTACAAGCTCATTATTTACTGTCTGCATCTTACATATCTCAGTCATGCACTTTTTGTACACATCTGTATATAGTACACATTTCAATTGCATCATTATGTTCTGCATCATTTGTATTTATATTTTCATTGCATTGTATGTATATCTCACTTACTGCACATAGTTCGTTTTCTGTTCCTATATGGCTTCACGCACATCTGTATATACTTCGCCTAAATTGTACATTTATTCAGTCTCACGTACATCTTTTCCATGATCACACCCTGCACTGTTGCACTCATGTTGTATCATCGCTCATCTATCTCACTAGCACTGTATTATACATACACCCCTCATACTGTAACTTGCGCATTCGCTGTATATATACACCTCTCATACTGTAAATAGCACACTTCTTGAATACATACTCGGTAATTTTGTTTTGTAGTCAGATCATCTATTTCACTTGCATTGTATATACCCCTTGCATAATGTAAATTGCACAATACCCCTTGCATAATGTAAATTGCACACACTTTGTATATTTCTGACTCCTGTTATTATGATTTCAGGCATTGTAAAGGCACATGCCGCCTACCCCCTTCGTTCCCTGTAAATTTCACTCAGAATAAAACATTTTGAAAGTTTGTGTGCTGGAGAAATGAGTTACTTACGAGGGGTTTGTGGCAAAACTTGTTCTGATCATGTGAGGAATGGTTCTGTAATGTGAAGCAAAATGTTGTTAGCAAGGTGGAGACTAATATTCTTTGGTGATTTGGCCATGTTAAAAGAATGAGTGATGAGATGCTTACTAAGAATTTTTTTTTAACCCAAGTGGCAGGAAGGAAAGACAAAGGAATGCCAAGGAAGTCATAGGAGGATCAGATTCAAGAGTGTCTGCATGAGAAATGAGTATGAAGTATAGAAGGTCTTGTGTACGTCATGTGACGAATGTCAGTGAAGCCCGAATTGTGGGTCAAGATCGCTGTAAATGGAGAAGTTTGATATGGCAACAGTAAGTAAATAATCAGTTAAAAATTTATCTGGTAGTTTGTATTTCTTTGTGGAGCTAACCTCTGAATCTCAGAGAACAGCTTAGTAAGTGATGATGAATGATGAACAAGCTTATGCAGAAAAATTCAAAATAATCCACTGGCTCACTCACATACTAACAATTGCCGCCCCGGTGGCGCAGCGGTCTAAGGCGCTGGCCGCTGATCATTCATTCGCCCGTAAGGGTTCCGGGTTCGAATCCCGGTGAGGCATGGATGTTGTTTGTCTTACGGCACTGACTCTCTCCCTTTCCTGGAACCAGTGACCCTAAATTAGGGATGGGCAACTGCTTATAGCCCATTGAGTTGCTCACGGTGGTCGTTAAACCTCCAATCAAAAAAAAAAAAAAACATACTAACAAAATAAATATTGCTAATTATCAATATTTAAAAAGTTTCAGAAACGGCACTTTAAATTTACTCAACACTAAGTTTGTCCAGCATGCACATGTTATATGCGAACAATGATTTACTTACACAGTGTAAAATTTAAACTATGAATTCAAATATATGGCAGGAAGAACATACCAAATAATATCAAATAAGTTTCAGGAAGAAATGCTGAACCTGAGAAGAAAAAAATTCATTAACTGTTAATTTTAATTCCATGGGAGGAGTTAGGATCTGCAACCACATCCCCCATCCCCCCTTGTCAGTACAGTGGTGCCGCATTTTACAAGGGGGTTACGTTCCGACGAGATTGTGTAAAGCCGAAACCGCGTGTAATCAAAACCAATAATAAAACTACATACAATAAATCACTTCACATGCTTTTTTTCATTATATATGTATGGTATTATTCGCTTATATATATCTACTACAGTACAATGTGTATTTTGCAAAGAACAACGTATACGTACTTCTGTAACGGCAACAGTTAAAATATGAGATAGCACGATGCAAATCCTTATGCATACCTACCTAATCATTGCCTTCACTACGTAACACCACTACGGGATCGTCAACGATGAGGTCCAAAGCTGATACATTAGGTGCAGTAGTTGGGGCCTCTAGGTGGGGCAATGGGGAGCTAGTAGAAGGAGTTTTTTTTCTGGAAAAACATCGTTATTGGCAACTGTTGCTGCTGCATCTTTAGCTGCTGAAAAATCTCACTGTACGGCGTTAAAGAGTCCGCAATACTTTTGTTTCTTTTAAGGCTAAGTTCCATAGATGGATCATAGTTAGAAACTAAATCTTTCAAGTGCTTTGCTGCTTGGAAAATTTCGGCAAGCTTGTGCAGATTACTGCTGGCAGTTTAATCTTGTTCGGCGGCGGCAGCGTCATCATCATCTTCGTCCGAGAAAGTTTTCACAAGTTCTTCTAACTCTTCATTTGTAAACGGTTCTTCATGTCCATCAATGAAATCTGTTATTTCTTCCTCCAGAATATCGACGAAGCCTTCACCCCTAATCTGCTTGGCAATCTGAGTAATATGTTTTGCTTTCTCGTTGATGGTAGGAAAACCTTTAAAATCATTGACACAGTCACACCACAGGGGCCGGCAGCACGCATTGATTGATTCTGGCATGATTGCATCCACTGCTTTTTTAACGTAAACAATGCAGTCTGCGATGCTAAAAGACTTCCAGCACGCTATCACATCTACATTAAGATCCTCATTCATAGCGCTACGTATTTGAGAGAACAATAGCCGTGCATGCGTTGCTTTCAGATAACGAATGGCGCCTTGGTCAAGAGGTTGATGAATGGCGGTGGTATTGGGAGGTAGGAAGACGACCTCAACGTCTGGATGTGCAACTTTAAGTTCTACAGGATGACCAGGTGCATTATCTACTATCAGCAACACTTTAAACAGAATTCCTTATTCTTTCAGGTAACTTGTCACTTCTGGAATGAAACACTTAGGAAACTATTCTAGAAATAATGCTGCTGTGACCCAGGCCTTTTTATTGGACTGCCAAAACACGGGAAGATTATTTCTGTTTTTACCTTTTAGAAAACGAGGATTATCTGATTTGTGTAGCATACCCGGCTTAATTAAGTGTTCAGCTGCATTCCCGCAGAGCAGAACTGTAACCCTGTCTTTTGATGACTTGAAGCCAGGTGCCAGTTTTTCTGTTTTCGAAATGTATGTGCAGTTGGGCATTTTTTCCCAAAATAATGCAGTCTCGTCTGTTTTGAAGACTTGTTCTGGAAGATTAGTAGCTTTCTTTGATAATCTTCATAAAGGTCTCCATGAAAATGCTTGCTGCTTTTTCGTCAGCAGATGCAGTTTCATCCGTCATTTGCACGTTTTTAAGGTTAAACCATCTTTTGAAGCTGTCAAGCCAACCTCTGCAGGCTTTAAAGCCAGTTTCTTTAGAACCAGAAGCTTCTCTCTCTTCAACAGGAAGCGTAAAATGAGCATAGCGGTTGAGAGCTTTTCCCTTAGCACATTTCCATCGATCGGCACATGTTTCCAATTCATATCTTCGAGTCACAAGTTCAATGTCGATTCAGTCTTGACTAAAGTTTTATCTCGCACGTTATGGGAGCGCTTGATGCAACGGTTTCGGGAATAACTTTCTCCTGAACCTTAATGGCGTGGATGCTTGACTCGTTGCGACCGTATCTGCGGGCCACATCTACCAGAGACATACCTTTTTGCAACAAATTTAAAATGTCTACTTTTTCATGCAGTGTTAACATACATCTCTGTTTCTTTTGCACAGCATCACATGAAGCAGCTGTCTTACGTTTCGGGGCCAAGTTCTCTTTTTTGAAAGTCATTGGACGCCAGTTAGGAGCAGAGATGCAATGCTCATTGCCACAAAGATGTGGGTTTGCGCGCACATTCTGTAACTAGCTGCCACTGACTGGAAGGGGAGTGAAAGAAGTCTGGTCATCAACGGCTACGAGAGGCACTGTCCATCCTGTAAACATGGGGGAGGATTGTTGTTAGTACATACATACGTACTGTAGCTCTCCTAATTCACGTTCGAAAACCGAACCATCTTCTCCATTATCAGCACGCTAGATTACTTCAGTGAAGCCTACATTTCTTATATATTTCTTATGTCGTTTTTCAAGCTCCAATTTACTTTTGTAGCTCTATTTCCCGAGTGATATGAATCTCGCAGTGGGGCTGACCACGTATAATTGAATCTGCGTAAAATGCGGCACCACTGTAGTATAGTTTCTCCGTTTTGCATTTCAAGAAAGCATAACCAAAATGAATCACATTACAAAAATTATATGCATTATATGTTGAACCTTCAATATTATTTCTCATAAGCAACATACCTGGGATTCAAAGCATTACAATGATATATATAATTAGTTATGGCCCCTTTGCTAGATATCAGCTTCTCAAATTTTTTCCGTAGATCCCCACGAAATTTATACACCAACATAGGACCTAAGTTTCAAAACATGAAATATAAAAGAATCTGTATAGATTTCCACTAGAACACTGAAAAATCTGCAACATATGCATTGTTAAATAAAAAACAAGTTTTTTTTCACATTGATTATTAACATAATTAAAATAAAAACAAATATATAGCAATTATGAAATCAAAAAGAAATACAGGTAGGTAACATTTTGTGTGAGGGATGCATTCCGGAAGATTTCACACAATTCAAAATTTGCATAATTCAAGACAAATTTTCCCATAAGAATAAACATACCATGGAGAGTCAAAAGTTTGTTCTGTTTTGAGCTACACATAATGTTGAGCCATCATTCCTATGCCAGCACTGATTGGGTACCACAATAACATGAAACACACAAGGCTGATGATGTGCACTTGGACCATGAGCAGAGGATGGAGGTCGATAATCGTGCTGTTTGGGTGCCCCTACACCATTTATTGGGGGAAAGGGTTAAACGCAGCACCAGCAGCAAAGGAAATGTGTGCTGTTGAAAGTGAAGAAACAGTGGAAAGCAGCATTGCATGAAAACAGTTCTGGAGTTTCAATGTTTAGATAGCTGACAAATCCACAGGGTGATACATTTTGGCATTGTAACATCACAGGTGATATACATACATAAATACATATCACTAAGCTGTTCACTGAGATTCAGAGGTTAGCTCCAAAAAGAAATACAAACTACCAGATATTTTTACTTACTGTTGTCATATCAAACTTCTCCATTTACAGCGATCTTGACATACAACTCGGGCTTCACTGATATCCACTACACGCCGTACACAAGATCTTTTATACTTCATACTCATAATCTTCTTCTCGTGGAGACACTCCTGAATATGATCCACCCATGTCTTCCTCGGCCTTCCCTTCCTGCCACTTGGGGTAAAAAGATTTTCTTAGTAAGCATCTCATCACTCATTCTTTCAGCATGGCCAAACCACCGAAGCATATTGGTCTCCACCTTGCTAACAACATTTTGCTTCACATCACACAACTGCAACACATCTTCATTCCTCACACAATCAGACCGTGTCTTGCCACAAACCCCACGTAAGTAACGCATTTCTCCAGCACAAAAATGACTCCTAAGTTTCTTCTGCAGTACCCAGGTTTCACTGCCATACATCAGAGTAGGAACAATTACAGTTTCATACACAGCCATGCGGGACTCTAGAGAACCCATCATTCCTATGAAAACTTCCCAGAGCAGCTATGACTTTCAATGAAGAATTTACTCGCCTACTAATTTCACCATCCAATTTGTTCTCTCTGTCAAACATGCTTTCTAAATACACAAACTCACTCACCTGGTCAATCACAGTGCTATTTATACTTAAATTACATTCAGTGCTACCCGTTCCTCTCTCAAACACCATAACTTTGGTTTTTCCCTTATTTATACTCAGTCTGAATTTCATGCAAACTTCGTGCATCCGAGACAACATACTCTGCAAATCACTTTTGCTCTCTGCAAACAGAGTGTCATCAGCATACAGCAATCTGCACACACGGATATCACCAAGACATAAATCACTAATATATATTTTGGCATCATGCATGCATGCGTCCATAAATATATTAAACAGCCATGGTGACATTACACAACCTTGTCTAACTCCTGCACCAATAGAAAACCATTTTGATAAAATACTATTCACTTGTACACAAGCTCTGCTACCAGCATACATGGCTTTCACACTATTAAGTAGGTTCCCAGTAACACCATATTCATTCAATACCTTCCACAAAAGTGTCCTATTCACTCGGTCGTAAGCTTTCTCTAAATCTATGAAGGCAGCAAAAACTTTCTTACCAACATCACAGGTGATGACAAGTGGATAATCCTATGTTATCCTATCCCTGACTGAGCCAGGAAGCACAGCCAGTGGTGCAAAGAGTGGTTTGAGAGGGAAGTCATGCTGTACATTTGGTGGAATTGTGATGGCCCCGTGAACTGAGAACTCACGCCAGATAATTAGGCTGTAAATGGGAACATCTATGCCGAACAACTGTAGTGGATCCATGATGCTCTGCGCCAATGCTACCCAGCGCTCATCAATAGGAAGCAGGCATTGCTGCATGTACGTAATGCCCCGATGAAAACTACAGGAATTGGAAAGGGTTGAGATCCTATCACATCCTTCATACAGCCTGGACCTTGCCTCACCCAACTACCACTTGTTTCACTCCATAGCCCATTTCCTACAAGGACAGCACTTTGCTTCAGTAGTGGACGCAGAATCTGGTGCCACCATGGGATCATAGTTCTGGTGGAACGTTGGCAAAGGACTATAGAAAACAATGGCCTGTACTTTGCAGAATGAGGTGAGCATGTATGGCTGTCTTCTATCATTAAATTTTTTAGCTGCAAACAGGATGAACTTTTGACTCATCCTGGTAAAACAGGGAAGCATGTATTATTCTCTCTTGGAGTGCATAAATTTACAACCATTGTTGCTGCATATTTTTGCCTTTAAGCATACTTTTTTAACGCAAAATGACAGAAATCCACATAACAAAGTGGCAATAATAATGAGATTCACAAAACAAGATGACAATAAAGAGTTATTTTCTAATGTTATATTAGGAATACTTTCATGAATCTCTAATATACTTTTCTAAGCATATAAAAACAGCAAATAAATAATCTGGTGGAACAATATACTGTATAAAAATAAACTATAAGAGCTGTTTAATAAATACATTATTAATTCATGTAATATACTGCCTGGAAAAAAATTTGTTAAATTAAAATAAAAAATTTTCTTCATCACCCTTGCACAATGATTATAAAATAAGCAGCATTAAAGCAGCTGATTCTCCCACAAAGATTTAGCTGCTTTAATGATACTTTTTTACTTTTTAGCATTGTTGCTAATACTTTGTAGAGTGATCTCTCCTAAATTAACAGCATGGCACACATCATGGCAGGTGTTTTGCCTTCTTCATTGTGTTTGATCACATCTAACTTCTGTCCCAATGTTATTGATTTTCAGGTGTGATTTTCAACACCTTCACTAGCATCACATTTTAAAAGCATAAGCCAAATTTGCATACAATGCAACTAACTTGCAGCAAGAGTGGTAATTATCAGATAGTTTGTACTAATTACTTCCAGAAAGAAGTCCACAAACTTCTGGAGCTCTATGAAGATTACCTTTGCAGACTGAAGACTAATCCAAAATGTAAGTTGCTGGCACACAATACCACAGGTGTGGAAATATTTTTTACTCATCACATCATTCTGCTAATCTGAAGATGTGTAAACTTCAAAGTTTTCATATCAAAAGTGTTATTATCTTGTACAGAATGATTCTGAAAACTGGTGGGCAGCACAGAATGCTCTCCCACTGAGTTACAGAAAATGGTATTATACAGCTATGGACAATAAAGTGCCCGTTGTGAAGGAATACTACAAAAGTAAGAATTCCTCTGTTTATGCTCAAAGAAGCTACTAATATCACTTCAGCATTTATGATGGGTCAATAAAGCACATATTGTCAAAATTAGAGGCAGCCCCACACTTTGGTACATTATACTTTTGCATCCTAAATCGTCTTTCACACATACACCAGCTGATGAACAACATTTGGAACTACAGCATAATAGGAGAGATGAGAATGTTAGCAATAAATATTTGAAGTGGATGGAATTCATTTAAGAATTCTCAATTCATTGATAGTAGGTGTATTCCAGAAGGATACTTTAAACATCATAGAATATTTGTTTACAACTGCAAAGAAAGTTATCCAGTTTATGAAAGAACTGAACTTCAATGTCCATATTGAAGACATGGATACACTAACTGTATACATCCAGTGAAGATCTAACAGGCTTGACAGTAAAGAAAATGAATGAAGCATTCATGTACTTTAAACAGTTCTTTAGCATTTGGAAGAATAAGACCCAAATGCAGAGAGAAGTCCATATGTATGTGCAGCTGTTGATAGGAATTCCATTTGGTACAGACTGCTTTAATAAGAGAAGAAAGCTAGTATTCAACTTCCCCTTGAAATTTTTTTTCAAAAAAGAAAGTTGGTATGACACTATTAGAAAGTTATTAGCAACATTAACTAGTTTGTTCTCTCTGTGGGTGTATCTACTAAACCAAAATAACTAGATTTTGAAGCAAGCAATAAATTTGGAAAATTTTTGTACTGTTTCATTTTACAACCCAGCCAACAATTTTGTTGGTGGGGATGGATGAATTTTGATAGCCTTTCCCCTGTCTCCCTCATTTAGTAACTCAATCAGGTGGATGGAGGTTGAACTAAATCATGAATGTAACTGCTGATTTACGATATTGCATATGTTGAATAATGTGGCTATTGTACCATGAAACAAACTTAGGAAAACATGTCTTTACATGTTGGAAGGTTACAGATGTTTCGTAAAATAAGAGTTTCTCACACTGTTGTTTTATATAGCCATCAGAAAGGTGTTGGATACTCATTCGTGTGCTGCAATGAAGCTAAACAATTACTTCTGGTTTAATTTAAGTTCCATAATTATTGATACAACTGTTTTGTTGCCCATAGGTAGGGAGTTTTTATACACTTCAAAGTGCTGGGAACTGAACCACTCTTACAACACATATCTATTACTTGACTTTTATACATATTATGTATGAAAGCAAGCAACTGCCTGTAATGAATAAGTATGAAAGGACAGAAGTGTTTGCAACAAGAGAAAAGGTCATGGAGGCCAGACATCAGTAAGAGCATCAGGGAAGATAGGTGAAGTTTGGCAGAACTTGCTGTGAAAGCTCAAAGAACTTGGATAAACTTGCACAATGGATGAAAATGTGCTACAGCATGGCAAGGAAAATACACTCAAATGACTTGCCCACCTGTTCTTCGAAATTTCAGCTTAGCCAACCCCTAACCACAAACAGCAAAGAGCAACATTTATGTTTTGCCATGGATTTCTGTTAAATTTTAGAGCATGAACCTGATGTTATCAACAAAATTTGGTTTCGGACAATGTGTTCTTTCATTTAGATAGCTCCACAATATAGCAAAATGCAAAATTTTGGGATCTGGAGAATATGTATATGCACCCTAAATATTAGTGTGTGGTTTGTACTTCCAACATATGGTGTAATGTTTGGCCCAACATCACATGTGAGATTTACAGTAGATCACTGTCATCAGGAGTAATATTGTGCCTTTTCTGCATTGCAACAGTCTGCTGTAAGGCCTCACACTGCTTGGAGTTGCTCTTAAGTTCTTGAATAAATGTTTTGACAACAGGTTGGTGTTAAACTGATACTCTGAATTTTATGACAAAGGACTGGCTTGGCCTTCAATGTCTCCTCAATTAAACCCATAAAATTTATTTCTATGACATTATGACAAGAAAATGTTTCAGAGAAATACATAAATCATGCCAGAGATGAAGAGAGTGACTAATAACGAGATTTTTTCTGCTCTTTGCAAAAATCTACAGCATGTTCTTTACTTCACTTTCACACAGCAAAACAGTGTTTCGTTTTCAACATGAAAACTGCAGTGAAAATGTTATGGTACAAACACCCCACCAATGCAGAATGTAGTTACAAAATGCAAGTCTGTTTTCATCTGGTATTTTGTATTCCACATGCTTAATGGTATGATGAATAGAAAAAATTATTATGTATTTCATTTTAAAGAATGTCAGTTTGGTCAAATGCAGAGATGCAATAACAAAACAGGCAGAATTCCAAAATCAAAAACATTCTAAAAAATACATCAAACATGAATGACTAACTACATGATAAGTTTTTGTATGTCAAATTATGCAATACCCAAAAAATCATATGGTTCCCATTCATCTATGTAAGTTACAGCAGTTAATAGAGCTGGAAGGCCCCACATGAGAAAAACTAATGGCTAGTGTCCAATCTAAACATAAGAGACTAATGGCTAGTGCGGGAACAACAGGAACTCTCAGCTAAATGTAATCAACACTGCTCAGCATTGCATCTGCATATCAAAACAGCATTCCAGCTGCTTTACTACATGATACATATAAGTGTAAAAACAGTAAACATAAAAGCAAAACAAAACTTGAAACAAACTTAGACCAATTAATATAGCTGCACATCATGAATCCACGATCTTCCAGGTTTATACAAAAATTTGCAATGATTTAATATAATTTTCTTTTGAGTAAAAGCTCATAATGAGTCTTTTTTAACATTACAACTCAATGTGATACGGGGGAAAGCTGAAAAGTTCTCGGCCTAACCCACTTCCTGTAATTGTAGCATTATTTTGTCACTGCAGCTCGAAAAAGTGTTCTTTTGTATTGTGAAGTGCCAATTTTCAGCCTAAAAGATCTTTTTTGCAGATGTTTGACATTTTGAACTGAATCATGTCAATGCAAAGTGTTGAATTTTCAAATGTGGAACTCCAAGCTGTCATGAAATTTCTGTTCCTGCAGAAGAAAACTGCAAAGGAAATCTATGAGTGCATGACGTAAACATTAAGTGACAAGTGACCTTCATATTCCACTGTGAAGAAATGGTGTGCCAACTTTCAGCGTGGGGACTTTGAGACCAAAGATGCAGCAAAATCTGGGAGGCCTTCAACAGTGACAACACTCAAAATTGTTGATCGTGTTCATGACTTGATTTTGTCAGATCGGCGAATCTCGGCTAAAACAATAGCATAGACACTGGAGATATCCAGCGAATTCATGAGCACTTGGATATGCAGAAGATGTCAGCGAAGTGGGTGCCCAAACGTTTGAACGCCGACGAGAAACGTAAATGAGTGGACATTTCCAAATCAGTTTTGCAGCATTGTGAGCAATCTGGTGAAATTTTTTTGCAATGACTTGTCACTAATGGTGAAACGTGATTACATCACTATGATACAGAAATGAAACAACAGTCCCTGCAGTGGTGGCACTCGGGTTCCCCACTGCCAAAGAAATTCAAGGCTCAAAGGTCTGCAGGAAAAATCATGGCAAAGGTTTTTTGGGATTCGGAAGGCGTTTTACTGACTGACTATCTCTCGACGGGCCAAACAATAAATGCTGAATACTATTGAAACTTGCTGTGCCAATTAGAGGAGGCGTTGAAGGAAAAAGGCAAGGAAAACTGTGGAAAGGTGTCCTCTTTTTGCAGGACAATGCAAAAAGAGAACACCTTTCCGCACGGCTGGCAAGACAATGGATGTTTTGAGGAATCTGGAGTTTAAGTGCATAGACCATCCACCCTACTCACCAGACCTTGCTCCATCAGGCTATTTCCTGTTCCCAAACCTTAAAAAAAAGTTTGAAAGGGAAGCATTTTTCGAATGATTCAGAGGTAGTAACAGCAGCAAAGCAGTATTTGAGTGATCAGACTTCAAAAAAAATTTTGGAAGGGTTAAAAAGAAACTCCAGAAACGCTGTGCCAAGTGTGGTGAACTTCAGGGCGAATATGTGGAATAGTCTGTAAGTTTCATGGCTTTAGCCCATTTCCTTCTTGGTGAGGCAGAGAACTTATCAGCATACCCTTGTATGTTAAAAAGACTTATTCCTGCTCTACACAAAGAAATTACAAAACTACTCAAAGATGCTTGTTTATCTGGAACTCTCTGTTAACTGATGCCTCCTCTGTAAGATGCTGTGTTATCATTTTTGTGATTTTTCAACCATAATCTGTGAGTGGTCAAACATCAGAGTAACATACCATTCTCATTTCCTTATATCTCTCTTCTACAGCACAGACACTAATCCTCTGAGAAGACAGAAAGTTAAAAAAAAACACCAGCCAGCTGTAGGAGGAAGCTGACAGATTCTCAGCTTATTGTGTCTACTTTGTTTTTGCTGTTAGTTTTTCAGTTGCGAAGGTTTGATAGCAACAATGGAAATGCCCAGCTAAAGAGCCACAAGGATGATCCTGGCTTTCAACTGATAGATGATGAAAGCATTGCTGAAATTCAAAAACAACAACAACAACAAAAAAAAAAACAGAAGTGAGAGTGATGATGAAAACAATGAAAGGAATAACATTAGCAACAGCAAAGCTTTTGGCTGTTTATCCAAAGGACTGTTGTGGTTAGAGCAGCAGCTGATGTAAATTCAACAGCATTGTTGTTGTTTAAATGACACAATGTTGTTAAAATTACTCCTTGATAGAGCCACAAAATGTTTCTCAAAATTATGCTAACAAAACCTTCCACTTAAACCAGTGTAAAAGCTATGCAAATAAAGTACTGCATATGCAGTTTGCATGTATGTAGTACATATCAGGTGTATACATTTACGTACATACATTTTGTAAGTTTAGTGAATAAACCAATCTGTATTATGTTAAATTTCCCTTATTTAGTTATGACTGGTAACCAGTATACAGTGTTCTTGATTATTGGAAATTTTTGAGTTTTCAACAGAACTTGGGTGCCAATTAGATCAGATAAATGAGGCTTTACTATGTTCTTTATCTGAGTTATTCACGCAGCAACTAGACAGCTCCGAATTGCGTGTATTTTACTGTTTCTCACGTAACATAGTCACATCAGAAAACTTGAAAATTACATTGTCTTGGAATGGGAATCAAACCCGTATCTCCCGATTTCCGTTTGAGCATGCAAACCATTACACCACCCAGGATGATGAAGTCCCAAGTATCTGAGTGATAAGAACCAGAATAAATAAAATAAAAATACCAACGTTTACCACAATCAAAGGTTTATTATATATCGACTATAGTTTCGCAAAGCTATTGGCTCGGTATCATCAGGACGAATGGAGCATAAACATTCAAATCATTGTGACATCATCAGCGTTCTGATGGTTATGGTTTTTGGTGAGTTGTTTCCACGTGCTTGAAAGAAATGGAGTCGACGTCATGTCGTTGACAAGCTGTGAACCACAAGTTTTGTAGTCATAAATTATATACAACCAGAATAGTCTCCGATTTTTGCCAGTCAAAGAAAATCCCACTCCATTATGGCATAGTTAATTAAATCCTTAGTTGTTTCGGTAGATAGTGTGGAAAAAATATTTCTTTTGAAGAATATATCTTCCACACTATGTTTTTTATGCTATGAGTTGGACTGACATTCCAACACTAATATATCTGACCACTTTAAAACCATTAAGGTTTGCTGTTGATAATACAGCATTCACTTAAAAACTCAAGCTAGAAATATGTGAGCTAATGATGCAGTTATGCAGCCACTTCTATACTCAGCTGTCAACCCTTCCTTCAAATGGTCTGCTTGTTTGCCTCTCTTCACAAAATGGGGATAATGACTTAATGCAACTGTAACATCATGATAAGAATGAATAGTATCTCATGCGATCTAACCAGCTATAACCATGCTTACATGCTTACTAACCTGCAAAACCACATAAAAAAAAAAAAAAACGTAAGTCTGCTATGTCAGTAAAAAGCTTCAGCCAATTGTAGATTTTTTTAAAATTTAAATAAAAACTCAAAAACCTCAACCAGGGAAATATTTTTAAAAAAAGGGGGAAGGGGGGGATAGTGGGTCCGATAATTCCCCCACCCCCTCTCCCCCTTTAAAAATTTTTTCTACACATCACATCTTTACAAGAAAAGTGACACAAGTCAAAAAAGTACAATTTTACAGGAAAGCGAAAAATAAATTGCTCATGGCCATCTGGGTCTGGCTATCGGAAAACGACACTAACCCTCTCTTGTGAAATCATTTGCAGTTAAGACTTGACACTTTTCTAAAGCCGTAGAAACAATAAAATGAAAAATGAAAAATTTCGACTTGTGTCACTTTTTTTGCGAAGGTGCGACATGTAATACTTTTCAGATTTTTTCAATGTTGTCGACTGATGTTACAAGTTTTTCTTTTTTTTTTAACAACAGTACTTTTCAGTTTGATAGCTTCAATGTTTTCAATTCATATTAAAAACAAATCACTAGTAATACTTTTCAGACTGCTTTAATGTTGTCAATTCATGTCACAAACTTTTTCAACATAAACCATCGGTACACTACTTTCTTCTTTGGTTTGCAAGATTAATGAGCTCAGTGTAATTTTATAAATGAACTTAAACATATACGATGCTACACATACAATTTTTTTTCACAGATCTGAATGGTTCTCAGATTTCTAAGTTATATCTGCTTAGCTTCAGTTGCTTGGAACATCCTTCTCCTGGGTGGTGTAACGAATAGCATGCTCAAACAGAAATCGGGAGATATGGGTCCGATTCCCACTCCACGGCGATGTAATTTCCAATTTTTTTGATATGATGTAACATGGTGAACAGTAAATTAAAGCAGTTCTGATTCTGATTGGTGTCTGAATAATTAGCTCTGATCTTACGGATCACATTTTAGAAGTAGCTCATAAATATGGCATTCCAAATAAAACAATAAGTATTTCAGCACATAAAACTGAATTTCTAGAAAAGTTATGCAGAAAAATAACAAGCATAGGATATGCAGCACAAGTTATGCATAATTTTCACCAGTTCACTGTCAAGAGTAGAAAGTTTAAAATTTTTGAGGTTTTGTGAAAATCAACCATAGATTGCTTTAGAATATAGCATGATTTAACAGCTGTCACTGGGATTGGCTCTTAATTATTTCATTGAACTGTACGAATGTAATGAAGGAATAGAATGTGCTGAAGAAATGGTGACCATTTTTCCAAACTTCGGTGTACATAAAGAAATCTTTTTTTTTTTTATTACTACTACTATTGTGACTAAATGTAAGCAACTGCATGGAATAACACTAGTTGTAGGATCAGACCCAGCTGGAAAGAAATATTACATTTTAAGAAGGAACAAATTTCATGCAGTGAAATAGAGCTGCTTGAATTTTTTATAATTACCTCACTTCCTTGATAGTGGTAAAAGGTTGTAAAAATATTTAAAATCTTTTACAATCAAGAAAATGATAGTGGTACCATCACTTTCTACTGCATTGTAAAACAATTTAAGATATTGTAAAAGTATTACTATATTGTATGTTTTTGCCTTACTAATGCTAGGATGAAATATTTCTGCAGAATGTATTTTCTATGTAATGAATTTATTGTGGACTGATATGGGAGATAACACCTTTAATTAGATTCACTTAAATAGAACTTGATTATTAAAACTCATTTAATGGTGTATAGTATTCAGGGTTCTTTGATATCAAATCCAAAGACCACAAGTAGAGAAAATCTATTCTTCAAGTAAATTTAAATCTCATCATAGGAGTAGAACAGTCATCAACTACACACTAAAAGGAAGGAGTAAGACAGGGAGAGGAAGATGACCAAATCAGTGATTATACAGTCTGAACCAGGATTGTCAAGGACGAGAAATGGATAGGTAGAAAATAACTAGTAAGTTGAAAGTGTCTGAATTTGAATAGCATTCCTTGTTTGTTTGTATGTTTGCTTGCTTGCTTGCTTGTTTGTTCATTCATTCATTCATTCAATAATTTTATCTGAGCTATCTTGTTCTTGTAATTAATAAATTATTCTGCCATTTTCTTCATTGAGTAATAAGTTTCAATTTTTTTCTTCTACCTCCTCCTCCACCTAAATGCTCTCAAGCATACCACTTTTTCTTTTTTAAAAGAATGGGATTCCTACCTAGCACATCACAAAGGACAACAAGTGGACCAAATGAACAGTAAACTATGAATCTAGCCAGGATGACCAATCCTAGCTACCTTCACAAAGACCCTACCTGGCAACTGCAACCAACAAATTGCTCACAGACCAATAACCCTACTTCACCTGGCTGAATTAATAATAGTGAACTGTTACTTGATAATATCAGAGTTCAGCAAACATCCAAGCTACTCCACAACTTACAAGAGAAGTTCAAGGGGGAAACAGATACAGATTTGCAGGTCACTACTACACAATTTACCGGCAAAATAGCATGGACTGTTGCTATGGCCTGGAGAACAAAGTTAATTTTACTGTGAGTTATACTGGGTTGGAAAGAAAGCAATGTCTGCAAATGCAAGGCAACAGTAAAGTGCTAGTTACTGTAAATACAAGTGCAAATCAATCCAAAATGTAGTTGCCATCACTTGCCACAACCTGCTCCTACTCTCTGGGCAGCTGTTGGATACCACTCCTGTAGAACTGTAGCAGCTTGGATGCCAAGAAGTGAGTAAGTGCAATTTTGACATCATTCCGGTTGGTGAACTGCTGATCACCCAGGAGATGCTGCAATGACTGGAAAAGGTGGTAGTCACTTGAAGCAATGTCTGGGGAATAGGCTGGGTGCTATTGCACCCAGCCCACGTCCTTGATCTCGTGATTGGTCACCTGTGCTGCGTGAGGTCTTGCTCCATTCTGCTGTAGGAGGACGCCCTTGAGGTTCAGTTGTGCTGGTTGTTTTGATGTGAGCGATGAGTGCAGATCGTCGAGCTGATGGCAGTACACATCAGCTGTGCTACCAGTGTTGTCCGGCAGCAGCTCAAAAAACAAGACACCCCACATATTCCACTAAAAAGACAGCAGGATCTTACATGGGTGTAAGCCGGCTTTGGTGGTTGGCATGGACTTCTGTTTTGGGTCTAACCACTGCTTCCGAGCACTGACATTGTCAAACAGGACCCATTTGTCATCACCTGTCACAATAAAGTTCAAGAACGGTTCAACTTGGTCATGTCCAAGCAGGGAAACATAGGCACTCGTGCAATTTATTTCTACTCAACTGTGAGTTGATGGGGTACCCAAACTCCCTTCTTGTGCACCTGCCCAAGTTGATGCAGGTGCATGATAATGCTTGTGTGAATAGTCCCCAGTTCTTCGGCCAACTCCTGCATGGTCACACAAGGGTTGGTCTCTACTAAGGTATTCAGCATGTCCATATCCACTGCTGCGGGTCTTCTGGCTTTGGGACGGTCTGACAGGTCAAAATTTCTCTCTCGAAATCGTTTGAACCAATGACAGCAGTGACTATGAGTTATGGCATTGGGGTACACACTGGTAATGTTCCTTATAGCGTTTGTGTGGGTGCTACTGCGATGAAATTCATACAGCATGCAACAGCAGATGCACTCCTTGTCCAATTCCATGTTGGCTGGTGATTTACACTCTTCGTCTTCTGACAGCTAACTGCAACTGACTTAAGCCATCTACCAGCTTATGTCATGCTGGTACACTGTACAATCTCAGTGGCCAGTGTGTGTGCTGTGGCTTGGACTTCAGGTACCTTATCATCAGATATTACTTTCTTTCCAACCCAATAACACACAGAGAATGTATTTTGACACAGTAACAAAGTTGTAACTATTACAATTACACACTGCCCATTACAGAAGCTACAAATCAGAGAAGCACAGTAGTAGTTATAACATACAAGCCATACAAAGGCTATCATGTTCAAATGACTGTAATTATCTCTGTGTTAAACATATAGATAACCATTCATACAAGTTCTTAAATTTTCTTGACAGAAACACTGGAACATGCAAAATTGGGTTTCATTATAAAAAGGTTGCAATGACAAAGGCCTTATCACTTTCGATTCTTAAAGATTTTACAGTTGATGGGGCAAAAGTAAAGGCTGCAGACAATTTCATTCTTTGGGTTCCCTAATAAATAATGATGTTTTGGGAGATAAGAAGATTATGCCTTGGGAGAATAACAATAAGAAATAGAAGATTATGAAGGATAAAGGCATTTTAATAACACAGTTCCAAATCATTAAAGCTATGGTCTTCCCTGCTGTAATCTGTGGCCGTGAAAAATGAACAATAAGGCATGAGTGAAAAAAAGGAGACAGCACATGGAGAAAATTACTCAGAATATCTTTAACTGCCAGAACAACAAATTAATCAGTACTGAGATAAATAAAAAACAACAGCTTTCTTGAGTTATTGTTTTACTTACACATTTTGGAAATGTAATGCATGCTGACCAGGCACAGGAAAAATCAACCATGCTTTGAAAAGTAGGAGGAAATAGAAGAGGAAATCAGAAAGCAAAGTGGAAGGATGGAACCCAAGAAACTTCTGAAATGTTCTTGAAAGAGCTTTAAGATTGTGTTATGAACAGGACAAGATGGTGAGCATTTGTTCACATAATTACTAAGATTCTATTTCAACTTGATGGAACCAAAAGAAAAAGAACCATTTACAGATAGATTTACTATCAGCCTGATACTAATACAGCACTGTCTTGTCTGAGCCATAGAATCTGAGAATAAAACACGCCTAAAAGATGATAATGTCTTATACACCAAAAACTGATAAGATTCTGACAAAATCAGGATCATCAGTCATAATAAGCTTACTGTCCAAAAGAACTACTTTAGCTGGGTAGGCCAAAATGTCACTACAGAACAAATAAACTCATGTCAATGGGTCAAAGATCACTAATCACCTTTCAGATAGGCATCCAGAAGACCTGATAGTGAATCACAACTGATGTACAAAATCTCTTGTGCATTCAGTAAAAGCACAGTGATGAAAAAAATAAAAAATAAATAAATAAACATAAAATAAAAAAAATAAAAACTCCACTTCATATAGATACTGCTAACACAATTACATATAGCATAACAGACAGTTCAACTTCCAATAGTCTGGAATTATCATCAATATCAGTGCACTGACATTTCACTGAAAAACAGAAGAGAGCCTGTATATTTTCGCCTCTTATGATTTATAATGCCATTATTTTTTGACAAAGAAATGCAATTACCATGTGCTCTGGAAATTAAATGTTAATTTCTGCAATACTTCTGTTGATATGTATGTGCTTAATCAACAGAAGTTGACTTCATGAAACTGCAATTTGCATGACATACAGCATGTCACACAAGAAGCTTTACTTGCTTACGCATTCATGAGAATACATTTTAATTAAATATTGTTTTTATAAAACTTAAAAAACAAACCTGCAGGCCCAGCAGCACGCATTGCAGCCAGAGGATTAAAACTATTGATAAAAGCATTTGTGAAATTCACCCATACTGGCATATCATATTGATGCTGTAATGGTATTGGTCTTTCAGGAAATCCCCACGGATTTACTAAAATCAAATGTGACACACGCTCAGGATAACGAAGGGCATAGGCAGCAGCAATAAATCCTCCCATGCTATGTGAAAGAAGTATGAATTTCTCCAATCCAAGAGCTCTTCTCCAATTTTCCATAGCTTCAGTATACAAAGAAAGAAAGAAATGATTAATAACTCCAACTCATGTAGAAAATCACAATACAAAAATTTCATCATACAGCCAAACTGACTGACAGTCTTGTACATAATCTACATAAGAAACTAACAATATTTTCATTAAACGTTCTAAACTAGTGCTTCTCAAACCAAAGGAGTGCCCCCTCCAGGAACCTATGAAGTTTGAATCATGGGCTTGAACAAATGCATTTCTTGTTTTCATTATTAATCCACTCAAAAATTTTTATTTGTAACAAAATAAAATAAAAAAAACCTGCTTACTGCTTGCAACAAAAAATATTACACATGCACTTTTACTCCATGGGCGACTTGATAAATGTGCTGACATAAATCACGTAGAACTCGTATGACAAATGCTAAGAGAAAAAGCACCTTTGCTCTTATGCTTGTTATTAATTTTTTTATATACATAAAAGTAATAATATTCACCTATATACATTTGTACAATAACATACAGGATAGAGAGGGAGAGGGGGCCTAAAATTAAAACTGAGGTTAAAATATGTGGTGAAAAAGTTAATAATCATACCATGTACATACATCTTCCTTTCTTCATACATAAAGTTAGTTCAATGTTTATTGTGCACTTGTTAACATAATCTACAGTTGTGAATGTCCTTTTATGCTACATTCTTCTTATGATGATGCAAGAAATCCATTGTCATCGGATATCTTAGTGCTTTATGAGTGGAGGATCAACTGGTTGAACATTCACTAATTACACAGAATTTTCTTCAGAGATGTAGGATACTTATTAACATATTTCAAAATAGGAGTGGAAAGATGGATGGGTATATTACTTAGTCTGACATACAGAAACCACTCTGTTTACACATAAAAATAATTTTGTACAAATAACCAAGGGTTTCTCAATTATCAGTAAAACACTCCTAGTCAACTAACTTCTTGTAAGTTTTGTAACAGCAACATAGCATCTTGTAGTCAGTTATGAAAAGACAAACCTTGTTCCCATCTTCACTGCAACTCCACTTTTACCCAGTACTTCTGTTTTTCTACAAATTTCTTATTTCTCTGAAATAATTTAAATAAGACACTTGTTCCTTAAATCTCTAATTCTTAACACCAACAGGCACTGTGGCCATGCATTAGAAAATTATAGGCGCAACCATTCGTGTTGATTCACCTCAAGAAGTCTCAAGTTTCTTTTGAGTTGCTATTCATTTGTGTTACATCAGTGAATTTGGCTTTGCAAAAAACAATGCATAAATAAATAAAATATTGTTCTTAAAATGAAATATTATTGTAATTTTCATAAGCCACAGAAAAATCAAGTTCAAAATATTTATAACAACATCCATTCTTCTGGGAGGCTCACTTGCACTGTAGGGGGACTGTGCACCCTCCAGTTATGATCCTAATGCCATTCAACTTACGTAGAACAATGAATAACTAGACAGAACTTACTCATAATTTGTTAGAAGTCTAACGTTGAAATTACTGTTTCTCACGTTATATAAATCTTGAATGGATGGGTTATCCCAAAACAATGACAACATGCGGTAGTTTACATGACAAGAAAAATTGTTAATAAAACAATTCACTAAAATTCACAAGGTAAAAGTTATATTACTTAACGATGGTTGGATGATATATATCAGTTTACAGCTCAACTAGATATTATCTTCTGATGTTGTCTTGAGTTAAGCGATAAGTTACAGGCGTAAGACTTTTGAACAAAGTTCGTTATTTTGTATTAAATGCCATAGTACTAATTAGGATATGCAGATGATCCGTAAGACAGAATAAAATGCTATGAAATAAATTTAGACAGTTTCGCTAATGTCGAAAGCACATGCAGGACCATAAGACCAAAACAACACTTGAACACTAAAGTAAAAGAATGAGGACCTGAAATGGCCAAAATTGTAAAACGATATTCAACTCATGAATTAAAAAACGTATGAAGATTAAAAGTGAACTCCAAAATGAAAAAAATGAAAAGACGAAAAATGTAGTGGGGCAACCTTGGTCATTCATCAACCAGACCGGTCTCGACATGCTTTTCTGCATCCATTGTCAAGGGTTTGAAGGTCCCTAGTGCATCTGCACTTGATGTTGATATGACAGTTGCACTTCACACACTGACAGATACGCCGGGTCGCGGCAAATGATGTAGTAGTTTGCGCATGCCCTTACTTCGCTCTGTGCATTGTGATCCTCAAATGCCCTCTGTTGCCGATTTTGTGGGTTCGTTTGTTGATTTTCGTTTAAATGTTTTATTTCTTTTCTTGTTTTTTGCTTTATTTTCTTTCTCAATAAGGTATTTTCCATGCATATGCCAACTCAAAAGGTGTATTCAAATTACAATTTATGTTCTTAGTTTTTTCAATTAAAACTGATTCAGATGTTAGAATTTGTTGATGATCTTTCAAAGTTGTCAACAGTTTTATATTTCCCCAATTAGGGGTTGCCTGGTTTGTTAAACAATGCTGAATTAGAGCCTTTTTTCCTCTCTTCTGTTCCAATTTGTCATATGTTCGTTCAGTCTCATCCCTATATTTCTTTTAGAGCTTCCTATATATATTAAATCAGGTTGATTATTTTTAATTGTAGGAATGGAATAAACTCCAGCTGAGTTTAATTTTGATTTTCCATCTTGGTCTTTAGTAATTTCATGTGATATATTAGTAACTGTTTCTGCTAGGATTAAATTATGTTTTAGACATTCCTTCTTAAGGATTTCTGATATGGGTGGCATGAAAGGAAATTTACCACATTTTTTTTTTATTTTCTTTATCTTTTGGTGTATCGTTGCTAGATAGTTTTTTTATTTTTTAAGCTTTTTGTAGATTGAATTAACTAGACCTGTTTTGTAACCAAATTCTGTAGCTATGTTTTTATCCAATCAATTTCTGCTTTTTCATATTTAGTTGTAGAAGACTGGGTTGTTGCACATTGAATATAGAAGTAAAAAGCCGAGGTTTTATACTTCCAGGGATGTGCTGAGTTACACGTAATAATGAATGGAACATATGTAGATTTTTGGTAGACAGCATACTGTATTTTTGGACTTTTACTGTAAAGAGAAATATCTAAGAAATTCTGTTGTTGATTCATTTCTTCTTCAACGGTAACTTTGATGGACAGATAGTAACTATATTCGTCCATCAAAATTGTTGAATGTTTAAACAGCCTTTGGCTTGAACTGGCTGATAATAGATTGAACTTAGATTTTGATTTCTCTTTTGACCTGTCATGGGAAAGATGGATTGCATCTTCATTCTATCACTAAAGAATGGATGATGAAAAAACTGTACAGAAAGTTATCTACAAGACTGAAGAAAACCTGCAAATGTCACCAATTTTTACTATGCATTGTGAATGCTGTTTATTTGTTATACTGTGCCTTATACACTCAGTAGACAAAACATTATAGAGTTGGGTGACGGGCAGTTGACATGGGCAACCCCCATGCAGAGTGAAACAAACCCAAACTGAATGCAGACGATAAATAAGCGGACAGCAGGGCTTCCCAACAGTGTATCACAATTGACGAACATGGGTAACGTGGTGATCTACTGATCGTGGACACATTGTTGGCGCAAGACAGATGGGTCATTTTATCGCCCAATTGGTAACAACCCTAGAGTTCCCCAGAGCAATCATAGCAAGGATGAACCATCAGTATACCATTGTCCAAACAGCAAGTAGTGGCCACCCACATGCCACTGATAACCGGGGTTGACAATGACATAGACTATCCAGGCTAGTACAAACCAACTGCTAGGCAACAGTGGGGCCAATCACTTCCAGGTAAAATACTGTAGGCCTAAGTAGCGTTGGTGAGTGAATGGTATAGCACATGCTGCTTACCCTGGCCTATATGAGCCAATGTCCAACTCATGTGCCACTGTTGGCTGCTCGTCGAAAATTACGCCTTGCCTGGTGCTGGGAACATCAAAACTGGACCTCTGAAGAGTGGCGCCGTGTTGTGTGGTCAGACAAATTCCACTTTCTGTTGTACCAGGCTGACGAGAGGGTATGGGTGTGGCATCGACAGCATGAGGCCACGACCTTGTCATTACAGGTCAGCTCTGTTCAAGGTGGTGGTGGCTCTGTGATGGTTGGGAGGTCTTATCATGAGACACATTAATTCCCTTAGTGTATCTGGAGAGGTCCTAACCACTGTGCATTACAAGCATGCGCCGGCTGATCACCTACACGCTTTCATGGGCTTCGCACATATTGCGGCTGTTTCAGCAAGACAATGTGCCACCCACCCAGGCATGGCTCGAGGAACACTCATCTGAGTTTGGAACCATGCAGTGGCCTCCAAGATTCCCAATTAAAACCCCGTGGAAGGTCTCTTAAATGCTGTGGAGTGGAACATCAGATCCATGGATCCTGGACCAACGACTAGGGCGGAGTCCTGAACAATTCTGCAAAACAGACATGGCTGACATTACCTCCAGAAATCCTCCAGCATCTGGTGGAGTCAATGTCTTGATGTATACAGGCTGTTATTTGTGCTAGAGGAGGAATAACACACTATTAGGTAGGTATCTTTAATGTTGTGTCCATTAGGTGAACATTGTTATTAAATGAATTACACTAATAGAAAAAGATGGAAATCACTTCATATTTTTTCGTTAAAACATTTCACAACACAAAAGCACTTTTAACACTTGCTTTTCTCTCAATTTGCCTAAATTAGTATGACTGAAATCTCGAGTTTGTATTAAAAGTGATATTCAAAATGCACTAGTAAGCATTTGCAGTATTGGACTATGCAATATTTTTACTTCTAAAAACAGACAAGCTAATAACATGAAAAACTAGAATAAGTGTGAAACCAAAGGAAGTTGCAAAAAAAAAAAGTAAAAGAGCCCATAGGACAACATCCATTTGAGTTTCACCAACCAGGGCTATCGACATAGGTTGTAAGAACTAAGCCTGCTTTAGTTACATAAAGAATTTTTTTCTAATTTTCTTTGCATAACTAAAGCATACTTAGTTCTTATAACCTACATTTATTTGTTACGTGCAAAATGCATTTCTCATATTAGGGCTATCAACATCATGAGCTAGAAATATAAAAAAGTCACATGCAAAAGAAGAAAGGAAAATGTAATGCATGGGAAAATGCATATGTTATATAACTGCCATAAAACCACTCTTGTACATCCCATACTTTCTCTGAAGTGAAACCACTCATCCCAACAATAATAATCTTTCCAAATGTTTTCCCTGATACACTCAGTAAGCTGATTCTATGATAATTCTTGGATGAAAGTTCTGACTCTTTCACTTACATAAAGTGACAGAGAGAGCAGCCTTCAAAGTCACAAAGAATAACTAACTACAAACCACATGTAAATGATCAAACAACAAAATGTGAGGAGGTTGTATACCAGCTTTAGAATTGTTCAGCAGGGAGTTGGTCTACATCAGGCAGTTACACAAGCTTGCAGACAATGAGGCATATCATCAATGGCATGCTAAGGTATGGCATTCCAAGCAGCAACCAACTTGGAATGAAGCTGTTGCAGATGTGCTGCCACAAGGAGCCAGTGGAGACAACAACCAATAAGGTCTCACACATGCTTATTGGGTGACCAGTCCAGTGAGTTTGGCAGCCATGGGAATTGATGGTGACACCAATGTAGCATCTCATCACAACAGTGCCAGGAATATGGACAAAAGACATCCTGCTGCTGTATGATATCCCCCCACATCAGTGTATCATGGGGGAGCATTATATAGTGGCCGATTGTAAACACCTCTGCATTTTGTTGCTAATGATTGTGTCATATGCGAACTAAATGGACAAAATATTACATACACCTACCTAATAACATGCAGCTCCACTTTTTGCCCTCAAAACAGCAGCCAGATGTCTTGGCAGGAGATGTTGAAAACTTGGAGGTGGTGCTGATGCTCAAGAAACGAGGATCATCTGTCGTACCTTATACCAGTTAGCAGTGGAGGCTGGTGAGTTCAAATAGATATTTCCCGTTCATCCAACAAATTCTCAATTGGGTTGAGTTACGGTGATCGAGTGGGCCATTCGAGTGTGGCGAACTCATTTGAGTGCTCCTGAATCCAATTGGTCACCACTCTGGAAGTATGCTGTTGACAGATGGTGTAATGGTGCAGAAAGAGAATCATTATGAACAAGTGCAGGTGATCAGCGAGGATGTTCACATGCCTTGTGCTGGTGACGGAGGCCTTGGTGGATGCCAGGAGCACCAAGAAAGTCCATGGAAATGCATTCTAAATTGTTACACCATCTTGACCTGCCTGTATGACCCCAAATTTGCAAGCTGGGTCCATCACTTTGTGTGGTTTATGCCACACACGCACCCTCTCATTGGTGTGATAGAGATTTGTCAGACCAGATGATGCGTTTCCAGTCCATTGCTTTCCACTCTTGTGATAAGCCTTTGCAAACTGCAATCTAATCTTTCAATGCTTGACAGTCAAGGGGACACGATGTGGACATCAACTGCCATAGCCTATTTGTTCCATGGTATGATGGATAGTCTTTATGCATAAGCTTGTGGATGCACCCTCATTCAATTCCCTGAAATCATCTGCACCACTGCACCTGTGTGATTCCTTGTAAAGATGCATGCGCCTTCCTCAAGAGTCAACTGCATGTTCACGGTCACATTTCTTTCATTGGTTGGAAGTTTTGCCATATTTCATGTAGTCTTGGTATACATGTGCGACAGAAATGATGTGGAAACCTTAACAGTACAGTACTTGTAGTGACTGAAAAACAGGAGTCTCTCACAGCTACTATTTGGACAAGGTCAAACTCACTCACATTGCTTCCTTTACCCATGGTCTTCTTCATGACTTGTTTCCAATGTGTAGAGACATGCTCTTTTTACAGGCACTGCCAATTTCAGCATCCCACATGACTGGACACAATAATTATGCCTTGCATATCATTATCGGGGTGTATATAATGATTTGTCCATTCGGTGCATATGTGAGCATCTGGCATGCTAATATAGAACCTGGACTTGTCCATGAATAGCATACTCCATTCCACAGCCCAGAGTCATCTCTCTCAAAACCACTCCTGACAGCGAGCCCTGTGATGTGGCAGAAATCGAAGTTTATACATTAGGTATCTAATTCGTAGTCCCACATCACATAAACATTGCAATTTCATTTGCATGGACGCCTGTGTACCCATAGCAGCTTGTAGGTCACACTACAGCACAGCATCACTTGGAACTCTGTGACATAGTGTGACACAATGTTGCACTGTGCTCTCAGTGCATCACCACCATGAAGAAATTGCTCATAAGCTGAGACCCAGATCTCACATAGCAATGATCCTCTGCTGTCCTGAGTGAGTAAATTCAACATAAGTGTCCCATTGGCATATCTGCAGCACATTCCCACTGTATTCAATGAACAACTCACAACCCCCAAAAAAATTACTATGAAACAAGGCCATACATGCACTACCTTTAAACCCGGCTCAACTCCACATGATCAATTGCTGCAAAACTTTGGTCATTTGAATATCTCAGGTAACCCTTTGCCTTGTATGATTGGCACATCACTATGTCCTTTCCATCTTGGTGTTGTGATTTTGATGTTGAGCAATGTATTATACAGGGTTACAAGGAAAGTCCGTGAACGGGCCAATATCTCACGAACTATAGCAGTTAGCGATTTACTTCTTGTGGAGTTGTATAAGAAGCCCCCTATGGCACACAATAACACCACTAGGGATCCCCTCGCCCCCTTTTGAAGGGGTGAGGGGGCTATTGTGCCCCCTTTGCAGATAGGGCAAAAAAGTCAATTACAAACTTGTTCAGCGAGGCAAAAATAGTACATAAATGTTTTTGTCCCATAACAAAAGATGGAAGGAGACTGGGAATGTGGTCCCAACAAAATCACAGCATCTGGAAGCAACAAACGAGTATTTAGACAAAGCTACAAGATGTGAATGCATAATACTGTAGAGATTTCATTAGTTTAATAAACACAATTTGCATGTTTGCATGCTCAAAATGTTGCCCTTCAGCAACGATGCATGCCTGCAAGCGTTCTAAAAGCTTAACGTGCATGCGCTGCAGCATATCCTCATCAACAGAGGCACAGGCGAATGTTATATGCTGTTGCAGATCTGCTACATTTTGCGGTGCTATTGCATACACCTGTGATTTAAGATGGCTCCAAAGGAAAAAGTCCAGAGGGCTAAGGTCTTGTGAGCGTGGAGGCCATGCTACGGGACCTCTTGGTCCCATCCATCTCTGGTGAAACACATCGTTTAGCTAACTTGATATGTGTGCACTCCTATATGGTGGTGCCCCGTCGTGCTGGTACCACATGTTCAATAAAGGTTGCAGTGGTACACTGTCCAAGAAATTTGTTACATCCATTTGAAGGAGATGTAAATATAATTCACCATTCAGTTGTGTTGTAAAAAAAAAAAGGTCAATGTTTGACAGAAACTCTGGGTCCTCTTCTAAAGCATTCAACATGACATTACAAAAATCAAGTCTTTTCTCCGCATCTCCAGGCCACAGTGCCTGCTGCGAATGAAACAAATATGGATGCATATGGTTCCTGTGCAAAATATGTAGTACACGCTGTTGTTTTAATCCACTTTCCCAGGCAACTTCATTTGTGCTGCTGTGAGGATGAGCAAATACGTATGCCAGAAAATCCGTATCGTCCCGCTTTGGCTTGCCTGTACGTGAGCGGTGGCCAACACTATCCGTGTTACGCAGGCATTAGACTACATGTCTGATGGGCCTATAATCTGTATGTCTGGCATTGGGGAACTGCTGTGCGTACAGCCATGCCGCTGCACAAGCAATCCAGTTGCACTCACCATAAATCAGGACCATTTTGCACAATTCCTCGTTCATAAATGCCGACATTAGTGTTTGTACTCTAACATATAAAGTTTACAGATTAACGGCAGCTTCTTGCAAACCTTCTAAACTGGTAAGTTCTAAATAAATGAAAGCATGAAGGAAAACTTTTCCTACAAACCTTATCAACAGTTCTTGTTCTGCAATTAAACGCAGTTCCTTGACACATTCAATATCAGACTTTGATGTCCAACACAGTGAAAAATACACTGAAACAAGGAGAAATAGCATAAAGTGGTGAAACACTCATCCAATAGGAAAACTGTATGCACATCTAATTGACTTGTGTACGTGGCAAAGCGTTTCAACTTCCCGTCACTGGTTCACGAAGTGTTACCATACTGACCACGCATGTCATTTTTGTATTCTGGTGACAGAGTAGAAAGCACGACATTTGAAATCTAAGCAAATATGCTTCGGACACAGCAACTCGGACAGCTCTCCGGGTTTTTCGCATTTGGAGAGTCCCCTTCCGACATCTTTTGTTATGGGACAAAAACATTTATGTACTATTTTTGCCTCACTGAACAACTTTGTAATTGACTTTTTGTCCTATCTGCAAAGGGAGGCAGATAGCCCCCTCACCCACCCCCAAAAAGTGGGCAAGGGGATCCCTCGTGGTGTTATTGTGTACGCTATAGGGGGTTTCCTCTACAACTCCACAAGAAGTAAATCGCTAACTGCCATAGTTCGTGAGACATTGGCCCGATCACGGACTTTCCTTGCAACCCTGTATAAATATTGTACAATGAGTTAGCTTGTTGGCTTTGCATTAGTAACACCTACCTAATACCTTGTGGGACCACCTTTTGCCAATAAATAATACAGCCTGAACACATCTTGGCATGAAGTTCACAAAGTGTTGCATGGTGTCCTGTTCCGGTAGTGCTCTGTTGCATGGTGTCCTGTTCCGGTAGTGCTCTACACATACGTTCCACAATGTATCCTGAAATGCAGGCATATTGCCAGGTGGATAGTTATAACACTGAATCTTTTCCAGCAGGAAGCCATGGAAAGATGGAGAATTTATTGTAATATTCCTGAAACCAATTCCCAACCTGCCAGGCCTTGTGACATGGCATGTTACCTTGTTGATAGATGCTACAGTTGCCTGGATACACTGTCATCATGCAAAAGTGAACTTGGTCAGCAATGATAGAAAGATAGGCTGTCCCGTTAAGTCATTAATTCACTGCAAACAGTGACCCCCCCCCCCCCCAATCCCCAAACCGTAACACCAACACTACATTCTGGTGCTATTGCGACATGTTGCTTTCTGCAGATGTACCCCCACCCTTTCACATAGCACGATGGAGTTGGAAATGGGATTTATCTGACAGATTTTCACATGGTAGTGGTCCAGTGTTGGTACTAACATGCCCACAGAAGGTGCAATTTCTTGCATTTCACAGTGAGCAATGGTACCATCCTAGTCCATATGAGTTAATGTCCAGGGTGTCTCTGAGTAAGCATGGTTCCATCATAGCCCATATGAGTTAATGTCCAGGGTGTCTCTGAGTAAGCATGGTTCCATCATAGCCCATATGATCTAATGCCTAGCACATCATCCACATGTATACAGGTCTCACCATTCCAACATGACATTGGGTGATTAGCTGGGACACTGCTGTGTTGCTACTGTTGTGTTCAAAAGACAGGGCACACAGCATTCACCACAAGCATCAAGCACACAGGGCTGTCCGGCATGTGATATTCAGCTGGTTGTTTGACCATTGTTGAGACAGTCATGATAAACTCATGACACCACAGAATGGGAGTAGTTTATCATGTTGGCAGTTGTTGAGATATTAGCACCTAGACACCATACCCTATAATCATACCACGTTCAAAGTTAGATCTCCACACTGACCTACTCTTTCTCAAAGTAATGCAAAAACTAATTGCCACCCATGTCTGCATTCTGCAATCTCATATCAGCTGTTCCTGACCTTGACCAATTACCAGTGCCATAGACCAGTCCATTACTACACAAGTAGGTGTTGCTAATGCAAAGCCAACTCAGTGTATATACCAGGATAAAAATGGATGGTATGATTATTGTTACATTAAAATACAAGAAAATGTACCTGATGATGTCCACAAAATTCACTTTCAAAAGGAAGAAAAGTGATAGCAAAATCTGTAATAACTGGCTTTACAGTGCAATTTTTTTTATATTTATTATAGAACTTTTTTACTTGCACAATGATTTGAGACTACCAAGTATCCAAACATTATTAGAATACAGTGACTATAGAATAAAGTTTAAATTATTTGAAATCGAACAGCAAAATATGTATATCCACTTTAAAAAAACAAAAAGTAAGGAATTGAATTACTTACAAATGACAAACTGGCATTCTGCTTCCAGTGCATCAGAACTGAACACAGGTCTGGAACTGCGCCCAAAACCCAGCATGTCAAATGCATACACAGGCCTGGAAGATGAGAGGCCATCCAAATTCATGACCCATAAACCAATGCCCGATGCAAAGCCATGTACTAATACTAAAGGTGTTTTACGGTAAAGTTTATTAGGATCCATTGTGAGAGTCCATATGAAATTATCTTCTTTTCCCCAACAAGGACCAATATTGACATACCGCACACAGTATGACCTCCTCAAATCTGTAAAACATAAAATATCCAATGACAAATCTTATATCACCAGCAAAAACTACTGACACCATACACAACACCACATTTCAATAATATATTTTAGATTATTCAGAGTTTGGAAAGGTAAAACAAAAGCACATTTTTTATGATGTACATAAAACTACAATCATGAAAAGCTTTTAATACACAACACAGCAATCAACTTTCTTGAATAAATAACTACACTGAAGTGCCAAAAGTCATGGGATAACAGCATGCAAATTTTTTATTGGCATTGACATCGTATAAAAGCTTCAGCGCACACCACCATTTTTATCAGTTGCGAGATGTAATCTTGTGAGTCAGGTTGAGCAAAATCCGGAAGGATTATGGCAAGCCAACATGAATTATTGGAGTTTGGAGTTTAAATGAGGAATGGTAGTGGGAGCCAGACAGATTGGACATTCAATTTCCGAAGTTGTGTGAACATTCAACATTCCTCGATCCACAGGCAACTGACAGAGTTTGAACGAGGCCATATCATCAGGATGAGAGAGGCAGGGTGGTCAGAGCACCGAATCGGCTGCCCTTTGGGCCGGTCGGACAGTATGGTGTGATCGTGGTAGGAGCAATGGACACGGCGGACTGGCTCTGGACGACCTAGACACACCACCAGCACAGAGGACCATGGGGTCATGAGAGCGGCCTGCACAGATTCAACGACACCCTTGTCCAATATCCAGAGACATGTGGCAGCTGTACAAGGAACTTCTCTGTTTACCAGAACTATTTCCAGATGCCTGGCAGAGGCGAATCTGCACTCTCGACTGCACTTACGTTTTCTGCCATTAATACCTGACCATTGTAGCCGTCAATTGCAGTGGTATCAGCAGCAAGCAACATGGAATGCTACGGTCTGGCAACGTATAATGTTCAGCAACGAATCCTGCTTCTGTATGGGAACAGACGACCACTGTATCAGTGTGGAGGACCGCAGGTGAGCACTACAATCCCAACCTCACTGTACAGCGGCACACGTCCCAAACTGCAGACGTGATGGTCTGGGGAGCCATCGCGTATGTACTTCCCTCGCAGTGATCCAAAGGACGTTGACAGCCCAGCGCTATGTACAGGAGATCCTGTGGCCCCATGTGATGTCTTTCCTGGCAGAGCGGCCTGGAGCCATTTTCCAACAAGATAACGCCTGTTTACACACAGCTTGGGTTTCCCAGGACTGTCTATGTCATGCTTCGACGCTTCTGTGGCCTGCCAGATCACCTCTCACCCATTGAGCACCTGTGGGACCAGATGGGACACCAGCTTTCTCCATGTCAAAGTATTTGTGATTTAGAGTGTCAGTTGAAAGAAGCATGGGCCAATCTGTTCCAGGATAACATACAGCATCTCTTTGACTTAATGCCGGACCAAATCACTGCATGTATCCGAGCACGAGGCAGTCCAACACGGTACTAACACTGACCAAAATGTCTACCATATGTCCACAGGAAATCATCCTGCTGCCACGATATTGTAATCACTTCTGTCTTTGGTACATACCATCTCACTACTAAAATCACATTTCACTCCGACGCCTCCTTCTTGGTGGGCGGATTTTTATGACAATGAGTGTACATACACCGACGGAAAAAAAAATCCCAACACCAAGAAGGGGTTGTGTTAGATAAACGACAGTTGGTAGGCGGTGAGAGTACATCTGTAAGATGACATCTATGCAAATTTCGCGATCGGCGCATACGTGTTGCGCTACTAGCGCCTCGAAACATGCAAAGCAGGTTTGCTGTAAATACGCGCTGTAACGTTCGTGAGCGTTAGTTATCATTGAGATTCGACGTAGTGTGTTGATGTTAGTCAAGAATGCCTTTAAGAAGACGAAGAAGCCATTATCAACAGCTCACAGAGTTTGAACGAGGTCGTGTAATAGGGCTACGAGAAGGTGGATTTTCGTTCCGCAATATTGCAGAACGACTTGGCAGGAATGTAGCCACTGTGCATGATTGTTGGCAGTGGTGGTCAAGGGAAGGTACTGCCTCAAGAAGACCGGGTTCCGGCCGGCCACGTGGCACTACTGAGAGGGAAGACAGCCGTGTACGGGGTATGGCCATGGCGCATCGTACCGCGTCTGCGGCAGCAATTCGAGCGGCAGTGTCCACCACAGTGACACAACGAACTGTTACAAATCGGTTACTTGAAGGACAGCTCCGAGCCAGACGCCCTGTAGCGTGCATTCCACTTACTCCAAACCACTGCCGTTTGCGACGTCAGTGGTGTCAAGCTAGAGCTCATTGGAGGACGGAGTGGAGATCTGTTGTGTTTTCTGATGAAAGCTGGTTCTGCCTGGGTGCCAGTGATGGCCGTGTGTTGGTTAGAAGGAGGCCAGGTGAGCGCCTGCAACTAACCTGTCTGCGGCCGAGACACACTGGAGTTATGGTCTGGGGAGCAATTTCCTATGACAGCAGAAGCACTCTCGTGGTTATCCCACGCACCCTGACGGCACAGTTGTACGTCGGTCTGGTGATTCAACCTGTTGTGTTGCCATTCATGAACAGCATTCCAGGGGGTGTTTTCCAACAGGATAACGCTCGCCCGCATACCGCTGTTGTAACCCAACATGCTCCATAGAGTGTCGACATGTTGCCATGGCCTGCTAGATCACCAGATCTTTCACCAATCGAGCACGTATGGGATATCATTGGATGACAACTCCAGCGTCACCCCCAACCAGCATTAACCATACCTGTATTGACTGACCAAGTGCAACAGGCATGGAACTTCATCCCACAAACTGACATCCAGCACCTGTACGACACAATGCATGAACGTTTGCGTGCTTGCATTCAACATTCTGGCGGTTACACCGGTTATTAATGTACCAGCATTTCACATTTAAAATGGCTCTTCTCGCGCTTACATTAAGCTGTGATCTTGAAACCTTAATCTATTAAATATGTTACCTATACAAATGTATTGCCGCCATTTCATTCCTCTACAACTATTTTTTCGTGGTGTTGGGATTTGTTTTTTCCATCAGTGTATATCAATATATTGTACTAAATGTAGAACTGGAAGACATGTGTTCAGTACATGTCATTCAGTGGTACACTTAAGACTCTTAAAACCAAACCTTAGGCCACCAGCATAGTCACTCAAGCAGTAAGTACCTCCTGTACCATTTAATTAGAGTAGTTATTTTCCAGTCACTTCCTAGGACCCCTGAATTGTAATCCTGATGGAAGTTTTGAGGATGAACATGTCATCAGGCAAAAGTTTTGCATTACTCAGTGGAAGTAGTATTGCCATATTGGATACCATACAGAGTTTTGCTCGTATTATCTGTGATGAATTGCCACTAACAGAGACGATTGGTGGAAAGACCTATTTTGTATCACTGCAAAGTTTCTCACAGACACCCATGTTTTCCTTCAGTTGATTATGCATTTTGCACGCACTTGATGAGAATGAAACACATCACATATGGTATCATAAGCTGAACCCTGACTGATTGCCAAACTGGCACCATTTCTCCACTGGCCGATGCGAATTTTTCCGTGACTCACTTATAAATGTGGAAAGAGCGATGACTTCTATTTGATAGTTTTCCCTGACATGCATATCAAGAATGAGAGAGGAAAGGTGGCCAGTACATATCAAGAATGAGAAAAGCAGGGGTAGTGGTTTCCCAGACCCCCACGGGAGTCTGGGAAATTCTCTAATGCATACAACAGGAAACTTACACTGCAGCACTTCTTCCTTGGCAAGTTCAAGAGCTTGTGTTAAACAGCACGCATATAATCATAATCAAAATCAAAATACTCATGTATCACAACAGGAAACTTACAGTGTAGTACTTCCTCCTCAGCAAGTTCTAGAGCTTGTGGTGAAGTTGGACACCAATGAAACCATGAAGAGATCCACCGTGGGCAAAGTTTCCCAATTAGAATGGGAATAAACGATATAACACTTGCAATAAGCTCTGCTACAGCTGTTATTCCTGAAGAAGACTGGATTGGAACAAGACGAGTTCTGTAAAAGAAACATAGATGCTGACCATTTCCTAACAAACCCACATAACATTTGTGGAGGACAGAAAATAAGTCAACAATATTAGTTAGGTAATTCAGAGATTGAAAAAAAAATGAAGAAAGGAAAGAAAAGAACAAAAAAATCTGTTAAACTAAAAGATATATCAAAATGTTGCAAGGTTGTAATCACAAAATTGGCCATAGAACAGATCTACTGTATGTTCTAAATGTAGAGCAAAAAGTCTCTTACCATAAATTTCCCATCATGGAAAAGCATTTTTGGTCAAGCAGATAAAGTCATTTAATGCTCATTCACATCACACAGCTTCAATACCTTGATTAAACAGTGATTAAGACATGTCTCTTGCATGTGTTTACTGTCCAATTTTAGAATTATGTAAAGTACAACTTGTCAATTACAATGACATCTTACTGACCATTTATAACATATAACACATGCCAAGACTTCATCCTTACATAGCTGTTCAGTTTACAATGTCAACAGAAATGTTTAGCCCTTGACCCCAGAATGGCATTCCACTTAACTTGTTAGTCCTTCACTTCTTAAAAAAAAGCTTCAACTGCCATGATGATTTTTACCAACCAGTATAACACTATATGTATTTTGGGAACTGAAAACTAATTCAATCATTTCAATAGACAGCAACAAAATCACCATAAGTAGAATGCGTTTCCGAGCTCCAAACCCTGCATGACGATGCATAGAACCTTCTACTGTCCATTGACGCCATGTATGCATAACAGTAGTTGTGCACGTGCAGCAATATCACGATATGATAAACCACTTTCTCTGAATTCAATTAATTTACCTCTTTCAAACTTCGTCAAGTGTTTGTATGGTTCTCTTGTCCTGTTATGAGGCATGTTTACATGCTAACAACTACGTACAGTCGAGTTTAGCGATAGCAAGTTTAAAAAGCTGTTCTCTGTACGCCTTCTTTTATACCCCCTGGTGTGACGTTTCTGATGGTATTGTGCACACCTTTCATTTGCATGTGCACTGCAATTGTAATCATTTGCACCTCCCATGATGCCTTATCCGCCCTGCAAATTTCGTGCAAATCCGAGCATTTCTTCATGGTCTTGCAATTTCTATTAACAGCAGTGTAGATTCAGTTAACAAGATTTCAAATTAACAAGTAACTCTGTGGAATCAATTACACTCATTAACAGAAGGTCAACTGTTCATCTATTTCTTCACGATGTCTGAAAATGCCCGTTATTCAGGAAAGCACAGAAAACTTGTTCTACAATCAGCTTATTTCTGTGCTAGATGGTTTAACAGAAAGTATACTAGGATGGAAATGAACCACTACTGATTTGACTCCTGCTCAAGAAGATAGAATTTTCAGGATTCTTTCAAACTTTCTTAGTGTAGGTTTCAGTTTTAAAATGTTTTTACTTTTCACCAAATAAGATCTAGGCCAGGAGTAGCAAATCTATATAGCCAGAATTGCACAAAAATAAAATGTACTGGCATACACAACCATTGAAGTGTGAACCATGATAACAATAGAATAACATAATTTAAAGAAAAAGTTAATAAATAATTATTAGAACATTACAGATTCCAATGAGGACAAAATAAGTACATTACAATTGAATGTGCAGCAATGGGTGTGAAGTGGACCTTTATGACTGCCGATCAGCGACCTGACATGTTCGATGGGCGACATATCGGGAGAACAGGCGGTCCATGGCAGCAGTGACACCTGGTGGGCCGTGAAAAATTGTTGCACGCTGTGTGCCACGTGCAGGCACGCATTGTCCTGTTGAAACTTGGCCGCTGGCAGGTCCTGCAGGTAAGGGAGGACTACAGGCTCCAAAACGTCGGAGATGTAGCGGTGGCTGTTGAGTGTACCGTCGATGCATACCAGAGGGGTGTGGGTGTCATATCCAATTGCGCCCCAAACCATAAAGCCAGGCAATGGACCGGTATGGCGATGCATAATGCAGGCGTCATACAGTCTCTGGCCACGGATTCGACCAGGGTGGTGTTGCAGGCAGAAGCGGAATTCGTCGGAGAAGACAATGTCGTGCCATTCCGTAGTCCAGGTGCGGCGTTCAATGGCCCACTGCCACCTCACTCGCCAGTGGTGTAACGTCAATGGTAATCGGAGCAATGGCCGCCATGCGACAAGTCCCTGCTCCTGCAGACGACGTTGAACAGTACATGCTGACGCAGGTTGTTGCGCAACACACCCTAATTCCTGCGCTAACATTCGTGATGTGGCGGTGTGAGCCGTCAATGCCCGCCGCACAACATGCCGGTCATCTCGTTCGGTGGTGTGCCGCAGCTGCGGCAATCGCTCACGTCGGTCCGTCCATCCCTCCTGCAGCCACCGAATCCATACTCGCCTCACTGTGGCTGGATGTCATCCCACACGTGTGCCAATGTCTCGGTACGATAAACCGCTGTCTCGATAAGCCACCATTAGTCCTCTGTCAAACTCCAAAATGTGCTGAAATGACTGCCGTATTCTGCGACGAGGTAACAGGAAGCTTTTCACGCACAGGTCCGGCAGCACAACACACTTCCACTACTTACACCCCGCCACCTGTGCACCCTTCTTATAGTGCTTCTCGGTGGCGTGCCGGGCGCACATGATTTGCATATGCCTTGCAATGCTAATCGTTTTCATGTCCTCTCACGGGCGACGCATACTGCGAATTTCAGGCCAATCGGATGCTTCTTTCTTGGTGTTGCATTTTGGGTGGCCAGTAGTGTATTTACTGTTTAAAAGATTTTTTGTAGCTTGTCAGTTTTTTTTTTTTTTTTTTTTTTTTTCAAATAGTAAGTTTAACCATCCACTTTAAGGAATAGGACAATATCCTTTTTCACATTATAGTCTCTTTTCTCAAAAAGAGTTATAACAAAGGTCTCTCTTAAATCTTTGTTATAACAAAGGTCTTAAATTTGTGACATTTTAACACTTAAAGAGGGGGAATAGAGGCAGCTGATCTGGTGTGAAATTTTTACTGCCATGATTGCATTGGCAGGCCAATGCCTGGGAAATAAGATTGTTGTTGTAACAACAGCAGTACTAGCTGAAAAACAGATTTACAAAAGAGGGTGGGGGTTCTTGTTAAGCCATCTGAAAGATCCTCACAAACAGTTTAAAATTGCATACCCAGAGATAAAAATTGGATTCTCAAAGTTTGCAGCACTGCATTCAAAAAAATTGTACCATTGTTGGGATAAGTGGTACATGTAGTATGCATATGTGCATCACAATTTATCAAAACTTTTTAAGTCATATGGCAAAATTAACGACTGTACACAAACTCCCCATTAACACCTATAAAGACTGCAAATGCAGGAGTAATATGTAATCCTTTACTTCCTGCATGCTACTTCAGTAAATGCCAATTTTGTTCAAGGATAAGATTTACTGAAAAGTTTCATTATTGATCTTGTGGAAAAGAATATTGGTTCTGTGGCATTTAAGTAGTAGCTATTTATTAACAAAACATCTCCTGAAACTGTGACAAAATCAGATGGGAGAGTTTGTTGATTTATTTATTTTTTTATCTTTTAAGACTATACAGGCATTGCTATACTATTATTTATTTTTACTTATGTCATTTTAGTTCAAAAAATCACACTTATTAAAGGTTTACCACTTAACATGTCATGGAGATACCTTCTGACTGATGAATCCTTCTAATTTAAATCAGCTATTTAGCCCTAAAACGCTTTTACCTTTCATTACATCATTTTGAGGCCATTTTCGGCAATGGTGTATTTCATTTTAAAATTTTATAAATAATGATCCCATTGTGGTCCCAACTTGAAAGTTGGCATACTAGCAAACAAAAGTCTAACAATGCCATATAATTTCTTTAAGAGTTTTAAAATTACTTTTTTTAAATATTCAAGGTCAAAGGTTATTTCTGTTACCTTGAAAAGGTCAACCTAATTTTTTTAATTTTTCAGTACATGATTTAAAAGTTAATATAAAATGCTATAAAAAAGACACTAATTTCAACCTTCTCACCCAATTAGGTAACAAGATACAACTTATGAAATAACAAAGGTATCACATACCTAATGTTGAACCATATGTAGCATGTAGCACGTAACACGCTTGTGAAACACGTGTTCCCACCCCGAGAGAAGCCTAATTTACGCTACAAGTCTTGGTTAGTTAAACTATTTAAGAATTAAAACTTTTGGTTAAAATATTAATTTACAATTTGCAGTTAAACTCATACTCACTGAAACATTCATACATCTAAAAATATCTTAATTAAAATTATACCACGTTAGGAACTAACAAAACTCATCGGGTTGGGAAGCACGGTTCACTCAGAGCACTCCATCGAACGCTGTACAAGTATCGGCGAGCGCTTTCGCAACCTCGTAGGTAGCATCATCAGGCCATCAACAAACTGCAGGAGGTCACCCTCGTGTGTGTGTAGCATTCAGAAGTTGCATGCCGGGAACGAAAAAGGGGAGTGGCCCATTTGCCACGTATCTAGGTGAATCTCCTCAGGTGTCGCTATCTACTGAAGGAGTTGGTAAATATAACTGTCATAAGTATAAATAATTTTATATTCATTTCAGTATTAATATAAAACGATTTATACTTACGACAGTTATATTTACCAACTCCTTCAGTAGATGGCGACACCTGAGGAGATTCATCTAGATACGTAGCAAATTGGCCACTCCCCTTCTTTTTCGTTCCCAGCATGCAATTTCTGAATGCTACACACACGTGCGCGAGGTGACCTTGTGCAGTTTGTTGATGACTTGTAGGTGCTCGCAATACAGCATTTGATGGAGTGTTTTGAGTGAACCGTGCTTCCCAACCCGATGAGTTTTGTTAGTTCCTAACGTGGTATAATTTTAATTATTAGATATTTTTAGATGTATGAATGTTTCAGTGAGTATGAGTTTAACTGTGAATTGTAAATTAATATCTTAACAAAAAGTTTTAATTCTTAAATAGTTTAACTTACCAAGACTTGTAGCATAAATTAGGCTTCTCTCTGGGTGGGAACACCTGTTTCATGAGCGTGTAACGTGCTACATATGGTTCAACGTTAGGTATGTGATACCTTTGTTATTTCATTTGTTCACTTAGAAGCACGTTTTACCATGAGACTGTCCCTTGGGATATATCTTATAATTTGTATATACAGCTTTGTGCAGTTTTCTTTTTTTAAGCATAAATTAGGCTTCTCTCTGGGTGAGAACACCTGCTTCATGAGCGTGTAACGTGCTACATATGGTTCAACATTAGGTATGTGATACCTTTGTTATTTCATTTGTTCACTTAGAAGCACGTTTTACCATGAGACTGTCCCTTGGGATATATATCATGATATGTACAAGATACAACTATTCAAAAATTGTCCATACATCACGATTTTCTAATTTTTAAGGTCATGTAATTTGAAACCCCGTAGGTGGACAGGGCTAAAATCTGGGATTTATGCATAAGTCTATATGCTTAACAATCACACCAAATTTGAAGGAAATCAAAAGGGATCAGGTTGAAAATGGCCATTTCATTGGTTGATTTAACATGGAACGACCCTTCAGCTTAATGCGTTTTCGGAGGGAAACACCCAAAAAGAGGGCCTCCAGGCAGACAGAGAGAAGATGGCAGTTTTTTGGGTTCATCTAAGAAGGAGCACAAAAGAATTTTTCCAGGCTATAATGTGAAGGGACATTAATGGACAAGTGAAGAGTGGAGGATTCAATGAAAACAGCAGCATTCCAGATCACCTCTCTCTATGGAGCTATTGTTGTACTCCCACTTCTTGAGAGTGGCATTGAGAGCAGTGAAAAGTACTAACAGGAGACTACACACTCCATTTTAGCACCATCTGGGATGGCTGCAAGAACGTGTAAGGTCTTATGACACATTTTAAAATTCTTGCACACACAGTGTACAAGTGGTAATAATGAAAGTAAACAATTGGCATTGGCTTCACTATCCTTGTACTTTGTGTATGAACTGTAGATAAATAATAATCTGCTATACTCAAGAAACGTATATAGCGTATTAAATCCACTTATTTTTGTGGCGTAATAAGCACAAAAATTCATCAAGCTTTTGCACTCCCCTGGGAGGCTTTTTCAAGGCAATGGTAGACATAAAAATGCAAGGAATTGGAACACATGAGGAACAAAGATGATTTTTGGAAAATAACAGGGGTGACATCACGAGCATATTACTTGAATTTTAAAAGTTTGTGTAAGGGGCGATTCTCCTAAAACTATTTTTTTTTATTCGAACAATAGGTTATTGTTACTAATACTACTGTTTCACATGTTGTATACGATAATGTCTTTTGGTGCTGGACGCCATGCTATAAACGTTGAACACAATATTATCAATCATAGTATTAAACTATAAAACACGAAAAATAGAGTAAACTCACCCCTGTGCTGTCTTAGGTTATTTCTTATTCACTGAACAGTACTCGTATTCATGCCTTTGTTCTATTTATTCAGTATTCCTTCTCGTCATTTTTACAAAATGGCTGATTGTTGGTGCCATCCTATTTGGTATGTATATGGCATCATTTGATGAACTCGATGAGCTATTGTTGAATCTTGTTGAATTTGAAATCAATTCTTCATGACCATAGGTTCAAAACATTTGCTGTTAGTTCAAAGCGAAAAGTAGACAATTTACTAAAATCAATGATTTGAATTTAAAATATGAAGTCAACCACGTAAAATCATTGAACAGAAACATAAAGTAAAGTAACCAATAAAAGCCAATGAAATCTTAAAAACCTTTAAAAATGTTGTAAAAAGCAAACATTGCATCCAGCCTTCAACTGTTAAGAGACTAGTTTCAACAGCACATCCTCCACTGTCATCCACAGTGGTCACATATGCCAACAGTGCGGCGGCCTGCTCTACTGCAAGTAATGTCGGTCTTCTTCACGAATCCCCCGAAACCAGCTGGCACACGTAATTGCTTTTCATTGTCCAGTTCTGTCACATGTCCCATCCTGTTGTTGGTCTATGGCACCATCTAGTGGCCATCTCAGGATTGTTAAAATTATCTTGCAACTGTTGTTTTTTTATGCTGTATTATTTTTTTCTCTCATTTTCTTTTTCTTATTATTGCTTTATTCTATTAAATACTCCCATGGGTAAGCTAGCTCATATGGTGAAGAGGTGTTGCAGTTTTGTCCTTAGTTTTTTCGATGACCACGGATTCTGATAGCAAGATTTGGTTATGCTTTTTATATGAGGTTAGTATTTTTGAGTTTTCCCAGTCTGGAACAAGCTGATGTTGGTTGCAGTGTTGTATCAGTGACATTTTTTCTTCTTTTTTGAGCAAATTATTATGGCGTTCTTGTAATCTTGCAGAAAAATGCTGTTTGGTGTTACCAATATAAAATTCTATATTGGTAACCCTAAACGACATTTTTCTGCAAGATTACAAGAACACCATAATAATTGGCTCAAAAAAGAAGAAAAAATGTCACTGATACAACACTGCAACCAACATCAGCTTGTTTCAGACTGGGAAAACTCTAAAATATTCACCTCACATAAAAAGCATAACCAAATCTTACTATCAGAATCCATGGTCATCGAAAAACTAAGGATAAAACCTGCAACACCTCTTCACCATATGAGCTAGTTTACCCATGGAAGTATTTAATAGAATAAAGCAATAATAAACAAAAGAAAATGAAAATGAGAGAAAACAAAAATAATAATAACAATAATACAGCATAAAAGAACAACAGTTGCAAGATAATTTTAACAATCCTGAGATGGCCACTAGATGGTGCCATGGAGCAACAGGATGGGACACGTGCTGGAACTAGGCAATGAAAAGCGATTACGTGTGCCAACAGGTTTCGGAAGGATTCGTGAAAAAGACTGACATTGCATGCAGTAGAGTAGGCCACAGCATTGGCATATGTGACCACTGTGGATGACAGCGGAGGATGTGCTGTCGAAACTAGTCTTTTAACATTTTAAGGCTGGATGCGATGTTTGCTTTTTACAACTTTTTTTAATGTTTTTAAGATTTCATTGGTTTTTAATGGTTCTGTTCCATGATTTTATGAGCTTAACTTCGTGTAGTAAATTCAAATTATTAATTTTAGTAAATTGTCTACTTTTTGCTTTGAACTAACAACAAATCTTTTAACCTTTGGTCGTGGAGAATTGATTTCAAATTCAACAAGTTTTAACAATAGCTCATCAAGTTCATCAAATGATACCGTATACACACCAAATAGGATGGCACCAACAGTCAGCCATTTTGTGAAAATGATGATGAAAAGAATGACGAATAAATCGACCAAAGGCACAAATACGAGTACTGTTCAGCGAATAAGAAATAACAACCTAAGACAGCACAAGGGCGAGTTTACTCTATTTTTCGTGTTTTATACTTTAATTGATAATATTATGTTTGACGTTTATAGCATGGACCAAAAGGCATGCACCAAAAGGCATTATTGTATATAACGTGTAAAACAGTAGTAGTAATAATAACCTATTGTTCGAATAAAATTATAGTAATCATGTAATGCTTATATGATTGTTGGTCTAATAATAACCATAATGAGATTATCTTCTAATACTATTTCATATTGGAGCAGCCGATGAATGCACGACTTCTCTGGCAAGGGCTGTATTCTGCATGTCATGGTTGACACTTAATCGTGTTCTTTACATCTAGTGTCCAAGGATCACTTTGTCATTTCGATATATATATATATTTTTTCCGTGCTGTCAGGATATACCAATTGCATAGCGTACACACCCACCTTTTCTTTCACAGACTGTTTCTCCTTGCAGCTTGATATTATACGTGATAACGAGGTTGGAGACTTCATTGCTATTAATATGTTGTATTTACATATTAAATTGTTTAACCAATATGTAAAGCCTGGGATATATATATATATGATGAACCCTGTGTACCACATTGCCTTACTAGATGATTTTCTTATTGCTGACACTAAACGATTTCTTACAGTTCTATGCATTCCGTCTATGTCATCCTTCTTATATCTAGCCTTTAGATCTTCGCTATAAATATTATCAATTTCCTTATTATTTAGGTAGTCGGGTTTGCATATGTTATATGCTCTATAGAACCATGCTCTAAACGCAGAAAATTTGCACTCTTTTGGGCAGTGTGAATCAGGATTCTCATCAACTGGTTCGGTACTGCGGTCAGTTTATAATGTCAAAATTGAAGCTGGATGTTTTAATTCTTCTGAAAGCAATGTGAAGATAATTCAATGTTCCATCCACTTCAAGCTCCATGGTGAACTTTATTGTATTGTGTAGGTTGTTTATCTTGTGCATGAAATCATTTAATTTGTCTACTCCATGTTGCCATATGAAGAATGAATCATCAGCGTAGTGGATCCACACCCGGGGATTTCTTGATACAATTTTGAAAGATGAAATCTTCTAGCGGTCTAAGTATTGCTTCCTCAGGGATTGAATATAGAGGTGATCCCATCGGTGCTCCTTTAGCTTGTTTGTAGATGCATCCATCCAACTTGAAATAGTTGTTGTTAAAATAACATTAATAATCTGCTGTTCACAATTTGCATCGGCATGCAAGAGAATTTTTTATATTATCATCAATCTAGGCAAACACTTAAAAAGGTTCCCTACCTCTGATCTAGGCAATACAGTCATTTACTTCAGAAAGTGAAAACTAATATTTCACACAAAATTGAATTGATAATTTCACAATCTGCCAATTCAAAAAGATGACGGTTGTTATCAGGTGTGATGATCTATGTACATCCTTATTGTTCGAATTAACTTAAATATTCTCATCAACTGGAAATGCATTATCCTGACTAATATCTACTGAAAAGACATTATTCTGACTAATATTTACCGGAAACACACTATTAAATTGACAAGACTGCCCCCTAAAATCAAAATCTACAGGCTCATTTGACAAACCAGAAGAGCTTGTGTAATTAGTAATGCCTCAGCACTCAATCTTGAAATTTATTCATGGATTTCACTCTTTTGTTTCATGTTAGGTATTTCCTGCACTAGTAACTCTACAAAAAATTGTCTGCCCTAAAAATGTTTCAAAGTCATTTTAAATGCATAAAAAGGGAAGAAAGTCTAAAGCCAAGGGTCTAATCAACAGAAATGTACTGCTTCTGATATCAGAACATACAAAGGCTGCAGACAACTCAAACAAGCATGGAGAGGTGCATGCTTGGTGTAACCAGGAGAGATAAGAAGAGGAACACATGGATCCGAAAAATGACAAGAGTGGAAGACATCATGATCAGAGTTAAATCCCTGAAATGGCAATGGGCTGGACATACTGCCAGAAGGACAGACCATCGATGGACAGCCGAAATTTTAGATTGGATTCCAAGGGACAGGAAAAGACCCAGAAGAAGACCACATGGGAGATGGGTGGATGAAATTCGAAAGTATGCAGGGGTGACATGGAGGAGACTGGCACAAGACAGACCGTTGTGGAGGAAACTTGGGGAGACCTTCGTCCAGCAGTGGATTGATAATGGTTGACAATGATGATGATGATGATGATACTAAATAGGTAGAAGTAAATGTTAGAAAGATCAGTTGAATGAAAATAGTGACTATTGGACTGCTAACTTCTGATGACAAATTTGTTGGTGATAAGGATGACAGAGTAATCATAACTGTTCAAGAATTTTATTTTGTGCTGGGGGGGGGGGTTAACAACCACTGTGAACAACTATACTCAGTTGCCCATCCAATTCCAGTGAGGAGGGACAGTCAGCACAATCAGGCAAGTAAACCATCCCTTCCTCATTCATAGCTATAACCTGGGCCAATCTCAAGCAGTTGGCCAGAAGTCCATACCTAGAACCACCACAGTGGCTATTCAAAATATACAAGATATGAGCTGAGTGAAGCAGACATCATGGTGTTTAATGAGTGGAAGAATGTATCTGCCCCCTATTTTGTTCTTAAAATGTGATAACATTACAACAAAAGTCCAAGTTTTATCAAAATCCTACAAGATCAGATTTTTTTTTTTTTTGATTGGAGGTTTAACGACTACCGTGAGCAACGCAATGGGCTATAAGCAGTCGCCCGTCCCTAATTTAGGGTCACTGGTTCCAGGGAAGGGAGAGAGCCAGTGCCGTAAGACAAACACAACATCCATGCCTCACCGGGATTCGAACCCGGACCCCTTTCGGACGAATGATCAGAAGCCATCGCTTAGACCACTGCGCCACCGGGGCGGCGATTGGAGGTTTAACGACCACCATGAGCAACTCAATGGGCTATAAGCAGTCGCCCGTCCCTAATTTAAGGTCACTGGTTCCAGGGAAGGGAGAGAGCCAGTGCTGTAAGACAAACACAACATCCATGCCTCACAGGGATTCGAACCCGGACCCCTTTCGGACGAATGATCAGAGGCCATCGCTTAAGACCACTGCGCCACCGGGGCGGCAAGATCAGATTGTAAATGATTATTTAATGTGCCGATTTGGCGTAAAATAGTCCTTACTATGAAAGTCACAGTACTTATAAAAACTAACAAACTCTTTGTTTGATGGGTCATGTAGGAACCTTAACATTTTATAATAACTTCCGTAACTTGGTCATCATCTGCATAGTTATTTCTGATACACACAACAAAGTTCTTAAAAAATACACATATAAATTTAATGTTACAACAAAAATACAGCGATTTGTTATGTGAGCCCTGCTTGGTATGACGAATGCTAACACTTCGATCAACAACTGAAATAAGGAAATTCAAAATAACCTTGGTGAATTGTGAATATGCATTTTTTTTACTGAAATTTAATACTAGCAAAACTGATCTCTTACAGAAAAACTATTCCAAATCGTTCCTTAATCTCAAGAAAATTTATTCCCTCAGCATGGGGAAAAAATAAAATAAAAATAAAATAAGAGCTGCCAAATTTATATGCGGAAAATTCTTGCCTAGATGGTCTTGATCGAGAATGCACCCTCGGATGAACACGAGATTGAATCTCTCGCACTTGTCCATTCGCCATAATTCAAAAATTTTCTAAACACCTATTTATAAAATATAAACCGAAAAATTACCGCCCCTCCATTAAACAACAGCTTCTCAATAACAACTTTCCAACATTCTGCATTCAGCAGTAGAGGAAAAATTTCAAGAAAGTCTGGAGATAAACAACAAGGTACAGTTGCAGTTAAACTGTGATTTGAAATCCTTAAACCAGAGTTTATGGCTTTTTTCTTTAACCCTTTAATAATCATGAAAAATCTCACACACTGATAAGCATAACATATTTTTGATAAGCACAAAAAATCTGATATGCTTATTCAAACCTATTTTTCCAAAGCATTCATTTGAAATTAAAAAAGAAATAATCATATTTCACTTACAACAATCTCAGGTATGTTGACGCATGGTTGACGAGGGACGACCCAACCAGCAATGGTTAAAAGGGCCTCTAAACCCCCGCAGTGGGACTTGGGAGGGGAGCCGCATGGTTAAAAGGGTCTCTAGCCTGAGCAAAAAGATTTTACAAAATTTTGTCCGGGAACTTCGTATGAAACTGGTTAATGTAATAGATAAAAATTAAGTCAGCTTTGAAAGAAGTATTGCCGCCCCGGTTGCGCAGTGGTCTAAGCGATGGCCTCTGATCATTCGTCCGAAAGGGGTCCGGGTTCAAATCCCGGTGAGGCATGGATGTTGTGTTTGTCTTACGGCACTGGCTCTCTCCCTTCCCTGGAACCAGTGACCCTAACTTAGGGACGGGCGACTGCTTATAGCCCATTGAGTTGCTCACGGTGGTCGTTAAACCTTCAATCAAAAAAAAAAGAACTATTAAGAAGAAAAGCGTTTTTTCTCAGGAAATAGGTATAATCTTTAGAAATGTCGCCCCGGTGGCGCAGTGGTCTAAGGCACTGGCCTGTGATTATTCGTCCGTAAGGGGTCCGGGTTCGAATCCCGATGAGGCATGGATGTTGTGATTGTCTTACGGCACTGGCTCTCTCCCTCCCCTGGAACCAGTGACCCTAAATTAGGGACGGGCGACTGCTTATAGCCCATTGAGTTGCTCACGGTGGTCGTTAAACCTCCAATCAAAAAAAAAAAAAATCTTTAGAAATCATTTTCTTTGCTTTAGTTCATAAAAACTAGATGACGGGAAAGCAGCTACTCAAAAGAACTTGAGGCCCCTTACAATGCCCTTGCTGTAACATGAAAAAAAAAAGAAAAAAATATCAGTTCAATGAGCGAAATTTTTATACCAATGAGGATAAGGTGTTATGTGTTACAGTTGTTTGCACATAACTATGCATCCTTCCCACTATAATGAACTAAAAGGCGTTCTTCGTGGGAGCGAAAAAACCGACCTGTGTCATATTTTTTATGCCGCCCCGGTGGCGCAGTGGTCTAAGCGATGGCCTCTGATCATTCGTCCGTAAGGGGTCCGGGTTCGAATCCCGGTCAGGCATGGATGTTGTGTTTGTCTTACGGCACTGGCTCTCTCCCTTCCCTGGAACCAGTGACCTTAAATTAGGGACGGGCGACTGCTTATAGCCCATTGAGTTGCTCACGGTGGTCGTTAAACCTTCAATAAAAAAAAAAATATTTTTTATAACACACTGAAAAGTTGCTGTTTTTTGTTTTTTGTATTTTTGTTTTTTGTTTTTTGTTGTTGTTTTTTTGCCGCTCCGGTGGCGCAATGGTCTGGCTTCTGATCATTTGTCCGAGATGAGCCAAGGCCATCTTTATACCTTACCAGGCCCGCCACAAGGATTTGTGACGTCACAATCGTGGTGCTATTTCTTTGCTCTTCGTGGTAACAGAAAGGTTAGCGTTCACATCATAAGGGATATGTTATGATGGGTCTCGGGTACCTCTCGGAACTATTTTGGAATATAATTTCTTCAGCAAGGTAAATAGCACTCTTAATACTTTTCTGTGTATAGAATTTGTTCAAGTATCACTCTAAAAGTTCAAGTTAGACATCAAGTGGGTGAAATCTGTTGCTAACTTGTCGTCATTCATGTTTTGGAAAATGGAAGTCGCAATCAGACTGAAATACTACTGTATTTATTACTATGTGTGCATATTGAAAGTATTAATTTTACAGAAAACGAGAAGTGCGTTGTATAAGTATATCTGATCGATGATGTACTATCACATTTAGTGTTGTTGGTTGGTACAGCAGAAATAGAGACTTGTGTGCTTATACATAATTTTTTGATCGATACGCAAGCTGTGGAGATTCGTCAGCACATTGTGTAGCAATTTCACTCAATTCATGGATGCATAGCAATAATAATATTTTTATTTTGTGTTATTTTGTGTCTGTGTGTGTGTGGTTAAAAATCACTTATTCCACAGCTATGCTGTAGGTATCACTAAAGGTTAAAAACATGATCATTGAATCCATGATGAGTAATTTTTTCAGGTAAAAGCACCCTGCCGCGCAGGTGGCGCAGTGGTCTAAGGCGCTGGCCTCTGATCATTCGTCCGTAAGGGGTCCGGGTTCGAATCCCGGTGAGGCATGGATGTTGTGTTTGTCTTACAGCACTGGCTCTCTCCCTTCCCTGGAACCAGTGACCCTAAATTAGGGACGGGCGACTGCTTATAGCCCATTGAGTTGCTCACGGTGGTAGGTGTTGCGACTTCTGAGCTCCGTCAATTCGTGCGTATTTTGTGTGTTTCTAGAGAAATGTGTATCCCAAGTTTCGCAGCATTTTCCTTTAGAAGGTTCCGCTATCGTTTGTGATTCCTCCCAGATTGGTGAGTTGCTTTTTTCTTTTGCTATTACAACTTGTTTATCTCTCGGCCGAGCTGGTCGAAGCTACGATAGTAGGCGCCATTGCAAATGGCGTCTTCCGGCAGTGAGGCCCCGGATCAGGATCTCACTTCCGGTGCTCCTTCGCTGTTATGACAACCTCTTCTTCTTCCATGGGTGCTGCTTCTCTGCCCTCCCCACGTGGCGGCGTTGCACTGCCCTCAACTCGTGACGTGCTACCCCTTTCCTCAGGCTGTTCCGTTGCCTTCTCACTCATCTCAAGCTGCCACCACCTTCGTTGCTGACGATGACGTAATAGATGTCTCGTGCAACGGTGCCTTCCCCATGTCATCTAAACCTCTGACGTCATCGTTTACGTATGCCAATGCCATGGCCTCTTCCACTGTGCAACGCCCCCGCAAGGCATGTACGCCGGCGCCGAAGCTCTCCAATCACAACTACAACGTGACGGAAATACCATTTCTTTGGAAATTCCCCAAGACTCGCCAGCAGGTACTGCTTTCACTACGATCTTAGACAGAGGTGTTGTCTTTGAATCCTTGCCAAACACCTTCTTCAAAGATTATTCCACCGCTTTAAAGCGGCAATTTCCAAAACATGCCATTTCTCACATGTTTCGGCGAGGCCGAACGATTGTGGTTTACTTTTCCAAGGCCTACTCTGCTCGTGCTGTGACGAATGCCGGTCTCACCATTGGTGATCAACATCTTCTTCCCAGCCCAGTTGCCGAGCGCCCATTGAATGTGTCCTTCTACCCGGTACCCCCGGAGGTGACCGATACAGTTTTATTTGTGGTTCTTGCGTCATTCGGCCGCGTGGTTGGAACGATTCAGACATATTCTGCTGCCCCTAAAGACCCCGACGACAACACCCTGCTCGGCGCTCGGCGCGTGGGTAGAGTTGTTTTTCTTCCCCGGAGGACATCCAGACATCCCGACTCAATTCAAAGTCAAGTGCGGTAACCAGATCCGCTATATTGATGTGCTCACTGAACATCACTGCAGCAAATGCAAGAAGTTTGGGCACTTTTACAAGCAGTGTCGCAATGCTGATGCTGCCCCACAAGATTCACCGCAGGTAACTTCTCTTCAATCCTCTGACTCGCCCTTGCCTCCACGACTTTCGTCTGAAGCCCTCTGAGACGAGAAAGGGCTCCGTCATCGACTGGTGTGCAGCCATCTCTCTCCGCGACTGACTTTCCAGTGCTGCCGGAGTCCTACACATTCCGCGCCCCCGATCCACCTGCTGACTCCGCGGACGACCGTGTCTTATCAGCTACTGAAGTATCAATTGCAGATACTGACGGCGCTTCCACCAGTACGGAACAGACCATGAGTGACACCTCCGAGCCTGATCACAGCGCTCGCCAAGATAAGAGGACAGCGCCCAAATCTCCTCGCAACACCACCAAGCGAGGGAGAGCTGCTGGGAGCTCCACTCGCTCCTCGTCCCGGACCCGCCAGAAACCATCTTATCTTCAAGACTTTGATACCACTTCTGACCCTTCCTCTCCAATGGTTTCATATGAAGACTTTGACCAGAATCTTCGCGACACATCGTTCCCGTCTTTGCTTCTTACGTATGAGGAGTTACATGCTCTCACCTGTTACACGCAAAAAGCGCACGGCTTCCTCCAGTATGCGAAGACCCATGAAGCTGGACTTCCTGCAATTCTGCAACAGTTTTCCGATCTGGATAAGCTTGTGGACAATTCTTCTTACTTATCTGGTCCTTCCGCTAAGACGGTCAAGTTCATTCGTAAACAGATCCACGGACTCAAGATTTCTATCACCAGGCTCACCGCGTCGCCGGGTGACCTGGCACTTTCACGGTAGTTTCCTTCAACTGTCGGGGGTTTGGATCCCCCGAGGTGAATTCCGCCGTGCATGAGGACCTCTCGGCAATTTGTGCCGATGTCCTCCTGCTCCAGGAAACGTGGTGCTCGCCTACAACACCTTTCCATCAGTGGCGCCGATTGCAGTACACCTTCCATCATGCCCATCGTGTACTGCGTTCAGGCGGAATTGCTGTCGGAATACATCACCGTTTTCGCCCATCTATCACTTCTGTTGCTGTTACCAACTTATTTACCGATCAATTACAATGTTTTACATTTTGCATCAATTGTGTACCATATCATATCTTTAATGTGTATATTCCTACTGACGACTCTCAACTCCTTCCGCTTTTTCATTGCTTTCGGGCTGCGCTTAAGGCGGCCCCCTTCCCCGGGGACTTTTGCATCCTCGGGGGTGACTTCAACTGCACTCTACACCCGTTACTTGACCGCACGTCTACAGGAGGGGAGCACCGCTCCCTTCTTGTCGATCTGCTTACTCAACTTATTACCGATTTCCATTTTGTTGATTCGTACCGGCATCTTCACCCGGACACCATTTCTTATACTTGGCGGAATTCTCCAGCACAAGGTTCGGCGGCAGCACGTCTCGATCGCATGTATGTCATCCCACCGCTGCTTCCAGCGATCATTACGGCGAGACATCATCCATCTACCTCTTCCGACCATTCTGCTGTGGCGCTTACCTTCTGCGTTTCCTCTTTCCCGCCTTCCAGACAACGCTCCTGGACCTTCGATGATTCTTTACTCTTGGATGTGGCGTTTTGCGCCGACGTCCGCCGTTTTCTTGCTGATAGACAACATCTCATCAGTACCGCTTCCAGTACCCTTCGTCTATGGTTAGACATCAAACACGATCTTCGTCTGCTCGTACGCCGTCTTTCGTTCGCTATTCGTAACGAACGTGCGAAGGATATTTGTAATCTCCGTTGCTCCTTGGCTGCAATCCCCTTACAAGATCCCGCTTACCTTGTTGTTCAGGATGCTTTACGAGCGAAACTCCATCCGCTCGCCGTGGAGGCTACTCGCAGGCTGAAGATGCTTCATCTTTCTTCACCGGAGATTTCCTACGAGGAGCTCTCACGTACCGAAAGAACACACCGTACGTCGCAGACGCTACGCCACCTTCGCCTGCCTGATGGTACTATCTCATCTGACCCTTCACGTCTCTGCACGGAAGTTCGGCGCTTTTTCCAGGACAAATTTCGTGCGGTGGTGCCTACTGATGCTATCTCTTCCTCCCCTCTTTTTTCAGCTCTGCCTAAGGTCCCACCCCGACTCTGTGATCCTCTTCTTTCCGCCTTCTCTTCTGTTGAATTTCGGGAGGCGTTTGCCTCCCTTAATTCACGCGCATGCCCGGGACCTGACGGCCTTCCCTTCTCCTTTTACCGCGCCTTCCTCCCGTCTTTGATGCCCTTTCTTCTCGCTTGCTTTTCTTGCGCCCAAACCTTTTTCGCACTGCCGCCGGAGTTTACTGTAGCGCATATCATCTTGCTGCCCAAAAAGGGAGACCTTTTGGACTTGCGAAACTGGCGCCCCATTTCCATTCTCAATCTAAACTATAAGCTTTTCACAAAACTTCTCTCTCGCCGCTTGAACTCTGTGCTTCCCTTTCTTATCTCCCCCGAACAGTCCTACACTGTGCCTGGTCGGTCCATTTCTAACAACATCTCCTTCCTCCAGAACATAGTTTTTCTCGCCCGCACCCTCTCAGAACCCCTCGCCCTGTTTAACCTTGACCAGAATTCAGCATTCGACAACATCTCCCACGACTTTCTTTCTGCCACTCTTCACGGCTTTGGCCTTCCTTCCTCCTTCGTTTCTCTCCTTCTCAACCTCTATCGGGGCGCTTTCTTCCACGTCCGGACGACCTCCTTTTTAACGGCGCCCGTACCTTTTCTTCGAGGAATCCGGCAGGGCTGCCCAATCTCAGGGCAACTCTTCGCCATTGTCTTTCAACCATTCCTCCTGGCTGCTCGAAGATCACTCCTGTCTACTCTTCCTCCGTCAGTTGCCAGCACTAGGCACCATGAGTGCGTACTTACAGCGTTTGCAAATGACGCAACCTTCTGTCTCCGCCAGGACGTCCAGTTCGACAATCTTCTCTCCACCTACCATCTTTACGCTACTGTTTCTGGCGCTTCGCTTAATGTCACCAAAAGTACTGGTTTGTGGTGTGGGTCGTGGATGGGCCGGACCGATACTCCCTGGGGTGCGGTCTGGTCCTCCTCGACTCAGAAGATCCTTGGAGCCCATATCGGTCACCCCTATACTGCGGGACTTTTGACATGGACCAGTTTGCAGTCTAGGTTACGTCATCAAGCAGCGTTTTGGAGATTTGGGATTCCCATTACTTCTTACTGTCAGCGAGCTCACATTGTTCGACGATACTTACTTTCCCTCTGCACCTATTCCTGGACCTCCACCGTCTTCTTGTCAACCCGCCTGATGGAACTCAACAGCATCTTTACTTCAGTAATCTGGGCCTCCAAGCACTGGTCAGCCGCTCCGACGCTATATCTCCCTGTCAAGCATGGGGGCATTAATCTTATAGATGTTCACTGTTACTATCGTGCATACCGCATCGCCTCCTTCCTTCGTCTCGTCACTTCGCCTTCTCCTTCTCTTACACTTTCTCTTGACGTTATTCTCTCTTCGCGATCCATCCTTCACTTTTCTTCTTTTCCTCCGGATGGACTACTTTACTATTCCCACTTCAAACTTTCCTACTATTTTATCTGAGGCTCTAGCGCTTTTCCGTTCCCTCCCTCTCTCTCGCTCTCCTCCTACCACCACCCTGGATCTCCTTGCAGAACCACTCTTTTTCTCTACCCTGGTTCACCCCCCGATCAACCTTTCTTTCTTTTTTCTCATGGTTCCGTGCCGGCATCCTAACCGTGCAGGCCCTCATTAATCCCGATTTTTCCTGGAAACCCCTCGACTTACTCTTTTCCACCCCAACTCCTTCCCTTGAGGACGACTATGCCCTTCTCCGTTTCTCTCTTCAGCTTCTCTATCCTTCTCTTGTTTCTGACAACGGCCTCCTCATCGTCCCCGGCCCCAGCCTCCTTCTCCTTTTCTTTCTTCCTTTTCGTGACTCTGTCGCCCCTGTCCTTTCTTTTACTACCGCTGCCCTGTACCGTCTCCTTCGAACTCCCTCTGAGTCCCCCCATCCCAATTCCGAGGTTTCTCCTTCCTCCTCCCTGGCCGTTTGGTCTGCTTCTTCTTCCCCCTTTCTTCTCCGCTAGAACGTAACACCCACTGGCGGTTCCTTCATCGCCGGCTCCCTGTCCCCCATCTTCTCTATCGCATGTCTCTTATCTCTTCTCCTCTCTGTCCTTTCTGTGGCGTTGACGGAGACGTCGCTCATATGTACTGCCACTGCCCTATCTTGCTGCCACTTCTTCATACTGTTTTCCGGTTAGCTGACATAATTTGCTCCCAGGACTTGCCGTTTCAAGCATATCCGTGGCTGTTGCTCACAAAACATCCGCCCACCCGCCTTCCGGATGCCTGCTGCTTTCTTTTTCGTACTTACCAAGCAAGTGATTCACTCATTTCATCAATCTCTCAGGAATTCTCCTGAACTTCCATCCCTTCTGTCGGCCGGTGGGCGGCTGCGGGCTAGCTTTCGGGGCCGGCTTGTGGCGCGCCTCCGGTTGGAACTCACAGCTGCAACTTCCGCACACACAATCGCCACCTTTCAGAACACCTGGGCCCAGCGCACCGGGTGGTTTTCTATCCATGGTTCTGCCATCCTACTGGTGACTTGATTGTGTCCTCTTTTGGATTGTCTTTGTTTTGGTGTTTGGCTGTTCTCTTCATCTTGCTAGTACCTTGCTTACTGAGTTATTTTACTTATTTTTGTTCTGCTTCAGCAGGCTGTGCTTCTGCATGTAAATATGTATAGTATGTTACTTGCTCTTCACTTTTCTTGTTTTTCTTAGCATTGTATAATAAGTGGTTTCTGAACTGTTTTGTGATCTTCTGATATGTCAATGTGCACCACTCATGTTATATGCACTGTGCTCCTATGTAGTGCTGAGTTCGAAACTTTAACTTCACTGTTTATTTATTGTGCATCCTGTATTTTTAATGTATTCTCAAGCTCTATATATTGTATCACAGGTCATTGACCTAAAGTCTTTTACGTGTGTTCAGTGTCACAGGTCTGTCCCCATTGTGGGTTTTTAGCATTTTGTATTTATCCTTTTGGGTGGCTATGCCCCTTATTCATGTATATATCATTTTCATGTATCATTCATGTTTTTCTCTGTATTCTTTCCTTGTCCAGTGTGACGAGCTGTATCATGCCTTTTGTCAATAAAATGTTGAAATGCTCACGATGGTCGTTAAACCTCCAATCAAAAAAAAAAAAAAAAAATGGTAGAAGTCGCTACCGAAACGTCCCGCTCATAATTTTTCAACGTAACTTACGCGTGTGATCACTATTTCAAGAATTCTTTTAACGTTTTGCGTGTTACGTGTTTTCCTGCCAATTCTTCTCACTATGAGATAGATAGGGCTGGGCGGCCAAGATGTGGCCGAAGCAGTTCTAGCTGCTCTTCAGAGATGAAAAAATGTGTTAACAATCTTCATTATACTTTAACCTATCCTGTTTTTTATTTTTTGGGGGAACGAAGATTACACATATACACACGATATTCCTTTACACGCATATACTGTATTATATATTTCTGATAAAGATGACAAACTTCGGTTTAATTATTCTGATATGAGAAGTCAAGTTTTATCAAAGACTAAAACAATGTGTTTATTTTGCTTATGCGCTATGCAATCAGAATTGGCCGCCCCGGTGGCGCAGTGGTCTAAGCGGTGGCCTCTGATCAATCGTCCGAACGGGGTCCGGGTTCGAATCCCGGTGAGGCATGGATGTTGTGTTTGTCTTACGGCACTGGCTCTCTCTCTTCCCTGGAACCAGTGACTCTAAATTAGGGACAGGCGACTGCTTATAGCCCATTGAGTTGCTCACGGTGGTCGTTAAACCTCCAATCCAAAAAAAAATGTTTGTCTTGAGAAAATTCTTTTCCATGTTCCTCTAGCATATGCTTTTGAATTTCATCCACATATTTCCTACGTCGTCTTCATCTGGGTATTTTCCTTTTTCATGGTGCCCAGCCATGCATGAAAGAACGGAAAGCAAAAGGTGCAAACCCAACCTGAGCCAAAGGAAATCTATAAATAGAAAAGCCTATTCGCGGAAATGAATAAGAGAAGGAAATTTCATTTGAACTAAACGTTATCTAAAAGGAATTTGTTTCAGTAAATTCATGAAAACTGACAGAAGAAATATTTTATGTGTAATCACCAACAACAACCATTCCCAATTCACTGCTGGATGAAAGTCTCCTCAAGTCTCCTCCAAAACTTCCTCTCTTGACAGTCAGTCTCTTACAAGTCACTCCAGCATGCTTTTGAATTTCATTTACCCATCTTCCATGTGGTTTTCTGAGTTTTTCTGTCCATTGGTATCCAGTCTAGTATTTCAGTTGAACGCTGGTCAGTTCTTCAACGGTGGCTGGAGATTTTACTTTGATCATGAAGCCATTCCACTTTTGTCATTTTCCTGATCCATGAGTTTCTTTTCCTACCTTTCTTGGTTGCACCAAGCATGTACCTCTCCATGCCTCTTTCAGTTGTCTGCACTCTGCAGCATCTGTATGTCTTTTTCTTAAGGTCCGTGCCTCTGCTCCATACGTATAAGAACTGGAAGGATCAGATGCGTAACTAGGGCGGGGCAGGCGGGCTGCCAAAGCTCAAGAAATCATTGCGTACAATTTGATTAAAATCAGAATTGAAACTTTTGCCCCAGTTTCTGGTTCAGAGTTTACCTATAATTTCTATCGCCTGTTGTGGTAGCTTGGCGACTTAAAATTCATATTTCTTCCTCAAAACTTTTCAGGTGATTTGTAAGATGATCACAACCAGAAATGACGGCGCGGTTTTTCGTACGTAACAAGATAAGTATGTCGTTCGCATTTTTGAAGATTTTTTGGCGGTAATTCGATTATTACTGCCACTAGTGCAAGTAGCATTTTATTCGTTTGAGGTGGTACCAAAATTCGGAACTCCGGAGCGGTTGGAAATCTCACTGCTCTGTTCACATTTTGTGTTTTACATCCCTAAATGGAGTTCAGCGTCCAGTTCAGCTTCACTACCTAGAACATCCTTGATGTAAGTAAGGGTAAGAGAAATGCACGAAATCCTTCTGATGAGTGCTGCCCCTATTTCCTAATTTTTTCCTACGGAATTAATGAAGATTAAATGCTTTTCCCGTTTGCGATAAAAAATGACACCTAATTCCCTAACACCCTATTTGCAATATCATACCCAAATAAAAAATTTTAAACGTTAGGTTGTTAAATTACAATTAAAATGGCAATACCTTTGCAAAGGTCTTTCTCTAGTCCACCGAAAAACTAGCTCGTTCTCAAAATGTATTGCACAACCGTTAGTGAGTTTATTAGTTATCAGTTAACTGCAAGAGAATATGATACAAAAAGAAAGTATATAATTAGGGCCGACTGGACCATAGGGGCAACCGGGGCGGTCACCCAGCTCCTTCAATGGGCTCCGCAGTTCAAGAAAAAAGCAAAACAATCTTTTCTGCACATAATTATTATTTGTTTTGTAAGTGTTGGGACGCGAGGCGCTTGAGAAGATATTTTTTTTAGTTTCCGATCCCCATTTCATTTTCGAATAAGTTATCGTCCTTCGTCGTACAAATACTGAGATTTGCTGTACTGTAACCACCTTAATATTTTTCGCATTCATGAAAAAGCGAATTACATTTCATCGTTTTGTGGCCCCTATTTTTATATATTCAACAACTTATGTGCAAACCAGACACTAAAATTCACAGAAATAAAAAGAACAAAATCAAAGTTGGTTACGGGCTACATATGGAGACCTAATATTCAGTGACTTTAAAAACAGCACTAAAAAAAAGTAGAAAGAAAAAGCATTTTCATTTCTTCTTTTTTTTATTTTTGTAAGTTCGATTCAGTTTGGTTAAAAGTAGCCTGGTGGCGCCAAACCTCACTGCATGCGATAGAATCCCTAAGAATTTTTGTCAGGAGCTGTGTCCTTTATTTGTAGCGTAAATGATTTTAGTCACGGAAGTGAAAATTACTTTGAAATTTCACGACCTTAAGATTTTGGCTATTTTGAAACACATTTCAGGGATAAAAGGAAAAACTCCAACGTTCTGGTGCAAGTTTGGAGAGAGGTCGGCTTCAAGGTGGATTTATGCTTAGGGTTCCCAAGTTTTTTGGACAGATCAGTCCACCACTGAGGATTTAAAGCCTCTATTGATAGCAATACTTTTGATGTAATCAAGTTCTTTCTGGAGTCCCTGTTCTGTGGAACAAGCGTTTAAGGCTCGGTAGGCATTCGTATAAAAGGCACTAGTTTTGTAAACGTTGTTCTGTTATATTGAAATGAAAAGTACACCTAAGCATTTCCCTTTACAAAAGCCTAATTTTTTTTTTCATGTATGATTGCATTTGTTAGTTTGCCTACGCCTTAGGCGAAAATAATTCAAAAATTAAACCAATTGAGACGAAATTTCACATTTTGAAGACGCACACATCAGATTTCAACTGAAATCTTCCAACCGGATACGTAGAATCTCTCATTACATTTCCGTTATGCAAGATTGCTCAAATTAATTCATATTAATGAAATGATAAAAACAAATAATAAATATTTACTAAACAGTAAAAACACAAGTCCAATTTTGAATAAAAACTTAAGGGACTTCTTTTCGAGATAGTTTTAATAATTCCGTCACCACTAAGCCACTTTTTTTTTGATTGGAGGTTTAACGACCACCGTGAGCAACTCAAGCGGCTATAAGCAGTCGCCCGTCCCTAATTTAGGGTCACTGGTTCCAGGGAAGGGAGAGAGCCAGTGCCATAAGACAAACACAACATCCATGCCTGACCGGGATTCGAAACCAGACCCCTTACGGACGAATGATCAGAGGCCAGCGTCTTAGACCACTGCGCCACCGGGGCGGCTTTTTTTTATTGGAGGTTTAACGACCACCCTGAGCAACTAAATGGGCTATAAGCAGTCGCCCGTCCCTAATTTAGGGCCACTGGTTCCAGGGAAGAGAGAGAGAGCCAGTGCCGTAAGACAAACACAACATCCATGCCTCACCGGGATTCGAACCCGGACCCCTTTCGGACGAATGATCAGAGGCCATCGCTTAGACCACTGCGCCACCGGGCGGCCCACTTTTTTTTAGGACTACATCACTGCATTGATATATGTGATGTGAGTCATGTAACATTCGAGGTTTGTTGTGATCACGTGACTCTACTGAAGCTCCTTCCCTAAGCTGTTCGAAAGTACGCCTGTCATTGGCCAGAATTTTACCTCACATATATCAATGTACGGAATGCCTATACGCGACCCGGACCAAAACCCCCTGAAGATTAAGAAAGCCTCCGAACTGGTCTGTGATGTCAAAGCTAGTGGGCCGACCGACTGGAGCCTCAAACTCTCCGCTCCTGAAAACGCCGACGAAGTACCGCGGTGTTTACGCAGAGAAATAATTTCTCGAGTGCGATACTAGACAAATTGCGCACACAACAATAAATCGACCGTTTTTTTTCTCTGTGTTTTTTGTCCTTAGATAACATCATAAGATTACATCCTTAGCTTCCATTTTTTTTTCTCAGTTTCCAGCAATGATATCCGTAAATCAAAGAATTCCAAAGTTTTGCTCTTGTGCTGGGAAATGATTTCATGAAATTTTTCCTTTAGTTTCCAATTTGGCTAAAGGAGCAAAAAAATAAGTTTTTTCACGCATAACGTGAATAACCCAGCATTTTACTTTAAGCATTTTTGCAACTAAGATCTTTTTAAGTGCGTTAATGACAAATTGGTAGGACTGTATGAACATAATCATTTCACTGAATATAATCATTTCACTGAACATAATCATTTCACTTAAAACTTTTAGAAATTCCCTTCGCGTTCGATTTATTAAAATGAAAGAAAAACAGAAAAAACTTTTCCGTAATTACGTAACGAACGCGAAAGCAAAATTTCCGATTTAGTGAGTATATTTACTTAAAATACGGTAAGATGTGTGCTCAAATCTTGCAACTATTTCTAGAAGGTAAAAAGAAATTATAAATTAAAATCATTTAGGAAAAAGTTCTTTGTCAAATTAACATGGAATATATTAATTCCAAACTTTCGGATACATTTGTTGGACATTCCAATAAACTTTTCTTTGGGCTAGCCTTCAGATTATCAGTGAATCAAATAGTTCTGTACATTTCGTGCGGATTCTTGTTTTAATTAGGACCCTGATACACAGCAATTTTGTGAAGAAAAATTACATTTGTTTTACGGAAATTAAATGTTGATTCAAAAATAACGAATTATTTATTGCCAGTTTCTTTGCCTGGTTAACCCTAGCACTTGATGCGCTGATAATATATGTATATCTTTTTTTTTCTTTTTTTTTTTCTTCAATTTGAACACTACTATCTACGAATTTTGTAAAGAAAAATAACTATTACTTTATGGAAATGAAATGTTGAATGGTAATTAATACCATTATTTAAACGACAATAAATAATGAGCTGATAATATAATAACCCCGTCAATAAAGAAAAATGACTAACAATTCACTAAATTATAATTGTATTTACAACAAAAGCAGAAAATGCTGTCATGAGAACAATTGGGCTTAACTAATCTTTGAATTCACGGTGGGTTCAAAATTCTTCATTGGTACGGAAGAAATCCGCCTTCTTCGAAACCTTTCACTTTCAGGAAAGCTGAAAACAGTGGCTTTGGATGTGCTTTGTAATTAGATCTATGTAAAGGCATTGAATATTTTCCAGGCATGTTGTATAAAAATGCTTACTCTCGTGCACGACTACCGAAAGCTTAACACTGATCAATTCCGCATGAACGCGAAGCTAATATCGACATTCCCTTTACGTTTGGCCTTTGACCTCTCTGGAGAGAGGGATTGCGATGGCCCTTTGACCGTGACGTCGCACCCCTTCGTAGTTCGCTCGCTGGGGCTTTCTCTCCAGGGGGTTTTGCCCGGACCCATCTCGTACGAATGGTCATAAGCCAGCGTTTAGGGCTAAGACAAGCGCGCCACCCATTCCTCATGCAGGTCTCGAAACCGAGGCCACTCGGAAAATCGCTCTGACACCACTGCACCACTTGGGCGGCCGAACGGTAAAATTCAGTTGGTAACCTCTACCGTTGGATTCTGAAGTTTTCTCAGGCTTTTTTGCAGTGAAAAATTGAAACACAGAAAAAATATACTAAGCCCTCATAGTCTTTTTTTTTGTTTTTTTTTTATTTTATCTCTCACTTTCTCGTTTGAAAAAAAAATGCCTACAATCAGGGCCGGGCCACAGGTTAGAAGTATGAGTAGCTGGCAACAGCCCCTCTCCCTGTGCTTCTGGCGTAACGCCACTTTTTATCAGCTGACTACGCTAATGCGCCCAACCTGAGAATCTCCTGTATATCTCTATGGGGAAATCGCGATTTTTAACGGGGTTTTCGGACCCTTACTCTACCCATACAAGCATGAAAAAAATTGAGGCTGAAATATTCATTCCCATAATAAAAAAAATTTCCAGAAAAAACAGGAAAATATGTGTTTGTATTTCTTTAAAAAAATGAACAAAATGTTGATTTTTTGAGCGGAAGTGCATAATGCGCATGGTTACTTGCATACTGCCCATGTGCAAATAACCATGTTTAAAATATAACCAAAAGCCTAATGTTAAGAAATAAGAAGTCCGAAATATTCCTTCTTTCCATCCTTGGTTTGCATGCGCTAAGCAAAACTGTTTAAGCCACAGGAAGTGACGTCACGTTCCCGAACTCCCGCAGCTCAGACTCCCACCACCTCAGAGAGAGGGCAGAAAAGGCTGATCTGTTTTGGCTTCACTCAAAATAGGTTCCTTCACCTCCTCTTCTACTAACCTCCTTGGTGCAAGGCACCCGGTGGCATTTAAGCAAACCTTACATTCGTACGGGACCGGGGCTTTGAAAAAATAATTCTTATTAGAATGCAACAATTCTGTGAAGAATTCCCAGTAATTCCATTTATTCAAGGAGGTTTTAGAGATAAACACTCCACGGTGCACCAACTCTCTAGAATAACTGAAAAATGTGCTGAAGGAATAATAAAAAAAGAACGCACAGCAGCCATATTTCTGGATGTAGCAAAAGCATTCGATAAATGCCCACATGAGGCAATTATCTACAAGCTAATAGCACATGATTCCCACCCTGGATTATACATATAATCAAATCATACCTCACTAACAGAACATTCTGTGTAAAAATCAATGGGAAAAAATCATTAAAAAAATCGAAGCTGGTGTACCGCAAGGCAGTGTACTCGCGCCAACGCTGTACTCTATCTTTACGTCAGACTTTCCCAACTATAATAACAGGAATCTGACTACAGCTCTCTATGCTGATGACACTGCACTCGCTTATTCTTCCAAAAATAAAAATCAAGCAACTTTCATGTTGCAACATTATGTTGAACAACTTGAGAAGTATTTCTTAGATTGGAAAATCAAAATCAATACTGAAAACTCAAGCAATTCTATTTTCTAGGATTAAATGCAATCACAATCCAGACTTTGAAATAGAAATGTATAAAAAAATACCATGGGTAAATGATGTTGAATATTTAGGACCTTTTATGGACCACAACCTAAACTGGAACAAGCATATTAAAGAAACTGTCCAAATCTCTTAAGATCAAAGGAAGTCTCCAGCCAATAATAAAAAATAAAAGGCTTAGCAGGAAAAACAAGACTTTGATATGGAAAGCCTGTATCAGCCCTGTTATTACTTATGCCTGTCCTATCTGGGGTAACTGCAACAAACAGCAGAAAAATAAGATTACCTCATTTCAAAATAAAACCCTACGTTATATGGTTGGACTTGATGGAAGAACTTCAAACCATGCTATCCGAAGCATGCTAAATATTAATTCTATCCATCACACGATGTATGACTTAGCTAAAAGATACTATGAAAAAGCTAAGATTCATCCTAATCCTCTAGTCAGAGAGGCCATTAACTATACTGTCAATGAAACTGACAGTTATAAAAGGCCAAAAGCTATCTTGAATAAAGTTCCAGAAATGAACCCAATTCACAGCTACCCTAGCAAAAAAAATAACAATAATTGGGACTAGTGTTCGGAGGGTATTCTTCACATAAGAAGAATTTTTGTTAAAAAAAAAAGGCTCTTTTAAGGGCCGTACTCTGTTTTGCAAAAATACTTCACACATGTGAAGAAATCTTGTTAAAAAAAAGGGTTCTTTTAGGGGCCGAACTTGTTTTGCAAAGAGAAATATTAGTCCACATATATGAGACTGGCCCAGAAACAAGGTACTATGGTTTAAAAAAAAAAAAAAAAACAGTACCAAACTCCCCTCCAGCCAGTGGAATAAAAAAAAAAAGAAAAGAAAAATTCTCCGAGAAGCGAGGTGAAAAACTGACTCCTACACGGGAACTGAGCAAACGACAACTGTGTGGTTTAAGGTGCCTTGCAACACAGGGTTTTGTGAGAAAACTGGGTGTTTATCTGTAGGATTTTTCTTGTGTGGTTCTTTTTTTTTTTTTAAGCACCCTTTTTCTCTGTCCTTTCCCCGATTCCCTGCGGCCTGGCGTTGTTTGCGGGATGACTTGCTTTGATTGATTTGTTGCAGGTAAGTATGTAGGGTAGCTTACAACTTCAATACTTAACGGGAAACCGTATACTCCTTTTGCTCTAATATTTCTGTACTTTTCTTTCATGCTGTTCTATCAGGGAAATCTGTTCCCAAATATCTTATCTTCTTCTTTTTCACTTGACAAAAGGCGCAGAGCGCTGAGGGTTCGGGTCTCTCAACCTCAGATAGGAAATCTCTCTCAGTACGGGACCGGGGAAATCTCGACCAATCAGAGGGCGGTTTTCAGCTTCAGTGACGATAAATATGGGTGGGGCTTATCTTCATATGTCACGTGGGGATTACTTCTGAGATATGATCTGAGCGGCTTTAGTTTATGTGATTTAATGTCATTTTCACTTTCGTCCTTCGCTGCTTTTCGGATTAAAAATAAAAATAATGATAACGATACACTGACGGAAAAAAATCCCAACACCAAGAAGGGGTTGTGTTAGATAAACGACAGTTGGTAGGCGGTGAGAGTACATCTGTAAGATGACGTCTATGTAAATCTCGCGCTCGGCGCATACGTGTGGCGCTAGTAGCGCCCCTCGGAACATGCAAAGCAGGTTTGCTATAAATACGCGCTGTAAGGTAACGTGAAACAGGACTAAATTTTTTCCGCTGTTGCACAAAATTTTGCTCTTTTAAGGGCCGTACTCTGATTTGCAAATATACTTCACACATGTGAAAAAATCTCGTTAAATAAAAAAAAAAAAAAAAAAAAAAAGAGAGGGGGCTCCTTTAAGAGCCATACTCTGTTTTGCAAACATACTTCACACCTGTGAAGAAACCTTGTTAAATGAAAAACGAGAGAAAAAAAAAAAGGGCTCTTTTAAGGGCCGTACTCTGATTTGTAAATATACTTCACACATGTGAAAAAATCTAGTTAAATAAAAAAAAAGGGTGTCCTTTAAGAGCCGTACTCTGTTTTGCAAACACTTCACACATGTGAAGAAACCGTGTTAAATGAAAAATGAGAAAAAAAGGGCTCTTTTAAGGGCTGTACTCTGTTTTGCAAACATGTGATCACGCCACCTCAGCTATGGTTACTCTGACATGCCTGTCAAGAATCAACAAAAGTAAACCTGTGAAAAAATCCTCTAAACCAATGGGGGAAAATCTTTTCTCTCATTGGCTGGCGAGAAACACTGAGCAAATAGCCAGTTTTGTCTTACCCGGTGTTCAAAGACGATTTTTCTCTGGGAAAGATGCTCTGTGTGTGATGTTTTTTTCAGGTTCCCCTTTCCCGTGTCCTTTCCTTCCTTTCCCCCTGTACTCTTCTGTGACACAGGTGTACCGGGCATTTTTCTGCGGAGAGAAATATCACTTGAAATGGCTTGTTGTTACAGGTAAGTACGTAGGGCAGCTTACAACTTCACTTCTTAACGGGTAACCGTCTACTCCCTCTCCTCTAATATTTCCATACTTTTCTTTCGTACTATTCTATCAGGGAAATCTGTTCCCAAATATCTAATATTCCTCTTTTTCACCTGACAAAAGGCGCAGAGCGCTGAGGGTTCGGGTTTCTCAACCTCAGATAGGAAATCTCTCTCTCTCGTGAGCGTTACTTATCGTTGAGATTCGACGTAGGGTGTTGATGTTAGTCAAGAATGCCTTTAAGAAGACGAAGAAGCCATTATCAACAGCTCACGGAGTTTGAACGAGGTCGTGTAATAGGGCTACGAGAAGGTGGATTTTCTTTCCGCAATATTGCAGAACGACTTGGCAGGAATGTAGCCACTGTGCATGATTGAACTCTTTAAAAGTGCGCCTTCTGCGCTCACAATAACTCTTTAAAAGTGGGCCTTCTGCGCTCACAATAACTCTTTAAAAGTGGGCCTTCTGCGCTCACAATTCTATTTCTTGCTTTAATAAAAGTTTAGTGCGATGTAGTACTTTATCTGTGGAGGCGTGACGGCTACAATGGCTGCGTTAAGGACTAACCGTATAATGGTCTTCACCATGTGCACTTCTTTACACTTTTGTTGGCATGATTATCGAAGTCATCAACAAAAAAGGAAAGAATAATTCTCTTGCGATATCAAGACCCACCGTTTTAATTCGGTTAATAAAAGTTAGGACAAATATAAGTTAGGGCAAACGCGAAATAAGGTAAACGCGAATTAGGAAAAACTTGATACGGGCAAACGTGAAATAGGGGAAACGCGATTTAGGGGAAACGAGATTAGGGCAAACGAAATTAGGGGAAATGGGAATTCGGGTAAAAGCGATTTCGGGGAAACGCCATTGGGATAAACGTGTTTAGGGCAAAAGTGAATTAGGGGAAATGAGATTTAGGGGAAACGAGATTAGGGCAAACGAAATTAGGGGAAATGGGAAGTCGGGTAAAAGCGATTTCGGGGAAACGCCATTGGGGCAAACGTGAATTAAAGGAAACGAGATTAGGGGAAATAGGAATTCGGGTAAAAGCGATTTCGGGGAAGCGCCATTGGGGTAAACGCGTTTAGGGCAAACGTGAATTAGGGGAAACGAGATTTAGGGGAAACGAAATTTAGGGGAAACGAGATTAGGGGAAATGGGAATTCGGGTAAAAGCGATTTCGGGGAAACGCCATTGGGGTAAACGGGATTAGGGCAAACGGGAATTAGGGAATGGATTAGGGGAAGGAGGCTACGCGGTTATGGAAACGTATACAACTTCATTTATGACAGCTCACCCCCCCCCACACACACACACACTGCACCCAAACAGATTAGCTACAACTCAAGAATGACCCATCAGATCATCACCAAATTTGCTGTAATCGAACAATGGCGTGTCAGACGCCGCTGAAATTTTAATAATTTATTCAGCGTCACTAAATTCTAAAAGTGGACGAAACTTTGAAACATCTGAGTAAGCATGTTAGTTTGATAATAAAATTTTAATATTGACTTAGCCTACTTATTTTGCGTGGTTACTTAAAACAAGTACACTTTAAAATACACATACAATCATACATATTTTAAAACTTACTTGTTCTTTACTCTCAAGATTGCCGCCCCGGTGGCGCAGTGGTCTACGCGATGGCCTCTGATCATTCGTATGAACGGGGTCCGGGTTCGAATCCCGGTGAGGCATGGATGTTGTGTTTGTCTTACGGCACTGGCTCTTTCCCTTCCCTGGAACCAGTGACCCTAAATTAGGGACGGGCGACTACTTATAGCCCATTGAGTTGCTCACGGTGGTCGTTAAACCTCCAATCAAAAAAAAAAAAAAAAACTCTCAAGATTGTAGAAGTCATTAATTTTTTCTTTGATAAACGTACTTTCCAAGCAAAGACTTCTAAATTGACTGAGGAAAATTTCGGTTTCAGCTGTTAGCTCTCTCTCATCTGACTAGAACATTTCGGTGCTTCCAGGCGCCACATTTCCACCTCTTCAAATTAAGATCGACAGGCAATAAAAGTTAAAATCCATGGCCTACCCATTCCAATGTCCTTCAGATCAGGGGCGGCAAAGTGAATGGGGGGAGGGCATCTTTGAACAAAGGCTAAGACTTTTAAGAGAGGTCGAGAAAGCGATAGTAACAACTTTGCTTTCCCCACTTATTTGCAACGTAATAGGGTGCAGCAAAAAGAGAAGGGGCGGGGATACGGAAAAGGAACTATTACATGAAACGAATATTTTCTTACGAGATCCTTTTGTGGGCTATTTACTGGGGCTGGTATTTCCTGAAACTTTCTTTCCCTCAACTGGACACAGATTTCTTGATGGTTCACGTTCAGCTCAGGGAAAACGATACTAATTTTATCAAAAGGAACTTTAAATGACAAAATATAAAAGGAATTCTAAATCTTTATGAGAATGCGAATCACACGAACATAATTTGGAAGATAAAAAAATGAGGGGGCAAATGTGATGGTTTGCCCCCGCAGGTAAATCAGTGCGGGGGCAGCTGCCCCCTCTGCCCCGCGGTTCCGACGCCACTGCACTCCGGAGTTCCGAATTTTGGTACCACCTCAAACCGATCGAATGCTACTTGCACTAGTGGCAGTAATAATCAAATTACCGCCAAAAAATCTTCAAAAATGCGAACGACATACTTATCTTGTTACGTACGAAAAACCGCGCCGTCATTTCTAGTTGTGATCATCTTACAAATCACGTGAAAAGTTTTGAGGAAGAAATATTAATTTTAAGTCGCCAAGCTACCACAACAGGCGATAGAAATTATAGGTAAATTCTGAACCAGAAACGGGTGCAAAAGTTTCAATTCTGATTTTAATCAAATTGTACGCAATGATTTCTTGAGCTTTGGCAGCCCGCCTGCCCCGCCCTAGTTACGCATCTGATCCTTCCAGTTCTTACGTATGGAGCAGAGGCACGGGCCTTAACAAAAAAAAACATACATATGCTGCAGAGTGCAGACAACTGAAAGAGGCATGGAGAGGTACATGCTTGGTGCAACCAAGAAAGGTAGGAAAAGAAACTCATGGATCAGGAAAATGACAAAAGTGGAATGGCTTCATGATCAAAGTAAAATCTCCAGCCACCGTTGAAGAACTGACCAGCGTTCAACTGAAATACTAGACTGGATACCAATGGACAGAAAAACTCAGAAGACTACATGGGAGATCAGTAGATGAAATTCAAAAGCATGCTGGAGTAACTTGTAAGAGACTGACTGTCAAGAGAAGAAGTTTTGGAGGAGACTTGGGGAGACTTTCATCCAGCAGTGAATTGGGAATGGTTGTTGTTGGTGATTACACATGAAATATTTCTTCTGTCAGTTTTTATGAATTTACTGAAACAAATTCCTTTTAGATAACGTTTAGTTCAAATAAAATTTCCTTCTCTTATTCATTTCCGCGAATAGGCATTTCTATTTATAGATTTCTTTTGGCTCAGGTTAGGTTTGCACCTTTGGCTTTCCGTTCTTACATGCATGGCTGGGTACCATGAAAAAGGAAAATACCCAGATGAAGACGACGTAGGAAATATGTGGATGAAATTCAAAGGCATATACTGGAGGGACATGGAAAAGAATTTTCTCAAGACAAAGTTTTTGAAAAGACTTGTAAAGACCTTCATCCAACGATGAATGGAGAATGGCTGATGATATAAAAATTTATTTTCCATCACTCTCTCTCTCTCTCTCTCTCTCTCTCTCTCTCTCTCTCTTACTGTTTTTTTAATTCATTTAAAGCAAACACACTATGGTAATTTTAAGATTTTTAGCCCAAATCATTCTTTTAAATTGAATGCGTAAATTTAAAAATTATATAGTTGAAATAACCTAAAAAACCGATAGAATTTGATACAAATGGAGATCGGTTTCGAAAAGACGTTTAGATTAATCTTCGTGCTGTAAAGATTATGACCATTTTGAAAGATCCGCACATTAAAACAAATAAAAAACTAAATTTCACAAAATCTAAGTGAGTTAACCACTTCTTCAGGTTCCCTTTCAGTATATTAAAACGACGAAAGATGTATTTAACACTTCTGTATTTCCCAATACTGAACAATAATGCTCGAGTATACACCAGTAGTAAACACATGTATCTTGATTCGTGACGAAACCCCTTCACCTAAATTGATTTATTACAAATAAATGAACAGAGGAGTACGGGATTCATGTCTTATCTAGCACTGCCATGAAGTTTTACTGCTCATTGTAATTCATGTTTTGTACAAATGAAATAATAATAAAAAAAAACAGTGTTTAAGTTCTACTTACCCAAATATACATGCAATTTACTCTCCTAAAATATTTTCCATAGTGCCTCCTTTTCCTTCTGATCTTTTCCTTCTTCGTTATATGCCACATGCCTTGATTTTGTCTCTGTTGCTGAGTGGTGTTTCCTTAGCCAAAGTTTAACGTAAAGAAGTAAATCCCATTTTTCCAAGAGTGGTCCGTTCAAGTGGATAAACATAAGTGATGACAGATGCTTTATTAACAGACGATTTCTGGTTGACGTAGCAATCAGATTCATGCAACTGAATCCACGTTCACACTCAGCAGAGCTACATGGAAGGATATTTATGCACTGCATTAAGGGCTCCAAAGTTTGGGGAACTTTCCTTCCTGCGAGATCAATGTAATCCCGAAACCCATTTAACAAGCTCCTTTCGTTTTCCAGACGAAACATTTTACAAAGTCTGCTAATTGAATCTTTGCCGTACAAAATATCAGTATCACGTGGCCAATAATCAGGATTTAGGACATCAAAGTCTTCCATCAGTTGTGAATATTTAGCCACATTTTCAGCATCTCCATCACCTCTGTGTTTTACATTGGAAGATTGTGTAGTAAAACATCGACGTTTGAGGTTATCAGAATTGCTGGTTAAAAACTATGAACTGTTGATACTTGTTAATCTCTTGTTTCTTGAAAGAATAATACCATTGAAGTTCCCTTCTGATAAGGCTTTTTCTGCTGCTTTTGCGTATTCACCTGGTGTTACTTTGAAAAATTCGATAATTTTAACTGTTCTTTTAATAAGTTTACCACCACGGGATAGGTTGCAGTTTCTGTCTTGGAGCTGCAAAGATAAATTTGAAAGTTCTTCTAGCGTGTTACATTTTATAGCTAAATTCCTTAAAAACTCTGTGGACTCCATTCTTGATAACAGACTCAATTATCGAGATCTCTCTGTCTGAGATCTTTGCTGGTCGATGGAAGCTTGTTGAAAATGTTTTGATAGAGCTGAATAGGTATTCTATACGGCAGAAATTGCTCTGAAACTGCTAGCCACCCATCGCACTCCAAATATTTTCCCTATCTTATTTATCTATAATCCCAGTTCCAAAGCAGCATTTAATATTTCTCTACAATTTTTTGGACACTGATTGTACAAAGAATAAAGTTCTTCCATGAAACTCTGGAAATGATATACAGAATTTTGATCTTTTAGATTATTAATAATATACAGAATTTTGATCTTTTAGATTATTAATAATATACAGAATTTTGATCTTTTAGAATTTTGATCACTTACTGCCAACTCTACTCTGTGATTTAGACAATGCCAGGTAATCATTTGTGGAAATTTATTTTCAAGAAGTTTTCCAACGCCGGATTTGGACCCAAGCATTACACTTGCACCGTCTCATGCTAAGCATACTAATTTTTTTTTTAAATAATCATCTGTTATTCCGTATGATTCTAAACATTTCAACAGCGATTCTGTTATTGTAAAAGCTTTCTGGTCTTCCAGTTCAATAACATCCAAAAAAATTGTTAAATCTTGTGATTGAATTATTGTCCGAATGTAAGCAATCAGCAGTGATTTATTGCTCACTGAAGTGGATTCGTCAATTATACTTGACATTTTACCTTCATCTTCGGCCATGGCTTGAGTCAGTTTTTTTAAATACATCAGCGATAAAATTTGTTATCGCAGTGGCACTGAAACGCAACTGTAGGGATATTTCAACATCCAGCCCATTTTTCCTTTGTAATTTTATTAGATCATGATGATCAGAAAACGGCCTGTTTTGTTTCGCCAGATAGCACACTGTATTGAAAATTTTCACAGTACAATCTAAATTTTGTGCCAGTTGTTTGTTTATATTGGTCTCAAAAACCTCATTCTCACTGTTTTGTCGAATGGAACATGCTTTTTTGTGGGCCTCAGAATTTTGATGTACAGAAATTTTTGATCTCAAGGAATTTAATTGCTTTTCCCTTGTATTTCCAGTGTACGTAATTGTGTAATTACCCCATTCTGGGCTAATGTACAGACCTTGTGATTTGAATGTTTGTAAATTCTGAATCTGTGAACAAATTGCGCAGCCCAGATATCCATTTTTGCTACAAGCCAAGCATGTTTCGTTTTTCTTTCTAGCCACATTTCCTCAGACCAGATATCGGGATATGATTTAATGCTGTGGTCATTTATCCGTGCAGAATGTTCAACGTCTGAAATCATATCACACGTCTCTTTCGTAGTACTATGATTTGTACATAAAGTTTCCTTACTATTTAAAGCAAAACTACTAACCTGTGAAATGTTAGAGTCAGTATCGGATAAAAATCCTTTACTGGAGCTTGAATCATTTTGTGCACTAGGAACCTTCACTTTTTTAGAAAAAAAATTACGAATATCTTTCTGGAATTCAAAATCTTGTGATCGTTTCATTATATCACGTGCAATTACTTAGAATTTGAAAATGAATTAAGAATTGACACTTTGTATCGACAACAGAGATCAGAAAATGCGTAATCCTTTAAGAGAAAGCTAGTTTGCATCGGAAAAAAAAACACAGACTAAAAATAATAAATTCAGAGTGAGGTATGGCTTCCGGGGGTCATCTATTCATCATAACTTCCAGCAGTTTCTCCTTAGCTAATAGGATGGGTGTAAAGGAAATTCTTTGTGTGACACCATGTGGATTTAGAAAATGAGCTGAGGGGATTGCTATTGTTGGATCTGGTCACCGGATGCAGGTTCTTCGTTAGAAATACCCTGCGCCACCATAAAACTTGCGATACTTAATTTTCCCCCGCTGTCTTCCCTACGGGCAGTACAGTTTTAACCCGCGTATAAGTAACATTTGGAAACTGTTTTTTGGAAGTCGCCATTTGGGCAACAGATTACCCACCCATTTTAAACTACAACTCGTTCGTAAAGCAACTCACTGCGTGATCCGAATATTTAATTTTATCTCTGTAATACGAACATGGGGTTACCATGTGGACAGTATTTTCTTTTTTTTTATATATAAAACAAGGTGTGTTTTTTCTGTGTGTAATCATTTAAAAAATTATTTCTTTAACCATAAAAAAGTGCCTTGGCGCCGCTAAGGCGCGCTAAGGCTGTTCTACATCCCTGAGTGAAAACTTGGGCGAGCACTGTTTCTTTTTTTTTTTTTTTTTTTTTGATTGGAGGTTTAACGACCACCGTGAGCAACTCAATGGGCTATAAGCAGTCGCCCGTCCCTAATTTAGGGTCACTGGTTCCAGGGAAGGGAGAGAGCCAGTGCCGTAAGACAAACACAACATCCATGCCTCACCGGGATTCGAACCCGGACCCCTTACCGACGAATGATCAGAGGCCAACGCTTTAGACCACTGCGCCACCGGGGCGGCGAGCACTGTTTCAATTTCTCCACTTGCTTCTTGTATGATGTCTACAGTAATTCCATCTTCTCCTGGAGCTTTTCTCCGCTTCATATTCTTGATTGTATGTGCAACTTTCGCTGCGAGGACTGGAAGAACTCTGGTACTGGTACCTTTCATAATATCTGGAGTACATATATCATCCCTTTCATATAATTTGGAGTAGAAATCTTTCACTCTTGTCAAAATTTTGCCTCTATTTCTTGTTACAAAACCATCTTCTTTTCTCAGTGCCATAATCTGTTTTCTTCTCTTACTCAGATGTCCCTTTGCTATCTTCAGGCTTTGGTTGTCTTCAATTGCTTTCCTCACTTGTTCACAGTTGACTTTTCTTACGTCTTCAGTGATACTTTTTCGTACTGTCTTTCATAGCTCTATATATTCCACTTTGGAAGTCACATCTTCTTTAATTGTCCTCATCTCTTCTTTTTTTTTTGCATCAACATTTTGGTTTTTCCTGATAATTTGTTCACATGCAACTTGTTCTTAGACCCACCTAATTTTGTTACTGTTTCCATAAGAGCTTTGGTTAGGTTTCTGTTAACTTCAGAGATGTCCACTTCTTCTGATGTTAGACCTACTAGAATAAATAATCTGTTTTTCAGTTCTAATTTGAAGGTATTATGATGCTTTTTAAAGTTGGTCACATCAATACACTTTGTTTGTTTTATGAGCTTGCCACGCTTGAGTTTCGCATTGAGATGCATCTTACATCTTATCATTCTATGGTCATTACCTGTGTTGAACTTGTTCAGCACACTGCAGTTTTCCATGAAAAATTTCTTGTTACACATAATAAAATCAATTTCACTTGTCAATCCATTGGGATGCTTCCATGTCCATTTCCTTTGCGGCTTTTTCTTGAAAAAGGAGTTCAAGATGAAAAACCCTTCTGCCTCTGCAAACTCTACGAGAGTATTTCCACGCTGGTTCCTGTTGCTGCGACCGAATTTATCTACTGAAGTTTCATTCTGTTGCGGTTGCCCTATTGTTGCATTGAAATCTCCTGTAGTTATTTTCAAGTGCTGCTTGCCTTTATTATTTACATGACGAATTTCCTCATAAAATTCTTCAATTTCTTCTTCAGGATGACTTGTGGTGGGTGCATAAGTTTGAACAATCTGAGCCTGGTATCTTCTCGAGAGTTGGATGACGAGTCGTGCAGCTCTGTCAGAGAAACTTTCAACTTTTAAAAATTTATCCTTCAGTTTCTTGTTTATTTTAAATCCAACAACACTAGTTTTGCTGCACGACCTGTCCCACGATAGTAGAAAAGATGTCCACTTTTCAGTTCAATGAGATCTTCGTCCTCTTCTCTTTACCTCACCTAGCCCGATGATGTCCCACTTGATCCTTTGTAGTTTCTCTTCCAATTCAAGAAGCCTTGAATCAGAAGATACGGAGCGTCCACATTATACGTAGCCAAGGTCAGCATCAGATGGCAGCCTAGTCCGGTCCTCCGGGGATTCTTAGCACCCTCTGCCTTCATGTCGCACTGGCCGCTGCCTTGGCCAGGTACATTCCAGCTGCCGGAGACTGAGGGCCAAGATTTAAGTTGTGGAGTCATTTTGGAGGGGCTTGGCCATAACTCACCACTTTGGCCAAGCGGTTTGGTGAGTGTGGGATAGCATTTCCTCTTTTTTTTTTTTGTCACATGTTGGTGAGACGCACTGAGATCATAACATCACATTTTTTTTTATTGGAGGTTTAACGACCACCGTGAGCAACTTAATGCGATATAAGCAGTCGCCCGTCCCTAATTTAGGGTAACTGGTTTCAGGGAAGGGAGAGAGTCAGTGCCGTAAGACAAACACAACATCCATGCGTCACCAGGTTTCGAACCCGGACCCCTTTCGAACGAATGATCAGAGGCCATCGCTTAGACCACTGCGCCACCGGGGCGGCACATCACATTGAGTAGTGATGTTGTGCTGCCTTTTCGATCTACATCTTTTCATTTCAGCATGTGGATCAGTAAAAAAAGCTAGTGATTATTAGGTAACATATGATAAACGTTTTAGGCTGGCTATGATACATTTTTATTGATGTTTTTCGAATTTTGTTTTAGTTTTTTAACAGCTGCAGAAGAGTACGAGTTTTCGTCACCGAGGTCACAAATATAGCTATCATAACATTTTCTACTTATCGTGTTTTACAGAAATCTCCGTATGAAACTGAGTCAATTACTAGCGTCAGAAACTCAATTAGCCGCCCCGGTGGCGCAGTGGTCTAAGCGATGGCCTCTGATCATTCGTCCGTAAGGGGTCCAGGTTCAAATCCCGGTCAGGCATGGATGTTGTGTTTGTCTTACGGCACTGGCTCTCTCCCTTCCCTGGAACCAGTGACCCTAAATTAGTGACGGGCGACTGCTTATAGCCCATTGAGTTGCTCACGGTGGTCGTTAAACCTCCAATCAAAAAAAAAAAAAAAAAGCCGCCCCGGTGGCGCAGTGGTCTAAGGCGCTGGCCTCTGATCATTCGTCCGTAAGGGGTCCGGGTTCGAATCCCTGTCAGGCATGGATGTTGTGTTTGTCTTACGGCACTGGCTCTCTCCCTTCCCTGGAACCAGTGACCCTAAATTAGGGACGGGCGACTGCTTATAGCCCATTGAGTTGCTCACGGTGGTCGTTAAACCTCCAATCAAAAAAAAAAAAAAAAAAAAAAAAAAAAAAAAAAAAAGAAATTCAATTCTATGGGCTCTTTAAAGTTCCTGTTTATTCGCAAACCTAACGAACCGACTATAAATAACAGCGCATTATTTTTACGAGTTCCTCTTGACACAAGTCAAAATAGTAATTATTTATGTCTGATAAATAACAGCACATTATTTTTATGAGTTTCTCTTGAGTCTTGACACATCCAAAATGAGAACTATAGTCTCCTCGAATACAATTTTTTTTTGTTCATTTTATTTATGTCTCTTATTATTCAGATTTTTTTAGGGCCCCAAATATTTTTTTGCACCCGGGCCCCTGTTTGGAGAAGGCCGGGCCTGCCTACAATGATGGACTGGAAAGGGAAATAACCTTCGTGAGAACTAGTTGGGCTATAAGCAGTCGCCCGTCTATAATTTTGGGCCACTGGTTCAAGGGAAGGGAGGGAGCCAGTTCCGTAAGACATGTGCAGCATCCATGCCTCACTCGGGATTGGAACCCGCACTCATCTCGAGCGAATGATCAGAAGCCATGCAGCGCTTACACCACTGCGTCTCCATGGTTGGCTATTCTTTGGTTCAAGAGTTATTGTGGAGTTTTTCGACGCCTGAAAAAAAGAAAGCAAAATGGTGAGAGAATTTGTGTGTACAGCATCTACATAAAAATTCTAAAACATAAGAAAAACACTAAGCTTTCCTAACTCTTTTCTTTCTTTCTTTCTCTCTTTCGAAAAAGAAATGCCTAGTATGATGGAGTGGAAAATTTGACTAGACCACTTTAGTTCTACACAATAATTGTGAACATGAAGGTATTAAAATATGGTCAGTTTAAAGAGAAGTGACATTATCTTCAAGACCTTTCAAAATATGTTAATCTTGCAAGTTATTAACAGCTAGCATTGTTTCTCAGACATAGGTGTCATAAAATTTGATACTGTTAGTCAAACTTCTATGGTTTAAAAACGAATTTTGAGATGTAAGGTAACTGGCAAATCGTTAATCATTCTTTAGCTATTAAAAGTCGAGATATCTGTGTATTAAGAGGAAGTGTTTCGCCCCTCCCATCGAGTGTCAACCACTTACAGTTTTCCTTTGCAAAATCGGAAAATATGACTTTGACTTCTGTTATCGGCTGAGGGTGAACATGTGAACAAAATGGAGACCACCGCTCTTGGAGGAACAACGGGGATTCCAATGTTAGAGGAAGGAAATGTTGATCAAACGGGTCATGGCAGCGAGGTTGGTGAGTCGTTTGAAAATGGCCTAGGTGCAAACGTTGATTTTTGTGGAATAAAGAATTATTCTTCTATTTCTCTAAGTGATTTTATATGTGAGAACGTCGAGTCTATTAACAATTCGATTCAAGATGGCGACCAATCGCGAATCTTGTGTGATATCGTATCAGACACGAGTATACCTGTTGGGGAAGGTGATACCTTACCTCCGCTGGAAATTATTCCATCGTATTTGGGTGATGCGAGCAATAAAGGTAATTTTATTGAAACTTTTATTAATAAAACTTCAAAGAAAGGTGTTTGTTCGTCTACAAGTGTTGGAATTGTGGACGAACCGTTAAATCTTAGCACTGTTGATGTAAAAGATGTCAACAAATCGCCGGAGGGTGGAAACCCTTCCGATGTAATTACTATGACCATTGAAGAACAGCAGAAAAAGTTGAATGAAAGTATTTCGGCAATTGCAAAGAGTCTCGGGCTTGAAGATTTTTTACCAGAGAATTTTCAGGTTGATACTTGTAAAGATGTCCTTTCCATTAGTGTTGTGGATTCCCTAAACACAATAGCTGAGAATCAAGTCCGGTACGAAATCCCCTCAAAGACGTCTACTAAAGAAAGTTGCAAAAAATTTAAGGGCCCTGTTAAATCTGATACCCCCAGTACTGATTCGAAAGAGACCAAGGGTGTTGTCCCAGTTGTGAGAGTCATTGCGTCAAATAAAGCAAGAAATATTAAATCCGTAAACAAAACAAAAAAGGGTAATAATTCCGTAAAGCGAAGTAATTGCGTTCTTTCCACCGAACTTGATGCAGGTGTAGTTTCAGTAGAAAACTTTGTGAATGAAAAAATGTTAGATCCCTCAAGTGCTGATGAGAAAATGTTGGATCCATCAGATGCTATGGCTGAATGTAAGGATGATGAAGTTCGTAATGCAGTAAGTAGTGTTACAATAGAAAATTCCTTACTATCTGCTAACACTAGCTTATCTGTAGAAGGTGCAGATGATACATTTCCAGTGATCCGCTTGGAAAGTACAAATGATATACCAATAGTACATGTACCTTCAGGTTCTGAAATATTAACAGATCCAAGATCTCCTACAAAGGGCAGTAAAAAAATGCATATTTTACTTACTACTAGTGAAGGTCAACAAATAATTGAAATAGATGATGATAGTTTAAATGCATTATTAAGTAATTCCGAGATTTCTGCTGATAAAGAATTGCCTTCAGTTCTGTGTTCTGAAGTTATCCCATTGCAAGCAACCATTGAAGCAGTAGGAGGGGAAGGTAGTGAAGAGATGGGTGGTGATAATAGCACTCCATTGGTACATTTTGTCCAAAAGTTGACTACAAGCAACAGGACCCAAAGAAAAATCTTTACCTGTCCTGAAGAAGGTTGTGGGCATGTGTTCAGCAAGGAGTGTAAACTTCGAGCCCACATGATTAATCACAAGGGTGTACGGCCTTATAAATGCACATTTGATGGTTGTGATTGGGCCTTTACCACTCCATATAGGCTTCGACGTCACTTGGACACTCATATGGGAAAGAAAGATTACATTTGTGATTTTGAAGGTTGTAGTAGACGTTTTACTACCGTCTATAATCTTAATACTCACAAAAAACGACATAAGTGGCCAAATTCCTTGGTGTGCCCTGCAGATGGGTGTGAAATGACTTTTGCTAATCGTCGCAAAATGGAGCTTCACCTGCGTGTTCACGAAGACGTTGAAGCACCGTATAAGTGTTCTGTGTGTGGGAAAAAATATTATTCTGCAAATTGTATAGCTTCCCATTATCGTAGCCATCAGTACAGTGAAGATGATTTTAAATGCCCATTCCCAGAGTGTGGCAAAAAGTACGATAAAATATGTAGGTTGCGACAACACATTCGTCATCACACTGGTGAACGGCCATATGCGTGCCCTGCGGAAGGCTGTCAGTGGAGTTTTATGAGTGCTAGTAAATTGACACGTCATATGAGAAAACATACAGGAGAAAGGAAATTTATGTGCTCTGAACCTGCTTGTGGAAAGTCATTCTTGAGGCCAGAACATCTTAAAGGCCACATGGTTATACATTCGGGCACAAAACCATTTCAGTGCCCTCATGAAGACTGTAATGCACGATTCACTGCCAAGTCTAGTCTATATGTGCATGTTAAAAAACACTGTTCTAGTAGAGTGCAAATTACGTATCCATGTCCTGTTGCAGAATGTGATCATAAGTGTAACAAGAAGACGACCCTCGAGCAGCATTTGAAGAAAATGCATCCAAGTGTTCTTGCTGGTGATGGGGCATTTGATTTTGTTCAGGAGTTAGAGTTTTCTGGATCACTTTGTAGCCCTGTAAAATCAGAGAATGATGCTGCTGTTAGCAGTTTAGAACAAAATGGTGTAGTTTCATCAAGTTCTGCCTTGTCAAAACCCAGGGGTAAAACTAAAAAGCCTCTCCACAAAAAAATTGGTGAACAATGTTACAGAGTTGGAAAATGCAAGTAAATCTTTAACTTCTATAGAGTCTGTGCTTGCCAGTTCATTGTTGAGCTCACCTACAAAGTCATTAGATTTAGATGACCTAAGTTCGCTAAAGTTAATGGATCCATCAAAGTTGACAACTAATATACTCGACGAGAGTGCTCCTAGTTCTTCAAATGTACAAAGTGATGCAGACATGTCTTCTAAGTTTTTTCAAGAAAATACAAGTGGTTCTGCCAGAACTGATTATTGCTGTAATCATATTTTAAGTATGCGTGCCAAAAAGTGGCGATTGCTACAGAATCGAATGCGCCAAGGTTCAATGAACAATGGAGAAGACTCTCAACAGCAGGACTCCTTTTCATCTGATGAAAGCCAATCAGGAATTGACATTAGATCTCCTGATGTAATGCTTGGCGGCTCTTCCTTTGTTTTTCATGACCAGACCCCGGATAATCTTGTGCAAAATCACTTTCTGCCAGATGAGCCATCTGCTAACTCAATTTACCAAGATGACAGCATTTTGGTTAACAGTTCAGCATTTGCCTCAGAACTTGCCATGCCTTCATCTTTGTTGTCTGATCATTCAGATAGTGAAGAATCAGAGATAACTCATGATTCTTCAGCTGCAGTATTTTCTACTTCTAGTGCTGTGGACGAATTTGCAGAGTCAGCAATGAGTTTGCATGGCTTAGACTGATGCAGTACATAACTTTACCAGGTTGTAAAAATTGTCTCTTTATAGTGTAAGGTAATACAATTTTTAAGACATCAAAAGTTTTGTCACTTTTTTGATTAAAATGCTTTAATCTTGATGCCTAAAGTTTTAAAAAGTGCAGTGTACTTTGTTTCATGAGTGGATAATATTTGGGGGGGGGGAGGGTAGGTCTGTCAGATTTGTTAAAACAACTAAACATTTTTGGTTTTGTATGTGCTTATCAATATCTGATGTTTCATTACCTTATTGAAAAAAGTTTATTAATTTTTTTTTCTGGTTATATCAACTAGTGTGTGTACATTAACAAATATTTGGTAAACATTAAAATTTTTTTTTTTATTTTAAGTGGACCGCCCCGGTGGCGCAGTGGTCTAAGCGATGGCCTCTGATCATTCGTCCGAACGGGGTCCGGGTTCGAATCCCGGTCAGGCATGGATGTTGTGTTTGTCTTACAGCACTGGCTCTCTCCCTTCCCTGTAACCAGTGACCCTAAATTAGGGACGGGCGACTGCTTATAGCCCATTGAGTTGTTCACGGTGGTCGTTAAACCTCCAATCAAAAAAAAAAAAAAAATTTTGAGTGGGGAACTTGTGAGCTGTTAATAGACACAGAAATGAAATAAGGTAATTCTTATTAAAGTTTAGCCCTGATTTAAAGTATTTTTGTAGACTTTCCTAGTATAGAAATTGGGTTAAAAAAACTGTTGGTAAATGTGTAGTTTAGCGTCTTAAATTATTTCGTCAGAAATGTTGAAAGATTTCGAAACAGTGAGATGTACAGATTTTAAAGTAAGCAAAATCATGGCAAATGGTAAAAAAATGTCATCTTTATAGCACATTTTAAAAAGATTTTTACCATAATATTGACATGTAAGTATGACGCTGTAAACAGAAGCTGTGGCAGGCCTAACACAACATGGCGGTGACATCAAACTTTGTTCCGCTAAAATTATGGTCTCATTCCGACGGCCATTTTACTGCCGAAAGAGTACAACAGAAAGTGTTCCATTTGTAGTGCTATGCTACAGAAAATAGCTCATCATTTCTGTCTTACTTTTTAACATCAGTCTCACAGTTTCTTGCTTTTTTCATGTATGATTCTTTGATGCGCAATGTAAAAAGTCACTTCTTCGTCAACGTTTTTTTTTTTTTTTTGTAATCCAATTTGAATGAACTGCGATCCATGCTGTCAATAGGAGAAGCAAAACATAAACTTTCCGATGGCATGTAACTTCCATTGGAGAGAACGCGACATGCACTTTAACACTTTTCTAGAAGAAAAGCATCTGCATACTTTCTATTTCGTATCAGGGAATCGTATGCGTAAGATCGAAGCAACTGTCACCATGTGTTTTGACAAACTGCAACAGAAATGAACTATTTTCTATCAGTTAGCACTACAAATTGAAATGCTTTCCTGGCAAGAACGTTACCTGTTCTTGTATTCTTCCTCCAGCAAAATGGCCACCGGAACGAGATCTTCGTTTCAGCGGAGTGAAGCTTGACGTGGTCCCCGCGACGCTGTGTTAGGCCTGCCGCAGTGCTGTTGACATTGTCATACTTGCGTGTAAGTATTACAGTAAAAATCTTTAAAATGCACTCTACAGATGACATTTTTTCACCATTTGCAATGAAATTGCATGATCTGTACGTCTCACTTTTTTGAAATCCTTCGACATTTCTGACAAAATAATTTAGGTCGCTAAACTACATATTTACCAAACTGTTATATGTAAAGAAACAAATGATTTCTGGCCTTTTTAGTGTGGAAACAAAATTAACTTGGGTACTAGTTTTCTTTCGCCACTTCATACAATTTACCCGAATTTATTCATAAAATTCATGTTTTCCTGTTACCTGTAGTCTCATGTTACCAAATCTGTCTGCGGAGCATGCATTGTTGGCGTTTAAATTGTTCAAAGTGAAATTTAAAAATCGGTACCTACTCGCTGCAATGCTTCGACACCCGCCATTTGCAACAACACATAAATTTGTTTTCACGGCACAGGAAGTGTCGTCTGCTACGAGGAACTTCCGGTTGCCATCCATAAGCAGTGCATTGGTACACTCTTAATTGCTATGATGTCGTATTTCAACCGAGCGGAAAAAAACATTCAACTACCAAATGTCATGTGACACAGGTGAACAGAAAAAACATTGAACTATGAAATGACACTTGAAAACGGATTCTTCCAGTTTAATGTTAACTTATATATTCCTGTTTTTTTTTCCACGCATGACTGTCTGCTGGACTTTACGAATAGATGTTGCGAAGGTTAAGTAAGATATAATGTTGTGAAAGTAGGAGGCACCAAGCCATGTTAAAGCACATATTGCTGGGGAGAGTGTTAGGTGTCCATCTTTGAAAAAATCACCTCAAGTCAACAACAGAACACGTGGGATTGGGAAAAATCACCTCTAGTCATCAACAAAACACAAGGGATTGGGAAAAATCACCTCTAGTCAGCAACAAAACACAAGGGATTGCGGGATTCCCGCCCAAAGTTTTAAACTCCTGCCGAAGTAAAGTTGCGAGGAAGAAGTCTTCCTCCTTAAAAATTTTTAAGGAAAACAAATATATATACACTGACGGGGAAAAAAAAATCCCAACACCAAGAAGGGATTGTGTTAGATAAACGACAGTTGGTAGGCGGTGAGAGTACATCTGTAAGATGACGTCTATGCAAATTTCGCGCTCGGCGCATATCTGTGCCGCTAGTAGCGCCCTCGGATCATGCAAAGCAGGTTTGCTGTAAATACGCGCTGTAACGTTCGTGAGCGTTAGTTATCATGGAGATTCGACGTAGGGTGTTGATGTTAGTCAAGAATGCCTTTAAGAAGACGAAGAAGCCATTATCAACAGCTCACGGAGTTTGAACGAGGTCGTGCAGTAGGGCTACGAGAAGGTGGATTTTCTTTCCGCAATATTGGAGAACAACTTGGCAGGAATGTAGCCACTGTGCATGATTGTTGGCAGCGGTGGTCAAAAGAAGGTACTGCCTCAAGAAGACCGGGTTCCGGCCGGCCACGTGGCACTACTGAGAAGGAAGACCGTCGTGTACGGCGTATAGCCGTGGCGCATCGTACCGCGTCCGCGGCAGCAGTTCGAGCTGCAGTTGCCACCACAGTGGAACAACGAACTGTTACAAATTGGTTACTTGAAGGACAGCTCCTAACCAGACGCCCTGTAGCGTGCATTCCACTTACTCCAAACCACTGCCGTTTGCGACGTCAGTGGTGTCAAGCTAGAGCTCATTGGAGGACGGAGTGGAGATCTGTTGTGTTTTCTGATGAAAGCCGGTTCTTCCTGGGTGCAAATGATGACCGTGTGTTGGTTAGAAGGAGGCCAGGTGAGCGCCTGCAACCAACCTGTCTGCGACCGAGACACACTGGACCTACACCTGGAGTTATGGTCTGGGGAGCAATTTCCTATGACAGCAGGAGCACTCTCGTGGTTATCCCACGCACCCTGACGGCACAGTTGTACGTTGGTCTGGTGATTCAACCTGTTATGCTGCCATTCATGAACAGCATAACAGGGGGTGTTTTCCAACAGGATAACGCTCGCCCTCAAACCGCTGTTGTAACCCAACATGCTCAACAGAGTGTCGACATGTTGCCGTGGCCTGCTAGATCACCAATCTTTCACCAATCGAGCACGTATGGGACATCATTGGACGACAACTCCAGCGTCACCCCCAACCAGCATTAACCGTCCCTGTATTGACTGACCAAGTGCAACAGGCATGGAACTCCATCCCACAAACTGACATCTAGCACCTGTACGACACAATGCATGAACGTTTGCATGCTTGCATTCAACATTCTGGCGGTTACACCGGTTATTAATGTACCAGCATTTCACATTTAAAATGGGTCTTCTCGCGCTTACAATAAGCTGTGATCTTGAAACCTTAATCGACTAAATATGTTACCTATACAAATGTATTGCCGCCATTTCATTCCTCTACAACTGGTTTTTCGTGGTGTTGGGATTTTTCCCCCGTCAGTGTGTATATATAATCTGGATCTGTATTTTGACCACTCACAAAATTCGAGCTTTAAAAACGTATCCTTCATAAAAATTACGTGCGTTAAAAACGAATCCTTCTCTGAGTTACGAATATTACGTTTGGATACATCGTAAATAATTTGCATTCCGGTCGGATACATCGGGAATAATGAATTTTATAGACACATTAATCGGCTTTCATACGTAGCAGCCCGGGCAATTCATTTTGCATGTTGCCAACTGTTACAAATCAGGCACAAGATTGATTCTTTCACATAATTCCGCATTTTTCATTATTTGGGATCAATACAAAACTGAAAAGAATTGGGGGGAGGGGGGATTAGTGTGTGCGTGTGCGCGCGTCGTTTCCCGTCGGGAAACAGTATTCAGTTCTTCAAAACTTAAAAATTGTCCCATAATCGTTCTTGCAAAGTTGCCTCTGCCCAGTATTGTTGCGAAATATCAGTCTATTGCATAAATGTTTGTATTTCAGCTTGAAACTGTAGGCAACAATTTTCCGAAAACGTAATTGACGAAGCGAAAATTTCCCTTTAATCTTTAGGCATGAGTTTCTCCCGCTGATTAGGGAAATTTTGCTATTTGTTATCATCATTTGTGCCATTCTCGAGAGTGAAGAGAATTGAGAATTGCAAGGTGGGGTGAGGAATGACGTTTTCCGGCTGTAAACGGAATTCCGTCTTTCAAAACATTCGAAAATGGAAGCTAAACGGAGTGACTATTTCTTTAGTAATTGTAATTTTTTTCTCGCAATTCTCTGTTCAGTATTAATGTAAAATATGATTTGTTCAATAAATAATTGTGTTTCAGCTTTAAAATAGAGGAAAAATTTCCGAAAGTGGAAATCAAATTGAGCGAAAAGACTGCGCTCCACTCTGAATAACTCTGACGTAGCTCCCTTATGTTGTGATATTCAGAAGATAACAGGTTACATAGCTGATCTATTAGAATAATACAGTATATATTTTGAAAATGAGGAAATTGTTGACATAATTATAAGAAGAGCAGGTATTTTTTTGAATTTTGAGTAATGAATAAAAATTGTATTTGAATATTTCCAAGAACTCGTGTCAGTTCTAAGCAGAAGAAAGAATTGGAAAATCTTTCGAATTTCATTGAATTTTTGAAGGTGTTTCCGTGTTCCACACTCGGAAGAAAAAAAATTATTCTTTGAATATACTGTTTTTGTCACATGGACCTACAGAAATATGTAAGAAAGTAGGACAAGTGGAACATTTTTCCAGATTAAAGCTCTAAATGAAACGAAAGCAGAGATTCCAAAATTTATTAAGTTTGCTGGCTTTATTCTTTCTCTGCTTGTCTCAGAGGCAATTTGTGAATCCTGGGGTTCAACAATTGACGTATTGTATAAAATTAAAAGACCCAATACTAATTTAATGACAGAGATGATGATATAGTTGGAACAAATGATAAATGAATGCTTATAATGTCAAACAGAGCACAATTTGGACATAAATCAGTCTAAAAAATACTGAAAGTAGCTGCCCTAGTTTCAATGTATGGACCAAATTACCACATACACTTTGTAAATAATTCATCTGCATCAGTGGCACACTATTTAACTTTAAAAGTTATTGACAAAATATCAAATTCTAAATACAGTGGTTCTAAATAAATTTATTTGATTTAAATAACGTGTTTTTATGTATTGTTATATTTAACAAGGGGTTTAACTTTAAATGATGGTAAGTAATTTTTTAATGTTTGTTTTACTGTGATTTATTCATTTAATTTTTTTTAAAATGAAATTTGGTCAAAGTGTTTCGTGCTTTGCCCGAAGAACATTTACAATTTTTGGAAGTTATGTTGCAGAACACTGAACATAATTCTGCTCCTGGGAACTTGAGCGGTGATGTAAGTTACGAATAACTTTTCAGTTGCATGTGTGTTTATGTGGGAACATTTGCCGCAGCCGCAGTTTTCCGACGTTTTTTTGTTTATTTTGTTTAGTTTCAACACTAAAACTTGCACTGCACGTAAAATTTACTGCACAAACCCAGCTGCACTTGTTTAACCTTGGGCTTGGCTCTCTCTCTCTCTCGTTGCCCCCTACCTTTTCAGATAATGCATTGTTCGTCCCTAGGGTCGCAACTTCTCAGTAGGCCAGCATGGGGTGTGACTTGCATTGAAGCACGTGTTTTTATTACTCCCAGTTCGAAATGCTGTCTCGGAACATAGTAATCGTAGAAAAAATGTAAACAGATTTTAAATCTGGAATTTTTAAGCCGAGATCGATACCTAACTTGACGAAATTAAGCAAAAGCTGCCAGTTTTGTGAAATAAAAAATGTATTGGGGCATGATTTCATAACTTTTCTGGCAATAAATTTGACCTAACGAAAGAATGCTGCTTAATAAGAGGAAGTCCAACGTTCATTCGAGCCAGTGATTCTCTAGCAATGATTTATTTTGCTGGTCCGTTAGTCAGTAAGTTTTCTACACTTTCCAAACCGTGCTTTTTTTGTTTATCGCTCAATAATGTGCATAAAAATGTCTTGACTTGATTCATCGAAATTAATATGTTGGGGTACTATTTTTTCCTCTGCAAATTGCATCTCTCTAAGCTGTTGCTTTTTTACTGTAGCAATTTTACTTGCATTTTTTTTCAAGTGTCAATAAATTTAGTATTAGTGATTCACCATGAGCAGCAGTATGAAAGGAGAGAAAAAAGTTCTGTCAAACATCCACGATGTGTATTCTGCGGAATTCCTGTGTATTGCAAAATCTTCAAAAAATGAAAAATACACATTTTGCACTACGTGCCGATGTAATTTTAGCGTTTCGTGTGGTGGAAAAAATTATATTTCTAGTGTCAAGCATAAATCTGATGTTGACTGCATAGAGAAAAAAAAAATACGAAATTAACTTCCTTTGTTATAAAAGTTATAATGAACTGGATGCGATTCGTGCAAAATGTTCACTTCGTTTTTAGTTGAGCAATTTACCATTAGTGTCCCTCGGTCACTTATTTAATTTTTTTTTTCTTTTTAATTTGACTGTCTCATCGTCCGTCTTTTCGTAAGATAGTCCTAGCATGAAAATGGTTTGTTTTAGAAAAAAAAATTATAGTTTGTTCCTTGACCGCATGGGATACACGATCCTAGTGGATTTGGGGGTCAAGGGTGGAACATCCTTCCGTTTAGATGTAAACTTCCATAAAAGTAAATTTTTATCTCTTTATAGATCATAATAATATAGCATAATGATGAGAAATTATGTGTAGATTATATTTTAATCGAAATAAACATGCCGATAAATTCAAACATCTGTAGTCATATCAATTAAAAGTTGATACAGTGTAACTTGTCTAATTCAAACGTTTTTAATTAAAATTTTTCATTTGGTCCCTTGAATTTTCTATATAATGTTAAAAAAAACCCTTTAATTCAAACTTTTTTTTTTTTTTTTTAATTAAAAAAAACATTTTTGTATTCTCGTATTTTCAACAATTACCTTTTTAAATGGGTACGTACTGTTTTGGATGAAGCAACAAGTTAAACCTGAAACTATAGCCAACTGCTTTGGAAAAGCAGATTTCCAGCACCCCGATGACGAGTCTCAACTACATCAAGGTAATGGTGGCAAGGAGATCATACTCACTGTGGAGTACTGGGAAGATGTAGGCCGTGATGTACTGTATGAGGCTTTTGTGAGAGTTGATAACAATTTAGCTGTTTGTGGTGAGCTCACAGATGATGAGATCTTGGCTGATGTTATGAATAAGAAGACCTGCTGTGCATCTTCAGATGAAGAACTGGAACGGCCAGAATTTCCTGAAGAGCGCCTTCCAAATTCAGTATAGGCCATGGTTCACCTCCAGCAGTTAAGGAAGTTCGTTGAGGGACAGCAGAATGTAAGTGATTCTATATTTCATTCACTCAATAAACTTCAGGAATTTACAATTACCCATAACATAAATTCTAAGAAACAGCAGGCTGAAATTTCACATATTTTTTACAAAAAGTATGTAAATTTACCATGCTGTACTTTTTTTGTATGTTATGAATAAATATGTTGTTTTTTACAATACTTGAATGTGGCCATATTCAAACTTGCCAAATTCGAATTATTTTTGTGGTCCCTTCAGCTTCGAATTATCCAAGTTACACTGTACTTGATTTAGGTAACATATCGTTTTTTAATCAATATGTTCGGTACATTTAATCAATATGCTCGACAAGTAATTTCATTGAATATATCGATTAAAATTTTCATCGAATATATCAATTCATTTGTTTTTTTACGGATTTTGATTTCTGAAAGTTGGCAGGTATGATGATATTTTCGGCAGATATTCTTTAGGGCTTGAACAATAGGCAGCACATATTGTACTGATCCTACATATCTTAAGATTCGGTCCTTGCTGGACAGCGTGATAGTTGTCCGGTTCGAAACTCTGTGAATTACATTTTGTATCATGTCCTCAGAGTACCCGAAGGCTCGAGCCTGGTCCCTGATTATCTCTAGCTCCAATTTCCTAAATTGTAAAGAGGATGAATGTGAGAAAACACGTTTGACCAAGAAATTAAAAGCTGATATCTTCCGACGCCGAGGGTGAGCCGACGTAAAAAGAATTACAGATGGAACTGCTGAAGGTTTACGATAAACCGAATAAGTCACACTGTGCACAACTGGATCCCAAACTATTAAAATGTCTAAATAAGGAAGTGAAAAATTATTTTCCATTTCTACTGAAAACTTAATGGAAGGATAGAAAGAACCAAGTAAGTCAACAAATTCTTGTAAATTATCATTGGTAAACGACCAGAAAAGTAAAACATCATCAACATATCACATGTAAAGAATTGGTGAAAGCCTACACTGGCTAAGAGCTTGATTTCCTAAATTCTGAAGCAGAATTTCTGCTAAAACCGCAGATGGGGGGGGGGCTTCCAACTGCCGATGTATTTGTTTATCAAACTTAAAAAAAGACTTGTCTTTGATTAACTGGAGAACCTGGTAAATAGCCTGAACCTCCACCTCTGGGTAAAACCCTGAAGATGTCAGCAGAGACCTACTAAATTTGTGAACTGTGTCAAGAGGAATATTAGGAAATAATGAAATGTCTAGAGAGACCAAACGGAAGGGTTTAACCATAAAACTGAAAAGAGCGAAATTTTTCAACTGCCTGTGTGGAACTACAAATAGAAAACCTGGACCTGGAGGTCAGAGGTGCAAGAAATTTTGCGAGTGCTTCCTCTTCTAAAGGTCTAGTGGGGCTGGACCGGCTCGAAACCAAGGGGCCAATTCGAAGGCCGTCTTTGTGCGTCTTAACTCTCCTGAACAATTCTGGGATCCTCTGGCCTGGCACAGAGTGTATTGCTTCAGCGATCTCCTTAGGAAGATTTCCATGGGTTTTTTTTAAATAGCTTACTGCTCTTAAAATTACTGCCGTGGGATCCCTGTTGATCCTGACATGAGGGATATCAGCAATGGTCTCACCCATCTTATCTAAATACTCTTGTTTGTTGAAAATGACCACCTGTGACGACTTGTCAGTCACCACTATGGCCAGTTCAGGGTTCTCTTTCAGTAATTTGAGTTGTTTTTGTTCCTCATAATGAGGTCTGGACTCATGTCTTATACCCTGATTATGGAGACTCTCAAAGGATCTTGCCACCCTTAGGTGAGAAATGTCTTGTGCCTCTAAAGGTAAAGCTTTAATGTCTTGTTCAACCTGAGGGATAATAATGTACTGATTGCCTGCTTCCTTGCGGTAAGCATACTTTTTAAGCCTTTCTGCAACGCCCCTTTTTGAACCTCACTGAGCCTATAATCACTTTGATTAATAAAATTAGGTTTAAGTACATTGTCCGCTCTAGTCTTGTTTAAATTGTCGAGGTTTCTGGATTCCACCTCTTTCGCCACCAGAAGATGTAATTTACCTATATGAGTCCGAACTATTGGGTTGTCGGAAAAGTCGTGACTTATTTTAGCCATGTTTTGCAAAGGTCATTTATTGATAGAAAGAACAAAGATCAATGAATGGTATAATGACCATTTTGTTCGTAACCTTTTGCCATCTTTCAGTGAGCTGCAGAATGCCTAGTTCATAGGACCTGTCTTTCGTGGCGAAAAACTGCACAAGTTGCTGATTTACAGCCTCATCTGAATTGAACGTTATACCACGCAAGGACTGTTGAAGAGAGCGAAACAAGTGGAAGTCTGACGGTGCAAGGTCAGGCGAGTATGCTGGGTGTGGCAACACATCCCACCCAAGCTCAATAATTTTTAGCGGGTGATCAAACTTGTGTGTGGTCTCGTATTGTTGTGATGGAACACAACACCTTTACGATGAATGAGCTCTGGATATTTCTGGATGGTGGATTCGTTCAAACTGTCCAATTGCCGACAGTACACATTCAAATTGATTGTTTGGTTTCGTAGTAGGAGCTCGAAAAACACACCTTTAAAATACCACCAGACTGAGACCAGAACCTTCCGCTGATGAATGTCTGCTTTGGATGTCGTTTGAGGCGAAGCAGCACGTCGGGACCAAGACCGTTTGCGCAGCGCATTGTTGTACACAATCCACTTGTCGTCACCAGTTATCAGTCGCTTTAAAAAGGATCGTTTTCCTCACATTTAATGAGCATATTGCAGATGTTTATACGCGCCGTCAATTGAGCTTCTTTGAGTTCATGAGCAACCCACACATCGAGCTTGCTTACGTATCCCAGCTTCTTCAGGTGGTCGTGAACGCTTGAATGATGGATGTGCAATGTGTCTGCAATCTCTCGTGTCGTGTAACGTGGGTTTGACTCGATCAATGCCTTGACTTTTTGCCGTCATTAACCTCGGCGAACCTCCCCGACCGAGGAGCAATTAATTGTTGAGGTCAAAATCACCAGCACAGAATTTTAGGAACCACCGCTGGCACTGGCGTTCTTGTAGAGCATTATCACCGTACACTGTACGCAACTTTTCACAAGCTTGATGCGCGTTCTTCCCTTTACGGAAGTAAATGAGTAAAATATGGCGAAAATGCACAGTTTGGTCTTCCACATCTTCAACTTTATGTCAAATCTCCGCAAATCAACCAAATTGCTCACTATTCCTTTTAAAGTGCAGCTAGAACTGGCACCTGTCGAATGCTATAGCGATAACAAAGCTGTGCATACCTCTAGTACTTCCAAAACCGCCCAACCACCATTGGGTGCCAAAATACAAGTACGTCATGACTTTTCCGACTACCCAATAGTTAATTAACCACATTCTAACATACCGCCGCAAAAGTCATAATCAACCTGTCAGATAGGACTTGGTGACAATTAAAGGCCAGGTGCTAGAATGCTATATAAGACTTGCGTTGCAGAAAGTCAATACATGATCTTTTCGGCGTATCTCTTCTCTAAGTCTTTTCTTTTCCGCTTCGGAAATAATATGTGAATCCTGTCTAGACCAACACACTCACTTTATGGTTAAATATTTCGGCAGTACCTTAAAGTCTCTACAACTTAATACAACTTAAGAGGTACGCCAAGTGTGTGTGTTCATTTTAAAGTGTGATTTTAAAGTATCGGTAATTCTTGATTATATCTTCCATGAATGCCCTTCAAAACGTGAGTATTTGAAGCATACATACCAAAACACGGCGTCAAACATCACCAAAAACCAATCGTGCTGATATCACCAAACTATGAACTTGCCGTTTTATACACAATAAAAATGACATTTAAAACTTTTAATGATAAGTTAAAACCAATTTCATGAGTACTTTCAATCCTACTTTAGGACCATCCTCAGATGAAATGAACACGACCTAGAGATGACACAGGTTAATATAACATACACATTGCCAGATTACCGTATACGCATGATTATGGTTCAACACACTATTGACGTAAGCAATTAATGTCCTATGGAGTAGAGTCAGCATTCACGGTATATTCTTATGGAATAGTCAGCATTCAAGACCATATTCGTAAGAATTAACAAACTCTGCAAATAACAAAGATAGCTTACTTGATAGGGTCACCACTACAGCCGCTTTGTCCCATTCCGGTTCATGTCCTCCTCCGCAAACAGTCCTTGCCAATGCTGTGTTTTGTGCACCATTGCAGACAGACACTGTATTTGTGTTCCATAATTCTAATCTGTAATTTCCTGGAGGTAGAGCCGATGTATGTAGACTCTGAGTTACCTGCATCATTAGAAAGTAATTGAATATTTTAAACTCCCCATTTATCCTTGTTTTTCACAGAATCTCTGTCGCTGCAGATCAGGGCATTAATGCTTTTTGTCCTCACTCCAAAACCAATATGATGTTTTCGGCAGATATTCTTTATGGCTTGAACAGTAGGCGGCACATATTGTACTAATCCTACATATCTTGATCTTGGGTCCAGGTTTTCTGTTTCTAGTTCCACACAGACTGTTGAAAAATTGCTCTCTTTTAAGTTTTATAGCAAACCCTTCCGTTTGGTCTCTCTAGACATCATTTCGTTATTTCCTAATATTCCTCTTGACACGGTTCACAACGTTATTAGGTCTCTGCTGACATCTTCAGGATTTTACCCAGAGGCAGAGGTTCAGGCTATTTACCAGGCTCTCCAGTTAATCAAAGACCAGTCTTTTTTCAAGTTTGATAACCAAATATAATATCGGCAGTTGGATGGGGTCCCCCGTCTCCGGTTTTAGCAGAAATTCTGCTTCAGAATTTAGGAAATCAAGCTTTTAGCCAGTGTAGGCTTTCACCAATTCTTTACATGCGATATGTTGATGTTTTACTTTTCTTGCCATTTACCAATGATGATTTACAAGAATTCACTAACTTACTTGGTTCTTTCTATCCTTCCATTAAGTTAATGGAAAATAATTTTTCACTTCCTTATTTAGACATTTTAATAGTTCGAGATTCCAGTTTTGCACAGTGTGGCTTATTCGGTTTATCACAAAACTTCAGCAGTTCCATCTCTAATTCCCTTTGCGTTGACTCACCCTCGGAGTCAGAAGATGTCAGCTTTTCATTTCTTGGTCAAACTTGCTTTCTCGCATTCATCCTGTTTACAATTTAGGAAATTGGAGCTAGAGATAATCGGGGACCAAGCTTGAGCCTTTGGGTACTCTGAGTATATGATATGAAGTGTAATTCAGAGTTTCGAACCGGACAACTGTCACGCTGTCCAGTGAGGACCGAATCTCAAGATATGTAGGATCAGTACAATATGTGTTGCCTATTGTTCAAGCCCTAAGGAGTATCCGCCGAAAATATCATATTGATTTCGGAGTGAGGGCAAAAAATATCCATGCCCTGATCTGCAGTGGCCGAGATTCTGTGAAAGACAAGGACAAATGGGGAGTTTACAATATCCCATTGCGTTCTAGTGATGCAGGTAACTCGGTGTCTGCATACATCGGCTTCACCTCCAGGAAATTACAGACTAAAATTATGGAACACAAATACAGTGTCCGCAATAGTGCACAAAACAGCATTGACAAGGACTGTTTGCGGAGGAGGATATGAACTGGAATGGGACAAAAAAGGCTGTAGTGGTGACACCATCAAGTAAGTCATCTTTGTTATTTGCAGAGAGTTTGTTAATTCTTAAGAATATGGTCTGGTGCTGCAGTGATGAGGTTCCGGTATCAGGAGTGTGGAAGAACCTCATACAGTCTGGAAGTCACAACCCTCTCCTTCACCGTGAATGCTGACTCTATTCCATAGGACATTAATCGCTTACGTCAATAGTGTGTTGAATCTTAATCATGCGTATACGGTAATCTGGCAATGTGTAATATTAGCCTGTATGATCTCTAGGTCGTGTTCATTTCATCTGAAGATGATCCAAAAGTAGGATTGAAAGTACTCATGAAATTGGTTTTAACTTATCATTAAAGGTTTTAAATGTCATTTTTATCATGTATAAAACGGCATGTTCATAGTTTGGGGAAACTGGGATCTTTATTTTTTTAACGTGCATACATACGACATTTAGAACATTTATATATCCATGTACTTTCTTAGGTCTCGGTTCAAGCTCGAACACAGCATTTAAACTGGAATTATATTATGCAGTGGAAGTACATACTCCTAAACTTAAACTCCATAGTCAGGTTAGCCTTGCCCCGAGTATAGTTTGTTGCTTTTGCCGAGAAAGTGCATCATTGTGTACTGTTGTGCTCTAGAAAGGAAGGTTGTAGGAAAAGCATGCTAGATGTGTTAAGAAAGGTACTAGTTTCCTTTAGCTGCTTCATATAATTTACCCAAATTTCTTTATAAAACTCATGTTTTCATATTGTGAGCTTATGATACCATATGCAGGGATCGCATTCCTCCTAAAATTCCTAAAATTCCTAATATTTTGTGACCCTCCTTAAATTCCTAAAATTAGACCTAAAATTTGCTATTCATCCTAAAATTTTCGTAAGCTTATTTTTATTAAAAACACAACCGTTATTAACGCCAATAAATTTACCATTACAGTAAGGTAAAAAGACCTGTTATTGTAGAAACACAGCCTATATGCTGTGCTGCTGAAGGGAGGGAAAAATGACGCCATCGAGATGCACTTGCTTCGGGGCGGGCGTTCCATTTTTTTGCCTTCGAACAGTTTTCGAGAGTAACAAGAGATCTAAGGGAAAAGGGGAGGGGTCATTTTCACCCCTGGTTTGCGCTTTGCAGACGAACTCCGTGGCCCGCAGAAGATCGTACTTTATTTTTGTACATGCCTTGTGGAACCTCCTCTTTCTGCTGATGTTTTGTTATTGTAAACCTATTGTAAACCGCAGGTGGGTGGAAGCAAAGAGGAAACATGGGGTCTCCTTCCGTAACCTCCGGTAATGACGATGGGATGGTAGCTGAGTATTATCTTGGCAGGCAGTAGAGCACGTGATCATTGACCTTCGATCATGCATCGGCGACAGCGACCTTCGATGCGCAATATATCTCGGCTCCGACTCGCTTTGACTGAACTTGCGTGAGATGCGTATGATAGTTTCTGGTTTTACGTCTTTTATGGTGTTCTCTGTGCTGTGTGCAGGTTCAGTTCTCTAGTGGTGACCTGCTTTTTTTTTTTTTTTTTTTTTTCATATCTTCTGACATCCTCGCAGCCAAATTTCGGGAAGTTGTCTGGTTTTGCAATATTGGAACGTGTTTTTGTACTTCCCTTTCATTTTCTGGTTAGTAATACAAGTGTTTAAGATGCCTAAATCCAAAACGAAATTTCAAGATGCGTGGCTCGCCAAAGAATTGGACGGAGTGAAGTTGAAAGAATGGTGTTCTGAAACTGAAACAATATTTTCTGCTAAGTGTATATTGTGTTCAGAAATTTTCAACATTTCTAATAGTGGCTTTTCACAAGTAAAAGCGCATCATAAAGGAAAAAAACATTTGCAGAAATTTCAAAGTAAATTTCAAAATAAGTCCATCCTGAAAGCCTTTGGAGGACGGGATCTTCAGCCCAAAACAAATATTAGTGAAGTACTGAGTCATGATTTACAGTTGGCTAAAGCCGAAGCATTATGGGCCATGAAAGTTGCTAAGGACAATATGTCTTTTGTTTCATGCACTGAAACAGTTGAACTTTTCAAAGAAATGTTTCCTGATTCTGCTATTGCAGCCAAAATGCAACTTAAAGAAAAAAGTTGCTTATGTGATATCACATGGATTGTCAAAATATTTTGAAGAGGATTTGAAAAAAGACATTGCATCTAGTAGCCCAGGAAAGGTTACTATAGCATTTGATGAAACTACAAATACACAAGTGAAACGGCAGTTGGATGTGTATCTCAGGTACTGGTCTTCAGAAATAAATTCAGTTTCTTGCCGATACCTAACAAGCCTTTTTCTGGGTCATGCAACAGCAGATATTTTGCTAAAAGAAATTCTTGATGTGTTATCATCCTTCAATATTTCGTTGAACAGAATTATTTGTGTATCCATGGACAGCCCAAATGTAAATAAGTGCTTTTTACGCAAATTCAATGAAGTTGTAAAACAAGAAACAGGCCAGAAATCTTTGGAACTAGGTTTTTGCAACCTGCATGTTGCTAGTAATGCATTTAAAATTTTTTTGACAAGCTTAAATATAGATTTTGACGAATTTGCTACTGATATGCATTACTTTTTAAAGAGTAGTGCTGCAAGACGAGAGGATTATAAATCTGTCGAGGATATAACATTGGTCACTGCCAAATTTCTTTTGCGTCATGTCAGCAACAGATGGTTAACCGTTGGTTCTGTAGCCCAGAGGCTCTTGGATCAATGGCTAAATATTACAGAATATTTTTTAAACTTCTTGCCATCTCAAAAAATATTTGAAAACAACTGCGCAATTCGGCAAGGTATAAAAGAATTCACTGTTTCCTGAAAAATGAGCTTACTCCTTGCTATTTAGCATTAATTTCATTTTCACACCAAAATTTTGAAAAGTTTTCATTATGTTATCAGAGTGAAGAACCAAAAATACACCAGTTATATTCTGATTTAAATACTTTAATGAGGAATGTTATGGCTCAGTTTATCCAAGATGATGTTATAGCAGGGAAATTTGGAGAAGACCTAAAGAATGTAGATTTTGAAAACAAAAATTCATGGAAAAAACTAGGGGAGTTAGAAGTTGGTATGAAGACAAAAAATCTCCTCAGGAATGTTCAGGAGACCAGGCAGAAATTATTTCTCTTAGATGTAAGATCATCACTAATTGCAACCACAAAATATTTAAAGTCAAATTTGCCATTCTGCAATCAAAAGCTAAGAGACATAGAAGTTTTAAAGGTAAAAGAAACAAAGAAAGAGTCAACTCAACTTTCAGTCACTGAAGGACTTTCGGAAATAACCAGAATTTCAAGTGTTTTGCATCTTTCTGAGGAACAAATTGATAGAGTAAGAGAAGAGTGGAAACTTTTAAATTGCGATAAGCCAACTGTAGATGAACTAGTGAAATTTTCAGAGGAAGGGCATATTCCAGTGCGGATTGATCATTACTGGCGTAATATATTTAGTATTAAAGACTCTAGCGGAAAAGAAAAATACTCAAATCTTGCTAAACTCATAAAGTCAATTTTAGTTTTACCTCATGGTAATGCTGATGCAGAAAGGGGATTTTCGGTTAACGCTGCTCTGTTAAGGAAGGACAAGGCTAACTTAAAAGACTCAACTATAACATCATTAAGAATAGTTAAAGGGGCCATTAAACACCATGGATGTGTAAGTAAAGTTCCCATAACTAGAAATTTGTTAAATAGTGTTTGTGATTCACATAAATTTTATAAAGAGTATGTTGATAAGCTGAAGGAAGAAGAATCAAAAAAGGTAAAAGAAAGGAAGCAGAAAGAGAGGGAAAATAAGGAAAAGCAGCTAGAGAAAAAAAGAAAAGCTGAGTTTGATGACAAAATAAAAGAAAATGATGCAGAAATAAATAGACTTAAAAACGATAAAGAAGCCTCCCTAGCAATAATTCAAGAGGGAACAGAAAGAATGAGAAAAGCTGTAGAAAAACAAAATACTGTTGAAATAGCAGTTGCCTCTAACTTGATCATACAAGGTTCAGCTGAAATAAAGAAAACTGAAAGTAAATTAGTTGTGGTAGAAGCAGAAAAAGATAGGCTAATCAGGAAAAGGTTAAAACAATAATATGAAAAAAGTAATTCAGTGAACAGTTGTACATAGTTCTTGGTTTTCAATTACCTTTTTAGGATATTATAATTTAATGTGAAACCTGAAAACTTTACTGTGAAAATCGTGAATTGCTTCTGGTTCAACAGCATATTAATGTTCAAAGTGAAACTTGAATGTGGTAAATATACTTGAATATGATAATAACACGTGAAAAGATAAGAACTGAACATTAGAAGTAAATCATACTTAAACTTTAGACATTAGACGTTATGCAAAAAATTTGGGTGTTAACTTCGACCATATATACTAATGGACTGCACATTGGCAATAGCTGCATCAAAGCCGCCATGGCTCAAACATTGGGCACGTCATCATCAGACTCCAAATTTCGTGTAAAAATGCTGTTATGATTACTAATTTACGCTGCAGAACTTCAGTGTTTTCGGTGTATTATGTGAATGCGCCTCATATATAATGAAAACTCTTCAGGTAAGTTTACTTATGAGCTATATACATGCATGATCGGGTTGTTTACATTTTGTGATTTATAATGTGATGAACATTTGCGAAGAATTTGGAACATGCATTCCATTTTTTTTTCTTAAGTTACTATATTTTTATATCAATAGCTGCAAGTTTCTGGTTAAGTAATTGAACTTTATTGACTTAGGTATTTAATTCGTTTCTTACCCATGAAAAATCATAGAACTTTCTTTACTATATCGGTCAGAGCAACCATAAGCACAGCAGGTGTAACCCATCTTTTTGACTGTTGTCATGTGATTTTATGTTGGAGCCAGAAATTTTGATGTCATGCGCAGTCTATCAGTATATATGGTTGAAGGGTGTGAAGCAAACTCTTTACAATGTATACAAAGTTGTTTTACTAGATGTATACAAATATACATCTAGTTTTTATTGAAATACACTCCTAAAATTTTCCTAAAATTTTTCTAAAAATTCCTAAAATTCCTACCTAAAATTTTCCAGAAGTATGCTATGATCCCTGCATATGTCTGTGTAGCACGCACTTGTGGAGTTTAAATTGGTCAAAATGAAATTTGAAAATTGGTACCTACCTACCTGCTGCGATGCTTCGGTAACCGCCGTTTGCAATCGCATGTAAAGTTGTTTTCATGGCATAGGTGTAGTCTACTACGTGGAACTTCCCTTTGCCAACCGATGAGCAGTATATGGGTAAGACTACGAAGCTTCATGCTGTTGTAGGAGTTTTCATGAACAACCTTGGCAAGATAGCATAATGGAGGAAGCAGAATTTCGAAAAGCTCAAAACAAAATTTGGCCGAATATACAGCCCGCAAAATGTGAAGCTTTTGGTGAGAAGCGAGAATTACCAGATCAAACTGCACTGTGTGATAGCGCAAAATAAAATATGCGGGAGTGATCTTCTGAACAGTAATAATTCCCGAGGGAACCGGAACTTCCGGTGTTTTGTTAGTCCCACGCCCTTTCTGCAGTCGTAAGAAAATATTTACTGCTTTTTAAAAGCATTGATCCAATTTTACTTTATCTTCGCAAGATTTATTTGTAAAGTCAAGCAGGCAGTCACGCATGGCAAAAAAAAATAAAATTATATATATATATAGATCGACATCCAACTGGAAGAATCGCAATCCGTTTTCCCGTGTCATGTGACATTTGGTAGTAGAATACTCTTTCCGCTTGGCTGTAATACGGCGTCATACAGCTCAGAGTTTTATGCATCCACAGCTTTGGGTTGACCACCAGCAGTTCCACGTAGCAGATGACACCTGTGCTGTGAAAACCACTTTACGTGCTGTTGCAAATGGCTGTTGCCAAAGCATCGCAGCGGGTAGGGACCGGCTTTCAAATTTCACTTTGACCAGACACATTGTGGTATCATAAGCCCACAAATAATGTGAAAATGTAAGCTTTATAAAGAAATTCTGGTAAATTATAGTAAAGCTGCTAAAGAAACGTTCCGTTGAGAAATTTAGAAATGCGGACCGGGTCATATCCCAAGCGAAGTCAAAAAGCTTCCTGCGTTTCTAAATTTCGTAACGTAACTAGTGTGCTTTTCCTATGTACAACCTTGATTTATCTCTTACATGTGTATTGCATTCTTCCTATTTCTTCGCTAGAAAAAATTTAGTTGTCACCTTCCTTTCATCCAGGAGTGGCAGGAATTATTTGCTCCTGTAAATTTAATAGATTTTATTTATTTTTAAACAATCTGGTTTCTATATTAGAAAAGTTGATGGAAATTCTGTAAATCAGAGCCAGTTTTATTCAAGCGTATTTGTAGTACTAAATCTTGCATATTTTTCAACAGGTGAACTGTTGCCATACTTTAACCCCACACGGGGATAACTGGTTTTCCAGTTATTTGGGAAGTGGCACCCCCACGGCCCGAGCTGACCTTGTAACGGAACATCTTGATTTTTCGTCTTGTACAATTACATCACCGAAGGGACAGCTGTTCATCCAGCTGCTGGGGGATGACGACCCCACGTCCCGACCGACATGTACTTTATGATGTTTTTCCCATTTTTATGTTTTTCGTTGTTTCTCTTGACACGCACCCGCCTCAGTTGTAGGTTTCTGAGGTTGTGGTTATGCGCCAGCTCTGGATTTTAGTTTCTCTTTTTCTTTTTTGTCTTCTCCATTTTATGTTTCCTTCTTTGTTTTTCCGAGCTGGTTAGCTAGACCTACCTGCACGTTTGCCATGTGCGGTGACCCTTAATGTGGAAAAGGGGATGCTGCAGGCTGAGGTTTCTGGAGGCCAGGGTATTGTTGTCGCCAGTTGCCAACACTCCTCTTTGCACCCTGCTTCACCTTAAACGGGCGGCTAGGAACTAACCCACTCCTAGTCAATGAGGTCTGTGGCCGAGTGGAGCCCAGACCTCTAACGGCTTGTAGTTTCATACGACAGGGTGAGTCTGGGGATAGGGTGGGCATGCCAAAGGGGTGTTCCCCAGGCATGGGAAGGTCTGGGTGCCGGCCGAGCACATGTTGTTCCTATCAACTTGCTAGAGCCGTGTCCTGCGTCCACTTTGGCTTGCGGACCTCCGGCTCTCCCTCGTTGGACCGTACATCCCTAACCCTTTGAGATGTTTTAGGTGTCAGTCGTGCAGGATCAATCCTAGGTGTGGACGCTGTGGTGCCACAGACCATCATTTACCTGAATGTGTGGCCAAGTCTAAGTTTTGTATGAATTGTAAGGGTTCACACTCAGCATCAGCCAAAGATTGTCCCAAGTGGAAGGAGGAGAAAGAAATCCAAAGGCTAAAAACGGTGGAAAATATTTCCTATCCTGAGGCCAGAAGGAGAGTAGTTCCTATTTCATCTGACTGGCGAACATATGCATCAGTGGTGGTTGCCAGATCTACGTTTGGCATTCAAACCGACATTGAGATCCCCCTAAATGTCCCTACAAGCTCAATGATATCGCCGCTGGGCTGGAGGCACTCCAGTCTCAAGCTAGGGGTCTGAAAGTGGCACCCACCACTTCGCCCAAGCATATTCACCCCACCACTAGCAAGGGAACTCAAGCCACTTGTTCTGGCAAAAACACCAAAGCATTTCTTCTCCAAAATCTCAGCAAACTACTCAACTGCGAGTGCATCCCTTTAAGACACTTGGAACAAAGCATGCTCTCATCTTGGCCCCTGGTCACACGACCCCAAATCTGGGGGAACACTCGTCAGAGGAGATGGAGGCAGACTTCGTTTGAGCATTTCCTTTTTCATCTCACTTTTAACCATGTCTTCAATCATTCAGTGGAACTGTCGAGGTTTTCGGACGAGTTTTGATGACATGAAACGTCTTTTGTTGCACTCTCCGGTGTGCCTTTGTCTACAGGAGACAAAACTTAAACCATCAGAACTGCTTTCAGTTCGAGGCTACAGTGCATTTCGGACATACAACGTATCGGGAGATATAGCCTGTGTGGGGAGTCGCTATTCTTGTCCCTCGCAGGGTTCGTTCCGGTCTCTTCCGTTGCGGTATCCACAACTGTGCAGGCTGTCGCGGTTCGTCTTTCTGTGCCTGTGCCTCTTACTGTCTGCAGCGTGTATCTGCCGCCGGATGAGGATGTGAGCGTCTCTGTTCTGGAGAGCTTGGTTGATCAGCTGCCTTCACCCTTTTTTCTGCTGGGTTACTTCAATGCCCATCATCATTTGTGGGGTAGTGTCAGCATCAGCACAAGAGGTCGTCGCATAGTCTCTTCTGTCCTTGGCCTCTTTGTGCCTTTTAACACCGGTGCTGACACGTACTTCCTTGAGCCGACAAGATTCTTCAGTGCGATCGATTTGACCTTGGGATCACCATCAATTATTGCTGTTTGGTGGTGGACGGTGTGTAATGACCTCCACGGGAGCGACCATTTTCCAATTGTGCTCTCGCATTATGCAAACATGCCATCTTCTGCCTCCAGCCCTCCTCGATGGAGGATGGAGCGTGCCAGATGGGAGGTGTTCACATCGTCAGCAGTGATATCTTTTGCTATGGTGACCCAAGAGTCAATCGACGCAGCTGTTCTTGATGCCACAAATTGCATTATTCAGGCAGCTGGTCTTTCTATACCAAAAACATCTACGACGCTCCCCAGAAGTCCGAAGCCTTGGTGGAATCCTGAATGCGCAGCAGCTAAGAGAGCTCAACATAAGGCCTGGTCTGTGTTTCGGCATTATCCGACTGATGCCAATCTCATAACATTTAAACGAGCAAAATCTTATGCTCGGTTGGTGCGTCGACATAGCAAGAGGGAGTCTTGGATTCAGTATGTTTCATCTCTCACTTCACGTGCCAGTTCGAAAAGTGTGTGGGACAAGATTTGTAAGATCCGGGGTAACTACAGTTCTCACCAGATTTTCATTCTCCAGAGTAACGGCTGCACCTATGCTGAAGTCAGGGAGATTGCGGATTGTTTCGGGGCAGGATTTGCCTCCGTGTTGAGCGATGTGGCTTATCCTTCCTTATTTCATAGGATTAAGTCACAAGCCGAATGCCAGAAGATCTCGTTTTTGCCTTTTTACGACACAGACTGTAACTCTCCCTTCAGCATGGTTGAACTACGGGTGGCTCTGCATCGGTCCGGTACTACATCTGTCGGTCCCGATAGCATCTACTATGACATGCTCCGTCATCTCTCGCAGTCGTCTCTCGATAACCTTTTAATCCTGTAAAATCACGTTTAGTTGGAGCACAGTTTCCCGGAATCTTGGCGAAAAACTTCTGTTCTGCCTTTTCCCAAACCTGGCAAGGATCCTAAGTCTCTTTCTAGTTAACGTCCACTTGCTCTCACTAGCTGTGTGTGTAAAGTTTTCGAGCGCATGGTTAATTCCTGGTTAATTCATTTTCTAGAACAAAATCACGTACTTTCACCATCACAAAGCGGCTTTCGCCGTTGCCATTCACCTCACGATCATCTCCTGCACCTTGAGACATCTGTGCATGAGGCGTTTGTGCGTAGGCAGCACCTGATTTCAGTTTTCTTTGATATTGAAAAAGCCTATGATCGAGCGTGGCGGCACGGTATTATCTGTGACCTCCACGCATGCAGATTGCGAGGAAATCTTCCGACATTCATCGTTAATTTTCTTTGCAATCGGGTGTTCCAGGTGCTCCTGGGTACGACGCTGTCGGCACTGTTCCATCAAGAACAAGGTGTTCCTCAAGGTTGCATTTTATCTGTCACATTGTTCATCCTCCGCATTAATTGTCTTTTCACAAATCTTCCTCCTGCGGTTTCGGCCACTGTTTATGTTAATGACTTGCACATATTCTGCTCGTCATCAAGCATGAATTTTATTGAAAGGCAGTTGCAGTCTGCGATTAACCAGATCTTTAAAGCGGCAAATAGCAATGGCTTCGTTCTTTCTCCCGACAAGACAGCGTGTGTCCATTTCTGCCAGAGGCCTCCATCCTGACCCAGAGCTGTATTTAGACCGTGCAGCCATACCAGTTTTGCCAGAGACCAAGTTCCTTGGACCGACTGTCGACCATGCGCTACGTTCCATGCGCACATTCGGCGGCTCAAGATTTCCTGTCTTGTGTTCTCTGTCTATTCTGAAGATCCTTTCAAGAGTTTCGTGGGGTGCAGACAAGATCTCTGTGTCGCATTTACCATTCATTAATATGGTCAAAACTGGATTATGGTTGTATCGTGTATGGCTCTGCGCGTCTTTCCGTTCTCCGGCCTTTGGATACTGTTCACCATCAAGCGCTGCGTCTTTGTACGGGAGCATTTCGAACATCCCCGATTCCCAGCCTTTATGCTGACACAAATGAACCATCGCTTGAATTACGCCGTCTGCAGCTGTCTGTTCAGTTTTATTTAAAACTTCGATCTCTTCCAGACCATCCTTTGTACAATGCAGTTTTCCATCCCCAGCATGCTGGTTTATTTGAGAACCGGCCCTTGTGCATTCCAATCTTCGGTCTTCGTATGGCGGCCATGGCTCGTGATGCAGGGCTCGACTTGTCACTTGGAGAGACCAGGGGCTTTGGGGATCCTCCATGGCACCCACTTGGTGTCATGGTTGATACCACCTTTAAATCTTTTGATAAATCCTCAATCCCTGCGTCAGTGTACCAGCAGCTCTTCGCTGAGCACTGTGCCCTAAATTCTGACTACACTCCCATTTTTACTGATGGCTCCAAGATGAATGGAGTAGTTGGGTCCGCTGCTGTCTGTGTTGTTAATGACGTCTCTGTTGCGCGGATCCCAGCTGAGGCCACAGTGTTTTCAGCGGAGATGCATGCGGTGTATCTTGCACTTCTTTATGTTCAGTTGGGATCTCATCAACGGGCTGTGGTGTACACTGATTCTTTAAGTGTTGTACAGTCATTGTCATCGTTGGACTGTTGTGACCACCCTTTTCTTTTAACGTACGAAGGCTTCTTCATTCTTTGCTCGAGGCCGGTGTCCAGATACAATTCTGTTGGATTCCTGGGCATGTTGGAATCTCAGGTAACGAGTGTGTGATGCGGCTGCTAGAACTGCTTCCTCGTTGGTCGTCACACCCTTGTCACTGTTTCACTAGGATTTCTGCTTTATTGTTCACTACCTTATCAAGCGAACGTGGCAGGGTCTGTGGGACCAACAGGTGGAAAGTAAACTTAATCGTATTTAAACCTATTCTTGGAATCTGAAATCCTCATATCGTCGGAACCGTAGGGAGGAAGTGGTACTTACGCGTCTCCGCATTGAGCATTGTCGTTTCACTCGCCGCTTTTTGCTGTGTGGCAACACTGTGGCGATGTGTGAGACATGCAATTGCCGACTCACCGGCACTCATCTTCTGTGTAGCTGTGTTCATTTTCGTGATGTATGTTTTCATTTCTTTCACTCTCATTTGTTGGCCTAGGACGCTGCTGCGGCTCCTAGATGACCACTGCGATACTGTCGCTGTCTTCTCATTTTAAAAACAAATTGACTTTTTAAAATGTATCTAGATTTTAGCCCTTCCATCATTCTCATTTTTCAGTTTTACTCAATCAGCTAGATTTTAATCATTATACTATGTTTTCAATACTGTTTGTTTAATTGTCTTGTGTTTGGCGCCCTTTGGCCACACATGGCCCTTGCGCCATAAAAATCAATCAATCAACCAACCAATCAACCATACTTTGAGCTTCGCTGTGGAGAAAGTTATGAGTCTGATTTTTTTGCCACTATATGGATTGTTCTTGTGTAGTGAAATTGCTAATAAAGGAACCTTGAATAATAAACACAGCAATCAGACATCTGAATTGTCTGTATTTACTGTTCTCACATAATATCCATCACATCAGAAAACTTGAAAATTTCATCACCCTGAAGAGGGAATCGAACCCGCATCTCCCAATTACTGTTCGGGCATGCTAACCGTTACACCACCCAGGACGGCAAAGTCTCCCTCAGATACTTGTGTCTTTGTCGTCCTGGGTGGCGTAATGGTTAGCATGCTCGAATGGTAATCGGGAGCTGCAGGTTCAATTCTCGCTCCAGGGTGATGAAATTTTCAAGTTTTCTGATGTGATGGGTGTTATGTGAGAACAGTTAATACAGACAGTTCAGAGATGTCTGATTGCTGTGTTAATTACCATGACGTATTTTCCACATATTACGAGAAGAATATTGGGTAAATGTGTAGTTTAGGGTCCTAAATTATTTCACCACAAATGTTGAAGGATTTTGAAAAAGTGAGACATACAGATTTTAAAGTATGCAATTTCATGGCAAATGCTGAAAACTATCATCTTTATAGTGCATTTTAAAGATTTTTACTGTAATATGTACATGTAAGTACGACGCTGCTAACAGAAACTGCAGCAGGCCTAACACAACACTGCTTCGACAAGTTCAAGCTTTGCTCTGCTGAAACGATGATTTCGTTCCGGTGGCCATTTTGCTGGCGGAAGAGTTACAAGAGGAAGAGGGAACGTTCTTGCTAGAAAAGCATTTCATTTTGTAGTGCTACGCTACAGAAAATAGCTCATTTCTGTCTGTGTTTCACATCACAATCTGATAATTTCTTGTTTTTTTCGCACAATTCTTTGATGCGCAATGTATGAACTCACTTCTTTGAGTTTTTTTTTTTTGTGTGTGTGTGTGATCTAATTTGAAATGACGGTAAACCATGCCATCAATAAGAGGAGCAAAACTTTCATTTACTGATGCCATGTAACTTCCGTTGGAGAGAATGCGATATCTACTTTAACGCTTTTCTAGAAGACAGAAAGGCATCTGCATACTTTCTATTTCGTATCAGGGAATCACATGCGTAAACATGAAGCAATTGTCACCATGTGTTTTGAAAAACTGCAACAGAAATGAAGAACTATTTTCTGTCAATTAGCACTACCAATTGGGACGCTTTCTTGGAAAGAACGTTTCCTGTTCCTCTTGTACTCTTCTGCCAGCAAAATGGCCGCCGGAACAGCGGAGCCCAGCTTCAAGTGGTTGCTACGGCATTGTGTTAGGCCTGCTGCAGCAGTGTTCACATCATCGTACTTGGAGGTAAGTTTCACAGTAAAAATCTTTGAAATGAATTTTGCAGGTGAAATTTTTTCACCATTTGCCATGAAATTGCACACTTTAAAATCTGTATGTCTCATCTTTTCGAAATCCTTCGACATTCGCGACAAAATAATTTAGGACCTTAAACTACACATTTACCGAATATTTCTTTCACACTAAAAACCATGAAGCCTGGTTTTCTGATGTTTGCCGCTGTATGATGGTTCTTGCATTAGCAAAGTTCCTAATTTAAGAATTGCCACACAATAGTTGCTGTTATCAGAAACCAAGAACTTAGACTTTGTAGAGCATGATGTACCTCATGCTACAACTTTCTCTACAGTGATGCTCAGCATGGTAACAGTTCACTTGGCAATGAAAATTACGTGTGAAGAAACTAGGCTGACATTTATATGCAAATTGAATAATGTGCAAAATGGTCTGGAACTATTTTAGGCTTGCACATAACCCAGAAGGTTTTGTTTATGCACATGTACTGTATGGGACCTTTTATTAGGTGCCCTAATATTCAGAGTACTCCCAAAACAGACTGTGTTATAGAATAAATAAATTTGAAATTAAGGCCCAGTAATCCTAGTTCCAGTGGTCCTCAGTTTTGAAGCCCTAAATTATGAAACCAAAATCTGTGGTGTGAATTATTCTAGCAATTTCAAATGCAAATTTCCTGTTAAGGGAATTTTTTTTTTTTTTTTTTAAGATGTGTTTTGTCAAAAATGATTTTCCTTAATGAAAATAAGAATGCTGGAGTGCCTCACAATTTTCACCAATGGCTAGTATTTCTAGTGATCTGTATCCCAGTTTCAGAGTTTCCTTGAGAATATTGTTTTTTCTACATTCATTTTATTTATTAATTGTTTGGTTGAAACAAGTAACTTATAGGAAAAACTGAGATGTATCTAAACAATATACACCTAATCTGTCCTTGAGCCTCACACATTCTTGGTGTCTGGGACTGGCTTCATAAATAACAGGCAACCCTTAGCTTAACTAGTAAGAGCAATGTCATTCATTGCCATTCTGCACCACCACTTTCTGTATATACACTGCCTGCTCAATCGAGCTCGTTTCAGTGCTGAGGAGTGATAGCAATAGTTCAGCCATTGGCCGCGAGCAGCGCTAGATACATAGACTTCGTTCTGATGTGCAGAAGATAATCATAAGTTTGCGTATCAAATTATTATTGTTTTGAAATGAAAACACCTTCACACGGAAGCATTATTTTCTTATTTAGGTGTCATTTTGTAAATTAAAATTTTCTCTCCATTGAGAATTGGCTTAGGGAAATGAAGTTTCCAGTTAGCGTCTTTAATAATCTGTAAGGTCTCAGTTCAGTTTATTCCTGTCGTATTTATAAACGATCTGCAACTGCCAACGATAGTTACATTACCTGTGAACATTGATAAGCACTGTACGGTCATACTTTTTTTAGAGCAACTAATCTCATATTTTGATCACATTGAAGAACAATTGATAAGGAATAAATGGCATTTTTAAGTGAAACACAAAATCAGTATTATTACATATACAAACATATCTAGTGTGCACAACGTCAAAAAATCTGACTTAATCACTCATAGCATTCCTAAGTCATACCTGGACACGTATAGTGATTTCACATTAAATTTAGCGTGCACATTAAAGTGCTTACAAACCATTTGGGGGGGGGGGGGGTATTAAAAGTTAATGCTTATTTGTTGTTTATTTGATGGCCATGAAGATTTTAGTGCAACTATTAACCAAGTTAGGAGACAGAAGCTTAGTGGAGCAATATACACTGCTGGCCACCCAAAATTCAACACCAAGAAGGAAGCATCCGATTGGCCTGAAATTCACAGCATGCATCGCCCGCGAGAGAACATGCAAACGATTAGCAATGCAGGACATATGCAAATCATGTGCGCCCGGCATGCCACCGAGAAGCACTATAAGAAGGGTGCACAGAAGGCGGGTTGTAAGTAGTGGAAGTGTTTTGTGCTGTCGGGCCTGTGCATGGGAAGCTTCCTGATGTCTCGTCGCAGAATACGGTAGTCATTCCAGCACGTTTCGGAGTTCAACAGAGGACGAATAGTGGCTTATCGCGACTGCGGTTTATCGTACCGAGACATCGGCACCCGTGTGGGACGACATCCAGCCACAGTGAGGCGAGTATGGATTCGGTGGGTGCAGGAGGGACGGACGGGCCGACGTGAACGATTGCCACAGCCGTGGCACACCACCGAACTAGAGGACTGGCATGTTGTGCAGCGGGTATTGACGCTCGCACCGCTACATCTCAAATGTTAGCGCAGGAATTAGGGTGTGTTGTGCAACAACCTGTGTCAGCACGTACCGTTCGACGTCGTCTGCAGGAGTGGGGACTTGTCACACGGTGGCCATTGCTCCGATTACCATTGACGTTACACCACCGGCAAGTGCGGCGGTAGTGGGCCGTTGAACGCCGCACCTAGACTGCAGAATCGCACGACATTGTGTTCTCCGAAGAATCCCGCTTCTGCCTGAAACACCATGATGGTCGGATCCGCGTGTGACGGCACCGCGGCAAGAGACTATGACGCCTGCATTATGCATCGCCATACAGGATTGTCGCCTGGCGTTATGGTTTGGGGCGCAATTGGATATGACACCCGCACCCCTCTGGTACGCATCGCCGGTACACTCAACAACCACCGCTACATCTCCGACGTTTTAGAGCCTGTAGTCGACCCTTACCTGCAGGACCTGCCACGTTTCAAAAGGACAATGTGCGCCCGCACGTGGCACGCATCGTGCAATAATTCTTCACGGCCCACCAGGTGGCCCGCCTATTCTCCTGATATGTCGCCCATCGAATACGTCTGGTCGCTGATCGGCAACCGAGTGGCCCGGCAAGCACCACTAGCGGCTACGCCTGGTGAACTGTGGCAACATGTGGAAGCAGCCTGGACCGACATACCCAAGCCCACATCCAAAGCCTCTTTTGTTCGATGCCACGGCATGTAGCGGCCGTTATTGCCAGCCATGGGGGCCACACGAACTATTGATGTCTGCGTGTTCTGTAAGTCGGACGGGCCTGTAAGCTCAATCGTTTCATTTTTGTTTCTGTTGTTATGTGTCCAGTAAATCTGGCTTTGCTATCTCGTGTCCTTCTTGGCTTTGCATTTTGGGTGGCCAGCAGTGTATATACTAAAATCAGTTTTTATTGCTAGGATGAACAAAACAGAATATTCCCAGACGAAACAGAAGAATTATTTGGGAAGAAACCACAGGAAAATGAGTTTCTAAGTTTTCAATGAACTTTGTGGAGAGTAGAAAACCTAGTTATTACAATTTAAATTATCTAAACAGTTGAAATAAAATAAATGATGTCAAACTACGCAGGTAAAGAAATACGAAAAAGGCAACTAACGTAACACCACCTTGCGGACATTTAGGTCATAACCGGAAAACGTTTCAGCACGATTGGGCAGGCAGTGTATATATAGAAGGCGGTGCCTGCACGCCAGGAGTACTGATTGCCACCACCAAGGGACGCCTTCAAGGTTGTAAGCAATTTTTACAGCAAAAAACAGATTCAGAGTGTCTACTGGTCATGAAAGTCATAAATTTTGCTTTGGGGTCAGCAATTTCTTTTTATTTTTAGTAATTGTTCATTTTTTGGGAAAACAATATGAGTAATTTCCTATGCACTGAGCACATAAGGCGTAGACGTGGTTTCCATTTAACGATTTAAGTGTTAAAAACAAGGGAGCATTTGTACCCTCCTTCACAAACAAAACTGATTGAGCAAAACTCAAGAAACACCTTTAGTGTGATAAATTCGTTAATTTAGTGGTGTAATACACATAAAGATTCACCAAGCTTTTGCTCTCCACTTGGAGACTTTTTCAAGGCACTGGTAGAGAGACTTTTTCAAGGCAAGGGTAGACGTAAAATGCAAAAAGCCTCCCAGTGAAGAGCGAAAGCTTGGCAAATCTTTGTGCATATTACACCACTAAATAAATGGTTTTGCTATGCTATAAGTGTTTCTTGGGTGTGCATGGTCTTGGTGTACTTTGAAATAATGTGATTGAGCAAAAAATGTCTTAGCATAGAAATACATGTACATAATCATATACTTGAACTACAGGCATTGCATAATTATATTACATTTAATTCAGACAACGTTTATGAATACAATTTTTGCAAATTCATTCGCTAAAACTATGGTTCAGTTTCGTCGGGACTAAGTGTTTTTATTTCTTGCTTCCGACGAAGTTACAAATTCCACATGTCAAACCCTCATGCGGTATCAGATTGTAGATTGATGAGCGATTTCCAAGCGCTTAATAGGTATGGAGATAAAGATAAATCATTAACCAGGTTATTACGGTTTTGAAATATATGAAAGGCTTCTAAAAAGTCTAGGTCAAATATTGATTTAGGTCTAACAATTTAACAAGATCGCTTAAATTCAGATTAAAAGAACACCAATTATATATTAAAAAATGTAAAATTAAAAAAAAATTCTATAGCCCAGCACTGTTGGGAAAATAACCACCAATTTCTGTTTAGGGATGCCAAATTGTTAGACCTAAATCAATATTTGACCTAGACTTTTTAGAAGCCCTTCATATATTTCAAAACCATAATAACCTGGTAATTTATCTTCATCTCCATTCCTTTGATAGCGCATGGAAATCACTCATCAATCTGCAATCTGATACCACACGAGGCGGTTGGCATGTGGAATTTGTTACTTCGTCAGAAGTAAGAAATAAACGCTTAGTCCTGACGAAGCTGAACCATAGTTTCAGTGAAATTATAGTACTTTGAATGTGTAAAAATTGTATTCATGAACGTTGTTGTCTGAATTAAATGTAACGTGTAAATAATATTTACAAAATTTTGAGAGCAATTTAAATTATGCTATGAGTCAGGACACTTTTCAGGTATAAATGTTAAAAGCATGTAATGAAATCATGTAACAAAATGGTGAATATTTCAACTTTAAGATCATTCAGAGGGACACTTTTTCCATAGAAAAAAAGAGAGAGGGTACACAGTGTTCCCCCTCTTTAAGTGCACATGTGTGTGCGCATATACTGGAGCCTTGGATAGGTATATATATGTAATATATATAGTGGTTGCTCTGGCTTTTTTAAAGTTTTCACTAACCCATTCGCCAAATGAAATTTTTTTTCACCAAAGTGTAAATAGTACAAAAAGGTAATCGCCAAAACTTTTTTTCCCCATCACCAAAACGATTTTTTTTTTTTGAAATTGCAAAAAATGCGATCGGCAGTGCGGCCCTTGATATATATATACAAGGGGTGTCCGATAAGTATCCAGATTTTTATTCTTATCAATTACAAGAGAGAACTAAAAACTACAGGATGCATAAATATGATACATATGTAATACAGTGTTACAAATAGTCAAAGTAATTTTTACACGTATTCTCTGTGCAGCACAATTAATTTTTTCTACCAATCAACAAGTCTATTCATTCCGGAAGCGAAGAAATCAGCAGGGGTGTTGCGAATCCCTTGACGGACAGCCGCTCGCAGATTGTCCATGCTCTCATAGTGTTGGTCACGAAGACTACCCTTCTACGGATCGAAAACAGGAAAATTGGAAGGTGGCAAGTCTGGATTGTAAGCAGGGTGCAAAAGAACGGTCCACTTCTGTTTTGCAATTTCTGCTTGCAGTGGTTTAGGAACATGTGGGGCCGCCCCGGTGGCGCAGTGGTCTAAGCGATGGCCTCTGATCATTCGTCCGTAAGGGGTCTGGGTTCGAATCCCGGTGAGGCATGGATGTTGTGTTTGTCTTACGGCACTGGCTCTCTCTCCCTTCCCTGGAACCAGTGACCCTAAATTAGGGACGGGCGACTACTTATAGCCCATTGAGTTGCTCACGGTGGTCGTTAAACCTCCAATCGAAAAAAACATGTGGGTGAGCGTTATGCTGAAGCAACACTTGATTGTTTTTCAGTGTTGACAGTTTGGTCCGGATAAATTGTGCAAGTTTTCTCAGTGCCTTCAGATAGGGCTATGCATTTATTGTTTACATTTTTGCAAAGTACTCAACTAGAAGGATACCATGTTTGTCCTAGAAGACAGTAGCCATGACCTTGGACGCCGACGAACCAACTTCGAACTTCTTTGATGGGGGCAAATTTGAATGACGCCACTGCATACTTTGCCGTTTTATCTCTGGTTCGAACTGATGAATCCATGTTTCATTGCCTGTGATTATGTTTCGCAGGAATGCGTCACCATAGCACTGTACCTGTTCATTCCAAATGTGTAGGGTGGCGCAGTGGTCTAAGGCAATGGCCTCTGATCATTCGTCTGAAAGGGGTCCGGGTTCGAATCCCGGTGAGGCATGGATGTTGCGTTTGTCTTACGGCACTAGCTCTCTCTCTTCCCAGGAACCAGTGACCCTAAATTAGGGACGGGCGACTACTTATAGCCCATTGAGTTGCTCACAGTGGTCGTTAAACCTCCAACCAAAAAAAATGTGTAGCCTTTGACGTTTATGCACCGCTGTAAGCATTCGGGGTACCCATCTGGCACAGATCTTTCCATAGTTGAGATGTTCATGAATAATTCGTCCAACAGAATCTTTACTGATATCCAATTCCCTAGCAATATCCCGAACATGAATGCGTCTGGCACCTTTAATAAAATCGTTAACCTGTTCAATTGTTTCATCAGTCAACGTTGTGTTAGGCCTACCGGATCGTGCTTCATCTTCAAGGCTCTCGTGGCTGGCTTGGAACTTCGTAACCCATTCATAAACACCAGAACAAGACATAGCTGCATCAACATACACCGTCCGAAGTCCTCTTAATGTCCACGGTCTTTTTATGCCTTCTTTCGTTAAAATTTCACTACTACTCGAACTGAACGCTTAATGTAGCCGCCACCTAACATTAGTATCAAGCTGCTCCGCTTTTACAGCGTTTCACTGAGAGTAGTCGTAATAGTTTCACGCATACGTGCAATCATACACACGGCTTTGTATCGATAGGAATAAAAATCCGGATACTTATCGGACACCCCTCGTATTTTTTATATGTACGTATGCAGCAGTTGCTCTGGCTTTTTTAAAGTTTTCACCAAACTCACTTTTTTCCAGGAGTTCAAGATGAAAAACCCTTCTGCCTCTGCAAACTCAATGAGAGTATTTCCACGCTGGTTTCTGTTGCCGTGACCGAATTTACCTACTGAAGTTTCGTTCTGTTGCCGTTGCCCTATTTTTGCATTGAAATCTCCCATAATTATCTTCAAGTGCTGCTTACCTTTATTATTTAGATGACGAATTTCCTCATACATTTCTTCAATTTCTTCTTCAGGATGACTTGTGGTGGGTGCATAAGTTTGAATAATCTGAGCCTGGTATCTTCTCGAGAGTTGGATAACGAGTCGTGCACCTCTGTCAGAGGAACTTTCAACTTCTATACAACTTTATCCTTCAGTTTCTTGTTTATTATAAATTCAACATAACTAGTTCTGCTAGTATCTGTCCCACGATAGTAGAAGAGATGTCCACTTTTCAGTTCAATGAGATCTCCTTTTCTCCTTACCTCACTTAGCCCGACGATGTCCCACTTGATCCTTTGTAGTTCTTCTTCCAATTCAAGAAGCCTTGAATCAGAAGATAGGGAGCGAACAAATCAGGTAAATAATATTGCGCTTATTAAAAAATTCTAAAAAGACCTATGCCGGAAACTGGTCCTGAATTCAGGTCGCAGGCCTTATAGGAAGATGCAAGAATATTTCAATGTGGTGTCATCAAACAAGTAGTAAAAAGATCTGGGAGGGATTTCCCATGAATAAATATTTTGTGACCACACATTCTATAGATGTTTGAACGACAGATTTGTCCAAAAGAAAAGAAATTTAAAAGTTCGCCGTGTCCAGGGTTTGTGTCATGTGGTTTTTTCTGCAAAAATTTCTAGTAAAATTAAATTCATACGGTAAATGAAAAAGAAAAGTATTTTAAAATCATTTTGTTTGGTTTCGATTGACAGGTTTGAACAACATTCTCATGTAAATTATTTTAAATTTTAATGATTTAATTTTTCATACTTACAACTTAAACAGATAAGTTTTTCTCTTCAAGTTTTATTCTTGTAATTAAAGACTTTCAATTTCAAAATTCACAATTTAAAAATACGGAAGTAATTGCATGCCTTCAATCCCGGTGGCGCAATAATCTAAGCGATGGCTTCTGGCCGTTTGTCCTAGATGGGTCTGGGTTCGAGTGAGACATGGACGTTGTGTTTGTCTCTTAGGGCACAGGCTCTCTCCTTCCCTGGAACCAGTGGCTCTATATTAGGGACGAGCAGCTGCTTACAATCCAATGAGTTGCTGATGATGGTTGTTAAACCTCGAAAAAAATGAATAAAAATAATTACATGTCATTTGTCCTTGCTAAGGTAGTTACATCTTGTACATAACTCTTAAATTTAGGAGCTCCAAAATCTATTCTACCCAAAACTTACAATTTGTTGCGATTGCAATTCCATGTTTTTCCATGGATTTTACGTACTTTACCAGTTTGAAATAGTCTCTTTCAGTTATTGTATATCATTATTTGCACGGAATTTTCAAAAATAAATAAATAAATAAATAAATAAATAAAATAAAATAGAAAAGTTCCTACAGAAAAGTAATTATTTCAGGGGAACAGCAAATTGGTACCCGACAAATTCATACCCGGAAGATTGGTACCCGGCAAATTCGTACCCGGAAGATTGGTAACTGGCAAATTCGTACCCGGAAGATTGGTACCCTTCTGTTGCTACGACGTTACGGGGGCATATATAAATTGCATAGCTAACAAATTGCCGTCAATTTGTAGATCTTTTAAAGATATGGTGTTCGGTGAAACAATAATCATAATAAGACTGATTCTATTTCCGAAAAGGGGGTAGTATGGGATTTCTTTTTGTTCCGTTTCACACACGCGGAATTTTTCTGCCGAAGCAATAAAACCGTCCCACAGTACAATTTTTGGCAAGCTATTTCATTGCTAGAACGCCGGAAAAAATGCCTGAAGGATGAGCTTCCCTATCGGTGGTTCTTTGTTCAACAGCACTTTGTTCCCCCCCTCACACAGGAGGGATTGTTTTATTGCACTAGCGGACGATTGGCTGGTCGCTTGTGTGAACATCTTTCCTTTCAGCTATCTCTCTCTTAAACTTGACGGTATTTTCGCCATCCGGTTTGTAGCGAACCCCTCGGAAGCTGTGCGGCTTGGAAACTCTTTTGAGGGCAGGCGAAATTGAAGAGGATTGTCAGCAAATTTGAATCGGTCGTGCTGATATTCATAAGGTTTGCATGACAAGTTAAAGCTTGTATAATTGCGTTCATATTCTTAACGTTTACATAACAAATCCAGTTAATAATGTTGCTCCTTTAACTCGGCCACGAAACATTACCTGCAAGCAGAGCCGGATAGAGCTTTTGCGGGGCCCGGGGCGAAATTTCATTTCTGGCACCAGGAAATAAATCTCATATTTTAATAAAGTTGTTGCGTGAAAAATGACCGTAAAGAACACACACGATGTGAAATTCACAAATTTCACAGTGACAACAACGAACCCTCATCCCTCTACTGTGGAGCCGAATGCTTTACCAATTAAGCTAACCGACGGAATTTATCGCTGCAACTTTTCCGTCTTGCCATGTGCTTCACTTCTGTAGTAACGTCATAACGAAAACTATCATAAAGACAAAATGTTTATCTCAAAAAAATATTTGCTTTAAGCTTAAGAAAAAGATCATAATATGGATTGAAAGTTCCGAGAGAGAGAGAGAGAGAGAGAGAGAGAAAACTGTTAAACTCTACAATTTTTTTTCCGGGAAGATGGGGTTGAGGTTGTATTATGACTCATAAAAACTTCTTCACAAAATAATAAAAAGATCCCTGCGTAGCGAACAGTTTTGTATTGTGAATACTTCAGTGTAAGAAATAATCCGAATCCCTCTAAAATAAATTCATATAAATAGTTTTTTCCCCTGATACATGTTTCAGTGATTGATTTTTAATGCAAAATAGCATAAAAATCAATCAGGGATCTTGATTGATTTTTAAAACTTTTTGAAACTTTTAGACGCGCTCATATATGATTTTTGCCGCCCCGGTGGCGCAGTGGTCTAAGCGATGGCCTCTGATCATTCGTCCAGAAGGGGTCCGGGTTCGAATCCCGGTGAGGCATGGATGTTGTGTTTGTCTTACGGCACTGGCTCTCTCCCTTCCCTGGAACCAGTGACCCTAAATTAGGGACGGGCGACTGCTTATAGCCCATTGAGTTGCTCACGGTGGTCGTTAAACCTCCAATCAAAAAAATATATATATATGATTTTTTTTATTTCTAGTAATATTTTTAAAGTCACTAAATAAATGGCCTCAATGTGTTGCCCGAAATCAACTTTGATATTGTTCTTTTTATTTGTCTAAATTCAAGTATCTAGTTTGCAAGCAAATTGTGAAATATATAAAAGTAAGGGCCACAAAATGAGGAAATTTAATTTGCTATTTTGAGAAGGCGGAAAATATTAAGGTAGTTACAATAATCACTTGAAATTTTCAAATCTCAGTATTTGTACGGCGAAGGGCAATATTCTATTCAAAAATGGGGAAATTGGAAACAATAAAATTAAAAAAACAACATCTTAAGGGCCTCGCACCCGAAAACTTACACACACAAAATATTGTTTGTAAAAATTCTACCGTAAATGTTGTTTTCCTAAACTACGAGGCCCTTTGAAGGCGCGGGGTCCAGGGCTACTGCCCCGGTTGCCCCTATGGTCCAGCCGGCCCTGCCTGCAAGGCACTAGGCCTATGCATTTCTCGTCATTTTGTATCCGCCGAGCTCAGATTCTGAACGTTTACATAACAAGTTAAGGTTACAGTATTACACTTTTACTTAGGCACAAAACATTTATTAACAGACCCTAAGCCTAGGCCTTTTTTGCAATTTATAATCCACGGAGCACATAGTAAAAAGATTTACATTACAAATCAAGTAAACAATGTTTCTCTTTTACTCGGTCACAAAACTTTAATTGCAAGGCCCTATGCCTGGGCCTTTCTAGGAATTTTCAATAAAATTTGGTAGAATAAAAACTGTTTAAAAGGCCTAGGGGATATGAATTAATATTTAGTGCCTAAGTAAAAGCGCAATATTATTAGCATGAGTTGATATGTAAACGTTGTGAATGTGACATCAGTAAAATAAAAACCGTGTAAAAGGCCTAGGCTTAGGGCCTATGAATTAATATTTAGTGCCTAAGTAAAAGCGCAATATTACTAACGTGAGTTGATACGTAAAATTTATGAATGTGACATAAGAAGAATATAAACTGTTTAAAAGGTCTAGGCCTAGGCAGTGGCGCACTCAGGAATTCTTGTTGGAGGGGGCTGTATATATAGCATATGTACACAATGTGTGTGTGTGTATATATATATATATATATATATATATATCATACTCTGCAGTATGATATATATATATATACACACACACACATTGTGTACATATGCTATATATATATATATATATATATATATATATATACACACACACACATTGTGTACATATGCTATATATACAGCCCCCTCCAACAAGAATTCCTGAGTGCGCCACTGCCTAGGCCTAGACCTTTTAAACAGTTTATATTCTTCTTATGTCACATTCATAAATTTTACGTATCAACTCACGTTAGTAATATTGCGCTTTTACTTAGGCACTAAATATTAATTCATAGGCCCTAAGCCTAGGCCTTTTACACGGTTTTTATTTTACTGATGTCACATTCACAACGTTTACATATCAACTCATGCTAATAATGAAGATTTATCGATTGATGGAGAAAAGCTGGAGATAACAGACACGTACGTTTATCTTGGACAGCAGATATCAAGTGAGGGTCACATTGATGAAGAAATTAATCGGCGTACAAAACTTGCCTGGAGAGCTTTTGGAAGAAACAGCATAATTTTCAAGAGCAATATGCCATTATGTCTTAAAAGAAAAGTGTTTGATCAATGCATCCTTCCAGTGCTTACGTATGGTGCAGAGACGTGGACCTTAACTAAAAGAGACATACAAAGGCTGCAGACAACTCAAAGATGCATGGAGAGGTGCATACTTGGTGTAACCAGGAGAGATAAGAAGAGGAACTCGTGGATCCGAAAAATGACAAGAGTGGAAGACATCATGATCAGAGTTAAATCCCTGAAATGGCAATGGGCTGGACATACTGCCAGAAGGACAGATCATCGATGGACAGCCGAAATTTTAGATTGGATTCCAAGGGACAGGAAAAGACCCAGAAGAAGACCACATGGGAGATGGGTGGATGAAATTCGAAAGTATGCAGGGGTGACATGGAGGAGACTGGCACAAGACAGACCGTTGTGGAGGAAACTTGGGGAGACCTTCGTCCAGCAGTGGATTGATAATGGTTGACAATGATGATGATGATGATATATATATATTGTACGCTTATAGTTTATACACGAGAACTTTGAAGGACTATATACACTATCTACCAACAAGTAATTGCACACCTGTGATAGCAATGGAAAACGAAGTTTATTCACCTTCAATAGTTGGTGGAGGCTCCACGAGCGGCGATTACAGCTGCGACCCTCCGGGGCATACTCTCAACCAGGCGTTGTACGACGGCTAGCGGCATTTTCTTCCATTCGGCTTGGAGAAGACAAGTCAGTTCCTTCACCGATTTCGGACGGTGGGGGCACCCCTTAAGTTGACACTCCAACTCGTCCCAGAGGTGCTCGATAGGGTTAAGGTCCAGGCTCTGCGCAGGCCAGTCCATTCGATTAACCCCATTGTCACCACACCAAGCCATGGTGGACATCGCAACATGACAGGTGACATTGTCATCCTGAAAGTAACATGGGTCCACCCCGTAAAACTGCCACAACGTAGGAAGCGCATGGTCATCCAAAATGGTGCAGTAGGTCTCGGCGTTGAGTCCACCAGGAATTGCAACCAAGGGTCCCGTGCCATACCAGGAGAAACACCCCCATAGCATAATTCCACCGCCGTCGAACTTCACAGTTGGCACAATACATTCCGGCAGGAGGTGTTCTCCAGACAGACGCTAAACCCAGACCCTGCCATCCGAACGGTAGAGGGTGAACCTTGATTCGTCACTCCAGAGAACCTGTTTCCACTGTTCAGCGGTCCACTGTCGACGTTCTTTGCACCACGTTAGCCGAGCAGCGCTATTGGGCTTGGTGATCAAAGGCTTGTGGGCGGCAGCAAACCTGTCGGGAAGGGGGGGGTATATTGCAAAAGTGTAAAACATCATAAAGAATTTCTGGTCCGATCAGGAGATTTTCAGCATTTAGAGCCTACAAATCAACAAATTATCTGAAGGCATGAAGGCATCTGCTGCCTCAGGAGGCCTGTAGGGGGAAGGGGGGGCAACACCAAAAGTATAAAATATAAAAAACTTCTGATCCGGTCGGGAGATTTTCAGCATTTACAACCTACATCTCAACAAACTCTCTGAGGGCATGTCGTGCTGACTCAGGAAACCTGTTGGGGGAGGGGGGATTAATACCTAAATTATAAGACAAAGTATTTCTGGTTGTAAATGGTGAAAATCTCCCGAACGGACGAGAAATTCTTTATATTTTACACTTTACACTTTTGATATTACACCTCCCCCCTCACTGACAGGTTCCCTGGGTAGGCCCATGCACTCAGAAAATTTGTTGAGTTACAGCTTGTAAACGCTGAAAATCTCCCGATCGAACTGGAAATTCTTGATATTTCATATTTTAGGTTTTCGGAACCCCCCTCCCCCCCCTTCGACGAGTTTCCTGGTTTTGCACATACCAGCAGAGAATTTGTTTAGCTGTAGTCTATAGACCTAGAAAAATATCGTAAATAAGAAAATACGAAATTATGGACATTTTATGTGTGTCAGATATCTCGGGAGACGTAGCCACGGAGCAGTCTAGAACACAATTTTTATACGGCCCTTTAATTTTTTTATGGCCAGTTCTTCGTGCCGCCACTTCTCCGGTGGTCAGTTTTCTGGTGGCCAGTTCTCCGCTTTGTCTTTTGCCCGAAAATCATGGAAATGTCTAAATTTCTTACTGAAAATGAAATATTAAAAAAAAATTATTATGAACAATCATTGCTCAAGTAGTGGGGAATATAGCCACACGAAATTTGTTTATGAGGAACAATTTTATGGCACTGAAATTCCAATGTGTCCAGTTCTCCGTGTAGCCAGTTCTAAGGTGGCCACTTCTCCGTGCCCGTTGTGGGGTTGTGATTGATAGGGAAATTTTATATCAAGTTTGTTAAAACATATAAAATTCTATTTAAGAATAACAGACTTACTTTGCCGGTAATAGGTATAATCAATATTTGATTCTAGCTGCAATACATCGAATATTTGATCCGATATTAAAAGAAAATATTCTGCACACGACCTCTTCCCTCTGAACTACAGCCGGATGGCGGGAGCTTTTACAGGGCTTGGGGCGAAATTTTATTGCGGGGCCCGGACCAAAAATTCATTGTTGGCACTAGGAAATAAATCTCATATTTTAATAAAGTCGTTACGTCAAAAATGACCTCAAAGAACACACACGATGTGAAATTCACAAATTTTGATGGTGACAATGAATCCTCATCCCTCTACTCCAGAGCCGAATGCTTTACCAATTAAGCTACACCGAAAGAATTTATTGTTGCAACTTCTACGTCTTGACATGTGCTTCACCTCTGCAGTATGTCATAAAGAAAGCTATCATAAAGAAAGTTCAGAGATAGAGAGAGAGAGAGAGAGAGAGAGAGAGAGAGAGAGAGAGAGCAAAAAGAAGGAGGGAGAGAGAGAGAAGAGGGAGGGAGGGAGAGAGAAGAGGGAGGGAGACAGAGAAAGAGAGAGAGAGAGAGTAAAAAGTGTTGAAATATACGATTTTCTTTCCGGGGAGATGGGGTTGAAATTGTATTATGACTCTCATAAAAACTTCCTTACAAAATGATAAAAAAAAATACCTGCATAGCGAAATTTTTTGAATTACGAATATTTTAGTGTAGGAATGAATAAGGATTCCTCTAAAATAAATTCGTACAAATAGTTGTTTTTCCCCTGATACAAAGTTTTAGTGATTGATTTTTAATGCAAAGTGGAGCAAGTGACAAATTAGCGACTTTTTAAACTTTTATACGCGCTCATATATGATTTTTTTTTAAATTTACAGTAATGTTTTTAAAGTCGCTGAATAAATGGCTTCTATATGTAACCCGAAATTAACTTTGATGTTGTTCTTTTTATTTCTTTAAATTTAAGTATCTGGTTTGCACGCAAATTGTTAAATACATAAAAGTAAGGGCCACAAAATGATGAAATTTAATTTGCTATTTATCTATGCGGAAAATAGAAAAGTAGTTTCAATAATCACTTAAAATCCCCAAATTTAAGTATTTGTACGGCGAAGGACGATAACCTATTCGAAAATGGAGGGATTGTAAACGAAAAAAAAAAAAAACCTTTTGAAAAAGAACTTTTTAAGGGCTTCGCACCCAAAAACTTACACAGAAAGGAAATAATTGTTAAAAATTCTACCAAAAGTGATTTTTTTCCTAAACTGCGGAGCCCCTTGAAGGCATGGGGCCCGAGGCGAAAGCTCCAGTTGCCCTTATAGTCCAGCCGGCTTTGCTCTGTACTGTGGATCAAATTCAGGGCTTTGCTGAATGACTGATTAGAGCAGACGTGTCGTTGTTGATAAGCCCGATTCCTTTTCCGTAGAGCTAAAACTAACGGGGGACGCAATTGTTTAGACACGGGAATATCCTGTGTGACCTTGTAACATTGCTCCTGGGAATAGTGAACATTCGAGTTTTGGCCTTCCCGATGTTTTGAATGTTCTTAGATTCTACTAACGGATATTTCACTTACAAAACACGGGACCTAGAAACGACAGCTGCGGCCAGGAATAACAAGACGCTGAACGCGGTTCCTTTCGCAACATGAAACTGGTACCCTCTATGAAAATAGCGCCACAGAATACGTGATAATGTGCCTATATTATCGTTATTTTTTTCTACATTTTTACCATATAACAAAACAACGGGAATAAAAAAATAAAATTAAAATTTTATTTTTGGTATTTTCAGGCCCCTTCGATTCCGAAGCCCCAAGGGCGCGTTTCCTGCGCCTGTGCGGGGATCCGCCCCTAGTAGGGGCTATTTGAAGTTTTGTACTCGAGTAAAAGCGCAACACAATAAACTTGACTTTCTGTGAAAATTTTATGCATATGAGCACGGTTGGGGTTCATTGAAAATTGATGAAAAAACTTAAGGCCTGTTTATTAATTTTTGTGCCTGTGTAAAAACGCAGTACCGGGACCTTGGCATGTTATCGAAACCTTATGAATACGTCGAACCAAAATTCCTAAAAAAAGGCTAGGTCTAAGGTCTTGCAATTAAGGTTTTGTGACAGAGTAAAGGTGCAACATTAATAGCTTGACATGTTATGTTAACTTTGTGAATATGAGCACAACGGATTAAAAATTTCAAGAAATCGCCTTTGGGATTAATGTGTTGTAGCAGAGTAAAAGTGTAACATTATCTTTATTTTCTATATAAACCATACTACGTGCTGAAATGGCCCAACTACATATACGTATACCTCAACCATATACCGAAGCGCGGACTCGGTGAAACAAAAGTGCGATTTTGCACGGTCCCTTAAAAGTTTGTGGCCAGACCACATGTAATAGGACACGTTGATGTCAAAAAATACTTTTCACATGGCTCCATGACAGATAGCAATGGACACGTCGCAATCTTTTTTTTTTTTTTTTAGTTGGGAGGTTTAACGACCACCGTGATCAATTCAGTGGGCTGTAAGCAGTCAGCAGTTCCTAATTTTGGGTCACTGGTTCCATGCAGGGAAGGGGGAAAGCCAGTGCCAGAAGTCAAACGCAACGTCCATGACTCACCGGGATTCGAACCCGGACCCTTCTTGGACTCGTGATCAGAAGCCAGCGCATAGACCACTGCGCCACCGTAGCGGCTCACGTTGAAATCAACTATGTATTTTTCATACGGTCCCAAACGCTCTTATGGACATACTAATGGAACTGGATGCAAAGAAATCATTAATGTAATTTGCACTAGCAGGGTGGTATTTCCCGGGTAAATATTACTATCTGTGGAATCACGAAGTTCAGCGGGTGAAAATTAATGAATGAAAAAGATATTCCTGTTATTTCCCAGTAAACTTATCTTTAATTTTTTTATTTAGTCAATTTAATTTTATGAAACAAAAAAGAAAGGAAGAGGAATGGAAATACTTATCTCCGAGGAGACATCTATATAGAACTGCCGTACATCTGGCGTGTGCTTCTGAGAAACCGCAACACTGGAATACAATGCACCTGTGTGATGTCGCGTGCATGCGACTTGACATTGATAATCTTTTTCTTACCGTTTTAAATTTTGAATATCTGGATCTCTCTATTTACATTACATTGTATTTCTGCCTGATAAGCCGCCCGTTGGTGGTGAAAGCTAACGTTTATTAATTTTTGATTTTAATACACCATTAACCGGATATTTTCCCACTTTATTGTTATCTACGGTCTTACACTTAGACCGTAGGTTGGGTATTGTAGTGCTGAATTGTGTTGCAGATCTTAAGAGTAAGAAATTGAACTTTTAACGAAAATTTTGTATGGGGGCACCTTGATCGCGGACCCCGACCCGTTCCTAAAACCATCTGCGGTCTAAGAGTACCGTGAAATAGTATCCCAAATTTGGTGGTTCTAAATTGAAAACTGTAGATTTTACGAAAATTTTGTAAGGGCCCCACTTGACCCCGACCTGTTCCAAACACCGTCTACGGTGTAAGTTAGAGCACCATGAGGTAGTATACCAAATTCGGTGGTTCTAAATTGAAAACTGTAGAATTTACGAAAATTTTTCTATGGGGACCCGTAAAGCCCGGGATCCGACACGTTCCAAAAACCGTCTACCGTTTAAGTTAAAGCACCATGAGATAGGATACTAAATATGGTGGTTGTATATTGAAAACTGTATATTTTACGATAATTTTGTAGGGGCCCCATTCGGACCGGGCCTCCACCCGTGCCAAACATCGTCACCGTCTAAGTCAGAGCACCATGAGGTAGTACACCAAATTTGGTGGTTCTAAATTGAAAACTGCAGATTTTACGAAAACTTTGTCGGAGGCCCCTGAAGCCCGGGCCCCGACTCGTTCCAAAAACCGTCTACGGTCTAAGTTAGAGCACCATGAGGTAGTATACAAAATTTGGTGGTTCTAAATTGAAAACTGTAGATTTTACGAAAATTTTCTATGGTGGCCCCTTGACTCCGGGCCCCCCACCCGTTCCAAAACCACTCTACGGTCGAAGTCAGAGCACCATGAAATAGTATACCAAATTTAGTGGTTCTAAATTGAAAACTAGTTTTTACGAAAATTTTCTATGGGGGACCCTGGTTCCCGGGCTGCGACCCCTTCCAAAAACCGTCTACGGTGTAAGTTAGAGCAACATGAGATAGTATATCAAATTTGGTGGTTTTAAATTGAAAACTGTAGATTTTACGAATATTGCGTATGGGGGCCCTTGAATCCGGGCCCCCTACCTTTCCAAAACCGTCTATGGTCTAAGTTAGAGCACCATGAGATATTATACCAAATTTGGTAATTCTAAATTGAAAACTGTAGATTTTACGAATATTGCGTATTGGGGCCCCTTGACCCAGGGCCCCCTACCTTTCAAAGCAAAGCCCGTCTACGGTCTAAGTTAGAGCACCATGAGGAAGTATACCAAATTTGGTGTTTCTAAATTGAAAACTGTAGATTTTACGAATATTGCGTATTGGGGCCCCTTGATCCCGGCCCCCTTACCTTTCCAAAAACCGTTTACTGTCTAAGTTAGAGCACCATGAGGAAGTATACTAAATTTGGTGGTTCTAAATTGAAAACTGTAGATTTGTCGAAAGTATTCTATGGGGTCCCAACGACCCCGGGCTCCGACCACTTCCAAAAACCATCTACCGTCTAAGTTAAAGCACCATGAGATAGAATACCAAATCTGGTGGTTTTAAATTGAAAACTGTAGATTTTACGATAATTTTGATTGAGTGGGTTTGGACCCCGGGCCTGGGCACTGTTGGAAAAGCGGTACGGGTAACCCCAATTTCTACCAAAATTTAATCAGGATATCAATTTCTATGAAGTCCCCCTCCCCTTTAAAAATACTTTTTTTTTCGATTCATCAAAAGCTATCGAAAGCAATTTATTTAGGGATTACTGCGATGTTATGACCTGCGATGTTATGACTTGCGATGTTATGGTACCACGATGTTTTGCCCTGCGATGTTATGGTGCCGCGATGTTTTGACTTGCGATGTTATGGTGCCACGATGTTTTGACCTGCGATGTTTTAGTACTGTGATGTTATGGTACCGCGATGTTTTGACCTGCGATGTTATGTCGGCGATCATATGTCGTGCGATGTTATGGTACCGCGATGTTTTGACCTGCGATGTTATGTCGGCGATCATATGTCGTGCGATGTTTTGACCTGCGATGTTATGTTGTAGACCCGAAACTTTTCGATGACGTCACGTGCTACATCTTCATAGTGCTTGGACATGAAGATGTAGATGCACAGATGCACGATGTGTAATTGCGAAAGTGATTCTTTGATCAATTTGAATTTTTAAATCGCGATAATTCAACTACAAAATTTCACATTCGTGGTTTTGACATTGCGGCAACGATATGCACCCCTCTCAAAATTAATATCTGGGTACCCCACTACTAACCTTCTTGCATCCACCTAGCACACCATAAAAAAGCATGGTAATGTTTAGAAATCTTAGCATCGAAACTCGCAGGGACGCCATCTCACGGTGTGATGAAAAGAGGGAACTAAAATTTAAACAGTGAAGTATTAACTTACGGCTCACTATATCTTCTAGATAAAATACCCTTGTATCCTACTTAACTGTACTCGCAAATTTTTTCACCGTCAAATCAATTTTTGAGATTTGGGGTTGTTTCTAGGTTGCGTGGTTTACGGTTGTTTGATCTCTGATGTGTTATTTGATGATGTTGGTTATAAGCAACTGACGTTGATAATTATTTCTTTAAATCATTACCATTATTAGTTTTTCTTAGTGGCATTTATAGCTTATACAAACATGTTGCCTGCTGCTTTTTCCAGGGTCCTGCAGATTAGGAGTGGAGTGGTGTTAAAGAAATTTACTTGGCAAACTGGTGAAACTACTGAAATTATATCATATATTACGAGGTCCATGGCAGGCCATAGCAAGTGGCAAAATATCAAGCATATAAAAGCAGCCAAAGACAAAGTAAAGTCAGATTTGTGTAACAAGTATACTCGATTGGTGAGGTATGCAGTAAAAGGTACGATATTCATTTTATGTACGGAATGCAATTAAGAGGTGCAATTTTCAGTTTATTCAATATCTTTGGAAGCAAAATATGCCATTCTTTTCGTATGTTGTACATATCGGCATTATTAGAAGTATAAAAATGTAGTGAGTAAGTTGTGTACTTTTAGAAGGACAGATGTATGACTTGTTGAAACTTGACCAAATTAATTTTTTCCAGATGTTTAAAAACTTGGGCTCTTTCATTAACCATTAAATCATGAATTTTCAGGCCTCACATTTACTGTTTTAAGAAGCACAAATGAGGCAGTGTCCTTCGACGCGCGTAACATCACGAATCCCACTTACAACGAAATCTAGTAAAACGCATAATATTGATATAGATCATTTTAAGAATATTGTTAATGCACAACACTGATGATTCCATAATATCGGGATTTTTTAAAATTCCATATTCTACAGATTCAACACCTTTTCGTGTGTTTAAGTACGACTGGGAAACTTGCATTGTGTTTATTGGCAATCAGCTTTTTCTTTTTCTTTACGTATTCTAGTCGATGTTTTGGATTTTTGATGACCGTTGACAATTGAGACAGTTCAGTCTTTATTCATTCTGCAGTTCCTTCTAAATAGGTATTCCAGAAGTCAGTCAGCCAGAGCTTCTTTAGGAACACCTACCATAGTCATGGTGCATTTTAATGCATGCCAGTGGGACGCAATGCTTTTAGTATGAGCACCAAAATCTGGGTTAGCAAAATTTTCAAAGTGATTCTCAGTTTCATGAATAAAATATCCATCTGCAGGCAAATGGGCATGCACCTTCCACTGTTCAGATATTATTGTTCCCGCTTCATGTGAAGTTTGTTCTCCAGGCATCTCTCCAATAGGAATTCTTTAGTATCTCTTTCAATCATTCCAATGATCCAGGTTCCCTCAACACACCTTCCAACAAAAGTTTTTTTTTTCTCTTTTGGTTCATTCCGTTTGACACAATTTTAATATGAATTTTAACTCACCATCTCAGATTTCGATGAAACTTGGCACAGAGGTAGCCTACATATAGATGAAGAAAAATACCCAATTTTATTAAAATATGTCAACCCATTTTGGAAATACGGCGATGTGAAGTTGTCAAAAATCTCCAAAAAAAAAAAAAAAAAAAAAAAAAAAAACGCCCGCTGCCATAATTTCAAATTGCTGTAGCAACTCTCCTAATTAAGCTAAAATGATGGGAAAGGTGTCATTTTGCAGCATTTTCCAAGAGCTTTCCTACGATATAAAACACAATATGGGTTTGAGATGAAAATTGTTTTTCAAATTTAAATTTTTAATTTAACAAAAAGCGCATCTTCAGACATTATTATATACAACACTTCACGTTACTAACAACTAATTCCCTAAGTATGAAAATGGTACTGTCATGGGTTCACAACTTTATAAAATTTCAAAAATTCATATTTCACTAAAAAAATGACATTTTTGTAAAATTTATAGATTTAAGCGGAAATATACATAACTTACCCGTAAATAAATCTTTACTTTTTCATAAATTTATTTGTAATGTATTTAAAATGTGACTATGACAGGGTGATTATTCTATTAGAAAGCTACTAAAAATATAAGTTTTTTATGAATACAATTGTAATCTGATAGCCATAATTATTAAAAGTTTTGAGTATATAAAAAAAGTACAAATTGGGATAAAAAAAATCTAATTGTTTATTCTAACTATCATAAATAGCAAATTGCAATTTTATTGGATCTGCTCAGACTCAGCTATGCCAGTTCAGGGTCAAGCCACATGTCTGGAACTGCCTGAGTCTGGAGCTGTGTTATGACTCAACTGGTTTAAACCACTTTAAACCACAGTCAAACTGATCAGTCTTCATACTAGTAATGAGCTTAACTGTTACTTGGTGATTACGGCACTAACTGTGACTGCTACTCAAAAGTAACAGTGATTTTTAACTGTGATTGGAATCATAGTTTAGGACCTGTTATTTCACTTCCATGCACCAGTAACGACTGACGAACGTGTAAAGTAACTGATAGCAGAATCACTTAAAGGAACGGTAGGTTGGCCATAATACAGCGGATCCTGTGTTATGTTTTTTACTTTTATGCGTAAATCTGCGTTAACCCTGACATTTTGCTGTAGTTTTTATGGCTTTTTCAGTTGGGTTATGCGTAATTCTTTTATGCGATTTATAGGTTAAATTTTGAATTCAGATTATCAAAAATACACTTCTTTTATACCTAACATAGTGCAACAACTTTGAAAAAAAAGGAGACAGCATTTAATTTTCAGCCTTGAAATGGATGAAACAACAAAAAAATTACCAACTAACGTTCACACACAGTTCACTATTTTCTCCAAATTCAAAAAAATTAAAACATACAAAAAGTAGTGATACTTTACCCAGCACTAATGCTAAATCAACTAGTGGATGAAACACTTTTGAAAAGGGCCAAGTATTATAAGTAAATAATGTGTTCTAAGGGTGATGAATATAAGACAAGACATTTGGATTTACTACCTAGTATTTCAAAGGTAAGAGTTCTTTCATATATATTGAAAATATGAAATCATGCAGAATTTCTTACCTTGTTTTATAATGAAATTAAAATAAAAAAATTAAAGGTCAAAATAGACAAGCAAGAACAAAATAAGAATAGACAGGTAGCGAACAAAATATTCATTAGCATAATCTAAAATTGCGAGCCCTCTCCCTCTTTTTTTTTTTTTGTTTTGGAAGCATTTAAAATTTTACAATAATAGTATTTAATACTTTGAAATTTCAGGCATATGTTTTTTAAGCCATTCCATAGTAAAATGCTTAACTGAGATACTGTCTGCCACAGATTACAAAATTATGAACTGTATAATTTTCCGACAGAAGATATGGACACAGCCCACGTAAGGTTGTCTGACAGAAATTTCAGTTGGTAGGTACCCCTTTGTAATAAGTCATAATATCAGATTTAACCCTTTGTAATAAGTCATAATATCAGATTTTGTAAAGTGGTTAATACCTGATAATTTTTGTAGGGAATGGAGGGAGGGAGGATTCATATAAATTGTGGACAAATATAAGACTAAATTTAAGCAACTCATTACCTCCCTGTTGGGGAAATTTCTGCAAAGGTATATCTATAGCTTGCATGTGTGTGTATTATTTGGAGGGAATTGCCACACTGGCACAAAACTAAATCGGCAGTTAATAATTAACATAAGAATTGTGTTACAGAATTGTGGACTAGACCTCCATACGGAAGAATGCAGAGACTAAAGTTAATAAAGTAACTAGCATTCTAATAGTACATACTTGAGCCTTACAGCAGAGTTAATGTCAAAAATTGCCCTGGTGGCGCAGTGGTCTAAGCAATGGCCTCTGATCATTCGTCCAAAAGGGGTCCGGGTTCGAATCCCAGTGAGGCATGAATGTTGTGTTTGTCTTATGGCACTGGCTCTCTTCCTTCCCTGGAACCAGTGACCCTAAATTAGAGACGGGCGACTGCTTCTCATTGAGTTGCTCACAGTGGTCGTTAAACCTCTAATAAAAAAAAAAAACCTACGCTTTCTCAAAGACTACACTATAGTAGATGTTACCATTCGTGAGCTAAATTCCAGCATGAGGTTCGACACCTACTCACCTAAGGGGGATTTAGCTCATGAATGACAACACCTACTATAGTGTAGTCTTGAGGAAGGGTAGGGATGCTACCTGAAAATTTGACTGTAAGTAATATCCTTTTATTCCCAAGTAAATCCTATAATTTAGTGAAATTTATAATACATCAAGTCTAGAAATAGCTATGACATAAAATTATTACCTGTTCATCAAGTTCAGGGGGAACCCTGAGCTGAACTACTTTTTTGTAATTTTCAAATACAGAAAAAGAAACAAAATAAGAAACTGTGAGTACTGATATTATGATTTGTTAACATCACAATAGAGTATTACAATAATTAAGCACAAAAAGACTTGTTTTTGGCATTGACTTTGAGATCAACGCGCATCTAAAAAAAATTTATGAAAACACAATTTACTGTGAAAACTATAATACTTATGAGTTCATTGATATAATTAAAAATGTAAACCAAGATCTACATGATTATGGCAAGTATGGATGTCAAGGCCCTTTTTCCAAGTACCCCTGTACCGAAAGCAATTGAAATCATCATTAAAAAATTAAAACAGGACAAAATTCTTAATGTGTTTGCACAATTTCAAGAATTAAAATCAGTTTTATTATACATTTATGAAAACAATATTTTCAAATTTGAAGAGAACATTACAAACAAAATTATGGAGGCCCAATGGGCTCGCTTCTGTCAAATCTATTTGCAGAAGTGATTATGAGCAATATTGAGGAACAAATAATCTGTACAATGGAAGAAACTCCTTTGGTTTACTGTAGATATGTGAATATTTTTATTTTGTCACAAATGAGTATTTATGAACTTGAATCATTAACTCAGCAATTTGGTAATATCTATCCAACTACTAAGTTGACAATAGAACATGAGGAGGAGAATACTTTGCTCTTCCTTGATGTTAAAGTTATCAAGCAAAGAGACCAACTACAATACAGAGTACATAGAAAACAGTTATTTATTCCTGTTCTGATTCCATATAATTCAACACATCCATACACCCAGAAATGCAATGGTATTAAAACTTTAATCAAAAGAACAATTACACACTCCTCAAAAAGAGAATTCTTTACAGCCATTCCATGAAAATAAAAGTGGACAAATGGGAAAAAAATTAAATTGTATCATATTATTTATGATACATCCAAATTGAAGGTATGAGTACTACATAGAATTTGAATTCACAACAAAAAATGCTATATAAATAATTCTCCTTGCATTTCAGTCTTAAACATCCAGAACAAAGGTAGAATCTAATACCAAAAGTGTAAAATATGAAGAATGCTTCGTCTGATTGAGAGATTTTCAGCATTTACCAGCTACAACTCAACAAACTATCTGAGGTGTACCTACTCAGGAATCCTGTCTGGGGGAGGGGGGATATTAAAAGTGTATATTATGGCACATGCGCTCAGATAATATGTTGAGTTGTAGCTGGTAAATGCTGAAAATCTCGCGATCAGACCAGAAATTCTTCACATTTTACACTTTTGGTATCTCACCCGACAGGTTTCGAGAGTAGGCACATGCGCTCAGAATTTTTTTTTACTTGTAGCTGGTAAATGCTGAAAATCTCCCAATCAGATCAGAAATTTGTCATATTTTACACCTTTGGTATCCCCCCCCCCCCCCCGACAGGTTTGCTGAGTAGGCACATGTTCTCAGATAATGTGTCTAGTTGTAGCTTGTACATGCTGAAAATCGCCGCCTCGGTGGCGCAGTGGTCTAAGGCGCTGGCCTCTGATCATTCGTCCGTAAGGGGTCCGGGTTCGAATCCCGGTCAGGCATGGATGTTGTGTTTGTCTTACGGCACTGGCTCTCTCCCTTCCCTGGAACCAGTGACACTAAATTAGGGACGGGCGACTGCTTATAGCCCATTGAGTTGCTCACGGTGGTCGTTAAACCTCCAATCAAAAAAAAAAAAAAAACATGCTGAAAATCTCCCGATCGGACGAGAAATACTTGATATCCCCCCCCCCAGTTTTGCTGAGTAGGCACATGCGCTCAGATAATTTGCAGACTTGTAGTTTGAAAACCCTGAAATCTTTTGTTGAGATGCAGTTAAAGCATTTGGTTAAAGAATTACATTAATTATCGCAATTAAGAAAAGACAAAATTACGGAAACTTTATATGACTTAGATTACCAACCTCTGGGAGGGTCGTGGGCACGAAGTGGTCAAAAATGTAATTTTTATATTGCCCCTTAAAATGTTTGTGGCCAGTTCTCCTACACCCAACTTGAGTTGATACGAAATTGTTATGAATGTGACATCGATATAACAAAAGCTGTTAAAAAGGTCTAGGCCTCGAGCCTGTGAAATAACATTTAGTGCCAAAGTAAAAGCGTAATGTTACTAACTTTATTTGAATCACGAACATTGCGAATATCACATTGGTTGAGTAAAAACTATTTAAAAGGCTTAGGCCTAGGGTAATGAATGAATATTTCGTGCCTAAGTAAAAGCTGAATGTTGTTAACTTCACTTCATAAGTAATAGTTGTGAATATGACATTAGTTGAATAAAAACTATTAAAAAGGCCACGGCCTAGGTCTAGGGTCTGCGAGAAAAATTTTAGTGAAAACTTAAAGGCGGGATATTATTAACTTGAGTTGATATGTAATTGTTATGAATGGGACATCGATAGAACAAAAACTGTTAAAAAGGCCTAGGCCCTGTGAAATAATATTTAGTGCTTAAGTAAAAACGCAATATTATTACCTTGAGTTGATATGTAAACTTTATGAATATGATATCGGTAGAAAAAAGACTGTCAAAAGGTCCGACGAATGAGGCATAGTAATTTAGTGCCAATTAAGAGAGAAATATTAATAACTTGAAATGTTATGTAAATATTTAGTACCTAAGTAAAAGTCCAGCGTTACAAAAAAATCCCTCCTTGACGTCCTTTTCGAAACATAGTATGAGTTCTGGTGTAATTGCTTTGTTTCGTTGAAACCTAAGAAATGTGTTATGTAATCATGAATATGATGTAATCCATATTCATGATTATGTGCTATGCAATCCCGATCCAGGACGACAAAATTTTCAAGTTTTCGGATATTATCCTTGTCATATTTACACCAAAAAACGGATTTTCATTTTCAAAATTTGTGCTTTGTATTTTTTTTTAAAAATTCAATTGTAATTGTTTGTCTTACTGGGAACGTTTTCTCCATTCAATTCCCCTCACAGTGCCAAGAAACTGCAATTTTTGTACGGCCCCTAAAGATTTGTGCCCAAAAGTTCGTTGCCCAAGTGTCCTAAACTTGTTTTAAACTTTTATATGTAATTCTACACTAATTCTGATATTTTGCTGTAGTTTTTACGGCTTTTTCAGTTGAATTATGCATAATTCTTTTATACGTTTTTTTGCGGTTAGTTAAATTTTGAATTCAGATTATCAAAAATACACTGTTATTTTATACCTAACATGGTATGTTACAACTTTGAAAGAAACAAGGCAGCATTTTTTTCAGCCTTGAAATGGATGAAGCTACTAAAGATTTACTAAGTAACGTTCACAATTCACTATTTTCTCCGAATTAAAAAAATTGAACCCCACTCACTGCGAGAACGATGAGCTCACAAACAATGCTGTGAAAAAATCACAAATAGCAGGCAGCTGCCAAATCGCAACAGCAGATAACAAGTAACAGCTACAGGAGCAGAATTCACTCGGTAACAGTTAACACGGAGCTGTGAAAAATCACGAGCATGATGGGTAGCAATGACAGAGTGAGGAATGTGTATTGGACGATCACTGTTACTCATGGTTTTCAGTAGCAGGCACTACCTGTGACTTTTCGGTAACCGTGATCAAATAACAGGTAGTGAAATAACGCTCATCTCTACTTCATACTGATTTACTGGCAGTTGGATGTGTATGTTGTTGGTGATTAATGTGATGGTATAAGTTTCTTTTTTAAATGTTAATATTTTGTGAAGTGTTGGTATTAGTGAAAAAAATATTTTCAAAGTTGTTACTCATTATTTCAGTATATTTTCTTAGTGTTCTCTTCAGAAACATTTCTAAATTTTAACTGAGATCTGTGTGATATTATACAATGGAGAAAGAAAGATATCTGACACTACAATGTTGCAATCCTTTAAAAAACATAATCATTCTGTGAAAAACATAAAGAGACTAAGAAATGTGCCTGAATGGATGTGTGATATGTTTCCTGATATGATGCCAAAGATATCATAAATTTGATAATTGTAGGAAGCAGATTGGTTCATTGAAAAATATGCAAGAAAATAATGATTGCAGTTCGGATGATGAAACAAGTTATGATCCTCCACCTTTAGCTGTTCTGAAGACACTAAATACGTCTCTTCAGGAATTAGGAAAGTCCCCTGTACGTAGTACAAATCTTCAGATGAAGCAGTATTCAACCAAAAAATTAAAAAACATTGGGTTAGCACTTAAAAAACAACTATTTGCTAATGCAGAGGATTCCTCAGAAAATGAATGTGAGTCACTGGAACAATCTGGCATAGGTAATCTGAAAACTAGCTTTTCTTCAAGTAGTAGGAAAAAGAAAGTAATGCTACTTAACTGGTTTGCCTGAATCTTGGAGTATAAGAAAGATAATGCGTGAATTCAATGCTCCGAAGTACATGGTACGCCAGGCAAAATGGCTTTTGAAGGAAAGAGGTATATTAGAAAGTCTTGACCAAAAACCGGGAAAGAATCTGTCACTAGAAGTTGTGCAAACAGTACGTTCTTTTTATGAAAATGATGAAATAAGTAGAGTAATAATGCCAGGGAAGAGACGGTGAAGGGGGAGAATGGAGATAAAACAGTAATATCTAAAAGAATTATTTTGTGCAATTTAAAAGAAGCATATAAAATTTTTAAAGATAAATTTCAAGAAATAAAGATTGGGTTTTCTAAATTTGCAGAACTGTGCCCAAAACAGTGCATTTTAGCAGGACATAGTGGAACACACTCAGTATGTGTTTGCACTACATATCAAAATGTCAAAGTTATGATAGAAAATGCTAAGCTCGGTGTGTTAACCAATGGAGAATTGGCCTCTTATAAACACTGTTTGGCAAAAGTGCTGTGCAACCCAGCATCAATTCACTGCATTATGGGAAACTGTAGTTCTTGCCCAGGAAGCGACCCAATAAGAAGTACACTACAAAATGCATTTGATAATAATATGGTTGAAAATATCACTTTTAAACAGTAGGTTTCAGTAGACACATGTAACTTAGAAACAATGCAGAAGACCTCATCGGAGTTTATTGAATTATTTTCTGAAAAATTGACCACATTGATACTACATGATTTTTTAGCTAAGCAAGCCAAAGCTCTTTTATAAGTGAAGTCAAGGAGAACTTGAATGAGGGTGAATATGTTGTTACATGTGACTTCTCTGAGAATTACACTTTTGTGATCCAAGATGAGGCCCAGAGTTATCATTGGTCAAGTGATCATGTAACAGTGCACCCCTTTGTGTAGTGTATTACAAAAGAGAGAAAACATAGCATATGAGCTATGTCATAATTTCTAACTGTCTAGAGCATAACACCATAGCAGTCTACTGTTTTCAAAAAAAGCTAATTCAATTTTTAAAAACCAAATTTCAAACTGATATACAGAAGATATACTACTTTTCGGATGGCAGTGCAGTCCAATACAAGAATAAAAAGAATTTTGTAAACTTATGTTTCCACAAAGAAGATTTTGGCATTGAAACAAAATGACATTTTTTTGCCTCTGTTGATGGAAAAGGACCTTGCGATGTTGTCGGTGGAACTCTGTTAAGAGATTAGCAACAAAAGCAAGTCTGCAGAGGCCATATGATAACCAAATTCTTACTCCACAACAACTTTTTCATTGGGCAGTTAAAAACATTACATCTGTACACTTTGAATTTTCAACACAAGAGTACATTGAAACTGAAACATTTCTAGAAGAGCATTTTAGTCAATCTGTTACCATCAAAGGGTCACAGAGGTTACATGCCTTTATACCGATAGCATAAGAGTACATTGAAACTGAAACATTTCTAGAAGAGCATTTTAGTCAATCTGTTACCATCAAAGGGTCACAGAGGTTACATGCCTTTATACCGATAGCATCAAGTACATCAAAAATAATGGTAAAAACTTTTTCAGATACAACAGAATCTAGCGTTGAAACAGTCACAAAATCTCTGTAAACACTGGCTTTGAGAGATATTCATGGATACATTACTGTCATCTACGACAAGAAATGGTGGCTAGCTTATGTTTTAACAAAAGACGAAGGTCTTGATGAAGTTAAAGTAACTTTCCTTCACCCAGCTAGCCCATCACTATCTTATACATATCCTACAAAACCTGATATTCTTTGAAGCAGAGCTTTAAAACAGTGTTCAGGAAATATTCTAGAATGAGCTTCAAAGCAGTGTACATCGACCAGCTGAAGAAATTTTAATTTCTCAATGTCATAAAACCAGCATTTTAACTGAGTTGTAACATTGTCTATTACCTCATAATACAGTCTTCTGTATTGCATGGTGGCTGGAATATCATTGCTTCCTTTAAATCTTTTATTTGGAGAACCAACCTCACTGCACACATTATGATAGAGATCATCAAACTGTCTCTGATCTCGAAAGTACAACAATTTTTCACATAAGCCAGTAATTCGTTTGTTACAAAATGTAACATCGGAAGTATTTGATTGCAGTACAGAGAAAGTAGAAAGTAACCTCAGTTAAATCAAATATTTTTTTACATGAGAAAAGAAAAACGAAATTAAAATCTTGGAGCCATCGTTTTAGTCCTGCTGCTTTGTGAATTGTCTCATCATCATAGTTGGAGTCATCCTCAATTTTTTCGAATACTTCAGTTAGCAGGCACCTGTGGTCAGCTACGGTTGACACTGAACGAGATTTGAAGTTCCACCTGGTCTGAGATACACGAGGTGGTCTGGGTCCACCAACAGATTCTAGTAAATGAACACGCTTTGTCGATTTGGAAAAGAACGCACAAATTGCATTTAAATTTGCAAAAAAAAAAACAAAAAAAAAAAACGTGATTCCTTCAACACTGACGCTGCTCTGCTCAAAATTAAGTTCAGCCTGTGTGCGTAGCAGTGAACAAATAATGCTTGAGGTGCATCACACTTCACTTTTGCTTGCAATCCATTCAGCTCTGATGCCATCACTGCTGCGCCATCATATGTCTGTGCTACTAGTTTTTCTTTGTAGCTAAATCTTTCCAGCTCACGATCCAGTAATTCTTTAAGCAAAGTAGCACACCGATCAGAACTTACGTTAAAAAATCCCAAAAATCTTTATACTGGTACTCCATCTTTCACGAATCGAACTATAATTGATACTTGTGCATGGGAGCTAATGTCTGTCGCTTCATCAATCTGCCAAGAAAAAAACTGGGCATTTTCAATATCTGAGTTGATTTCATTCCTAATTATATGAGCAACTGATTCGATTAAATCATTCTGTATTGTTTTCGAAGTTCCTGAAAATGTTGTACTATTCTCCATAAACACTCTCAATGTTTCGTCACTCTTGGAGAGTAAATCAATCAATTCGAGGCAATTTCCCTTATTTTCAGAGACTTCGCTCTCATCGTGTCCACGAAATGGAAACTCTTGCCGCGCCAGTAGTGTTGTAATATCAATCAACTTCTTCATTACATCACGATTCTTTTTACTTTTTCATTATGACGTAAGTCACTTGTTCTCTTTGCTTCGTTGAGAGAGTAGTCTATCCTTGTTTTGCCTAGCAACTCTAATTTAACAACTGCCAGAATGTGATCTTTACACTTTTTGTGCCTGTCCAAAGCATGTGGTAAATTTTTCAAATCATTGAAGCCTTTCTCTTGCCAGACTTCATTGCCACTCACAGGAAACAGCAAACATGGCCAACAATATAGTTTGTTCGTTGATTCACTACTAGTTAGCCATTGTTCTTTTTTGTACCAGTCAATATTAAAACCTCTGTTTGAAGTTTTGCCTTTGAAATCATCTTTTTCATTTCTGGTGTAGGCTTACCATCATTTTTAATTTGATTCTTTTCTTCAAAATCTCTTCTACTGAAAGGCTTTTCCAGTAAGCTATCCACCATATTAGATATGTTTGAAGCAGAGGCCATGGTCTGAAAAACAACTCTTCATAAAACATAAATAAAATTAGTTACACAAACATTAGTGTGAAAGAAAAGCAACTAGGAAGAAGACGCTATGTAATGACGCTCGAAGCTATCAGAATGAGGAGTTAACACAGCGGAGCTCTGCCTACAGGAAAACAGCTGTTCGAATGAGGCAAGATAACATCTGCCTCACAGGAAGTCCACAGTGCGCATGCGCTCTTTGTGTTTGCAGTTCCACCGCCTACCTTCGCATCTACTGATTCAGTGGGAGTAAACAGGTTTGGCGCAAAATGTACGAGAGGCAGTTTGCTTCCTGCCTCAAGGTCGGAGATCCCAAGCTGAGGACAATTTGTAACTACGCGCTACCGATTGTTAAAAATATCTGGAAGTTTGTATTTTTTTTTTTGGAGCTAACCTCTGAATTTCAGAGAACAGCTTAGTGATATGTATGTGTGTATGTCAATTTAAAAAACTGAATGAACTCATAGACAACATTTAATTCAAAAGAGTTAACTTGCATAAACGTTTGCTCTCCTATACCCAAAAGTACTGAATGAACAAAACTAATAATTCTAACTAAGAATCTTAAAATTCTGACGAGGCACTGCCTCCCTTGCCTCCTCCCAAAAGCCGCCACTGATGTCCTACGAGGAAGGCACTTCGCTTCATTGGTGGAAGTGGAATCTCACATCAGATAGTTTCTGTCCTCAAAACCTGCCGAGTGGTACTGCCATAGGAACGTGGCTCTGGTGAAACGTTGGCAAAGAAGTGTAGGACAATGGCCTGTCCTTTGCAGAATGAGGTGAGCATGTATGGCTATTCTGCATCATTCAGCTTTTAGCTGCAAACAGGACGAACTTTTGACTCTTCTTCACGTTTCTTCTCTATGTAGACCTTGCTTGATATCTGTTGTTCAAGATAAATGTAGGAATTGGTCACATTCAGATTTTCCCCATCAACTTCCTAATCTTCAGTTTTTGTAAAAAGCACTGTACATGAATTTGTCAAATGCAAGTTCATTTATAAACCCCTTCTTTGATCTTGTCACCAAGTTCCTGGTTGCAGGGTAACCTTATATGACCCAGTTACGACATCTGTGAAAAATTCAGATCTTTTAATTGAAAATTCAGAAAATAAATTTTTATTAATTTTTGTAAGTCAAAAAAAAAAAAAGAAGTTTAAAAGCGCAGCAGTAACTTACTGGTCTTAATCTCAGGGCTGCCAGACCTGCGGCAATTGCGCCAGCCTGCGCCAAAACGTTGTTCTTGCACTATTCCGCTAAAAAAATGTCGATTTTGACGACGAAATCTGCGCTAATTTTGCGCCAAAAGTTCAAATTTACCGGTCATCGATATTTTAGTGTATTCTTATGCCATTCAAAATCGATTCAGCTGTTAATTCTTCCGTGGGATTCTTCCGTGGGTTCGTAGAGCCCCCCCCCCCACTTTTTTGTCATTTTCGAGATCGACGCAAAAGTGAAGAAATTTTCGGGGTATTAATTGGGGGTGGAGGGTGGGTCGTATTCCGTCTGGGGATGTTGTTTTGTCTTTTTAAACGTTCACGTTCGGAAGCTAAACTGAGTGCAGATTTTCCCCGTAATCATTTTTTTTTTCCTCTATCGCGATGTTGCTTATGTTCAGTATTGTTGTTAAATATAATTTCATTGCATAATTTCAGCTTGAAATTGTAAGCAACGATTTCCGAAAACGGAAGTTAGGCCGCCCGAAAATTTTCCCGTAATCTTCGGCCACGAGATTCTTGCGCTGATTCGAGGAATTCAGTCTTTTTTGTTATCATTTGAACCATTTACGAGGTCAATGCACAACTGAACTGAAATTTTGGGAGTATTGGTGGTGGAGAAGGGGAGAGGGTATCGTTTTCTTCGTCAGAGAACGGAATTTCTTCCTTCGAAAACGGAAAGTAGACGGAAGTAAGATTTCTCTCGTAATCGTAATGTTTTTTTCTCGCGATGTTTCCTCTACCGAGTATTGTTAGATATCATTTTATTCCATAAATATTTTTGTATTTCGGCTAGAAAATGTTGGATAAATTTCCGAAAACGGAAGTCAGGCGGAGCAAAGATTTCTTCAGTAATTGAATTCCCCCCTCCCCCCGCGATGTGATCCCCATTCCTATGTAGTTGTTAAATGTCATCACCCTCACAAATGTGTGTGCATTTTATCTTGATAAGGGTGGAGGAAATTTCCAAAAACGGAAGTTACAAAGTTTGGAAATTTGTAAGAATTGATGCATGGTGTTAAAAAAAAAAAAGTATTCATTCTCTGAAAATTACACCATTTATCTAAAATAGTGAAAGCTCTGATATCTGAATTCATGGTTCTCAGCTACAGTTGCTTTTAGTAAGCACAAGATACCTTTCAAAAATTACATTGCTTTTGGAGCAGAGCCAGTAATGATAGGAGAGAAAAATGGTGTGGCTCGTCATTTGAAAGAACACCAAAGTGAACTAATAATTATAGGGTGTATTTGCCATTTAATTAATAATGCAAAATATTTTTTTCTTTGGTTAAAAAAATCGCACAATGTTTTGATCATTAATGTCAGGTGAATTGCTTGAGTCTTCTGTTAATTAAATGCAAAGAAAATTTACTTTGTTTTCAAAAAGGGTACTCCAAGGAATTCTCAAAGCCAAAAAGGCCACTGTAAAAAGTTTAGCCAACTGTTAAATTACTATAAATAAAAGTGCCCTTCAATAAAAACACACAAAAAAATAAAGGTAAGTGTCCTGTAATCCTTTTTTGTTTAATCAGTATGAGTTCTAAATCACTTTATCGTGTGACAAATTGATGTAAAAAAATCTTCTGAATTTTTCAAAAAAATCTTTTGCATATTCATTAAATTTAGTTGGCAGGTATGAGAGTAGCAGGTGGGAGGGGCTGGATGAGATGACATGGAGAAGATCCTCCAAACCTTGATTTTTAGCTTACAGTATTCTTATGGTTACATAAATGTTAGGTTATAAAACTGTAAATGTGGTGAGGGGTAATCGTGGAAGATGAGGCAGTAAAGAAAAAGAAGGACGCCTATTTGGGGATGTTGCAAGGTAGAGTCTCTGTGGATGAATATCGCTGTAAGAAGCGTGAAGCTGCTTCGCCAAAGTAAGGCAAAAGATAGGAAAGAGAAAGTGGAAAGGCATGAACTGGCTTTTTGGAAAGATAGAAAGTCCTTCTGGAAGTACATGAGACTCAGGAAAAATAGGGGAAACAAAGTTGTAAGTTGTGTGAAGAATGAGATTGGGGAAATGATATAGGAGCCCAATGAGTTAAGTGACAGATGGGGCGAATAATTCTGTGAGTTATTAGATCAGGAGAGCAAAAATGATTCTCGGACAGATGCAAATGATGTCACAATGAGGGATGAAAGCACAGGAGGGATCTCAAGAGAAGAAGTGTGTAAAGCTCTAAAATCTCTTCAGAATGGTAAGGCTCCAGGAGTTGATGGCATAACTGCAGAGATGTTGAAGTATGGTGGTGACTATAATTGACTGGTTAACTGAAATTTGCCAGTTGTGCTGGGAGTTAGGAATGGTCCCTCAGGATTGGAAGGATGCTATCATTGTTCCCCTTGTATAAGGGAAAAGGTGATCAGACTGAGTGCAAGAACTATCGTGGTATTAGCCTACTGAGTGTGCCAGGGAAAGTGTTTGGTAAGGTTGTTATTGAAAAAGTATGGGGTCTTACATCAGAGAAAGTGTGGGATGTTCAGAGTGGTTTTATGCCTGGTAAAGGCTGTACTAACCAGATTTTTGCATTATGCATGATGATTGAAAAGTATCTGGCTGTTGGGAAGAAAGTTTTTACTGCCTTCATAGATTTAGAGAAAGCTTATGACCGAGTGAATAGGACACTTTTGTGGAAGGTATTGAATGAATATGGTGTTACTGGGAATCTACTTAATAGTGTAAAAGCCATGTATGCTGGTAGTAGAGCTTGTGTACGAGTGAATGGTGTTTTATCAAAATGGTTTTCCATTGGTGCAGGAGTTAGACAAGGTTGTGTAATGTCACCTTGGCTGTTTAATATATTTATGGACGCATGCATGCGTGAGGCCAAAATAGATAATAGTCGTTTATGTCTTGGTGATATCAGTGTGTGCAGATTGCTGTATGCTGATGACACTGTCCTGTTGGCAGAGAGCAAAAGTGAGTTGCAGAGTATGTTGACTCGGATGCACGAAGTTTGCATGAAATTCAAACAGAGTATAAAGAAGAGAAAAACCAAAGTTATGGTGTTTGGGAGAGGAATGGGTAGCACTGAATGTATTGTAAGTATAAATGGCACTGTGATTGACCAGGTGAGTGAGTTTGTGTGTTTAGGAAGCATGTTTGACAGAGAGAACAAGTTGGATGGTGAAATCAGTAGGCGAGTGAATTCTTCTTTGAAAGTCATAGCTGCTCTGGGAGGTTTTCACAGGAATGATGGGTTCTCTAGAGAGTCCTGCATGGCTGTGTATGAAACAGTAATTGTTCCTACTCTGATGTATGGCAGTGAAACCTGGGTACTGCAGAAGAAACATAGGAGTCGTTTGTGTGCTGGAGAAATGCGTTACTTACGTGGGGTTTGTGGCAAGACACGATCTGATTGTGTGAGGAATGAAGATGTATTGCAGTTGTGTGATGTAAAGCAAAATGTTGTTAGCAAGGTGGAGACCAATATGCTTCGGTGGTTTGGCCATGTTGAAAGAATGAGTGATGAAATGCCTACTAAGAAAATATTTTCAGTCCAAGTGGCAGGAAGGAAAGGCAGAGGAAGGCCAAGGAAGACATGGGTGGATCAGATTCAGGAGTGTCTGCAGGAGAAAAAGATTGAGTATGAAGTATAAAATATCTTGTGTACGGCGTGTAATGGATATCAGTGAAGCACGAGTTGTATGTTAAGATTGCTGCAAATGGCGAAGTTTGATACTACAACAATAAGTAAAAATATCTGGAAGTTTGTATTTCTTTATGGAGCTAACCTCTGAATCTCAGAGAACAGCGTAGTGATATGTATGTATGGTAATCGTGGAAGTGAGATGCAGATGGACTGATACCACTCTTGTGTGTTCCCCAGACTTTTTAATCAGGCTGTTCTATTTTAAACAGTGTTTCAGTCTTACATTAACTCAAGAGTATAGCGACCTATACGTAATGCTGATTGCAGAAGCATTTGGCTGTCTTCCTTGTAAATTGGTAACAAGAACATTGTTCTGTTTTATTAGTCAGAATAAATTAATGTTGTGTAGTTATGCCAGGTGGTAAGTGTATATTTAATCCAGCTTGGCTAGATAATGTCAAGTATAAGGTTTTTTTTGCTGAAAGATACTTCTAAGTTTAAAGCAAAGTATGTGATCGTTGCTTCAATATTTCAAATATGGGCGAGTCTGCCATTACTAGTCATGTGGCTAGTAAAAAGCATATTTCTTTATTGGCAGCTAAACAAAAGCAAACAGTAGATATCCAAGACTTTTACCAGAAGTCACATGGTGCTGTTCCTATTAAAAAACCTGCAGTATCTGACATAAGTCTTGAAAATTCGTTTTCCCAAAACAGTGTGCTAAAAGCAGAAATTCTGTGGACGTAGTCATTACTTCACATTATTCATATAAGTCATGTGAAAACATCCAATCTGTACTGACCTTAATGTTCCCTGACAGTAGCATTGCAAAAAAGTTCACTTGTGGTGGAAAAAAATTTGCATATTATTCTGTTTTTGGTATTGCACCATTTTTTATGTCACTTTTAAAGGGAAGAGTCAAATCTCAAGATGAATATGTGTTACTGTTTGACGAGACCCTTAACAAGGAAACTAGCAAAGAACAGTTGGATTCTCATGTTAGGTTTTGGGATGGTGGGCAAGTTTGTACAAGATACTTAGGCTCTGACTTTTTAGGACATGCTATTGCTGATGTATTGTGTAGTAAAATTCAAGAAAAGTGTTCCGGCTTAGGTTCTGGTAACTTGCATCAGCTGTCCATGGACGGACCCCATGTCAATTAGACAGTTTATGATATGATGCTAAATGCATTAAAACTAGAGGGCCATGCCTCTTTGTTGAATGTTGGCAGTTGTGGATTTCATATTGTTCATAATGCTTTCAACAGTGGCTGCAAAATAATACCAGAGCTTGATGAGACTATTCAAGCATTGTATTATATATTCAAGGACTTGCCAGCTAGACTTTTCAAAAGTGAAAAACTGCAGCATCTTTCCGCTAAAGTTTTGCAAACACCGTTGGCTTGAAAATGTGAGTGTTGTTGAAAGAGCTATTGAAATTTTGCCAAGTATTTCATTATATGTCAGCAAGGTTCAGCAAAAGATATTACCTGACCCTCAAAACAAGTCATTTGATGTGGTGAATAAACATGTTAAAGACCCACTTCTTCTTGTCAAATGTAATTTTTTTTGTTAGTGTGGCTAAAAGTGTTGAATATTTTTTGACTGTTTATCAGACTGACCAACCAATGCTTCCCTTTTTGGCTCATGACTTATATAGTTTGTTAAAAGAAGTGATGCAAAGATTCATAAAGGATAACATAATGAACGGTGTAAATAGTCCTCTTAAACTGCTGAAAACTGAAATAAATGAAACAAATTACAAAGATACGAGTAAAATCAAGATTGGTTTTGTTGCAAGCAAATTAATAACGGAACTAAAGAAAAGCCAAAATGTCAGTGACAAGCAGATTATGGAATTTAAGTTACAATGTAGGCATTTTTTGATCCAAGTTACTAAGAAGTTACTCGAAAAATCCTCTTTACAGTATCCGTTGGTTAGGTCAATGACATGTTTAGACCAAAGAAAGTTTTTGGGAAATTCAGAAGATATGGTTCAGAAGTTCAGCAGGATATTACTCATTCTTGTTGATACAAAGAAAGTTTTGGAAGCAAATTGTGATAATATCGTAAAGGAGTATAGTGATTTAGTACAGGAACTTGTCAATGAAAGGAAGGCTGAGCTCACAAATTTTGATCCAAGAACACAGACTTAGATGAGTTTTACCATGCTACTTGTTGCTAATAAGTATAGACACTTTTGGGAAGTCATGAAGATACTTCTGCTTCTATCCCATGGGCAGGCCACTGTTGAAAGAGGATTTTCTACAAATAAACAAATCATGGTGGAGAACTTAAGAGAAGAATCTGTTGTAGCAAGAAGAATTATTGTTGACCATGTAAATACAGTTGGGAAAATAGAAGATGTTGAATTGTCAAAAGAGCTATTACTGAGTGTTGCCTGTGGTCGTCAAAAGTATGTAGCTTACCTGGATGAACAGAAGAAAACCCAGCAAAAGAAATGTATGAAAAAAAGAATGCTGCTAATGGGAAGACATATATGTCTTAAATCAAAGAAGGAAGGACTTGAAACAGACATTTCTGAATTTAAAAAATCCTCTGAAATGTATGCTGATCAGGTAGAATAAAAAGCTCACTAACATTGCTTGCAAAATCAAATGCCCTGCAACACAGTGTCAAAGAAAAAGAAAAAGTACTGTTGCTTGTTGCTGATGAACTTATGAAAAACTCATGCAACATAAGAATTGTTAAAGGGGTAGGGAACATCCTATCTCTTGAAGTTATATGTCTACCTGAATGTACCTTTTTCTTAATGAACTTTTTAGATAACAAAACTGTGTCTTTCCATTCTGCTTTATTTCCCCTCTCGTTTATATTGTGGTCATTAGTTGCTGCGAAGTGGGGAGAGGAAATGTAAGTCAACAGCAATTCCCAATCAGACTTTTCCCATACCGCTTTATATTGCGTCCATAAAACGGGGAAAACTTTGCCTGCTAGAAAAGACATACCTTTAAAAAGGAATTCAAAAGTATACCTTTTAAAAGGAATTCACCTGGTTTCTTTCATAGCAGTTAGCGGCATGCAAATCTGTGGAAGAATTGATCAAGCTCATGCACACTGCGTATTAATCAGATTTCAGCCATTTTCAACACATTCCTTTGATATACACCATTTTTCCCCATCGAGTTTTTAAGTAAAAGATCCCCTCCTCTGGGTCCCTAAGAACAAACTAAAATTTTGATGGTATTGAAGGCTTTTGTATGTGTATTATCATGCATTAAGTTTCGATGAACATATGAAAACAGATGAAAATTTCCGGAATAAAATGACAAATTTCCAGGAAAAGCGCGTAATCAAAAAACATTTTTAGGCACTCTGAGCATTGCTTTTTCTCAGCTTTCAAAATAGACATATACAGGGTGCATTCAAAAGTTGGTCAAACATTATCATGTATTAAATTACCTAAAAATTTTAACCAGTAGCCATTTTTCAAAAATATCAAAAAGAAACAATAAATCCAGGTAGAGAAGGTAAAGTACATGTTGCAAAAATATGCATTTAAATGTTTCCCTCATACTAAGTAGGCATACAGAAACATCAGTATTTCACTGTCTGCCATCCAATGAAGGCATGTTACATATTGTAAATAGAAAGTTCGGAGTATTTTTATACAAGTAAAAACAGAATCTGTTCTTTTTTTTTCTCTTCTCCAAAAGGTTGGCATTCCAGCTTTTCAGGTTCTTGTTTCTATCTAGTTTCTTAAATTCTAGAGCATGGAATATCCTGCCTTTTATGTTTGTATCAAAGTGGATAAAAAAAATTAAATCCTGTGAAGCTTCGTGATGCACATTGTCATTATTGAGGTTTACATGATTCATGCTCTGTGAATGATTTTGGGTTTTTTACTTTAGCTCAGTGCCTGCTTTCTGATATGTAGGCAGTGTAAAAAATATTGTGTTACAGGGAAGAAAATTATCAGTATCATGCATGTATTTCTATTTTGTTTGTTTCAGAAATGCAAGGAAGCATGTTTAAGGTGTTTTAATGAATTAGAATTTCCCATCTTTACTAATGTGTATATATCTTTTCTGCTTTCAGTCGATGTATTGTAAATGTGTAGTGCTGCCCCGGTGGCCAAATGATATGACCATTCGCCCGAGGTGGGTGTGGTTTTGAGTCCTATATGAGGTATGGGTGGTGTATTTGTCTGATGGCATTAGCCCTGTCCCTTCTCTGCAACAAGTGGCCCTAAATTAGAAATGTGCAGCTGCTTATAGCACTCAGAGTTGCACATGATGGTCAATAAACCTTGAAACACAAGAAAAAAAGGAGTAAACTTCACCGTAATTTGCAATATAGGCAACAGTGCACTGTGATTCTAGCAAAAGTTTGGGCTCCTGGAATTTTTTTACAGACTCCTGGAAAACTCCTAGAATTTATTTTCTTTAAAAGTGTACGAACCCTGGGTTAAGAACATGAAACGGGGAAGAGCTCATATATATATGTACAAGGGTTTATCAAAATAATAAATTACTGTTTGCAGAGAACCTTTTATTTGTAAGTTATAGGCCCAGCTCGGGCTTTCAGAACAGAGGCAATCCGATTTGAAATAGACTTATTAAGTCGTGCACATACGATAATGGAATTTGGGACCATTCTTCCTGTAAAATATATCCCAGCTGTGCCAGTGAAGTTGGAGGTGGAAAGTGGGATGGACTGACCTTTCGCTCCAGATATTCCCACAAATATTCAATAATAATATTGATGTCTGGAATAGCTGTTGTACCTCATTTTTATGCTCTGTAAACCACAAATTGACACATTATGCACAATGCATGATTGTATTATCTGCTTGAAACCAGCGGTGACCGTTAGGGAATCGTGCCTTCAACATTGGGTGCAGGTGTTCCGCAGGAATAGATTAGTACATTGCAAATGTTACACGACCCTTCAGAACAACCAATGACTCTAAGAAAATGCCATGATATGGCACACAACAGCATCAAGAATCCACCTCCGTGCTTCACAGTGAGAATCGGTCAGGTTTGTATGCTTCAGTTTTTTTACCTGACGTACACTCTACCAATGGTGAAAAACAATGTGAAGAACGATTCACCAGACCAGATGACATGTTTCCAGTCTTCAGCATCTCAGTGTTTATGTGCTTTGCACCACCCTACATGTTTTGTTGCATTGATGTTGGTAATCAGAGGTTGTGGGTTGCAGAATGGCCATAAATATTGGCACGATAGAGTTCCCGATGAAGTGTTATGACAGAAACGGATCATTCCGATTGGTGTTCAACTCTGCCGTTATTCGCAGTTAGTTTTGTGCTTCAGTTGTATAATCTGTACCAACGTTCGCCTGTCCCTATCTAACATCTTTGTATGGGTCCACAGTTTGCACATTTGGAGGCAACCTCATATTCTTTTTGATGGGTATTCATAATCTTCGATACAATTCCTTGTGTTACACTACTGTTCTAGTTAGTAAAGACCCTGCAAGGAGCGCACCAATGATCATGCCTTTTTTTAGGTCACTGAGATCTGGCGTTGTCGACAATTACTCCACAACACTGTTTCATCTGCGACTGAGGCACCACTACGTGATAGCCGACATCGTACTGCGCCCCTTTATATACCTCACATCGCGGGTGACGTCGTCCCCGTAATTTGCGTACAGCACATTGTGTGTATAGTCACAGTCGGCATTCCCATTATTTTGATAAACACCTGTAGTTATATATATGTGTGTGTTGACAGAATATACATATTGCAACCTAGCTCAGATAAGAAAAAAAAAAAGAAAAAAATATAGCATTTTTCCCAGCAACTTCGAATTTTAGGGAAAACCAGTTTGACAAATTTTTTTAGCACAAAGTTGTTCTTCGTGCTTAGTTGTTTGTCATTCGCTACTTATTTTTAAATACATATTTTAGAAATCATTGGAAACTCATTTTAAAATAGCGGAATTTTTTTGTTTATCGCTCTCCAATGCTTTCGGGGACGTTTTTCCTAAGTTATTTTATTTGCATCTTCAATATTTTGTACCATCCCATAAAGAACTTCCTGTTGCGCCACTTAGCAGACCTTTCATTTTCTAACAAAAATTTGTACCCAACCTGAACAGCTAGACGAAAAAAAAAAAAATTAGAAAATATTGTGCACAACTGAAAATATGTTATCGCCTGTCAACTGATATCCAGAAGGGAGTGCATTCCAAAGCCAATTTGTTGCCTTGCCGTATCTGCCTGCTAAATTGCAGGTGCCGGACTCCATTGGAGTCCAAAGGCTTGAAGAGGTGTGGCAATTGGGAAATCGGCCCCTTCCGTTCCATCCTGTGAAATACGAAACGTGTAAAGCACGCCAAAATTCTTTCATTATCCGACTGTAAGTAAATGTCAAAAATTAATTAAAAAGGGTGTCTGAATTTTTGGATGTTTACTGTTGTCATCCCAGGTACAATTAGGCGTTCATATACTGTAGTTATACAGTATATGAACACATAATTGTACCTGGAATGGCAACAACCATTTAGCATTGCAATTACATATCTCTTGGATTAAACGGGTAAGTCTGTTGTTGAAATGGCTGGAGCCAGTTCTTACTCGGGCTCTTTGAAATTCACATCAAGCCCAGTGCCTAAACAAATCTCTTGAGTTTTCTCTACCACACACAAGCATTATGCATGAAGAAGACGGGTGAAACACAAACATCAAGGAAACGCCTATAGATTGTTTCTACCCTCCGCAAAAACACCATCCAGAACGCCACAGAGTGTGGGAGGCAAACAATTTTGTTGCTCTTGCAGTTCGACAATAGTTGTTCTTGCAGCAAAATCACACATATTTGTCCAGGATCGTTTATCTTCTGTGTGAGAAACCACCAAGAAAGACCTGTGCTTTGCGCACAAGTACTGTGTATACTCACCGCTTAATTTGAGTTCCAGTTCTTTTGTTCAATTATTTATTTTTCAGATGTATTTAATGGGTTTTCTGATCTCGAGTAAGACACATTCGGACTTGGAATAAAAAAAAAAAAACTTGCAGAAGGAAGGAGAGAGACCCCTTGTCTTCTCCACCGTGGTTATTGCTTTAAAGAAATTTAAAGAATTCTTTAACTATCTTTTTTAAGGAGAAAAACGGAGCATTGAATTAACTTTTTAGTATATTTGTTATTTGTGCGAAATCAATTTTAAAATTTGTACTTCAAGAGTTTTCCAGAAAACTGCGAAGCATGGTGACTGCATCCAGGAAATCGAAACCCCCCCCCCCCCAAAAAACCTATAAATAATATGTGAACTACATAGCTTTAGGACGTTCCCTGGGTGGACCCCCTCAGTGTGGGGACCATGAAATTCCAGAGGGGTCCGGACCCCAGGGTCCCCTACCTTCTGCTGCCCATGGCCAGCAGCATCAGTTAAAAATTTGCATACTGCTATCCCATGATGTTTGGCACTTCAGTGTAGTAAGTTGCTCCCAACTTCTCAGAATATGCTAACTCTGTTAGGATACATACCCAAATGAGGTGTCAAAAATGACCAAGAGAACAGGTCAATGTCAATTCCATTGCTACCTGCAGATGAAAAGTAGCTAGCTGGTGGTTAGAGCCAGGGCTGGAAAAATAAGCTCCAGATCTAGGAGCCTGGTGAAACGAAAGCAAATTTCAAAGTATCGTGCACAAACGTAATTCATGGTGATAATGTCGGAACAAAGAGTAAAATAATACACTGGCGGAAAGTGAAAAAAGAACACCAAGAAGAAGTCTGATACCAACAAAATTTATACAGCATAATAACGGAATACAGAGGATAACGTGATCAAAACATTATGGCAAAATACAGCTGTGTTTGCTGGTAAATTAAAAAATAACATTTCCATGTAACATGGTTACTACAAGGTTGAACTGCGTCGCACTGTGCAGTTCTGGCATGGAGTCTGTCGTACAGATGTTGGATGTAAGTTTGGGCTATTGAGTTCCAAGCATCCTCAACCTGGACGCGCAAATCGGGAATGGCCGTGGCTGGCCGTGGAGACCAGATAAGTCGTTGTCCCATAAAATTCCACATGTGCTCAATGGGGGACAAGTCCGGTGAACGTGCAGGCCATGGAAGTTGTCTCACACCCTGAAGTACATGTTGCTTTGCATGTGCCGTGTGTGGGCGTGCGTTATCTTGCTGGAAAACACCATGATGGACCGGCCTTACAAATGGCACAACAACGGGCTGAATGATGATGTTGATGTAGAAGGTGCTGTTTAACGTACCCGGTACAAACACTAGCTGTGTATGGGAGTGATAGCTGATCGCTCCCCACACCAGGTGTAGGCCCTGTGTGTCGCTGGCGGATGCAAGAAAGGTGGAGACGCTCCCCTGTGCATCTGTAAATACGCATACGGCCATCGGAGGCTCCCAAGCTGAATCTGCTTTCATCGCTGAACACGACAGATCGCCATTGCATTCTTCAGTGCAGACATTGGCGACACCACTGCAGCCGTTCCTGACGGTGGGCTGAATCAGAGGTACACATGCCAGAGGCACACGTGCACGTAGTCCTGCATCCAGTAGATGGTTGCGGATTGTTCGCACAGTCACCTCAGGTGCAACGGCAGCTCAGATTTGCGTCGCAGTGGATGTTCTGCTTGACAATGCAGCTCTTCTTATGCATCGATCAGTCCGCTCATCAGTCCGTCTGTGACTCCCGGTTCCATGTCTTCTCATGTGGGAATGTTCCTTGTACCATCTACGCCAACCGATACTTCCCGTCCAATTCGCTCCGCAATACGACGATACGACCACCCGGCCTCGCGGAGTCCGATAACTGCTGAAATTGTACACGTCTTCCATGGCCAGGCATTGCAGCTTCTTCAGGGTCTTCGCACGTGTCCGTACGCCGACGATTGATTACATTCACTTCGCCGTACTCCTTAAATACCACAGACGATAATTTGCATATTGTGCCATGCTGTGGCGTAAGCGCTCACCGGTTGGTCCCGAAATTAACATCACACCTACGTAAACTCGACCCCATTAACATGTAAATTTCATGATCGTCCGCCAATTCCTTCTTGATGTTTATTTTTCACTTTCCGCCAGTGTACAAAGCACTGCCTACTACCCAAACTACTTACTGCTAAATGAAATTAAAATTCGGTCTATAAATCTGAGGGTTGGCCGCCCCGGTGGCGCAGTGGTCTAAGGCGTTGGCCTCTGATCATTCGTCCGTAAGGGGTCCGGGTTCGAATCCCGGTCAGGCATGGATGTTGTGTTTGTCTTATGGCACTGGCTCTCTCCCTTCCCTGGAACCAGTGACCCTAAATTAGGGACGGGCGACTGCTTATAGCCCATTGAGTTGCTCACGGTGGTCGTTAAACCTCCAATCAAAAAAAAAAAAAAAAAAATCTGAGGGTTCTATAGTTTTGATAAAAATCTAAGCATAAAAAAGAATGTGGAAAAAAAACAAAACTTTTTAACCTCATCAATCTGAAATAAAACTATTTGGAAGAAAATATCACTAAGCTGTTCTCTGAGATTCAGAGGTTAGCTCCAAAAAGAAATACAAACTTCCAGGTATTTTTACCTATTGTTGTCGTATCAAACTTCTCCATTTACAGCGATCTTGACTACAACTCGGGCTTCACTGGCATCCACTACACGACGCACACAAGATCTTCTATACTTCATACCCACGATCTTTTTCTTATGCAGACACTCCTGAATCTGATCCACCCATGACTTCCTTGGCCTTCCTCTGCCTTTCCTTCCTGCCACTTGGGCTAAAAAAATATTCTTAGTAAGCATCTCGTCACTCATTCTTTCAACATGCCCAAACCACTGAAGCATATTAGTCTCCACCTTGCTAACAACATTTTGCTTCACATTACACAACTGCAACACATCTTCATTCATCACACGATTAGAACGAGTCTTGCCACAAACCCCTGTAAGTAACTCATTTCTCCAGAACACAAACGACTCCTATGTTTCTTCTGTAGCACCCAGGTTTCACTGCTATACATCAGAGTAGGAACAATTACACTTTCATACACAGCCATGTGGGACTCTTGGGAACCCATCATTCCTGTGAAAACCTCCCAAGGCAGCTATGACTTTCAATGAAGAATTCACTCTGTAACAAGGAAGGCATTCTGCTGTGTGAAATAGTCATGAATGGGTGCAAGTGGATGGTAAGTGCAACAGTATAGTCTTGAGTGGTAGTGGTGGTCTCAATAGGTGCAGGGGGCCCCATCGTGGCTTACATAAACATGCCTCAGAATGTTGCACTCCCTTCACCAGTCTGTAACACCCTAACTTGACAGTGTCCATGACCTTGTGTGTTCTGTGCCACACACACAGCCCCCATTAGCATGTTGTAGTTAAAAAATTCGTCAGACCAAGCTGCCAGTTTCCAGTCTTTCGTGGTGCATTGATAAACCTTAACCCACTGCAACCTCATAGTAAAGTGAACAAGGGAACTTGATGTGGTCATCAGTTGCCACATTCCAGTGGTGGTATTGTTTTCCAAATGGTCTTTGTGCAAACCTTCATAGGCACCCTGTCATTGATTGCTGTTATTCTCTCCACTGTGGTCCTCCATTTTGGTATTACAAATAAATAAATGCCTCGCTCTTTCCACGTTCCAGAAACACATAGCAACCGAAAAATTGTTTTCAGCTGCCGCCGTGGAATTGAATCGCGGATCTCTCGATAGGTGGCCACAGGTTTTTGGAGGTAATCCTGTCTTGGAAAAAGCTTCAAATTTTTGCCATGCTCTTATTGTAGGTGTAGCACTTTGCACTGCCTTGTTGAAAGTAACCATCTGCAAGTTGCTGATCATCCAGCTGATTCACAAGCTCATTAAAGATTTCCAAGTATTGGTTGATATTCACTGTGTTTTTAAAAAGATTGGCCCAGTGATATGGCACAGGACACCAGACACTGATTTTCACTGGATGGATAGCTCTTCATGGATAGCGTGGGGATATCACTGGCCCACACCCGTGTATTTTGTGAGTTTACATAGCCAGATAAATGGAACTATGCTTCGTCAGTAAACCATGTTATGCTCAACAGGGCAGGGGCCGTCCCGGTGGCACAGTAGTCTGAGCGATGGCTTCTGATCATTCGTCTGAGATGGGTCCGGGTTTGAATTCCGGTGAGGCATGGATGTTGCATTTGTCTTACGACACTGGCTCTCTCCCTTCCCCGGAACCAGCGGCCCTAAATAAGGGAAGGGCAACTGCTTATAGCCCAATGAGTTGCTCATGGTGGTCGTTTATATAAAAAAATAAAAACAGGGCAGTTTTTTCAGAAAAATATTTAGCAAACCATTGACAATATGACAATCGCTTTGCAAAAATTCAGTGGCTGTAACTCGTTAACAGCCATGGTACAGTAAGGCTTAATCTTCGCCTGTTTGGCTGCTCTTTGGCATGTCGAATACGATCACCCAGTCTTTTGGATAGCCGCCGACCCGATTTTTGTGGGGATGCTAATAAACGCTGCTTCACATCCTCTATTGTGTCCTCCGCCATCTGGGGTCGTTTGCCTGTGTGCGGATCTACCAAGCTTCCTGTTCTCTCCAGCTTCTTTGCCCATTTCGAAATGGTGGCTTTGGTGGGCAGTTTACGCCGACCAAATTTCTTCAGAAACTCCTCCTGACATTGTTTAAAGGAACCGGTTACGAAGTGCTGACGCACAATCAACACACGTTCTTCAATTGAGTACACCATCTTCATTTGACCTCCTCACTTAAACTGCCTGCGGAGACACACTATTCCTTCATCACTACTAGACAGATGGTGTATCAGTGTGGTGCCACCTAGCTACCGGGGAGACGTTTTATTTACAGGTAATGCATCTCCACTGCTTTGTCAGGTAATAAAGAACCGCTTCATTCAGGTTTCATGCTCATTGTATATTCCACACAAGTGTTCAGTCCTAAGTGAATCACCCTGTATAAAACAGGAGGTGGCATGCACCTTGAACATCAGCAGCCTTTTTCTTATTCAATAGCAAACCAGTTTACTACGTTATCTTCTGTTCAACACATTTACTATACTATCAGATTCAAAGTGAGCACTTCGTAATAAAAGAATGTCTAAAATGTAAAATGCCCTTATTGGGTCTTTTATTGTAACATAACATCTTAAAAGAAACTTATGGTTATGTATAATTCAACCAATTATGTGAGTACTTAGTTATTACAGCCGGTTTCACAATTCACCAGTTCTTTATATCCACTTCTTGTTCATTTTTGACCTTAGGCCTCATGTTATTCCTTGATTTTAAATGTAAATACAATAGACATAAACACATCAACTTTTCTTTCAGTTGATATGTTTGTCTATTATATTGCATTAACTAGATATATAGAAATGCAAGAGTTCGATGTATGACAATTTCGCCGGGACCTTCCCGTTCTGCCGTATTTTTGTACAATTTCAGTCGTGGCCTAGTTATTCTGTCCTTTTTACCAATTTATCTGAACACTTAAAAAATCTTAAGAGGTTCTGTGTAAAATTATTTTGCATATCTGCCATGCAACTTTGCACTCACGAGCCCTTCGTTAAGTTGCCACAACGCCACAAACAGTCTATCATTGTCTGCTGAAATTTATCACTTTCCAATTAAATGAACACTAAATGAACTACTTACATTCTAAAAAACATCTGTTTACATCTATTCACAAGTTTCTGTAGTGCATCCTCTCAAGGTTCACAAAGTATTATGCAGTACTTAATGTTACCGCCACGCCCTTCCTTTGTTTTTGTTGCCAGTATTTTTGCTGCTACGTTATTGTGATTATTTCACTGTCAGCAAACACTTGAAACATTAAAACATTTTAAAAAAGGAAATGTCACAACAACGATATATATCTTCAAACCAACCATATATACATCAATTCACAAAATACTGAAGTGCCCCCCTCGAGATCCGAAGTACTACGCCGAATGCGTTTCGCTCAGCCTATTTTGCTGGCATCTTCAACGGTCACCGACAAGTTCCGTGGCCCGCACGGGGATAACTGGTTTTCCAGTTATTTGGGGAGCGGCGCCCCCACGGCCCGAGCTGACCTTGTGACTGGTCAACATCTTATGTCATGCCACCGCTTGTTTTTTATTTTGGTGTTTGCAGGGACGGCTGTTCATCCAGCTGTTGGGGAGTCGCGGCCCCACGATCCCGAGCTGGTCTTGTGTCTCGCTTTTTCGTTTTTCCTTATTTTCTCCACTGGCTAGTTGCCCGTGTTGTATTCTCTACCTAATCGCTACCACGTTATGTACTAACACCCCGGACTTGTGGTTTTGTTACCCTCCACTACTAACTGATTTATATTAACCGCTCAGTTCGTAGGTTGCTGAGATTCCGTTTAGGTTCCCTGCCAGGATTTGTCTTCTTTGGATTTCTTTTTTTCCTTTTAGCTGGTTTGGGTGCTAGACCTACCTGCATGTTTGCCGCGTGCGGAGACCCGTGAGGCGGAAATGGGATGTCTGGCGGCTGAGGTCGCAGGAGACCGGTTAAGTGCCTCCTGTGTACCAACACTCCTCTTCGACCCCGGCTTCGCTGTAAACGGGAGGCTAGAGACTAACCCACCTCTAGTCAGAAGTCTTGTACCAAGTTGTGTGCAGGGCTTTAGCGGCTTTTGTCATATAGCACGGCAGGGTGAGCCCGGGGGCTGTGGGATCATGCCAAAGGCGTTGGCATGACGGTACCCGGAGGCCGAAGTGTCCGCCGAGTGCGTGTGATCACAGCCAACGGACTATATCTGCTACGTATAAGCTCCAGAACTGTGTCCAGCGTCATTTTCTTGGCTTGCAGACCTCCAGTTCTCCCTTGTAGGGCTCGGTGGTGGGTGGAGTAGTCTGCAGACGAATCTTCCTATTTTTTTCCAAGGGTAAACACAAAAAACAAAACTCCAAATTTAAGTCACCTGAGAAAATGATCGTTGACAATGACTCTCCTTCGTCTTCTCAACCTACCAAGTCTCAAAACCTTAAACGATCTTTAGACGTTGACCTGGACCAAGAATGTGGAACCTCTTCTTCGGCAGCTGTACCAGTCGCTCCGAAGCGTCGTCTCCCCTCGATTGCTGTGACTACGCATGCTACTCACTTGCTTGTAGAATCCATCGATCCGCATGAGAGACTGTCCACCAGATCTCCCTTTTTCATTTCTAAAGCTTTGGACGCTGCGGTTGGCCCCTTGAAGTCTGTGAGGAAGCTTCGCTCTGGGGACCTGCTTGTCCAAACTTGCAGTGTTTCTCAGAGTAACACTTTTCTGAACCTCACTAGTCTTCAAGGCATTCCTGTAAAAGTGACACCTCACCCGTTTCTTAACACCTCTCGGGGTGTTATTTCGGAGTTTGATCTCTTGCCATGCAGTGAAGACGAATTCGTGACTGAACTTGCTGATCAAGGTGTTATTGCTGCACGTCGTATGATGTTCCGGCGTGATGGTTCCATGATTAAGTCAAAAAATGTCATCTTGACTTTTAACTCCCCGAAAGTTCCGACCGAAATCAAGGCTGGCTACTTGGTCTGTGGAGTTCGCCCGTACATTCCCAGTCCTCTGCACTGTTTCAGGTGCCAGAGGTACGGGCATTCACAACGTTTCTGTAAGAGTTCCGCTCGTTGCGCAAATTGTGGCTCCAGTGAACATGACGGGGAAGGTTGCTCTTCTGCGGCCTGCTGTGTTAACTGCGGTGAGGCCCATGCAGCTTACTCCCGCAACTGTATGAAATGGAAGGACGAGATGGCGATCCAGCGGCTCAAGACCCTGGAAGGCCTCTCGTACCCTGCTGCCAAGGCCAAGTTGGGTATACCCACCACCCGACCGCGTACTTTTGCCGCAGTAGTTCAGTCTCTGCCACAACCCGTGCAGCCCTTTGTTCCGCGCCCTGTAGCTCTCGCCGCCCTTGCCAAGCGATCTACAGCTGACCAAGCGACACAGGTGTTTTTCCCCGAGCTCGAGATTTTTCGAATACCTGATTCTGGGCCTTCTCTTTTGCTGCCGACCGTCTCTTCCAGTTTCCAGTCGAAAGCCTGCACGTGCGGAAAACCCGGCCCTCAATCCGCAAAGGTGTGCAGTGTCCATCCAACTGTCTCGGCCTCAGCGAGGTCCCCACCCTCAACCAACATTATAGAGGAACATAGGGGGAGGAGAGTGACAGTTCGTCCCCAGCCTCAAACAACATTGCAGAGGAACATGGGGGGAAGAGAGTGACAATTCGTCCCCGCCCTCTGCCAGCATTGCAGAGGAGTGTGGGGGGAGGAGAGTGACTCATCCTTTGTGTAGTTGTGTTTAAAGAAAAAAAAAATTATAATTATAATAGTAAATTAATAAATTTTTATATAAACCTAATTAACTACCTTGTCTTCACAGCTTTCATGATACTCTTTTTCAACTTTTACCAAGCCTGTCTGTTCTTAATCATTTTCCACGTTTTTAAAAATCTGTGGCTGATAGTTCTTTGTCTGGCGCTCTTTGGCCAAACCTGGCCCTTGCGCCAATAAAATTCAACAACCAACCAACCAACCAAGTTCCGTGGTTCTTCTGAAAAGCATGCCTCTACCACAGATCACTGATGTCATGACATATTTGGCTCCATCTATTGACGACTTCGCTCGTAAATCTGTGATTCTCTATATCTCTATTTTCTTTTTTGTTCTATTTTTTTTCAATTGCAATAAGGTGTCTCCATTCATATACGTTTGTTAAACTGTTATTGCAATTTTGATTTTTTGTTTTTTCTATGCATATGGATTCACCTGTTAATATCATTTTCCATTTATCATGTTGGACCAGTAAAGACATGCTATATATATAACATGTAATTTGATTCCATTTATCATTTTTATCATATTTTGATTTTCCATTTATCATGTTGGACCATAAAATATATATATAACACGTAATTTGATGTGCTCAGCATGACGGTATTGTGAATGAGTGAATTCAAATCAGCAGCCTTTCCTTACTGCCACTTTTTCCTGGTGGCTGAAGGTTTTGATGCAGTTCTGGTGCGCATCTGCAATGCATGTTAAAATCCCAGATGTTCTGTAGTCATGGTGATGGCGCACCCCATCTTCCTTACACTGGCTTTCTGCTGAATGCATTGTTGTGGCAGAATAGGGCCAGTTTATTATAGGTGTCTGCAGTATGTGTAATAAATTGTGTATTTGTGTGCTACTCTGCAGAAGTCGGCATGTGTGAGCCACATTCACCAGCAAGTGGTTTCTGACCACAAGACATCACGGGCTGGATATATTTGGTGTGTTGGACCATTATTGAAGCAAATTAACTGCAGACATGCATGGAAACTTCAGCAAGGTTGTATATGTGATGCCTATACTGAGGGTGTGTCAGGTGCCAAGTACTATGTCACATTCAGAGTCACTTAATCTTCCTTTAGTCTAACCCTTTCTCACTTGCACACATCCCTATGTACTTGCTCATCTGCTTTAAAATAGTGTGCTATGAACTGTGTGGCCTGAAGGAGGTGTCTGTTTCAGGGAAGGATAAGGTGTACTTAGTAAAGTGGCTACTTAGAGAGCATAGTCCCATAGTTTGCCTCAAACTTTGTGGATATATCAGTAAAATCTGTTGCACCCAAAGCATAGCAAGAAGTATTCTACCAGCTAATTAAAATTTTGTACATTTAGCTTAATATGGATGCTCAAATCTTTTGTCTGATTTTTTTGTTTGTAAGAATAACTTAATGTAATTGTGCTGTGCAGTTATAAAACTAATTAGGTGGACTAAATGTTTTTTTCCTTTTTTCCCCTCTTTGAAGACAAAGGATCAGATCCAAAGTTGAATTCAAGATTAGCTAGTATTCTGGAGGAAGCACGTAAACAGAATGTACCATATTCATCATTGGAAAACTCAATGAAAAAAGCAACTGTAAGTATTGTTGCTTTGAAATTCCTTTTCAAATGCTTTCAGAACTTTAAAATTGTACCAGTCTATTCTATTTTTCCATGGTGTATTTTTTTATGTTTATAAACTTGCCTTGTAAGGGTCTAGTTCCTGAAAAAAATCCTGCTGTGTTTGTTTTGGAATGTTATAGGCAAAATTGGGGAACTGATTTCACAGCTCAAACTGATACAGTCCTGATAGAAATCTTTGCCCCGTTGGATTTCCAGTTTTGGAAATTTACCCCTCTATTTTCAAGCTGAAATAAAAATATTTAGACAGCAAAATGTTATTTCACAATAATACTGGACGAGAAAATGAAATTATGATAACGGAAAAATCTGAACTCCATCGACTTTCCGTTTTGGAAAGTTTCGTCAAGATGGAATTCCGTCCTCCGATGACCCCCCCCCCTTTGTGTTCAATTGCGCATTGATCTCGTTAATGACCAAAATTATAGCGAAAATACCGGAATTCCTCGAAGTTGCGGAAGAATCTTATGCCTGAAGATTACGGGGAAATTTTCATGGCATCTAAGTTCCGTTTTCGCAAATTGTTGCCTACAGTTCCAAGCTGAAATACAAACATTTATGCAATAAAATTATATTTAACAAGAATACTGGACACAAAAACATCTTCAGGAGAAAAAAATATTATGATTACAGCAATTTTTTTTACTCCGCGTAAGTACAGTTTCCGAAAATTTTTAAACGCGAAATATCGTCCCCATACGGAAAACGACCCCCCCGCCCGAAATTATCTTCCGGTTTACATCAATCTTGACAATAATCTAAATGATGACAAAAGGCGGAATTACACGAATCCGCTTAAGAATCTCACGTATATCATAAAACAATAGCAAAAAAAAAAAAAAAAAAAGAAATTCGTTGAATCTGTAGTTTTGACAGTGAGTACCGTAGTTCCGTAGTCAGACAACAAAATCCGTAGAAACTATGGACATTCCGTAGTAGTTGGCAGGTTTGTAATTATGACCCATCACTAGCCGTTGAGCATTGGCAATCACCTGCCAAAGGCACAAGACATACTAATGAATACTCTCTTGAATCGTACCTTGATGAAGGTGAGGAAATCTTGTAGATTAAACTTATGTTTTGACTGCGATAATTGGAAATATAAAAAGTAATTAATTTCCTATTTTCAATATTTTTACTTCATTAAAAGTAACCGATTTTCTAGTTTTGATATTGAATTATAGACTATGTATATAATGGTATTTGAAAATATTTAATTTCCTGGGCTCCAGAGCTATCAGCAAAGTAAAATTTCATCAGCAAAATGAAAATGTTGGGCATGTAAATTTTTGGCTTGGGCATCTATTTCTTTGGACATGTCATCATGCTACTGTTTTTTTTTTTTCTTTTTCTTCAGTTTCTTTAACTTATGAACGCTGAAAGTATCCCATATAAGATTTTTCTTCTCACCGTTTTTTTTTTTTTTGCTTTTTAAGTTTTTAAGCACAAATCTCTATTCTCAAAGTTATTTTGGTTTTTTTTAAATGCTGTGCTCAAACAAAATTTTATTCATTTTTTTTTTTACCAACTGAATCAAATTAGCTATGGAATCATTAACTCCAGAAAGTATTTAATGACGAAGCTGTAAGATTCTGAAACTGTAAATCATTCGCACAATTTTTAGTGTAAGCTTTTGTTTTTATTGAAACTAGAACATATGGCCTACAATAAAGTCTGTTGTTTTTCGCTGCCACGAGTAATTAGAATACAAGAATCGTGAAAAGTGGACGACATTTTAAGAATTTTTATGCTTTTAGCTAAGAAAAGTGGGTTTGCCGTTTTTCAATTATAACCTTTTATTAATCATTCTTCCTGTCAGAAAACTGTGAATTCATTGAACTTGTAACCCCACATGAGCACATTGTCAGGACGTTAATATTTAAAGGGTTTGATGTGGATTCAGCACTGCTGTTTATTCTAATTGTGTGAAACACAGCTTAAAGATAAAAATAATCTGGTAAGTAATAATAAAACATTGTGCCACATGCAGTAAGTAGCTCATAAAATAAATGCGAGAAAAACACTGAAATAAGAGAGAAGTTCTTCACAACCTTACCTAAGAATATGCATTGCATTCAAACTCTCAACTGGTGCATCCACAGTTATGCAGTGTGGATTGCAGCCGCTCGTATTTATGGTTTTCTGTCTTTGTGCTCAGGTGCACCACACAGAACTCAGTGTTTTGTCACCAGTAAAATTGTTAATGCATGGCCTTGCTCCCAATATATTGGGTTGTCAGACAAGTTCGTTCGTCCCCCCCCCATTATTGGAATCCTTATTTTTCATTAAACACTTTACACAAATCCGTCAATAATGTATTCTCCTTCATTGTTCACGACCTCTTGCCAACGGTCCACTAGGTTGTCAATGCCTCGACTGTAGAAATCCCCGGGTTTTGACTCAAAGAAGTCGTCGAGCCACCTTTTCAGCGTGACGTCGTTGTTAAACGATATGCCTTGTAAACTGTTGGAGAGCGACCAGAAAAGGTGATAATCTGAAGGCACTAGATCAGGAGAATATGGTGGGTGCAGTAGAACTTCCCAACCAAGATCTTGAGTAACAGTTTTGGTCAGATCAGCGATGTAGGGGCGAGCCTTGTCATGTTGAAGAAACACACTGTGCTGACGGTTGGGTTGTTCCAGCTGAATTGCCTCGTTGAGCCGGTGCATTTGCTGAATGTAAAGCTGTGCATTGATCGCGGTGTTCTTTTCAAGCAATTCGTAGTGGATTACACCTTCCCAATCCCACCAAACACAGATCTTGGTCTTGCATGGATGCAGCTCAGCCTTGGTTCGAGGTGTTGCTTGCTTGTGAGGACTCAGCCATTCTTTCCTCTGCTTCATATTGATATAGAGACACCATTTTTCATCGCCGGTGATGATGTGGTAAAGAAAGCTCTGTGTTCACGAGTAGCCCGGTGTCGAGTGAGCAAACTGACAACAATAGTGGAGCACTGAGTTTGTCTCTTACATTCACAGAATGTGGCACCCATGCACCAAGTTTTTGGACCTTACCCAATGAGTAAAGGTGACAGGCAACAGTATCATGAGAATATCCCACCTGCTAGGCCAATTCCCTAGTGATTGATGCAGATCCTCGTGGATGATCTTATTAAATTAATTCTCATTGAACTGAACAGGTCTGCCGCAACGCGGAGAGTCTGTGAGGTTGAATTTCCCTTTCTTGAAGCGTGAATACCATTTCTGTGCAGCTCTGTCAGTAATAGTGCTATCTCCGTACACAGCACAAATGTCTCTAGCAGCTTTAGCAGCTCTGGAACCTTGATTGAAAGCGAAGAGAAGCAGGTGTTGAAAATGCTTATTTCTGTCTTCTTGGCACTCCATCTTTGTATGGTTAAAAAGTGTTAAACCAAATATAATGTAAAAACCGATGAACAAAAGTTGTACAGGAAGAATATAGCCACAAAAAAACATATAACACTGTGATCAAAATATTGTTCATGTTCCTTCAAATAACATTGAAAAAAACGAACGAACTATCTGACAACCCAGTAACCAGTATGTGCTCTTTCACAAGGTAGGCCAACACCCAATATGTAGGTTGTCCAGGAAATAATATCTGTTTTCTCATAGCGGGCACTTGAGGTGACGGACGCCGCATGATTTAAGGTGTCCTCAGTCAGATGTTGGCAAGGCTTGTGGCAAGTTTTGTGTTAATGCAGTGATTGGAACTGTTGTGCTTGTTTGAAATGGCGAGGCCACTTGAAAATCTTGTGGAGTACGAGGTGCGTTCTGTGATTCACTTTCTGAATGCTGAAAATACTTGTCCAAAATACATTCATCGGCGGATTACGGTTGTTTACGGTGAAGGGGTGATGGACGAATCATCGATACGGCGGTGGGTTCGGATGTTTAATGTGGGGTGAGCAAATGTGTGTGATGACCAGATCTCCGGCTGCCCGTCATGGGGTGAAAAAAAAACTGAACTCTCTCTTGAAATATAAAAAAATAAATCAGTCTCTGAATTAACTTGATTATGGTTGATTTGCAGATTCCTTATTGCTGGATAAACTGTTTAATTGCCGCCCTGGTGGCGCTGTGATCTAAGCACTGGCTTATGACCATTCATCTGAGATGGGTTTGAATCCTGGTGAGATATGGATGTTGTGTGTTGTCTTACAGCACTGGCTCTCTCCCTTCCCTGGAGCCAGTAGTCCTAAATTAGGGACAGGCGACTGCTTATAGCCTGCCAAGTTGTTCACTTTGTTGTAAAATACCCAAACAAGAAATAAAACTATTTAATTTTTTAAAAATCTATTCTGGTCCTTTTTTGTGAATCCATGCAACATCAAAGAGTTACTGATGTTTAATTTTGGCTCTTTCTACTCTTCTTCAGTTCCACCCTTTCTCCATCTACAATTGCACATTCTTCTTCGCTGGTGTTTGGCGGTGGCTTCTTTTCACTGAGGTCAACAACCAAAACCCCTCCCTTCACCACTCAAAAACCAAAAACCTTCATACTCACGTAAAAAAAACCCCTTTTCTCCCACACACATGCATAGTTAAACCACTCCTACTGACCCCAAAGCAATGAATCGGGGAAAAAAAAATCAAAAGTTATTTCTCATGCAAGGATTTCCTTTTAGCACAGTTTTACAATGCCTAAGGGGATATGCATTAGATACCCCCACATCTCTTCCCCTCAACAATACGTTTTTGCAGGCAATTAAACTGTATGGCAGTTTCTTGACAGCACTTGCATACCAGCCGAGTTTTATGGTTTGCCCGTAAAATGTATGGAACTTTTACTTGTTTTTGGTTATTTAACGGATTTTAGTTTTTTTTTTGTTGCTTCATTTTGTTGCTTTTCTTCCAGCTGGATAAATGAAATCTAGGTATTGCTAAAAATATTTCAAAGGAAGAATAAGTGACCGAAGAACCACCGCTCCTCTGCTTTCAGATCTGCCTGATCCCAATTTCATCTGTTTCTATGTCCCAACCCGCCGCCCCGGTGGCGCAGTGGTCTAAGGTGCTGGCCTCTGATCATTCGTCCGTAAGGGGTCCGGGTTCGAATCCCGGTCAGGCATGGATGTTGCGTTTGTCTTACGGCACTGGCTCTCTCCCTTCCCTGGAACCAGTGACCCTAAATTAGGGACGGGCCACTGCTTATAGCCCATTGAGTTACTCACGGTGGTCGTTAAACCTCCAATCAATCAATCTATGTCCCAACCCCTTACTGCTCGCAGCCTAAGGGGAAAGACCCAGTAGAAACATTGTAGGATAGAATGGTGATAAAAAGAGGGAGGGAGGGAGGGATATATATATATATATATATATAGAGAGAGAGAGAGAGAGAGAGAGAGGGAGAGAGAGAGAGGGGAAAAATACCAGCCATATACACTGTCAGAAAAAAATCCCAACTCCAAGAAGGGGTTGTGTTAGATAAACGACAGTTGGTAGGCGGTGAGAGTACATCTATAAGATGACGTCTATGCAAATTTTGCGATCGGCGCATACGTGTGGTGCTAGTAGCGCCCTCGGAACATGCAAAGCAGGTTTGCTGTAAATATGCGCTGTAACGTTAGTGAGCGTTACTTATCGTTGAGATTCGACGTAGAGTGTTGATGTTAGTCAAGAATGCCTTTAAGAAGACGAAGAAGCCATTATCAACAGCTCACGGAGTTTGAACGAGGTCGTGTAATAGGGCTACGAGAAGGTGGATTTTCTTTCCGCAATATTGCAGAACGACTTGACAGCAATGTAGCCACTGTGCATGATTGTTGGCAGTGGTGGTCAAGGGAAGGTACTGCCTGGCACTAGTGAGAGGGAAGACCGCCGTGTACGGCGTATGGCCGTGGCACATCGTACGGCGTCTGCGGCAGCAATTCGAGCTGCAGTTGCCACCACAGTGACACAACGAACTGTTACAAATCGGTTACTTGAAGGACAGCTCCGAGCCAGACTCCCTGTAGCGTGCATTCCACTTACTCCAAACCACTGCCGTTTGCGACGTCAGTGGTGTCAAGCTAGAGCTCATTGGAGGACGGAGTGGAGATCTGTTGTGTTTTCTGATGAAAGCCGGTTCTGCCTGGGTTCCAGTGATGGCCGTGTGTTGGTTAGAAGGAGGCCAGGTGAGTGCCTGCAACCAACCCGTCAGCGGCCGAGACACACTGGACCTACACCTGGAGTTATGGTCTGAGGAGCAATTTCTCTATGACAGCAGGAGCACTCTCGTGGTTATCCCACGCACCCTGACGGCACAGTTGTACGTCGGTCTGGTGATTCAACCTGTTGTGCTGCCATTCATGAACAGCATTCCAGGGGGTGTTTTCCAACAGGATAATGCTCGCCCGCATACCGCTGTTGTAACCCAACATGCTCAACAGAGTGTCAACATGTTGCCATGGCCTGCTAGATCACCAGATCTTTCACCAATCGAGCACGTATGGGACATCATTGGACGACAACTCCAGCGTCACCCCCAGCTAGCATTAACCGTCCCTGTATTGACCGACCAAGTGCAACAGGCATGGAACTCCATCCCACAAACTGACATCCAGCACCTGTATGACACAATGCATGAACGTTTGCGTGCTTGCATTCAACATTCTGGCGGTTACACCGGGTTATTAACGTACCAGCATTTCACATTTAAAACTGCTCTTCCCGCGCTTACAATAAGCTGTGATCTTGAAACCTTAATCGATTAAATATGTTACCTATACAAATGTATTGCCGCCATTTCATTCCTCTACAACTATTTCTCTACAACCGCCATTTTCATTCTCTACAACCGCCATTTTCATTCCTCTACCACCGCCATTTCATTCCTCTACGACATTCTGGCGGTTACACCGGGTTATTAACGTACCAGCATTTCACATTTAAAACTGCTCTTCCCGCGCTTACAATAAGCTGTGATCTTGAAACCTTAATCGATTAAATATGTTACCTATACAAATGTATTGCCGCCATTTCATTCCTCTACAACTATTTTTTCGTGGTGTTGGGATTTTTTTTTCCGTCAGTGTATGTCTTAAAATTGCATTTTTTAAAAGTGTTTTAGCACAAAAATTCAAAATAAGACCTCTTACGTTAAACTAAAAAAAATACTGCAGTATTGTTATAATTTCAGTTTTAAATTAAATTAGTTATATATGTAGCCTAATGATAGAACTTAGTATGAGATAATTATGCATGGATTGCATATTAATCGCTATTAGCTTGAAATGCTGCCTAATATCTTAACTGTAGCACATGGCATCGCAGAGCTGCCAAGTGTTCTGGTTTAACCGGATTCCCCCGTATCTGATTTCAAAAATATTTCCCAGAAATCAGTTTTCTACAAAAAATACAGTTTTGTGGTTTTCTTATTTTTTTCTTTTATTTATTTATTTATTATACATGGTATTTTTTTCATCTTATTAATGATATCAGCCATCATTTTTCTCCAGTGTCAACGCTGGTTGTGGGAGTTGGTAGCGAATGGAGACAAAAGTTTTTTGGTTAATCCATAGCACTTCAAGCACCAAGGTTGTGGGCCCCATGATGTAGCAAGATAGTCAGTGGCTTGGAAAGTTGAAGTACTGGTTTATGACGTCATATCCACGGTGCTTGTACGAAGCCTCATGGGAGGCTGTTTGTTTGCTAATGCTCAAGTTGAACTCCAGTTCCTGTATTTTGTTCGATGTTTCACACCAAACAAGTTGTGTTGCAAGTTATTTCAGTTCACAGCATCAGGATGGGGCTTAAACATTGGGACCAAAGATTTTTGAAGAAATACTGTGAAGAATCTGACTTTGTGAAACCATCATGTAAAGGTGAGTTTCATGCATCTTGCACTTCGTGTAACACCGATTTCTCTGTTTCTCACGATGGTCACAGGGACATCGTCACACATGTTGGAAGTAACACAAGCATGTAAAAAATCATGATAGCACAAAAAGTGTGTGCAACTTGTAAACTTGGATCATTTTGTTTTAGTGCAGAATGATTATCAAATGATTCGTGCAGAAGTTCTGTTTACCGGATTTTTGTTGGAGCACAACATACCACTAGCAGCAGCTAATTATGTTTCCTGATTATTGTCAGCTATGTTTCCTAACAACCCAGAAGTAAAGAGATATGCATGTGGCAGAACAAAAACTTTGCATATTGTTCAAGAAATGACAGAATATCATTCAAAAAATGTCCTCTGTTATTAAAAGTGAACCATTTTCTGTCGCAACTGACTACAGTAATGATGCTGACGATCAACTTTATCCGGTTGTGGTAATGTACTTTGATAATGATTGCAAGCAAGTGAGATGTATGCTGCTCTCTTTGCCATGCCTGGAAACCAGTTCAACAGGTGAAAATATTGCCAATCTTGTGTCCGAAGAATTTTAGCACCATGATATTCTGTGGATGAACTGTCTTGCCTTATCCTGTGATAATGCTCCTGTTATGGTGGGGAGAAAAATGGTGTAGTGATATTTCTAAAAAAAGAACAGCCTAATCTTATTGTGTTTGGTTGTGTTTGCCATCTGTTAAATTTGGCTGTTGAAAAGGGGTCTGCAACAATTACCTTTTCAAATTGATGAATTTTTGATTGACATTTATTATTTTCTGGAGAAAAGTGTAAAGAGAAAAAATGACTTATAAATTTTAAGCTTTTTGTAATGTGGAATCACAAAAAGTTCTGAAACATTGCTGTACTATTATTCCTTGGTAAATGCTTAGACTGGGTTTAGACTGGTTATTCCTTGGTAAATCTTAGACTGGGTTTTGCAGTAATGGAGATGCCTTATGTTATATTTCAAAGAAGAATGCAACAGTGATAGGGAAGGATCAAAACTTTCCTCACATTTAGTTGGCTTTACAATTCTGAAGGTTAAAAATCCTATAGATTTGACATCTCAACAACCTTTAATTTCTGGTGTAAAAAGAGGAGCCTCACACAAACTGTATTCCCTTTCTTGTAAAAAAGAAATCAGCTGAGTCTCACAGCGTAACACCTGTAGTCTTGGGAGCAAAAAATAAAAAAAAAAGGTACTGTCAAATAGTCCATATGGCTGAACAAAAGTGGAATACAAATGTAGTTCCTTTTACGAACACTGTTAAATAAATATTTATAAACAAGTCTTTGCAAGGACATTAACATATTTTTCTTTCTTTAAGCTCTGCATTATGTCATGCATATTCTTTGTTCATTAAAAATGTTATCAGTATCTTTGATAAGTATAACTTACTGTTACAATGTGAAGAGCCTGGAAGTCACAAGTTGAAAGCTGATCTTGAATTTTTTTCAGTGAATTGCTAATCCAATTTATAAGACCTGGTTTAGTTGCAAATGCCCCGTCTCTGTTAAATATAGAATATTTTGACGGGGTAATCAAAAGGATGGCGCCGATCTGGCTATAGGTGCAAATTAGCACTCACCAGATGGTGATTAACTGACAACTTTGGCTATTAAATTTATTTTAGTGGTCGCCGGTTTGTTAGTGCCAATTTACAAATTATAATAATTCAGGACGTGAAACCAGTCCTAACTAAGGATGGGCAAAAAACCTAGATGTTTTTGAGCATCAAAGTTTTACCACCAATAATCGGTGATTAAACCTCGATATTGCAAACACTTTTAGTGCAATGTGGCCTCAGCCTGTTATCTCCACGAATCATATTGTCAAAGAGTGATATTATAGAAAAAAATAAGAATACACAGTAAGAATCGGATCGAGAATAATTTCGCCACATAATGGGAGGAAGGCTAATTTTAGCCAAAACTTTTCCTACTACAGTTGACACATGGCTGTTCATATGAGATGGTGGGTGAATTTATATAACGTGACACTGTTGGACAGAAATCACTCTTTCGAGCCCTGTTTGAAGTGCAATAACATGCAACTTGCAGTGCAGTGATGATGGCGTGTTTATTTTTCTTGCAAACTTTCACCTCACAGGGTAACGAAATGTGTTTTATTACTAAAAACTCTTCACATTCATTTCTTTTTTCCCCAAACAAATCGACACAATCGCAAAACTCCATGAATTATGTCCCACATCTTTTTCCAAACTTGTGTATTAGCTGAGGATGAACTTCATTGACAACTTGTTCCTTGGTATTTGCAGATGTGCTTTTTGTTATGGCACTGGAATTTTTCGTAAGATTGTTTGAGATGGCTGATTGTAGTGAGAGTGAAAGTTTAGTAATGATTTTGAATTACCTTAAAATAACATCAGTATCGGAGAGTATATTCAAAATTAAAGGAGTTATCCATTATATTTCCTCATTTTTTCTTGGAGAAGAATAATCTTTGAACATTCGTTTTGAATTTGCAATTTCTATTTCAAAAAAAAAAATTATTTCATGTAAAGTTTTTTTTTTTAATTCAGTTATCTGAGAAGTAATTACATTTATAGAAATTTTAAGAAATTGTTTTTATAAAGTTCTGGAAAAATTTCGACTTCCAAAATTTAAAAAAATTATGGGAAGTACAGCATCTTTTCTTGAAACGTACGATTTCTAGGAAAATAAATGGCTTAGCATTTCTGGCATATACACAAACATTACATGTGTCACTAAAAGGGTTTAAACCTCGATGCTGCAGAAGCTGATACATCAAGGTTTCATGACCGATGTTTCAAACTGAAAGAATATTTTCTACGTAAAATAAATGAATTTCTTTTTGTTGCGTTCTTGTATAGAGGAAGGGAATATAATCTTTTTATGTAGTGTTGGATGTTTGGTCGATGTTTTGCTGGCAAAATAGAGTTCTTTTCCTCGGTACTACAGGAACCGATACATCGAAAAAACATTGAGGCTTCCACCGATCCATTGAGCATTTTAACAAATATTGGTTACTGATCTAGATTGGTGAGTAATGGCCGTTATATTGAGCAGAGATTTTACCCACTGATGTGCCCATTTACTACTACAGATGGAAAAGTATGAATTCTTTGGCTTATTAGCAAAATTATTGGAACATCGAGGTTTTCACTGATACATTGAAAATTTCCACCGATTCTATGGATGTTTTGGAAATGAGTAATTCCATTGGGGGGGGGATTTACAAAATGGTTTTTATTTTGCGCAGTGAGTGGCTTCTTTTATGTTCAGATAAAGCCATCCATCCATGTAAAAGTAATAGCAGTTGCATTAAACTTCGTATTAATCCCCCCCCCTTCTTTTTTATTCTGGATACTTCTTTTTGGCCACTAAGATTTGCTAACTTACGAGCCAGTTTTTTTGGGGTTTTCTTGGCCGCTAACTTGTTTGGACTTACTGACCACTTAGCTAAAATTCCAGTCTGCACCAATAGATCTGGCCATAGGGAGTGTGAAACTACTAAAATATTAGGTGTACAAATAAGTTTTAAAGCATTTTTTGGGCTGACGTATACCGCTAATTTACATACCCGACATTCCCCGTGTTGTTGTCATGTGACCGTAACTGGTCCAGAGTATAAAATGTGACACAAAAGCTTGCCCAACAGTCAAACGCACTTGCACATTATTAGGTGAAAGATGGCAAGCGATACTGCATTCATTACGAATTTCGTCAAAGAAAAAGTGTTGCAAAAGGATGTGTATCGATCTGTCCTGTTTTGGGTAAGAATATTGTATTGAAAAGCACCTGTGAGTTTTGGTTTAGACGGTTAAAGCAGGTGATTTTGATGTTAGCGATCGAGAACGTAGCGGCGCCCGCAGAAGGTTGCACATGAGGAACTGCAAGCATTGCTGGATGAAGATTTGTCTCGAACACAAAAAGAACTAGCTGAACAACTGCGGGTAACTCAACAAACCATTTCCAATCGTTTACGTGCAATGGGAAAGATTCAGAAGGAAGGAAAATGGGTGCCACATGACCTGAGCCACAAGAACAAGGATGTGCATGCCATGAAGTGTTTAAATCTGTTGAATAAACAACACAAAGTCTTTCCTGTGGAAAATCGTTACGGGTGATGAAAAGTGGATATAGTACCACAATCCCAAAGGCAAAAAACACTGGGTAGACCCTGGTGAAGCAACGACTTCAACACCGAAACTCAATATTCATTCCAAGGAAGTTCTGCTGTGCATCTGGTGGGATAAGAAGAGTGTGCTCTATTATGAACTATTGGAACAGGGTCAAACTGTTACTGCTGATCGCTACAAGCAGCAATTGCTGCGATTGAACCAGGAAATCAGTCGGAAACGTCCATTCACGGGCAAAGGATTGTGTTCCGTGAAATTACTGCAGGACAATGCTAGGCAGCATGTTGCAAAATCGGCCAAGGAAACGTTATTGGTGCTTGGCTGGGAAGTTTTGGAGCACCCGGCGTATAGTCCTGACATAGCCCCTTCAGACTATCATTTGTTCCGATCGATGCAACATGGTTCGTCTGCTGTACGGTTCCAGACATGTGGCGAAGTGCAAAAATGGGTTGAAGTCTTTGTCACGTCACACGACAAAGTATTCTTCATGGCTGGAATCCGTCAGCTGCTCGACCAATGGCGGAAGGTGATAGATAATGATGACACATATTTTGATTCATAAAGGTGTTGTTTTCTCTCGAATTACATTGTGTGTCTTAAAACGCTTTAAAACTTATTTGTACACCTAATAGTTAGTACATTGATACCAAATGTAAAAGTGTAATTTTACATCTCGGTTCAGAAATACTTTATCAAAGCGTGTGACTATGTGCTACCTGCATTTCTGCTACAATCAGAGGTGCTACAGCATGCTGAAGTTGTGGATATTTCAAAATAGGAAGAGTCTCTTCAGACAAAAATTTTCTGGACATGTTTCCACGCTTACTGCTGAAAGAGGAGGGGAAACTACTTTCACTGCTGTGGATGAGCTGGAGACTGACTTTCTGCATTATTGGCATTCAAGCGTACCAAGGAATGTAAATGATATCAACAAAGCTGATGAGCAGTGGTGTATTCTTGGTGAGGAAAAAGGACCATTGTAGAAGCAGTTACATCATTGACTGAGTAGAGTTATGTTGGGTGTGTTAGTTTTGCCACATAGCAATGCAAGCCTGCGAGCATGGTTTTAGTGCAGTGTGGTGAAATAAAACGGACTTTCGTGATTCAATGAAACATTGTACCCTACAAGCCAAAATCTGTTGTACCTACTCAGTGCCAAAATCTAATATGAGTGGTTCATGTTTTTCCCAGAAGTATGATGATAAATTTCTAAGAAAGGCCAAATCTGCAACAACCACAGCACTCTAAAAATGAAACTCATTAACAAGGTTTGTTAATCTTATTTTATACTTAAATACTGGTTTTGTTGTAAATATTTCTTTATTTGTATTATTAACTGTAATAAAAAAACCTATAATGTGTAATTTTATTATTTATAAATTGTATCATGGTTTAAAACTCGGGCATCATGCGACAATAACACATAAACCATACCTGCCAACTACTACGGAATGTCCGTAGTTTCTACGGATTCAGTTGTTTGACTACGGAATTACGGAACTCACTGTCAAAACTACGGATTCTACAAATTTTCATTCCCCCCCCCCTTTTTTTTTTTTGCTATTATGAAATAACACGAAATACTGTCTGGGGACGGTATTTCGTGTTTCAAAACTTTCGAAAATCATAGTTAAACGAAGTAAAAGATTTTGCCGTAACCGTAATTTTTTCTCCCAGTGTTGCGTTTGTGGCGAATATTCTTGTTAAATGTGATTTTAAATTGGTGTAAAACTGAAGAGAGTTTGGGGATAGGGATCGTTTTTAGTCAGCTGACAGTATTTCGTGTTTCAAAACTTCCGAAAACGGTAGTTAAACGAAGTAAAAAATTTTGCTGTAATCGTAATTTTTTTCTTTCCCAATGTTGTCTTTGTGTCCAGTAGTCTTGTTAAATATCATTTCATTGCATAAATGTTTGTATTTCACCCTGAAACTGTAGGCAACAATTTGCGAAAACGGAAGTTAGACGCCACGGAAATTTTCTTATCTTCTTTCGTGATTTTGAGGAATTCCGCCTTTTTCATTATTATTTTGGTCATTTAAGAGATCGATGTACAAGTGAACAGAAATTTTGGGGAGTTGGTGGCGATGGGGGAGGGGGTGTTCGTCGGGGGGGGGGGGCGGAATTCGTTTTTACAAAACTTCTTTCGGAAACGGAAGGTCGACAGAGTTAAGATTTTTTCGTTATCGTAATTTCTTTTTCTCGCGACGTTGCCTCTGTCCAGTATTATTGTTAAATAACATTTTATTTCATAACAACTGGCAGAGCAAAAAAAAAAATAAAAAAATATTTAACTATGATACAAAACAAACAAACAAACATTTTTTTTTTCAATTTCGAGCCCCACATTGGGCGCCATTTATGCAACGCTTCTAGCCATTACTTCCCCACCAAAATTTACTTTGCCCAGCTACTATCTCGGTAATCTGTCTCTCTTTGGGTTTGAACCCACGACTAGGACGTTAAGTGCAGTGGACAGATTTTGAAATAAATTTACAAAAACAAATCGTACACAATTTACTCTGCTAAACCCCTTTTATATCATTCAATAATTTTAGTACAAATACAAGTCAATTATTTCAGAGCACATTAAACTGAAGTTAAATTCCAACATACTGTAAATGTTCACCCCGTATGCTTCAACAATTATTTTATCACGCAAAACAGGCAATACAATTTCAATAACACCAAATATTTAAACCCCATTAATTATTAGCTTGTCATTTCTTGAGACAACATTCAAGATTAAAGCACATAAACACCCCAAAGCACAAGAATATTAACTCTGGGTATGTAAACACTGTTAATTTGAAACTCCCAATAATACAATGTGCAACAATAAACACCCCATGAGAATGCACTAATTTCAAATAACTTTCAATTATTCTACAGCCCTACGTAAACTCTGCCAGCAACTATTAATTATACAAAGGGGAAAAAAAAACTTTTACACTCATGTACTGGGATCTAATGGTATTCCTCTGACAGGCTCAGCCCACACACAACAGGCAAAATGAGAAGAAAAGTTCCCACACAATCTCCATGCTTTCTCGGCAATGAAAACGACATGACTTTTACTGCTTTCGACACTCAAGAACAATCGGGTAAAAATTCCGAATTCTCTCAGCATGGCAAAACGCAATGGAACTTCACTGCTTCCGATACTCAAGAACAATCAGGTAGAAATTCCGAGTTCTCACAGCATAGCAGAACACAAAGCACCTTCACTGCTTCCGATACTCAAGAACAATCAGGTAGAAATTGAGTTCTCACAGTGTAGCAGAACACAAAGCAACTTCTGCACCTGTGTGCCACAGGCAGAGCAAATGTGCAACAATCCCCAAAAAAAGAACCAGCAACCGAGAGACAAAAATCACCAATATATATTGCCAAGAGATCCTGAGCTCCACTACGAGGGACGTCAGCTCCGGTACATTTTTGCATATAAGAATCTTACACTCTCAGATCCTCAATCATAACTCACTTAATAAATTCCAATTTATGCAAATAAAATACGCAACAATTTCCTTTACATAATAAACAATTTATAAAATCCTAATTTCTAACTTCAGTACGTGAGCGACTACAAATTTTCTAATGACATAAGCAACTACAATTTTTCTAATTAAGTAATTTCTTTCCCAACGACTCCAGGCCATGGCACCAGGACTAATCCACCTAGACGTCGCACTCTTTTGAGAACCCATCATTCCTGTGAAAACCTCACAAGGCAGCTATGACTTTCAATGAAGAATTCACTCTCCTACTAATTTCAGTATCCAATTTGTTCTCACTGTCAAACATGCTTCCTAAATACACAAACTCATTCACCTGGTCAATCACTGTGCCATTTAGACTAATATTACATTCAGTACTACCAGTTCCTTGCTCCAAAACCATAACTTTGGTTTTTCCCTTATTTATACTCAGTTTGAATTTCATGCAAACTTTGTACTTCTGGGACAACATACTTTGCAGCTCACTTTTGCTCTCTGACAACAGGACAGTGTCACCAGCATACAGCAATCTGTACACACGCACTGAATATAATATAAGTCTAAATGGCACAGTAATTGATCAGGTGAATGAGTTTGAGTATTTAGGAATCATATTTGATAAAGAGAACAAATTAGATTGCGAAATTATACTTCGATTCACCCTAAGATGACACTGCAGTTTAAGGTACAAGAGTCTACGCACTCACTGAAGATTTGGGGACGGCAGAGAGTTATGTTCATCCGCATCACTCGCCATTGTATCCTGCTGTTAGCAGCTGTCAATCACTTCCCCCATCATCAATTCATTGGCATTCTTGTCTCCCAAACACTGCATATCTACGCATGCGTGTGTTGGTCTATTCTTTATTGAAAGTCATAGTTGTTTTAGGAAGTTTACACAGGAACGATGGGTTCTCAAGAGAAGCCCGCATGACTGTATGAAAGTGTAATTGTTCCTACTCTGATGAATGGCAGTGAAACCTGGGTAATACAGAAGAAACATAGGAGTCATTTGTGGCAAAACATGTTCTGATTGTTTGAGGAATGAAGATGTTTTGCAGTTGTGTAATGTGAAACAAATGTTAGCAAGGTGGAGACTAATATTCTTCGGTGGTTTGGTCATATGTTGAAAGAATGAGTGATGAGATGCTTAGTAAGAATTTTTTTTTAGCCGAAGGGGGAGGAAGGGAAGGCCAAGGAAGTCATGGGAGGATCAGATTCAGGAGTGTCTGCATGAGAAAAAGATTATGAATATGAAGAATAGAAGGTTTTGTGTACGTCGTGTGATGGATGTCAGTGAAGCCTGAGTTGTGTGTCAAGATTGCTGTAAATGGAGAAGTTTGATATGGCAACACTCAACAGTAAGTAAATAATCAGTTAGAAATTTTTCTGGTAGTTTGTATTTCTTTGTGGAGTTAACCTCTGAATCTCAGAGAACAGCTTAGTGATATCTGTGTGTGTGTGTGTGTGTGTGTGTGTGTGTGTGTGTGTGTGTGTGTGTGTGTGTGTGTGTGTGTGTGTGTGTGTGTGTGTCCAAAACAAAAAGAAAGTAGCAGTCAAACTTATTTTAATAATTGCGTATCATGGATTTCATTACTTAACACTAGGAATCTCGTATGTTGTTTTGGGACAACCATGAGTCCATGGCTAAAAGTTTTACTAATTTTTTGAGTTCAGTAACAAAACATCCACCATTATGAACTGTTTTCTGACCTTTCAAGAAGTGTAAATGTATGTATAACATTTATTTATGAAATATATTGTGAATTAAAAACAGTTGATGTAATATATGATTTTTCCCTATTTAGAGTGGAAAATTAAAATCGGGGTTTATAGAAATATTAGGACCTGGAGGTTGTTATGTGGTGCTAGACTATGAAACGGACAATATTTCAACAATGAGGCATTCAATCAAGACTGTATGCAGGAAATACAGGTAAGTTTTTAGTATGCTATCTTAAATGCCATGAAAATGCTAATGTTTTATACTTGGTATTCTATTTGCCTCTCATTTTCAGAAATCCACAATTGAATGCACTGTATTTCTGCAGGATTTCTTGTTTGTTATATGACAAACAGTGTTCATTTTGAAATTAATTCCTTTTGCAGTTGTCGTACGTCTTGACTAGTTTCATCATATTTTGGTAGCATGTAACTATTTTTTTTATTGGGAATATGTGTTTTGTGTACTTGTGCGTAGTCATCCCCTTCTCCCCAATTTCCCAGAGAAAGTTTAGGAAAGTGATATGTTTTTTTGTTGTTACAGAAATCATTCATTATCATATAACACTTGTATACCCAAAAATGGGTGTACAAGTTAATGAGGCACTACACATAAATATGGAATATAATAAAGTAAAATTATATATATATATATATCTCTCACCAACCCGCTTGGCCAGCGTGGTGAGTTATGGCCAAACCCCTCCAAAATGACTCCACAACTTAAATCTTGGCCCTCAGTCTCCGGCAGCTGGAATGTATCTGGCCAAGGCAGCGGCCAGTGCGACATGAAAGCAGAGGGTGCTAAGAATCCCCTGACGACCGGACTAGGCTGCCATCCGATGCTGACCTTGGCTACGTATAATGGACGCTCCCTATCTTCTGATTCAAGGCTTCTTGAATTGGAAGAGGAACTACAAAGGATCAAGTGGGACATCGTCGGGCTAAGTGAGGTAAGGAGAAAAGGAGAAGATCTCATTGAACTGAAAAGTGGACATCTCTTCTACTATCGTGGGGCAGATACTGGCAGAACTAGTGGTGTTGGATTTATAATAAACAAGAAACTGAAGAATAAAGTTGTAGAAGTTGAAAGTTCCTCTGACAGAGCTGCACGACTCGTTATCCAACTCTCGAAAAGATACCAGGCTCAGATTATTCAAACTTATGCACCCACCACAAGTACTCCTGAAGAAGAAATTGAAGAATTTTATGAGGAAATTTGTCATCTAAATAATAAAGGTAAGCAGCACTTGAAGATAATTATGAGAGATTTCAATGCAAAAATAGGGCAACGGCAACAGAATGAAACTTCAGTAGGTAAATTCGGTCATGGCAACAGAAACCAGCGTGGAAATACTCTCGTTGAGTTTGCAGAGGCAGAAGGGTTTTTCATCTTGAACTCCTTTTTCAAGAAAAAGCCACACTGGAAATGGACATGGAGACATCCAAATGGGACAACAAGTGAAATTGATTTTATTATGTGTAACAAAAAATTCGTCATAGAAGACTGCAGTGTGATAAACAAGTTCAACACAGGCAGTGAGTGACCATAGATTGGTGAAATGTAAGATGCACCTCAACACTAAACTCGAACCTAGCAAGCTCATAAGACAAACAAAATGTATTGACATAACCAACCTTAAAAAACACCATAAAACCTTCAACTGAAGAACAGATTCTCTGCTTTAGAAGGCCTAACATCGGAAGAAGTGGATATTTCTGAAGTTAACAGAAAAGTAACCAAAGCTCTTCTGGAAACAGCAACAAAATTAGCTGGGTCTAAGAACAAGTTGCATGTGAACAAATTATCAGGAAAAACCAAAATGTTGATGCAAAAAAGAAGAGAGATAAGGACAACTAAAGACGATGTGACTTCCAAAGTGGAATATATAGAGCTTTGCAAGACAGTATGAAAAAGTATCACTGAAGACGTAAGGAAATTCAACTGTGAACTAGTAAGGAAAGCAATTGAAAACAACCAAAGCCTAAAGATAGCAAAGGGACATCTCAGTAAGGGAAGAAAACAGATTATGGCACTCAGAAAAGAAGATGGTTCTTTAACAAGAAATAGAGGCGAAATTTTGACAAGAGTAAAAGATTTCTACTCCAAATTATATGAAAGGGATGATACATGTACTCCAGACATCATGAAAGGTACCAGTACCAGAGTTCTTCCAGTCCTCCCAGCAGAAGTTACACATGCAATCAAGAACATGAAGCGGGGAAAAGCTCCAGGAGAAGATGGAATTACTGTAGACATCATACAAGAAGCAAGTGTAGAAATCGAAACAGTACTCGCCCAAATTTTTACTCTCTATGCCTTAATGAAGGGAAGATTCGTGAGGATTGGAACAACGCTACAATGATCTTGCTACATAAAAAAGGTGACATTGAGGATCTCAGGAACTACAGACCTATCAGCCTCCTATCAGTGGTTTATAAAATCTTCACTAAAGTTCTTTCACGCCGCTTAAAGGCGACATTAGACATGGCTCAACCGAGAGAGCAAGCTGGATTCAGGAGTGGCTACAGCACAATAGATCATATCCACGTACTTAGAGAACTAATTGAAAGAGCGAGGGAATATGAACTTCCATTGTGCATGGCTTTTATCGATTATGAAAAAGCCTTTGATTCGGTGAAACCATCAGCAGTTACAATGGCCCTGAAATCCTGTGGTATTGAAGATGCGTACATTAATATTATTAATAACTTCTATGAAAATGCAAGTGCAAAGATTCGGCTGTTTGAAAATACAACACACATAAAAATTGGAAAAGGAGTGAGACAAGGTGACACCATATCTCCGAAGCTCTTTAATGCGACATTGGAAAATGTCTTTCAATCACTGAACTGGGAAAACAAAGGGATAAAGATTAATGGAGATTATCTAACCCACCTTCGTTTTGCTGATGACATAGTCATTTTTGCAACTACCCCATCAGAGCTGCAGAGTATGATCCAGGAACTTGCTGACAAGAGTAAAGAAGTGGGATTAAAAGTGAACTTTCAGAAGACAAAAGTGATGTTCAATGCTTTTACAAGAAATGAAGATTTATCTATTGATGGAGAAAAGCTGGAGATAAGAGACACGTACGTTTATCTTGGACAGCAGATATCAAGTGAGGGTCACATTGATGAAGAAATTAATCGGCGTGTAAAACTTGCCTGGAGAGCTTTTGGAAGAAACAGCATAATTTTCAAGAGCAATATGCCATTATGTCTTAAAAGAAAAGTGTGTAATCAATGCATCCTTTCAGTGCTTACGTGTGGTGCAGAGACGTGGACCTTAACTAAAGGAGACATACAAAGGCTGCAGACAACTCAAAGCAGCATGGAGAGGTGCATGCTTGGTGTAACCAGGAGAGATAAGAAGAGGAACTCGTGAATCCGAAAAATGACGAGTGGAAGACATCATGATCAGAGTTAAATCCCTGAAATGGCAATGGGCTGGACATGCTGCCAGAAGGACAGACCATCGACGGACAGCCGAAATTTTAGATTGGATTCCAAGGGACAGGAAAAGACCCAGAAGAAGACCACATGGAAGATGGGTGGATGAAATTCGAAAGTATGCGGGAGTGACATGGAGGAGACTGGCACAAGGCAGACCGTTGTGGAGGAAACTTAAGGAGACCTTCGTCCAGCAGTGGATTGATAATGGTTGACAATGATGATGATCATCATCATCATTGTCAACCATTATAAAACCACTGCTGGACGAAAGTTTCCCCAAGTTTCTTCCACAACGGTCTGTCTTGTGCCAGTCTCCTCCATGTTACTCCCGCATACTTTTGAATTTCATCCACCCATCTTCCATGTGGTCTTCTTCTGGGTCTTTTCCTGTCCCTTGGAATCCAGTCTAAAATTTCAGCTGTCCATCGATGGTCTGCCCTTCTGGCAATATGTCCAGCCCATTGCCATTTCAGGGATTTTACTCTGATCATGATGTTTTCCACTCTTGTCATTTTTCTGATCCACGAGTTCCTCTTTTATCTCTCCTGGTTACACCAAGCATGCATCTCTCCATGCTTCGTTGAGTTGTCTGCAGTCTTTGTATGTCTCCTTTAGTTAAGGTCCACATCTCTGCACCATACGTAAGCACTGGAAGGATGCATTGATCAAACACTTTTTTTAAGACATATAATGGCATATTGCTCTTGAAAATTATACTGTTTCTTCCAAAAGCTCTCCAGGCAAGTTTTATACGCCGATTAATTTCTTCATCAATGTGACCCTCACTTGATATCTGCTGTCCAAGATAGATGTAGGTATTGGTTATATCCAGCTTTTCCCCATCAATCGATAAATCTTCATTTCTTGTAAAAGCATTGTACATCATTTTTGTCTTCTGAAAGTTCATTTTTAATCCCACTTCTTTACTCTTGTCAGCAAGTTTCTGGATCATACTCTGCAGCTCTGATGGGGTAGTTGTAAAAATGACTAAGTCATCAGCAAAATGAAGGTGGGTTAGATAATCTCCATTAATCTTTATCCCTTTGTTTTCCCAGTTCAGTGATTGAAAGACATTTTCCAATGTGGCATTAAAGAGCTTGGGAGATATAGTGTCGCCTTGTTTTCACTTCTTTCCAATTTTTATGGGTGCTGTATTCTCAAATAGCTGAATCTTTGCACTTGCATTTTCATAGATGTTGTTAATAATATTAATGTATGCATCTTCAATACTGCAGGATTTCAAAGCCATTGTTAATTTCCGCACATAATGTTTTCATTAAGAAGAAAAGGTTCATTCATTAAGCATATCGCTTTCACTCTAGAATCCTCGGGTGTGCTGTTTCTCGTCAGCACATCCGACATTCTTGAAGCAGCTGTGGTACAAGTGTTCCCCAGATGGCGTTGCATGTCACGTTCTTATTTTCCTGTGGTTTCACATAACAGCGGAACTCTCGGGGTGTGCTATCCAAAATGAGCACCACTTGAGTCCCACGGAGCAGTACAATTCAACGTTGTGATACAAGTTGCTGTTATATATATGTTTATGTATTTCCAATAAGACTCGCCAAACTTTGTCCTAAGGCTTTGCGTGTGTGGCTAAACTTATTTCCCTTGTGCAATATTTTCATGATGAGGAGAAGGTTCGTTGCTTCGTGCAGTAAACAAAACATAGTAAGTAATATTTGGAGCTGCAGAAGTGCTATTTTGCCAGCGGACACCCCCAGTCATTAAAGCAGCTATAATTCAGAGCTCTCTGGATGATGCTACAGGTCATGTTTTTATTTCCTCATGATTTCAACATAGAGGTTTAAATTCCCAGGGTGTGGCACCACTAGTCATACTTTTTTTGCATTTGGAATAACATGGAGTCATAAGCACAATTCAACATTCTGCTACAAGTTACTGTTTTTCTGCATTTTCATCGGTGTGTTTATGAACACAAATTTAAATATACAATTTGAATTTTGACATCCATTTAGGTTGTTGATGATAGTGAGAAGAATTGGCAGTGTAAAACGTTACACACAAAACATTAGAAGAATTCTTGATATCCTCATATCACGCATAAGTTACGTTAAAAATTATAATTGGTGGGACGTTTCTGTAGTGACTTCTACCTTCATCAGCCATGGAATGAAACACGTGGTATAAGCATCAGTTGTTGCTAGATTTCAAAATCGCTTTCCAAATGATAGGAATGTTAAAAGGTGCATCTGTATTGCAGGTGTTAAGGGGTAAGGTAGATCTCAATGCTTTTGCAGTACCTGCAGGCTTTCCGATTGCTAAATGGAGCAATACGTTTAACATTTTGTCAATCGAGAATCGTGGACGTATTGCTGATGGTTAAAATTAAAAGGGAGGTGGAAGGGTTGCCTTTCTTAACATCAGCGATATGTTCCATCAATCTCTGGTTGATGCTGCGGTAAGTACTACCAATATAGTGAGTAATGCCTGTGGAAGTGTTGACACGGGTAGAGTAGCACAAGGGGTTTATTGGGATCTCTGTCGTTAAGGATAAGGTCGAGAAGATGTGGAGGTGGTTTAACTGCAATCCTGTAGCCAAAAGATTTGAAAATAGAGGAAACTTTATGAGTGAAGGACAGGCTAAAGGGCAAAGTGCCAACAAACTGATGTGTGAAGGAAGGATCAGGCAGTAAACTAGTAGATTTATTCTGTGACTAAAATTTCTTAATTAATTTATGTACTAAGAGGGTGGAAAGCCATGCAATTTGCCAGTGTTGATGTTGTTCTGATATTTTTTTTGAATGGCAGTAGGGCTGTTGCAAATAAGTTTGGCTCTGTGTATGTGTGACTTTATAGCAGCCAATTTGTATTTTTCAAAGGTGCAAGAATGGTAAGGGATGATATTATGGGTGGCAGAAGACTTCCTGTAAACAGAGAGACCAAGTGAGAAGTCTGGGTTGATGTTAACATCCAGAAAACTAATATTGTTCTAATAATTAATGACTTCATGGCTTCCTCTTACTATTTTCAGTATTATAAATATTTAACGGGAATTATCGAGGAATAACAAAATTAAAAAATACTTACTTTCCTGCTATACACTTCATGCACGTCAATTAAAAGTTGAACAACAATTTAAGAGAGAAAAAAAGAGAGAGAGAGAAAAAAAAGAGAACAGCACTAACAATAGATGGCGCCAGAAATACAACTATGCAGAGTTTGCGACTGAAGCTGGAACCTCGATGACTTTGCTCACTTGAGCTGTGGTTAGCAGTGCAGAAGGACACATAGACCTCCTGAGGACAACAGGGTAACTGTTGAAAGCGCTTGGAGATTGTGTGTGACAGGCTGAATGGGGTTGGTGTTTGCTCTAGGGTTTTTGCGATATATGAGGCAGATGGAGCACTACATTAGTCACAGTTGACAGCGGTTTGACTGCCGTGGAATGTAAATAGTGTAATAATGTAGATAGTGGTTTTAATTGAGTGTATAAATGTGTTGTATATAGTGTATGCTAAAGTGCTTGTATGAGGTGTGTAAATTGTTGGGAGTGATGTATGTGAGTATTTATTGGGTAGGTGGATATGTGTTTTCAAAGTGAGTACCAATTTTTGAATTGTGAATTTTAAGGGCAAGTTGCATATGGGGGAATGAAAGAGGAATAATAAAAAAAATAGGTGTAATGAAAATTGACAACACTAACATAATAATGAGTATACACCTAGTGATGACGAGCTATGTTACATGTCAGACGGCAGAGAGAAGTCAGCGTTTTTTTTGTCCTGTGAATAAAATAAGATGTTTCATGACCAGAAGAATGTATAAAAAACAACGCCCTATAAGCTGAAAGTTTCAACCTTTTTGAAGGCCAGCTACATAACAGGATGTTCTAATTGAGGTGCATGAAGTGTAAAGCAGGAAAGTAGCCAAGAGCATTTAGGTAAGTGTTTGGTTTTTCTGATTGATGAGTCATTTGTATCATGTTATGCACCTGATCACCTAGAATGTCCAAGTACTCGTTGGCAGTAATTAGGCCATGTAGGATAATGATGGGAATAGCCAAATACCAAGATATGGCTGCCCATATCATTACAGATCCACCCCCATGTTTGACAATTGGAACCAGACATTCAGAACTGTGCGCTTCCTTGGAAGTTCTCCATACATAAACCCTGCCTACTGTTTGTAATAATTTAAATGGGGACTCATTGGACCATGTTCCTTGTATCCAGTCATCAGGTGTCCAGGTTTTTTATGCTCATGATACCATCTTTTTTTTTTTTTGCATTGTAGCTTTGGTTTCTGTGATTAAAGGTTTAGCAATTGCAGCTCTTTTGTGGATGTTGGCTTTGAGAAGTTCTCTGCCATCTGTTTTTGTGGAGACAGGGTCTTCCAGGTGGATATTGAGTTCTGTTGTCACAATCCTTGTTAGTGTTCAGCGGCCCCTGTCATTCAATTTTGGTTTCCACCCAAGATGGCAAAACTTCATTCTTCTTTGCGAATGAAGTTTTGCCATGCTGTGTGTATGCAGTCATAACCATGGAGACTGTCGCTCTTGAAATACCAAACAGTTTGCCTGTTATTGTTATAGGTGCTCCTGCTAAAGAGGCTACCATGATTTGTCCTCTTTGGAAATGTGACAGGTCACCCATTTTCCCAATGGCTGCTGAACACAACTCGTGCTGCACTGGTATACAACATAGGGAATATATACAAAGAAAAGATACACAAAAGATAAACACAATGGTTTTGTTTTTCTTTAGTGTAGCCTACACAAAAATCATTAACCCCTATAATCATGGTGTCCAACTCCTATAGCTGGATGTGTTTTCAATAAATTGCTATTTGAACTTATTAACAGTAATAAGATAATAATGTACCCACATAGATTCTGTAATTTAGAAAAATTATAATAATAAAAAAGATAATGTACCCACATAGATTCTGTAATTTATATGATTGAGTACAAAAAGTAAGCTATTAAATAATTTTTTTCTCACCGTTTCTTTGTTTCAGTAAATTGAAATACGAATAAAGGTTGAAATTTTTGAACTTATTAAAAAAGAAAAGGTTGTGAACTAAAAAAATATTTTTTATTACAACAAACAAATATTGAAGCAGTATCTCCTTATGAGTTGTTTTCTGAATGGATGAATAGTGATGAGAGTATATATATAGTGTTTGTAGCTATTAGTGATGTGTTTGGTTTACTTATAATAAAGTATGTCTCATAGATATGAGCCTGCAGTAATGGCATTGAATTCACTGTGCAAAACATTAGAACAGTTGCTGATAAATTATAATTTACCAGCAATAGTTTACATACATATTAAATTGCAATTTAGTATGTGTAGCTAGTGCACATGTTAAAACATTACACATATTGCATGCATCGATTTGTGGATGTTCTTGAATTGTTCGTTTGTGAATCCATAGTACTGGGCTCTATGATAAATGTATCTGGGATTTGTTTCCATTTGTGTGCTTGTTCTGGGCGGGTTTCCACGGATTTATGCTCTCTCTCTGTCTCTGTCTCTCTCTCTCTCTCTCTCTCTCTCTCTCTCTGTCTGTCTGTCTGTCTGTCTGTCTCTCTCTCTCTCTCTCTCTCTCTCTCTCTCTCTCTCTCTCTCTCTCTCTCTCTCTCTCACACACACACACACAGAGTATAGTATGATGTAAAAATGTGCTTTCTTAGAAGTATTAATTTGTTTCTGGAATTCAACTTTGTTTTAGTACTAACATTGCTCCAGGTGAAGGAGGAAGGTGGAGAGCCTTTTATGAGCAGAAGGGAATTCTAAAAGTCACACACAGTAATGACGGCCAAAATTTAGATGCTGAAAAGGCACTTGATGTTGCAATTGAGGCTGGAGCTGAAGATGTGCAGCTTAAGACAAATGAAGAAGAGGCACCATATTTAGAGGTATTAACTGCATTTTAGTCTTGTTTTACATTGCTATTAAATGTACTTGTGTACATATTCTATTAAATGTGACATTTTTAAAAGTTTAACTGCCAACTCTAACAGTTTTTCCTTGGAGAATTCTGATCTTTGTAGGTATCTTCGGATTTATGCCCTCAATCTTCCAGTGTTTCAGAAATCTTGTCAAGAATATGATAAACTTCATCCTACCCCTCAACTTTGTATTTTGCATGGGGAAAAGTTCAGCATTATGGTTTTGGCACTCTTTGGCCCTTTTGAGGCCCTTGCACCATTAAACTCAAGCCAACCAACCAACCAGAATTATGGTTTACAAACTTGCATATATTTTGGGAAGTCTTATGAAACTGCACTAGTCAGAAAAAAACAATGTATGCACCTGATGCCACATTTTTCATTGTCTTTTTCTGTGGTTTGTTTTGTGAAAATAGATCTTATGGCAGTAAATCAATTTGTATTACATAGCTGCCAACTCTGTTTTTCCTGGGAGACTCCCAATTTACTGTGTAAATGTCCTGCTTTTTATAAATTTTTTGGTAAAATGTAATTTTTTTTTTTTGCAATTCATATTACTGATTTTTTTTATTTGTTATGATTATTTTTTACTTTGTTGCTGTTTATGATGCAAAGTAGAAAAAATTGTCTGTGACAAGTTTATGCTAGAGGAGACAATGGGAATGTGATTGTTTTTAGCCCAGAAGGAAGGGTGGGTGCACACATGTTCGTTCATGGAGGGGGGAGAACACAACAATAAATTATCACAATAGATTGATGCAACTTCCTCCCCACAGCAACTTATGACACAGGTGGTGGTCATAACCAGAAGCAAAGTGAAGTGATGATCAGGAGGGAAGATTTGTGTGGTGTGTTTGTTGGAACAATGGGAACGGAGAAGAACTGAATACTTTGCCTCTCAGAAAGGATGAAGGATTGTGCCATTTCCCTCATTGGCAATGTGTGAATTAAAATCATGCTGCAGTCATTGAATTGTGGTGCTTTTTGAAATTCTATATCCTGTATTCCATTTTGGGATAACTGGTTTTTCATTTAATATTTTGTCTCCTGACTTCTTTTATCTCACTTTGATGCAAGATGAATTTTGCATTCATTCTTTGATTTCAAAACTGCCTTTGTCAGTATAGAGGCATTCTAATTTGGTTTTTGAACCTCACTTTAGCTCTTATTGACAAGTTTCATGCATTTTATGTGCATGTTAAAAATTTCCTGTTACTTGTAAAAACATTTTAGCCAGGCAGTTGTTTTGTAAATATTGCTCACACTATTGTTTCAGTAAAAATGGTTCAAAAGAGAAAGCCAAAGAAATACCTGCAAATATTTAAGGGGTCATATGTGCAAGATTTTCTTGTCTTTAGAAAGTCTACGAAAGGTGAACAGTATGCATTTTGCACAGAAAAAGGAATTTACGGCATAATTTCGAGGGGAAATGCCACAATGTGAAAATCCTTTTTTTATTTTCTTTTTAAGTGATGAATCAATTTTTTTTTAATTTTTTTTTTATTTTGAAAAGTTGGCAGCTATGGCATTATTTTTTATGCGAACCACTTGAATTATCGATTTCAGCCAAAATGTAATTTCGAACACTATGAAGATTTTTTTTTTCCTCTTTTTTGTAAGGCAAATTTTCCATGGATTCATTGATTTCAACTAGGAAATCTAATTTCAGGCAGTAGGGAACATATAGCTGTACTTGAATTTGAATTGTTTAGAGTCCATTCACGTCAACCAGAAAATCCTTTGTAGGTGGTGGCAAGATTTACAGCATCATTTGAAACAATTTTCAGTGTCATAAAGATTGTGATTGAGTGCCGTTTTTCAACTATGCAAAGAATACTTCATTATTTGAGTGCAGTTTCAGATTGTGTGAAGCATGCACCACATCATTTGAATGCATTTGCTGGTGACTGGGAAGTGTCTGTGCAGTGTAAACATGGTTTTTACTTTTTTTTTTTTTTTTCAAAATGATAGGGTAATTATAAGATAGTAACAAATGTGTGTCTAGTGGCATTAAGAAACAAATACCATGAGTAGGAGGAAACAAGATGGAGTGAAAATAGAAAAAAAACAACAAAAAAAAACATGCTATGGCAACAGTGACACCTGGTATCATTGAATAACATTCTATCTCTTTAAAAAAAATGTACAAGATGCATGGTGCTGAATAAAAGATTGCTGTTAAAGCATAGAGAAGATTTATCTGGAGAAATTAAGAAGGGTGTTCCAAAAGTTCTCAGCCTGGCCATGGAGAATAGTCATGGGGAAATATTGTAGGCCTATATTTCTACACAGTCCCTTTTTAAAGCACCACACACTTTTTTTTCTAGAAATGCGCCATGACTCTCATGCTCTCCAAATGAAATGATTTGGCAAGGCGGTTGCTTCTCCTGGTTGACAACAGTAGGTGCAAATTGCCAATAACTGTGAATATGTAGCATCATCGGCGCATGGTGGACTGATCAGAACTGGTGTGAACATTTTGCCTGCTTGGTGACCAGAATAGGCGTGTGAAGTGCCAATGTCTGCGATGCCATCTTGTGGTGACTCCAGGGCCGGCTGGACCATAGGAGCAACCGGGGCCGTCGCCCCTGGCCCCACAGTTTAGGAAATACAACAAAATCATTTTGGGTAGAGTTTTAATATTTATTATTTATTTAATTTTTAAGTATTTTGGGTGCAAGGCCCTTAAAATATTTTAACAGGGTTTTTTTTTTTTTTTTTTTTTTTGTAGTTTCCACCGCCCACCCCTTGTACAGACGCTGAGATTTTCAGATTTCAAATGAATATTATAACCACATTAGACTTTTGCACATTCATAAAATAGCAAATTAAATTTCATCATTTTGTAGTTCTCTGTTTTTATATGTTGATCAATTTGTGTGTAAAACACATACTTCTATTTAAAAATAAAATAAAAATAACAATATCAAACCTGCTTCGAGACTATATGTGGAGGCCAAATGTTCATTTATCAGTTACTCCACCTCGTATCAAAAATCAATCAATAAAGCATTGAATACATACATGCATATCACTAAGCTGTTCTCTGAGATTTAGAAGTTAGCTCCACAGAGAAATGCAAACTACCAGATAAATTTTTAACTGGTTATTTACTTACTGTTGCCATATCAAACTTCTCCATTTACATCAATCTTGACACACAATGCGGGCTTCAGTGACATCAATCACACAACGTACACAAGACCTTCTATATTTCATACTCATCTTTTTCTCATGCAGACACTCCTGAATCTGATCCTCCCATGACTTCCTTGGCCTTCCTCTGATATAATGAGGAGAGTCGCTTGAATTTCAAAAACTGTGTCTTCCCAGTAGTAGAGAAGACACAGGCTCGCTATTCGAGGACGGGTGTTGTGTTTCACCCAGCCGACACTCCATGTATCGGGGTCCGCTGAGTGCTGCAATGTTTTAGAGTGGAATAAAGATGATTGCCTAACTTTCCTCCAGAATTTAAATTTTATACCCTTGAGATATGGATAACTTTGGTTAATTAAAAGCATTTATTCTGAAAATGCATCGATATGAGAATACTCAGCATTGAGTTGAAGGATACTTATTTTCATGATCACTCACACGCTCAATTCTCATTCAAGTCGTTAAATTCACAAAAGTGGATACTTAAATGAAATTTGCAGACTCGTGTATAACTTCTGGTCACGGAAACACACTGATATTGCAGAAAGTGGGTGTTTGCTCAATTCCAATAGGGGACAGCCAAAACAAAATTATCAGCCAATATATAGGAAGCACCAAAAGAAATATCAGGATAAGATTATTGGAACACATCGGCAATTGGTTCAGGAAAGAAAATAAGACTGCACTTATCAACTTCTATATAAATAATCAATGCACACCACTATGGGAAGAAATAAAATTGATAAATCAGCAAAAAAAAACTGGAAGACCATCCAGATTGCTGAATCCATCTTAATAGAGAAGACCAAATCATCAAATTGCAATAACAATTAACCATATGACCTTTCATATGCCTGGAGGAATTTAGTGGACACCGAAAAAAGATGAAAAGAGGAGCATGAAAATAAAATCAAAAGACAATGACAAATACAGGAAAATCAAACTGACACCAGGTGGCACCACCATATAGGAGGAAAACTGACCCATGCTCAATGTACATCATGACTTCCGGAGGTACGAAACGTTGTCACTTACCAACAGATGTTTCATTTTCCGTTGAAAACGCCTAGGAAGAGGCTAGGGCGAAACACGTCCGGAGACGCTGGTGGACGTGAGGAGGTGGTGCACGCATTATGTAAATAGTTCATTCATCGTTTCTTCTGGCCATTCATATTTTATTTTGTTCTTTTAAATTCGTTCACTATCAGCCTTTTAGATTTGTTCACTATAGGTTTCTTGGATTGTTCATTGTAAGTCTTTTAACCTGCCTGTGGCATAGGTCATTACAGGGTTTTTTATTTTCAGTTGTATTATTCTTTTGAGCTTACGATACAATATATAGCAAGGTTCTTTGGGTCGACTACTACTTTGACATTGCTAAACACTATATTATAGTCACCATCGGACTTTTTGCAATGCATAGCCGCTGAACACCCGAGACCAAACAATTTGCGGAACTACGGTGGTATGCGGACAAAAACGACCTCTGGACGAATATATGCGAGTAATTGCTCTTGCTTTCTTTTAGTCTTTATTTTTTTAAATAATAAACATCATAATTAACTGCACCACCATAATCACATGTCCATATTTTAACGTGCGTCATAGCAATTCTAAAAGAGGTACTGAATCTCTATGTATTATGTATTTTAACCACGTATAACTTGTGACTTCCTTATACGGAAGATATACATGAAGTATTTATCGTGTATAACGTGACATAAAAAAAGGTTTGTCTGGTTAAAGGCGTGATCTTTAAACACACTTATAAATATTTGTAGACCCTTCTGCAATTTAGTTCTTCCTTAAGTTTTAAATTTAATAATTTCTTTTCTCTAATATTATGATTACATTTTTTGGAACTTAAATTATTTCAAATTTTGAAAGAACCTTCACAATTACCTGCTTTGATAAAGTTAATTTGCTTTATCCCTCTACAACAATTATTGCAATTTCAGCCCTTACTCACAATTAAGGACTGGCTTTATTTCCTTATACTGCTTTTACCTTCTACTATGCTCAAATTAGAACTGCATTGGATTCAACACAAAAAAAAAAAAATAAAAAAAAAATAAAAGGGAACCAATATTATCGGAAATGTCCTACCTTATAACCTTCGACAAGGGTTGGGCGGAAAAAATTCCACGAAGACATTATCCCAAGATTTCTTCTTGCTTTTAGATAGTCCTTAGATTTCTCCAGACATATTCAGAGCTCATTTCTGAATTGCATTGAACACCATCGTGGAGGCACATCAGTTGGCATGGTATACACTGGCAAACATCTGGTAGCTCACGCACTGGCAGCAACCGGCAGCAACCAACCTTCCGGATAGGATCTACCTGGCTCCTAGCGTGGGTGTTTCACAGTCCAACAGTGCAGCATTTCACTGCATCAATACACTTCCACTGCATCTCTTCCTTGCAGGAAAAGACTAAAATCTCAAGATCATCTCCTCTCTTGACCAATTCCTTTAGTGTGCCATCAAATTCTCTTTCAAAGAGCAAGGACAAAATAGGACCTCTTCATATTTTTTCTCTTGTTAATGTCTCTCTCTCTCTCTCTCTCTCTCTCTCTCTCTCTCTCTCTCTCTCTCTCTCTCTCTCTCTCTCTCTCTCTCTCTCTCTCTCTCTCTCTCTCTCTCTCGCACACAATGTAATTTCTCTCCTCTTCCCACACAGGCTTCACAAATTTTCCAACCTCCGATACTCCCACCAAGTTAAAATTTTGGTCAAAAAATTAACATTACCCGATCTGGTTCGCTCGTGGCTTTTCGAAAAGTCCGCTTTATTTGCTTACTTTTCGCCACGTCCAAAATTGCGTCCACCTCTGAATTCTAGGAAATTTTGCGTGTGAAGTCCTCTCTGGGTTGTATATCCACTACCATAAAAATGTCATGATTACTGCCAAGCCTGATGCCACACTATTCTTCTTGTTAGACCAGAAGTAAGCTATCCTCAATACGAATGGTGCCAGACTCCAATAAAATGTCGGTCTGCCATATTCTTCCCCGTTGTGCAATTACTACGGGTCATTCCGCATCAAATCAACACAATTTTTGAACAAATTATACCTCACCATCTCGAATTTTGATTAAAATTGGTGTACTAAATGCTTTCATGGGTGTAAAGAAAAACCCCAAAACTTAGGCTGATATGTTAACCGGGTTTGCAGTTATATACCTTTAAAGTTGCCAGATTTTTCAAAAAAACTTGTGATCAAGATTTTTTAAATTGCATTTGCTGCTCATCTAATTAAGCTAGAGGGCTGGGCAAGGTCTCGTTTTAATCCTCTTTTTATGAGCTTTAATAAGATATACAACACCATAGGGTTTTTAAGAAATTTGATTTTTTTAAAACCAAATCCAAATTTTGATTTTGAATTTTTCAAAAAGCCAAGTTTTTAAAATTGAGAAAAAAATCTCAAAAGGTGTTCATACTGTTGTTAATAAATCCTGAGAGTTGTATCGTGGGATCGTGATGGGAACACATCAGGGCTCGACAAGTACCGGATGCCAGGTCACCATGACGCCTAAAAGTTTTTTTATTAAAATCAAAATTTTGATAGTTGAATTTCCAGAGTTAAGAAATTAGTTTTGTCACTTTCCTCCACAACCTGTATATAGTTTTATACGTTTTAAAAAACTTATGTATTCTGGTCCAATCAAAATAACTATTTAGGCCTATTCATTATTTTTAAATTATCTCCTTACGACAATTCTTTTGATCAATGTCAATTATATAGACATTATCTTGTGTTACCCTATGTTGTCCTGGATGGATGGATGATGCTATTTGGTGGCTTGGAACTGGCTGAAGGCTTCACTGGTTTTGAGTGTTTCCACTTCAGGAAGGGTGTACATTCGGCCTGTTGGAGTTAATGGGTGCACTTTACACAGATTATCTACTGTAGAAATCAACAAAACATCCGGCTTCCTTGGGTATGAAAAAGATGGTGATGGACCAGCTGGATGAAGGAATGTCACTTTTACGTCATCAATGTTTTCATCTTTCTCCAAAACAAATGCGAGCCACCAGTTGTTACCATAGACAGCAGTGATGTACCCTCTGATGTCAGCAAATGGGAGTTTTTCTAGTGTTGTTGTCACTGTCTGTTCCAATGAACTTTGTAAAAAGGAAAACTTCTTCAAAGACCTTTGTTGTAGATGCTGTAGATAAAAAAGCATGGAATTTCTGAGTCCCAGGAATCGTCACTGTGTTTCTGAAGCGGTAATCCAGAAATGTCGCTGTCTCAATATGTTCTTCTTGTGTTGAGAAAGTTAAATGCATTCCAGTAATGTTTTCCTTTGCCCACTCAAAAAGTTGTAGTGGTGTAAGAATTAGATTGTCATATGGTCGCTGCAGACTAGCTCGGGCTGCTAACCTCTTAACTGTGCCACCTACCCCATCGCAAGGCCCTTTGCCATGAGCTGTAGCCGAAAAATGCCACTCTGCTTCTATACCAAAGTCATCTTTATGACAGCATAAGTTGGCAAAGTTTTTCTTATTCTTGTATTGTGCAGCGGACCCATCGGAGAAATAGAAGATCTTTTTTGGTTCTTTTTCAAATATTGTCTTCAAGAAGTTCGAGTTTTATCTGGAAGCAGTACACTGCCACTGTGTTGTGTTCAAGACATTCTGAAATAACATTGCTAAGATGTTCAGTTTTTGTTTCTCCCTTGTAATACACTACAAATGGGTGAATCGTAGCTTGTTCACTGGTCCAATGATAGCTTTGTGCCTCATCCTGCACGACAAATGAGTAGTTCTCAGCAAAATCAAGAGTAACTGCAAATTCTGAATCTTTTAGGTTTTTTAATATGGTCCCTGAATGAACTTTGTTGTTTTGCCAGAAAGTTATGGCAAACCAGCACAGAAAGTTAGTCAGAAAATAAATCGATGAACTCTGATGTTGATTTCTGCATCGTTTCTAAACTGAACCTGTCAACAGAAATCCATTGGTGGTAAGTGACCTTTTCCACCATATTTTCATCAAACGCCTCCTCAAGTAACGTTTTGATTTCTGCAGTCCCAGGACAAGATGTACAGTCTCCCATATGGCAATCGATCGATCCTGGGTTGCATATCACCTTTGCAAGACAGTCCTTGTATGTCTTGATATGACCATCTGTTAATGAAGCCAACCTAGCATTTTCTATCGTAAGTTTAACGTTTTGATGAATGGTACACACACATACTGTGTGAGTACCACTTTGACCTGCCGAAATACAGTTTTTGGGTCGAAGCTCAGCAAATTTTGAAAAACTTACTTGCATGTTAGGATACTTGTCTTTTAACACTCTGTACGCCTCCATTAAATTACACAGAATGAGTCTCTTTGACACTTAAATTTTCTCACCATTGCTGTCTTTCATTGACACACAATCTTTTTTACCAGGCATGGCCCTGCTGATGTCATCACTTTCATAAAACAACCGAACAGTTTGTGCAGTTTCTGCTGTGGAAGGCTTTTCCCTGGTTTCTGATCTGGACTTGCCAAAATCCCTTTATTCTTTAAGATCTTCTTTGCTTGGCGAGCCATGTAGTTTGGAGCATTAAATTCTCGCATTATCTTCCTTACACTTCACGATTCCGGCAAGCAAGTCAGAATCATAATTTTAATTTTCCTGCTGGTTGAAATACTGAATTCAGTCTTGAGGTTGTTTAAGACTGATTCATCTGGAGCCTCTCCATCACTCTCAGAAGACTGCGATAACAAAAATTTGCGTTTTAAGGCTGAACTTATTTTCTGGATCTTTTTTGTTGAATACTGCTTGTGTTGCACCTTTTTAGTGTCCACAGGGGATTCTCCTAACTCTTGAAGGGAGGTGTTAAGAGTCTGGATTGCCTCTGACTGTAAAGTAAAATCAGGATCTTTTTCACAATCTGACACTAAATCGTCACTGTCAGCATCTTGAGAGACTGAACAATTACCCTTTTCTTGCTCATCTTTAAATTTCCCAATTTGTTTTCTGCAGCTGTCACAAATTTTAGCAACTTTTGGCATGTCTGAAAATAGTGTACACATCCATTCTGAAATAGTTCTTAACCGTTACCTTCTTATTATAAGTGTGATTAGACTTTTGAAATGGGTTGAAACAATGCAACATCAGGTACCTGTCACTTTGGTCCATCTTTACTGGCCTCTTTTCTTAACTAATTTCAATTTAAACCTTTACCTGGAACTAAGACTGATATTTCTGCTGTTGGGCTAACAAACATTATAATCTGAAAGTAAAATAAACACATTGTAAGTTGATCACGAACTGTTCAAAAAATGTCTTTTACAGTAATTTGTTTCCCATTTTTTGTACACACTCATTTCAAATGACAAACAAAACACACAAAAGGACCCAAAATCATTAAAACATAAAGCGCAAAGCAACAAAACTTAATTTAGAATCTGCACAATGGAGAATACATCCAACCACTGTTAACTTTGCAAGAAAACTAAGGTAGTGTGAGAGTTCTGTGCATGATCCAACATGTCTGATGCAGGTTAAAACCTGCAAGTCTCACAGCATTGAGGAATTTTGAGCTACTCCAAACACACTTGAACAGGAAAAACTATTGTTTTGTTGACTTTGAGATGTGTAGTGTCTCAATAGATGCCATTTTCAACAATCACTACAAATTGAAAGCTCGTATAGCATGTGATCCCATCACGATCTGACGATACAACTCTCAGGATTTACTAACAACAGTATGAACATCTTTTGAGATTTTTTTCGAAATTTTAAAAACATGGCTTTTTGAAAAATTCATAATCAAAATTTGGATTTGGATTAAAATAAATCAAATTTCTTAAAAACCCTATGGTGTTGTATATCTTATTAAAGCTCATAAAGAGAGGATTAAAACGAGACCTTGCCCAGCCCTCTAGCTTAATTAGATGAGCAGCAAATGCAATTTAAAAAATCTTGATTGCAAGTTTTTTGAAAAATCTGGCAACTTTAAAGGTATATAACTGCAAAACTGTTTGACATATTATCAGCCTAAGATTTGGGGGTTTTCTTTACACCCATGGCATCACTTAGTATACCGAATTTCATTACAATCTGTAACTTTCAAATTTAAACCTTGTGTTGATTTGATGCGGAATGACCCCTACACTACCTTATTCAACACTAGTTGTCCACACTGGGGAAGAAAGGAGCTACCCCGCGGTGTAACACTATGGCACGTAGGCTGGCTGGACGTTCCCCTGACTCGGGGGGGGCAAGAATTGCGGACCCAAGGCTCTACGCGAATCCAAAGTAAAAATCTAAAAAATTTTAAAATATAAAATATGGAGTATTTAAGTTAATAATCTCTACACCGGCTACCAAAATCTCTTGCATAGACTCAATTATTTTGAAACACTGAATGTTTTCACTCTGATTTTCCTACCACAACCTCTATGTAAAGGAAAAAGGTGCATGCACGCTCACTCGTGATGCGCAACAATTCTTTCAACATGCCCAAACCACCAAAGCATATTAGGTTCCACCTTGCTAACACCATTTTGCTTCACATTACACAACTGCAACATATCTTCATTCCTCACACAATCAAAACATATTTTGCCCCCCCTCCCTCCGTAAGTAACGCATTTCTCCAGCACAAAAACAACTATGTCTCTTCTGCAGTAACCAGGTTTCATTGCCATACATCAGAGTAGGGACAATTACACTCTCATACAGAGCCATTCAGGACTCTCTTGAGAACCCATCATTCCTGTGAAAACCTCCCACAGCAGATACGACTTTCAAGAATTCACTCGCCTACTAATTTCACCATTTAATTTGTTCTCTCTGTCAAACATGCTTCCTAAATTACACAAACTCATTCACCTGGTCAATCACTGTGCCATTTAGACTTATATTACATTCAGTACTACCAGTTCCTTGCTTAAAAACCATAAATTTGGTTTTTCCCTTATTTGGTTTTTCCCTTTTTTCATCTAGGACAACATACTCAGCAACACACTTTTTCTCTCTGCCAACAGGACAGTGTCATCAGCATACAGATCAATCTGCACACACGGATGGCACCGTGACATAAACCAGTATTATCTATTTTGGCATCGTGCATGCACACGAGGGTGGTCCTTAAAATACTATGAATTTTTTTTTCAACAATTTATATGCTCTGACCCCCCAAAAGTGTTCATTGATGTAAAAAAATGTGTGTAAAATTTCTACCATTTTAATTAACATTTAGTGGTAGCTCAATATGCTCAAAGTTTTACTTGTGGTTGCATGTAGTGTACATCATAAAATTACACATCAATTAGTGCAGAAATACTGATTTATTAATTTCTCTGAAAAATTCCAAACACAAATCCTTATCTAAATAATTATGCCTATCAAAGACAACAGAACATTATTTCCACTTGAAGTAATATTCATTGTTAACGCTGAGAAAAATCAGTAAATCACTTAAATCAGAGTTCCTTGTAACTTGACTCATCTGAGATTGTTTTTTTCCTCCTGCAGTTGGGATAATGACACCTATGTTCTACAACTTGCAATAAATATTGTTTTTGGTCTTCATTCTCCGTTTTTTTTTTTTTTTAAATTGGAGGTTTACCGACCACTGTGAGCAACTCAATGGGCTATTAGCAGTCGCCCGTCCCCAATTTAGAGCCACTGGTTCCAGGGAAGGGAGAGAGTGAATGCCGTAAGAAAAACACAGCATCCATGCCTCACCGGGATTCAAACCCGGACTCATCTCGGGCAAATGATCAGAAGCCATGGCTTAGACCACTGCGCCACCAGGCTGGCCATTTCAGGTTCAAAATCTAAATAATCTCTTGGGATATTAAGGCAATTAAAGAAATTCATAGTGTTTTTGTCACAAAATCTTCAATCTTCATATCACAAGAAATCTTGCCCCTCAGCTTGATGCGTTTAAGAGGTTTGTCGACCCCGTCCTTTTCATTAATGGACCAAAGCGTAGCTTTTGTTGGACTTGTAGGCACGTTTTGTACATTTGTAGACATGTTTTGTTTTCCGTTTGCAATTTTTTTATTTTTCAGCTTGAGCCACTTTTCATGAAGTTTCTCCAATTTCTTGATACAATCCTGTTCATGGCGAATGGGAATACGGGCCTTTTTTCAAAACATAGCAGTTTCCTTAACAGCAGCCCTACAACTCTCATGAATTGTCTTCTTCAAGGTTTATATAGGCAAGCTTGTTTATGGAACTGTACAGAATTTTCCAACTATATGAAATAAAAAAAAAAAAAAAAGGCTGGCGGTCGTAGTGAGCGATGGGTTTGCCTCCTCGGGGCGCTCCGTGGTAACAATGGCACACACAACAGCAACTAGGGCCTCTGTGAATCTTGGAGAGGTGCAAGCTAGTTCTGTGTGACATTGGCAAAAAGACCCCAACTCACTGGGTTTTGTTCCAGAATCCTTAGGTTGAATGACCAACTGGAACCTTCAGCTGTGGGCTAATCCCCCACACTGATGTACTTACCTGATTAAAAAGACAAAAAGAAATATTAAGAATGACTCAAGTGTGGGATATGGTGGACCTACCACACTTGAGAAGGACGGTCCACCACGGAATCAACCTGGACTTTCTAAACGGCGTATGAGAAAGCGATCTCGGCTGAGTGAATGTAAGATTGGTGTATGGAATACTAGAGGTATAAATGGCAAGATGAGTGAGGTGATTGAGGAGATGAATAAGTATAGACTGGATGTGCTGTGTGTAAGTGAAACCAAAAAGAAGGAAATTGGGGTAGAAGAAGTGAATGGCACGGTGAGTGTGTGGTCTGGAGTATTGGATAATATGAGAGGACAGGCTGGTGTAGGTGTGATTTTAAGTGAAAAGATGAAGAACAACTTGATACACTATAGTTGCATAAGTGAGAGAATTCTCTGGATTCGTTTGAAAGTGAAACTTCAGAGAATTGTAATTGTTGTAGTGTATGCTCCTTGTGACTCGGAACCTTCTAATAAGACAGAAGATTTCTGGAATGAGCTAAAAGCTGTTTTGAGCCAGTTTGGTGCTAAAGAAAAAGTTATAATAGCAGGGGATTTCAATGTTAGAGTAGGTGTGCAGAATGCAATTTCTGACAATGTTCTGGGTAAGTTTAATGATCCTTGTGTGAATGATAATCGTGAAAGATTAATTGAACTCTGCATTGAGAATGATTTGTGTGTATCTAATACATTTTTCAACCACAAGTATATACACACATATACTTGGGAAAATCGTACTCTTGGTCAAAAGAGTGTGATAGATTTTGTTGTTTACGATCAGCGTTTGAAACACTTAGTTGCTGACACCCGTGTGATGAGAGGTGCAGATGTTGGTTCTGATCATTACTTGGTAGTGTCACGAGTGAAACTTAATGTTGGTTAAAGGAATAGGAAGAGACCCAGGATAGAAAGAATAAAGGCTGATAGGCTCCGTGAAGATCATCAGCGGTATTCTGACTTACTCAGAGAACGGCTGAAGGATCTGAAATCTTGTTAGAGGGATGTAGAAAAGAAGTGGGAATGTTTTAAGAACTGTGTTGTTACTGCTGCTAAAGAGGTCTGTGGCACCACAGTAGTGGGTAACAATAGAGGTGATGCTTGGTGGAATAGTGAGATTGATGAGGCAGTAAAGAAAAAGAAGGAAACTTATTTGGGGATGTTGCAAGGTAGAGTCTCTGTGGATGAATATCGCTGTAAGAAGCATGAAGCTGCTAAGCTGGTTCGCCACAGTAAGGCAAAAGATAGGAAAGAGAAAGTGGAAAGGCATGAACTGGCTTTTTGGAAAGATAGAAAGTCCTTCTGGAAGTACACGAGACTCAGGAAAAATAGGGGAAACAAAGTTGTAAGTTGTGTGAAGAATGAGATTGGGGAAATGATATAGGAGCCCAATGAGTTAAGTGACAGATGGGGTGAATACTTATGTGAGTTATTAGATCAGGAGAGCAAAAATGATTCTGAGGCAGATGCAGATGATGTCACAATGAGGGATGAAAGCACAGGAGGGATCTCAAGAGCAGAAGTGTTTAAAGCTCTAAAATCTCTTCAGAATGGTAAGGCTCCAGGAGTTGATGGCATAACTGCAGAAATGTTGAATTATGGTGGTGACTCTATAATTGACTGGTTAACTGAAATTTGCCAGTTGTGTTGGGAGTTAGGAATGGTCCCTCGGGATTGGAAGGATGCTATCATTGCTCCCTTGTATAAGGGAAAAGGTGATCAGACTGAATGCAAGAACTATCGCGGTATTAGCCTACTGAGTGTGCCAGGGAAAGTGTTTGGTAAGGTTGTTATTGAAAAAGTACGGGGTCTTAGATAAGAGAAAGTGTGGGATGTTCAGAGTGGTTTTATGCCTGGTAAAGGCTGCACTAACCAGATTTTTGCATTACACATGATGATTGAAAAGTATCTGGCTGTTTGGAAGAAAGTTTTTACTGCCTTCATATATTTAGAGAAAGCTTACGACCGAGTGAATAGGACACTTTTGTGGAAGGTATTGAATGAATATGGTGTTACTGGGAATCTACTTAATAGTGTAAAAGCCATGTATGCTGGTAGTAGAGCTTGTGTACGAGTGAATGGTGTTTTATCAAAATGGTTTTCCATTGGTGCAGGAGTTAGACAAGGTTGTGTAATGTCACCTTGGCTGTTTAATATATTTATGGACGCATGCATGCGTGAGGCCAAAATAGATAATAGTGGTTTATGTCTTGGTGATATCCGTGTGTGCAGATTGCTGTATGCTGATGACACTGTCCTGTTGGCAGAGAGCAAAAGTGAGTTGCAGAGTATGTTGACTCGGATGCACGAAGTTTGCATGAAATTCAAACTGAGTATAAATAAGGGAAAAACCAAAGTTATGGTGTTTGAGAGAGGAACGAGTAGCACTGAATGTAATGTAAGTATAAATGGCACTGTGATTGACCAGGTGAGTGAGTTTGTGTATTTAGGAAGCATGTTTGACAGAGAGAACAAGTTGGATGGTGAAATCAGTAGGCAAGTGAATTCTTCTTTGAAAGTCATAGCTGCTCTGGGAGGTTTTCACAGGAATGATGGGTTCTCTAGAGAGTCCCGCATGGCTGTGTATGAAACAGTAATTGTTCCTACTCTGATGTATGGCAGTGAAACTTGGGTACTGCAGAAGAAACATAGGAGTCGTTTGTGTGCTGGAGAAATGCATTACTTACGTGGGGTTTGTGGCAAGACACGATCTGATTGTGTGAGGAATGAAGATGTATTGCAGTTGTGTGATGTAAAGCAAAATGTTGTTAGCAAGGTGGAGACCAATATGCTTTGGTGGTTTGGCCATGTTGAAAGAATGAGTGATGAAATGCTTACTAAGAAAATATTTTCAGCCCAAATGGCAGGAAGGAAAGGCAGAGGAAGGCCAAGGAAGACATGGGTGGATCAGATTTAGGAGTGTCTGCATGAGAAAAAAATTGAGTATGAAGTATAAAATATCTTGTGTACGGCGTGTAATGGATATCAGTGAAGCACGAGTTGTATGTCAAGATCGCTGTAAATGGTGAAGTTTGATACGACAACAATAAGTAAAACTATCTGGAAGTTTGTATTTCTTCTTGGAGCTAACCTCTGAATCTCAGAGAACAGCTTAGGGGATATGCATGTATGTATGTATGTATGAAATAAAAATAGACATTACCTTATTTATGTGGAGTATTCAATTTACACTTAAGTCAAATAAGACGAGAAGGTGAATGGAGAAGTCAGGTGACGGGGATAATACAGTAAGTGAATATTTCAACTGACTTGAGCGACCTCTAAATATAGTCATCTCTGCCTGAAACTGTACAAAAAATATTTTTTTATGTGGTAGAACAACATAGGAGGGTCAGACAACAACATTTCAAAACTTAAAAAATAAGGACCACCCTAATGCACACATCCCATAAATATAATAAACAGCCATGGTGTGACATAACACAACCTTGTCTGACTCCTGCACCGATAAAACACCATTCACTCATACACAAGCTTTACTGCCAGCATACATGGCTTTTACTCTTTTAAGTAGATTCCCAGTAACACTATATTCATTATATTCCTTCCACAAAATTTTCCTATTTACTCGGTCATAAGCTTTCTCTAAGTCTATGAAGGCAGCAAAAACTTTCTTACCAACAGCCAGATACTTTTCAATCGTACGTAATGCAAAAATTTGGTTAGTGCAGCGTTTACCAGGCATAAAACCACTCTGAACATCCCACACTTTCTCTGATGTAAGATCCTTGTAGTTTTTCAATAATGACCTTACAAAACACTTTCCCTGACACCCAGTAGGCTAATACCGTGATAGTTCTTGCAGTCAGTTTGATCCCCTTTTCCCTTATACAAGGGAACAATGATAGCATCCTTCCAATCCCAAGGGACCATTCCTAACTCCCAGCACAACTGGCAAATTTCAGTTAACCAGTCAATTTCAGAGTCATCGCCATATTTCAACATCTCAACAGTTATGCCATCAACTCCTGGAGCCTTACCATTCTGAAGAGATTTTAGAGCTTTACACACTTCTCTTGAGATCCCTCCTGTGCTTTCATCCCTCATTGTGACATCATTTGCATCTGTCCGAGAATCATTTTTGCTCTCCTGATCTAATAACTCACAGAATTATTTGCCCCATCTGTCACTTAACTCATTGGGCTCCCATATCATTTCCCCAATCTCATTCTTCACACAACTTACAACTTTGTTTCCCCTATTTTTCCTGAGTCTCATGTACTTCCAGAAAGTCTTTCTATCTTTCCAAAAAGCCAATTCACGCCTTTCCACCTTCTCCTTCCTATCTTTTGCCTTACTCTGGCAAACCAGCTTAGCTGCTTCATGCTTCTTACAGCAATATTAATCCACGGAAACTCTGCCTTGCAACATCCCCAAAATAGGCTTCCTTCTTTCTCTTTACTGCCTTTTCAATCTCACTATTCCACCAAGCAGCACCTCTATTGTTATCCACTGTTGTGCTGTGACAACACAGTGACAACACAGTTCTTAAAACATTACCACTTCTTTTCTACATCCCTCTCACATGACTTCAGCTCCTTCAGCCATTCTCTGAGTAAGTTAGAATAATGCTGATGATCTTCAGGGAGCCTTTCAACCTTTATTTATTCTTTCCATCCTAGACCTCTTCCTATTCCTTTTCCTCCAACCAACATTCAGTTTCACTCGTGACACTACCAAGTAATGATCATAGCCAACATTCGCACCTTTCATCACACAAGTGTCAACAGTTTCATATACTGATCATAAATGACAAAAGCTATCATACTCTTTTGACCAACAGTACAATTTTTGCCAAGTATATGTGTATATATACTTGTGGTTGAAAAACACATTAGATACACACACAAACTATTCTCAATGCAGAGTTCAATTAATCTTTCCTTTCACCATTATCATTCACACAAGGATCATTAAACTTACCCAAAATCATTGTCAGAAATTGGATTTTGCACACCTACTCTAGTGTTAAAATCCCCTGCTATTATAACTTTCTCTTTAGCACCAAACTGGCTCAAAACAGCTTTTAGCTCATTCCAGAAATCTTCCTTCCTATCAGAAGGTTCTGAATCACAAGGAGCATACACTAAAACAATTACTATTCTCTGAAATTTCACTTTCAAAGGAATCCAAAGAATTCTCTCACTTGTGCAGCTATAGTGAATCAAGTTGTTCTTCATCTTTTCACTTAAAATCACACCTACACCAGCCTGTTCTCTCACATTATCCAATACTCCAGACCGCATACTCACCGTTCCATTCACTTCTTCTATCCCAATTTCCTTCTTTTTGGTTTCACTTGCACACAGCACATCCAATCTATACTTATTCATCTCTTCAATCACCTCATTTATCTTGCCGTTTATACCTCTAGTATTCCACATGCACCAGTCTTACACTCACTCAGCCGAGATCTCTCTCTCATTCCCCTTTTTTCCATTTCCATATTGTTTCCGTGGTGGACCATCTTTCTCAAGTGTGGTTGGTCCACCATATTGCAGACTAGAGTCCTTTAAAGTATTGCTTTGTGTCTTTTTAATCGGGAAAGTATACCAGTGTGGGCGATTAGCCCACAGCTGATGGTTCCAGTTGGTCATTCAACCTAAGGATTCTGGAACAAAACTCGGTGAGTTAGTTTTTTCTGCCTATGTCACACAGAACTAGCTGGCACCTCTCCAAGATTCAGAGGACCTTGTTGCTGTTCTGTGTGCCATTGTTGCCCACGGACCACCCCGAGGAGGCAAGCCCATCTCTCACTAAGACCGCCCACATAAAGCATTGAAGGGGGGGGACTATTTTAAACAGATTTATTTTAGAGGGATCCTTGTAGATATCTACACAAAAATATTTGCTATGCAGATCGACTTTTTATCATGTTGTGAGGAAGTTTTTTACAAGTACCACAATGCAATCTCAACTCCCTCTCCCTGGAAAGAAAATTGCAGATTTGACACTTTTTGCTCTTTCTCTTTCTGAACTTTCAATCCGTGTTAAGAATTTTTTCTAAACTTAAAGCCAACACTTTTTTGAGATAATAACTTTTTCTTTATGATAGTTTTCATGTGTGTGTTCTTTACAGAAGACATTTTTCATGTTACGACTTTACTAGAATATGAGATGTATTTTTTAGGGCCCGCAGTAAAATTTGCTCATGGCCCTGCTGTGAAATTTTGCTCTGAGCCCTGTAAAAGTTCCATCTGGTCCTGGGTGACACCCACATCGTCTTCACAATACATCATGATGTATTGCAAAAGATGAGTTAAAAATCCAGAATGTCAATGATAAATTTAAATATTTGTTTTCCTTTTTCGTGATATGCTGATGCACCACTCAAAGTAACAAACACACAGACACAGCTCAGGTTTCAGTGTTTGCTTTTGATGCTGCCTGAAGTAAAGAAAGGAAGAAATCTGTAACACACACACGGTGCAGTGGTCTAAGCGGTAGCTTCTGACCATTCATCCTACTGTGTTCGGGTTCGAATCCCTGTTAAGGCATGGATGTTGTGTTTGTCTTTTGGCACTGGCTCTCTCCCTTCCCTGAAACTAGTGGCCCTAAATTAGGCACGGACAACTGCTTATAGCCCATAGAGTTGCTCACGTCACGGTGGTTGTAATAAATAAAATAAACACACACAATGTGGCTTAGAAAACTGTTTGCTCCATTCATGCAGTTATTTTTAAACTAGTTATTAGTACTGTATGTATTGGCAAAACATGTTTGGAAAGCTGAGTGTTTTTTGTTTTTTTAAAAGGTATTTTTCTCCATGAGGTTGTTTTGGTTGCAGTGAGAGTACTGTGCTAAATAGTTAAAATATAATAGGAAACGTGCATTGTGTCTGGTAGGAGAAAAAGTCACGCTGCATACATGAAAAAATTGAGGTACTGAGCATTCTATGTACTGCCATGCAGCAGTTTAATTAACTGATTCTTTTTAATGTTCAATTTTTCTTAAGTCATTTTGCATGCGTTTATTCTGTATGATGGTTAACTTGTGATACAGCTCTGGTTCTAACAAAAACCTTTTATTCAATTGTATATTTTTATTTTTTGCTATATAATGTTAATTATTTAAAATTTTTGGAGTTTAGCAAGTGCACTTAAATCTTCAAATAATTATGTTCACAGTTTAGATAAAATAAAGAATACTTTAGAGAATCTTTTGCATTATTTTTTTCAGTTTTACTGTGAACCAGCTGATTTATTTTCAGTGAAGAAAAATGTAGAGATGTCATTTACTGTTGAAGAAGCTTATATTGGTTTCATAGCTAATGTAACTGTTGAGTTGTCAGATGAAGTTATGGAAACAGCAAGCAACTTTTTTGCTGAACTTGGTGAATTGTCTGAAATTGTTAGGATTTATGAAAATGTACAATGAGTTTAAAATATTGAAACAGATGTTAAAGTGTGTATTTTGTTGAAATTTAAACATAATTTTATTAAAAATACTTAGTCTTTAAATTGTTGTGATCATTGATTTTTAAAATCACGCAAAGTCACTGAGGTCAAGTTTAACAATATCTTGTTTTATATTTTTAATTGTGTGTGTGTGTGTGTGTGTGTGTGTGTGTGTGTGTGTGTGTGTGTGTGTGTGTGTGTGTAGTTTGACAAATTTGTGTGGCAAGATTTGCATTGTCCAAGATCATGATCCTCATAGTGTTCACTCATAGATTGTCACTTTACTTATTTTTCATCTTTTGCAGCTGATGAGAGGGGTTGCGTTTTGTCTATTGTGTTCATTATCATATTTCATTCATTTTCATATTACACCAGTACATCCAGAAGTGGATGATAAACTTGGTGCGGCACCATACATAAATACACAATGCAATGCTTTATGACCCTATGAATTAACCATGGTGGTTGTTAAACCCTGAAACAAGCTGCTCCTAAAGATTCTGTTCATCACATTTTTCTTTGTGACAAAAGAATGGAAGAACTTGAAGAGTTACTTTTTCTTGGTATGTAAATGTCCTGTTGGAGTAATAGGGTTCACTTGAGTTAGCACAGTATCAGCTGGAATATCTTGGATATCTGGACTATCAGGGAAGATGAATGGAGATGGTCCTCTCAGGGTGGAGAAAGCTTACTTTTTATTTGGCATATGTCTGACAAAAATGCATCACAATCAGCAGTAATGTGACTAGAAGATGCAGTGGGAGTTGAATAAGAGCTCATAATGGAAACAGTTTCAGATACAACATGGATCTTTTCATTGTCACTGAATGAATAAAGCTTGGTAGTGAGGTCAGATTTTTACTTTGGCACAACACAGTGAATCTTCTGTGTCCCAGAAATGGCTCTTGCATCTTGTAATCTCGTAATTTTCGTTCACTAAAGTTGTGGTCATCACTTGTTAAGTAGTCAAAATGAATGTCAAACTCAGAAAGGTCCTTTGGTGTCAAGATCTGATTATTGTAGGGGTGTTGGGAGACTTGCTTTGGAAGCAAGGTGCATTACAGTACCTCCTGTGCCATCACGTGTGCTCTCGCCACAAGATGTTGCGAAAAACGCCATTCAGTTCAAAATTTCAGTTGTGGTGAGATAAGTTCAAATTTTCTTTCTCTCTCTCTCTCTCTCTCTCTCTTTTTTTTTTAATTGAGCAGCCCTACCATCTGAAAGTAGTATGAAAAAACCATGAGGAATAACCACTCACTCACCATAAAGATCATGGTAACCTCCAATGACCACACACTTCCAACACGTCATTCATCGTGATGTAACTGGGCTTCCACAGGTTTACAGACTTCTTGCTTACGCTTTCACACCCGAAAATAAGAAGCGTAAGCAAGAAGTCTGTAAACCTGTGGAAGCCCAGTTACATCACGATGAATGACATGTTGGAAGTGTGTGGTCATTGGAGGTTACCATGATCTTTATGGTGAGTGAGTGGTTATTCCTCATGGTTTTTTATTAGATAGGTGTATATAATAATTTGTCCATTCAGTTCTTAGTAAGGCACAGTTCTGTGTATTTTAAAATCTTATGGTCAATTTATAAGTATTTCCCCACAAAACAATGACAAACAAAATAAATAAAATTAACAAATTTAAAAAATAAACAAATAAATAAAAAGATTGGAGTTAAAAAAATAAGAGAGCTGTGAAACATTGCTTGCATGGAATACCCAAAGATCCAAGGATAATTTTGCAGACATTACTTAAAAAGTTAGTAATTTATATTGGCAACTTAACTATTTCCTGCTTGCCATGTTATCACTGGGCCACACAGATATGGAGTGTACTTGGAGTAGGCTCAGTGTGTTCACCTAATATTAATATTTTTTGTGATATTAAAAAAAAAGTTTGAGTGTGTTTATATGACAACTTTCTCTGGTATGAGCATTTACCTGTGTTTCATGGAGTTAATGTGTTGTTGATTGCTACCAAAAACTACTGATGTTTTGTACCAATCCCTGGCAAATACTACTGGTGGCATATGTCAGGGATATCTGCAGGTATGTAATTAGTTTTTTGATGCAATTTTTCACATGAATAAAACTGAAAAGTAACAGTATTGGCTTTGCATAATATCTCCATGCCTATGCTCACAGGGGAAGTGTGATTCATACAACAGATTTCTCCTTTCAGAGTAGTAGAACTTGTCAAAAGCCTTCCTTTTCACCACTGTCTAAGGTACTTTTAATTAGACTTAAATGCAAAGTTGATGTGTCTCTAGGAAATCAATTGTTAGAATCACACATTTATGTTGTAAATTGCTGAATCTGAATGGCAGCATTATAAAACAGAATCTAGAAATGCAGAATAAGCCCAATTAAAAAAAAGACAATTCTGCTGTATTTACATGATCCGATCTGGGTGGCAAAGAAAACATGAAAGCTACCAAAACTGAAGGCTCTTGGGGAAACACTAGTGAAGAAAGTGCACTACAGAGAACTGTTGTTTCATTTGACAGAAAAGAAGAGCTTAGTTAATTATGATACAAGCTGTCTGTTGTGGCAAGCAATAGTATGGAGTTCAGTGACTTCTCTCATGCAGCACTCTGTTTCAGTGAATCTACATTTAGTGACTGAAGTTAGAAGGAATGTAATGAAGATTGAGAAAAGCCCATAATTATGAAGTCTGTTCCAACTGTGATATTATAATAATGCTCTAACATTAGTATTGCTGATTGTCATGGACATTTGCAATGCCACAAGGGAAGACAAATGCATGAATGAAGGAGGTAAGTAACGAAAATGTAAAACAGTGTTCCACAGAACTGTGGGGTTTCGTGGAGCAAAAATATGGAAGTTAGAAAATTTTACTGTGAAGTTTTAAGATTAAAGCGCAATAATAACAACTTTTAACCGTTTTTGGGTTTAACTGAAAGTATTTTTCATTTGTTTGGTGAAGATGAGTAGTCATGAGCTCAGTACTGTACTTTAACATGTGGAAGGCAAGTTATTATTACACCATTTGAATTATGATACATTCAATTTAGCACATTCGTTTGATCATAAATTTTGATTATCGGATTGGTTAAGAAACGTTTCATGGTAGTTTTGATAGCCATAAAATGAAGTACATTTGTAATGCAAGGCCATTTAAATGAAGTAAGTCTGTCACTGTGGAAGGAAAAACATGAATAATTAATTTATAATGCATACATGAGATTCTTCCGCGAATTCGCGGAATTCCGCTTTTTTCGGCATATTTTGGTCATCCTCGAGGTCATTGCAAAAATGAAGAGAAAATTTTCAGAATTTTTTAGGGGGGGGGGTCGTTCTATAGAAAAATCCTTGAAAAAGCGGAATTCCGCGATTCCGCTTTTTTGTGGTGTAAAAGAACTAAGCGCTTTCTAGCTGAGAGCGTTGTTTTTGGAGCAGGCGCTGGGGGCAAGAAGAAATGTTGGAGGGTGGAGTCAGGAGCTCAATTCGTTTACTGCTGTCAACAATGGATGGGGTCAGTCACTTGAGCATCGCAGCGCGAAGGGTGGAAGCTCCGCCTACTTCGTGCTTTAGGGAAACTGCCGCAGCCCACGAGCCATTCCGTGTCTTGCGGGAAATCGCCACTCTGCATTCTATCCGTGACGTCATCGCCAGGAACTCTCTCTCTTGTAATTTGCGATGTATCCGAATGCGTTCCCACTTTTCTGAGATCGTTAGAGAATCGAAGTTCTCGTGAAATCTCTTTCTACAAAGGACGCACATAAATTACGGAATCTCCGTAATTGCCAAAAATTATGGAATCTCCGTAATTATTACGGATTTCCCCGGGATTACGGGTGACTAACAAAAAATTATGGATATTCAGATTTTCGCTGTTATTAAGAAAGTTTTAATGGTTTTGTAAATAATCGATGAAAAACCTCTGAATAAAGTTCGTAACACAGCCCTTTGTATCCTTTTTTTTTTTTTTCTTCTGAGGTGGCGGAATTTGTTTTGCTTGTTCGAAAGTGTAAAAAAAAAAAAAAAAAAGCACGGCACTAGGATTGCATAAATTCGGCGTGCTTCTTTCGGCATGGCCCGCTATTACGTGCTTCTTTCGCTGTGGCCCGAGATTACGTCGGCCTGAAGCATCTGAATAAAGTTCGTGACGCAGCTTTCTTTTCTTAAATTCTCTTCCCCCCCATCCCGAAGAGAAGGAATTTATTTTGCTTGTTTGAAAGCCAAGTGGAAAGGAAGCACGGCGCCACGCCGGGATTACGTATAGGCATGGCGTGCTTCTTTTGCCGTGATCCGGAATTACGTTGGCTCGGACGTGCTTCTTTCGCTGTGGCCCGGACTTGCGTCAGCCCGATGCCTCTGAAACAAGTTCGTGACGCACCTCTTTGTTTTCTTTTTTTCTAATGAGGAGGAATGTGTTTTGCTTGCTTGAAAACTTAGTGGAAAGAAAGCACGGCGCCCGGCCAGTATTACGTCGGCCTGAAGCTTCTAAACAAAGTTCGTGACACAGCTTTCCGTTGTTGTTTTTTTCTTTCTGAGGAGGAGAAATTGTTTTGCTTGTTTGAAAGCTAAGTGGAAAGGAAGCATGGCGCCACGCCGGAATTACGTAGGCCTGGCGTGCTTCTTTTGCCGTGATCCGGAATTACGTTGGCTCGGACGTGCTTCTTTCGCTGTGGCCCGGAATTGCGCCGGCCCGATGCCTCTGAACCAAGTTCGTGACGCACCTCTGTGTTTTTTGTTTGTTTTTTTCTGAGGAGGAGGAATGTGTTTTGCTTGTTTGAAAACTTAGTGAAAAGAAAGCACGGCGCCCGGCTAGGATAACGTCGGCCCGTAGCCTCTGAACAAAGTTCGTGACGCAACCCTGTTTCTCTCCTTTCTTTCGTTTTTTCCTAAGGAAAAATGTGTTTTGCATGTATGAAAGGTAAGTGGGAAAAAAGCACGGCTTCGGGCCAGTATTACGTCGGCCCGAACCCTCTAAACAAAGTTCGTGGCGCAGCTTTCCGTTTTTTTTTCTTCCTTTCTGAGGAGGAATTTGTTTTGCTTGTTTGAAAGCTAAATGGAAAGAATGTGTCATGAGTGGCCCAAAAACATGGTTAAAAACAAGAATTCGGCAGAGAAAATCTCCCCACTTGCTTGACATTGATGGAGATTCATGTCACCATATTCACAATGCAAGTAAAAAATTTTGCAAGCCATTTTAAGCTTACATTGAGAAATACTTTATTGACTTCTTCAATTACTTTAAATGGTCGGCAGATCAACATGAAGCCCTTGCTGAAATTTGTGAAATTATAGGGCTAAAATTCACTGAAATTAAGAACATGGTGCAATGCAGGTGGTTGTCATTCTATCATGTGGCATTAAACAGTTTACATATCCATGATGCCCTTTTGCTGCTGTATTATGGATTTGTGCAGCCTAATGAAAGACCAATATACATGGATGTGATAAATAAAATATGTAAAGATTAGAAAGAAAAAGTTAAAATTCCAGGAGCTTTGGAAGAAATTACGGGGAAAAAAATCTAACAGAAGATGGAAGAAAATGGAAATCTAGAATTGTTGCAAAATTATTTGAAAGCTCAAAAAAAAAAAAAAAAACCTTGCTTATATTAAATTTTTATGTTGCAGCTCTACCTCTTTTGAAAAAATATGTATGCTTATTTCAAACAAAGGAGCCATTAATTCATAAAGTTTTTTGATGAGCAGAAGCAACTATTCTTGGATTTCTTAGCTTGTTTCTTAAAACAAGAGATACTGAAAGGCAAACCTATGAAATATTTGATAAGGCAAACCTGTGAAAGATTCTTGGATCAGGAACATTATTTTGAAAAGCGAATCAAATGACATTGTGGGGAATTTTTTAAGCCAGGCTGCTGAAGATTATATTCAGCATGCAAAATACATGCAAAAGACACTACCATTATGTAGTGATCTTTTAATGTACATATCATTGATCCTTCTACAAGGGGACATAATCTAACTTTAAAAAGACTGAAAAACTTCCACAGTTTCTTTGAAATATATTGAATTCAGAGGAAATGGAAAGCTATGCTCTAGAAATTCACCAGTATCAGTTTGAATCACGACTTCCATCTCCTGACTTTGTAAAAATTGATGCGTGGTGGGCAAAGGTGTTTGACCTCTACAAGTACACTATGTTATCTAAAGTAGTAAAAGCCTTTATATCATGCTTCCATGGTCCACAGGTTGAAAGTTCTTTCAGCATGATGGCTGAAACCATAGATATAAAATCAGGAAGAATGAACATTGAAACCTATTCAGCTATACAAACTGTGTAGTATAAACTTAAAGCACAGGGTAAGTCTGCAGTTAATTTCTTCAGTAAAGAAATTTTTTTCCAAGAAGCAGTTGATGCCAACCTCTGCCAAAATCTTAGGACATCAGAAACAAGTTATACCAAAGAAATAGAGAGGAAAAGAAAAGGAATTATCAGCAAAAAGAAAAAGTTAGCAATGGATGCTGTTCAGCTGCAGTCAACGTAAAATAAATATGGCCGTGCAGCTTGCTGAGAAGAAAGCCAGGCTTGCTCAGAAGAGGAAATTCGAATTGTTGTGCAAGCAAGTACAACAAAAAAGGGGCAAAATATCTTTGAAGCAATCTGTTTAAAAACCATAACTTCTAGTCATGTTTTTTTAATTTGTACATATTCAAATACATATTCCAATTATCATTTAGTAAGAATCTGTGAATTTAACTTATTTCCACACACATTTCATTTTTGAAAAATTTGGTACATTAGAGTGCTACTAAGCCAACAAGACTGACTTATCTCTTGTACTCTGATGTTTGACCAAAACTAATCTGTGGATATGCTTCTAATTGCTTGACTAAATGCACAAACTTTCCTAGACAAATACTTTTCACCCCAGGATTTAGCTAGTAAAGATTTACATGTATGTTTTAAATCTGATTTTTAAAAATATCTCATTTTATTTTGTTCTTGATTCCCTACTTTTCTATTGTGAATATAATAATGTGCTTCACTTTAATATTTACTTACATAAGTTACAGAAAATAATTCCATATGGCTTGTGCAATCTTAAATATTGTATATGCTGTATTTGAATTTGCTCACACCGCGCGTTCGCGTGTCCCAATTTTCCACCCAGTTAAAAAGTTCAGCTTTTTTTGTCATCGGCCGGTCTCATGTATGATAATGTGGACGATAAAATTTCGTTATTGCCGTGAAAAACTAATTTTTAGACCTTGACTGTAAGACAAGATAATACAAAAATATGGAATTACACAATCTTCGTGATGTTCACTTTTGTTGTGAACACAAGGATTGAGAAAGCAATTTAAATTATCTTTTCTTACAGTCAATGTCTAAAAACTAGTTTTTCATGGCAATGTTGAAATTTTATCTTCCACATTAAAAAATATTCATGTTCTTTCCTTCCAGTGACAGACTTACTTCACTTAAATAGCCTTGCATTACAGACATACTTCATTATATGGTTGTCAAAATTATCACAAAAAGCTTCTTAACCAATTAAATAATCAAAATTTGTGATCAAATGTGAAAATATGGAATTACCAAATGCAAAAATATGGAATTACACACCCTCCATCAAAAATTGATGTCATAATTAATTTTAGTTTTTGACATATTTTCTATCCAAATGAAATGTGATTTTTTATAATGTGCACTTAAATGAAGTATTAATATCACTACCTTGTTTAACACTTTTTACTGTTATTTTCCTTATCCTTAGTTTCAGCTTCATATGTACATATCCTTTAGAGGTTCTGCCATTCTTTATCAGATGTGAAAGGGTTCTGTGATCAAATTAAGTAGGAAAACACTGAGGTAGGAGAGAACATGTTCTAGATATAGAAATTCAATACAGTGTAGCCCAGTTTGTAATGCCAGCATGCATCACATGGCACAGTTGGGGGGGGGGGAGACTGCTCTTCATCTGTTTGATATGCCAAATAAATCAGATTACATTATTCCTAAACAAATGTAATGCAGAATAGTGTGGAGCTTACCATCTTGTGCAATCTTGATGCGGAGTGCCTTGCATAATATATTGCAGACGGAGCAAAAAAAATAAAATAAAAAAAAATGAACATGACAGAATGTGTATTTGAAGAAGTGTTCATCAGGTGAAATAGAAGCCATACTTTCTTTTTATTATTTTTAATTTTGTGCTTTAGTACAGAGTGGCTGTATGACCAACTTTTATTATTGTAGCCCAGATATGTAGTTAGGTGAAGTTTAGTCGTACTAGCATTGACAATTTACATGCAATTCAGATGTCTGTTTGCTGTGTTAATAATTCAGATGATTTTCCATGTAATAAGTGAAGAATATTTCTTCCATACTATTCACAATTTAGTTTTTTTACCAAATTTTTATGAACATGCATAAGCCATGAGTCACTAGCAATTGTTTTGAACTCACAGTTGATGTATGCCAATTTTGATTACTTTATAATATAGGCTTGCTTTCACTGATCAAAGCATAAAGATGCTTGCTCACAGGTGTTCCATACTTTGTGTTATTCTTTATCAAAAGTGCAGTGTACTGTGTACCTGAGTTACATTGAGAGAAAGAGATGCAAGACAAGGCAAGTACAGTTTTAAAAAGGTTTTATTGAAATACACCTGCATATACATACCACAGCTGAAAATACATAATAAATTAGATGCTAATATTTCTATACTATGCAGCAAAACTTATGTATAAAAAACATTCATTTTCATTTGAAATAACAGTTGAAAAAATTATACACACAAAAGCACAGCAGACTAATGAAAATATTTTGAGTAATAAAAACTGTCATTTCTTCCTCTCTCTCTCTATTTCATTTATGTACCAATGAAATTTAACTATAGTAATTTTTGTCTTGTTTTGGGGGTTAACGATCACCATGAACAACTCTTAAGGCCTATAAGAAGTGCCCATCCCTAATTTAGGACTACTAGTTCCAGGTAAGGGAGAGAACCAGTGCGAGACAAACGCACTATCTATGCCTCATCTGGGACTCAAACCCAGACCCACTTGGATGTAGAGTCAGAAGCCAGTGCATAGACCTCTAGTGCAGCAGTGCATTTTTGTTGTAGACATATGATTAATAATATGGTGTGCTTAGTAGGGTGTGATACAAAATATGTACTGCTGAAAAAGAGGAATCTGATAGATTGAAGTTTTCTAAGAATAACAAGTGTCTTTCGAAGAAATTAAATGGAAGTAAAATAAGTTGTCATTCATATATGAAAGTTACATTCTAAGATTGAGCTACACATCTGTAAATGCTCTTACTTCCATAAATATAGCAATATTTTTTTATATTTATTGAAATTAACCATGTTCAAAAACATTTGTTATACAGATTTAGTGTAATGTTGTAGGTGATGATAAATTGACTAGTAGTTGTTTTTTTTTTTTTGTAAGGAAATGTGAAATGTTATGGTTTGCACTGAGAAGGAAAGAGAATAGCAGATCAGGTAGATAGCTCAGTACCTCCCTAAAATTAAGCTCAAGTTTATTGCTAGAACAAATTTAGCAGAAAGAAAAATTTTGTGGTGTAAGTAATCTGAAACTATACTGAATACCAGGTGAACTTGACAAAATATATCTAGAACATCCAGATTAAGTATCAATTATTAATTAACAAAAACATGAAGCTTAATTTAGGGTACTGTATCTGTTTCCCACCTTAAATTTGGTTGAAACTAGAGGGGGAAAGCAAAGGTTTTTGTCTAGATTAAATTTACTTGGTGTTCAAGGGACATATTGGAGTATTATTTAGTATTATATGGAGTATTATTTTGAGTAAAAGAGTATATTTGCACTGGGGAGATGTTAATAGTCATGCAATCTTATTAACTATTGATGCTAAATTTTGATGATTAGGGTTGGTTGTGTCAAGTTTATCTTGTATTAGGAAGGGGGTGGACACACACAGTATTTTTCCTTAAGTGACTTAAAAGTCTGGTCTTGGAGCATTCGTCACCATTGGCATAAGGATTTTTCCTTAATTGTGGTGAGCAGTATACTTTGTTTACACGCACAGCATTTTCATTTGAGTAGTCCTAACTTGCTGCCCAGCTGTGAGTAAATTCACTTGTTTATTGTTTGATAAAACATTCTTGTGGGCTTTTGATAATCTGTCTTCATGTGGATTCCATTTCATATGAGATCCTGGCTAATCACAAACTGTGATACAGTTCTTCACAAATGCAACAAATATATGTATATGTTCTTCCATTGCAACACTGAGCAACATACAAATTGTCATACTTGAGTTCTTGATTGGTTGGTATCCGGTAACTGTTCTCATTCTGTACGTAACCCATGCCTCATTCCATTAGACTACTCTATTTTTCTTTCTAGCCTGGGATGCTGCATTTTGGAAATTGATCCTGATATTAATATGATAGTTACTTCTGGTTGTGTTGTTGAAGCAACAAGTTCTTGAATGATTACACAATGACATTATAAAACTTTGTGATGTGTGATGGTGCACTATGTGTGTGGTTCAGTGAAGAAAATAAAATGAAATGATTACTGTTGAGGTGGCCACATATTTGTATACTTGTTTAGCATTTTACAGAGCACCAAACAAACACTATTAAACATAACATTTGAAAACAATAATTCAGTTTAATTTCTAGTGTTTCTATATACAGTGAGTTATATAGGGTAATTCATCGGGTAGCTTTGTCTTGTCACAAATATTCTGAAGATTACTATATCAGTGGGTGTCAAGGAGTGTTATTATCCTAGCAGTACTGAAATAAATACAGTACACATACATGTGTGTCCAAGGTTCATAGTGAAACCTTAAATATATGGTAAATTTGGAATTCAGTAAAACCTTCCATATTTAGGGTGTGAATTCAGTAAAATGACCATTTTAAATATTAAGATAGAATACCATATTCTTTGTATAATCCCGACTGTAAAATGAAAAATTGCAATCAATATTTTGACATTCAGATGTGTGACTCTTAGGCTAAATTATGTTTAGTCTGCTGAAAAGAGACTGCTCTGTTGGAAGTATCAATCTGTGAAGATGCTATGCCATTTAATGTGACAGCAGAGCAGGCTAATAAATAAAGTCACGTAAAAATCTGGGGCATAATTGTGTCCTTCACTTCTACCAATAGCATGTGATTGCTGAACATTTTTAATGGCAGTAGTCAGATTAACCTTTCTACAAAATTAAATACTTATAAAGACATTGATGAAAAACAATGTAATGAAGATCCAGTGAGTACAGCATTACATTATGTTCATCAGTATCTTTATAAACATTTAATACATATTTGTGTGATAGAATTACTATGAATATGTTGATATGACTTATTCATTTAGAACACACTAACTTCTACAGAATGTATAAGCATTTTTTTCTTTGTTGATACAAAATATACACTATATTTAGCTTGCTGTGACCATAAACTTATCATAGATCTGCTTAAATTTACATCTGTTGATGGTAAGCAGAACAAGTAGTAATCAGTAACATGTCTGCCTATGACCACTAAATATCCACCATGCCTTATAAAGCATGTTTATTATGCTTCCTGGATATTGGACCTGTTATAAATTTAGGTCATCAGTTTTTAGCTTCCCCTAGCCCACTTCCATCTGTCTTTCCTATCAAGCCACCCTAGCCCAAATCTAGCTTCCTACTCATAAGAGCTCTTTAAGACCTTCAGTTAGACACTCCATTCCTTAAATCCTCACCAACATCATTCATTCACCCCTTGCCTATTCTTTCTCATATTTGTACTGTTGAATTAAGTTTATATTTACTGTAAAATGTATTTAAGACTACAATTTAGGATAAGTTTTTTTTTCACATTGCAGTTTAAAAAGGGTTTGTTTATTGAAATTATTTTGTGCAAATGTCATATACATGCAAAAAGTTGGCTTGGAGCTGAGGGGAAAAGGATGTACTGAGCATATAAGTGTACTTGCATCTTGAGTGGTACTGTATTCTTCAGTTTTGTGTGTTTGTGGGGAAGGGAAAGATCCAAAGTTCAGTCTTAAAACTTTCCACTGTTTCTGGCAACATGAACATTTTGGCACCACAGTAAACAATGGCTTATCATTTCTTTGTACAGTGATGTTCTCAGAACTCAAGGTCATAATGTGATTAACTTCTTAAACCTTGTCCATATTTTTTGATTTACCACATACGCAGTAGACTTTCTTTGGTTGTGGAACTTAAACCTGTATGTCACAACCCCCATCAACTAATTAGTAGTTTACTTTGATTTACTTAAAGGTTTTAAAAAAATTGCTGAAAAATTTATTTTGCTGTCTAAATAGTTGTATTATCAGACCTTACACAGAGCACAAAAATTAAAGTACCATAATTTCCATTGTATAATCTGCAGATTATCTATTTAAAAAGTTACAAATTTCCCAAGAGTATTTGTGCTCATGGAAAACAATGTGCTGTGGGCAATCACTTCACTCATCTCATTTGTTCACTTTTGCTATGCTAATTGTATTCATTAAGGTCTGGTTGAAACATTTTTGTGGTTGCTACAGTATTTTAGATCTAACTATGGTAATGCTGAAAAATAAAAAAATTTGCTCTTTATTTACTTTTTAAAAAACAGGTTTTCACTCCTGGTTCACTTAAAAATATTATAAAATTTTGCCTACAGTTACTTTCTGTAAGATCATTTTGTTTTTCTTCTTATCACAACTCTTCTTGGGAAATTACAGTTTGCAATCAACTTCTCAGGTGTGGATTAATATTCGGTGATTTTTTTCTTTTTTTGTGAATTTAACAGCCTGTGGGTATATACCAAACTTTCAAAATGATTACTTAATGTTGTGGCATGCATCGCTATGCTGTGTAAGGCAGTTTATATGAAACACTGCATGTAAAGAAAAAAAAAAAAAGAAAAAAAAAAGGATATTCACAATATTTATAATTTACACATTGTGGTTACATTTTAAAATCAAGAGAATATACCTATTATCAGCTTGCATAATGTTCATGAACAGTGAAATGCTTTTTTTTTTTTTTTTTTTTGCATCAACCACACAACTTTTGAAACTCCTTCAGCAATGTTTTTTCCATACAATAAATTGACCATAAAATGAACATGTTGATGAATATTTTTCTTTTTACACACACAGTGATCTGAATTTGGGCATTTCGTCAATGTTACATGATATCACACCAACATTTCTCAGTTTGTAGTAGTACTCCTAAAGTAATAAAAGTTGCTGTATACATATGTGCCAGAAAATACATATTGCAATAAGGAATTCCCAACAAGTGCTACTTGTACCAGTGGAATGGCTTACCACCGATTCAAATACTGTATCTTCTTTTCTGGTAGTAGTAGCTATTGTAGTGGGACGTATTTCATTTGTGCTTGGGCATCCAAACCAGAATTCACTGATATCTCCAGGAATGGAGCTATATACCCTCATTTTGGTATCATGGAATTTCCAGTAGTGTTTTCCTTTAAAGAAGTATGTGTGACCTATAAGGAAATAGTCTCATAAGTTACTATGCACATTCACATGTAAACATTTTATTGTATCATACATTATTTGAGCTCCATTGCATGCCTTTTAATCATATGCATATAGTTCCGTATGGTATGTGTAATCTGCCTCAGCAGTTTTCAAGTGTGTTAAACGATCTCGTGCAGCAAGAGTAGAAGGAATTGAGTTTAATGAAATGTCTGCTTTCCAAGCTAAGATTACGTATAGATGACTGTACATGTTTAAGAAAAAGAATTCAAGGGGTAAAAAGTATATATATATATATATATATATACTTTTTTCCATTTGATACGTACAGTAAAACCTTGATTATCCAAGATAATTGGAGCAGTAATTACCTTGGATTCTGGAAAATTCAGTCAATTTTTTTTCTTTACTTTTCTTTGGTTAAAAGAACGATTAACTGTCGAACACCGCTTATTGATCTAAAAATAAGGTTGTGGAATCATACTGCAGCTTGATAAAAATAAGCATAATGAAAAGTTACATATCATAAAAATGCTTGAAATTTTGTACAAAGTGAATTTTAATCAAAGTCGAACTTAAAGATATACATCACTTACACACAAAACAGTACTGTGCATTAATTCCACTGCTGTATGATCATGCAATTTCCTCAGCAAATCAACAGAAGTAACTTCTACTTATTCAGGGTTATGTGCTCATGTCCAATTTTACCATTGCTCTAGGTATTTAAGACTTTTGGTCAGTACAGATGCTCTTAATGCTTGGTTGTCTGGAGAAGCTTCACCTTCTTTGTCACTAGAGTCCTCTCTTCAGCAATTTCTTCATGACTCAAGATTTCAAAAGTAGGTTTTGTTTCTGTAGTTATCTACTCAACAATGCCATCACATCCATTTTCTTGAGAAAATCAGTGAATTCTTCATTGGAAGGCAGACTGGCATTACCTATCTGATTGCTCTGTTTCATTGTAGACAATATTTTAGCAAACAATTTATTGACAGTTATTCCACTTGCAGCATTCCATGATTGAGTGACCATGTAAATCACTTCTTTAACTATCATTTCCTTTAATGCATGTTTACTGTTCTGCTTAGAATTAAGAACATCAGAAAGAAGTTTTTTCCAACAATGTATTTTCACCAATACTTCTTGATCCATTGGTCAACTAATAGCAATCATATTCACTGGCAGGAAAATAGCTTTTATGTCCCTTTGATGACAGTGTGTCTTTTGATGGGTAACTTGGGAAAAGTTCAGTAATTAAACAGCTTTTTCTGGTAGATGTCTACCCTGCAGGAATTATTTTATGTGTGGAACAAATTCAGAGGGAAACCATTTCTCAAAAAATGCTTGAATTTATCCAAGCTGACTTTTCATGTGAGTAGTTACATGCAACAAATCTAAATTTACATTTTTGAAAACTCTGGACATAGTATATTACCAATGAAAAACAAAGGTAATTTTTCTTCAAATTACCTGTGTTTCTCATTGTGACATACTCTATGATTATCTTGAATCCTGGGGCTACTTGTTCCTCACAAGATGCTAATGTTTTCGATGTTGGCATTTGAAGTGCAGTGTTTGCTTCATTCTTTGTGGCATCATCTGCGCCTACTTCAAAACCATCTTCGCTGTCCTGTTCTAATGACTCGCAGCAGAATTATTCACTCCATCTTTCACTTATCTTATTAGGCTCCTAGACCATCTCTCTAATCCTGTTACTTACACCCTGTAAAGTTTTACTTTTTTTTTTTTTAATTTTTTTGTACTTTTGAAATGAATTCTTGTCTTTCTCAAAAGCCCCAGTTCTTCCCTGTCCACCTTATTGTTCCTACATTTTACCTTACTCTGGCAAACCAGCTTTACGCCTTTTAGAGCAATATTTGTCTTCATTGTGTCTACCTTAGAAACTTTGCAGATGTGCTTATTTCTTCTTTTCAGCTTCTTTTAATCTCACTTTTCCACCAAGCATCATACCATTACAGTACCTCAAACATCTTCAGCTACAGTGAGGAAGCCTCCCTGACACACACACAGTTCTGAAAACATTCCCACTTATTTTCTACATGTCTCATATGCATTTAGTTGTGATTCAGTTATCAACTAAGCAACCCAGAAGACGGCTGAGGAAATCACGGGAGAACCAGAAAAGCCCCAGTTCTTCCCTAAAAGGACGAGAACGATGTACAAAATATCTTGTGTAAGGTGTGTCGTGAATATCAGTAAAGCTCAAGTCATGTGACAAGATTGCAATAAAGCGAGACATTTGATATATCAACAGGGAGTAAAATTGAATATGGTAATTTTGATTTGGTATATCTTTCTTCGAAGAACAAACCTGTGAATCTTGGGGAACAGATCAGCGATATGATGTATAGTCCGTCTAACTAAAGAGCCATAGATCTTATTGATGATAATGAAATATGTGGCTCTTCTTTAGTTGTGCAGACTATACACACATACATCTTTTTGTTCCTTCTTCCCCAACCTACATTCAGCAACTCTCATTGTACGAGAGTCTACAACTAAATGTTTCAGGCACTTGATCATATTATAACAATATTTATTACAATTTCTTTTTTCTGTCCCAAAGTACAATTACCCTATTTATATGTGTGGAGGCACTTGTGGTTGAAAAATGTATTGGATACACATAACCCATTTTCAATTACAGATATTGTCCTCCTGCTTTAATGGATTAAGAGCAAACATTTTTGGGAACAGAAAAGCTTACCATCTGTCCACTGAAATGCTGCATCTATGTTATATGGTACACCTCTCCAGGCTGCCATATCCCTTGGGTAATCTAGTTCAACGATGCCATCTGCCTCATCAAATTTCCAGTATTTAGATCCACTGAAGAAATACGTTTTGCCATTATGACCCCAAACCATGGCTGCATCGATGTGTTCAATGTCAGCTGGAAGGCCTAGGTCAGTCAGTGGGCGTGGGTAGCCAGGCTCTGGTTGATTAGCAGTGAATAGCCAGTAAAGTTTACCTGAAGAAATACAAACAAATATTTCATACATATAATTGGCAAAACAAATATTTGCTCAAATGTATTAATTCATGTTACAAATGCCAGCACACCTCTTTTGTGTATTAAATGTAAAGACATAACTTTACCTGAAAAATGAAAGAAATAGTTTAGATACAATTTGTCATCCCCCAACTCTAAAACATATGTGCTAATTGAACATTTCACAGCATGCAAGAGAAGTAACCATGTGCACATGTGAGACATTTCAATGAAAGCAAGTGCACAAGGCATACACATAATATCCCTTAAATGTTTACATAAGGGGTCATACTGTATAATGAACTTGAGTTCTGGTACAAAATTTGCTTTTGGGTCTTCTGGGAAGCATTTATAAGAATATTTTAAAAATCACACTCCCAGTGATTTTCTAGTCTGTTTTAATGAAAAGATACTATTTAGCTACTCGCATTTTGTAATATTTAAGGTACCTACGCTGGTGTTATTTTTCAGCATTTTATTGCTACTTTAATTTTACTTACATCCATCTTTGCAGAGATTTTTTATGATTGGTTCAATATGTAATCTTGCCTTCCTCAATAAAAATGCTTATTTTGGCAGTCTTTCAATTTCATATTTTATCATTTTTACTTTGGGAAATGACTTCTCCAATGTTGCCATTGTCATTAGCAGTATTAAAAATAATTAAAACAAATTATAGATATTTGAAAAGTCATAAATGAGAAGATAATTTTAAATGATCGATTTAGCCAGCATTGTATAGTAGTCATCTCGTCTTATTTCTGATTTTGACTTTGAAACCACTGAACCAGGACACTGTAAGGAAAACATTACATCAGGTTGATATTCAGAATAAACATTTTTCACTGCCTCATCTCTGCAGCTGTTCAGTCTTCTGGTCAACTTCATTGAAACTTTCAGAACATGGTTCAGTTTGGTGATGCTTTTAGCAAAAGTAGGTGTGAGTACTTCAATCCTAATGCAATTTTACTGACACCTAATTCTAACAGAGTTCACCATTTATACTTGAGTAACCAAGATGTCTGATTTTTTTTTTCTTATTTCATTTTCGTGATAGTTTTAATTAGGCATTTCCAACATAGCATTTGAAATTATTTCTTGAGTCTTCAGGCACTTTTTAGCACCTCTAAGGTGCTGAAAAGTGCCTGATGAATTCAAATACTTTGGTGTTGTATTAGTAGAGATAGCATCTACTATGTACAACTAAAACCATTCTCACATAAAGGTATTTCAGTATTGACATTTCCATTTCAGTCTTTGTTTAGAGGGAAGGGTGGGTAGAGATCTGAAACTTATAAGTTCTTGGGCTGCGTCATTGGACAATGTGCCATTACTTAATGCATCAGTAGTGAAGAAATCTACAGAAATACATGGCTTAGTTGTGAACTTATCACTTTCATCATAGAAATGCCCAATTCTAAGAATAAGTAAATATCTTATATGAACCCAATATTTGTGTTTCCGGGTCATATAGTGATTACTCACACCGAAAATCATAACCAGTCATTGCACCGAACATTGACAATTGTCATAGAGCTTCCATTTCTTGTCGCACACGATAAGGTGCCTCAAAATGTCGTTCATTTGGTGCAGATAAGTAGAGAAAATCAAAAATCAAATTGTCATGTTTTGTGCTGTTCTGTCAACTCGTGGGATCCATTTATCTATCTTCACTTTGTGTATGGCTGTTAAATGTCAGGAAATGGTTGCATACTGTACTCCAAGTTTCTTGTCAAGTTCTTGTATTTGATGTGGATCAGATTCAGTCAAGGTCTCCATCTCGACATCATCAGTACCTTGTTTTGGTTTGCCACACGGTTCATTTCCTGGGTTCATATTGCTGCTCAGGAATTTAGCAAGCTAATGTTTTGCGTTCCCCAAATGCTGTATTGAACAATCTGGCTCTGATGCACACTGTCCCAAGTTTAAGTTCCTAAGAAAATGACCTGAATTTGGCTCTGCTCCATCACCTCTTCACTTCAGCACAAAATTCTTATAATTTATGCCACTCAAGAAACGGCCAGTGCTGTAGAGGCCAGCCTTGATGCTTTAAATTTACATAAAGTCACTTCAGCTAATGTGTTAATTCCTAAATGATCTGCCAAATCTAACATTTCATCTCTGTAGAAAAACGGTACATTACAGAAATGTTTGCTTTGGACAGCTGTAATAATATGTTTCATTATATGTGCCAATCCAAAGCAAATTGTAAATTAATTATGATTAGTTTTGATAGTTATACACTGATGGCGGAAAAAAAATCCCAACACCACAAAAAAATAGTTGTAGAGGAATGAAATGGGTAACATATTTAATCGATTAAGGTTTCAAGATCACAGCTTAATGTAAGCGCGAGAAGAGCCATTTTAAATGTGAAATGCTGTGGTACATTAATAACCGGTGTAACCGCCATAATGTTGAATGCAAGCATGCAAACGTTCATGCATTGTGTCGTACAGGTGCTGGATGTCAGTTTGTGGGATGGAGTTCCATGCCTGTTGCACTTGGTCGGTCAACACAGGGACGGTTAATGCTGGTTGGGGGTGACGCTGGAGTTGTCGTCCAATGATGTCTTATACGTGCTCGGTTAGAGAAAGATCTGGTGATCTAGCAGGCCACGGCAACATGTCGACACTCTGTAGAGCATGTTGGGTTACAACAGCGGTATGCGGGCGAGCGTTATCCTGTTGGAAAACACCCCCTGGAATGCTGTTCATGAATGGCAGCACAACAGGTTGAATCACCAGACCGACGTACAACTGTACCGTCAGGGTGCGTGGGATAACCACGAGAGTGCTCCTGCTGTCATAGGAAATTGCTCCCCAGACCATGACTCCAGGTGTAGGTCCAGTGTGTCTCTGCCGCAGACAGATTGGTTGCAGGCGCTCACCTGGCCTCCTAACCAACACACGGCCATCACTGGAACCCAGGCAGAACCGGCTTTCATCAGAAAACACAACAGATCTCCACTCCGTCCTCCAATGAGCTCTAGCTTGACACCACTGACGTCGCAAATGGCAGTGGTTTGGAGTAAGTGGAATGCACGCTACAGGGCGTCTGGCTCGTAGCTGTCCTTCAAGTAACCGATTTGTTTGTAACAGTTCGTTGTGTCACTGTGGTGGCAACTGCAGCTTGAATTGCTGCCGCAGACGCAGTACGATGCGCCATGGCCATACGCCGTAGACGGCGGTCTTTCCTCTCAGTAGTGCCACGTGGCCGGCCGGAACCCGGTCTTCTTGAGGCAGTACCATCCCTTGACCACCACTGCCAACAATCGTGCACAGTGGCTACATTTCTGCCAAGTCGTTCTGCAATATTGCGGAAAGAAAATCCACCTTCTCGTAGCCCTATTACACGACCTCGTTCAAACTCCGTGAGCTGTTGATAATGGCTTCTTCGTCTTCTTAAAGGCATTCTTGACTAACGTCAACACACTACGTCGAATCTCAACGATAACTAACGCTCACGAACGTTACAGCGCGTATTTACAGCAAACCTGCTTTGCATGTTCCGAGGGGCGCTACTAGTGCCACACGTATGTGCTGAGCGCGAAATTTGCATAGACGTCATCTTACAGATGTACTCTCACTGCCTACCAACTGTCGTTTATCTAACACAACCCCTTCTTGGTGTTGGGATTTTTTTTCCGTCAGTGTATTTGTACAGCATTGCCTTTTTTGATTCACTTAAAATTTTTTCCTGACACTCTGATGTGACTGTCCTCAAATTGTGTCCAATGGACATAGCACCTGTGTGTGTGTGTGTGTGTAAAAAGGAGTATAATTCATAAATCAAAATTCATTTATGTTAAAAGTTCAAAACAATTAATGTAAAAAAAAGTAATACTGTTCTAAGAAAACACAGTAAACTAAACCTAACACTGGGAGCCCAAGGGATGGTATTCACACATAGGATCATATTTGAAAGTGCTCATTGTGTAAAGGTTAGTATCAGATAAATTTTAGTGTTGATTAGTTCATGAAGTTTAATAGAATATATATTTTAGAAGCAGTGCAGTGTACAGAGTTGAATACAAGACAGGGAAACAAACAAGGGTCATCTGAGCAGTACCTTACTAGCAGTTCAACTGCAGTGTTTTGTACTGGGATTTTTTTACTGTCTTGTTAGTGCTGTATGATAGTACTTCAAAGTTAACTCAAACATATTAGCATGCAAAAAGCTGTGTGACAATTTACTTCTAATTTGTAGTCTACACTTTTGCTGAAGGGGGGGGGTGATTTAGAAAAAGCCTCATTATTCACCAGTTCTAAACTGCTATTAGTTTTTTTTCTCTGGGGTAATTTTTTCAAGGCACACCAATAAAACAGGTGCACAAGTTTATGCAAACATTTTGAGCATATGCTCTAAAAATGCTTTTGTTGCTAAAGATTTCAATGTTTGTCAAAGCATAATGTTTGTGTGGATGGTCAATAAAAAATATAACTGTGTGAAAACATTTTGCGTGCATGTGTGTGTGTGTGTCATAATTTTGTGTTTGCTTCATTAAATCACATTTTGGGTTTTTGTTTTTCATATGTGTGGATCAAGAAATGTTTATCTCCATGTTTAGGGATGGGATTTCTAGACCCTTTTAAATACAGTAAAAGTCCGATATTACAAGAGCTGAGAAAATTCAGAAAAATAATCGTTATAGCTGTATCATATAAATACTACTACGTACATACTACATAACACATAAAAATAACAGTACTGCATAATTAAAAAAAATAATCAAAACAATACATATTACATACCTGATATCTGTTTTTAATTCAGATTGATTTGTACAAAAAATAAGAATCGAGAGTCTTTTGTTTCCTCTTTGACACTGATAACCATGACTCTCAACTTTATGAAAAATTGCTGTTTCTTCAATAGGTGCATTTGATGCACTATAAAATTGTCTGGTTGTTTGAAGCTTGCGTGAATTCTGATTGAGATGGTACACTTTCATTTATATCCTCTTCATCATCCTGATCTTCTGAACTTCCTTTTTCTGATTCCATAATTTCTGTATCAGACATGTCATTTCAGGGTACTACATCTGCATCCGCACTGACATAGTCTTGAAAGCTAAATGTCAATCCCATCTTTTTGGCAATGATGTTCTATCCATCTGCTTGCTGTTCTGCAGGTTTGTGCATAATGATTTTCATATGCAAATCATCTTTAGTAATGAAGCCAACATGTCTAAAGCACGCTTCAATGTGCTTTCCTGCAGTTCATTCCATGCCACGGCTAGAGCTTTAATGGCCTCAAGGATGTTCCATTTCACTGGTTTATCATCTGATGACATCCACCTGATTGCCTCATTTACTAGAATGGTCCGATATTTTTGCTTTATCAGTTTCATAACTCTTTGATCAAGAGGCCGAAGTACACTAGTGCAGTTATATGGTAATAATGTCAGTTCAATGTTATCCAATTGAACTTTGGGACTAGGGTGTGCAGGACAATTATCGATGAAAAGCGCTATTTTTCTGTTCTCAATTCCAACTTGAGCATCGAAAGCCTTCACCCACTTGATAAACAATGGCATTGTCATCCATGTCTACTTATTAGCTTCATATGTGCGCTGTAGCAAAGCACCATGAAAGCAGCATGGCCTTTGTGATTTTCCAATGACTAATGGCTTTAATTTACGACTACCATCCATACTGGCGCAACATAGAAAACTTAAATGTTCTTTACTGCGTTTTCCTCCTTTACATGGATCATTTTTTACCACTAAAGTCCTGTCGGGCAACAAGTTACAAAACAATGCGCTTCATCTGCATTGTATAGAGCTAGAATTTTTGAAAGTATAGAGGACCAGTCCTGAACCATTTGAATGCCAACCCAAAAACCACATAAACAATGCTTCCTCCAACTCCTTACGTTGAACACTTTGTAACTGCATGGATTTTGCCGGTGTTTTATTCTGCAAAACTGCCTCCTTGATCTCTTTTTTTTTCTTTAAAATTGCAAACAGCATTGATAATGCAGGACCAAATTTTCTTGCGATCTCACTTTTTGATTTGAAGCTTTTCTTACATTCATACAAAACTTTTAACTTTGTTTCCAAAGTCAAGGCTTTCCTTTTATTATCCATTTAGAAAAAGAAAATGCATGATGTATACACGTAAAAAAATGTTTCGACTTCCCACCATTGTGGAGACTAGTGGAAGAAAGCATGGGGACAACATACAAATAGCCAAGCAGACTAACCACTGGTGACTCATCTCTGTGTGCAGCTGTACACGTTTATCTGTCTACCACTTTCTAGAATTTCAGATAAAGAATTTGTTAGTAATATTTGAATGAAGAAAGATTGGCCATGAAAGCCTCTCATTACAGCAGCAGCTCCTTAGATTTACCACTCATAATACATGAAGATTTTTCTATCTTTAACATTAACAAATTGATGGTGCATTTTGAATCTCTCGTAACAGCGGGATTATTGCTATAAGTCGTACTCGTAATATTGGACTTTTACTGTATACTTTTTTTCTGTGCCTCCCAAATTACTGGAATCATAATAAATCAAAAGCATATGACACTTACCTGAGAAAAATACTATTTTTGTATCTGTTGGTCTTTCATACAGAGCATCAACTCTATCAATATCTTGTGGCAGACTGTACCAAAATCTATCAATTGGAACAGGATAGCCTTTGCGGAGTGCTTTGTTAGCATCTAGGCGCCAAAAATACTGAAAAATAAAAGTTATTCAAGTGTTTTTGATATATATGAGGGACTTTTTATTTTATGCAGCAGTTGTTGAAATTAAAGAATTGCTTCATTTTCCATAGAAGTCCAGAAACACTGAAACAAATCTAGTACAGAATTATGTTCAAGACTAAATATAAAGAGAAGACAGATAATATCCAAGTAAGAAAACCTGTGCGAAAGGAAAGGCACTGTGACAAAAATAAATAAGTAATCAGGTGCAGTCTGCTTTAATATGAGAGCATTCATTCACATTTGTAATCATATGATAGTATTTCTTGCTTGTGGAGGAATTATATGTGTATGAGTGCATCTCTGATCTTACGGTACACTCAGTGAAACTAAAAAGCATTAGAAAGTATTGGCTTTGCCAATGTTATTTTATGCTAATACCTTTAACCGTTTGATGACTGATTCCACTAACCCCTTACGAAGTCATAGTTCATGTGCCAGAGAATCCAGTACAGAGGGGGGAAAAGCATTGTTGAATTTGATGGCTGATTCCACTAACCCCATATGAAGTCATAGTTCATGTGCTAGAAAATAAATACAGTACAGGAAAAAAAAAGCATTGTGAAAGGTCAGAAGCATAACAGAAAGAGATGAGAGCTGATGTATCCAGACACAGAAAGAGAGAAGTAAAGTTAAAAAGTTAGTGATATATCTTCCTGAAATTTTTACACTTGGAGGATTTCTTAAACCTCTGTTCTTAAACTTTGAATGTTATGGAAACATGCTGACTTTTGTTTATTTTACACTATGCTTGTAAAATTACCTTTTGTTTTACAGCTCAAGTTATCATCAGACATTGGACAATTGCACCAGTGACTCAGATGATTCTGCTGTTGTGTGTATATTCACTTTAAATTTGGTCATTTCTAATGTTGTGTTGAGTTATAAGAAATAGGACTGGTCTTTGTGTAGTGTACGCCATGTGATTTTTGTTGTATAGTCTTAATACCAGATGTAACCAAATATCTGGATCATGAGTTAAACATGCCCAAATCACAGGTTCATTTCAGTTATAAAGTCCTATGCCATTCTAAGTAATATGTGTTCTGATGCTTACAGTCAGGATTTGAACAAATTCACCTTCATTATTGGATCACACCTTCAAAATATCAAACAATGGACATTCAGGTTGGTGAGGCACAGTACATAAATGCAGAATATGAAAATAGAAAATTTTAAAACTAATGCTAATTACTTAGGAACTTTCTTAATCTCTCTTGTTGTGTTTCAAGATTTTCTACCTCTGACAATGAGAAATCACTATCACTAATTGCCAATTTTTCACCATATCAATTGCCAATTTTTCACCATATCAATTGCCAATTTTTCACCTTGTTTTGATTTCTTTCTTGGTCTGTAGCCAGCTGCTTTAAATTGTATCACATGCTATGCATTCTTTCCTTTACAACACACATTTCCAAACCACCTCAATATATTTTCATTTACTGTATCTTTTACAGAAGTTTTGAATTCAGGTCTAAGAACTGAAGTACTGATCCTGTGACATCACTGATCCATCTAATATTTTTTTAACATCTTACCATGCTTGTATCTTCTACATCTAACAACTAATGGAACTCAGTGGCGGCTCGTGGTTGGAAAAATAGGTGAAGAGGTACATGAGCAGTATGAAAAGATATCTACTGTCTACAATGAAAATCCCTTAATGAGGATTTACCTATTTTTTGTATATTAAATCAATTTTTCTTCCTTTTAAAGCTGCAAATTCGTAGATTATGTCGTCATAAGATGGTTAGATGGTTATTTCCTCGTGAGCATCAATAAAATGTCTTCCTGAATACAAATATTTGCCAAAGAAGCAAGTCTATCTTGGGAACTAGTGTTTCTTGAGTAAGTTTGTATTCTTTTAAGAAAACTTCTTTCCACTGGCACACTTGTAGATGGAATTGTTAAACTGAGGAAAACCAATTTATAATCTTCTGTAAAAATGTCTTTGTCTCCGTGAAACACTCGAAGGAGTTCTTGAGTCAATATATTCCTTAATTTTTCATTGGCATATACAAGACTCAGTTCATTTTTAAGGCGCTGGTGTTTAGTAAATATGTTTCCGTAAAAATGTAGATTTTCAAGAGCGCGAGAGGGAAAGCATGCATTAAATTATTCGAATTTGGTTGTGTCAGCAAGTCAGACAAATTGAAGTTTCTTACAGTCTTGAAATCTTATATCCATTTCCATAAGAATCTGTCTAATATTTCAAAATATAATTGTTTATAATTTTGAAAAATTGTTTCCTGTGTAAGAGCAGCATATTCCCGTGCTTATTTCTGAATGGTGAACAAACGAAGCAATTCCACTGAGGCTTGAAAAAAGTATTCGACACTTAGTAATTTTAGAAAAAAAAACTGGTGTAATACAAGATTCAAACGATGAACTAAGCATTGAAGAAAAACAGCTTGAGAAGCTTTATCCATGACTTTTTTTCTGTATCTCATTTAAGTGTCCAGACATTATACTTGCCCCATCGTAACATTGTCCTATTTATTTGTGTTGGTAATCAAACTGTTCCAAAATTTTGTCTAGGATTTTGTATAAAGCTCCTAACGTTCTATCTTCATTCACATCATGGAAACCCAAAAATCCCTCAACCAATACACCTTCCGAATCAACAATCAAAAATTATTTAATTTTTGACGTGATCGTTTATATATTCAGAAATACATTCAATTAATTCATTTTGAATAGTTTTTTATCCTTTCGTATTGATTTTCAATTTCTAAAGAACTTCATATCAACAATGAAAGTAGTTCAATGAAATTTTCACGATTTATTGAGCCCATGCTTTCGTCATGGCCATGGAATGCTAGTTCTTGTTTGCTCAAGTACAGTATAGACTAATACTGCATCAATCACTGTCTGCAGGAAAAGTCTATTTAAACGAACGTTTTCGTTAAAATGCGTTTTCAAAAGCCGAGCATTCTTCTTCAGGGCATCGGCAATGGTGTTTTGAATTTTTTCAAAATTCCTTAACATTAATCCACATTTCAGGTGTTCGCTAGAATCATGATGTTTATGAAGTGACCATGTTACGCTTAATAAATCTGAGAATCCGTCTTTATTCCACGCCGAATGTTTATTACTAAAAAGTAAGCAGGGCCCAAAAAAAAAAAAAAAAAAAAATTAACACAGAAGTGCTGCAAATCCATTTATATTCAGTAAACCAACAATTTTTAAAATTAATATTGTTAGATTTACCACTTCTTAATTTCGTTCTATGATATGGCTATGATATATGTGAGCCGAAACGCGTCGGGAATGTCGACGGGCGATAAGACGACGACAGTGTAGTGTCAATCATTTTATCATTTTTTCTTTTGCATGAGTTTTAATGTGACAACTTCATTTGATTTGATTTCATCATCTTTCGATTAAGGTTTTTAACTTCGGTAAGCATTTTTTTTAGTGTCAAATTTGAAGCCAGTTTGCTTTTTTTCGTGTTCGAATCATTCCATTTTGTTAATGCCCTATCAACAGTATAAATATTTCATATATCTTTCATCACTTTCAAATATCTATCACTTAATTTTCATCCCAACAATTTTAGGAATGACGATGAAACTTAGCATGTACCAATATTCCTGTTCGACAGGCCTAACCGCATAAGCCTAACCTTGTTTTGTGAATGACAAAGAACCGAGGTTTCTACTGACAAGACGATGGAAGGCAAGGTAGATCTGAAATGGAAAGCATAACTGTGCTTAATATGCAATTTTTAACTATAGAGGTCAATTGACACATATATAATTTTCACCGTCGAACGTTACATATCGGCTGGTCGAACTTTCATAGAACCTAACGTGTGAAACAGAAACATTAAGAAATATCAAACGATTATTTCATATACTATATCAAGTCAAATATTTATCCACCACACTTTGTGAAGAAAATTTTCCCACGAGCTTATAATTGCAACACATTTATTTTTGAAAATGGTTCATTCGTGCAAGTAATTTAGGAAGCAGAGAAAAAAGCTGGGGGGGGGGTTAAAATTTTCTGCACTTCAATTTTTACCTGCAGGCCCTGGGTAATAAATACTGAATACATTTCACACAATATCACTATGAGATTTGTGCAATACACTTACCTTAAAACTAATTATAAGCACTTTTTTCTTACTTTGCATCTCCCTTTATAAATTCCACACTTTTCTAACCATTAAAAGGCATAAGTTCAGTTTATAAAACATAACCTTATTTTAAGCTCTTCTGTTGCTTGAATATTTTATAAATGAGATACATGAATTACTTTTAAGAATGGCTATTGTAGAACTATAAGCTGCTTTTTTTATATATTTTTAGCTTAGTACTTACCTTTCATATGAAGAATGGTTAGATACAACATCCTCCTGCAAAACTTGTATTCATTGTTTAGGTGTTAGCACCTTTCTAAAGATGTTATTACATATACATATGTTGGTTGTATAAGGGTCGCCCAAATGAAACTGAGATTGTCAGTTTTTTTTTTTGTTTTTTATTGGAGGTTTAACGATCACCATGAGCAACTCAATGGGCTATAAGCAGTCGCCCATCCCTAATTTAGGGCTACTGGCTCCAGGAAAGGGAGAGAGCCAGCGCCGTAAGACAAACACAACATCCATGCCTCACCGGGATTCGAACACGGACCCATCTCGGATGAATGATCAGAAGCCATCGCTTAGACCACTACGCCACCGGGGCGGCAGCGTGTTTGTGCCATAAGGGTTTATAGGTTGGAATATGTGAATAATTGCCTTGTTGGTTCAGGCAAGTGTCTCAGCACGGCATGAGATTGTGGATACCCTGAGCGAAGAACGTCTGTGGTTGGCTGTGGAAACAGTCTTCAACAGCATCCCAAACCCCAGTGTTATTGGCGAACCGGTGGCCCTTGAGAGCTTTTTTCAGTGGCTTGAAGATGTGGTAATCGTAGTGCAATAAATCTGGGCTAGGGGCGGGGGGGGTTGATGGTCGAGAACCTTCCAGCAGAAGCTCCACAGCAAATCTTGCTACACTGTCACGACATTGAGCAGAATAACCCCATTTGACAACATACCGGGTCACTTACGCTTGATGGAGGTTGCGTAGTATGTTGCAGTATGTGGTTGCCTTTAGCTAACTGACTGCGTCCAGCTAATCCAACAGCAATGGGCTATTCTCAAAGAAAACCATGAGCATCACTTTTCCAGCTCTTAAGGAGGACTGAGCTTTTTTGGGGCATGGAGATTTGGGATGCCACCATTCCATACTCATCCGTTTTGTGGCTGGATCGAAGTGGTAGCACCAAGTTTCATTTGCGGCCACAATCTTGGAAAGAAACTGCCCCCTTTGCATGGTAATGATGCAGATGCTCCAGGCAAGCACCCATTTGCCAAGTCTTCTGCTCCTCCTGGAGATGCTTGGGGACCCATTGTGCACAAGCCTTGCTGTATCCCAATCAGCGATGGAGAATGATTTTAACAGTTCTCTTACTCATGGACAATGTTGCTGCAAGCTCGCGGGTGGTCATTCGGTGATTTTTCTTCACAAGGTTGTCCACGGCAGCAATTGATTCCGTGGTGATGGCCACGTGTGCTTGCCCAGGTCTCAGCATGTCCTCCGTGCTGACATGTTCTTTATGAAATTCACTACACCAGCAGAACGCTGTACACCATGACTGACTCTCTTTCCCATACGCATCTTTCATACGACGATAAATTTTGGCTCCTTTAACACCTGCCATCAAAAATTGCATAACTGTCCACTGGGCCTGTTTAGACGAATCCATGTCACGACCCTACGTAGTCAACTTGCCTCCACACGTGCAAACAGCACAGTGACACATGCCGCCGATAACAGCGTGCTTCCTGACATGACATGCCATCTACCTGCGCAAATGCACGGCTCTGTGTTATTATACAACGATGCTATTACACAAGTCTCACTTTCATTTGGGTGACCTTTATACGTATTCATATCAATCAGTGTAGTGACTGTTTTGAAGCAAATACCATTTGTTAATGGATACTATATCACAGAGTCTCTGATAGCATTTTAAGAGTACAGTTGATGCTATGCATTTAGTCAGCATCATGCACAAAATATGTTCAAAAAGGAAAGAAGCGTGGGTTAGTTAGCTCATGTTGCAGTCTGTAGATAATAGATGACCTGCTGACTCCATATTAGTGACATAAGGCATTTGCATTGTTTTGCCCAAGGTGGGGCTGTGGACAAAATGGAAACACCCAATGTTTCATGATACTTTGACAAACATTCACAAATGGGTGATATATATGTATATGTAGTTGAACTAATGTAATTTATTACAGAGGGTATTACAAGATGTTTCAACACAAATAACAGAATGAATATTCCAAATGTGTGCCAAACTACACAGAGAAAAATGGGCTGTAAAATAGCAGAAATATTTTAATAAGTTCAAGAATTAGGCATAAGAGAGTTGGAAATGCATTTATATGGTCTGAAAAATTGCCATTCCAACATCTGGCAGGAACTATGATTGGATAATAACATAGACCATATGTACAGGTAGACTACGAATGGTATCACAATTTCTGGCTTCAACATGAAAAAGGGAAATGTCATATGATCTTGGGCAACAATGTCAAAAGAAAATTTTACAACTTTTCACTAATGAGAAAGGAATTAAACGATTAAACAGATTCTGTGTATTTGTATTAACAAGTGATTCCAATTTTCCATGAATTTTTATTACTGTTAGTAAGGGAGACCATTCCTCCTAACTTTTTCATATTTGCAGTAATGATTATCATATACGGGAAGAAATAATCAATATTGAGGTTCAATTCTCAATCTAGAAATGTGTGCTTATTAACAAAATAATATAATCATTCATGATAAAAAAAATGAATCTACATGTTTTAAATTTTTCGCAAATATTTTAATCACGGCCTACGATCAAGCCTATCTATACATATACATATTTTAAGTAAACTTACTCTGAGTACGGGCCGCCCCGGTGGCGCAGTGGTCTAAGGCGCTGGCCTCTGATCATTCGTCCGTAAGGGGTCCGGGTTCGAATCCCGGTGAGGCATGGATGTTGTGTTTGTCTTACGGCACTGGCTCTCTCCCTTCCCTGGAACCAGTGACCCTAAATTAGGGACGGGCGACTGCTTATAGCCCATTGAGTTGCTCACGGTGGTCGTTAAACCTCCAATCAAAAAAAAAAAAAAAAAAAACTCTGAGTATGGCAATTACATTGCTGCATATTTTTATGCTTTAACTGTATACATCGAGGTTTTTCACATTATACCTAATACACTGGAAATACTGTAGCTCTGTGTCATAAGTTATTGATGAGAACACCACTTGATGTGAAGTATCAAGTACAAATGCAACTGGTTCACACGAGAACACACATGAAACAAATTACCTCCTTTGTCCTCAGGACTCATCTTGTAACATTAAAATGGTTGCAATTAAATTTTTACAAATGACTATATCCTTAGGTTTATCATTCCTAAAAACCACACTTGTGACCTACATGATTTACTAAGTGGTAATATTTAAAAGTATCATGTTCAGCCATAGAAAAGCATTGAAATTGGATAGCATGATAACCCATCTGCCTAATGTCACGTGATCTGACTGCTCTTATGTTGGGACCATGGCGGCTCAGTGGCAGCCAGTGCATGGTCTATCACCATATATGGTCAAAGGATAATACCAAAAAAAAGTGTACTATCATGGCTATCTCATATCAACAGTCAAACATGGAGGAGGATCAGTAATATCCTAGTATTCCTTAGATCACACTGTTATCCTGCATGGTAGAATTACTGTCAGTGACTATGTATACCTTTTAGGTGACCAGATGGTTCAGATATTGTTCCATGATCAAGATACCACCTCTCAGGATGGTAATGTTCCTTAAGCACTGCCAGATGTATCCAGTTAAAGATGAGGTTCAACATTTTGTATGGCCTGCATAATCATGTGATTTAAAATTGTAACATGTTCCATTCTTTGAAACAGGAGGAAGAGCAGATTTCCTCTATTTTGTTCACTGATGAAGCTTGAAACTTTCTTTCATAAAGCGCAGTATGTGCAACTGCCCAGGAAGTCAGATGATGTTATGCTGTGTATACAACACAACCTATTCGTAAAGAAAAAATCACTTATGAGTAGATATAACCTACCCCATAAAGGAATCTGAAAGAATTACTGATTCATAAAGTATTTACCAGGAAAGGGTGCAAACATTCCTTGGAGAAGCATATAACCTGAGTGCTGGTGCAAGATAAGTGGTTAGTCTATGCCTATAAATTTGATACATTGTTTCTATTACCATCTGCTTGGCATGGCATCTTCAACTTAAATATACTCGTACACTACTTGACACTGAAATTGCCCCCACCCAGAAGGAGCGGGTGTACCAGTATGCAAACTAGTGTGTTCAGGCAGGTGGGATATGCACATCATTTGAGTAGGCAATCAATTGCATGAGATGTACAAGAGATAAAAGGGCAAACCCTGACCAGTGAAGCTATGTTGGGTACCATGCTCTAGGTCATACTGAACAAAGTGCAGAGGATTACGAAAAATGCGATTCATGAGACAACCTTATAGGTTGTCTTATGCTATAAACGTGCTTTTAATTAAACTATACATAATATCTAAGGTATTTTACCTGATATTGTCAAAGTATTTCTCACGTTGTTTGCTCTGTGAGGTCCGTAACGTAAGAGACCTCTCGGGCCCGGGAGCACGTGCTTCACAGAGCAAACAACGTGAGAAATACTTTGACAATATCAGGTAAAATACCTTAGATATTATGTATAGTTTAAAGTGCAGAGGGCTTCTACAGCATATCCGAGTACCAAAGATGCCTCATATCTGGTGGCCAATCCTATCACCAGCTGGACACGTTTGACAGAGAAGGGATTGTAGGCCTCCGTGAAGAGGGTTGGTCGATTTACCGAATTGCAGTCCATGTGCATCAGGATGCCAAAACAGTTTGATATTGTTAGTAGTAGTGTTTGCAAGAAGGTATCGCCAGTTACTATAGTGGAACTAGTGCAGTCAGACAGACATCAGTGCACATCAATCTGTGTATTTTTCACCAGGCAATTGCAAGGCCACAAGTTACTCCAGAGTGCATTGGAGGGGCTGTAGTGGTGGCTATGGGCATCTCCATCACAACTCAGGTGGTGAACTGAAGATTGGTGGAGGCAGGTCTGCACTCCTGGAAGCCATTGTGTTTGCTGCCATTGACTATAGGGCACTGCCAATCTTGACTGGAGCGGTGACTAAGTAGAACTGCATGGTGGCAGGAATGGCACCATGTCAAGTTAAGCAATGAGTCCTAATTACAAGTCTCAGTGCTGAGGAATATCTTGTCTTTGTCTGGCAACAACACGGACCCAAGGAGGATCCAACTGTTGCCTGCAAGCAGTGTACTGCCTGCAAACCAGGCTTCCTTGTGTGGGATTCCATTAGTTACAATAGTCAGTCACCTCTGGTATGCATAATGGCACTGTGGCCGCTCAGCTATATACCACTAACATCTCCTGAGCATTCCAACAAGAGGTTCATAAGCACCCATGGCCAGGAGGGCACTGAACTTATCACCCATGGAGCATGAGTGGTAACTCATGGGACGATGCTTGCAAGCCTCTCCTTGGCCATCCTAGAAGGCAGCTGAATAATGGGACCAGGTAAATGTTGCATAGTTCCAGTTACCCCACAAAACTATTGGAGAGCTGTATCACCCCATACCACACTGTGTGTCTGATTGCATTTCACAACATAGTGATCACACAAGTTATTGGCTGCTGACATTTAGCTTCCTGAACTGATGTTCTGCCATGGAAATTAAAACATGTATTATCCACCTCATATTCTGTCTGGTGATTTTTGGTTTATTTGGCACACTCTTTCTGGGTGGGATAATTTCAATGTTGAGCAGTGTATCTATCTGCTTGTTTGCAATAAAAGATACAAACCATTGAATTAACACCCATAGTAAAATGTATCATGTGACAGATATAAGGGGAGATCAGAACATTATAGACCTCAAAAGTAGTGCTAAATAGGTTTTTAAGCACTTTTTTTGCTCCATGCTGTCACTAAAACCCTGTTGAACTTCAAAAACCATCATAACTGCTTTGCATATACCATTGGTCTGGTCATAGGTGTGTATATGTTGTTGGCCACATTTAAATGCATTTACCTTTTCTTAAATTTAAATACTTCTCTTAGTATATCAGAACTAACTGTTGCCCTGTGAGGATTGCTCTGGAGTGATAGCATCTTGCTATTTTGGCACAATGCAATTTTTGGGGGGCATATTGATAGCTCTTGCTTGTACAATATGTGCTTTGTAGATGTATTATACTGAATTTTATATCATTTCACAAACCTTTAGAAAGTATGAGATTCAATAAAAGCATGACAACAGGTTTCACTTGTTTTCAGATTATGTGAAGGCTTATTGGTGTGTGTGAGTCTGTTAAGAAATTCTTTAGGGTGAAGGACACCCAACCTATCACTGACCATTTTACCAACACTTTTATTTGCAATTTCTTCCCTTGTAATGCATTAAGCAATATGATGGCAGAGTTCGTGTAATCTTCCCACTCATTATACTAAGTCCAATTCTTCCTTTAAGTTGCTGTGCTGTTACCTCATTGAAATCAATAGTACCAAGAGAGTAACAATTGTTCCCTTAGAGCATCATGTTGCCAATCTAACCTAAATATTCAATCAAATCCATGAATTCTATCATATGATTGATGTCTTATTCCACAAAATTGCAGTGTTGATGCAAAAACTGATAACCATTATTTGTTGTATATCACCCGAATTCATATTGGGTTGGTACAGATGAAATGTCTGAAATGAGAGTGCCACCTGCAAACCCTCATAAAAATAAGAACTTACCTACCTAGTCAAAGCAGTTCCCCTCTGCAATGACACACTTCTGCCCACTGGCACACTTTGTTGGGGTGACCAAGGAACCCTGACCCTCTCCTTAAGATATCACTTGGTCCTTTGTTCTTTACTATTGGCTGCTTATTTTTATTAGGTGTGCAACTTAATTCTCGGCCCCTAACCACAAGCAATCGTAGAACGTTGGCAAATGCAAATAGCTGTGTGTGATAATGGCTGATTGCCATGCCATCCAACAGCTTTCCAGGCAACCGTAACCGCTCACAGCTGTAGTGACAGAAGGGACGAAAGTTGACGGTGAAAGCAATGTTGTTCGAGAAGCAACATTTGAGGCACTGCCTCCTGTTCGCGTTTCAGATGAAAAAAAGTGCTGCAGAAGCCCAGCAAATGATCTGTGCTGCTTTGGGGGAGGCTGCTGTCTTCTACAGTACGTGTAAGAAGTGGTTCCAGCGGTTTAAGCAGGGAAATTTCGATCTCCGTGATGCACAACGTCCGGGACAGCCACAGAAAGTTGACGATGAGGAACTGGAGCAACTGTTGGACGTGGATCTCTGTCGCACACAGTCAGAGCTTGCCCAGGAACTTGGAGTAACATGGCAAGCCATTGCAAAGCACCTGCACAAGCTTGGACAGATTCACAAGGAGGGCCGTTGGGTGCCTCACCAACTCACAGCTGCGAACAAGTCTAGGCGCTAAGATGTTGCTGTGTCCTTGCTCTCCAGATTCAAGAAGAAGGATTTCCTCCACAAGATTTTGACCTGTGATGAGAAGTGGATCCTCTATGATAATCCTAAGGGGCACAAATCGTGGGTTTATCCAGGTCAGCCTACCACCAGTACCGCCAAACCGAATATCCATGCCAGAAGTTGTTGTGCATATGGTGGGATCAGTGCAGTGTCGTACATTATGAGTTGATCAAACCTGGTGAAACGGTCAATGCTGAGTGTTATTGTCAGCAACTCATTCGTGTGAGTGACGCAATGGAGGCAAAAAGGTCCTATACCGGCAAGGGCAGAAGGTCGGTCCTGTTGCTTCAGGATAACGCGTATCCTCAGACTGCGAAAACGACTTTAAACATGATCACCGACCTGGGATGGGAGATATTATCCCACCCGGTGTATTCTCCAGACTTTGCCCGTCGGATTATCTCCTCTTTCGCTCCCTGCAACAGCACCTGAGTGATACCCACTTCATTCCTGTCAAGGAGGTCCACACAAGTATTGATGACTTTATCAACTCGAAACAGCCCTGTTTTTTCCGCAGTGGCATTCGGCAGCTCCCTAACCGATGGCTCAAATGTATCCAACATTACTGGGATTATTTCCCTGAGGTACGTATTCGATTTGCTATAATTTGCTGTCAACATTTCGTGCCTGTGGCCGAGAATTAAGTTGCACACGTAATAAGTACATTTGTACGTGTTTTTAAATATATATTTTACAAAAAGTTGGAAACACTCTTTAATATAGTGGAAATATTTTTATCCCTTCCCAATATTTTGGGAGATGTTTTTTTTTTCTCCAGGGTACTTTAATTTACACCTTCAATATTTTGTGCCACCCGATAAAGAAATCCTGGGTACACCACTGCTTCTGCCAGTGGGTTAAGAGACAGGTGATCTCATGGCAATAAAATTCTGGAGCCTGTGAGGCAAAGAGGGTGGTGCCTGACTCGCAGCTAGTCATTTGGGAAGGTCATCTTGGCCAGGAAATGGTCCAGAGGAAGAAAGAGGTGATAATCCATAGGAACAAGGTCTGGGGAATCAGCTGGGTCCGACAGAGTTTTGTAGTACTGGTGGGTTTATTGGATGGTCCTTTGGGAGACTTGGACTCATGTTGTTGTGCAACAGAAGGACCACATGCCTGTTGACCAAAACTGGCTGCCTGGTATGGAGCTTTTTGTGCATCTTCTGAATTTCAGCACAATAGTGGTCTGAATTGATGGTCTTGCCTGGTCAGGGCAATGAATAATGGATCAAGCCAGAAGCAGACCACAATACAAGAACCAGCACTTCCTGTGGGTATAGGGGTGGCTTTGGACAGAGTGATTATGTGGCTCCATAATATCCAATCACTATGGCAATCACTTACCTTTGTTGTAAAGAACCCATTTTTCATCCCAGGTTATGATCCGATGCAGAAATCCCTCCCATTTCTGCCTAGCAAGCAGGGAAATGCACACCTTCAGATGATGTGTCTTATTGGTGGCTATCACTTTGTGTTGTATCCAGCTTCTTCACCTTTTCCAGGGTACCAAGTGCTGCACCACTGTCTCACATGGACCTTCACTGAGATTTCACAGACACTTTGCTGTGGGCCAGCTTCCATGATATTCTTTAGCTCCCCACCTGTTACAGCTACTAGTGGACAACCACAAGGGCACATTTGCAAGGGATGCATCTCCACTTGGAATTTTGTGAACCATTGGTGTATGGTGCATTCACTCTCAGTACCCTGCCCAAACACTGCATTAATATTTCAGGCTGTCATATCATAGAATGTCCGAGTTTGAACTCATACATAAAACTGGCCTGTCTCTTTAGTCCATTTGGACCGAAGCCTATGCACTCACAGTTGAATCTTGTCATGAAATGAGGCACACAATGCATTCACCAGGTGTATACTGATCTTGGTGGATGGCACCATTTTGCTGAAGGAGTGGAACATGTCCACCTCTTGAAAGTGGACATTTTATCCACGCCAACCCAATATCTTGTGATGCTATTATAGCTTTACAATACCTTGTGACATCAAAACTGCAATATGTTACTGTTCTATGAAGACTTTATGCTACCAAGGTAACTTGAAAGAATTGACTCATTTTCGTAACTTGGATTAATATCACTTGCATCTTAAGTTTTCAGCATATCAAAAATCTTTGAAAGTTCGTGTCTCAACTCCAGTAAAAGCTATCAAGTTATATTTCCTGTGACTCTAGCAGTTTTCATGAAGAACTACGTCACAATGATTGAAGACTCTGGTTGAGTTGAAACTTTTAAACAACTATTGCAATTATACAAGAATTGCTCAAGCATCAGCAATATAAAAAAGTGGAAGAAATTTCTGCCAATACAAATGAAAATATTTGACCAAAAGTGTGTATTTAAAACCTTCAGCATTGGCTCAAACAGCATACTACAAGACTTGATCACAATACTACAAGAAGATGGTAACTTTAAATTGAATATGCAATGTTACCTTTCAGTTCATTTATTTTTTAAATCACCATCTGTTTTTTGAAGTTGTCTTAGATCAATTTCAAAGCTTGTAATTTTTTCCAATGTGTAGTAAGCTTGTGTAAAACAGAAATGTTAGTGTCAAGTTTCACTATAATATCAATTAAAAATTAATGTTAATAAAACTAAACTTTGGTACTCTAATAAACCTGTAATATCAACTGATCTACTACCAAATGGAAGAGCAATTGAAAAAAGATAACAAATTCAAATACACTGGTGTGCAAAAATTAAGGACGAAGAGAAGAAGGGCATGCGAATATATGCAGCATGACGTGGGGAGGGGGGATTGTCGGAAGGGTATAAAGCACACGGGCGGTGTACGCTCAGCAATTCAGTGAAAGCTGCTGCATGGTGTACATCGGTTTGAACGACGTCGAGTTGCTGCCACCGTGTGATATGGCCAACAGGCAGTCCAGTAGATGACATCTGGATGACTTTACCTGAGGTCGCGTCATTGGGAAGTTGGAAGAAGGTCGAAGTGTGACTAGTGTGGCCGAGGAGTTCGGGATCGCTTGCAGCATCGTTTCACGAGCTTGGAAAGCATTTCAAACGACAGGAACAGCTGTTCGAGAGTTTAGCAGTGGTCGTCCATGAGCAACCACAGCGGCGGACGACTGGTATATTGTCCTACAGGCGAGAAGAGACAGACGGCAGGCAGCGGGAGAAATCGCAAGGCACATGCAACAGACAACTGGACGTCTGTTATCGTGTTTTACCATGGCCAGGAGGCTGCACAAAGGTGATCTATTTGCACAATGACCAGTACGGTGTGTGCCATTAATGCCTGCTCATCAGAGATGGCGGTTTCTGTGGTACCAGGAACACAAGAACTGGACAAATCAGCAATGGGGTCGAGTTCTCTTTACGGATGAGAGCCGATTTAGTCTGACGAGTGATTCTGGACGTATACACATCTGGAGAGAGCAGGGAACACGCAATCACACCTCCAACATCATTGAAAGGGACCGGTTTGGAGGTGGCAGAGTTCTCGTTTGGGGCGGTATCATGCTTGGTAGCCGTACTGACCTCCACATCTTCCAAGGAGGTTCAGTCACTTGTGTCTACTATTGTACCAAGGTGCTGTGGGTCCTGACTTCCTCTTCATGGACGACAACGCTACATCTCATCATACAATGGCTGTCGCAGAGCTGTTGGGGAGTGAAGATATTCAACGCATGGATTGGCCCGCAAGGTCCCTGGATCTAAATCCAATCGAACACGTGTGGGACCTTCTCGGGAGACGCTTGGCAGCACGTCACCAGCTGCCAGCAACGATTCCGCAGCTGCGATTGGCGCTACAAGAGGAATGGGCCATGATGCCTCAACAGCTCCTTGACAACCTCGTCCTCAGCATGGACAGACATTGTAAATCCTACAACATAGTCAGGGGTGATCATATCCCCTACTAAAGACTGGATTTTTCTTGGCAGCCGCCTGTCGCATGGACATTTCTGTCTTCTGTCCAATTGTGCTCGAAGCTACCTTTTCAATAAAGTGCCTTTGTATCCTTTGGATTCCTTGTTTGGACGGTTTTGCTCACTTGTCCCATATTCTTACATCTTGGGGATCTTATGGTATGATTTGAGTCGATGTGGAGCACTTCTGCACGACGTTATTGAAAAACCGTCTCGTCATTAATTTTTGCACGCCAGTGTAGCTAGGATGTTGATTTTGATTTGAAGAAATAGAACTGAGTTAGCAAGACAGTAACATGCTAAAAAATGAAGTCATAGATATGCAATCATGATTAACCTGGAAATTATATCATAAATGAAATGTTATGTGTGGTTAGCATTCTTGTATAGCGTGTAGACATGGACACTAAAGGAAATACTAGGACTTTTGAGATGAGAATGTATAGATGAATGCTGAAGATCATATAGACAGCAAGAGGGGAAAATGAAGAGTTATTGAAGATAAGAAACAAAGTGTGAGTTAATTGATGGGGAAACGGTAAGAAAAAAGCAGCCTTTATTGGATCATCATCATAATCAACCATTATCAATCCACTGCTGGATGAAGGTCTCCCCAAATTTCTTCCACAATTGTCTGTCTTGGGCCTGTCTCCTCCACGTCACTCCAGCATACTTTCGAATTTCATCCTTCCATCTCCCATGGGGTCTTCTTCTGGGTCTTTTCCTGTCCCTCGGAATCCAGTCTAAAATTTTGGTTGTCCATCGGTGGTCCGTTCTTCTGGCAACATGTCCAGCCCATCGCCCTTTCAGTGATTTCACTCTGGTCATGATGTCGTCCACTCCTGTCATTTTCCTTACCCACAAGTTCCTCTTCTTATCTTTCCTGGTTACACCAAGCATGCATCTCTCCATGCTTCTTTGAGTTGTCTGCAGTCTTTTTATGTCTTCTTTAGTTAAGGTCCATGTCTCGGCTCCATACGTAAGCTCTGGCAGGATGCATTGATTAAACACTTTTCTTTTGAGACATACTGGCATACTGCTCTTAAAAATTGTACTGTTTCTTCCCAAAAGCTCTCCATCCAAGTTTTATACGCCTATTAATTTCTTCATCAATGTGACCCTCACTCGATATCTGTTGCCCAAGATAAATGTAGGAATCAGTTGTCTCAAGCTTTTCTCCATCAATCGATAAATTTTCGTTTCTTGTAAAAGCATTGTACATCACTTTTGTGTTCTGAAAGTTCATTTTTAATCCCACTTCTTTACTCTTGTCAGCATGTTCTTGGATCATACTCTGCAGCTCTGAAGCGGTAGTTGCAAAGATGACTACGTCATCAGCAAAATGAAGGTGAGTTAAGTAACCGCCATTAATCTTTATCCCTTTGTTTTCCCAGTTCAATGATTGAAAGACATTTTGCAATGTGGCATTAAAGAGCTTGGGAGATATGGTGTCACCTTGTCTCACTCCCTTTCCAATTCTTATTTGTGCTGTATCCTCAAATATCTGAACCTTTGCACTTGCATTTTCATAGATGTTATTAATAATGCTAATGTATTCATCTTCAATACCGCAGGATTTCAAAACTATTGTTACTGCTGATGGTTTCACAGAATCGAAGGCCTTTTCATAGTCGATAAAAGCCATGCATAATGGGAGTTCATATTCTCTTGTTCTTTCAATTAGTTCTCTCAGTATATGGATATGATCTATCCGGAGACTGAGGGCCAAGATTTAAGTTGTGGAGTCATGGGATATCTAATGTTAAATGAAAAATAGTGGGTTGTGTATAAAGTTTTTTTGCATTTATAGACTAAAGTGAAAGACAAAGCTTTTACATACATTGCCACTTTATTTAGTAATGTAGGCGCCATTATATATCTCTGAGTACCTATTGCCATCTATAGGGTAGACCTATTGCCATCTATAGGGACTCCATATGCTCAGAACTTTGTAGACTTCTGGGCAAAAAACTGGTCAAGATGATTTTTGAAGGCGTCCGAAAAAGTGAATTTCTTTCTGTTGAGCAAGTTCTGCAGAGGCAGAAATAAATGAAAATCTGAAGGTGCAAGGGTATGGCAGGAAATCTCAGCCAAGTTGTGACCAAAGAAATATGAGGGTTGGCAGTGTCCTGGTGGAAGACAATGCCCTTTCTGATGACCATTTCTGGAAATCTGTGATGAAGTGCTGCCTTCAGCTGCACCAACTGGGAACAGTACCTGTCAGAATTGATCATTCGGTTGCTTAGCAGCAGTTCGTAATACAAGAGTCCCCTGCAGTGTCACCAGACAAAGAGAATTCCCTTCTTGGGTGCAGACCAGTCTTTGGAGTGATTAATAGCAGCTCATCTCATTTGTACCATGATGTTTTCTGCTCCACATGTGTACACAATCCCTTTCTCAATGCCCACTGCCTTTCATTTCAGAAATGTGTCATTTCCATTCCTTTTGAGCAGTGAATCACAAGCAGATATTCAGTTGAGAACAATTTACTCAAATCATGCAGCACCCGAACACCATGGGCACTCGTAATGAAGTTCAAGTGACCTCGTCTGAAAATTGGATAACAACTGAAAAGGTTTTACTGATATTTCAGTAACGTATGATCTGTACTTTGATAATTTAGATGCAGAATCAAGATCATAGTACCACTTTTGGAAAGACAAGTTGGTAGTGGAAACAGAAAAGACTTCCCTTTCAGAAAGTTGCAGGAAGTGGAGAAACTTTACTTTGTGCTTTCAAGGGTGCTACAAATCACAGCCATACTCCCAGTAACAACATATGCCATTTAAAGATCTTTCAGTAACCTACATAAGGTAAAGGAAGTCTTGGGTGAAACTGAGATCAACATGACTGAGGAGGGACTGGGTGGTTTTTGTGTATAATGAGTTTCTATCGAAATTGGGTGTACTAAAATGTACATTTATAAGAAAGATTAACTACATTTCTGGCAAAGCAATAGAAGATTACAATTTTTATTTTCTTTCCACTAAAATTGACACAATCGTAATCCAGCATATTTCTCATAAGAAGTTGTTCTTTGTGTTAGCTAAATAGTTCCACAACATGCAATTATTTGTTACTTAAATAGTCATTAAATATTCCATAGCATTATTTTTCTCTTTGTCATAAGAAATAAATATATTTCCGTGTAAGCAATGACACTGAGTCTGTATTTCTGTTATTTACCTTGCATGACTTAGAGCTTGGAGAGGTCATGTGCTACAGCTTTGTTTTAACTTTCCCTAGAGAAAAAATTCTGCAGACTCTCATGCCAAACACCATGGAAATTCACTTATCCAAGCTTTGCCAAACATAATACCATGGTACGATTGCATGTCTGCACAAGTGCTCACGTCGTATTGTGTGGGTTGCTTTTGATTTATGCCTTCATTTGTGCATCATCAACTTTAACAGGTCTTCCAGAGCATTGTTCATCGATGAGTGAGTAATCTCCAATATGAAACTTTCCAAACCAATCTTGACAAAGTTGAATGTTTACAGCATCCTCACCATACATAGCATGCAGTTCTTTTTTTGCATTTGAGTCACAATTTTACTCATGATAGAAAAACAGCATTAAATAACGAAAATCAGCCTTACTGTTTCCCATCTTCAAATGTACACCAAATGAACACTCAACCGATCATACCGAACTCCTTTTATGTAAATGTCAGAACCTCACCCTTCAGGATATGTAAACTTCATGTGTGTGTGCAAAGCAAATTAACCTTTAAAATTTATACCAACAACATCTATCTTCAAAATATGAAAAGACTTTTTACATAACTTGATATTATATTCTCCCACTGAAACTGTGAAGAAAGACCAGTAGAAAAAATTATCATAGCTGGCTAAAACTTGACTAATTTGAATAGGAACTCTTTATCATATCTACTGAAGATAAGAGGATTTGATAGGGTGGTCACTATCCTCTACTAGGGGATAGCACCCAAAAAAAGAGTTTTGAAGACTTGGCAAACACTTTAGAAAGTATGTATAATCCTTGTTTATACTGAATATGCTCTGCATCTAGACATGTTAAAAGTTGTGCCTTATTTCTAACAGAAGTGTGTGCTTAAGGCTGACCACTTATACAAATGATATTTCAGCTCTGCCTCCCCCTTTTGGTTCTTTGTACATTTTCCATCAATTTACATATTTAAAAATGCATTTTATATGCATCACTGTGTTTTTTAAACTGGTCTAGACTTTTGGCTCAGAAAAGTTTGCTACTTCATGTTATGGAGCTTTTTACTTTCTGCAATGATACATGTTAAAATATTATTTGTGCATGTTGTATCCCTGTCTCTAAACGAGAAAGATCAAGTGAATTCTAAATCTTCAGATCTTCAATCGCTGCTGAAATTTCCCCATTCAGTGTGCATAAATGTTACTGATATGTAAAGACTCATAATTTTTTATAGAAATTACTAGGAATGTTTTTGAATTTTAATTGCAAATTTTTTGAGAAAACTCTTTTCCTTCTTCAAGATGTTACTTGTTTTTATTTAAAGACTCGTGTGCTGCTTCTTAGCTTTACACAAATATAGTGACTTGTGAATTCTGTCAGCTCTAAGAAGGTTTACTTTCTAATCATCCTCTTAACTAGGAAATAGAACAAACATGCAAGACCTAAGCCTATTAGTACACAACTTTAGCTATGTATGAAGCACTTACCTTTTCTTTAAACATGAACACTTCTCTTCGTATCACAGAAATGGCATCCACAGACGAATTGCATGTGTTTGGATATGATAAGGGCTTTGATGTAGATGTACTAGTTCTGGGTTTTGTAGCCAATGTAGGATTTACTTCCATTGGTCGAGTCGTTCTAGATGGTGTGGTCTTCGTACTGCTTTGTGTGGTGGTAGATGGGGAAGTTGTTGGCAACCTTGAGATTGGTGGCATTGTAGCCCATTTAACTGAATGTTTTGGACCTAAGAAGTTAGAAAATTCTGAGATAATAAGATGACCATACTATTCAAGAATGCTATGTTTATGACAACATGTACAAATTATGGAATTTTAGTGCTACATATTTTGAATAATCTGCCTGATGAGGTAACATATGGTCATTTTTGGCAGAAACTTGCATAATTTAACAAAATAGTGCATCTTGTATAATTTTCAGGCATTAACTCCTGTGCCATATCAATAGAAAGAAAAGGTTCTATGCTGCTAATACCTGTTGTTTCTTATAATAACAATGAGTACAGCAGTAAAGCTGGCAAGAGAAATTGGGCTGATCATCACATATCTGTGTACCAGTATTTTGTTCAGGCATGTTTTTGAACAACCCACTTAGAAAACAAAATTAATTTTTGTTTGTAATAAACTACATCTTTTTCTTCTACTGTAATGCTTGCTGCTTCTATCATTTTGCTTCTTCAGCCACTAATGGATAAAATCACACAATCAGTCCACCTTGTTATAGGCCTTCCTCTTCTTTTGCATCCTGCTGCCACATAATTTAACACCTCTGTTTAGGAAGCCTCTTATACCACTCAACGCACATGTCCAAATGATCTCAATATGTTCTCTTAAACGTTTTCTTCAACAAAGGGAGTACTCGGTTCAGTTCTAACATCTGCATTACTAATTTTATTTTGTCTTTGAATCCACATATTTTCCCTCTTACCATCACTATTGTCATGTCTGCAGCTTATCTCATTCAGAGCCCTTTACTTTTCTCCCAACTCTTGCTGCCATAAAAGAGGGTAGGCCTAAACAATGCATGTATACAACAAGCTTAGTTCTTGGACCAAAGGCCATCTGTCAATCTTGGTGAAAACAGTTTTTTTTCCACAGCTGATAAGAACTCTTTGCTGATTCTGTTGTGTAACTCCTAATTAAGCTTTCCTATCTACTCACTAAGTACAGTACTCTGAAATAACTAAAATCTGCTGCCTTGTTGCAGCCCCTCTTCCCATACTACATCATTTCAGTGTAGAACCACTGATTTAAACTTGTCAACATGTATCTTTATAAAAAAATCATACATGCTCAGATGACTTAGGTTATGTTATAATATGTTTACAAGTCTTAGAAAATTACTTTTCAGAAAGCTACTTGGGTGTGACTATATGATCATGGCATGTGCTACTCTTCTTCTTCTTCCAGTCCTCTGAGATTGTTACCCAAAATGCTTGACCAAAACTATGCAAAAAGTACTGATTAAGGAGGTGCCACAGTAGTTATTACAATCCTTCCTGTTCCTTTTCTTATATACTTGTACAGTGACTGACTTCTGCCAGTATTCAGGAATCGGACTACTTTACCATGCCATTTGGATTATTGTAAGTAACCAATGGCCATCTGTCAATCCACTATAGTCAGGAAAAAATCCTGGATTAATCTCATCATGGCTTGCAGCTTTACCAATTTCAAGGACAAAAGCATCTTCTAAACCATATGAAGATATACAGTCTTCCAGTCCTGTTTGTCACCAATAGTTACCTGTCCACTAGGGTCTAGATTTTTATTTCTTCAATCAACAGATACTCCCATTTTTACATCTATAACACATTGTTTTACATTTTAAAAAGTTCTTTTATATTCCTTCTTGTTAAACCCAGTGCTGGGAAGTAGTGTGCTACTATTAGCGATGCTACAATAGTGCCCTACTTTTATTGTAGTGTAGTGCAACTACAAAAATAAAAAAGTAGTTTTCTATGTAATCCGCTACAAAAATCAGTTAGTTGTAATGGAATTTGGCACATTTCCCGCTACTTTTCTCAATACGAGGAACACATTTTACTGTGATCGCAAAAATCATTTGCCAAATTCAGCTGGACCTTAGACAGAACTATGTAGTGTGGCATGATGCTTGACCTTCACAATGCTAGGTCATAGGTCATGACTGTCTGTGGGGCATAGGAGAGAGACATAATACAGCTAAGAGACATCTCTGAGTGGTAGGAACAGTCATAAAACTTGAACCCTCTAAGTAATCCAAATGTTTGACCCTGTTGTAAGGCCATTCTTTCAGAGAGTGCATAAATGTTGCATTTCCATCTCAGCTTTACCATCTCCTTGGCTGATATTATCTCCTAATTTCTTGATTCATTAGCTAAGACTGAATGCTGAAACAGAATTTCTTTGGGCAGTTTCCAATAACTGTTCTTAATTAAAAAGTGAAATGCCAAAAGGAATTTTTATTACCATGCACACTTTTGGTACAGGGGGCAAAAGCTTTTCAGCTTCAAAATCATCCACATCAAACTTGAAAAATCTTCATCCCCAAGTCAGTGTTTTGCAGTTCTTTTTTAGTATTTATTAGTGTATGCACAGATTATTTATTTATTTATTTTAATTCTTCATGCATGAATGAGCTTTCCTTTTTCTTTGTTCAGTAATTTATTTAAAAATACATCTGAGAATGCATTATATGCTACTGATGGAGCCTACATGCTCCTAATTAACTAATACAGCATTCACTACGCTCTGATACGTCATTTGCTGAAACTGATATTATTTCATTTCATAACACGATTTTTGTATCTAATTAAGGACATGAAATCATTTTTATTGGCGGTTTGTAATGTGGCTATCATTCCCTCCATAAACTTACATCTCAAACTGAAATGTAGTGTTACCAAATGTTTCTGCTCCTGATGTTTCCTTCATGAACACTTTATCGGTATGAAGCCCAACTTTTAGACTTAGCAAATTCATTTAATTGCAAGTACAGTTTTCAGTAACATTCTGAAAAGTAAAAAAAAACCCCAAAAAACCAGGGTTGATGAAATAAAAGCATACATTATGTATGTAATCAACATCAACCATTTTCAGTCCACTGCTGGATGAAGGTCTCCACAAGTCCCTAGCTTAACTCTCTGTCCTGAGCCATTCTCTTCCATGTCACTCATCCGCCCATTTCCCACTTGGATAAATGATGTACAACAAGTAGGATTTTTTTGTATCCTGTCTATTTGTCGTGGCACAATATCAATGCATCAGTAGGCCAAATCTTTCTTCCTTTCATTTCTTTCCGTTTTTTTGTTTTTGTTAGGCATATAAGGGTGATGATCCACACCAATTTTTTTTCATAAATGAGTGGTAGGCAATGCATGTAACTAACAAACTAATTAAGAAGAAGGTAGTGTAGAACACGCTAAGTTACGTATAAAAGTTTAATGCAAATATATTTCAGCCATTACTATGGCCTTCATCAGTGTGACTACGATTGATTTACGTTGCCAGATTGGAAAGGTAAGTTTTGTAATGGTAACTCCGGGTGACTTAATGCAATCGGGGATTTCCAGATGTAAGGAACTAAAATGGGGAGCTCAGAGTTGCAATTTTTGGAAAATAAAATTTCCAAACTTTCTCTAAACCTCAGAGCATACCGATTTTGAAAGGGAGCCAACTTTTTAGTATCGGACCAAAGTGGAATAACAGAAGTGTCAGCCATGGTAAGAAGTGATTAGGCAGATGAAGGTTTTCCAAATTTCACATCAGATTTGTGTTCCTGAAGTCTTGAGAGAATTTTCCGGAATGAACTTCCTATGTACGCGTTTAATCCAACGTTAGTCTTGATCGGAATTGTATACACTCCAGGCAAAGAAAGCGGAGGTCTTGGGTCTCTGTCATTACGGAGTATAACAGAAATTGAAGGGAAAGAATGAATGGCAAGTCTATATCCTTCTCTTTTGAAGATACTGATGAGTTTGTAGGCAGAAGGTTCGTGGTAAGGGATTGAGCCAGCAAACTTTAGTTCCTTTTTTGGTGAAACAGGTTGAAGAGCAACAACTGATTTTTTCTTAGCATTTTGAATTAATTTAGAAACCAGGAGAGGGGGAAAGCCATGTTGAGTAGCAATCAAGCGGATGTTTGCTAATTCATTTGTTAGATTAACTTCAGTGTTACAAACCAAATGAGCTCGATGAATGAGAGACTTGAGGGCTGACAGTTTATATTGGTGGAAGGTATGAGAATTGAAAGGAATAATGCTATTGGTAGAAACTGGTTTTTGATAGGCAAAAGTGGAAAGAAGATTATTACATTTTGAGATGCTGAAATCCAAAAAAATTATCTTACCATCAATTTCTTCCTTAATAGTGAATCTAATGGACGGGAATTTTTCAGTGATTAAATTTGTGAGTTGCAATAGATCTTTTTTAGGATGAGGCCAGATGACAAAAATATTGTCGACATAACGGAGCCATAAGGTAGGTTGTTGGTCATGTTGCATTACTATTGATTGCTCAATATTTTGCATGTATACTTCAGCCAAAAGTGGGGAAAGAGGTGACCCCATCGGTACACCTTGGTTTTGTTGATAGCATTGATTATTAAAAACGAAGAAATTGTGTTGACGAGGAGATTACAGGTAATCATACAAATCCTTGGTTAAAGTGCCGTCCATGGGGAATTGTTCTTTGAATTTATGAATGAGTAGCATGTGTGCTTCAAATTGAGGCACAGAAGGAAAAAGTGATTCAACGTCCAGGGTAAACATACTTGCATGACCATCAATGGAGTTTGGAAGTCTAGAGATGAATTCTGCAGTGGATGAGATATTGAAGGGGTGGTTATTAGTGATAATCTTGAATTTTTTGGCAAGACATTTTTCCAGGTTACAAGCAGGAGAGTGAGTATTTTCCACAAGAGGTCTAATTGGAGCATTAGCTTTGTGTAATTTAATTTGGGCAAATAATCTAGGAGAATTGTAGAAAGAAGGAGCAGAAAAATCTCCCAAGAAAACCTTTAACGACTGTAACTTATTGAGGCGATCCACAGATGATTTCAAGGTTTCCACAGGATTTTTAGGAAGTTTGCAATTGGTGGAAAGAAGGAAATCATTGATATGTAAGAAAATATAATATATATACTGTATATATATGTATGTGGGTTCCTGACTTGAATTTCAAGACGTCTTGTGGCATCCGGCAGCTTAGTCAGTCAACATTGGAGTTCCTCCTGTTGATTTTTGACACCAGAAACACCACTTCATATACAGAATCAAGCTCCCTTAATAAAGGCGGTTCTGCATAGATGAATGTTGCCCCAAATGTGTGTTCAAGAAAGCAATTGATTTCCTTTATTTCACAAAATTCTGTTTAGGAGATATATTCCTGGTTTATTCAAAAATATTTCTTCACCATTTTAGCATTTTTAATCTGAAAATTCATTCTTACTTTTATATCATTCAGTCAGTTAGTCTTAATACATCTCAATACTCATCTTGGTTTCTTGAATACTGGACAATTGACTTTTCGAGAGGAGATGCTGCAAAAAAGTAGTAGTATTTCTTTCAAAACCTTGGAAATCTCCAGTGTCCATAATCATATTTCTTAGAGACTCATCCACTATATCTTAGAGACTCATCCACTATATCTTAGAGACTCTTCCACTTCTAACTTCTTTACAGCAAGCAAATTTAATGAAACTTTCGTGTCTGAAGATAGTGATTAAGAGTTCATTGTCTAAACATAGGGCAATGAGTCTTTTCCCATTCATGTTTGACCAGCAAATTTCTTCAGATTTGCCTATTACATGTACAAGTCTCCAGCTATTTCCAGCTCATCCATTCAGATCCCCAAGAACAACAACTTTTTCCTTTTGTTTGGTATTTAACCACTATATCTAAATTCTTTGAGGAAATGGTAAAAAAAGTTCTTTAGAACTAGAGCCTTCTACTGCCATAACTATTCAATGCTTTTCAATTTGAGAACTGCCCTTATAATTGCTCCTACATAGGCTCTTACCATAACAACTTAGAAGTGACGCTTTCTTGCATCAGAAAAAAATCATACTCAATCTGCCACTGAGAACACATTTCCCTGATGTATGTTTCTTGGTCTCACTTGTGCATACCACATTTAAGTTGAATTTTCCCAGTTCTGTGACTAATTCTTTCCCATTTATTGTTTGCTCATTAGTTTGATCTCTTCATATTTACCTGGTAATTTTGTGAGAGCTTATTCTGACATTTTAGATGTATATAATTTGATATTTTAGACACATAAAAGTCATTAACCCTTCATCCTCCAAGAGGATAGAAGGCTATATATTTGTTTGGAAAGAAAGTAATGTCTGCAAATGCAAGGCAACAGATAAGTGCTAATTACCATATATACAAGTACAAATCAGCCCAAAATTTAGTTGCTATCATTTGCCACCACCTGCTCCTATCATCTGGGCAGCTGTTGGATACCGTCCATGTAGAACTGTGGCAGCTTGGACACAAAGTGAACTAGTACGTTTTCGACATCATTCTGGTTGGTGAATCACTGTCCATCCAGGAAATGCTGCAATGACCGGAAAAGGTAGTAGTCGCTTGGGGGCAATGTCCCCGGGGAATAGGATGGGTATGGCAGCAGCTCCCAGCCCAGGTCCCTGATCTTATGACAGGTTACCTGTGGTGTGTGAGGTTTCGCTCCATCCTGCTGTAGGAGGATGCCCTTGCAATTCAGCAGTTCTGGTCATTTCAATGTGAACGATGCATGCAAATCGTCGAGCTGACAGAAGTACACATTGGCAGTGATAGTGGTGTCCAGCAGCAGCTCAAGAAACATGACATCAAGCATATCCCACCAAACAGACAGCAGGATCTTACACAGGTGTAAGCTGGCTTTGGGGCTCAACATGGGCTTCTGTTTTGGGTCCAACCACCATTTCCAGATGCTGACATTATCATACAGAACACATTTCTTATCACCTGTCACAATGTGATCCAAGAATGGTTCAACTTGGTCATGTGCCAGCAGTGAAACGCATGCACTCGTGCAATTTACTTTCTGCTCAACTGTGAGTCATTGGGGTACCCAAACTCCCCTCTTGTGTACCTTCCCAGGTTGGCACGGGTATGTGATAATACTCATGTGGGTAGTCCCCAGCTGTTCGGACAAACTCCCACATCATCACACGTGGATCGGTCTCCACTAAAGTCTTCAGCATGTCCATTTCCACTGTTGCAAGTCTTTCGGCTTTAGGACAGTCTGACAGGTAAAAATTTTCCTCTCGAAACCCTTCGAACCAACGACAGCACTTATGTTGTGATATGAAATTGGAGTACGCTCTGGTAATGTTCTCTACAGCACTTGCGATGGTGCTACCACGTTGAAACTCCTACAACATGCAATGGTAGATGTGCTCCTTGTCCACTTCCATGTTGGCTGGTGCTTACACTTTTGCCTTCTGATGGCTAACTGCCACTGACTTAAGCCACCTACCTGCTGATGCCATGCCGGTGTGATGCACAATCTCAGTGGCCAATTTGTGTCATGGCTGGGACTTCAGGTACCTCATCATTGAACATTTCTTTCATTTGAAACCAACACAATTGAGCTTTGTCGGTTTCTCCAAAGAGACTGTGACTCAGTGGCATTCAGCTCTTATTAGGATAATAGACAACTTAAGACTTGGGTCCATACCACATGAGTGGCTTGGCCTAAGTAGGCACTTCTTGATCAACTGACCACCTAATTTAGCAGAGTGACACTTCAGTCTCTACAGTTAACATAGAGCTTGCACTCTTCACGACATTGAGTGATAGGCCCAGCTGGTTCCATACTTAGTGTTTCTGCCAGATCATTTTCTTCAAGGGTGCTAATGAAAATTTAGAGGGGTGGGGGAAAGAATATGATTTTTCACTGTGGCTAACCATTTTTATCCATATTACATCTACTTCAACCAGATAGGGTGTTTACAAGCTGCTTGCAGCAGTGTGTGAGCCCACATGGATGATGCATGCCTGAAAGAAACACTATCCACACCTTCCTCAAAGTTCAGCATGTTCTTCCAGTTTGAGCATTTATCACACTTCTAATACACCCCAAAATCTGTGGTAGACTTCGAAGAAACATATTTTTCTGTTGTCAAACACAGTCAACAATAAGAACTATACTTAACATAACAGCATATCAACACCTGCCATATCTTTATTGGCAACACCCTTAACAAATTTCCAACTAATATTTCATGAAGTTAACATCCAAGATTTTAAATCATAAAAATCAGTGCATCAGTCAATTCTTTATAAAAAATTTGTGCAAACAAACATTTCTTCGCCGTGGAGTGGAAAACAAATCCTCGTCACCCGATTTCCGTTCGAGTATGCTAACCGTTACACCGCCCAGGGCAGTGAAGTTCTAAGCAACTGAGACTAAGGAAACTTAGTTTGAGAATCTGAACATCCTCAGATTTTCGCTAGTCGAAGCATTGTGACTTCCTCGTAGCGTTTTGACCCAACTCCCATGCAGAAACAGATGTAAGAAATCACCAGTACCACAGATAAATCAATGAAAAAAGAAATATTCCTCGTAATACATGGGAAATTGATAGAATATTCAAAAGCAAGAATATTTCCACTCCAGAACGATGAAATGTTCATGTTTTCTGAGAGATGTAACATGGATAACCAGTAAGTGTTACAAGCAAATTCAGAATTTATATTCTGTTTGCTTTGAATATTCTATCGATTTCCCATGTATTATGAGGAGTATTTGTTCCTTCATTGATTTATTTGAGCAAACAAGTACCGTGTTTTTTGACAAGTTCTCTCTTAAAATGTCAGTTTTTCCTGTGCTTTTAGTAAAACATGTAAAATTTAGTGAAAAACAAATATTGCTCTGCTGATTACCTCCTTGTTGAATTCAAATCAACCCTCAGATATTCTTGAAGGTCAATGTGAGTGCTTGCTCTTAATTATGTATATATACAAAGTTTGCATGAAATTCAAACCGACTATAAATAAGGAAAAACTGAAGTTATGGTTTTTGAGCGAGGAACTGTTAGTATTGAATGCAAGATAAGTCTAAATGGCACAGAGAATGACCTAGTGAATGAGTTTGTACATCTAGGAAGCATGTTTGACAGAGAGAACAAATTAGATGGTGAATTTGGTAGGCGAGTGAAATCTTCTTTGAAAGTCATAGCTGCTTTAGGAGGATTTCACAGGAATGATGGGTACTCAAGAAAGTTTCAAATGGCTGTATATGAAAGTGTTTTTATTCATACTCTGATGTACAGCAGTGAAACCAGGATACTGCAGTTGTTTGTGTGCTGGAGAGATGCATTACTTATAGGAAAGTTGTAGTAAAACACACTCTGATCATGTTAGGAACAAATACGTGTTGCAAATCTGTAATGTGAGGCAAAATGTTGTTAGTAAGGTGAAGGCAAATATTCTTAGGTGGTTTGACCATGTTGAAAGAATGATTGATGAGATGCTTATTAAGAGAATTTATTCAGCCCAAGTGGCAGGAAAGAAAAGTAGAGGAATACCAAGGAAATCTTGGGAGGACCAGACTCAGGAATGTCCGCATGAGAAAAAGATTATGAGTATGAAGTACGAAAGGTCTTGTGTGTGATGTGTGATGGGTGTCAGTGAAGCTCGGGCTGTATGTTGGGATTGCTGTAAATGAAGATGTTTGATACATCAATAATAAGTAAAATCTATTGTAGTTCCATCAGTTAAATATTAATCTGGCAGATGGATAGACTTTCTTTGAGGAGCTAAACTCTGAATCTCAGAGAACAGCTTAATGTTAAGTGTGTATGTATGTACACTATCATATCAGAATAATATGACCACCTACCTAATAACTAATAATGGTTTTTGTGCTTTAATTGGTTAGAGTATAGTGAAGTTGAAAAGGGGGCCTTTTGTAAATATTGTGTATTGTTTACTCCTGAATCAGCAGGTGCCCAAAAAGTCTGCTTGCAAAGCTTGATTAGCGAGCCTTACACTAAATACAAAAATGCCATGGAAGATTTTGCAAAGCATGTACAGACAAATTATCATAAAAATTCTGTAGAGAGCTATTCTAACTTTATAAGTTGTGTTCAAGGTATAAAACCTAATGTAATCAACCAAATTGATACGAATCATAGAAATAAAGTTTAAAAAAAAAACAGATTTTAATGTCGATAATTAAAACAATCTTCTTTTGTGGGTGCGAAGAACTGGCACTATGAGGACATCGCGATTATGGGCCTTTTGAAGATTTGCCAGGAGCAAACGAGGGAAATTTCAGAGAGACTTTAAGGTTTCAAATAGATTCTGGAGATAATGTCCTGAAAAACCACCTAAAAAGGGCGTCAGCAAATGCTACATATATTAGTTGGCACACACAGAATTCTATTATTGAAGAAATCGGGCAATACATTACAGAAGGGATTGTTAAAGAGGTTGCCGAAGCTAAATATTTCAGTATTTTAGTAGATGAAACCACAGATTGTTCTACTGAACAGCAAATGAGCATTGCAATTCGATATATTTTAAATGGAAAATTGCTTGAAAACTATCTTGCTTTCGTAAGTATTAACGATTGGACTGCGAAGAATATTTCAAAAGTTATTTTAGAGACTTTGGATGCTAAAGGAATAGATAAATTGTATATGTGTAGTCAAGGTTATGATGGTTGCACTGTAATGAGCGGGCATATAAAAGGTGTTCAAGCCTTTATTAAAAAGGAATGTCCATTGGCAATCTTTACCCATTGTACAAGCCATATTTTAAATCTTGTTGTGAATTATGCCTGTAATGTTTTGGCCATTAAAAATGCCTTAGGAACTGTAGGAGAAATATGTTCTTTTTTCGGCGCATCGGTGAAGCGACTAACTCTATTGCAAGAATGTGTTAATGAAACGTGTCCCACAAGTTCACATTCAAGGTTAAAATCTCTCTGTGCAACTAGCTGGGTAAAAAGACATGAAGCTGTATCTATATTTCTTGAACTATTCCCAGCTGTTTTCTTGGCACTTGAAAATATATGTCAGCTGAAAAAAAGGCCGACAACATTAAAAAAACATCTCTCCTTTCCTCAGTTTGCAACGGACAATTTGTTATTGCTCTTTTGTGTATGCATCGCGTTAGCTCCTTGCTGCTCCCCGTTTCTAAGCTGCTACAATTATAAAGTTTAGAGCTCATTCAGGCTGTAAAAGTAGTGAAAGATACGAAAGAATGTTTTGCAGACATACACGAAAATGCCGAAGAAGAATTTTCTTCGGTATTTGAGAAAGCTTTAAATTTGGGTAAGCAGCACGATTTTGAAATCATAATTCCAAGAATTGGCTAGGAGACAAAGAAACAGAGAGAATTATCCTGCAGAAACTGCAGAAAATTATTATAGAAGATCCTTGTTCATTCCATACCTGGACCAACTGATAAATGAGCTGGAAGAGAGGTTTGAAGGTAGTATATTTTAATATTTTAAATCTAAAAGATGCTGCAGTTTTGCTACTGCCGCAAAACTGCAGCATCTTTTGCCATTTTTCAGCATTCAAGTTTCTTTTGCCGACATATGTGACACTGTAAAACTGTATTCATCTGATTTGTGCAACGATGAATCTATCATAAAAGGAGAATTCGAATTATGGAAAAAGAAATGGGGCGAAGTTTCAGAGAATCGGCGACCAAGCGCAACTTTAGAAACATTAGCAACTATTCCAGATTTATTTACATTATTTCCAAGCATAGCTAAAATGTTGAATATCTTCGCTGTCATACCCGTCACCACAGCAACTGCTGAAAGAACTTTCAGCACTTTACGATGGCTAAAATCATATATACGCTCGACCATGTGTGAGAACCGCTTATCGGGCTTAGCGTTAATGCCCGTTCACAGGAACAGAAAAAATGACATTGAGCACATCATTAACAAGTTTGCAATAAGGAAGAATCACAGACTAAATTTTGTACTTTAATTTTGATTTCAAATTTAAATGTGAATGTTGAACTCGAATCTCCATACTCCATCTCTCTCTATATTCGTACAGTGTGAGAATGAGTCAAAGTGAAACTCGTACACCCAAACGCCAATGATTGTTGGCTCAATACGAGTTTTTAAAAACTTTCGACAGTGTTTACTTCAATATTTTCTAATAATTGTACTACTTGATTAAGTAAAGTGTAGTGTATTAGTTTCATGAGTTAATTAGTAATCAGCCTATCCAAATAAATTCAATTTTAATGCATATTTCTGTAGTTACATTTACATCTCTATTTATATGTGTAACTCACAGTATGTTATTTCTATTGTTTCATGAGTGCACTTGTATCCTAGAAAACGAAGTATTTAATAATTAATGAAGCATTGAATGATTTGTGGTTTATTTATATAACAAACACAACATGGATAACTCAAGATGTGTTTCATGCTGTTTGGATCTGGGCTGGCGTAACTGACCAGATTACGGCTAATGCACCCTTCTGATAGTAAGCCCTTCCCCCTCGCAACAGAAAATCTTGGCTGCGCTACTGATAACCACTCTTGGCCCGGATGACAGCGGCGAGAGGCGAGGCATGGATGCAATAAGGCCCTGGAAGTTGCCCGAGACACACGTGCCCATTTGGACTGCAGCAGAGCACAGATGTCCCGGAGATGGCGTGGTTTGTGGGTCGGCACGTCGAACCTGTCAATCCAAATATTCCCACAAGTGCTCTATGGGATTGAGGTTGGGCAATTTCGCCAAGGGAGAACGGAGATATTCCTGTCATGTTCCTGGAACCAGTCTCACACACCCCATTAGCGATGTGGAACGGCCCACTGTCCTGTTGGTAGACACCATCGCCACCAGGATAAACGTCCAAGATGAAGGGCTGCATGTGGTTAGCGACGATGGACAGGTAGCCATTGGCGTTCAGGGATCCATCGAGCGGTCTCAAGTCATACCAGGAAAACATACCCCAGACATGTGCACTATAGGGCCTACGACAAGCGTGTCCGGGTGTTGGTTCTCGTGGCTGATGCCGTATCCGTCACTGTTCGTCACTTCTGTGGAGTAGAAACCTCGATTCATCGGAGAAGACAACCTTTTCCCACTCTTCCACTGTCCGATGACGGTAGTCCCATGCGAACTGCAGGCGTCGTTGCCGATGGACCTGGGTTAACATGGCTGCCTTGACGCAGCGTCAAGGCAGCCATGTTATGTGTAACAGGGTTCACTCTACTGTTGTCAGGGACATGTACCTGGGTGCCCCAGCGTTCATTTGCGTGGTCAATTGCTGCACGGTTGCACGTTGATTGCCCTTTACCAGTCGACGGAGGCGACATTCTTCTTTGGGGCTCCACAGTTATGACGTCAGGCCGTACTCTGTGTGCCAGCGGTCCATTTTGGTATACCCTTACTACAGCACCTCACAAACTGCCCATGGAGTCTACTGTTTCTGAGATGCTTCCACCCTTGGCACGGTAGCCGATGATAATTCCTTTTTGAACGTCCATCAAATCACTACCTCTGCCCATTGTGCTCACATAACGCACTATGGCGTAACAGGGTTTACTCTACTGTTGTCAGGGACACGTACCTAGGTTCCCCAGCATTCATTTGTGTGGTTAATTGTGGTGCTGTTGCACGTTGAATGCCCTATATTAGTCGACGGAGGGGACGTTCTCCTCTGGGGTCGATGGCCTTTGGGGCTCCACAGTTATGACATCAAGAGGTACTCAGTGTGCTAGCAGTCTGTTCTTGGTACACCCTTAATACAGCACCTCGCGAACTGCCCACAAAGTCTGCTGTTTCTGAGATGCTTCCACCCTTGGCGCGGTAGCCAATGATAATTCCTTTTTGAATGTCCATCAAATTGCTACCTCTGCCCATTGTGCTCACGTTATGCACTATGGCTCATCTGTCTTGGCTGGCTGCTTATATCTTCATGTGGTCCACCTTGTTATGTACACTCTGTGATGCGCCTGGGCGAGTACACTGTGATTCTGGGGGTGGTCCTATTATTCAGATACGACCATGTATGTATATATAGAGACAGTCAACCCTGCTATCTCACAGTGTATCTGTTCTCACTGAAGGGGCTTTGATGACAGTCACATAGTAGTATAAGTACATCACTGGGATTAGAGGAGGAAATGCTATCCTGCACTCATCAACCCACTTGACCAGCGTGGTGAGTTATGACCACCTTCCTATGAGAACAAAAAAAGTTGATCTCATTGAACTGGAAAGTGGACATCTCTTCTATTATCATGGGACAGATACTGGCAGAACTAGTGGTGTTAGATTTATAATAAACAAGAAACTGAAGGACAATGTTCTAGAAGTTGAAAGTTCATCAGACAGAGCTGTCTGACTTGTTATCCAACTCTCAAAAAGGTACCAGATTCATATCATTCAAGCTTACACACCCACAACAAATCATCCTGAGGAAGAAATTAAAAAGTCTTACAAGGAAATTAGGCTTATAAATAACAAGGGCAAGCAGCACTTGAAGATCATTATGGGTGATTTCAATATGAAAATAGGGCAACAGCAACAGAATGAAACTTCGTTTGGTAAATTTTGAAACTACACCAGAAACCAGTATGCAGGGCTGGATTAAGGGGGGTCTATAGGGGCTATAGCCTTGGGGCCCACCATGACCAAGGGCCCAGGAGGCATGCCTGGGCAAATTACAGATACAAGATAGAGAGATAGAGAGAGGTTTTACTTTTTTCTCATATGATTTCCACTTATTCAGAGACAGAGGCAGGAAGACAAACAGATTTCAAGCTAGTGACTCACCAAGGGTAAACGTTAATGTTGCTGTGTACAGCGGGGTTGGTGTGAGAGTTTCAGCTGTTTCATTACCTTCCACCCATACCTCCCAGTTTGCACTTGGAATCCTTAATGGTCGAAGTGCCCTATGGCTTCAAATTGCATAACAAAAAAGATGCACCAAGAAAGGTATACAGTGAGGTACCCACAACCCATCCTGGGTGATTACTTACCTTTTGTTGTGAATAAAAACTAAACAATCAACTTTGTTTGCCGAAAGTTTGTATATAAATTTTTATACAAACCCATATTGTAATGAAGTACCAATGGTCATCCCACCCCTGTGGAGGCAATTAATGACACATTTTGATATTCATGATCAGGGCCGGCCACAAGGGGGTGCAGCGGGTGCAAGGCATCCGGGCTCCGGGATTTGCAGGGGCCCCGGAAAATGAAAAAGAAGGGGGAAAAATGATGAAACCGAAGAAAATTTAAATTAAAAATTTAAATAAAGTTAATTGGTTAAAATTAAGTTATAAACTCAATCTGAATTGTTTTAACATCAGGGGGCTCCCGTAACCGAGCTGGCGTTTGTTAACACCCCCATGCACTTTCTTCTTAAATTATGTAGGGTGAGCCAAGGAGTTGGAATAAATGGAGTAAGGGTCCGCCGTTTCCCTCTTGTGATCAAAATGAAGCTAGAGAAATGTCACAATTCTGATGTCACAGCCTTTGCCACCATGTTGGTGAGACGCAGTGAGATGACTGAGATCATAACATCACATTGAGTAGTGATGATGTGGCTTCCTTTTTCGATCTATATCTTTATATTTCAGTATGTGAATTAGTAAAAAAAAAGCTAGCGATTATTAGGTAACATATAATGAACTTTTTAGGCTGGCTATGATACATTTTTATTGATGTTTTTTCCAACTTTGTTTCAGTTTTTTAACAACTGCAGAAGAGTATGAGCTTTCGTCACCGAGGTCACAAATATCTAACATACCATTTTCTACTTATCATGTTACGCACTTGCTATATTAAGTATCGAGAAAGACATTGTTAAAGATTGTGATTTTACTAATATTATTAACGATATGGCAATAAAAAAGTCATTTATTTCAAAATGTTAAGTAAATGTTAATTATTTGATATCTGATATGATTTCTTAATTTTAATTTTAAATTTCAATAATAAGTTCTTATGTATGCGAGTATTTATGCTATTCATATATGTGTGTTTTTTGTTATGTATTGATTGTTATTATTACAATTGTAAAAAATATGCTAAAATATTTATTTAATGGTGTTTAATTATATATCATGACTATTAACAAATTATTGGACACATCCAAACTGAGAACGAGTCTCCTCGAATACAATTCTTTTTGTTCATTTTATTTATGTCTCTTATTATTCAGATTTTTTAGGGCCCCCAAATTTTTTTTGCATCCGAGCCCCTGTTTGGAGAAGGTCGGGCCTGTTTGTGATAGTCATCTAGAACATAACCCAACTTCCCCATATTTGTTCCTTGGATAAGACATATACCCACTAAAATATTCTCAGCATCCTTAGTTACAAACACATACTATGACAACATAGCTGCTCATTAGTGTGGCTATCAATAAGATATTTAGAGTATCTACAGGTTGAATAACTAATCACACTCGAAAAACTTGATTTCCAATCACATCACCAGGGTGACAGAACTACTAACATGTTACTGATTAAATACATATATGGGTATAACCAGCTCTTGGAGCTTTTGTAATGCTTACCTGATGATGCGCAGGCAGCCCGTGCAAAAGGTCTTGTAGATATTTTAACCTTTTAGCTTGTAGATATTTTAGGATTGAGTATGATGTTTGCGTAGTTGAAGGGTTTTAATCTTGTGCATTTTTATCGTGCTTAGACAGCATTTAATAACTTGGGAATATCCTTGATGGCACGAAATAATCCTCATCCATTGTGTACAATGCTAAATCTTTAGAAAATCCAAGACGAAATCTAGGAATCTTAAAATTTTAACTCATGTTTTTATGAGAGCTCATGAAAATGCAGTGACTTATTCTGAAAATTCTGCAGATAATTTAGTACGTACAGTTTCGTGTTTTAACGGATTTCAGTAATTATTCTTAGTCATAAGTTCTTTGGGGGACCACTCAGATGTCTTAGCCTTGGGGCCTACTCAAATGTCTTAGCCTAGGGGCCTACTAAGGTTCTAACCCGGCTCTACCAGTGTGGAAATACTCTTGTAGAATTTGCTGAGACAGAAAGGTGTTTCATCATGAACTCCATTTTCAAGAAAAAGCCTCAAAGGAAATGGACATAGAAGCATCCCAGTGGGATTACTAAAGAATAAATTTGTCATCAAAAACCACAGTGTACTCAGTGGCGGATCCAAAGGGGGCATGGGTGCGGGCCCCCCCAAACCAATTACAGCTGCAAGGAGGCAGGCACCTTGAGTTCACTACAGCTCTCTGAAAATACAGAGTTGTGTTCCGTTGCAACCACCACAAATATGCAGCTGTCCGCTAGGCTTCCAGAATCTTTTTGGAAGCCCGAAGTTTCTCCTCCTTTCTCGATCCCTCGCATCGTGACAGGCTGGTGGCAGACCACTGTCCAAGGAATGGTAAGGTCATGTGATCTTGTACTGATTTCCCACTCAGGTGTCGTTTATGGGGATCCGAGAAAAGCAGCGTCTGAGAGGTGCTCGAAGAAGATTGGTTCCCAAGGGCACTGCGCACGTGCTTTGCATTGACGCTGCTCATGCTTACGAGTTGCTTGGCTTTCTGGCAAGAGAGACTGTGCCTTGTCATTAAGCGGCAGTCTAATTTGCTTCTATAATAATTCGTTGCTAAGGAGAGACATTTTACAAATAGCAAACGATTGAAGACTTCTACGTTAGATGTTAATGGTTCCATTAAGGAACCATTAACAGTGTAAGATCCAGATTATGAAGTTCCTCAGGATAATGCAGGGCCATCTGGCAGTGCAGAAAGTTCAACTTCACAATTACTTTCGAAGAATGACACTGTTGTGGGGGGAACAGAATCTGTTCTTGAACGAGTAATTAATCCTTAAGTCGTACACTCACGTGCTGCAGCACTTTTGTTTAGTGCCACATTCTGTTGCTCAGGGAATGTACTTTCACCACACACTTTTATGTAGGTACCTGCATCAGTGTGCATGGATCATCACTGGGAGAAGCACAAACACTTGTGAGATGGTCATTTGCTAAACGGCAACCGTGAACACACGTCCGACGTAATCCACTATTTCAGTTTGTCTTCACCCGTGGGAGGAAGAAGAAACAGCTCTCCTCCGTCCGGAACGAAATGCTCAGGTGTTACCGAAACGGCTATCTTCGCGTGTCGATCAGTGTTTTCTCGAAACATTTCTTTTAGCTCCAGAGCCTTGATGCCTAGTCCTAACTCTTGTAGGACTTTCTTATTTCGCTCCTTTCGATATGCTGATATTTTACTTCCATGTTAGACGACTAGTCTGACTACTGCTAGTGATAAGAGCTCTTAGCTTTCGTAGATGGTAAAACCACCATATCCTGTCTTTAACGTTAGCCAGTCAGATAGGATCTTCCTTCTTTTGGAGGTGGAATGAGACTGCTTCTTTTCTCTTCCTCCTTCCACGTTGCTTTGCTTCTAGTTTCTTATCTCAGTTGATACAGGCCCTGTTGTTTTTCACTTGTCACTTTGAAATGACTCAAAGTACTTAACCGACGCACAAAAATCGCGGTGACACACCGCTTTGCTTTGAAATATTCCGGTTGCTGAACTTCTCAGTTGCCAAACGTACAAATTCTTAACTAATTTTATTTTGTCCTGTCAAAATCCGCCATCGAAAACGCCATAAAGCACGGTTCCTTCCCTCGCTCGACGTTTTTAATCGCTTTCATTATTTCTGCGACTCACTACTTTTTGGCCGCCTCGGTGGCGCACTGATCTGAGCGCTATGGCTTCTGATCATTCTTCCGAGATGGGTCTGGATTCGAATCCCGATGAGGCATGGATATTGTGTTTGTCTTACAGCACCGGCTCTCTCCCTTCTCTGGAACCAGTGGCCCTAAATTAGGGACTGGTGACTGCTTATAGCCCATTGAGCTGCCTGCTCACGCTCACAGTGGTCGTTAAACCTCCAACCAAAAAAAAAAAAGGTTCAAGACTTACGGAATGCTATCGGAGTCATGACAGAAACTGTAGCATTTTTTTTTACGGCATCAGCTAAATGAAACAATGTATTAGTGGCCATGCTGCAAAAGCAACTCTCTGGGCTTTGTGAAACAAGGTGGGTAGAGTGACATGATGGTGTGATTCAATTCGCAGAGGATCTTCCAAAGATTATTGTGACGCTAGAAATCATATCGAATTGGCATGACATAAAAACCGCAGGGAAAGCATCATCTCTAATTTCAGCATCGCTTCACAATCCATCTCTGGTTTCACTCTTTTGCCTGGCTGATGTTCTTTCACTCACACTTCCGTTAAGTAGGACTTTACAAAAATCTACTTTGGATCTACAACAAGCTACTGAAATAGTTGGAAACACAATAACCACGATCGGTAATCGATGTCATAATGATACATAATACTTTTCCAGCATGTTTGAAAAACTTGAAAGTTTTTCAAAAAGTTTAGAGGTTGAGATCAAGATTCCCCGTCTTTGTGGTCGACAAAGTGTTTGCACGAATTATTATTCAGAGAAACCCGAAGATTACTGTAGGCGTAGCACATTCATTCCACTTTTGGACCATGTGTTAAATGATCTTAAATCAAGATTTTCTGCTGAAACGATGAATGTCTTCAATCTTGCATGTCTTATACCGGAATGAATAACTCAGATCAGCTCATCCCAATTAGAGGAGAATGTTTCAAAAATTTGGAACGATTTCTCATGGTTATTGAAATCAGTTTGCGATGGAAAATCAACACTAATTCTCAACGGTGAAGTATATCTGTTGAAAGAAAAATGGACTCTGGCAAAAAAGGACTCCAACATTAAGTTTCTCAAAACTGCATTAGATACATTACATGCTTGTAAGGATATATATCCAATGATATGTAAGCTGCTTCATCGTTTGGCCACACTTCCTGTTAGCAACACTACTTCCTAAGGAAGTTTTTCAACACTCCAACTCTTGAAGACATGGCTAAGGTCTCAGATATCCCAGTCATGTTTAATTGGTCTTGCTCTCTTATATATACATCGCAATACCTTTATGGACGTAGATAAAGTTATAGAACGATTCTCTAAGTAAAGAAAATGTCGCCTGAGTTTCAACATTTAACTGTTTAAATATTGAGAGAGAGGATATTTTCCTGTAAGTAATGCGATTTTATTACCAAACAACATGAAATACAATTTTGAATAACATACATTTTTTGTTGAAAATTTTCACCATATGTATCTTTTCTTCTTCTGACAATGCAGCAGAAATTCTTATTAAAATTCATACTTTTCGTTGTACGGATAAAAAAAATTGTGCAATATTTTTTCCCTGGCTATATAGAATTTATTTAAGAATATTGAATACTTCAGAAAATATTAACCCAAAGGTTTAGCACCAGTACCTGTAAATATTATATATATGGGATTATATAAATTATTAAATATTATTATTGTTTGGGATTATATTATTTTTATATGGAATTTTGTTTATATAAGTTTCAATTCTAAATTTAGTTTAACTCATGATTAACACTTTTTGTTGACTTAGTTACAAGTAATTTCAGTTAAGATAGTGCTCATGCCTCCCCCCCCCCAACAGTAACACTGGATCCACCCCTGAGTGTACTAAACAGGTTCAACACAGATAATGACTTGTGTTGAACCTGTTTGGTGATCCCAATGATGAGATGTAAGATGCACCTCAACACTAAACTCAAATGTGGCAAGCTCATAAACGAAACAAAATGTATTGATGTGACAAACCTTAAAAAGCATCATATTGCCGCCCCGGTGGCGCAGTGGTCTAAGCGCTGGCCTATAACCATTCGTTCGTGAAGGGGTCCAGGTTCTAATCCGGTGAGGCATGGATGTTGTGTTTGTCTTACAGCACTGGCTCTCCCTTCCCTGGAACCAGTGACTCTAAATTAGGGACGGGCAACTGCTTATAGCCCATTGAGTTGCTCATGGTGGTCGTTATACCTTCAATTAAAAAAAAAGGGTCATAATACATTCAAATTGGAACTAAGAAACCAATTCTTTGCTCTAGAAGGTCTAACATCAGAAGTAGACATTGCTGAAGTTAACAGAAAATTGACCAAGGCTCTTATGAAAACAGCAACAAGAATAGATGGTCTAACAAATAGCATGTGAAGAAAATCAGAAACAAAAAAAATGCTAATGCAAGAGAGGTTAAGCCGCCCCAGTAGCGCAGTGGTCTAAGCGATGGCTTCTGATCATTCGTCCAAAAGAGGTCCGGGTTCTAATCCCGGTGAGGCATGGATGTTGTGTTTGTCTTACGGCACTGGCTCTCTCCCTTCCCTGGAACCAGTGGCCCTACATTAGGGACAGGCGACTGCTTATAGTCCATTGAGTTGCTCACGGTGATCGTTAAACCTCCAATAAAAAAAATTAAAAAAAAAAAAAAGAGATAGGTTAAAGACGGAGATACAAAGGCCATTCCATAAAAACTGAGAGTAATTTTTTTGAGCTGGCAACAGTGCGAAGGGGAAAAATAACCACGCAAAATACAAACTGAATTAAGGAAGTATCTATCGTACCAGTAATTAGCCGTGGCAGATGATTCTGGTTTTGTTATTGCACAGTTGTTAAAGGTACGTCTGCATTTTTTTTTTTTTTTTAATTGAAGGTTTAACGACCACTGTGAGCAACTCAATGGGCTATAAGCAGTCGCCTGTCCCTAATTTAGGCTCACTGGTTCCAGGGAAGGGAGAGAGCCAGGTCTGCATTTCGCCATACAGCTATGGAAGTGAGTGATTCAGAGTTAAAAAGTGAAATTCGTTGTGTGAAAAATTTTGCTATCGTTTGGGTAAAACGACTCCGGGAACAGTTGCTTTAATGAAAAAAAGCTTACAAAGATAAATATTTCGGTAAGTCAACGATTTTTAGATGGCACCATGATTTCAAAAAAGGGCGTTTTGTCGGCAGAACTCTCTCCTAGGCCTGGTCAGCCTGAAAGTGTTGTTACGGAGCGTATTGTTACAGACGGTGAGTCAAAAGTTTTGCAATATTTGGATCACTTTATGTCTTCATGCGTACCTTTATGACGAAAGCTGACTAGCTTTCAAAGTATAGGCCATCGTGTTGCACCATTTTTAGCCTTCTGTCTACCAGTTCGTCAATTCTGCGGCGGTAACAGTTCTTGTCCTTTGAGGTGAAGAACTCCATCACCTCAGCTGCCACCTCCTCCTGGTTGTTGAAGTACGCCCGCGAAGGAAGTGTGCCATGGACTGGAACAAGTAATAATCTGACGGGGCAAGATCCGAACTATATGCTGGGCGTGGCATCAGCTCAATGCCTTCAAGTTCCTGGAGTTATAGTCCATGCTTAATCAATATGAGGCCAAGCATTGTCCTGCTGTAGGAGAACGCGCTTTCTGTTCACCATTGCCAGGTACTTCTCCTCCAAAATGGCATACATTTGCTCCAGCTGTTCAGAGTAGAGGTTGGCATTGATGGTCCGACCGTCTGGAACAAATTCGTAATGGATTATCCTCTTGAAATTCCACCAGACGCAGAGCATCACCTTGTGCTCAAAGCGCCCATGTTTTGGCAACAGGTTCTGGAAGCTGGCCCGGGCTCAATCACTGCCGTTGTGTGTTAGGATTATAGAAATAGACCCACTTTTCATCGCACATAACAATTCTTTTGATAAATCGTACATCGCGCAGGTTTTCTAGTGTTTCGTGCACACTTCCACTCAGCGGTTTGCTTCAGCTGGCGTCAGTTCATGAGGGACAATGTGGAAGCTCCTGTAGTGACGATCAACGGTGGTCTGTGATATGCCCAGCTCACCTGATAATCTCTGAGTGCTGGTTGTCAGATTTGCCTCTACGGCCTAGAGCACGGCCTCTGAATCCACGGTTCGCGGCCTACCTGACCTTGGTCGATCGTCGAGGTTTCTGTCACTTGAGCGAAATTTCTTGAACCATCTGTTTGCGGTGCTGAGGTCCATGGAACCTCCCTTTTTCACATGACAAATATTTCGTGTTGCTTGAGCAGCGTTATGGCAGAGTTCAAACTCGTAAAGCAAAAGTTCCCTAATTAGCCGGTTGTGGCTGTTCATCTTTTAGGTGTTCCAACCACAGACAGAACGACGACATGAAATGCTGCTCACAGCAACGACTACCACTTTATATCCCTCTTGACTGACTGCAGTGAGTGACTTGAACTAGTTTAAACACGTGACATACCCGCCGCAGCACATGTGTTTATGCAAATATTGCAAAACTTTAGACTCGCCCTCTATAACACTGTTTAGGCAATCCTGCTAGGAGATCGATGAATGATGAGTGAAGACATAGCGGCATCAACTAATATTTCAAAAATGTCGGCATTCCGCATTCTATGCGACAAATTACTGCTGCATCGTGTGTGTTCCAGATGGGTACCTCATCATCTGACGAGAGAACATTTGTTATCCAGAGTTCAGGTGTGTCATGAGTGGAAACAAATGATTGCAAAGGATCCAAACTTCCTAAACACAGTAATGACTGCCGATGAAACATGGGTCCACTATTTCGACCCCCTCACGAAACGCGCAACGAGTGTCTGGAAACACACAGGCTCACCTCCTTTGAAAAAAGTCCGCCAAACCAAATCAGTTGGGAAGGTGTAGTCTACCAGCATCCCGTTCCTCCACAAATTACTGTCAATGCTGAGTATTACATTTCAGTCTTGAAGCATCTGTGATCACACATATTGATTAAGCAGCCGGAACTGGTGGGCAATTGGACCCTACACCATGATAACACCAGCCCACACGTGACTGCTTGTGTTCAACAGTTTCGATACGAAATATACCATTGAAATCATGCCACAGCCGGCCTACAGTCCTGATCTCATCCCGTGCAATTTCTGTTTGTTTCCAACAATGAAGAAGTTCCGTGGCACAACATTGAGCACAGATGCTGATGCTATTGAAGCTGTACAGGGGTCGCTAAAGCAGCTACCAGAAAATGCCTTCGCCACATGCTTTGAAAAGTGGACTGAACAATGGGACCATTGCATATCATCTGAGGGAAGATACTTTGAGAATGACATATTTTGCTGTACCTATATTTCTTCATTTTGTGTGATTTAACTTTGTTTTTATGGAACGGCCGTTGTAAATAAAGAAAATGTAACTTCCAAAGTGGAATATATAGAGCTATGCAAAAAAGTAACTGAAGACAAGGAAATTCAGTTGTGAACTGGTGAAAAGGGCAATTGAGAATGACCAATGCCTGAAGAGGGCAGGACGACATCTTGATAATGGAGGAGGACAGATTATGTCACTGGGAAAGGAGGATGGTAGTGTACCACAAAATAAAGGCAAAGTTTTGACGAGAGTGAAAGTGTTTTACATTGGGCTGTATGAGGGAGATGATGCATCTGTTGCAGAAATGGAGAGGTGTATCAGTGCCTGAGTCCCTGTAGTCCTCCTGGCAGAGTTTGCACATGCAATTAAGAACATAAAATGGAGAGGAGCTTGGGGGTGGGAGGAATTTCTGTAGACATTGTGCAACGGGCCAGTGGAGAAATGGATGCCCACCACCTTTGCCCAGGTTTTTAGAGGATGTGTCGGGGAAGGGGGATTCCTGATGATTAGAACAGTTCTGCATAGAAAAGGTGAGATTGAGGATCTCGGGGACTTCAGGTGCATTAGCCTCCTATTGTTTTAGTTTATAAAATCTTCTCTAAGGTTCTTTCACACCGCTCAAAGATAACACTGGACTTGGCTCAACCAGGAGGGAAGGCTGGATTTGAGAGTGACTATGGCACTGTTGATCATGTCCATGTGCTAACAAGTTAATTGATAGAAAAAGGAAATACAGGCTGTATGCCACTGTGTATTTCTTTTACTGATTATGAAAGTGTCTTTGATTCTGTGAAACCATCAGCAGTTATAATGTTTTTGAAATCCTGCAGTGTTGAAGATGCATCAGCAGTTATAATGTCTTTGAAATCCTGCAGTGTTGAAAAAGCATCAGAAGTTATAATGTCTTTGAAATCCTGCAATGTTGAAAGATGGATACATTAACATTATTAATAACTTCTAAGAAAATGCATGTGCAAAGGTTCGGCTATTTGAGGATACAGCACCAATAAAAACTGGAAAGGGAGCAAGACACAGGGTGATACCATATCTCCCGAACTCTTCAATGCCACATTGCAGAATGTCTTTTTCTATCATTGAACTAAAAAGACAGGGAGATAAAGATAAATGGAGATTGTTTAACTCGCAATCGTTGTGATGATGACAGTCATTTTTGCAACTACCCATACAGAGCTGCAGGGGGTGATCCAAGGGTTTGCTGATGGGAGTGAAGAAGTGGGGTTGGAGCTCAGAGAGCAGGGTTGATGTACAGTTCTTTGCAAGAAATGAAGATTTAATGATTGATATGGAAAATCTGGGGGTAACCAATGCCTACATTTCCCCTGGACAGTGGATATCGAACAGGGGCCACATTAATGAAGAAATTAATCAGTGTATAGGATTTTGTTGGAGAGCATTTGGAGGGAATGGTACAACTTTTCGGTGTAGTTTGCCATTATGTCTTGGGAGTGGGGGAGTGTTTGGTTAGTGCATCTTTCCAGTTCTTGTGTATCGAGCAGAGACATGAACCTTGACTGAAAAAGACATACAGAGGCTGTGAACAGCTGAAAGAGGAATGGAGGGATGCATGCTTGGTGTAACCAGGAGCGATAAGAAAAGGAATTGATGGATCAGGAAAAGGATGAGGCTAAAGGACATCATGATTAGAGTGAAATTCCTGAAGTGGCAATGGGCTGGACATACTGCTAGAAGGTCAGTGCCGCATTTCATCCAAAATTGTTTGGAACTGCCTCCAGACCCTAACTGAACTGGCAAACCGGAACAAAGTGCAACTGTTCTGGGTTCCAGGACATAGGAGTATTGAGGGTAATGAGAAAGCTGACCTTCTTGCTAAAGAGGGAGCAGAGCAGGCTTTTTATGGTCCAGAGCCTGCATTAGGGCTTGCCTCTGGTGTGGCCAGAGGACTAAGCAGCTTGACCTCTGGCATGCTACCGGGGGTCAGAGGCAGGCAAAGGAACTTAATCAAGGACCCTTGCCTCATAGGGCTAAGGAACTCCTTAAACTGCCAAAAAAGGATATTGGACTGATTGTTGGTCTACTTACAGGACACTGTCGTCTTAACAGGCACCTTAATTTGATTGGGGGGGGGGGGGGAGGGAGGATCCACTTTGTAGAGGATGCCATCTGGAAGAGGAGACTTCCTTGCATTTTCTTTGTGACTGACTTTTTTGCAGCACTCAGGCTTGAACACTTTGGTACTCACAACTTAAGACCAAGGGATCTCTCTTTAGTACCAGTCAAGAGCATTCTTGCTTTTGCTCGTGCATCTGGTCTCTTTCGAGATTAGGGCTGGGGATGCACAATAGACCTTAGGTCACGGTGCTGGGTCAATTTAGTAACCCCCCCCCCCCATTGGTACAAGTAACAAGTACTGCTAGAATGCTAGAAGAATGTATCACTGACGGACAGCTGAAATATTGAACTGGGTACTGCGGGGACCCTGTGCAGGGCCGAATTAAGGGGGTCTAACGGGGCTGTAGCCTAAGGGACCATCATTTCCAAAGGCCCAGGGGCAGAGATGTCGCCAAGGGGGCGTGTGCCCACCCAGAAATTCTTCTTTCCCACCCTACCACCCATCCAGTTTAAGATGTGCCACTTTTTATTTTGTTTGACTTCAAATTATAATCTGGACTTTGCCAATTAATAATGAGTCTCGTGTTTTTCGTTGGGTAGACCTACGTATTTCCCCCTAGGAAGTGCGTTGTTTACTTCTTCGTAGTAAACAACGCACTTCCTAGAGTTTGGAATTATCCAGTTGTATTCCTTTCTGAGTTTGGAATTATCCGGTCATAGGAAAGTTATCAAAATAGCATTGATAGGGCCAGGAAAATGTAATTGTTCTCCACTCTCCAAAATCCTTAGTTTAAGCAGTTTTTTCATGTTTGTATGGCCAGGGGAGAATGAATAGGAATTCACTGAGAGGAGGCCATTACTAAGTGCTGCTGTTTTTGTTCTGCTAAGTAGGAGATTAGGAGATTTCAACACTTACAGGGGAGTCTAAAGCTAAACCAGCACTCTTAAGGTTTCTTAAGAGCGCTGGTTTAGCTCTAGACTCTTGTACAGGGGCAGTGAGGGAATGGGTCGTGGCTGACGTCTGCTTTGGAGGTGAGGAGTGCAAAGCAAAGTCACTGGCTTGAAGGAAGGGAGTTAAGGGGGTGTCACGATGTTAAGATTTGATTAGGCAAATAAATAAAACATTTTTCTTTAAAAAAATTTTCAAGTACAGTACTGTTTTCATAAGAAAAATGCAAAATTTTGAAAGCAATTAAGATAATACATCCAAAGTAAGAAAAATATTGGTGACATTCTACTAACACTTATATCTTTATATCTTACATCACTAACCCACTAATTATTGTCATGCTATCTTTTTGGTTTACCAATGGTATAACTTGTCAGATCCAGGTGTGTGTGTGTGTGTGTGTGTGTGTGTGTGTGTGTGTGTGTGTGTGTGTGTGTGTCTATGGAAAAGAGGTGCCGAATTCTTTTTGACCAGTAGTAAAAAGCTTTAAGAAATTATTTCTTTCAGTGTTTTGTAAATTAAGTTGCTATGAAACTTGCCCCAGAAAAAAAACTACTTGCCCACCCTGATTTCGGAGTCTAGCGACGTCCCTGCCCAGGGGGCATGCTGCTGTACCTTAAATAATACATAGCTTATACACCGATGAGCTATTACATTATAACCACCCCGAGCCGAGAGAAATGAGCGCGCCTGGAGACCGAATGGTTGCGCAGGTGAAGTTCACAGAGCAGTGTAAATACAACGCGAGGACCGGCTTTCGGTTAGTAGAGTGTTCTGAGTCAGATTGGGAAAAGCTGCCGATTTAATCGAGTTTGATTAAGGGCAAATTGTGATGGCACAGCGCCTAGGAACTAAGATCTCGGAAACGGCGCGGCTTCAGGGTTGTTCACGTGCCGCTGTAGTGAGTACGAATCAAAAGTGCTGCACATATGACCAAACAATGAACCGTCGTCCAGCTGCGTGTTGTCCATAGCTCATTGATGCCAGAGGGGAATGAAGACTGTCGCGCATTGTTCATAGCGACCGCAGGGCCACAGCACAACATATCACTCGCAGCTACAACAGTGGTGATCAGGGCAATGTGTCACAGCACAGAGTTCTTCTCAGCCTTCTGCGCATGGGCCTGCGTAGTTCCCATGCTCACTGCACGTCATGGCCAACAATGCATGAAATGGGCCAAAGATCATCGAGATTGGACAGTGGATGATTGGAAGAAAATGGCTTGGTCTGGTGAATCAAGATTCCTGGTGCATCACGTAGACGGTCGAGATACGCCGATTACCAACGAAAACAATGGCACCTGGATGCACTGTTGGGCAGAAACAAGCCAGCAGCGGCGGTGTTGGGCTGTGGGCAATGTTTTCTCGAGACACATTTTAGACCCCATTATCGCAATATCACAATCCTTGACAGCTGTCAGGTATCTGAACATCCTTGCGGACCAAGTTCACCCATTCATGGCAACTGTGTTCCCTGCTGGTGATGGCCGTTACCAACAGGATAATGCGTCATCCATGCCACCCTGCCAGAATCGTCAAGGAGTGGTTCGAGGAACATGCTGGTGACTTTCTGTTAATGCCCTGGCCTCCAAATTCACCTGACATGAAGCCAATCCAGCATTTGTGGTTCGACTTGGAAAAGCGGGTTTGCACTAAATCACCACCACCCCAAAGTGTACAAAAACTGGAGGACCTGCTGTTGACATTATGGTACCAGATACCTATTGCCACCTCATCAAATCGATGCCTCGCCGAGTGGCTGCTGTATTGTGGGCTATAGGGGGCCTTACAGCTTATTAGGCAGGTGATCATAATGTAATGGGTCATCGGTGTATATTTATATAGAGAAGAAGTAAAATAGTTTTAGTTTTGTCGCGCATGATTTCCACTCAATCACAAATGGGGCTGAAAGATGAACATATTTCAAGGAAGTGACGCAGTAAGGGTAAACGTTCCATGTCGCTATGTACAGCAGTGTGGGCAAAACAGTTTCAGCTTTTTCACTTCCATCGACGCACACCTCCCTGCTTGTACTTGAAACCATTAATGGGTGAAATCCACTGTGACTTCACATTGCATTACGAAAGAGATGCACTAGGAAAAGTATACAATGCTAAATTATTAAAAAATCCAGAAATCTTAAGCTTTGTTTAACTGAGTATTGATTTCTATTGGTTTATTGGGAGGAGGGGGAAGGGGGCGTATCAAAGACATTATCTACCAAACTCCACTAAGTGATTTAGTGGATTTGCATGAGAGGATTATCACTGCTTGTTAAAGTGTCACTTCGATCGCAGGTGCTGGAAAACACATGGCGACAGGTCAAATACTGTCTGGATATTTTTTGCGTCACTAAGAGTGCACATGTGGAGATGTATTGATTGGCAAGTAACCCCTTCTGCTACCTCAAACAGTAGCTTTCTATCTATGTTTTGCACTGATTTACAACAATTTCTTATTGGTAGTTTTTGTCCCGGACACCCTGCATATACACACTATAAAATAATTCAGATATCTCTGACTCAGAGCATTTTAAAATTGTTTACTTGTTCTGTCTGTTATAATGTTTGATTACCCTTACAAAACAGGATAAAATGTTCATTTTTAATTATGGTGCATCAAATTCTTTTAAGTTAAGCTTTATCAGTTGATTGCTTAACAGTCCGGGTGCCCTCGAAATGAAGAATTTAGGGTGCCTAGACTATTGCTTAATGCTTCTACTGCTATTTAATAACGCAGAATTTATTACTTAATGCATTTTCATATTGGGGAATCTGTAATGGATCTGTTACTAGGAAAAAAAACTTCAAATTATTTAAACAGGATTTCACAAAGGTAATTTTTTTTTACTTACAACTGAATTTTGGGGCCAAAACTTGGCTTGGCTGTAATCTTGGTTGCTATTGTCACTAAGAAAAAGATAAGATGTGGGTATCCACTATATGCACAGGCCAGATATTATACATTTTTGAAATATAGATTGAAGCAACTATATTTTGAATATCTTGCGTCCATTGCACTGTCTAGACATCTTTAGCTAACCTAGGACACTACCTTTCCCCTAAGGTAAAGTAAATCATTCTCACTGAATATGCCTGACAAAATTCTAGGTAAAATAGATGTTCTAAGCAGTGTTTCCTTTCTTTTTTTAGTTAGGAGGAGGGTTTGATTTCCAATGAAACAGTGAAATGTATACAGTCTGTATATTCATATGCCTCATGCACTGAATCGAATTTGTACCCCCAATTTCCCATCTTCGTGACCCTGCATAGTAAAGTAATATATGATATACCAGTTATGAAAAATATTACAAGTCTACATGAAGGCAGTTTTACAGAAACATATAAGTGAAATACATAGTGAGTGGGAACAGACTCCCCTATTTCACTTATATGTTTGTTGGCCTCACCACTGTGATCTAGATTTGCGAGCTCTTCACTGGATCCTTTAATCTTGCATGCAACATTACATAGGACAGAGAATGCATTTCCTGAAAGCCCCTTGCCCAGGGCCTTTAGATGTTATAAGTCAGTCCCTGGATCACGGTGATGTCAAAGCTAAAAAAGTAGTTGTCATGCTAAAAAAATGTAGTGGTGATGTCAAAGCTAAAAAAATGTAATGGCATAACACAGTTTTAGCTTTGACATCATTGTATTGTTGCCATGTAATGATTAAAATTAAACTGATCATTGATATTCCTTATGATGCTCAGTTTCTTCATTGTAACTGAACTGTATCATCATACCTGCATATTTATATTAAAGCAATGTTTTAGGAGTTTTTTGCGAAAAATTTTCTATTTACCATAAAGTTGCCGTATGCCATTAGCATCATCTTCAGGTAATTTGAAATGTTCATCTACAATCTGGTAGTAGGGAAACATAAGGGATCCTGGGGTGGAAGAATGTGATAATCCCAGTGAATGGCCAATCTCATGGGCAGCCACAGCAAATAGATTCACACCTGTTGGATAAGAATGCAGATTTTTATTGCTAAAATAATTAAGAGAGAAAAATGCAGTTGTCATTTCTTGTGTGACATTTATTGTTCAACAGTGAAAACAGTTATGTAATGGAAACGTGTGAAGAATAATCATACAGACAATAATGTATCATTAAAAGCATGAAATGAGAATTCCAAACCCTTAAAATATATCTTCTAAAACTAAAATTTCCAGGAAATAATAATCAAGAATTATACAAATAAACAGTTCTCAGCTTTCAAAAGGAAGTGTCAAACATTGAGTCAGTTCATATATACACTGAAGAGTAATTGAATTAGAGATACCTGTCTAGTAACGTGTAGCACCACCTTTCGGCCTGATGACGGCGGCGATTCGTCTCGGCATGGACTCGACAAGACACCGGAAGCGTTGGGAAGCCATTCGGATCCACGACCACTCAACAAGCTCCCACAGTTCACAAAGATTTGATGGAGGGGTTCAGAGCCTCGAACATCTCTCTCTCGATGGCATCCCAGATGTGCTCGATGGGATTGAGGTCAGGGGACCTAGCTGGCCAAGGAAGCGAGGTCACGTCGGTGGAGTGTTCATCCAACCATTCGGATACAATTCGGGAGCAATGGCACGGTCGGTGCATTGTCTTGTTGCAGGATGAGGTCCCCGGTGGGATGTTGAAGACGCACAAACGGGAGCAAATGATCATCCAGGATATCCCGGTAACATTGACCTGTGAGGGACGATGTCACACGTACCAGGGGTCCCATTTCAGTCCACGTAAACAGTCCCCAGACGAGAATGCCACCCCCACCAGCTTGAAGAGTACCCTGCTGGCAAGAAGGATCCATCGCTTCATGTGGTTTGCGCCGTACTCGTATCCTGCCATCCGCATGTACCAACGTGAATCTCGACTCATTAGTCCAGGCAACATTTTCCCACATGTCTATGGTCCAGTGACGATGTTCCCGCGCCCATGCTAATCTTTGCACCCTGTGACGTGCGGTCAGCAGCGGTACCCTCGTGGTACGATGGCTTCTGTACCCCATAGCAATGAGATGGTTCTGAATGGTGTGGCTGCTTACACGTTTTTGTGCACCAGCGTTAAATTGCCGAGTGATTTCTTGCACTGTGGCCCGTCTATCCGCTGTTACAATGCGAGATAGCCGACGATGACCCCGCTCATCCACACGATCGTCCACGGCATTTGGCACTTGCAGGGATGGTTTGTTTTACCGGATTCGATGTACTCACGGTGCACCCGTGACACAGTGGCTCTTGAAAATCCCAGTGCCTGCACGACTTCCGAGATGGAGTGACCCATTCGTCGGGCCCCGACAATTTGCCCACGATCAAATGCGCTTAGATTCTTCGTCTTACCCATACTGCGTCCGACTCTTACTGATTCCCGTCGCATCTCTCCTTATATTGTCGGATCGCTGCATACGTCATGTTTCCGTTTACAGGGCCGCCCACAGCGCCACATTTGCATAACGCCAGCTGTCTAAGTCAATTGCTCTTCAGTGTGTGTGTGTGTATATATATATATATATATATATATATATATATATATATATATATATATATATATATATATATACACACACACACACATACACACTTTCTACCAACAAGTAATTGGACACCCCTGCAATCGACGATATCTGCGGTCCTGATACCCGTCACGGCCGCCGTCGTTAAATATCGTGTGGGAAACAACACAGGTGTCCAATTACTTGTTGGTAGACAGTGTATATATATATATATATATATATATATATATATATATATATATATATATATACACACTACAAAGTAGAGACTGCAATAAAAAAATTATTAAACAAGTACAAAAACAACAAAGGAAAACTCAAAACCAACAGGCATGAGTAAAAAAATTAAATAAAGTAATAGCAAATCTGAATGTAGAAAGTGTCGAGAATGCCGAGCCTCCTTTTATTAAAAGAATATTAAGAAAAATTGTTCTGAATAATAGGGTTAGGTTAGCAGATCTGTTTTAATTTCTACACAGTTAATAAAATGATTCTGACCAATGAAAGCCTTCTTGGAAGTTGGTCTGGAGGATGCATATTAACTAACAAAAGGAAGATTTAGTGCAATGGACAGGACAGACCTATTAAAAATAAAAAATAAAAAAATGCAAATAAAATCACACAAAAAGTTTATAATTTGATTAAAAAATAAATAAATAATAAACTAGGTATTCTCTCTCTAGAATAGCTAACCTAATGGTAAAACTTACGTTAAAATAAATGGGTACTGGTTGTGCTGTAGAAGTACACTAAGGTAATTAAATACATATAAAGATTATTAAATACACCACCAGTATATTTGATAATATTTTTCATGTATCCTGGAGAGTTATTCTACTCTATCTGGACAAGCAGGACTTCATTCTATATTATGTAATTTTCTTGGAGGTTATTTAACGGGTTGCGTCTTTTTCCGCGGGGAAGACTTGAGATCGTCCCCCAACCCCCTTCTTCATTGGAGCGGCTGCGTAAGTAGGTCGGCCATCTTCGTCACTTGTTAAGAGGAAAAGGCAATGGAGGTAAGCTCTAACCTTTGTTCTTGTGCATTTTTCTTTCTAGGTTAAATAGTGTACGTTTAAAGCGGAAAATTTATATTTTTTCTTATTAGGCTTTAGTGCAAATTGTTTTTCTTACTTTATGAGTTTTCTCTTTCACTTAATTTTGGAAATTATGCGCGTTTATTAGCACCTAGTTTGAGTAGTTAGCCGTTTTATCAAACTAGTTGTCAACGATGCTTTTTCATTGTTGGTAGGTGCATCAAAACTTCTATATTACACTCTTAAAGCACTCCTGGAATATTTTGTAAATATTGCAACTAATTGTAAATTTCATGTTATTATTTACAAAACATCATTTAATTTTTTTTTTGTTCTTATGACGTCCGTTTTTGTGAAAGTTGTAGGTACAAAAATCCTATTTACTTTCAGGTCTGTTGTAATTTGTGTTTTTTAATTATATGGCATTTTAGGAAATGCTTTTTTACCACAATGAATAAGATTTGTAGTACTTTTAGTACTGTGATGCACGTTTAAATTCTCTCTCAGGCTGTTTGGTTGCTCAACCACGTGTTTTAGCTGAATATTTCTGATTAATTGTTCAATCCTTCTCACAACTTGTGTATTTTTGAAATCGTTTTTCTGTTTTTTGTGACAGATGACGAGTATGGGTTGGGCCAGGAAAGTTAACTTATAGATGCATGCAAAAACTTTTACTAAATTATTCTTCACACACCTTTGAGAGTGGTTATGTTAATTAAAATTTTTAGAGGGATTTGAACTTGCATCTATGACTTTGCAGAAACCCATTTCCAACTAGGTCTTTGTGGAAGTGAGAAAATGCAGAGTTTTGCTGGTCCTTGATAAAGCCAAAGCTCGGCATTCTCGGCACTTTCTACATTCAGGTTTGCTATTACTTTATTTTAATTTTTTACTCATGCCTGTTGGTTTAGAGTTTTTCTTTGTTGTTTTTGTACTTGTTTAATAATTTTTTTATTGCAGTCTCTACTTTGTAGTGTGTGTTTTCTGAATATTCATAACTGCTGCGTTGCGCGTCATGATCTTCAGATAGTATGTTAAACTAATTTGGTTTTAAATTCTTTGGTGTAAATTAAATTAAGTCTTTGACTCTACTCTTGGGTATATATATATATATATATATATATGTATAAGTTCTGCATGAGGTGCTGGAGTTGCCTGCTCTATAATTCTGGTTGTTTTTCATTCCTGCTGTTGGGTACTATATTTGGATGACTGGCTCCTTATAACCTGAAATGCTCGTGAAGCTGTAAAACTGAGACATACGTAAAACAACAAAAATATTTCATAGTAGTAATAATGCGAAAGTTTGATGTGAGCTCTCCCTCCCCCTTGTTTTTCAATTTTTTTACAGAAAGTTTTGAAATTCTAAATTGTTCAAATTAAATAGTGATGATAAAATGGCTATTCGATTAAAGCCCAGTGCAAATGTCACCGGCAGTACGTAATTGATACGAACAAAATAAGCAGGAAATGATCAATTGATGTGACCACCGCCAGCAATTCCTTTCTCCCAACAGTAGCTTTTGTAAATAAAAAGGAGTTTTTTTGTTGTTTTTTTTGCGACTGAATCATTTCATTGGCCACTGATTTTTTCGTATGTTCTGAGTGGTTAGATTTATTCTTTCCTTTCGAAACTAAGACATTTTTTACTGACGGCCACACATTTTCCTATTTGAACCTTTCTTCTACTTCTTTTCAATTAAAAGATTATGCAAGTTTTTTTTTCTCTTTAGTGCATTAACACTGGTTGCTCATTTTTTTTTAATTTCATAGAGTTTGGCGCGTACAGAGCTCGTAAAAAAACAGAAAACCGAGGACAATGGGTGAAAAAAAACCCAGGAGGAATATCTTGCGTTATTTATTAATTCTGAAAGAACAAAAATTAACACATAACTAAACATAATTCATGACCCCTAAAGAAAAAGCGTCGTTGTTTCAAAAATAAATAATATTAAATAAAACGAAAAGCGCCACCAATCAGTTGCAGTTTAAGAAAAAAATAGATATCGCGGTCGTTCAGCTACAAAAACAGGAACTATGATTCTATTTTTATAAGAGTTAAAAAGAATGGGAAAAGTCAGTAAGTTTTTTATACATATCGGCGTTTAATGACCACCGTAAGCAACTTTAAGTGCTATAAACGGCCGTCTCGATGGCGCAGTGGTCTAAGCGATGGCTTCTGATCATTCGTCTGAGTTGGGTCCGGGTTCGAATTCCGGTGAGGCATGAATGTTGTGTTTGTTTTACAGCACTGGCTCTCTCCCTTCCCTATGCTCTAAATTAGGGACGGACGACTGCTTATAGCCCATTGATTTGATTGTCTGCCACAGTTTTCAATTTTAGTCTTGCAAACAAGATTTAAACGATTTATCTTCTTAATCCATCTACATTATGCGGGTTCCAGATATGCATTCTGGGAGTTAGATGTGTTGTTCGAGGTAAGTGATACACCGGATTTTTGTATTTTGGTCAAAAACCTCAAATTATGTCCACGTGCTTAGCTATGTTTCTTAGACCTATTTTTAATACTTTAAAAAAAATCTCTATGCAGTTTGGGGAGTACTACGGCTGTTGCACCCTAGCCGAGCAAAGGACATTCTGATGCGAATGTCGTCCAGCGCTTATACTGACGTCTGTGTGAGAAATGCCACTCTCACCGCACAGGTCAGTGGATAGTAACTATTTATGCACAAGCCGTACAGCAAGAACTATGAACGATGTGATTAACAGGATTATGGCACATCCTACAGCCAGTACTCGCGAAATATCGAGGCTGCTGCGGTGGCGCAGTGGTCTAAGCGCTAACTTATGACCATTCGCCCGAGAAGGGTCCGGGTTTGAATCTCGGTGAGGCGTGGATGTTATGTTTGCCTATGGCACTGCTTTTCTTTCTTCCCTGGAGCCAGTGGCCATAAATTAGGGACGGGCGACTGCTTATAGCCCATAGAGTTACTCATGCTGGTCGTTAAACCTTCAATCAAAAAGAAAAAAATGTATATATCGAGGGGAGGGGAATACAGAACCCCGGAAAACCATGCATAACATTCTGAGGGACCAGACAGTGACGTGCATTCCACCCAAGCAGTGCTTGGGCAAAGGAAATGAAGGATACATAAAAAATCTCTGATTCTTTAAATTTCTGTTTTAGACACAGGTAATACTCACCACTAAGTTATAAATCCGTTCTTATACCTCTGAAGTTTTCATAGGTGTATAATCCACGCACACCGGCAATAACAACGACAAATGATGCTGCACACCGATTGGTCGCAGCTGCCGAGCGCATGCAACACCTGCTCCCGTCACCCAAGCATCACCGCCGCTGAAAGGGGTGTTGCTATGACAACCTGACGGCACTAGTCTGCTAACCAATGAGAAATGCTCCCTAGAAACGACTGTCTTAGGGTGTAGCTGCTCTTAACCAAAGAATATGTAACGAGAAGAAGTTAAGGCTCAGCGAGATGAAACTAGCGCCGCCATATCTTCAGAGAAAAAAATACTGAAGCCAACATACAGGCTGATCGGCTGATGCCGGAGCAGACCGCGCATGCGTATTTCTGTTGATTTCAATTCTTTGAGTAAAGAACAGTCAGCCGAGCTACTCAGACTCACACCACGTGATTGTTACCTTCTCGGTAGCATAATCACTTCGCAAATCGGATATGTTAGTTTTGTTACGCCAACCGGGTTAGTTAAGGCTTTTGTTTGTTCTTCAGTTTTTCAGAAACATTTTCAGTAATGCCAAATACTAGGGAATGTCTGCATTTTGTACGGATCCTTAGGCCTAACTGTAATATTTGCTGAAATTTAATTTAAATAGTAATACTAATGTGATTGCATATTTTTCTCAACAAAATAAGGGTTGGGCGGAATATCAGAAAACAGCAACAAAAAACTGCTCTAAGCAAATAGTCATCAGATAGAATGAAACTATCGTGGATCAAAGAAAAGCTTCACTGCCGTAGTCCAGCCTAACGTGTTTTGCTCCTGAATGTTAACTTTCCCGCTGAGTATATTACCTCTTAAGATATGTGGTGGCGCTGTTGCCGCCTGTTTTACGTCATCTCTATGAGAGTTGACCTTCTTTAAGCGTTAGATATTCTTTGTCTTAACCAAGCAGTCAGTGGACTGCTTGGATTATGGGAGCTGAAATGTGGATGCATTGTTCGAAGTTTTTTACATCGTGTGCTGTGAATTACTGAATATATCATGCATGTGTATTAAAAAAGATTCTAAACAGCCATGTCTGATTCCATAAACGAAGACATTATAGCCGATTTGTTACAAACTCCGTTTTCTCGCCTAACTTTTGAAGAAAAGAAAAATGTGATTTCGAAAGGAAGACCGATGCCTGCATTGCCAAGTTTAACACAGCAACAAAAGAATATTACTCGACATTTTCAAAACGCCAATTATGAAAGATGCGAGTGGCTTACCGGAAGTGTTAAGACCAACAAACTGTTTTGTTGGAACTGTTTGCTGTTTAGCTGTGACAGAAGCTCCACTTGGACAACAGGATACAGCAAGCTAAGCAATTTAACTAAAGCAATACGGGATCATGATGTTGCTATTAAGCATACTCGTGCGTCCGTTGCACTCGCAACTTTTGGAACTGTTCGTATTGAAACTGAGGTCAGTGACCAGATACGACAAAACATAAGCCAACACTAAGAAAAGGTATTCCTGAATGTCGCAGTAAAGATATTTTGAAACGGCTTATAAATGCCGTTTGCTTCCTTGCAAAGCTAGAAATTTCATTTCGAGGAAATGACGAGTCAAAAACTTCCAACAAACGCGGAAATTATTTGGAACTCTTGGACTACACTGCGCAGTATGATCCTGTATTAAAAAAACATTTGGAGTTTTCGACAGTATTCAAAGGAGTATCGATCATATTCAAAATGATTTAATTGATACGGTCGCCAATGCACTGTGTAATGAAATTAAACGCCAGTTAAAGCAGTCCGATTTTGTTGCCATATTAGCAGATGAAACTACCGACGTCTCGAATAGGTCTCAATTTTCTCTTGTTTATCGGTATGCAAATGAAGGGAGGGTGATAGAAAGATTTGTGTGCTTCCAAGAAGTTAGTGAGGACAAAACAGCGGCAGCACTTTCTGGTCTTATTTTGTCTCATATTAAGGATTTTTCAGACTGTGGTGGAAAACTCGTCGTGCAGAGCTACGGCGGAACTGCAGTAATGGCCTCTTCCGTGCATGGTGTACAGTCGAATATTAAGGCATCCTTTCCACAAGCCCTCTTTGTTCACTGCTATGAGCACTGTTTGAATTTAGTACTTTCCCAAAGCGCATCAAGTATTCCTGAATGTCGTATCTTTTTTGCTACTCTTAGTGGGCTTGCAGCGTTTTTCTCGAGATCACCAAAGCGCTCAAAATTTCTTGATGCCTTTTTGGGACGCCGACTACCCAATGTTTACCCAACAAGATGGAATTACTCATCACGACTCGTCAATACTATCCACGAAAAAAAGAGCTTTGTCAAACTTTTGCTACCATGTTGGAACATCAATCTCACTTAGAAAGGGATATTCTTGCGGGTGTTCAGGGACATTTGTCCAATTTAGAAAACTATGATTTTTTCTTTCTTCTTGCGAGCTTTCATAGTATTTTTTCTCTTACTGTTGTTTTGTTCAGCGTGCTTCAGAATGCTTCATTAGACATTGTTTACTGCAGAAGTAAGATAACGGAAACACAAAATGCTGTGAAATCTCTGAGAAGTCGTTTTCAGGAAGTGTACAAAGGGACCATTGCTGATGTTGGATTCCCAAGAAAACGAAACCGAAACCTTTCTGAAGACATTACGATTTCCACTAAATACAGAAGATTATATTTTGAAATTTTCGATAATGTCGAACAACACATTAATACAAGATTTCAGGATTATGAAAAGCTTACATTTTTGTGCTTACTGGATTCTCCGAAGTACAGCTCTTACGTTCACACTTCCCCAACAGATGGTTCGAAAAGCTTACTTGAAAATTATGGTCGCTACTTCGATGAAGTACGTTTGAAAAACGAATTAATCGTAGCATACAGTTCACATGAATTTTCTGACAAGTCACCTATACAGCTTACGAAGATGTTAGCGACTTCATCACTTGGAAAATCCATGCCACAACTTTACCTATTGGCTTTACTTATAAGTGCGATACCTGTGTCCACTTCAACAGTTGAAAGATCGTTTTCTGCATTAAAGCGAATTAAGACATACGCACGAAACAGAACAGGACAGAAACGACTTTCGCATCTTGGACTGCTATCAATGGAAAGTGATCTGTTAAATACTCTGAAAGAAAGAAATACTTTTTTCGATTCTGTAATAGAACATTTTGCTGCAAGTGATCGAAGAATGGAGTTTACTTTTAAATAGAAAGGTATGTTAAGTGACTTCAGTCTAAGTAATTGACTTTGCGACTGCTTGGGTAGTCTGTTGGGTCACCGCACGTCACTGGGACCAGAGACCCCCACACATACTGTTTTGCACAATTCCAGGCCTTGCTTTCTCTCTTTGGAATAAATCCATACCTGCCTGAAGACAACAACATCTGTAGACACTGTCTAGACAGTATATTGTGGACTGATGAAGTGCGATTTACTCCGAGATGGCATGTGGAAATCTCCACAGAACCTAGTGGTTGGCCCCACAAAAACGTTTTCTTCCGTAAGATCTGCATTAGCAGCAAACGGAGCATCGCATTGTGGACAATCGTGTTCGAGGGTAGCAACAACGGTCCACACATTCCCTGCGAAGGAGACAATTCCTCTGATTTCTTCATCTTACGTGATGTGCTATAGGGGAACTTTCAAAGGACGTGTTATTGGCAGTTTAACAACATCTGTGGTTTCTGCGCGACGGGGGCGACAATTGGCAGAGTCGTTTATGGACCGATGAATTGATTTTGGGGACCTGTCCCCTGGCTAGCTAGGTCTCCGGATTTCAATTTATTTGATTACTTTTTTGTGGCAAATACGTACAATAACTCGTGCATTAGCAACCGAAGATAGATTTCTGCCTCTCCGGCTCTGTGGATAGTCTAAGATGTGCTATGAATGTAGTACATCTTAGACTATCCACAGAGCCACACACTCGAGCGGTCGTCTACAGCATACCATGTACTGAAAAAAAATTCTGCAGGTGATGATGAACACCAGATTTTAGGAGCTTTATAAAAGATCTTTTTAAACTCGTGTTAAGGAATCTGGTATCATTAGACGTACTCATTAAAGACAAGAGACCATAGTCTCTATTGGTGCCGGAGAATAAAACTATTGGGGGTGAGAGCACGAATTTTTACGATTTGGAGAAAGTAATATAGTTGCGGGATTAATCTCACCATTTTTAATGACAAACTGAAAAGCCTCTCCCTACAGCTATTTCACTGTGTCGCAACAGTACTTATCATTCGACTGTATTAGACAATTTCCCAATCGATTACTGTCATGACCATGAGATCATGCGGGAATTTCTGGACCACGACGTAGTGCTGTTGAGTGATGGAAACAGTCCCATTGTTTGTAATAATTCTAGTGTGCATTCAGGTCTTCTTTTGTTTGTTTCTGTTTCAGCGTTTAACGACTACCTTGAGCAACTCTAAGGATTATAAGCAGTCTTCTGTAACTAATTCGGCGCCACTATTTTCAGGAGAGCCAGCGCCGCAGAACAAACACACCACCCATGCCTCATGCCGGACTCGTAACATGGCCCAACTCGGACGACGAGGCAGAAGCTGGGGCGTCAAGTACAGTTCTTCTCTGAGAAATGGTGCTCTCTCAGCCTAATTTTCTTGCCTCATCCTAAGCATGGAGTGAACGTGCTTGGATTCAGCCCTGATTAAAAGTAATACTTTCCGCTCCCTTACACACGTAAATAGATTTTAACCGTTTGATTAGCTGTCACTTTGTTTCTAATGCCCTCTCAATATTTTTATTGTGAAATGCCTAAACATTTTCTGTTTTTGTTTGGGGGTTTAACTACCGTGAGCAACTCAATGGGCTATATAAGCAGTCACCCGTCCCTAATTTAGAGTCACTGGTAAAAGGAGAGAGCCAGTGCCTTAAGACAAGCGCACGATCCATGCCTCACCCGAGATTCGAACCCGGACCAATCTCAGATGAATGATTAGAAGACAAAGCTCCATAACTCCTTTTATTATTATTATTATTTTTTTATCTTCATGACAGCACGTTTCTTTCAGCAGTGGTTCTCTGCCGTCCTCATCCCTCTCAAATAATAATAAAAAAAGTCTAACTCTCTCTCTCCTAACCCTTAACACCAATAAGTTTTGTAGTCATTCTGCAAAGGATTACGGGCACAACCGTTTCAGCTGATTTATCTTGAGAACTTTGATGAAATGAAGTTTCTCTGAGTCACGCACCGTGTGTACTGCGTCCTCTGAATCTTAATGTTCAATAAATAAATAAATCTTTTCCATTTTCCGAGTCAGTCTTGAGTATATAATGCGATTCGACGGATCTCAGCGATAGTGATACTGTTTTCGGGAGCGATTTCACTAAGTGGTGTTTAGTGCACGTTAAGGTCATTAGCTATTTTGCAGATTAACAAGACCTCACGTTTGGCAAACTTAAAAGCGAAAAAAGAAATCTATTGCTGATTGAGGAAGAATTGAGAGTGTGTTTGTCAAAAATTTAGCATATAGCATATGTGATAAAAGGAAATAAGCCCAAGTGTCACACTAGAAATAAACCATATATTGATTTTAGAGATATTAACTTTATTTTAATTTAATATTATGATATTTGAAAATATATAAATAAATAAAATATTATACAGTAGAGAAAAGACAGGAAAATGCTTCAATTTCTTTTCTTAGAATGTAAGCTGATTTGAATATAAATATATTCAAAATTAAAACACTGTAATAAAGTGAGGGATCTGCCTAAAAGCCAGGACTCTCAAGAAGGGTTGCACTTTTTAACTTTATGACGAAAACATTAGGCAAGCTGGAGTAAATAGAATGAAGATAAAAGTAAAATTTGAATTCGAATGGAGTATTAGGAGTCTGACCTCTCCACTATTGACTCATCGGGGAAGTAAATCATGGGCAGCTTTTTGGGAATAATTACTGTCTGTCAGCAAAAATGACAAAACCCAACATTCCCCTGGTTTATACTGGGAGAATGAGCTACCCACGATTTAGCTTCCCTGATGAGTCAATCATGGAGAGGCCAGGCTCCTAGTTTTCCATTCGAATTCAAATCTTAATTTCATCTTCATACTACCTCATGTTTTCGCCAATTTGCTTAAAATCCTGGATCCTTTCATGAGGGTCTTGTATTTTAAGCAAATCCCTCACTTTATTATGGTTTTTCTTTCTAATTTTGAATATTTAATAGGAAAGTTCTTATCTTCTGCTTTGCGCGATAGACTTTTACTATTTTCATATAATATTGGGTTTTTTTCCCACCTCTTTCTTGTTATAAATCAGCCCTTTTTTTAAACGAAGTTTCTTCAAAATAATTTAGCTGTAATTAAATTGCACTGCCCGCTATCAACTTTTTCTGTCTTGTAAACGTTTTTCATAGGTAGGAGCAGAGATGGGTTAAACATGACAGCGTCCTGGGGGAAAAAAAGACGCCCCAAGTAAGTGTAGTTCAATGCAAAAAACAAAACAAAAAAGCTTCCCATTTGAATTGCATATTTATATTTTTTATAGATTTTTTTAATCACAAAAACACGATATTCGCAAGAACTTCGTAGAATTCTTACCATATGTATTATTTAAAATTGGGCACTGAAATAAAAATTTTAAACATCGTTTTCTAGTAAGTTCCATTTTCATAACTTTGAACCGTCCATTTTTATATTTACGAATGAAATTACATGATTTTAATATGCTTATGAAACATTTGCTTGTAAATTTTGCATTTAAATTTTCAACGTAAGTAACAGTATTTTTAGGACTTTTTTTTTTTTAATGTAGTCCCTGGCAGCACAACCACGTAGAATTTACATTAAAGTTACATTCCGCATAAGGTTGAATTCACGGCGAAAAGTGTGGTAAAACTTACGTTGAAAATGTCCAAACCATCCACACAAATTCAACCATATGGTTTCAACTGCATTTCGACCTGATTTCAGCTACCAAATGTCAACCACTATTCTGCATTATTTCAGCGAGTTTTATTTCTACGTTAATTCCACCACATTTCAGCTGTTTTTCGATTATGCACTAAGACGTGGCTGTATTATACGCTACACAATTTAATTGTAATTTTTCCCTGATAGTTCGCTTTAGTTTATGAGAAATATAGCTGTAGGGTCAAACATATCAATTCTTAAATCTTTGATTATATATTAGATAATACACTGGCGTGCAAAAATTAAGGACGAGACGGTTGTTCGAATGTAACGTCGTGCAGAAATGCTCTACATCTACTCAAATCATACCATAAGATACCCAAGATGTAAGAATATGGGACAAGTGAGCAAAACCGTCCAAACAAGGAATCCAAAGGATACAAAGGCACTTATTGAAAAGGTAGTTTCGAGCACAACTGGACAGAAACGTCCATGTGACAGGCGGCTGCCAAGAAAAATCCAGTCTTTAGTAGGGGATATGATCACCCCTGACTGCGTTGCAGGATTTACAACGTCTGTCCATGCTGAGGACGAGGTTGTCAAGGAGCTGTTCAGGCATCGCGGCCCATTCCTCTTGTAGCGCCAATCGCAGCTGCGGAATCGTTGCTGACGACTGGTGACGTGCTGCCAAGCGTCTCCCGAGAAGGTCCCACACGTGTTCGATTGGATTTAGGTCCGGGGACCTTGCGGGCCAATCCATGCGTTGAATATCTTCACTCTCCAACAGCTCTACGACAGCCACTGTGCGATGAGGTGTAGCGTTGTCGTCCATGAAGAGGAACTCGGGACCCACAGCACCTCTAAACTGACGCACGTGAGGTAGTAGAACCTCGGTACAATAGCGGACACCAGTGACTGAATCTCCTTGGAAGATATGGAGGTCAGTACGGCTACCAAGCATGATACCGCTCCAAACGAGAACTCCGCCACCTCCAAACCGGTCCCTTTTGATGATGTTGGAGGTGTGATTGTGTGTTTCCTGCTCTCTCCAGATGTGTACACGTCCAGAATCGCTCGTCAGACTAAATCGGCTCTCATCCGTAAAGAGAACTCTACCCCATTGCTGATGTGTCCAGTTCTTGTGTTCCTGGCACCACAGAAACCGCAGTCTCCGATGAGCAGGCGTTAATGGCACACACCGTACTGGTCGTCGTGCAAATAGACCACCTTTGTGCAACCTCCTGGCCACGGTAATACGCGATAACGAACGTCCAGTTGTCTGTTGCATGTGCCTTGCGATTTCTCCCGCTGTCTGCCTTCTGTCTCTTCTCGCCTGTAGGACAATATACCGGTCGTCCGCCACCGTGGTTGCTCGTGGACGACCACTGCTAAACTATCGGACAGCTGTTCCTGTCGTTTGAAATGCTCTCCAAGCTCGTTAAACGATGCTGTGAGCGATCCCGAACTCCTCGGCCACACTAGTCACACTTCGACCTTCTTCCAACTTCCCAATGACGCGACCTCTTGTAAAGTCATCCAGATGTCGTCTACTGGATTGCCTGTTGGCCATATCACACGGTGGCAGCAACTCGACGGCATTCAAACCGATGTACACCGTGCAATAGCTTTCACCGAATTGCTTAGCGTACACCGCCCGTGTGCTTTATACCCTTCCGACACTCCCCCCCACGTCATGCTGCATACATGCGCATGCCCTGCCGTACCGGACCCTAGTGTATCTCCTGAGTGGTCTTTCGGTCCGTTCTGCCTGCTCGTTCCGCTGTTATGCTAATTTCTCCTCTTCGTCCTTAATTTTTGCTCACCAGTGTAGATAGTTTAAAAAAAAAATAACTTTGTTCTCCAGAGGCGTGACAGATGGTCATGCCTAGGTAAATCTTTAGGAAAACATCAATATTCGGAAAAGTTAAACCGATTTTTTCCCTAATATGACATTGGAACACATCTGCAATAAGGACACTTGAATATATCACTGCCTACCAAAATTATGCCGATTTTTTTGAAACTGCAGACATCCTTGTTCGAATTCAGATAAATAATTCAGCTGGAGCTGTGTGCAGAATGTGTTACATAACCAGTTTGCTCTCCTCCCCTGTCACCCACACTACACTGGGGGCCTTATCTTGTAGAAATAGATGCTTCATGGGGTGAACCATTCCGATTTGAGATTCCCACTGTCACCCTCAAATTTTTTTGAATGCCATGTAAAAAATATCTGCTCCATTCTCCAACTCTTACATAACCCTGGCCAGTGGCGTAACTAGGGCAGGGCAGGCTGCCCCCTGCGCAGCTCAAGAGAGGGTACAAAAATCACTGTTTATACTCTGATAAAAATTGTAATTTAAACTTTTGCACCAATTTCTGCTGCAGTTTTTTTCGCCCCATACTTTGTCATTTATCCATTTACAGATTTAACTTATAATATGTTTCGCCAGTTTGGGTAACCTTGGCAAATTAAAATTGGCATTCCTTTTTCGAATTTTTCAGGGGATATCAGTTGCTCATGTGCAAAAATGAAGGCGCAGTTGGACCCATGTTGTTGGAATAAGATAAACTGCTGGCTACCCAAAATGCAACACCAAGAAGGAAGCATCCGATTGGCCTGAAATTCGCAGCATGCGTCGCCCGCGAGATGTCATGCAAACGATTAGCATTGCAGGGCATATGCAAATCATGTGCGCCCTGCACGCCACCGAGAAGCACTATAAGAAGGATGCACAGAAGGCGGGGTGTAAGTAGTGGAAGTGTATTGTGCTGCCGGACCTGTGCGTGGGAAGCTTCCTGATGCCTCGTCGCAGAATACGGCAGTCATTCCAGCACGTTTCGGAGTTCGACAGAGGACGAATAGTGGCGTATCGCGACAGCGGTTTATCGTACCGAGACATCGGCGCCCCTGTGGGACGACATCCAGCCACAGTGAGGCGAGTATAGATTCGGTGGGTGCAGGAGAGACGGACGGACCGACGTGAGCGATTACCGCAGCCGCGGCACACCACCGAACGAGAGGACGCGGCATGTTGCGCGGCGGGCATTGACGGCTCGCACCGCCACATCACAAACGTTAGCGCAGGAATTAGGGTGTGTTGCGCAACAACCTGTGTCAGCACGTACCGTTCGACTTCGTCTGCAGGAGCGGGGACTTGTTGCACGGCGCCCATTGCTCCGATTACCATTGACGTTACACCACCAGCGAGTACGGCGACAGTGGGCCGTTGAATGCCGCACCTGGACTACGGAATGGCACGACATTGTCTTCTCCGACGAATCCCGCTTTTGCTTGCAACACCACGGTGGTCGGATCCGCGTGTGGCAGCACCGTGGCGAGAGACTGTATGACGCCTGCATTATGCATCTCCTTACCGGTCCGTCGCCTGGCGTTATGGTTTGGGGCGCAATTGGATATAACACAAGCACCCCTCTGGTACGCATCGCCGGTACACTCAACAGCCACCGCTACATCTCCAACGTTTTGAAGCCTGTAGTCCTCCCTTACCTGCAGGACTTGCCAGCGGCCACGTTTCAACAGGACAATGCTCGCCCGCACGTGGCACGCATCGTGCAACAATTCTTCACGGCCCACCAGATGTCACTGCTGCCGCAGCCCGCCTGTTCTCCCGATATGTTGCCCATCGAATCGAACATGTCTGGTCGCTGATCGGCAACCAAATGGCCCGGCAAGTACCACCCATGGCTACGCCTGATGAACTGGGGCAACGTGTGGAAGCAGCCTGGACCGACATACCCCAAGCCCACATCCAAAGCCTCTTTCGTTCGATGCCGTGGCGTGTAGCGGCCGTTATTGCCAGCCATGGGGGCCACACGAACTATTGATGTCTGCGTGTTCCGCAAGTCGCACGGGCCTGTAAGCTCAGTCGTTTCATCTTTGTATCTGTTGTTATGTGTCCAGTAAATCTGGCTTTGCTATCTCGTGTCCTTCTTGGTGTTGCATTTTGGGTGGCCAGCAGTGTATTTGGAGATGCCCTTATTAATGGAGCAGTACCACTTTGCGCGAATCATATAACCGCGAGCAACGGCCGTTAAAGTGTGGGAAAGCTGGTGATTTTTTTCCTATTGCAATGAATTTTGTGTTGGTCGAATCGCATTCTTTCGTCACAAAAGTTTCTAATTTTGCATCTTAACTTGCTGCCGATGTGTGCGAAAATGCTGGATTTATATTATAAAATTATTTTGAGGCTCCTTCCTATTTTTATTTTAAATTGAATTACATGAATGTTAATGCGAATTCAAAAACAAAACATAACATTAAAATTGAAAACTTCACTCGTGTATGAAATATAATTCACTCCGGTTTGATATTAACACGATTTCTGCAACCCCTAACTACACAATTCCAAAATACACACAGTTGAAACTACATGGGTATCAAGTAAAGAACCTCAAATTCCCATACTTTGCGGCTTCAAGGTTAAGAGACTCAGGGCATCTCCAGAAGTATTATTCTAATCTCCTTGAATTGGACGTATGTTCCAAAAGAAGTAAATTGTTCACATTGTTGAAGATTTTCTGGGGGCTGTTTGATCATTACTGCGATTAGGGGCCACCATTCTCAGCTGCATTCGGGACGTTTATTGTGGTACCAAATGTTTGAAACAGTTGGGAAAAGCTGTACAGGTAGTCCCATTGTGCCTCTCCCATAGAGATAAAATTAACATCACACCACAATGTTGTTTGTCGAGAAACGTACATTTTTATGTATATAAATGCAATTCTACACTATTAAATTAGCAATATGTATAAGATCAAAAGACAGATGAGGGGGCGCAATAATTTGTATTTCGCTCTAGGCCCATAAATACCTAGTTACGCCACTGACAATGCTGTCAGCGAGCTCTGTTAAAGAAATGTCCCTCTCTCTCTCTTTTGAGTTAGGAGTTTGACCTAGCCAAGAGGCAGTAACTTAGCTGGGCTTACTGATATTTAGTAATTAAATAAATGGAAAAGATATTAATAAAATTATAATATTAAGTATTCACTGTGTATACAATTTACTGCCAAGTATAATTTGTAGACATCCAAAATGCTTTTTCATTGCCAATTGTTTTTGTTAGCTTCCGTAATAAGATCGGCATTTGTCACATGTCTTCCCAAAATTTTGGCGCCCCTCAATACGCAGTGTCCTGGGGAATGTCTCAGGTTGGCCCAATGGTAAACCCGCCCCTGAGTAGGAGTTCCTCGGAGTAACAGATATTATTTTAGGGGTTTATCCATAGCAAAAGTTTGGGAAACACTGGTGTAGATAAAAGCTGAATACATCACTTTTTCATTTATTTAGTACGCGTGGGCTATAAAACAGACTCCTTGCACAAAACGATGGTACCATTCAGGGGCGTAGACATGGGGGGGTTACACCCCCAGAATTCGGTATTTTGATTTCTATTCGGTAAATCAGCTCTGACAAAAATCGCCGAACTTTGTAGACTAAAAAATCTTTATTAAAATCTACGCAAAACATCATTTTAAATTCTGGTTTATAAAAAAAATGAACCATTATTTCTCCTTGCTGCTTAACCACAGACACAGCTGAGGAGGATGAAAGTTGTTTCTATGACCAAACCAAATCCACGCATTTTCCTTTTCGATAATTTGTTACTAGCATGGCCAGGTACTCAGAGAGGGACGAAGACAAGGTAAAAACACATAGTTTACTGGAGTCGCTGGTTGTCAACCTCTACATAAAAAGACAAGTCGGACCTGGTGACCGCCAAAATGGTACCCCTCTGATGTATTGTGCTCTGTTTGTATTGTGCTCTGATTAACATGTCATAAACAATACCACTGCGTAGCCTAACAGTATTTGTGCGGTTTGTGTCATGCGGGATATGCGTGGACCTCGGACTTCAGAATAAGTTCTCTGCCATGGCGATGTTCTGGCTGAACCTAAGTAGAAACTGCCTCCAGCTGTCTGTAGCGTTCAAACAAAGAAAAATGATTCATGTTGTCCTCTTCTCTTCCTCATGTGACCAATGAATGGAAACAAATGAGACAGAATAACGGCGATTTTGACTTATACGTTGATAGTTGGTTAATTACGTAGGAAAGGTGTAAAATGGAACGAAAATATACTAAAAGACGTAACAGGTATAAAGTTGAATGTGTGCAATGTACAAAGCTATTCGACATGGATTACAAGAAAAAGTATGAAGAACTTTGCCACAATAAGCAACCAGTGAAAGTGAAATGTGTTGGATCTCCTGCAAACCCTCTCAAAGCAGCTGCAAAAAGGAAAAAACTGCATAAACAGAGCATTTTAAAAACAACGACATTACCCGTGGATATACCGTCGGAAAAGAGAGGGACTGTAATTTTCAGTCAAACCAACATGGAAGTTTCTGACTGTGACATAAGATCAAATGTGATGAATAAGAACGTAGCGGAAGATGCTGGTAGGCTATCAATAGGAAAGAACCTGAAAATGAGCCACCGTTTTCGAGCCCTGCTGTACACTGGACAAACTGTACAGGCCAGTTTCAAATTTCTCTAAATTATTACGATGACTGTAAGAAATAATTGCAAAATGTCAAGACAAGGAAATAATTAACCCTGATTTAATTTTAGTTGAAATTTTGGAGGTTACAGAAATTATTCATAAGCAGTGTGGCAAAATGTTAACCTCTTGTAAAGATCCCTACCAAATCTATCAAAAAACGCAGGAACAGTTGATGATAGTTTAAACAACTGCAGCAAAGTCGAACATGATCCTGGTATGAGAAAACAAATTAGGGAGAGAAAATATTTAATTTTTATTGGACCTCATCAACCTAACTTAGCTAATTTCCCTTCAAACCCTTCTATTCCTGCTGCCAAGCAGAGCTGTTTTTCTCCTTCATGATATAAACAATATCTTAATTTAGAATATAGTATTGTTAAAGATGCTGCTTACTTCTTTGTTTCTTTTCTTTTCCCTGAAAGTACAGACAGGGAGAAATCAGATTCTACTTGGGATGAAACTGGTGTAAGGCAATGACCAAAATGAAGAGCGTCAGTAAAAATTAATTGGGAAAATTATCCCAGCATTTCTCTTCTAAAGCTCACAAAGCTCTGCTAGTTGATTTTTGCTATTATCGCAAAAAGATAAACATGTCGATATTCTTAATAAAATGAATTTATGATAATCAAATATTCTAAAATTCAAAATTGACGGCATGCCCCACATGAAATTAAGTCGATCTAATTTAATTGGAAGAATTCGGTAATTTTCATCTATAACCCCCCACCCTTCGCAATATAAACACTTTAGCTACGCCCCTGGTACCATTAATCTTATTAATTCTGTGACTGGGCGAGGCGCAAAACCTTAAAACAGCTAATGCGAGAAAATGCATTTGGTTGTTTTCCTAGAGGTTACGAAATATTCGTGAATTCTTCGAAAAAATCGGGCAATCTCACAACTTTGGCGATATCTAAAAGTTTATGTTTATCGTTTCCTTTGCGAATAATTGGGTCGCAAATATAAAAATATTATTGCACAAACAGACGGAACTTTCTGATTTATAAGGGACGCGACTGACGCAGAATGTTTTGCCGGAAACGGAAACAGCAATTACAACTTCCACCAATTACACTGCTTTAAAGGCAGTATGTCCGACGGTGATAGAACAGTCTAGCAATAACCAGGAAACAAATGCCTCCTGTATGCTGTTGATAAAACCTCTGGCCTGTGGAGTGTTCTCGTTGTTGTGATTGAGAATGCATAAATGTTTAAAATCGTCATACATTTTTTTGTTACAGTTTCTCCGTGTGTGTGTGTGCGCGCGCGCGCCCAAATAGTTGTTTTGAGCAGCGACATGATGTCGCCCTATTTATTTGTAAAAATAAATAAAAATAAAGGTAGCATTTTTCATCTACAGCTCTATGTGCTTGTACATGCTAGGAATTTTGATCTGTAAACGGCAGCACAGCTCAGAAATAAAAATGCAGTGTGACAACAGACTCTAAGTTTACAGTTAACATACAGTGTATTGCATACGAAACAAAACATTATTAACTCAAAATACTCTGTTTTCGTCAAATTTTCAAAGAAATTTTTATGCAGTTTTAAATTAAAGATACAAGAAAGTGAATTTTCATTTCCTTGCATCTACAAAAAAAAAAAAAAAAAGTGAATTTTTCGTCACACGGGAAAACATCGTTTAATTAGAAATTCATCAACACACGCTTAAATACCCGCATGCGCGTGGGCTCGAATTTTATAAGTGTAGTTTGTATAAGTGTGTATGATTCATGCAAAGGGTAAATTTAATTCTCTTGAGGAAATCTGACATTACAAAAATAACTGGTAAAAAAACTTCCACTATTAAACGTTCGCTTTGTCACGTAACTTGAGCTGTGTAGACCAAGAGTTTCATGGAAGCTGCAAATACGCGCTGAGTGGCGAATTGATTAGGATTAGTAGACCTTTTTATGCGAATAGGCTGATTTGCTCTCTTTTGCGATAGTGTGTGCAAATATCAGCCAAACTGCTGCACATGGGGAATGCGACAGATCGAAAGTAGTGTGAGTAGGCTATACGGTATATACACCGAAGAGTCAAAACATTATGTCCACTTGCCTAATATGATGTTGGCCCTCCTCGTACCGCCAAAACACCTCTTACTCGGCGAGGCATTAACGCTACAAGATTTCTAAAGGTGTCACGTGGTATCTGGTACCAAACCAACACGTTACTAGCAGATCCTTTAACTTTTGTAAGTCACGTGGATGAGCCGCCCATATCGGATTTGCTGTTCCACCACAAACCACAGATGCTCGACTCGATTGGTGTCTGGGGAATTTGGAGGCCAGGGCAATACCTGGAAGTCTTCCTCATATTCCGCGAACCATTCTCTAACAATCCGGACAGTGTGGTATGGTGCCTTATCCGATGAAAGAAGGCACTACTAGAGGGACATATCGTTACCATGAAAGGATGTACCTGGTCTGCTATGATGTTTAGGTAGATGGTAGACATCATGGTTTTCTGCACATGAATGACAGGACCCAGGGTTTTTCAACAGAACATTGCCCTTATTTTAAAAATACAACATCAGCTTTACAAAGGTAAGTTGAAGGAAGGCCTAGGGCTACAACATCCGTGAATGGCCGTTATCTCAGATTAACTGCGCGGAGGAACAGGACAGCTGCGATCTGCCTTTGATGTGGCTACAGGAACGGTGGTATATGCTTCAACTGTGTACAGAAGGCTTCATGAAGGATGTCTATATGCTAAGCGATCAGCACTTTGCTTTCCCCCGTCACGCGGGGGAACGTTGGAATTGGGCAAGACGACTGGAAGTCAACTGGACTGGAAGCCAATGGAGGTCAGTACTCTTTCCAGATGAGTCCAGATTTGCTTTGCAGAGTGATTCCAGGCGTCTTCTAATTTGGAGAGAATGAGTCCTTTTTATGGGTTATCATTCCTCTACAACACATGAAAGACAGAGTTGAGAAAGAAACTTGTGAGGTCTGTGTCCAGCACTGAATGCCGCAGGAGTGGTTAATCCTCTCTTTGCAAGACTTCACGTCAACTGGACTGGAAGCCAATGGAGGTCAGTACTCTTCACAGATGAGTCCAGATTTGCTTTGAAGAGCAATTATAGGCGTGCTCTTACCTGGAGAGAACGAGGGACACGCTATCAATCCATTATGCCATGTGAAACGGACACTTATAATGTTGGTAGCATGCTGGTTTGGGGTGGCATCTCGTTACGTGGACGTATAGACATCTATGTGCTTCCACGAATAATTATGAATGTTCGACGCTATAAGGATGATGTCTTGGACCCCTAGGTTATGTAGTTCCCTGCGTACTGTTTTCGTTGATACTGGGGTCTAGAGATGCAGATTAAGTTTCGCACTAATTTTTGACGCCGTGATTTTATTACGGGTAACAATCCTCTTTAATGCTCTCCTGTCTCTATCAGTCAGGGTCGTTTTCCTGTCGCTCTTGTGTTTCGTAGACGAGGTTTTGCCACGAACACGGTATGCTGTCATGACGCTGGACACAGTAGCTCTCGATACCCCATCTACCCTGGCGACTGTTGTCACGGAGGCACCAACTAGCCGGCCACCAACAATTAGCCCTCTTTCGAAGTCCGTTAGGTCGCTCATTTCGTCGTCACCCTGAAAGAAATTTTGCAACACGACACTTTGAATGCATATAAACAAGACCTTGTGGTTCTAAACAAAGCTATTACAAACAAAAAGTGGGGTATACCTTTGCGTATTGTTCCTTAGAAGTCATGTCTTTGAGCGTGGTGTTCACATTATTCTGTCCAATTGCTGAACTAATTATAAAAATTAGTTAGTTAAAAAAAGAGTTAAAATTTAAAAATTCAAGGTTTTGCAGATGATGCAATACTTTTGCACTCCACTGTATCTTTCAAAATATATGCCAAACGGCCTTTTTATATTAAGTTCCAAAATTTATGAATTTTTAAGGCATCGACGAATACTTTAATGGTGATTGGTTTTATAATGAAAACGGGATCATTTGTGGGCAGTCAATAACACCATGAGTGCTTGAAAAAAATAACAGCTTTCATTCGATACCTTCTCGCTACCCTCCTTCCTCTTTTATTCTATAAAAAATATCACTTTCTTGTCATTAATGGCTAAATATTGAACGACTGCATGAAAGTATTGTTTATTTTACTAAGAAAGAAAAAAATGAGAAGGTACATATTTTGCAGTTTGTTCGAAAATTCGTTTTTAACAGATCGCCAAAGGCTATAATGGTAGGCACCACTCCAAAGCTAGTTGCCTTAAAAGAAAAAAGCCTGTAAAGTTGTAGAACTTTTTTAACTTTTTCATGTCATAGTGTAACAAACACAGATTGTAGAGTTTGAGCAAGGAGATAAATGCAGTAAAAATGATTCGATGCACAAAACACGAACAATGTGCTATGAGATTTCCCCAAAGTACTGCCTCAAGGTTGCTAGTGCATAATTATCCAGGTCGTCTAGATAGAGCTCAGCATTCATGGTTTTGTTCAAAACGACTAATGGGCCCAATCCGAATCACCCAAAACATCTCCATACCATCACGCTGCCTCCACCAACCTTCATTGTTGAGATGATACAGTCCGGAAGGCATATTTCTCCCGGTATCTGCCACACCCAGGAACGATCGCCAGACTGTGTGCCGTGACTCATCAGTCCAAAGCACAGCTTCTCATTGATCTATAGTCAAAGATCGACGTTCCTTTCACCACATGGTTGTCGGCCTGGTAAACTATGCCGTGCCGTGCAGCATTCTTTGCACTGTACCGGTACTGACATCAATCTCTATAGTCTCGCTTAGGGTTTGCGTTCTCATTGGACAGTCCTTTACAAAGATCTTCTGTGACGTTCTGTTAACTTCGGACGTTTACCGGGTCGTTCCTTGGCAGATTCAGCCCCAGCCCAGTTCGCTCAAATTTGCACATCACATTATCAATCTTCAATCTAGGAATCTTCAATGCAGTTGAAATATCACCTGTGGAGCGATTGTTTATGTGCTATCAATCACATAAGCAATCCCTATTATCAAATCTGCGCTGAAAATCGGTTAACTTTGTCGATCCAGGCATACTGCATTCACAGTCATGCTATTGTTTTTATCGTAGCCCTACGATCATATGTATTGTTGAGTTGTGACACGGTGCTTGCGTAAATTCACTATCAATAGAGGACCGTCCAGATATTAATGATAGGGCGATGTACATGTTTTCAGAGGTGCTTGCGAAGGTGAACAAAAATTAAGGAACAAGTGGGGAAAAATATCAGGAAATGTACGAAGCGTTGAAGTCAAATTAAAAAATATATTATAAATTACTACATATACAGTATACATCATAATTTTTTCACTTGAAGACAATTAGCCAATTTATCCAACACAAATATCTGACTCCAGTTACAGTACTATTACTTATAACTTTGGTGTTCTTAAAAATATTTTGCAGACGGGTGGATAGAAGTTTCAGCGGGTGAGTATTTTTAATTATTAAACAATAACTCCTACCAAAAATAAAAGAAAAAAGGATATATTTTGTATAACTTTGCAACTAAACATGATTTGTGTAGACATTAACATGGTTGCATGATAAATAACATTTAATGATAAAAAATAACATATAATTACTTACTAATAAATTATATGCATTGTAACTTCACAGCGCGGCGGCAAAGCAAATGCTGGGTTTGCCACCCAGCTTTAAAGGCTCTTTGGAGAACATACATTTTTTACATGATGTCTACTTTTAGTTCAGCTATGTCTTTTTCGTATCTATATACAGATTTAAATCTTGAACTGTAAAGTACCTTTTTGTTTGGTAAATAATTTCTTTGTTTTTAACGCAAAGGCACTTTGAACGTTCTCGTAATTTGCAATGAAAAAAAAATCGTTATGAGTAAAAATCCGATAAATTACGACAATCTGGAAAATCAGGACCACAGTCGGGTCTGAATTTGAAATTTTATGTTTGTGGTGATGATACTACGTTTTTATTTCCGAACTGGGTAACCGCTCAGAAGTCATACACAGGCACAGTGAAAATCTGGATCAAAATGTTCTTTTTCTGCTTAAAATAATTGTTTAGACAGACATTCACACACTTTTGCTTTAAAAATTTCAAGGGGGTTCATACCCCCGCTGTACATGCTCATCGTGTTATGATTTGTTTGTTGAAAAAGTACTCACCGTCCCCGTCATCAACGGGTTGTCCTGGTAACCATTTCTCTTCTGCGTCGAAGTGGGCATCGCCTCCGATTCCATCTCCCGGGAAGAACGCATGTGCCAGGACGGCCCCTTCACCGTCGAAAGGGTAGCCGTCGCCATGCGATCCCTCCAGGAATGACACCAAGATGTCGGCCTTGTGACCTTCGACCTCCGTGAAGGTCAGTGTGGAGGCGTCGCTCCAAACCTTGAAAGCTTTGCCAAGTTGAGAGCGCACCATGCGGGGGTCGGCGTTGGCCACAGGTTCCTTCACGCTACAAAAAAAAAAAGAAACGGAAAGGAAAGAAAGTTAATAGAAGAAAAAGACACACAAAAAAAAACATTCCATGCTACTCAGCAATAATGTAAACAACCGTTAATACAATTCCCATCCACAGAAATGAGCAGTGCAGTAAAGGAAACGACGTATAAGCAATTTCACGCATTTAGGATTTTGCTACATTGATGCATGTCTGTGATATTTCAGGCTATGCTAACCTTCTGTTTTCTAGCCGTAAAATGTTTTTTATGTCGCTTGTTTTAAACGCTTTTCTGTCGGCGTAACTCTTTAATAAAAATCATACTCATCCTAGGAAAAGCTGGCTTTCAAAACAAAATAAAATTGAGTGGAATGTTTTGAACTCCAGCCTGTTTTGAGGCACGGAGTTTCAGTGACTTCCAGATTTTATATCTGCCAATGTGTGAGCACACACTACAACGCAGAAGATATGAAGAATACCGAATATTTTATTGAAACATTCGAGATTCTACATGAAAAGGAAAAGACGTCATGATTAGCATTATTTTTGGCAAAGCAAAGGTCAATTTACCTTTGATCCCAAATTACCTTTGCTTTCGCCAAAAAAAAAAAAAAAAAAAAAAAAAATGTCACGGGATAAAACCGTCCTTCGCCTGTGGACAGCGGGAAAAGATACATGCCACAAGTTCAGATTCCTACAGATAATAATGATAATAGCAACACATAATTGTTCGACATTGTATCTGTTAGCTAACCTGAACTTCTGTCTTTATTGCTCTTGCAAATAATACCAAAGACAGAAGTTCAGGCTTCTTAACAGACGTTATTGAACAGAAACAGAACCGACACTTTCAATATTTTTCGGCGCCCCACCCAAGATTTTTTCCTATGTCGAACTGTGTGGTTTTTCAGCCGCACATGGAAGATGTACAATATGAAGGGTAGAATGCAGTTTAAAACACTATCAGTCAAATGTAATTGTGTTATTTTATAGCCTAAAATAATATACATACAGTATTTTGTCTAGATAATTGTTGTTGCTTGACTGGGCGGTAATTTCTTTAACTTACATTTACTTTTTGGCCCCACGCCTCAAACCCACCGGAGTATTCGTTAAATGTTCACTAAGCTCTAATGTATCGCAATGGCAAGCACTTTTGTGTGTGTGTGTGGTTTGCTAAAAGATTATTTTATTCTCTAAGTTTTAATGATCAATATTTCCCTTGGCACAAACACATCCCAAATGTTCTCGGATTACATCATAAAACTTGCCAAATAAACTGGTGTCCAAAATTAACGTGACAAATACAAATTCGCTAATAGGTCCAGAACAAGACGATCGATTTAAAGAGTTTGCAGAGACATGTGCAAGAAGAAACGCTGAGTCGACGTACCCAAGTAACATTCTGCTAGCTCCAATGGAAATATGCAGTGCCGAACTACGTCATGGAGCTGGCAGCCACACGACCTTAATAAACGTTGTTCTGAGCGTGGTGCGGCAGTTGAAGCTTGAGTTAGACTGTTAGTGGAAGAATGTTGTTCTGAAGAATGGCTGGACGCAGTGGCGACGCCAGCTACTCGGAACTGGGTGGGCTATTAGGAGAGCTAAGCATGATGGAGGGAAGGGGGCATAAAGTTTGAAGTGCTAGGCAGAAATTTTGGCAAAAAATTCCGTTCATGGGTATTTTACAGAAGACTCCATGCGAGAGTCTGTGTTAGAGCTGAGTTCGGGCTCAATTTTCGAAGCCCGAGCCCGTGGTATATAAGCCTGAGCCCACCGGAGCCCGAATTTTATATTGCAAGATAGATCCAAGGCCCGAACGAGCCCGAAAACTGGGTAACCTGTTCAATCATTAAAAAGAACACATCTCCTCCTCCTTATGCAATTAACCAATGTATTTCTCAAATGGGGAGTGAGGAAGGGGCCTCTATCTATTTTTATAGTGTATTAATAACTGTACGATTTTCTTTGACCGTCTGTTTCCACCTGAAGTGCTTCGGGCTGCTGGGTATCCAAAATGATCAGGCGGTGCTGCAATTGTATGTTGCTCCAATAATGCTAATATTATCGTGCCATAATGAGCTGCAATATTGTACGTTGCTAGACACAATTACCAGGAAGCTACTGCGGCCGCCCCGGTGGCGCAGTGGTCTAAGGCGTTGGCCTATGATCATTCGTCCGAACGGGGTCCGGGTTCGAATCCCGGTGAGGCATGGATGTTGTGTTTGTCTTACGGCACTGGCTCTCTCCCTTCCCTGGAACCAGTGACCCTAAATTAGGGACGGGCCACTGCTTATAGCCCATTGAATTGCTCACGGTGGTCGTTAAACCTCCAATCAAAAAAAAAAAAAGCTACTGCGTGGAGATAAAGGGTAAATTATCGTCGGCATGCTATCAACTATCCAATATCTATAGTTCTTGAAAAAGCTTTTTCTTCTCTGCAGAAACACACTAATGCGCGGCCTATGGCATTTTCTACCCAAGCCCGGAATAAATAACCATCTCGAATGCCCGCTACCCAACCAGAACCAGTTGCCGAAGAATTCCCTTTACCAACTATAAAGTGTTTCATTTGCTAAATCGTATAAAATCACATTTATATATAAAAAATTTTTTTCGCTCGCCCTATCTCTCTAAAAGTCCGAGCCCGAACCGCAGTACATATTCTACAGCCCAAACCCGATTCGGGCTCGGGCTCAGCCCGTCTTAGCTCTGATCTGTGTGCAAGAAGGACAGTGGTCTGTGTCTTTATGTTTATGAATTTTAGTTTGTAACCTGACAAGGAATATCTACACTGCTGCCCACCCAAAATGCAACACCAAGAACGAAGCATCCGATTGGCCTGAAATTCGCAGCATGCGTCGCCCACGAGAGGACATGCAAACGATTAGCATTGCAGGGCATATGCAAATCATGTGCGCCCGGCACGCCACCGAGAAGCACTGTAAGAAGGGTACACAGAAGGCGGGGTGTAAGTAGTGGAAGTGTATTGTGCTGCCGGACCTGTGCGTGGGAAGAAGCTTCCTGGTGGCTCGTCGCAGAATACGGCAGTCATTCCAGCACGTTTCGGAGTTCGACAGAGGACGAATAGTGGCTTATCGCGACTGCGGTTTACCGTACCGAAACATCGGCGCCCGTGTGGGACAACATCCAGCCACAGTGAGGCGAGTATGGATTCGGTGGGTGCAGGAGGGACGGACGGACCGACGTGAGAGATTGCCGCAGCCGCGGCACACCACCGAAAGAGAGGACCGCCATGTTGTGCGGCGGGCATTGACGGCTCGCACCGCCACATCACGAACGTTAGCGCAGGAATTAGGGTGTGTTGCGCAACAACCTGTGTCAGCACGTACCGTTCGACGTCGTCTGCAGGATCGGGGACTTGTCGCACGGCGCCCATTGCTCCGATTACCATTGACGTTACACCACCGGCGAGTGCGGTGGCAGTGGGCCGTTGAATGCCGCACCTGGACTACGGAATGGCACGATATTGTCTTCTCCGACGAATCCCGCTTCTGCCTGCAACACCACGATGGTCGGATCCGCGTGTGGCGGCACCGCGGTGAGAGACTGTATGACGCCTGCATTATGCATCGTCTTACCGGTTCGTCGCCTGGCGTTATGGTTTGGGGCGCAATTGGATATGACACTCGCACCCCTCTGGTACGCATCGCCGGTACACTCAACAGCCACCGCTACATCTCCGACGTTTTAGAGCCTGTAGTCCTCCCTTACCTGCAGGACCTTCCAGCGGCCACGTTCCAACACGACAATGCGCGCCGCGCGTGGCACGCATCGTGCAACAATTCTTCACAGCCCACCAGGTGTCACTGCTGCCGTGGCCCGCCTGTTCTCCCAATACACTGTTAAAAAAATTGTGATATGTTGCACCAAAAAGTGGTGCTACACCAGCTGCACCTCTTTCTGAGAAAAGCTACACCACTGTGTCTTGCAAACAAAAACCAACAACATGGTGCAATGTGGTGCCACATTATGGATCAAGCTTTCCCATGTTGTTGGATATTGTTTGCACCACAGAATGGTGTATCTTTTCTCAGAAAGCGGTGCAGCTGGTGTAGCACCACTTTTTGGTGCAACCTGCCACAAAAATTTTAACAGTGTATGTCACCCATCGAACACGTCTGGTAGCTGATCGGCAACCGAGTGGCCCGGCAAGCACCACCCGCGGCTGCGCCTGATGAACTGTGACAACGTGTGGAAGCAGCCTGGACGGACATACCTCAAGCCCACATCCAAAGCCTCTTTCGTTCGATGCCGCGGTGTGTAGCGGGCGTTATTGCCAGCCATGGGGGCCACACGAACTATTGATGTCTGCGTGTTCCGCAAGTCGCACGGGCCTGTAAGCTCAATCGTTTCATCTTTGTATCTGTTGTTATGTGTCCAGTAAATCTGGCTGTGCTATCTCGTGTCCTTCTTGGTGTTGCATTTTGGGTGGCCAGCAGTGTATTTCTCCTCTCTCTCTGTCTTACATCCCCCCCCCCACACACACATCTTTGAAACTATAAGTATAAAATAGTGTTTCTACTACTCCCTTAGAAATTTGTTCAGAGGACTCCCTACAATTCTCATAAGTACACAAACACTAAATTTAATAAAAAAATGATTTTCTGTAACAAAATTTCTGTGAATTCGAAAAATTCAGGTACGTTTACCCAAGTTCCCTAAAACCTTAGACAGTTACACAAGCCATATGTTCTAACAGCTTAAATATTTCGGGGGAGGGGGGACCAAAGAAAAGTTGGGTGGGCTGAAAGCGTCGCGCCTGGCTTCACACCATCGCTTCGAAGATTCTTTACGGTGGACAGCGATCGATAGATTGGAAGCAGCGCAATCACAAGCTGGAGTAGTAAGATGGCTGAATGTGTCGAGGCAAGTGGTCTCCAATCTCTGGAGACAGTCCCAGGAAATTAGAACAATAACCAGAACTCCCACAAGGACGCCCATGACAAGTCAAAAGGACTGGTATTTGTCTCTAATAGCTCCCGGCAAGAGGGAGTCGACAGCCAGGCAACTCTCCTCTGTAGGGGAACCATGATATCGCGGCAAATAATTTACAGAACACTCACGAGAGAAAGTCTGTGTGCAAGAAGGCCAATGGTCTGTATCTCACTCGCCGCATCGCACAGAAGAGTACGTCATAATTGGGCCCCACAACACTACCCCTGGACCCCTGACCAATGGACCTGTGTTCTCTTCAGTGACGGGTAGTGGTATAGCTTAAACATGGATTCTCGATGTGTGCACATTTGAAGAGAGCCGAAAAGTCGAAACATTTCCTCCAACATTAGGAAAATTACAACTACGCTGGTGGATTATTCCTGATTTGGGTTGGCATCATGTTGAATATATGCACGCCGCTGCACGTGTTTTCAGGACGCACCCTGACTACTTCACGCCACAGGAATGACATCCTAGAGCCTTGTGTACGGCTTTTCAGAAGACCTGTTTGCCCCCAGTTCCTTTTCATGGACGATAACGCCCGTTCCTATAGAGCTCGGCTAGTCGACGAATACCTGGAGACTGAGGATGTTCATAGGGTGGAGTAGCCCGCGAGATCTCCGGACCTGAACCCGATAAAGCATGTCTGGGATACCGTGGGAAGAGCAATTGATAGTTGGCAACTTCCTCCCAGAACCCAAACGTGACTGTGACGCGTCTTGTTGGAGAAGTGGCACTTATTGCCCTAAACTGTCATTTACAGCCTTGTAAACAACACGAGGGCTCGTTGAGCAAGATGTATGGCTGTTCGGAGTAATAACACTCCCCATTATCCCCTCGAAATCCGCAACCGATTGCTACATCACTTATGGACTGCCATGCGCATGCTTCCTCCTCATGAGGTGATGGCATTTCTTTCCTGTTGTGTATTGCTGCGTTATCGATATACATCAATGAGCCATTACATTATGAACACCTGCCTAATAAGCTGTAGGACCCCCTTTAGCCCGCAAAACAGCGGTTAACATTGATTCGATGGAGTAGCGATAGGTATCCTGGGGTATTTGGTACCGTAACGTCAGCAGCAGGTCCTCCAGTTCCCGTACTTTTCGGGGTGGTGGGGATTTAGCGCCAACCCGCTTTTCGAAGTCGAACCACAAATGTTCGATTGGGATCATGTAAGGTGAACTTGGAGGCCAGGGCATCAACAGAAAGTCACCAGCAGGGAACACAGTTGTCATGAACGGGTGAACTTCGTCCGCAACGATGTTCGGATGCCTGACAGCTGTCACGGATTGTGCTATTGGAATAATGGGGCCTAAAGTGTCCCAAGGAAACATCGCCCACAGCACACCACCGCCGGCCTGTTTCCGCCCAACAGTGCATCCAGGTGCCATAGCTTCCGTTGGTAATCGGCGTATCCGCTCTCGGCCATCTACCGGATGCACCAGGAATCTTGATTCGTCAGACCAGACCACTTTCTTCGAAACATCCACTGTCCAATCTCGACGATCTTGAGCCCGTTTCATGCGTTGCTGGCGATGACGTGCAGTGAGCTTGGGGACCCGGCCGGGTCTTTTGCTACGCAATCCCATGCGCAGAAGGCTGCTTTGAACAGTGTGCTGTGACACATTGTCCTGATCACCACTGTTGTGGATGCGGGTGATTTGTCACACTGTTGCCCTGCGGTCACTGTGAACAATGCGCGACAGTCTCCGCTTTCCTCTGGCATTAATGAGCTGCCAACGACAGACAGCTGGACGACGGTTCGTCCTTTGGCCATCTGTGCACCACTTTTGATACGTACTCACTACAGCGGCACGTGAACAACCCACAAGCGGCGCCGTTTCCGAGATCGTAGTTCCTAGGCGCCGTGCCATCACAATTTGTCCTTAATCAAACTCGATTAAATCGGCAGCTTTTCCCATGCTAACTCCGAACACTACTAAACTGGCGTCTGGGTACAGCAACAGAACAAACGTAAGAAGATCCGCTCCGTTGTCTCATTGGCAGGAATAAAAATGCAAGCAACCAATTGGCGTGCATTATGTGTGTGATAGTGGAAACACAGGCAGACAACCAGAGCAATAGCGCGTTTTTGATGTTAGTCCTAGCAAATTCTGATGTGTACGTTTGATGGATATAAAAAGGTTTGTATTGAAGTACCAGGTACTACTATGAGTTTAATACATATTCATTTTCAGTGATGTTCGTCCTAGCAACTCTGTGTGCAAATATTCCCTTTATATGCACATTTGAAATGCGGGCGTGACTTTTTACACACATCGAGAATGCCGTCTCAAGTTTTGCTGTGTCTCGGATATCTTTAGCAGCTATATAGTGCTTTTATTTTCAATCAGACTAGTTAATCGTACTGTTTGGTCACGTTTGAGATTGTGGCTTTGCACGTGTCATTAACCTATGTATGCGTTACCACCAGTAGCGTTACTAGCACAACGCCCCCCCCCCCATCGCAAGATTTACTTCAGTGCCCCTAAGCACAAACATTTTCCCAGGATTTGAAATATGATCGAGGAAGGATGTGTTTTATGTTTTATACAGTGTGTGTGTGTGGTTCGGAAGGGGTCAGGAAGATTGGGAGAGTGCCTGAAAAAGTAAGGGGGTATACCTAGAGACTTGTGATTTTTACTTTTTGAATATATATATATATATATTTTTTTTGATTTGGGGTTTAACGACTACCATGAGCAACTTAATGGGCTATAAGCAGTCGCCCGTCCCTAATTTAGGGTCACTGGTTCCAAGGAAAGGAGACAGCCAGTGCTGTAAGACAAACACAATATCCATGCCTCACGGGATTTGAACCCGGACCCCTGTCAGGCGAATGATCAGAAGCCATCGCTTAGACCACTGCGCCACCGGGGCGGCGCTCTAGCCTTTCACGCACGCCAATTGGTTGCTTGCGTTTTTATTCCTGCCAATGAGACAACGGAGTGGATCTTCCTGCGTTTGTTCTGTTGCTGTACCCAGACGCTAGTCACTACTAACCGAAAGCCGGTCCTCGGGTTGTATATATACTGCTCTGTGAACTTCACCTGTGCCACCGAGCCGCGGATGGCTTAGTGGTTAGCAGTTCAGACTATCGATGCAAGGTCCCCAGGTTCAAGCCTGGGCTGATCTTTCGGAGATGGTGTGATTTACTAACAACCGCTGAATATCCGCCGTGCACGTTAAGTGACTGGACCCAGTGGTTAAATGGGTATCCTTTCCTATGCGCCCCCCCCCTTGAAATTCTCTCACCCCTCTATGTGCAATATCGAACTTGTACGGTGGCGCCATCTACTGTACTCTAATCTCACTACAAACTGTTCTGTCAAAGTCGCTAGACTTGCTCTCATTCTTTCCGTTTCTGTGTCCTGACCAAAAGGGGTGATCTCGCTGTAGGTGGCTGGGACTTAAACTCTACTTACTGTGGACGGAAGTCCTACAAGAAAATGACAAATACTTGATCGATCACCTGCGCCACCGTTCGGCAGTGGCGAAGCGTGATTTTGTAAGTAAGGGAAGCAATGCAGTTAGCATGCGATAAATAGATGGTGAAAGTGATATGAATGAATAATTAAAATCAGAAAGTGACCCGTAGTTTATATGCTACGTTGACAATACGGCATGGCAGAAAACAGCGTAAGAACGCAACCATGCGCGGTACTACCAAAAAGAAATGTCTATGTAGAAGTTCAAATGCAAAGATTTGTAAAAAAAATATTCAGGGAAAATGTTGAAAGGGAAAGAAACTTGTCTACCCACACAACAAAAAGAATTGGGGGTTGCTTCTATCAGAGCTGAGACGGGCTGAGCCCGGTCCCGAATCGGGCTTGGGGTGTAGAATATTTACTGCGGTTCGGGCTCGAGCTCTTAGAGAGAGGGAGAGCGAGATAATTTTTTTTATTTATAAATGTGATTTTATATGATTTATATATAAAGTCACATATAAATTATCATATAAAATCACATTTATACAAATGTGATTTTATAGAGATTTTTTTTTATTTATAAATGTGATTTTATATGATTATGAAAATGATCCAAAAGACAGAGAAAGTATTTTTTCTAGAATGCAGTCTTCGGAGTTTTGGGGAAACAATAGCTACACTAATAAAAGTAACGCTTACTTTTATATTCCTGAAATAATGATATGTCATCGCTAAAGAACGTGCTACATAAAACTACTGATAGTTCAAACCACAAGCCAATAATGGAATTGAATCAACTATTATTACACTAACACAGAAAACTTTTGACAAATTGCAACTTCAAACTATTGTTCGGCAGTCCTCTGAGTGCTGAGTCTGATAACTGAATGTTTGGAAAGAGCGCATGCTCAAGTTATTGGCTTTATCCTTGAAACTTTCTTGCGTGGTTCTGCATTCGGCTACGTGAAGCGTTTGGGAGAATGCTTCCCCACGCTCTATGCTTAGCACAGCATTACTGGCTGCGGGTGGGCATGCTGTGTTACCGAGGTTCAGCTGGATGCGTTGCTTCCAACGAGCGACTTACGTACGAGACTTTGTTCTTGTTTTCGTAAAAATAAAAATATCAATTTGCTTTCTTAAAAATAAAAGATACTGAAAAAAAAAATGCCCGCTGCGTTATGTTGATGTGATATTTTTATTTTACTTTAATGCTACATATTTTTAATTTACGCAAAAGAAAGCGCATGAACCAAAGGGAAGCAATGCTTCCCTTTGGTTCATGTTTGGTAAGGCTGTTATTGAAAATGTACGGGGTCTTACATAATTGAAAGTGTGGGATGTTCAGAGTGGTTTTATGCCTGGTAAAGGCTGCACTAACCAGATTTTTGCATTACGCATGATGATTGAAAAGTATCTGGCTGTTGGGAAGAAAGTTTTTACTGCCTTCATAGATTTAGAGAAAGCTTACGACCGAGTGAATAGGACACTTTTGTGGAAGGTATTGAATGAATATGGTGTTACTGGGAATCTACTTAATAGTGTAAAAGCCATGTATGCTGGTAGTAGAGCTTGTGTACGAGTGAATGGTGTTTTATCAAAATGGTTTTCCATTGGTGCAGGAGTTAGACAAGGTTGTGTAATGTCACCATGGCTTTTTAATATATTTATGGAGGCATGCATGCGTGAGGCCAAAATAGATAATAGTGGTTTATTTCTTGGTGATATCCGTGTGTGCAGATTGCTGTATGCTGATAACACTGTCCTGTTGGCAGATAGCAAAAGTGAGTTGCAGAGTATGTTGACTCGGATGCACGAAGTTTGCATGAAATTCAAACTGAGTATAAATAAGGGAAAAACCAAAGTTATGGTGTTTGAGAGAGGATTGGGTAGCACTGAATGTAATGTAAGTATAAATGGCACTGTGATTGACCAGGTGAGTGAGTTTGTGTATTTAGGAAGCATGTTTGACAGAGAGAACAAGTTGGATGGTGAAATCAGTAGGCGAGTGAATTCTTCTTTGAAAGTCATAGCTGCTCTGGGAGGTTTTCACAGGAATGATGGGTTCTCTAGAGAGTCCCGCATGGCTGTGTATGAAACTGTAATTGTTCCTACTCTGATGTATGGCAGTGAAACCTGGGTACTGCAGAAGAAGCATAGGAGTCATTTGTGTGCTGGAGAAATGCGTTACTTACGTGGGGTTTGTGGCAAGACACGATCTGATTGTGTGAGGAATGAAGATGTATTGCAGTTGTGTGATGTAAAGCAAAATGTTGTTAGCAAGGTGGAGACCAATATGCTTCGGTGGTTTGGCCATGTTGAAAGAATGAGTGATGAAATGCTTACTAAGAAAATATTTTCAACCCAAGTGGCAGGAAGGAAAGGCAGAGGAAGGCCAAGGAAGACATGGGTGGATCAGATTCAGGAGTGTCTGCATGAGAAAAAGATTATGAGTATGAAAGATCTTGTGTAAGGCGTGTAATGGACATCAGTGAAGCACGAGTTGTATGTCAAGATCGCTGTAAATGGCGAAGTTTGATACGACAACAATAAGTAAAAATATCTGGAAGTTTGTATTTCTTTTAGGAGCTAACCTCTGAATCTTAGAGAACAGCTTAGTGATATGTATGTATGTATGTATAAAAATTACTTACGAAACACTTTTCACGGCAAATGCTATCATCTTTAGTTAATACCGCGGTGGTACAAAAATAACTTGTTTGCGAACTTGCGGTTAAACAGCCTTGACATTATTGCCGCTATGCTTCCTTTGGTATAAGAACTCATCTTATTTTCAAGAAATAGTTGAATTATTTTTACGAATTTTCTTTTGTAGTATATTTCACCTCTTTCTCTGGTCACGAACCCACACTAGGTTTTCAAGTTGTTCATTCCAGATACATCGAATTCCTTGCCTGGTTACATCTTCCCAGAAAATTTCGATCTTCAGTTATTTTTAACCCACGAAAAAAAAAAAAAGAAAAAAAAAATGTTTTGAGCAGTTCTACATTTTGAAATGTGAGAACGAAATGCTCGGGATTATAGCATAAAAGCCCGAATTTGCCGATGGTGAATTTCGAACTCACATCTTCCTTCTCCGGAGGCGGTTTTTCTACCGCTTGAACTACACCGACGAAGGCTTATCGCTGTAACTTGCCATTGTGACACGTGCGTCACCTGTGAGATAGACACGTCACATATATATCCCCCCTTGAGAAAGGCGGATGCAAGAGACCGTTGTTTTTTCCGGTCAGCTGACTAACCATGCTTGGAGGAACTCTCTGAAGAAGAAGGAATTCTGATTAATTCCAGATGGCGTCTGAAAGAAGCATCACACATTTTTTGAAGCGCAGAAGAAGGAATTCTCATTAATTCCAGATGATATATGGAAGAAACGGGACACATATTTTTCTCGGAACTCACCGTCAGGAGATTCATTTAACGTTCGGGCGCCAATATAACGAACGAGCCTTTTCTGCCGGTGATGGTATCTGAACCTACATTTTGTTTCTCCGGAGTCGGACATTCTACCGCTTGAACCACACCAATGAAGGCTTATCGCTACAACTTGCCGTTTGGACAGGTGCGTTCCCTCTGAGGTAGGTACGCCACAGGATGCTATGCACTGTACGTTTTACTTTTCGTGATGAATATTCATGCGTTGTAACTAAATACAATGTATTAGACTTCGTTTCACAGAGAGTGTTTTAAAGCCAAGGAAACCAAACAATTTCAGAATACAGAAACCGCAAGTACATGTCTTCTTCTGTGGAGGTTTAAATTCAGCAAACGAGGCTCTATGTCCTTAGATTATCGTAGTCTGTGTCCACTTGAATGAATGCGATTTGTACACAGGATCTTCCTCTCATCGGCGAAAGATTCCCGGCGGCGTCCCTCACTCAAGGAGGTTGTGATGGAGTCTTTTCAACTTTACACCACAGCCCAACTGAGTGAGGGACTCCGCGCAGGTCACAGTAAACACATCCATATTATTGTCTTATAGTCCTGTTTGAACCATTGGTCATCTCGTGAGAAATGAGGTCCTGCGAAATCTCGCCATTCAGTGTTTTCCCTGCATCTTGAAGACAGCATTGGCAATGTTGATTGCTGCTTTTGTCCTCTCCTGATGTCGATCCACGAAATTCGTGATATATCTCTTCAATCTTTGTCCAGAAGTAAGGCTTCGAAATGCTAGTTGAGCGGTTCCGTCTGACCTAACCACATGGACAAACCATTTCTCAGCCTTTTTCTTCTTAATCTGGTTATTACATTTATCCTTTCTTCAATAAAAAATATTATTTTTCTCCATACTTTCTAATTTGTTGCGTCATCAGTGAATGGAATTTTTAATAGTCTCCATTAGCATTTTACTCGAATGCCGTCTTCTTTCAGGGGGGCCAAATTCCATTTCCACGTAAGAGTACTGAATTTATCAGCGTGCGGATTATACACTATCTACCAAAAAGTAATTGGACACCTGTGATAGCAAAGGAAAACGAAGTTTATTCACCTTCAATAATTGGTGGAGCCTCCACGAGCGGCGATTACAGCTGCGACCCTCCGGGGCATACTCTCAACCAGGCGTTGTACGACGGCTAGCGGTATTTTCTTCCACTCGGCTTGGAGAAGACAGGTCAGTTCCTTCACCGATTTCGGACGGTGGGGGAACCCCTTAAGTCGAAGCTCCAACTCGTCCCAGAGGTGCTCGATAGGGTTAAGGTCCGAGCTCTGCGCAGGCCAGTCCATTCGATTAACCCCATTGTCACCATACCAAGCCATGGTGGACCTCGCAACATGACAGGTGGCATTGTCATCCTGAAAGTAGCATGGGTCCACCCCGTAAAACTGCCACAACGTAGGAAGCGCATGGTTATCCAAAATGGTTCAGTAGGTCTCGGCGTTGAGTCTACCAGGAATTGCGACCAAGGTTCCAGTGCCATACCAGGAGAAACACCCCCCATAGCATAATTCCACCGCCGCCGAACTTCACAGTTGCACAATACATTCCGGCAGGAGGTGTTCTCCTGGCAGACGCCAATCCCAGACCCTGCCAACAGTAGAGGGTGAACCTTGATTCATCGCTCCAGAGAACCTGTTTCCACTGTTCAACGGTCCACTGTCGAAGTTCTTTGCACCACGGTAGCCGAGCAGCGCTATTGGACTTGGTGATCAAAGGCTTGTGGGCGGCAGCACGTCCATGATAACCAAGCAGATGGGCTTCCTTACGGATGGTATTCATCGAAAGAACACTCCCGGATGCCTGTTGAAACTCCTCGCGGATGTGGCCCATCGATTTGGTGCGGTTCTTCCGAATTTCTCTGGCCAGCACCCGTCGGTCTCTAATTCCCAGTTTTGTGGGTCTGCCGGGTTAGGGCACATTCCGACAGTCACCTCTCATCTTCCACTTGCCAATCACGTAGGCTACTGTCGATTTTGGGTACTTCAACTAGCTGGATATGTCACGCATGGATCGGCCATTTCTGTGATACCCGATGATTACACCTTTCTCGAAATCAGAGAGCTCCAAACTGCGTGGCATCTTGCATGCGACTGGTTGCGTTGTTGTTCCCCTCACGATATTTAACGGCGGCGGCCGTGACGTGTATAAGGACCGCAGATATCGTCGATTGCAGGGGCGTCCAATTACTTGTTGGTAGATAGTGTATATATTCTAGTATTTTATGATATTTTATTGTCTGTGCAGAGTGGCTGTAGTTGTTTTCATGTCGTGTCTTGAGGTCCCATGCTTGTGACGAGTACATCCAAGGTAGCAAAGAGCTTTTGCACCTCATTCATAGCTTCATCATTGACTAAAAGTTTTATCTGTTTATTGTTAGTGGCCAAAGGTGTTAACTTATGTGTGTTAATAATTAGTCTACATTTTTTAACTTTCTTGTGAATTATATCGATAAACATGTAAATGGCAGTAAATACGAAACTGAATAAGTTGCAAAAATCAAAAGAGTCTGTACAATCATGAAAAATTCAAGAAAATAGTTCCAGCTATCCCGTGGTATTAAGACGCTTTTTTCTCTTCTATTTGGTTCCTGGTATTTTCCTTCCTTCATTAATTTCATGCCTTCAGTCAACAGATTTCTTTTTATTTTGAGAAAATCTGCTTGTTTCTTTCATTGCAGTTTTCATGAAAATTTTCTTAATTCTTGTTCAACCCTCTTTCGTGAATTTCGTTAAGGCCTACGTAGTACTCCTGTCCCTGTAATGAAGTCCCGTAAACATTTTTGTTGTTCTGACTAATCAAACCAGTGCGACCACTTAATACACCTAAGAGACGACCAGAAAAATTTGAGTAGACATCACCATATTCTGGAGCTGTTTTTCTAGACGCCATTTTCCAAAATGGCCGCCGTAAAATTGGTATTTAGCCTATCTCGGCTCCTAAAACCCGTGGAGAAGTGAATTTAGAGTCAAAATATATGTTTTTTACCTTAAAGAACTCAAATTGAAGGTGTACAATATCATACAGGGGCTATATATTTTATAAACAGGTTTATTTTATCATATATTATTACATAAAAATTATTGCAAACAGGCACAATATGCTTTAATTTGATTAAACTTCTTTGTTTCACAAAAGCTACGTTTTTAATGAAGAGAAATGGCTTTTGAACTCTTGCTTCTGTGCATCAGGAAGACACACAAGCTTCAGTCGATGTGAAAAAGTACACTATTTGTCAGACTGCCGATGCTAAAACAACAGTAAACATAAACGAAAATGGGAGAAAACAAATACGGGAGGCAGCGGATATTAGAGACGATGTGGTTGCCAAAAGACTTAATTGTGTGAAAAAAGATGATTTTGTTTATCATGTGTCTAATCAATGCTACAAATCCTATACTTTGAACAAAAGTCTTGATAAAATATCTGAGAAGCGTAGTGAAGAGGAAAACACGACACATGATACACGTGATCTACACATAACATCACTTAAAATGAGGTCAGAAGTATCACCTCGACCGCCTCCTTCTTCAGGTACACTACCAACCCATGTAAGGTGTGTAATCTGCGGACAGCAAAGTCATAAAGGTATTCGAGAGAAGTTCCGAATAAGTGACACAGGAAGAGCAAAGAACTTATTAGCTGAAGCATTTCATTTTCAAGATGATGTTTACATCCGTGTGACAGATTTAAAATCAGCTTCTCAAGTATTTGGTGCTGACATATTTTACCACAAAATATGTTTTGAAGGATATTTAAAATCCTACGAGTATGCTATGAGACATCATGAAGAACAAAAACCAATGTCAGCAAAAGATTATTCATTTGAACGAGTTAACCAAATTATAGATCCTAAGCTCAAAGAAGGATATGGTTTCACACAGTCGGAAATCCGTGACCTAGTAAACAAAACACCAGGAGAAAACTTAATAAGAAACCATGAAGTGAAAATTCCGCTGCAGCGACACTATGGAGAAGACATATCCTTCAGTTCTATTGTAAGTAAAAACGAACCCTTGATGGTATATTCCTCAAGTCTAGGAATTTATGAAATTATCCGACCAGTACGAAAAGTTCAGAACATCAAATCAGCTGCGAAAGATATCAGAGATGCTTTAAAAGAAATAAATTTTGGACTTGCAGACAGTTTCTGTGATTCTGAAGAACTGAAAATTTCGTGGAACGCTACTCCGGTTCCAGATGAAATGTTAACATTTTTTTCAGCATTTTTTAATATTAATAAGGGACTGTTAATATCAAACACCATCACTCTTGGAGCTGATCCAGACCAGGATCCAACAGAAAAGTGCAACGAAGCAGATGATGATGATGAATGATGTAATGCGGAAAGTAGTAGTACTCCTGCATTCAGTGACAAAAAAAAAAAAAAAAAAAAAACTGGCTGTTTGTGCAAAGGTTATATTCCAAATACTTTGTTACTCTCTTTATCACGGAAAAAAGTAGACACCGCTACATGTCATTGTTGGTCATAGTATATATGACAAATGCAAAAGCCAAGATTTAATTACATGCATGAACAAATCATTAGTTTCAGTTAGCTACAACGAAGTATTGAGAAAAAGACAAAACTTACCAGCGTACACTGTACAAGCAAGCGGAGGAAATACACCATTGCCTAGTCATTTTGATAACGAAAACTTTGCTATTGCAGCCATTGACAATTTTGATTACGAAGATCGATCACTGTAAGTGTTCTTTTTTAAGTATGTACTGGTTCCACAAAGTTACCAAGTAAGCCAAAGATATCTGAGAGCGATTTAGATCAACGAAGTCACCATTTCCATAAAGAATTGCCATGCCAGAGATCTTTGAACTACAAGAAACCACTTGACAAACCAACTCTACCGGACTGTTTCATTGTTCAGGAAATCTATTTTCCATAGAAACACAATCAGAGTGACATGAGCAAACTGAGTTTGCATTCAGCATTATCAAACATGGAATTTCTGAAGAAGGAAACGCTGAAGTTGTTCCAACATGGTCCGGATGTTGATCTTTGGTATCAACAGCAACATCACCTCGTATGCAAGTAGGACTTCTGCCGTTCGTTCCAAAACCAGTCACAGAGCATGCAACTATCTTTTTAGCACTGAAGAACTTACAGAATGTCTGTTCACAACTAAAACAGTCAGCTTTGCCCGTTATCTCAGATGAGGGTGTGTACCATGTTGTTGTTGATATCATAAGGATCAGCCTATCTGAATTTTCAGACATAATATCAATGCTTGGAAATTTCCACTGTGCAAAAATTGTCATGCATGTTCTTGGGAAGTATCTGCGGAGCAGTAGTTATCAGGATGCTCTAATTCAATGCAAAGTGTTTGGGGTAAAGAGTTCGGAGTCGGTGATGAATGGAAATCATCATTACAGATCTCTCAAAGTGTTCCTCATTCTTGAGGAAGTACTACTTAAGATGAAATGGATTGCATTTTAGAAGTCTAGGAGTAAAGAAAAATGCGGACAAACTATCAAGCAGGCAGTAAACATGAGAGCTAAACTCATAGAGAAGAACGTAAAATCATCCCCTAGTGATTTTAAAAGACTTTTGTCTGGCATACCAGAGTTGCATGAGGACTTTAAACAATTTTCTAATGAGTGTACCAAAAGGTCCGAGATGTGTAAATACTGGGATATTTTCCTTAAACTAGTCAATCTGACGAAGTTTATAATAGCAGCGTACAGGGAAGGTGATTGTGAAAGCCATCTTCAAGCTATTCAAGGTATTCTGCCTATGTTTTATGAATTTGATAGTATTAACTACTTACGGTATGCATCATGGTATCTAGAGAAAATGCGATTGTTACAAGTAGAACACCCTGAAATTTACCAGAAGTTTACTACAAGACACTTTATATACAGAGGTCTCAAAAGAGTTCCAAAGGTATCATAGAGCAGACAAGGGAAAAAACACATATGTAACTGAATGAGAGTTAACATACCATGAAGAGTTGGTATTAAGCAATTTTTTTAGAGAAATCATTGATGCTAATAGCACTGGATACAGAGAAACAACAATCTATTACGAATTGACTGGGAATTTATCTTCCCATCTAACCTTATCAGTTAACACGCTTTGTGATTTCATGATGACTAGGAGCAATCCTTACGAAATGTCTAGTCCAATGCAACTCCACAACTTCATCACCAATCAGTGTGTACCTAGAGAGATAGCGTTACGCACCATGAAAGGGAATGAACATGCAGAAGAAGGTTATCAAGCTTTTAGAAATGAAAGATTTGTGAAAAGAACTAAAAAACTTTCAGACACAATTTCGAAGGTGAAAGTACCTACTATGGAAAGAAAAACACCTTTAGAATTCACAAAGTCGAAGTCATCACTAAGTGTACAAAAGAAAGCAACCACTGCCGCTGAACGAAGTGTGCATGTAGCAAAAGAAAGAGGAGAAAAAATGAAATACATATTGAAGTATGACCTATTGCAGTTACACACATTATTCGATGACAGTGGCTTTCCAATCAAGCCAGTGAAATACCTTCTTTTGGTTGAACTTGAAAAGCAACTGGGGCCGCAATACTATGACTTTCATCAGCGTCAAATCATGGAACAGCTGTTATTGTCGATTTTATGTTGCAAGTACGTCAAAGAAGGACCTGAGATTTGAACATTTTCGAAAACGTGTTCGAAAAAGTTTGGACCAATGCAACAAAGTTTCAAAGTGTAACCCGAGTAGACTATGTTCTTGATAGATACACTGAAAAGTCGCTTAAGGAAGGAGAAAAAGAACGAAGAAAGACTGGCGATCCCATTGAAATGATGGTATAAGATGTGATACTCCTATTCCAATTCAAATGGAAAGGTTCTGGTCTTCCAATAAAAATAAAGAGATGTTGCAATTGCCAGTGATTGCTTCACTGACAAAGCCAAAGAAACATCTACCATTACGGTGTTAAGTGGAACCATGAGAGGCAGCAATGATAACAGAGATGCAATTATGGTTACAAATCAGGAGGTTCAGATCTGCCCTGGTTTACAAGTCCCCATTGAAGAAGCTGATGCTAGATTGATAGTTCACTTGTTTCACGCTGTTGTTCAGTCAGGAGTTAAATGTGTGATAGTACTATCAAATGACACTGATGTTGTTGTACTCTTACTTAGGTATATATTTCAACTATTTACAAATGGATTGAAAGAACTGCGGATAAAGGTAGGACTGGGAGACAAAGTGCGCTACGTGCCTCTTCACAAACTAGCAAGAAATATTGGAGATATGATGTCTACTGTTGTAATAAAAGCACATGCCCTTACCGGTTGTGATGTCACTAGCAAAATTGGAACAAAGCCCTCTGCTTTAAAAGTTGCCCCAGAAAAATTCTTACTTGGATTTGCGGAGGAGAATTTCCTATCTGAGGAAACACTTGACAAAGCAGAAGAATATCTTGTGAAGGTGTTAAGTCCTTCAACAAAGTGCAAAACATTTGATGACCTACGCTATTCAATGTATATGCACCAACAAGTAGACCTATCCCAACTTCCTCTTTCATCATTCTCATTTAGAAATGGACATTTGAGACGATGCTTTTGTGTTCTTCGGGAATACTTAACCCTTTCTAGTGGACCATGCTCTGATAAAACGCTACAACCAACAGACTTTGGGTGGTACAAAACGTCAAGTGGTATTCTAAAGCCTGAACTATATCATAACACTTTGCCCTCGGAACTGCTTGTCCAGTGCACATGTACAACTTGCATTACTTGCAGATGAAAATGTAAAGTAAAATATGTAACTTGCACAGAGTACTGTAAATGTGGAGAACAATTGAAACGATCATAGTTGAAGATATTGTTGCCGCCCCGGTGGCGCAGTGGTCTAAGCGATGGCCTCTGATCATTCGTCCGAGATGGGTCCAGGTTCGAATCCCGGCAGGCATGGATGTTGTGTTCGTCTTATGGCACTGGCTCTCTCTCCCTTCCCTGGAACCAGTGGCCCTAAATTAGGAACGGGCGACTGCTTACAGGCCATTGAGTTGCTCACGGTGGTCGTTAAACATTCAATAACAAAAACAAAAACAAAAAAACCCCACCGAGGTTCGTCAGTGATCTTTGCCAGAGTACATTTGGCAAATCCCTCTCGCTGTGTGGTATCCACCGGTAACAGCTGGTGTAAAGTTTGCAGTTGCCGCCCCGGTGGCGCAGTGGTCTAAGGCGCTGGCCTATGATCATTCGTCCGTAAGGGGTCCGGGTTCGAATCTCGGTCAGGCATGGATGTTGTGTTTGTCTTACGGCACTGGCTCTCTCCCTTCCCTGGAACCAGTGACCCTAAATTAGGGACGGGCGACTGCTTATAGCCCATTGAGTTGCTCACGGTGGTCATTAAACCTCCAATCAAAAAAAAAAAAAAGTTTGCAGTTTGTATGGGTACAGATTTAACACACCGTGAAGGATAATGCTCTCGGTGTGCCCAAACATCTTGCCGCCTCACGAGCACTGTTTGTTCCACTTGTCGTTTAAGATGCTAGTTCGACTATTTAGGATGCCACAGCATTCGAACGCGACTTCCTTAACCCTGGTCTTCCTCGTCGGGAGCGATCCAGTAAATTTCCAGTTTCCTCAAATCGTCTCAATAGACACTGCTAACAGACACAGGTGATAGGACCTTGGCCCTTCCTTAGTCTCTTCTGTGTTCGGAACTTTCACAAAGCTTCTGTTGCAGATTCTCCGCTTACGTAAAAACAGTTTCACTGGCAAGACTTTATCCGGAAAAGTTAAAATGGTAGCAACACTCCTCTTGAACACAGTTTTCAATAACGAGAGGGGTGCAGGCAACTCACAGCCGATTAATAGCCGCAGCTTATCGCTTAGTGCTTTTAAAGCCATCATATTTGCATATCTTTTGTGGTTTGCATGCGTCTAAAGCGTTCCCTCTCGTCGCATTTTCGAACTAAGAGTTTTTCCTTTTCCAAACAAAAAACCCTACTAGCTGATACTTTTCGTGCAAAACGCACTATAATGCACGCATTTGTTCTCTTGTTGTAATTTTGAAATTTAAACGGACGTTTGGGCCACCCGGTACATTGTAATGCGAAGGTTGTACCGAAAATAATACAAAAGTGGGCATAACTTTTTTTATTAACTGACAGAGGTCGTTCGAATTGCACATGTTGATAGAGTAACTCTTCCTAGTCTATAGAGACCCTTCTTCATTGCAGGTAAATAATGGATTCCAAGCAGAAGCAACGTGACATCATTGAGTTCTTGACGAAGGAAGGGTGCAGGCTGTCTGACATCCACAGAAGGCTACAGAATGTTTACGGAGATGACACCATTGACAAGAGCAATGTGCACAGATGGATGAAGAAGTTTAAAGAAGGGGAAACCAGCATTGAAGACAAACCACGCAGAGGGACACCATCATCTGCGATCACTGACACGAATCGTCATCCAGTGGATGAATTGATTCGCGCGGAGAGACGAGCCACAATCCGTGAGCTTGCTGCACAACTGGACTGTGGTCACAATGCCATACAGAAGATGGTGGAAGACTTAGGGTATCGGAAAATGTGTGCAAAATGGGCACCCCTGCAGTTGACACCCGATGTGAAGGAGAGAATGGTGGAAGTCTGCTCTGATCTGCTGGAAGCTTTTGAAGCCAATGAAGACACGTTTTTTTTTTTTTGGGGGGGGGTCTGGTGACAAGGGATGAAACATGAGCGTATCTTTACGATTCGGAAACGAAGAATCGATCCATGGAATGGCGTCACATCTCTTCACCAAGGCCTAAGAAGTTCAAGAGCCAGCTATCAGCACAGAAAGTCAGGGTGACTGTTTTTTGGGATGATAGGGGTGTCATTCTCCTTGATTTTCTGGAACGTGACAGTACCATGACCAGCGAGCGGTACATTGAGACACTCAAAAAGCTTAGAAAAGCCATAAGGAGGAAGTGACCAAACAAGATTCCCAAAAGGATCCACATTCACCATGACAATGCGAGACCACACACATCTTTGGCAACAAATCAGGCGATCAGCAAATTAGGCTGGTACGTTGTCCCCCATCCACCGTACAGCCCAGATCTGGCGCCCTCCAACTTCCACCTGTTCGGTCCAATGAAGGACAGTCTCCGGGGACAACGATTTGATGATAGAGACGAGGTGAAAGTGGCTGCGAAGAAGTGGGCACAACAGTCCACACCTGAATTTTTTCAAAGAGGATTCGAGAGTTGGGTTCAACGATGGAGCAAATGCATCGCTTGTGATGTGGAGACTATGTTGAGTAGTACCTTTGTATAGAGGAAGAGTTACTCTACCAACATGTGAAATTTGAACAACTTTTGTCAGTTAATAAAAAATTATGCCCACTTTTGCGTTACTGTCGGTACAACCCTCGTATTTTCGTTTTGCATTGAGCTACGTAATTGGATAACGCTGTTTTTTTCCTTTGATAACACTTTTTCAGTTAAAGCAAATGAAAAAAGTATCTTCCGTTCCATATCTTTTTTGTATGACATGATATTTGCGAACATTGATCAATGAATCTCAAAAATTTCTCACATTGTGATGTTTCACTCTCGTAATGTTTCAAATACACGTGAGCTCGTTTTTATTTAGTTCTTGAATAATGTCCAAATCGATTTCCGTGATAAAACTATTGTCACAAACACCGTTTCGGCAGAATTTCAATGAATATATGTATATCTGTAAAGATTTGTACAAAACTAGTTCTGATACAAACATCGTTTTGGTATATGAATTTCACAGAGTAAATGTATGTAAAAAATTACAAAAAAAAAAAAAAATTGAACTGTCACAGGTGCCATTTTGGCATAAGAATTTCTGTGAAAACGAGACGTAAAAATATTGGTAAAAAAAATTCGAAGTGCATAGCCAAACTACCACCACGTGATAGTAATGCAAAAGTGCGTATTCATCGGTTCAATGCATTTTTGTAATGATATACGTGATTTCAACGTATCATAAAAAAAGAAAATACAAGCTTATAGTATCACTATGTCCGTCCGTTTGTCCCTGTGGACACCATATCTCCGCAACCATTAGTCTAATTTGAAAATTTCTTTCTGCAGTCGAAATCCTCAACTGTGAGCACGGCGATCTATGTTTCTCCGGTGCATAATCTCGCCACTAGGGGGCGTAAATGCATATGCTATTAAATTTCCAATGTGTTTAGCTCTACACAATAGCTTCAAAAAATTATTTTTACCTTCTGATACCTTTCATCACGAAGCCCGTTTTACATACAGTTTTTATTTAAAATAATATTGTACCGCCGAGGGAATAAATGCATATTGCATTTCTCCTAAAATCACTGCTTCTAAAATAAAAATCGGATTTATTAATGAATTTTTTTTTAACACAAAATAGCGTTTTTCCTGCTAGAGAGCGTTAATGTAAATCTCTAATGATATCTCCCCTTCTAAAAGTCCGATTTAAGAAACAAATCTTTTTGCTACTAATAGCGTCTGTGGTGAGGAATATTTTTCGTATATTTCCTAATTATTGTGCCACACAATTTTGCTAATGTTCATTTCTACTTGTACCACATTTGGAACCTAATATTCGTTTCTAAGATCCTGATTTGAAAAATCCCCATTTCCTTGGATATCTTCGTTATGAGAAAAACTTTGTGCACAGTTTCTGATTTTTTGTAGCACACATTTCAGCCACTAGTGGCCGAAAATAGATATTTCTATTTGGGAATGTTTTATCGATTGTGTAGAAATTCATTGATATATATTTTTTTAAAGCCGGTTCAATACACCATGAAGAACACTGCTTACATTGCGCATTTTAAATTATGCACAGATTTTCTCTAGGAGGCGTAAATTAACTTTTTTTCTCTGAACATTTTTTCTAAAAATCTGCTTTGAAATATTTTTCTCGTGTCAAAAAGATTCAAACGACACGCTTATTACACCCAAGAATTCGGTGTCATCTTGTTTTAATTCCTTAGATGCGGGGCCGTAGTTACCGGAAGGGCAGGGAGGGCGGTTGCCTTCCCTGAATGATCACACCAGGAGTGTAAATTTATGCTCTGAGGGGCTGGAACATAGAAATGCTGAACGGGTAAATCCATTTACTAAAAACTGTAACTTATACACGTCAGCATTTCCTTTTTTAAAGACTAGTCAGCTGCATACAGGGTTCCATGTAGCTAAGCAGGGTAGTTGGTTGGTTGGATTTTAATGGCGCAAGAGCCTCAAAGGGCCAAAGAGCACCAATGCAGAGTATTAAAGTTAACAAACAACAGCATAGAAATTACAAAAAAGTAGAAATCAGTAACAATAACCGGTGTACAGGGCCAGCGGACGATAACCAACAAGGAAATCAAAAAGCACCGGGGCCGCCCCGGTGGCGCAGTGGTCTAAGGCGTTGGCCTCTGATCATTCGTCCGTAAGGGGTCCGGGTTCGAATCCCGGTCAGGCATGGATGTTGTGTTTGTCTTACGGCACTGGCTCTCTCCCTTCCCTGGAACCAGTGACCCTAAATTAGGGACGGGCGACTGCTTATAGCCCATTGAGTTGCTCACGGTGGTCGTTAAACCTCCAATAAAAAAAAAAAAAAAAAAGCACCGGTATAACAAATACAACGAGTTACACAGTAAAAACAACGAAATGTAACAATAATATAACAGGGTTAAAAAAGAACAAACAATGACATCATAAAACAGCACAATAAAAGAATAAAAGGTGTAAATCGACGATAAAACCACAGCACACTGCACAAAACGTAAAACACCGGTAGAACGAAGAAATAAAAAAAAAAAAAAAGCGAAGACACGTCACATTGATGTTCAAAATACGACTCAGGGCCACTGAGTCGTCGAGTGAAGTAGGTAAAAAGAAATGACGAACACGTTCATGAACAAAACGACAAGAACACAAAAGATGAACGACAGTCATAGGTACATCACACGTCCCACACATCGGGGCAGTGTCGCCACACAGTAAATAGCCGTAAGGCTAAGCAGGACAGAGGGTAACCTACTTTGTTAGGTGTGGATTCCTCATATGCATGAAAGAAAATTCCCAAGCAGCTGAGTTTGGCATATAAAACAATACACTGAGATGCCCGAATTACGTGACGTTTCCAAATACGCCATTGGGATGAGAAGCAAATTAGTCATCTGTACTCTTTTGCAGAAAGCCCCTCTCAGCGTTTAACTTTGAACGGATTTTCCAAGCCCTACTCGGAAAGCATCTTCCTACTGTTATGTGTGCTATCTGATAATCATTCGTTCTCTGCTGGTTCGTTTTTCATTCGGCATTCCTGTGGAGTGCTTTGATGTCGGAGTTCACATTACTTCGATGTTTTACTTGTTAAACCCAAAAGTTATTTAAAATTATAAAACATTTAAGTAAATTATGTCAGAAACTTGTAATACTTTTTATGACGGAAGTATGAGAAAGTAAAGAATGCATACTAGAGTGGAAGAAGGGAACATTTAATTCGAAGGGCGCAATTTCAAATATCGCCCTCCCAGGTAAGAAGAGCTGCAAGGGCTCTGCTTAGAAGTCTGCTTGATATATCAGTCGACGGAGCAAGCATTTTCCCTGTGTTTTTGAAGGAATCTAAAGTTCAAAATCGGTGCTTATTTTGTCCGTGCTAAAGCCGGCGCCATCTATCGTGGCCCATACAATTGTCTTCGCAGCAGAGTAAACGGTTCTTTGAGATTTAATTTGGCTTAAATTAAATATTTCTCCATTCCTTCTTTACTATAACAATCGACGGAGTAAGTATTTTCCTGCTTTTTTTTTTTTTTTAAGTGGAAAATATAAGTTCAAAATTGATCCTATTTGTCGTGAAAACAACTTGACGGATCCAAAAGATGGCGGGAAATAGTAAATACTGTACCGACAATGAACTTTAATTTTGCTTGAAAAACAGAGGAAATGCCTGCTCCTTTATAAAGTATGCGATTGGTTCAATAAGAAGAAAGTAAGGAAATGGAAAGCATGTATTTCATTAGAAAAATTCATAAAAATATATTAAAACCGTCTTCTGCAATTAACATTTTTTTAAAATGACTCACGTGCCAAAAGACCCTCATATCTTTTAGAAAACCTTTTCTACAATTTTTTCGCTTGTGCATAAATATGTACAATACTTTAAATTCTAGAATTTAACACTGATGTAAGGATAACATGCACACTTGTACGCGCTTGTTTGGGAAGTTAACTCTCCCTGACATGCAAGGCACCAAGGAGTCGCCAGTTACTAATTTGGTGCACCATCAGCTGAATGTGAGTATTTCATTTCAGCTAAATGTGAGTATTTCATTTTAAATTTTAATAATGACATTTCCTTATATGGTTTTATATCTATTGCGAATGGGTTTGTGCATATTATATTTTATGGCGTTCACTTGTACGCTGGGTTCCGGCAGCGAATAATTCCCATTTCCACCACTGTATATATATATATATATAAAATGTATATATACTTGAAAGCTACAAAGTCTCCACAAAACCGCAAAGATAAAGAAACTCTAGTCGCGCAAAAGCAGCTGAAAAGAATATTAAGAGCTACAGACAAGCAAAAAATAACGATCAGAGAAAGGGAGTAAGAGAAAGAATGCAGAAAACAGAGATCCGTGGCTTTCTCAAGGACCAGCATGGAAACACTCCCTTCCGCATAGACCTAGAAAATGGGTTTCTGCTACCACAAGCTTGTAAAGGGAAAAAATGCTGGTAGGCCTAATCTTAAGTTACAATTAAACAGATAAAAGCACCCCCAAAATGAGTTACATGCACAGCACCACTTTCTAAAAATATAAACTTACCAGTTGAATTTACACGCTTATCGTCGCTGGCCCAACCCATAAAGGAACCCTTCGTTAAGACCACCATTTGACATAAAAGGTTGAATTAAATTAATAAAAATGGTAAAATATTTACAGCAAATATTTCATAATTTTTTCCAGCCACCAGAAACCACGCTGAAAGTGAAAGCCATTGCAAATACTGCTAGGCTCAGACAAAGACCCAATAAAAGACGCGATGAATACTACTAAAAAAAAACCCACCAAATTTAGCAACAGGAATTACAAAAAAATTAACAAGAAGAGATAAAGTGAGTAAATTGAGTGTGCCAAAAACAAAGGGACAAAAAGCCCTGAAAGCCCTATGGAAACGCTGATTGTGCTATAAAAATACATGTGGCGAAAAAACCTAAAAGAACACGTGGCAAATAAAGCAAAAAGCTACGAAGTGCAGAATTTCTTTTTTTTTTAACAAAAAACTCAATATAAAAAAAATACAGGTAGGCTCATTTCTGATTGAGCCGTCTGTTTGGAACGTAGGACTACGACTTGCAGATCGGAGAGTTGAAATGAGCTAGTCGAGTATGGTTTCAAAGCGCTTATTTTAAAATTTGATATAGCCAACATATAGGTCTATGATATGAAAAGTAGCTTACATAATGTTTATAAATAATGCTAGATACATTGCGAACACAAAGCATATCGATACACGAATTACCCAACGTGGTGCTCTGTCTCCTTCAGCTTCTTACATTCCTCATCACTTGCTATTGCCTCTCGTTTTGATTTTCTCTACTTTTGCTTGTGTTCATTCTGCGAAATCCGCGGCATTGTCGAAAATGTTAACCCGTTCACACGAAAACAATTCTTAAAAATTTTAGTTTAAACCACTGCGATATGTTCTTTATATATTTAAATAGATATCGCCGAGAGCTTTAAAACAATATCATGCACAGTCGTTCTGCACACACGGTTGTTCAGATAAACCGCGATATTGTTAAAAGTGTTCACAAGAAAACAATTTTTTAAATGTTCAGTTCAAACCACTGCGAAATTTTCTTCGCATATTTGAATAGATCTCGTCGAGAGCTCTAAAACGATGCGGTGCACAGTCGTGTTGCGCTCACTGTTGCCGAGATAGACTGAGTCAAACGCGGCTGCACACCCAGAAATATTGCACCATCTCCTCCGCGCACAGGGAGCGTCTCCCGCACGATGTATCGCGCAGTACGCGAATTGGGCACCATGCTGTTTACGAATATGCTAACACGATTAGTGTGCGGCACGTATTTTTAACGCTATAATGATTTCAATTGGAACCTATTTTTGTAACAGGCGGCCGGCCGTAAGTCGCCCCATACTATCCGCGGGGTTAGACGTAGTGATACGTCAAAAACCTACTAGTTCCATAAAAGATAAAAACATAGACTATAAACAGAGAAAAAGCTCGCCATGCTGCACAAGAAGCAAGAAAGAGAAAAGTCCTAAGGAAACTGAAAAAATGGTGCCACTAAAAAATGCAACTACCACCACATTAGAAGATAGAGGCCGAGGTGGATGCGCAGCTGCGCAGAAAACAAAAATACTGTCACTTGGTAACTTGGTAAGTGACTATGAGATGCTAACTGCTGTTAAGAAGCTTCTATGTAAAGTTAATTGCTTGCAAAGAAGATGGGGGGGGGTAGCTAAATGTGTATCCCTTAGGCGTTGAAAAATAGTGCTAAATGGAAATCCTCGCACATCAGACAGAAAGATCGTTCGACTTTTTCCGATTTATTGCTTTGGCTGAGTAGAGGGGTTTTATGGTGTACGTGCGATAAAATGAATTTGTTGGCGAGAATATGAGGTCTGTTGGTTTTTGAGTTGGGAAGGGAGAGGGTTTGGCTGTTGACCACGATGAGAAGAGACTACCGCCAAGCACCAGCAAAGGAGAATGAGTAATTAAAGAGAAAAAGTGGGGCCGAAGAATTAGCGCAAGAGTCAAAAAACATCAATAACTCCTTGATTATATTGCGCGGATCCACGGAAAAGGACCAGAATAGTAATCTAAAAAAATTAAAGTTAATCCATCTACACTGACGGAAAAAAATCCCAACACCACGAAAAAATAGTTGTAGATGAATGAAATGGCGGCAATACATTTGTATAGGTAAAACATATTTAATCGATTAAGGTTTCAAGATCACAGCTTATTGTAAGCGCGAGAAGAGCCATTTTAAATGTGAAATGCTGGTACATTAGTAACCGCCAGAATGTTGAATGCAAGCACGCAAACGTTCATGCATTGTGTCGTACAGGTGCTGGATGTCAGTTTGTGGGATGGAGTTCCATGCCTGTTGCATTTGGTCGGTCAATACAGGGACGGTTAATGCTGGCTGGGGGGTGACGCTGGAGTTGTCTTCCCATGATGTCCTATACGTGCTCGATTGGTGAAAGACCTGGTGATCTAGCAGGCCACGGCAACATGTCGACACTCTGTAGAGCATGTTGGGTTACAACAGCGGTATGCGGGCGAGCGTTATACTGTTGGAAAACACCCCCTGGAATGCTGTTCATGAATGGCAGCACAACAAATTGAATCACCATACCGACGTACAACTGTGCCGTCAGGGTGCGTGGGATAACCACGAGAGTGCTCCTGCTGTCATAGGAAATTGCTCTCCAGACCATAACTCCAGGTGTAGGTCCAGTGTGTCTCGGCCGCAGACAGGTTGGTTGCAGGCGCTCACCTGGCCTCCTTCTAACCAACACACGGCCATCACTGGCACCCAGGCAGAACCGGCTTTCATCAGAAAACACAACAGATCTCCACTCCGTCCTCCAGTGAGCTCTAGCTTGACACCACTGACGTCGCAAACGGCAGTGGTTTGGAGTAAATGGAATGCACGCTACAGGGCGTCAGGCTCGTAGCTGTCCTTCAAGTAACCGATTTGTAACAGTTCGTTGTGTCACTGTGGTGGCAACTGCCATTCGAATTGCTGCCGCAGTCGCGGTACGATGCGCCACGGCCATACGCCGTACACGGCGGTCTTCCCTCTCAGTAGTGCCATGTGGCCGGCCGGAACCCGGTCTTCTTGAGGCAGTACCTTCCCTTGACCACCGCTGCCAACAATCATGCACAGTGGCTACATTCCTGCCAAGTCGTTCTGCAATATTGCGGAAAGAAAATCCACCTTCTCGTCTTTGCATGTTCCGAGGGACGCTACTAGCGCCACACGTATGCGCCGAGCGCGAAATTTGCATAGACGTCATCTTACAGATGTACTCTCACCGCCTACCAACTGTCGTTTATCTAACACAATCCCTTCTTGGTGTTGGGAATTTTTTCCCGTCAGTGTATAAGGAACCTGCAACTCAGCCGCCCCGGTGGCGCAGTGGTCTAAGCAATGGCTTCTCATCATTCGTCTGAGATGGGTCCGGGTTCGAATCCCGGTGATGCATGGACGCTGTGTTTGTCTTACGCGCTGGCTCTTTTCCTTCCCTGGAGCCAGTGGCCCTAAATTAGGGACGGTCGACTGCTTATAGCCCACTGAGTTGCTCACGGTGGTCGTTAAACCTCAAATAAAAAAAAAATAAAAAGGACCTGGAACTCAACCATAAGCAAGTAAATTCAGAGAACGTGATTTTTTTTTTATTTATATACAGTGGAAGCCTGTTATAACGCGGGTATACGGGGACAAGACGATAACCGCGGTATATCCGAATCTGAATGCTTTGAGCCCTAAGCCACAGACGATTGTTTGGGGGCACGATCGCACCCGCGTTATATCCGATTCCGCGGTATAACTGACCGCGTTATATCCGGCTTCCACAGCATTTCAAAGAGTTTAGTTTTCTTTCACCCTCTTGATTGACATATTTTGACTGCTTTTGTGTTTTGGCATGGAAAAATAATTCGCTAATGAAGTAAATTAACAAAGGTAGCGAAAAAAAAAAAAAAAAAAAAAAAAAAAGAAAAAGACAAACTTGCGTCTGTATTCGTGGAAAACGTTGGTTTGTAGCGGAACATCGAGCCCCCACCCTTCAGTCTCCCCGAGTCTGGGACCTAGCTATGGGTCTGCTCCTGTAACATGAGGAATCTGTATTATAAATTTCATTTGAATAGCGCGGTTCTTTCTTGGTGTTGCAATTTTCAAAAACACTAGTGTACGATAGAATTTTTGAGACGGTGCTATCTTCAACAGGATATTTGTGATGCTCATTAGATTTTCCCGTGTGACATGACGTAACGATGATTCATAGCGAAAATTGTCAGATGGCATGATGGATCATTGAATTAAAGTGGACGTGTGACATTGATGTTCCCTAAATGGAATGACATAAGCTCTTGATAAGTGAGCTAAACCACTGAGAGGAATGGAGAGTTTCAACTCTTTTGTTTGCCGTTACATTGAACATTAGCTGCGAGACAAATGAACCATGACTAAAAATTTTATGAAGCATTGTAATCTTTTTCTCCTTCTTTCAACGAATAAATAACTCAAGATAAAAAATAAAGTTGCTTCTTTTTAAACTGAGAGCCATTCCATTCCGATAAGAAAAAAAAAGGCAAGAATTAAAGCAAATGGATAACTTCTGGGCGGATCTGAAGGTTGTTTCTCCTAGAAATGTCTGAAAAAAAGAACATATTTAAGTTTTGTTAGGTGAATCAATGCTGCTTCTTTTGCCAAGTGGATGACATCACAGAAAGGGTCACGTGCACCCAAGATGAACGAGGAATGTTGTGAAGGCTTGACTGCCTGCTTTGAGGTCAAAGGAGAGTGTGTAGGGAGGGAAGAGATTTCATCCGCCATGTTAAATGTGGCGCCGTTTTACTTGGCAATAAGTCCGGCAACGAGTCTCCCTAATGATCAACTGTTGCGGGAAATTAAATGAGTAATCCTTCCTACTAAGTTGACGTATCATATCTTGCAGTGTCTTCAACTTTTCCAAAATGTATTTAGTAAAGGGAAGTTTTCTTTATCCGGTGCTTAATCGAAATATCCCTTTAAAAATAATGTTTCAGTAACTGGTCAGAAACTACGGAGTTTCAAAAGCATGCAAAGTAATTAAAAGCATACACACGCGGCTTTGTGTAGAACTTTAACTTGAGCAGAAGCGCAACTTGTTTTAAAGGTGTAATTTCAAAATAGAGGTAAATAAAAATAAAATAACACACAAATAGGAGCAGATACAGAGGGAGGGCATAGGGCTAAGTCCACCCTGTCAGCTTTAATAATGTTTTATTTTGTGCCAAAGCAACAGATCTAAGAAAAAAAAATTATCCACAACATAAAATAAAATAAAACAGTTTTTCTGGTATACAGTGTATGTAATATTTATTCAGTTACAAAGTTTGAGATACGTACACATACAACAAACACCCAGAAAAAGTTCTTAAAATTTAAGCAAGCTCAGCTTCTCTTCTGCTGTTCCTGGTAGATTAAGTTTTTGCCCTACGTATGACAGCCATTTAATTAACATTGAAAGGAAAAGTAAAAGAATGAAAAAAGACAAAAAGTCATGCGAGACATCCACCCAAACATTGAGGCAAAAACAGGGGGAGGGTGGAATTTAAAAAAACTAGAGCACGAATAAATACGATTCCTTATAAATCCCAGGGCTAATTTAGCAACTGCAAGGTGTTTCTAATGTTTTGTTTTATTTTAATCATAATTTAAAGAATCAGACGTACTTTTATTTGTGCGATAATAATGATTCGATTAAAAAAAAAGAAGGGAACGGAAAAATGTTATTTTGATCTGCGTAAATCTCATTGTTTTTTTTTTTTGTTCGTATTGTTCTTTTTGTTAGTATTTTATTACATACATACAAATTTTCTTTAAAATTAATAAGAAAATTAATAAAACTTATTTTTAATTTCTATCTAGCAATAGTAAACTTTTGAAATAGTGTCAGTTTTTGATTCAATACTCACGCTTATGAGTAAATTTAATATATTACCAGCAAAAACGTTCTTGTTTCCTTTCACATTTTTTTTAATGATTGTTTCATTTCCCAATAGATTTGAAAAATGTTTACTATATTGAATTCAACATATAATTAGAATTGATATAACACATTACAGAGTGTATTTGTACTAAAATAATATACTGACAACACAAACCATTTCAAAAATTTTGTGTTGAATATTTTAATTTTGATTTTTAATGACCTTTGGCTGATGCTAACTGTCAGAAACATCTTATTCCATAAGTTCTAAGTACAACATACAAATAGTTGACGGAAGATAATTTAGGTTGCCCTTGCAAAAATCTGGGCATGCCCTTATTTCTGAGGAGGTATGCTTAAGCTATCCAGCATGCCCGTAGTCGGTGCCTGTGACCAGAAATGTTTCTAAACATAAGAGCAGGTGCCTAGGATTGCTTATGAAACACTTGCATAACTGTTTTCAACATTGTTCTGTTGTATGTTTACAACCTTTGAGATAGTCTGCTAGAGTGCACAGTGCAGACCAAACTTTGTAACCGAATAAATATTATATTTACTGTATATCAGAAAAATATTCAACTTTCTTTTTTAATTTGCAGCTGGTAGGACATTTTCTCTTTGCTTAGAACAGTTGATATGGCACACACACACACACACACAACGTATAAAAACGATAGGGGTCTGTCCCCTGGCTCGTCTCTGCCTGCAAAAAGCTTCTCAAAATCCACCAACCCCTTGCGAAAATGTTTCAATCGACAAGGGATAAGGAATGGATGCTGTACTGTATTTTAGGGCCATTACATTCTCTATAAAGTTTGAACGCTTTTTGCAAGGGACACATAAATAGTTTGAAAATTGGCAAAAAATTCCAGTGTTTCATGACATTACAAGTTTGTAGTACAGATTCTTGTTCTTTTTTTTTTTATATTGGAGGTTTAACGACCACCATGAGCAACTCAATGGGCTATAAGCAGTCGCTCACCCCTAATTTAGGGCAACTGGTTCCAGGGAAGGGAGAGAGCCGGTGCCTTAAGTTAAACACAACATCCATGCCTCACCGGGATTCGAACCCGGACCCATCGCTTAGACCACTGCGCTACCAAGGGGGATAAATTCTTGTTCGATTTTAATGCCTAGGAATCAATTTTCCCGTTGTTAAATTTAAAAAAGAAAAAGAACTTGGTTTGCTGTTCGAACGGAAGAAAGTTAATGTAAGTCGGAAATCGGGGGGCAATCAAAGTCACGGAATTTGGAGAACTGTCTTCACCATAGAGACCAGATTTTCTGCAAATCAGATACTTTTCATGTGAAGTTGACAAAACTAGGAATTTTGAAATTTTTCTTGGTTTGGTTTAAAGACTTCCGTGAGCAACCCACCCACTTAAACTATAAGCAGTTGCCCTTCCCTAATTTGGGACCACTGATTTTAGGGTGGGGGAGAGCCAGAGCCGTAAGACAGGTACACTATTCACACCTCACCCGGGACGAATGATTAGAGGCCCGCGCTTTGTACCACTCGGCCATGGGGGCGGTACAACTTTCGATGTCTTTGCAGTTGCCGAAATTCGCAGCACCCACCAAACAGGATGGAGAATGTGTGTTGCCCATAAAGAGAAAATTTTATTTTTGCTGAGCTCATCTTCAAGAATGATTAAATGTGGTGCACAATCATGAAAATTTTGAACTTATGTTGTAATATGACGGTAAACCTAAAGCTGTCAGTAGAAGCAAAGACCCAAAAGAATTAAAAAGTAAAATAACCGGTGCACAAAACATTCGCACAACCTCAAGAGTCGATCAAATTATGTATGAAAAATCTGATTTTCAATTATATGAAAAGAGAGAGAGAGAGAGAGAGGGAGAGAGCATACATAAAATAAATTTTCTACATTTTAGAACGCTAGAGATCACATGTAATTCTTGAATGAACAAGACTGAGAACCCGTAGTATGCCATTTAGGATTTATTGCCAAAATGTTATCGTCTTACAGATTCACTCACAAAAAAATTAATGGTTGGCCTTTTGTTAGGGCTGTTTTGCACTGCTCCGTGGCTATTTTCACTAAGTCTCTTTTTAAACACGTCCCGTGCAAGACGCTTCATGGCCGGATATGACCTTTGGCGGCCACTCATCTTGACTTCCAGAGCGACTGGTCAGCCAGAGTATACACTTCATTCTGACATTCGCTTAGAAGTTTTTATTAACATATGAACTGCAGTGGTTTGTTATGATTAGATTTTTTCTTTTTACGTAAAAGCGCTGTCTGATAAGTACTAACTTGTGCTGACTTGAGAAAAAATTTTCCTGTAATTCTCAAACGTGTACCAAAAATTTTCCATCGAATGTAAACACGAATATTCTTTTTACTCGGTACTACTTTTTCTTGAATTGGAATTGAACTGCAGTGGTTTTATTACGACGAAGAGGAGGAGGTGAAACGCGGCTTCATTTGAAAGGTAGAGCGAAGTCACATTTACGTAATATGTCCTGAATGTGTTGAATTATTACCTCGGCTACAGCGCACAGGATATATCTTACGCTGTGAGTGATTAGTCTGATCTACTGTGGAAACTGACTAATTAACCGAAAGTGACTAAAACACACATAGTACAATAATATAAAATTTTCTAGCTTATTAGCAACAGGTTTACACAAATTTGTGATCCGTTAAACACTCTAAAAGTGCCTTGTTATTGAGAATCTCCTGAAAGGTCACGTCATACAAATAACAAAAATTTAATGAAACCTGTAACGTTATGTGCAATGTAAAATAAGACTTCCCTATTCGCGAAAATGACGAAGTCAATATAGGTCAAACACCGATGTAGTACGAATGGAATTTTCATGAGCTTTCAGTTCTTTTCTACTTCCCTTACACTATTAACTAAATACTTAAACAAGAAACATCTAAAAGCAATATTATTTTTCATAAAATAAAATTCATCTATTTCTACAGTACATTGTCGTATGTTTGTTAAAGATAAGCTAGCCATGCGATTCTTACTTGTTTGGTAGGATAATTTTATAATATACGATTTCAAGTTTCGGGGCCACACCATGAAAAACTCTTAGTGCGCTATTGTTGCGAAAGAATTAAAATTATGACAGATATAGCAGATATTGCGAAATAATTAAAATGATTATATATATATATATATATTCCTGCTAAATAAAAAAGGTGACACTGAGGATCTCTGGAACTACAGACCTATCAGCCTCCTATTAGTGGTTTATAAAATCTTCACTAAAGTTCTTTCACACCGCTTGAAGGTAACACTGGACATGGCTCAACCGAGAGAACAAGCTGGATTCAGGAGTGGCTACAGCACAATAGATCATATCCATGTGCTGAGAGAACTAATTGAAAGAGCGAGGGAATATGAACTTCCATTGTGCATGGCTTTTATCGATTATGAAAAAGCCTTTGATTCGGTGAACCCATCAGCAGTTACAATGGCTCTGAAATCCTGCGGTATTGAAGATGCATACATTAATATTATTAATAACATCTATGAAAATGCAAGTGCAAAGATTAGGCTGTTTGAAAATACAACACACATAAAAATTGGAAAGGGAGTGAGACAAGGTGACACCATATCTCCGAAGCTCTTTAATGCCACATTGGAAAATGTCTTTCAATCACTGAACTGGAAAAACAAAGGGATAAAGATTAATGGAGATTATCTAACCCACCTTCGTTTTGCTGATGACGTAGTCATTTTTGCAACTACCCCATCAGAGCTGCAGAGTATGATCCAGGAACTTGCTGACAAGAGTAAAGAAGTGGGATTAAAAATGAACTTTTAGAAGACAAAACTGATGTTCAATGCTTTTACAAGAAATGAAGATTTATCGATTGATGGAGAAAAGCTGGAGATAACAGACACGTACGTTTATCTTGGACAGCAGATATCAAGTAAGGGTCACATTGATGAAGAAATTAATCGGCGTACAATACTTGCCTGGAGAGCTTTTGGAAGAAACAGCATAATTTTCAAGAGCAATATGCCATTATGTCTTAAAAGAAAAGTGTTTGATCAATGCATCCTTCCAGTGCTTACGTATGGTGCAGAGACGTGGACCTTAACTGAAAGAAACATACAAAGGCTGCAGACAACTCAAAGCAGCATGGAGAGATGCATGCTTGGTGCAACCAGGAGAGATAAGAAGAGGAACTCGTGGATCCGAAAAATGATAAGAGTGGAAGACATCATGATCAGAGTTAAATCCCTGAAATGGCAATGGGCTGGACATACTGCCAGAAGGACAGACCATAGATGGACAGCTGAAATTTTAGATTGGATTCCAAGGGACAGGAAAAGACCCAGAAGAAGACCACATGGGAGATGGGTGGATGAAATTCGAAAGTATGCGGGAGTGACATGGAGGAGACTGGCACAAGACTGACCGTTGTGGAGGAAACTTGGGGAGACCTTCGTCCAGCAGTGGATTGATAATGGTTGACAATGATGATGATGATGATGATGATATATATATAAGACTGATGAAAGATGTAGAAGGCAATATCGACTTTAGTGATGTGATAAGTAAACTTTCTGCTGCAGTGGTGCACCCAGGGTTTCTTTATGGGGGTGGCCCAAAATATTGAAGAAGCTAATCAAAATTTCCAGCAGATAATATCTCTCAAAATGTTGGGAAGCTATAAAAGTATCACCGCCATATAAAGTGCGTCTTCAATTATTCGTAAAATATATATTTAAAACCATGTAATACACAAGTGTATTTAAAAATAAGTAGCCAATAACAAAGAACGAAGGGCCAAGTGAAGGGCCCATAGGGAGGACACCTGGGATACTCCCACTCATAAGCGCCGACTTGAAAATTTATTGGGGGTTCCAGAAATTTTTAATCGAATTACCCATGCACTTTTCAAAGGATTTAAGTCTAATTTAAATTTCATTCAGTCAGATTATCTGGCACAATATGACGCCTGAAATGCTAAAATGAAGCAAATTATAGTTAATTACAGAAACATATTTTTTTTAAGATAATTATTTATTTAATTTATTTTCCTTTTGTGGGCGCGTCATTTTTATATGCAATACACAGATACTGTGTGAATTTCCAACTCAATTGTCTTTATAAAAGTAACAAAAACATGTAAAATCTATTTTTAGGTGTTTTTTCCAATTTTAAAAATGCCAACATATTTTTTCTTCAAATTATTTCTGAGTTACAATAGGAGGTTAGAAGGGAGAGGACATGGCCTCAGCCGCAAGCCCGGTGTTTTCCGTGGGCTCCACTTGTATCAGCTGTGTATGCCCAGTACGCCCCACTTGGGCTTCTTCTCTACTTCTCTATGAGAAAATCATCGACTTTGAAGAGGTTTTACAGATACTTGTGCAGCATGTACAGTCAGGAAAAAATAAGACTGAAATATACATGCGCATAACTAAATATTTACAAAAAAATTACAGAAATATTGTTTAGCATTTTCTAAAAAAATCAAACAAAATTATGCTCTTCATAAGTGCATATTGTGCATTAGCCAATCACGGCCTTGCTAAAGCTGTGGGAGCCTAGTTGACCTTCAGGGTCTGCTGCAGAGAGTAAGAGACGGCCACTATCAACCTGTGCTTCAGCACAGGTCTTCAGGAAGTGGCGTCACGTCACTTAACCCTCTCCACCTCGAGGGCGCAAGAAACCAGATGATCAGATTTGTCTTCGCCATCGGCGGCTGATGCCATCTCCTCTCTTTTCTAACCTCCTTGGTCCCCGACTGCCCGAAGATAGAGTGGGTCAACTGACTGTGCAACATATTTCCGCCTTTATCACTATGACCTCGAATAGGTTCTCGTCTCCGTATATGTAGAGCTAGACTTTTGTATTTTGTGGGAACCCAGACAAACCGAAGAATTTTCTTTCATAAAGGAGGCGGTTTTAAATGTTCTTAAACAGCAGTACTTGAAGTATTGTTTATCACGTCCAATTTGATAAACGCGAACAAACACTAATTTTATTTTGAAGCACAATAAACAGTCTGAGGCAGTGGCGCACCCAGGAATTCTTGTTGGAGGGGGCTATATATACACTGGTGAGCAACAATTAAGGACGAAGAGGAGAAATTAGCATAACAGCGGAACGAGCAGCCAGAACGGACCGAAAGACCACTCAGGAGATAGACTAGGGTCCGGTACGGTAGGTCATGCTCATATATTTAGCATGACGTAGGGGTGGAAGGGTATAAAGCACACGGGCGGTGTACGCTCAGCAATTCGGTGAAAGCTATTGCACGGTGTACATCGGTTTGAACGACGTCGAGTTGCTGCCACCATGGGATATGGCCAACAGGCAATCCAGTAGACGACATCTGGATGACTTTACCCGAGGTCGCGTCGTTGGGAAGTTGGAAGAAGGTCGAAGTGTGACTAGTGTGGCCGACGAGTTCGGGATCACCCACAGCATCGTTTCACGAGCTTGGAGAGCATTTCAAACGACAGGAACAGCTGTCCGAGAGTTTGGCAGTGGTCGTCCACGAGCAGCCACGGCGGTGGACGACCGGTATTTTGTCCTACAGGCGAGAAGAGACAGACGGCAGACAGCGGGAGAAATCGTAAGGCACATGCAACAGACAACTGGACGTCCGTTATCGCGTTTTACCGTGGTCAGGAGGCTGCACAAAGGTGGTCTATTTGCACGACGACCAGTAGGGTGTGTGCCATTAACGCCTGCTCATCAGAGATGGCGGTTTCTGTGGTGCCGGGAACACAAGAACTGGACACATCAGCAATGGGGTAAAATTCTCTTTACGGATGATAGCCGATTTAGTCTGACGAGCGATTCTGGAAGTATACACATCTGGAGAGAGTAGGGAACACCCAATCACACCTCCAACATCATCGAAAGGGACCGGTTTGTAGGTGGCGGAGTTCTCGTTTTGGGCGGTATCATGCTTTTTAGCCGTACTGACCTCCACATCTTCCAAGGAGGTTCAGTCACTGGTGTCTGCTATTGTACCGAGGTTCTCCTGCGTCACGTGCGTCTGTTTAGAGGTGTTGTGGGTCCTGAGTTCCTCTTCATGGACGACAACGCTACACCTCATCGTACAGTGGCTGTCGCAGAGCTGTTGGAGAGTGAAGATATTCAACGCATGGATTGGCCTGCAAGGTCCCCGGACCTAAATCAAATCGAACACGTGTGGAACCTTCTCGGGAGACGCTTGGCAGCACGTCACAAGCCGCCAGCAACGATTCCGCAGCTGCGATTGGCGCTACAAGAGGAATGGGCCGCGATGCCTCAACAGCTCCTTGACAACCTCGTCCTCAGCATGGACAGACGTTGTAAATCCTGCAACGCAGTAAGGGGTGACCATATCCCCTACTAAAGACTGGATTTTTCTTGGCAGCCGCCTGTCACATGGACGTTTCTGTCTTCTGTCCAGTTGTGCTCGAAGCTACCTTTTCAATAAAGCGCCTTTGTATCCTTTAGATTCCTTGTTTGGACGGTTTTGCTCACTTGTCCCATATTCTTACATCTTAGGGATCTTATGGTATGATTTGAGTCGATGTGGAGCACATCTGCACGACGTTACATTCGAAAAACCGTCTCGTCCTTAATTTTTGCACGCCAGTGTATAGTATTCGTACACAATATGTGTATATATACGTACACAGTGTATGTACATACATATACATATATATATATATATATATATATATACTTAAGAGCAAAACTGAAGACTAAGGAAAAAATTTTAGAATTTAAAACGAAGGGTGCAAAATAACCTGAAAATCAAAACGCGCAACGCAGCAGTTTTGAAAATTCAGAATTCATATATATACTAAAGAGCAAAACTGAAGACTAAGGAAAAAATTTTAGAATTTAAAACGAAGGGTGCAAAATAACCTGAAAATCAAAACGCGCAACGCAGCAGTTTTGAAAATTCAGAATTCACATTCTATAAAGAAGATACCTAAGCAAAAAAATACATATATAATTTTGACTCACACCTAGTACAACATAGAAAAGGTTATGTATCTACCTGTGTGATCAAAAGGAAAAAAGGTAAAAAATAAAATAAAACAACTGAATGTAGAAGGTGTCGAGAATACTGAGCCTTAGCTTTATCAAGGACCAGCAAAAACTCTGCATTTTCTCACTTCCACAAAGACCTAGTTGGAAATGGGTTTCTGCAAGGCCATAGATGCAAGTAACATTCCCACCTAAAATAGTTTAAAAAATATATATATAAGTCATGTCCTCCTTAGAGTTGCATGACCTAGCACTAGTTAACATTTTCGCTTGCATCCATTAACCTTCCTGGCCCGACCCATACTCTTCATCTGTTACTATTAAACAGAGAGAAGAAGATTAAAGAGAACTCAAGCTGTGAGAGTGACATAATAATTAGAAATGATTTTCAGCCATAACGAAATTCCAAGTTCGTTTGAGAGAGAATTTAAACCTGAAAAACAATGCAAAAGAAATCCAAATTTTACATTGCAATTAAAAAAGGAAATGTTAATTTATAACGAACAGATTTTTGAAAGAAAACTTGAGTCTAAAACCCCCTACTCTACAACTTATGACAACACAAAAACGAGAATAAGTTAAAGATAATAATTAACTAAAAGAAAACTTTGTGAAAGTTATATACCTTAAACAGTTAGTTGCAATATGTACAAAGTATTTCAGCAGTGCTTTAAGTGCATAATTAATTAGTATTAAGAACTTAACTACTTTGAAAAAACAGCGCATAGACAGCGCATAGAAAAGGAACAAGCTAAGCCATCTTCTGTTCCTAGGTACCCCAAAAGACGCTCAAAGTTACAAAGAAAAGAAAAAGAAAGAGTTAAAACCCGCAAAAATGTTAACAGACAAATCAATGCCTAAAAGTTGAAAAGCTAAAAAACGACAGAGAAAAGGTACATGAAGTACAAACATTGAACTTATAAAACCTAGAACCCAAAAACAAGGAAGAGAGCTTACCTCTTGTGTTACAAAAACTTTTCTCCTCACAAGAGAAGAACATGGCTGACCTCTTCTGCCACACCCTAGACGCTGGGGGCAGTGAGGGTGGGGCTGATAGCCTCCTCATACAGCAAGAAAACAACGCGCGGAGATTTTAACCAGAGAAAAAAAAATATATAAACATAAGACTGTGGATCTGTATGATCAGAAAGAGCAGAATTAACTCTCCAGAATACATGAGAAATATTATAAAATACACGAGCAGTTTATTTAATAATCTTTGCATGTATTAAATCACCTTAGTGAGCTTCTATAGATTAATCAGAATCTTATTAATTTTAATGTTGGTTTTACTATTTTTAGTATAGCTATCCTAGTGATGAATAACTAGTTTTCTTTTTTATTTGTTTTTATTTTCTTTTATAAACGGATTTTTAAGCTTTTTTTGTGATTTTGTTTATATTATTTAATTTTTTGTTTTAATAGGACCGTCATATCCATAGCACTAAGGTTCCTTTAGGTAGTTAATAGGCATCCTCTAGCCAACTTCCTTACGGCTTTGATTGGTCAGAATCATATTATTAACTGTGTAGAAAATTAAAGCAGATCTGCCAACCTTACTCTATTATTCAGAATAATTTTTCTTAAAGTTCTTTTGATGAAAGAAGAAGGAATTTCGTTCTCTAGAAAACTTTCTAATAGTATATTAATGTTGTAATTGAAGTCCAAATTGTTGCTGCAAATTCTTGAAATTCTTAGGACCTGAGAAATTAGTACATTCTCAATTACTTTGGTTGAAATGTTATTATTCCAGTGTAGATATTTAATTACTTTGAAAGGAAAATTAACTCTTTTATCATAGAGGCTAATAGATGGGTTACCTCTGTTGAGCTTAATGCTTAAGTCTAGGAACTCAAGTTCCTGATTACTGTGGTTGGTTTTACATAAGTTAAGAGAGCTAGGATAGATATTATCAAAATCACTCTCTATAACTTCTGAATTATTGATACACAGCAGATCATCAATATATCTAAAAGTGTAAAGGTCTGAGCAGGTGGGGTGATTTTTAATGAATTTATATTCCTTAAAGAACAGGAATAGATTAGCGATATGCGTGGACGTTGATGTTCCCATTGGAATACCGTTCACTTGCTTATAGAGAGTATTATTATATAAGATATGGTTATTTATTATGCAGCAATTGAGATAAGAGTTCCAAGTTCCTACATCAACAAATTGGTTAAGTTTAAATTCTGCATACAGCTCTTTAAAGGTAGTGATTATATCTGATAGAGGCAGATTAGTATACAGGTTTTCAAAATCATAACTATTAATATCTAGGGGACAAACTTTGAGTATAGTAGAAATTACTTCTGCATTATTATTAATTATCCAAAAATCTCTGTACATCAAGTTAGAACAGTTTCTAATGTGTTTCAAAACCTTCTTTAAGACATCTTCAAAAGCAAGATCTATTTTCTTTTTATGACTCCTTACTCCACTAGCTATGAACCTGAACTTCACAGGATCCTTATGAAACTTAACCGTTGCAAAAAGAAATGGAAATTCACGCTCATATCTTCTAGTTTGTGGAATTTTAAGTTTCTTGAAGAATGCCCTAAACCGATTTTCTAACTGCTTGGTAGAATAACTTACGGGCTCGTATGTTACTCTATTATTGAGTTCCATAGTTAACAATTCAAAATAGAACTTCTTACAGATAATTGCAAAATTATTGCTAGCTTTATCCGTAGTGGTAAAAATAAATTGGTCTTGCAGTTTGGAGAGTGACCTTTTATATATATGTGTGTGTGTGTGTGTGTGTGTGTGTAATGTACGCATATAGTTTACATGCGGTTGTGACGCACGTCGCTCCTAATCTCTTTGGGGCTTTGGGAAGAAGACACCAAGTAATAGAAGGCACTATGTCAGAAACTATGTAATTTTTTGAACATGTAAAATAATATTTTTGAATGTTAAATTTGTGACATACGTCGCTCTTAATCTCTTTGAGGCTATGGGAAGAAGACACCATGTAATAGGAGGCACTATGTCAAACACTATGTAATTTTTTGAACACGTAAAATAATGTTTTTGAATGTTTAATTTGTGACGTACTTCCCTCTTTATCTCCTTGGAGGGCTTAAGCCCCCTCCGTGGGTGCGCCAATGGTCTGAGGGGTAAATTTCTATACACACTTTTTCTTTCTCTCTCTCTCTATATACACTGAAGAGCAATTGAATTACAGACAGCTGACGTTATGCAAATGTGGCGCCGTGGGCGGCCCTGTAAACGGAAACGACATGACGTATGCAGCGATCCGACAATATAAGGAGTGATGCGACGGGAATCAGTAAGGGTCGGACGCAGTATGAGTAAGACGAAGAATCTAAGCGCATTTGATCGTGGGCAAATTGTCGGGGCCCGACGAATGAGTCACTCCATCTCGAAAGTCGTGCAGGCGCTAGGATTTTCACGAGCCACTGTGTCACGGGTGCACCGTGAGTACATCGAATCCGGTAAAACCATCCCTGCAAGGGCCAACTGCCGTGGACAACAGCGTGTGGATGAGCGGGGTCATCGTCGGCTAGCTAGCATTGTAACAGCGGATAGACGGGCGACAGTGCAAGAAATTACTCAGCGATTTAACGCTGGTGCACAAAAAACGTGTAAGCAGCCACACCATCCAGAACCATCTCCTCGCTATGGGGTACAGAAGCCATCGTCCCACGAGGGTACCGCTGCTGACCGCACATCACAGGGTGCAAAGATTAGCATGGACGCGGGAACATCGCCACTGGACCCTAGACATGTGGGAAAATGTTGCCTGGGCTGATGAGTCGAGATTCACGTTGGTACATGCGGATGGCAGGACCACATGAAGCGATGGATCCTTCTTGCCAGCAGGGTACTCTTCAAGCTGGTGGGGGTGGCATTCTCGTCTGGGGACTGTTTACGTGGATTGAAATGGGACCCGTGGTACGTGTGACATCGTCACTCACAGGTCAACGTTACCGGGATATCCTGGACGACCATTTGCTCCCGTTTGTGCGTCTTCAACATCCCAATGGGGACCTCATCCTGCAACAAGACAATGCACCGTGCCATCGCTTTCGAATTGTATCCGAATGGTTGGATGAACACTCCACCGACGTGACCTCGTTTCCTTGGCTAGCTAGGTCCCCTGACCTCAATCTCATCGAGCACATCTGGGATGCCATCGAGAGAGATGACCCCCTCCATCAAATCTTCGTGAACTGTGGGAGCTTGTTCAAGGGTCGTGGATCCGTATGGCTTCCCAACGCTTCTCCGGTGTCTTGTCGAGTCCATGCCGGGACGAATCGCCGCCGTCATCAGGGCGAAAGGTGGTGCTATGCGTTACTAGACAGGTATCTCTAATTCAATTGCTCTTCAGTGTATATATACGTAGTAAACGAGAAATGAATAATCAAAAACTTGAAAAATTGATAACGAAAAACAAAATTTACGCATATGTGCGTACGTGTATTTTCTTCACGAAATACGTGCAAAAATATTAGGAGTTCGAAGAACCCACAATGAAATCATTGGGGGTTTAAAAAGTGTCTCGAACCCACGAAGTCGGAGCCTTTGCTCTCACTGAGGGCGCCACTGTGCTGCAGTTAAACTTGGTCGTGTTAATACGTATTTGAATGCGTAACGCAGCCAAAGTTGTAAGTATTCAATGTAATAAATGATCGTTAATTTTCCGATAGAGGTATTATTATGTTAGCTTATCATTTATTTTTCCACTTACAATCCAAGTAACAATCAAATTTGCTATCGAGAAAAAGAAAAATATTGATGCTAAATATCAAAAGTGTTCAAACTTTGTTCTGATACTAAACAAGAGCAAAGTTCAGCCGCGTTTTTCTTCTTTTACCCCACATATCTGTATTTCAGACTAGTGCAACAAGCCTGCCGCAAAGTTTAAAATTAGACTACACCACATATGCGTTGGAGCAAAGTATTAAACAAAAACAAAAAAAAACTGTAAAAAAAGATTGCTCAAATACGCGTATAGATTTATAATAATCGATTAATTTTACAGTGTAGCGTCAATAAAAAAAATAAAGAATTCAGAAAATTTTAAAGGAAAAAAAGGCTGTTTTTTCTAAGTGACACAAAACAAGTTGTAATAATATTTTTCTTTTTTGTACTGTGTTACATATCCATAAGTATTTCTTCGTATTGTTTGTTATAACCTATTAAGCGAGCAAGCAAATAAACAAATTGATAAACAAAACAGGGTACGTCGCAAAATTCAAAATAAATCCCGCACCTTCCCTTCACTTTCGTGAGATACATACAGTACGTAGCTCAAATAGAAAACCACCCTTTAGTATTTAAACTGTCACAGCTTCAATAGTAATTGACGGTTTTCCCACTGTTGAACATTTAAGGAATTTTACCTCTAGAAGGCAGTTCTGTAAATAAGATTATATGGATTGAGCACCTGTTGAATTTGAGTTTCAACCACTGGCGGACAAGCGATCCATAAACGGCCCTGGAAACCAATTTTTTGCTGCCTAATTTTGGAAAAAGTTATCAAGTATATCAGCATTACCATTTCAACCCAAGTCTGCAAATTACTGCAATGTTTGTATGAAGGCAATAATTACCTAACATTTTACCCCCTTTTTTTTTCGGGCCGCAACAAAAAATTCCCGAGTTAAATTTAATGTAAGAAACCATTTGCTTCCGTTCTGAAGCAATAGGCGTTTTCTGTGAGAGGAAGATTTTATTCCATTCTTGCGAATTGTATTGTGATATTTGAATTCTGAATTGTAATAATTTCTTCGCTTTTAATCATATAGGAAATCCCAAATGTGTTAAAATGAAATAATTTTTTTCACGACTTACTTATCATAAGCAAAATAGCTTTTCGTGGCTATCTTAAAAAAAATTGAAAATTTCTAGAATTGCAAGAATTTCAGTGCAAATTTATCAAGTGAGAGAAATTAAAGAATGCGAAGACTAATGTTTATTTAGTTACTTTCAAATGGAAGTAGCATTTCTGCTGTAGCTGAATTAGACTTTCCAAAACGGGCGTGAGTGCATATTTCTGCTTGTAAAGACACTTCCACACCTGAAAGTCCGTTTTAAAAACTTAATCATAAAGGAAAAAACAGACGCAGACCTCGTTAAAAGATTCTTAAAAAGATTCATATTTTCGTTAAAAAATCAGACGCAGATCTTGTTAAAATGAAAAGCATATATGATAAGCAACCCAGAAAATTTACCTCAATGAATTAACGTGGCGTGTCCAACGAATTTCAAGTTTACATCCCAAATTATTATTGATGGTATATTTGATTATATTGTACTGAACTTCAACTGCAATTAGAGCAAAAGCGGGTTGAGATACAGGAAATGTGCGGAAAGGAACGTAGCACAAGATCAAAAGTCGAGAGGGGAGGTTGTATAAAAAACAGCGTTTGGCTCAACAGAACATTTGGTATGTAAGCTTTTTTGTTTGTTTGTTTCTATTAGCAGTCGCCAAATTGTTAAACTAATTTTGCCTTTTTAGCATAACTTGGTTTTCTTTCTAAAAGCATGGTGAAGGACAGATATAAAAACACTTTTTTCTTGAGTTAGCATTAGGCCTATCGGCCCAGACTAGGGCGGTCCAGTCCGCTCCTGGTTTCTTCATCTTAGGGGCTCTCATTTTGCAAACTTGTCCAAGCATGAACAATACATTTCGCAGGTCGGTCCAGCTTTCACTATTCAAACACGTTTTATCATGTATTTAACCCTTAACCACACACGTGAAAAAAATGAACACTTAAAAACATTTGTCGTGGGGTCCATGTGGACCTCACGTGTGTGGTTAAGGGTTAAAACTGCCGCCTGCGCATCAGATGGAGCTGACATATGCTCAGTTGTGCATACCATTTCTAGTGGGAAAAGTTTTCGCGGTAGAACAATTTACCTCTTTTATTCACCTGATTTTCACCAAGACAGAGGTTTCGTTCTTTAATGTTTCGTGGGCTCCATGGCAGTCACCAACGCTAACCACTAGGCCATAATACCAATGTCATTGCACAGCACGCGATCAGTGACCAAATAAATATAAAAATTAATTGCGTACGAAAATTGTTATGTGGCATATGCACATTTCAACTTTCAGAATTATCTTCATGGTGATTTAATTGCAATGGGATCTCCAAGAGACTCGTGAGGGTTTTTTTTTTTTTTTTGTTGTTGTTGTTAAAACCAGATTTTTCAAAGGAAAATAATTATTTAGTACAACACTCTGCTTTCAGTGTGGTTTGATGAGCGGATTTGGTTAAATTGTTAAAATTTGTTCACGACTGAACTCATTTTGCAATGTATATTTCAACAGCTGTTTCTTATCCAGGAGGTAACAGAATCATTTTCGTGAGAAAATTTATGAGGTATTCCGCTGTAAGTTACAGTGGACCGCAAGACTAAAATTTCCGACCTCATTTGGTTTTCCCAATGTCCTCCCCTGCTTCAATATATAAATTCAATTCAATTAAATTTAGCCGACTAAAAGTGAAGTATAAATTAAAACCGTAAGATTATAAATAGCTCCCCTCCCCTCTGGACTCATTTCAAATCAGTTCTTAACATGGCTTAATAATTGAGTCTTGGGATTCTTAACTTGGGTTATCGTCAGGGCCGGATTAAGGTGGGGTCTATAGGGGCTATAGTCTTGGGGGCCACCATTACCAAGGGCCCAGGAGTCATGCCTTGACAAAAAATAGAGAGAGAGAGAGAGGTTTATATATAAAATTCTTTAACTTTTGTCTCGTATGATTAGAAACTGAGGCAGGGAAGGCGAACAGATTTCAAGGCAGTGACTCACCAAGGGCAAAAGTTTCATGTCGCTGTGTACATCGGGGTCGACGAGACAACTTCAGATTTTTCACTTCCATCCACCCACACCTCCCAATTTGTACTTGGAACCGTTAATGGTCGAAGTCCCCTGTGGCTTCGCATTACATAACATAAAAGATGCACTAAGAAAAGTATACAATGCTAAATCATTAAAAAAATCAAGACAAAATCTAGGTATCTTAAGCTTACTTAACTCATGTTCTTATGAAGAAAATGGAAAATACAGTGACTTGTTATGAAAACTCAGCAGGTAATTTATTAGTTTGAAAAATGCACTACGTATTAACTATGACAATCATATTGCTACAGTTTCGTGTTTTAACGGACTTCATAATGATTCCCCGTCATAAGTTCTTTGGGGACCAACTCAAATGTCTTAGTCTGGGGGCCCATTCAAATGTCGTAGCCTAGGAGTCCACTAAGGCCTTAATCCGGCCCTGGTTATCGTACTCCTTAAACCCAGGTTAAAAATCACTGAATATGAAAATTGAAAGATTTCTTTAAGGAGTCCCGGCTGACAATACCCACGTGTTATGCAGGATCGCTCCTAGAATCCTGATAGTAAGAAGCAAGTGCTGAACGCAGTTTTCATCTAAAGATAAAACTAATTGTAGGAATAAAAATCTTTGCTAAGAAAGGAAATTCTGCTCCACAAACCTTTTCGAAGTCCATTTCAGCAGTTTGAGTTGGCCGGCTCTTGAACGGAGTGAGCGTTCTTCCCGCAATCAACAGGAAGAGCAAGTGATGAAGTTTCAACTCTCTGTCCTTTTTAAGCAAAGGCGCAAGGCGGGCGGGAGGACAGCTCCTTCCTCCTTAACGTCATCCCCTTCACACCAAGTTGCCCTTGATGGTGGCTGGGGTGTCCGGCGCTCATGTGCAGCCAGCTTCCGCTGCATTATGTGCTAATTAACTCAAACCCTCCGGAAGACAAGACGACGATGTAAGGAAAGAAGAAAGCAAAGATTGCGATTAAAGAAAAAAATGTACAACGGTTGACTGGGTACTTACAAATTCTTCGGTTATCGATACGTCACAGCCAAAATCCAAAATACAAGTCTCACCGAATTACAGCGTATATGTGCACGTTACTTTAAACCGTCGTTCGGCTATTGCATCACTGGAAGCAATCGCACAAAGCACATGCAAAGGACTTCGTGGACTTTCTATTCGCTGTTCCACAACAGAAATATGCCGGACAGTCAAAATAACGATTCTAACTCACCGCTTAAACAGTGATTCTACGAGACAAAGTTCAGGGAATAAGCCAATCATTTGCACGTAGCGGTTTATTTGCAATGAAGCACGCTGACTGTATTCAGAAACTGATAAACTCCGCTAAATCTGGTTATTAATGAAGTTCGTGCCAATCACGAGAGAAAGTATTTATCAATCACAGAGGGTAAAAAGAAAAGTTGTACAGCTCCCTGCGGATGTTTTAAACGGCCCCGGCGCAGTTTTTCCTTCCTCACTCAAACACAGCCTTGGCATAAAATGACCTATATTTGTATTAACTAGGAGTTTAAATTTTTATTCCAAGTAACGTTCTATCATCCATCACAATTACTCGTCCTACCCTATGCGTCGTGTGATGTTATCATACGTATATCATTTTAGTAACAGTTCAACATTAATATGATTTATTACCGGTAGCACTTCATTTCTGACAATTAAATTTTACAATAACCTTACCTTGTAAAGAAATATTTGTGACTTAATTCAAGTGCAACTCGTGTTTTCAATTGGTTTTGAATTTAATTTGCGCCGGCGAAATAAGTTATAACTTTCATGAAAGAAATACGGGATTACACCATATAACACAAATTTTGAAGATGACAATCCGATTTTTGGTGTAAATGTGACAAGGATGGTAAGTCAGATAATATCCGAAAACTTGAAAATTTTCATCTTCCTGGAGCGGAACTCGAATCCGCCTCTTGGTCGTTCTGGGTGGTGTAGTGGTTAGCATACCCGGGAGCAATCTGAGAGACGCAGATTCAAGTCCCGCTCCAGGACGATGCAAAATTTCAAGATTTTGGATATTATTTGGCTTACCATCCTTGTCACATCTGCACCAAAAATCGGATTGTTATCTCCAAAATAAGTTATAATTTTTTTTTTTTTTGTTATTTTGCTCGGAGGTTTAAAATGATTTATTGGTACAGAGACATGACAGACAGGCAGACTAGATAGGAGACAGATGTTTCACATCAAACATGGTTTTTACAGTATGCTAAATGACCAATGTACACAGAGTCAGTATTGATCAAGTAACACATTGAGAGCCATCAGTGCCGAAAAACAAACACCCATGCCTCACCGGGATTCGAACCCGGACCTAACTAGGGCGAATGGTATAAGCCAACGCCTTAGACCACTGCGTCACCGAAGCGGCAATTGCAGCTTCATGAATATTCGATACACTGTAAAAAATAAGTGGTATGAATTCAGGGAAATTTCTGAAAATAACGTGCAGCAAAGTTGCCGGTAGGTATCCGTCTTTTTTAGAAATTTCCGTTTTGAAAAGTGCCCGTTTATTTTAACTTCCGTATTTTCACAGATTTTCCGTAGTCAGAAATTCCGTTTATTTCAGAAAAGTTCATTTCAGGGTTTTCCGTATTTAAACTGAAATTCCGCAAAATCGACGACCCTGTCCTTTTTAGCCCTTAGCCAGAGGCGTAACTAGGGCGAGACGGCTGCGCCGGGCGCAGATCAAGAGACGGCGCAAAACTAGCTGCTTGTTATCAGATTAAAATTGGAATTAAAACTTTTGCACCAGTTTGTGGTACCGTTTCCCCCGTAATAATATGTTTCTCTAGTGTCGGTAGCCTTGGCAGATTAAACTTTGTATTTCTTCCTCAAAATGTTCAGGGAATATTAGTTGCTCACATTCAGAAATGAAGGCGCGATTGTACATAAGCAAAATAGGGATATCATTCACTTCGTTGAAATATTCTCTAGCGGCTATTCGACCATTAATCACTGCGAGTCACAAATACAGGCTGCATTCGGTCAGTTTGATGATTAGTTGAAAAAAGCTGTGCAAAGGGTCAAAGTTTTGTTGTTGTTTATTTTTGCTTGGGAAGTTTACGACCACCGTGAGCAACTCACTCAATGGGCTACAGGCATTCGCCTGTCCCTAATTTAGGGTCACTGGCTCCAGTGAACTGAGAGAGCCAATGCCGTAAGAAAAGAACACCATCCATGCCTCATTCGGGATTCGAACCCGGCCTCACCTCAGACGCATTATGAGAGGCCAGCATCCTTAATTTAGGGCCCCTGGAACCCTGTGCCCTAAATTAAAGACGGGCGACTGCTTATAACCCTTACAGTTAATCACGGTGGTCGTTAAACTCCGAAACAAAAACAAACAAACAAACAAAAAATAGAAAAATACAGACAGGGGGCGCAATATTTAGTAGTTTGCCCTGGGCGTAGAAATGCCTAGTTACGCCTCTGCTTTAGCCCAGATAATCCTTCCGCAGAGGTCAGGATCGGACCCCCGACGTTTGAGCTGGCTCAACAGGTAACTCGCGCCTTTAACCACTGAGCCACAAACGCTCGGCAGTCCGCCTCACGCACATCGTAAAACGAATTCCGCGAAGATGAAATTTTGTTTTTTTGTCATTAATGCGAGTGATTTAGTCATTTCATTTTCTGTTGGAGCTTATTATTTTTCTGAATAGGTTTCGTTTTTTTTTTTGCTTTTTTTTTTTTTGCTTTTTTTTTTTTGCTGTAGAACTTTTTACAAATTAAGCATACTTCATCCTGATTTTTCGAAGCAACACAGCAACACAATGCTTTGCAACTTGAGTTTTTTAAACTATCAATAACTTCCAGTCATCTGCAAGAAAGGTGAAATGTATTTTTTATAGTAACATTTCACACACAAAAAAAATTTACAAATGTATATATATATGAAATTTAGTCTTGATAGCTTTTATCTTAAGTTGTCCAAAGACTGATACAAAGATATTGTATAATCATCTGTACAATAAGTTCCCGGTTTCTTACAGTAACACAATATATAATAACTAGCTGGTGCACCAAATAGGGAAAAGGAGAAGAAATATCCTGTTCCGCAATAAACAAAATCCATGCGATCTGCTTTCCACAATATCCGATTTCGCTACGGAACCTCAAAATTCGGCGGACGATTGAAATTTAAAAGTTAATCAAACCCCAAGTATTCTCACCAATCGTTCCTATTACCGGCAATTTCTCGTCATACGGATACGGAAAAAGTAAGAACGGAGATTTTCCGTTAATAAACGAAAGGAATTGCGGAAAGGTTTCTGAAAATTCAGAATTTTCCCGTGGTACGAAAAATCCGTGAAATTAAGGTTTCTTTCCGTCATTTCACGGAAAAAATTGTATCAGAATTATGCTTCGTTAATTCACGAAAGAAATGACGGAAAGTTGCCGTCGAATTTCAGAATTTTTTTTAGTGTACTAAATGGGGACAAACCTAAGGATCATTCTATGCCGCAGTATTATTGTTTCTTTTTTCATTTATTTCATTTCGGAGAACCTTTTTTGCATGGCAACAGCGATTCGTTCTGTGAAAAAATATTCCAACACTGCACAGTCTGGTAAAATTTGGGAAACGATAATAATTTTCAGAGATTTATAAGTTTGTTAATCCTCGTACGCTATGTGGATTTTGTTTTTTAATCGAGCAAATAAGCTGAGAAAGAAGTTCCTTGCAAGTCACTGTTACAGAAGCTGATTAGTTTGCTTGCGGAACGTAGTGTACAAAAATTACAGCTATATTTTTAAGTTCTCGAGATAGTTTACATTTCCTAAGAGGGAACTGGCCTCCTCATTGCTCGAGTGATCTGTCGAGCAGGAACGTAGCAAGCTTTGCTTATCTGTGCAGGCAAGCCTTGGAAATAAGCCCCATTGAGTTAAAAAGTTTCTTACTTGCACTCAAATAGTAAGCAGTTCTTACTTTCTCATACTTTCGTTATGGGAAAGCATTATGATCGTTAAAACTCTCACTTCCCGTTTCCGACATAATTTTACTCGAAATTTAAAAATTAGGTAAATACCTGCAAGAGCCAACGGTTTAAAATATCAAGTGAAACGTAAAAGTTATGTGAACACCCACAACACAATATGTGCAGAAATGCAGAATAAAAACAAACCAACACAAAACGAATGAGTATTAGATAGTCAAAGTAACAATAGGAAGATGCTTCCGGGGTAGGGCTTGGAAAAATTTCGTTCAAGATTAAACTCTCAGAGGAACTTTCGGCGACAGAGCACAAATGACTAAATAGCTCTTCATCTCTACGACGTATTCGGAAAGGTCACGGAGGTCAGGCATATCAGCATATTGTTTTACATCCATCCATCTAGTGTTTGGGACAATTGTATGCATCCATATGAGGTGGTCCACAGTTCACAGTGGAAGTTATATACGCTGGTTAGCTGAACGGAATAGTGTATGCGGCTAACTAAAGTATTTACAAAAGAAGATACTAAAGTCTATAACTTTCTTTCTCAGTTGAAATATTCGGAAAATTTATTTACACTCTGTTCATTTATATTTTTTACGCTCCTCAGAGTATGAAATTACGCCCCTGGTATGACAATCCTGCCCTGTCCTCCCGGTAGCTACGGCCCTGCTGTCGAGTAAGCTACAGCTCTCTCCCTCTCTCATCCGCAATATGGGACACGCCACCCCAACTACGCGCAGCCCTGACTAAGCAACCCCAAGATGACGCGATCCCGTAGTGGTACCCGCTAGTCCTCATCTTCATAGCCCTGTATAGAAAGAAAACAAAAGGGGAGTTGGCCCAAATTTTTTATTTTTTTTTATTGGAGGTTAAACCACCGCCGTGAGCAACACATTGGGCTATAAGCAGTCGCCCGTCCCTAAGTTAGGGTCATTGGTTCCAGGGGAGGGAAAGAGCCAGTGCCGTAAGACAAACACAACATCCATGCCTCACCGGGATTCGAACCCGGATCCCTTTCAGACGAATGATCAGAGGCCATCGCTTAGATCACTGCGCCACCGGGGCGGCCCCAAAATTTAAGCCGTCGTTAAAAAAAAAGCCGAAAGAAGGGGCCACATTTCAACACTGTAATAGTAAAAATTCTGACAGTGATATTTCTACATGGCTTGTCAGTGTAATCTTAAAAGTTGATGTCACCCTGGGCCGGTAATAATTATTTAATTATTGAACAATGATATTTAACAATGTCCTGAGGTAATAGCAGGGGGGGGGTAACGACCACCATGAGCCGATCCAACGCCATCAGACAAGAATACCAACCATACCTCATCCGGGACTCATAACTGGGCACATATCGGACGAATGATAAGAAACTAGCACTTCAGACCACTCGGTCACCAGCGTGACTTTTTATATATTCAACAGATGCATTGTCTGTGTTTCCTTCACTACTGTATTCCTCCCCCCTCCTTTTGTTTTTTTTCGAAATGCAATGTGCTTCATACCTGCGTTGAGGGCGACTAGCTCGCAGCACCGTACGTTTCTAAGATTTAGAAATGTTGTTCAAGCACAAGAATTTTCGTGAGAGGACCTCTCAAAGAAAAGGATGGTATTCCATAAGAAAACCATTTTATTAGATGACAGTATGTGTTCACGAGGAAAATTTAAACTAAAAAACAACTTTCAAAAGATCTTTATTATGAAATTCCTTTACGCTTTTGGTTTATTCATTAACAGCTTCAGTGTACACTTTAAGGTCAAAGCCTTTAGAACTTATGTTTTGACTGTTTTACGATGTTTCCGGTTCCTTACAGATTCGTGTGTTGAAATAATACTAAATGCTTAAACACAACACTTATACGACGGCTAATAGTCGATATAGTAAGAAATAGAACTTACAACTATTTGTTTGTTTGCTTCCTGGTTGTCGAATTACATTGTTGTTACAATTCTTCTTTGCAACTCAGAGAAATTCGTGGACTTATTCACAACATCAGTACCGTACACTTAAAAATTTTGTGGTAGGTTGCACCCAAAATTGGTGCTACACGCACTACTTTCTAAGGAAAGATACACCATTGTGTGGTGCAAACAAAACCCAACGACATGATGAAACTTTGCAGCAGGTTATGGTACAAGGTTGGATCACTTTACGGTGCGAGGTCGCACCATGTTGTTGGGTTTTGTTTGCACCACCCAATGGTGTATCTTTCCTCAGAAAGTGGTGTAGCACCATTTTTTGGTGCAACCTACCACAAAGTTTTTAACAGCGTAGATAGAACTACGTATTTCAGTGTACAGATCGCGTGCGTCAAAATGCAATCAGTAAAGCATTTTTCGTCGTACTACCAACACAGGCTTTTTACACTCGATGTGGTTTCTTTTATTTTTCTTCGATTTAATTTCAGTTGTTGCCAAAAGGTATAAGAAAGAAACTCTAACGGAGAAGTAACAAAATTTACCTTACAATGGAAACTGGAAAAGGATGGTAAACTTAGAGATATACAACACAAACTCCCGAGTTCATACCAAGATAAAGTAAATTTTGATGAAGTTAATTTTTAAGAAGTATTACACCAGAGAATACTCTCTTTTGCTTGATCATTTGCATAATACATGCATAAACTGTGGTAAAAAGAAGCCTTCTTCACATGTTACTTTTGAAAGTCCCCGCCCGGGTACTAACACAGTTTTATAGCACAGTTTTCGAGTCACTTAGAAGAACTGACGTTTATTGTAAGAACATTGCGTGGCCGAAAAAACTTTTCAAATTTTTTTAGTGCTTTAGAAAACTTAGTCGTTATCACAGAGATGGCAATTTTCCGGCTTCTCTTAGTACCTATACTGAGTTTAAAGTTACTAAATTCATTGATCTCTGTTGCTAAAATTTTGAAAAAAGGATACTAACGTGCACCTCTGAGTGTTTCATTAGCATTTGTACCGAGTTCTGAAATTTCGAATTTTGTAAAATATAAGCTCGGGGATAAAATTTCCAAAAATAAAAAAAAAAAAAAGGGAAAAGGAAACAACAACACAATTAATGTATGAACTAAGCGTTTCTTTACAACGTGTAACGATTTCTTGTTTTCTGAAAACTGTCATTCGTTCTAAAATTTAGAGTTTTGTAAAACATAAAACCAGGTACTAAGTTTTGAAAACAAATAAAATGTGTCCTGAATCTAACGACTAAGTTTATTAGTTTTGAAGAATACTGTATTGTAAGCATGTATCATTTGATCACAACTCGAGCTACTTATACTTGGTTTGCAATGCTTCACAAAGGTCTATTACATTCTATGGGGTTGCTTCCCGTCGGCTGTAACAGGTTCCAATGATGGGAAGCCCCTTCTTGTGCTCGATTGATGACCGTGATGTTCAACTACTGGCGACATGGTATCTTTCTGTCTTTTTTTCCAGGGTTCAGCGACGACCGGGGGCATCTAAGGCTACAGGCAGTCGCCCGTCTGTAATTTGTGACGGCTAGTTCCGGGAAAAGGGGCAGCGCCGTGGGGCAGGCTTCATCTGGAATAACGTCCCGGCCGAGTTTGGCGGATTACACAAATACCATTCAGTGCCTGGCTCCCGGCGGCGATAGCCGCCCCTACGGCCTACACCTATCTCAGCGCTAGTCCACTCCTCCACTCTAATTACAGCAAGGGTTTACTTAATAGTCCGCACAATTCACTCCCCACTTCTATTTTCGTCATACTAATTATTTCTTCTATTACGATATTCCTGGCGGGAATCTCCGCTAACTGAGAACAAGACCTAAAAAGCTTGCACCTTTGATCACTCGGCCACCGGGGCAGTATTGCAGTTTTCCTGTAAAATGTTCTTAACGGAGAACGTGCAGGTCTAATCGCTCTACTCCTGTCTCCATGCTTTCCGTAACCCAGCGAAGGTTCTCGATCGCCGACGGCCAGTTTCAGTAATCCAAAAGCCTCATGTGGATCTATCAGCGATGCACCATCATCCCTCATCCCTCATCCATTAGCGATGCACCATCATCCCTCATCCCTCATCCATTAGCGATGCACCATCATCCCTCATCCATTAGCGATGCACCATCATCCCTCATCCATTAGCGATGCACCATCATCCCTCATCCCTCATCTGTGACGTACCTGCCAGCAGGACGCACACGACATAAAGGCAGATAGGAATCAGAATACATGTCTGCGTAGCTCAGTTGGTAGAGCGACTTGTTCCGGAATAAGCGGCCTCGGGTTCGAATCCCGGCGTAGACCAAAAATGACGGAGAAATTTACTTCGTAATACATCCATTAGCGATGCACTTTGTCTCCTCACGGGAACATACGCGAAGAGAATTGCATGTACAGTGAAACATGTGTTGGCGGGCACTCGTAGTCCGCGGTCACCTACCAAAGCGGGACGATTTGTGTAGCACGGATGTTATTTCCACTAGAAACAATGCAAAATTTCCATAGATTAACAGTACTGCTTTAACTTTTTCAGCATAATTTGATTTTTCTATAAGCTTGGCGAAGTACAAAAATTCAACATTTTGGGGATCGGGGGGGGGGATGCTTAATATGGGCTTGCAAGACCAGACTACGGGCGCCCCACCAGGAACTTTCCTGGGTCCCAGAGTCCCAGCCCACGTCTGGTGAACGGTACTACGCTCTTTTGCGACAACATGTTATTTCTGTCTGAACGGCATACGCTCTCTATCAGATCTGAAAATGAATGTGAGACGTGAAGTGGCCAACATAGACAGCGTCATGCAGCGAGCAGTCGTGTCACCTACTGTTCTTTGTTTGCAGCATGTAAAGGCCAACATATTGAACAGATTTCGTCCGGAAACTTTTGTGCTGTCAATAAATAGTAAATTCACGCAGATGTCTGTTCTTTTCTTGTGTCTGCAGCGCCACTGTACCCCTAGCGGCGCAGGTTTTCCTCCCGCTAAATTGTTTCACCATGTCTTCAATAAGCTACTTACCAAGTTTCGTCACGTATCTTTATTTCCCGCTTTTCAAGACACCTTGATAACAGGGAAACTTATTTTATATACACCCGTATATAATAATGTTATTTATATATATAATAAATGGGCACTGCTTATGTATAATTTATCACGATTTATTCAAAAATCGTCTAAAGTACGCAAAACTAATTTTTGTTGAGGGAAGAACCTCAAATAAGTTTGTGCGAAGGGCCTCCGCTGTTTTGCGGCACGCCTGTGTTCAACGATTCAGACAGCTGCTCTGCGCTCATGTCCCGACTTGGATATGACGAGGCCGTGGCCTACCTTCAAATCAGGGCCTTTCCTTTTGAGAAAACCCCAGAGCTGCGTGTTTTTATCCGATACAGAGTATTCAGATCCCAGCGCCTGAGACTTGTAGGGCCGTGCATAAATCAGGCTCTGGTTTGCATTGTCTGGGGAACGAGATAATGTTTTCTTGGCGGGGGGGGGGGGGAGCTTTAACAAAATCTATGAGTATATAAGCTTATAAGGAGTCGCCCGTTCCTTATTTGCAGCCACTGATTCCAGGAAAGGAACAGGACTAGTGCTGTATACTCTCCCCAAATACCTCTTGGACCCAATTCAGACGACGAGCCAGAAGCCAGCGCCACTGACCCCCCTGCCACTGGAGCGGTACCCCATGTTATGTGATAAACTTTCTTGTAGGTAACAGACAGTGAAAACACGACGTACCTACCAAGGTGTATGGACACAGAGAAATCGTAAGTATGAACAGCGCAGTCAGATTTCCAACAATTTGTTTACTGACTGACTACTAACTGTTAGAATGGCGTCGTTGTACGATATAACATATTAATTACTGATAAGTCAAAATGAACGATGAAAATGACTTTATTTACACTGAAGTAAAAGTTGAAGGCTAAAATCACATCACTAAATTTTTCATGCTGGCTCCCAGCACATCCTCAGGTGAATGTTAAAATGAAATATTATAAAAAAATCTGAAAAAAGAGTCCACCGTGGAACGCCACTCTTATTTATACACACCACGTTCAGCTCCCGAGTGACTTCAAGGAAATGTCACCACACTCTGACCAATGGTAGTTGTGTCTTAATTATTACTGGATGAGTTATCTCATTTTAACATTCACGTGAGGATGTGCTGGGAACCAGCATGGAAGATCTAGTGATGTGATTTTAGCCTTCAACTTTTACTTCAGGATAAATGAAGTCATTTTCACCGTTCATTTTGACTTTCAGTAATATGTTATATCGTGCAACGACGGCATTCTAACAGTTAGTGGTATTGGCACGAATTTCTTCAACTTACTGACTGATTTCCAGGCATTTAAGGTACGTCGTGCCCTGGTTTTTGGCGAGTAATAAGTATTTTGCTCGCCAACACGATTTGACAGTTGTGCTAAATCGTAGCCGTGTTTGGTTTTTAGAACTGTATTTATACGTAATACAGAAAAGCTTTCATCATATTTTGTAAATTTCCTTCCAGATGTTATTACAAAAGTGAAATAAAATTCTTCAGAAATATCGATGGTTTAAAATGACGTTTTGCAACTCATTTCTCGGAAACTTCGCAATCATTACTCACTTTCCATTATGCTGCAAAGACGAAGCCATTCCCTGTCTGCTCCATTCTACTTCAACATTCGACTTTCTGGTGGCAATTCCGGGCCTCTGATTATTAAATCGCACATAGAAAAAGGAGTATTGTACGAATGAATGCTAACTACATGGAGGAAAATGTTCGTGTGGGGTTACAGTGTAAGATAATGCTATGTGGTAAACCAATCTGAGTAGCGGATTGTTGTTTCAAGGCCTTTTTGCGAAGGAATGAATGACTCAGAAGACACTCACCCCCTCGCCCTACTTCTTCCGCTGTCTCATCCGGTGTCAGATGAGGTACATTTACATTTTGACAACCCCTCTCGAGCGCTTTTTTAAATTTGATAGCATCGCACACTATTCAAAGGCACACTTTTTCAAAACATATGGAATAAAAAGTTGTTTACCAAAGACAATCATGGGTTAAGTCTCTTGAAATTTTCACGCGCCATAGTTAAAAGCACAAAACATTTAATTGCAAATGTGTTCAAGAAAGTTGTCTACTCAAATTTTATGTCGACATCACACGTGTAGAAAAAGTTTCATTTTTCAGTTCTTTTCTCGTTACGCTGCATAAAGAGAAGTCATGCTTCGTAACTTACATAAAGTTTCATTTTTGCATATTATGTTTCCACGTAATCTGCAAAAATGAGACTTCAGATGAATTCATACGTAAAATTCTAAAATTCTAGGCTCGGAAAAACGCTACTCTCTCTCTCTCTCTTTCTCATAGTTCTTGAAACTGAGACAACTCCAAAAATGTTCTCCTTGTTTCATATAATGTGTTAAATATCACCGGTGGACAAACAGAGCCCAGTTAACATTTTGACTTCTGATACATTGCGTGTCCATGATATTCAAATGAAAAATCTTTCATTCTCGTTATTGTCAACTTCAAAGCTTCACTTGATGAGATTTTATACTGTATTTACACGAAAAGAAGTTGGGATTCTTTCAAATGATCAATTAAGAAAAGGCGGTTTCAGTTGTTCTGGGGAATTTTTGAGTTGATGGAATCTCTCAGTCACTGAAATTTGAAATTCACCCTATTACATTTTAAGAATATTGCAGCTTAGCAGTGCACTTAAAAAACTGCCAACATTTCATTTCGGGATGGTTCCAATATAATTCTGCCTAATGCACTTGGGCTGTTAATTACACATTTTACTGTTTGGTGACCAGGCAGTGGAAAACCACCAAACTACGTATACCGCCGGTTCAGTCCGCCGGTTGAGAGAGAGAGAGAGAGAGGAGGGGGACTTAACGTACACCTAGAAAATACAATGATCTTTGAAAAAAGTTGTACATAATGCAAATTTAGATTCATTTAGCCAATTAATTTCACGAACTGGGAGAGGAAAACAGTGTACAAACAGCATAATTATATTATAAAACAAATTTCGTAGCATAAATTGGCTACATAATATCAATCGAAAACCACAGGTGAAAAACAATTCGGAGTATTACGGACCACTGAGACTCTACCTTTAAATAAACCCCCAGGGTCGTCCAGGCAAAGGAAAACAGCAAAGTTATTGCCTTCCTGAATTCAGTTCGTGCGCATGCTTGGCCGAAAGAAAGTGCTAAACCCAACCATGTGAATAGAAACAAATCTAAAACAGTAACCCTCAACTTTTTCCTCCATTATTTCGAGATTGACTTAGACAACAGACTGAATTAAGATGGAGATGGACTTCCTGAAACACTTTACATCATAACCAGATGACTAAATTAAAAATAATAAAAATGAACGACATTTAGTAAGTAGGAATAAGAAAGTAGGATTTGTTCCGCGGTTGCAATGTCAACTGCACGTTGAGATTATATTTCATCACTATTGTAGATTTGAACTAAATCTGAAAAGAGTCAGTAAACGAAAACAAAGGGCACGTAAACTATCATAATGCTTCCTTAGTCGGGTCTGTTGACTAAATTAGTTTCAATTTATTTGCTTCGAGACTTGGCCTATTATCTGCGATTTCATAATTTGCGAATTTCTGATATTCAGACTTGATAACGACGTTGCCAATCCGCATTCAGGATTCTTACTTTGAACACTTCGTGTTTGTTGAATACTTGAAGAAAACACACTTCTTCATATGGCATTATAAATCGACAAGATTTCTTGCCGGCGAATGGAGCCTTGAGCTTCATTAGGATTCTCAGCCTGGAATGCACTAGATTGTGTGATCAGCCCAATGCTGGGGGCACGGTACCAATCGCTAGGACAACCAACCGAAGCAACTCATACCTCCAGGCTCCTTCGACGCGTTCGCGTTACAGTCGGAAGAAAGCCCTGAAAAACATCGGAACCGGATGGGATGAAAATCCACAATAGTTGCTTACCACACAGACATGAAGCTGGCGGTTAGGTAACTCTGTCATACCGATAACGAAGAAAAACACATAGCATTCGCTAATTTGTAAATATCAGACATTTTCCACACTTATCGTCCTACTAAGCTCTTTTCTTTTTTAACTTGGTGGTTTTACTGCTGGAAAGAATACATATAATGTTTATGTTTTTGTCAGGAGGTAGCACTTGTAGTTCGCTGCCTCACACCTGCTGTTCTTCACCTGGGGCTCGACCCCAACGATCAGCAAACCGTTACGTGATGCAAGCTTCATCCTTCTCGCAGCTGTCCACGTGATCACAGGGAGCTCCTTGTCAGCTCTTACTCAATAATAATTACTGTGTGTTTTGAAAAATCACCTACGTACACCAATTCACTACGGCGACGCACGTTACTTTCCTCCAACCACTGTCATCACATTCGCCCGACAGCTGTTGCATTCCGATGAGTTTCCACGGCGATGTGACGTAGCCCTAAGATGAAACCTCTGGTAAAGCTGTCCGTGTGATGTTAGGATTCCCGATAACAACGCCCAGCCAATTTGACTCCTTGCACATGCTTTCGCTACAGAAATCACTCCGATGGATTGCTTCAAACGCCCAGGTGAGGACGGTCAAACTTAACTACACCGAGCAGTTTTGCCCTTTTATCTCCCTCACCTATCACGTGATTGGTTCTGAACTGCAATCATTTACATATCCCAGCTGTCGACACATACCCACGAATATGCATGGAGCTCCGACAGGTACTTCCTGGTGTGGCATTTTCTATGTCGAGCAGTGTTATTATTCTGCCTATTGTATATAAAGGATATAAACATAAAAAGCACGATCTGGAAGACATCCATCTTTTAGCCGCCCTGGCGGCGCAGTGGTCTAAGTACTGGCTCCTGACCATTCGTACGAGATGGGTCCCAGTTCGAATCCCGGTGAGGCATGGATGTTGTGTCTGTCTTACTGCACTGGCTCTCTCCCTTCCCTAGAACTAGTGGCCCTAAATTAGGGACGGGGGACTGCTTATAGCCCACTGAGTTGCTCACGGTGGTCGTTAAACCCCCAATAAAAAAAAACAAAAAAAAACTGCTATCTTTTTAAAGGTGAGTGTTGTTTCATTTGATTTGGCTTATATTGCTGGAGGAAATTCGATCAGTTTTGCTACCTCCCGCTATTGTATGTATGTACGCATCTGACACTACTTTTTTTTATCGACGGTGCAACATACACTCATCGTTAAAAAAATAGTTGCACCCAGAAGGAGTTGTCGGATTGCAATGCTATTCGAGTGGAAGGTAAAGGTGACCAGGAACAATAAACAATTAAACACTGAGACTGATATGGGCAATATTTATTGAGCATTAAACACTGAGACTGACTGATACGGGCAATATATATATAAGTAGTGTCTCTCAGTATGGCGTCGGGCTGCCATGTTTACTCACACAGCATGCCAGACGTCTCGGCATGGAGTTGTATAGGTTCTTAATGGTGTCCTGCGATAAGCCATCTCATGCAGCTTGAATCTTCTCACGCAGTTCCTGCAAATTGGGTAGTAGGGGTGGAGTGTGGATATCGCGTCCAATAGCATCCTACACATTTTCAATTGGTGATAGGTCTGGCGATGCGGCTGGCCGTGGCAGAGTGTCAATGCCTTGAAAGTAAGCTCTCGAGACAGCAGCAGTATGCGGACGAGCGTTGTCCTGTTGGAAAATCGCACCAGACTGAGCGGTCAGAAAAGGTAAGGCCACTGGTTGCAGGACCTCATTAACGTAACGTTGGGCTGTCAGAGTGCCTGCAATGAACACCAAAAGTGATCGGGCATTGTAGGTAATTGCACTCCACACCACGACATCAGGCCTTCTGAACTGTGACGCTCCACAACAAACCGTTCATCTTGCCGCTGACCACTGCGCCTCCACACACGGATTCGTTGGTTGTCTCCTACAAGACAAAAGCGGGACTCGTCACTGAAGATCATCCGCTGCCATTCTGCGTGGCTCCAGGACAGTCTGGCACGACACCATTGCAGTCTTTGGCGACGATGCAATAGTGTTGAAGGCAGTCGTCGTAACGGCTTACTTGCGTGTAGTCCTACGTCGTGCAGCCATCTGCCAATGGTGCTGGCACAAATCGGACGATGCATGGAGGGCACCACTACTCGCTGAATATCCGCAATCGTGGCTGTTGGTTCACTCCGCGCATGTCAGACAATCCGTCGATTCTCTCTCAACGTGGTTCGTCTAGGTCGCCCAGACCATTCCTGTCGCTGCTGCGTGCTTTGTTCTCTCCACTGCCGCCAATAGCGTGTTATGATGATATCCGCACGACCGGTATGGCGCGGAATACGGCGATAAGATCCTCCCGCTTCCCAGAGCCCGACAATGCGGCCCGTCTCGAACTCCGCCAACTGTTCGAATTGCTTCCGAACTTTTCTCCGAGGCGTACTTCACTTACAAAGGATGCAACCAACACAACAGCGTGAGTCAGAATGGCAAGCAGGCGCAACGGGACGACCTTATATAGCCGGTCAGGCAGATTGCTACGACCCCTCCTTGCTTGGGTCACATGTGCGGCCGAGCGTGATACTTGAATCATTTGCATGTCTCACGATGTCAAACATACCCACCAAGTTTCATTCCTGTCGGTTGGTTCCTTCTGGGTCCAACTATTATTTTGACGATGAGTGTACATCACTCCAGCATTAATGACTCCCTCGCGTTAGCGTCTAAGGTTACGATGAGTCGCCTATCTCTCACTTTGAGCCATTAATTCTAGTGAAGGAAAAGAGTCAGTGCCGAAAGGACAGAGGCAATAATGTCATGAGCAGAATTCTCAGCTAAACACAGTACTCAGAGAAGTCAGAAGCCTGCGTCCTAGATCCCTTGACTATTGAGCAACATTGAATTTTATGTCGGATGCCGTAGAAAATGATATGGAACCGAATTCTAACCAGTGCAAAAAAAGTTTATTTCAACGTAGGCCATATTAGTCGGACTTCTGAGATTAAACAAAGCCGTCCACCACAAATCCGTACTGGAGAAAAATATACACTCAGTAACCAGTTTGTTCAGATACACTTCTGTGTCGTATCCCGGGGTAAGGTCTGCTCTACCCCTCCAGCGCGCTCTGCGTAAGTAAGCACTATTTTTTATTCAAATTACATAACAAGATTTTTAAGTTATCAAGTACTGCAATGGGAATATTTTAGCTGCACGTTTTCTATTACTTGATTGGAAATATCATCTTTCTCTTGGATGACAGAGAAGTTATTTTAGGTGCTGGTCTTATTCTAAGCGCCTGTTTCACTTTAAAAAAGCAAAAACCGCAAAAAATGCAACATAATTAAGTCATAAATCTATATATACTGTGAATTTAACTCGTGCCGATAACTGCCTACATGAAAAACTACTGAAATGACACGATGTCATAGATCTAGTAAACCAGGATCGAATGATTATGTAACTAGATGTCTTAATGCAACTACACTGCTGGACAATTGCTAAGGACGGATCATAAACGGCTATATAGCGCATAAAAAAGTAAGTGTGTTTGGATGCCAAGTAAAATAAAATAATGTCAGAATGCCAGGACATTACAAGAAAGACAATTTATTGTGCTCTGAAATCCACAAGGCTTTGGAACGTGTTCAAGGGACAAACAGGCCATTTTGTGCAGAATACTTAAACGTGAAAAAAATGCAATAACCGTCCGCAGGCTTTCCGGCGTAAGCTGTCAATACGGGATATGGCCACCATGGAGGGCGATGCAAGATTCCACACGTCGTGTCATGCTTTGCACAACATTATCAAGCAGCTGTTGGGGTAATTTATCCCATTCCTCTGTAAGTGCACGTATGAGAGTGTCCTTGTTTATTGGAGGGCATTGGTGACCAGCAAGACTCTTCCCCAAAGCATCCCACACATTTTCAATGGGATTCAGATCTGGAGAACGTGCTGGCCATACGAGGCGTTGAATATCCTTGCTCTCAAGACACTCCTGGACAGCGACTGTTCGATGACATGTTGCGTTGTCGTCCATGAAAATGAATCTATCACCGACAGCACCACGGAACATGCGAACATGAGGTAGCAGAACATCATTAGTGTATCGTTGGCCAGTCATAGTCCCAGTTGGAAGCACATAGAGGGACGTACGGCCATTGATCATGATGCCAGCCCATACCATGACACTACATGTCGGATATCGACCCCTTTCCTGTATGTTTGCTGGACAATATGCAGTACCACTATCACGCCAGATCAGTTGTCGTCGACAATCAGACGATAGACTGTATCTACTCTCATCTGAGAAGAGGACAGCAGACCAGTCGTTATCAGTCCAATTGCTATGTTGATGGCACCATTGCAAACGGGCGGTACGGTGACGTCTGGACAATGGGATGCACACAACAGGACGGCGGGCGTATAGTCCTCCCTCATGCAAACGTCTGGCGACAGTTTTTCGGGAGATCCACTTGCCAGTAGCAGCCATAAACTGATTTGCTACCTCACTAGCTGTGCTGCGCCGGTGTCTTTTTGTTGATAGCACTATGTACCGATCTTCTGCAGGTGTCGTACTGCGAACACGACCTCCCCCGTGACGTTTGCTACACTCTCCATTTGTTTGAAATGACTTCCAAAGCCTTGAAACAACACTGTGGCTGACGTCGAACTCCCTGGCAACATCTGTTATTTTTCGTCCTTCTTCAATCTTACCAATATTACGGCCACGCGTAAAATCATCTAGGTGATGTCTGGAAGACATACTGAAACTTGCAAGTTCGTCAATTGATTCTTTCCCTTTCAACTTTGCGTTTGAACAACAACGGTCAATACGCGTCAAATCCTTTATATCTCTTATCAGCGCTATGACGTCACGAACAAGTTCGGCAATCCAAAATTTGCATACGCACAACACGTCTTACTGTATCCCGCACTTATGCTAATTTCCACATTTTCTTGCCTTCCATTTTATGGTTGCTATCGTTGCTATTGTCATCCGTCCTTAGCAATTGTCCGGCAGTGTATTATCAAACCAAGTCCACTGGTTTCCAACAATTATGACCAGAAAATCCCTATTGTTTATGAAAGAAGAGTTGGAAACGCACGAAACTTGGGTATGACATGAAATGTAATGTGTAGTAAGAGTATTATTATGCAAATGAGTGGCGCTAGCATCACTTTATGCAAATGACCCTCAGCATAAAACGGGCTGTTGCAAAGGTGTGCGTTGCATTGTTTGCCGAATGTAATGAAAGCATTTTTATATTTCAGATTTGTTGTAATGTCTTCTAGACATCATTTAACCGATGAACTGTGATGGAGAGGGATCGGAAGACTAGGCATGTCAAAGTCAGGTGAAAGTTGCAAGGTGGTTGGATGGGAGTCTTTCTGGGGTCCTCAGATTGTGGAAATAATTCCAAAATACGATATCAGCTTTGCAAAGGTAAGGTGAAGAAAGGCCTAGGGCTACAACATTCGTGAATGACCTCTACCTCCGATTAACTGCGCGGAGGAACAGGGCGGCTACCCCGACACAGGTGCGATCTGCCCTTTCTGCGGCTGCAGGAACGATGGTATCTATTTCCACTGTGTGCAGAAGGCTTCGTGAAGGAAGTCTTTATGCTAGGCGATAAGCACTCTGCTTGCCCCTTACCTCCGTCACGGGGCGGACCGTGGACTGGAATTGTACAAGACTTCATACCAATTGGACAGAAAACCAATAGAGATCAGTACTCTTCACAGATGAGTCCAGATTTGTTTTAGAGAGCGATTCCAGTCATGCTCTGATCTAAAAAACCATCGCTGCAAAATATAGAGGGCTTAGACAAGCTTTGCACGAACAATGATCGTTGCTACTTACTGAGCTCGTAGACACCATCATCAACAGTGTAAAACATCGCTGTGAGGCCTGCATTATTGTGAGGAGTGACCACACTTCCTATTAAGGTACTTTTTCTATTTCATTTTGACACTTTATTTTTCACCTAGTTCTGTATGTGGTCCTTTTTGTCGGAATGAAGTGTTTCTTATTAAATATTTTAGGGTCTTTCTCTAACGTACGATTTTTATATTAAATTTCATAACGTTTCATCATGTATTTTTTGAGTTATCGCAATGCTTGTTTTTTTCATTAATTTATGGAAACCAGTGTATATTTGGCAATTAGTTTGGTTAAGATACCAAATATATGATTAGTTTCTTTCCTTGTGTTCAGTCTAAAGCTGCGAAAGTGTTTGCTGAGGGCTTTCACTCTACTCACTTTGAAGTTTATCCCCATACCCGAGTTGAGAAGACAGTGTGTTTCCCAACAATTAATTAATGAGATCACCCATATAAATTAACTAAATTCGCGTTACACCCAGCACACAACATATATTTGAATTTAAGTCACTAATACGTGCTAATTTTAACTAAAACATCAGACGCAGAACACGTTCTTATTTGAGAAGATGCAGGGCATCAATTCGTAATCTAGCTGTTCATTCAGCAAAGCCGTACCAACACATATATTTACAATCGTTCACTTCGACCTACACCGTTGTGGTGAAAACCCGATGAATAGCATTGCTGTTAGCCAGTGAAGACACACGCGTCATCGGTCGTGTTGGGATCAGTCCGTTGTGAGGTTTCATTAGCAAAACGAATGAGTTCTCACACGTTTCTCAACATGTTTCGTTAAGTATTTAAATTCTCTAGGCTTCGCAGTTAGCTTAGCTAACCCAGAATATACGCCACTCCCTTTCTAATGTTCCTTGAGTGACAGAGTCATGTGTTCGTATCGTCACATTTTAGGCCCACAAGTAGAGACCCAAGCAAGGGTGGGTTTGCCATTAGGCAAATCTGGGTCATGGCCCAGGGTGCTGCGTATTGAGGGGCGCCAAAGTATTGGGAATCCATATGACAAAAGCCGTTTTACCTTATTACCGAAACAAACGAAAAGAAAACGGGTGCAATTAAATAGAATTTCTACAAATAAAACTGAGTAGCATAATAGAGTTAGTACTCATTATTATAATTGTATTAGTACTGTTTAAATTTATTTAAATACTAAAAATATCAATTCGTTTCCAAACAAGGACGACCAACCGGGCCACAGAAATCGCAGGATGAGGTGAATTCAGGAAGTCAGCGAAGGTACTTCTTCCTGGCAAGGCCGAACTTAGAACCGAAGAGAGAGAGAGAGAGAGAGAGAGAGAGGGGGTGGGGTGGGGTGGGGGGCATCCGTATCCCCTAATCCGTTTTCCCTAATTCTCGTTTGCCTTAATCACGTTTACCCCAATCGCTTTTACCCGAAATCGCTTTTACCGGAATTCCCATTTCCCCTAATTTCGTTTACCCTAATCTCGTTTCCCCTAAATCTCATTTCCCTTAATTCATGTTTGCTCGAACCACGTTTACCACAATAGTGTTTACCCGAAATCGTTTTCACCCTAATTCCCATTTCCCCTGATTTCGTTTGCCCTAATCTCGTTTGCAGTAATTCCCGCTTGCCCTAAACACGTTTGACCGTATCAAGTTTGCCCTAATTTATGTTAACGGAAATAAAACGGTTGGTCTTGATATTTCAAGAAAATTCTTTTTCTCATTCTTGTTGATGACGTCGACCACCATGCCAGCAAAAGTGTAAAGAAGTGCTCGCGGTTACTACCATTATGCGTCTAGTCCTTAACGCAGCCACTGTAGCCGTCACATCCAGCTTTTATTAAAGCAAGAAATAGTATTATAATGCATTCGCTGGAGTTGTAAACGCAGAAGGCCCATTTTAAGAGTTCTTTTTTTACTAGACCCCTCTCCCACCCCGTATGAGACTAAACTCCAGCTGGGAAAATGCTTTTTGTGAATGCAGTTCCACCTTTGTATGTATTAATAGTAGACGTCAGTCTATCACGCTTGAATGTTTTCCTATTTTCCACCATCACTAATTATATTTCATGGAAACGGCTACCTCTCTATATACGTGGGCTTCTTTATTAATCTGGCATCTTTTCTGCATCTCGAAAATCAATAAAACTATTTAAAAAAAAAAAACGGCAAATGGAAATTTTTTCATTTTAGATAATAGTTTCGAAGACTTTTTGTTTTAATACAGAAAAGCTTTCTTTGTTTGACACAGTTATTCTTTTATGTTTATATATTTTTTTATAATTATCCTTTTATTTTATTTTTCATCATCATTGTTAACCATTATCAGTCCAGTGCTGGATAAAGGTCTCCCCAAGTTTCTTCCACAACTTCCTGTCTTGAGTCTGCCTCCTCCTTGTTACTCCGGCATGCTTTCGAATTCCATCCATTCATCTCCCATGTGGTTTGGTCTCCTTCTGTCCCTTGGAATTCAATCTAAAATTTCAGTTGTCCATTGGTGGTCCGTTCTTCTGGTAACATGTCCAACCCATTGCCATTTCAGGGATTTTACTCTGACTATGATGTCTTCCACTCTAGTCATTTTTTTATCCACGAGTTCCTCTTCTTATCGTTCCTGGTTACACAAAGCATGCATCTCTCCATGTTTCTTTCAGTCGTCTGCAGCCTTTCGATATCTTTTTTTAGTTAAGGTCCATGCATCTACTCCATATGTAATATGTAAGAACTGGAAGGATGCATTGATTAAAGACGTTTAAGACATAATGGCATATTGCTCTTGAAAATTCTACTGTTACTTCCAAAAACTATACGACCAAGTTTTATTCGCCGATTAATTGACATAAATGTGACCCTTGCTTGATATTTGTTGTCAAAGGTAAACGTAGGTATCCGTTGCCTTGAGCTTTTCCCCATCAATCGCACAATCTTCATTTTTAGAAAAGGCATTGTACATCAGTTTTGTCTTCTGAAAGTTCGTTTTCAATCCGACGTTTCTTTCAAGTTCATTTTTAATCCAACAAGTTCCTGGATCATACTCTGTATTTTTTTATTATAACAATAATGTGTTATTGCCCTAATATTACTGTTTCACACGTTGTACGCGACAATGTCCCTTGGTGATGGACGCATTGCTATAAATGTCGAATATAATACCATAATCAATCACAGTATCAAAATATAAAGCATTAAAATTAGAGTAAACTCACCACTATGTTGTCTTAGGTTGTTATTTTTTATTCGCTGAACATTACTCGCATTCGCGCCCTTGGTCCATTTATTCGGAAATCGTTCTCGTCGTTTTCTCAAAATGGCTGACTGTTGGTGCCATTCTATTTGGTGTGTATATGGCATCATTTGATGAGCTTAACCAGCTATTGATGAAACTTGTTAAATTTGAATTCAATTCTTCATGACCAAAGGCCCAAAAGATTCGTTGTTAGTTCAAAGCGAAAAGTAGAGAACTTTTTAAAATCAATGATTTGAATTTACAAAACGAAGTCAACCTCGTAAAATCATGGAACAGAAACATAAAGCAAAGTCCATCACCAAGGGACATTGTCGCGTACAACGTGTGAAACAGTAATATTAGGGCAATAACATATTGTTGTTCGAATAAAATTATCTTAACCATGTAACGTTTACGGTTATTGATCTTATAATAACCATAATGAGATTATCATACTCTGTAACTTTAAAGGGGAAATCTTGAAAACGTTTTTATCTAAAGTGAAAAAAAAATCCACTTGCAGTTTTTTTTTTAATTAGTTTATTAATTTTCGAGATACGGAAAATGTGCCAGATTAATAAAGAAGCACAGGTACGGACAAACGGACATTTCCATGAAACACAATCACTGATGGTGGCAAACTTGATACGGTCAAACGTCCTTAGGGCAAGCGGGAATCAGGGAAAACGAGATTTAGTGCAAACGAGATTAGGGCAAACAAAATGAGGGGAAATGGGAATTAGGGTGAAAGCGATTTCGGTTAAACACGATTGGGGTAAACGTGATTCGAGCAAACGTGAATTAGGGGAAAAGAGATTAGGGCACGAAATTAGGGGAAATGGGAATTCGAGTATAAGCCATTGGGGCAAACGTGATTAGGGTAAACAGAAATTAGAGGATTAGGGAAGGGCTTACTGAAAGTGGAGGGTGAGCGAAAGTGGGACGCTTGGAGGCTAGAGCGGAGAGTTTTACAAGCATAGGCTTAGCGTCTGAGAGTACAGGGAGGCACGTGCCCCCAAACTTAAAAAGTCGAAAAACCAATAACTAGTTGTTCGTCTTTTAAATGCTGTAAAGTGTGATACACAGTCAAGAGAACAACGCTACGCAATAGCGAGCATTGTTATGACTGCTTTCCAGCACGTTATTTCATGCACAATAGCATACAGTCATCAGATCTGCACGATGTGCTTTGAAAGGCATAAGTTTTTCATCCTCATTAATGTGAGTCAACGCAAGCCTGGCACACCTGGAAGTTTTGGATGTACAGTATTAGACGTGTAAAAAACCTAAGTTATAACACTCATAGCAATTGAACAGGATCATTTTTGGAGAAACTATTTCAGAGAATCCCCCAACCCCCCCAAAAATTAGTTTACACTTATTTGTGCCCCCACCAAAAAAAAAAAAAAAAAAAAAAAAAATTGGCCACACTACACCTATATTTACAAGGTACTTTAACAAATTTGAGGACGCGACAGTGGGAAGCCCACCAAAATTTGAATGGTGTGTACTCCATGAAGCAGATTTCTACAAGATCAAAGCGAGTGACATTCGCTTAGTTATGCGGGTCATTCGTAATTATTTTGTTTTATTCCGCATATTTCATTTTTATCTTAATATTTTTTGTCGCCTATGATGAGCTAAGTCTTCCACTGCGCGGGAAGAAACCCTGGTGAGACCCGGATAATGTAACCCACTTGCCCGGATTAAGGGCGGTCCTAGGGGCCGCGGGTGGCCTAGTGGGCAACGTTCGTTGCTGCCACGGAAAGGACCTCAGGTTCGATCCCAAGCAGGTACGAACGCTCGATCCACTAAATATCCGCCGTGCGTAGGATGGACACGTTAAGCCGTCGGACCCCTGGTACTGGCCCCCGGTAATAAATAAGGGCGTCTTCCTCCCCCTTTCTACTTCGCTTCCGTGTCACTTTCCTATCGGTCACTCTAGCCCAAATCTCCTAGCTTCCTATTTCTAAGGGTTGTTTAAGACCTGGGGTTAGACAATCCCCCTAAAATCCTCTACATATGAAAAAAAATAAAAATAAAGTAAGGGCGGTCCTAGGGTAGGACCTTCTCCTTGGCTACGTCCCTGGAAATTATTTATCGAGAACTGGAACAATTGCATAATTCCGCATTGCATTAAGTTCCTCAAATGTCAACATCGCAATTGAAATCTTGCTGACCGCACTAGTAAAAATAAACACACTTAAAAAAACTTTCGAACACAAATCAGTGAAAGTAAAAAAAAAAAAAAAAACACTTTTTATGGAATTCACTTCCGGTGAAAATGGAGTTTCTACAACTTCAATAAAAAAGTGTTCTCTATAGAAACGTAAGCTGGAAAAGAAATGGACTACACTATTATCGCCTAATTTGCTTCTACCAAAGCAAGAAAATTTCGTTTTTAAATTTGTGGATCTAATTAAATTGTACCGTTTCTTGCCCCCCCCCGCTCCAGTTACAGAGGGATACATTAAAGAAATATTTCTTTCAATCACTTTTATATTAAAATTTATTAATTAGATAGCAACATTTCTGATATATTCGCGCAACATTAAAAACAAAATCATTGTATATACTTTTTGTTTACAGGATAATGTGCTATGAAATAAATAGTAAGAAGAATTTTGAGATGTGCAAATTATTTGTCATATAGACCCATAAAATCCCTTTTACTACCGGCACAACAAACCTCAGAACTGCCTGTGATGGTCGAGATTGAAGCAAAAGTCGCATTAAAAACTACATTATTTTTTTTGAACCAACAAAGGCTGAAGGAATAAATATTATTTGTTACATACTTAATAGAAAGCCACAGATAAACAGAACAGAAGCACCTCTTTGCTATTGTGCAGTGCTGCCATCTTTGGTTGTCCCACGAAAATATTCTTCTTCCTGGAGATTAATCTTGGGCTCATCGGCAGCTCCTACCTTTTCTTAAACTGTGTATTTCTCAGTGGCGTAGACAGAAATATGATTTATTGCTTTAAATTCATACTAAATCTCCCCTCAACAAGGGGGGGGGGGGCGAGGACCACCCTCTTGGCTACGCCTATGATATTCCTACAGTTTAAAATGTAATAATTTCGCACCATTCCCTATTAATATTAAAAATAAAAAAACGAAAAAAAAAAAACGGTCTCTCAAAGCGGAGAAAATTTTTCTTGATAAGCAAACAAATTTTCTCCTCCTGATGGATGTTCGTTTATAATTCATATTTCTTTGTACGCCCGCAGAAGTGCTATCATTTGGCCAATCAGTGGCGTGCCGTGAAGTTATATGTGTATGCATGAAAAAAAAAAAAAAAAATCATACGTCATTTGTAGCGGAAGTCTATCCTGCGATTTTTTTTATTCTTCCGTTACTCTGTCTTAAAATATGGGCTTAGACATCAAAATCTTGAGTAGAACTTTTTCAATTGTAATTAATTTTTTTAGATAATATGCCTTGTCTTTGCGTATACAAGTATTGCGTGAATAGGTTTTTATTCGCACAATTTAATGGCACAACGTATTAGTTCCCACAAGTATTTATCCAAACCAAGTTCGCGCGAAGTTTTGAACAATTTGCAGATTGTTTTACTGCTTAATCCAGTCGGAAGAGTAAAAAACACTTAATTCACATTTTTACCTAACGAAATCAAAACGAGTGGGATATGTTTCATTGAGTGAATTCAGGCTCACTTCGAGAAACCCGATGCTTTTGGTATCCCAATTTTTTGAGCCCATATGAGCTTTCCATATAGGATAGGTATGGGGGAATGCTTATATGATTTGGAAACTACCAGGCGGAAAGGGGGTCCACATTCGGCCATCTGGTTGATGTGCGAAAGCTTGGAATCTTTGATCTTTGTTTTACGCGAATAATATGGATACTAGTATAATTTTACTTTTTTAAATCTGAATTTTGACGATTTTTGAGATTTATTTTTTTTTCTTTAGGAAAGGGTAAACAGTTTCCAACAGTTTCATTGCAAAATAATAAACACAGCCAACAAAACAGTTTTAGAGATTTGAAACACTACAAATCGTGATATTAATTAGTATGTATGTTTGCATACTTAACAACGATGTTAAGCGACTCAAGTTTGAGGTTGGTGTTTCATTATATTTACAAATTCGGATTTTTCTATAAAACTTAGGGAATCAAAAGACTTTAATTTTGTATTATCCATCTCCTTATTTCCCTTTTGCAGTTTGCTTAAATCATCTTGAAGCATTTCAGTGCTTTAGAAAGGCAAGTAATATACAAAAATATAGCCGTGAAATTTTCCAACTGAATGAGAAAAGGATCCGCTGAAATTACGCACTAAATAGCAGATACTCACCGTCAAAAGAAAACGAGCTTTCCATTAGTCGATGACACTCTCATTTGCATTTCGAGAAGTTTTCCAGAGGCACTTAACGAAGTCCCCAAACCTAGTGGGAATAAACAGTGGGGACAGAGGGAATGGATTCCGGTTCTCTGATTGGTTGACTGCCCAAGCCCTGAATGGAATAGCCGATTTCGCATTAAACGTTATGTCCCTGGCAGACACGGCACAATCTCACATGAGTTTGGGCATGATGATACAACTGAAACAAAGCGCGAATGCGAACCTAACTAGGTTCGCATTCGCGCTTTGTTTCAGTTCCTGCTAAAATACACACAAATACGTGAATTTGGTTTTAAATAAAACTCTTCTAAACCAGGTACTTAGTTTAAATTTCAGATAAAAAAAACGGCAGAACAAAGCTTTTCTTCGTGCAATTCTTTTTTTACAGAAAGCAAATTTTTGCAATTAATTAGGGCATGCAATGCATGCGTTGCATACAATGACTACACACTACTGAGGTCAACTAACTAAACAGCCACCTAGAGCGCAGTACTGACCTATGAGGGGTGCAATTTTATCTAGATAAGTTTTTTAACCTATGTCAGAAATGCATTTAACAATTCATATTTTTGAATTTAGTATAATTAATTATAAAATCCTTATGAATTTTTTTAGACGCTGTCTGTATTTAAACTTTTTGTATGTTGTTTTATTTTTCTCTTTAAATTTAGGGATAAATTCAAGTTGGCAGTTCTTCGGGGGGGGGGGGAGAAAGTATCATTAACCTCCTTGCCTAGGGCGCAAAATAGCATGTCACCGACACTGCACAGGAGAAACAAAGCTGTGTTTTTCACAAGAGACACTACTTGTAGTCTGATATTTTCCATCCTGAACTACACATAGAAATGCCCTGATTTATGGGAGGGCATGTGCCCTGGACCACAAAAATATGGAAGCCCCCAAAGAAGTACTTGATCAACATATCAATATAAATGTTGAAAGTAATTAATTATTTTCCCGCCTGTATTTCTTTTCTTTCAGTCCATAAATATTGCATTGATCTTTAAATACTATAATTCAAGTCAAAACCCCAACAAAATGCAAGCAAAGCACTGCTATCACACCAAATTAAACTTCTAGTAAAAGAACTTCAATTAAACACCAAACTTTATCAGAAGTGCTTTCACTAAAATTCATCAGCACCGTCAGACAGGGATTTGTACACACAGTCACTCACACACACTGAACCCCCCCCCCCCACACACACACATTTCATAAGATTCCTATCCATAAAAAAATCTCAAAACCCATTTGAAGGTATGGCACAGTTGCCAATAGCAGGCAGCGTTTAGGTTTAAATGAATTCCTCAGTCTTACTATTAAGAATCTTCTATCATAATGCAATAATCTTTCTTTTTTTATTTGAAATCTATATATATAGCAGTCTATTGTTTCTTTTTTAGTTTTTCTTGTTTAAAGTATATGTTTAATGTTAGTCACTGAGAAACGCACATTTACACTTTATCGTAGCAACCACAAAACGTATATGTGCGTGCATCTCTTCATTTTAGTTTGCCACAAATTTTACAGATATATGAGGTGTGACAATTTAATTCCCGGAATGCACCTGTAGAAAAAATGTGTACGTACCTGTGCACTAGCTGGTACTATCACCTTCGAAGTAATCCCCTTCCTCAGCTACTCATTTAGTTAGACAATGTTGCCACTGCTAGAAACATACCTGGAACTCTGTTTCTGGAAAACCCTTCAGTTCCTTTGTCACGTTACTCTGGATGTCAGAAATGTCTGAAAATCTTCGTCCTTTCATGGCAGTTTTTATTTTGAGGAAGAGCTAGAAATCGCAAGGGTCTAAGTCAGGTGAATAGGGTAGAGATCCAATTTCATAATTGATTTCTTTGCTAAGAACTCACGAAAACTAAGCACATCATGCCGCGGATCATTGTCAGGATACAGTTCAGTTCATTTCCTTTGAAACCATCCCGTTACCTTTTCAACACCTCCAAATAACATTGTTGGTTGACCGTTTGCCTCTGTTCAGTGAATTCGTGATAAACTATCCTCTTGTGATCGAAAAATCACACAAGAATGGTCTTGAACTGCGAGCGTGACGTGCTTCTCCCACTCGAATACACTTGAGTTTTTCCTGGCATCGTCACCACACGCCACTTTCAATAGCTCTAACGTTTCAGTAGCACGTTTACCGATCTTCACACAGAATTTGTTGTTAATGCGCTGTTCTAAAGTTTTTTTACTCATTTTTACCTCAAAACTCACACACAGACTTACGTCGTTTTCGTAGCTGTTCACTCACGAATGGCTCTACTGCTCTGCGGTCAACGCATGCACTACTTGAAACATGTCCAGACACGCATAGGCACATGATTATGCCCGGGTCGCCACAAGGGCAACACTAGCCGACCGTTCCTTCACATACAGACTTGCATTGCTTTCTCAACTGCTCACTCACGAATGGCTCTACTGGTCTGCGGTCAACTCATGCATTACTTGAAACATCGCCAGACGCGCATAATCACATGATTATGCCCGGGTCGCCACAAGGGCAACACTAGCCGACCGTTCCTTCACATACAGACTTGCATTGCTTTCTCAACTGCTCACTCACGAATGGCTCTACTGGTATGCAGTCAACGCATGCACTACTTGAAACATGTCCAGACACGCATAGGCACATGAATATGCCCGCATCTCCACAAGGGCCACACTAGCTGACCGGTCCTTCACACACAGACTTGCATTGCTTTCTCAACTGCTCACTCACGAATGGCTCTACTGGTATGCGGTCAACGCATGCACTACTTGAAACATGTCCAGACACGCATAGGCACATGAATATACCCGCATCGCCACAAGGGCCACACTAGCCGACAGTTCCTTCACACACAGACTTGCATTGCTTTCTCAACTGCTCACTCACGAATGGCTCTACTGGTCTGCGGTCAACGAATTCACTACTTGAATCATGTCCAGACACGCATAGGCACATGAATATGCCCGCATCTCCACAAGGGCCACACTAGCTGACCGGTCCTACACACAGACTTGCATTGCTTTCTCAACTGCTCACTCACGAATGGCTCTACTGGTCTGCGGTCAACGCATGCACTACTTGAAACATCGCCAGACGCGCAAAGGCACATGATTATGCCCGGGTCGCCACAGGGGCAACACTAGCCGACCGGTCCTTCACACACAGACTTGCATTGCTTTCTCAACTGCTCACTCACGAATGGCTCTACTGGTCTGCGGTCAACGCATGCACTACTTGAAACATCGCCAGACGCGCATAGGCACATGATTATGCCCGGGTCGCCACAGGGGCAACACTAGCCGACCGGTCCTTCACACACAGACTTGCATTGCTTTCTCAACTGCTCACTCACGAATGGCTCTACTGGTCTGCGGTCAACGCATGCACTACTTGAAACATGTCCAGACACGCATAGGCACATGGTTATTCCCGCATCGCCACAAGGGCCACACTAGCCGACCGTTCCTTCACACACAGACTTGCATTGCTTTCTCAACTGCTCACTCACGAATGGCTCTACTGGTCTGCGGTCAACGAATTCACTACTTGAATCATGTCCAGACACGCATAGGCACATGAATATACCCGCATCGCCACAAGGGCCACACTAGCCGACAGTTCCTTCACACACAGACTTGCATTGCTTTCTCAACTGCTCACTCACGAATGGCTCTACTGGTCTGCGGTCAACGAATTCACTACTTGAATCATGTCCAGACACGCATAGGCACATGAATATGCCCGCATCGCCACAAGGGCCACACTAGCCGACCGGTCGTTCACACACAGACTTGCATTGCTTTCTCAACTGCTCACTCACGAATGGCTCTACTGGTCTGCGGTCAACGCATGCACTACTTGAAACATGTCCAGACACGCATAGGCACATGATTATTCCCGCATCGCCACAAGGGCCACACTAGCCGACCGTTCCTTCACACACAGACTTGCATTGCTTTCTCAACTGCTCACTCACGAATGGCTCTACTGGTCTGCGGTCAACGAATTCACTACTTGAATCATGTCCAGACACGCATAGGCACATGAATGTACCCGCATCGCCACAAGGGCCACACTAGCCGACCGTTCCTTCACACACAGACTTGCATTGCTTTCTCAACTGCTCACTCACGAATGGCTCTACTGGTCTGCGGTCAACGCATGCACTACTTGAAACATGTCCAGACACGCATAGGCACATCATTATTCCCGCATCGCCACAAGGGCCACACTAGCCGACCGTTCCTTCACACACAGACTTGCATTGCTTTCTCAACTGCTCACTCACGAATGGCTCTACTGGTCTGCGGTCAACGAATTCACTACTTGAATCATGTCCAGACACGCATAGGCACAGGAATATACCCGCATCGCCACAAGGGCCACACTAGCCGACAGTTCCTTCACACACAGACTTGCATTGCTTTCTCAACTGCTCACTCATGAATGGCTCTACTGGTCTGCGGTCAACGAATTCACTACTTGAATCATGTCCAGACACGCATAGGCACATGAATATGCCCGCATCTCCACAAGGGCCACACTAGCTGACCGGTCGTTCACACACAGACTTGCATTGCTTTCTCAACTGCTCACTCACGAATGGCTCTACTGGTCTGCGGTCAACGCATGCACTACTTGAAACATCGCCAGACGCGCATAGGCACATGATTATGCCCGGCTCGCCACAGGGGCAACACTAGCCGACCGGTCCTTCACACACAGACTTGCATTGCTTTCTCAACTGCTCACTCACGAATGGCTCTACTGGTCTGCGGTCAACGCATGCAGTACTTGAAACATGTCCAGACACGCATAGGCCCATGATTATTCCCGCATCGCCACAAGGGCCACACTAGCCGACCGTTCCTTCACACACAGACTTGCATTGCTTTCTCAACTGCTCACTCACGAATGGCTCTACTGGTCTGCGGTCAACGAATTCACTACTTGAATCATGTCCAGACACGCATAGGCACATGAATGTACCCGCATCGCCACAAGGGCCACACTAGCCGACCGTTCCTTCACACACAGACTTGCATTGCTTTCTCAACTGCTCACTCAGGAATGGCTCTACTGGTCTGCGGTCAACGAATTCACTGCTTAAAACATGTCCAGACACGCATAGGCACATAAATATGCCCGCATCGCCACAAGGGACACACTAGCCGGCCGTTCCTTCACACACAGACTTGCATTGCTTTCTCAACTGCTCACTCACGAATGGCTCTACTGGTCTGCGGTCAACGAATACACTACTTGAAACATGACCAGACACGTATAGGCACATGATAATTCCCGCATCGCCACAAGGGCCACACTAGCCGACCGTTCCTTCACACACAGACTTGCATTGCTTTCTCAACTGCTCACTCACGAATGGCTCTACTGGTCTGCGGTCAACGAATTCAGTACTTGAAACATATCCAGGCACTAGTGGCGGCGCGTACTATAGGTTAAATGGTTTAGTAAACCCCGTAAGCGAATTTCATGTTTTAGCAAAATTATTACTTTTAATATCACTTCAGGCATATTTTTATGTTTATCCTAATCCCTGGTCTCAGCTGACGCACTGCTATGCCCCGTTTTAATTCATTTTATTCCTCTGAAGTTCTTTTACATCGGAATCTCAGCCGGGTTCAAATGCAGAAATGAACCCAACTAGCCTTCCAAATGCCATGGTCTTGAAGCTGTCGCGTAGGGAGCTGGGAATAGCTTTAGCATTGTGAGAAGTCGCTGCATGACCTTGCAGCGATAAGAGTAACGTATCCAGCTGATAAGCGCCCTCGGTTTGGCGATACGAAGCCATTGCTCGCCGCCCCGGTGGCGGAGTGGTGTAAGCGATGGCCTCTGATCATTCGTCCGAAAGGGGTCCGGGTTCGAATCCCGGTGAGGCATGGATGTTGTGTTTGTCTTACGGCACTGGCTCTCTCCCTTCCCTGGAACCAGTGACCCTAAATTAGGGACGGGCGACTGCTTATAGCCCATTGAGTTGCTCACGGTGGTCGTTAAACCTCCAATAATAATAATAATAAAATATTCACTTGTGATTCAACCTGAACTCAAGACTGTTGCCACATAACATTCAGTGAGTGAGAAAAATACAACATTAAGGTTGAAACGCCTGAAGAGAATAAACTCCTAATTTACGTAGGAAAAGAAACTAAAAATGAAAGTTAAATTCAGATATACGCCAATGCGCCATTACATTATGATCCCCTACCTAATAAGCTGTAGGACCCCCTTTAGCCCGAAAAACAGCGGCCACTCATCGAGGCATCGATTTTATAAGGAGGCGATAGATATCCTAGGGCCGCCCCGGTGGCGCAGTGGTCTAAGCGATGGCCTCTGATCATTCGTCCGAACGGGGTCCGGGTTCGAATCCCGGTGAGGCATGGACGTTGTGTTTGTCTTACGGCACTGGCTCTCTCCCTTTCCTGGAACCAGTGACCCTAAATTAGGGACGGGCGACTGCTTATAGCCCATTGAGTTGCTCACGGTGGTCGTTAAACCTCCAATCAAAAAAAAAAAAAAATATATCCTAGGATATCTGGCACCATAATGTCAACAGCAGGTCCTCCAGTTCCCGTACATTTCGGGGTGGTGGGGATTTAGTGCGAACCCGTATTTCCAAGTCGAACCATAGATGTTCGATTTATTAGGCTGACACACACACACGCACTTTATTAGGCTGACACACACACGCGCACAAAAGTAATTCTGTATACAGCTAAAAATGTAATTGCATTTCAACTTTATTTGCATTATGGTGCGGGTTAGGTTTGGGTCAAGTACCGCATCGACCTGACCTAGACAAGAATAAATTTAAGTTATAGTGTTCAGAGTTCAAAGCAGGCTGATTAGGGTTCGATTCGAATGAATGCTTACTTGTACTAGATTGGATCGGGTCATCCCAGCAAGAAAAGTTGGTCGGATAACACAATGCAATCTCTGATCTTGCACTGAAAAACGACTAAAAGCTAAAAAACAAGGGCACAATCATAGTTCATTCAATTTTTCAAGCGTCCATGCATTAAAATTTCGAGATTTTTATTTAAAATCAGAGAGAATTCAAATATCGCCGAAGTGAAAAAAAACCACTTATGTGAGATCCCATGATCTTGTACAGTTAATACCAAATTTGAGATCTAGACACATTTCGTTTGAAAAGATCACTTATTTTTGACATGAATATTGCTTCAAAATCATATCATCAATAAGTGTGCTTTACTATTTTCATTGCAAGAGTGAGAGGGAGGTCCTAATGAAACCACGGCCGTGTTTGGCAATGGCCTTCTGTGGGCTACAACCCAGGGCGGCATAACACAATTTTGGAAGCAGCTAAAAGAAAACGAAGAAAGGTTTTGAAAGAACAACAAAAAAAAGGGGGGGGAGAATGGGGAAAGGCAAGACGCGAAGGAATGGAAAGCATTCACAACAGAACTGATGAATTCTACGAAGATGATTTGGCGGGGTCATTTGTGAAGGAGTGCCTTCATTTCAGCCGGTTTCTACGGTATTTGAGAGTGGCCCTCAGGACCATCCTTGAGATGAGTAATGAAATAAGGGGTTGCAAGAAATTTACCCTTATGTAGACATTGCCCTAAGGATATTCCTGGGTACCCCGGCTTCCAACAGCTCTGCCGAAAAACCGTTCTCTGTAGTGTAACAATTGAAAACCTACATGCGTTCTGTGATGTCTGAACGTCGTCTCAACTCCTTAGATATCCTTCATATTAACGAGACTGACGACATAGCGCTAAAACAAACCCACGCACAAAAATGCAGCTGCTTGTGTCGGAACACCTGCAAGGCCAGTCACGTGACGACGCGTCGTTACAGAGCTTTTCTAGTTCATTCTTGTAGTCGACAGCGTACAATTCAGACGAGTTTCTGTATCCCAGTATGGATTTAAAACTGGAGCAAAAAGCAGCTATAAAATTTTGCGTGCGTTTGAATATAACCGCCACAGAAACGCACAAAATGAACAAAACAGCCTAAAAGGAAGGAAGATACTTTGTCCCATGCAGGAGTTTTTGAGTGGCACAAGAAATTTGTGAAGGATGAAAAGTGTCTGGCCCACTCTCCGGTAGTGCCTTCGACATCGACTACGGAGGTTAATGTCAATACCATCGAGGCACTCCTGAGCGAAGACCGCCGAATGAATATTGAGGAGGCCGCTAATGTACTGCAGATGTCCATTTGTTCCGCACAAAATGATTAAAACAGCCTAAAGGAACATGCTTTATCCCGTGCAAGAGTTTTTGAGTGGCACAAGAAATTTGTGAATGATGAAAAGTGTCTGCGCCACTCTCCGGTAGGCCTTCGACATCGACTACGGAGGTTAATGTTAATACCATCGAGGCACTCCTGAGCGAAGACCGCCGAATGACTATTGAGGAGGTTGCTAATGTACTGCAGATATCCATTTGTTCCGTTGATGACAATTGAGAAACCGCTTTGGGTACCGAAAAGTTGCTGCAAAGTGAATTCCTGACTTGCCCACGGATGAACACAAGGCAAATTGTGTTATCACTTGTCGCCAATGGAAGTTCAGACAACGACGTGAGCCACACTTTTTGGATCGCGGCGTCACATGTGATGAAACATTTTTTCACCATTTCGATCCAAAAACAAAACAACAGAGCAGCACCCAATGGAAATACCCACAGAGTCACCGATCCAAGAAAGCAAAGGTTCAAGCAAGTGCAGGGAAGGTCATGTACCTGGTTTTCTTTAAACAAAACAACGGAGCACTCAATGGAAACATCCACAGAGTCTCCGATCCGAGAAAGCCAAGGTTCAAGCACGTGCAAGGAAGGTCACGCACCTGGTTTTCTTCGATAAAAAGGGAATTGTGTATGACCATGTTGTTCCACAAGCGAAATCTGTTACCAGTGCCTATTATTATAAACTTCTCAAAGGTCCTCTAAAGAAATTTCCCCCAAAACGCTCAGAATATGCACAAACTGGTTGGGTTTTGCATAAAGATAATGCCCCTGCACATCGTGCTTTGCTTACCCAGCAGGTTACCCAAGATCTAGGCGTTTAAATGATGGCACACCATCCGTATTCACAGGATCCGGCGCCGTAACCTGTTCCCTGAAGTGAAAAACCCAACTTCATGGGCGTCGGTTTGCATCAAATACTGAACTGAACAATGCTGTGATGAGTATCCTGAACCACATGTCGAGGAAGGGCTTCGAACACACCTTCCTCAAGTGGATAGAAAGGTGGGACCGGTGCGTTCAGGTAGAGGGAGAATACTTCGAAAGTATGTAAGTGCGTTTACTGCATTGCACTTCTGCCCCATGTAAAATCAGTCTCGTTATTTTTTCAACGACTTTCGTATCTAAAAAATGCTAATCTGCACAGATTCCGAATATTTCCACTGTTGTTCTTTTTCAGTATGTTTCTGCTTCGAACTATGTTACAGTACAGCAAGTTTAACTAAATTTTTGGGTGGCCTCGAAATCTCAAATATTCGCCAGTTTTCTTAACTCATTAGAGTTTTTAATAAATCCTGTATGTCGGATAGCTTTAAAATCGCCTTTTTTTTTTTTTTTTTTGATTGGAGGTTTAACGACCGCCGTGAGCAACTCAATGGGCTATAAGCAGTCGCCCGTCCCTAATTTAGGGTCACTGGTTCCAGGGAAGGGAGAGAGCCAGTGCCGTAAGACAAACACAACATCCATGCCTCACCGGGATTCGAACCCGGACCCCTTACGGACGAACGATCAGAGGCCAGCGCCTTAGACCACTGCGCCACCGGGGCGGCATTAAAATCGCTTGTGTATTGTTTATAATTTTTAATTCTGATTTATACTCCATCCATCCGAACCTGGCAGTCGGCGAAATTGAACTCTCCCACATTTAGGGGTGGTAGCAGGCATTTTTTTTTTTTTTTTTTTGATTGGAGGTTTTACGACCACCGTGAGCAACTCAATGGGCTATAAGCAGTCGCCCGTCCCTAATTTAGGGTCACTGGTTCCAGGGAAGGGAGAAAGCCAGTGCCGTAAGACAAACACAACATCCATGCCTGACCAGGATTCGAACCCGGACCCCTTACGGACGAATGATCAGTGGCCAACGCCTTAGACCACTGCGCCACCGGGGCGGCGGTAGCAGGCATGATAAGCCATGATAGTAGTGAGGATTTGCAAGTCTCCCCCACCCCACCCTACCCAACTGGTTCCAATGTCATTTGCTTAAAGGCATTGCTCCTGTCAGACGGTGTGGGGCGAAAAGTGTTACTGCCAGCGGGTTCCATTTTAACAAACACTTTCCAAAAACTCAGCTGACCACACAGAGAGCGATCAATTAGGTTCCCGATCATCCGTCGGGTGTTTTTTTCTCCATTCTTGTAATAATGTGAAAATCTTCGCCTATACCCCCACTCCACCCTATCCCACAAGCGACTACTGAGAGCAATTTAACACCTTGTCATTCAATGAGTTCCACAGGGAACGAGGCACATTATCATGCCTAGTAGCACCCCTAAATGTGGGAGAGTTCAATTTCGCCGACTACCAGGTTCGGATGGATGGAGTATACGTGTTTTTTTCAGCCAAACTGATAATGCAAGCATAAGGGAAATATGCTGAGTGTTAATAATACTAAACATTATCTATATCAAATAAATTAATTAAAACCATGAATAGGGAGTAGTATCGAGTACATAGGGACGACCGGAATGGAAATCTCCCACGGAAAAATAAAAATCCTTCGAGGTTTTCAGATTACTGGATTCCAATTTAATATTCCAAAGCAATCACCCCATTTTTCCTGCTCCTAAATGTCCGTACTGGATTAAGCACAGTTTTGGGAAATGAATAATCCACAAACGTAACAACTGCACTTTTTATCCAAATAAGTAGTTGTACTATGACTGGAAAAAGAGAGGCCGCATATTTAGAGGTGCCTAGGGCAGCACAATAACCATATATGCCCTTGAATGAAACAAACTATTCAATGTATCAGTATAATACACTTTTTGCAAAAAAAAAAAAAAAAAAGTAAAGAAAGAAAGAAAACGATGCATCCAGAAGGAATCATCCAATCGAGACGAAAATTGATATGTACAATGCACATGCATAGGAAAGGAAATGATTGCAATTCCAGAGCAGTTGGGCCATTCATTCGAATAAAACAGCTACACGAGTGGAACAAGTCAGTACGTTGTAGCGCAACCTCTGGCTCGGATACAAGCGGTTACCCGGCGTGGCATAGACGTATACAGTTCGCGGATCCTGTGCTGAGGTAAAGCATGCCAGATGGTGTCCAAATTGCGGGCCAGTTCACCGAGATTCCGGAATGGGCGTAGGCGGCGTTCCATCATGTCCTAAACATGTTCGATCGGTGTGAGGTCGGGCTGGTCACGGGAGGATATCGACATTACGGAGGCAAGCCTGGGAAAGCCGCGCAGTGTGTGGCCTGGCAGTATCCTGTTGAAAATGATCGGTGATGGTGCGACAGGAATGACAATGCAACAGGTTGTAGAATGTCATCGACGTACATTTGAGCCGTGAGGGTGGTTCGGAGGAATACAAAGGCTGTCCGGCTATCGTGGAAAATGGCTGCCTAGACAGTCACTTCCTGTTTGCGAGCCATGTGCCATTCCAAAGTAAAGGCAGAATCCATGCGCTGGCCATCTCGTCTCCAGACACGTATGCGCTGGTCATGGGCGCCAAGTACAAACCGGGACTTATCACTGAAGGCAACACGACGCCATTGAACACTATTCCATGTTGATCGGGCCCGACACCACTGCAATTAGTGTCGGCGATGCTCACTGGTCAGGGTAGGCGGCAGAGTGGCCTCATCTAATGTAGTCTCCGTGCCGCAAGTTGTCTGGAAACGGTCCGGATGGCCACTTCCGTACCTGTAGACAACGCAACATGACCACGGATGACCAGATTAATGCAGCTACAATACGCTGTCACAATTGTCCCTGCGTGCGAGTTGTGCTCTTGATATATCCTCCGGGACGGACGGTTCCCATGCGCTGTAGTGGGTCGCTATTGTCATTGTTGCCAAACGATAGAACGGATTTCCAAACGATGGGGAAAATTAGGACTATGGGTATTGCAGTTTGAAGAGGTAAAAAATTCAATGTTCTCACGAAAACGTAGAACACTTTTGTTGACGAAAGAAACACTTTTTGCAATGTTCTTCTAGGGAGGTACTACTGATGAATCCGGGACAGTCAATAATGTCAAGGAAGAATTAAGTCTTCCATGGGTAACGTCCTTTTTTATGCTCAGCAAGACGTTTAGTAATACTGCAAAATGTGTTACTGATGTAAACGGAGGTACCAAGTGAAGTGGAAATGGGGATCTTGTACACACCAGGAACATTAAAGTCTACGGTCCAGGAAGATAAGTTTCATGATAGTAGGATTAGGTTTGATCAAATAACCGTAGGATTTGAAAATTTGACGGATATGTTGTCAGCAATGAACGAGGACGGCCGTCCGGCTCCTTCTTCACGTGTTAAACTTGTGAGACCATTTCTGAACTTCTAAATCCATTCGTAGACACTCCACTGGGACAAAACACTACTCCCATACTGTGCTGAAATCCTTCGATGAATTTCAAGCACTGGTAAACCTGCAGCACAAAAGAAAACAATAAAGGTAACTGCTGCTTGTTCTTCACTATTGTACACGGAAAGCGGAGCGATCATATTAAGTGCACGACAACAACACAAGAAAACAGATAGATCAAATTCGAATCTTTGCCATAATTACAACAGCGACACCACGTCTATACACGTGCGCGCTAAAAGCAGAGAGAGAGAGAGAGAGAGAGAGGATAAAGCCAATGGATAATAAATTGAAACTGTGCTGCAGATAGTCATTTTACAACTCTCATATATGCCGTCAGCGACACCTACTTGATGTAAATTTCCTATACATATTTACTATAATCTAATTCTGGATAGTTTCTTCGTTTTCTCACATTATTAAACTAATCATTAACTTAAAGCCAAAGGGAAATTAATGTTCAAACTTTCAGAAAAAACATTCCATAATTCAGGTATTAAAAATCTCAGATTACAGCTATGGCATTGTTACACGGCACTAGCAGTGTTCCTGCCGAGTCTGCCGGTAACGGTGCTTGAGACCTGAAGTACAATTTAGTTGGCCACGGCACCAGGTGAGAATCTCAGGTGCACTGCTGCACTCAAAGATTCACACCAGAACATAAAAAATGAAAAGTTGAAGAATGACCCGAAGCATAAGGCTTGGGTGAATCCACCTTGTGAACAAAATAACAACAACAAATAAAAAATAAAATAATCTAAAAAAAAAATGATACTTTGGGATCAGAGTTGTGATGAGGTTCACCCGCAATCACCAATTCGTGACTGAGTGTAGTGGTCCGGATCTTACTCCGGTACATTCAATCCCCAACCAGTCAGTACAACACTCACTTTCGCAAATAACACATGATTCTCAAATACACAACACAACATTTAATAACGTTCTGCGAGATTTAAACAGATCCGGCGCTCTCTAGGCGCATAGACAATTGCCCCTCATATGTGGGCAGCATACGGTGTCACACTTTACTGTCGGATAACGCAGCCGACTGAGTCTCCACCGGACTATCTGAACAAGAGATACTACTCGTTTACACACTAAATAGAGCTGCAGGTGATATTCATATACAATTGCTTAGAGAATGAAAAAAAAATTATATGCAAACGATCACATTAAAAATACTCGCGACACAAAATACACAAGCACGTTAATTTGCGGTATAAGATTATAGGTGCGAAATACTGCCAAAGTTAATTAACTAAATCTAATAAGCATGCACATGCAGATCCCTTTCCCGCTCGCTTTGGCCCTGAACCAAAGTTAAAAGAAACTGTCCCGCCCAGCGGAATTTGTGGCCACACCCTCTCCCTTATTCATGTAAAAAAAATAATCAGGAAATGGGCCCTGTAAGAAATAAATCTGTATGTGCAGGTATTTCCTCTGAAGTTCAGTCACTCAGCATTACTGCATCTATGTCCATGCAGCTTTGGGTGTCGGGATGGCACAAGTTCGCAGATGTGCGAAGAAAGAAAAAGGAAATATTCATCTACTTACAGTTACGTGACTTTGCTGTGCAAATCCGTTGTGCATCACATAATATCACACGACACAAAAAAAACACACACACAGACACTTGCACCATGTGGCAGCACCGATGATTCAACACTTCACTTTGACGCTTGATGTAAATGAAGCACACAATTAAAAATGGTAATATCACGCCGCACTTTGTTGCAATGATTAGAGTGCACACTGATCTATTCTCGTGACGATTTGAAGGTGGCCGTTAAGCAAAATAGGCCCTCTCACATCTGATGTTGCGGTTTCCAAGATTAATTTTCTCGGCCGAGCGAAATCAGACGTGCTTTTACCTTAAGCGTATATCGGCAACTCAACATTTCACCTGTATATTTGTTAGGTATCGAAACCACCTCTCTTACGCTCATATTTTTCTTTCGACATGTTTTTATCCCTGTCGCACTTACACGTAGTGGCTTCGCTGCTTACGCGACCACACACACGCACACATGGGGCCCCGCTTCGCCCCGTAAGACAAGCGCATCTCTTCACTTCCTCCACAGTAGGGGATGAATGGGGGTGACGATTCCACACTGCAGTGGTTGGCATCCGAACCCGACTTTTGCTTGGCTTCGCTTCTCATTGGAATGACCACTGTCTACTCGCAGACTTCTTAATTCCCCTGTAACTTGGCTTTCATTAGGCCAAACAGTCGCTGAGTTCCATTACGCTCCAGCCTAGAAATTTCTGCTTTATCCTGCGGATTTAGGCATTCTGCTGTCTTTATGGCAAACTGGCATCTCCAGCTGCCTCGAGTTGTCTCCATTTCTTACCAAATGCGGGGAGGTTTGCTGCTTCATTTTTCCCAATTCATTTTTTGCAGATCCAAGGCATCCAGCCTTTCACATCGGAGAGCGCACAGACAACTAAACTTTCTTCCTTATTTTCATGCCAAGTGCGAACTCTTATTTTTCTGCACGGACCACACAGAGAGCAATTGTTCTCGAAAATGCCCCAAACAATCGACGAATTTACGATTATTCGCTAAACCTTTCGTCCCCTATCTTCATTCATTCCTACTCAAGTGGCTCATTCGATACGTATTCCTCTTTTCCCTTTCCGTGTTGCATAGGCTGCCCGTCAGCTGCGCCCTGATATTTATGACCTAACAGAGCTATTCTGAGACCACCCAGCCAGAGAGAGAATTCTTCGCCTCTTTTCTTTTCCAAACCCCCAGATAAAACTTTATCTGCTGTTTACACTTTTAAACTCCAATCAAGCCTCGAACAATTAATACTTAATTAATTTCACACATCAACCACGCCCATTAATTACTAAATTAATGGCGGGGGTGGGTCGTAACATCGGCCCCTCCTCAAGAAATCTAGAAGTCCTCTTCTGGGCCTATCGCTTTGCTCTTATCAATTTCCAGAGCAACCATTGAGTGCTAACTTTTCCCACAGATAGAAACAATTCAAAATGGCAAAAATATTGCGTTTCTTGCCTTCACAAGCATTGGAGCGACTTCCCAATTATCCCGCAATTTTGTTAATTAATTTTAGAGAACATCCGAAAGAAAAAACAACGTAAATGAGAAATAAATAAAAAAAAACTGAACTGTAAAAGAACATGTGAGTCTGCCGAACTGTGATTCCTAGCTGCCTCATACAATACGCGACATGGCGGACAAATTTTAGAGTTTTCTTCAGGTTTTAGGAGGGGGGGGGTGTCCACTGTAACAGCATGTATAAAATAATTATGATTATAAAACGATTCAAGTAGTAAACAAAAGAAGAGAAGAAACATGACAGAAATTTATTTATTCTCTTTTATTTCTAAAGACCTTTACATTTCGTTAATTCGAAATTAAGAGACCTTAATCACATGCAAGAAAGCCATTACAGTTAAAATGGGCTGACATTTTTTTTTAAATTTGTGTTGCTAAATTTTCCTTTAAATTTGATCAGATTTGTTCAAAAGAAAACGAAAGTAAGAATGATATGGGAAACTGGGAGGCATGAACTAAAGCAATATACGGAATATAGAGACGGTTCAACGAACGAGAACTGTACGCGAAAAGACCGGCAGTTTGCATTCCACTCACTCCGTCAGCAAGAAATGCCAGGGTATTGTGGTGCAAACAACATCGAGGAGCCAATGTCCTCTTCTCCGATGAATCCAGGTTCAGTCTCGAAAGTGACAGCAGTCGTGTTTTCATCTGGAGAAAACCTGGAACTCGTTATTCCCCCACAAACATCCGAGAAATGCACCATTACAGAGGTTGTGGTGTACTTGTCTGGGGTGGTATTATGTCCAGCGAGCGCACACAGCTCCATATCAACTCTGGCATAAATTCAACAGGTCGGAGATACAGATACGAAAACCTTGATCCCTACGTGAGACTTTTTCGGTTTCGGGGTGTTGTTGGCCCAGATTTCCTGTCAATGGACGATAACGCGAGACCTCATATAGGTCCTATTGTCGATTATTATATGGAAAGTAAAGATATCCACTGTATGCCGTGGCCAACGCATTTCCCAGACGTCTACCCAATAGAGCGTATGTGCAATGCATTAGGAAGACGCTTTCAGTCTTCTTATTTCCCTTGTCAATAGCATGAGACATACGTATGACACTTGTATCTCTGTAAGCGGTCACCATACACCTTACGAGACCATTGTACAAAATCAGAAACGCCTCCAGAAAAATTCCTGCTGTTTTCACCATTTTGTATTATTATTGGTACGTTTTGCTGGTTCTTCAATTGTTTTGTCATTTGTACTGCACATTTTGTTCCTCACTAAGATATCTATGTATAGTAAACAGCTGATCTCATTGCGCCTTCTCGTTTTTTGTAATTTAACATTTTTTGTTGATTATGCTTAACTTTTGGACACCATTGTACATCCAAGCATGATGAACAAAAAAACAAAAAAAAACGCGCTTATATTAGATTTGTATTTACGATTAACATTACCTAAATACTTGAAACAAGATACTTCTGTTTTTGCTTATTCTAATTTAAGTTTACATCTTATTCGTTCTTTGAACATTGTCATGCATTTTGGCTTTGTCTTAAAAAAAAATCCATGTTATGCTGTTAATTTCTTAAATGTAACTAATAGCCTTTGCAGGTCATCCTCATTTTCTTAGAATTTAGAGTATATTTCAGATGGCATTACTAAGAGAAAAGAGATAAAAAAAGGATAGATATTTTTTTAAATTAACAGACACATGGCCATTCACTTTAAATTACTTTCAATAGTAGCTACGGCACTCATACCTACTTCAGTTTCGTGACATCGACATCACTTAAAAGACATAAAATCTAGAAAAAGTAAAAAGTGAAAGAAAGTAAAAACTACAGCTATAGTGGACACCCACCCAGACACAGAGAGGAACTGTGGATTTATATTTAGAACGGAAGTCCCTCCATCTCGCAGAACCCCACGAAAGTAAACAAACCGCTTATTGCCCCGGACTGTTCCCATCTTAAACCAACCAGCTTTTACGTCATTGGACGGTTCTTTGCTCTTTTTGTGCTCCATTTTTTTTTTTTTGCTATTACTTTTTTGTGTTCTTGGCGAAGGAAACAAGAAAAGGATAAGACATGAAGGACGTTTCAAATAGTAGCAGCTGTTGTGAGGGCTGAGTTATTGAATTTCACAATGTAAAGATTTCTTTGTCTCTCCTGTGTGGGTACAAGCATGCGTGTGTATTTATTTGCTTCTATGAGAGGAATCAAATATTTTAAAGTTTAAGATCAATGAAGCATTAATTTTAATCGTTTTACATGGTGCCAAAACAGCTTGGAGTGCTACGAAGTATTTACTGCGAAACAAATCTCAGATTAATTCTGATTAATATCGAAGGCCATAGTATCCTGTTTTACGGTGACCAACACTAAAAACATACCCGTTTTAGCGCTAGGACGAGAGTCCCCTTTGTTTTAAAACTATGGGGGCTATTGTTTCATTTCGTTCCGGATGCACAAGAATCATAAACTATGCACAGTAATTAATTGTTCTGTAAGAAAGCTAATATTTTACAGGCTCCAACCTGTATTTTATATTACTGGATGGGTGGTCAGAGACTGGGGCTTTTGGAAAATCGCCCAACTTAAGCCCTGGCCCTCGAAAAGTAAAATGTCATGGCACTTTCTTTATGACGTCACACTATTCGTCCGGGCCCAGACAATTTTCTGTGCAGTTTCTTCAAAATGAATAAAGGTTACTGAGAACGGTTTTAAACTAAATCCTTTATTCTTTGTTTTGAATTAAAAGGAATTAGGAAGATAAAATTAAGGTATCTTTATCTAATCTCTTTGAATTCAGAACAAACTCTATATATACGAGCTATGTGGAAACATTTTGCAGTAAATGATATTTACTTTGAAAACGAAAAATTTAAGAAAATTGCTTGGATCAGACAAATAATGTGACGTCACAAAAAATGCCTAGGCCTTATTCTTCTCGAGGACCGCGGCTGGGCCAGAATTCGAATCCCAGATGAGGTGGGTGGTATGTCTGACCTGCGCCGCTGGTTCTGTTCTTTCTCTAGAGCCACTGGACTTAAATCAGTGCTGAGGGACTCTTTATAGCCTGTAGAATCTAAAGCTAAGTAATAGTCACGAAAACACTGAAAACTAATTTATCACTTCACGGCAGTACAGCTTAGGATGTATAGCTTAAGATTCAAGATACCAGAAAACTGCACTTACATCTTAACTGATGAGCAAATTCTTTATTCCTTGCTTCCGTCAAAGTACACACAGGTATCAGAACTACACTGTTTGACATAGAAAATGCCACACCATCAAGAAATGTAGAAAATGAGACGAAACTTACCACACGTGTAGAAAAGTAGGCGCGAAATAAATTATTTAATATCAGAGGGATTATATGAATGTGAGTGTGTGTGTGTGCGTGCGTGCAGTGTGTGTGTGTGTGCGTGCAAGCGCGCGCGCGATGGTCGAGGAGACAGTACAATGTGGCTTAAGTCAGTAGGTCGCATGACCACTATCCCGGACTATACATTCGGCAACACGAGTGGCATCGAGTGGAAAAGTACCTGGATGGTGCCCTGAGTTATCGTTGACCATGCGCAGTTGACCTGTGTCCAAAATTCATCCTCATTGCGAGGAGGTTGTGCAGAGGCATTAAGTAGCCTACCGATGACGTCCCGCACGTTCTCTATCGTGGAGAACTCTGGGGATCGCGCTGGCCAGAGCAGCACCTAGGCACTGTTTGCTGGTGTTGGCAGGTGCGGGCGGACGTTATCTTGTTGAAACTGGGCATCAGGGATACCACAGAGATACGGCAACAAAAGCTACTGCTCATCGACGTATCACCGTGCTGTCATTGCACCTACTATGCGTACGCTGTTGAAACTGATACCTCCCCAAAACCACGACACCAAGCTGAGGAGCCGTATGATGCTCATTAATGGCAGCAAGATCATACCAGTGACCACGTCGTCTCCAGACCCTCAATCAGTGATCGTTGGTACTGAGACAGAAGTGAGTCTCGTCGCTGAATATTACGTGGTCCCATTCTTCCCGTCAGTCATGTCTGGTATTTCACCACTGCAACCTTGCTTGACTATGTTTTGGGGTGAGCGATAGTCGTCGCAGTGGCTCACGAGAGCGCAATCTGCCTCAGCCAATCTGCGATTCAAAGTCCATGTGGATGTGGGGATGTCCATAGCTGTCTGCATATTTCGTCGAATATCGACAACTGTCAGCCGAATGCGACAATCGAGGAGTTCGGACGTCCTCCTACGTGCACCAATCCCACTACGGCGACGCACGTTACCTTCCTCCAACCACTCTTGCTACATTCGGCCGACAGCTGGTGCATACGGATGCGACGCAGGGACCAAACAGCCGTACATAGCCCTATGACGAAGCCTCTGGTAAAGGTGTCCGGCTGAAAGTAGGATTCCTGATGATGTCCCCCAGCCATTCGCACTGCGTATACGTGCTTTCGGTACTGAGATGATTCCAATGCAGTGGTCCACATGTCCATTTAAGGAAGACCAAACTTAGCCACGCTGAGCAGTTTTGCCCTTTTATCTCCCTCATCTATCACTTGATTGGTTCGCAATTACAACCGTTTACGTAACTCATCGGTTGACACAAATCCACCAATTTGCATTGCGCTACGACAAATACTTTCCGGTGTGGCATTCACTATGTCGAGTAGTGTACGAAGTATCTGTGAAATAGTACACACCCTATTATAACTCAGGAAGAGTTTTACTCTTATTAGTACAGCTCAAACACATTGAACCTTTTGAACAATATTACAGTATAACTGTAGTATAACGAATGAAACTATAGAAGTAATATCGTAGACCAGCACGTGAGACTTACCTGACATGACACCTCGTTACCTCTCATTTGTTTTACACAGAGTTTATTTAATTCCCTGATGTACGTTTTTAATCTGTCTCATTCAAAGAGCATTAATTTTCAGAATAAATATCAGTATTACACTAATTATATCAGTTTACTTTTGGTAAAGGAGACCTTATCTCATAACAGTAAAATCCCATACTTCCGAAACGGCACAAAGAATTGGTATTCAAATCGTAGATGTTAAGAGATTCCTCGCTTCGTGTAGGTTCATTTTGTTTTCTCTTGCTCTTTTTTTGACATACATTTTTTCAAAACCTACAGTATTTGAAACTTGCCCCCCCCCCAATAGATTTAACAGGAGCATTATCCCCAAATTGTTTTGAACAATGCAACAGTTTAATATGTTTGCATTTTTAATCGTAGTTCACGACTGAAATTTCGGGTAAAGGTTATCCATTTATTTTGGAACTATGATGGCTTTTCGATATTTGGATGTTTGGAGTTCGTGTGGTATTTCTCAAAGAAAAAGATATAAACTACGTAAGTGAAGAATGAGGCGTTTGTTAAGACCGTGCTTATCCTCCTGCATAATGTATATTTCATTTAGGTACTTAAGACTAAAATTAGGACAACCACTCAGTATTCAGGAAATATTATTCGAACTAAACCACCCACGCGCAGGACCTTCTTTTAGCTAACGATTCTCGACCTCAAGAACGCCGATGCACTGCAATTACTTCTGATTCGTGTGACGTAGTACAGAGGTAAAGCACGTGTCAAGACGACTAATCTCAGCGATACATTCCGTCCGTGAAGCTTAGTTGGGACAGCAACTTACTCCGGAGAGAGGGGGGGGGGGGGGCTCGGATTCAATCGCTGTCACGTAAAATGTTGTGTTTTCACAACCAATGTATTCCCATTGAGAGATTTCGTTAGATAGCTGCTGCCCTACGGCTCCCGATGTTTGGTACTGTCAATCCCCAACCGGAGAGCTTGTCAATTCCCAACTGGAGAGCTTGTCAATTCCCAACTGGAGAGCTTGTCAATCCCCAAGCGAGAGCAGCTTATATTTTACATTAATCTAAATGACCCAGGCCGACGTCCCAGGGAAAAGGCGAAAGACCTGACTAATAACTTCTGAGCCACGGCCCTATTTCGCGCAATGGGAAGACATATCTGCTGTTAATGAACAACTAGTAGAGCATTGTCATCGTCGTCATCTTTCTTTGTATGTGAACAAAGACATTGAAGTCAAAACCGTGAGTGACTCGTGTTTGCTTATGTATCATGATATCTCTTAACAAAATATTTCAATGTTAAAAGATATCTAATTTTATGAGACTCGATAGAATAATGATATCAGATATGTATTTTTGTTTTAGTAGTGCGCTGTTTCGGGGAAACTTCTATAGTATGTATCTTTAATTGCAGTACCATGGAAACTATTTCAGAGACTAATTATCTGTTCGCAATATCGACATCTACTAAAAGGTGCATTATGTGTTCGTGACTTTTATTCACTTTCCCGTTTCTTATTTCCATTGTGGAAATATACTTAGTAGCGAGTTCTTTTCCAAACGCAACAGTTTATTAATGTTTTGCTATTGCCTTCAACGAAATCCGTTAGTCACTGTGATTCGATGTATGACCTAACATCTTAACAACCGGATACCAAATTTTTTCTATTTATCAACTCGAACTTGAAAGTTGTTACTAACCGGGAGTACCCAGAAATTCAGTTTAGGAAAACCATCGTTGATCAGAGCTATGAGAAAGGCACAACAAGGTTGTAACATTTGCGGAAATCATCGGTTACAAGAAGTTTCTGGTGAGTTTAAGCTTCAACTTTTGCATATCATTGAACACTTTTTGTAACTTAATTTTCTATTCTTTGAGTTTATACTTGAATTGCACGGATTTTGTTTGTCTTGAAGTTGAAAAGTAGACAATAGTAAAGTTTCTTAATATCATATTATTCTGCAAAACTCTTTATTTTTCTTATTTGAAACTCAAAGATACCTGAATAAAGTTAAAAGTAATTTTCCTTTTTCCTTGAAGTATGAAGTTGATAGTTTATCAGTGTCAATGAAAAACGTCACACCCTGCGTGCGTAATTGAAAAAAAGGTTTTTCAGGCCAATAGGAAAGGTGCAACACTTTCCTAGAAGATCCAGTTCCTAAAACAATATATACACTCGCGGACAATGAAATTTGCGCACCAAGAAGAAAATATGCTACAACCGCGAAACTGCAAATAGCTGGGGGGGGGTGCTGTTATGCAAATGATCCACGTTTGGTGCGATTGTGCATGACCGCACACCCTGTGGTGGCGCTGCAAACATGAACCGGCGTGTAGTCGGTGCCCCATGAAAGCGAAAAGCACCGGCCGACGTATGCAAGAGTACAGAGTGACAGGAATGCCGGGTAGCCGCCCCGGTGGCGCAGTGGTCTAAGGCATTGGCCTCTGATCATTCGTCCGTAAGGGGTCCGGGTTCGAATCCCGGTCAGGCATGGATGTTGTGTTTGTCTTACGGCACTGGCTCTCTCCCTTCCCTGGAACCAGTGACCCTAAATTAGGGACGGGCGACTGCTTATAGCCCATTGAGTTGCTCACGGTGGTCGTTAAACCTCCAATCAAAAAAAAAATAAAAAAAAAAATAAAAAAAAGAATGCCGGGTAGACGACAGAGACGCCGATTTACGCAACTTACGGACTTTGAGAGAGGCCTGATCATCGGGCTGCAAACCGCAATGTGATCGGCGTGCCGTATACCCGCCACGTGAATCGTTCTGACCATACCGTCCGACTGTGTTGGAATCAGTGGACACGTGACGGCACTGCCACACGGCGGAGCGGCTCTGGGCAGACCAGGAAAACCACCGGTAGAGAGGATTGACAGATCGTGCGCCAAGCACGAACGGATCCCACGGGGACCCGGTTCACTATACAGATAGATGTAGCGGCTCCTGTGTGCCCACGAACCATTTCCCGACGCCTCGCGGAAGCGAATCTGCGATCCTAGCGCCCCTTACGTGTGCTGCAATTAACACCGGAACATCGCCGACTCCGTGTGCAGTGGTGCAAGGCTAGAGCGACGTGGAACACCACAAACTGGCGACGTGTGGTGTTTAGCGATGAGTGACGCTTCGTTTTGGGGACAGATGATCATCGTGTCCGGATGTGGAGGTCCCCGGGGCAACGGCACAATCCCAACCTCGCTATCGAGCGCCACACCTCCCCCGCTGAAGGCATGATGGTCTGGAGAGCCATAGCCTACGATAGCCGATCAGCTCTAGTAGTGGAAGCTGTACGTGGATCATTGACGGGCCAGCGGTATGTGGATGAGATCCTAAAGCCTCATGTGCTCACATTCCTGGCCAGGATTCCAGGTGCGCTATACCACCAGGATAATGCCCTCCCGCACACGGCTCGGGTTGTCCAGGACCGCCTACGTCATGTCCAGACACTTTCACGGGCCTTTCCGCTCCCCGAACATGTCCCCTATCGAGCATGTGTGGGACCGGTTGAAACGGCAGCTGCAGCGGTGCCGAACTATCCGGGATTTGGAACACACCGTCCAACACGTGTGGGCCAGTCTGCACCGTATTGCAGCATGTATCGCCGCACGAGGCGGTGCGACGCGGTATTGATGATGACCGGACTGCGTGCCACAGATCCTTCGTAATTGTCCTGCAGCTCTGTTTTTGCTATCACGTGTATCATTCATCTGTATCATTACGCCCATAAAATTTCAGTTCAATCCGATGCTTCCTTCTTAATGTGCAAATTTCATTGTCCGTGGGGTACATAGGGTCTTGCTATTGATCTTCATGCAACTGAAAGTATTTAGAACCGTTTCCATAAATTTCTTTTGTCAACGTTTATCGACCCTCTCAGAGCCTCTAAGGCAATGCGGAGTTTCCCATCCCTGATTTAGGGAAGCTACCCACGGTGGGGAGCAACTTCCGTGCTTCATCCGCTTCTCGGGCCTGTTCAAGGCGATGGACTAGATTTCAGCGTCTATAACCATTCGGCCACCGGGAAGGCTTTGGTGACATAGTCATATTTGAGGCATTTGGCTGGGACATATTTAAGCTGACAGATAGAGTTAACAGGAAAACATTCTAGCGATTTTGCGCTTTTAAAGGGTCTATTTAGACTTAACATTTTTACCTGACCCTGCTGGTGCTACATGTGTTGCCACACCTGCAAGTTTATTTATCGGCGCATTGATGGTTTGTAATGATGAGCCTACTCTGGGTTAATCTGAATCAGCTGAGTTTCAAGACATATCAAATTGTGGCTTATCTTGAGTGCCGCCGGTGTGTGTATTCATGAAGAACCAAATTGAATGCTAAATAGTTTCCTAAATCATTTTAAATGCTACTCTCGGTATAAAAATTTTTCTTATTATAGCACATCTCCACTTCTTTTCGGCCTCTGGTGACCTAGTGGCTAGCGTGCACGACGAGCCCAGTTTTTTGTTTGTTTGTTTTGTTTCACGGCTTTATCGACCATCACGAGTGGCTCTAAGGGCTATATGCAGTTCCCCGTCCCTAATTTGGTAATAGTGCTTTCGGGGAAAGGACAGTGAGCACCGCAGGGCAAGGAATCAATCATGCTGCATCTGGGACTCAAACCTGGGCCTCATCTCTGTCGACTAGCCAGAAACCAACGCTTGTGATCACTCGACCAGCCGGACGGCGGTCAGATGTTAACGACCAATTATTCCTTTCCGACTGATATGAAACTGAAAATTTTGTCCTTATTTCCCGAAGCCTTATTTATTCCCCGCCCCCCGACGCACACGGTATCTACTGTTAGGAATATTCCATTCCTAACAAAGGGCCGGCTTTAACGAATTGACAATATCTAAACCGTAGAAGAAACAAATCCCTTATGCGCTACCCGCGATGAAACCAAGTTATCTGCGAGAAGGTATCCTTTTAGCTGCGTAGCCATCTGGAAATGGTAGGCACATTAAGCTTAATCTGTTCTTTATAGACGATTATTTGCGTAACACTAAGTTATAGCTGAAGGACAGAAAAAGTGGAGCGCGGCGTTTCTTTTCTTCCTGAGGCAATTAGGTTAAGAATTTTCTGGCGCTTGGCTACTCATTACAGCCAAACAAAATGCTCTCAAACAAGCAACAGTTCAATTCATTTGAAATTAATTTATAAAAGGTTCTGAGAACTGCAAAATAAATCTGTGAAGGTCACTGAATGCTTCAGTTCAAAAGAAGTGCCGTGGTTGAAAAAGAAATGCCGCAGACAGAGCTATCAAATTTCTGAAAATACAAAATCGGCAAAATTATGCAGAACTCTCATGCTATTGCTATCATGCTTTGTAATATGCTTTTGTACTTACAAATTAACCAGATAAAACTGTCTGGTAATCTTTTGTAGTTTTTTCCCCCGTAAGGCTACAGATACGCTTCGCTGAAGAAATGTTTTACAATGTTTTTTATTTAAGACGTAAGGGTGTCTTTATTTTGTGCAATGCCACAGAGTGTTTCTTTTCTGTAGTTTCTTTTCTCATGGTATGGTTTTCACGAAATACCACTCACACACATGCAGTCTTTTTTAATAATTCTATTCAGTTACCATTGATATTGTATTAAAGTGGCTCTCACTACTGCTACCCCACAGTTCATCTTTCAGCTCATGATCTGCGAACAGTCGTAAGTAGGCTGGCCTAAACGAATATTATATCTCGAATGCCAGTATTAAAAACGCCACAGCACATGCTTTAGATTGTGGTTTATGCTCAATATATTTCTAGGACCTGATTCGACAGCTTTTGGCTTCATCTTTGCTAACTTAATGAATCTAGGCACAGATACGCAACGGACATGTAAAACAATAGTAACAGTAATAGTAATAACAATAAGTCATCTCAGAGGCCGAGTGGTCGGAACCGTGGGTCTCTGGCTAGTTGTTCGAGTGAAGTCGGGCGCGTGACCCATATGAGAAATGGATGGTGCGCCTGTCCTATGGCGCTGGTACTGCCCCTTCCTTGGTGTCAGTGGCCACAAATTAGATAAGGCCGACTTCTTACAGCCTTAGATGTTCATGGGGTTCGTTAAACCTCAGAGACATAATAATAATAATAATAATACATTGCGGTGGTAGTAACTTAGACTCAGGCTGAGCTCGATGAATTGGATCGGAAAACATGACAGCGAATCCTGCCCTACATCTAAGAAGCAGTCCTGACCGCCTTTATGTAAAGTTTAGCATAGCTGGCATAGGATTTCTACAGATCAAACAAATATAAGACGACAGAAAACATGCTTTGTATGACTACACGAAGAACTGCACAGAAAAAATGCTGACTGGTGTATATAAAGAAGATGCAATCAAAAGCAAAAGAAACTAAAGACAGCTATTAAAAAATAACCTTGAGAATGGAATAAATGCCTGGCACAACAAGAAATAAAAAGATGAATACTTGAAAGACAGAGTTGGCAAAGTAGACAAAGAAAACAACTGGAAATGGGTAGAAGATAGAACATCGACAGGTGCCCAAGTGGTCAAAGACGTTGGTTTCTAAGCTATGCGTTCGATCTGGACTCCAGCCCAAGTCCCGAATGAGAAAGAGGTGGTGTGTTTGTTCCACAGTGCCTGGCTCTTTCTATTCCCTGGAACCAGTGACTCCAAATTAGGGACTGGCAACTTATAGCCCTAAGAGCTGCTCATGATGGCCAAATCCCGAAGCAAACAATAAAAACAGAACACTTGGAAAACAAACAGAAAGCCTGACTTTTAAAGCACAAAGGAAGTACAACAAAATAATGTCATAAAAGCAAACATAGGGAAGTTCACGTTTGAGAGTCAGTGGAGATTATCAAAAATAAAGAAAGAAAGCCGAAACAGTAGACCATATAATTAGCTGAAGGAGAAAATTCGAACAGAATACCAGAAATGCCACAACAGAGTTGGAGAAATGGTGCAATGCAGCACTGAAGCATATGCCTAAAAGTATGATTTACCATCTGCAAGAAAATGGTGGGAGAAAAACGTTAAAAGATTATTTAAATCATAATATATCTGATATTATTGTGGTTGAAAAGTTAAGTTTATAGATTTGAAAGTTTCGCAAGACAGTAGATTTGAGTTAAAAAAAACTAGAAAAGATTGCAAAATATCGAGATCTGCAAATTGAAATTCAACATCTCTGGGAGAAGAGAGAAACAGTAGTGGTTGGCGCATTGTCAGTACTTTCAATAAAACTGAAGAAACGACTTGAAAAGACTAGAGCTGACATGTTGAAAACAGCACAGTTGTAAAAAGTATCACTACTTAGAAATTGCCACATCCTTCGATGATTCCTCTCACTGTTCGAAAGAACCTGAATTATTGATGGACTCGAACTCCAACCACAACTCTGGTTGACCGTGAACAAGGCAAATAATTATGAAGTAGCTAGGATTCTCCATTAAAGTATTTGCTGTGAATTTGGCGTTATCTAGAATTGCTGTCCGTCTCATAACTAGTACCAACCAAAACCTGTTCTCGAAAATTAAAATTACATCATGTACAAACCTACCATTGCACGTAAGACCACCGACTGACGTTATGATTACGATCAAACAAGTAAGAAAGACGAGGTCAACTGGCACAATGGTTCCTCTCGCAGATAACATCCAAAGAACTGTGTTTGACAAAACGTGCGAAGTTCTGCGATTGGAAAGAGAACCCGCCGTCTCGGTGACCGAGTCATCTGAGACGTTGGCTTCTGACCATTCGTTCAAAATGGTCCCGGGTGAGGCATGAGTGGTGTGATTGTACGGCATTGGCTTTCTTTCCTCACTGGAACCTGTGGCCTCAAATTAGGGACTGGAGACTTCTTATAGCCCTTAGAGTTGCTTAAGGTGGTCGATAAATCCCAAAACAAAACAAAAGCAGAACGTACCACAGGCAAGGACGTCGCTAGGCTTCAAAATCAGGGCGGGAAACGGGTGGGCGCATATTATTTTTGCTGGAGCAAGTTCGATGGCAACTTTATTTACGAAACACTGAAAACAGACTTTTTCATGCTTTTTATTACCGGCTACGAAGGAATCCCAGCAATCCTCCCCCTCTTTGATGTACACACCTGGACCTAACAAGTTACGCCACTGGTAAACTAACAAGATAACATGACAAAGAATAGTGGTTATATCGCCCTCAGCTTTTTCTTGCTGTAAATGCATTGTCTTAATTGCTTTTCAAAATTTTTCATTTTTGCTTATGAAAATAGTACTGTACCTGAACAATTTCATTAAAGAAAAATATTCTTTTTGTTTACCTAAATCAAATTTTAAAGTTTTGACACGCAGACACAAGACATTCCCTCTCCTAAACTCCCTTCCTTCAAACCAGCGACCTTGTCATTCACTCCTCACCCCCAAAGCAGTCGTCATCCACGTCCCGCTCCCTCATTGTCCCAAGCCAGATTTAAGAGCGCTGGTGCAATTTTAGACTCCACTTTCCCTATTGGAATCCCTTACTTAGTAGCACAAACAAACAGCAGAGTATTTGCAATGGTCTCTTTCAGTGAATTCCTATCCACACTCCTCATTCGCCTTTGGCCATACTAACATTAAAAAGGGCTTAAGCTAGGGATTTGGAAGAGTGGAGAACAATTGAATTTTCATGGCCCTGCAGATACTATTTTGGTAACTTTTCTACAAAGAAGTAAACAACGCACTTCCTAGAGGAAAATACGTAGGGCTACAGAACGAAATGCACGACACATATTATTCCTCGGCCCAGTCCACATTTTAAAGTTAAAAAAATTCAAAACTGGCTCTCTTGAACTGGGTGGGCAAGAAACATTTCAGTTAGCATTTCTTTCTTTGTTTCTTTTTTGATTGGAGGTTTATTTTTTAAATTATTTATTGGACTTATGGCCGATGCATTGACATACATATTGAACTTGGTGGACAGATATATACAGTATAGACATTCTGTGTTTCAACGACAGCAAGGAACTCAGCGAATAAACCTCCGAAAGACAAGCAAGCATGCCTTACCGGGATTTGAACCCGGACCCTTTACGGACGAATGATCAGAGACCATCGCTTAGTTTCAATATTCGCTTTTATTCACTAAAAAGAATTACAACAGAACATCCCCAACCTCACACGCAGTGTGATAGAAGGGGAGAAATGAAACAAAATGTAGATATTTACAATGAAATGGTAATTATACAAATGAGCAATGACAGGAATTGCATTATTTGCTGTAAACAGCAGTAGCTCTGGGATAATTGTTCATTGAAGTCTTGGAACATCACTGGAGCGAATCAATTTGTAGAAGTAATTTGCGCAGTTCTAGTGACATAGGAATAACTGGTGGCAAAGAGTCACTGTGAGCATGAAGAGAACTGTGTACAAAAGGTGACATCAGCAGGAAGCAAACACAATCCAGTTCCAGGAGGAAACATAATGAGGGAACAGTAAAAATAGAAAGTTCCGACGTAGGTTTAAGAGTATTAAAACAGCAGATAAACAGTCTGGGCACTAGAAAACCGAAACCATGGGCGACACGGCGACCATGTTTTGAAGAAGGCATGTAACCGTGCCGTGTCATTCGCCAAGGAGTATTCCAGGGTGAGACTGGCTTTAACCCTGTTGCGGTAGTGTGCAACTAAAGAGGTAGAGAATGTGATAGGATCTGGATCTTGTAACTGTAGCAGGCGAGAGAAAATAATATATTTAGCTAGGATAAATAAATACGAACAAACTGGTAAAATAGAGAAGAAACTTGTAGAACTGTGGCCGAGGAAACGATAATCTTCTAGGGTGAGATCACTGGTACAAGAAGGATGTGCAAGTTGGAACATACTGTGAAATAGTGGGAGCAGCGTCGGACAGTAAACAAACATGAGTAAGACGTTTCCAACGACGTTACAAAAAGGACAGAGATCTGATGATACTATATTTCTCCGGAACAAAGTCGAAGGGACAGGCAGTCGATTGTGCAAAAACCTCCAGTGCACATTAAGTTCTGAGGAGAAGGCCGGTGAATGTTGGGCAGTAGACCAGACCGAGGTTAGTGCAAAAGAAGCAACAGAGGGGATAGGGCAAGGTACCGCAGAAGAAGAACGGAGAAAAAGGTACAGGGTGCGGGTGGAAAGGCTGTGGAGAGGGAGGAGGTCACCGGAAAAGGGAAGGAAGAACGGGAAAGGGAGAGAGGCAGAGGAAACGGAAAGGAGGCCAGAGGAATCGACTAGGGAAGGAAAAAGTGATTGAAGAGCATGTTTAAGTGGAGAAAGTTATCAGAGAGTTCGGGCGAGGGTGGGAGGGTGGGAAAAAGGTCGGAAACGGGTTTCCATGAAAAATCGGGGAGGACTACTTGGGAAACGGAGACTACACCAGCGTGTAGCAATGCGGGGAAAAAGAAAAAGTTGGCAGTAGGGGGATGGAGGACGGAGGAGAAAAATAAGAGGCTCGGAAAGAAGATCAAGAGTGGAAGAGGGGGTTGACGAATGAGCGGTAAAGAACAAAGGAACTGAACAGCTTCATGGTAGACTAGAGGAAAACGCGGGGAGGGGGGGGATAACAGTGTGAATATCCATCTCGAGAAGAAGATGGACGGTGAGGCAGGATTAAGGGGTAAGTCAGAACATTAAGCAGAACAATGGAAGCGGAAGAGTCTGGTTGAACTGTCAAACGAAGGAAATTGAAAATTCTTACAGCTTTATAACGTATGGTAATCTCTGGCATATTGTGGCCACCACAAGTCGAAGGTAGAGATAATACTGAGGAAGATAATCAATGAGTGGATGACCAAACAATGCTGAGCATTGCTGATGTTGTTGCAGTTTGAACGTAGGCTGGTGGCGGTTGTACAATCCAGGAATGATAAACTAACGAAAGGATGTGGGTACCAGCAAGCCGTTCACGACTGTGGTAGGTCAAACAACACTTGAGCTTGGACCAGTAAGCAGCGGTGTGACGTAGTTTCCTGACGAGGGGTCTCCAGGTGGCAGCCGTTGCTGAGACCCGGCTGCCGATTTGCACTCCAAGTATCTTTTGACTGGTGGAAGTCCAATGAGCGCCCCACGGTGTATCGGGGCGATGTCTCCAGGAGCCACACCACAAGCCTGTACACTTTGAAAGGTTTAACGAAGCGCCGGAAGCCGCAGCATACACTTGATACCATGCAAGAACTATTGGGAATTGCCATTCTTCTCGGATGAGAACTGTGAGATCATCGGCGTAGGCAATAAAAACGATAGAATAGTGCCTGGTGCTATGCTGAACGGTAGAGGGGGAGGTTGTAGAAGAGAACAGATAGAGCAAAGAAAAGGCTCAAAGACTAGAAGAAAAGTTGTCCGGAAAGAGGACATCCTTGACGGATGCCCTTACGAAACGGAATGGGGGCTGTAAGGAAGGAGGCCGTCCTGATATGGACAACTGAGTCCTGATATGGACAACTGAGTTTGGGTTCTAGCTACGGCCTTGCTCGCATGAATGTATTTTGTGTGGTATATTTTCCGCATCCAGAAAGCCATTCAATGGAACAGTATCAAATTTTGTATAGAAATGACAGAGAAAAATCTTCACTGAAAAGCATGAAATGTTACGTTGCGAACCTATGGGACTGAGATTGTGTTTAGGGTGCAAATATTTCGGTGGTTTAAGTATTTTCAAGACAAATAAGAACATGGAAGAAAACAGACTCAGTGGATAACATGCAACTACCTTCAGCACGCAAGGCAAGGAATTTAACAGTATAAAAAACATCAACTTTTCCTTGCAGTTTAGTGTTTACTTCCTTTTAATTTGTGAAATATGCCACAGGAATGTATAGTTTCCATCAGTTCTCTTCAACTTGAAACTAGCGCTTAAAGTATTTCTTAAATTTCCGCGCTATTTTCGCAGGTAGACAGTTGCCGATACTCATGTCGCTTCAGGAAATCTCTTTCACACATCTGAATTGATAATGTCAGTATCCACATACATGTGTTAGAGAAATATTTACGTATGCTCACACAAAGGTAATTTCTGACTAACAATCACTACTTTATTCTTCTGATCTGGCTTCATCATCCTTTTTTTACGTTTCGCTAACTGAAATTGAGACCAAAAAATCAGTTTGACGTGATTGCTGATATTTAGAAGACCCTGACAGGAACACCATTGCAGCAGAGTAATTTTTCAAATATTCTAAAAGTTTACAAGATCTTCGTAACATGCGTATACGGCACTTATGACACTAGTTTGAGAGAAATGTGAAATGAATATGCTACTCTTTGCTTCTTTGTTCTTATCTAAATTCTATCTTATTACCTTTTTCCGTACTGCGTAGTACTTTCGTTCCGAGCTGTTCCTTTTCTTCTCCTGTAGCATTATTAACCTGACAATTAAGCGAGGTAGCTGCTACTGGCAGATCTTCCTCTTCCACTCGGTTCAGTAATGTATCATCGTACTTATTAAATTATTTTCCTTCATATCAATGCTTAAACACTCCCTCCATCCCTCCTTTAGGTTTTCCATTGCTTCATTTTTCCGGCACCTCCATATTCATAACCTTACATCCAACGTATCCTTTGTTCCTTCCTAACATATCATTTTTTCCTTACCAGCGAGATCTTTCTTCTTAAGCTTTCATTGAAATCTCCATCGACCTTTGCTTTATTTTGGGGTTTGACGAACATCTACGACTACAAGTAGTTACATATCCCTAATTTAGGTTCATTAGTTCCAGGGAAGAGGCAGAACCAATACTGCAGGAAAAACACATTACCCATGCCTCATCTGAGACATGAACACGCGTCTAACTCTGAGGATTAAACAGAAAGCCGCTTCTCTGACCACTCAATCACCGGGATGACCTCTGTAACTTTCTAAACTGTTGCTCTGATCATCTAATTTCCAGTGACACTCCTAATCCACCTTACCATCTTCATTTCTGCAGCGTTTAGTATATTACCCATAAGTTTCGTCGTTAGCTAAGTCTTACAGCATTTACTGCAGTGCTGCTTGGGTTTAATGTTGATTCCTGGTAAATTCCAACTTTCAGGCCACTTTTTCTGTTTTTATTTCAGGATTTAATACCCCTTCCCCAGCGAGCATCTAGGTCTATAAGAAGCCGTCTGTCTCAAATTTGGATCCGCTACTGGATCTGTCATTCCCCCAGCGCCAGGTGATGTCAAATAGGGAAGGGGGACTTCTTACATCTGTGAATGTCTGTGGGGAAACAAGTAAACAGACAAAAAAATTCAAGCAATTTTTTTCTACTTGTCCTTGTTTCTTCTGTCAGTCCCTTATCCGGTAATCTTTCCCATATTTCAATGTTATACGAAATTCGTTTTGCGTTCCTGGGGTTCTTATGATTCTGCATGTCACTCCGTTACTTCCTCTCCTTTTTTCTTATAAATGGACATCAGTGCACTGCTCTACTATTCATCTAGAATATTTTTCACCTGACAGATTTTTTTATTACGTACCACAAGATATCAGTACCATCATCACCTAAAGCTTTACAACTGGTATTGTATGGCCCATAAGCCTTCCATCTTTTACTGCTTAAAATATATAGTAGTTTTAACTTAATATTTCCATTTGGTTATTTACCTTGTTCCTTTTAATTGCGGAATGAGTCTTACAATGTATACTTTCCACCTAGTCCGTATATCCTGACCTCCAATTAAAGCCCAGGCCGTGTTCATTTTTCCTCTATTAAACAATATGAGTGATATCCTTTATCGACCAGTATCTTGGTTTTCAAATTTTGTATACTTTAATTTTGTCCTCTTTTATGATTAATTTTTAACAATCTTCGAATTTGCCACTGAAAATATGTCTGTGAACATCGGATTACGCAGACATATCAGAGAAAATAGCAACGAAATGCACTGGAATTCCCTTAAAATTATGTCATCAAAATCAAAGCGCTCGCACACGCATACACATACATGTGTGCATATATATATGGAGCTCTTTGGCCAATCGAAGCCCTTGCGCCAGTAAACAATTGTGGCGTACTACAGAGGTAAAGCACGTGCCAAGACTACAAATCTGCAGCGATACAATCTGTCCGTGTAGATTAGTTGGGAGAGCAACTTACTCCGGAGTTAGGGGGCGCGATTTCGATCTTCGTCACGGATAAATTTGTTTTTTCACATTGGCGCCCGAACGTAAAAATGGATGTACGGGTCGTTGGGTTCTTCGAACAATATGGGATGTTTGTTCCGCACATCATCTGGAATTAATGAAAAAATTCCTACTTCGCTTCAAATTAAAATAAAAAAAAAATTAAGAGAGAGATGATGTGACGTACTGCAGAGGTAAAGCACGTGTCAAGCCGACAAATCAATCTGCAGCGATACATTCTTTCTCTGTAGCTTAGTTTGGAGAGCAACTTCCTCTGCAGTGAGGGGACGCGGACAAATTTGTGTTTTCACACAATAACCAACCAACCGTATACTCTAGAACCTCGGTTATGCGCTTTTTTAGGATATCTGTTTCAAATGTATAAATGTAAAAACGTATAAAACCAATTTCAAAATGCTAAATACTGTTGTAAACTTTTAATGCCTCCAAAAGAAAAAAAAGTTTCGTACTTTTATAGATTACTCTAATTTATAATGTAAGACATACATACATGAATACTTTATTCTACTTAGAGTCTATATCTATTTTGAATTTCGTATTAATTTTTTTTATTCTAATTTCATTAAAAAAAAGGAGGTTGAGAAATTCTGTACGATTTCATATTTTCAATATATGAAAAACGAAAACTTTGAAAAACTAAATAGGCTGCAATGGAATACCGTCTTAGCACGATTTATTTTAAAAGATGAAATACTATATATAGGTTAAAACATACATTAGTACTTTCAAAGTGACACTCACTTCATCTTCAGATGTACTGAAACAAACGCCATCTCAATATCATATATATACACTTGTGCACCATGGGTACCCTACTACTTGGTCACGTGACATGACGTGGCTGTTGTGAATTTGTATGCAAATCATGATGAGGATAATCTATGAGTACGAGATTACATTAGAATTAAAACATGTCATACTACTCGATACAACAATCCGTCTCGTAATACATGAATAAGTTGTTCCCAATCTCCAGATAACTCAGCAGGGGTGTAATCATTGCAGCATTGGTCTCCAAAGGCTGTGATGTATACCCTCTCCAAGCATAGTAGTGAGGGGGTAGAGGCGGGGGTTGCCAGCAGTTTGGTATTTTCCCAGTCTAGGTACATAGCACCAGAAATAACATTCCTAACCAGGGCTGTGCGGTGTAGGTTTTCCTTTAAACTGTATTTATGCTCCTGTAATCGCAAGCCCACTTGTCTTTTTGTAGATCCTACGTAATTACTGATGGTTTCACCTGATCGTGGATCTAGCATAGGAATATTGTACACTCCCCATTTTTGCAGCATGTTGGTTTTGCATCGGTCTTTTCTAACGTACGTTGATATACATTTAGTACTAACACCAATTCTAAGATTATGTTTCAAACATAAGCGAGATAGTACATTACAGATGTATGGTATGTATTCAATTGAGCCTACAAATTTCCAGTTGTCCCTTGTGTCATTTCTTGTAAGGGTGGTGGTACGGCTCGCCCTGACACGTGCAAAAATACGTTTGACTAAATGGGTGGGTTAACCAAAACTACTGGCCAAATTGTAGATATATCTGATCTCCTGGTCAGAGAAGGACTTTGTGGTGGTATGTGTAAATGCACGGCGAAAAAGGAAATTAATAGCTGAGGTTTTGTACTGAAAGGGGTGCAAGGAATTAAATGGTATAGTCGAACTTATGGCTGTAGGTTTTCGGTAAACAGAAAAACTTAAGGGGTTGGAATAAGGGTTTCTGTGTACACAGAAATCTAAAAAAGGCAATTTAAAATCGGTCTCCTGTTCTACCGTGAGCCTGATAGTTGGAAAGACCGAAGATAATACGTTGGCGAAATTATGTAAATGGACGATCGCTCTTTCCACGTTATTTTTTAAACAACGCATAGCGACTGAAAAATTGTATTCCGGCACCGCTGGGATCGAACCCCAGAACTCTCGATAACTAGTCGAGTGCGTTCGAATTTACGCTACGGCGCCAACAACTCTCAGCGCCATGCGTGGTATATCAGTCAGCATCTGACTACACGAATACGTATTGATGGTCTCAGCAACTGAGATGGCGTCATCTGGTGGCATTTAACACAACAGCTATTTAATTGTAGCTGATAAATTCAAAGGGCGATAGAAATGGTTAATATATATCAAATACGTGGAGATAATGTAAATGGACGATGTCATCGCTCTTTCCACGTTATTTTTTAAACAACGCATAGCGACTGAAAAATTGTATTTCGGCACCGCTGGGATCGAACCCCAGAACTCTCGATAACTAGTCGAGTGCGTTCGAATTTACGCTACGGCGCCAACAACTCTCAGCGCCATGCGTGGTTCATCAGTCAGCATCTGACTACACGAATACGTATTGATGTTCTCAGCAACTGAGATGTCGTCATCTGGTGGCATTTAACAAAATGCGCTGAGAGTTGTTGGCGCCGTAGCGTAAATTCGAACGCACTCGACTAGTTATCTAGAGTTCTGGGGTTCGATCCCAGCGGTGCCGGAATACAATTTTTCAGCAGCTATGCGTTGTTTAAAAAATAACGTGGAAAGAGCGATGACATCGTTCATTTACATTATATCCACGTATTTGATATATATTAACGAAATTATGTAATTCATTTTGGGTGTAAGGCCATATCACCAAGATGTCGTCAAAGTATCTAATGTATAAACTAGGGGTGAGTCGAAATTCATTGAGAACTTTGTTCTCAATATACACTGCTGGCCACCCAAAATGCAACACAAAGAAGGAAGCATCCGATTGGCCTGAAATTCGCAGCATGCGTCGCCCGCGAGAGGACGTGCAAACGATTAGCATTGCAGGGCATATGTAAATCATGTGCGACCGGCACTCCACCTAGAAGCACTATAAGAAGGGTGCACAGAAGGCGGGGTGTAAGTAGTGGAAGTGTGTTATGCTGCTAAACCTGTGCGCGGAAAGCTTCCTGATGCCTAGTCGCAGAATACGGCAGTCATTCCAGCACGTTTCGGAGTTCGACAGAGGACGAATAGTGGCTTATCGCGACAGCGGTTTATCGTACCGAGACATTGGCGCCCGTGTGGGACGATATCCAGCCACAGTGAGGCGAGTATGGATTCGGTGGGTGCAGGAAGGACGGACGGACCGATGTGAGCGATTGCCGCAGCCGCGGTTCACCACCGAACGAGGGGACCGGCATGTTGTGAGGCGGGCATTGACGGCTCGCACCGCCACATCACGAGCGTTAGCGCAGGAATTAGGGTGTGTTGCGCAACAACCTGTGTCAGGACGTACCGTTCGACGTCGTCTGCATGAGCGGGGACTTGTCGCATGGCGCCCATTTCTCCAATTACCATTGACGTTACACCACCGGCGAGTGCGGCGGCAGTGGGCCGTTGAACGCCGCACCTGGACTACGGAATGGCACGACATTGTCTTCTCCGACGAATCCCGCTTCTGCCTGCAACACCACGATGGTCGGATCCGCGTATGGCGGCACCGCGGCGGGAGACTGTATGACGCCTGCTTTATGCATCGCCATAGCGGTCCGTCACCTGGCGTTATGGTTTGGGGCACAATTGGATATGACACCCGCACCCCTCGGGTACGCATCGCCGGTACACTTAACTGCTAGCTCTACATCTCCGACGTTTTGGAGCCTGTAGTCCTCCCTTACCTGCAGGACCTTCCAGCGGCCACGTTTCAACAGGACAATGCGCGCCCGCACGTGGCACGCAACGTGCAAAAATTCTTCACGGCCCACCAGGTGTCACTGCTGCCGTGGCCCGCCTGTTCTCCCGATATGTCGCCCATCGAACACGTCTGGTGGCCCGGCAAGCACCACCCGCGGTTACGCCTGATGAACTGTGGCAACGTGTGGAAGCAGCCTGGACCGACATACCCCAAGCCCACATCCAAAGCCTCTTTCGTTCGATGCCGCGGCGTGAAGCGGCCGTTATTGCCAGGCATGGGGGGCCACACGAACTATTGATGTCTGCGTGTTCCGCAAGTCACACTTGCCTGTAAGCTCAATCGTTTCATCTTTGTATCTGTTGTTATGTGTCCAGTAAATCTGGCTTTGCTATCTCGCGTCCTTCTTGGTGTTGCATTTTGGGTGGCACAGCAGTGTATTGAAGCAGAATTTCTGCTAACACTGCCGATAATGGGGAACCCATTGGTGAGCCCTCTAACTGTTGATAAATGCAATTCTGAAATTTAAAATACGATCGTTTTTTAACAAAACGTAACGCATTAAGAATTGCCGTGCTTTCAGAACATGGGGTATTGGTGTCAGCAAGTAAGGCCTCAATAATCTGATGGGTAGCATCAACAGGTACATTAGGGTACAAAGCTACTACATCAAGGAAAGCCAAAATGAAAGGAACATTGTGCGGCTGAAACCCTGCAATCCTTTCTAAAGCCCTAGTGAAACTCGTAATTGAGTAAGGGGAATCCACTATAAATTTAGCAAGAGATTTTGCCAGGGCTTTTTCAAGTGGCCTGGTAGGGCTCATGTAGCCAAAAACTAAAGGGCGAATTGGATATCCCTCTTTATGTAACTTAATACGGCCGAACATATCAGGGACACGGTAGCCAGGTGTGTGGGGTGGGGTGGGTGAATGCATGAGTGAAACTATCAGGGAATAGGTGAGCCTTCTTTAGCCTACCTAGGGCTGCAACTGTTGCTTTAGAACGACCATTACCTATTACTTTGTGTGGGATTGTGCCAATGACATCTTGCATTTTTTGAGAATATGAAGAGGTGTTTAAAACAATAATCTGTGAGGATTTATCTGCAGATAAAATAGAAATATTAGAGTCTTTAACCAGTTGAGAAAATTGCTGCTTTTCATCATTAAAGTCATTTGATTACACAACATGGTGATTTTGGTTGGCAAGATATCTAGCAATTTTACCCTGGCAAAACTACGACCACCATCAGACAAGGCGGAGATAACCGATTCAACTTGCGGAATAATGGTTTCGACCCGCTTGCCACAATATGGGTAGGCAAACTTAGAACCACGTCGAAAGGCACGCTCCTGGACTGGGTTCAGCAAATAGTCACAAGATTAACTACAGAAGACGGTGCCCCTCTCATTGCATGGTTTGAACAGCTCGCATCATGGGGTCTGTGGCTAACTTCATAGTCAACCAGAGTTCGCAATTTTCCTACGTGCCTTTGGATAAGAGTTTTTACCTCATGCTCAGCAATAGCATTAGTGATGATGAGTTCACGGTCCACTAATACTGTATGCTCCTTTCGGGTTATCATAGAGAAAGTCAAGTAGCACTTACGATTTAAATAATCGATGAGACCTCGTTTACTCCTGATGGTTTGCGCCAGTCGCTTTCTTTCAGCATTCCGGGCACGTTACCACAGTCCTCAAGTAAACTTGATAGTACAGTAAATCCGAACGTGATTTTGTTTTATATTCAATAATCCTATTAAGCATTATTTTCTTAAAATCATCGCTCTTTTCAAAGCATTTTGTTCATTAGTTGATTTAGCATTAACGTGAAGTAAAATATTCATTAATCTTTGCTTGTTTAAAACTTCTTAAATTCAATAAAATATCTCAGTAGAACCACAAAAGTTTTGTTTCAGGTCCACGTTGATAACTCACACCGAAAGTTCATAGTAACAATTATATATCCACTAATAGATTAAATACTATTACGTACCTCTAATCCTTAGTTTTTAAGATTCACATTGTTGGTGTGTCTTTTTTCTTTGTGTCATTCATTAATCCACAAACAAAGAAAAATGACACACCAACAATGTGAATCATAAAAATTGTTCTTAAATTCAGAGAGAAAAAAAAGAACTGTGAATATTATTTAGTAACTTTTGGCAGTTATTTAGTAATTTTCATGACAGAAAAACTAAAAATCCGCCCGCACCCCATAAAAAGGCGCTTTATCTTTCCTAAAAGTTTGTGGCGATTTTATCCAGAACATGGAATGCGAAACCAATTTTTCATTCAGACCGAATATACTTCTTTCATGGGACCAAGGTTCAACATTGGCTGCACTCAGGAATGATATCTCGATATCTCAATCTGAAGTTCAAAATTTAATGTATAATCGCAAAAAGCGTATAAATGAATTGCGTATAACCGAAATGAAAAAGCTATATAGTCCTGGACCTAGCTAGCTATTGTTCTGCAGGGAAGTTTGAGTAGAAGGAGAATTTTTGTTCGGGAATATTTAGTATATGCTTAGTAAATATTTTTGATTTTAGTGGACATCCGCCACCTGGTACGTTTTCCGGCTATAACGTTATCAAACATGGCGGCTGCGAAATCACAAAAAAATGCTCATCTCTGCTAATACTTGCCCGATTTGCACGATTCTTGCACGTTTTATGCTAATTAGACCCTTACAGTTCCAAATAATGTATGCAAATCCTTCAAGTGTCTGATTTTCAGGTATTAATTTTTATTTTGGTTTTGTTTACAGGTTGTTAAAATAATAAATTGAAGATATGGATGCCATAAAATTGTCTAGAGTGTCAAAAGACAGTGTAACACACTTTAAACCCGAAGAAAAACCATGCATCATATGTAATATAAGTGATGATAATGTGTTAAGTACTGAAAATTGTAGAGAAAGAATTACAGAATCTGCGAAAGTGCAAAATGACATTGTTACTAACCGCTTGAATTCAGTAAGTGAGAAAAGAGTGTTTTTTACTACCATATGAGTAATCCGTGCTACAAACAATACTGTCATAAGAAGTTCCTTTTAAAGCTCCAAAGTGAGAAGGAAAGCTTAAAAAATTAAAATAAAGATAGCACATCTTAAAGGACTGAAGAAGAAGGAAATATGGAAGGAAACGGGCACGTTACCACAGTCATCAAATAGGAGTTACTTCTAGTCGAGACGGTTTATGTATTATCTGTACCCAGAAATCACATAATCGCATTTACGAGAAGTACAGAATAAGTGAGTACCCAAGACCTGAGTGTTTTTTAAAAGCCACTTTGTACTTACAAGACGATGTTTTCACTCGTACTTGTGATCCAGAGGATGTTTCAAGCGTTTTCGGTGCTGATCTACTGTGTCACAACGGTGGCATTTCTGGGTGGGTACTTACTAAGATACAAACGGAAACTTAAATCGCGTGGCAAGAGTACACCTCAAGTTTCAGAAAAGGTGACAGCATTTCATTTAATAGCTCATGAAATTAACTGTGGACTAGGTAAAGATTATGGGTACACCCTCAATTAACTTCGAGACAAGTTTAATATACAAAATGAGCACATCAAAGTCAGTAACAAGGAACTCAAACTAATGCTGTGTTATTGCTTTGAAAAACGGAGGGTAATAAACCTATCAGGATTTTTTCTGCTGGCCTACAAACGGAAGAAGTAGCAGATGTCATAAGAAGTTGCAATCCCGTTACAGAATGTGGCAGTCTATTGAGACAAGCATTGCAGAACTCTCAATGATAAATTATGTGATGCTCAGGACCTTAGAAGATCTTGAACTGAAAGTAAAATACCTAATGTCTTCATACATTTTTCAGTACATTATTTAATATAGAACGAAACTCCATTGAAGAATTTGATATCATGGAAAGAGAAGATGATGAAGATTGAGAAAAAATTAAGTATGCAGAAAAGTGGAATCTTAAAGCGCAAGCTTCATTACAAATAATGTACTACAACATGTATCGTGGAACTAAAAGAACACCGTTACATATGATGACAAGGGAATCAATACATAAGAAATGTAAAAGCACAACTTTGATAACAAGCTTTAATCATTTAGGCTTGAGTGTAAGCTACAATGAAGTTATTCGTCACCACCATAACCTTTCACAGTATGCTGTTAAGCAGTCTCCTAATGAAGTTCCGATTCCCAGTCATTTCAAGACTGATTCATACAGGATTGATGCCTTCGACAACTTTGACCATGAGGAATCAACCTTATCTGGTGTAGGTGGTTCACATGACACTGTATGCGTACTCTTTCAAGACAAACCACTTGACATACCAATTAAACCATGCTTACTTGAGGCTGGTATCATACAAGGGATGAAAGCAATTCAAGAGCTTCCTCCATGCCAAAAATTACAACCTTATTTCAAACCTGCAAAGCGTCCTGATCTCCCAAGGAGTTACGAAGTTGACAGATTTATTTACGAAGAATAAGGATGAGAAGAAGGAATATGAAAATTCAGATATTATATAGCAGTTTTCAAGAATTGCACATACTATTCTACGCAGTCCTGAGATTTCCCATCAAGAAGAAAATCTTAAACAGCCTGTCCCATCGTGGAGTGCTTTCAATGAACTTTGTTCAAAGGAGGATCTACACCAGAAACAAGTTGGATTTTTACCAGTAATCCCAAATCCAGTAACTCAGCATGCGACTGTTTACACAGCACTATTGAATTTCAATAGTATACTCGATCCGTTGGACCAAAATTACCTACCAGTAGCATGTGACGAAGGTGAATATGCTATTGCACGTGAAGTCCAGCTAAGCAATCCAGATAAGTTCAAAAATATTGAACTTGTTTTTATTCTTCATTATATAAGGTAGTATCTTTGAGAAAAACCTTTGTCCTTTGGCGGCCCTCCTTCTTCTTAGAGGAACTTGTTGTATAATCGATAATCCGCGTTTATTTTCACTTTTTTTCAGTTTTTATACCGCCGTCTAAAGATAACAATTTAAGTTTTTTTCATTTAAACTAAAGTTTTTAAGTCAGGTCAAGGTGAAGCTTACAAAAAAGAATTAAATGAGTTACTTATTTTTTCTAATATATATTTAATATTTAATATATATCAAATACGTGGAGATAATGTAAATGGACGATGTAATCACTCTTTCCACGTTATTTTTTAAACAACGCATAGCGACTGAAAAATTGTATTCCGGTACTGCTGGGATCGAACCCCAGAACTCTCGATAACTAGTCGAGTGCGTTCGAATTTACGCTACAGCGCCAACAATTCTCAGCGCAATGCGTGGTTTATCAGTCAGCATCTGACTATACGAATGCGTATTGATGGTCTCAGCAACTGAGATGTCGTCATCTTATTTTTTCTATTAATGAATTAAAAGCTAAAGCTTAAATGAAACAGGATTTGACAGTAATATTATTTTAAAATGATAATACGAAATAGCAAAGAAGGTGCACATATCGCCCGTCGCCCACCTCCAAAGATGAGGTAAGTCGTAACATAGTTGAACTACCGGAAGGTGATTCAAGAGTCAATTAAAGCTTTATAGCAATTCACTTACACTGAATAGCCGTGTCCGAGCCAAAGATTCCATCCTAATATCAAAGTTAATTTCTTTTTTTCTATCTCTTTTCAATTTTTATATAAACTGAAAAGGTTTAACTTTCTGTTTCAAAGAAATATTTTGTACCTTTAGTATCAGGGTTACTCAAATCAAATCTTTTCTTAGATTCTCCCGAAAAGGAGTGAACTACTTTTTAAAATTTAGGGTGTTTCAAAACTCTAAGAAAATTTAAAGTAGATGTGATATGCTACTCACACTCCTTGATATCTGGTAGAGGCAAAATGTAAAATTACTCCAACTAATTAAGGAACAAGCCTTAATTTTTTTAGATCATTTATTATCCTTTTATATTTAGGATTAATAGTGTCCTTTTAGTCCTTAAACACGCCTATTTCATCTCTATTTAAAATTTTATGTCTTTATACACCTAAAACATTTATAATGAATAAACTAGTAAAGTTTCATTCTAAAATTAGATGCTCATTTAACTCAAAATGCTTCTATTAATATCTTTTCATGAACTAAAGAATTAACTGACTGTTTACCAAAAACATTTCTAATAGAAATCATTATTAGTAACGCCTGCTCAATGAATTTTAAATAGCCGCGGTCCTCCGTGCTAAGGTAGCATAATCATTCACCTTTTAATTAAAGGATATATAGCTCAATTCACACGGCAAAAAATTTGCTTGGTTGTTTAGGCAAATATGTTCGTGGAAGTGGAGTAGCAAATGTGTTTATCGAATGCACAGTGTTTGGAGTAAATGTGGTAGAATCTGTTTTACAAGGGAAGAACTATATGAGGTGAGTAAATGTGGTAGAATCTGTTTTACAAGGGAAGAACTATATGAGGGGAGTAAAAGGGATGCTAATGTTGGGAGAAACCATCTACAGATTGCAGATAAAGTCGTTTCTGAAAGAGCATTCTGTTGAGACTTATGCGCCTGAGTTAGAAAATTTAATTCAAATCCAGCTGAGAATTTCTGCGGCATGGAAAAAAAGAGCAGATCATGTGGATGTCAATATGGAAAAGCTGCTCACAGACTTTGAGAACTTTGTTGACCGTGGAAGTCAAATATCAGAACAATTTTTGTACTGGGATAATTTTCTAAGACTACTCCACCTTCTTACAAACTTGATTCGTTCTGATAGACAAGGTCACTGGGAACTACATCTAGATACAGTACAGAAACTGCAGCCAGTATTTGCCGTGTTTGATTGTGTCAACTATCAACGATGGTCTTCTTTATATCTAAAAGACACGAGGAGACTGCCCAAGACAGCCCCAGAGGTGCATGCAATGTTCATGAAGGGGAAGCATGTTGTGAAACGGTATGACCATAATTTCACAGCTATTGCGGTGGATATGGCATTGGAACAAATCATTAATAGATCTCAAAAGAACTCATCTGGCATCATAGGCCGTACTAAGCAAAAACAGTTTGTAGCACAATGGGAGATAACACACCATGAGCGTCTGATGATATTCAGTTTTCAAAACACCAGGTACAGTTCCTTCAGAGAAATCTCGCAAATGGAAGTCAAACAGTTCATCTCACCGCATGATACAAATAGGTCAATCTCGTGGATATGACATGCAGGAGCTGTTTTGGTATAATCTATCTGATAACTGTTTACTGTTTAATCAACAAGGGTTACTGACAAAACGACAAAAACTCGCATTATAAAAAGAGCTAGAAACATCTTATAGTCCAACCAACGACGATCACCTGTTCCAGTGTGATGAAAAGACTTGTTACGTTGTGGTATAACGAAGTAAATTTCGCCGTCATTTTTGTCTACGCCGGGCATCGAACCCGGGTCTCCTTATTCCGGAATAAGTCGCTCTCCCAAGTGAGCTACGCGGACGCATGCTCTCGCTGCTATCTGCCTTTATCTCATGTGCGTCCTGTGTGGCAGGCACGTCACATTCCTCCCCCCCCCCCCGAAAAAGGGCCGGGTGCATGGTCCACGGGTCAGCCGGGACCATGTGTCGCTGTAGGCAGTCATCCGCTGAAGAACGTACATTGGAGAAATCCCAGTTAATTTGGAGTGTGGAACGTAACATCCCACACATTTATTTTTCGAAGTGCTGAAGAAGGGATTCTCTTATTTTTTCTGTCTCGCGGTGTGGAAAGTACATCACACCGTTGCGAGAACTTTAACGGCCTGGTCATTCTTGAAGTTCGGGCGCCAATATAACGAAGTAAATTTCTCCGTCATTTTTGTCCACGTCGGGCATCGAACCCAGGTGCCCTCATTCCGGAATAAGTCGCTCTCCCAACTGAGCTACGCGGACTTATGCTCTCGCTGCTGTCTGCCTTTATCTCATGTACTTCCTGCCTGGCAGGCAAGTCACAGTGGATGCCATGAATTACATACGAAAAGTTGTGACGAATGAAAAGGAAACCTTTGGTGGAGCATATGTCCAAGGCATCACACTGAACTGTGGAAGAGTTGATTATGTTTTTGACAGTTATCACAAATTATTACCTAAAGAGCATGAGCGATTACATAGAAACGGAAGAAACATTGCTATAGATATCGCCCACATCAATAATGAAGTTCCATTGCCTATCCAACTCAACAGTTTGTGTGAATCATCAAGGAACAAACTGATGTTACAAGAGTTCATGGCCGATACATTGATAGCTTCTTTGACTGAAACACCATGTACTACCATCAACAGCTTTAGTGCCTTTTCGGGTGATAAGGAAGAGGAGATATTATTCAACTGTAAATTTGTGTAAAATGAAATAAATTGCTTATCAGTAAAAGAAGCTGATTTTAGAATGATGATTCATGCAAAACACGCATCCCAGTGTGGGTTTAATAACATCGTTCTTGTTAATGCTGACACTGATATAATGGTTTTAGCTTTGTTTCACTGGGCTGATCTTCATTGACTGGGTGTACAAGAAATGTGGGTGCGCACTGGGCTTCGTGATTCCACGCGACTTTTACCTGTTCATGCCATTTACCCAAAAATGGGTCAAAACTTATGTTCTTTGCTTCCAGCCATACAGCAGTATCTGGAGCAGACTACACTAGTAAGTATGGTACCAAAAAACAGCTCTTAATAGTGCATCAAAAGCATATTCGGAGAACTTTAGGCTATCACCTGACTGGAATGAGATAGAAAAATGCTTTAAACCTGTAGAAGAATACTTAGTACAGTTATTACGGAAAGGATTATCTTGCTATGAATTGAAATTATGGATGTACCATCATGGGAAGAATACAGACATTGAAGACTTTCTACCAACAAGCAGAAGTGCTAAGATCTTACTTCTACACATACCTTCAGCAATACTGTATTAATGACACGGTTGTTCTCTTAAACCCATGTATATTTGGTTTTGAAGTCATAGAACTTAGCTTGATGCCAAAAAAGAACTTGAAATATCCCAATGAATTTATTGGAACAAGAAATTGTTTGAAATGTGCCAAATCGTTATGCATTTGTAGGAAAAATGAAGTAACCTGTTGCTCCTTTTGTAAGTGTAGTAGACTCGAGGGGTCGGATGCAACTTGTAAAAATCCTTTTTATGTGAAACTAAACACGTTTGCAATATAATAACTGTTTTTGAATATTCATTTTTATAATAATAAAATATCACTTCATTCATGGTATCACGGTATTTTCGTTATTACCTTTTTTCTCCAACACTAGTTTTGAATTCGCTGCCATATATGTATATATATCATATTGAGTTAAAATATCGAGAAATACTTATGTAATAATAAAACAAGTAAAAAATAATAAAATCAACAAATACTTAACAAATCATTAATCTATTCAATTATAAATAGTAATTGCAACATTTGACGAAATTTCCATGCAAATTGGACAAGTATTAGCAGAAATATGATTTTTTTTTGTGATTTCGCGGCCACCATCTTTGATGACGTCATAGCCAGAAAACGCACCAACTGGCGGATGTCCACCCAAGTCATAAATACTCACTAAACAAAAATTCTCCCTACTCAAAATTTCCTACACAACCATAGCTAGGTCCTGGACTAATAGAAACTACAGTAAAATGTCGGGACTACGTACAAATGTGAAAAACGTATAACTGGAAAGCGCATAACTGAGGTTCCAATGCAATGAACATATACGGTACATATATAATTATAAGTAAGAACTTACAAAATTTTAAGAAAATTCTGAAAATGATTATGTTCTTATATTTGAGAAACCTGGTCGCACAGAAAATTGCTGCAATCCAAACCTTTTGTTGCGTTTTGTTTCGCGGTTAAGCGGCCACTGTGAACAACTCTACAGGCTACAAGCACTCCCGCGTTCCTAATTAGGGGCCATTGGTTCCGGGAAAGGGTGAGAGTCAGCCCCGTAAGACAAAGGCATGCCTCATCCGGGACTTGAGCTGGGACAACTTGGACGAACTGCCAGAGGCCAGCACTTAGGCCATTGTGCGGCTCAAATAAATGCTACGTTCTTTCGAATTTCGTCTTGAGAAGTTTCCTTTGAGTTATCCATCGTTTGTTTAATTGAATTTTGCTTTAGAAAGAAGTTCAAGATTATGAACAAGTCAGATGAAATATCAAAATGCTAATTTTTATAAATCTAGAAAAATAAAAGTTCAGATTTATAATAATATCTGTTTTCTACAAAGGACTCACGAGAAAGATACGTACGGATGTATTTCAGTTATTTTTGATAAAAAGAAAGCAATCGAACAAACCTGGAATTACACTCACGGACAATGAAATTTGCGCACCTAGAAGAAAACATGATACAACCGCGAAACTTTGCAAATAGCTAGAGTGCGTGCTGGTATGCAAATGATCCGCGTTTGGTGCGATTGCGCATGACCGCAAACCCTGTGGTGGCGCTGCAAGCACGAACCGGCAGCCTTATAAACCAGCGTGTCAACGATGCCCCATGAAAGGGCCGCGGATGGCCTAGTGAGCAACGTTCGTGACTGCAACGGAAAGGACCTCAGGTTCGATTCCAGGCAGGTACGATCGTGCGCCAGGCGCAAAGCGGATCCCATGGAGCCCGGCCCACTTATACAGGCAAATGTAGCGGCTCCTGTGTGCCCACGAACCATTTCCCGAAGCCTCGCGGAAGCGAATCTGCGTTTTAACTTGATCGCCTGCCGCAGATTTTCGATCGTTAAGTAAAATCGTTCCTTACTCACTGTTGAACCGTGTGGTAGACAGTCCCGCAGTACTGGACAGCGGTGATAATAAAATACGGTGAACATTACTTTACCGGCGATGATGATGATGCGTGATTTGCGATGACGGGTGCTTCCACTGCAAGCTCATGCGACGGGTGGCTGGTTCAAAGTGATGACACCCCGTTTCATCACCGGCCATAATTCTGTCAAGGAACTTTTCACCCTCTTTCTCATACAGCAGCAAGTTCTTCAAGACAGGCTCATTCGTTCAGTCTTGTGTTCTATTGACAACAATTTGGGAACCCACACCGCGTTCACCTTGCTCTACGGTAAGTGTTTATGGACTATTGTATGCACAGTTCTTTTTTTTTTTTTTTTTTTTAATTGGAAGTTTAACGACCACCGTGAGCAACTCAATGGGCTATAAGCAGTCGCCCGTCCCTAATTTAGGGTCACTGGTTCCAGGGAAGGGAGGGAGCCAATGCCGTAAGACAAACACAACATCCATGCCTCACCGGGATTCGAACCCGGACCCCTTTCGGACGAATGATCAGAGGCCATCGCTTAGACCACTGCGCCACCGGGGCGGCAATGCACAGTTCCTGTGCTTAGTTCCAACGCAGCACACAGTTGTTGCACTGTTATTTGCCTATTCTCCTTAATGTGAGCGTCAACCGCCGCAATGTTTTCTTCTGAGATTTTCCTTTTCGCTTGTCCTGGCCTCGCGACATCTGCCATGTCCCTGTCGGAACATGTCTCTCAGCCATCGACGTTTTGGCATGCATTCCTCGCCGTATACGGCTTGCATCCGCCGATAAATGTCCGTAGTAATTGTGCCCTCCATCGTTAAAAACTGAATCACTGCCCTTTGTGCACGTTTGTACGAATCCATCATTCACAGCAGCGCGAATTTCTCTGCAGTACTGCACGTTACGATACTTTCAAACAGAATGACTGCTACAGAACGAGAGCTGCTTATTAAACGATCGTATTCGACTACTTCCTCCTTGCACGTGCCCTTTTTGTCTATGCTGCCGTTGCCACTTTCATTTGAACGACCCTAATGTTATAGCAGAAGGACAGGAATTTTTTATTTCTTTGTGGTTCTCAGGAAGACATTTGCGCTTCTACGGAAGCGAGCTCAAATTAAATTGCTATGAAATTTTAATAATTTCAAATGGCAAACTAAATGTTTCCAAATGTATTTTTATCATGTATAAATGAAATGCAGATTATTATTATCATTTCTTTTTGAAGTGGTAAATGCTAAGAATAAGAACAACATATTTTGAGCGCTATACAAGTTAAAACGTGATTCAATAGATCTTTCCAGTGAAAAATATTTTTCCTGTTTCTTTGGATTTTACCGAATATGAATACTGATATGGAAGTCTTTGGAAGGACCCCTTAAGACATCGCGTCTTGTCTCTCTTGGAAAGGACCCCTTAAGACATCGCGTCTTGTCTCTCTTGGAAAGGACCTCTTAAGATATCGCGTTTTGTTTCTCTGACTTTAATAACCGGGAACGCATTGCGAATTGATACATGCCATGCTCGTCGTTAGATGAGGATATTCTAATGATATCAACAAGAAAATACTGGTTTGCCATCATTTCACAGCAAACAGATCAACCAGTGCGTTGCGTAATAACAGCACGACAGTGGAAATTCTGCACAATATTAAAACACATGTCATGAAAAAAAAATTAGGATGGCAGACATAGCATTTCTGAAAGCTGAAAAATTCTGCATTTTTTTAGATCATTTTATTCATAGCTTGATGAAAGGCATTTCGTTAATAGATTTTAGAAACAAATTATCAAACCGCCAGTTTCACAGGGGAGTAGTGAAAACAAGACTGTTGATTAAAAAAATTAAAAAGATGCTGGAAAATCGGTCCCAAGCATGACTAATAAGAATATCAAAAAAGACAAAAATGCGTTACTTAAATAAACGAAAGAGCGGCTGAATGACGCAGCATGCGATGGCAAAAAATGGAAATGATCTACTAGAAAAATGCTTAGTATTTTTTCTTCCAGAAATTTCTATACGCGTGCTAGCACAAAGATTAGGTTTTGACATTACAGTCTGACCTACCATCGTTCGAGAAAAATTTTAAAGTCACATTGCCGATTTTTTATGCTTTTTTACATGCCATGGAGTGTATTTGCTAAGTGCGCGTGGCAACACTCATAACAGACGCTTTCGTAACAAGATCCAGCGGAAATGACGTCAGCGCACAACAACCTCAACATCCAAGTTCGTTGTTCGTTATACGGGTGTGTTCTTGTATTGACCTCTGGACCTCTAACCGGGGAGTCCTTGGAAGACTAAAGAACCGCTGCGGATCTGGTGCGAAGATCCCATAGAAATTACCATTACGAAATGAGAAAAGAGCTAAACTTAAGGAGATTGTTTTTCTTTCGTAATAAGTCTGGTCTTATGATCTTATGACTGTTACAGGGATGGATCAACACGACTATTTCGTACTAATGACCTCATTTTCTGGGATGCGTGTTATCGCAGAAGTTAAGTGATATGAACAAATGAGTAACCTTGACATTTCTTTTTCAGAAATTGTCAGTTCATTGAATGGATATGCAAAAGACGTCTTTGTACTAAGGGCTACTGTCCTTTTCTGTCATATTTGATTTTTCAGCTACGGGTAAAATCCCTTTAGCAATGATTCTAGTCGAAAGCGGTTTTGTCCTCTCTCTTAATGGAATTTGGGTGGAGGAGAAGGGGGTTTCAAGATGCAGCTCTACAATTATGGAATAGTTATTCAGGGAAATAATTCTTCAACGAAATATTGATTCACTAATATCAGTCACTCATATTTTTTCCTTTACTTTTTTGGGGAGGGGCATTTGTATCTACATCAATGAAATACGACAATAGAAATCTTTTTATACAGGAATTCTGAAATCAGTTGGCAACAAAAACATGTGTTACATTTCTCGTATATGATACCCATATTTCTTCGTGATTAACAAGCTGTTTGATTAAATTATGATGCAACAATTGATAATAAAGCATAGCATCTGGTTTGAAAGTATGTTTGGTATGGTAACATCACACCAATATTGAATTTCATTAGCGTTTGCAATTATCAAGAAAACAAAGCTGTGTTACAGTGAAATCCTGTGTCGCTTTGAATCGTATTTGTCAATCAGTTCTTTTAAACCATCATTAAGAAATCTTGTCTTCTGGGGCATCACAACAATGAACGCAAGTTTCGACGAAATAATTATATAACCATAACAGGTACATTTTTATCTTTCCACTGTAGAACAGAATTTTGCTGATAACGCTTTTGCTAACATCTGAAATGGTAATAAAATTAGTAGCAACATACTTGATATCATGCCACTCATCCAATTACACTGGTATGCAAAACTTAAGGACGAAGTGGTAAAAGTAAAATAACGCCGTAAATAGCAGCAAAACCCAAACACAGGTTAACTGAGAACAGTGTCTGGGAACAGGAGCAATAACACCAGGTCGTTCGAAAAATAATGGCCGTCTTGGAGGATAAAAATGAAAGAGACACACCTCATAGCACACAACCTTGTTTTATTCGAAATAGACGCCTTCAGCAGTTACACATCTCTGACAGCGAGTGACAAGTGCTTCAATGCAAGTCCGGAAGAAATCTGGCTCCCTGGATGCAAGAAAGTCCCGGAATGCGATTTCGGCCTCTTCTCGGTTTCGGAAGGTCCCGTCCTTGAGGCAGCAGCTAAAATGTATGAACAAGTGGAAATTGGTAGGTGCCAAGTCAGGCGAGTAGGCTGTAGGTGGGAAGGTTTCGAACCTCAGTTCGTGTAGTTTCTGTTTCATCATTTGTGACACACGTGGTCTCGCGTTATCATGGAGGAGGACAGGACCCTTCCTGTTCACCAAAGATGGCTGTTTGGAACACAACACAACGTCTGGTGCATTCGGCCAATTTCTTGACAGTATGTGACTGAGATAATGCTTTCACCAGCATTAAATAACATGTAGCTTGATAAAAGGCATTCATAGCACCGGGAACAGTCCACCAGTGAACAGTCCTCCTTCCCAACACCGGGAACAATCCACCACACTGTCAACAAAACAATCTTTAGAATCAACTTTGGTTTAGAATGTTGTTTCGGTGGTTCACACACACACACACACACACACACACACACACACACACACACACACACACACACACACACACACACACACACACACACACACACACAGCCATTATGCAGATCGCTTACGGTTGTCGTATAGCACCCACTTTTCATCACAGGTTGCAATGCGATCAAGTAGGGGCTCCTTTTCTCCATTTCGTTATGAAGCAGAAGGCTACTGCACATCTCAAACCGTTGATGTTTCTGATGCTTCGTCAGTTCGTGTGAGACCCACGTATCGAGCTTTTTGACCTTACCAATTTGATGGAGATGTTCGGAAATGGTTGATACTAACCCATTATGCTGTTTGGCGAGTTCTCTGACTGTGACGTGAGAATTTGCGTTCAGAGCATCGTTATCAATGACCAAATGCCGTCCTCGGCCCTCCTCATCTTGTAGGCTTGTGTCTTCAGAACAGAGCTTTTCAAAACACCGACGAACTGTACGTTTAGATGTTGCCTCCTCACCCTATGCCTCGATCACATTACGACCCAATTTGAACTCATGAAGCAGAATCACCCGCATCTCACTCCTTCCTAACATCTTGTACAGACCACTCTCAAACGATGACTGCAGCTCAACCGATTATGGATTTATGTGGCATTTGAGTCGCCCTTCAACTTGTACGAATGACGCTGAGAGTGGGTTGGTTTGCAAGCATTGTGGCGAGTTGAATGTGGCACCTCAGCAAATCGTCCATTATTTCCGAACAATTTGATAGCACATGCGTAATAATGGAGTATTATGTGTGGTTTGCGTGACGTGGGAACAAAATGCGCTCACGCAGTCCAATAGCATCAGTTGAACGGAAGTCACCGGACGGTGTGGATAAGTGTTACAGACGTTCGATTGTGTTTGTTGTGTGCTAGAAACGATGAAATGGTCCGTCGAGAACATCTTGATGATTATACTCTTGGTCGAATAATTGGGAGGCTTGAGGAGGGGAAAAAGTGATGTGTGTGTGGCCCAAGAGTTCGGTATTACCCACAGCTTCGTATCGCGTGCGCGGTCGGTCTTCAGGATTACAGGTACAGCTGTGCGAAACAATGGTAATGGTAGTCCACCAAAATCCAGCCCCAGTGAGGACCGCTATCTGCTCTAACAGACCAAGAGGGATCGACACCTGAGAGCAAGTAAACTTGCAAAAAAATTGAACATGAGAACAGGACCCACAATATTACGGTTTACAGTGTCCAGGAGACTACACAAAAGTGGACTGTTTCTCCGACGACCAGTACGCTGTGTTCCGTTAACAACTGCTCACTGTAGACACAATTTACAGTGGTCCTGAGAACATGAGGACTGGAAAGCAGAACAGTGGGGAGCGGTTCTCTTTACTAATGAGAGTATTTTGTTTCTCTAGCAATTCTGGACGTCAGCTAATCTGGCGTGAGGTAGGCACTTGGTATCTTCCCAAAAACACCAACGAAAGGGATAGATATGGCGGCCGCTGTGTTCTTCCATGGGGAGGCATTCTGACCGATGGGCGTATGGAGCTCCAGATACTGGAAGGAGGTACTGTAACCAGTGCGCGCTACTGTAATGAGGTAATCCTTCCCCATGTTCGTCTGTTCCGAGGTGCCATTGGCCCACAATTCATGTTAATGGACGATAACGCCACACCCCACCGTACGGTGGATGTCGATGAGCTGTTGGAAAAAGTGAATACACTCAGCGGATGGATTGGTCAACACGTTCCCTCGACCTAAATCCCACAGAACACGTATGAGGCACTCTGGGAAGACGCGTTACGGCACGTGAACACACAATGGAAAGTGCCCAACATCTGAAGACGGCGCAGGCGGAAGAATGGGCACTGTTACCGCAAGAACTCATCAACAACCTAGTGCGAAGCATGGACAGACGTTGCAAATCATGTATCGACGTTAAGGGTGATCATACCCCATACTGAGGTTTATAACGAAGTAAATTTCTCCGTCATTTCTGTCCGCGCCAGGATTCGAACCCGGATCCCCTCATTCCGGAATAAGTCACTCTACCAATTGAGCTACGCGGACGTTTTATTCTGATTCCTATCTGTCTTTATGTCGTGTGCGTCCTTCTGGAAGGTACATCACATCTCCTGGTACGTTACAGGATCTCCTTTTTCCTTCGTACAGTCTTTGGCATTAATGTATCTATATCATGGCACGAAGTACTAAGTAACCAATTCTGAATAAAGTTCCACTATATCCTTTAGTATCAGTGTTGCTTCCGTCATCATTTCTGTAAGTAACAGAGTTCCTATGTTGTGAATTTCACATATCCAGGCAGCTCCTGTGCGACGCTAAAAGTCAAAACCTGGCTCATCCTTAAACTTTGCACAACAGTGTACAAGACATGTTAGAAATGACATCCTCCGATGTCTAGGTAGAACTTCACTTGACGTTCGATATTTGTAAACGAGTGCTGTAACGTGTCATCTGCCATGGTTCATTTCGTGGTAAATATTTGTATGAAGCTTTTCCCTGTTGCACCCCTCATAGAAGAAAAGTAATGCGAATATAAATCTACAGATTTAAACGACTGTGTGGTTTTAGCTATTTACATTGTTCTTGGAAGAGGTAGAATTTTCTGCTGAACTCATGTGTGAGTAACCCTCTGTTAACCCAACATATTTAAGCTGCCTGATGAACTACTCAGAATAGTGAGGTAAGCTTTCGTGTTCACAGGCGGGTGACAGAAAATTGGCTGTATTACGTGGATCATGGAAATTCCGCTCCGCATATCAAGTTTTTGAGAAATACAGAGAGAATTATCCACAAATCAACGCATCCTGCTGAGATGAAATGACACTTTGTAAATCATGTGAGATCGTAGTTCTTCATAATCATTCAAACAAACACTCGAAACAGTTGCAATAAGTTGCACGCTCTCCCATGTCAACAGGCTGAAATTTGTTTTCCTTGAAAGATTATTATATTCTATTGTGCACCACTTTCTTGCAGTACAGGAAGTATTACCAGCCAGGGAGTTCAGCAATTTTATTTCCCCGCCCGTGGTTTATAATTTGCAGCGACGTACTATGACCTCTACCACGTGCATCCACTATACCATATGCGGTATCTAGTTTCTGAATTATGCAATATGTGTTGTTTGTCCAACAAGCAATTCTCAAAACAGATCGATTCGTAAAGGACACGAAATTGTCCTTTGATGACCCCGACATCCAGCACTTCTGCCTTCAACCGTGTACGTATTGCATGGACTGCGAATCAAGGACAAAAGGTCTTTGTTCTAGCTGCATGCACGCCCTTGTCACGCAAGCTTGTTAGAACTCGATTAAACGAAATGTTTTTTTTTTTTTTGATTGGAGGTTTAACGACCACCGTGAGCAACTCGATGGGCTATAAGCAGTCGCCCGTCCCTAATTTAGGGTCACTGGTTCCAGGGAAGGGAGAGAGCCAGTGCCGTAAGACAAACACAACATCCATGCCTGCCCGGGATACGAACCCTGACCCCTTACGGACGAATGATCAGAGGCCAGCGCCTTAGACCACTGCGCCACCGGGGCGGCCTAAACGAAGTGTGGTGGTATATTTGGACTTAACGACCACTGTGAGCAACTCGATGGGCTATAAGCAGTCGCCCGTCCTTAATTCAGGGTCACTAGTTCCAGGGAAGGAAGAGAGCCAGTGCCGTAAGACAAACACAACATCCATGTCTCACCGGGATCTATTTTGACTCCAAGGCGGCCACCAACTTTTCCATTTTTCATCATTGACCGATTTTTGAATGCATATATCATGGAATATTTAATGCTTTTCAGTTCAGTCACTCAGATTTTTGAGTCTCTTTTGCCGTGTGCGTTAATAGACTTCATACTCTTCGGAAGCCACCTTTTCAAAAAGAAATTCCATTTCTAGTTATGCCAGCCTTTTCCTAAACAATGAATAATTAAAGCGTCATTAACGAAGCAAGATTTGATTTTTTTCTTCTTTTATAGATTCTTTCACTTCTCAAGTTTCATTTTGTTCTCAGTTCACTACCAACAAAGATATTTCCTTGGTGAAGTGCCAATGCCGCCCCTGCAGTGGTCTAAGCGATGGCTTATGACCATTCGCCCGAGTTGGGTCTGGGTTCGAATTCCGGTGAGGCATGGATATTGTGTTTGTCTTACGGCGCTGGCTCTCTCCCTTCCCTGGAACCAGTGACCCTAAATTAGGGACGGGCGACTGCTTATAGCCCATTGAGTTGCTCACGGTGGTCGTTAAACCTTCAATCAAAAAAAAAAAAAAAAGGGCCAACTTAATTTTATTGACTTTTCCTACTCTAATACTCTTTAGAAGCCACGCTGCGCACAACCTGCTCTACCAGATGTAATTCTTTTGAACAAAAAATCATAATCTCGTTTCATATTTTAAAATGAGTTACCGAAATTTCACGACAACCTACGAAAATCAGCAATTGCTACTGCCACTACACGTTTTCCGAGCTTACACTCTGCGTAAATTGCTTCTATAAGTCTGATTTTTCTTTTGCTAACACTCTTTGAACTACTTTAAGGAAATAATAGGAATCTAAGGTGTGTGAAACTAAAAAAGTATGTAGGCCATTATAAGGAAACTCCCCAAATCACTTTATGGAAATTTGTAGCATCGAAAATTTCACCTTCCTCAAGTTAAAATCTCTTTATCATACAGAACATATAACGATTTATTGTGAAGGTCATCTGCACAAAGTGTTAGGAGTCGAACTGCAAGAAACAATTGAATTTGTCTGATATTAGAGAATACGTGCTTTGCCATACGACTCTTCAAAAGCTTTTTTGCGTTGTAATCATTAGTAAATATAACATATGTTCTACAAATAATGCAGACATTATATTTCAGATTTTAACAATAAAAAAATTCCGAATGTTGTCATTTACAGGTGTCCTCCAGAGTTACCTATATGGCTAACCTTCAAATTCACACTTCCTTCTTCTAATAGTTTTGTGCGTGAAGCTTTACTAATACATTTGCCTTTTCGACCGAAAAACTTACTTATTTACTCCCTCTCCCCTCTCTGCTTTCTTTTTCTTTCATTACTTTTTTTTTAAGGATTTTCTGTATTCTTGAGTTTCCAATTTTCTCTTTCCTAGCAATCTCAGACATAGTTTATTACGGATCCCTGACACCATTTTACAGAAAAGTGCTGGATGAATCAAAGCACAGCAAAGTGATCTTCAATTGTTCAGAGCTTGACGCCTTAAATATCAACTAAATATTCAATGAGCTTGACGCCTTAAATATAAACAGATACTGATCACCATTTTGCGACACATGTAAAAGCAACTGCACTTGAGAATGACCAGGAATCCAAAGATTTATACGGTGTGGTTTTACCTCAACATTTCTAAAGTGATATGAAATCCACTTTTTTGATTGGAGGTTTAACGACCACCGTGAGCAACTCAATGGGCTATAAGCAGTCGCCCGTCCCTAATTTAGGGTCACTGGTTCCAGGGAAGGGAGAGAGCCAGTGCCGTAAGACAAACACAACACCCATGCCTCACCGGGATTCGAACCCTGACCCCTTTCGGACATATGGTCTGAGGCCATCGCTTAGACCACTGCGCCACCGGGACGGCACGGTGGTTGTTAAACGCTCAATCAACAACAACAACAACACCCAGTTTTGACGCTTATACCTGACAGTAGGAGTCAAGTTATCTCTTGTTTATAAAATGTGGCGCGGAATTCTTTGCGCCTTGTTTCCGCAGGTTCGAGAAGGGTGGTCTTAAAGAGTTGTTGCCCAGTAAAGGATGAATTCCCCTAAAAATGCTTATCTCCTTTTATTCTTTTTTCTGACCTCTTTTAATCGACACCCGTGCGCAATAATTAGACCCTATTGTTTATTCAAATTTTCCCACTTATTCAAAAACTATTTGCCTTATTTAATTGCGCATATATTTATTTCTCCCGTCAGCCCAACCTTGCGGCTGACTAATTACTCAGGAGATAAAACCACAATTTAAGGAACAGGTCAAAAATTGCAATCAAACCATTTAGCCGAAATTTGTGACTGTAGACACCCGAGAAGTACAATGTGTAGACCAACCTTTTGTCTGTATCATAGCATCATTTTTACCTAAGTAGTACACTTTTCATATACGTTTGAAAGATTCAAATTTCACGGGAAATCCGTCCTCATTCTGTACCAAGGACCATCTTGAATTCTGTCAGGGAAGTTGAAAATTCTTCGCACGTCATTTTCAGTTCATCCCACAAGTAATATTTAAGGTTTAGATAGAAGTAGTGAACGGAGTTGACCGGTTCATTACAACAGCACTGCTACCCTCTAACAAAGCTAAGTAGAATTTTCTAGTAAATATTTGACCCTTCATCGTAGCATTCAGGGAGTGCCGCGTTATCCAAGAGACAAAGTATACCTCCGTATTTATGGTAGTATCTATAAAACAAAACAGTGCACTGAGTAACACGTTCCCTCAGATTCATTTCTTCAAAGCACTTACTTGCCGTTAGTTGAACAAAAGCCCAGTTCGATTTGCAAGTTCAACTAACTACACGCGTTACAACTCTCATATATATACACTGAAGTCCCAGAAAAATTGGTACAGACGAGCTGATGCAAAATACATAGCAACGTCACCTATGCGCGTACTCGGTTGCGTCCGCCAGTGCGTATATAAAGCGATACACATCCTTGTCAGCTGTCAGAGGTGTTTTCGGCATGAGAATAACAAGTAATAACGATTTAAGCGATTTTCAACGCGGTGTCATAGTTGGCACTCGTGAGATGGGCCATAGTATTTCGGAGGTAGAAACGAAGTTCGGATTTTCATGGACGACCATTGCAAGGGTGTACCGTGACTACAAGAATTCCGGCTAAACCTCCAACCTACGATAGCAGTGGGGCCGTAAAAAGACATTGGGTGAACGTGACCATCGTCGGCTGTCAAGAATCGTTTCACGCGATAGGCGTGCAACACTCTCGCAGGTATCACAGTAATTCAATGCTGGAGTCTCAACAAGCATCAGTGTCCAGACTGTGCAACGTAACTTGCGCGATATGGGCTTTGGGAGCCGACGCCCAACTCGAGTCCCCTTGATGGGTGCACAACACAGAGCTATGCGCCTCGCTTGGGCACGGCAACACCGCCACTGAAAACTTGGTGACTGGAAACAAGTAGCCTGGTCTGACGAGCCGCGTTTCCAACTGTATCGGATTTGACCCTTCATGGGGTTTCGCGTGTGGCGCAAACCCCATGAAGCCATGGATCCCGCCTGTCAACAGGGAACTGTACCGGCTTTTGGGAGGTCCTTAATGGTATGGGGTGAGTTTAACTGGACTTCACTGAGATCTCTGGTACGTCTACAAACGTCTGTGACCGGCCAACGCTATGTGTGCATCCTTTCTGACGAGGTACATGCGTTCATGTCCTGCATTCATGCTGATGGGTTGAGCCGGTTCCAACAGGACAATGCACCTCCACACAAGTATCGGGACGCCACATTAAGGTTAGAGGAGCATTCATCTGAGTTTGAGGTGTTGCCATTCCCACCCAAGTATCTAGATCTGAACGTGATAGAACACATTTGGGATGCCATGCAACGTGCTACCGAACACAGGAATCCGAGACCTCTGAATACACCCAAATTGGAGAACGCTCTGCAGGAAGTATGGAGTGCATTGCCTACAGCATATTTCCAGAAGTCAGTGGAGTGCATGCCCCGTGGTATTTCTACAGTCCTGCGCTCCCGTGGGGTACCAACCAAGTATTAGACTGGTGCACCAGTTTTTCTGGCACTTCAGTGTATATATATGCGCTACTCTCGTAGAATTTGCAGAGGCAGAAGGGTTTTTCATCATGAACTCCTTTTTCAAAAAAAGCCACAAAGGAAATGGACATGGAGGCATCCAAATGGATTGACAAGTGAATTTTATTTTTATGTGTAACAAGAAATTTGTCGTGGTGCAGTGTGCTAAGCAAGTTCAACACAGGTAGTGACCATAGAATGGTAAGATGTAAGATGCACCTCAATGCTAAACTCGAGCGTGGCAATCTCATAAAACAAACAAAGTGTATTGACATGACCAACCTTAAAAAACATCATAATACCTTCAAATTGGAACTGAGGAACAGATTCTCTGCTCTAGAAGTTCTAACGTCGGAAGAAGTGGACATCTCTAAAGTTAACAGAAAACTAACCAAGGGTCTTATTGAAACAGCAACAAAAATAGCCGGTGCTAAAAACAAGTTGATACGAACAAATTATCAGGGAAAACCAAAATTCTGATGCAAAAAAGAAGAGAGATGAGGACAACAACTAATGGAGATGTGACTTATAAATTGGAATATATAGAGCTATTCAAGACATTACGAAAAGGTATTGCTGTAGATGTAAGGAAATTCAACTGTGAACTAGTGAGAAAAACAATTAAAAACAACCAAAGCCTGAAGAGAGCAAAGGGACATCTGAGTAAGAGGAAAAAAACAGATTATGGCTCTGAGAAAAGAAAATGGTTCTGTAACAAGAAATAGAGGCGAAATTTTGACAAGAGTGAAAGATTTCTACTCCAAATTATATGAAAGGGGTGATACATGTACTCCAGAAATAATGAAAGGGGTGATACATGTACTTCCAGTCCTCCCAGCAGAAGTTGCACGAGCAATCAAGAACATGAAGCGGGGAAAAGCTCCAGGTGAAGATGGAATTACTGTAGACATCATACAAGAAGCAAGTGGAGAAATCGAAACAGTACTCGCCCAAATTTTCACTCGATGCCTTAATGAAGGGAAGATTCCTGAAGATTGGAACAACGCTATAATGATCCTGCTACATAAAAAAGGGGACATTGAGGATCTCAGGAACTACAGACCTATCAGCCTCCTATTAGTGGTTTATATAATCTTCACTTAAGTTCTTCCACACCGCTTGAAGGGGACACTGATGGACATGGCTCAACTGAGAGAACAAACTGGATTCAGGAGTGACTACAGCACTATAGATCATATCCACGTTCTGAGAGAACTAATGGAAAGAGCGAGGGAATATGAACTTCCATTATGCATGGCTTTTATCGATTATGAAAAGGACTTTGATTCGGTGAAACCAACAGCAGTTACAATTTCTTTGAAATCCTGCGGTATTGAATATGCATACATTAATATTATTAATAACATCTATGAAAATGCAAGTTCAAAGATTTGGCTATTTGAGAATACAGCATTCATAAAAATTGGAAAGGGAGTGAGACAAGGTGGCACTATATCTCCCAAACTCTTTAATGCCACATTGGAAAAAGGCCTTTCAATCACAGAACTGGTAAAACAAAGGGATACAGATTAATGGGGATTATCTAACTCACCTTCGTTTTGCTGATGACGTAGTCATTTTTGCAACAACCCAATCAGAGCTGCAGAGTATGATCCAGGAACGTGCTGATAAGAGTAAAAAAGTGGGATTAAAAATGAATTTTCAGAAGACAAAAGTGATGTACAATGCTGTTACAAGGAATGAAAATTTATCGATTGATAGGGAAAAGCGGGAGATAAACAATACGTAAATTTTTCTTGGACAGCAGATATCAAGTGAGGGTCACATTAATGAAGAAATTAATCGGCATATAAAACTTGCCTGGAGAGCTATTGGAAGAAACAATATAATTTTCAAGAGCAATATGCCATTATGGTTTAAAAGAAAAGTGTTTGATCAATGCATCCTTCCAGTGCATTGATCAACTACGTATATTACTTCAATATCGCGAAAAGTATGTTCAGACTCATTAAAAATAATTTACACGCTGACATCATACAAATTATACCTCAGATACACACACAAGACACACGCACTAAATCACATATTCGGCCTATTTCATCAGAAGACGGGGACCATGAAGCAAAGTATAAATTACATTGGCCCACACTACTGGAACTCATTACCGACGGAACTGACTTCTTTAAATAATTTTAACCTTTTTAAAAAAATTTAAAAAACTTCATAATGAACCGGAGCTTCTCAAATTAATGATTACAGTGGAGGAGAACTATGACTAATACTATGACTTGTATATCGCGATGTAAATTGTTTTTTCAATAGTTTTATATGTAATGTTTATTATCTTCTCATATATCATTACCTTTTTTTTATTTTGTCACTATGAAACACTGCTTTGTTTGTAATTGTAACTACAACTACTGACCTCAGTGTAAAACTAGCCTAGGGAGCATGCGACACTGTCAGGCCTGTCTGGCCTTTTCCCTTTGCTTCCTTGCTGTGCATTGTTTCAATTGATATTTTTGTAACACGGGTTTTTTAGCTCAGCAAAATAAATGAATTGAATTGAATTGAATTGAAATGTGCAAAATTGTAAAGAGACTTTGTGGACACCCTGTATATACACATACTGGAAAGATAGCTACTTGCTGGAACGGAGGAATTAGAAATTAGAACTTTTGAATGTTACAACTGTAGGTTGTTTACCCGTAAATACATATATGAGTAATTTCTTTGTCATGTTCGACGACGGTGTTGACTAAATCTCAACACCAGAGAGTTTGAAATACGACTATATACTGCAAGAGATCAAAGGAAGGAAAAGATCAAAGTAAGAAAAGTTTAATAAACACTTGATGAAGTATAAGGAGTGAACCGCTAGTATTCCATCATGATTCGAGAGATATCATGGTGTGTGGTCTCTTACCTCCACGTGAGGTTTGGGCTCTGCCACTTCTGTCCCTGAAGCGCATATCGCTTGACTCGGTCTGAATATCCCAGTAGGTCGGGCATCCCGCAGCGCCGGTGTTGCATCAGCTGGAGGGTGGCCTCATCTATAACTCCTGTCTGGGGTATGTTGCCGAATCTTTGCATTACTCTGATGGCATCCCGCAGTTGGTTCTCAGTGCGGAGATTGCCACTCTCCAAATCGGACGAAGGCAAATAACCGTATTTGGTCAGAAAGTCCTAAGAAAGCGAAAGAAAAAATCAATACAACTTAAAATACTGTGATAAAAATGGCTGAAGGAACTTTCACATATGATGTCATATGAAGACAGCAAAGAAAAATATTAGTTTGCAGTCTGTATGGCACATCTGAACCGATTTCGATAGAATTCTACATGGGACGACCTTCCATGAACACGGGTCTATTATTTCTTATACAACATACACTGGTGTGCAAAACTTAAGGACGAAGAGGAGAAATTAGCATAACAGTGGAACGAGCAGGCAGAACGGACCGAAAGACCACTCAGGAGATAGACTAGTGCCCAGTACGGTAGGGCATGCGCATATATGCAGCATGACGTAGGGGGGATGTCGGAAGGGTATAAAGCACACGGGCGGTGTACGCTCAGCAATTCGGTGAAAGCTATTGCACGGTGCAAATCGGTTTGCACCCGGGCGGCAAGTACCCTTGGCGCGCCCTTGTATATCGCAAACGATAAAATAATCTAGTTTGATTAAGCTAGAAAACTCTTCTCGCAATGACAACCCAGCCAGCTCGGCAACACTCGAGATGTCCAAGCAGCACAGTGACGTCACAACTGGCCCCCAACCTCTCTCGTGACGACTGTGTCGGCATTTGGTTTCACAAAGCGATGGACCAGCCTCTAACCTCCTTGGTGCTCACCCCCGCTCCCTTGAAAGCACAGGCCCTCGGCACTCATGGTTTGCCTGTGGAGAGCTTCAGTAGTCTAACTGTGACCGGAACCATTTCCCTTCTTACCCCTCCCGAAACAATTAGCGACGGCCCAGAGAGAAGTGTGAAGTCATTGACCTCTTGGGCTTAGTGTTTAGCACCATGTTGCTGAGGTTTTTGCATTCCACGCGTTTGACTCAAACGCCATCTAGTGTTCCTTTGCTGTTTTGTCTCCTTCTCCAACGGACTTAAAGATAGCTGCACAGCCAAAAGTCGCGTTCAATAGTGTCAGGGGAGCAAGGTGGTCATGCAGTGGCGAAAAAGCGACTGATTTCTCATACGTCAGTGAAATGATTAATTTTTGTCTCAGTTCTTGTACACGCTGTACAATATGAGGAGGTGCTAAATCTTTCATGAGAATTGTCGTGCTCAGGCATGCGCGTTGTTGCACTTGTGGTATTCCCTGCCACATACCTTGGATACTATAACAGCCCGATTTCGTTAGGCAGCTCTGAGTAGCGATACTTTAATTGTGGTCACCCTGCATCTTTAATTAGCTGTAGCAATGTTTAACGAACACTTTCCGCATACATTCTACAAACGTACCTGTACGTATATACAGATAATGTATGATATGTTCTTACATTTGCATGCATGAAAGCACACTTTTACGTGTTATCGATTGTGAATATAATTTGTTAAAAAATAAAATTTATGGATTAAGAATTAAAATCTCTAATTTATCCATTATATATAATCGAAATCCACATCCCTTTTTCTAGGATTGTATCAATATGCAGTATATCTTACGGCATGAAAATTTTTGAGGTTTTACCCTATCTGCCATAGCCCACAGTCTTTAATCTCATAAACTATATATTGACAATATACCAAAGATTCTGGTGACACCTTTCTCCGCCACGTTGCAAAACACCTCGTACTGCTTTGTAAGAGTGTGACAAAGATAAAATTTGCAACTTTGGCGTGGAATATCGTTTCCTGATCACTACGAGGTGACAAGCAATTATTTTTATGCCAGCAGGTATACTATACGCTCATTATGTGCATACAATTACTCTTCATTTAATAAGGCTGCTTGCTCAGCTCTACTAACACACGTTACACATAATGTTTTGTATTTTTTTTTTTTTTGGTTGATTTCTGATCAAAAGTTCTCGTCGAATTTCGTTATTTTGTCTCAGAACGTGTTGAATTTAATAAACCAGCTTGGTTTGGTTATTTCGAGAGCATTTTTTCCTATTTTAATATCGTTATTTTCTATTATTCCGTGTATCAAAACAAACAATTTGTTTATTTTTACATAAAAAACATATTGGATTCAATTAAATGAGTATTCAAAACAGATGTCCTATAAAGCAAAGGAAAATAATGGTTTTGAATTTCTTTCTTTTCTGAAAATTAAAATTTCATTAATCCCTCTTAATCGGGTGACGAACAATCGCGTATACCACTTTTATGCAAGGAAATTAAAAATCCTAAAAGCAATAACTATCTGCGTAAGGCTAATTTTAGCAACGTTTTGCAGAAGAGACTTCCTTTCATAAAGGAGTAAATTATGCGTATTCAGAGATCCTCATTTTCCACGCATTCTGTTTTCATTTATTTGCTGTTTATTTATATACTTTTTAGAAGAATCAAGTGGAATTCCTGATCTCTAGCAGTGAACCATATTGGATTGCTCCAGTGGAGGGAAAATTGCAAAACCCGTTTCCCAGGTGTTTTACAAGTGCCAGATTTTTGCTTCAAGCTCGTGTTACTAATGAAGACAAAAACACTTCTGATGACGAAACAGTGCGTTATGATTTCGAAGAATGTAACATCACTGATTTATCATTAACTGCTTAATATATAGTTTTCGGGTTTCAATGTGTTATGAACTGTTTAATTCCTTTATAGCTGTAGTTTTAGAGGTAATCGGCTAACTGACAAATTGTTACTGAATAGCTGCGTTGCACATAACGAAATTCTACTTGGTAGCAAATAACCGAACGGCCAGAGATGAGATAATAGGCCATTAATTTTATTTCTTCATTCACGGAAAGGTCAAATCCACTGATACAACGTGACTCTCAGGTCTCCACACAGAATTCGATCCAATAATAACAAAGACCAACAAGCTTATTATCAGGGCTCAACATTTAACATCTACTCGTAATGACTACAATTCCCCACGTACATGGATCTCGACAACTGTCTGCTTAATCAATCTCCACCATCTACACTCTACTACATTCAGTGTTTTCGTTTTATCGTGTTATGACTCACTGTCAACATTAGCAAATGGAAAAAACTCTTTGGGAGAGTAGCGTATTGCTCAGAAAGAAAACGTTTAACCAAGAAGTAACTAAATTTACATAAGAAAACAGACTCAAAAGGAAAGTTACATAGAGGTATGTGTCACAGTGATGAGAATTTACCTACGGAAAGAGAACGAACCTATGACAAGACGATTGCAGCTTATGAAGGAAATTCAGATGAGCGAAGACTGATTTGATGCTTCTCATCCTCCATTCATCAGATGTTAATAAGTTGCTGAATTATATTAGATAATTTGAGGTTCATGTCTAAAATTATGAATTACTTTACGCAGAAGAAAAGGAAATAGATAAGTGTTCATCAAACACTTTCAGAAATCAGGCAGCTTCAACATGTACTATTATACATATATTCTAATAAAAATATTTAACGTGAGTGTAAAATTACTATTTTGATAAAATGTATATTGTACGTGTATATACGTACAGTATTTATAATAGTAATAACTGTATGTATAAGTATAAATTGCTATAATTTATGAAATTATGCGGGGTGTGCTGAAACGAAGTAATATTTCCCGGTTGCATTTGAAAGGACAGCACAATGCATTACTCATTTTACCTTTGTTTCACTTTAGCGTTTAGGAATTAGACAGAAATCGTAGTACGTATTAACATATTTAAGATACCCCGATTAATTTCTTAGTCCTCATAATCAATTGCACAGAATGACTTGTGAAACCATTTGTATATGTATAAGCGAAGCTGACTATAGCTACGAAAGCACTTCCTAAAAATTAAGGCTTTTCCGTGGCATAATTTGTAGGAAATGCTTTTAAAACAAAATTCATAAAATTTAATCAAATTAGCCGAATCATTACTTGAAACTGTGTTACGTTATTTTCTAAACCCAGGGTGCTTTCATGCGTTACGATACCACTTTCGAATCCTGAGTAGGATTCGAAAGTGGTATCGTAAAGTCATGTGTAGGATTACTTACCCAATACTCCAATTCTTTCTCTTCTTCGGCGTCAGTAATACAAAATCAGGGATGATGTTCATAGAGAAGAAATCACTGCACTCAAACCAAGTCAGAAATTGAACCTGAGCTCTAACATAAAGTAAGAATGTAAAGGATAATAAAACAAAGGCATCAAAACTTAGTCAGAGGTTCGTTGCCTTCTCTAGGAAAATCTTAAGGAAACGATTGTTTTAAGTCGTATTCAATGAGTATATTTTGTACACGATTTATGAAAATTAATTTCACACAAGTGCTTTCATTTATTATTCTGACAATGAACAAGAAACTTAATGTGTCTTTATTCCGCGAGTGATTCAGTTGTGTTTGCTTAAGACCTGTCATTGTTTCTCATTAGAAAATACATAAATGTACGAAGTGAGGTCCAAGTAAACACAACTGGCCTTTAATCTTCAGAAATCCGTCACTAAATAAGAATTATGGTGAGTTGAATGCCTCGCACCACACGTTTAAATCTCACAGACGTTTTTCCCGGAAAACTGTAAAAAGAAATGGTTTCGTTCACGTAAATCAGCCACCAGATGAAATCGCCAAACAATGAAAAGCACAAAACGTGGTTGTAAATCTATCGGAAAAATACTCTAAGAGGTAATGCTTAAAAAGGAAGAGGTATAGCTGTTGTAAAACTTGTAGAGCTCACAAGAAGAGTTGCAATGGCCAACTGTACCATAATTTATTTTGTAAATACAGCAGTATTTCTTTTTACCGTCTTACTTGTATTTAGTTTAAAAAAACAAAGAAAAAAACATGTAACCTGGGTCTCGACTTGTAACTTTCGTATAGCAAATAAATATTGCATGTAGCACCCTCACTTTTATATTAATTAGAACGATATCCTACATCTGCAAACTTTAAAGGCTTAATAATACTATTCCTGAAGTTGTTTTAAAAACATGATTAAATTTAGCTCTCTCAAAATGTTCATACATCTTACTGGAATGCTCAAGAGCACAAAAGTGCGTGCATAGTTGCGGAAATAATCAACATCACATCAAAGAAGTAGACTTTTACAACGTATGGTGGCCTCACCATGTTACCAAATAGTCTTCTGTTTCCAGAATGATCAAGGAAGATATTTTGCTTTAACTAGTGATGAAATAAGTCATTCTTCTTGGAGATCATTCATCATTCACGCAAAGGAGAAATTCACGAATAATCATTCAGTTTCCACTCTTGGTTGTCTCACTACACACACTGAGCAAATCACTCTTTGCTCCAAAGCGAAAAATTGGCAAACTGTCCAAAGAGCCATTCACTGTTCATGAAAGCTCATCGCGAACACACCATTCAAATGAATGATATTCCCATTCTTAAGTTTCACCATTATTTCCTAGCTGACTGCTGATATTCACTCACATAACGGCTGACACTATTAATTCCCGACATTACTTTTCTTAATTGGGAATTCGTTTCCGACCTCATGAGAAGAAGAAGTTAACGTACTTCGACTTCAGTGAGTGTCGCAGTGATCGTGGACTGCATAATTATTCACAGCGGTGAGAGCGAACCATTCACCATTCACGGCAAAGAGTCTTTCGTTCCAACGAATCGTTGACTAATGGTCCATCACTTGTTTATCTACGTTTTCTTTGTCAGTGCATGCCCAAAACTGAAGGCACCTGACTGTATGATTTGAAATTTTATTAATGTAGGGAACAGTAAATATTGTTAGGTGGTTTTATCCCCTGAGTAATTAGTCAGCCGCAAGGTGGGGCTGACGGGAGAGATAAATATATGCGCAATTAAATAAGGCAAATAGTTTTTGAATAAGTGGGAAAATTTGAATAAACAATAGGGTCTAATTATTGCGCACGGGTGACGATTAAAAGAGGTCAGAAAAAAGAAAAAAAGGAGATAAGCATTTTTAGGGGAATTCATCCTTTACTGGGGCAACAACTCTTTAAGACCACCCTGTTCGAACCTGCGGAAACAAGGCGCAAATAATTCCGCGCCGCATTTTATAAACAAGAGATAACTTGACTCCTATTGTCAGGTATAAGCGTCAAAACTGGGTGTTGTTGTTGTTGTTGTTGTTGATTGAGCGTTTAACAACCACCGTGCCGTCCCGGTGGCGCAGTGGTCTAAGCGATGGCCTCAGACCATATGTCCGAAAGAGGTCAGGGTTCGAATCCCGGTGAGGCATGGGTGTTGTGTTTGTCTTACGAAACTGGCTCTCTCCCTTCCCTGGAACCATTGACCCTAAATTAGGGACGGGCGACTGCTTATAGCCCATTGAGTTGCTCACGGTGGTCGTTAAACCTGCAATAAAAAAAGTAAAAAAACAACCACCGTGAACAACTCAATGGGCTATAAGCAGTCGCCCGTCCCTAATTTAGGGCCACTATTTCCAGGTAAGGAATACAATCAGGGTCGTAAAACAAACACACAGCACCCATGCCTCACCGGGATTCGAAGCCTGACCCATCTCTGACGAATGATCAGAAGCCATAGCGCTCAGATGAGTGCGCCACCGAGGCGGCCAAAAAGTAGTGATAACACTGCGAGTCACAGAAATAATGAAAGCGATTAAAACGTCGAGCGAGGGAAGGAACCGTGCTTTATGGCGTTTTCGATGGCGGATTTTGACAGGACAAAATAAAATTAGTTAAGAATTTGTACGTTTGGCAACTGAGAAGTTCAGCAACCGGAATATTTCAAAGCAAAGCGGTGTGTCACCGCGATTTTTGTGCGTCGGTTAAGTACTTTGAGTCATTTCAAAGTGACAAGTGAAAAACAACAGGGCCTGTATGAACTGAGATAAGAAACTAGAAGCGAAGCAACGTGGAAGGAGGGAGAGAAAAGAAGCATTCTCATTCCACCTCCAAAAGAAGGAAGATCATATCTAACTGGCTAACGTTAAAAACAGGATACGGTGGTTTTACCATCTACGAAAGCTTAGAGCTCTTATCACTAGCAGTAGTCAGACTAGTGGTCTAACACGGAAGTAAAATATCAGCATATCGAAAGGAGCGAAATAAGAAAGTCCTATAAGAGTCAGGACTAGGCATCAAGGCTCTGGAGCTAAACGAAATGTTTCGAGAAAACACCGATCGACACGCGAAGATAGCCGTTTCGGTAACACCTGAGCATTCCGTTCCGGACGGAGGAGAGCTGTTTCTTCTTCCTTCCACGGGTGAAGACAAACTAAAATAGTGGATTACGTCGGACGTGTGTTCACGGTTGCCGTTTAGCAGATGACCATCTCACAAGTGTTTGTGCTTCTCCCAGTGATGATCCATGCACACTGATGCAGGTACCTACATAAAAGTGTGTGGTGAAAGTACATTCCCTGAGCAACAGAATGTGGCACTAAACAAAAGTGCTGCAGCACGTGAGTGTACGATTTAAGGATTAATTACTCGTTCAAGAACAGATTCTGTGAGTCGAAACTATTTTTCTTTATTATTGGCATGCCAGCCATCTTTTTAACGGATTTGACCGCGAAACTTCGGAGTAGATAGGAACAAAATTCTAATGCATGGATCTAAATCAAATCAAAAGTGGACTCCAGTAAAGTTAGAACTGTACGCGTTAATTATTATGACTACTGAGAAGTCCAGGAACAATGCTGCTTAAATCGAACCTGCTTGGTGAATGCGAAACGAGGTGTAGTACACCTCTCCTCCTACCTATTGTTCAATTTTTGTATATATTACATCTTAACCAATTAAAAGTGTACGTGTACGTTAAGGATTGGAATGATCCTTTACCAGGCTCTGAACATTGTCTACACATAGTCAACTTGTTATACATGCACCGCACATCGGCGATTTTCACAAGCCTCCCAATCCCATTGCCGTGGAAGAAATCCCTAACACGCCAACGTAGTTAAGTAGATAAATCTACTGGGAAACGCATCAATATTTATTGCACTTGAAATTTTATTACAATTAGTGGTTGATCAGAGAATAAAACTAGAAGGCCTGTATATCTGACGCATTGAATAGGACGTGCAAAATAAAATCTTCATCCATACACTATTTTTTAACATAGGCATACGACGCATTCAGGCAGTTGTTGCTACACGCTACGTTATTCACTTCCCGTAAAATTCTTGTCTCGGTTGCTGGACAGCAAGTATCACTTACTCTGTGGTGAAGCGACGTTTTTTCCGAAAATATTTCAACAGTAGAAAGAAGTGCAGATCGTTATGTGCGATGTTTGGACTGTACAGAACGTCCCATCGAAACTATTGCAGCAAGTGTGAAGTTCGTCCTGCTACACGAGGCCATGCGTTGCCATGGACGAAATTGGTTTCCTAACAATGAAGACCGAGTCCTTTTCTCCTAATGGCCTCTCGTAAGTTTCCAGTGCCTCACAGTAACAGTGAGCAGTGAGGATGCGTCTTCTGTCCGAAAATTTCAACAAAAGCACACCGAATGAGCCCCAAAAGATAGTTGCTAACACTTTTCCAGCAGAAAGCGTGACTTCAAACTTCTTTCGTGTGGGTAACTTGGTGTGTTTCGACTCAAAGGATGCTCGCTTAGTGCAAGGAACGCAACGCTGTGTCATTGTTTCGTCCCCAGTAACACTTTGGTGAAGAATATAGTTTCCACCTTGCGCATAACTTTGCGTACTGGAGAGTGGCCATAATTCTCATTCCTTTATTTTTATATTTGTTTATATAAGTGTAACTCATCTCGCACACACTCTGCTGAACTGCTAGACTTCGCAGACACAAACTGGACGCTGCAATATGACATGGCAAGTGCAATGCATTCCAAAGTTACACGCCTGTGATTCTGAATCATTTGTTTAATTCTCCGTTGTTCCTAATCATTGTATCATTTTTTTTAATTCTCCAACAATACACACAAAAACGATGTTTCTCTGTGTATTGTTGATCATATTATGCAAACTATAGAGTTCTTATTGATATTATGGCATCATAAATGGTGTTTACAGTGACGTGTTTTGGTTAGATGCTTCCACGCGCTTGATAGAAATGGCGTGGATGCCATGTCATTAACAAGTTGCGAAGACTTCTGATATATATGGAAAGCTTCCCAAATATCAAGTTTGGTGGTTGAATCCGGCTTGTCAATTAGTTTTGCTTCTACAAAGAGAAATTTGCGGTCCTTTTCGTAACAGTGTTTAGCCATCGATGACTTCTTTAGGTCACATGACATCCACGCCATTTCTATCAAGCCCGTGAAAGCATCTAACCAAAACACGTCACTGTAAACACCATTTATGATGCCATATACAATTTGAATATTTACGTGCCATTCGTCCTGATGAAGCTAGGTCAATACCCAGCGAAACCATGGTCGGCTTGAAAATATAAATAATTGTGAAAAAATCGTTGTATTACCTTAATACACTGCTGGCCACCCAAAATGCAACACCAAGAAGGACATGAGATAGCAAAGCCAGATTTACTGGACACATTACAACAGATACAAAGATGCAACGATTGAGCTTACAGGCCCGTGCGACTTGCGGAGCACGCAGACATCAATAGTTCGTGTGGCCCCCATGGCTGGCAATAACGGCCGCTACACGCCGCGGCATCGAACGAAAGAGGCTTTGGATGTGGGCTTGGGGTATGTCGGTCCAGGCTGCTTCCACACGTTGCCCCAGTTCATCAGGCGTAGCCATGGGTGGTACTTGCCGGGCCATTTGGTTGCCGAACAGCGACCAGACATGTTCGATGGGCGACATATCGTGATAACAGGCGGGCCACGGCAGCAGTGACACCTAGTGGGCCGTGAAGAATTGTTGCACGATGCGTGCCACGTGCGGGCGCGCATTGTCCTGTTGAAACGTGGCCACTGGCAGGTCCTGCAGGTAAGGGAGGACTACAGGCTCCAAAACGTCGGAGATGTAGCGGTGGCTGTTGAGTGTACCGGCGATACGTACCAGAGGGATGCGGGTGTCATATCCAGTTGTGCCCCAAACCATAACGCCAGGAGATGGACCGGTATGGCGATGCATAATGCAGGCGTCATACAGTCTCTCGCCACGGTGCCACCACACGCGGATCCGACCATCGTGGTGTTGCAGGCAGAAGTGGGATTCGTTGGAGAAGACAATGTCGTGTCATTCGGTAGTCCAGGTGCGGCGTTCAACGGCCCACTGCCGCCGCACTAGCCGGCGGTGTTACGTCAATGGTAATCGGAGCAATGGGCGCCGTGTGACAAGTCCCCGCTGCTGCAGACGACGCAGAACAGTACGTGCTGACACAGGTTGTTGCGCAATACACTCTAATTCCTGTGCTAACGTTCGTGATGTGGCGGTGCGAGCCGTCAATGCCCGCCGCACAACATGCCAGTCCTCTCGTTCGGCGATGTGCCGCGGCTGCGGCAATCGCTCACGTCGGTCCGCCCGTCCCTGCTGCACCCACCGAATCCATACTCGCCTCACTGTGGCTAGATGTCGTCCCACACGGGCGCCGATGCCTCGGTACGATAAATTGCTGTCGCGATAAGCCACTATTCGTCCTCTGTCAAACTCCGAAACGTGCTGGAATGACTGCCGTATTCTGTGACGAGGCATCAGGAAGCTTACCACGCACAGGTCCGGCAGCACATCACACTTCCACTACTTATTTAGTTTCGTGGAATTGTTTTATGTTTATTAAAAGAAATGCATATACAGAAATAATTTCTATATACACTGAAGTGCCAGAAAAACGGGTACACTAGTCTAATACTTGGTAGGTCCCCTACGGGAGCGCAGGACTGCAGAAATACGACGGGGCATAGACTCCAATAGCTTCTAAAAATATGCTGTTGGCAATGCACACCATACTTCCTGCAGAGCGTTCCACAATTCGGGTGTATTCCGAGGTCTTGGATTCCTGTGTTCGATAGCGCGTTGCATGGCATCCCAAATGTGTTCTATCACGTTCAGATCTGGGAACTTGGGTGGGAATGGCAACACCCTAAACTAAGATGAATGCTCCTCTAACCATAATGTGGCGTCCCGACACTTGTGTGGAGGTGCATTGTCTGTTGGAACAGGCCCAACCCATCAAAATGAATGCTGGACATGAACGGGTGTACCTCGTCAGAAAGGATGCGCACATAGCGTTGGTCGGTCACAGACGTTTGTAGACATACCAGGGGTACCAGTGAAGTCCAGCTAAACACACCTTATACCAGTACGGACCACCCACCAGCAGGTACAGTTCCCTGTTGACAGGCGGGATCCATGGCTTCATGGGGTTTGCGCCACACACGAATCCTTCCATCTGCCCGATACAGTTGGAAACACGACTCGTCAGACCAGGCTACTTGTTTCCAGTCATCAAGTGTCCAGTGGCTGTGTTGTCGTGCCCAAGCGGGGCGCATAGCTCTCTGTCGTGCACCCATCAAGGGGACTCGAGTTGGGCGTCGGCTTCCAAAGCCCATATCGTGCCAGGTACGTTGCACAGTCCGGACGCTGATGCTTGTTGAGCTAGGTTCCAACATTGAATCCCGATGATACCTGTGAGGGTGTTGCACGCCTATCACGTGAAACGATTCTTGACAGCCGACGATGTTGACGTTCACCCAATGTCTTTTTACGGCCACACTGGTATCGTAGGTTGGAGGTTTTGCCGGAATTCTTGTAGTCACGGTACACTCTTGCAATGGTCGTCCGTGAAAATCCGAACTTCGTTTCTACCTCCGAAATACTATGGCCCATCTCACGAGCGCCAAGTATGACACCGCGTTGAAAATCGCTTAAATCGTTATTATTTGTCATTCTCATGCCGAAAACAGCTCTGACAGCTGGCAAGGAGTTATTTCGCTTTATACAGTATACGCACTGGCTGACGCAACCGAGTACACGCATAGGTGACGTTGCTATGTATTTTGCATAAGCTCGTCTGTACCAGTTTTTCCGGCACTTCAGTGCATGTGAACTAATGTCCGAGTGTCATTGCAGTGTATGGACGTATCTATTCACAATTTTCATATCGAAATTCTGTTACAGCAAAAACCCGGCACGTTCTTTTTTTTGTTTATTCCGTTTCCTGGAATCTTTTGAGCGATATAATAAAATGGGTACGCGTAAAACAATCCGTTCTAGAATGCTTCATAAGGAGCAGTAAAAATGATTTACAAGTGATTTTGCAGCTTGTTTTAACAATACGAAGCACCACTAAAATACATGGTGCAGCTACGTAAACAAAAGTGATTTTTTCCTTGCTGCGTAGCAGGCGGAAAGCTAGAGTAGCCAATAATATTCTTTTAGGTTTCCCCTTTCTTAAATTCTAGCCTAAAAAGCTCACTTAAAACTAGCGCCGTTGATATTCCATGAGCGGGAAAATTTTTCTAGATTTTGAATTTTCCATCGGAAGCTGGCTGAGACAAAACTGACTATCCTACTGCTTTGAATCGCCCCGACAGTTGCTAAAGTGTAACAGGAAAACTCAATTTCTTTAGAAAAACTCCACAGGTGACGGTAAGTAACCCGTTCTCTTTTGAACGGTAAGTCGAAATTTACAAAGAATAGTCTTCAAGATCTGTCGTCTTCTACGATATCAAATATTTTGGGATGAGTTCAATGGTTCGGCCACAAAACAGAATTATAAAAACAAACATATTTTGGAGAAATATATGATGAGCAGCTCGTGCTGTCCGTCATTATGAATATAAGTACTCTGCGTGTTTGGGCGAATAAGTTAAGGGATTATTTTTTATATTGATTCAGTAACACTGAAATTGCACCATCCCAAACAAGTGGTTGGAATTAGTTGATAACAAACCAGAGAGGGTGCCCGACGAGTAACACAGGATTATGGTTACAGAGCAAAGACATTTCACACAGGCAGATTACATGACGGTAGTTAATACCATGCAAATTATCCATTGAGATGAAGCTATTCGTAGCAGCATTGAGTCAGACCACGCTCCGAACAGAAAACTGAAGCACGATCCACCATTCTTGTTGCTGTTGGGTATCTCACGGCGGCTACAGTTTGCTACAGTTTCATATAAGATTACAGAAGATCTCTAGTCAAAAGTGAAACATGTTCGATTTGCTATTAATCCGGGGACCAAGTTACCCACCAAACAGCCTAGATAAGTCGTTGACATTTTCGAGTGATGTTAGCAATATGTAACATGGCATTATCTTGCTGAAACACAGCAGATGCACCTGTGGTGAAGAGTAGTCTTACGAGCTCCAGGGTGTCATCGACGCAGCAAGTGCCGAGGACGTACACTCTAAGATGTGTTATCGAAACTTACCGCACCTCAAATTATAACGCCTGCTGTTCGAGTAGCGTTCCGCACAACCATGTGAGTTGAATCGGAAAGTTTACCAGGTCACTGATATTGTCATAATAGGTAGAATGCGAATTGCAACAGTTGTGATGAAGATGAGACGTATGCTGCAACAGATAATTAATTTCTTTGCACCTAAGATATTCAATGTGTGTACTCTCATTTTAACTGCATAATACTGGGTCAACCGATATTATCGATTTTAATACAGTAGTCAACCGATTTTATCTCAGAAGGAATTTTTTTTTAAATGTGCAAATAGTAGGTTTATATCAAAAAGAGTTAGTTTAACTTCACCTAGAGGGTGAACTTTCCCTCCGAAAAGGTGAAAAGGTGTATGGGAAAATTGGTGTCGTGAATAATGCAGTGAATTAAAAACAAAACAAAAATTCTCAAAAATCAGAAGGCATGTATGTAATACTGCAAGCAGTGACAGCCAATGTTAAGAAAAAATTTCCAGTACAACAGGTACAAGCTGACCTGCAATCGAACTAAAAACTCAATTTTCCATGGCCTAGGGTAAAACTTTTAACATCACAAAAACCGGAAAATTCATTAGAATTTTGGTGGTAGCTAGAGCAATCGGATGCAAAAGAATTTTTTTAAATGGGACTTTCAGAAGCGCAGATACAATTCCAAATGCAAATGAACTGCAATTTTCGCCGGATATAAAATAGTGGAACTAGAAAATCCGATGTCACATCGATTATATTGGTTGTAGCTAAAGTTAATTTATGTTACAACCTTTTCTTTTCCTAATGTTCTGTAGGATCAGTAGAAGATGAAGATAAAATATCATCGAACTGAAAGTTTAGTTTACAGAACCTAACAGGAACATTTTACGTCAGCAATGGCTAGAAAAGTCCTGCAAATTTTTGGGCATAATAAATGCTATCAGATGCAAAAATAAACTTTTCGAATCGGACGTTCAGAAGCAGAAATGTCGTCCTAAATGCAAATTCGTGTCATCTGGCAGAAATCTACATTTACGCCAACTGTGGCAAAGCTATACATTCAGAAAATCCAGAAATTCATAGAGGGCTTGGCTTATAGCTCAAGCTATCGAATGCAAACGGATGTTTTTTCAGTGCTTCCTGTAAAAGCGTAGACATGTAATGGCAAAAAAGAAATACAAAATGCATTGCGCCACATAAAGGACAAAAATGTGCGTTACAGGAATTTGAAATTGCATGAATTATTATTCCCATAACTTGCGCCACCCGGTGCAAATTGAATTTTAGGAATCCAACTTATACAAGATGTGTCAATCAAGTTCAGTGAATGCTGTCGTAACGTGTAAAAGGAAAGGTTGTGAAAGGTTCGATAATTTGCACGACGCTGTCAAATATACGATCGAAGATGTCCGCAACCGGCACTGAGGTACGAGAAAAGGTGTGCCATGGAGCAAATGTAGGTGTACGTTGTTAGCTGGGAAAAATAGATCGAAGAAACAATATCAAATTCTGCTTCAAATTTGGAAAATTTGTATCAGAAAGGCATGCAATACAAATTTGGAAGATGTGAATCTGTTTTTTGGTGCAAATATGACATGGATGTTAAGTCAGATAATATCCAAAAACTTGAAAATTTCGTCATTCTGGAGTGGGAATCGAATCCGCGGCTCAAGGATAGCGCCCGAGTATGCTAACCGCTACACCACCCACAACGACCAAGTTTCAAGTTTCCGATTAATTTGAATATAACTGTCACAGGATTCGCTAGTCGAACCTAACGGCATTCATAGACTGACGGAAAAAAATTCCAACACCAAGAAGGGGTTGTGTTAGATAAACGACAGTTGGTAGGCGGTGAGAGTACATCTGTAAGATGACGTCTATGCAAATTTCGCGCTCGGCGCATACGTGTGGCGCTAGTAGCGCCCCTCGGAACATGCAAAGCAGGTTTGCTGTAAATACGCGCTGTAACGTCGTGAGCGTTAGTTATCGTTGAGATTCGACGTAGGGTGTTGATGTTAGTCAAGAATGCCTTTAAGAAGACGAAGAAGCCATTATCAACAGCTCACGGAGTTTGAACGAGGTCGTGTAATAGGGCTACGAGAAGGTGGATTTTATTTCCGCAATATTGCAGAACGACTTGGCAGGAATGTAGCCACTGTGCATGATTGTTGGCGGCGGTGGTCAAGGGAAGGTACTGCCTCAAGAAGACCGGGTTCCGGCCGGCCACGTGGCACTAGTGAGAGGGAACACCGCCGTGTACGGCGTATGGCCGTGGCGCATCGTACCGCGTCTGCGGCAGCAATTCAAGCTGCAGTTGCCACCACAGTGACACAACGAACTGTTACAAATCGGTTACTTGAAGGACACTCCGAGCCAGACGCCCTGTAGCATGCATTCCACTTACTCCAAACCACTGCCGTTTGCGACGTCAGTGGTGTTAAGCTAGAGCTCATTGGAGGACGGAGTGGAGATCTGTTGTGTTTTCTGATGAAAGCCGGTTCTGCCTGGGTGCCAGTGATGGCCGTGTGTTGGTTAGAAGGAGGGCAGGTGAGCGCCTGCAACCAACATGTCTGCTGCCGAGACACACTGGACCTACACCTGGAGTAATGGTCTGGGGAGCAATTTCCTATGACAGCAGGAGCACTGTCGTGGTTAACATACGCACCCTGACGGCATAGTTGTACGTTGGTCTGGTGATTCAATCTGTTGTGCTGCCATTCATGAACAGCATTCCAGGGGTGTTTCCAACAGGATAACGCTCGCCCGCATACCGCTGTTGTAACCCAACATGCTCTACAGAGTGTCGACATGTTGCCGTGGCCTGCTAGATCACCAGATCTTTCACCAATCGAGCACGTATGGGACATCATTGGACGACAACTCCAGCGTCACCCCCAACCAGCATTAACCGTCCCTGTATTGACCGACCAAGTGCAACAGGCATGGAACTCCATCCCACAAACTGACATCCAGCACCTGTACGACACAATGCATGAACGTTTGCGTGCTTGCATTCAACATTCTGGCGGTTACACCGGTTATTAATGTACCAGCATTTCACATTTAAAATGGCTCTTCTCGCGCTTACAATAAGCTCTGTGATCTTGAAACCTTAATCGATTACATATGTTACCTATACAAATGTATTGCCGCCATTTTATTCCTCTACAACTATTTTTTCGTGGTGTTGGGATTTTTTTCCGTCAGTGTATAATAGAGAATCTGGAGGTTTTTAATTCATTCCCGTGAGTGCCCAGAGGCGCAGAATATCAATGAATGAAATACGGGATTACACCATTGTACAATACAAATTTGGAAGATGCGAATCCGTTTATTGGTGTAAATATGACATGGATGTTAAGTCAGATAATATCCGAAAACTTAAATTTTGTCGTCATGGAGCGGGAATTTGCCCAATGTTGAAAGAAGTTGAAGAGGATGAAGCAGTAATTTTGAAGTGTATTTTCCTCTTGCTCAAGCGTTTCCGCAAAGAAAAGGGCTCTACTCTATTGAAGACCCGCGACCTCCATAAGTCCTGAAAACATTGTAAAAGTGCGTGAGCTGAAAGCTAAGGATCGTTGGCTGACTTTGCGAATGATCGCTGAGGAACTGGGTATAAATCACGAAATAGTCCGTAAGATTTAAAAATATGATTCTGAGGTAGCTATAAACCTGTTCAAGATTTTTTGTTTATTTGTGGATTTAACGATTACCATGATCAACTCAATGGGCTATAGGCAGTCCCCAGTCCCTAATTTAGGGCCACCGGTTTCAGGAAAGGGAGATAGCCAGTGCCGTAAGACAAACACAACATTCATGCCTCAGCAGGATTCGAACTCGGTCGCATCTCAGACGAATAGCCAGAAGCCAGTGCTCCACCGGGGCGGTGTTCAATATTTGACCCACATCTTTTAACCACGAGCATTTGCTGCGTTGGATCACTCACTTTCTTCGCTGGAATTGGCACCAACTGGCTACTTTGTCTTCCCGACTGAATTTAGAGCTGAAAGGGATGAGATTTGCCAACATTTCGGACATTCAATAGAACGTGACGACCCAGCTCTAGAAGATAAGTGAGGACTTTTTCCATAGCTTTCAGCAGATATACGAAATATGTCAAAAATGTATTGTACCCGGAAGGTGGGGTGACTTATTTTGTAGGACAGTAAAACAAGTTTTCTTAAATATTACCTTTTTTGTTTAATTTTACCGTGCATTCGGCGAACTTTATTGACACATCTTGTAGAACAGCGATGTCGTGCCTACAGACAGACGGACAAAGTGATACTTCATGAAAATACTTTTTTCCAAAGACGTTCAGCATCGGTGCCCAATGAATCCTTCAGTACAGAATATATCCTTCTACTGTATACATATGCGCGGGCTTCAGGTTAATCGTGATATCTGGGCGTAGATTCGAATCACGGATACGACATGGATGGTGTATATGACCTATGATGCTGGTTCTATTAATTCCCTGCAACAAATTTCTCTAAATAAGGATCAAGCGACTCCTTATTGCTTCAGATGCTAAAGGTAGTCGTTAAATCCCGAAGCGAAAAAGATAGAACAGTATATGTCAAACTAAAAGTAATTAAAACTGAAAGATATAAAACAGATAACTCAGATAGTTGTGTGCTTTTGAATCGATTCTCGTCTCAAATTCACATGCCGGCCAATGTGTAAAGGACGATTGTTACTACGAAAAGAAAATTGCGCTCTGGTGCTGCAATATACCCATCGTTAATTGATAATATACACTGCTCAACATGGAAATGGCAACACCGAGAAGGAGGTGACGCGCAGTCGCGGAAACGACAAGATGAAAAGAGCTGGCGGGGACACGTAAAACGATAAAATACCCCATATGAGAAGAAAGTATAGCTGCTTTTACTCAAGATTGTTCTGTACGGAATTGGTCCATTTCTGGCAGTTTTACAAGCCTACAGGCGATGAGGCATGCCGTCAATGTGATCACTAAAAGTGCGTTGGGGTATGGTACTTCAAGTAGCAACCAACCGGGCACACGGCTGTTTCGGGGACGCAGTCGTAGGGAGCTGACGACATGAAGTTCCATACATGCTCGATGGGCGAAAAGTCCGGTGAGTTTGGCGGCATCAGATGATGTCTACGGAGACGGCCACGCGAGCATTGCACGGGCGGGCTTTGTTTAGCTACAGGACTGTTCCTGGCATGGCGCAAGGAAAGTTCGTATGGCGGGATTGACTTTGGCATTGATGCAGCGTCTCGCCGTCACAGTGGAAGGAATATTGAAAAGAGATGTCGTTGCTGCCAAATCGGATTCCACCGCACACCAGTGTACCACATCAGGACGCTGTATGGCGGCTCATTTTAAACGAATCCGCATATAGGTAATAAATAAATACATCGCTCTTTCCACGTTCCAGAAACACACAGCAACCGAAAAATTGTTTTTCAGCCGCCGCTGTGGAATCGAACCAACAGAACTCTCGGTATCGCGCCGAGTGCGTTCCCTTTACGCCACGGGGGCCAACAATCCACGGTGCTATGTGTATTTTTAAAGTCAGCTACTGACGTCATAAATCCGTTAGATGGGCTCAGCTACTGAGACGTCTCCATCTGGTGGGCATTAACGGCACTAGCTATATATATTATAGCAGTTAAATCCAAAGGGCGAGATCCAAGGTGAAAATATTCCAAATACGTGGCGACAGTTAATAAAAACGCACTCGGCGCGATACCGAGAGTTCTGTTGGTTCGATTCCACAGCGGCGGCTGAAAAACAATTTTTCGGTTGCTGTGTGTTTCTGGAACGTGGAAAGAGCGATGTATTTATTTATTAACTGTCGCCACGTATTTGGAATATTTTCACCGCATATAGGTAGTTTAAAACGTGGCTACACACGGATGTGCGGTTACTTGGACCGCCAAAACAGAAGTTGGACTCGTCCGTGAATTGCACCTCACTCTTCACCATTTCCGACAACGGGTCCTGTGATATGGAAACAACGAGGTAGGTTCTGTACCCTTGTGGAAATTTCGTGGGTCCGGGTGCTTGATGATGCACAGGTAGTGCATATGTAGTACAGCTCTGTTTCTGTCCCTCCCCTAAAACGATGGCTCCAAATTAAGGACGGGAGACTTCGTACAAACTCAGATGGCTATGGGACGCGTTAAACCCCGAAACTAAAAAAGATCTCAGGTGCAGAGAGAAACAGAGATATATCTCCAAATCAATTCCGTAGAGCCTCAACCACAGTTATTTCCCGAAAATTACCGCGAAGGGAGAAACCGCGGTAGATAAATAAAAAAAAGTTTCGACATGGGCAAATACATATTTTTTCACGGTTTTTTGCATTTTCGTCACTGCTTGATCCAACGGAAAGGAAAATATACTAAATGTGCAACAGTGAAACCATTCGCCTAGATGGTTCGCGGTCAACGTAACGCATCCTTCTTTTCCGTATCTCCGAATGACTCTTTGTCTGTTTGTGGTTGACCTTGGCAAGTATTCACAACAAATGCTATGTCATGTAACTATTCGAAGACTGAGAGAAGCAGAAATTTACTGGAGCAGCAATACGAGAGCCATTTTCTCTTACCGCCTGAATCTGTATTCTGCGGGCGATCTGTAATACACCCACATCCCCTACTGTAAAATTTCCACTAACAAATTTTGTATTTTTGCTTTTCGATGCTGGCTAAATAGGAAGCAAGTCAGTTAAAAGTATAGCATGGCTAACGAGGAAAGATAGAGGAGCATTATATTTCTGCGATAAAGAGGAATTACTAAATCGTTCGCAGAGGCAGATTAATTGCGGTACTCCGTTTATGTAATATCAGCGAGAAACAATTAGGTAAATGAAAAAAGAATTAGATCGAGGGTTGGTGCATTTCAAAGAGAAAAACAGATTTTTGTAAGGTGCCATCCTCCTGTTTTGAAAAAAATCGAAAAATCTTTTAAAAACAATCATAGAAATTACATTATACTCTGTAGAAAAATAAGTGGTATGCATTTACGAAAAATTCCTGAAAATAACGAGCGGCAAAGTTGCTGGTAGGTCGACTTTTAACAAAATTTCCATTTGAAAAAATTTCCGTTTCTAAGAACAGAAACTTCGGTATTTTGATAGATTTCCCGTTGTCACTTATTCCGTTTTTTTTTTTGTTTTTGTTTTTTTTGTTCGTTGTTGTTGTTTTACAGAAATGTCAGTTTCGCGTTTTTCCGTTTTTATACAGAAAGTTTTCGAGTTTCTGGAAACTTTGATTTTGACTTATTCAGTCTCTACAGAGAAACAAAAATTCTGTTCCCACTTTTTTTAAACCTAAATGCCTCAGTCGCTTTGCAGAACCTTTTCCTGAAGTACGAGGTACAGGAAGACTTCCCCATGTGCGAGGTGGGAATCGAAACCGCGATGGTTTACACGTCAGTAAGTAGCGCTACCTACTGAGCAAGCACAAGACACTTACCACAAAATCATGTTTAACTTAGAAAAGAAGAGGATTGGAGGTTTAATTAGTCATCTCATTTTCTGTAGAAGGTTATTATTTTTCTGTGTAGTTTTATAATAATTTAGTTTTTTCTATAGGACTTACCACAAATTCCATTTTTTTCATCATGACTTTTCGAAGCAACAATGTTTCGGAACTCGAAATCTTTTTTAAACTGACAATGACTTTCTGTTATGTTTAAGAAAAGGTGAAATGTACTACTGCATAGTATTATTTCACAGAACCCTTAAATATGAAATTTACTCTTGACAGCATAATATATTTTTGTGTTAAGGGGTCCACAGACCCCTAAACATAAACATCATACAATCATCCGTATGACTCTTGAAGTGCCCGGTTTCTTACGGCAACACAATGTACAATATGAGTGCGCCAACTGGGGGTGGGGGTGGATTTCCGTTGCCACAGCAACCTTAATATCAAGCGATATGCTATTCACAGTATCCGGTCTCTTTACAGAACCACAAAATCAGGTCCGCCAACCGGCGATTGAAATTTTGTAGTTAATCAAACCTCAAGTACATATTCCACAGAACTTCTTTTATTACCGGAAATTTTCCTTCACATGGATACGGAAAAAGGGAGAACAGAATTTTTTCGTTAATATACGGGCGGAATCCCAGAAAACTTTCCTGAAAATTCAGGATTTTCTGTAAACACCTCTTAAAACGGGAATTTTCTGTTATTAACCTGGAGAAAGATGATGAGAAGTATTTCTGTCAATTCCCGTATAAAAACGCGTAAAGTTCAGGTTTTTTTCGTCATTTCACGAAAAAGGTTGAATCAGGAATATGCTTCGTTGATTCACGAAAGGAGTCACGGAAAAAGGCTTGTGAATTTCAGGAAATGTTTCACAATGTATGCACGGATTATTGGAAACGCTCTGCTTCATTTCGTAATGATTGTCAGGGTTTCCTTCTTCTTCAAATTCGTTAATTAGTCACGAAGTACTGCTGTGTTTAAGCGTGCAAACGAGGCAGTAATTTCAAATCACTAAATAGATTAAAGGAGAAAACTTTCTTTACGGGTGCTTCTTTTCATATTTGCAAATTTTATAGCTTCAGTGCGAACAGAATTTCGTAAAATTTAAGGAAAATTCCACGGCGGTGGAAAGGCGCAAAGTCCAATAACCTTGGAATCACATTTAAATCAATTAGCTTCTCTGAAAATTGAAGGGGAATTCATTCGGAAGTTGGTTATTATCTTCCTTCTCTTGCTTTCTCCAAATAATTAAAACACGTGTTTTGGAAGATGATAAAACACACTCCTTGTCTTCTGTGTATCATAGTCCGCTAATCTGATGAAAGGCTAAACTTTTTTAATCAGTGCATTCCTAAGTTCTGTTAGGATTCGGTAGCATTTGGATCGTGTTATACATGTTGCACTTAATTGCAGCAAAACTATCCACATTCAGAATAGTGACTTTACTCGTGCAATTTGCTGCTGTGGATTTTAAAAGCATGCAGTACACAACATCATGGCACTTAGAATGGAAACTTTTTGTGGAAAGGAAAACAAAGAAAAATGAGATAAAAGCGCAGTATTAAACATGTTTCCGTATCTAAAGTAAACAGCATTCAATATTTTTTCATTCCACTAATCGGTCATTCAGGGTTATGTTTAGCAAAAGTGAATAAAATACAAAAAGAGAGCAGTGAAGAAAAAGCGTCTGAGTGGCGGTCGTCTGGAAGATAAGGCATTCATTAGGTACTTCATTAATGGTTGAACATGCGACCGTGTCAGTAAACAAGAGTGGATAAATGCCAGGAGCACTTACAAATATGTGCTTCATTCTCAAGCAGTCAAAGATGGACACTGTTTTTTTTTTTGTTTTTTTTTTCTGCGATTACCATTCTTTTAGATATGAAATTCCCAACGCACCGTAAATTGTTTGAATGATACATAAAACATCATTGATAAATTTATACATGTACTTTAACAACAGAATGTCAAATCACGTTGATAAAGATTTGCTCTGGTTTTTGACTCTCCTCATTCCATTCCTAAATAGAGAGGAAAACAAAATTCTTATGATGTGATGTCCAATAAATGAGTGCCTCACACTAGAGAGATCTGCACAGGCCTAGGCCCTGCCCTTAAAGCCCGGGCCGTACCTTGATTAGAATATTTAGCATGTTGTTGCCAGATTAAATTAAAACATTTCGACCTGCTTAATGAAGACTGACTTATGACATAGCCAATTGTTTCGTAATTCCCATAATATTGGTTTAAATTATTATCAAATCAAATGTGACTTTATAAAGAAATAAAATCCGATTTATTCACGAGGAAGGTGATTCCGTCCAAATACATATATTTTCAGAGACATTTGATTTAACTTTTTTTTTTAAAAATGCAGTTTCTCCTTTTTTCATCAATGCCCATATTCCTGTTCCCATCCAGTTTGAAAACAGAACTCTAAAACGTTGAAATGAAATCTCGTTTTCATTGTACAATCTTTTCCGTTGGGTTTCCTTTCCTTTTAGGAGAAGCAGGGAAGTTCACACAGTGAAAAGTAAAACAGAAGTTCAACAAGAACACAGCGCGTTCATTAATTTTAGCTGAAATCGACAGACTATGCTATACGTTGAAAGTCTGAAACGGGATGGGAACGAGCCACGCCTTGACCATTCAAACTCGTTAATATATTATAAAAATTATAAATGTTTCTAAAACGGGCCGGGCATTGAACTTTCGGGTTTCGGCTGGGCCCCGAGCTTTCGGCCCACCTGAAACCTAAATTTCACGAATCCTTTAGTTCAAACATGAAGGGTTCGTGAAATTTAGAAATAAAGTGCAATTCATTTTATTTTAACTGGATAATGCAAATTTTTTGAGACTCCATGTTCCGCTATCATTTATTTTAATTAACGCTGCATCATTAAAACTACATTACAATGATTACTGCACAACTCATCGAAAAAGATGTTCAGATTTGCAAATAACATCACGAAACTCTGTGTTAATAAGCTTAATAGTAAATAAAAACTATTTTGCGTTTTATTTCTTTTCATACATATCTTCAGCAAACCATTATTCCTCAAAAAGGTAAATCTATAGTCAGTTTTCATGCAAATACTTCTATTTTACGTGTAAGGTTGCAGCTCTGTGCATGTATAGTGTCTAAACTTACCTGTGACCTAAGTTTGAAAATAAAGGCCAATTCCACAACTAGCTAAAAACACAAATAACATTTCCAAGTACAATTACTTACATTGCTTTAGTTTCCGTCAACTTTGTTTCTCCTGACAGCAAACGGTAGTATAGTTTAAAGATAATCATAAGAAAGCAATTTTAGGTGTTGAACACTTCATAATTTTAAGTAACGCTATTTTCAAATTAAAAAAATAAAGGCTTTTGGCACTCTGTCATGAAACACATCAGTAAAGCTAAAATATCCAAAATGCACGTAAATCCACTTAATCCCAATCTTCCTCCTTCCCTCTCACTATTCCGCAACTGCATGGGAGGATCGCAAAATATTTTCATATTCCAAACAAGTTAGTGATCGTTTTATTAAGGAGGGTACATACGTGGTGCTTTCAATTACATTACCTTGAAAAACTGAAATGTTCACAGACACAACGAGCATCGTTTGTGACCTTGAAACATTGCACCCGTGTATCCTGATTGTCATAGGCGCCGACTTCGTGGATTCGATACACGTTTTGCACCACCAAAGATTTTGTTGTGGGTTCCTCGAACCCCTGATATTTTTGCGCGTATTTCATGGGAAAAATACACGTACGCATATATACATAAATTTTGTTTTTCGTTATCAATTCTTCAAGTTTTTTATTATTCATTCCCCGTTTACTATATATAGAAAGTGTGTATACAAATTTACCCCTCAGGCTGTTTATTGTGCCTCCAAAAAGAATTATTGTTCGTTTGTGCTCATCAAATTTGACGCGACAGGCAATACCACAAGTACCGTTGTTGAAAAGCATTTAAAACTGTCTCCTTTATAAAAGAAAATTCTTTGGTTTGTCTGGGTTCCCACAAAATACAAAAGTCTAGCTCTACATTCAGAGACGAGAACCTATTCGAGGTCATCGTGATAAAGCGGAAATATTTTGTACAGTCAGTTGACCCACCCTATCTTCGGACAGTCGGGGACCAAGGAGGTTAGAAGAGAGAGGAGATGGCATCAGCAGCCGCTGGTGAAGCCAGTTCTAATCATCTGGTATCTAGAGCCCTCCGGGTGGGGAGGGTTCAGTGACGTGCCGTCACTTACTGAAGACCTGTGCTGAAGCACAGGTTGATGGCGGCCGTCTCTTACTCTCTGCAGCAGTCTCTAAAGGTCAACAAGGCTCCCACAGCTTTAGCAAGGCCGTGATAGGTTAATACGCAATATGCACTTCCGCTCGACGAAGCATAATTTTGTTTAATTTTTTTTTAGAAAATACTAAACAGTATTTCTGTAACTTTTTGCAAATTTTTAGTTATGTGCATGTATATTTTGGTCTAATTTTTTCCTGACTGTACATGCTGCACATGGGCCTCTAAAACATCTTCAAAGTCAACTATTTCCCCATAGAAAAGTTCAGAAGCAGCCCAAGTTGGGTATACTGGGCATACACAGCTGATACGAAGTGGAGCCCACGGAAAACGCAGGATATGCGGCTGATGCCATGTCCTCTCCCTTCTAACCTCCTATTTTAACTCAGAAATCATTTAAAGAAAAAAATTGTTGGCATTTTTAAAATTGGTAAAAAAAAACCTTAAAATAAATGTAACATGTTTTTGTTACTTTTATAAGACAATTAAGTTGGAAATTTACACAGTATCTGTGTATTGTATGTAATAATGTCGCGCCTACAAAAGCTAAATAAATGAAATAAATAATTATCTCGAGAAAAAGAAATTCTGTAATTAACTATAGTTTGCTTCATTTCAGAATTTTAGGGGTTTTATTGTGCCAGATAATCTGACTGAATGAAATTTAAATTAGACTTAAATACTTTGAAAAATGCATGGGTAATTCGATTAAAAATTTCCGGAACCCCCAATAATTTTTCAAGTCGGCGCCTATGCTGATTGTATCCATACAGCAGTAACTTTTTACACTATAGTGGCCGACCAGTGCAAATGCAACTTTCGTAACTCAAAGTTCTATGGTTGAAATTTACTTTTCTTGGAGGTCAATACGCAATGTTCGTACTTTGCTTCTTCTTTTTCCTTCGTGAAACTCGAATTTTTGCTACTTCGATGTGTTTAAGCGTTTCTTTAATGATTCGACTTGTTGAAATTCTCTATCAAGGCTTGGGACAAGGGGCGACCTCCCGGATCGTTCGGCCTGCTCTGAGGGTAAGTGAGTAAGCCCGTTATGAGATGGAACTACCAGCGCCATATTTCTGTTAACGACTTTCCACCCCTTTGGGCAATAAACCGCCGAAGCAACTGATTGACCATCGCTGAGTTACAAAACACTTAAATAGATACCAAGACATCGGAAAAAAATCCTATAAATTAACCAAATGGAAGATGGCTGTATGAAACTAGGAAGCATATTAGAGAGCCGCTTAAAAGAACTACCGGAGAAAACTGGGAAGAAAGGGAGGCGTTCACCCATCAGTGAGTTCAAAACGGTTTACGATGATTATTTTTAAAGTGCTTGACGACACTCAATAAGCAGCCACGTGTGGTTTCTCTGGAGGTTTTCCAGGGACAAACAAAAGGAGACATAAACATAACACCTCATTACGCCATCAAAAATTGCTGGATACTATTAGAAGTACACGCTAAAATTTCCACAAAGGTATTATAAAATGCAACAAAAACTGATTGGGCGTAATGTTAAAGTAAATTAAACGAATTTATAAAAGCCTGTTTGTTCAGTACGACTGCAAACACAGCTGTTTATTTCCAATTAGTCCTCATACCAACATGGAATTCGGTGCTCTGAATGCGGTCAATGCTTTTGGAAGTTTTAGATTAATGAATGAAGGCATCACTGAAATCAATGGCTGCCTGCAGTTGAAAAAGGAAACTAAATCTAAACAGATAGCATGTTTTTTTTTTCTTTCTCCCTTGAGCAGAACGGACAGTGTTTAAAAAAGTCACTGAGGGCTTTAATCTAATTTCCATCTTCTAGATCACAGTTTATTCTAGGAGGCATGAAAATATTTATGACCCATCGCTTACATCGAGATAATCAGGAAAAAAAAACGGACTGCAATTTGAAGAAAGATTTGACTATGCATATCATATCTGAATATGTGACAACTTGCTGGTGGTTTGTTTTAAAGTAAACCCGACTCATCGCAAGTTTTATCTAAATCTTGTTACCACATCAAGTAAAAGACGACAGGAAGTGGATTTAACCTCTTCCTAGTTCGTCCGACATGTTTATTTCTTTTTTTAAGATGCACAAATGTCATGAGCCAAAACATTTGAATTTTCGCCTTTACCAATTAGTTGAGGTTCTAGCATGAATATCTTAAATGTTTATGAGGTGTAAAAAAATTGCATATCAACGTAAAGCTGTCAATTCTTTTTAAGAAGACTTGTAAGGGCGTCATTACAAATGCAGCAAAACACCTCGCTAACGTTGTTTTGCGGTTTGAAAGAGTATAGAAATAATTCTAGTGTAAATTCCAAGCGATTTTAAGGCGAAACTACAAATAAATTTCACAGTATATGGCTCGAATTTAAAGCATTAGCAACACTCGTGGACATGACTGAGATGTAAAATCTTAATTTACTCCTGAATTTTTAATGAAAGTGGCAATTTGTTAATTAACGATCGAAGTACTCAAGTCGTGTACAGCCCAGAGCATCGTGACGCAAAAAAATTCTCATAGATACTTTTAGGATTTCTTTTCCGCCGCCCCAGTGCACAGTGGTCTAAGCGCTGGCTTCCGATCATTTGTCCGTGATGGGCCTGAGTCCGAATACCGGTGAGGCAGGGATTGTTGTATTTGTCTTACAACATTGGCTCTCTCCCTTCCCTGGAACCAGTAGCCCTAAATTAGGGACGGGAGGCTTCTTATGCATAGATCATCGAGTTTGCTCACGGTGGTCGTTAAACCTAGAAAGAAAAAATAAATATTTTCCTATTTCGAAGATCAAAAAGAAGGATTATTGTGGGGACCAGCACAGAAAGCTATCGTCTTAACAAACGTAGACTTATCAGATGTTTACCTTGAGAGTGTTGCTGCAACAAACGTACGATGTCGATGTGATGAACACAGGCAGCAATGATGATCTAGGGATGCACTGTCGATCGCAAAATTTGCCACTTACGATACATACTATGAGTTGGAGATTTTCTGTGTAATTGGTGATTGCCATTACGGATAAGAAAAATAAAAAGTCACCGTAATTTGGGATGGGAGAGAGGTCTTATAAGATGGACGGATTCGATTTTGAAGGAATTTGCAAATGAGTTCCGCTTTATTATTTTTTGGCAAATTTCAGCCATTTCCAGCACTGCTGTCTTTTGGGTAATTAATTTCGTAGCCATTCGAAAAAATAATTTTACACTACTCCTCGATATCGGGATGTTGCAATGTTCAGTGCTGTTTCCGCGCACACCCTTCCAGGCTCACGGTATAGTTTTGCTGCAAATCCCGCCAGATTCTAAAATAATATGCCAGGGAGCAGGGCCGTAGCTACCGGGAAGGTAGGGAGGACGGTTGCCCTCCCAGAATGGTCATACCAGGGACGCAATTTCATACTCTGAGGAGCGTAAAAAATAGAAATGAACAGAGTGTAAATAAATTTTCCGAATATTTCAACTGAGAAACAAAGTTATAGACTTTAGTATCTTCTTTTGTAAATACTTTAGTTAGCCGCATACACTATTCCGTTCAGCTAACCAGCGTATATAACTTCCGCTGTGAACTGTGGACCACCTCATATGGATGCATACAATTGTCCCAAACACTAGATGGATGGATGTAAAACAATATGCTGATATGCCTGACCTCCGTGACCTTTCCGAATACGTCGTAGAGATGAAGAGCTATTTAGTCATTTGTGCTCTGTCGCCGAAAGGATTGTCATACCAGGGGCGTAATTTCATACTCTGAGGAGCGTAAAAAATAGAAATGAACAGAGTGTAAATAAATTTTCCGAATATTTCAACTGAGAAACAAAGTTATAGACTTTAGTATCTTCTTTTGTAAATACTTTAGTTAACCGCATACACTATTACGTTCAGCTAACCAGAGTACATAACTTCCACTGTGAATTGTGGACCACCTCATATGGATGCATACAGTTGTCCCAAACAGTGGATGGAGGTATTACAACGTACAAGTTTGTCCGCGCCGAACATCGAATTCGGGTCCCCTCACTCCGGCGTAAGTCGCTCTCCCAACTGAGCTACGCGGACAGAATGTCTCGCTGCTATCTGCGTTTATCTCATGTGCGTCCTGCGGTGCAGGCACGTCACAGTATGTAAAACAATATGCTGATATGCCTGACCTCCGTGACCTTTCCGAATACGTCGTAGGGATGAAGAGCTAATTAGTCATTTGTGCTCTGTTGCCGAAAGTTCTTCTGAGCATTTAACCTTGAACAGATTTTTTCCATGCCCTACCCCGGAAACATCTTCCTATCGTTATGTTTACTATCTAATACTCATCCGTTCTGTGCTGCTTTGTTTTGAATCTGCATTTCTGTACGTTTTGTGTTGTCGGTGTTCACACAACTTTTAGTTTCACTTGATATTTAAAACCGTTGGATCTTGGGTATTCACTTAATTTTTTAATTTTGAATCAAATTATGTCGAAAATTGGAAGTGAGATTTTTTAACGATCATAATACTTTCACATACCGAAGGTATGAGAAAGTGAGAACTGCTTATTCCCTATTTGAGTGGAAGTAAGGAACTTTTGAATTCAAAGGGGCGTAATTTTATGGCTTGCCCTCCCAGATAAGAAAAGATTTCTACGTTCCTGCCAGGGAGTGACATATACTCGACATTACTCTGTATACATTCGTGACGGGGAGTGACAACGATCGACAGAACAGCAGACGCGGAATGTTGCGGAGAACAGGGTTTCATTGTCCCGAAACCGTGAATTAGTGACAGTGCAAAATAAAACATTTTCCAAACCGCTACAAAATTAATTTCCCAAGGTTACAAGTACAAGAAATATTTAAAATAAACGAAAGCAATGAAATCCATTGATAAACTTCTTCCAAATTGAGCGCGTTCACTTCTGTGTCGAGTGAGTCCAAAGAAGTTGGAGATGCAAGTGATCCTCACCGAATCACGGTGTTTAGGTTCTCTAAAACGAATTATCCTTGAATATGATAGGGACTTCTCACCTTTGTGAAACGATTCAAATGAAGCGCAAAAACACACAATCGCACTAACACTTTATATCAAATAAAAATACTATGATCAAGTTTTTGTGAGCGTTTCTCACAATTTTTTTTCCATTTCGATTAAATGCAGTTGTAACTTTACAGACATAATTTTTCATAAATACAAAAACAGCTAAGGTTTAAATTATATTTTAATTCTTAATGAAAGTATTATTGTGTTAATTGATGAATAGCCGTAGCTTGAGATAAATTATTCTTGCAGTTAAAAAATTAGAGGCTACCTAAGAATGAAAATTGCTATAAAAATTTAAAAATGGCAAAAGAAATGGCCAAAATAAAGACAAAAAAATCCAGGACCTAGATGACGGTGAGTGATTTCTATTAATCGTAGACTAATGCCATAAATGGTTGGGATAGGAAATACAATTTCTCGGGAATGGTGATTTGGTTGTCTGTATGTCTCTCGCGTTATGTTATACAGAAGTTCATCTCAGGAACAAAGGATGTTGAGAGTACTTTCCAAAGATTCTGAAGGAAGCGCAAAATTTTCTGATGTATTTTAGAAAATATTTTGAAGTGCTCGTAACAGTTTTTAAAAATAAATACTGTAGGAATAATTGGGTTTCAGATCAAACTATTTTTAGCACGAGATCTATGCCGGGTCAATAATCTTCAAAATAATCTGAGGCACACAAGAAAAAATCCTATGTTCACATTGCAGCCATTTCGAAGTCATTTCAAAGATTATGAAAATCGCAACAAATAAAATTTGTATCGGTCCATGGTGTTTTTGAAATGTTGTCAAAACAAAAAAGTTTTATCTTCTCTAAACTGTTTTTTATCCCTTCAAGAAAATCGTACTTGCAGAGCTCCTAGCAGTTATGCAAATACGATTTTGATTATAGCCCCGTTTTGACAGCACATAATTTGATAATTTGGACTCATGCTTTAAATCACCATGAAATATATTAAATAATAAAGTGTTGAATAGATAAGCGCCTATTTAAATATCCATAGGTGCTCGAGCCCTCGACATGAACTTCGCACAGGGGAGCAGTTTTCAAATTATTACAATTGAGAATGCAATGCTTGAATGCATATATATGTTTAACATGATGTATAATATATCAGCAGCGTACATTCTAGGCTAGTTAGGCTAACTGCGAAGCCCGTGGAATGCAAAATAATTCAAAAACACATTAGGAAACATATACGATTTCATTCGCTTTTATTAAATCAAGTTCCGCAATCAACCTTCCTCACACGACATCTAGCGCGATCAATGTATGCAGTCTTCGCGTACTGACGTAGAAACCTTGCCAATCAGTTCCACAAATGCATTCCGATGACAATCAGGTGAAGGAAGGGCTATGTGTGAATTGTCAAGGCTTCGCTGAACGAAGAGTTGGACTCCCGTGTACGATCAGCTGGTTTGTTCTCGCTCGAAAAAAGCGTTTCTGCACCAGCTGTTTCAGTCGTGAACTGTGTGTAATTAGTAGGTGTCAGCGAACAAAGATGATTGGTGTTTTTGTGCTAGGTGTAGTGAATGCGTTGTGAATTATAATGAGTGGTGCCATTAATGAACTGTTGCAAAAAGGACCGTTTTCTCACCTAAGCACGAGGATAAACAACTGCGCATAGAGAAAGACGTCGGCCAACACTTCAGCATATTAAAATCCAACGCATGGAAAATAACAGATCATATGCTAGGAGTTTTGAAATTTCTAAACACCAAAACCTAATATTAATCAGACCGAATTACTCAAATACACTGTAATTTATGCGGTGTTTTATTTATTTTTTATTTTTTTTGTTGAAGCAAGCTCTTGGAACGAGATCGGCCCTTGAAATGACATTTCTACTGGACAACAGAAATAATATTTTCCGTCAAACAATAGAAAACATGCAGTTAAAATATTCCCATTACTTAATAGCTCAAAACCTTTGTACTGTAATTTGAAAATTAATAATACTTGCAAGGGAAAACGGGATGGAATGAGATAGCTCAACTCTGAGAACCAGGATGCTCCACTGATATGTATATGTTCCTCTGGAAATATGACCAGAGGAACATATCTTTCTTGGTTACATCAATCATGCATATATGTTTATGTTATGTTTCTGAACTGTCATTTTTTAATTTCCACATCTTTCTTCATCACATTAGTATATGATTCTAAATTAGATTTTGTAGGAGTTCGTGAGAATGGCATCCTTCACCACGGTTTACATTCCCGTAACCCCGTGCGCCACTTAAATGCACACCTTCCCCAAGCATAAAAAATAAAGAGGGAAGGTGTGTTAAATATGTTTTTTAATATAAACTCCTACTGTAATGAGTACTTTTATAAAAGCAGTAAAAATAAAATAGAAGCGTTCATTAAGCGAAAATAAAATTCCTGGAAAGAAACATAAAATGAAATTTCCTTTTACTCTATATTTTAAACTATGCACGAGGATGTTAAGAATAATTTTAAATTAAAAAATGCGAATCCATTAAATGATTGTTCGAGACCGTCTTCCAAGAAAATATGAGATACAAAAAGTTCTCAATACTTCAACATAGAAGAAACTTTTCTGAAATTTGCATGCTGTCGAAAACGACAACGGGCAATACCTCAGCAAAGAATATTACCTTAATACGAGGGGATGCTGAAAAAGTTCTCAGCCTAACTCACTTCCTGTAATTGTAGCATTATTTTTTCCCTGCAGCTGGAAAGAGTGTTCTTTTGTATTGTAAAGTGACAATTTTTAGACTAATAGCTCTTTTTTTTTGTAAATGCTTGATGTCCTGAACTGAAGTATGCCAATGCAAAGTGTTGAATTTCGAATGTGGAACTCTGGGCTGTCATGAAATTTCTGTTCCTGCAGAAGAAAACTGCAAAAGAAATCGATGAGTGTATGACGCAAACATTAAGTGACAAGTGCCTTTCATATTCCACTGTGAAGAAATGGTGTGCCGACTTTCAGCGTGGAGACTTTGAGACCGAAGATGCAGCAAGATCTGGGAGGCCTTCAACAGTGACAACACCCGAAATTCTCGATCGTGTTCATGACTTGATTTTGTCAGATCGGCGAATCTTGGTTAAAACAATAGCATAGACACTGGAGATATCCAGGGAACATGTTGGGTTCATAGTTCATGAGCACTTGGATATGCAGAAGATGTCAGCGAAGTGGGTGCCCAAATGCTTCAACGCCGATAAGAAACAAAAACGAGTGGACACTTCCACCAAATCGGTTTTGCAGCATTTTGAGCGATCTGGTGATATTTTTTTGCAGCGACTTGTCACTGTTGATGTAAAGTGGTTACATCACTACGATCTAGAGACGAAATAACAGTCTCTTCAGTTGCGGAACAAAGTGTTTCTTTCAGGACATTTTTGCCGGGGGTGGGGTGGGGGAAATGGAACCCTAGAGAAGGCAAGTTTTTCATTTGATATATATATATATATATATATATATATATGGGATGTAAGGTCAGGTGATGCGTAACATCACAGCCTCTCCTTGACAAATGTCAACCCCGCCTTCTCGTGGTGCATCCTGTTCCCACTAAAGGGGCTCTGACGACCGCCAATAGCGGTATAACTATACCATTGGGATTAGAGGAAATGCTATCCCACACTCACCAACCCGCTTGGCCAGCGTGGTGAGTTATGGCCAAACCCCTCCAAAATGATTCCACAACTTAAATCTTGGCCCTCAGTCTCCGGCAGCTGGAATGTACTTGGCCAAGACAGCGGCCAGTGCGACATGAAGGCAGAGGGTGCTAAGAATCCCCGGAGGACCGGACTAGGCTGCCATCTGATGCTGACCTTGGCTACGTACAACGGACGCTCCCTATCTTCTGATTCAAGGCTTCTTGAATTGGAAGAGGAACTACAGAGGATCAAGTGGGACATCGTCGGGCTAAGTGAGGTAAGGAGAAAAGGAGAAGATCTCATTGAACTTAAAAGTGGACATCTCTTCTACTATCGTGGGACAGATACTGGCAGAACTAGTGGTGTTGGATTTATAATAAACAAGAAACTGAAGGATAAAGTTGTAGAAGTTGAAAGTTCCTCTGACAGAGCTGCACGACTCGTTATCCAACTCTCCAGAAGATACCAGGCTCAGATTATTCAAACTTATGCACCCACCACAAGTCATCCTGAAGAAGAAATTGAAGAATTTTATCAAGAAATTCGCCATCTAAATAATAAAGGTAAGCAGCACTTGAAGATAATTATGAGAGATTTCAATGCAAAAATAGGGCAACGGCAACAGAATGAAACTTCAGTAGGTAAATCCGGTCACGGCAACAGAAACCAGCGTGGAAATATTCTCGTTGAGTTTGCAGAGACAGAAGGGTTTTTCATCTTGAACTCCTTTTTCAAGAAAAAGCCGCACAGGAAATGGACATGAAGACATCCAAATGGGACGACAAGTGAAATTGATTTTATTATGTGTAACAAAAAGTTCGTCATAGAAGACTGCAATGTGCTAAACAAGTTCAACACAGGTAGTGACCATAGATTGGTGGTCAGATGTAAGATGCACCTCAACACTAAACTCGAGCGTGGCAAGCTCATAAGACAAACAAAATGTATTGACATAACCAACCTTAAAAACACCATAATGCCTTCAAGTTGGAACTGAAGAACAGATTTTCTGCTTTAGAAGGCCTAACATCGGAAGAAGTGGATGTTTCTGAAGTTAACAGAAAAGTAACCAAAGCTCTTATGGAAACAGCAACAAAATTAGCTGGGTCTAAGAACAAGTTGCATGTGAACAAATTATCAGGAAAAAACAAAATGTTGATGCAAAAAAGAAGAGAGATGAGGACAACTAAATTAGATGTGACTTCCAAAGTGGAATACATAGAGCTATGCAAGACAGTACGAAAAAGTATCACTGAAGACGTAAGGAAATTCAACTGTGAGCTAGTGAGGAAAGCAATTGAAAACAATCAAAGCCTAAAGATAGCAAAGGGACATCTCAGTAAGGGAAGAAAGCAGATTATGGCACTGAGTAAAGAAGATGGTTCTGTAAGAAGAAATAGAGGCAGAAATTTTGACGAGAGTGAAAGATTTCTACTCCAAGTTATATGAAAGGGATGATGCATGTACTCCAGACATCATGGAAGGTACCAGTACCAGAGTTCTTCCAGTTCTCCCAGCAGAAGTTGCACATGCAATCAAGAACATGAAGCGGGGAAAAGCTCCAGGAGAAGATGGAATTACTGTAGACATCATACAAGAAGCAAGTGGAGAAATCGAAACAGTACTCGCCCAAATTTTCACTCGATGCCTTAACGAAGGGAAGATTCCTGAGGATTGGAACAACGCTATAATGATCCTGCTACATAAAAAAGGTGACATTGAGGACCTCAGGAACTACAGACCTATCAGCCTCCTATCAGTGGTTTATAAAATCTTCACTAAAGTTCTTTCACACCGCTTGAGGGTGACACTGGACATGGCTCAACCGAGAGAACAAGCTGGATTCAGGAGTGGCTACAGCACAATAGATCATATCCACGTACTGAGAGAACTAATTGAAAGAGCGAGGGAATATGAACTTCCATTGTGCATGGCTTTTATCGATTATGAAAAAGCCTTTGATTCGGTGAAACCATCAGCAGTTACAATGGCTCTGAAATCCTGCGGTATTGAAGATGCATACATTAATATTATTAATAACATCTATGAAAATGCAAGTGCAAAGATTCGGCTGTTTGAAAATACAACACACATAAACATTGGAAAGGGAGTGAGACAAGGTGACACCATATCTCCGAAGCTCTTCAATGCCACATTGGAAAATGTCTTTCAATCACTGAACTGGGAAAACAAAGGGATAAAGATAAATGGAGATTATCTAACCCACCTTCGTTTTGATGATGACGTAGTCATTTTTGCAACTACCCCATCAGAGCTGCAGAGTATGATCCAAGAAGATGCTGACAAAGTAAAGTGGGATTAAAAATAAACTTTCAGAAGACAAAAGTGATGTTCAATGCTTTTAAACGAAATGAAGATTTATCAATTGATGGAGAAAAGCTGGAGATAACAGACACGTACGTTTATCTTGGACAGCAGATATCAAGTGAGGGTCACATTGATGAAGAAATTAATCGGCGTACAAAACTTGCCTGGAGAGCTTTTGGAAGAAACAGCATAATTTTCAAGAGCAATATGCCATTATGTTTTAAAAGAAAAGTGTTTGATCAATGCATCCTTCCAGTGCTTACGTATGGTGCAGAGACGTGGACCTTAACTAAAAGAGATATACAAAGGCTGCAGACAACTCAAAGTAGCATGGAGAGGTGCATGCTTGGTGTAACCAGAAGAGATAAGAATAGGAACTCGTGGATCCGAAAAATGACAAGAGTGGAAGACATCATGATCAGAGTTAAATCCCTGAAATGGCAATGGGCTGGGCATACTGCCAGAAGGACAGACCATCGATGGATAGCCGAAATTTTAGATTGGATTCCAAGGGACAGAAAAAGACCCAGAAGAAGACCACATGGGAGATGGGTGGATGAAATTCGAAAGTATGCGGGAGTGACATGGAGGAGACTGGCACAAGACAGACCGTTGTGGAGGAAACTTGGAGAGACCTTCGTCCAGCAGTGGATTGATAATGGTTGACAATGATGATGATATATATATATCATCATCATCATCATCATCATCATTGTCAACCATTATCAATCCACTGCTGGACGAAGGTCTCTATATATATCATCATCATCATCATCATCATTGTCAACCATTATCAATCCACTGCTGGACGAAGGTCTCTCCAAGTTTCCTCCACAACGGTCTGTCTTGTGCCAGTCTCCTCCATGTCACTCCCGCATACTTTCGAATTTCATCCACCCATCTCCCATGTGGTCTTCTTCTGGGTCTTTTTCTGTCCCTTGGAATCCAATCTAAAATTTCGGCTGTCCATCGATGGTCTGTCCTTCTGGCAGTATGTCCAGCCCATTGTCATTTCAGGGATTTAACTCTGATCATGATGTCTTCCACTGTTGTCATTTTTCGGATCCACGAGTTCCTCTTCTTATCACTCCTGGTTAGACCAAGCATGCACCTCTCCATGCTGCTTTGAGTTGTCTGCAGCCTTTGTATGTCTCTTTTAGCTAAGGTCCACGTCTCTGCACCATACGCAAGCACTGGAAGGATGCATTGATCAAACACTTTTCTTTTAAGACATAATGGCATATTGCTCTTGAAAATTATGCTGTTTCTTCCAAAAGCTCTCCAGGCAAGTTTTGTACGCCGATTAATTTCTTCATCATTGTGACCTTCACTTGATATCTGCTGTCCAAGATAAACGTATATATATATATATATAATTTTAACTACTGTATTTTTATTTATATATAGAAGTAATTACTATATATCTAGCACAGGGGCGCATAGACGGCCTCCCCCCCTCCGGAAAATGTATCTTTTTTTTTTTGTTTTATTTTTTTGTTAAAATGCGACTTACATTAGAAAAAAAATGCCTTCATTTAATAAAAATGTATCGACTTACATTAAAAAAATGCTTTAATTTTTCTTCAATTTTTCATTAACTTTGATTTTGTTCCAGATGGTGGATTTCAAAAACTTTCTGTTTTCGCCCCCCCACCACCCGAAGAAAAATTCTATATACATCTCTGATATAGTTATTACTTTTTCACACATTTCGGGAATAACACACTTTTTTCAACTAGAGGAGGGGGGAGGGGCTCGAAATTTTCATCTATAGACCGTATGCATATGACGTCACAGCGAGGTAAACCATCCTAGCAGACGCCCTGGTGATCAACTGGTGTACAAACACTGCTTGGATTTGCATTGTGGAGCGTTAAGGAAGATGGTGTTATGTGCTCTTTTCGGCTGCGGTAACCGAAGTGGGAGAGATAATGATGTGTCCTCTTATAGATTACCATCTGAGTGAACGAATTGGGATCAGAATTATAAAAAAAATTATTTAGAAGCGCCAAAATTTGTGGTTATCACGTATCAGCAGAGTAGACATTGATGACCGGAAACAAAGGAACATTAGAGTGTGTAGTTTACATTTTGTAAGAGGTATGTTCATAAATTTACTGATGCATTACCTACAAAAACTCTATGAAGATCTTTAGACTGGAATTAACCTTTCTTTTTGAATGACTTGCACGATTGCATTTGCTCGGGAGTGAAGGCGTTAGTGCAAAAAACGAAATAATTAACAATATCGCCGTGTTCTATTCGTGGCAAGACTTCAATATTGTTCAGGAAAAATGAGTATGGAATTACATATAGGTCACCACAATTGCCCAATAACTTTAATTTATCAGAATAAAGCTATTTTTGATCGCCAGATAACCCACTACGTAGCCATGTAATTAATGCATCTTTGATCTCATTTGTACAATACTTGTTCTGCAAGAAAGCAGCAGACGGAAAAGTGACGCGAACCGCGGTTTCCTGACGTCAATGCATATGCATTCAACGCACTCTTGATCCTGAATCACGATTAACAGACAATTAGGTATAATTAGTCCACTTATTATATTTTGAATAATACCATTCGTCTTAATACACTTTTTAATAAAATAAACTATAACTAGTACCATTTGAACAAATATAAAAAATATAATTGGAGAAATATTTGTAGCACAAAAAGGAACGAAACTTCCTTTTTCATCATAGCTTGAATTTATTAAAATTTGGCTCAGTAACGCAAAATGTCTCCGGAGGGGCGAATGGTCGTTTCTGGGAGGGCTTCGCTCCCTTGGATGTATGCCTGAAAGAAACACAGGCGGCACCTGCAGGAAAGGTCATAGCAACGGCTTTTTGGAATTCGAAAGGCGTTTTACTGACTGACTATCTCCCGAAGAGCCAAACAATAAATGCTAAAACTTGCTGTGCCGATTAAAGGAGGCGTTGAAGGAAAAAAAGGCGAGAAAAACTGCGGAAAGGTGTTCTATTTTTGCAGTACAATGCGCCGGCTCACAAGGCTGACAAGACAATGGATGTTTTGAGGGATCTGGGGTTTAAGTGTATAGACCATCCACCCTACTTACCAGACCATCCACCCTACTTACCAGACCTTCCTCCATCGGACTATTTCCTGTTCCCAAACCTTCAAAAAAGTTTGAAAGGGAAGCATTTTTCGAATGATTCCGAGGTGATATCAGCAGCAGAACAGTATTTGAGTGATCAGACTTCAAAATTTTTTTGGAAGGGTTAAAGAAACTTCAGAAACGCTGTGCCAAGTGTGTTGAATTTCGGGGTGAATATGTGGAATAGTCTGCAAGTTTCATGGCTCTAGCCCATTTCCTTCTAGGTGAGGCCGAGAACTTATCAGCATCCCCTCGTAATCGAAATTTGTTTACGAATTCTCTACGTAAACTTTGCCCTTCGTCGTAGCTTTGTTAATAAAATCATTTTGCCACGAGGTTGAGGTTAAATCATAAGCCGAGTCCTTGTTTACCAGTGAACAATGTCACTCAGTCTTTGCTGCCTCACTATTGCCTCATTGCTGACTCCAGAAATGTTTTCGGTCATCCAAGTGCTAAAAAAGAACGTTACATCGCTCATGTTGACATATACTGTAAATAGTTTTATAAACTTCCACGAATTCGAAAATTTAAAGACAGCATGGAACACAAGAATGCAAGGCACTTTCATCCCTTACTGTAGTTCAGTTGTAAACATTTTACTTCTCGCAATACGCAAAACTCCTGTCTGCTATCGAAAACTAGGAAAGTTACATTGCTGCTTGATGATGCAAAAAAATTCTTAACTGTAGACCGGAGCATCACAAGTACAAAAGGAAAAGAAAGAAAAAGAAACTAAGAATGCTGCATTCACTGTAAAGATGTTGTTTGCATGCTCAGCATGATGCCTTTGAAAAACGGTTGGGTGATGAAGAGCGCGGGTTTCTGACTTCTCATTCTCTTCGGTCATGGTTCGAATCCCGGTGCAAGACAAGTATAAGTGTGTGTATTTTTTCCGGTGTTGGTGCACTCTCCACATTGGAGCCAGTGGCTTTAAATAAGGGATGGGCTTCTCCCCATAGCCTTAGATACACCTAGGGGGTCATTAACACCCCCAAAGCATAGTCACAAAGCTCTGCTAAGGAAGAATTTAAACACATAGAAGAAAGGTTGTTGGGCAGGTTATTTGCTACGCAGTTTTAAGTAGCTTGATGACTTTAATTTTTACGCTTAATCCTTTAACCGACTGGAATGAATTAACTCGGTGTTAACAAACTGGGCTGAAGCCAGCTCGACAGAATATATTCGCTGTCTGTAAAATGGGTGGAACGCGGCTGAAACGAGTGAACCTGCAAACGTTGCTTCCCTTGTAACTTTGTTATTCAAAGTGATCATTTAAGAGGATAATTGACAGTAATTTGACTGATTACCGGATAAAAGGGCTATAACAATGGCGACGTACCTAAAAAGGAGAGAGCTGTCATGTTTCACTTGTTTCTACTGAGTGGCATGATGTCTGTATCAGGGGGACAAGCCCTTCCTCTTCGTGCCTTGAGTTATGGAGCAGTGAATAAAGGACTAGAAGCAAGGTCGTATCACCAGCAACAGGTTTGTGGTCGGTAATGATAGATTAGAGGCGGAAAGGAACTGTTGTGCTGTAGCTTTCGTAAAACCCGTCCGTACTGTTCGGGGAGGGTGGAAAATTTTGGAAACCATTTGGTTCAGGTATATTTGTCCCTTAATGGGCTGAAATAGAAACATCTGTAGTCAACTTTTCTACGCCTACTGAGAGCTATTATTAAAGTGCTATTATTTTAGCATTCAACCTGAAATCTTTAAAATTTCAGTTTGAAGAAATATCTCGAAAGAAATCCATCTCTCTGCAAGCCACTCAATTCCTATGCGACCAGGAATTTTCACCGGATTCCTCACGTGTGCGTGTGTTGGAGGAGGGTGGGTATAATATTTGATCGGGGATGTGTAACATTTTCGAAACTTCAGACTTTGAAGTTGTGATTCGGTACTATTTTTTTTTTCTTATTTTCTTATCAGTATGTTTTTACTCAGTCTCATATTTTATACATACCAAAATAAATTTTAGCATACTGATTGCTTAAATATGGCTTTAATTAACAGACTATTTAAGAAGGACCATTCACATCTGAAACACATACTAATTACTATACAATCCATACTTTTACTGAGGTTTTACTAAATATTTGTTTGCCAGATCAGCTTAATGTTCTGCACGGAGAGAGAGAATAAAAAACTTTCAGTGGTTTGCATTTTCTTTTTAGCAGTTTCAACTTCAAAATAAACAGCTTCAGACAAAATTATTACATGTTGCCTTAACAGCATTTTATTTAGTTCTACCTACTGTTTTGCAAGTCTATTTGTACACACATGTTGAGCTTAAGTAACTTACAAATGCAATTTGCCTCGCATTTTCTCTTATTTTTTCAATAAGCATCTGCAATGAGTTCATTTAATGCTTTTACGTCTTTGCTGTCCAATACTTTACATCAGAAATTTTGTGTCCTTCCATTAAAATGACAATTGCAAGCAAAATGTTTTTTGTTTTGTTTTTACAGTACCAAAGTGGAAAAAACTTTCGAAACGAAGAAGTTCCGTTTCTTTGAAATATATGTTACTGAAGAAATACAAGTAGCGACTGCTAAACTATTATGAACTTACCACAGCATGTGATACAGCTGAAGTTGACATGTTGCTCCGAGGCAGGATAATTGGGCGAGCATGACTGTATCCGAAGAACGCTGTCAGAACCAGGACTACGATGAGGGTCTCACGTTCTGAGAGGCAGCGAACCGCATGGCCTCCACGCGGTCGCCATGTTCTGCGGTGCACATTCGCTGCTGACTCCGACGGAGTCCCCATGGCAGCGAGGCAAGAGGAACATCGCCTCTGCTGCGGGCACAGACCATCTACAGCCGCCGCCGCCGCCGCCGCCGCCGAGTGACACCGACCTGACGCTACTTGCCGATGAGACGTCTCACTTGATGGGCAAACACGTGCAACACCGCTATGTGCCTTCAGCATCAGCGGTGGCTATGAGGAAGGCTCACCACACTTAAGCAACGGATTTAGCAAGTGCCCTAGTATAGCAGATGGGTGTGTGGGTAGCGCTTGATGTGGTGGGAACTGCGAATCCCAGGGAAGACGACAGACCGAATGCTACACAAGGGCATTATTCATTCAGTAAAAAACAGACTTGCATCAGTACAACCCTTTCTCCTGAAGAGATTGCATCTCGTATCTATCACTCCACCCCTCACTTATCACGTAATTCCACCCCTCCCAACATTTTTTTTTTTTGTTGCTTATGTTGAACGAAACAAAATGGCTTCCTCAAGGACAGAGAAGATTCTGAACTTACTTTCATTCCTCTGTTTTTCTCTCTCTCTCTCACCCATTTTTAACCCGAAAAACTCTGAACGCCTTCGTTTATGAATAATTAGCTTTTTCTTCTTCCGGGGTTATGGACTGAGTTCTTCTTATACCTTTTTTTAAATTTCCCAAATCCAAGAAATTTACAAGATAAGTAATATCATCCAATGCATCGGTTACCAAAACGCTTTTGAAAACCGAAAGAAATAATACTTGCTGTAATCATTACGAGGTGGGTCATTTTGTCCGTAGATTAGTCTGCTGCTTGCGAATTCAATTAACGGCCAAATTTCAGAGTCAAAACGAACCGCGCTTTTAACTGGTGGACACTGGCAGATCTACGTTGAGCATATAACAACCGCGCTTTTAACTGGTGGACACTGGCAGATCTTTTTTTTTTTTTTTTTTTGATTGGAGGTTTAACGACCACAGTGAGCAACTCAATGGGCTATAAGCAGTCGCCCGTCCCTAAGTTAGGGTCACTGGTTCCAGGGAAGGGAGAGAGCCAGTGCCGTAAGACAAACACAACATCCATGCCTCACCGGGATTCGAACCCGGACCCCTTTCGGACGAATGATCAGAGGCCACCGCCTTAGACCACTGCGCCACCGGGGCGGCGTGGCAGATCTACATTGAGCATATAACAACCGCCCAGATAGCCGGAAGCGCTGGTTTTTTTCTGGCTGGCCGTCCAAGCTGGGCTTAGGTTTGTTCTGTTTTGTTTTGCTTTGCTTCAGGGTTTAACAACTACCAAGAGCAACTTTTAAGGCTGCAACAGTGGTGGCCCGTCCTTACTTTGGGGCCATTTGTTCCATGGAGGGGGGGAGGGCTAGTGCAACAGGGCAGGTGCGCATCCATGCTTTATCTGGAGCTCGGGACCCGAGATACAGTTCCAACGACTAGTCAGAAACTGGCGCCTCTGACCACCGGATCTACCCGTGGCCTTCGAGAAGAGAAAGCCACGACACTCAGTGTTTCTTCCAGGTATACATTCAGGGGGCGAAACCCTTCCGGAAACGACCGTTCTCCCCCGGAGACATTTTAGGTTGCCCAGCCGAATTTTAATAAATTTAGGCTATGATGAAAAAGGAAGTTTCGTTTCTTTTTATATGAAGAAATTAACTCGTGCACCAAAAGCTATTGAATCGAAAACAAATGCCGTCTCCTGCACGGATACACTTTAATGATAAAAACTATGTACAATTAAAATAAATATCTTTAAGAACTTTCAACGCCACAACAGCGTCATCGTCAGAAACAGTGCAGCAGTGAGCACAGAAGTGAGTAGCCTATATACTTTACAAGACACATAGCAGTTAATGCGATGAGCAATAATCGGCAAAGTCCAAATCAAGTTCAGTGGGTATAAGCATAGTTGGTGGGCGTGACCTGGCCCAAAAGTGTTCTCCAAGGAAGGGGGATAAACAAATGAAAGTAAGTTCAAAACGGTTCTTACCTACCATGTTGGAATGACACCATTATTCTGGATTCTCCCAGGAACCGTCGATCAACACTTTTCTGTGAAAGTATTCACATATTCGTCAGTGGTGAAAGATGCTGTAACGATGAACCCCCCTTCCTTGCAGAACACTTTTGGGCCAGGTCACGCCCACCAACTATGCTTGTACCCACTGAACTTGATTTGGACTTTGCCGATTATTGCACATGCGCATTAACTGCTATGTGTCTTGTAAAGTATATAGGCTACTCACTTCTGTGCTCACTGCTGCACTGTTTCTGAGGATGACGCCGTTGTGGCGTTGAAAGTTCTTAAACATATTTATTTTAAGTGTACATAGTTTTTATCATTAAAGTGTATCGTGCAGGAGACGGCATTTGTTTTCGATTCAACAGTTTCTCTTTATGATACAAATATTTCTTCAATTTTAATTTTTTAAATATTTGTTCAAATGGTACTAGTTATAGTTTATTTTATTAAAAAGTGTATTAAGGCGCATGGTATTATTCAAAATATAATAAGTAGACTAATCATACCTAATTGTCTGGGAATTGTGATTCAGGAACAAGAGTGCGTTGAATGCATTTTAACAGATAAAAATTTCAAGCCTGCGGAAAATCCCCTTTCCCTCCTTTAGCTGAAAACAGTTTGTTATTCCTGAAATCTTTGAAGAAAGTAATTACTATATCAGGTATGTATATAGAATTTTTATTCGGGGGGGGGCAAAAAATGAAGTTTTTGAAATCCACCATCTGGAACAAAATTAAAGTTAATGAAAAATTTTAGAAAAATTAAAGCACTTTTTTCTAATGTAAGTTGATACATTTTTATTAAATTAAGGCATTTTTTCTAATGTAAGTCGCATTTTAACCAAAAAAAAAAAAAAGAAAAAAAAAGAAGTATTTTCCGGGGGAGGCCCCCTCTAAATGCGCCCATGGGGTAGATATATAGTAATTCATCATCATCATCATTGTCAACCATTATCAATCCACTGCTGGACGAAGGTCTCCCCAAGTTTCCTCCACAACGGTTTGTCTTGTGCCAGTATCCTCCATGTCACTCCCGCATATTTTCGAATTTCATCCACCCATCTCCCATGTGGTCTTTTTCTGGGTCTTTTCCTGTCCCTTGGAATCCAATCTAAAATTTCGGCTGTCCATCTATGGTCTGTCCTTCTGGCAGTATGTCCAGCCCATTGCCATTTCAGGGATATAGTAATTACTTCCATATATATAAATATAGTAGTTAAAATTATATACCGGGTGATCCAAAAGTCTTGCACATTATGAAAACGTATAACTCGCGGAGTTTTGAAAGTAGGGCAACACGGTTTCCGTAGAAATGATCAGAATGACATCGGGTTTTTTATGAAATCACATAAATTTTTACTCATTTTACTTACAGTTTTTATCACCAGATGGCGCCATAGGGGAACAGGTCTGGGATAGTGGGTATAAAATTGGAGCACTACCCCACATCGCACATTCCATAAAGCAACTGCTGCAAGAGACGTTTGGCGCAAATCGTGCGTTGAGCCGACACTTTCCGAAAGCCTGGCCACCTCGGTCACCAGACCTGACACCCTGCGATTTCTGGCTTTGGGGTTACCTAAAATCACAAGTGTACAGATGTCGCCTCACTTCATTGGCCATGCTGAAAGATGCCATTCGACACCATGTGGCCGTTATACCACCGGACATGCTCTTCAATGCCGTCCATGGTGTTTTCTCTCGTCTGCAGGCAGTGCTGGAACAGGACGGCCATCACATTGAACACCTCGTACAATGAGGTGTCTAACCTGGTACAATCGGGTGTCTATATTTCTCGACACTTCCAACCTGTGGTTGCTGCGCCATCTGGCGATGAAAAATGTACGTAAAATGAGTAAAAATTTATGTGATTTCATAAAAAACCCGATGTCATTCTGATCATTTCTACGCAAACTGCGTTGCCCTACTCCCAAAACTCCGCGAGTTATTACGTTTTCAAAATGTGCAAGACTGATCATATGTAGAGGATTTTAGGAAGGGAGTGTCTGCCCCCAGGTCTTAAACAACCCTTAGAAATAGGAAGCTAGGAGATTTGGGCTATAGTGCCCGATAGGAAAGTGACACGGAAGCGAAGTAGAAAGGTGGAGGAAGACGCCCTTATTTACTACTGGGAGGCCAGTACCCGGGGTCCGACGGCTTAACGTGCCCATCCGACGCACAGCGGATATTTAGTGGATCGAGCGTTCGTACCTGCCTGAAATCGAACCTGAGGTCCCTTCCGTGGCAGTCACGAACGTTGCCCACTGGGCCACCCGCGGCCCTAATGTGCAAGACTTTTGGATCACCCAGTGTATATTTCCGGCAAATGGAAAACTTGCCCCCTCTAAGGTTCCATTAGCCCTCCCCCGGCCAAAAAGTCCTGAAAGAAACACTGCACTCAATTAAGTGACGTTACACTTGTGTCAGGTCTAGCTATATATATTTATGCTTTCTTTTTCAAAATAAACAGCAGTTAGTATGAGATGTGTTAATCTTGCTTAATTATTTTTTATTTCCAATCGAAAGGCAAAGCAACATCAAATTAACATAACCTTTTCCTTGTAACCCATTTTAATTCTATAAAAACATAACTGAGCAAGGTTAACACATTTTAGACTAAAAACACTATTTACTTTGAAAAAGAATTTTAAATACGTGTGACTGAACATGTGACGTCATTTAATTGTACGTGCATCTGTGCTTTTTTTTCTTATTGAAGATTTAACGACCACCGTGAGCAACTCAATGGGCTATAAGCAGTCGCCCGTCCCTAATTTAGGGTCACTGGTTCCAGGGAAGGGAGATAGCCACTGCCGTAAGACAAACATAACATCCATGCCCGACGGGATTCGAACCCGGACCCTTCTCGGACGAATGGTTACGAGCCAACGCTTAGACCACTGCGCCACCGGGGCTGCTCATTTTCTTTTAAGTTTGTTTGAGAGTTTAACGATCACCGTGAGCAACTCGATAGGCTATAAGCAGTCTCCTGTCCCGAATTTAGGGCCACTGTTTCCAAGGACGGGAGAGAGCCAGCGCCGTAAGACAAACACAACATCCATGCCTCACCGGGATTCGAACCCAGCCTCTTTGCCGCCGTGGTGGCGCAGTGGTCTAAGCGATGGCCTCTGATCATTCGTCTGAACGGGGTCCGGGTTCTTATCCCGGTGAGGCATGGATGTTGTGTTTGTCTTACGGCACTGGTTCTCTCCTTCCCTGGAACCAGTGACCCTAAATTAGGGACGGGCGACTGCTTATAGCCCATTGAGTTGCTCACGGTGGTCGTTAAACCTCCAATCAAAAAAAAAAAAAAAAAAAAAAGAACCCAGCTTGGGCGAATGGTCAGAAGCAAAGTGTTTTAGACCATTGCGCCACCGGGGTAGCTTTCTCTTCTCGAAGGCAACAGGCTGCCCTTCGCCCGAGAACCAGATGAGGCATGAGTGGTGCGTTTGTCTCTCTCTCTCTCTCTTCCTAGCATAACCCTTTCTTAGAACCAGTAGCCCCAAATTAGGGACAGCTTATATCAATAAGAGTTACTCGTGGTTGCCGTTAAACCCCGCAAAAAAGGTTTGTGACGCCTCAGAAAGCAATAAAAAAATCGGATGCTCACAGAATTAATGAAATTCCGCAGTCACTCTGACACGTGGAAGGTTTACCTTGGTCCCATAAATATGCAGTTAGCGCGCGTGAACAGGACTGATACAAAATGACTTATTTGTTTATTTATTTTTAGGGTTTAGCGACTCCCATGAGCATCTAAATCTATCATAAGTCGTCCGTCAATAATTCGGAGCCACTGGTTAAAAGGATGGGACGAAGCGAGCGACGCAGATTATGGGCGCTAAGCGCAGCACCCATGCTCATCTAGGGCCAGAATCTCTGACCACTTAGCATAGTGTGACCTCAAAGAAAGATCCAGTGTGCCCATGCGGGACGACCTCTGGGGGTTTTAACTTCAGGTTGAAGGCAAAGCATTTTTTTGCTTCTTTGGATCGGAAGATACACATACAGAACTTAATTTACCTGAAAAATGATATGCTACGTAAAGAGCACCAAATAGCAAAAATAACGTAACCTGTTCATCATTTTTTTAATGTATAACATTAGGCTATCCAATTCATATGATCAGCCAATTTCCTTAAAAATCAGTAAATTTCTTGAATTTTATACATTGAGCTCTAAATCAAATTTTCTAACTGAAGCCTTTCCAAACTCTCTGTGCTAATGAAGTTTCATGTTAGCCATGTGTTTTAACCCAGCAAAAACAATGTTGCTGGGCCAGCACTCAAGCCAGCAGAGGCCCAGTACTATGTTACCGCTGCCCAACCGTCAATAAAATGTCCCGGCAGCCACCACATGGGCAAGTAGTTCAGGTCAGCAGTTGGCACCCCATCAGTTGTCATATGCCAGAACAGGACTATCAGTTATCCATCACGGGCAGTGGCTGCAACAAGTAAGCGGCCCTGCAAGCACATGCCATAAACGACTGCCAGCCTAATGTGGTCCGCTAGTTTCCCGGCAATGGCAGCAGGCAATCATGTGACGTAACTGATGGCTTGCCAAATCTTGTCCGCCAAATTCCCAGTAATAGCCATAAAAAGAGAAACAAAAGATAACCAGAGTTCCCTAAAGGCACAACCAATCCCCCCCCCCCAAACAACTTTTGCATGACGGCACGGGGTTGGGAAAATTTTCTCAACAGGTCCTGAAAAACGCCTATTTGAATCTAGCTAGCACTGTACTAATGACTGTCTGCTTGCGATGCGGACGCTCTAGCCACTACACTGGTTTGCCACGCCCGAGCCGTTCCTTGAAGCTGAGCCTCTTTCCTGCGCGATATGAAACGAAAAGGTTCTCGTTTTAATTTTTACAATATTGCGAGGTATTTTTCATAAATGTCGGTTTCATATAATTCATAAATTTATTTTTTTCAGCGCAACGATTTTTTTTTTTTTTTTTTACCTTAAGGGAACTTCACTCATTTTCAACGAGTGTACAAACTTAAAGGCGCTTTTCCAAAGTTTTGTGCTGTTCTTGTGGTCTTAAAGGTGATTGTTTAATTAATATATTTACCCGTTCATGTCACATTATGTTACATTTTTAACGTTGTATCTTTTTTCCCCACAGTCCGAAGCTACATTTGGTCTGAAGAGAAAAGATATTTTATTTTACTTGTTGCTATTTTTAGCAGCGAACTCCTCCAATCTCGAGTATTCAACCCACGAATGAGTACATTACATCCACATAGCATTGCTTTTTTTTTCAAATAATTGATTAACTTTGTACGCGTATAATTATTATTTTTTTCCAGCATAACAATTTTTTAATGTTTTTTTTTATTTTTTAAAATCCACTAAAATAACACAATGGCGATAGCGTCGTCTTCAACTAACTACTACCACGAAAGATACAGCACGTGTTGCTTCTGCGCATGCTCAGTCCCGTTGCTTTCACCTCGTGTTGGGGTTGCTTCGGTTGCCAGCTACGGGCCACTAGTGGCACTTGTTTGTAGGCCCGCAATTCACGGCGATGCTGCAGGGCCATCAGTGGCTGCCACCAACGGACCGCTACCGTGCCGTGAGCGGCAGATTTCAGTCAGCAGTGACCCATCACTGCCAGATGGTGGCTAGCAGTTTCACAACACTTGTGTTTTTTCTGGGAAGAAATGCAAACTAATGACATAAAAAATTATGAAGTTCTTTCTATTTCGAAAAGAAACTGTCATTACTCAAAGCTTACGTTTTTTTTTTTTTTGGTTTTTTTCGAATCCCTATTTAAGCGTGCAGTACCCAATGCACGGGCCAAAGAAGAAATGATGCTTTCTTAATGTTGGCTGAAAAGCGTTTAAGATTTAGTCTGTTGGACAGCAGAGCAAGAACAGTTCGAATTGGACGAAGTTTAAGTACAATATATAATTCAAGACTACACACTTGTGATGTTGATTTAGAATAAATTATCAACGTTTATTCACAATTAAATGTTTCATTAACATCGGCTATAGGTTCGCAGAGCGCCTGACCGCCATTCGTCCTGATGATGCCGAGCCAGGGGCCTGCGAACCTATAGTCGATGTTAATGAAACATTTAATTGTGAATAAAGGTTGAAAATTTATTTTAAGTACAGTGTTGCGGAACCAAGTACCGTAGAGAATCAACCAAGTGTAGATGTATAATACAACATGATATTCCATGAGATAACAGAGTTTCTGTTTCAAGCCTTGGAACTACTCACATAATTGGAGATATTTGTATCATATAGGCTACCATAGACAGTTTTTACTGGAACTTTATATATTAGCATGCTGTCTTGAGTGAAAGACACTGTGTGTATTTCTATCTTACGAAACCACTCACACAGTCATATATGCAATTGACTCATGCCGTGGACCCTGTGTCGACAGTGATAGTGAATGATACATCTCTCACATCTTCTTGTGATTCAGTATTAAATAAAGTTATTTCATCTTAAGGCGTTTGTTAAACTTGTTTTATTTTATTGCCTTGTGGTCCAGAGCTCTTTAAAAGTAACGTGTAAAGAGTTAACTATAATTGTACACTTTGAACGATGTGTTGATGAGATGTTCTACTTAAGCAGCACGTTTAAATACAATTGCAGAAAATGCTGTTTTTGAGGTTAATTATGTAGGCTACATTTTGTCCACACTGTCTCCTGTTTTTGAAGTGCTTGAGCATCGTGCACATTCATCGTCTTCAATACTTCCGGCCTTCACCAAACCTCCTATGCTACGCAAAAACGCGTGTGCCATGCATTCTTTCCCGTACGCCTCACTTTACATACAAAAAGATTCGGAAGGCGTTTTCTTTAATTTCTCCAGGAGTTTCACGTTTACTCATTGCACACTTCTTGAGCTTAGCATCATTCCGACGCGCGACAAACAACACATCTAGTGTCATTAACATGTGTTACTCAGGGCCAAGTTTTTCTTGTCTGGGAGGGCGAGACTTCAAATTATGCCCCTTCGAGTTCAAAAGTTCCGTACTTCCACTCAAATAGCACGCAATGTTTACTTTCACAAATTTCCGTTGAAAAAAGTGGCATGATCCTTCGGAAACCTCACTTCCGTTTTTGACATAACATTACTGAACATGTAAAAAACCTAGGTAAACCCGCAAGAGTCAACGGTTGTAATTATCAAGTAAAACTTAAGTCATATGAACGCCAACAACCTGTACGCAACAGAAAAGCAGAATGAAAACCAGGGCACAGAATGAATGCGTATCAAATAGTGATAGTAGTAATAGGAAGATGATTTCGAGGTAGGGCTGTGACGTACCTACCTCAGAGATGAAGCACATTTTAAGACGGCAAAGTTGCAGCGACAAAATTCCGCGGTGCAGTTTAATTGGGAAAGCACTCTGCTCCGGAGCAGAAGGTTGCGGCATATCTCAAGTTCTAAGGCATATCTCCTGTTCTAAGGCATATCTCAAGTTCTAAGGCATATCTCCTGTGATGGTCCATCACAGGAGATATGCCTTAGAACTTGATATGACTCCCTAGTCTAATGTGAATGAATCAGAGAAGTTGTGTTTGGGGAAAAGAGCAACTCACATACACTATATTGACAAAAGTCATCGGACACCCCTTCAAAAGGAAATGAACGATCCTCTGCGTTGTTAAGATGCGCGGTACAGCTGCAAACGGTATAAAAACAAGCCTGCAGCTGACTACGATCATATCGCAGTGGGAGGTTTAGTGAAAATGTCGCGGCGGGAGAGAACTTTGAGAAAGGAAAGATTGTTGGGTGTTATATTTATGGGTTGTCCATAAAAGAAACCGAGAGGCGTTTAAACAACTGTTTCGGATGTATTGAATAAGTGGAAGACACATGGCGTGCTTGAAGTAGCAAAACGTACCGGCAGACCAAAGAAAATCAGTGATAGGGGACGTCGAAGCCTCAGGAGAGTCGTTACAGCTAATCCACGGAGTACTTCACAAGACCTCAGTGTACAGGTCAGTAAAAATGCTGGAACCACGGTATGTACACGTACCATTCGCAGAGAACTTCATTCCATGGGTTACCGTGGTCGTGCGGCTGCTCATAAGCTTTTCATCTGCACTCTGAATGCTACTTGTCGTTTAGCATGGTGTAAAGAACATTTATCGTGGACCGTAGATCAATGGAAACGGGTCCTATGGACTGATGAATCCAGATACACGATCCATCAGTCTGATGGCCGTGTGTGGGTATGGCGGCAGCCGGGGGAACGCTATTTACCACAGTGTTCCTGCGGTCAAGTTTGGAGCTGGCAGTATACTCGTGTGGGGTTTTTATTCGTGGTATGGTCCCGACCTATTGGTTATCGTGGACAAACCTGTTAAATAGCACGTCTACCTCGATATTCTGGACAATTACACCCTACCAATTCTGTGGCAATACTATGGGACCGAGCCTTGTTGGTACGAGCAGGATAATGCACCGAGCCATAAAGCAAGGACTGTTACGGCGTGGTTTGACGATAATTCCGTATCGTGTGTGGACTGGCCAGCACAGAGCCCTGATCTTAATCCCATAGAGCACCTATGGAATGAATTAGAGAGCCGCATAAGAAATTTGGAAGCAAGGCCTACTACTAAGCAACAGTTAGCGGCAGCATTATGTACTGAATGGAAGCGCATACCTATCGCTGTGTTACAAAACCTTGTTGAAAGTATGTTTTGAAGGGTCAGTGCATGCATTAAGGCCAAAGGTGGACCAACACCGTACTAATGTATGTCAATAAATGCTATGTTGTGTTTCTCTTCTAGGTGTCCGGTGACTTTTGTCAATATAGTGTATATTAGGGTTAATGTTCTCTAAGTGTTAAAGGTGGCTGGGAGCAGTATTGAAGATGAATACCACCTTAAACGCAACGTTAGATTTCTGATAATGTTTCTGAATTTCACCTGCAAAATGATTCATGAAACAATCTTCAAAGACCTGGCCAGTTTTCCAAGCTTTTTGTTTGCTTTCCTGTGCAAGGGCAACACACTCTTGCTGAACCATTTCAGTGTGCAAGGATTTTGAGAGTGGCAAGCCAGTAAAGGCTTCCCTTTAGTCACCTGCTGCATTGGTATATAGCAGCAGCGCAGCCTCTCTTTAGTTCTTTTAAACGCAGGAGCAACTTTCTCTTTTTTCTGATGCAGGGTCTAGATAGATCCACTTCCAAGAATAGCAGTTTCATCTTTATTGAACACTTGCTTGATGTGCTATCCCCCAGTTTTTTTACTACTTTTAATTATTCAGAAAACTTATAACGAAGTAAATTTCTCGGTCATTTCTGTCCACGCCAGGATTCGAACCCGGATCCCCTCATTCCGGAATAAGTCACTCTACCAATTGAGCTACGCGGACGTTTTATTCTGATTCCTATCTGCCTTTATGTCGTGTGCGTCCTGCTGGCAGGTACGTCACAAACTTGCCAGCGGCTTCATGATTAACACTTGCAATTTCTCCAATAATTTTTACCTTGTGCATCCAATAAAATCATCCAACAAACCATTACTTGCTAAAAATGACTCAGGTTTCACAACACTTTCTTCTTGAGAAAGACGTTCATAAACTTGAAAACTTTGGACCTAAGCTCCAGGTTACTAGAATTTGACTTCTTTGTTTCATATTCAATGTAGAGTGATAGCATTTTCCCTACCATTTTAACCGTGAAGATTAATGCATAATCTTCATGGTTATCTTGGTTGACAGCGGCATAGAATGAAGAGCAGTATGACTTTTGTCAGCATTCTTCTATATGTTCTGTATTGTTGATTATCCTTGGTTGAATGCTTGCCCAAATGCCGATGACCTTTCACCAGCATCAGTGCACTGTAAAATTTTAAAATTTGTTTCAGAAGTTAGGGAGGCTTTTTCTTCATTCATTTACTGCTCCATCAGTAGCAGAAGCACTTGCAGGACGTTTAAAATTCGCATTGCCCAATAAGATGAAAGCAGAGTGCGATAAACAGGATGGCAAGTAATGTAACCATAGCACACAACATCATACGTAGATCTGCAAAACACAATGATTACTGCATATGCGAGGTGTCGTGTATACAAGACTTCTTCTTGTATACCACGACATCCCTCATATGTCTGAGGGCCATACGCATTGTGGTGGGAAAACAGGAGCACCCAGACACTGTATGCTTCACCACACAGAATCTAGAGCAGTGAAATTTTCGTTCATATGCAGGACTCGCATAAATCTAGAACTTAAGTGCATACCTGAATTTTTTGGCTGCATTTGAAAGTGAAGCCTCGGAAAGTACACTGCTGGTCACCCAAAATGCAACACCAAGAAGGACACGAGATAGCACAGCCAGATTTACTGGACACATAACAACAGATACAAAGATGAAACGATTGAGCTTACAGGCCCGTGCGACTTGCGGAACACGCAGACATCAATAGTTCGTGTGGCCCTCATGGCTGGCAATAACGGCCGCGGCATCGAACGAAAGAGGCTTTGGATGTGGGCTTGGCTATGTCGGTCCAGGGTGCTTCCACACGTTGCCACAGTTCATCAGGCGTAGCCGCGGGTGGTGCTTGCCGGGCCACTCGGTTGCCAATCAGCGACCAGACGTGTTCGATGGGCGACATATCGGTAGAACAGGCAGGCCACGGCAGCAGTGACACCTGGTGGGCCGTGAAGAATTGTTGCGCGATGCGTGCCACGTGCGGGCACGCATTGTTCTGTTGAAACGCGGCCGCTGGCAGGTCCTGCAGGTAAGGGAGGGCTACAGGATCCAAAACGTAGAAGACGTAGCGGTGGCTGTTGAGTGTACCGGCGATGCGTACCAGAGGGGTGCGGGTGTCATATCCAATTGCGCCCCAAACCATAACGCCAGGCGACGGACCGGTATGGCGATGCATAATGCAGGCTTCATACAGTCTCTCGCCACGGTGCTGCCACACGCGGATCCGACCTCGTGGTGTTGCACGCAGAAGCGGGATTCGTCGGAGAAGACAATGTCGTGCCATTCCGTAGTCCACGTGCGGCGTTCAACGGCCCACTGCCGCTGCACTCGCCGGTGGTGTAACGTCAATGGTGATCGGAGCAATGGGCTCCGTGCGACAAGTCCCCGCTCCTGCAGACGACGTCGAACGGAACGTGATGACACAGGTTGTTGCGCAATACACCCTAATTCTTGCGCTAACGTTCGTGATGTGGCGGTGTGAGCCGTCAATACCCGCCGCACAACATGCCGGTCCTCTCGTTCGGTGGTGTGCCGCGGCTGCGGCAATCGCTCACGTCGGTCCGTCCGTCCCTCCTGCTCCCACCGAATCCATACTCGCCTCATTGTGGCTGGATGTCGTCCCACACGGGTGCCGATGTCTCGGTACGATAAACCGCTGTCGCGATAAGCCACTATTCGTCCTCTGTCGAACTACGAAACGTGCTGGAATGACTGCCGTATTCTGTGACGAGGCATCAGGAAGCTTCCTACGCACAGGTCCGGCAGCACAACACACTTCCACTACTTACACCCCGCCTTCTGTGCACCCTTCTTATAGTGCTTCTCGGTGGCGTGCCGGGCGCACATGCCCTCCAATGCTAATCGTTTGCACGTCCTCTCACGGGCGACGCATGCTGGGACTTTCAGGCCAATCGGATGCTTCCTCTTCTTAGTGTTGCATTTTGGGTGGCCAGCAGTGTAGTTATTGTGGTAGTGTATGATCTTTGCGATTGTGAACCATCTGACCTTATCAGACGGTTCAGAATAAGGTCAGACGGTTCAGAAACCGTCTGTTCTGAGATGAACTGTTTTGAGCCAGTGGGTGCTAAAGAGAAAGTTATTCAGCAGGGGATTTCAGTGCAAGAATATGTGTTTAGAATAAGATATCTGACCAGAGCTTAAAATTCGGAGAGAAATGGCGGGATTCCCGCCGAAATTGAGTTATTAGGAGGGAGTTTCCGTGTTAAAATTTTTTTGCGAAATATGTATATATACACTCATCATTAAAAAAATATTTGCGCCCACAAGGACGTGTCAGATTGCAATGCTATTCGGGAGGAAAGTAAAGGTTACCAGGAACAATAAATGATTAAATATTGAGACTGATATGGGCAATATTTATTGAGTTACAAGCTAATAAGTAGTGTCTCTCAGTATGGCGTCGGGCCGCCATGTTTGCTCACACAACATGCAAGACGTCTCGGCATGCAGTTGTACAGGTTCCTAGTGGTGTTCTGCGATAAGCCATCCCATGCAGCTTGAATCTTCTCACGCAGTTCCTGCAGATTGTGCAGTAGGGGTGGAGTGTGGACAGCGCTCCCAATAGCATCTCAAACATTTCCAGTCATCGATAGGTTGGGCGATAGGAAATACGGCTGGCCATGGCAGTGTCAGTGCCTTGAAAGCAAGCTCTCGAGACAGCAGCAGTATGCGGACGGGCGTTGTCCTGTTGGAAAATCGCACCAGAGTGAGCGTTCAGAAAAGGTAGGGCCACTGGTTGCAGTGACACTACCTTTTGAACTGTCAAAGTAAGTGCCTGTAATGAACACCAAAGGTGATCTGGCATCGTATGCAATTGCACTCCACACCATGACACCAGGCCTTCTGGACGACTGACGCTCGACAACAAACCGTTCATCTTGGCGCTGACCACGGTGCCTCCACATATGGATTCGTTGGTCGTCTCCTCCTAGACAAAAGGGGGACTCGTCCCTGAAGATCACCTGCTGCCATTCTGGGTGGCTCGATGACAGTCTGGCACGACACCATTGCAGTCTTTGGGGACTATGCAATGGTGTTAGGGGCACTCGTCGTAACGATCTGCGTGCGTGTAGTCCTACGTTGTGCAGCCGTCTGCCAATGATGCTGGCACTAATCGGATGATGCATGGAGGGCACCACTGTTCACTGAATATTCGCAATCGTGGCAGTTGAGCCATTCCGCGCATGTCGGACAACCCGTCGGTCCTCTCTCCGTGGTTCGTCTAGGTCTCCCAGACCCTTCCTGTCGCTGCTGCGTGCCTTGTTCTATCCACTTCCGCCAAGAGTATGCTATAGTGATATCCGCACGACCGGTACGGCGTGCAATACGGCAATAAGACCATCCCGGTTCCCGGAGCCCGACGATGTGGCCCCTCTTGAACTCCTTTAACTGGTCGAATTGCTTCCGAACTTTTCTCCGAGGCATACTTCGCTTGCAAAGGATGCAACCAACACAACAGCACGAGTCAGAATGGCAAGTACGCGCAACTGTACGACCTTATATAGCCGATCAGGCACAGCGCTATGACCCCTCCCTGCTTGCGCTACATGCGCGGCCGAGCGTGATACTTGAATCATTTGCCTGTTTCGGGATGTCAAAACTACCCACCAATTTTCATTCCTGTCGGTTGCTTCCTTCTAGGTGCAACTATTTTTTTGACAATGAGTGTATAATCTTGGGTCCGTTTTTGGACCACTCACAAAATTCGAGCTTTCAAAACGTATCCTTCCAAAAATTACGTGCATTAGAAACGGACGTTTCAGAGTTCCGAAAATTGCAATAGAACACATCGTTCATGTCGGAAATGTAATCGCTGCCCCAGTGGCATAAGCGATGGCTTGACCATTCGTCCGAGAAGGGTCAGGGTTCGAATCCCGCTGAGGCACGGGTGTGTGTTTGTCTTTCGGCACTGAGTGTCTCACTTCCCTGGAACCAGCGGCCCTAAATTAGGGAGGAGCGACTGCTTTATAGCCCATTGAGTTGCTCACGGTGGTCGTTAAACCTTCAATCCGCCGCCCTGGTGGCGCAGTGGTCTAAGCGATGGCTTCTGATCATTCGTCCGATATGGGTCCGGGTTCGAATCCCGCTGAGGCAAGGGTATTGTGTTTGTCTTTCGGCACTGTTTGTCTCACTTCCCTGCTCACGGTGGTCGTTAAACCCTCAAAAGAAAAAACAGAAAAAAACACCTTCAATCCAAAAAATATATATAACAATCATTAATCAGTTTATGGACACGTGAATCGGCTTCCATATGTAGCGGCATGAGCAGTTCATTTTTTTTTTGATTGGAGGTTTAACGACCACCGTGAGCAACTCAATGGGCTATAAGCAGTCGCCCGTCCCTAATTTAGGGTCACTGGTTCCAGGGAAGGGAGAGAGCCAGTGCCGTAAGACAAACACAACATCCATGCCTCACCGGGATTCGAACCCGGACCCCTTACGGACGAATGATCAGAGGCCAGCGCCTTAGACCACTGCGCAGTTCATTTTGCATATCGCCGGCTGTTACAAATGAGGCTATACTAGAGATCGATGCAAAACTGAAGAGCATTTTTCATTTTGGGAGGATTTGTGTGCGTGTGTGTCGTTTTCCGTCGGGGAATAATATTCCGTTTTTCAAAACTTTCGAAAACGAAAGTTAAACAGAGTAAAAATTGCCGCAACCGTAATTTTTTTCTCGCGAAGTTGCCTCTGTCCAGTACTGTTTCTAAATATCAATTTATTGCATAAAGGTTTGTATTTCAGCTTGAAACTGTAGAAAACAATTTTCGAAAACGCAAGTTCGACGGAGCAAAAATTTCTTGTAAACTTTAGGCATGAGTTTCTTCCGCGTATTCGAGGAATTCTGCCTTTGTTGTCATAGTTTGAGTCATTCTCGAGAGCGATGAAAAAATGAGAAGAATTTTTGAGGAGACTGATGTGTATGTGTAGGGTGGGCAGGTTGCAGGGAGCGTTTTGCAGCTGGAGACGGAATTCCGTCTTTCCGAATTTTCGAAACCGGAAGTTAGACGGAGTGCAGATTTCACCCTTAATGATATTTTTTTTTCTCTCGCGATGTTCCCTCTGTTCACTATTATTGTAAAACATAATTTTGTTCGATAACTGATTGTGTTTCAGCTTGAAAATGGAGAAAATATTTCCGAAACGGCAGTCGGGCGGAGCGAAGATTTTTCTGTAATCATAATTTTTCTCGCGATGTGCCCACTGTCCTGTATTATTGTTAATTGTTATTTGCCCCCATAAATAGTTGCAAAGTGAAAATCTGGACATTTCTTATATCAGAAGAATGGTTCAATCAACCAAGTCTCGAGTATGTGAACTGCAAAACCATCTCGTGGTATTCATGAAGAGATGTTTTTTTCAGAGCTGAAGAGAAACATGTTCATAAAATAATAACTTAGTTTACCCTTGTAATACTAAAACTTGTACATGATAATGTCAAGTCAAGGTTTATTTCATCTTATGTGAATGAGATGAACTGCAGATTTCCTTCCTCCACAAGGGAACTCTTTTTGAAGTTTGAGTGTGTGGAACCTGAAATCTATGAAACAATACAGACAACACAAGTTTCGATAGTCATTCAAAAATCTTGCAAACTATTTTCTTTAATTAATGTAGATGCAGTTATGGAATATTTTTTTTTAATTGGAGGTTTAACGACCACCGTGAGCAACTCAATGGGCTATAAGCAGTCGCCCGTCCCTAATTTAGGGTCACTGGTTCTAGGGAAGGGAGAGAACCAGTGCCGTAAGACAAACACAACATCCATGCCTCACCGGGATTCGAAGAGGCCATCGCTTAGACCACTGCGCCACCCGGCTATGGAATATTCACTGTTCAGACATAGCTGTAAAGAATGAAGAGCCGCCCCGGTGGCGCAGTGGTCTAAGGCAATGGCCTCTGATCATTCGTCCGAAAGGGGTCCGGGTTCGAATCCCGGTGAGGCATGGATGTTGTGTTTGTCTTACGGCACTGGCTCTCTCCCTTCCTGGAACCAGTGATCCTAAATTAGGGACGGGCGACTGCTTATAGCCCATTGAGTTGCTCACGGTGGTCGTTAAACCTCCAATCAAAAAAAAAAAAAAAAAAAGAATGAAGAGAATATGTGCCAATTTCCAAAGTTTTGTAAGAGTATTTATTATACGCAACCATCTGCACACATTTCCATTAGTGTCAAATCAAAGGTTCTGCAAGTAGGTATTGTGTTGCCTTTAACAAATGTACCATGTCAACGTGGCTTTAGCACACAAAACAGAATTAAGTCAAAATTTAGTGATTCATTGAGCAATAAAAATCTTAATAAATATTTCTGAAATCGGGCCAGATAAACCCTCAAAAAACCAGCTGATCAAAGCTTGCTAGAGGTGGCAAGGAATGAAAAACAAATAATTCAGGTGCAATTTTATATCAGTGGACTGAAAAATGAACAACTCTGTTTTTGTAAAACGAACCATGGTAATTTGTATTAAATTGAAAGGCAGAATTGCTTGATTTAATTTACCTGTTTGTTTTAAAAACCATTGTTTGAAAAATTACAACTGTTTTCCAAGAGTTTTTTATTATTAAGTCACATACACAGTCGTATCAGAATAATATGCCCACCTGCCTAATATAATGGGAATAACCACATTTGGTCAGGATGATAGCGGCGAGACGGCGTAGAACGGACGCAATGAGGTCCTGGAAGGTTCTCCGAGGCACACGTGCCCATTCGGACTCCAACAGAACACGGAGGTCCCGGAGATGACGTGATTGGGGGTCGGCACGTCGAACCTGTCGATCCAAATAGTACTACAAGTACTCTATAGAATTGAGGTCGGGTGATTTCACCGGCCAAGGGAGACATAGCTGTCGTGTTCCTGGAACCAGTCATGCACCCCCTTAGCGACGTGGCACGGCGCATTGTTCTGTTGGCAGACACCATCACCACCAGGGTAAACGTCCAACATGAAGGGATGCAAGTGCATGGTCAGCGAGGATGGACAGGTAGCCATTGGCATTTAGGAACCGATGCCGCCCCGGTGGCGCAGTGGTCTAAGCGATGGCCTCTGATCATTCGTCCGTAAGGGGTCCGGGTTCGAATCCCGGTGAGGCATGGATGTTGTGTTTGTCTTGTGGCACTGGCTCTCTCCCTCCCTTCCCTGGAGCCAGTGACCCTAAATTAGGGACGGGCGACTGCTTATAACCCATTGAGTTGCTCACGGTGGTCGTTAAACCTCCAATCAAAAAAAAAAAAAAAATTAGGAACCGATCCAGTGGTACCAGCGGTCCCTGGTCATACCAGAAAAACATCCCTCGGACATGCACACTGCCACCGCCGGCCTGTATTTAATCGACAAGCGTGTCCGGGAGTTGGTTCTCGTGGGTCTCACGCCGTATGAGCCACCTTCCGTCACTTCTGTGGAGTAGAAACTACGATTCGTCGGAGAAGGCAACATTTTGTCACTCTTCCACTGTCCAATGACGGTTGTCCCATGCGAATTGCAGGCGTCGTTGCCGATGGATCTGGGTTAGCATGGGTGTCTTGACGCAGCGTCGACTCCAGAGACCCATGCGTAACAGAGTTCGCTCTATTGTTATCGGGGACACGTACCTGGGTGGCCCAGCGTTCACTTGCGTGATCAATTGCACTGTTGCGCGTCGATTGTCCTTTACCAGTAGACGTTCTCTTATGTGGTCGATGGCGTTTGGGGCTACACAGTTATGACGTCGGGAGGTACTCGGTGTGCCAGCGGTCCATTCTCGGTACATCCCAGAGTTTGGCAGGAATGCATTACAAAGTAATAGAATAACAGATTACAATTAACGTGTAATGCATTACAAGGTAATCCCAAGTATGGTTTGCACAAGGTAATGGAATTAATCTGTAATGCATTACAATGAAGAGGATATAATTCAATTATTTAATAATGCCATTCAAACGCAATGGAATTATTTGGTAATGAAATTACACAATTTGCAAATAATAATTACATACTAATAATTTATAGAAATGTACGTGTGCCAAAAGCTATGTCTAGAAAAGTCAGCCTTGTAACACAGCAGACAGACCGAAGTGTCGTGTAGAATGCTCTAGAAGCGGCAAGAATGGGTGAGACGTTTGTAGAATGTTCCAGAATGATCGCTCAGTGGGAAGTTGGAGAGCTTTATGTAAATCAAGAATATTCCAGAAGGTTCAGGTCTTGCCGTGAAGTATATACACTGGTGTGCAAAAATTAAGGACGAAGAGGAAAAATTAGCATAACAGCGGAACGAGCAGGCAGAACGGACCGAAAGACCACTCAGGAGGTAGACTAGGGTCCGGTACAGTAGGGCATGTGCATATATGCAGCATGACGTGGGGAAGTCGGAAGGTTTTTTTTTTTTTTTTGATTGGAGGTTTAACGACCACCGTGAGCAACTCAATGGGCTATAAGTAGTCACCCGTCCCTAATTTAGGGTCACTGGTTCCAGGGAAGGGAGGGAGCCAGTGCCGTAAGACAAACACAACATCCATACCTCGCCGGGATTCGAACCCGGACCCCGTTCGGACGAATGATCAGAGGCCATCGCTTAGACCACTGCGCGTCGGAAGGGTATAAAGCACACGTGTGGTGTACGCTCGGCAATTCGGTGAAAGCTATTGCACGGTGTACATCGGTTTGAACGACGTCGAGTTGCTGCCACCGTGTGATATGTATGGCCAACAGGCAATCAAGTAGACGGCATCTGGATGACTTTACCCGAGGTCGCGTCATTGGAAGGTCGAAGTGCGACTAGTGTGGCCGAGGAGTTCGGGATCGCTCCCCTGCAAAAACACAAGTGCTGGCCACCAGCTGGCAGTGATGGGTCACTGCTGGCTGAAATCTGCCGCTCACGGCCCGGTAGTGGTCCGTTGGTGGCAGCGCTATCAGTTGGCGAGCCATTGATGGCCCTGCAGCATCGCCGTGAATTGTGGGCCTCCAAGCAAGTGCCACTAGTGGCTCGTTTCTGGCAACCAATGCAACCCCCAACAGCAGGTGGAAGCATCGGGACTGCGCATGCGCAGAAGCAACACTTGCTGTCTCTCTCATGGTACCAGTTAGTTGAAGACGACGCTATCGCCATCGTGTTATTTTAGTGGATGTTAAGAAAAAAATCCATATGTGGAGAGGCGAATTAATTTCCTAATGAAATTTTACGTCGACGAAGATATCAGATTAAGCCGTGAAATACACCCACTCCATTCCCATGAATAACAATTCATGGAGTGGAGTGGATGAATAACAAGAAAAAATTTGAAACCGCTTGAAACACATATCCTGGAAAACCATTAAAATAGCGTTTGTTGGGGAAAAAAAAAAAAAAAAGAATTATACGCGTACAAAATTTATTAATTATTTGAAAGGAAAAAGACAAAACAACGCTATGTGGTGTTCTCATCCATGGGTTGAATACACATGACTGGGAGGAATTCGCTTCTAAAAATAACGAGAAGTAAAATAAAATATCTTTTACTCTTTAAAACAAATGTAGCTTCGGACAACGGAAAGGAAAGACACAACGTTAAAAATGTAACAGAATGTGACATGAACCCGGGTAAATATATATTTATTCGACAATCTCTTTTCAAGACGGCAAGGACAGTACAAAACTTTGGAAAGCGACTCTAAGTATGTACACTCCTTGAAAATGAGTGAAGTTCCCTTAAGGTAAAAAAACAACTATCGTTACGTTGAAAAAATTAATTATCAATTATATGAAACTGACTTTTATGAACAATACCTCGCAATATTGTAAAATGAAAGAGAGAAACATTCGATTTCAAATTGCATACCAAACAGATAGCTTCCAGCACGTATCTGAGCGTAGTGAATTAGTCCAGTCGGTAGCGAGCGCGGCTTCCACGCAAACGGCACAGGATCGAATCTAGTCAGATGCAAACGGGCGTTTTTCCGGTCTCTCGAGAAATTATCCCCAGCGCAGTGAGTTAATTTACAAGCTTCGTAAGGATAGAAGAAAAATTTTAGCTTTAGAAAACTGCGGTTATCCTTGCTTTTTTTTTGTATCATACACGTAGTCTCCAATACCTACATACACGCATTTGAGGTCCGAGGGGTGGAACAATTGTCAAATAACCTACACAACGTGTAAGGGTGTATTGGTTTATTCACGTTGTATTGTCACCCATAAGTTATTGGTTAATTACTAACATATAGTTAACCATTACGATTATAATGGGTAACTGCTACATGTCATTACAATTACCATGTAATTTTAATGACAAGTTGACCATTACCATGTAATGGTAACGCTAAGTTCTTGTTCTCATTACCATTACGCTGTAATGCAATACCGATTAATTCAATTACGATTTTGCCCAACTTTGGTACATCCTTACCACAGCACATCGCGAACAGCTCACGAAGTCTGCTGTTTCCGAGATGATTCCGCCCTTGGCGCGGTAGCCAATGACCATTCCTTTTTGAACGTCCGTCAAATCACTACCTCTGCCCATTGTACTCACGTTACGCACTGTGGCTCATCTGTCCGGGCCGGCCGCTTATATCTCCGTGTGGTCGACCTTGTCACCTGCACTCTGATGCGCCTCGGCGGGTACACTGTGATTCCGGGGTGGTCATATTATTCTGATACGACCGCGTATTCAGAATTCCACAGGCAAAATGTTCAATTCCCTCCATTTACAAACACACTTGAGGAGACTGTCATTTCAAATTTGAATTTTAAGCCCTGTCTGAAAGTGCTCTGGGTAAATTGAATGATCCAAGTATGAATGAGATACATAAGTTAATAAGTTTATTGACAAATAGGAACTCGAGATACATAAGTTAATAAGTTTATTGACAAATAGGAACTTGTGGAGAGATATGTGCACCAATTCAGAATCAAAGTTGTCCAGCATGGGCATGAACCACATAAGATTTCCACAGTTTGGAAAATTTGAGTCTTTCACTGGTGATACCATGGACAACAGCACTGCAGCTGTACCTCTTCAATTTAGATAATGGCTCAACATATTATGGATTGGCTTAAGACTGGTGTCACAGCTGGTATGGTGGGCATTGATAGAAAATCTGTCAGTTCTCTCATGGTGGTTTAGTCCAGCATTACCAAATTTAGTCCAGCATTACCAAATCCTTGCAAACAACTGTGTAACTTCCGACAAGTATTGTCACTGATGCAACTTTCACATGATTGAGTCTTGAAATATTTCACATCTGCCTCATAGATTCCTATGATCCACCTTTCCTTAAACACCATATAAGCTGGAAATTTGGCTATGAACATAATGCCTTAACATTTTTTAGGGTATGCTGGTGCACCCTGGTGGTCAGAAGTGTGAGATTCCTGCTAATTGCCCTAGTTAGGCATATATTTTTTGTTCTGGATGAGACATGGGCACTGCTGGTTCTGTCACTTCCTGGAACTTGTGGTCCTAAATTAGGGACTGGCAACTGCTTAGATGATCAAGAACTCATTAAATTCCAAATCCAACCCTTCTCAAAGTTGTTGTAGCAGATTTCATTAATTGACATCTCTCGTGACTTTACCTGCCACAAACTTTGGGAGCATTTAGTCTAGGCAGTACAGACTCTCTCCATCAGATATATCTGAAAACAAAATCATTCGCATTTCCCACCATGCAAAGTTCACATATAGAATTGCACAGAAAGTGGATTACTTATTCTGGATGGTGCAATTTTAATATCATACATCATATTTTTTAAAGTTTATATTTGTGATTTTAATGTACAAAGATCACTATTTAACTTTGTAACATGTAGTGCCTCTGGATGCTGAAACGTTCTTTCAAATGAACTCTGTAAAAAGGAAGTAAAACTTTTTAAAAGATTGATGGAATCTACTCACAGTTGCCACTGAACTAGAAACCTTTATAAGTAGATGTAAGTAAAAGTCACTTGCGCAGCATATGTGCAAAATATGTGGGCATGTGCAACATCACATAATCTAGGATACTATTTAAAAATGTTGCTTGTCTGTAGTGTAGATCAAAATGGGAAAAACAAAGGATCTTTCAGAGTTTGATGAAGAGCTTATTGTGGTTGCCCGTCTGGCTGGGGCAACGAATTTGAAACAGGAGAGCTGATTAGTTTCTCAAGAGATAAGATATCCTGGGTCTTTAATCAGTGAGAAATAACTCACATTGCCTGTGTAAGAGGCATAACTATTATGTCAGGAACAAGACAACTATCGTCTGAAGATTGTACAGAGAAACAGGACTTCCTGTGTTCAGCAATTTACTGAAGAATTCAGTGAAGACTGTTCCCAACCAGTATCTCAGTGGACTATGTGCAGAGAATTGAAAAGGATCGGTATTGGCAGTTGCATGCCAATATGGAAACCACTGATTTCTGTGAAGAACCGGAAAGTTCATCAGCAGTGGTGCCAGGACACTGGAAAAAGAGTCATTGTCTGATGAGTCATGATACACCTTGTTCTGTACCGATGGTAGGCAGAGTTCAGCGGGAGCCTAATGAAGCAATGAACCCAGCTTACCTTGCAAACACAACTCAGGTTCTGTAGGTGGTATCATGGTGTAGGGCACATTTTGTTGGAACGGACCAGTCCCCTACTAATGCTGAAAGGTTGGGTGTCCTACAAGGATTATCTGAACATTGTTGCCAATCAAATCCATCCTGCAATGTGGACTTTTTATCCAGCAGGTGACAACTGTTTCGTGGACAATGCTAATGTCCATCACACAAGACGTGTTCAGCGACTTCCATCCTCCCTGGCCACCACAAAGCCTGGATCTAAACACCATAGAAAATGCATGGGGCATGTTTCAAAAACAGATCTGGGAGCAAAGTCCTCTTCTGTCAAATCTGAGCCAAGGTAGAAAGGACTGTGTGGTGAACGTCTGGTATGCTGTAGATCTAAATGCCCTCAACACTTTGTGGAACGTACATGCTGTAATTTGGGCTGAAGAAGGTTCAAGCTGGTATTGAATAAAAATTTCTAATTTGGTGGCCTGTATGTATATCTGGCACACATCATTGCAAACTGTTTTGCACAGTCAAATCCATTAACAATAAACTGCTTAATGATTAGCTTCCTATAGTGTTTCTGATGATGGATTCCATTATGATTTCTGTGATGGTGCCAAATTTCACTGATTAGAAAACTCAAAAATGGTTTGAGCAGCACTCAGCCGATTAGGAACTACTTCAGATGCTCTGGCACTGTAAATAGCTCTTATTGTTTCTTGTTATAAAGCTGAGTAAAAAAAAAGCCTAACATAGAAGTCCATCTGGTGAATACAGTGGCACACACAGTCCATCAACTATTGGGTTGTCGGAAAAGTCCTGACGTATTTTGGCACCCGATGGCGGTTGGGCAGTTTTGGAAGTACTAGAGCCATGGCAGCTCTGTTATCGCTATGGCATTCGACAGGTGCCAGTTCTAGCTGCAGTCTAAAAGGAGTAGTGAGCGATTTGGTTGATTTGACATCAAGTTGAAGATGGAAGACCAAATTGTGCATTTTTGCCCTATTTTACTTCTGTAAAGAGAAGAACGCGCGTAAAGTGTACGGTGATAATGCTGCACAAGAACGTCAGATCCAGTGGTGGTTCGCAAAATTCCGTGCTGGTGATTTTGACCTCAACGATGCTCCTCAGTCCGGGAGGCCCACCGAGGTTGATGACGACCAAATCAAGGCATTGATCGAGTAAAATCCACGTTACACGACACAAGAGATAGATTGCAGACACATTGCACATCCATCATTCAAGTGTTCACAATCACCTGAAGAAGCTGGGATACGTAAGCAAGCTCGATGTGTGGGTTCCTCATGAACTCAAAGAAGCTCAATTGACGGCGCGTATAAACATCTGCGATATGCTCATTAAACGTGAGGAAAACGATCTTTTTTTTGAAGCGACTGACAACTGGTGACAAAAAGTGGATTGTGTACAACAATGTGCAGCGCAAACGGTCTTGGTCCCGACGTGCTGCTTTGCCTCAAACAACATCCAAAGCATACATTCATCAGCGGAAGGTTCTGGTCTCAGTGTGGTGGGATTTTAAAGGTGTGTTTTTCCGAGCTCCTACCACAGAACCAAACAATCAATTCAAATGTTACTGTCAGCAATTGGACAGTTTGAACGAATCCATCATCCATAAACGTCCAGAGCTTGTTCATCGTAAAGGTGTTGTGTTCCATCATGGCAACGCGAGACCACACACGTTTGATCACCCGCCAAAAATTATTGGAGCTTGGGTGGGATGTGTTGCCACACCCAGCATACTCGCCTGACCTTGCCCCGTCAGACTTCTACTTGTATCGCTCTCTTCAACAGTCCTTGCGTGGTATAACGTTCAATTCAGATGATACTGTAAATCAGCACCTTGTACAGTTTTTCGCCATGAAAGACAGGTCCTTCTATGAACGAGGCATGCTGCAGTTCACTGAAAGATGGCAAAATGTTATCGAACAATATCATTGATTGATCTTTGTTCTTTCTATCAATAAATGACCTTTGCAAAACATGGCTAAAATAACGTCATGACTTTTCCGACAACTCAATAGTAAAGAATCACAATACCTTATCTTCTAATTACAGTCCATCTACAGGGAGCTTTCTTCTGTCACCTGGTTCTTATGGAAAATTCTGCTGAAATAATTTGTTTTTTTAAGCTTCAAATATTAGTAACTCAATACTGCCCATATAATGTGGAATATCAGTTGAAAAGTAGGATTTTTTTTCATGTGGAATGGATTAGGGATATTAACATGTGAATCAGATGTTCAATTAAGAACTAATCCATTTAACAAATTTTTTTCTGAATGGATGGAAATTATTAAAGAAAATTAGACTATAATTTTGCAGGATTGTTAATTGGGTCTATTTCTTAGAGGGCAACTTTGAAGTTATCTTGGGGATGCGATTGTTTTGGAAAATGTTTAACCATGTAACACGCGCACACGACAAGGGCATGGTAAAATCACTGTGAAAATGCCTTACAATACCATACTTTACCTTAATGTTAAAATATGAAAAATTGTGTTTACAACTGGGAAACAAAAGGCAGTAAATATGTTTCTTGATTACGTATTGCAATGATATGACTCCATGAAATATAAAAATGCAATGGCATTTCATAAATTTAATTTTTTACATAATCACATTTGATATACATTACTTTACAAATCACAATCTTACAAATTTATAGTACAATATACAATTTTTGAAAATATATATTCAAACAAAATTCTATACTGTGCATTTGCAATAATAGCCCATTAATATCAAATTAAAATAAATAATTTGTGTAACAGATCCCATTAAAAGGGAACAATACTGTGCAAATATTTTACAATGTTAAGGCATTTTTTACATATAAAATCTTAAGAAAAACAATATAGCTCATCTTAAAAATTTATTTTCATCTCACTGTGTGTTCAAATAGCCTACACTAAAGAACTTTAGAAAGAAATGTACAATTACTTCATACATCAAATATCAACAATTCCTCAATCCACAAAAAAGAAAATCTGGTAAAATATTTTAAGTAACATTGATACTAGTTCAAAAGAAAAATTTCCAAATGAAACAAAAAGAAAAAAAAAACTACCTTTAAAATAACAAAAGTGGTACAATAAAACTTTGTTAATAATTGTACATATGTTTATATGCAGTAATTACAACAATTACAGTTTTTCTTGACATATACAAGTCTTCCTCTAATACATGTTATTTATAATAAAACTCAGTTTCTTTACATTCTTATGCTGGTTTAAATGTATAGATCTACTATATATATCCATTTAAAATCTATTTACCAGGAAAAAATATTCTTTATCACAGTAACACCAGATGTCTTAGGAAGATCTGTATATTATATTATTACATTTGCATCAAAATTTGAATTCATTTTTTATAACCATGAAAACATCTTTTACCTGGACATGTGTTTCTCACAGACAAAAAAAAAAAAAAAAACCTCTGGTGTCTTTCTGTTTGATAAGGCTGCACTATTTAGATAAGAGGAGACAACATAACTTTGATCAGATGAGTAGAACCTATTAAAAATTTGCCATAAATATTTGGATGTCTAAATCAGTGGTGCAATATCAAATTCCAAAAACTATTGTGTATAATAGAGGAAGAAGCTAGACACCTAACAGATTTTAATTGTTTGGATGTGGTTATTTATGAATCATGAGAACTCAAAGGAATTGGACAACTGGATCAGTAAAGTAGGGAAAATCTCATCAGGGATTTATCTCCTTTCCCCATAAAAGTCTCAACACGCCTTCATTTGAGGGAGAGTAACACACACACACACACACACACACACACACACATTAATTTTTAAGTATTAGCCATCTTACTTGCCACATAGTCCAGTGGTAGATAACATTTGCATGAACTCATCACTACCTTGAAGTATCTTCTTCCACAATGCCATAATTTTTCTTGATCACACTTGCTTCTGGTGATTTAGCTAATATATGTATCTAATTCACTTAACATGAAAAAATATTGCTAAAATGGCACTCTCATCACGATTGATTACCATTTGTTATAATAATGTCGTAGAAGTTTAAATACACTGGAAACATGCAAAGTAACCAAATCATATTTAGAAGTACATTACAAAAAGAATGTTACGGGTAATTAAAGGCTGAAGTTACTAGTATGGTTTCCCATAGTAGGCATACGTATCATACTGTTACCATAACAGGTGACTCTAAGTCTAGTATAAGACTATACTTTAAAATGTGGTATTAATAAATGAAATCTGAAAATATATAGCAACATTGATGCCGATTGTGAAATTTCACACTGACAGCTTTTGGGCATATATGTCATGTCATATGAAGGATATTTCTTATTTGATAATACAGCTTGCAGCAGAAATGTTGCTTACATTACTGTAAAGATGCTAATAACTTTTTTTTATCAAGTGCAAAAACTAGTTACATCACTTAGGTTAAAGTCACTCTAATGACTATTATGTTGTCATTATGCATAGGAATATACATGGTTTCAAGTTATTAACTTTTTTGAATCCTAGTTGAATTCATACAAGTTTTGTTGATCATGTTAATTGTTGTTCTTTGTGCTGTAGGAGTTACATGAGTCATATCCTCTATTGTGCCTTTGAAAGTAATTTTTTTCTTAAGACTGGCCAACAAATATATTGTAACATATCTTTAATGAAGTTTCAGCTCCTTTGTTTGTTCTTTGTACTTCTAAAGTTTTGAATAAAATCTTTGATCTTCTCAAAAACTATGTTCAATGTGAGGTCACTATGTTAAAAGCAGAGTAATTTGAAAAGGGATTGAGTAAAATTACGAGTATAATGGAAGGTTAAAATGGGTTGCTGTTCAAAAGGCTAAAAACATGATCAACACACTCCTCGAGCTATACCAAATACAGGCAGTAGGTGGTGAAACCGTCTCTAACCATAACGCAGATAACAAGATGATGGGACTGATGAAATGTGGCAGTATGAGAACATCATGATACTGCAAAATACTCCAACATCCAACATGTAGTCAACAACACCTAGTGCCCAAGGACAGAAACTGACTGAAATGCATTTGGTATACACCTCAAGGAGTGTGTTGATCCCATTTTTAGCCTTTTAATAAACACCCATTTTAACCTTCCATTATAATTTTACTCAATCCTTTTTTAAATTACTCTGCTTTTAACATAGTAACCTCATGCTGAACATAACTTTTGAAGAGATCAAAGATTTTATTCAAAACTCAAGAAGTATGAAGAATGAAGCCAAAACTTCATAAAAGTATGTTACAGTATATTGGTCAATCTTAAAGAAATTACTTTCAAAGACATAGTTGAGGACGTGAACCATGCAAATCCTATGGCACAAAGAACAACAATTAATGTGAACAGAACTCATTTGAATTCAACTAGGATTCAATAAATAAATAAATAAAATCAATAGTTATCACATTAAAGTTGACAGGTCTCTCTGAAATGTTTCCTTTTTCTTTTTAACATAAAGTACACATCCCTTATTATTAAAACTTTAACAGGTTAATAATTTGTTTTTTGAAGGGGTGGAGAGAGCACACTTAGTTGAATGATGTCGAGTTGCTGTCACCATGTGATATGGCCAACAGGCAATCAAGTAGACGACATCTGGATGACTTTACAAGAGGTCGCGTCATTGGGAAGTTGAAAGAAGGTAGAAGTGTGACTAGTGTGGCCGAGGAGTTCGGGATCGCTCACAGCATCGTTTCACGAGCTTGGAGAGCATTTCAAACGACAGGAACAGCTGTCCGAGAGTTTAGCAGTGGTCGTCCACGAGCAACCATGGCGGCGGACGGCGGTATATTGTCCTACAGGCGAGAAGAGACAGACAGCAGACAGCGGGAGAAATCGAAAGGCACATGCAACAGACAACTGGACGTCCATTACCACGTTTTACTGTGGCCAGGAGGCTGCACAAAGGTGGTCTATTTGCACGACGACCAGTACGGTGTGTGCCATTAACGCCTGCTCATCGGAGACGGTGGTTTCTGTGGTGCTAGGAACACAAGAACTGGACACATCAGCAATGGGGTAGAGTTCTCTTTACGGATGAGAGCCGATTTAGTCTGACGAGCGATTCTGGACGTATACACATCTGGAGAGAGCAGGGAACACGCAATCACACCTCCAACATCATCAAAAGGGACCGGTTTGGAGGTGGCGGAGTTCTCATTTGGGGCAGTATCATGCTTAGTAGCCATACTGACCTCCACATCTTCCAAGGAGGTTCAGTCACTGGTGTCTGCTACTGTACCAATGTTCTCCTGCCTCACGAGTGTCTGTTTAGAGGTGCTGTGGGTCCTGAGTTCCTCTTCATGGACGACAACGCTAAACCTCATCGTACAGTGGCTGTCGCAGAGCTGTTGGAGAGTGAAGATATTCAACACATGGATTGGCCCGCAAGGTCCCCGGACCTAAATCCAATGGAACACGTGTGGGACCTTCTCGGGAGACGTTTGGCAGCACGTCACCAGCTGCCAGCAACGATTCCGCAGCTGCGATTGGCGCTACAAGAGGAATGGGCCGCGATGCCTCAACAGCTCCTTGATAACCTCGTCCTTAGCATGGACAGACGTAAATCCTGCAACGCAGTCAGGGGTGATCATATCCCCTACTAAAGACTGGATTTTTCTTGGCAGCCACCTGTCACATGGACGTTTCTGTCTTCTGTTCAGTTGTGCTCGAAGCTACCTTTTCAATAAAGTGCCTTTGTATCCTTTGGATTCCTTGTTTGGACAGTTTTGCTCACTTGTCCCATATTCTTACATCTTGGGGATCTTATGGTATGATTTGAGTCGATGTGAAGCACTTCTGCACAACGTTACATTCGAAAAACTGTCTCGTCCTTAATTTTTGCATGCCAGTGTATAAGCATTCAAAGACAAAGTCAACAAAAGTATTAAGATATATAAAAAAATATAGGTTTGGAACTTCAACTGAAAATAAATAAATATCTACAGTCTAGGATAGAGTAAGTTGTATTGAATGAACAGCAGGTTATAATACCACAGAAAATGGAACAGAAAGATCCAAGTTGCTGAACTGAAATATCCCTTTTACTTTTGTTGGTTTAAGAACTGCCAAGTAGGTATTTTATACTTAGCAAGAAAAAAACTGTTTTGCTTCACTCATGAAAAATCTCTGAGCTGGTGGTGGAGGGGAAATGGGGGGGGGGGGGATGAACCAAGGGAAGATACTGCCTTTTTTTGTGAGAGAGAACATGTGATACATTTTTCACTGATTCATTTAGTTTTTTCATATGAAACTGCCAAAAGATATACAGGTCACAACATTCTGTTATTTCCAAATGAGTAATTAGCTCATGCAAGAGGATTGCTCTATTTTTGTTATGCTGTGAAGGTTTGTGCCCAATCAGAGTTTAAACTGATGGCTACAGATAACTTCTATTTTCTCCATTTTATTCAGTTAACAAAAGCTTTTTGTTACGTAAACCTTTTTCAAAAACCATAGGACATGAGAAAAATTCGCATTGTGAAATGAATAAATCTGTTTGTTATGAAGAACTAGTCTGTGCAATATTATCTTAGTTCCAGTAGTCATCAAGGATTTTAAGAAGACAAACTTGCTTGATTTGCCCCATGTGTTGGAAGCAAATTTTAGTTTTATCAACTGAAGGTACAGTCAGCTAGCAAGGAACAACAAGTTATTCATTGTTATTCCTTGGTAGTCGCTACAGTACCTTAAGCAAAATCAATGGGTCCCAAACAAGCTTTTCCTGAAAAATTGTGTGTAATCAGACAGCACTTCAATCCATGTTGGCTCCCACCATGTGTCAAAATTTATTAAAAAGTAATTTCCATTTTATATTTTAATTAGTCTCTATTTCCATATTAGTGGAATATACTGTAGCAGTTGGTATGATGGCCCATATACAGTGATGTAATTCTAAGAAAATAAAGTGCCTATAGCAGTAAATGGATTAGGTAAAAACAACCCAGAAAGACCTTCAAAATTTTCAAAAGCCATTTAAAATTAGGTAGATTTGCTGTTTTTAGCATTTAGTACTTTTTTATTTAATTTTCATTATTGATATTCATCAGTTACCATAACTTAGGAAAATTTTAAATAAGAAAAAAGTTTTGTGTTAAAGTCAGATGCTAAAAATATTAACTTTTCCTTTAAACATACTGTTTTGCCATTGTATAGGATTCCAAACATTCAGTGTGAATAATATGAATCATTCACACTGAATTCATGTGGCTTATATGCTGCTTTTGCTAAGATTATGGGGTAGAAGATATTTTTTTTTATTTGCTTGTTTGTTTTGGGTTTAAGCAGTCTGGTTTGGGGCCATTGATTCCAGAGAGAGAAGAGTCTGGTTTGGAGCCAATGATTCCAGAGGGAGAAGAGTCTGGTTTGGGGCCATTGATTTCAGAGAGAGAGAGAGGAGTCTGGTTTGGGGCCATTGATTGTAAGAGAGCACTGGAAGAGGGAGGGGTGCACTACCTATGCCTTATCAGGGGGCACGGGCTTGAGCAATTAGTCATAAGATGGAACCTCTGACCACTCAAACACCGAGGTTTCCTTTTCTATTACCCATGAGGATTCAGAGAATGGGCTTAGGTTACTTTGTTGAAGCTGTTGGCAAATTTTGAAGAAATTTCCTCTGCAGCCATAGAATGCTAGTCACTCAGTTTACATTCCTGCTTAATTCAGTATTGATTTTCCTCCTAGCAATGGTCTTAACCTAAAGAGAAGCCACCTGCTATAATTGTATTTTGAGGACTGCCATCTTAACAAAGGAGTTCTTACTTTCTTCACATTAGAACATTTGTGAGCACTACTACTGAGTGATCCAACTGCCTACTTTCATTCCTGTAATACGAACATTTGGGTAAGATATGAGTATGCTTTTACATAAACTACAGTATTTCCTATTTTTGAGTATGCGATCATCTAAGAATATTCAGTAGCCCTTCTTTTCTGTTCCCATAATCATGAAAAGTGCTTTAGCAAACACCACTGCCCATATAAGTTCACCTCCTGTTTTCACTAGAGCAGTTGGTTTCTCATCAAGCACCAGGGATTCAAGCAATTTTATAAGAATAACATTCACACTATTGGCTGAAATTTCTTATCATTGCAACCTTAAAGACAGGTTCATTCCTGCCAAGTTTTATGGCTTACCTGTAAAATTTATGAAAATTCTACTTGTTTTATGGCTATTTTATGGACCACATATTTTACATATTTCTGCCCCCCCCCCCAGTTACTGCAATTTTGAGGGGAGAATAAGAGTACCCAAGGACCATGGCACCTGTAGATTCTGATTTACTTGATCACATTTACTCCCACGTCTACTTCTCTGACCCTATCTGCTCGCAGCCCAGAAGGAAGGACTTGGTAAAAATGCTACTGCATTATTAAGATTGGCAAAAACTGCTAAAAAAAAAAAAAAAGAGAGAAAAATATATGAGCTTCATGTAAGACTTAAAAAATTGCATTTTTTAAAGGTATTTTAACATGTTGGCACAAAAATTTATGGTAAAAACCTTGGTTAAATTAAAGTAAAAAGTTACTACAATATATTGCAATCATTTCCCACTAGCAAATGAAATTTTTATCTGTGAATGTTGCCTTTCATATTCAATATTGTATTCATGTTGTTTAGATATTTGATGACTTGATTCAAATAAATAGAATAGTGCTAAAAAGAACATAACATACCTTTAGAATAAAGATGACTTCTTTTAATGGACATAAACAAATACCTGAAAGAACTTAATTGCTGAATATATGAAGAATGATTGAAGGTAATATGAAGAATAATAGTTCACTTTTTGAACAAAAGATGCATTCCACAAATCATCTGGTTCTCCGGGTGAAAAGCAAACATATGACCTTCACTTTTAGTCACTTAAAAGAATCACCAAAAAAAAAAAGTTTCTTCTTGAAGAAGGAAGGGAATATTTAACACCAGGAACATAACCTCTGTAAATTCGAGAGTTCCATAGTCTCCTGAGAAGAAACAGAATAAATACAAACACTTCTAGAAAAATGCATAATCACACATCTTTTCAGGACAGGAACTTCACTCACATCTGCATAGTTCATTTTGTGGAGAGAGAGTTGCTGTTTATTGTTTCTGTCCGAGCACCAGAGAGTTAGCATCAGAGCGCCCTCTCTTGACTTATAAAATAAATAATGTTTACATTTGAGTTTTTCTTTCCTTTTGGACGTCTGTCAGAGCATAAATGGTGGTCTTACACTAACAGTGAATATAGCCAAATGATATCATACTAATGAGATAATTATGTATTGATTGCAGTTTAATCACTGTATGCATGAAGTAGAGCCAAATATTTTAATTATAGCATATGAAATTGACTGAAGTCAATAAATCATTTGCATAATAAACCAGCTTTTAATCGATATGTTTGATGTATTTTATCAATATGTTTGATATATCAGTCTTGAACATATCTATTAAATGCTCACTGAAAATGTTTTACAGATTTTGAAAGCTCACAGGTCTGCAGGTTACAAAAATGACAAGATAATGATGCAATTTTTCTTTTAAAATGCTGCAAATGTCTGAATAAAAAATGATCTAGAATGTACAGAATTTACACTGAGATTAAAAAAAAAAAAGTTTTTTCTTTCATATACTAAAATTTAAATCAAAATTCAAGAAATAGGATTCTAAAAATAATTAAAACATACATAATTTTTTAATATGTTAAGTTATTACATGTGCATGCCCATTAGGTACAAATACTACATGCGTGACTCTTTTCATTTCATTAATAGCATCATTAACATCAGCTTCCTCATCACTATTACCATGGGCAAAAATTAACCTCAGAATTTTATGAGCTCCTGCAAATGAGCAAGGAAGCTTATAAAGTGCCATTCATATTTCCCATGTTTTTGTTATGATGAAATGTGTCACGAGACCTAAAAACAGAATACCTACTACCAAAACTATACACTGACTTCTTGAAATATGTCACAAGACCTAAAAACAGAATACCTACTACCAAAAACATACACTGACTTCTTGAAATATGTCACGAGAATTAAAAACAGAAACAGAACGCATACTACTAAAACTATATAAACTGACTTCTATCTCATTTGGTTTTTATTTAAGACCATCTCCTACATTTAAATGCTAGCAAATATAAGCTACAATAGCAAGATGCCGCATGGGGGAAACAATTATAGAGCGTTTATGTATACGATTACATGTAAAACAAAAAGCGACAAACTGTTCTCCAAAAAATGGTACAAAAACGTAAGATTGCCGCCTAGCCAATGAATCAAACTGCTACCATCTGTTGGTTTACTAACTGAACCATAGAACAGAAAAGTAGACTAAGGAAAAAGAAAAGAAACTAAAATGCAAATCATAGGATATTATCTTCTTCAGACATTACATACATGTAAGCAATTTTACATCAAATGTGGAATCATTGAGTTTACTCAAATGTTTATCTTGGAAGGATATTTCAGCAAACAGTTCTTCAATATAAAAAAAAGAAAAACGTACTGCAAAGATCACTCCTCAGTGTGAAAATTCATGGGGATCAAAACAAACAACTTAATAGACACTGAAAACTGCAAATTTGCATTTTCACAAATGATCGAACACCTGGGGCATGCTTAGTGAGTAAAAGCCTTTAACAAAATTTGGTAGGTAATCAAATCAGTGAACCACAGATCTGCAGTCAATAAGGCTGATCACTTCTCCACATCTGAACTGAGAGCCACACAGAAATCTTGATCTCAACATACACTGAAGAGCCAAAATATTATGACATGCACGTCTTTATACAAATCAAAGCAACTGCAGGTAAATGACGGCATGTGTGAAGGTCATGGAACAGTATAAATATCACCTGATACTGAGCTCTGTTAATCAGTATTATTCTTGTTCTTCAGATGGGAAATGCAACAGACTTAAGCGAGTTTGAAAAAGGCCAAATTGCAATGCCAGATGACTGGGTCAGAGCATTTCTGAGATGGCAAGGCTTGTATAAGGTGATCACAGTCAGCCATGCTCAGCATCTTCAAAAGTGATCCAAGGAGGGGAAAACCACGAACTGCCTCCAAGTGTGGGCTGACAATGGATCATTGATGCTAGAAGTGAGCGAAGGCTATTCTGTATGATACAAGCCAACATAAGGAATACTGTGGTGCAACTTGCCATTAATTTCAATGCTGGTGATGGGAGTAATGTTGCAACACACAGTACATCGAATCCTGCTGAAAATGGGGCTGCATAGTCGCAGGCCACTCTGAATGCCCATGCTAATCTAGGTTCAACATCGAAAGCACCTAGAATGGACACACAAGCATCAAAACTGGACCTTGAATGATTGAAAGGTCTGGTCTGATGAATCTCATTTCCTATTGCTCCATGTGCATGGACAGGTAAGTATATGTTGTTTACCTGGGGAAGTGTTGGCACCAGGATGAACCGTGGGAGTGTAATACTTTGGGCAATGTTCTACTGGAAAACCCTGGGTTCAGTCATTCATCTACAGGAAACTATGACATCTACCACCTTCCTAAACATCATCACAGACCAAGTATATCCTTTCATGGCAACAGTATTACCCTCTAGTAGTGCCTTCTTTCAGCAGGATAATGCATCATGCCACACTACCTAGATTATTCGAGAATGTTGTGCAGAACATGGGAAAAACTAAAGAGGGAGTTTTTGTGGGTTCTTAGATCCGACAGCTCTTCATTAATGAGATGTTTGACAACCTGCTACAGGATGATGAGAACAAGCTTAGGACACGTTTCATCTGGAGTCAACTAACTTCCTTGAAAATGCCAGGGCAGAAAACTACAAGTAACTGGTTAAGGACATGGTGTCTCAGTATCACAAACTTTGCTGCAATATGTCCTTAAAGTTGCACTTACTCCATTCCCACTTGGATTTCTTCCCCTACAACTGTGGCATGGTTAGTGATGAGCATGGTGAACGTTTCCATCAGGAAATTGCAGTGAAGAAGAAGCAATACAAGGGAAAGTGGTCCACTTATATGTTGGCTGACTACTGTTGGACATACACTAGAGATGATCCTGAGCAGCTATACAAGTGACAGGCAAAGAGACATCAGATGTAGAAGCGGACATTTACCAGTACATGGGATAAGTACATATGAGAAACTACTGCAGATCTCTAACAAACCATAGCCAATTTTCTATTTTCATTGTCATATTTGTGTTCAGTACCTCAAAATCTATGATTATTTTCATTTAATCTTGTGGGCAAGAATTTCGTAAAAATTTGTAGTCTAGTGTTATTAGACATGGACAATAACAGGATTAATTAACCCAGCAACTAGAATAGTCTGAATTGCCAGTTTTACACCTCAGATACTTCAGTCTTCATCCTCAGATACTTGTAACTTTATTGTCCTGGGAGGTGCAACAGCTAGCATGCTTGAACAAAGATCGAGAGATGTAGGTTCAATTCCTGCTCCAGGGTGATGTAATATTCAAGTTTTCTGATGTTATGTAATGTTACACATAGAACAGAAAAACTGTAATGCAGACTATTCTAGTTGCTGGGTTAATAATCTTGTACTTGTTCTATGTATGTATGTGTGTAGAATATATCTTTCGTATGGATAATATTTCATGGAATGTTCATGCACATATGAATTAAACTTTTTTTTTCCATTGATGGCAGTGATCTGTTAAATGGCAGTTCATTTTGTCCCATATGCTATAGCTGCATGCAGGTGCTAACTTTTAAAAAATTCAGCTTTTTTTTTCTCTTTTTTTCTGCAGACTTTCACTGTTGCTATGTATAAACCTAAGCATTTTCTGATTAACTATCATGCAATAAATTATCCATATTTCCCCTAACATTCTTCATGTTTTCTCACTTTCTTGGAGAACAGAAAAAGTTGGCATCTTTCTGGGTAACTATTAGTCCTTTTTAACTGATAAATAGTTAAAAAAATAACTGATAATTATGACTGTATTCATTTATCAATTAACATTAAAAAGAACTAATAATTAAACAGAAAGATGTTAACTTTTTTCTCATGTCCAAGAAAGTGAAAAAAAAAAATGCGAAGAATGCGAAGGGCAAATATGGATAATTTATTCCAAGATAGTTAATTAAAATAGAATTGCATTAAAAATATTTAACATTTTAACCCAAATAAATATATATTTGTGGTAAATAGAATTGAAGTGAAATCTAATGCCCTTTCTGATATTAAATTTAGGGGCTTACAGAAATTAAAATATAATAAATATCATCTATAGGAAGGCAAAAAATAAAAGTTGTACAATTTGCCTAAAAAGGTCCGAAATGCTTTCTTAATCAAACTATGGATCAAGGTGGGAAAGCAGTTATGTGATTTACCAATGTTTTAAAATATTAATATATTCTTATAATGAAAGAAGGGATATTACAAATAAACTTAGCTTTGTGTACGTAAGATTTAACACCTGCAGGTTTGTAATTTGTAAAAGTATACACGAATGTAAAGGGATGATTTTTTGAGTGGCAGTAGGTTTCCTGTTCATAGAGTGACCAAGAGAAAAGTCTAAGTTTAGGATTATTGTTGACATTCAGGAAGTTTATATTATTATTAACTTGTTCACAAGAAGTCAACTTTATACTGAGGAATTTGGAAGAAATTTAGATGACATAAGTGCCTGCAATGCATTTTTTTGGTGTAGCCAGATAATGAAAATGTAATCTACATACCTCAGCCTAATGATGGGTTTTAAGAGGGATGGAGCAATAAATAAAATTTCCAAATTTTGCATATAAATTTCAGCAGGCAAGGAATAAAGTGGAGAGCCCATTATTAAACCTTGTTTTTCTTGGGAGTAAATATTATTGCCTACCTACTCTTGGTCAAGAAACTCACAGAGCTTCAAGGTCTATTGGTCAAGGACATAAATTACTGTTTTGAAACTTTGCAAAATTACTGCTGTTTTGTGTACAATGGCATTAACTGTCAACAAAAACAGTTTACCAAAGGGCTGACCGAACACATTCCTAATATTAAGAGAGGCAGCCCGTCTACTGCTCAATCATTATTAACCATCAGTGACATTTCTGCTGTTTCGACTACAAAAATACATTGCTCCATTCATTAACTGAAAATCTTTTATGTATCATGAAAGTATAGAAATTTTCCTTTCCCCTAATACCTGTACTAAGGGGATTCACTTCATCAAATCCCTATTATTTGAAAATCCATTTTAAAATCTGGCAATATTTGATTCATCCTGTGCTTTGCTCATCCTATGGCTGGCAAAGGTTGAAATAACTACCCAAACATCAGAATTTTATTATTTCCTTTTTACGTAACTTTAATGTCAATTCTTTAAGTAATATTTTAATGTACTTGTAAATTGCTAGCATTTAAAAATGAGTTTTTATTCCGTTTGGATTGAAAATGCCCCTGTTCTGTTTTGACAGAAGCAACTGAAGCAGCCTTTACTTAGTTTTGTGATGCGCCCTTCCAAAAAACGAAACAGTACTGGATTTAATCTAAAATCAAAACTATAATAAAATCATACATATATTAATTTTGAAAAAGCTAAAAAGAAAACAAGTGCTTTCTATGCACTAACAACTAATGACCTTGCAGTGGTAACAAAACAGGAAGCATGAACTTTTTTCAACATTGTGTGTTAATTGGGAAATAGATAGTCACAACTGGAGCATCATTGCTTGCAAGTAATGCAACTTTCCAGCACACAAATGACTTTGGTGTCTCATCTGTAGTATTGAGGTTTCATTTCCATGCATGAGAGTACAAACAATTACATTTTCACACATGGCCCTCCAGGACTTTTCCCTTTGACAACCTTTCAGCCCAGCGAAATACACCAAAAAGCAGACAACTTTCAGAGCTTAATTCTCTCGCCTACTAATTTCACCATCTGATCTTTTTCTCTGTCAAACATGCTTCCTGAAGACGCAAACTCGTTTACCTGATCCAGCCCTGTACCATTCAGACTGATTTTGCATTCACTACTAAAAGTTCCTTGCTCAAAAACAATAACTTTGGCTCTTTGAATAAAGCTCATGTTAAAACCTGGCTTCCTAGTTTCATAAATTAAATACTTAATTAAACTTCTAATGAGGGTTTTTTTCTTCTACAAATTATTTATTGTAAATTACAAATTTTCAGAGAAAACTCTTCTCCTTCATCAGGCAGTCACTTGTTGTCACTATTTCTCAGCTGCTATCATGGTTATGGTTATTTTTCACCTAATCTTGCCAGATGTTAGGCTGGAATAGAAATTGAGAACTTTTGCAGACGTTTGTCCCTGCCAAACTTCTGGCAAGATTTGGTGAAAAATAACCATAACCATCAAGGTTAACCGTAATCAAGATAGTGACGGAGAAAGAGTGACTGCCTGATGAAGAAGAGTTTTCTCCAAAAATTTGTGATTTACAATAAATATTTCCTAGAAGAAAAAGCCCATATTAGAAGTTTAATTAAATAAATTTGGGGTTTCCCTTATTTATATGAATGAGATAACAGCATATTAAATAACAGCAATGTCTAGCAAATTACAGTGAACTGTTAAAGGTGCAGTGGTAACTGTAACCTACTGGAAAATAAATTTTTCATGAGACTGTCAAAGTGTGACAAAAGTGCATGGATACTATGGTTATACACAGGTAATGGGGCAGATGGAATAGGGCTCTATTTTCACCACCTTTAATCCAGTACTATCATACAAGCATAAATCCTTGTAATAGTATTTTTAATTTGATGCACTGTTACAAATATTTTTGAAACATACACACAGGTCACTCTTGAATTTTTTTAATAATTTTTCTGACAGTGATGACATCGCATTAGCAATGGAAATCCGAACATGGTACAACCTCTGTTCCTGTCTGGAAAAATGTGCAATGTTTGTGGTGTTGAGTATGCAGTAGGTCAAGCAGATGCAAAGTACAGCAACTTCTCCCAGAAAGTTTATGATGAAGTCGAAACAGAGAGAAACCACAAAATACTTTTCTTCCTCCAACGTAGATGGAACAGATATTATGTCTGGACTCTAATAACATCACATGCAGGGTTGATGTTTGCTGGGGAAATGATATTGGATGGGAGCACATTTAACAGTTCTTCTCTTACAGCCTTGTATTATTAGTCCCACAGTTAGGTGAAATTACTGTTGTGGATCTTCCATCTTTACTCAGTTCTGTCTAGCATCAGCTTACTCTTTATATTCTTTTCCTTCATGTCGCTGGCTAAACAGTCCTTACGTTTGATCTTTTGGGCCTTCCTCTGCTCCATTTGAATGTCTCGCATAACTTTTGCTCTTTCTCAGTACCTGTCCATACTAGTGCAGCTTGCTTTTTCTGGGGGCCTTCTTTGGCACTTCTGTCATTTGAACTGCCACTTTTATCCTTCATTTCTAACTCTATTTTTTTGGTTACATCATAAACCAACCTCTGCACATTCACTTCAGGTTGCTAATGGGCTTGTGATGCAAAAAATAATACAGCCTATTCTAGTAGCTATACCTAAACATGATGCAGTCTGGTTTTGACAGAAAAGGTTTTGCTAATCCTGTGTCAGTGGTATACATTTTAACATTGGGATAACAAAAAAAAAAAAAAAAAAAAGCATCTCATACTCAGCACTCTGAAATGAATAAAACTATGCATTCCTAGTCAGTCCGAAAACTAGACAAAGATGAGGGTTGATGACAAGAAAAGCATCTGTTTACATACACTATCTACATTTTCTCAGATCTGAATCTAACAATGTACATTCTAAAATGTTCATAACACAGTATGTCAAATTGAAAAGAAAAAGAAAAAAATGGCAAATTTTTTCAATTACATTTGTAATCTTTGCTTTACTAGTTCTGTAACCAAATTTCACATAGATGGTTTTTAAGCTTTTATTCATTCACTTCACAAAAATGGGTAGAAATAGAAACTTATTTTAGCACACTCTTATGAACAATGGTTGACATTTTAATTTATTTGATTCACCAATTCACTCAATGAATGTGTTAGTTACGTGGTTCTACATTTGCTCATTATTATAGTAAAACTTCACACTATTTAACAGTTCTGTTCTACATGTGGCAACTGCAACACATTAGATAAAGTGACGAGCCTTGAATTTGATATAAGACTACTTTGAAAAACAGATTTGTGATTTAAAAAATAAATGAATTTAAAAGTAACATTGCAACTTCATCTAAACCTGTGCATAAATGAAATCATAGCAAAATCCTAGTGATGACATATCTTAAAAGTATAATTTAGCAACACAGGGATTACCAGGATGACTTCTCTCTTTTTTTTATTTTTTTGTTAAATTTTTGGGTTGCACACCAACCCATCATCAGAACTGACTCAAGAAAGTAGGTGCTGCCACCCAAGTGGTAATACCCAGCCTTTCTATTCGTTAATCGTAGCACCTCTTCTTTTGATTTGTAGACTTTCTTCCAATTTCCGTTTCACAAAGTGCTGTTGATAGGAGATAATTATTAAAGAGTCCCAGTTAATCGAATGTCTGGTACTTTGTATGTGTCTTTCAAGGGCTGTTTTGTTGGAAAAGTTCCTTAAAGCAGTTTTATGTTCCACTACATGTGTGCAAAGTTATCTCCCAGTTTCTCCTACATATGTGTTACCACAATTGCAGTGTGCACTTGAAGACCACTCCTTCGTGCAGTAGGACATTTTTCTCTTTTTTTTTTTAATGGGAGGGAAGAATTTTTGAATTTTATTGTTCAGGTCTGGAGCAAGTTGAACCTGGAATTTTAAGCTAATCCTCTGAAGCTGTTCAAATAGAACCTTATGGTAAGTAACCTTTCTAGTAAGTTTGATGTTATTGCTTGATTGTTTGCAATTTTTTTTTTTGTTAAAATTTTTTTCTATCATTGTAGAAGGATAACTATTTTCAGCAAAGAGCAATTTTTAATTCTTTTTTATGGAGTTTCTTTGATGTTTCTGAAGAATCCAGTGCTTCTATTTTTTTTTTCAGGAATTGTGAGGCCATATTAAATTTAATATAGGAGGGATGGTATGAGTGTTAGTTGAGAACTTTATTAGTGTTGGTAGATTTTTCATATAACTTTGTAGTAATTTTTCCTCCTAAAGTTGTATGGGTCCAGGGATGGAAACCAAACCTAAGACTAAAATTACTGACCATTTTGATTACAAAAACTGACTTTACTGATTTGGACATAAAAAAAAAAAATAAAAATAAAAAAAAAAAACAGACTAAATACTGACTAAAATTTCTTATTAGGAAAGAAGGGTCAAAAGCATTTTTTTTTTTAATCTGGCCTCCACCATCCCCATAGCCAGTCAACTCACACCTATTTATTGTTTTAATTGTAATCAACATATAAAACTATTACAAAATTACATATAATAATAATAATAATAATAAAAAATAATCAGGAAAATCATTGCACTTTATTATAATAATATTGACATGCTCCTATTCAGCACAAATATACCTAAAACTAGAAAAAGCTTTAAAGTGCAGCTGTACAGTACCATTTTCAGAATAATACAAACAAAATGTTTACAACTTTGAATTTTTAAATGTAATGTGGAAAATCATCTAGCTTTCCTTTACAAAATTAGGTCATTAAAGTTTCACTTTGATTTTGCTTCTTTGAAAAAAATGTTGTTATAACACTGCTTTTTCGCTTATCAACTGCTTTCTGTACCTTTTCTATGCCTTTAATTTTCTTCACTTCTTGTTCCCTAACTTTCGTAGCACTCTCCAACATTGCTTAGGCCACACTAATTCCCACCAAGTCCTTTTTATTTATTGCTTCTTTTAAGCACTTGTTTGCATCATCCAGTAATCTGTCAACAGTCAATCTTTTCTCCCTCTTTCATTTTCTTCAGTGCCTGTTCACCGTGTTCAATATTTACTTTTTCTAACTTACTCTTCATACTTACTTGCAACAATTTTTCTTTTTCCTGTTCTTGTTTCCTCAGTTTTTCCTCAGCCACTCTCTTCTCATCTTCACAGTACTGCTTGTATCTGACATGAGCTGTGCGTACCAATTGAAGAAGTTCCTGAGTGATAATTACAAAGTGAGCCTTCCCCCCAAACACACTCACTACAGCATCTCTTACAGTCAAATGAGCATCCAATGTTCTTTCACACATATTTGCGGTGTCTTTATTCAAGATGTTCCCCGACAATGAGAATCCCCTTTCTACATCCACATTGCCATGCGAAAGTGCAAGTGCAGCCTTCACAATTTTCGTAACAGTAGGGTATTTCTTTTCTCCAGAGGTATATGTCTTCTCAAAAAACTGACTCCAGTAAACATCCACTGGGTTCTTGTCACTACCTGATTTTTCTTCTTCTAATATCAATAGTTTCCATTCATCAACTAGTGCATCTTCACTGTACTCAATTGGAAGAACTGCAGCTAATTTCACTATGTTTTTGTATGATCCTTCTTTCACCCTCTTTGCAGGATGCAAACATTGAAGATACCACAACACAGGTTTATCCAAAGAAGACTTTTTCAAAATATGTGTACAAGCAGACACATAGTGCTTTCCAGCTTTCATGGAAATATAGCATCTTTCTTGTGTGCTTAGCTTCTTGAGATATTCACTTTCTCTAGTGTCGAACACTATGTTTTTCAATGGCAGGTAATACTTATCACAAAATGCTTCCAGACTCAACGGAGCAGCACTAACACAAAATTGATTCACGAGTGTTCTGACGAGGTTTGTGAGCTCATTATAGATTAGATGAATTAAAGGATCTCTCTTCTGAAGGAAACCAGTGAATCTTGAACATGTATGAGCACTTGCACAAGCAAACATAATTTCGGCTTTGGTAGTTTTGTCTTTTAATAGTTCAACAATATTCTTGTATTTCAAAGAACTCATCAACTTGCTTTTGTGCTGGGGTATGAACCGAAGAAAGTATTTTTCAACAGATGACCATTGTTCTAAAAGTCTCTCTCCAGCTGGTTCTAATGTCAGCCATCTAGAGGAAACATGTTTCATAAACCAATGTTTCATATCTGATTGTATTTTTTTAAAATCTTCCCAACGAGATGTTTGGCCATCAAAAAAATTATAGAGAAACACGATCATGTCCGAAGCATTTTCACCAAAGTCTTGTAATCCTTTTTGGAATGCATTATGGATGATGTGTATGTTACATGTGCCAACATCAATCAACTGTTTTCTTCCTAACAGGATCAGAGAATCATTCATAAGATGATTCACAGTTTTGTTAACATTGGGTCCATCACAACCTAGCATTAATAGCTTTGAACGAGAAAGCTGGGCATTATCCAGTGCTTCATTTAACTTGGAGTAAATATCACTAGCAGTGTCTTTACCAATGAAGAAAGTCTGTAGATGTCGTGTCATAATCATTTGTTTGGAATCAGACCAGTATTTAACTACAGTTTGAAGCTCTTTTTTTGAAGCTGCATTCACAGTTTCATCAAAACAAAGAGAGAAATGTGCTCCTCCAATATCATCCACCAACTGCTTTTTAAAATATGGGGCTAAAGTATCACATACTAAATATCTTGCCTTTGTCCTTGAAAGGGTGAACTCAGAAGGAACACTTCCAGGAAACATTGCCTCAAAGGTTTCTTTGACATCTTCACAAGCTGGCTGAACAGCAAAGTTTCTTCCAATCATTTTCAAACACCAGATTAACTCTGCCCTTGAAGCAGCTTGTCTAGCAGAATAAAGCTGAATTGATGGTGTAGCTCTGGGAGATGAAATTACACCATCACTGCTACATCCAGGATGGGCTGAAGACAATTACAGTTGTGAAGAACTCAGTTTCACTTTTCATTGTTCTCTGTGCTTCCAAGTAGAAGCATGCTGCTCTATAGCACTAAAAAGCCCCAAGAAACTGAAAATGTTTGTGCGCACAACATACAAAAACTTCACTGTCACTTTTTTTCTGTCCCCATTCAGAAACCGTGAAACCATTGCTGTCCTTTTTTTGGAACCATTCTGATTTTACAGTACATTTTCCCATACTTTTGTCTAAGTAATCTAGTTAATCAAAAAACGTATGATTTTATAAAGACAGCTGCATTACCTGAAAACAACAAATAAAAAAAAATAGGATTACCATTCATTACAGTATGAAGTGAAGAGAAAACACATATGGACACACAACTATTACCCTATATATATATATACACTGGCGGAAAGTGAAAAAAGAACACCAAGAAGGAGACGTCTGATACCAACGAAATTTATACAGCATAATAACGGAATACACAGGATAACGTGATCAAAACATTATGGCAAAATACAGCTGTATTTGCTGGTAAACTGAAAAATAACATTTCCATGTAACATGGTTAGTACCAGGTTGAACCGCCATGAACTGCGTCACACTGTGCAATTCTGGCATAGAGTCTATCGTACAGATGTTGGATTGTAAGTTTGGGGTATTGAGTTCCCAGCATCCTCAACCTGGACGCGTAAATCGGGGATGGTCATGGCTGGTCGTGGAGACCGGATAAGTCTTTGTCCCATAAAATCCCACACATGCTCAATGGGGGACAAATCCGGTGAACGTGCAGGCCATGGAAGTTGTCTCACACCCTGAAGTGCATGTTGCGTTGCACGTACCGTGTGTGGGCATACGTTACCTTGCTGGAAAACACCACGATGGACCGACCTTACAAATGGCACAACAACGGGCTGAATGATGTTGTTGATGTAGGAGGTGCTGTTTAACGTACCCGGTACAAACACTAGTTCTGTACGGGAGTGATAGATGATCGCTCCCCAAACCAGGAGACCAGGTGTAGGCCCTGTGTGTCGCTGGCGGATGCAAGAAGGGTGGAGACGCTCCCCTGTGTGTCTGTGAACATGCATACGGCAATCCGAGGCTCCCAAGCAGAATCTGCTTTCATCGCTGAACACGACAGATCACCATTACGTTCTCCAGTACAGACGTTGGCGACACCACTGCATCCGTTCCTGACAGTGGGCTGGAGTCAGAGGTACACATGCCAGAGGCACACATGCACGTAGTCCTGCATCCAGTAGACGGCTGCGGATTGTTTGCACAGTCACCTCAGGTGCAACGGCAGCTCGGATTTACGTCGCAGTGGATGTTCTGCTTAACAACGCCGCTCTTCTTATGCATCGATCGGTCCGCTCATCAGTCCGTCTGTGACTCCCGGTTCTACACCTTCTCATGTGGGAATGTTTGTCGGACCATCTACGCCACCATCGTACCACCACCGATACTTCCTGTCCAATTCGCTCCGCAATACGACGATACGACCACCCGGCCTCGCGGAGTCCGACTAGACAACCTCGCTCAAAGTCCGAAAGCTGCTGAAATTGTACACGTCTTCCATGTCCAGGCATTGCAGCTTTTTCAGGGTCTTCGCATGTGTCCGTACGCCGGCGACTGATTACATTCACTTCGCCGTACTCCTTAAATATCACCGATGATAATTTGCATATTATGCCGTGCTGCGGCGTAAGCGCTCACCGGTTGGTCCCGAAGTTAACATCACACCTATGTAAACTCGACCCTATTAACATATGTAAATTTCATGATCGTCCGCCAATTCCTTCTTGGTGTTCTTTTTTCACTTTCCGCCAGTGTATGTATATATATATATATATATATATATATACACCAACCCGCTTGGCCAGCGTGGTGAGTTATGGCCAAACCCCTCCAAAATGATTCCACAACTTAAATCTTGGCCCTCAGTCTCCGGCAGCTGGAATGTACCTGGCCAAGGCAGCGGCCAGTGCGACATGAAGGCAGAGGGTGCTAAGAATCCCCGGAGGACCGGACTAGGCTGTCATCTGATGCTGACCTTGGCTACGTACAATGGACGCTCCCTATCTTCTGATTCAAGGCTTCTTGAATTGGAAGAGGAACTACAAAGGATCAAGTGGGACATCGTGGGGCTAAGTGAGGTAAGGAGAAAAGGAGAAGATCTCATCGAACTGAAAAGTGGACATCTCTTCTACTATCGTGGGACAGATACTGGCAGAACTAGTGGTGTTGGATTTATAATAAACAAGAAACTGAAGGATAAAGTTGTAGAAGTTGAAAGTTCCTCTGACAGAGCTGCACGACTTGTTATCCAACTCTCGAAAAGATACCAGGCTCAGATTATTCAAACTTATGCACCCACCACAAGTCATCCTGAAGAAGAAATTGAAGAATTTTATGAGGAAATTTGTCATCTAAATAATAAAGGTAAGCAGCATTTGAAAATAATTATGGGAGATTTCAATGCAAAAATAGGGCAACGGCAACAGAATGAAACTTCAGTAGGTAAATTCGGTCACGGCAACAGAAACCAGCGTGGAAATACTCTCGTTGAGTTTGCAGAGGCAGAAGGGTTTTTCATCTTGAACTCTTTTTTCAAGAAAAAGCCACACAGGAAATGGACTTGGAGACATCCAAATGGGACGACAAGTGAAATTGATTTTATTATGTGTAACAAAAAATTCGTCATAGAAGACTGCAGTGTGCTAAACAAGTTCAACACAGGTAGTGACCATAGATTGGTGAGATGTAAGATGCACCTCAACACTAAACTTGAACGTGGCAAGCTCATAAGACAAACAAAATCTATTGACATAACCAACCTTAAAAAACACCATAATACCTTCAAGTTGGAACTGAAGAACAGGTTCTCTGCTTTAGAAGGCCTAACATCAGAAGAAGTGGACATCTCTGAAGTTAACAGAAAAGTAACCAAAGCTCTTATGGAAACAGCAACAAAATTAGCTGAGTCTAAGAACAAGTTGCATGTAAATAAATTATCAGGAAAAACGAAAATGTTGATGCAAAAAAGAAGAGAGATGAGGACAACTAAAGAAGATGTGACTTCCAAAGTGGAATATATAGAGCTATGCAAGACAGTAAGAAAAAGTATCACTGAAGACGTAAGAAAATTCAACTGTGAACTAGTGAGGAAAGCAATTGAAAACAACCAAAGCCTAAAGATAGCAAAGGGACATCTCAGTAAGGGAAGAAAACAGATTATGGCACTGAGAAAAGAAGATGGTTCTGTAACAAGAAATAGAGGCGAAATTTTGACAAGAGTGAAAGATTTCTACTCCAAATTATATGAAAGGGATGATGCATGCACTCCAGACATCATGAAAGATACCAGTACCAGAGTTCCTCCAGTCCTTCCAGCAGAAGTTGCACATGCAATCAAGAACATGAAGCGGGGAAAAGCTCCAGGAGAAGATGGAATTACTGTAGACATCATACAAGAAGCAAGTGGAGAAATCGAAACAGTACTCGCCCAAATTTTCACTCGATGCCTTAATGAAGGAAAGATTCCTGAGGATTGGAACACCGCTACAATGATCCTGCTACATAAGAAAGGTGACATTGAGGATCTCGGAAACTACAGACCTATCAGCCTCCTATCAGTAGTTTATAAAATCTTCACTAAAGTTCTTTCACACCGCTTGAAGATAACACTGGACATGGCTCAACCGAGAGAACAAGCTGGATTCAGGAGTGGCTACAGCACAATAGATCATATCCACGTGCTGAGAGAACTAATTGAAAGAGCGAGGGAATATGAACTTCCATTGTGCATGGCTTTTATCGATTATGAAAAAGCCTTTGATTCGGTGAAACCATCAGCAGTTACAATGGCACTGAAAACCTGCGGTATTGAAGATGCATACATTAATATTATTAATAACATCTATGAAAATGCAAGTGCAAAGATTAGGCTGTTTGAAAATACAACACACGTAAAAATTGGAAAGGGAGTGAGACAAGGTGACACTATATCTCCGAAGCTCTTTAATGCCACATTGGAGGGTGTTTTTCAGTCGCTGAGCTGGGAAAACAAGGGGATAAAGATTAATGGAGATTATCTAACCCACCTTCGTTTTGCTGATGACGTAGTCATTTTTGCAACTACCCCATCAGAGCTGCAGAGTATGATCCAGGAACTTGCTGACAAGAGTAAAGAAGTGGGATTAAAAATGAACTTTCAGAAGACAAAAGTGATGTTCAATGCTTTTACAAGAAATGAAGATTTATCGATTGATGGAGAAAAGCTGGAGATAACAGACACGTACGTTTATCTTGGACAGCAGATATCAAGTGAGGGTCACATTGGTGAAGAAATTAATCGGCGTACAAAACTTGCCTGGAGAGCTTTTGGAAGAAACAGCATAATTTTCAAGAGCAATATGCCATTATGTCTTAAAAGAAAAGTGTTTGATCAATGCATCCTTCCAGTGCTTACGTATGGTGCAGAGACATGGACCTTAGCTAAAAGAGACATACAAAGGCTGCAAACAACTCAAAGAAGCATGGAGAGGTGCATGCTTGGTGTAACCAGGAGAGATAAGAAGAGGAACACGTGGATCCGAAAAATGACAAGAGTGGAAGACATCATGATCAGAGTCAAATCCCTGAAATGGCAATGGGCTGGACATACTGCCAGAAGGACAGATCATCGATGGACAGCTGAAATTTTAGATTGGATTCCAAGGGACAGGAAAAGACCCAGAAGAAGACCACATGGGAGATGGGTGGATGAAATTCGAAAGTATGCAGGGGTGACATGGAGGAGACTGGCACAAGACAGACCGTTGTGGAGGAAACTTGGGGAGACCTTCGTCCAGCAGTGGATTGATAATGGTTGACAATGATGATGATGATGATATATATATATATATATATATATATAGAGAGAGAGAGAGAGAGAGATCCAGATAAATTTTTAAGCAAGGTGTCTATTAAATTCCTACAGTAAAATTTACTGAGTATTCCCAGGTTAAGATTTTCATGTCGGTATAGGGCCCCACTCCGCCCTACACAGTGGTGAACTACCAGGACACTACAATGTCCAAATTTCACCTCCGTATTATTATTTTCAGAGAAATTAAATAAAAAAATCAGCATTGATTAGTTAAAAAAAACTTCACAATTAACCAGATAATTATGTAGTTATGGTGGACACAAACTACAGACAGACAGACACACAAACAGACACCACTTCGAAAATAGTGAAATCGTATTCGGGGGACCCCAAAACATGTATTTCAGTTGAAATCTAGAATTCGAATTTTTGCACGATTACAATACTTCCTCATACTAATGTATGAGAGAGTAATAAGAAAAATTATAGGAAATACAGTACAAAGGCTCAAAATATAGGAAATATAAGATGGGTAGGAGCATTGTTTGCGTATATGCGCACACACAACTCTTCCCCAAACCAAAATAATACATCTGGCGAGGAAAGTTAACCGAAATTTAATTTTTTGCACTTAGATAACATTTCCAATATAGAGATCAAAAATCACTCTCTAGTGCACAAGGTTGTTAACAAAGTTATAACTCAGAGCCTTCTCAATGGCATTGTCTAATTTTTCAATCCATCTGCCACATAAAACATTACTTTACTGACCACAAACTTTTTTTCATATCACGTAAATTTTTTTTTAAAAAAGCCATGGTATAAAACTGACTTTACAGACCAAAATTGGAAAATACAGACTAAAACTGACCAATCTGAAAAATACTGACTTTTACTGATTTTACTGACCATTTTCCATCCCTGGTGGGGTCACATCCAGAAAATTCAGGCTATTGTCTTGCTGAAACTCTAAAGTGAATTAAAGAGAATCATCAAGGCTATTAAATAGGTCAAAGATGTTCACTGCAAGAGATTCATTATTGTTGTCAACTATTATGAGGATGTCATCCATATATCTTACATACAGGCAGAATAATGAAGATAGAGATTCAAGTTCAAATAGTAGTTTGCCAGAAATGGAGAACCTATTGCTAATCCTGATGCCTGTTTATAAAAATTTTCTTTAAACTGAAAGAAGTTACGCTTGAAAGTAAATAACAGCAGTTCATTGAGTCCAGTGAGCTTTTTTACTGTGTCTAAGGAAAACAATCTGGTCTGCAAAATCTTCTGCCAGAAATTCAATAACATAAGGACTAATGTTTGTATGCATGGATATCACATCCAGCTTGCAATAACTGGGCATTCCATACTAAGGAGCTCTTCTATCGACAAGTTCTTTTGAATTCTTTATGATTGCCTGAGGAGTGGAAAAAAACGCTTTTTTAAGTAGTCCAAGAGGTAGCATGAGAGGTTTGACAGCAGTGAGTACTTGGTGTCAAATATAGGGAATATGGAAGCACTTGGTTTGTGTAATTTGATTGTACAATACAGTTAAAGAAATTCTGAAGTGTAATTTTGAAAAATTCTTGTAATTTTCAAAAAGCTGATTATTTTTTCTCAGTAATCTGATTAATTTATAAAACAACAACAACAAAAAAAAAAAAACCCACCAACACCTTTTTTTTATAAAAAATTTACCAACACTAATATAAAGTTCTGAACTACCACTCTTTTACCATCCCTTTTATATTAAATTTAATTTGGCCTCACAATTCCTGGAAAAAATAGAAGCACTGAATTCTTCAGAAACATCAAAGAAACTCTATATAAAAAAAAAAAGAATTAAAAGGTTCTCTTGCTACAAATAATTATACTTCTACAACGATAGAAAAAAAAAAAAGTCAAATCGCAAACAATCAAGCAATAACATCAAACTTACCAGAATGGTTATTATCATAAGGGTCTATTTGAAAAGCTTCAGAGGATTAGCTTAAAATTCCAGGTTTAACTTTGCTCCAGGCCTGAACAATAAAATTCAAAAATTCTTCCCTTCTGTTAAACAAAAAGAGAAAACTGTCCTACTACATGAAGGAGTAGTCTACAGTGCACACTGCAATTGTGGTAACACATATGTGGGAGAAACTGGTAGACAACTTCGTGCCTGGTAGCAGAACATGAAGCTGTGAAGCTGCTATAAGGAACATTTCCAACAAAACAGGCCTTGACAGACACATACAAAATACTGGACATTCGATTAATTGGGACTCTAAAAATTTTCTTCACAACAGCAGCACCCTGTAAAATGGAAACTGGAGGAAAGTCTACAAATCAAAAGAGGTGCCACAATTAACCAATAGAAAGGCTGTGTATTGCCGCTTGAGCGGCAGCACCTACTTTCTTGAGTCAGTCCTGATGATGGTTAGGCGTGCAACCTGAAAATTTGACAAAAAAGTAAAAATTAAGTCATCTTAGTAAATCTCTGTATTGCTAAATTATACTTTTAAGATATTTCATTCTAAAATTAATTCTATTTACCATCTTCTTGTAGTATTGTATTCATGTCTTATTGTATGCTGATTGAGCCAATGCTGAAGGTTTAATATAATACATATTTTTGGTCAACAATCTTCACTTGTATTGGCTTTCATTTCATCTTTTTATAATCATAAGGTTTGAACTCATTGAAGATATAAACTCTGTACTGCATAATATTTCTTTTTAACAAGTAACAATTACATCATGGTGAAATCCTATTTTTAGATCTCTAACTTTTATAAATTTTCGAAGTCCATGTTATAAATTTTCCTTAAAGGATGTGCTAAGAATAACATGCTGAATAACATAAAAATAAATACATAGTGCAATAAATATAAATAATATTGGGCTATCCATATTTATATCTCGCGTACTTGTGCTTTTCGCTTGAAGTCCAATTATCAAGAATAAATTCTTTGAAAGTTCTAAATCATCATAAAAATAGAAGTCCCTCTGAACAGTTTCTGGATGTTAACAAAAACCTTTAAAACAAATAACAGTAATGAACAATATGTCATGAATAAAACTTCAAATGCTATATTGTGAAATTATGTACAAGATAATTTTTTTTTATGCTTTCCTCTATGTAAGGTTAACTTTTAGGGAGCAAAATGAATGAAAAAACTTAAAAATTATAATAATCAAAAGCTGTACTTTTGCTTAGTTCATATTTATCCTCAATTTTTTTTCCAGGTACAGCTTGTTTTTAGCTTTTGGCTTCCTCAGACAAATATTTTCTTTTATGAGCCATAAGTTGACAGAAAAACAATAAAAATCTGACCAATTTATTACAACATTTACATTCTGCATGAGCATTAAAATGTATTCCATTATAAAAATTACTTATTTAAATGTAGTCTGCATCAATACATGACTGGCAAAAACAATAAATATCACACAGAAGTCAGACACATGCAATAAATTCTTAAAATTCTTCCTGCACATGAAGAGGGATAACAAATATAATAAATAATATGTTAGTACAGATCTCAAAAAAAAATTAACACACGACGATGATGGGCAAAACACGTAACAAGAAATAACAAATAAAGGTAAGTAGATCACAATCGTTACGGTAAGAGATTAGAACTTTTACAAAGAAAGTTCATAAGTTGAGAGCTTTTGACCTTGTCTTAGGTCTTCATCACGCCAATGGAGGACTAACATTCTTAGTCCTCCATTGGCGTTGTTTATTATATTTGTGATCCCTTTTCGTGTGCGGTAAGTATTATATTTGTGATAACTCTTCGTGTGCAGTAAGTATTTTAAGAATTACTAAAATTCTTAGTCCTCCATTGGTGCGATGAAGACCTAAGACAAGATCGAAAGTTCCCAACTTACGAACTTTCTTTGTAAAAGTTCTAATCTCTTAACGTAACTAGCGTGATCTACTTACCTTCATTTGTTAAAATGAACACACTCACACACACACACCAGATCAAGTTCAATAAATAAAAATGTTTTTTTCCCTCCCACACAAGCACATAAACACGTCAGATCATATTGCTAATCATGGAATGTTAGTAAATTTTCAGTTAATTGCTACAACCACTGAAAATCATTTATTTTTCAGCACAAGCATTCAAACTGCAAAAACAGCACATTATAGCATGGGCGGAACAAATTTCCTTACAAACAAAGCAGAACCATACTCTTTAGCATCAGTAATATGAACACAAGTATGGTTAATGCTGTTCTACTGAAGGAAAAGAACAATAATAATAATTTGGCTAAAAATAATATATAGGAATGACTGAAAGAAAACTAAACAAATCCTTATTTTAAATATTAAGTATTTACTTATACACTCATATATGTTCTATACACTCTAGATATTTAATGAGTTAATGAAAAAATTTCATTGTTTAACCACCTATATCAGTGTTTCTCAAACTGGGGACTGAGTTCTACATGCAATTGTTTTTGTTTTTAAGTTTTTTTGTATTTTCATTTTATTTGTAATAAAAATAAATGAATACAAAGCTGTCATGCCAAATGTTCTTACAGTTAGCCATTAATCTTGAAATCTGCACATCGTACATTTTTACAGTTTTCCTGGCACCCTCCTTGATCTCTGTTTTACTCATTATTTTCAACTCATGATTAGAGGCTGCACGGGCCTGAAAATTTTGACCAAACCCAACCCAATAACAGTTGACTAAAAGTTAGGTTTGCCCGGCATGAAAACTAGTCTTTGTCCAACCCAACCACACCAAAACCACCCAAAAAAATAAACCTGGCCTGAGCAAATTTAGTAGAAAGCCTGGCTTTTTGTACATGTGTTTCTTATTGTGATTTCAACAGATTTGCTTATGTGATCACAGAAGCATTCCCTAGGTGAGTAAATAATATTTATATAAACAAAACTATTATTATGCTGAATGCAGCAACAGGTTGTTGTTTTGTGTGTGTGTGTGTGTGTGTGTGTGTGTGCGCGCGCCTTGATATGATTTCCTAGTACTATGTAAAAGGAGGAAAGAACGCAGGATACTGCTAACTCGAGTGATGGTGGAGACCCTTTATTTTTTCCGGTTATGAATTGATAAACACGTCGAGATTTTGCTTTGATCTACAGCTCTTTATTTGTTATTTTACATATGTATTATTATTCCACCAATGTCCACAAACCTTAACAGAATTGGTCGAGCAGCTCCTGTACTTAAAAGAAAGTGTACTAATCTTGAGATTGAATGATAAAATGAGCATTGTTAAGGTAAGTAAAGTAATAGTGGTACGCTAAAAGTTGTTCACTTTAAAATCCAAAAAATCTGTTGCTAAGAGCTTCATTTCCTGTGTCACTGTCCAAGCTGAACTTTAGTTACCTAAACTCTCATGGAAATTTGGCCTGTTTTATATGACTTCAGCACCAGTAGCCATTGTAGGATTATGTTGTCCACATATAATGATGATTGCTTGTACAACAGAAAATATATAGTTAACATACCTTCCTTTGTAACGTACATTCTGCAAGTTTATCGGAAATGCTAGTCTTGAATAACATGGAAAGACAATGGATTTGGGAACTATTGGGTAGAAATACCTAAATTTTAATATGAGCATAAAATTCATGTGGGTAAATTATCATAAAAGAAACAAAATGTTGTCTACAGTCTCAGGCTTCAAAATGAATTCTTCTTAGTTAACTTTTTTATGGGATTTATCTAGGTAAATTCTTAAAATTACTGCAAATTTTCTGAGAGAACTCCTCTCCTTCTTCAGGCAGGCTTTCGTTCAATCTCTCTTTATGGTGATTCTGCAACATCCTCGGTTACGGTGATTCTGCAACATGTCTCACCAGATGTTAGGCAGCGAAAATCCCTTATAGTCATTAATGATGAAGTTCTGGTATTTTCCAATTTCAAGTCCCTCTTTCAATTTTCGCTTCAGGAAGTTGGATTGATGTCCAATGACAGTCAAAGAGTCCCAGTCCATGCAGTGTCCTGTATGAACAATTTTTTATTGCTGCCTTGTGTTCTGCGATGCGAGTTTCCAGCCTACGACCTGTTTCTCTTATGTAGTATTTTCCACAGCTGCAGGTTACTTTGTAAATGACTCCTTGCATTTTTAACAAGTTTTCTTCTTTTTGAATCAAGCAAGGGCAACATTTTTTAAGTTTGTTGTCTAAACTGGGAGCTAATCTAACATCATATTTACTGCTTATTCTCTTTAAAGATTCAGACAAACCTTTTTGATACGTAATTTTTCTTGTGAAGGAGACTAAATTATTTATGAGAGACTAAATAATTTAGACTCCTCAGAAGAAATGAAAAAAGCCACACATGGATGAACTGGAAGTAATTCTAACAGAAAATAACTACTCAAAAAAGGAAATAGTTAAACTACTCAAACAAGATAAACAAAAAACAAAACAAAAATACAAGCAAGCAGAAGTTTAGGTTCAGAAGAAAAATTACGTATCAAAAAGGTTTGTTTGAATCTTTAAAGAGAATAAGCAGTAAATATGAAGTTAGATTATTTCCCAGTTTAGACAACAAACTTAAAAAATGTTGCCCTTGCTCGATTCAAAAAGAAGAAAACTTATTATATTTGCACTTTTAAGGTATTAACCTCTTGCAAAGTGCGCATAGTTTACGTGCAATTCATAAATGAAAAAACCATTAGAAAGAACTACTCACTCACCATAAAGATCATGGTAACCTCCAATGACAACACACTTCCAACACGTCATTCATCGTGATGTAACTGGGCTTCCAAGGTTTACAGACTTCTTGCTTACGCTTCTTATTTCCGGGTGTGAAACATCGTATTTTTTTCTTTTTTTTTTTTCTTTTCCTTAGCCTTATGAGATTTTACTATAATGCTTGTCAATTCGATAAAAAATCACACATACAACTCATTCATACAATTCAAGTAAAAAACTATGTACATAACCTTACATTCACAGGTGATTAAACCTTGGTCAACTGTAATTATCAAACTCCTCCTCCTGTTTCACAACCTCTGCCACTCATACTGCAAGTGTCACACCCATTCAGCCCCTCACATCCAATCCTCTAGTACTTTCAACAGGCCTCTGTCATCTTCAGGAGGCAGGTGTGTCTCACCCGCCCACCACAGCTCAAGTGAGCAGAGCCATCGAGGCCTGGGTCCCAGTCGCTATCTCTGAATCGTTGTGTCTCTGGCGCCATCTATTGTCCCTGCTGCTCTTTTTTCCCTCTTTGTTTTTACGCTGCTGTTCAATTTTTATTAGGGCTTTCCATTGTTCGTTTAGGTTACTTGGCTCATTAATGTTGCATAATCTTGATCTGTTTTTTCAATTAACACTGATTCTGCAATTCTTAACTGCTTTTCGTTTTTACAGCTCTTAATAATTTTAATATCTTCAAACCTTGGACATTTTTGATTTTCCATACAGTATTGGGTCAATGCTGTCTTAGCTTCTTTTTATTCCAATTATTAATATGCTGGTTCAATCTATACTTTAATTTATTCTTGGTGCTGCCTATATATGACACAGGTGGTTGCTGGTTTATTGGGATTTCATAAATTCCTGCTCTATCTAATTGGCTAATTTTTTCATTTTTAATCACTAAATTTTTTACAGTAAGTACCTGATTTCCTACCTGTATGTCATACTTGCCACAAACTTTATTAATTTCTGCTGTAACATTTTCTATATATGGTATTGCTCCTACATATTTTACAAGTTTTTTTATCAGTCTTGACCTTATTGTAACCTTGAGTTACTTCATAAATCCATTTTTTTAATACCTGTTTAGGGTATCCAAAATCATATGTAATTTTTTCAATATATTCAATTTCTTCATTTCTATACTGTTCAATTGATGAGTGTGTTAAACTTCTTTTAATTAGTGTTTTAACACTAATTAACACAATACTTTGGCATTTTTGGACATTTTGATTGTTAAAACAGAGGAGAATATGCAATTCAGAGTGCATAGAAAATCTTCATATATCCCAGTACTTATACCATTTCAGTCATCACATCCATTAACACATAAAAGAAATAGTGTTAAAACACTAATTAAAAGAAGTTTAACACACTCATCAATTGAACAGTATAGTATAGAAATGAAGAAATTGAATATATTGAAAAAATTACATATGATTTTGGATACCCTAAACAGGTATAAAAAAATGGATTTATGAAGTAACTCAAGGTTACAATAAGGTCAGGACTGATAAAAAACTTGTAAAATATGTAGGAGCAATACCATATATAGAAAATGTTTCAGCAGAAATTAATAAAGTTTGTGGCAAGTATGACATACAGTTAGGAAATCAGGTACTTACTGTAAAAAATTTAGTGATTAAAAATGAAAAAATTAGCCAATTAGATAGAGCAGGAATTTATGAAATCCCAATAAACCAGCAACCACCTGTGTCATATATAGGCAGCACCAAGAATAAATTAAAGTATAGATTGAACCAGCATATTAATAATTGGAATAAAAAAGAAGCTAAGACAGCATTGACCCAATACTGTATGGAAAATCAAAAATGTCCAAGGTTTGAAGATATTAAAATTATTAAGAGCTGTAAAAACGAAAAGCAGTTAAGAATTGCAGAATCAGTGTTAATTGAAAAAAACAGATCAAGATTATGCAACATTAATGAGCCAAGTAACCTAAACGAACAATGGAAAGCCCTAATAAAAATTGAACAGCAGCGTAAAAACAAAGAGGGAAAAAAGAGCAGCAGGGACAATAGATGGCGCCAGAGACACAACGATTCAGAGATAGCGACTGGGACCCAGGCCTCGATGGCTCTGCTCACTTGAGCTGTGGTGGGCGGGTGAGACACACCTGCCTCCTGAAGATGACAGAGGCCTGTTGAAAGTACTAGAGGATTGGATGTGAGGGGCTGAATGGGTGTGACACTTGCAGTATGAGTGGCAGAGGTTGTGAAACAGAAGGAGGAGTTTGATAATTACAGTTGACCAAGGTTTAATCACCTGTGAATGTAAGGTTATGTACATAGTTTTTACTTGAATTGTATGAATGAGTTGTATGTGTGATTTTTTATCGAATTGACAAGCATTATAGTAACATCTCATAAGGCTAAGGAAAAGAAAAAAAAATACGATGTTTCACACCCGGAAATAAGAAGCGTAAGCAAGAAGTCTGTAAACCTTGGAAGCCCAGTTACATCACGATGAATGACGTGTTGGAAGTGTGTTGTCATTGGAGGTTACCATGATCTTTATGGTGAGTGAGTGGTTCTTTCTAATGGTTTTTTCATAGAAGAAAACTTGTTAAAAATGCGAATCATTTATAAAGTAACCTGCAGCTGTAGAAAATACTACAAAGGTGAAACAGGTCATAGGCTAAAAACTCGCATCGCGGAGCACAAGGAAGCAATAAAAAATTTTTCAAACAGGACAGGATTAGACAGACACGTTAGAGAAACAGGACATTGCATGGACTGGGACTCTTTGACTGTCATTGGACATCAATCCAACTTCTTGAAGCAAAAATTGAAAGAGGGACTTGAAATTGGAAAATACCAGAACTTCCTCATTAATGACTGTAAGGGATTTTCACTGTCTAACATCTGGCAAGACATTTTGCAGAATCACTGTAACCGTCAAGATTAACCGTAACCAAGGATCGTGACGGAGATTGAACGAAAGACTGCCTGACGAAGGAGAGGAGTTCTCTCAGAAAATTTGCAGAAATTTTAAGAATTTACCTAGATAAATCCCATAAAAAAGTTAACTAATTTGAATATAATAATCTAGGAAGCCACATAACAAAGATAAGTTCTTCTTTCTTTGAACATCCTCCTGGCAGTACCAAAATTTTTTTCACTGCTTACACTTGAGGTAGGGATTGAGGTAACATGATTACAGTGAACCTAGCTAGGTGTGGACATTTGCATGAATATAACTTCCACCATGATAAAAAATCAGTGTAACTTTCCTCATATGGTAAAATCATGTAATGAGCCAATTCAATGAATCTTTCTTCTTTTGTACTTATATCCTACTAGTCAGTGAAATTATTTTTCCTTTTCTTGACAAGTGTGGTTGCTATACAGATCCCTATTGGTACACTTTTTTGCAATAAAGCTTGTCTTTCGGAAGGACTTCACTTCAGTTGCCTCTTCAAGTGATAATATTCTGAGCTGTCAGAAAGATGGTTAATTGCTCTCAACAGTCCTTAACTCATTTCAAAGACACGCATCGGTGATCAGTGCCAGAGTTTGAGACATTCCCAAATTTCTAAGAACAAACTCTAACAAAGAAAAATAGTTATAGGGGGGACGGGTGTTAAGGCCCGCTTTTTACATGACAGGATTTAAATGCTGGCCTGACCCAAAGAAGCAACTTACATTGCTTGGCCAGAGTTACCTGAGATCAGCCCGAACTTGAGCCAGGCTCGGGTTTATCTCGATAGGCTCAACCCATGCAGGTCTCTCTACTCATGATCATAAAATACACATGCACAAACTGACTGTTTTAATTTGCCATTTGTTTGACCTAAATATAATCTTTTTTTGTGAAAAAAAAAAGAACAATTTGAACCTTTGCCAAGGTGAACATATCTACCTGAATACTGAAGAACATGAAGCTTGCATGCCTCTTGCTTACTAATGTGTACAGTGATCACTGAGATAGACAGTTTAACAATAGGTCAGCAGTACATGTATCTACTATTAATGCATTTTTGGAGTATTTTGTTTCCCTTTTTAGTGTATTTTATTGCACATTTGTAGCTATAACTGTTACACTATGAAATGCATAATCCCACCAAAATAATGGTATTGATGGTTGAAAACTGGCTTATAATATACAAGGAAAATGATCGTAATGAAAACTCAAATGATCCATGTTGCTTAAAACTAAAAGAATTTTGTTGACATGTACAACTTAAGAAAAACAAATGCAATGATGAATATTACTACAGATTTACATGCAATACATTAATTAACTCTAAATCTGCTGTTAAAATAATTGAAAACCTTTATCCTGTTTCTCAAAATTAAAATTAAAAACATTTCAACTAAGCAAGCATTTAACAGACTTTGAACAGTTAATTCCGAATGCACATTTTATGGTTTTAGTATTTTTTACCTATTTAATAAATTGGATCTCTCGAAGTTCCCAAAGAATAAATGTCAATAATTACAAGTTGAATGTAAAGAGGAATCAATGATAAGAAAACTTGATTTCTGGTCAAGTAGTTTTCAACCTGAAATATATGAGCCATTTCCAGTATTTACTGACTTTCTTCAACAATCCTACGATCAACTCTGTGCTGTATCTATAAGAACTTAAAACTACAGATATTACTTTCTTGTTCCCTGTTTCACTAGTAACTGGATTTGATATCCACAGTTCTGAACAGTGCAATAATGCTAAACTTATCAATCAAGAAAACAAAACTGCCTTATCAAGTTAGATCGCATAACACCTCATTAAAACTTACCTTCAGCAACTGCACTTTGGTAGCATTTTGGCTATGTGTAAGATTTGATTATCCGTGACTAGTAAACAAAGCCTCAATGAGTTCAATGCTGTTTTGTACTACATACTGTATTGAACAAGCATTCTCTGCATTGGTTTTGTTGAAATCAAAATACAAAAACATGGTAAATACAGAACCAGACCTGATGTTATGTTTTTTAGACATTCAGTACATCATCAGTGGTGTGATTTCTACAAAGCAGCTGCATCAATCACATTAAATACTCTTATTTTAAATCATAGTGTTTATGTAGTTTTAGTTTCCATTTAATATTTTAATATATGAGGGCCATCCAGAAACTAAGTAAGTACCATTTGCGCATCACCCCTGAGCAAGTATTCGCTTCAGAGTTGTGCACGTGCACACACAGTTGTGTTGCCTCATCCATTAGCCACGCCTTATCACAATTTTGTGCTTATGTTAAAGGTTTGAACATACATATCAGCAAGCTGTTCTCTGAGATTCAGTGGTTAGCTCCTCAAAGGAAGACCATGTGCCAAGTACACCTTTAACACTGATAGAACCAGAATTTACTTACTGTTTATGTATCAAATGTCTCCATTTACAACAATCTCGTCACACAGCTTGAGCTTCATTAACATCCATCACATGCCGCACACAAGACCTTTTGTTCTTCATACTTATAATCTTTTTCTCAAGCAGACATTCCTGAATCTGGTCCTCCCAGGATTTCCTTGGCCTTCCTCTACCTCTCTTTTCTGCCACTTGGGCTGAAAAAATCCTCTTAGGCAACACCTCATCACTCATTCTTTCAACATGGCCAAAACACCTAGAACAATATTAGTCTCCATCTTACTAACAAAATTTTGCTTCACATTACACATCTGCAACACATCTTCATTCCTCACATGATCAGCGCGTGTCTTACCACAAACCCCCCATAAGTAACGCATCTCCCCAGCACACAAATGACTCCTATGTCTTTTCTGCAGAACCCAGGTTTCACTGCCATACATCAAAGTAGGAACAATTACACTTTCATACACAGCTATTCAGGACTTCCTTGAGAACCCATCATTCCTGTGGAATCCTCCTAAGGCAGCTATAACTTTCAATGAAGAAATCACTCACCTCAGTGTGCTCCATGGGCAACAATGCCACACAGAACAGCAAAAACAGCCACTGTGAATCTTGGAGAGATACCAGCTAGTTCTGTGTGACATTGGCAAAAAGACCCCAGCTCACTGGGTTATGTTCCAGAATCCTTAGGTGGAATAACCAACTGGAACTGTTAGCCGTGGGCTGATCACCCACACTGATGTACTTTTATGATTTCTATGATCCAAAGAGAAAATTTAAAGGACTCAAGTGTGGGATACGGTAAGCCTACCACACTTGAGAAGGACGGTCCACCATGGAATCAACCTAAAACTTCTAAACGGCGTATGAGAAAGAGATCTCAGCTGAGTGAGTGTAAGATTGGTGTATGGAATACTAGAGGTATAAATGGAAAGATAAAGGTTTGTGCTGTGTGTTAATAATGTTTAAGTTAACAGAACAGCTTGCTGACTGTGAAGTTTGTGATAAGAATTCTGAATGCAAGAAATGTCAGACCAAGTGAGATTCATCGGCAAATTTGAAAAATTTACAGACAAAACGCAATGAGTGCAAGAATGGGGTGGAAGTGAGTTTGAATGTTTAATGAAGGATGACAGAGTGTTCATGACATATTGCACAATGGTAGGCTTTCTCTGGTGATGGAAGATTTGGTGGAGAGAGTGAATGAAAACATTAAGGAGAATTGACGCTTCACAATTTCTGATCTTGAAATCATTACAGAAACGCTTCAGTACTGCAAAATTTGTGCACAATAGGTGCAAAAGATGTTGACAGAAGAACACAAAAGGAAATGCATGGGGTCTGCTTTAAAATTTTTGGGGTGGTGTGTGGAGGATGGCAATGGTTTTTTAAGCTATATAGTAATGAGAGATGAGACTTGAGTCTCTCACATCACACCTGAATCGAAACAGCAGTCCCTGTGATGGAAACACATGGGCTCGCCTACAGCCAAAAAATTCAAACAGACGACGTCAATGAAAGCCATGTGCACTGTCTTTTGGGACGGGAAAGGAATTTTGTTGGTGGAATTCCTGCTTAAAGGCAAGACAGTAAACACAGCTGTTTATTGGGAAACACTGAGAATGTCGTACCATGCAATTCAAAACAAATGGTGTGGCATGCTGAGCAAGGGAGTTGTTCTTCTCCATCACAAAACAAGACCTCATGCCGCAAATGTGACACAAAACCTGGTCACCAAATTTGGATGGCAGCAGCTGTTCCACCCTCCCTACAGTCCAGACTTGGCACCCAGTGACTATCATTTCTTTCTCCACTTGAAAAGATTTCTTGCCAGCCAGCGTTTTGATGACGATGATGACCCGACGATGACAGTGGAGCGGTGGCTCAAAACCCAGGCAGCAGACTGCTATCAGGAGGGTATCCAGAAACTTGTGCCATGATATGACAAAAGTCTTAACATCCCTGATGAATAAGTTGAGAAGTAGATTAAGGTATGTAGAATTCATTGCACATTAAAAATTACATTCTATAATAGTATTTTGGGCTGTTTACTGCCCAAACTATCACTAAATCACGTGCATAAATACCAGCTTACCCTTTTTAGGTTAGCTTCTGTTGAACATTTTCTTGCACGTCAGGATTCTGGGTTTCCTGTAGGTTCCAGCTGGGTGTGGTCCTCTCATTTCACCATTGTTGTACTTCACACGCGCAAACAAGCATATTAGGTGACACAAAGCAGTTTTGTAATAGTCCGTAGTTCACCATGACTTTAAAAATATTTTACACTCCCTTGAATTCTTTTACTATTTAATAGGTTTTCTGAGTTGCCTAAGTTTGGATTTATGTGTTAGTAAAAGAATTCAAGGGAGTGTAAAATATTTTAAAATCATGGTGAACTACGAGCTATTACAAAACTGTTTCGTGTTGCTTAATATGCTCGTTTGCGCGTGTGAAGTACAACAATGGTGAAATGAGAGGACCACACCCAGCTGGAACCTACAGGAAACCCAGAATCCTGACGTGCAAGAAAATGTTCAACAGAAGCTAACCTAAAAAGGGTAAGTTGATATTTATTACCATTAAAAATTAGTTATCAATATTTTTTTTTTCCAAACTGTACTTGCTTTATGGATGGCTCTCATACTAATTTTTTTCAGACATACAATTACACATGGGTTTGTAATTTATATTTGTATGCAAATACCATTAACATAATTCAGAATAAAGTTTTATTCAAATTGCTTTCTTTTTTAATTTATATCAATTTACAAATACATATTTTGCACGTTTTTATTCTTCAAATGTATCATTTTGTTGTTCAAAAACTGTACAGCTGTTTTCGTCTCTTTGTCAATGATACTAGGCACAAATGATGGTCAATGACAATGATACTCAGCAAACAACAGATGATTGAGTAAAAAATATTGATCACTTTTATTGTGCTTAATTCATTACCATTAAAACAAAAACAACAACAACATATTTTTCTTTACTGTTAAAGAAGTGTTTCAATATGAAATTCTACACCAACACTTTTATACTAAAAATAAAGGTATACGTTCATCCTGGATTTAGACCCCCCCCCCCCCCGTTAGTAGCATTAAAAACGACCAAGAACATTTTGAACTAAAAACAACATGCATTAAGACTTCCTCCTTTTCAACAGAATCAAGTATCAAACAATCAGGCTAGTTCAGAAAAATGTTAAGAAAATAATGGACCTTAATGCCAGTTTCACTGATAAAATACAAACTATACAAACAGCTTTTCTTATATGTATTTCATGAATGAGCACTATGCTCCCGATGTACGGGATCTAGCGACCTTCCAGGTCCATAAGATTTCTGTCAATTCAAAAAAGATCTGTATGTTTCTTAAGTTTGAGAGATTCTGATCTACAACATACTTCATTCTTTATAACATTGATGAAAATCATGACAAGCTCTTAACAAATTACAAGGCATGCATAAAAATCGCATTAAGTAATCAGTGGTTGCATATCATTAGTATCACAGTTAAATTCTGAGGTACTTCCTGAGCTTAGTGACAATATATTGGCCCCACCATCTGTGTTATAAAAAGTGCATTGTATATCACTGTTAGCACTTGAACCTGCACTTGAGCTCTGACTGTGTGGAACTGATACATCTTTCATCAATTCTGCAATAATAATGTCATCTGCATGCTCTGTAGCATCAACATATGAAGAAAAGTGTATAATTTCATTTTGTGCATCAGACATTATTGAAGGCATGCTTTGGATTAATGGCTGCTCAGTGCTGCTAGAGTCTGAAATGGAGAGAAGCCCCATACTGGCATTTGGACTACTCTGATTCAGAGACTGTGTACTCAAGCTCTCAGGTGAATGTACGGGTACTGTGCAACTTGGTGACAGTGGTACATTATGGTTTGGTCCTATAATGAGGCAATTTTGATTAAGTAAAGTATCTAAGGCTGATACTGGAGATGAATGAGGCACCTCATGGCGTCTGCGAGGTCTCCTAGGTCGGCGCCGACTTCGCCTTGGTCCCATACCATAGTGTAAATTTTCAACACAAAGGCTACGAGGATGCTCTCCAACTGCCACAGCATAAGAAGGCGGTGGTTCCCTGAAAAAAATTCCTGACTTAGACGAGAGAGTTGAGTTTCATGACTGGTGAGGTGATTGCTATCCATTGAACGCAAGGTATATAATCGACAAGTACAACTGATTGCTACAATCAGCAGAAGAACACAAACTAGGGAGCCCATAATTGCTGCTGTCAATACACTATTCCGCAAACCTGAAACAAAATCATTCCCATAAATAATTTTCATTGATATAAGCAAATGTTCTTTATTTCAGGCAAGTTCAAAAATAAAGTGTGTCAAATGTAATCATTCAGTTGCTGCCATTTTTAAGTTACAGTCAAAAATATTTCCATGTATGTTACTGCCATTTTTTGATCCCAGTAACATAATAATACATTGCAACAGAAAACAATACAGTGTAAGCAAGCATCACATCACACAGTCTACCAAAAGTAGGTATACAAATGCATACACATTCCACGTGAAGGTTAATTTCTCAAATGATGAATGTGACTGCTCTAATTACATACGAATTCTTGGAGTCTACCTGCCATACTCTGGCACATCTAATTCTTGATAAGTGTTAGTGATGAAGCACTTAAGGTTTTTAACAGTACAAAGTTGTTTGGTGAACAACTTGTTCTTCAAAATGCATTAAAAAAATCTATGGAAGTAAAATCTGGTGCTCATGGCCTACCCACTTATAAGGAAACCCATATAGTCAAATATGGCATGCACACCTCAAGCAAAATAGGGATGGGATACCCATTCTGCTGAAAATACAGATCTGGGTAATTTGGTTGCTGGGGCATAGATTTGGTACGACTATGTTCGTTCCTCAACACATGTAGATACTTCCACTAGTAAGTGTGTCAGGACCTCAAAACATGCAATGTCATCTGGTTGGTTTAGCTGTTCTTTGATGGTGACTTACATGCTTCACGATGGCCAGCCAAGCTAGTCTGCATCAGGCCCACTGACATAGCTAGAAAACTCAAAGTAAGCTTCATCAGATCACATGTTGTTCTGTAGGAGTCCACTTTCTCTGATATTTCATTCAATATGATCTTGCAGAAATATAGAAGTGATGGTTTTCATCATCAAATCTAATGAAATATATGAAACATGGTAAATATAGTTTTAGAAGTGGTACACCTACCAGTTAATATGTATGGCCTGGACAACTGAATATTTACATTTTACACACCTGGTTTATTAATGCAAATTTTAAGATCTTGTCATTTTATTTACAAAAGAAAAAGCTTCTTAAGATCATTGGTATCTGCAAAGGCAATATAAAATGCAAATATTGGCCAATGGTACACAGGTAGAAGGGGGAGCGCATTCTCTACTTTGAAAAACACTTAAAAAATAATAAAAAAACATGAGATAATAATACAATAAAACACAAGATGCGATACTCACATATGATACATATATCACTAAGCTGTTCTCTGGGATTCAGAGGTTAGAACCTTAAAGAAAGCTCGTCTGCTGAATATAAGTTTGAAACCAATGGTGCTACAATTTATTTGCTGTTCATGTATCAAATGTCTCCATTCAGTGATGTTGGCACATAACTCAAGCTTCACTGACATCCATCACATGTGAGTCCTTTTGTATTTCATACTAAATATCTTTCTCATACAGACATTCCTCAATCTAGCTCTCAAATGATTTCTTTGGCTTTCCTCAACATTTCTTTCCTGCTACTTGGGCTGAATAAATTCCCTTATTAAGCATCTCAAAATTCATTCTTTCAACATGGACAAACCATCTCACTTGGGCTGAATAAATGTTCTTATAAATATGTCCAAATTATGTTTTTTTTTTTTTTTTTTTTTTTTTCTAAGGAATGAAAGTAATTATTATGTTGAATTTTCGGGTAGCACCCCTTAACCCTTCTTCGGAACTACCTAGTCCTGAGGAAGGTAGGGGTGCTACCCAAAAATTTGACATATTAATTCCTTAGAAAAAACCCCCATAATTTGGAGATATTTATAATGCATTAAATCTAGGAATAGCCATGTCTTAATTATTACCAAGTTAAAATTTTTTTTTTTATTAAGCATCTCAAAATTCATTCTTTAAACATGGACAAAGCACCTCAGAATATTTGTTTCCACTCAACTAAAAACACTGTGCTTCACATTACACATCTGCGACATACCTTCATTCCTCACATGATCAGAACATGTCTTGCTACACCCCTCTCCCAAAGTAATGCATCTTTTCAATACATAGATGAGACCTTTGTCTTATCTACAGCATCCAGGTTTCACTGCGGTACATCAGGGTATGAACACTTAGCTTTCATACAAAGCTATTTGGTATCTTTCAGAAAACAAATCAGTCCTATATAACCTTCCTAAGGCAGCTATGACATTAAAAGTTGAGTTCACTTGCTACTAATTTAACCATCTAATTTGTTTTACCTGTCAGCCCATGCTACCTAAATATACAAATTTATTCATCTGGTCTATCTCTGTACTATTTTAAACTGAGCTTGCAATTCAGTAATCACAGTTCGTCACTCAAAAACCATATATATATATATATATATATTTTTCTTTATTTATACTGTTGAATTTCATATAAACTTTGTACATCCAGTACAACATACTCTACAACTCACTATTGCTCTTTGCCAACAGGACTATGTCATCAGCATACAGCAGCCTAAACACATGGGAATTACCAAGACATAAACCAGTATTGTCTATTTTGACATCACACATCCACAAATATATTAAACAGCCAGGAGGAAATTACAGTCTTAACTGACTCCTGCACCAATAGAAAAGCATATGACAGCCTCCGATTCTCCATTTGGCACGAAGTCTTTTATTACTTAACTTTTGCTGCTGTTAAAATTTTCGACAGGTTGTCATCTTTAACCTGGTTTACTGACCTGCACGAATGGATCGAGCTTACAGGATTTTTTACAATCTTTGGAGAAAGTTATCTACGGAGGACCTACATCTGGCTTTCTTAATGAACTGCAAATCACTACAGGTAATTACCAAATTTTTTAAACTCCCTTGTTGACCTCGCTCACGATGAGATTTCCGGGTGCTTACTCTTGTGGAAACCAAGCACCTTCATGTGGAAATTAGGGCTAAACGTGGATACTTGGATTACCTAAATCGCAGGACCTATCTAGCATACCAAATTTTTGCAAATCGGTCAGACTCTATCACGTTCAGGAGATCAATGATTCTGATCAGTAGTATGATTGACTCGGCCATACAACGCATTCAGGCTACCCATATTCATCACGCGGAACGAATGAAACTCTCGTCTAATTCCTCTGTGTTTCAAGCAGAGTTATTGGCGATCAGAGAAGCATTGCGTTGGGTGCTTGCTATGAACGGAGAAGGGGCCTATAGCATACACTCTGACAGCCAAGCGGCCCTGAAAGCGCTTGGCCAATTCGGGAGTAAGACTCCCCTTGTCAGAGAGATAAAAGTGCTATATAAATCAATGGAGAGTAGGAGGGTTACCTTCCACTGGATCCGAAGTCATGTCGGTACAGTTGGAAATGAACGTGCAGACCAGTTAGCGAAGGAAGCTACTGGTAAAGAGGAGATAGATTTTCAGATGCGAACGCCGCTGCAAAGTGTGCGGACGCAACTGAAATCAGCCACATTGGTGGAGTGGCAGCAGAGATGGGATGAAGGGGATACGGGTAGAAGGACATACCATATCTTCCCCCGAATCTCGATAAGGCGCATTGAGAGTAATGGCTTCCTCAACCAAGTACTAACCGGGCACGGAGTGTCGCCGGAGTACTTCCGCAGATTTGCGGTTAGGGAGCGAGTGTGCATGTGTGGTGCCCAGACTGCAGATGTCGCACACATGATTCTAGAATGTGCTTCTCTGGCAGGGAAGAGAGCAACGTTGGTGCCAGAATTGGCAAAGACGAGGGACCTCTCGATCCTGCTCGCGTACCCAAGAGCGAGACAGGGGCTCATCGAGATGGTCAAGTACCTCAAAGAGGAACAGGCGGTCTACCTAATAGAGGGGTGACCGAAGAAGAAGGAAGAAGAAAGAAGAAAAGAAGAGGAATGAAGAACCGAAGAAGGGAAACCGATGACTCGAGCCCAGAGTCGTCACCACAGAACCTACCCTAGTCCTGTGGTAATGTAAATAATGTAAATATTTCAATGTGAGAGGGCCCATTGAGCAAAGGACTTGTTTCCTAAGCGAAGATGGGTTCCTCAGTGTAATTAACCATGTTTGTAACCTGTTTGTTTGAATAAAGGGCAGATGCCCCAAACAGTTCGCACCAGCAATTATTCTCCCAGTCAGGGGTAGAGAGAAAAATTTCTAGCCCCTGCCCAAATGGCACGCACACCCGGGTCATGAAGGAGAGGTGGGAAGTGCCGGCAACCGGGGGTAGCAGTGCACTGCAGGTCCACGGACCGATCCTGTCCGGATGGAGGAATGTCGGATCCAGGCAGGATTACTCGCAACGCCGTCACCAAAAATCTTTTGAGAGAGTTCTCCTAACCCTGTGGAGTCCGCATTTGGACGGTACAGGATAATGGTCATCAGCTAGTCGTTACCCATATTCATGACCGGTCGCTCCGATACCGACCGGGTGAGAGTTCCTAGTGTGTGACTTGGCTGAGCAATACTGCACTGTAAAGCAGAACTGACGATTTCAACCGCGAGACGGGTTTCCATCCCGATCTCGCGATTTTTGCTTTAATCAATTTGGGTAGTATACGTTACCCACCAATTAGAGCAGTGACGGGACTTAGTGAAAACGCCCTTGTGAGGGCGAAGTTCCGTTCAGCCCGCATTGAGAACTCTGGTATCAGTTTTGGGTACGTTGTCGCCGTTCTGGTCCCGCGGACGAAGGGGCTATTTGATCCCTCGCCCACCCAAAGCCCAAGAGCCCGGCTTCTAAGGTTTGACTAGAGTGGGAGAACCTCTGGGTGCCCACTCAGTACTTAGAAGAAATTTTTGAGTTTTTCATCTCTCTCACAGAGATGTCAACTACCCAGAAGGGTAGAGTGAAACCAAAGGGGTCCGTCCCCAAATCGTCCGGGACATCCCGGACGCAGAAGGTAGTGGCAAAAGCACTACCAAGCCCTGTCGGCAGTGCTAAGGGTCTTAGCCCTTCTTCCGAGAACAGCCGGAAGGTAGAGCCCAATGCTAGAGGGAAACTGTCAAAGACGCTTCCCCCAGCGAAGGGCTCTAAAGCCGCTACACCGACGAAGGGAGCCTCGACTGAGCAGTCTCAGTCAGCTAGCGGTGTAAGCACCCCCTTGCCAGTTCCGCCCATGGCAAGGAAGGGGAAAACAACACCCCAGCCCGAACCCTCTCGGGCTCTTGAGGGGTCGTCCGCGGGGTGCCCAGAGGTACTTTCGGTGGGAGGTATGCATCCCAGGACACCCCCGGTGCTTACACCCGAGGCGTTTGTGAATCACATCCTTGACCTCACCTGGGAAGTTGAGTCCGTTCTCTTGGACTCGCGGGTCACTTCCTCAGGGAGAGAGAAGGCGAAAGCTGCCCTGAGCAGTGTTAGAGACGCTTGTTACGAGCAAGCAGCACTGGTAGCCTATGTCGAAGGCAGGCTGTCCGTGCGGGATGAGTCGCGCTGCGAAGCCGACGTGAAAGTGGTTTCCTACGCCGAAGTGGCTAGGAAGGGGGCTAAACAAGGCGAAAGGGCCTTCGCCCGCCCCGATCGCGATTAAAAAGAAGAAGGTAAAGTCGGGAGACAGGAGACACGTGCTTTTAGTCTACCCGACAGTTGAGAGTGCGTCCTCAGAGGACACGAAGAAGACCCTGAAAACTGCAGTAAACCCAACTAAACTGCAGATAGGGGTCAAGAGCATTCGGAGCATCAGGAAAGGAGGGGTTGCGGTGGAATGTTCCCATCCCGGGGAGCTCGACCGCCTAGCCCAGGAGTTGAGAAGCAATCCGATGACCAAGGATTTGCACATCCCCCACGGCCCCACGAAAGAGAAATCCCCGGTTGATAGTGTATGGGGTCGACGGGGATCTCTCGGGGAAAGAGTTCGAGCAGATGGTTTGTGGGCAGAACCCAGAGCTCGAGAACGGGTTCAAAGCCTGTTTTCTTATCAAGGGCAAGGGAGGTAGGGTCCACTGGGTGGCAGACGTGGAGCCCAAGGCCTTCAAGCACCTGGTGAGGCGGAAGACACTGAACTTGGGTTGGTCAGTGCTCCGTCTAAAGGAATTTTTGAGGGAGGTCAGGTGCTTTCGGTGTAATGGCTTCGGCCATTTCCGAGGCAACTGCCCCGAGACAGATGCAGGGTGCTGCAATTGTGGTGAAGTTGGGCACCAGCACCACCAGTGTGCAGCCGCACCGAACTGCAGCAACTGCACCGCTGCGAATGCCAAGTTCCGCCTGAAACTGGACGTCTCACACTCCAGCTTCAGTAAGACATGCCCTAGTCTTATTAGGGAACTTGAGCAAAGGAAGAGTCGGGTCAACTATTGTTGACGGATGGTAGTACCCTTGGAGGTACGCAGCTCTCGATAAAGAGTTTTTCGGTCTATTGACCAAGGTGTTTGAGTTGACCCTGGCCCTAGCGCTGTGAACAATGTAAATATTTCAATTTGTGTGATTTTTGTTTTAGTGTCTGAATATTGTGAGAGGGGTGCATGAGACCCTCATAGTGAACGCGCTTGTACTTTGCTGAGTTTCTTAATAAAAGACAGTAGTCCCAAAAAACTCACGTTGGCGGGCGATCTCCCGGCCACGAGATGAGATATTTTGAAAAAGTTGCTTGCCCCAACTGCCCATAGCACGTCGCACACACGGGTTGTGACAGAAGGGTGTAAGGTACCGGTCCCGTGGGGGAGGCAGATCCCCACAGGTCTCTAGACCGAATCTGTCCGAGTAGAAGACTGTGGTTTCCGGTGACTGACAGGCTAGCTGTCGGAACGCCGTCAGGGATCCTATCAATCCCAAACTATTCAAGAGAGTTCCGCATTTCCCTGCGAAGTCAGCACTTTGACGGTGCAGGTAAAGTCATCAGCTAGTGTTACCCATATTCATAAACTTCGTCTATTGGTTTCGGTTAACGAAGTTCCTTGCTACTATTCAAGTAAGTCGAAACCTGAATCCTCAACCTCTTCTACTTCACTTCCGTTTATCAACCTGAGCTCTACTCCTTTGACTCAACCACAGATTAAGGCCTTGTCTCATGGATATAAATTTGCTTTCCCGATGTGTTCTGGAGCATATGTTAACACTGTTACCCAGGTTGAATGAGTAGTTAGGGCCTTGCCGGAAACTCATCGAGTTCCTGTTAGACATTCTATCGCCAAGGTGTTGGCTAGACCTGACTCTCAATCCTTCAGGTCTCATTCCTCACAATCTGCTCGTTCAGAATCTTCTTACCTACGCTATGAGAGAAGTAAGCTTAAAGCAATTGCCCGAAACACTACTCTCGCTGTTATCAGTGCTGATAAATCACAGCAAATAGTAATATTGGATTCCAGTTACTACAAGGCTAAAATGCATGCAGCTATCCAAAAGATTCCTCATAAGTCTCTCAAGACCCGACTAAGGCCTTGATCTCTGCCATTTCCAGACTAAAAAGTCAGGGTTGTTTACCCCAGGTAATCTCTGCAAACTTACATCTGCCCCCTGGACCCAGTATCCCACTTGCATTTGGTAAAATCAAGTTACATAAACCAGGTTATCCAGTTTGTCCCCTGGTCTGAAGTGCAAACAGCCCATCTCGGCCCCTTGAGTCAGCTCTGGCGAAGTTTTTGGCTCCCCTGACTAGTTCTTCCCCATATTTTATTGGAAGTTCCACCCAAGCTCTGGATATCATTCGAGCATTTTCTTTTCAAGGCAAATTTTTTATGGATTCATTGGATGTGGAGTCTTTATTTCCAAATAAGCCCATCCCTCTTGTTCATAGCATTATCGAGAGGAAACTTTCCACCTACCCTGGCCTTTCTCCTCTCGAAGTGGAGGCCATAATGTCAGCTTTACAGCTTGTGGCCTCACGCTCTTTTTTCAAATTTAATAATGTCATCTACCAACAACAGGGGGGAACACCTATGGGCTCCCCCATGTCTCCTGTTCTTTCAGAGTTTCTCTTACAGGAATTAGAAAATACCGCTCTCTCTCAGTTTTTCCTTTCAAAGCCCTTCTGTATATTCATTATGTAGATGACATTTTGATTTTTTGGTCCTTTTCTGTTGAACAACTTCATTCCTTTACAGGTTTTTTATCCTCACAGTATCCTACGATTAAATTAACCATTGAGTTAGAACAACAAGGCTCCCTACCTTTTTTAGACTTCCTTCTTTCACATAGTTCTACAGGTTTACAATATTCTGTGTACAGGAAGCCTTCTGCGTGTCCTGTACTTATTCCTCGCGACTCTTCACACCAGTGGAGCCATAAGCTACCTGCGTTTAGATTTCTACTCAAACGCTCCTATTCCCATTCTTCAAACCCCTCTTTACAACGAGCAGAATTTCAGAGGATTTTGGCAGTTGCTTCGACGTTTGTCTACTCTCACGACGACATATCCCGCCTGGACAGAAGGATGAATCGTCTTCAATTCACAGCATTGCAACGGTAGTCGCAAACTGTACGATATGTGGGTACCATTGACTACAACCCAACCATTGTCAACATCCTTGGGAATGCCTGCGCTAGGTTCCATATTTCTTTTGGAATACGTACCTTCAATTTATTCAATTTGCTGCGCAAGGACCGTGACAAGATTCACCCACTACATAGATCTGGTGTTTATGACATCCCACTCGTTTCATATTCACCGGATTCTGAAGACACCTCCTATATAGGCTCTACCCTACGTTCAGTGTAAGTACGGGTGGTAGAGCACAAATATGCAGTTCGTGTTGGCTCTAACTCTTCTGCCTTAGCCCGCACAGTGGCGCAAGGTCAACATTACCTAGACTGGAGTCGTACCACACTGATTGTCTCTGCGCCTGATAAACATTCTTTGTTGCTTGCTGAAAGTTTGTGTATTACACGGTTTGCCTCCAGTCGTTGCAATGACGATTTGCCTGTTATAACTCACCCTTGGATTCTGCTGTTGAACCAGCTAAATGCTTCACCTGTTGGATCTCCAGATACGCGAGTTTAATTTACATATAATTATTTGTAATATGCCATTTCCAGTTTGGCAACACCATTTGTTATTCCATGATTGTATATAAATCCCTGTAACCATCCTTTCACGCAACTGGGCCCGATGATGAGGCTAAAGTAGCCTTGAAAGTGCTTGCCAGTGTAGCTGATTTTAACTTATAAATAAATATCATTTTTTAAATGCCCGTTTTTAACTATTCAATTGTGCATACGACAGCCTCCGATGCTTCATCAATAGAAAAGCATTTTGATAAAACACCATTCACTTGTACGTATGCTCTACGGCCATCATACATAGCTTTCACACTACTAACCTTATAAATGCCGCACTATGTTAACTGCAAGTTCCAAACTTTTCCTGCACTTTAAAAAGCTTAATATACCTGTATATAACACACACATTTCGAAATTTTCTAAAAATAATATTTTTTTTTTTTTTATATTGTTCCCATTTGGGAACATTGGTGTGTGGAGTTAATAATTTTGTTGCAATTTTATAGAAACTGATTTTTTTTTGTTATTTAGTATACTAAAAGGTCACTGATATACATTAGGGATTAAAAATTTTAAATTTAGTTTCTATGGTTAGTTTTTTTTTATTTCACTTTTAACTTACAATAATAATAGTTGATTAGCTGTAACTTTCAGAGATTGGATTTGTCATTCCTGCTTGTCCCACATATGTTCTATGGGATTTAGATAGTGACTTTAGGTCAGCCTACCCAACACCCAGATGTTCTGCTCTTCTGCTCCACAAAACTGGCCTGGACAGGTGTTGTAGTATGGAAAGGCACCCAAATTTGCTAAAAACAGGCAGGGACCTGTACCAAAGTACTGCCACAGCAAAGGTAGTGCAGCATTGTTCAGAATATCTTCACAACTGGCAACCGTTACATTGAAAATCACCATAACCAACAAAACGTATCAATCCTTGCTGGCAGAAACATTTTCACACCATCACAGAGCCCCTCCAAACTTGAGTGTAGGGCCAATGTAGTCCACCTGATAGTGTTCCCTGGGCAAACGCCATACCCAAGTACTATCCAAACAAAAGAGTGAGTAGTGCAAGTCATTTATCCACATGACCCTCTTTAACATTTTTATTGTCTATGAATGGTGAGCGAGACACCACTCTAGTCACAGTCTGGCATTCTGGAATGATGCAGGTTTTGTGTCTAGCTGACCTAGCACGGTAACCTTTACCATGTAGTCCTGATGCTTTATTCTGGTGTAAATGGATGTTCCATGTGGCTTGTTCAACATCGCTGTGTAGGCTTGTGGCTGAGAATGTGCACGCCTGCCTTCACATTCTGCAGTAAGTTTCATATGGCATGATCATTCAGTTTGTGTAGCCTGTAAGAGCACATGGCTTCGGTTTAGTGGTACCATCTGTTTTCCATCGATGAAGAACGTTAGCAGCAGTGGATTTGGGGAATCCCAGGAGAGAGACAATGCTATGCAATGATTTTTCACTCAGACGGCAACTAACCTCCCTGACCTTTTCAAAGTCCATCAGTTCAGCTCTGTGCAGCATAGTTGCTTCCGGTGCAGTTTGACAGATGTGCCAACACTCCAGTTTATGTACATCACAAAACACACCCTGCGTGTGTGCGTCTGGTTCTGCACATGCACGTTTATTTGCATATATGGAGGTACCCAAATACTTTTGTTCACATCATCATCATCATCATCATCATCATCATTGTCAACCATTATCAATCCACTGCTGGATGAAGGTCTCCCCAAGTTTCCTCCACAACGGTCAGTCTTGTGCCAGTCTCCTCCATGTCACTCCCGCATACTTTCGAATTTCATCCACCCATCTCCCATGTGGTCTTCTTCTGGGTCTTTTCCTGTCCCTTGGAATCCAATCTAAAATTTTGGCTGTCCATCGGAGGTCTGTCCTTCTGGCAGTATGCCCAGCCCATTGCCATTTCAGGGATTTAACTCTGATCATGATGTCTTCCACTCTTGTCATTTTTCGGATCCACGAGTTCCTATTCTTATCTCTCCATGCTGCTTTGAGTTGTCTGCAGCCTTTGTACGTCTCTTTTAGTTAAGGTCCATGTCTCTACACCATACGTAAGCACTGGAAGAATGCATTGATCAAACACTTTTCTTTTAAGACATAATGGCATATTGCTCTTGAAAATTATGCTGTTTCTTCCAAAAGCTCTCCAGGCAAGTTTTGTACGCAGATTAATTTCTTCATCAATGTGACCCTTACTTGATATCTGCTGTCCAAGATAAACGTACGTGTCTGTTATCACCAGCCTTTCTCCATCAATCGATAAATCTTCATTTCTTGTAAAAGCATTGAACATCACTTTTGTCTTCTGAAAGTTCATTTTTAATCCCACTTTTTACTCTTGTCAGCAAGTTCCTGGATCATACTCTGCAGCTCTGATGGGGTAGTTGCAAAAATGACTAGGTCATCAGCAAAACGAAGGTGGGTTAGATAATCTCCATTAATCTTTATCCCTTTGTTTTCCCAGTTCAGTGATTGAAAGACATTTTCCAATGTGGCATTAAAGAGCTTCGGAGATATGGTGTCACTTTGTCTCACTCCCTTTCCAATTTTTATGTGTGTTGTATTTTCAAACAGCCGAATCTTTGCACTTGCATTTTCATAGATGTTATTAATAATGCGGTATTGAAGATGCGATACATTAATAATATTAATGTATGCATCTTCAATACCGCAGGATTTCAGAGCCATTGTAACTGCTGATGATTTCACCGAATCAAAGGCTTTTTCATAATCGATAAAAGCCATGCACAATGGAAGTTCATATTCCCTCGCTCTTTCAATTAGTTCTCTCAGTACGTGGATATGATCTATTGTGCTGTAGCCACTCCTGAATCCAGCTTGAGCTATGTCCAGTGTTACCTTCAAACGGTGTGAAAGAACTTTAGTGAAGATTTTATAAACCACTGATAGGAGGCTGATAGGTCTGTAGTTACTGAGATCCTCAATATCACCTTTTTCATGTAGCAGGATCATTGTAGCGTTGTTCCAATCCTCAGGAATCTTCCCTTCATTAAGGCATCGAGTGAAAATTTGGGCGAGTACTGTTTCGATTTCTCCACTTGCTTCTTGTATGATGTCTACAGTAATTCCATCTTTTCCTAGAGCTTTTCCCCGCTTCATGTTCTTGATTGCATGTGCAACTTCTGCTGGGAGGACTGGAAAAACTCTGGTACTGGTACCTTTCATGATGTCTGGAGTACATGTATCATCCCTTTCATATAATTTGGAGTAGAAATCTTTCACTCTTGTCAAAATTTCACCTCTATTTCTTGTTACAGAACCATCTTCTTTTCTCAGTGAAATAATCTGTTTTCTTCCTTTACTGAGATGTCCCTTTGCTATCTTTAGGCTTTGGTTGTTTTCAATTGCTTTCCTCACTAGTTCACAGTTGAATTTCCTTACGTCTTCAGTGATACCTTTTCGTACTGTCTTGCATAGCTCTATATATTCCACTTTGGAAATCACATCTTCTTTAGTTGTCCTCATCTCTCTTCTTTTTTGCATTAACATTTTAGTTTTTCCTGATAATTTGTTCACATGCAACTTGTTCTTAGACCCAGCTAATTTTGTTGCTGTTTCCATAAGAGCTTTGGTTACTTTTCTGTTAATTTAAGAAATATCCACTTCTTCCGATGTTAGGCCTTCTAAAAAAGATAATCTGTTCTTCAGTTCCAACTTGAAGGTATTATGGTGTTTTGTGTATTTGAAATAATGAATTTTATTTATTTTGTTCCTTACTATAATGTAGTTAAGTGCCCATGATAAGCTGGGACACAATGTTGATGTAGTCTTTTTTTGAACTCAAAACATTTGTTTCTGGTATTTTTCTACCAAATCATGATGCGCAAATATCTACACGACAGGGCTGAACATACATTGGGGTTAGGCTGCATACCTGAGCGAGTGAGTGCGGTAATCCTAATGTCCGTGCACCTACCACTGAAGATGGCTACGAATGTTAGCAGAAACTAGTTTGGTGCTTCACAGTCGGGAGATTTGTATTTTTTTTATTTTCTTTTTCAAGATTGTTCGTTTTCGAAAATTTCAGCAAAAGTATATTTCAGCAAAAGTAAGTCAGTTTTCATTATGTATCAGGGTGCTTCGCGGACAAGATTGTTTCCTCTTCAGGATTATTGTTCGTTTTTTAAAAAATTCAACAAGGTTTTAATTCAGTTTCTTATTTCATCGATATTAAGAGATTTTTTTGCATTGTAAAAATTCATCTTGTTTAATTTTATCTGGTGCAGATTTTACAATATCACGAATTTTAACTTCACAATTGAAAAAATTCACATTCTTTGATGAGTACATATGAAGCTCCTGACAGCCACTATGAATATTGTAAGTACAGATACTTATTATTATTATACTAGATTTCAAGTGCCAATACTATGTTAACGTCCTTTTGCAATCTCCCGATAGCTGAACTTGCATAACGTGTGAAACAGTATTTACAGACATTTAATGTCTATCAAATTAAAATATCGTAGCCACGTAAAAAGTATGTTCATCGCAAATTGGCGAAAATTGAACAACGATATATATAAATAGGACACTTTTGCGGAAGGTATTGAATGAATATGGTGTTACTGGGAATCTACTTAACAGTGTAAAAGCCATGTATGCTGGCAGTAGAGCTCGTGTACGAGTAAATGGTGTTTTATCAAAATGGTTTTCTATTGGTGCAGGAGTCAGACAAGGTTGTGTAATGTCACCATGGCTGTCTAATATATTTATGGATGTGTGCATGCGTGATGCCAAAATAGATAATACTGGTTTATGTCTTGGTGATATCCGTGTGTGCAGATTACTGTATGCTGATGACACTGTCCTGTTGGCAGAGAGCAGAAGTGAGTTGCACAGTATGTTGTCCCGGATGTACAAAGTTTGCATGAAATTCAAATTGAGTACAAATAAGGGAAAAACTAAAGTTATGGTTTTTGAGAGAGCAACTGGTAGCATTGAATGTAATATATGTCTAAATGGCACAATTATTGACCAGGTGAATGAGTTTGGGTATTTAGGAAGCATGTTTGACAGAGAGAACAAATTGGATGGTGAAATTAGTAGGTGAGTGAATTCTTCATTGAAAGTCATGGCTGCTTTGGGAGGGTTTCACAGGAATGATGGGTTCTCAAGAGAGTCCCGCATGGCTGTATATGAAAGTGTAACTGTTCCTACTCTAATGTATAGCAGTGAAACCTGGGTACTACAGAAGGAACACAGAAATCGTTTGTGTGCTGGAGAAATGTATTACTTACTGGGGGGTTTGTGGCAAGACACGTTCCGATTGTGTGAGGAATGAAGATGTGTTGCAGTTGTGTAATGTGAAGCAAAATGTTGTTAGCAAGGTGGAGACTAATATGCTCCGGTGGTTTGGCCATGTTGAAAGAATAAGTGATGAGATTGCTTACTAAGAAAATCCTTTTAGACCAAGTGGCAGGAAGGAAAGGTAGATGAAGGCCAAGAAAGTCATGGGAGGATCAGATTCAGGAGCGTCTGCACGAGAAAAAGATTATGAGTATGAAGTATAAAAGATCTTGTGTACAGCGTGTGATGGATGTCAGTGAAGCCTGAGTTGTATGTCAAGATTGCTGTAAATGGAGAAGTTTGATACGGCAACAGTAAGTAAAAATTATCTGGTAGTTTGTATTTCTTTGTGGAGCTAACCTTTGAATAACAGAGAACAGCTTAGTGATATGTATGTTTAATTATTCTGATATTACCAGTGAGTACTGCAACAGCTGAGAGATATTTCTCCAAATTAAAGATAATAAAGAACTACCATTGATGTCCCAGCATCGCCCGAGTGCTTTAGTAGCTATATCAATTGGAAGATCAACAGCTCGTGCACTGGATTTGGACCATGTGATTGACAACTTTGCAAAACAAAAAGCAAGGGAGAAGAAATTTTAAATAGCGATAGACATCAACGAAATTTTTTTATGCACTTTAATTTTTTTTAATTACTTTCTTAAACCATAAAAAAAACGTAGGTATAACTGGTTTCACTAGATTTTGATTTTCAACTTTCCGTTGGTGATGCGGGTTATCATTATCATCATCATCACCCACTATCAATCCACTGCTGGATGAAAGTCTCCACAACTTTCTTTCACAAAGGTCTGTCTTGTGCCAGTTTCCTCCATGTCACTCCCGCATGATTTTGAATTTTATCTACACATCTCCCATGTGGTCTTTTGGGTCTTTTCCTGTCCCTTGGAATCCAGTCTAGAATTTCGGTTGTCCATTGGTGGTTCCTCCTTCTGGCAACATGTCCATCCCATTGCCCTTATCAAGATTATTTTACATTTTGTGTGTGTACAAAGGAACTAAAATGGACAACCTGGTTTACAACTGAGACGGTCCATGGGCGAAGGGGGTACTAACACTGGGAACTGCTCCTAGGTGCAAATTTCTTAGTTACGCCACGGGCTCATGTTCACTTGTTTTGCAAGGTTACTTGCTGTATGGTGTTGATCCCTCTTGACATGTAGGAGCAGATAGCAGTCCTCACTGGGGGTGGTTTTCAGTAGATGACCACCACAGGTCTTTCACCTGTAATACTGAAGGTCAATCACGCATGTGATATGCTATGGGTGATACCAAACTCTTGGGCCGCACTCATCACAGTGTACCCCTCCCAATTATTCAGCAATGAGAAAAATCATCAAGATGTTCTCAATGAGCCATTTTGTCATTTCTAGCACACAACAAATACAATGAAACATCTGTAACGCTGTTGCACACTGTCTGGTTACTTCCGTTCAATTGATCCTATTGGAGTGTTTGAGAGCATTTCGTTCTAACGTTGTGCAAACCACACATCATGCTCCATTACTATGTATGTACTGTTGCTGCTGTTTCCAGTCACAGTCCTGAGTCAATCTGTGTTTGGGTGCTGCTGCTATTTATGGCATTATTTTACTTTTTCCACTTCATCCTTAAGTTTTGCATACCAGTGCATATGCCTATGAATACCTGTTCTTCATGCATGCAATTATTCAGCACATCATCATTTGTGTCAACCACTAATGTGTACATGACGAACTTATTTCGTTACATAAACTTTCAAACCATTAACAAAGGGCAGGCACTTACAACATACCAAACAGGTTAGAAAATCCATCAGAAAATAAATTCTACATCTGCAGTACCAAAAGAAGTTGATTTATTCATTTAAAAAGAGCTAACTCTATCTTCAAACAAACATGGGATGTTAATTCCAATAGTGCAGTTTTTCTGTTGTACTTTTTATTGGAAAAGAATTAAAGAATATTCACATTTTTAAAAGAAAATAAATTATGTTATCAGAACATGTGCAGGCTAGAAAAAAAAGTACCGGAACTGAATTCTGACCCCACAGCACCACTGATTATGTGTTATCTTTTTAATGGTTGTTTCTAAAAATGTACTAAATATGTTACAATTCTTGTTTCTGCAAGATGACATAAGAAAACAACAATTTCGTCATAGTTTCCACACTATGATTATTCAATTTTGGAATCAATAAACCGAAATTTGAAAAAAATTCTTTTGGCTGAAGCTAGAGAGAAAAAATTCCTTTTGATTGCAATATAAATATTAATTTTTCAACTATAGCAAAAACTTGCCTACACTGGTAGAAATTAAGATCAGGTTGTTACCAAAAAAATTTTGGTCTCATATGCCAACATTTTATTTTTATACCTGAAATAAATTCAAAAAAATTACACAGCAAAAAGTTCAAAAGAATTACCTGTCTGTTTTCAAAGTTCCTTGACAATATATAATTTTTTGATTGTTGACATAAAAAAAAAAAACTAGTTTGAAAATATGAACGAATAAACTTTTCAAAGCATACATTATTTTGCTGCACACCATTTTGGTCATGTTAGCGTAAAACCACTACTTGTGCTCTGACAGACGTCCAAAAACAAAGAAAAACTGAAATATAAACATTATTTCCTGTATAAGTCAAGAGAGGGCGCTCCGATGCAACTAGCTCTCTCACGCTCGGATATAAACATTTACTCTCTCCACAGGAAAGAAGCTGCACAGATGTGAGTGAAGTTCCCGTTCTGAAAACATGTACGATTGTGCAACTCACTAGAAGTTTGTTTTCTTCTGTTTTTCCTAAAAAGATGATGGAACTTGTATTTACAGAAATTATGTGCCTGGTTCTTCAATATTTCCTTCCTTCTTCAAGAAGAAACTATGTTTCTTTGTGATCGGTAAGGTCGTAAGTTCGCTCCTCACCCAGGGCACCAATAGTTTATGGAATGAGTCTGTTCACAAAGTGAACTATTTTTCTACTTCTTATTATTACCTTCAGTTATTTATCACATATTCAGCAATTAATATCTTCAAGAACTTGTTTATATTTTATTAAAACGAAGTCATCTTTAACTCTAAAGGTATGTTTTGTTCTTTTTAGCACTATTCTATTTATTTGAATCAAGGCATCAGCTATCGAAACAATATGAGTATAATATACATTAAGAGACACATCATAAGATTATGAGACTGAATTGCCCTTATGATTAGTTCTATTATGGCAAAAAGAAAAATTCAAAGTTCGTTCCTAACCAAATAGCTATAAGCCTAATGTACCTTTTATAGTCATCATTATGGATCACCATTTTGATCACTGTACATAACTATGTGCTGAGATACTGGTGTTCTATAAAAACTGTTTTTTGCCTTCTAAAAGGAAAGTGGATGTAAATACTCAAAGTACACAGTTCGAAAAACTAAATCACAAAAATTATTCCACCTGGAAGTTTAGAATGGAAATGTACTTAATATGAGAAAATTTGTCCCATGTTGTTTTTGATCCTAAGCCAGAAGCACCAGATGAATCTTGGATAAAGAATGACAGAATTGCTCGTGCAAATATTTGTCTAAATATCTCAGAGCAAAATAATATTGTTATGTGTTTTGCCCATCATCGTCATATCTCAGAGTCCCAAATAATTCATGTTCTGCATGAAAATACAGCTAAAGACACCTGGGATAAGTTACGTAGTACACATGAATGTGCAAATGTATCTAATAAACTGTTTTTATTAAGGAAATCATACTCAGTTGAGTATGTTGAGGGAACCTCAATGCAGAGTCACATAAAAGATGTTCTGGAATTGGCAGAAAGGCTAACAAGCATAGGTGAGCCCATTAAAGAGTCATTTGGCAGTTCTACTCATGTGCAGCTTACCAATTTTCTATTCTACTCTAATTACAACTTTGGAGAGTAAAAATGAAATAGAGTTGTCACTTAACTATGTTAAGGGTAAACTGATTAATGAATATGAGAGAAGAAAGGAGATGCAAAAATCTTCTTCTTCTTCCTCTCAATTTATGGCTTTCAAGGGAAGTTCTTTCAAGAAGAATATGTTAAACTCTAGTGTAAATAAATTTTGTACTTATTGCCGTAAGAAAAGTCATGTCAAAGACGAGTGCTGGCATCTAAGAAACAAAAATAAAACAGGTGAAAGGAATGCAGCACACACTCACACAGCTAAATCAAAAGGAACTACTAGAAGTAATATTTGTACACACACCTCTAGCAAAAATTGTCTAACCAAGCAAAACCAGTTTGATGAGACTGGAAGCATAGAAAAAAAGTGTGAAATAAATAAGGAAAGAAATTAATGTATTCTTAAATCACAATCCTTTCAAACTCACACTGGTGAACAGTCTGAGTGGTTTGTTGATTCTGGTGCAACAAGTCACATGTCAGGAAACAAATTTTTTCTCTGAGTTAAAAAAGGAGAGGGGTACCAGTGTAACTATAGCTAATGGAGATCAGCTTCAATCTGCTGGTATAGGTCAAGGAACTTCAAAAGTAAAATGTCTTAATGGAAATGAAAACAAAATACGATTGCAAGATGTATTATATGTTCCAAAGTTAAAGGGAAACTTATTGTCAGTGAAAACAATTACTAATAAAGGATGTATTGCTGTATTTAAAGATAACATATGTACCATACAGAAAGAAAATAACATTATTGCACATGCTGTGGTAACAGATAGTCTATTTAAATTAATAACTGTTCCAGAAGTAGTCAAAATGACAAGTCATGTTTCCCAAATGCAAAACAAATGTTGCAAACATGAAAATTGCATTTTTAAGTGGCATTTGAGATTGGGGCACAGAAGCCTAGAAGCAATTAGACAAATGGAAAGGGAAAGCCTAGCTAAAGGCATACAGTTAAATAATTGTAAACATGATCTCACATGCACAACATGCATCAAGGCAAAATTAACTGAAGCTCCATATCCAAGAAAAGCTAGTTTTAGGGCAAAGAAGCCACTGCAATTGGTGCACACATACTTGTGTGGTCCCATTGAATGTTCCAGCCTAGGGAAAAAGAGGTATTTTATCCCCTTTATTGATGATTATTCTAGATATAGTATGGCTTACTTAATGACGAGAAAAGATGATGTGGCAGAAAAACTTAAAGAGTTTATAACATCTACACAGAATAAATTTAAAACAAAAGTTCAGTCAATCCGTACAGATAATGGTAGAGAGTACTGCAATCAAGAAATTCAGGTATATCTTAATCAAGAAGGAATTCCTCATCAGAAGACAGTCCCATGTTCACCACCTCAAAATGGAGTGGCAGAGCAAAAGAATAGATCACTGGTAGAAATGCCAAGAGCTCTATTAATAAATGCTAAACTATCCAAATCATTCTGGGGTGAAGCAATTCTCACTGCAGCATACCTACAAAACAGGTTACCCACAAAGGCTAACAAGAAAACCCCTTATGAGATGTGGAACAAAGTTAAACCAAATATAACTCATCTAAAGGTTTTTGGATGCAGGGTTCTTGCATGCATCACCAAACACAAAAGGCAAAAACTTGATGAAAAAGCTATTGAAGGCATATTTGGTGGATATGACCCAAAGAGTACTGGTTACAGAGTATATAAAGGGAATAGATTTGTCATCATTATCCAGATCTGTAAAATTTCTTGAAAATGAAATAAATGAAGAACAAGAAAGAAAAGAGGAAAACATAGCTGAAGAACAGGAAGAGAAGGAGGAAAATACAATAGACTTTTTCAAAAATGTTCTTAAAGATGTAGGTAGAACCAGAAAAAATAATTGGAGGAAACAGATGAAAATCCAAAACCAGACACAGAACCCTCACAGGATGATGAACATATAGAGTCAAATTCTGAAGCTCCACCATTGAGAAAGTCTCAAAGGAAAACAAAAGGAGTACCTATTGAAAAACTATCATTGAAAATTGAGGAAAGTATAATTCTTAGGGATGATCCTAAAAATATACAAGAAATAGAAGAACTGCCTTAAGTTGAAAAAGACAAATGGTACAATGCCATGGAACAAGAAATAAATTCCCTGAAAGAGAATAACACATGGTCCCTCCCAAACTTGCAGAAAGATAAAAAGACAATAGGCTGCAAGTGGGTGTTGAAAACAAAATATGATTAAAAGCGAGAAGTAATCAAGTACAAGGGTAGACTGGTGGCCAAAGGCTATAGTCAGCAGTTTGGCTCAGAGTATAATTAAACCTTTTCACCTGTAGTCAAGCACACAACAATTAGTGCTTTGTTTGCAGCAGCTATATATATAAAAAATATTCATGCAACATGTAGATGCCAAATCTGCATTCTTGCATGGAGAACTACAAGAAGAAATTTATATGCATCAGCCTGAAGGTTTTGTAGAAAGAAATAATGAAAATAAAGTGTGAAAATTGAACAAATCACTATATGGCTTGAAGCAGGCTGCAAAGACATGGAATCAGTCAATAGAAAATACCTTGACATCTCAGGGCTTCATACAAAGCAAAGCAGATTCCTGCTTATTTATAAAACATGAACATAAAGGCACAACTTATCTGTTCATATATGTAGATGATATACTAATAAGTGCTCAACATCAGTCACAAATACAGCATGTAATAAAAGCTTTAAAGAATAACTATGAGATCACTGATCTTGGAGAGGTCAAGTATTACTTAGGTATAGAAGTCAGCAAAGATAAAAGAGGAAATTTCTTTCTTGATCAACAAAGCAAAATTCAACAACTAATAGAGAAATTTGGTCTACAAGATGCAAAGCCAACATATATTCCAATGGAAACAAATTACTACCAGCATAAAAGAGAAGACGTTTTCTTACCTAATAACAATAAATATCGACAAGCCATTGGACCTTTGCTATATATGTATATCTTTGATCACAAGACCAGATATTGCTGCAGCCACCCACGTAATAAGTAGAAGTTGTGAAAGTCCACGGCAAAGAGACTGGAATGCTGTAAAAAAGGTTATTTGCTATCTCAAGACAACCAAAGAGTTAAAACTGCAAATTTCATCAAAAGAACCTCCAGTAACTAAATGGGTATTCTGATGCAGACTGGGCTTAAGACCAAAGAGACAGGAAGTCTACCTCAAGTCATCTTGTTTTTCTTGGAGAAAACTGTCTATCATGGAAATCCCACAAACAGAACTGTGTTGCATTGTCATCCTCTGAGGCTGAGTAAGTTTCCATAGTGCAGTCAGCCCAAGATTTAACATGGTTATTGGAGTTAATGAAGGATTTAGACCTAAAATAGGATTTACCAGTGAAGTTTTGGGAAGATAATCAAGCAACCATAAAACTGACGCAATCTGAGAAAAATAATTCAAGAGTAAAGCATGTTGACATAAATCACCATTATGTAAGGGACTTGCAAAACAAAAATATTCTAGAAGTGTGCTATTGTCCTACTCAGGAGATGAAAGCGGACATAATGACAAAGCCACCGGCCAAACCAGCTTTCAAACATCACTGACAGTCCTTATGCCTTCAGGACACTGCCAGAGCAGGAGGGGAATGTTAGCGTAAAACCACTACTTATGCTCTGACAGACGTCCAAAACGAAAGAAAAACTGAAATATAAACATTATTTCCTGTATAAGTCAAGAGAGGGCACTCCAATGCAACTAGCTCTCCCGCACTCAGATATAAACATTTACTCTCTCTCCACAAAAGAAGCTGCACAGATGTGAGTGAAGTTCCCGTCCTGAAAACATGTACGATTGTGCACCTTACTAGAAGTTTGTTTTCTTCTGTTTTTCCTAAAAGGACGATGGAACTAGTATTTACAGAAATTATGTGCCTGGTTCTTCAATATTCCCTTCCTTCTTCAAGAAGAAACTATGTTTCTTGGTGATCAGTAAATGACTAAGAATGAAGGTCGTAAGTTCGCTCCTCACCCGGGGCACCAATAGTTTATGGAATGCATCTGTTCACAAAGTGAACTATTCTTCTTATTATTATTACCTTCAGTTATTCATCACATATTGAGCAATTAATATCTTCAAGTATTTGTTTATATTTTATTAAAACAAAGTAATCTTTAACTGTAAAGGTATGTTTTGTTCTTTTTAGCGCTATTCTATTTACTCGAATCAAGGCATCAGCTATCGAAACAATATGAGTACAATATACATTATGAGACACATCAGGTCATTATTTGCAAATTGGCTACAACAGTTAACGTATAGCACTTTATTTTTGTTCAGCTAACTTCAGTCTCTTATTGTCAGCCTCTATCACGGCATAAGCTGCTGCAATGCCTTCAAAACACTTTTGCTTTAGAACACGTTTCTAGGCGACAACTGCCTTCTTCAATCATTGAGTGCGCTGATGCAACATCATCTCTTAAATTTTCTAGTGCCTTTTCTGAATGTGGCTAACAAGATTTTGGTGGTGCAGTTGTTTTTCCTATTGTGCATACTTCACCATTTTTCTCGCCATCCTTCTGAACTTTATACTTTACATGTGCTTCACGATAGAACTTCATCATTTCTTGAGTCACATGCACATAATAAGGCTTATTCTCTACTGCATCTTCAATCAGTCTAAATCCAGTAACTGCTTCAAGGCCCATGCATGAACGTTCAGTTGTCAGCATTCTCTTATTTTTGGAAAATCCACATTCAACTGATGCTTGGCCATGAGAGAAAGTGAGTGCTGTTTTGACTAATGTTACAAGATATGGATATCTCTGAGACATATTAGAGTCTTTTATAAGAGCAACATTTTCCCAATATTCATCCTCTGGCTTCTAACAAATTGTTGCACTGTCAAAAACCTCTTGTGACCACTCATCAAGGATCTCATTGTCACAAGGATATGTATTGTCGCCACTCATCTATGCTAAAGAGAAAGTTATAATAGCAGGGGATTTCAATGCTAGAGTAGAAGTGCAGACTGCGATTTCTGACAATGTTCTAGGTAAGTTTAATGATCCTAGTGAAAGATTAATTGAACTCTGCATTGTAAATGGTTTGTGTGTATCTAATACATTTTTTCAACCATAAGTATATCCACACATATACTTGGGAAAATTGTACTCTTGGTCAAAAGAATGTGATAGATTTTATTGTCTGTGATCAGCGTTTGAAACACTTAGTTGTTGACACTTGTGTGATGAGAGGTGCAGATGTTGGTTCTGATCATTACTTGGTAGTGTCACAAGTGAAACTGAATGTTGGTTGGAGGAAAAGGAATAGGAAGAGGCCCAAGGTGGATGGAAAGAATAAAAGTTGAAAGGCACCCTGAAGATCATCAGCGTTATTCTGACGTACTCAGAGACTGAAGTCTTGTGAGAGGGATGTAGAAAAGAAGTGGGCATGTTTTAAGACCTGTGTTGTCACTGCTGCTGAAGAAGTCTGTGGCACAGCAATAGTGGGTAACAATAGAGGTGATGCTTGGTGGAATAGTGAGATTAAAGAAGCAGTAAAAAGAGAAAGAAGGAAGCCTATTTGGGGATGTTGCAAGGTAGAGTTTACGTGGGTGAATACCGCTGTAAGAAGCGTGAAGCAGCTAAGCTGGTTCTCCAGAGTAAGGCAAAGCATAGGAAGGAGAAGGTGGAAAGTCACGAATTGGCTTTTTGGAAAGATAGGAACACTTTCTGGAAGAACATGAGACTCAGGAAAAATAGGGGAAACAAAGTTGTAAGTTGTGTGAAGAATAGGATTGGGGAAATGATATGGGAGCCCAATGAGTTAAGTGACAGATGCGGTGAATACTTCTATGAGCTATTAGATCAGGAAAGCAAAGGTGATTCAGAGGCAGAAGCAGATGTTGTCACAGTGAAGGATGGAAGCACAGGAGGGATCTCAAGAGAAGAGGTGTGTAAAGCTCTAAAATCTCTTCAGAATGGTAAGGCTCCAGGAGTTGATGGCATAACTGTTGAAATGTTGAAATATGGTGGTGACTCTGTAATTGACTGGTTAACTGAAATTTGCCAGTTGTGCTGGGAGTTAGGAAAGGTCCCTCAGGATTGGACGGATGCTATCATTGTTCCCTTGTGTAAGGGAAAAGGTGATCAGACTGACTGCAAGAACTATCGTGGTATTAATTAGCCTACTGAGTGTGACAGGGAAAGTGTTTGATAAGGTCATTATTGAAACAGTACGGGGTCTTACATCAGAGAAAGCGTGGGATGTTCAGAGTGGTTTTATGCCTGGTAAAGGCTGCACTAACCAAATTTTTGCATTACGTATGATGATTGAAAAGTATCAGGCTATTGGTAAGAAAGTCTTTGCTGCCTTCATAGTTTTAGAGAAAGCTTACGATAGAGTACATAGGACACTTTTGTGGAAGATATTTAATGAGTATGGTGTTACTGGGAATCTACTGAACAGTGTAAAAGCCATGTATGCTGGCAGTAGAGCCTGTGTATGAGTGAATGGTGTTGGTTTTCTATTGGTGCAGGAGTCAGACAAGGTTGTGTAATGTCACCATGGCTGTTTAATATATTTATGGATGCGTGCATGCATGATGCCAAAATAGATAATACTGGTTTATGTCTTGGTGATATCCATGTGTGCAGATTGCTGTATGCTGATGATACAGTCCTGTTGGGGGAGAGCAAAAGTGAGTTACACAATATGTTTTTCCGGATGTACGAAGTTTGCATGAAATTCAAACTGAGTACAAATAAGGGAAAAACCAAAGTTATGGTTTTTGAGAGAGGGACTGGTGGTGCTGAATGTAATATACGTCTAAATGGCACAGTGATTGAACAGGTGAATGAGTTTGGGTATTTCGGAAGCATGTTTTACAGAGAGAACAAATTGGATGGTGAAATTAGTAGGCGAGTGAATTCCTCATTGAAAGTCATAGCTGCCTTGGGAAGTTTTCACAGGAATGATGGGTTCTCAAAAGAGTCACGCATGGCTGTGTACGAAAGTGTAATTGTTCCTACTCTGATGCATGGCAGTGAAACCTGGGTACTACAGAAGAACATAGGAGTCGTTTGTGTGCTGGAGAAATGCGTTACTTATGGGGTATTGTGGCAAGACACGTTCTGATTGTGTGAGAAATGAAGATGTGTAGCAGTTGTGTAATGTGAAGCAAAATGTTGTTAGCAAGGTGGAGACTAATATGCTCCGGGGTTTGGCCATGTTGAAAGAATGAGTGACGAGATGCTTACTAAGAAAATCGTTTTAGCCCAAGTTGCCGGAAGGAAATGCAGAAGAAGGCCAAGATTCAGAAGTGTCTGCATGAGAAATTGATTATGAGTATGATGTATAGAAGATCTTGTGCATGCATGTGATGGATGTGAGTGAAGCCCGAGTTGTATGTCAAGATCGCTGTAAATGGAGAAGTTTGATATGGCAACAGTAAGTAAAAATTATCTGGTAGTTTCGATTTTTTTGTGGAGCTAACCTCTGAATCTCAGAGAACAGCTTAGTGATATGTAGTATGTAACAATATACCTAATCGTCTGATTAATGGCAATGTATATTTCACACTTTCTTTTCACATAACAGGATGTAATACTTGCAACATTGAAGTAACTTGTTTTTTAAAGGCAGTTAGGCAGTTTCTCCACAAGATATGAGGAAACAGTAATGTAAAATTCTGTAGCATCAAATAAAAAAATAGCCTTTAACTCAAACATTAGCTTAGACAGGGCTTTCCTTGTTCCAATCCCTACATCAACATCCTTTTTTTCATCTGTTTTTTTTTATGTTCAGCAAGGCCATTTGCTCCCCATTTTTCTGCAGTAATACATCAACATCAATAAAACGACCCAGAAGTTACATATGTAATCTTCATTCTTTACAGCTATATCTGAATAGTGAATATTCCACAACTGCATCTTCTTTATTAATTTTTGAACAAAACTAGTCCACAAGGCTTTTGAAAGACTGTACCAAAACTTGTGTTGTCCGTATTATTTTATAGATTCAGGTTCCACACACTCAAACTTCAAAAAAAGTTCTGTTGTGGAGGAAGAAAATCTGCAGTCCATTTCATTCACAAAAGATGAAATAAACCTTGACTTGACATTACCATGTGCAAATTTTAGTATTACAAGGGTTAACTAATTTATTATTTTTGAACATGTTTCCCTTCAGCTCAGAAAAAAACTCATCTCTTCTTGAATACTACAAGATGTTTGCAGTTCACATAATTGAGACTCGCTTGGTTGATTCAACCATTCTTATGATATGAGAAATGTCTAGATTTTCCACTTTGCAGCAATTTATGGGAGAACATAACATTTAAAAATAATACAGGACAGTGGGTACATCGCAGAAAAAAATTGATTACATGAAACCCTTCGCTTCACCGACTTCCATTTTCGGAATTTTTTTTTTTCTCCATTTTCAAGCTGAAACACAATCAGTTATCGAACAAAATGATATTTTACTATAATAGCGAACAAAGGGAACATCTCAAGAAAAAAAAATCGATTATGGGTGAAATCTGCCCTCTGTCTAACTTCCATTTTCAAAAGTTTTGAAAGACGGACTTCTGCCCCAGCCGGAAAATGCCCCCTCTCCCCACCAGTCCCCAGAATTCTCTTCAATTTTGCATTGTTCATGAGAATGACGCAAATGATGACAACAAATGATTCCTCGAATCCGCAAAAAAAAAAAAAAACTCCTGCCTAAAGTTTACAAGGAAATTTTTGCTCTGTCGAACTTCCATTTTCGGAAATTGTTGACAGAAAACGGAAATTGTTGCAGTTGCAAGCTGAAATACAAACATTTATGCAATAAATGGATATTTTGCAACAATACTAGACAGAGGCAACTTCGAGAGAAAAAGAAATTATTATTGTAGGGAAAATTTCACCGTTTAGCTTTCGTTTTAAAAAGTTTTGAAAAACGAAATACTGTCCTCAGACAGAAAATGAGCCCCCCCCCCTTCCACACACACACACACACACACACACACACACACACACACACACTAATAATCCAAAAATAAAAAAATATCTTTTGTTTTTCATCAACAACGAGTATAACTCAAATGATGGCGAAAAAAAGCGGAATTCCGCGAATCCGAGGAAAAATCTCATGCCTGATTCATGACAGTCTGCGATATGCACAATGAACTGCTCATATGGCTGGATATGGAAGCCGATTCACATGCCCATATTCTGATTATATTCCTGACGTGAATGATGTAATCGATTGCAATTTTCGAAACTCTAAAGGTGCCATTCTTAATGCACCTAATTTTACGAAGAATACGTTTTAAATTCCGAATTTTGTGAGCGGTCCAAAAATGGGACCAAGATTTTTTTTTATTATTATTTTTTAAGTCGGAAGATTCCCTACTAACAACTTTATTTCGGCGGGAGTTTAAAAATTTCGGCTAGAATTTGTGTGAATGGGCTGGATGCGGGAGTCCCGCCATCCCGCCCTGAGTTTTACGCCCTGTTCAGTGGATGTTACACTTTTTTTTTTCTTTGCCTCAATAAAACTCCCATGATTTCTTGCCTAAAAGTTGCACCAAAAACACTCTTGCTCTCTCAGTTAAGGTCATAAATTTTCTCCATTCCCTCATTTACAGGAGCAGTACTGACAGCCACAAACACACTTGGCTCTCTGCCAAACCATGTGCATGCTTTAGGGCCAATTTTAAACACACTTTACTTGGGGAGTTTTCATTTTCACTCACAGTAATGCACTGCTACACAAATTTAACCCACTGGACTTTAGAATCATGCTACAATGACAAAGCTGGCTGCAGAAAACTATTGAAGGGAACAGTTTAAACATTTGCTGCATCAAGTTACTAAAAATTAGCAACACCAAACACTAAAAAACGTTTTACAGAAATTATAAAATCTATCACAAAATAGACATATAGGACAATACACAAAATACAAGAAATAGGACGTTTTTTGGGCATTTTTTCAAAAAACTGGATATATAGAAAATATAGGATGGCTGTGACCCCTGGTTTTGTAACTGTGCCAGTGTTTCTGAGAAAACAAATTACATTATGTAAAAAAATTGAATTAAAAAACCCTACAATATAAGTTAACAATAAAAATGAACACATCATATATCTATTGAAAACAGGTTTGGAGAATGAACCAGGATGCTAGTTTATCACTTGCTGGACCCATCCCGAGAAAGCAAATGCGATCCATTTCTCTGATAGATAATTCGGCCAAAATCATGCACAAAAATCACTGCCTCAACTGTAGTATGAAAACATTTTGCTAAAATTGTCTCTTTCAATCAGTCTGCAAAATTGCAATATCAGAGTACAGAATATGAATTTCACAAAAATATGATTGCTACTGATTTAATGAAAATGATATTACTGTTTTGATGATATGATACATGATGATATGATTTCACATCTACTTTAGTGATAAATGACATGATGCTATAACGCCAACAAAGTTACAATCTGAAGCCTGATTTGAGAATCTCTATTTAAAATCGGTGGCCGACATCATTTGTCACACAATACATAGCAGCCAATGAATTGACTTCCTTACCTTAAGAGATATATGTGTTTAAATAATTTTACTGCTTAGATATAAACTGACCAAATGTGATAAAAGCATACATGAATAGAAAATATGAGGTGCAAGTTCAAGGAGTGCTCTAGAACACTACATCAAAAGAACTAAGATAATAATATAAAAAAAAACTTTTTAAAGTTTTTATGCTAGTTTTAGTTCATTAAAACCTTCCAAAGTTCACCAAAGAATCAACAAGGATTCTGATTACTGCAATCATTGATATGCCTGATAGCAGAATTCTCATTATTAAGCACTCACTGATTTTTTCTGATTATGGACAAGTCATAGTGCACACACAAAAAAAATCAGTAACAATATGATGTATTAAATATAATAATTACAATTGACTTCGTCAGAGCCATCTCCACAGTCATAAGTATGGTCACACTTCCACACTTCTCGAATGCAGAGGCCATTGTCACAAAGAAATCCTCCATGCTCAAAATTACATAATTCTGGACCTAAAAAAATGGGAGCAAAAACAGTTCAAAGCACTTTCTTAGAAGAATTCAAATGTTTTCTGAAGTTTAAAAAGGCACACACACAGCTTAATCAGAATATATATCCAGTAAAATTAATAAAATTAATTCAGCAATTGGAAAAAAAATACAGCACAGTTTGCATCGTTTAATCATTCCTTGCCCTTTCTAAGTGAAAGGGTACACACGAAGGCACATATTAATATATCACACACTGAGTAAATAAACAAAGACATCGCTCTTTCCACGTTTTAGCAACACACAGCAACTGAAAAATTGTTATTCGGCCACCTCTGGGGATCTGAGCCCCAGATCTCTTGATATCTAGCCGAGAGCATTAGCCTTACATCACGGTGGCCAACAATCCACAGCGCTATGTGTGTTTTTCTGTCAGCTTCTGACATCATAAATCCGTAAGATGGGCTCAGCTACTGAGAAGTCTCCATCTGGTGGGCATTAATGGCACTGGCTATATATTTATTATAGCAGTTAAATCCCAAGGGCGAGATCCAAAGTGAAAATCCTCCAAATACGTGGTGTCAGTGAATAAACAAAGACATTGCTCTTTCTGCATTTTAGCAACACACAGCAACTGAAAAATTGTCATTCGGCCACTGCTGGGGATCCGAATCCCAGATCTCTCGATATCTAGCCGAGCATGTTAGCCTTACACCATTGTGGCCAACAATCCACAGCGTTATGTGTGTTTTTCTGTCAGCTTCTGACATCATAAATCCGTAAGATGGGCTATATATTAATTACATATAATATACAGACAGTGCTATTAATGCCCACCAGATAGAGACGTCTCAGTAGCTGAGCCCATCTTATAGATTTATGATGTCAGAAGCTGACAGAAAAACACATAGGGCCGTAGCGCTGTGCCACCGTGGTCTAAGGCTAACGTGTTCGGCTAGATATTGAGAGATCTGGGATTCGGATTCCTAGCGGTGGCCAAACAACAATTTTTCGGTTGCTGTGTGTTGCTAAAATGTGGAAAGAGCGATGTCTTTGCTTATTCACTGACGCCACATATTTGGAGGATTTCACACGCCACATATTTGGAGGATTTCACACACTGAGTTTTCATTATTGCTGGATTATTAACTTATGGATAATCAATACTCATCCGAGTGAAGTGGCTATTTCTGTCTTTTGGATTTGTTAGACAGAAAGTGGCAAATACCACATGAATCTCCCAGGCTCAACAACTATGCACACTGCTGTTCATGAGTAGTTTAATTGAACAGTTTTAAAAACGTGATCCAGCAGCAGTTATACACTGGTGTGCAAAACTTAAGGACGAGCCTGGTTTTGATCTGTAGCATCACACAGGAGAGGCCTGCACATGTGAAATTCAAACTATAGCAACTTCATTACTTATCAAAATGGTGACAGAAACAACACTGACACAACTGCAGTACTAAAGGATGTAGTAAAACTTTATATTCAGAATTGGCTAACATAGCACTGCGTGCCACGATACAGATGCATTACTGCCAAAGACGGTACGAAGGGAAGAGGAGGTCCTCGCAGTAGGTAATATGATCACCCCTAATGTCGATGCATGATTTGCATCATCTGTCCATATTTTGCACTAGGTTGTTGATGAGTTCTTGCGCTAATGTCGTCCATTCTTCTGTGAATGCAGTCTTTAGCTGTTGGACAGTTTCCGGCGTGTGATGACGTGCCACAACGCGCCTCCACAGAGCATTCCATATGTGTTCTATGGGATTTAGGCCAAAGGAATGTGTTGCCAGCCAATCCATCTGCTGAATGCTTTTACTTTCGAACAGCTCAACAATAGCTACTGTACGGTGAGGATGTGGTGTTATCCATTAACACAAACTTATTGGTCAATTACACCTAGGATCACATGAACATGGGGAAGGATTACCTCATGACAGCAGTGTGCATTGGCTACACTACCTTCTTCCAGTATGTGGAGCTCTGCACATCCATCGATCAGAATGCCTCCCAAACGAGAACACGGGCAGCTATATCTATACCTTTCACTGATGTTTTTGGGCCAATACTGAGTGCCTACCTGACACCAGATTAGCTGATGTCCAGAATCGCTAGAGAGAGACTAAATCTACTCTCATCAGTAAAGCATGCCGTACCCCACTGTTCTACAGTTTGGTTCTTATGCTCTCTGGACCACTGTAAACAGTGTCTCGGGAGCAGTCTTTAATGGAACAAAGTATACTGGTATACAAATCATACTAGGCTGTATGGAACAAGCATGCAGCCTTAGTGTAGTTGCCGGCCACTGTAAACTGCAATATTGTGTGTCCTGTGCTCATGTTCAGTTTTTTGCAAGGTAACTTGCTGTCTCGTGTTGATCCCTCTTGACCTGTAGGAGCAGATAGAGGTCCTCACTGGGAGTGGTTTTTAGTAGATGACCACCACAGCTCTTTCACACAGCTGTACCTGTAATCCTGAAGGCCAACCACACACACACAATACGATGCTATGGGCCATATCAAACTCTTGGGCCACACTACTCATCACAGTGTACCCCTCCTCAAGCCTCCAATTATTTGACCACAAGTAAAATCATTAAGTTGTTCTTGATGGGCCATTTTGTCATCTATACCACAAAACAAACACAATGGAACATCTGTAACACTAATGCACTCTGTCTGGTGACTTCCGTTCAACTAATGCTATTGGACTGACTGAGCACTTTGTTCTCATGTCACGCAAATACACATCATGCTTCATTATTATGCATATGCCCCAGACATGGTCCTCAGCTAATTTGTGTTTGGGTACTGCTGCAATTTACAGTGTTATTTTACTTTTTAATCCCCCATTCTGTCGAAAATTCTAATTTATAATGTGTGTCTCAACATTAACTTTGGCCTCCAACTTTCCTTTTGACCATTTGGGAGTTGCTTTACTTATAGGTTGCAAAAAATAAAAATTAGTGTATGAGTCATAAAATGAGCTTAGTTTTTTGGGGTTTTTTTGTTAAAAACAAAAGAGAGTTTAAAGAATAAAGGCAGCCGAAGGTGGCTTTAGAAAAGAATTTAATTGAGTTCAGTAGATTTCTCTTTTTTTTTTTTTTTTCTTTTTTTTTTTTGTGTGTTTGTATTCTACGACCTGGTCAAGTGTGTGAATCACCTATGTCATCACTAGATTTTTTGGGATTCATGTCTGGGCTAATGAAGCACAATAAAGTCAATGCACCACTAGATTCTTTCACAGGCCACTTAAAGCAGTTTTAATTCTTGACCCCCCTTTCTTCAGCTTTTTTGTGCTCTGTTTTTACTATTTTGTTTAACATATTTTTTTTTTGGTAAACAACAGTAACATCTTGTAATGGTTTGATTTCATTCATTTAAATTTTCTATTTAGGGTTTTTTTTCATTTTGTTTTGGAATCATCACATTATTCTAATTACATTTGCGATAATTTAACAATTATCTTTTTGTCATACATATTATAGGTTATTCACATTTTGCTGCATGTTTCATTTGGCTGCATTATTATGGCGGGGTGGTGCAGGTTTGTGGATGAGTGTGGTGGTATAATAAAAAAAATGCTTTCATTGTATTATAAGTAATATATGTATAATATAAGCAGCAGTACACAATGATTTGATTTCTGTACCATTCCTCAAGACTTCCCAACAATACTGGTAAGAATTAAAAAAAAAAATACTATTAACACGGAAAGGATTACTTAAATTCATGTTCTTACAATTATTGTAATACCAAATAACAAGGAAAAATGTGAAATAAAGTCTTTTGCATTATTTCAGGTCATTTGGGTAAGTATCACCCAACAACCTAGAGTATCCAAAAATCTAGTATAATTATACCTACAATGTGCTAGACCAGAGATGGCTAACTTCTATGTCCTTGAGGGCCATGACTGAACATTTTGAGGTTTTAAGGGCAGCACATAAACTTATGGCCCATGGAAATAAATTTATGTGCAGCCGACGTTGAAAAACTTGCTAGCTCTTATTAGGGGTTACTGGGAATCTACTTAACAGTGTAAAAGCCATGTATGCTGGCAGTAGAGCTTGTGTACGACTGAAAGGCATTTTATCAAAATGATTTTCTATTGGTGCAGGAGTCAGGCAAGGTTGTGTAATGTTGTCATGGCTGTTTAATATATTTATGGATGCATGCATGCGGGATGCCAAAATAGATAATACTGGTTTATGTCTTGGTGACAGCCGCATGTGCATATTGCTGCATGCTGATGACACTGTCCCGGATGTACGAAGTTTGCATGAAATTCAAATTGAGTATTAATAAGGGAAAAACCAAAGTTATGGTTTCTGAGCGAGGAACTGGTAGTACTGAATGTAATATAAGTCTAAATGACACAGTGATTGACAAGGTGAATGAGTTTGTGTATTTCGGAAGCATGTTTTACAGAGAGAACAAATTGGATGGTGAAATTAGTAGGCGAGTGAATTCCTCATTGAAAGTCTTGCATTATTTCAGGTCATTTGGGTAAGCCTTGAGAGGTTTTCTTAGGAATGATGGGTTCTCACAAGAGTCACACATGGCTGTGTACAAAAGTGTAATTGTTCCTACTCTGATGTGTGGCAGTGAAACCTGAGTATTACAGAAAAAATAGGACTCGTTTGTGTGCTGGAGAAATGCGTTACTTACGGGGGGGGGGTCTGTGGCAAGACATGTTCTGATCGTGTGAGGAATGAAGATGTGCTGGAGTTGTGTAATGTGAAGCAATGTTGTCAGCAAGGTGGAGACTAATATGCTTCGGTGGTTTGGGCATGTTGAAAGAATGAGTGACGAGATGATTACTAAGAAAAGTTTTTCAGCCCAAGTGCCAGGAAGGAAAGGCAGAGGAAGGCCAAGGAAGTCATGGGAGGATCAGATTCAGGAGTGTCTGCATGAGAAAAAGATCATGAGTATGAAGTATAGAAGATTTTGTTTGTCTCGTGTGATGGATGTCAGTGAAGCCTGAGTTGTATGTCAAGATCATTGTAAATGGAGGAGTTTGATACGTTAACAGTAAGTAAATATTAAGTCAAAAATTATCTGGTAGTTTGTTCCCGGAGAACAGCTTAGTGATATGTATGTATGGAACTGAGTACAGCCAAATTGAGCTTATGTACAACATAGTGAATTGCCATTAAATGATCCAAACCCATTATGTTTGTCTGTTTAGCAACCAATCCATTTTCTTTGCCTATCATTGCAGCTGCTATGTCTGTTCCAAAACCAATGAGAGAATTATTCTCAGATTCTAATAATTCCCCTAAACCTGCTTTATTCAGCATTTAAATATGATTCGGCTGTGCCATTTTGAAGTGGAACTATAGAAGAAAACTCTTCTGACAGCACTGTTTTTCATATATCTGACATAAACAATAAGTTGCTCTTCATTAGACTTGTCTGTTGATGCATCAATCAGTAAACTGATGCATGCAGAATGCTGAAGTTCTGCAACCAAGTTTGTTTCAATTATATTGGCTGTATGGGAAATTATTTCTTTGCATGAATTATTATTATTACTATATTCTTCAAAGACATGAACTCCACATTTACTTACCAGTGTTAAAATATATTTTATATCAGAGAATGGCTTGTTATTTTTTGCCAAGTAGTATGCTGCATAGAATATCACTTTTAAATGGTCAAACATCTTCTCATCCATTTTTAATGCATTTTGCTAATGGAGTATGCTCAGGATTATTTTCAGCATTGTGTGCAGCAGCAAGACATTTTAAATGCTGCTGCGAAATCCCATGGTTTTTTTTTTAAATCTCTTAACTTGAAAGGAGCTGTGAAACCACAAACAACTTCCGATGCTTGATCACTTAGGTTCGGATATATGTAGCATAAGGAACATTTAACTATTCCTGTATTTTCACTATATGCAATCCATGGTAGTTCTTTCTGCCACGATTCCTGAAATTTTCTCTGCCCCACACATGATGCCGAACATGCTTTAGAACTGGACTGCTGCACCACACATTCTTTACAACCAGTTTTTTTGGAACCAGTTAAATTATCTTTGGGCCTTTTAGCCTCAAAGTATATAGTCAGATGAGCCTGACAGTCAATCAAATTTGCACTTAAGCATTTCATAATTTTAACAAAAATCACAGATTGATGTAGCACTCCTCATACAATTGATCAGTTTGTGTTAAACCACAGCCTAACTTCAGGATGTCCAAAAGACCTCGATGTTCTTTAACATCAGTGTTTTGCAAAAAATATAAACAATAATAATGTTTTAACCTTAATAACACAGATGCCGACACATAAAAAGGCATTCAGGTTTCATGATCAATGTTTGAAAAAGAAAACTGGAAATACCTCCTGTGATCAAACAGCTAACAGCATGTTCTTTGAAACTGCAAAAGAATATTTTCTACATGAAGTAAATGAATTTCTCTTTGTTGCATTCCTACAAAGAGGAAGGGAATATCATATTTGTACATCATATGTCATGAATTGGCTGTTTTGGTCGATGTACCGTGTGGATGTTTTTTCTGTGAAAATTGAGTTCTTATCCTTGATACTACAGGAACCAACACACAGAAAAAAACCTCGAGGTTTCCACCGGCCGGTACATGGAGTGGTTTCACAAATATTTGTTACTGGATGTTGAATAGGTGCGTAATCACCTATATACTGAACAGAGCTTTTACCATGGGCGGCGGAACCTAATATTTTCAGGGGAGGTCCAACTGCTCCGAGAGCAATTTTAAAAAAGGAAGGGGGGGGGAGAGAGAAAGAAATAAAACAACCTAGGGTAGATGAGTACATACTCCTACATATCATCAACCACTGTCAATCCACTGCTGGATAAAGGTCTCCACAAATACCTTCCACAATTGAATCCATTTCTTCCAAGTCACTCCAGCTGGCTTTCGTATTTCATCCACCCATCTTTCACATGGTCTTCTTCTACGCATTTTCCTGTCCCTTGGTATTATATTAATATTTCAGTTGCTAAAGCACAGCCAGTTTTTCTAGCAATACGCCCAGCCAATTGTCACTTGAGTGTCTTCACTTTGATCATAATGTCATCAAAAATTTTCCTTTCTCTAATCCATGTGTTCCTCTTCCTATCTAGATTAAACCAAGCATGCACCCTTCTACGTTCTGCTGAGTTGTCTTCATCATCTGTATGTCTTTTGCAGTTAAGATTAATGTCTCTGCTCCATAAGTAAGAAATGGAAGGATGCATTGATTAAATACATAAATTAATAAGACATAATAATAGTAAACTGCTTTTGAAAAATGTACTGTTTCTTCCAAATGCTCTCCAACTAAGTTCTGTACGCCTATTCACCTGGGCGAGTCAAAAGTTCATTCCATTTTGAGCTCCATATAATGTTGAGCTCTATTCCTGTGCCAAACGCGCTCCACCATCGACTGCGTACAGCGGCGACATGAACACAAAAGGCTAATGACGTGCGTTTGTTACTGAACCACATTGCGTTATCAGGTGAGCCAAGAATGGAGGTCGATAGACGCACTGTTTGAGTTCACTTACGCCATTATTGGAAAAATGGGATAAATGCAGCAGCAGCTAGACAAATTTCTGCACTTGAAGGCAACAAAACAGTGAACAGCAGCACTGCACGAAAATGGTTCTCGCGTTTCAACGCTGCGGACATTGGTTTCAAACACAAATTGAGATCAGGAAGTCCATCGATCACCAACACCACGGCGGAAGCTGTGACAGCGAACCCCGGTACCAATACACGACAAATGGCAGCTGAGGTGGTGCCTTCCCAATCCATTTTTATTCGTCATCTGCACAAGCTTGTTTTCTCCTCCCGGTGCCATCGAATGGTTCCCATGCATTGACACCCCAGAAGGCGAAACAAGGTGTTGCTCTCTGTCGAAGATTGTTGCCAAATCCACAGGACGATAGTTTTTGGCGTCCTATTGCCACAGGCAATGAAATGTGTATAATCCTATGTTATCCTACCACTGGGCACCAGTGGGTAAGGACACACCAGGAAGCACAGCCAGCGGCACGAAAAAGGAACCGAGTGGGAAGTCATGCTGTGTACTTGGTGGAATTCTGAGGGTCCTCAACACTGGGAATTTGTACAAGATATTCAGCCTCCAGATGGAATCTCTATGTGAAACAACTGCCACCACCCAGAACTCATCAATAGAAAGTGGCCATAGATAATACCCCCAAGGCACACTTACAGAATGGTCTGCCTGAAACTATAGGAAATGGAAGGGATTGGGATACTACTCCATTTTCCATACAGCTCTGACTTGGCCCATCCGAATGGCACCTGTTTCGATCCGTGAACTGTTTGCTACAAGGAAGGCACTTCGCTTCATTGGTGGATGTGGAATCTCACATCAGGTAGCTTCTGTTCTCGAAACCTGCCGAGTGGTACCACCGTGGGAATGTGGCTCTGGTGGAACGTTGGCAAAGAAGTGTAGGACAACGGCCTGTACTTTGCAGAATGAGGTGAGCATGTATGGCTATTCTGCATCATTCAGCGTTTTAGCTGCAAACGGGACGAACTTTTGACTCTCCTTCGCATTTCTTCTTTAAGTAGACCTTGCTTGATATCTGTTGTTCAAGGTAAATGTAGGTATCGGCCACATCCAGATTTGCCCCATCAACTTCCTAATCTTCGGTTTTTGTAAAAGCACTGTACATGAATTTGTCAAATGTAAGTTCATTTGTAAACCCCTTCTTTGCTCTTGTCACCAAGTTCCTGGATCATACACTCCATCTCTGAGGGGTACTCCCGAAAATGACTATGTCATCAGCAAAGCCAGGGTGTGTTAAATAATCTACATTAATTTTTTTCCCTTTTGTCTTCCCAGTTCAATGACTGAAACACATTCTGCAAAAATGGCATTGAAGAGTTTGGGAGATATGTTGTCAACTTGTATCACTCCCTTTCAAATTTTTATAAGTGTTGTGTCCTCAGGCAATCGAACCTTTGTGCTTGCATTTTCATAGATGTTGTTAATAATGGGTATGTATTCATCCTCAGTACCGCAGGATTTCAAAGACATCAAAACTACTGATTATTTCACAAAATCGAAAGCCTTTTCATAATCAGAAAAACCAAGATTTCATATTCATTCTTCCTTTCAATTATTTCTCTCAATACATGTATATGATTAATAGTGCAACTGCTGCTCCTGAATCCAGCTTGGTCTTTTAGTTAAGCCAAGTCCAATTTTCCTTTAAGTGATGCGACAGTGTCTTCCTGAAAATGAAGTGAACAACTGATAGGAGGAGGCTGATGGCTCTGCCGTTCCTGATATCATCAAGGTCCAATTTTTTATGTGTCAGGATCAAAGAAGCATTCTTTTAGTCATCAGGAATCTTTCCTCCACCGAGGCATTTAGTGAAAATTTGGGCGAGTGTAGTTTGTTTTTCCATTGGCTTCGTGTACAATACCCATAGAAATTCCATCCTCTTCTGGAGTTCTTCAGTTCTTCCCCCATTCTGTGTTCTTAATGGTATGAGCAACATGAACCAAGACTGGAGAGACTACTGGTAGAACTTGCGTATGCAGTTAAGAACATGAAACGGGGAAGAGCTCATATATATGTACAGGGGTTTGTCAAAATAATGGAAGCGCTTACTGTTTGGGGAGAACTTTTTATTCTTAAACTATAGGCCCAGCTCGGGCTTTCAGAACAGAAGAAATTCAATACGAAATAGACTTATTAAGTCATGCACATATGGTAATGGAATTTGGGACCATTCTTCCTGTAAAATCATCCCAACTGTGCCAGTGAAGTTGGAGGTGGAAAGTGGGATAGACTCAGATATTCCCACAAATGTTCAATAATAATATTGACGTCTGGAATAGCTGTTGTACGTCATCTATATGCTCTGCAAACCACAACCTGACACGTGACACACAATGCACAAGTGTACTATCTGCTTGAAACCAGCGGTGACCGTTAGGGAACCATGCCTTCAACATTGGGTGAAGGTGCTCCACAAGAATGGCTTAGTGCATTGCAAATGTTGCACGACCCTGCAGAACAACCAATGGCTCTAAGAAAATGCCATGATATGGCACACAACAGCATCAGGGATCCACCTTCGTGCTTCACAGTGAGAATCAAACAGTCAGGTTAGTACGCTTCTTCAGGTTTTTGCCTGACGTACATTCTACCAATGGTAGGAAACAATGTGAAAGCATTGTCACGAAAACAACCATAAATTTCTGTTCGGAAACGCTATGCTCATTGATAAACCTGATTCAACGATGAAGCTTAATGTATTAGAAGCTTTTCACATATACCGGAACTCTTCACTGCTTGTCAACGACATGACGTCGACTCCATTTCTTTCAAGCGCGTGGAAACAACTAACCAAAAACTGTGACCGTCAGAATTCTGATGATGCCACAATGATTTGAATGTTTACGCTCCATTCGTCCCGATGAAGCCGAGCCAGAAGCTCTGCGAAACTATAGTCGATATATAATAAATCATTGATTGTGGTAAACGCTGATATTTTTACTTTATTCAACACCACAAGTTTGTAGTCATAAATTATATATAAACTCAGTATTGTGAACTATAAGTTTTACAACAAATGTATGAATCTTGTTCAACAAGAAATTGTCCAAAATATGGAATTCATCAAATTATACGCTACATTTGACCGTATGAGATTGAAACTACGTAATAAACATATGCAAAAGTTTAAAAACCTGTTGGACGAAAAGCATTACAGGACAAATAATAAAAATAATAATAAGCCTAACAACATGAACACATTTATTAATATGTCTGATATCGGACTTTCAGGCTTGCAGGTTAAAGCATTAGAGAAAGGAATTCAGTATGCATATGAGGACCTAAACCTAAGCCTGAAGATCTTATACCACAAATAGAAGAAATAATATGAGAATTACCAGTTAACAAAAGGAACCCAGTTCGATATAAAATGGTTAGAACATATTATAAAATGTACTGTTAGACAAATAATACACCAATTAAATATGAACGTGAAGCTTTGTAGGCATTAAGGAATGACTATGATATCAAATGCATAATGGCTGACAAGAGCAAGCAGATTGTGATTACGAACAACAATGACTATCAGCTGAAAATGAATAAGACCATTAAAGAATTGAAAGTAGAGAAAATTGACAAGGATCCCATTGATAATATACTTCAGCAAGTTGCAATTCTAAAGAATCATAGTGAACTCCCACTGATAATAAAACAAAAGGCTTACCCACTGATTGGAGCATGTACACCAGCTGTTTTTGGTAAAGTAAAGACGCATAAAGATAATCATCTGATACGCCTTATTGTGAACAAACGAAATGCTCTCACGATCAATCTTGAGAAAGCAATATATAACTATCTAAAGCCGCTTTATAGCAAGCATAAATTTAATATTTCAAATTCTAAAGAACTAATCAGCAAAATTCAATCTTTGCAAGAATATAACTTCACAATGTGTAGTATGGACATAATATCATTATATTCGAACACTCCTGTTACAGAAGAATTGAACTAATTAATACAAAACTTATAAATGAAAACATTGATGAAAAACAACGAACAAGTATTATACATGCATTACAATTTATAACCAACAGCAATTATTTCTCAAATGATGGTATTATATACAAACAAGTATTTGGTGCACCCATGGGATCACCACTATCCTGTCTTCTAGCAGAAGTTGTCATACAGAATATTGAACAAATGTTATTCCAGAATTCGGGCCTTGATTGCCAATTTTATATCTACGCTATGTTGATGATATCTTGATTTTTTGGCAACATACTAAGGACAAACTAGATATGTTCATACAAACCTTCAATAATATTTACCCAACCATAAAGACAACGCTTGAAGAAGAGGTTAACAAAAATCTTCATTATTTAGACCTTAATTTATTCAGAAGGCATGATTCCATAGATTACGCTGTTTATCGAAAACCATGTTTTGTGCCTGCATTAATACCATCGGATTCCGCACACCCATGGAGATATAAGACAGCTGCATTCCAATATTACATTACCAGAGCTATAACGAATTCCTCTATGGCAGAGTTCGAACTTAGAGATACAATGGATTGAAAATATAGCTGAACATTTTGTATACAAAAAACGTTTGATTAATTCAATATATAACAATTTTAAGAATAATCAAAACCAGACGAAACAAAATATATATAAATCTTACATCTCCTTTCCATACTTACCACCATTAAGTAACATATTAAAGAAAGAATGTGTTTCAAATGAAATAAATCTTGCAGAAACCATCATTGATAATGGCTCATTACTAATTTCTGGTAATAACAAAAAATCCATCCTACATCGAGCAGGAGTATATGCCATTCCAACCAAGACAGACAATAATCAACAAGATTCCATTTATATTGGAAGTACAAAAAGACGTATGATTACGAGATTGAAAAAACATAGTCAACATTGACAAAAGAAAGACTAAGAATGGCTCTGATACAACACTGCATAGAAAACCAATCGAAGCCCGACTGGGAGAATATTAGACATTTGACATCACACAAGACTCATAGACAGATCATAACATCGGAAGCGGTGGTCATTGAGAAATTTGGAAATAAATGCTGCAACACTAATTCACAAATTAAATTACATCATGCCTGGCGATATCTGATCGAACAGGAAAACAATCGAGTTCAAAAGGCTAATAAACACAGGTTCAAAGATCACAGGTGCGGAATGGCAAAAGTAGACCAAGAAGAACACAATGCCATAGATGCCGCCACTAACAGCTTGCGCAGTGATAGGCAGTTGTCCATGGTCTGCAACGACGAAGGCTGAAGGCAGAGCGATACAAGACGAATCTGACTCCCAGACGAAGCAGAGGAATATCCGAAAGCGATTTGGGTTTGCTTAACCGTACCAAATTCAATCTGTGAAATGGTTTTTGCTTAGACAGCAACGGAACCAATAATAGTGACTGTCTCTGCAACAGAAATGGGAGAAATTGGCCCTTTGTGCTTATCTATGAGATTCTAGGTTGTGAGTTTGAAGTTCCGATATTTATTGCTCATTATTAAGTGCTGCTCATAGACTGGCAGATACGATCATAAACCAAAATATTATCATTGTCAACCATTATCAATGCACTGCTGCATGAAGGTCTCCCCAAGTTTCTTCCACAACTGTCTGAGCCACACTACTTCATGTTACTCCGACATTAGTCTTTCGAGGATCGTCGACGAGGACTTGGTGCCCACTTACACCTTAATGTTTTCACTGAGGAAGACAAAATTCTTGCCGAAATATGTTTGGAAGTGTGTTGCGGTGGTGAATTAGGTTTGGGTCCATCTTTCATTCCTTTGTGTCCTTTTTATTCATTTGGGTTTTTTAACTTTCACATTTTTAATCATCATTCCTTGCAAATACTTATACAAAGGTATAAAATTTTAACTCGAAATAGGGTTTTTGAATCCGTGAATCTTCCGTTCAGGCAGAACTTGGATCTCATCTAAATAAGCACATGTCTGTTCTATCGAGCAGAAGCTTTGCCACAGTGACTAAAAATGTTGAAATTATTATGAGTAAGTAAAAATTTTTTTACCATTAATGTTCGTTTTGTATTTTCATATCATTATACGGACCTAACTGCTCCACCCTGCATACTTAAACAAAATATACGTGATGAACAGTATTGTCGCTGCTTTTAATAGCAGTTCTACATTGAAGTCTTTGGCCATGTAATATCGCGCCATATGCCTTTTTTTGCGTATGGGAATATAAGAATTGCTACAGATGCTGCTAAATGTGTGTAGCGTTCTCAAACCAGCTTTATAGATTGTTTTATAAAAATGGAATTCACTGCCCGACATTTACATTGCATTATCCACCAGGAAGCACTGTGTGAAACATGTTTGGGCATAGAAATATGCTATGAAAACAGTAATGAAATACGGAATCAGATTCAGGGCTGGCCCTATGTAATATGGCGCCCGAGGCGAGAGTGAATTTTGGCGACCCATATCAGGGTCCAGCTTCCCATTCCCCCAAGTAAATATTCTGGGTAGGGCTTTGGTTTGGAACGATTCAACTAAAGAGATACAGATTAAAACGTTTCATTGATATTCAACACTTTTACAAAACCTCCTTCAATTACAGGTTTAGGATAATTTCACTTTCCTTGCTTTCATTTCAACGAAGGTGTCACTGCTTTTGATAGGTCAATCTTCTGAGCAATGCTGTTTTCTATTGACAACACAGCTAATGAAGACAGTCTATTGTCAGTCATTGTGGACCTCAGATAATTTTTGATTAGTTTCAGCTTAGAGAAAGTACGCTTCACACTTGCCACAGTTATTGGAATTGTCAGAAGGATTCGCAAAGCAATCTAAATGTTGGGGAAATCATCCTACATTTTCATTTTGAGAAGAAACTGCAATGCTTCTCGAGGGTTGACACATTTAGTTTTAGATGGCATAATGAACTTTAAGTGTTTTAGCTATTGTGCTAATTCTGCACCATTTATGTCTGATGAGGCTTGGTCACTTAAAGCATGGGGTAAATCCATACAATGAGCTTCCAAGTTCTCCGGCAGACATTTCAAGTTAAATGGGAAACCCAATAACTTAGTGTAACTCAGTATTTGCTCAAACCGCTTTTTTAAAGCACTTTGAGCTTTGTCAACTGTGGCAAAGAAGAAATCTCTTTTAAACTTTTCTTGTGCAGTTTCCACTAATTCATCTTCCACCTTTTAGTCCAACATCTTTGTATGTTTTCTCCTTCTGGTTTCTCGGGAAACGGTCTCCGCCCTCAGGCTCTCAGCACTTTTTGCAGCTTTCAGTTTCGCTTCATCACAGCCACTGTCTTTGAAAGCCTTCATAAAGTTAATTGTGCCCTCTATCATAGCTATAGCAACAATTAGGACACAGTCAGCATTTTGCATCCAGTTGCTGATGTTATTCACTTGGTACAGTAGATCATACCACACATGGAGTCCAACTAAGAATTTAAAATCGCATAACTGTTCTGCGAGGCAATAAGTCTTGTGCTCCACTGCCGTGTCAACAGATGAGTTTGTGTTTTCATAGATCTCTATCAAGCTATCATACTTTTGTTTTGTCTAAGTGCAGATAGCTTTGACCATGTTGATTCTACTTTCCAATCTTGTCGTACAGAGTGGCTTCACGGTAAGTGTTGGAACGTGCTTCAAGAGAACACACCATCTTTGTGTCGACGCAGAAAAAATTGTGTATATTGTTTGGAGAATTCCAAAGAGAACGATTGCTTTGGTAAATACTGTCGCTGCGTCAGATATCCCCAAATTTAAGGAATGGCAACCGCAAGGAAGGTTAAAAGCTTGAGGGTTCATCTGCAATACCCTCGCCTGTGTGCCTTCATTTTTTATGCTTTCCAACCTTAGGTTGAAGAAGCATATATGCTCCAGCTTTGTCCGTCTGCTCGATAACTTGCGTAAAAATGATTCGATTTCGATTAAATTTTAGTATGTGGTAGGGGACAACCTGGGGACGAACCCTATTGAAAATGGGTGAAAAGGGGTCAAAGGTCAGGGCCCAGGAGCAAAATTTATCCCACAGCCATTATCCTCATAACTTGACTAAAAATGCTTCTATTGCAACAAAACTTTAGTACGTGGTTCTGGAGGTATACTGAACCGATTCTGTTACCACATTCAAGTTTCACTTTGAACATTAATTTCACTTTTTTTATATTTACCACATTCAAGTTTCACTTTGAACATTAATATGCTGTTGAACCAGAAGCAATTCACGATTTTCACAGTAAAGTTTTCAGGTTTCACATTAAATTATAATATCCTAAAAAATTAATTAAAAACCAAGAACTATGTACAATTGTTCACTGAATTATTTTTTTCATATTATTGTTTCAATCTTTTCCTGATAAGCCTATCTTTTTCTGCTTCCACCACAACTAATTTACTTTCAATTTTCTTTATTTCAGCTGAACCTTGTATGATCAAGTTAGAGGCAACTGCTATTTCAACAGTATTTTGTTTTTCTACAGCTTTTCTCATTCTTTCTGTTCCCTCTTGAATTACTGCTAGGGAGGCTTCTTTATCTTTTTTAAGCCTATTTATTTCTGCATCATTTTCTTTTATTTTGTCATCAAACTCAGCTTTTCTTTTTTTCTCTAGCTGCTTTTCCTTATTTTCCCTTTCTTTCTGCTTCTTTTCTTTTACCTTTTTTTATTCTTCTTCCTTCAGCTTATCAACATACTCTTTATAAAATTTATGTGAATCACAAACACTATTTAACAAATTTCTTGTTATGGGAACTTTACTTACACATCCATAGTGTTTAATGGCCCCTTTAACTATTCTTAATGATGTTATAGTTGAGTCTTTTAAGTTAGCCTTGTCCTTCCTTAACAGAACAGTGTTAACCAAAAATCCCCTTTCTGCATCAGCATTACCATGAGGTAAAACTAAAATTGACTTGATGAGTTTAGCAAGATTTGAGTATTTTTCTTTTCCGCTAGAGTCTTTAATACTAAATATATTACGCCAGTAATGATCAATCCGCACTGGAATATGCCCTTCCTCTGAAAATTTCACTAGTTCATCTAGAGTTGGCTAATCAGAATTTAAAAGTTTCCACTCTTCTCTTACTCTATCAATTTGTTCCTCAGAAAGATGCAAAACACTTGAAATTCTGGTTATTTCCAAAAGTACTTCAGGGACTGAAAGTTGAGTTGACTCTTTCTTTGGCTCTTTTACCTTTAAAACTTCTATGTCTCTTAGCTTTTGATTGCAGAATGGCAAATTTGACTTTAAATATTTTGTGGTTGCAATTAGTGATGATCTTACATCTAAGAGAAATAATTTCTGCCTGGTCTCCTGAACATTCCTGAGGAGATTTGTTGTCTTCATACCAACTTCTAACTCCCCTAGTTTTTTCCATGAATTTTTGTTTTCAAAATCTACATTCTTTAGGTCTTCTCCAAATTTCCCTGCAATAACATCATCTTGGATAAACTGAGCCATAACATTCCTCATTAAAGTATTTAAATCAGAATATAAGTGGTGTATTTTTGGTTCTTCACTCTGATAACATAATGAAAACTTTTCAAAATTTTGGTGAGAAAATGAAATTAATGCTAAATAGCAAGGAGTTAGCTCATTTTTCAGGAAACAGTGAATTCTTTTATACCTTGCTGAATTGCGTAGTTGTTTTTCAAATATTTTTTGAGATGGCAAGAAGTTTAAAAAATATTCTGTAATATTTAGCCATTGATCCAAGAGCCTCTGGGCTACAGAACCAACGGTTAACCATCTGTTGCTGACATGACGCAAAAGAAATTTGGCTGTGACCAATGTTATATCCTCGACAGATTTATAATCCTCTCATCTTGCAGCACTACTCTTTAAAAAGTAATGCATATCAGTAGCAAATTCGTCAAAATCTATATTTAAGCTTGTCAAAAAAATTTTAAATGCATTACTAACAACACACAGGTTGCAAAAACCTAGTTCCAAAGATTTCTGGCCTGTTTCTTGTTTTAACAACTTCATTGAATTTGCGTAAAAGCACTTATTTACATTTGGGCTGTCCATGGATACACAAATAATTCTGTTCAATGAAATATTGAAGGATGATAACACATCAAGAATTTCTTTTAGCAAAATATCTGCTGTTGCATGACCCAGAAAAACGCTTGCTAGGTATCGGCAAGAAACTGAATTTATTTCTGAAGACTAGTACCTGAGATACACATCCAACTGCCGTTTCACTTGTGCATTTGTAGTTTCAGCAAATGCTATAGTAACCTTTCCTGGGCTACTAGATGCAATGTCTTTTTTCAAATCCTCTTCAAAATATTTTGACAATCCATGTGATATCACATAAGCAACTTTTTTCTTTAAGTTGCATTTTGGCTGCAATAGCAGAATCAGGAAACATTTCTTTGAAAAGTTCAACTGTTTCAGTGCATGAAACAAAAGACATTGTCCTTAGCAACTTTCATGGCCCATAATGCTTCGGCTTTAGCCAACTGTAAATCATGACTCAGTACTTCACTAATATTTGTTTTGGGCTGAAGATCCAGTCCTCCAAAGGCTTTCAGGATGGACTTATTTTGAAATTTACTTTGAAATTTCTGCAAATGTTTTTTTCCTTTATGATGCACTTTTACTTGCGAAAAGCCACTATTAGAAATATTGAAAATTTCTGAACACAATATACACTTAGCAGAAAATATTGTTTCAGTTGCAGAACACCATTCTTTCAACTTCACTCCGTCCAATTCTTTGGCGAGCCACACATCTTGAAATTTCGTTTTGGATTTAGGCATCTTAAACACTTGTATTACTAACCAGAAAATAAAAGGGAAGTACAAAAACACGTTCCAATATTGCAAAACCAGACAACTTCCCGAAGTTTGGCTGCGAGGATGTCAGAAGATAGAAAAAAAAAAAAAAAGCAAGTCACCACTAGAGAACTGAACCTGCACACAGCACAGAGAACACCATAAAAGACGCAAAACCAGAAACTATCATACGCATCTCACGCAAGTTCAGTCAAAGCGAGTCGGAGCCGAGATATATTGCGCATCGAAGGTCGCTGTCGCCGACGCACGATCGAAGGTTAATGATCACGTGCTCTACTGGCTGCCACGATACCACTCAGCTACCATCCCATCGTCATTACCGGAGGTTACGGAAGGAGACCACATGTTTCCTCTTTGCTTCTACCCACCTGCGGTTTACAATAACAAAACATCAGCAGAAAGAGGAGGTTCCACGAAGCATGTCCAAAAATAAAGTACGATCTTCTGTGTGCCACTGAGTTCGTCTGCAAAGCGCAAACCAGGGGTGAAAATGACCCCTCCCCTTTTCCCTTAGATCTCTTGTTACTCTCAAAAACTGTCCGAAGGCACAAAAGTGGAGCGCCCGCCCCGAAGCAAGTGCATTTCGATGGCGTCATTTTCCCTCCCTTCAGCAGCACAGCATATAGGCTGTGTTTCTACAATAACAGGTCTTTTTACCTTACCGTAATGGTAAATTTATTGGCTTTAATAACGGTTGTATTTTTAATAAATAAGCTTACGAAAATTTTAGGAAGAATAGCAAATTTTAGTTATAATTTTAGGAATTTAAGGAGGGTCACAAAATATTAGGAATTTTAGGAGAAATGCGATCCCTGTAGTCATCAAGTGTCCAGTGGCGGTGTGTTGTTGTGCCCAAGCGAGGCACATAGCTCTGTGTCATGCACCCATCAAAGGGACTCTAGTTGGGCATCGGCTCTCAAAGCTCATATCGTGCAGGGTACGTTGCACAGTCCGGATGCTGATGCTTGTTGAGGCTCCAGCATTGAATTCCGATGATACCTGCGAGAGTGTTGCACGCCTGTCGCGTGAAACGATTCTTGACAGCCGACGATGGTCACGTTCACCCAACGTCTTTTTATGGCCACACTGGTATTGTAGGTTGGAGGTTTTGCCGGAATTCTTGTAGTCACAGTACACCCTTGCAATGGTCGTCCGTGAACTTCGTTTCTACCTCCAAAATACTATGGCCCATCTCACGAGCGCCAACTGTGACACCGCGTTGAAAATCACTTAAATCGTTATTACTTGTCATTCTCATGCCGAAAACAGCTCTGACAGCTAGCAAGGATGTCAACCGAGTGCGCGCATAGGAGACGTTGCTATGTATTTTGCATAAGCTCGCCTGTACCAGTTTTTCTGGCACTTCAGTGTAAATTCAAACCTAAATGATCAAGCATCGAAAGCTGTTTGTGGTTTTAGAGCTCCTTTCAAGTTAAGAGATTAAAAAAAAAAAAAACCATGGGATTTTGCAACAGCATTTAAAATGTGTTGCTGCTGCACAGAATGCTGAAAATAATCCTGAGCATACTCCATTAGCAAAATGCATTAAAAATGAATGAGAAGATGTTTGACGGTTTAAAAGTGATATTCTATGTAGCATACTACTTGGCAAAAAATAACAAGCCATTCTCTGATATAAAATATATTTTAACACTGGTAGGTAAATGTGGAGTTCATGTCTTTGAAGAATATAGTAATAATAATAATTCATGCAAAGAAATAATTTCTCATACAGCCAATATAATTGAGACAGACTTGGTTGCAGAACTTCAGCATTCTGCATGCATCAGTTTACTGCTTGATGCATCAACAGACAAGTCCGATGAAGAGCAACTTCTTGTTTATGTCAAATATATAAAAAACAGTGCTGTCAGAAGTATTTTCTTCTATAGTTCCACTTCAAAGTGGTACAGCTGAATCATATTTAAATGCTTTAAAAGAAATGCTGAATAAAGCAGGTTTAGGGGAATTATTAGGATCTGAGAATAATTCTCTCATTGGTATTGGAACAGACAGAGCAGCTGCAAATGATAGGCAAAGAAAATGGATTGGTTGCTAAACCGACAAACATAATGGGTTTGGATCATTTAATGGCAATTCACTATGTTGCACATAAGCTCAATTTGGCTGTACTCAGTTCCATACATACATATCCCTAAGCTGTTCTCCGGGAACAAACTACCAGATAATTTTTGACTTAATTTTTACTTACTGTTAACGTATCAAACTCCTCCATTTACAGTGATCTTGACATACAACTCAGGCTTCACTGACATCCATCACACGACGCAAACAAAATCTTCTATACTTCATACTCATGATCTTTTTCTCATGCAGACACTCCTGAATCTGATCCTCCCATGACTTCCTTGGCCTTCCTCTGCCTTTCCTTCCTGGCACTTGGGCTGAAAACTTTTTCTTAGTAATCATCTCATCACTCATTCTTTCAACATGCCTAAACCACCAAAGCATATTAATCTCCACCTTGCTAATAACATTTTGCTTCACATTACACAACCCCAACACATCTTTATTCCTCACACAATCAGAACATGTCTTGCCACAGCGAAAGTAATGCATTTCTCCAGCACACAAACGACTCCTATGTTTTTTCTGTAGCACCCAGGTTTCACTGCCATACATATCAGAGTAGGAACAATTACACTTTCGTACACAGCCATGCACGACTCTTTTGAGAACCCATCATTTCTGTGAAAACCTCCCAAGGCAGCTATGACTTTCAATGAGGAATTCACCCGCATACTAATTTCACCATCCAATTTGTTCTCTCTGTAAAACATGCTTCCTAAATACACAAACTCACTCACCTGGTCAATCATGGTGCCATTTAGACTAATATTACATTCAGTACTACCTGTTCCTTGCTCAAAAACCATAAATTTGGTTCTCCCCTTATTTATACTCAGTTTGAATTTAATGCAAACTTTGTACATCTGGGACAACATACTCTGCAACTCACTTTTGCTCTCTGCCAACAGGACAGCGTCATCAGCATACAGCAATCTACACACGCAGCTATCACCAAGATATAAACCAGTATTATCTATTTCGGCAACACGCATGCATGCATCCATAAATATATTAAACAGCTATGGCAACATTACACAACCTTGTCTGACTCCTGCACAAATACAAAACCATTTTGATAAAACACCATTCACTCGTACACAAGCTCTACTGCCAGCATACATGGTTTTACACTATTAAGTAGATTCCCAGTAACACCATATTTATTCAATACCTTCCACAGAAGTGTCCTATTTACTTAGTCCTAAGCTTTCTCTAAATCTATGAAGGCAGCAAAAACTTTCTTACCAACAGCCAGATACTTTTCAATCATCATGCGTAATGCAAAAATTTGGTTAGTGCAGCCTTTACCAGGCATAAAACCACTGTGAATATCCCACACTTTCACTGATGTAAGACTCCGTACTTTTTCAATAATGACCTTACCAAACACTTTCCCTGGCACACTCAGTAGGCTAATACCATGATAGTTCTTGCAGTCAGTCTGACCACCTTTTCCCTTATACCAGGGAACAATGCTAGCATCCTTCCAATCCCGAGGGTCCATTCCTAGCTCCCAGCACAACTGGCAAAAATCAGTTTAAACCAGTCAATTACAGCATCACCACCATATTTCAACATCTCAGAAGTTATGCCATCAACTCCCATAGCCTTGCCATTCTAAAGAGATTTTAGAGTTTTACACACCTCTTCCCTTGAGACCTGTCCTGTGCTTCCCTCCTTCACTGTGCCTTTTTTTTTGCTTCTGCCTCAGAATCACCTTTGCTTTCCTGATCTAATAACTCACAGAAGTATTCACCCCATCTTTCATTTAACTCATTGGGCTCCCATATCATTTCCCCAATCATATTCTTCACACAACTTACAACTTTGTTTCCCCTATTTTTCCTGAGTCTCATGTACTTCTAGAAAGTACTTCTATCTTTCCAAAAAGCCAATTCATGCCTATCCACCTTCTCCTTCCTATCTTTTGCCTAACTCTGGAGAACCAGCTTAGCTGCTTCACGCTTCTTACAGCGGTATTCATCCATCGAAAATCTATCTTGCAACATCCCCAAATAGGCATCCTTCTTTCTCTTTACTGTCTCTTTAATCTCACTATTCTATCAACAATTACCTCTATTGTTACCCACTATTGTGGTGCCACAGACCTCCTCAACAGCAGTGACAACACAATTCTTAAAACATTCTCACTTCCTTTCTACATCCCTCTCACATGACTTCAGCTCCTTCAGTCTTTTTATGAGTAAGTTAGCATAACCCTGATGATCTTCAGGAAGCCTTTCAACCTTTATTCTTTCCACCCTAGGCCTCTTCCTATTCCACCAACCAACATTCAGTTTCACTCGTAACACTACCAAGTAATGATCAGAGTGAACATCCGCACCTCTCATCACACGAGTGTCAACAACTAAGTGTTTACGACGCTGATCGTAAACAACAAAATCTATAACACTCTTTTGACCAAGAGCACATTTTTCCCAAGGATATGTGTTCACTAAAGTTCTTTCACACCGCTTGAAGGTAACACTGGACATGGCTCAACCGAGAGAACAAGCTGGATTCAGGAGTGGCTACAGCACAATAGATCATATCCACGTACTGAGAGAACTAATTGAAAGAGCGAGGGAATATGAAGTTCCATTGTGCATGGCTTTTATCGATTATGAAAAAGCCTTTGATTCGGTGAAACCATCAGCAGTTACAATGGCTCTGAAATCCTGCGGTACTGAAGATGCGTACATTAATATAATTAATAACATCTATGAAAATGCAAGTGCAAAGATTCGGCTGTTTGAAAATACAACACACATAAAAATTGGAAAGGGAGTGAGACTAGGTGACAACATACTCACAAGCTCTTTAATGCCACATTGGAAAATGTCTTTCAATCACTGAACTGGGAAAACAAAGGGATAAAGATTAATGGAGATTATCCAACTCACCTTCGTTTTGCTGATGACGTAGTCATTTTTGCAACTACCCCATCAGAGCGGCAGAGAATGATCCAGGAACTTGCTGACATGAGTAAAAAAGTGGGATTAAAAATGAAATTTCAGAAGACAAAAGTGATTTACAATGCTTTTACAAGAAATGAAGATTTATCGATTGATGGAGAAAAGCTGGAGATAACAGACACGTACGTTTATCTTGGACAGAAGATATCAAGTAAGGGTCACATTGATGAAGAAATTAATCGGTGAACAAAACTTGCCTGGAGAGCTTTTGGAAGAAACAGCATAATTTTCAAGAGCAATATGCCATTATGTCTTAAATGAAAAGTGTTTGATCAATGCATCCTTCCAGTGCTTACGTATGGTGCAGAGACGTGGACCTTAACTAAAAGAGACATACAAAGGCGGCAGACGACTCAAAGCAGCATGGAGAGGTGCATGCTTGGTGTAACCAGGAGAGATAAGAAGAGGAACTGATGGATCTGAAAAATGAAAAGAGTGGAAGACATCATGATCAGAGTAAAACCCCTGAAATGGTAATAGGCTGGACATACTGCCAAAAGGACAGACCGTCGATGGACAGTCGAAATTTTAGATTGAATTCCAAATGACAGTAAAAGACCCAGAAGAAGACAACATGGGAGATGGGTGTATGAAAGTTGAAAGTATACGGGAGTAACATGGAGGAGACTGGCACAAGACAGACCGTTGTGGAAGAGGCTTGGAGACCTTCATCCAGCAGTGGATTGAAAATGGTTGACGATGATGATGATGTGTGGATATACTTGTGGTTGAAAAATGTATTAGATACACACAAACCATTCTCAATGCAGAGTTCAATTAATCTTTCACAATTATTATTTACACAGGGATCCTTAAACTTCCCCAGAACATTGTCAGAAATTGCATTCTGCACACCTACTTGAGCATTGAAATCCCCTGCTATTATAACTTTCTCTTTAGCACCAAACTGGCTCAAAACAGCTTTTAGCTCATTCCAGAAATCTTCCTTCCTGACAGAAGGTTCTGAGTCACAAAGAGCATACACTACAACAATTACTATTCTCTGAAGTTTCACTTTCAAGAGAATTCTTTCACTTATGCAGCTATAGTGAATCAAGTTGTTCTTCATCTTTTCACTTATAATCACACCTACACCAGCCTGTCCCCTAACATTATCCAATACTCCAGACCACACACTCACTGTGCCATTCACTTCTTCTATCCCAATTTCCTTCTTTTGGTTTCACTTACACACAGCACGTACAATTTTTACTTATTCACTTCTTCAATCATCTCATTCATCTTGCCATTTATAGCTCTAGTATTCCATACACCAATCTTACACTCACTCAGCCGAGATCTCTTTTGATTTCCTTCTTCCAGTTCCAGGTTGATACCGTGGTGCACAATCCTTCTCAAGTGTGGTAGGTCCACCATATCCCACACTTGAGTCATTTTTTGCATTTCTTGTGTCTTTTTAATCAGGTAGGTATATCAGTGCAGGCAATTAGCCCACAGCTGACGGTTCCAGTTGGTCATTCAACCTAAGGATTCTGGAGCAAAATCCAGTGAGTTTGGGGTATTTTCGCCAATGTCACACAGAAGTAGTTGGCACCTCTCCAAGATTCACAGAGGCCCTTGTTATTGTTCTGTGAGCCATTGCCCACGGAGCGCCACGAGGAGGCAAACCCATCTCTCACTAAGATCGCCTGTCTCAGTTCCATTAAGGGTGTGAAATACCTTTTGAAAAATGATGTGCAAAATCACCTGTTCAAATTTTACCAGTATTGTTCCAAATGACTGAGACAAACTAAAACAAGTAGAAGTGTTGGAATGTGAAATTTTAAAATTTCAGAGTTTACGTAATATTAGATGGGTGGCAAGCAAAATTGGAGCCCTCAGTGCACTAATAAAAAACTAAAAATGCATAGTCATACACTTAGAAGAAATATCAAGTGGTAATGGAGATGATGCAGCAACAGCTAAAGGTTTGTTGAAAGATTTAAAACATTTCATTTTGTTAAATCTGTGCATTTTCTTTTACATTTTTTTAAGGTATTCAACTCACTATCTCTGTTATTTCAAAAGAAAAGCCACCTCTGCTCTTTGATTGAGTTGCATGTCAAAGAGGCTGTAGTTAATTTAGAACAGCTAAAAACAACCTGCGACAAAATGGAAGACTTACTGGTCTCGTCAACAATGTTAAATGTGAAATTTCAAGACATTCAACTTACTGGAATAGAAGCAGATCATTTTCATCAGTCAGATAAAAGTAATATTTTGGAAAATGGCATAAAATTTTTAAAAGAAAGATTTTTAGACAACCTACCAAAAATCGCAAAAGCAACATTCCAGTGGCCAAGTGGTACTGACATTATAAGTCATGGTGAGGAAGAAAAAAGAACTTTACAAGTGCACTATATAACATTTTTGAATCTCAAAGCAATTAAATCAAATGATGAAATTATTGATTTTCTTATGATTGAGTGGTATCAACTCAAAACACTTGGAAAAAGACTTAAATTTGGAACATTTGCTTCAAAGAGTCACTGCGATGCAAGATTGTTTTCCACTTTTAAGAAAACTTATAAGCATTGTTGCTGTGATGTCAGTCTCAACTGCTTCGTGTGAGCATGGTTTATCGTTGATGAACTTAATCAAAAATATAAATTTTGAAACCAAATGGAAGTGTCACGCTTGCACAACCTTATGATGATTAACCTGAATGGACCGAGTTTGGAGAACTTTGTGCCAGACAAAGCTGTCGATCATTGGTACTATCAAACCAAAGCTGATCGTCATGTTCATGGACATAAGCGCTATAAATGTTATTTTCTCTTAAGGTGGACCTCAAGTAATTATGCTTCCTATACTTCCAATGGGAAAACTTCTGTACACATTTTCTTCCCAATTAATGCGTTTCCAAGGATGAAAATTTGAACATCAATTAAAATAGCTTCATTTTATAACTTTGAATACTTAATATTTTCTAAAATATAACCATAATAATGCAATCCAACATTTATTTGTCTACTGACGTCATCAATGTACAGGTGGCGCCATCTTTTTTCTGGTTTCAACACCACCAAAGGAAAAGTCGTTGATTTTTAATATAATTATGGCTATGTTTCAGAAAATGTTAAGTATTTCAAGTTATAGTATGAACTTATTTTAATCGATGTTCAAATTTTCATCCTTGGGAACGCATTAATTGCGAAGAAAATGTGTACAGAAGTATTTCCATTGGAAGTATAGGAAGCGAAATTACTTGACGTCCACCTTAAGTGTTTAGCCTCAGTATTTTTTAGAATTAGATTGTACAATTAAAATAGCTTCATTTTATAACATGGTTCTGGGAAAAGTGACAGTTAAGCTTGCACTCTCTATGGCACAAAAGTACTTGCAAGCACACGAGACATAGTGGTTTGTTGTCTATTTATAACAAATAAATGTGAAGTTAATTTCAATTTTTTTTTTTTTTTTTTTTTTTTGTCATAGGTGTAGCATGGGGCCTTGCCCACTGGCTCCTAGATTCTTTTGCCTTGCTCCAAAGTTTCGTGAAGATTTTTCAAACCCTGAGTTCGAGCTTTAACCATTGTTTCATAAATGTCTCTGCCTGTGGTTCTGTCATGCAATGGCTCTAGCACATTTTCAGGAATAGCAGTAATTTGAACAAAAATTAAGAGTTAAGCTGTATCAATTATGTCAGCTGATTCACAGACTTAGCAATAACATTTCTCAATGTTTTTGAAATGCATGAACCTATATTTTCAACTTTCCTAGTTACAGTTTCTTTTGAGAAAGTCATATTTTAAAATTTATTAGCAATTTTTTTCTTCTCCAAATGCTTTGACCATTTCTACACATTTTTTACAAATTTTCCACCAGTCAAATATCTTTTTGCTTTTGCAATCTCAGAGCTCACGACAAGCAATGCTAGGAGATACTTTGTTTGATATTATGTTGATTTTGTAAAACACATTTTCTGTTTGTTGGTTTGTTTGTTTAGAGGTTTAACAATCACTATCAGCAACTCAGAGGGCTATAAGTAGCTGCCCAACCCTAATTTAGGGCCACTGGTTCCAGGAAATAGAGAGAGCCAGTGCCGTAAGACAAAACATATAACATCCATGCCTCACCAGAATCCCAGATGAATGGTGAAGCCAGCACTTAAACCACTGCACCACTGGAGCAGCAAAGACACTATTTCTGAGAACCAACCCCTTTCTTTAGATTTGCTATTATAGTAGTATGTGCTTGTCGAGTATATGTTTTATACTTTTCTCCATGGTTCTGGGAAAAGTGACAGTTAAGCTTGCACTCTCTATGGCACAAAAGTACTTGCAAGCACACGAGACATAGTGGTTTGTTGTCTTTATTGCTGGTAAACAGAAACTCACATTCCCACCTATACTGAAATGATCTATTTTCTTACTAATTATACAATTTTTACTCATGATTACATCACATACTTAAATATGCAAACACTGTGAAGATTTACAAGATGCAAACTGGGAGTGCCAATGAAACCCAGCCCTAATGAAGTTAATAACTTGCAACAGACTGAGAGCATATTAGTTTCATTTTCTTCCGGATTAGAATACCAGAAGCCTTCAAAGTAACCTTCGTGCATGCTCTTAATCCCATCACTTTTCTTTGGGAAGCTAATACACATGACAGATCACGTCAGTAATGCTCTTTCTGCAAACGGGTTTACTTCCCTCCCCATCCCACATTGTTTCTCTTAATGTGGGGAGTCCTTTGGAAATAGAAATGATGCAATATAACACATAACAAAAAACTATAGATTGTTGAACTACATGCATGTTATGTTTATAAAGAAATTAAAAACATTCAGAAGCTTTTGGCCTAGCTTGGGCCTTCCTCACCTGTAAACCTTCGGATCTAGACTATTTACCAGATTTGGTGTTTCAAGTTCACGAGTACGGTTGTTGCCAACAATAAGAGGGACTTCCAAATGATGGAGCACAAAAGAAGGACTATCGGTATTGCAGTGGGAAGATAAGGAAATTCCGATGCTCTAACAACCGGCTGTATTAAATTTCTTGACCTGTCTACCTACCAGTTACATCAGATTTTTAAGTATTATGACTACTTGATTGGTATCAAATCCAATACAACCACATCATGAGACTTATTGTACTTGATAAAGTTCAAGGTTTGTACTCTTCCAAGCAAAATAAATTCAAGCACTTTTCAAGGACTTTTTAAACCCGAATTATCATATGTGTGTACTGTTGGTCGATCAGTAGGTAGGTATTTTAGTAAGTTCAGACCATTAATTTTAGCTGGGGCGGGCACACCATTAATGACCTGCCTGTTACCCCTTGCCCCCAGTTGGCTTACTTTATTAACTTTGAATTGCCCGTGTTTTGGTGTTTTTCCGAAATTTTAATTTGTGCAATATTTTGAAAGGGTACATTATTTTTGTATTCATCTGCTGGTATGACACTTATTTTGTTTGCTTTAACCTTTTATTTTTGATGCATGACTTTGATGCTGCCAGGAGATGAAGGGCTAACGCATGAAGCACAAGCAATTCCTGGAAGTTCCATCCTCCGGAAAGAACGTGTCCCTAACCCCAGTAAATAGAAGCCCATCATAATTTGCGAATGCATCATTCCACTTATTTTACTCACATGGCTGATGCTTTATTCTGTAGCGATATCATAGCCAAGGCACCAGCTGTAGACACACGCCCCTGGGTTGAACACAAGTTCGGCGCTATTTGATGAGCTTGGTGATTTTATCAGGACTACACAGAAATCTCCTATACATCTTTTTAGCAGAAACAATTATTTAACATATGCTCTTTCATATCATTACTTAAAAAACAACAACAAATTCAAGTACTGTTTACAGAGCCTTAAACATTTTCTAGTACTTTCAAGGACTTGAAAATGAACTTTTTTTATTCAAGGACTTTTCAAGGAGCGTACGAACCATGAAGTTAAACTACTGAATACCCCTGGTGTGTACAGAATTCCTTTCTCCACTTCAACTGGAACCACTCTCTACGTCAGCAGCACCTTTTGCAGCATCAATAAACGATTGGCTGAGCACAAGAAGGATGTTACCCTATGCAGACCTAATTTCTCCTTGGTGATTCTCACCCTCACTGATATTACATCAGAGCCACTCTGGAGTAATACTGAAAGAATGCTCCTTTTGTCAATTAAAGGGCTTTGTGTTTTCATGAGAGCATCAAAATTTTTACATTTTCCAACTGCAATACCGGTAGCTTTTGTTTCATCTCCATCATTTGGAAGTCACTCCTATAGGTTGGCAATAAATGTAATCATGAACTTGAAACACCAAATCTGGCAACCAGTCTAGATTCAAATGTTTACAGGTGATTAAGGCTCAAGCTCGGCTGAAAGCTTCTGAATATATTTAATTTCTTTATGAACGTAACATGCATGTAGTTCAACGATCTATAGTGAGGAATCCTGGCAACACACACACACTGTATAGTACATACATACACATCACTAAGCTGTTCTCTGAGATTCAGAGATTAGCTCCAAAAAGAAATACAAACAACCAGATAATTTTTACTTACTGTTGCTGTATCAAACTTCTCCATTTACAGCAATCCTGACATACAACTCGGGCTTCACTGACATCCATTACACACCGTACACAAGAACTTCTATACTTCATACTGGAACCATCAGCTGTGGGCTAATCTGCCACACTGATGTACTTACCTGATTAAAAAGACACTAAGAAATGCAAAAATGGGCTCAAGTGTGGGATATGGTGGACCTACCACACTTGAGAAGGATGGTCCGCTACAGTATCGACCTGGAACTGGAAGAAGGAAAATGAAAAAGAGATCTCGGCTGAGTGAGTGTAAGATTAGTGTATGGAATACCAGAGGTATAAATGGCAAGATGAATGAGGTGATTGAAGCGATGAATAAGTATAGATTGGATGTGCTGTGTGTAAGTGAAACTAAAAAGAAGAAAATTGGTATAGAAGAAGCGAATGGAATGGTGAGTGTGTGGTCTGGAGTATTGGATAATGTGAGAGGACAGGCTGGTGTAGGTGTGATTATAAGTGAAAAGATGAAGAACTTGATTCACTATAGTTGCATAAGTGAGAGAATTCTTTGGATTTGTTTGAAAGTGAAACTTCAGAGAATAGTAATTGTTGTAGTGTATGCTCCTTGTGACTCAGAACCTTCTGATAGGAAGGAAGATTTCTGGAATGAGCTAAAAGCTGTTTTGGGCCAGTTTGGTGCTAAAGAGAAAGTTATAATAGCACGGAATTTCAATGCTAGAGTAGGCATACAGAATGCAATTTCTGACAATGTTCTGGGTAAGTTTAATTATCCTTGTGTGAATGATAATGGTGAAAGATTAATTGAACTCTGCATTGAGAATGGTTTGTATGTATCTAATATGTTTTTCAGAAAACCACAAGTATATCCACACCGTATAGTAAAGAGATTAATTGGGAGAGGTTTCCAGTTTCTGCCTCAAATAGCAATTTGGGGGCTTTATGCAGTTCCTTTGGCTTTCTGTGAAAAGCATTATCATTGCAGACTCTTTGCTCAGCTACTTTATCCATCGCTGAATAAATTTCCCACTACAGATACCTTATGCTGGGCTTCACAAACTCACAATGTGGGCTGCATGTGGCCCTTGTGCCATTAGTTGGTCATTCCAATACTAGACTATCAAAATGTTATGTACTGGTGCATTAGATTAGTGCCAATAAGCAGAGCAAAGCATTAACATGAAAAAATATCATAATTACAAATGGCAGTTATTCTTGTCAATTACATCAATGTGTGCAAGTTTCATCTCTAAAACACTCCTTAAATAAATAAATAAATAAATAAAAACAAGAGTTTGGAACTTTTTTGAAGGCGTAGCTCCATAAATTTGGTTTTTAAATTTATTAACTCAGATTTGAAAACTTTGTGAACCTAATAACTATTCAGTTTTATTTAGATTTACTACCACCAAGACTACATGAAATAGAGGATATCAGATTTTAGGTGTGAAACAACCCCTAAAACATAGTTTTCTGCAACTTTATGATTCATCTGTAATCTGCTATAGGAACCAAAAAATCAATCATCAGCACCATTTGAAGGGCAACACTTACCTTTAAGTTTGAACTTTTTGAATACATCAAATCTATTTCTCTTCTGTTAAATATGTTAGCCCAAGTGCTAAGTTTTAGTGCTCTGACACTCAGAGGTGATGTATAGTGTACAAATGCCTTGAAGTAATTTCATTTAATAAGTATTTGCATTATTTTTCTTTTTTGTTCTCCTTTTATTCTGTTAACTACATGCACTAGCCAACAAAGATTCAGGTTCAGGTGTCAATCAAGTCTTAGACTTAGATATGAAGATTACGTCTCAGTGGGGTGTGACAGCCTCTCTAATTTTTCATTTGTTTTTAATTTTCAACTTTATTTGCATTCCAGCTTTGAAAGCTTGCTAATTACTATTTTGTTCACTACCATCAGAATAAGCTGGTATATGATGATACAGGATTTTAAAAGTAAGGGAAGGTTGCGATCTATAAAGAGCTGGACATTTAAAAATTTTGGTATTTTTCAGCTGCACTCCCTCATTTAGCAGAAAGTGTCCATATTATATAAATGTTTTATTATTGAATTCTTTATCCTATGATATTTGAATCACACTGACTTTCTTAAATTGAATGGGGCACACAGATATCTTCTACTTTAACATTAGTATATGTGTAAGGTGTTATTATTCCTAACTACATTGTCAATTTTTATCAGAACAACAAAATACAAGACTGGGAAGTTTTAAACTTTGCAGTGAAAAAAAAAAAAAAGTGGAAAATGTAGACAACATATATCGTTGTTCAAATTTTGCCAATTTGCGATGGACATATTTTTATGTGGCCAAGATAATGTACTTAATTGACATTAAATGTCAGTCATTACTGTTTCACACGTTATGTAAGTTCTGTAATCAGGAGATTATTAAATTATGTTACATACATATGGGGCACAGTATCAGCAATTAAAATCAGGAAATCATCATCATAATTGTCAACCATTATCAATCCACTGCTGGACGAAGGTCTCCCCAAGTTTCCTCCGCAACAGTTTGTCTTGTGCTAGTCTCCTCCATGTCACTCCTGCATACTTTCGAATTTCATTCACCCATCTCCCATGTGGTCTTCTTCTGGGTCTTTTCCTGTCCCTTGGAATCCAATCTAAAAGTTTGTCTGCCCATCAATGGTCTGTCCTTCTGGCAGTATGTTCAGCTCATTTCCATTTCAGGGATTTAACTCTGATCATGATGTCTTCCACTCTTGTCATTTTTCGGATCCACGAGTTCCTCTTCTTATCTCTCCTGGTTACACCAAGCATGCACCTCTCCATGCTGCTTTGAGTTGTCTGCAGCCGTTGTATGTCTCTTTTAGTTAAGGTCCACGTCTCTGCACCATACGTAAGCACTGGAAGGATGCATTGATCAAACACTTAAGACATAATGGTATATTGCTCTTGAAAATTATGCTGTTTCTTCCAAAAGCTCTCCAGGCAAGTTTTGTACGCCGATTAATTTCTTCATCAATGTGACCCTCACTTGATATCTGCTGTCCAAGATAAACGTACGTGTCTGATATCTCCAGCTTTTCTCCATCAATCGATAAATTTTCATTTCTTGTAAAAGCATTGAACATCACTTTTGTTTTCTGAAAGTTCATTTTTAATCCCACTTCCTTACTCTTGTCAGCAAGTTCCTGGATCTTACTCTGCAGCTCTGATGGGGTAGTTGCAAAAATGACTATGTCATCAGCAAAATGAAGGTGGTTTAGATAATTTCCATTAATCTTTATCCCTTTGTTTTCCCAGTTCAGTGATTAAAAGACATTTTCCAATGTGGCATTAAAGAGCTTCGGAGATATGGTGTCACCTTGTCTCACTCCCTTTCCAATTTTTGTGTGTGTTGTATTTTCAAACAGCCGAATCTTTGCACTTGCATTTTCATAGATGTTATTAATAATATTAATGTATGCATCTTCAATACCGCAGGATTTCAGAGCCATTGTAACTGCTGATGGTTTCACCGAATCAAAGGCTTTTTCATAATCGATAAAAGCCATGCACAATGGAAGTTCATATTCCCTCGCTCTTTCAATTAGTTCTCTCAGTACGTGGATATGATCTATTGTGCTGTAGCCACTCCTGAATCCAGCTTGTTCTCTCGGTTGAGCCATGTCCAGTGTTACCTCCAAGCGGTGTGAAAGAACTTTAGTGAAGATTTTATAAACCACTGATAGGAGGCTGATATGTCTGTAGTTCCTCAGATCCTCAATGTCACCTTTTTTATGTAGCAGGATCATTGTAGCGTTGTTCCAATCCTCAGGAATCTTCTCTTCATTAAGGCATCGAGTGAAAATTTGGGCGAGTACTGTTTCGATTTCTCCACTTGCTTCTTGTATGATGTCTTACAGTGATTCCATCTTCTCCTGGAGCTTTTCCCCGCTTCATGTTCTTGATTGCAACTTCTGCTGGCGATAATGAACATTATATCTACTTACAATATTGGTAGTGGCTGACGGGGCTTCACATGTATGCCTGTAATGAATCCACTCACTAGACGTTTCCGTAAGTATTCGACTCACTCTATGGATGTGAGCGTTTTGCAATTGTGAAGTTCAAAAATAAAATTCACGATACTGTAAAATCTGCACCTGATAAAATTGAACAAGATGAATTTTTTCATTTGTGCTTCATAGTCAAGATGATTATTTCCTCTTCAAGATTTTAGTTCATTTTTTAAAAAAATTCGGCAAATGTTTTTAATTCGTTTTCATGTTTCGTTGTTGTCATGGATTTTTTGCCTTCGTTGTAAAAATTCATCTTGTTCAATTTTATCAGGTGCTGATTTTACAGTATCATGAATTTTATTTTTGAACTTCATAATTGCAAAACGCTCACATCCATAGAGTGAGTCGAATACTTACGAAAAGTCTAGTGAGTGGGTTCATTATGGGCATACATATGAAGCCCCGACAGCCACTACCGATATTGTAAGTAGATATAATGTTCATTATTTCCTGATTGCAGAACTTACATAATGTGTGAAACAGTAATAACTGATATTTAATGTCAATTAAGTACACGTAGACAACATGTTGGTGTTTTGACCTGTTAGCATTTTGTCCTGTCAGTATTTTGGTTGTTGGCATTCTGGTTGTCATGGCTGTGTCTCTCAATGTTTTGAACCAGAACATTAAAATGATGGATGAGTTATAACACATCAAACTTAGGCACATACTTAACAAAAACAAATAAAAATCTTAAACAAATCAGCTGTTTAAAGTAGAAGGTTCCATTTTGTCTGAAACTTTTTAACTGATAAGTGAGAATTCAGATTTACTTGTTAAGCCCTCACACCTGAAAGCAACAGGTTGGCAACAAACATCTAATAAAAATACTTTTAAAGACAGTAAGAAGAAATAAGTTCTGAAATTCATAAAATTAACCTTATGACTTTCACAGAATTATTATTTAATAAGAACAGCTCACCACAGCCTTTTTCATCAGAAGAATCACCACACTGGGCAATTCCATTGCAACGATCACTAAGAGAATAACAGCCGGTGCCAGATGAACACATAATTTTTCCAGGGCAAAAGTGTTTACAATCTTTTTCATCTTCCCCATTAACACAATCCAGGACTCTAAATACAAATAAACACTTTAGCAAAAAGAGGATAAAAGATATCCAAATGGAAACAAACATTTGCTGCTTTCTTATAATATTATAATCTTGATACTGTACACAAAACTAAAGAATATAAGGAACATAAAAAACTGTAGATATTGCACATTATAAACCCATATAAAAGGCACAGTGAGTTATTTTCTGATAAGGATTTGGGAAAGATCACTGGTTTCTGGTAAATTTGGTCATCTAATTTACAACACAATGAAAATAAATACTTCATGTATATCTTCCGTATAAGGAAGTCACAAATTATACGTGGTTAAAATACATAATATATAGAGATTCAGTACCTCTTTTAGAATTGCTATTATGCACGTTAAAATATGGACATGTGATTATGGTGGTGCAGTTAATTATGACGTTTATTATTTCAGAAAGGTAAAGACTAAAAGAAAGTAAGAGCAATTACTCACATATATTCATCCAGATGTCGCTTTCGTTCGCATACCACCACAGTTCCGTAAGTTGTTTGGTCCCCAATGTTCAGCGGCTATGCATTGCAAAAAGTCTGATGGCGACTATAATAAAGTGTTTAGCAATGCAAAAAGTAGTAGTCGGCCCAAAGAACCTTGCTATATATTGTATCGTAAGCTCAAAGAATAATAGAACTGAAGATAAAAACCATGTAATTACTTATGCCACAGGCAGGTTAAAAGGCTAACAACGAACAAATCCAAGAAACTATAATGAACGAGTCTAAAAGGCTGATAGTGAACAAATTTAAAAGAACAAAATAAAATATGAATGGCCAGAAGAAACGATGAGTGAACTATTTACATAATGTGTGCACCACCTCTTCATGTTAACTAGCGTCCCCGGACGCGTTTCGCCTAGCCTCTTCCTAGGCGTTTTCGACAGGAAATGAAACTTCTGTTGGCAAGTGACAATGTTTCGCACCTCCAGAAGTCATGATGTACATTGCGCATGGAAAGTCATGATGTACATGGCATCACCATATAGGAGGAAAACTGACCCAGGCGCAATGTACATCATGACTTCTGGAGGTGCGAAACGTTGTCACTTGCCAACAGACGTTTCATTGTTTGTCTTATGAGTTTGCCACGTTCGAGTTTAGTGTTGAGGTGCATCTTACATCTCACCAATCTATGGTCACTACCTGTGTTGAACTTGTTAGGCACACTGCAGTCTTCTATGACAAATTTTTTGTTACACATAATAAAATCAATTTCTCTTGTCATCCCATTTGGATGTCTCCATGTCCATTTCCTGTGTGGCTTTTTCTTGAAAATAGAGTTCAAGATGAAAAACCTTTCTGCCTCTGCAAACTCTACGACAGTATTTCCACGTTGGTTTCTGTTGCCGTGACCGAATTTACCTACTGAAGTTTCATTCTGTTGCTGTTTGCCCTATTTTTGCATTGAAATCTCCCATAATTATCTTCAAGTGCTGCTTACCTTTATTATTTAGATGACGAATTTCCTCATAAAATTCTTCAATTTCTTCTTCAGGATGACTTGTGGTTGGTGCATAAGTTTGAATAATCTGAGCCTGGTATCTTCTCGAGAGTTGGATAACGAGTCGTGCAGCTCTGTCAGAGGAACTTTCAACTTCTACAACTTTATCCTTCAGTTTCTTATTTATTATAAATCCAACACCACTAGTTCTGCCAGTATCTGTCCCACGATAGTAGAAGAGATGTCCACTTTTCAGTTCAATGAGATCTTCTCCTTTTCTCCTTACCTCACTTAGTCCGACGATGTCCCACTTGATCCTTTGTAGTTCCTCTTCCAATTCAAGAAGCCTTGAATCAGAAGATAGGGAGCGTCCATTACACATAGCCAAGGTCAGCATCAGATGGCAGCCTAGTCTGGTCCTCCGGGGATTCTTAGCACCCTCTGCCTTCATGTCGCACTGGCCGCTGTCTTGGCCAAGTACATTCCAGCTGCCGGAGACTGAGGGCCAAGATTTAAGTTGTGGAGTCATTTTGGAGGGGTTTGGCCATAACTCACCACGCTGGCCAAGCGGGTTGGTGAGTGTGGGATAGCATTTCCTCTAATCCCAATGGTATAGTTATACCGCTAATGGCGGTCGTCAGAGTCCCTTTAGTGGGAACAGGATGCACCACTAGAAGGCGGGGTTGACATTTGTCAAGGAGAGGCTGTGATGTTACGCATCACCTGACCTTACATCCCATCACTTACTTAATAAATGAGACCTTACATCCCATTTTATTAAGTAAGTAATCAGTTAAATAATTATCTGGTAGTCTACATTTCTTTGTGGAGCTAACCTCTGAATCTCAGAGAACAGGTTAGTGATATGCAATGTAATGTAATAATTATATTGATAAAGCAATGGAAACAAAGTGTTTAGAAGTGCCAAGATTTTTGTCATTTATTTTCAAAAATGGGACAAAAGTTATTATTTTATTTAAATGATGGAACAGCCAGGACATGGCAAAAAAAAAGCAGGATGTACGGTCAGCCTTCTGAAACATCAATGGTACTCATCAAAGCCTACCACTGGATCTCATGTCTGTAATCAATCCAGCATGGCTACAATGTTCATTATAGATTTCATTTCTGATAGTGTGGAATCAATTTTCTTCACCTAAATTACATCATTCAACAACACATGGAGCACAAATTTTGGAATATATGTAACACTCATTTTTACCTGAATCACAATTTTTAATAACCACAAATGTTGTTCCTTCACTCAAGCACATTATTTTTTATTATTTTACTCTGTGCTAACTGATACACTAAATATGCACTGGTATAGAAAACTTACTTATTGCACCGCTGTGTAGCAGGATTGTAGCACTGTGTGGATTCTGGACCACACCGAGTGTAATTGACTGAGCAATAACCACAGTTTGTTTCATCACTGTAATCTGGGCAGTCAATTATTCCATCGCAATATTTGCTGTTGTCATAACAGTATACTACAGAGCTACATGATAAACCAGGAGAACAGACACCAGAACCTGGAAGGTAAAAAACTTTGGTTAAATTAATATCCAAAAATAGAAAATTATATTTTTCAGAAAATAAATGCAATAAGGTAAATATTAACTATACATATTTTTTTATCTGTAAAGCCCATTATGTTTGTTTGCGAGTTATTTTTTCATCACATCAGCGTTCGTAAAGGACAGAAAAGATTTCATAAATATCTTAAAAAATACTAATTTTGTGAAAATACTTCAGTTCACAGTGATTAAAGAAGTTCCTGCCACCACAGGTTTCTGGTGATGATGGATTTTAGCATTGCATTATCCTGGTGGATATGTGGGTCAGAGGTGCTGGCTTCTGGCTAATTGCCTGAGTTGGACTTTGGTTCAAGTCCTGGATGAGGCAGGGGCGGTGTGCTTGCCATATACAGTCTTGGCTCTCTACCTTCCCTAGAACCAGTGGCTCCAAATTAAAGAAGGGTATATATAGCCTTAGATGTTCACAGTGGTAGTTCAGCTCCAAGTAAAAAAAAAAAAAAATAATAATAATAATAGATTTCATAAATATCATAAAAATAAAAATAAATCCACTAGGCCACGGAGGGCCTAGTGGATAGCGTAAGCAGCTACCATCGAAGTGGTCGCAGGTTCGATTCCACTTTGAACCAGCCCCAGCCACAGTGTATTTCGACTTGAGATTACCTTCCTAAAAGGTGTTGAAACAGTTGCAGGAATGTGGCGCCATCTAGTGCTTACAACATCAGTTAAGAAGATACAATATCCACTTGTTAAGAAACCTGCATACTGAAAAATCTCAACTCCATCAGGATGGTATTAAGAAAGAGATTAGCACATACTGCATCGAGTGGGGGGCAGGATAAAGTCACTCGCGTTCGAGCCTTAGGTAGAGGGGCTCGTTCGACAAGTAAGTTACAGTCTCCAGAGGGAAGCAATGAAGCAAATGGCATTGCCCCTTTCATGGCTACCACAAGAAATAGTCAACGATCGGCCGGAGATGCTTCTGGGGCTGCTAAGCCCAAGACCAAGCTGGACCAAAGTGCAGGCCAACGCATGAGATGGAGTCCAGAAATGAAAGCGTACATTATGCGAACATACACTGCCGGACAATTGCTAAGGACAGATAACGATAGCAACCATAAAATGGAAGGCAGGAAAATGTGGAAATTAGAATAAGTGCAGGATACAGTAAGACGTGTTGTGCGTATGCAAATTTTGGATTGCCGAACTTGTGCGTGACGTCATAGCTCTGATAAGAGATATAAAGGATTTGACGTGTATTGACCGTTGTTGTTCAAACGCAAAGTTGAAAGGGAAATAATCAATTGACGAACTTGCAATTTTCAGTATGTCTTCCCGACATCACCTAAATCATTTTACGCATGGCCGTATTATTGGCAAGATTGAAGAAGGGCGAAAAATAACAGATGTTGCCATGGAGTTCGACGTCAGCCACAGTGTTGTTTCAAAGCTTTGGAAATCATTTCAAACAAATGGAGAGTGTAGCAAACGTCACGGGGGAGGTCGTGTTCGCAGTATGACACCTGCAGAAGATCGGTACATAGTGCTATCAACAAAAAGACACCGGCGCAGCACAGCTAGTGAGGTAGCAAATCAGTTTATGGCTGCTACTGGCTAGCGGATCTCCCGAAAAACTGCCGCCAGACGTTTGCATGATGGAGGACTATACGCCTGCCGTCCTGTTGTGTGCATCCCATTGTCCAGACATCACCGTACCGCCCGTTTGCAATGGTGCCATCAACATCGCAATTGGACTGATAACGACTGGTCTGCTGTCCTCTTCTCAGATGAGAGTAGATACAGTCTATCGTCTGATTGTCAACAACAACTGATCTGGCGTGATAGTGGAACTGCATATTGTCCAGAAAACATACAGGAAAGGGACCAATATCCGACATGTAGTGTCATGGTATGAGCTGGCATCATAATCAATGGCCGTACGCCCCTCTATGTGCTTCCAACTGGGACTATGACTGGCCAACGATACATTAATGATGTTCCGCGACCTCATGTTCGCATGTTCCGTGGTGCTGTCGGTGATAGATTCATTTTCATGGACGACAACGCAACATGTCATCGAACAGTCGCTGTCCAGGAGTGTCTTGAGAGCGAGGATATTCAACACCTTGTATGGCCAGCATGTTCTCCAGATCTGAATCCCATTGAAAATGTGTGGGATGCTTTGGGGAGGAGTCTTGCTGGTCGCCAATGCCCTCCAATAAACAAGGACACCCTCATCCGTGCACTGACATAGGAATGGGATAAATTACCCCAACAGCTGCTTGATAATGTTGTGCAAAGCATGACACGACGTGTGGAATCTTGCATTGCCCTCCATGGTGGCCATATCCCGTACTGACATCTTACGCCGGAACGCCTGCGGACGGTCATCACATTTTTTTCACGTTTACGTATTCTGCACAAAAGGGCCTGTTTGTCCCTTGAACACGTTCCAACGCCTTCTGGATTTCAGAGCACAATAAATTGTCTTTCTTGTAATGTCCTGGCATTCTGACATTATTTTATTTCAGTTGGCATCCAACCACACTTACTTTTTTATGCGCTATATAGCCGTTTATGATCCGTCCTTAGCAATTGTCCAGCAGTGTACTACGAAGTCACTAAAATGGAGACAGAAATGACAATGTACAGGAAGAGACTGAATGACAAATGGCAACAGCATTATCCAGACATCCAAGTCAGCAAACAGCAACTAGCGGATCAGAGACGGACCACTGTTGCAAAGAATATGATACCATCTTCCGTCCTGGAAGCCATCAAAAGCAAGAACTAGGGATCAACCACAGAGTAGCGAGCAGCATACCGCAAAAGGGAATGCAATGTCTGATGACAAACATGAGACAGAGTCAGAAGACCGGACAGAAAAAAGTTAGCGGTTGCCAACGAATTCAGGACAGCCGTCCAAGAGTTCGAAGGAATGGACCCTTACCATGAGACATAGAATACCGAGGTAAAGACCTAACAGAGATCTATGGCAAATAACAGAACATCTCAACAAGTCTGTGCTAACAGCCAACCTAGATGAAAATGGCACCACATTAGAATCCATCCACACTGCTGTGTACTGTGGTGCAGTTACTGCCACAAGACTAAACGAAAAAAACACCATCCATCAGAAGGAACAAAGAACCAAGAAACCCATCCTACCAGCATGGCAAAGAAGACTGCAGGGCCAAGTTGATGAACTTCGGAAGGAAAATCGGCCAACTCACACAGTACATAAAGGGAAATAGGTCCAAGAAACTGGTAGGAAAAGTAAAGCTCATCCTGAAAAGCGCCAAAGTCCACACCAGGTTCGAAGAAAACCAGCAAATGGAAGAATACTTAGACACGCTAAAACAAAGTCTAATAGCTATCAGCAAGAGACTAAGATGATACAAAGAGAACACACGGTGACATATGGACAATAACACATTCGAAAACGATGAGAAAAGCTTCTATCATAACATTACCAAGAAAGACATCAAAGGCGAAGGACCACCAGAATGTGAAGCGGTAGAAAAATTCTGGAGTAACCTCTGGGCAAGGAATATGAACCACAACAGCAAAGCTGCATGGCTACAGCGAGCCACTATCAGGAAATGGCCGACTGGAAGATCACAGCAGAGGACCTTCAGCAAGCCATAGCTATGACACAGCTGGAAAGCACCAGGTGTTGATAACATCCACAACTACTGGTAAAAAGTTCACCTGAACATACAAATATCTGGCAGATCAATTGACCAACATGATCCAAAATCCAGCACTAATCCCGGATTTCCTCAGCCAGGGAGTAATGATACTAAAGGCTAAAGATGAAGACACAAGATATTCAGCCAACTATCGACCAACAGAGTGTCTACCTATGCTGTATAAGATCCTAACAGCGTACATCACCAATAAGATAATGAGGCACATAGAAGGACAAGCACTTATGGCAGAACAGCAAAAGGGATACCAACTGGACTGTAGAGGTTGCAAGGAACAGCTTACCATCGACGCTGTTGTAATGAAGCAAGCTTTCAAGATGCACCTCAATATGTACACAACATACATTGATTACCATAAAGCCTACAATTTCGTACCCCACAGCTAGCTCATAGAGGTCCTTGAGATCTACAGAGTAAGTCCTGTAATCATCAACTTCCTTAAAGCAGCCATGACAGGATGGAAGGCAATAATCAAAGTCGAGAACATAACAACCAGGCCCATCCACATAAGGAGAATCATCTTCCAGGGAGATTCACTTAGCACACTATGGTTCTGTCTAGCACTCAACCCACTGTCAACCATGCTCAACGAAAGCAAGTATGGGTTTTCGTTTACCATCAAGTGGAACAAAACCAACAAGTACAAACTCCCCCACCTCACGTACATGGATGACATCAAGCTGTACGCATCATCGCAGAACAAACGCCAGCAACTAATCCGGATCACCAAGGGCTTCAGCAATGACATTGGGATAGAATTTGGCCTACAGAAATGCAAGACACAAGGTATGAACCAAGGAAAGCATCATGCATGTAGCTACCAATTGAAGACCAGAGAACAGATCGCAGCTATGGAGGAAGGAGAAGTCTAAAAGTACCTTGCTATGCTTCGAGCAAAATGCCTAGAACACAAAGAAATCAAAAACAATCTAGCCGCCAAATACAACCAAAGGCTGAGGAGACTAATGAAGACCAAGCTCAATGCTCGGAACATCACTCAGGCTATCAACACATACGCAGTTCCAGTCCTCACGTATTCCTTTGGAATCATTAAGTGGACCACAACAGAGCTTGAAGAAATAATGCGCAATACCAGGACAACCCTCACTAAATATCGCTAGCACCACCCGAAGTCAACAGTAGAAAGCCTGACTATTGAACGGGCAGAAGGAGGACGGGGAATGACTGATCTTCTGGAACACCGAGACAAAGAAATCAGCAGCCTCAGAAAATATTTCCATCAGAGCAAGGGACCCCTTCACCAAACGATAAACCAGAGTGACAAGAAGTACAGTTTTCCTTGTTATTTAATCAGTGACAAGAAGTACAGTTTTCCTTGTTATTTAATCAGTGAAAAGAAGTACAGTTTTCCTTGTTATTTAATCTGAGTGATAAGAAGTACAGTTTTCCTTGTTATTTAATCAGAGTGACAAGAAGTACACAGCTCTAGACCTCTCTACTCAGAACGTCAAGATTGGAACGAGGAAGCCAAAAGAAGAAGCTTGGGGCAAGAAAGTCCTATACGGAAGGTACTTCAACGATCTGCAATCGGACCAGGTGGATAAGACTGCCTTCAATGCATGGATAACAAACGGCACGCTTCCCCGAGACCAAAGGGTTCCTGATGGCTATACAAGATCAAGTTGTAAACACCAGAAACTACTGGAAGGATATCCTGAAGGGCATGCAGTGGAAAGCAGCAAATGTCGGCAATGCCATCAACTGCCAGAGACCATCCAACACATCACAGCAGGGTGCACAGTCCTCACACAGAGTACATGAACAGGCACAATCAAATTGCCAAAATTGTCCATCAGAAATTGGCAAGAAAGCACCACCTCATTACAACTGAGCCAGTCCCCTACTATAAGTATGAGCCAACAACGCTTCTAGACAACAACACCCAGAAGATGTAGTGGGACAGATCGATCAGAACAGATAAGACCATCCCCACAATCGGGCCGACATCGTCCTAGTCGACAAGGAGAAGTCAACATACCTCATTGATATAGCCATGCCCAACACGTGCAACATCAAGAAGATGCACAGAGAGAAGCTATCAAAGTATAACGACCTATGATACGAAGTCAAGGAAATGTGGCATATGGAGAATGTCACCACCATCCCCATAGTAATATCAGCCACAGGAGTTGTACCTAAGACCATTCACAGCTCTATACAGATACTAGACGTTCATCCTAACACCTACATGGAACTACAGAAAGCAGCTATCTTGAACACTTGTAGGATAGTAAGGAAGTTCCTGGACAACTGAGAGAAATAAATACCACTTCCCGGACTTGGTACGTCGTACTTGTCTTGGAAGGAGGAGAAGAAAAACCTCAGGAAGAGGTGGAATCTCTAAACTTCTAAATAATTATAATAATAATAATAATAATAATAAATTGTCATTGCTTTTGCATGTACTCTTTCCTTTTTTTTTTTTATTGGAGGTTTAAACGACTACCGTGAGCAACTCAATGGGCTATAAGCAGTCGCCCGTCCCTAATTTAGGGTCACTGGTTCCAGGGAAGGGAGAGAGCCAGTGCCATAAGACAAACACAACATCCATGCCTCACCAGGATTCAAACCCGGACCCCGTTTGGCAAAATGATCAGAGGCCATCGCTTAGACCACTGCGCCACCGGGGCTCTTTCTTTCCAGCTAATGGAAACAGTTTCTTAATTCTTCTGAATTTTGAAATAAATGCATGCACCAACAGGGTGAACCAGCATTTAGACTTGAAATTTTTTTTTCAGAAATAAATAGTGAAAGTGAAAAATGCGGGTGGTCTTAGTGAGAGATGGGTTTGCCTCCTCAGGGAGATCCATGGTAACAATGGCATACACGACAGCAACTAGGGCCTCTGTGAATCTTGGAGAGGTGCCAGCTAGTTCTCTGTGATATTGGCGAAAAGACCCAAACTCACTGGGTTTTGTTCCAGAATCCTTAGGTTGAATGACCAACTGGAACCGTCAGCTGTGGGTTAATCCCCCAATTTGATGTACTTACCTGATTAAAATGACACAAAGAAATGTAAAAACTGACTCAAGTGTGGGATATGGTGGACCTACCACACTTGAGAAGGATGGGCCACCACAGAATCGACCTGGAACTGGAAAAAGGTGAATGAGAAAGAGATCTTGGCTAAGTGAGTGTAAGATTGGTGTACGGAATACTAGAGGTTTAAATGGTACGATGAACGAGGTGATTGAAGAGAGAATAAGTATAGATTGGATGTGTTGTATGTAAATGAAACCAAAAAGAAGGAAATTGGGATAGAAGAAGTGAATGGAATGGTGAGTGTGTGGTCTGGACTGTTGGATAATGTGAGAGGACAGGCTGGTGTAGGTGTGATTATAAGTGAAAAGATGAAGAACAACTTGATTCACTATAGCTGCATGAGTGAAAGAATTCTCTTGAAAGTGAAACTTCAGAGAATAGTAATTGCTGTAGTGTATGCTCTTTGTGACTCGGAACCTTCTGTTAGGAAGGTAGATTTCTGGAATGAGCTAAAAGCTGTTTTGAGCCAGTTTGGTGCTAAAAAGAAAGTTATAATAGCAGGGGATTTCAATGCTAGAGTACTCAGTAGGCGTGCAGAATGCAATTTCTGACAATGTTTTGGGTAAGTTTAATGATCCTTGTGTGAATGATAATAGTGAAAGATTAATTGAACTCTGAATTGAGAATGGTTTGTATGTATCTAATACATTTTTCAACCACAAGTATATCCACACATATACTTGGGAAAATCGCACTCTTGGTCAAAAGAGTGTGATAGATTTTGTTGTCTACGATCAGCATCTGATACTTAGTTGTTGACACTTGTGTGATGAGAGGTGCGGATGTTGGTTCTGATCATTACCTTGTAGTGTCACAGGTGAAACTGAATGTTGGTTGGAGGAAAAGGAAGAGGCTCAGGATGGAAAAAAACAAAGGTTTAAAGGCTCCCTGAAGATCATCAGCATTACTCTAAATTACTCAGAGAACCACTGAAGGACCTGAAGTCTTGTGAGAGGGATGTAGAAAAGAAGTGGGAATGTTTTAAGAACTGTGTAGTCACTGGTGCTGAAGAGGTCTGTAGCACCACCATAGTGGGTAACAATAGAGGTGATGCTTGGTGGAATAGTGAGATTGAAGAGGCAGTAAAAAGAAAGAAGGAAGCCTATTTGGGGATGTTGCAAGGCAGAGTTTCTGTGGATGAATACCACTGTAAGAAGCGTGAAGCCGCTAAGCTGGTTCCCGAGAGTAAGGCAAAAGATAGAAAGAAGGTGGAAAGACATGGACTGGCTTTTTGGAAAGATAGGAAGTCTTTCTGGAAGTACACAACACTCAGGAAAAATAGGGGAAACAAAGGTGTAAGTTGTGTGAAGAATAGGGTCAGGAAAATGATATGGGAGCCTAATGAGTTAAGTGAAAGATAGGGTGAATACTTCTGTGAGTTATTAGAGCAGGAAAGCAAAGATGATTCTGGGACAGATGCAGAGGATGGCACAGTGAAGGGTGAAAGCACAGGAGGGATCTCAAGAAAAGAAGTGTGTAAAGCTCTAAAATCTCTTCAGAATGGTAAGGCTCCGGAAGTTGATGGCATAACTGCCGAGATGTTGAAACATGGTGGTGACTCTGTAATTGATTGGTTAACTGAAATTTGCCAGTTGTGCTGGAAGTCAGGAATGGTCCCTCGGGATTGGAAGGATGCTATCATTTTTCCCTTGTATAAGGGAAAAGGTGATCAGACTGACTGCAAGAACTATCATGGTATTAGCCTATTAAGTGTGCCAGGGAAAGTGTTTGGTAAGGTCGTTATTGAAAAAGTATGGGGTCTTACATCAGAGAAAGTGTGGGATGTTCAGTGGTTTTATGCCTGGTAAAGGCTGCAATGTTGTGTGCATAAACTCGAAGATATCCAAATTAGTACCTTTCATGTTCATCTGACAAAGTTTTTCCTGAGTGACTTTAATATATAATTGTTTTTTTGTTTTTTTTTACCTTCTAAAAGTAGTTGCAAGATTTGAGCACACATCTACCGTATTTTCAGGAAATGTACTCACTAAATCAGAAATTTTGCTTTCGCAATCTTTTGGTAATTAGAGATTTTAAGTGAAATGATTATGTTTTTACAGTCCTATCAATTTGCCATTCACGCACAAAAAAAAAAATTGTAGTTGCAAAAATGCTCTTAACGTAAAATGTTGGGCTTTTCACGTTATGCGTGAAAAAAACTATTATGTTTGTGTTCCTTTAGCCAAATTGAAGACTAAAGGAAAAATTTTCTGAAATATTTATTTTTAAGACCTGTGCATGAAATTATTTCCCAGCACAAGAGCAAAATTTTGGAATTCCTCGATATACAGATATCATTGCAGAAACTGAGAAAAAAAAATGAAAGCTAAGGATCTAATCTTTTGATGTTATTTAAGGATAAAAAATACAGAGAAAAAAATATGGTCAATTTATTGCTGTGTGCTCAACTTGTCTAGTATCACACTCAAGAAACTATTTCTCTGCGTAAACACCGCAGTACTTCATCAGCGTTTTCAGGAGTGGCGAACTCAAGGCTCGAGTCAGCCCGCTGGCTCTGATGTCACAGACCATTTTTGAGGCTTTCTTAATCTTCAGGGTTTTTTGGCTTGGCTGGAAGTTTATCTGATACATGTTGGTTGGCAGTGGTAGGTTGGAGAGATGGTTCGGTTGATTAATTTGTATTATTTTTGATTTCTTGTTTTCATCTTGATTGCTACGATATATCCAAAAGGCACTACTCCACCTTAAATGACTTATCACATTAACATTTTAAAACACAATTTATTACATAAAAAATAACATGTAGACACGATGAGCTCTTCGCTACAAAACTCATGACAACCTCTGCTACGGAGGCGAATCTCCAAGTGACACTCTTACGTCATACACAGAGTACCTGCAGTGCGGTGTGCACCTGGCGCCATCTATTAATCAAAATTGTATGTAAAAGATTGAGAATTACAAAAATGTACAATACAAAATATTTGACAATTTTAAAATTTCTTGTTGCTGGCTGCTTTGCCTTTACTGCTTTGATAACATAGTTTTAGAGACAGCGTGATTTCTAATGCCCTATCAATGATGTCACAGCTCTCTATCCCCTGATTAAGAACATTTTGGTGAGAAAGAAGGAAGAACCAGAAGAGTTTGTTTACTCTGCACACTGATCAAAAAGCCCTTGATACGGTAATAAAGGGCATGAAGGGAGTTATTCAGTTGCCATCATGAGTTCCTATGGGAAGTTTTGTAGCTGCCGTGAATAATGTGCAATGCACAAGTGCCAATGTCAATCAACTGTGGATCATCCATATTTTGTTGTGTTCTCACCAACTACTAAAAACCATTTATGAATTTTAAATTTAAATTTGGACCATCCATCGCAATTTGCGTGTTTCTTACAGATAAGCCTAGTTCAGCAAATGGCACACTTAATATGAGGCCTTGAATATGAAATAACAAGACTGTGCTTGTGGCAAATGAAATCTGCGGTGAGTGGGAGTCCATTGACCTTGAACTGTCCGTAACCGGAAATGCAAAGTTAAACTCACTTACAATGTTATTATCATACAATTATTTATGTAGAACACATTGCATTTATTCGGGTCACTCATGACCACACCGAGCCACAGTCCGGTACACACTAAGTGGAATTAAATCGTAACAACAAACAATAAGGCTTAGTAATTCATGACACTGTTTACTGAGTGGGACTTAGGTAGGTGGATTAATGAATGTTACTGTCGTAAAACCAATGAAAAAATGTGAGTCATAAAAGTAAATGTTTAATAAATTATGGCAGTGGAAATAGCATTTTGACTGTTAAGTTTTTCAAAAACAATATTTATTTTTATTATCATATGTTATTCAGATTCAGATGAATATATTATAAGAAACAACCCTGACACCAATTAAATGTGCCGTAGCTACAGAAATCCAGCTGTGCATGCACATGCTGAAATCTGATCTCAAGATAGAAAGAAAAGCTGAATAACTTTTGGTCTAGGATATCTACAGGTTACACCCCATTTGTGTTATACATAATTTTAAAGCTATCATCAATTGCACGTAGCAACCCCCCCCCCACCCCCCAGGTCAAGAGGAAGACATATTTTGCGCTATGACATACTGTTTTTGAGATATTTGAGAAAACTGTTACAGTTTTGTAAAACATGATGAAATAATGTTCAGCAGTAGTTTAGTAAAATATATAATTGAGTACAATGAAATTAACTACTATTGTATCACTTCATGGGACAGCATGTGGAATAATCAGAATTGAATTGAACAATGGTTTTAACAATAACGCACCATTACCCATTTTTGTTAAATTGACATTTTTTTACTTGGGACTTGATATACTGCAGATATGTTGATGATATTTTCATCTTATCAAAATCGAATTCCACAGAACTAGAAGACATAGCTAAAAAATGTAATGAAAAGTATTCATCCATTGAAGTAACGACTGAAGTTGAACAGCAGGATACCTTGGCTTACCTTGATGTACAGATTACAAAACAACCCAACACATTAGATTATACTGTTAATAGAAAAACGTCATACGTACCTGTGATTATACCATATGATTTGTATCATCCATATGCTCATAAATGTAACAGTATTAAGACTTTAATAAAAAGAGCTTTTACGCACACATCAAATATGCAATACAGAAAGGATGAATTGAAATATATTAGATGTTGCAAAATATTATAAGCAGCTAGGTGACATTTGCAATGCTGTATGAATATGTGACAAATAATTTATGTTTACTAGTAAGGCTCTCAGATTTTGTAAAACCAAGAAAATGGATAAAAAACCAACAGAATCTGACAATTTATGATTAAGATAAACAAAACTGGACTGTGGTCAATTGACATAAATGAACCCCAATTGTTTACTAAAAATCTGATTTAGTGAAGTTATGGTAAACTAAGATCTATTTCACAATATATAACAGTTCCCTTTTAAATATTTATAACAATGTTGACAACAGAACAGGATATAATGCTATAATCACCTGTTCTTCCCTTCAAATGCTTTGTAACACATTATTTGCCCTGAGGTTTGGATATCCTGGAGTTTGATGTGATCTTATATAATTCCAAATTTACCTTAATGTTCATAGAATAGTCAGACACCTTAGTTTGGAAAATATATTCTAACATTAAAATTACTAATAAAACACTGACCTTTAAAACATGTGACATCACATGTGGGCCGGCCCATATGTTCCAACAGTTGGCATTTTATTAGTAATTTCATCTTTAGAATATTTTTTTTAAATTAACGTGTCTGATTACACTATTTGAATGTTAAGTTAAATTCTGAATTATATGAGAACATGACAAACTTCGAGGTTCCCTCACCTTAGGACAAGTAACAGGCGAGTACAGCATTATATCCTGTTCTGTTGTCAATGTTGTTATACATATTTAGTAGATATGTGATATTACTAAGCATATGTCAATATGACTAATTTTTTAGGAATGTATTAACTTAGTTCTCTTTTATCTTCACCCTTTAAAAGGGAAAAGAAAGTTCATGCATATGAAATTTGCTGCTATAAGATAATGCTATGGTTTTCTCACATAAAGGCAACATAAAATTCTCCTGAGTATTATCCAAAGACAAATATAAAAAAGTTGAATTACTGGAATTTACAGAAAGAATGGTATTTTTTTTTTTTCTTAGTTAAAATAAAACTCAAAGAAAAGCTGAGGATACAAAGCATTAGTTAGGAACCAGATAAAAGGATTGAATTAACTATTTTTTAGACATGAAAAATTCGAATGCCTCAAATAGAAAATAATACTGAGAGGCAGAGCTGTAGCTACGACTGAGACCAAGGGAGGTGGGCTGAAGGTTCATGGAGGGGGGGGTTAACACCACAAACTAACCTTTCCCAGGAATACAGACGCAAGTATGTCTTTGTTTTTTTCACTCCCTTTGTTAATTTATTTGACTAACGAATAATTTTTCCACACCAAAGAGTAAAAACTATAAAATGAAATAAAAAATATGAAAAATGAGGAAACGAGAGGCTGAAAGAAAATCGAACTCTTGAAATACACTCTTTGCAAAACTGTAGAAAAAAAAAAAAAATGAAGAACGCCTAAAAAGTCGTTTGATTCTGATGAAACTCCGCATGCAGGGACTGAGGGCCGAATACGCAAATAAAAAATAACGACGAATGATGAAATAATGGCCTGCTACAGCACATAGGAACCACGCATCGAGGAGGTTATATCAAGAGTAAAGCTCGCACGCAGAGACAATTCTGATAGCGGATTGGAGTTACATTAACCTCCATGGATAGTGAGGATGCCTCGACGTCGGATCCATGCACAATACGAGCAGTTGAGAAAGTTTGAGAGACATCGTGTAATTGGGCTGAGAGAGGTCGGCTGGTCAAGTCGCCCTATCACCAGGCATTTGGGTCAGAGTTACGTGACAATAGGACGATGTTGGCACTAATAGGCCGAGGAGGGCACAACCCAGCAGAAAGGAAGCAGTGGATGGCCAACGGCAACGACAGAACGTGAGGATCGAGTGATTCTGAGAGCCTCACAAACAGAACTGATTTCGTCGCACTCAACCATCTGAGGCCATGTTGTGACGTCTAAAAGTATGGAAGTGGCCATCTGAACCGTTGCCAGACGGCTTGCAGCATGGGGACTACATTCGAGGAAGCCACTCCACCGCCTACCACTGACAGGTGAGCATTGCTGGCACCGGTTGCAGTGATGTCAGGCCCGATCAACATGGGATAGTGTCCAGTGGCGTCTTGTTGTCTTCAGTGATGAGTCATGGTTCGCTCTTGGCGGCAATCAGAGCATACGTGTCTGGTGACTAGCCGGCTAGCACACAGATCCTGCCTTTATCATGGAACGGCACACAGCTCTCACACTGGGAGCGACAGTCTGGGGAGCCGTTTCCTACAATAGTCGGAAATCCTTGGTAGTCCACCGTGCCACCCTCATGTCTTAACGATATGTCGACGCCATTCCACAAATTCTTGTATTGCCATTCCTGTCACAGCATCACCGAGCAATTTTTTTATCACGATAATGCCCGGTCACACGCGGCACGGCTCTCCCATTCTTCCACGGCTGGCCTGATCGTCCGGCCTCTAACCAATTGAACATGTTTGGGACATGATGGGATGCCACCTACGCCCATTCCGGAACGTCGGCGAACTGACCTGCAATTTCTACACCATCTGGCATGTTATACTTCAGGACAGTATTCGTGAACTGTATGCGTATATGCCAGGCAGAGGAACCACTTGTATCTGAGCCAGAGGTGGAGCTACAACATACTGTCTTGTTCTACACATGTAGCTGTTTTATCCAAATAAATGGCCCCAACTGCTCAGAAATTCTAATAATTTTTTCCCTATACATGTACATACACTGCACATACCAATTTTCATCTCGATTGGACGCTTTTCGGGGTTTTTTTTTTTTTTTTATTTTTTATTTTGCAAGGAGTTTATATAGAAAAAATCACATTCTCTGAATTTATTTGATTGTGATTGAGTTGCAGATTCCTTATTGTTGGAGAAACTATACTGCTCAAAATAATTAGGAAAGCATGTGACTTTGGCGACATTATGCAAGCCAATCGTGTGATACCTTGCCAAAACGTGGAAAAGGCAAGTGTGACGTAGACAGCTGACACATGCATATCTTTATGCAAATTAGCGCTTGTGATGTCAGAATGCATAAATCACAGATTGGGATAAAAACGAAGGTTTTCCGGGAGACCCTTTATTCTGTCGTGTTTGTCGTGACATTTCATTTCTGGAAGTCTTTGGTTCGAACAATGTCACAGCAGCATAATTTACCAGAATCAATTACGTGGATTCCGGTACATCATATTGGCAGGCTGGAAACAGGTCAGACACAGTGAATGGTAGCAGAAGCCATTGGAGTGTCACAAAGTGTCATTTCCCAACTATGGACACTATTCCAGAATACGAGAAGTGTTTGAAACAGGCAAGGTCAAACCCATTCTCGAAAAACTACAGCCAGGAAGAACCGTTTATCTATTGTTAACAGCCCATCGGAACAGGTGGCAAAATACTGCTCATCTCGAGACAGAACGCAAGTTGTCAACTCAAGCTATCTGTAATCATCTTTGCCCAGGTGTCATTTATGCACGTAAACTAATAGTGTGTGTCTTTAACCTCACGATGCCGTATGGCCTGTACAAACTGGCGTGAAGAACATCGTGGTTGGGGTCACGACGAGTGGAGTCAAATTCTGTTCTCTGATGAGTCGAGATTCAGGCTAGAGTCTGACAATAAACAAGTTCTTATTTGGTGGGAAACCGGAACAGGAAATAACCCAGCTTTTTTGCACGAATCATCTCGTTACGTTGGGCATGGATTGATCGTCAGGGGAGGCATAAACATCGGTGGAAGTACAAGCCTGTATGTCATCCAAAACAGCAGTCTGACGGCCCTGAGATAAAGAGACGAGATTCATGCCTATTATCATGCCATATGCTGCAGCCGTCAGTGGTTCGTTCCTTTTCATGGACGATAACGTTCGACTTCATAGAGCTCTGATAGAGGACAAACTGCTTCAAGAAGAGAGAATCGAGCATACGAAGTGGCTAGCATACTACTTACCCCAAAACAATGAATAGGAAAAAGTTGAAAGCTCTCTCTCTCTCTCTTCCTTGAAGATTTCCTTTTAGCACTATTTTCTAACATCTATAGAAATGCCTATTTAGCTTCTACACACATCTCTTTCCCTCGACATTACTTCTTTGCAGACAATCAACTACATAAAAGTTTCTTAACAGCAGCTTTGCATATCATAGACACTTATCAAGTTACGAATAGAGTTATACACTTTTGCGCAATTATACATCCACTTCCGCTTCTCTGTTGTTGTTTTTTATTTACCTTTCCTTTCTTTCTTTCTTTTTGAGGGTGGACGTTCTTCCATAGAACTTCCGAGCTCCTGCACACAATATGTTTTGGGCCCCGTTCCTTTCCCTGCCAACCTTGAGAAACAACATTTTATGTTTCCACAGACATCGCCCCCCCCCTCCTTCGATTTTACTGTCTCATACTTAAGTACTGATGTTATCGCAAAAAAAAAAAAAAAAAAAAAAAAAAGCATTTGACTTTGAGATTTTGATGGAAATACACACATTTTGGGGTCCCCAAAACATGATTTGACTATTTTCACGGATTTTCAACATGATTTGACTATTTTCCGCCTAATTAAAAGCTTATTACAACTATTGGAACGTAATTTAACATTTAGAGGTATTGTGATACCCTAATGTGCTGGTTAGATTTTCCTAGAAATCGGGGAAATGGATGTAACTGTTCCTCATAGAAGTTCTTCGATTGACTCAAAGATGCAACTCAAAATTTATGACATCTGTCGACATGAAATTTAGTGCCGAGAAGGCTTATCAGAAATTCACGGGCTGGTTAGATACTTGTTGAAACTGTAAGTTGGCGCTTCAGATCGTATTCAACCTCTATATTTAAATGTAATTCAAAATCTATGACACCTGTTCACATGAAATTCCATACTTTGGAATTTTATTAAGAAGAAACGGCTGATCACATTTCCATTGAAACTGCAGAACCAGAATAGGACGTTCGCCTCAGCATTTTTATTAATATGTGGTTCCACCAATTTCATAGAACAACCTGAAACAATACCAGAACAGTGAGCAGTTAAAATTGAAACTTCTTGTAGATAAACAAGCCGTCTTTACAAGATGATCAGAAGAATTGTACCTGTACTAAATTATAATGATGAAATGCTCTGCAATTTTGCAAGATCTTGTATGATATACACTGGCGGAAAGTGAAAAAAGAACACCAAGAATGAGACATCTGATACCAACGAAATTTATACAGCATAATAACGGAATACAAAGGATAACGTGATCAAAACATTATCGCAAAATACAGCTGTATTTGCTGGTAAACTGAAAAATAACATTTCCATGTAACATGGTTAGTACGAGGTTGAACCGCCATGAACTGCGTCACACTGTGCAATTCTGGAATGGAGTCTGTCGTACAGATGTTGGATGTAAGTTTGGGGTATTGAGTTCCAAGCATCCTCAACCTGGACGCATAAATCGGGAATGGTTGTGGAGACCGGATAAGTTGTTGTCCCATAAAATCCCACACGTGCTCAATGGGGGATAAATCCGGTGAACGTGCAGGCCATGGAAGTTGTCTCACACTCTGAAGTGCATGTTGTGTTGCACGTGCCGTGTGTGGGCGTGCATTATCTTGCTGGAAAACACGATGGACCGACCTTACAAATGACACAACAACGGGATGAATGATGTTGATGTAGGAGGTGCTATTTAACGTACCCGGTACAAACACTAGCTATGTATGGGAGTGATAGCTGATCGCTCCCCACACTAGGAGACCAGGTGTAGGCCCTGTGTGTCGCTAGCGAATGCAAGAAGGGTGGAGACGCTCACCTGTGCATCTAGGAGACCAGGTGTAGGCCCTGTGTGTCGCTGGCGAATGCAAGAAGGGTGGAGACGCTCCCCTGTGCGTCTGCGAACACGCATATGGCCATCGGAGGCTCCCAAGCAGAATCTGCTTTCATCGCTGAACACGACAGATCGTCATTTCGTTCTCCAGTGCAGACGTTGGCGACACCACTGCAGCCGTTCCTGACGGTGGGCTGGAGTCAGAAGTACACATGCCAGAGGCACACGTGCACATAGTCCTGCATCCAGTAGATGGTCGCGGATTGTTCGCACAGTCACCTCAGGTGCAGCGGCAGCTCGGATTTGCGTTGCAGTGGATGTTCTGCTTGACAACGCCGCTCTTCTTATGCGTCGATCGGTCCGCTCATCAGTCCGTCTTTGGCTACCGGTTCCACGTCTTCTCGTGTGGGAATGTTCCTCGGACCATCTACGCCACCATCGTACCACCACCGATACTTCTCATCCAATTCGCTCCGCAATATGACGATACGACCACCCGGCCTCGCTGAGTCCGACTAGATGACCTCGCTCAAAGTCCGATAACCGCTGAAATCGTACACATGTTCCATGTCCAGGCATTGCAGCTTCTTCAGGGTCTTCGCAGGTGTCCGTACGCCGACGACTGATTACATTCACTTCGCCATACTCCTTAAATACCACCGACGATAACTTGCATATTATGCCGTGCTGTGGCGTAAGCGCTCACTGGTTGGTCCCGAAATTAACATCACAGCTATGTAAACCCGACCCCATTAACATATGTAAATTTCATGATCGTCCGCCAATTCCTTCTTGGTGTTCTTTTTTCACTTTCCGCCAGTGTATATCTGCACTTAGTATTAAAGTATTAAATTACGTTTTGTTATAATTGAGTACAGATATGTGTTTAATCCTTCTGATCACCGAGTAAAGATGGCTTGTTTATCTACAATAATAATTATACTATGCACGGTATCCAGATAAAATTGCAACTTTTAGGTATAAAATGCATTTCCTATTACTGGAATATGTGATAAGTTTTAAGCTCTGTTTACGTGTGAGAAAGTTCCCGATGAACGAGTGGCACGAAGCACGGGTCTCTGCCTATTCATTCAACTAGGTTTGAGTTCGAGTTACACGCAAGACATGGGTGGTGCGATTGCCTTACGAAACTGGCTCTTTTCCTTCCCTGGAGCCAGTGGACCAAAATTTGGGACTGGTGACTGGTTATAGCCCTAAGAAGAAGATTCCTGGTGAAGGCTACTACAGATTTTTGACCACTGCTTTATAAGTAATTGGGAGTAAATTAATTTGTATAACATTTTATCAACGGCAAACATTCTACTATCACAGCATATTATAAACAGGAACACTATATTCATTGTTATTGATAAAGCTATGTCTAATATTTTTTTTATATTGTTAAGCTCATTTTCAATGAAAAAACAGCATCTGCAAGTGCAGACCATCTGGTGTCAGATTCTCTTTAAGGTGAAATGTTTATTCGTCTCCTGTAAGCAAGTTTCTGGCATATTTCATCGATGTGTGGAAACCGGAAAAACAAAGGCATACAGGTTTTGAACAAAGTCAAAGAAATGTGCCGCTTTTATACGTGATTCAACCATGGAGTTACAGATTAAGTTTAATGAATGACTAGAGCACGGTGCAAGTAAAGCAGAGGGGTTTGCATTTTTCAATCTGGCCAGCCGATCTGAATATTTTCCAGTCATATTAGTGGCATTATCAAAGCTCTGTCCACGGAAATTTTTATGTGCTATCCTAAATTTGAAATAATTTTCAAAACAGTTGTCTCTAAATAATCAGAGGTGCATGATTTTAGTCGGATGAAACAAGTACGGGTAAATCATTCTACATCTTCACTGTTATCGGTCACAGGTCTTAAAATTAGTGTTAACTGGTCTATAACACTCACATTCGGTGTTGAGTCAGCGATTATTCAGTAACATTGAGCATCTTTTACTTCATCACAGAACTAATCTGAGTAGCTCGATTGTTAAAGTGATGAACCATCATAGACTTGGGGCATTAAAATTTTAGTATTCCCCGAGTCACAATACTGATCATTTTTCAAATGCACTTTTAAAAAATCGTCAAATTCACTGAGATATTTAAGGCAGGTTAAAAAATTACCTTTTCAATTGGATGATTCTGACTCACCATGTTCTCTTAAAGGCAGACCAAAAGTTTTGACCTGTGGCAGCAACTTGCTTAAGCACTTTACTCCAGTATTGTCATCGTTGACTCCTCCTTCATGAACGGCACTGATTTTGCAGAGCTCTAAGGCAATACTCGCAAGAGGTGAGAGAATGAGTTGGTCGCAAGGAAAGGGGATGTCTGTCACCCCTCCAAAATAAAAACAAAACATGGTAGACATGTCCACTACCTGCACATTTCCGTTGTGATGTAGATTCTGGTCAATAAATGAACAGGGATTTGGAAAGGGGTTGATTTTTTGAAGGGGGTTGTCTTCTAGATTGGAGCTCTGTGATGATAAAAATCATGCAAGTACTGTCTGCCTGCCTAGAGCATTTAGCAGGAAAGAGACAGCGGGAGTTACAAGTGGGAAAGCCTTTGTTAAAGAAGAGAAATCCGAACTTTTCTGAGGGTAGTAACTGAAACACATTTAACAAGTTTTATCCGGTTAGTATATGGCACTGCTCAAAGTGCCATTTATGCTAAATGCTGTGTCGGATCTGCGGTCGTATATCATCAAATTCTACCCCACGCACAGTTCCCCTAAAAAGACTGAGCATGAATGGCATCAATTAGCATGTCTCACAAAACCAGCTTTTCGAATGTCATTTTACTAGCATGGTAAATTTTCTGATTGCTTCTTAAAGCGGACTGAATGAGAAAAAAGAAATTTTAAGGTAAAGTCGGCGGACTTGTAGATGCCATACTTTGAGTTTGAGTGGAATCATGCTTCCAAAACCCAGAACAGTGAATTTACCTCTCACTCTATGCCTTTTTTTTCTTTTCTTTATAAAATGAAAAAAAATCACGAATTTGGGGCCCCCCAGCATTGTGAGGCCCCACGCCTCGTTGGCATTTCTGTAAATCTGCCTCTGCCTGTGTGGTTCAGAATCATTGGCGCAACTATTTCTACAGATTCCTCCGATAATTATTATTATTTTTTTTTTAGTAATTCACTGTTTGTACTGTATCATTTTAATTCTACTTCTTTAAAAAACAGTTCAATACAAAATATGGTATTTATGCTTATAATGAAACACAAGAGTCATTTTTATAAGCCACCAAAAACAAAAATTCAGAAAATTTACAACAACGTCCGTCTTCCGGGGGGGGGGGGGGGGGGGCTTGCTTGTCTTTCAGGGGAACTGAGCCCCTTTCCAGCCCCCTGCTAGCTACGGCCCTGCTGAGAGGTAACAGTACCTCTATGATGACTACAATATTTCTTTCAAAGGAGTAATACGACTGTAAAACAATCAACTTTCTTAAAACTAATAAGAGTCATTCAGCTACAATTTAGGGCTACTGGATTGTTTGTTTTTGTGCATGTGTGTGTGCTTAACAACTACCATAAGGAACTCACTGGACTATAAGCAGCTGCCTGTTTGTATTAGGGTATGCAAACGTTTCTGCCATTTTAAGGAGAAAGGAACTATCAGAAAACCAGTACACATTTATTCAACGAAATATTGGCCATTAGCATCAATGACCTTTTGCCATTTTTCAGGCAACAAATGATTGCCCCTATGATAGAAGGACTCTGGCTTTGAGCTGAAGAACACAGTGACGAAATTTTCCACTTCTGAAACTGTGGTGAACCACTGTTGAGCTATGGCATTTTGCATAGAGTGAAACAGATGAAAGTCTGAGGGTGCAATGTCTGGGCAGTAAGCTGGGTGCGGTAAAATCTCCCAGTGTAATTGTTCAAAGGTTGATTTCGTGGTGGCACCAACTTGTGGTCTGGCATTATCGTGTAACAGGATGACCGGGCGGCATCCTTTACCTGTCCATGGCTGGTTTTGTTCGATTGCGGCGTTCAGTTTCATCAACTGATCGCTATATCGCTGTGCAGCGATTGTTTCTCCCGGTTTCAAAAGTCCGAAGTACAGCACTCCATGCATATCCCACTATACACACAGCAGCACCTTTTTCCCATGGATATCCTGTTTTGCAGTGCATGTTGATGGCTGGCCTGGGTCGACCCAGGATTGCTTGCGTATGGGGTTGTTGCAATAGACCTATGTTTCATTCCCGGTGACAACCTTCCACAAGAAATTCTTCCCTTGAAACCTCTTGAGCAACAACATGCAGATGCCCAATCGTTGACCAATATTACACTCTGTTAAAGTATGCAGAATCCACTTACCAATCTTCTGGATCTTCCCCAAGGTCTGCAGACGCCGTACCACCATCGATTGAGTCACTTTCAAACATTTCGCCAGTTGCGTGGTCGATTGTGGGGCATCCTCTTGCGACAGCGATTCCAGCTCCTCATCTGCGAGTTCCTGTGGTCTACCTGCATGTGGCTTGTCTTCCAAGCTTGGATCACCTTTCTTAAACCTGGCAAACCGTTCTCGACACGCCCGCTCACCCATAACCATTTCATCATACGCCTGACATATTAAACTGTATGCTTCACTTGCACTTTTCCCTAAATTAAACGTGAATAACAAACAATGCCACAAATAAACTTTATTGACCACCAGGCTTGGCTTCATGTACGAACTGACAGCACGGGTTGCAGCCCGGTTAGACCCCTACAGTGCCCGCTAGCGGGGGAGGCGGAAACTTTTGCATACCCCTAATAATTTAAGGCCACTGGTTCCAGGGACTGTAAGATAAACACACTACCCATACCTCATCTGGAATTTGAACCCATGCTCAACTCAGATGAATGATCCAAAACCAATGCCTCAACACAGCTCAGCAACTGGTGCAGTTAGTACTGGCATTTAAGGAGGTAGAATTTATTTTGGTATCTGATCTTTTTCTAAAGCTTCAAGTAGTAGCCCACCTAATTTTGAGCTACTGAATCCAAACAAGGTAGAAAACCATAATCCACCTCCCCACAGAACATATCATGCACACTACTCAAACAAAAAGCTGTCATGCAAGAAGCAAAAGCTACAAACACATGACTATTAGTCTGACATTTTTCTTTCACTTAAAAAGGTCATAAAAAGTATATTTTAGGAAAAAGAGTTAAGCAGGTACAGGGGCTAGGTTTTCTTTTACATGTAGGTAGTTATTAATGAAACACAAGGGGGTGGGGGCTTATGACCAGGTAAACTAAAATTAGCACATCAAGAAAGAAAAAACTTTGTAAGCAGTACAAAATGTCTTTCAGCTAAAAAAGTGAAGAAAACTACTCAAAGAACAAAGCTGGATGTACACAGAGCACTGAAAGATTTACCTTTTACAGTATTGAGTACTGGGTGCAAAGCTAATACAGCTAGTATGAGTGTGATATGTACTTTAGCAAAAAAAAAATATGGATTTGGTCACATGAAATCTTAAAAATAGCCTGTTCATAAGACTTTCATTCAGAAAATGCACCAAACCCAATCACATAGCACAAGGATAAACCTTTTACCCTGCAATGAGGAAAGTCTAGTAATTTTGGGGCTCAGTTAGTTTCCATTTTGCTTTTCTTTATAAGCTCATAAAATTCTAAAAAAATTCAGTTTTCGTTCAACCAAATTGAAGTCTTCTATCCTCAAATTACTAAGAAACAAAAGTAGTAATGAACTGTTTTGATCACTGACTCAAGTGTGGGATATGGTGGACCTACCACACTTGAGAAGGACGGTCCACCACGGAATCGACCTGGACTTTCTAAACGGCGTATGAGAAAAAGATCTCGGCTGAGTGAATGTAAGATTGGTGTATGGAATACTAGAGCTATAAATGGCAAAATGAATGAGGTGATTGAGAAGATGAATAAGAATAGACTGGATGTGCTGTGTCTAAGTGAAACCAAAAAGAAGGAAATTGGGGTAGAAGTAGTGAATGGCACACTGAGTGTGTGGTCTGGAGTATTGGATAATGTGAGAGGACAGGCTGGTGTAGGTGTGAGTTTAAGAGAAAAGATGAAGAACAACTTGATTCACTATAGTTGCGTAAGTTGGAGAATTCTTTGGATTCGTTTGAAAGTGAAACTTCAGAGAATCGTAATTGTTGTAGAGTATGCTCCTTGTGACTCTGAACCTTCTGATAAGAAAGAAGATTTCTGGAATGAGCTAAAAGCTGTTTTGAGCCAGTTTGGCGCTAAAGAAAAAGTTATAATAGCAGGGGATTTCAATGCTAGAGTAGGTGTGCAGAATGCAATTTCTGACAATGTTCTGGGTAAGTTTAATGATCCGTTGTGTGAATGATAATGGTGAAAGATTAATTGAACTCTGCATTGAGAATGGTTTGTGCATATCTAATACATTTTTCAACCACAAGTATATCCACACATATACTTGGGAAAATCGTACTCTTGGTCAAAAGAGTGTTATAGATTTTGTTGTCTACGATCAGCGTCTGAAACACTTAGTTGTTGACAACCGTGCGATGAGAGGTGCAGATGTTGGTTCTGATCATTACTTGGTAGTGTCACGAGTGAAACTTAATGTTGGTTGGAGGAGAAGGAATAGGAAGAGACCCAGGATAGAAAGAATAAAGGTTGATAGCCTCCTTGAAGACCATCAGCATTATTCTGACTTACTCAGAAAACGACTGAAGCCAATTGCCAATACTATGTTAACATCATTTAACAATCTCCCGATTGCTGAACTTGCATAACGTGTGAAACAGTAATTACAGACATTTAATGTCAATCAAATTAAAATATCGTAGCCACGTAAAAAGTATGTTCATCACAAATTGACGAAAATTGAACAATATACGACTGAAGGAGTGGGAAGTCTGGTGAGAGGGATGTAGAAAAGAAGTAGAAATGTTTTAAGAACTGTGTTGTCGTTAGCAAGGTGGAGACCAACTGTATTGGTCTCCACCTTGCTAACAACATTTTGCTTCAAATCACAGAACTGCAATACATCTTCATTCCTCACACAATCAGATCGTGTCTTGCCACAAACCCCACGTAAGTAACGCATTTCTCCAGCACACAAACGACTCCTATGTTTCTTCTGCAGTACCCAGGTTTCACTGCCATACATCAGAGTAGGAACAATTACACTTTCATACACAGCCATGCGGGACTCTCTAGAGAACCCATCATTCCTGTGAAAACCTCCCAGAGCAGCTATGACTTTCAAAGAAGAATTTACTCGCCGACTGATTTCCCCATCCAACTTGTTCTCTCTGTCAAACATGCTTCCTAAATACACAAACTCACTCACCTGGTCAATCACAGTGCCATTTATACTTACATTACATTCAGTGCTACCCGTTCCTCCCTCAAACACCATAACTTTGGTTTTTCCCTTATTTATACTCAGTTTGAATTTCATGCAAACTTTGTGCATCCGAGTCAACATACTCTGTAACTCACTTTTGCTCTCTGCCAACAGGACAGTGTCATCAGCATACAGCAATCTGCACACATGGATATCACCAAGACATAAACCACTATTATCTATTTTGGCATCACGCATGCATGCATCCATAAATATATTAAACAGCCATGGTGACATTACACAACCTTGTCTAACTCCTGCACCAATTCAAAACCATTCTGATAAAACACCATTCACTCATACACAAGCTCTACTACCAGCATACATGGCTTTTACACTATTAAGTAGATTCCCAGTAACACCATATTCATTCAATACTTTCCACAAAAGTGTCCTATTGACTTGGTCATAAGTTTCTCTAAATCTATGAAGGCAGTAAAAACTTTCTTCCCAACAGCCAGATACTTTTCAATCATCATGCGTAATGCAAAAATCTGGTTAGTGCAGCCTTTACCAGGCATAAAACCACTCTGAGCATCCCACACTTTATCTAATGTAAGACCGCATACTTTTTCAATAATAACCTTACCAAACACTTTCCCTGGCACACCCAATAAGCTAATACCACGATAGTTCTTCCATTCAGTCAGATCACCTTTTCCCTTATACAAGGGAACAATAATAGCATCCTTCCAATCCCGAGGGACCATTCCTAACTCCCAGCACAACTGGCAAATTTCAGTTAACCAGTCAATTATAGAGTCGCCACCATATTTCAACATCTCTGCAGTCATGCCATCAACTCCCGGAGCCTTACCATTCTGAGGAGATTTTAAAGCTTTACACACTTCTTCTCTTGAGATCCCTCCTGCGCTTCCATCCCTCATTGTGACATCATCTGCGTCTGTTTCAGAATCATCTTTGCTTTCCTGCTCTAATAACTCACAGAAGTATTCACCCCATCTGTCGCTTAACTCATTGGGCTCCCATATCATTTCCCCAATCTCATTCTTCACACAACTTACAACTTTGTTTCCCCTATTTTTCCTGAGTCTCATGTACTTCCAGAAGGACTTCCTATTTTTCCAAAAAGCCAGTTCATGCCTTTCCACCTTATCCTTCCTATCTTTTGCCTTACTCTGGCGAACCAGCTCAGCAGCTTCACGCTTCTTACAGCGATATTCATCCACAGAGACTCTACCTTGCAACATCCCCAAATAGGCTTTCTTCTTTCTCTTTACTGCCTATTCAATCTCACTATTCCACCAAGCATCACCTCTATTGTTACCCACTATTGTGGTGCCACAGACCTCCTTAGCACCAGTGACAACACAGTTCTTAAAACATTCCCACTTCTTTTCTACATCCCTCTCGCCAGACTTCAGATCCTTCAGTCGTTCTCTGAGTAAGTCAGAATACCGCTGATCATCCTCAAGGAGCCTATCAACCTTTATTCTTTCTATCCTGGGTCTCTTCCTATTCCTTTTCCTCCAACCAACATTAAGTTTCACTCGTGACACTACCAAGCAATGATCAGAACCAACATCTGCACCTCTCATCACACGGTTGTCAACAACTAAGTGTTTCAGACGCTGATCGTAGACAACAAAATCTATAACACTCTTTTGACCAAGCGTACGATTTTCCCAAGTATATGTGTGTATATACTTGTGGTTGAAAAATGTATTAGATACATACAAACCATTCTCAATGCAGAGTTCAATTAATCTTTCACCATTATCATTCACACAAGGATCATTAAACTTACCCAGAACATTGTCAGAAATTGCATTCTGCACACCTACTCTAGCATTGAAATGCCCTGCTATTATAACTTTTTCTTTAGCACCAAACTGGCTCAAAACAGCTTTTAGCTCATTCCAGAAATCTTCCTTCTTATCAGAAGGTTGAGTCACAAGGAGCATACACTACAACAATTACGATTCTCTGAAGTTTCACTTTCAAACGAATCCAGAGAATTCTCCAACTTACGCAACTATAGTGAATCAAGTTGTTCATCTTTTCACTTAAAATCACACCTACACCAGCCTGTCCTTTCACATTATCCAATACTCCAGACCACACACTCAGTGTGCCATTCACTACTTCTACCCCAATTTCCTTCTTTTTGGTTTCACTTAGACACAGCACATCCAGTCTATTCTTATTCATCTTCTCAATCACCTCATTCATTTTGCCATTTATAGCTCTAGTATTCCATATACGAATCTTACATTCACTCAGCCAAGATCTCTTTCTCATACGCCGTTTAGAAAGTCCAGGTCGATTCCGTGGTGGACCGTCCTCAAGTGTGGTAGGTCCACCATATCCCACACTTGAGTCATTCTTAATATTTCTTTTGTCTTTTTAATCAGGTAAGTACATCAGTGTGTTGATTAGCCCACAGCTGAGGGTTCCAGTTGGTCATTCAACCTAAGGATTCTGGAACAAAACCCAGTGAGTTGGGGTCTTTTCGGCAATGTCACACAGAACTAGCTAGACCCAAACACTCCTACTTAAAATATACTGAAATCATAGGTCTGTTCAACCTGTAACCTACAACAAACAACTCCCTAAATGCTTGAGCAAACTTAATACAGAATGCTGAAAATGATGTCTGCTGCAGCTAATAAGAAACTCACAATCACAGATAAATACTGAAATACCAAAACTGTCACTGAAAATGTAACCAGGTTTAATTTCTACAAAAACTTCTATACACATTACACTATATTGATTTTGAGAAAGAAATTTATTTTTCTACTTTGGCTTCAGTTCAATTATTAAAGCAAATTACAGAATAAAAAATCCCCATAAAACTCAAAACCTATAGTTATGAATTAAATGTGGCATTACTCTTGAAATGCTTTAATATACCACACAATCAATATACAAAACACTATTTATATTTAATTATTTTGAAATAATGCTTACATTGGGAATTTAAGGATAAGGAAAGGTGAAATATTTAAAACTTTTTCAAAGGAACAAAGGGGTTATTATTTCTTAAACAAATACTCATGGGAGCAAGGATTTGTGTTACATTTTATTTAGGGAAGGAATTTTCAACATAATATTGGTGCTCTAGCTATATTTTAAATTTGTACTCACCAGCAAACAAAGTACGCACAAAAATTTCCAAAATGAAATGACAGAGAATAACGGGAAAACCTTAAATCCAAGGGCTATGGAACAGCTGCATTTATCAGGGATCCGTGCAATTTAACTGGGCACGATTAGTAAAATAATTATAGCAGATGGAAAGTGATTAGTTAGCTCAGAAAATACTAAGAAACAAATAGATTTAAGTTTCTGATATTAGAAAGCAATATGATTTTATGGCAAATGTTTTTACATACAGAATTCATTAGCAAATTTTAGTAAAGGTCAAAATAAGCAACACAAAAATGAAAAAAATCAGCTACTTATAAAACACCAGCTACTTGCTTTCACCCGTGTCTAAAAAGTATGATACGAAAATTAACAAATGGTGCACAAAAAGTTCCTCATAGCAGAAAGAAGGTATCGAAGATAGAGATTTTCAAATCGAACAGTAAAAGAAGAGATATAGAAGGAAACATGATATAACTTTATGCCCTCTAGTGGAAGAATTTTGCATAATGGAAAAGTTGAAAACAGGAGAAAAGTATTTTTCATAGCAAAAACTATACTAAGGAAAAAGAACTTTTCAAATACATCTTCCTGCAAGTGGAGATAGCTAGAATTACGAGAGACATTGTGGTTGTGGCAACAGTGAGGGGAGTGGTAATGGCGGAGTGGATATCACGAGGAAGTACGATTGTTGTTTCTGAAATAAAAGTGTCTGTTCTCTATTGGTGTTAATTACTGTTTAAAAGTAAGTACGTGCCTTAAATGCAAGCTTAATATCTAACTCTAGTGGAAGAATTTTGCATAAAGAAAAAGTTGAAAATAGGAGAAAAGTATTTTTCATGGCAAAAACTCTGCTAAGGAAAAAGAACTTTTGAAATACATCTTCCCCACAAGCAGAGATAGCAAGAAAAAGATTTTGACCTTCATGCTCCCTAGGGGAGAAGTTGTGCATTATCTGAAGAGGATCTTATTGTAGCAAAAATCTTATTCGTTCCCCATCTTTACTGTAGCAAATGGTACACAGTAAAACAAGAACTTTCTCAACAGGGTTTTCAGAAGCGGAGATGCAGCTGCCAATGGAAGTATACAAACACCACCTAGCGGCAAAACTGTGAACTACAAACCTCCTCATATATAAACCTAAAATGTTTCATGAGGTAAATGGTATCTGGTGTTAAAAGAATTTTTTAAATCGGACATATAGAAGTACAGATATCGAGAAAAATAGATTAAATATTTGTGCTCCTAGCGGTGAAATTGCACATTATTTTGGGAAGAAAATATACACAAGGAGTTTTCTATAGTTAGTAGTATCTGATTGGAAAATAATTTTTTTCAATCGGGTTTTTAGTCTTGCAGATATTGCTGTAAATGGAAATGTGAACTTATGCAGTGTAGTGGCACACTTGTGCACTAAGAAAAATTTGAAATTATATCAGAAACATTTCGCACTGAAAATGCTCTCCAACAAAGAAAGAATTTTTTAAATCAGACTCATAGAAACAGAGATATTGACAAAAATAAGATATGCATCTATGATCTCTGGTGGAAAAACTATTCACTATTTTAAGCACAAGGTATTCTCAAAAGGTTATATGAGGTGAGCGGTATCGGTTCACAAAATAATTTTTTCAATCGAGTTTTCAGAAGTTCAGATTTCGTTGCAAATACATCAGAAGCCGAAGTAAATACTTATGCCCCCTGGTGGCCAAACCATTCTTTACTAAAACTGAGAAATTATATGCAAAACATTTCCCATCAGAAGTTGTATCTAACACAAAAAGAACTGTTTGAATCGGACTTAGAAGCGGTGATATCGGGGGAAACCACGATTTACCTTTATGCTCCCTGGCGGAAAATCTATGAATTACTTAAAAATGAGACTAACTAAAATAATCTTCGGCATAAATGGCATTGAAAGGAAGAATAATTTTTTTCAATCAGACATTTACAAGCAAATATATGAAACAAAAGGGTCTGGTTCATTTGCCCGACATTTACTTCACTGAAGGGTCACTTGACCGAAAATCACTTCACCAAAAAGATTATTTCACTGAAAGATCACTTGATCAAAAAATTCATTTCACTGAAGGGTCACTTGATCGAAAGGTTCATTTCACCCAAAGGTCATTTCACCGAAATTTTTTTTATTTTACTACAGAATCTGTTGAAACATGCTGCAAGTTCGGCAGACAGTCGCCCACCGAAAAGTTAGGGGATTATACTCAAATTGCACTTTTGATTTCTCCGTGTTACAGAGAATGCAAAGATTTAGTTTTAAGACAAATCTTTTTTTTTTTAAGACAATAGGCCTTTCAGCAAATTTTAATCAGGTTTACATAAAAGTTATGTTCAGTGCTCAAGTTCATGAGGTTTATATAAAAAGTAAAATTAATAATGTTGCATGTAATTTTTCAGGCAAAAAGAATCAATTTTAGGTAACTACGCCTTGGCTTAGCCCTTTTTACCCAATTTTAATCGTGCGAACTCATGCTCATAAGATTTACATAAAAAGTCAAGTTAATAATGATGCACATTTTTTCAGGCAAAAAGAATCAAGTTTAGGGCTCTAGGCCTCGGCTTAGGTCTTTTCAGCAAATTTGAAACGTTCATGCTCATATTCATAAGGTTTGCATAAAAAGTTACTTTACATTTTATGTAATGCTTAGGAATATGAGTAGGGTTATGGTAAAAATATTAATGTTTTTTTTTATCGTAACCCCTATGGTCAGAAAATTAATGTTTTGTGGTTAAGTAAAAGTGGAACAGTATTTACTTGATTTGTTATGAAACCCTTATGAATATGAGCTCGGAGGATTAAAATTTGATGAAAAGACACAGATCTAGGCCTTATAATTAATATTACATTTCGAAAAACCTATTCAGGGGGAGGCGTTTCATAAAAATTAAAAGTGTATTTTTCATACAATCCGATAATGTTTAAGTTTTTGATAAACTGACCAATGACCATTCGGTGAAATGATCTTTCGATGTAATGAACTTTCAGGTAAAGTAATTCTTCGGTGAAATGAACTTTTCGATCAAATGTTTTTTCGATGAAATGAACTTTTAGGTGAAGTGACCTTTTGGTGAAATGAATTTTTCGGTCAAGTGACCTTTCGATCAAGTGAACGATACCCGAAATAAAATGTATTTTGAATTCGATAGGATCTGCATTTACGCCCTCTAGCCGTGAAGTTGTGCATTAGAAAAACCAGAATTAAAGGATCATTATTCTCACATTTCAAACTTCCCAATACAAAAAGAATTTTACAAATTGAACTAATAGTCGCAGAGATATGGTGTCCCTAGCCGGACAAACAAAGTGATAACATATGCACAATCTTTTTTCTTTTACAAAAGACGTGCTAATAACGCAGCTTCAGTACTGCTAACAAACAAGAAAACCAACAGTCACCCGAATTTGGCAAGGGGGGATTTGTCAGACATAAGTTATATCGGTAGAAAATCCTCAACTACAAAACATTGTGCAGGGACAAAAAGGCAGGAACAGATAAAATTCCAGGGCATGTAGCAGAATTTCAGGACATTTCCAGAACAAAATGGAATTCCAGGATTTCCAGAAATTTAAGGATACATACAAATCGTGGATACTTAGTGCTTCATTGTAAACAGACCAACTGAACACAAAGCTGACATCAAGGAAAAGAAATCCTGACACTATCATAGCTTCCTGAATTCTGAATGATTTTCCAGCAGACAGGCACTAAGCATATTGCTTTATTCATCAACTAATTTGTATTTTGCCAATAAAAATTTCCTAGATATTCTCATTAGCAGTAACTTGGGTGTTCTACAATCAACATAAATTTATGTTAAGAGTCTTTAGAAAAAGAAAACTGCAAGTCAAACATTCATGTCACAAAAATAATCTTGAAAAACATAAATTATGAAGGACATCAAAAATTTACCTGGGCAGTTTGCTTCATCTGACCCATCTTTACAATCATTTTGACTATCACATCTCATTTTATTTGTCACACAGCTGCCATCTGCACATCTAAATTGATCACCCTTACAGTCAGCAGGTTTTCTGGGATCTGAAAACAACATAATCGAAAGTATGTAATAAAAATTATAAGAAATACATGACTAAGTTTCATAACTGGCAGCTACACTTTTTTTTTCATTTTGAATGTACATAATGAACAGCAAAATTTTACTTCTGACTGACAAAAAAGAAAAACTGAAAAACCTAGAGCTGTTATGACATAAAGAACTTTGCAACGTTTTGACATCAGGACAACATAAACCACAAACATACATACACTGGAGAGAATAATATTTTCAGTAATAGAAAGTTTAGTACAAAATTAACATCACCAAAATTCTTCTGAACAAAAGGCATAATGATTAATATGCTTGCCGTCTTGACTGTTGAGTTGTTGTCTTCCATTGTTGAAAAGTAAATGGCACTATGTTCAGCCATGCAAATATCACACACAGGGAATTAAAAATTAACAAATGTTACAGAAATACATGCAATGCTGAATATACATGACTGAATTCCTTATTGCCAAAGAGATTTGTCCCACTAAAATTTCATGTTACTTAATATATGTACACTGAAGTAGCAAATTATTAGGAACACCCTTACCTAATAACTCATTGAGCAACCCTTAGCTTTCAGAACAGCCTCAATCTGATGTGGTATGGATTTAACAAGGTTCTGATATCGTTCTAAATGTATGTTCACCAAAGTGAATGTGATGATGCTCTTCAATTGGAAGAGGATCTCCGTTATGAATGGCTCTCTCACTCTCATCCCACGGGTGTTCAATTAAGTAAAGATCTGCGGACTGTGTGGTCCACTTTAGCACTTTTAAATCACTGTTGTGCTCATGGAATCATCACATAATGATCCAAGCCTTGTAACATGGTGCATAATCCTACTGGAAATAGTCTTCCCATCAGGAAGCACCATGCACATGTATGAGTGTGTCTGGTCTGCAACGATGTTAATATACCTTGTGGCATCTGAATGCTGTTCCAGGGGTATTGAGAAACCCAATGCCCTTCATGAAAACAGACCTCGGACCATTACACTGCCTCCATCATCTTACATAGTTAACACTACACAGCTGGGGTCCATAGATTTGTGCTGTTAACACTATATATTCTGGCCCACCCATCGACATGCATAAATTGAAAACCTCATTCATCAGACTAGGCGATCTTTTCCCAGTTCTCAAAGACCCAGTTTTGGTGCTCCTTTGCCCACAACAGACAAATTTGTTGGGCTTTAGCAAAGATGAATGGTACATGTGAAGGGGACATCTGCCGTTATAGCCAATTCTCCCGAATGTATGAATGCGGAAATTCTCCTCTCAATGCTGCTGTTGTACTGTGTAGTTACTTGATGTAATGGAGCTCATCTGTTAATTTGTACGATCATCACCAGCTGCAGTTACCCTCGAACATCGACCAGTCATTTCTTCCCACAAGAAGACTGATTCTTGCTTGTTTTGTTGCTTGTGCATTACTCACTTTACACTCTCAATACAGTTGTTCTTACATAGCTGAGAAGGTTTGCGGTTTCTGAGATACTTGCAGCTGTCCGTCTAGCACCCACTCTCATGCCTTTTTCGCAGTTGCTTAAATCATGAGTCATTCCCACATTGCTACTCTATCTATGCTTCTGACAAATCTGAATCCTTTGCAGTGAGCTGTTGATAAAGCCATCTCAAAGCCATAGTTGCATAAGTAAATGAGGACTGCATGCATCTCTGATTGCTATTGGGTTTTCCTAATAGTTTACAACTTCAGTGTATATGATGAGTGTTGCTGATGGTGGTTTAGTTAGCATAGTGAGATGCTGGGTCAGATACTTTAAAAGACTGGTGAAACAAAGATCACAGATATGTCAAGAAACAGCTAGCAAGCAATGGCAGTAACAAGAGGGCAAGTGGAGAATTGATGAGTTGATTAAGCCAAGCCACTGCATGGTGACCCATGAGGTGTGTAGTGCAGATAGAATTAGAAAACTTACAGGCTTTGTTTATGATTTGGAATACCTCAAATTTGTGCCTGACATGGTTCCCAAAATACTGATACCAGAGCAGAAAAAAGCCAGGAAACCCATTTTTAAGGAACTTTGCCAATGCCATAAGAAAGACAGTGATTATTTCCCATCCCACATTATTACAGGCATCAAACAGTGGTTTTACATTTACAACACAGAAGCAAAAATAATGTATGGAGAATTACCATCACTGAACAACAAGCGCAAACAGCAACCTTCTATGTGTAAAGTGATGATATCACATCTTTTAGAATTCAGAACAAAGGTATTTTTCTTGTCAAGGAGAAAGGCACACTTGATCAGTTCAAAGCAATACAAAAACATGTTACACAAAATGAAAAAATGCAGGTAGTGTGGAAGAAACATTCTTCACATACTACGTGGAAAACATCTGAATTATTAACACAGCAATCTGACATCTCTGAGTTGCATGTATTTTTACTGTTTCTCACGTAACATTAATCACGTCAGAAACTTGAAAATTACATCATCCTGGAACAGGAATCGAACCTGTATCTCCCGATTTCCATTCGAGTATGCTACATTATTGCTCAAATGGAAAGTGGGAGATACAGGTTCAATTCCTGTTCCAGGATGATGTAATTTTCAAGTTTCTGACGTGATTAATGTTACATGAGAAACAGTAAAAAATGCATGTAACTCAGAAATGTAAGACTGCTGTGTTAATAATTCTGAAAAAATGCATCTGAAAGTCCAAGCTAATATAAACATAAATGATGCATGCACAAGAGATGCAATCATGAACATCAGTTGGACTGTTTCCCTTCATGCTGCTCATAAATACAAATTTAGTACTGTAAAACTACTGCCCATTTGGCCCTTAACATAACAAAAAACATTAATACAATATTTTAGGTGATGCCAAACAGCAAAGAAGTATGTAGTGAGATCAAAATTCTTGACAAGGAAGTTACAACACTGGTAAAGAGTGTCTTGTTAAATGCTGACAAAAGGGTGCTAATATTGATAGAAACAATGTGGAAAAGTAGAGTTATGTTTGCAAAAGATTCATGAATTGTCCAGTAAATTTATCGGCACACTTACATTTTTTTTAATGAAAAAAATAAAAAACTGGGGGAACTGCATGCTTCATACCAACTATCATAAATGCATTGAAATTTCTACCTAATATTGTTTTTTCATTTTTCATTTCATTTATTGCATTTTAGTTGTTACAAACATGGTATTACATAATCATAAATATATAACACAAATAATATATTTTTGTAACAACAGGGAATGAGGAGGGAAAAGGCCTGATAGGCCTGACGTGCTCTCTTCTCCCACAGCATCAAAATTTTCATGAAAATAAAAAATTTCAAAAAAAAAAAACATAAACAAGTCAAGTCCACATAAATCAAACACAGCTAGGGTGGTACTATCAATTAATAAAGGTAATAATACATTATGAGCTTTTGGTCAGTAAGAAATGCCTGAGTTTTCCTTTAAATATATTAATATTATTAATCACACAGAATGATACAGATTTTCTATAACCATAACCAACATATTTTAGAGACTATATTCTGCTAAAAAGTAATTCTCAGCTCTCACTTTTGCATCAAATGGCACTACCTAGCAGCATGGCCTGATTTCTGTACGTGCACAGGGTCTCAGAATTTGGAGGGGGGGGGGCTCGAAACTACCTCCATCCTCCCAAAACCAAATATATTTTTGTCTCTTCATGCCAAATTAATGAAAAAAAAAGACTGACTTGTTAACGATTATCTGGGACAGTATGGCAACGAATAAACAGTGAGCACTTCACTTTCAATCTTCCATGGGCAATTTGTTGTTAGTTTTACCATTATATGAGTCAATTATTGACTTCATCCTGAATTTAGTGAGAAAAATTTTCGAATTGTTCGAGAAAGAATCCAACCAGTTGTTCGGGAGAGAAATGGATTATGAATCCTCAAGAAGGAAGAAAATACCCAAGAACTGACTTCTAGATGATTCAACTCCAGACGTTGTTTTTAATAATCGAGATTCCTTCATCACTCAAACGTTTTAGGTAACATGTGACAATCTTGTTTTACAGTTGCAAATCAGAAAGAAGTCATATGAGGAATTGGACTCTAGATTTGGATTTGTCTACAAGAATGACCAAAGTGATGTGATGGAAGCAGCAGAATTGTTGCAAAAGCAGTATTCAAATGAACTTGAAGAAGACTTTACTGAAGAGTTTCTTCAGTTTCAAATCCTCACAAAACAATTCATTCACTGAGAGCAGAGATACCTTCACTTGCCTTACAAAGTTAAGGGACTTGAATTTAGTTCATATTTTTCCCATTGTTGACACATACCACAGGATTTTTTACCAATACCAATATCCAACTGTTCAAACGAACGCTCGTTTGCGGTTCTGAAGAGAACAAAGCATTAAAATCTAAAAGAAGAGTCAATTGATGCTGTTCTAAAAGTGATGTAACAGCAGATTTAAGTTTTGATGATATAATTGATGATTTTGCAGCCACAAAAGGTAAAAAAGTCATTTTTTAATGTCCTGCTGCCAATTCAACAGATAAAAATCATCAAGTATTTTTTTTATATTTTTATTCATACATTTTTAATAGTTTGTTTAACAATAGGGTGTGACTTATAATCACGCTCCTGTAATAGCATGGAAGTATGGTTTGTTTTTCCTTGATATCTCATATCACCGATGAAGCCTATATTCGGAGCAATACGGTATATTATACATGCAAATAAAGGTAACTTGATCACACTAGTTACGTTAACTGAAAACTTTTACAAAAAGTTCGGTTCGTAAGTTGGAAGCTTTCGACCTTATCTTAGGTCTTCATCACGCCAATGGAGGACTAAGATTGTTGCCAGATTCTACATTTGAATTTTTCCTATTTTTGTTGCCAAAACTTAGAATTGATCTCCAGATCAACGGAATGTAGAGAGGAGATTCGGAGTTGCAAGTCATCGAGTTGAAAATAATTTCTATGCTTTCACGGTAACGGAGGGCATAACGATTGTCAAAAGAAGCAATTCGTTTTGCTTCGTTTCAGTGGGGAACTGCAGATGTGTCTTCCATTGTCAAAATAGACAAGGCAGTATTAGGATTGGCTTTCGAAACATCTTTTCTATGTTCTAAAATTCTATGGTTAATGCTCCTGTATGTGCTTCCAATGTATAAGTTATCCCCAGTAGAAGAAGAGATAGGAATGCAGTAAACTCCTGGGAGGTTCAGGCTTTCAACTTTGTCCCTATCCCTTTGTAGAAGTTTCAAGATGTTTGGGGTAGATTTAATGGCAAGATGGTAACCAAAACTTCTAAAAAGAATCTGTAACTTATAAGCATAGGAAGGATGGTAAGGAACAGAACCACAGAATTTCAGGTCTTCTTTCTTGTGAGGAAGGAGGCATTCGATTTTCGAATGGTTTTCATATTTCTTTATGAGGGAGTTGACTGTAACAGCAGGGAAACCATGGGAGAGGGCTATTGTAGAAATTTTGGAGAGTTCTTCTTGAAGAGAGAGTTGGTTGTTGCAAATGATATGAGCCCTATGGATGTAGGACTTCAATGCTGCAAGCTTGTAGAGATGCAGGGTGCAAGATTTGTAGGGAATGATGTTAGTGGCCGCAGAAGGTTTTTCGATAGACGGAACGAGTAATGGAGAGATCAGCGTTTCTACAGATAGATACATCCAGGAAATCAATTTTGTGATTTACTTTGTTAGATATAGTGAGCTTAATGGAAGGAAATTTTTCCGTAATGGAGTTGATCAGTATCTGTAGTTCAGACTCGGAATGTGGCCAGCTAATGAAAATGTCGTCTACATATCTTAACCATAGGGAAGGTTGAAAAGGGTGTAGAGGAATGGTGGAAACTTCAATATGTTGCATGTAGATTTCAGCAAGCAGAGGGGAAAGAGGTAAGCCCATGGGGAGACCAGATACTCTTGATGTAGAATCTTTGTTTCCCTCTGTACCATATTTTGATTCCTACATGCTCCTCATGAAGAAATTGATTCTTCATTTTGAACCCCCCTGGTCCTCTTATCAAAGATATTTATGATTGTTTCCACACTATTCATCAACACAGTTGTTTTGTTTTCAACAAAATTGTGTATAGGCAACAATCTGATCTCCCCATGGGCTCACCTCTTTCCCCTCTGCTTGCTGAAATCTACATGCAACATATTGAAGTTTCCATCATTCCTCTACACCCTTTTCAACCTTCCCTATGGTTAAGATATGTAGACGACATTTTCATTAGCTGGCCACATTCCGAGTCTGAACTACAGATACTGATCAACTCCATTACGGAAAAATTTCCTTCCATTAAGCTCACTATATCTAACAAAGTAAATCACAAAATTGATTTCCTGGATGTATCTATCTGTAGAAACGCTGATCTCTCCATTACTCGTTCCGTCTATCGAAAACCTTCTGCGGCCACTAACATCATTCCCTACAAATCTTGCACCCTGCATCTCTACAAGCTTGCAGCATTGAAGTCCTACATCCATAGGGCTCATATCATTTGCAACAACCAACTCTCTCTTCAAGAAGAACTCTCCAAAATTTCTACAATAGCCCTCTCCCATGGTTTCCCTGCTGTTACAGTCAACTCCCTCATAAAGAAATATGAAAACCATTCGAAAATCGAATGCCTCCTTCCTCACAAGAAAGACCTGAAATTCTGTGGTTCTGTTCCTTACCATCCTTCCTATGCTTATAAGTTACAGATTCTTTTTAGAAGTTTTGGTTACCATCTTGCCATTAAATCTACCCCAAACATCTTGAAACTTCTACAAAGGGATAGGGACAAAGTTGAAAGCCTGAACCTCCCAGGAGTTTACTGCATTCCTATCTCTTCTTCTACTGGGGATAACTTATACATTGGAAGCACATACAGGAGCATTAACCATAGAATTTTAGAACATAGAAAAGATGTTTTGAAAGCCAATCCTAATACTGCCTTGTCTATTTTGACAATTGAAGACACATCTGCAGTTCCCCACTGGAACGAAGCAAAACGAATTGCTTCTTTTGACAATCGTTATGCCCTCCGTTACTGTGAAAGCATAGAAATTATTTTCAACTCGATGACTTGCAACTCCGAATCTCCTCTCTACATTCCGTTGATCTGGAGATCAATTCTAAGTTTTGGCAACAAAAATAGGAAAAATTCAAATGTAGAATCTGGCAACAATCTTAGTCCTCCATTGGCATGATGAAGACCTAAGATAAGATCGAAAACTTCCAACTTACGAACTTTTTGTAAAAGTTTTCAGTTAACGTAACTAGCGTGATCAAGTTACCTTTATTTGTTAATATTGTTACGTGTTTTGCCCATCATCGTCATATTATACATGAAAAGCATTTCAGCAAAACATGTAGAATTTATTAAAAATATTTTTATTAATATTAGTTTTGTGAGAACAAGATTTGTGAATCAATATTCATAATTATGTAGGGTTTATTTTCACATAAATGAAAATATGGAAAAAATTCAAATGACACTACTTTATTTAAAAACTGTTGTAATAATTTACATGGACTGTTGTAATAATTTATCCCACAGTGTGTGTTGTCAGCTGTAACATTTTGTGAGGGATTACTTCTTACAGCTTAAACTACCATCGGTTCATCATTTCCATTAAATTTATGGTAGACTAGAGGTTTTATTTAAATTATATCTCTGGGAGGATTAGTTATTTGTTTTGTAAATGATACTATAAAACTAAAAAGAATTCCAGAGTAATTAATGTTGCAGCTGTAAGCTCTGCGGATGCGCACAGCTTACAGCTGCAACATAAGTACAAGTAGTATACCACTTGTACTTAGAGTACCATGGTATACTACCTCATGGTACTCTTTTTTTTTTTTGATTGGAGGTTTAACGACCACCGTGAGCAACTCAATGGGTTATAAGCAGTCGCCCGTCCCTAATTTAGGGTCACTGGCTCCAGGGAAGGGAGAGAGCCAGTGCCATAAGACAAACACAACATCCATGCCTCACCGGGATTCGAACCCGGACCCCGTTCGGACAAATGATCAGAGGCCATCGCTTAGACCACTGCGCCACCGGGGCGGCTCATGGTACTCTAAGTACAAGTGGTGTGAATGCTCGTCTATTACAAACCACATTGGCTATAAAGTTGACTAGCATGTGGGATGTATTTTAATGTTTTACTACCAGAAAAATTGCTTGCAAAAAATATTTCCCAGCAGATATTCTTTTCAACTGTTGGCTAAAAATTTTAATCGAGGGGGCCCCAGACACAAGATGTGCACAGGGCCTCCGCTGACCTACATCGGGCCTTGCCTAGCAGTGCCAAATGGGTGTGTGTCAAAACACTAACAGGACAAAACACTGACACCCAAAACATCGACTACCAAAACATCGACAGGAGAAAACACCGACAGGAGAAAACACCAACAGGACAAAACACAGACAAACTGTCAACATTTTACTTTCTCTCATCTGCCAAATTTAAACTCCAAACCTTGTATCTATCTTCTTTTACAATAGTCGGCACTGCAGTACCAATGCAAAATTTGCTTTGTTAAACTGCAGTAAGGAGCCATATGAAAACAGCCCTTTTGTTTGGGATGCTTAGGTGTACCGTCAAAAGAACCTGGAAAAAAAATACCTGGTTCGTAATAACCAGGTCAAAACAACCCGGGGTCTGAATAACCAAGCGGGGGGGGGGGGGGGGGGGGGGGACGTTACAAAATAACCCAGTGTGAAAAAAAAATGTTACAAAATAACCCTGCGTCATAATAACCCCAGGTCGCAATTATTGTACGTCAGAATAACCCGCATCATAATAAACCAAGACTTAATAACCAGCGTCAAATACCATCTCCTGGTACTCTAACTTAGATGGTAGATGGATTTTGGAACGGGTAGGGGCCCCCATACAAAATTTTCGTAAAATCCGGTTTTCAATTTAGAACCACCAAATTTGGTATACTACCTCATGGCAGGGGTGCAGAAGTTGTCCGAACGCGCGAACAAGGTTCGGGGGAAATTAAGGCAGCTCTGGGGAAATTTTTGCCCAAGGGTAAAATAATAATAGTAATAATAAAACGAAAAATTTACTTATTTAACAATGAATATAACGTGAAAAATAGGAGTAATTTACTTCACAGTAATCAGGTAATCATTTTGATATATGTGTAGTTTTGAATACAAGAGGTTATGAGAGGCTGTGACGTACAGCGAACTGCCGCTTGCAAACAATTCACAGAGCCTAAATGACTTTACTGATGCCAAGGCGGAGACAGCGTGGTGTGAGTAACAAGTACGACACAACCGCTAGACACGCTAATAAATGCCTCCGAAACTAATGAGCCGCCCCGTGGCAAAGTGGTTTAAGCGATGGCTTCTGATCATTCGTCCGAGATGGGTCCGGGTTCGAATCCTGATGAGGCATGGATGTTGTGTTTGTCTCATGGCATTCGCTCTTGCCCTTCCCTGGAGCCAGTGGCTGTAAGTTAGGGACGGGCTACTGCTCATAGCCCACTGAGTTGCTTTAGGTGATCGTTAAACCTCCAACAGAAAAAAAAATAAAATAACAATGGCAGCGAATGTGTCACAGGCGCCAATTTGAAAAATTATTGGGGGTTTTGGACATTTTAAAGCGAATGACCCATGCATTTTTCAAAGGATTTAAGTCGAATTCAAATTTCATTCAGTAAAATTATCTGGCACAATTAGAAGCCTGGAATGCTAGAATGAAATAAATTATTGTTAATTACAGAATTTTTTAGCTGTTTATTTTTCAGCCTCTCTGCCCCAGGTTACTTCTTGATTCGCCTTTTCCTGTCTTGCCTAAAACTAGCGGGAAGGGATTCACATGGAGCACTAAATCTTTCGTGTGTTAAAAAAAAAAAAAAAAAAGGACAATTTTTTTCGTGAGAAGAAAAAAGCTAGTTATTCTTTGGAAAAAATATTAGTTTTTTTTTGCTTTTTTTCAAATTTTTAAGTAATCGGCTTTAAGGATAGTTCTTGAACATCGACATATACTCTAATAATCGCTTAAACTTGTATGAAAATCCGCTACAGTTTTGGGGAAAATTTCAGACGAAAAAAAAATGTGTTCTGGGGAAATATTGGGCTCTGAACATTTTCTGCACCCCTGCCTCATGGTACTCTAACTTAGACGGTAGATGGATTTTGGAACGGGTCGGGGCCAGGGGTCAAGGGGGGCCCCCATACAAAAATTTTGTAAAATCAACAGTTTTCAATTGAGAACCACCAAATTTGGTATACTACCTCATAGTATTCTAATTTAGATGGTAGATGGTTTTGGGAACGGGTCAGTGTCACCCCCCCCCCACACACACACACAGAATTTTCATAAAATATAGTTTTCCATTTAGAACCACCAAATTTGGTATACTACCTCATGGTACTCTAACTTAGATGGTAGATGGATTTTGTGCCGGGTAGGGGCCCGGGGTCAAGACAGTAGATGGATTTTGTGATGAGTAGGGGTGTCGTGCGCATACTCAAGTTTAGTTGGCGTAAGTACTCGATAATATTTGTTTACCTCCATGTTGTTTTCGTGAATGAACGTTTCGTAGTTTGTGCTGTGCTTTATAATTTGGGAACTTAAAAATATGAAAAATAAGTGCTTCATTTGTGATAAGACTTTTTAAATATTCTTTATTAAAGGCTGATATTTCGGTTCACTTAATATTTCCCAGGAACGATTTTCAGTACTCTGTTAAAAATAAAAAATTCAAATTTGTACATTCTGTTGAATATATTGGTGACTATCGGCAGAGCATTGAAAATCTAGCTTCTTCATAGAGTTTGAATTTATGTGCATAAGGCCAATTACTTGTTTCCCACAGCATGTTGAAATACGAAATTTTCGGGTACGGAGAAGTGGCCACCGGAGCTGCAGCATAAACAAATTCCGTGTGACTATATTCCCCACTACTTGAGCAACTATTGTTCATAAAATATTTTCTTTTTAATATTTCATTTTCAGCAAGAAATCATCACCCACAGCAAGAAATTTAGACATTTCCATGATTTTTGGACCAAAGACAAAGTGGGGAATGGCCAAAAAATTTTTAAGGGGCCATAAAAAAATTGCCTTCTGGACAGCTCCTTGGCTATGTCTCCCGAGATTGGTCATCTGACACACATACAATTTCCGTAATTTCGCATTTTTTTATTCACATTATTTTTCAAGGAACTTGTCGCTTGTCGGAGGGGGGGGGGTGCTTAAAATATGAAATATAAAGAATATCTGGTCCGATTGGGAGATTTTCAGCATTTACAACCTACAAGTCAACAAATTATCAGAGGGCTGTGCTGCCTCAAGAAACCTGCTGGGGGGGGGGATATGGTGATGCCAAAAGTGTAAAATGTAAAGAATTTCTGCTCTGATTGGGAGATTTTGAGCATTTACAAACTACATCTCAACAAGCTGTCTGCAGACATGTGCTAACGCAGGAAACCTGTCTCGGTCGGGGTTAATTCCAAAATTATAAATGCGTAATGAATTTCTTGTTGAGATGTAGTTTGTAAATACTCAAAATCTCCCAATCTGACTAGATATTCTTTACATTTTACACTTTTGGTATCATCATATCCCCCTCACCCCCTTCCCAACAGGTTTCCTGAGTCGGCATATGCCCTCAGATAATTTGTTGACTTGTAGGTTGTAAATGCTGAAAATCTCCCGATCAGACCAGAAATTCTTTATATTTTACACTTTTGGTATTACCCCCGCCCTCGACACTTTTGCTGAGTAGGCACATGCCCTCAGATAATGTGTCCAGTTGTAGCTTGAAAATGCTGAAAATCTCCTGATCGGACCAGAAATTCTTTATATTTTATACTTTTGGGGTAACCCCCCCCCCCCAACAGGTTTCCTGAGACAGCACATGCCCTCAGATAATTTGTTGAGTTGTAGCTTGTAAAGGCTAAAAATCTCACTAACGGACCAGAAATGCTTTATATTCTATATTTCACCCACCCCCCGATAGGTTGCCTGAGCAGGCACATGCCCTCAGAAAATGTATCGAGGGAAATCTTTTGTTGAGTTGAAGATCATAAACATTTTTTATAAAGAATTACATTCATTATCGCAATTAAGAAAAGACGAAATTACGGAAACTTTATGTGACTCAGAAACCAACCTCTGGAAGTCATGGCCATGAAGCGGTCAAAAACGCAATTTTTATACGGCCCCTTAAAAAATTTTGACCAGTTCTCCAGTGGCCACTTCTCCTACATCCTACCAGTATAAATATCGCCACCTCATCGAATCGATGCCTCGATTCGATGAGGTGGCGATATTTAACCTGGAGTATCAGGTACCCATAATGTCAACAGCAAGTCCTCCAGTTCCCGTACATTTCGGGGGAGGGGGGATTTTGTGCGAACCCACTTTTTCAAGTCGAACCACAAATGTTCAATTGGGTTCATGTCAGTTGGATTTGGAGGCCAGGGCATTAACAGAAAGTCACCAGCATGTTTCTTGAACCACTCCTTGACGATTCTGGCATTGTGGCATGGAGCATTATCGTGTTGTTAATGGCCATCACCAGCAGGAAACACAGTTGCCCTGAATGGGTTAACTTGGTCCGCAACGATATTCAGGTACCTGACAGCTGTAAGAGATTGTGCTGTTAGGATAATGGGGCCTAAAGTGTTGCAAGAAAACATCACCCACAGCATAACACTGCCGCCGCCGGCCTATTTCCGCTCAACACTGCAGCCAGGTGCCATAGACTCTGTTAGTAATCGGCATATCCGCGCTCGGCCGTCTACGTAATGCACCAGTAATCTTGCTTCGCCAGACCTGGCTACTTCCTTCCAATCATCCAATCTTGATGATCTTGTGCCTATTTTATGCGTTGTTGGCGATGATGTGCAGTGAGCATGTGGACCTGGCTGGGTCATCATATAATTATAGTATCGTAAAATTTGTATTTATATTGCTATCAGCAAGAGTGGATGCACAAATCTGCTTTCATGCGAGAGGTATTACAAATAAGTTTTAAAGCGCTTTTTATGTGACGTATACCACTAATTTACATAACCGACATTCCGTGTTGTTGTCATGTGACCGTAACTGGTCCAGAGTATAAAATGTGACACAGAGAAACATTTGCTCAACAGTCAAACGCACTTGCATATTGGTAGGTGAAAGATGGAAAGCAATACTGCATTCGTTATGAATTTCATCAAGTAAAGAGTGCTGCAAAATCATGTGCAATGATCTGTTCTGGGAGAGAATATTGTATCGAAAAGCAAGTGTGGGTTTTGGTTTAGACAGTTTAAAGTAGGTGATTTTGATGTTAGCGATCGAGAACGTAGCGGCGCACCGCAGAAGATTGCACATGAGAAACTGCCAGCATTGCTGGACGAAGATTCGTCTCAAACGCAAAAAGAACTAGCTGAACAACTGGGGGTAACTCAACAAACCATTTCAAATCGTTTACGCGTAATGGGAAAGATTTAGAAGGAAGGAAAATGAGTGCCCATGACCTGAGCCAGAGGAACAAGGATGAGCGTGTCATGAAGTGTTTGAATCTGTTGAATAAACAACACAGAAAGTCCTTTTTATGTGGAAAATCGTTGTAGGTGATGAGAAGTGGATATGGTACGACAATCCCACAAGCAAAAAAAAAAAAAAAAAAAAAACACTGGGTAGACCCCGGTGAAGCAACAACTTCGATACCAAAACCCAATATTCACTCCAAGAAAGTTCTGCTGTGCATCTGGTGGGATATGAAGGGTGTGCTCTATTATGAACTATTGGAATAGGGTCAAACTGTTACTGCTAATCGCTACAAGAAATAATTGCTGCGAATGAACCAGGAAATCTGTCGGAAATGTCCATTCACAGGCAAAGAATTGCGTCACATGAAATTACTGCATGTCTCGAAATTGGTCAAGGAAACGTTATTGACGCTTGGCTAGGAAGTTTTGGAGCACCCGGCGTATAGTCCCGACATAGCCCCTTCATACTATTATTTGTTCTGATCGATGAACACGGTTTATTTGCTGTACGGTTCCAGACATGTGACGAAGTGCAAAAATGTGTTGATGGCTTCATTGCGTCACATGACGAAGTATTCTTCATGGCTGGAATCCGTCAGCAGCCCGACCGATAGCGGAAGGTGATAGATAATGACGGCGCATATTTTGATTCGTAAAGGTATTGTTGTTTTCTCGCATATTACATGTTGCTTTGTCTTAAAACACTTTAAAATGCATTTGTACACCTAACAATATAGCTGTTCTTTGGGTAAATGTGGTGTTTATTGGCATATCCTAGTTGCGCTAATTAAGAAAAAAAAAAGATTGATACAAACATATACACTAGTGTGCAAAACTTAAGCAACAACGTTGTTTGACAGCATACAGTCATGACAGGGGAGACAAGGGCGATTTGCGGGTTGTACAAGGGAACAACAACTCATGACAAAGGTGATGCATATGCAAATAGCAGGAGTTCGGCGTCAGAGGTGACGTGAGGGCATGTAAACTGCGTGGAGGCAGCGCACGCAGTGCCAGCCGACTACAAAAGACGGTGGACAGAGGCATTTCCAGACATTCGCTGCAAGTGAAAGTGAGATCGATCGTGCAATATGGCTAGGAGAAACCATCAGGATGCCTTTACATGTGGTAGAATGATCGGCAAGCTGGAGGAGGGGCGTACCGTGATGAGTGTTACCCAAGAGTTTGGAATCGATAAAAGTGTAGTGTCACGAGCTTGGAAAGCCTACCGAACGACAGGTACAGCTGTACGAAATGTAGGTGGTGGTCGCCCCAGGAAAACAACGGCGAGTGACGACCGATATCTCGTCGTGCAAGCGAAAAGAGACCGGAACCAGACAGCTGGCAGCATGGCGCAGCGGTTGCGTACAGCAACCGGACGACAGGTATCCCGGTTTACTGTGGCCAGACGCCTTCATAAGGGTGGGCTATATGCCCACCGGCAGGAACGCTGCATACCATTGACAGCAGCCCATCGGCGGCACCGTTTACAGTGGTGTTGTGAACATGCACACTGGACACCTGATCAATGGAGTCACGTCCTCTTTACCGATGAGAGTCGTTTCAGTCGGACAAACGATTCTCAGCGCCAGTTGATCTAGCGAGAGGTAGGGACACACTTTCATCCCACGAACATCAGGGAACGAGACCGTTGGGGTGGTCCTGGCGTACTTGTGTGGGGTGGCATTATGCTGAATGGTCGGACGGAGCTCCACATTTTCGACACAGGTTCCGTAACCGGAGCACGTTACACTGTGATGAGATCATCCACCCCCACGTGCGTCTGTTCCGAGGTGCCATTGGTCCAGACTTTGTTTTTATGGACGACAACGCTCGCCCACACAGGTCCCAAGCAGTTGAGGACCTGTTAGATTCTGAAGATATTCGCAGAATGGAGTGGCCAGCGTGCTCCCTGATTTAAATCCCATCGAACATGTGTGGGATGTTTTGGGGAGACGCCTGGCGGCACGATCGTTTCCTCCGGAGAACACCAGACAACTGACACAGATGCTCATCGAGGAGTGGGAACTGTTACCTCAAGAACTGTTGGATCATCTGGTGTTGAGTATGGCCAGACGGTGCCACGCAACCATTGCACTTCGGGGAGGTCATATCCCGTACTAAGGGACTTTGGATTGTTGTTCACCCTCATGGACTGTCGGTTAGGTGTACGAATGCCATGCTGTCAATAAACCATTTTCTGCTGCCTGCCTTCGTGTATGCGTTCTATTCATTTGTTTGCTACGCTGCTTTCGTCATCCTTTAGGTACTGCATTGTGCCTCTGTAGTGTGAATTTCATGCCTCACAGGTGAGTTTTCGCGGAATTACGCCAAAATCAGTAAAGTTGCTTAAGTTTTGCACACTAGTATATATTTTAGATATCGATTATTAATTTGTATGAAGCTCGTGCTCTCCTCGCCATTATTTTAGCATTTGATACGACTACAAGGTTTCGGAAAACGTGCGCCAGCGATGAATCCAACTCTTTTCTGTTAACCCTTTCGCGAATACAATGCCCTATGTGCCCGACATTCAGACAACCACAAGCAAGATTAATAGACAGAAATGTTTGCTCATCCCACCTACCTCGCAGTGGTGATGCACTGTAAAGGACGGGTAGACCGTCGATACTTGGTCGATACAACTGAAGCACTTGTGGGAGAAGTGTTGTGAAGTATTTTAAATTCAAATGCGCTTTGAATGTGAAATCTTACAGCCAAGATGGAATGCAAAAAAACAAAAAAAAAAACAGTGTCAACAATACACGCAGGAAAAACTGAAAAAAACAGTGTCAACAATACACGCAGGAAAAACTGACATCATGTGAACATTTTATTTATTGTAAACCAAGATTTTAAAGAAAATAAGTATAATTGTTTTTTCAAATCTATATTTAACCTAAACAGGATTTTGACTGGCATTAAGGAAAAATGCAAGGATAGGGATCATAGCTTTTAAATTTAATTATATGCAACTGTACCATTGTCTTCTTTAAATAAATTCGAGAGAAAGAAAAAAACACCATAATATTATGTTAGTAGCACCTCATAAAGAAATCCCTTTATGCCGAACAAATCAAAACTTCAGCAACATTCAAGGAACTTGCTTAATTAAAAAGCTGAAAATTAATTCTATTAAATGCTCCATTTTTATTTGTAATTAATCGCTTAATAGAAAAGTTTAAATTATATATTTTCAAATTCTTTTCCTTCCTTTTCATCATATTTTAATCACTAAATTTTGAGAACTTTAAAAATTGGGACCTTATTTAATGCAAAGAAATGCTTTCTTCACTCACGTTGCAATGGCCCTTAAGTAACTATGTTAACCGGTATTCTCTTCTTGGGTTGGTAAGACATTTTTTCCTGAAGATTTGGAATTTAGTCCAATACTAAAGCGGAAAACAAACGTCTCAAGTGGAAAACAAATTCATTTTGCTTTTCGTAGCTATTAGGAGAAAAAAAAAAAAGAGTTTTTCCAGATTTTAACTATGGGTTATTTTGATGTCAGGTTATTTTTGCCCCGGGTTATTTTGCTAACCGGTTATTGACGTTGGGTTATTTTAACGCTGGATTATTTTGACTGGGGTATTTTTGATGCAGGTTATTCTTTCCGGGTTAATTTGACATGTAACAGATGCAAATTGATTTGCATTTGTAGATTTTTCTAAGCTACGCTGCTCCGTGAAACAAACAAAAAGGTTGATAAATTTTTCTTCCTTGGTGTTTTGCTGAGGAAAAATCATACATACACACATATCACTAAACTGCTTTCTGAGATTCAGAGGTTAGCTTCAAAAAGAAATACAAACTACCAGATAGTTTTTACTTACTGTTGCCGTATCAAACTTCTCCATTTACAGTGATCTTGACATACAACTCAGGCTTCACTGACATTCATTACACGCCGTACACAAGATCTTCTATACTTCATACTCATAATTTGTTTCTCATGCAGACACTCCTGAATCCCCATGATTTCCTTGGCGTTCCTCTGCCTTTCCTTCCTGCCACGTGGGCTAAAAAGATTTTCTTAGTAAGCATCTCATCACTCATTCTTTCAACATGGCCAAACCACCAAAGCATATTGGTCTTCACCTTGCTAACAACATTTTGCTTCACATCACACAACTGCAACACATCTTCATTCCTCACACAATAAGACCATGTCTTGCCACAAACCCCCCGTAAGTAACGCATTTCTCCAGCACACAAATGACTCCTATGCTTTTTCTGTAGTACCCAGGTTTCACTGCCATACATCAGAGTAGGAACAATTACACTTTCATACACAGCCATGCAGGACTCTCTAGAGAACCCATCATTCCTGTGAAAACCTCCCAGAGCAGCTATGACTTTCAATGAAGAATTCACTCGCCTACTAATTTCACCATCCAATGTGTTCTCTCTGTCAAACATGCTTCCTAAATACACAAACTCACTCACCTGGTCAATCACAGGGCCATTTATACTTACATTACATTCAGTACTACCAGTTCCTCTCTCAAAGACCATAACTTTGGTTTTTCCCTTATTTATACTCAGTTTGAATTCCATGCAGAATTCGTACATCCAGGACAACATACTCTGGAAATCACTTCTGCTCTCTGCCAACAGGACAGTGTCATCAGCATACAGCAATCTGCACACACGGATATCACCAAGACATAAACCACTATTATCTATTTTGGCATCACACATACACACATCCATAAATATATTAAACAGCCATGGTGACATTACACAACCTTGTCTGACTCCTGCACCAATAGAAAACCATTTTAATAAGACACCATTCACTCGTACACAGGCTCTACTGTCAGCATACGTGGCTTTTACACTATTAAGTAGATTCCAGGTAACACCATATTCATTTAATATCTTCCACAAAAGTGTCCTATTTACTCGGTCATAAGCTTTCTCTAAATCTATGAAAGCAGCAAAAACTTTCTTACCAACAGCCAGATACTTTTCAATCATCATGCGTAATGCAAAATTTGGTTAGTGCAGCCTTTACCAGGGGCAAAAATTTGGTTAGTGCAGCCTTCACTCTGAACATCCCACACTTTCTCTGATGTAAAACCCTGTACTTTTTTATTAACGACCTTACCAAACACTTTTCCTGGCACACTTAATAGGCTAATACCACGATAGTTCTTGCAATCAGTCTGATCACCTTTTCCTTTATACAAGGGAGCAATGATAGCATCCCTTCAATTCCGACGAACCATTCCTAACTTCCAGCAGAACTGGCAAATTTCAGTTAACCAATCAATTATATAGTCACCAACATATTTCAACATCTCGGCAGTTGTGCCATCAACTCCCGAAGCCTTACCAGTCTGAAGAGATTTTAAAGCTTTACACACTTCTCTTGAGATCCCTCCTAAGCTTTCATCCTTCACTGTGCCATCATCTGCATCTGTCTCAGAATCATCTTTGCTTTCCTGATCTAATAACTCACAGAAATATTTACCCCATCTTTCACTTAACTCATTGGGCTCCCATATCATTTCCCCAACCCTATTCTTCACACAACTTAACACTTTGTTTCCCCTATTTTTCCTGAGTCTCATGTACTTCCAGAAAGTGTCCCTATCTTTCCAAAAAGCCAATTCATGCCTTTCCACCTTCTCCTTCCTATTTTTTGCCTTGCTCTGGCGAACCAGTTTAGCGGCTTCATGCTTCTTACAGCGGTATTCATCCCCAGAAACTCTGCCTTGCAACATCCCCAAATAGGCTTCCTTCTTTCTCTTTACTGCCTCTTCAATCTCACTATTCCACCAAGCATCACCTCTATTGTTACCCACTATGGTGGTGCTACAGACCTCTTCAGCACCAGTGACTACACAGTTCTTAAAACATTCCCACTTCTTTTCTACATCCCTCTCACAAGACTTCAGCTCCTTCAGTCATTCTCTGAGTGCGTCAGAAGAAAGCTGATGATTTTCAGGGAGCCTTTCAACCTTTATTCTTTCCATCCTGGGCCTGTTCCTATTTCTTTTCCTTCAACCAACATTCAGTTTCACTCATGACACTACCAAGTAATGATCAGAGCCAACATCCGCACCTCTCATCACACAAGTGTCAACAACTAAATATCAGATGCTGATCGTAGACAACAAAATCTATCACACTCTTTTGACCAAGAGTACGATTTTCCCAAGTATATGTGTGGATATACTTGCAGTTGAAAAATGTATTAGATACATACAAACCATTTTCAATGCACAGTTCAATTCATCTTTCACCATTATCATTCACACAGGGATCATTAAACTTACCCAGAACATTGTCAGAAATTGCATTCTGCACAACTACTCTAGCATTGAAATCTCCTGCTGTTATAACTTTCTCTTTAGCACCAAACTGGCTCAAAACAGCTTTTAGCTCATTCCAGAAATCTTTCTTCTTATCAGAGGGTTCAGTCACATGGAGCATGCACTACAACAATTACTATTCTCTGAAGTTTCACTTTCAAATGAATCCAAATAATTATGTCGCTTATGCAACTATAGTGAATCAAGTTGTTTTTCATCTTTTCACTTAAAATCCCACCTACACCAGCCTGTCCTATCACATTATCCAATACTCCAGACCACACACTTACTGTTCCATTCACTTCTTCTATACCAATTTCCTTCTTTTTGGTTTCACTTACACACAGCACATCCAATCTATACTTATTCATCTCTTCAATCACCTCATTCGTCTTGCCATTTATACCTCTAGTATTCCATACACCAATCTTACACACACTTAGCCGAGATCTCTTTCTCATACGCCTTTTAGAAAGTCCAGGTTGATTCCATGGTGGAGCGTCCTTCTCAAGTGTGGTAGGTCCACCACACCCCACACTTGAGTCATTTTTAATATTTCTTTTTGTCTTTTTAATCAGGTAAGTTCATCAGTGTGGGGGATTAGCCCATAGCTGATGGTTCCAGTTGGACATTCAACCTAAGGATTCTGGAACAAAACCCAGAGAGTTGGGGTCTTTTTGCCAATGTCACACAGAACTAGCTGGCACCTCTAAAGGGGAAAATGCTGGCACCTCTAATGAGGAAAAATCACAGAGAATTTATCGGTGCTAAATATTTGCTTTGGCAAAAAGCCTGTGACTTCAGTCCGGATATCAATAGTGGCTCTTGGTGCAGTGAAAACTGATACATTTACTTAGGCAGAAACATTCATTATGCCACACTTAGTGTTGGCTTTTTCTTACATTCTGAGCCCATTGTGCGAGTACTTAAGCAGAACTAATTTTAGGATGCACACATGGGCCATTTCAACAATTCAAGTTAATAATGCTCCATTTTTACTCAAAGTCCAAAGCATTAATTATAAGGCCTTAAGCCTAGGCACTCTTAGAAATTTTAAAGCCTTCATGCTCATATTCATTATGTTTACTAACAAGTCAAGTAAGTAATATTCCACCTTTACTCAGGAATGAAACAATTTTACAGCCCTAAGCTTAGGCCTTTTTAGCAATTTTTTATCCACTGAGCTCATATTTATAAGGTTTACATAACAATTCAAATTAATAATGTTCTGCTTTCATTCAAGCCCAAAGGACTAATTATAAGGATGCAGGCCTAGAACCTCTCAGTAATGTTTAAGCTCCCGTGTCAACATTTGTCAAGTTTACGTAACAGATCAAGTCAGTAATATTCCACCTTTATACTCAGACACGAAACAATTTCACGACCCTAGGCCTTTTCAGCAATTTTTGATCCACCTGCTCTTATTTATAAGGTTTACCAAACAACTGAAGTTAATAATGTTCCACTTTTACTCAAGCCCAAAACATTAATTACAAGGCGCTAGGCCTTTCTAGTAATTTTTGAAGCCCACATTCATATTTATAAAGCTTACATAACAAATCAAGTCTGTAATATTCCACCTTTACACTCAGACACGAAACAATAATTTCATGACCTTAGCCTTTTCAGCAAAAGCTTTTTTTTTTTGGCCCTAGGCCAAAGCCTTTTCAGCCATTTTTGATCTACTATGCTCATATTTATAAAGTTTACCTAACAATTCAAGTTATAATGTTCCACTTTTCACTCAAGCCCAAAGCATTAATTATAAGGCCCTAGGCCTGGGCCCTCTTAATAATTTTCAAGTCACCATGTTCATATTTATAAAGTTTGAATAACAAGATAAATCAATAACATTCCACCTTTATGCTCAGACACGGAACAATAATTTCACTGCTTTAGGACTAGGCCTTTAAAGCAAATTTTGATCTACTGTGCTCATATTTATAAGGTTTACCCAACAATTGAAGTTAACAATGTTTAAGCCCCCTTCCCCCTGTTCACATTTATAAAGTTTACATAACAAACAAATCAGTAATATTCCACCTTTATACTCGGACACAAAACAATTTTACGGCTTTAAGACTAGGAGGCCTTTTCAGCAAAAAAAAAAAAAAAAAAAATTAAAAAAAAAAAATTGGCCCTAGGCCTGTTCAGCAAATTTTGATTTACTGTGCTCATATCTATAAGGTTTACATAACAATTGAAATTAATAATGTTACACTTTTACTCAAGCCCAAAACATTATTTATAAGGTGCCAGGCTAGGCCTTTTTAGTAATTTTTAAGCCCCCATGTTCATATTTATAAAATTTGTGTAACAAATCAAGTCAGTAATATTTCACTTTTATACTCAGACACAAAACAATAATTCATAGCCCTAGGCCCTTTCAGCAAAAAAATGTTGGCCCTAGGCCTTTTCAGCAATTTTGGATCCAATATGCTCATATTTATAAGGTTTACCTAACAATTCCAGTTAGTAATAATGTTTCATTTTTACTCAAGCCCAAAGCATTGATTATAAGGCGATAGGGCCTAGGACTTTTTAGACATTTTTAAGCCCATGTTCACATTTCATACATGAGACCGATCAAAAAGAAAAAAGCTGAATTTTTTGACCGGACGAAAAATCAGAACGCATGATGAGCAAGTGTGAATACAATGCAGCACGAGATGAAACTGTTTACTGTAATTTAATATGTAAATATTAAACTGGAGCACACTGCTGTACTCACAATATAAAATTATTGAATTCAAAACAAAATAATATAGTTTTAAAAGACATTGCTTTAAATACAGTATTTTTGTTTTCTTGTACTTGCCAGAAAATCAGCTCAAATTACCTCTTGTATTGCTTTCTTCTCAAGAAGTTCCACGACCATATTTGCCTTTTGTTGACTCTGTAGCTGCACAATTCATTGCTTAATTTTATTTTCTGTTCATATGATTACCTTCCCATTTCTTCATTGTTGCTTCACTTTTCTTTTTTTAATTCCCTCAGATGACAATTTTATCCATCATATGAAAGCACTTTCAGCCTGAGGTCCATGAATACATGATCATAGCAAAGCTTTCACTATTTTAGATAACTTTGAGAATATGAATTCTTTGAACGAACACTATGCATCAATTCATACAAATCTCACCTTCCTTATGAAGCTTAAATCCAAACATTTATGAAGAAAAGCAACATTTAACAACACAAGATAGTGAGAACATCACGGGGGAAAAACATTACAATTACGGAAGAAATCTGAGCTTCAAACGACTTCTGTTTTCAGACTTTTTCCACATTTTTAAACTGAGATACAAAAATTTATGGAAAAGGATGATGTATTTAGTAACAATAGGCCTACTGGGCAGAAAGTGTATTTGTGAGAACAAAAAAAAAATTATGAATATGACAGAAATCTTCACCTCCGTCTAACTTCAGTATCTGAAAGTTTCGAAGGACGGAATTTAATTCTCAAACGGAAAACGAATCCCCCACTACCTCCAATTCCCCCACCACCCCCATTTCTGTTCAGTTGTGCATCAATCTCAAGAATGCCTCAAATGATAACAGAAATGGTGGAATTCCTCAAATCCACGGAAGAATTTCATGTCTGAAGACTGCAGGGAAATTTTCGCGCAATCTTAACTTCCGTTTTCGGAAATCGTTGCCCACAGTTTCATGCTGAAATACAAACATTTATGCAATAAAATCATATTTAACAACAATACTGGACAGAGGCAACATCATGAGGAAGAAGACATTACGATTACGGGAAAAACCTTCGGTTTGTTTAACTTCCGTTTTCGAAAGTTCTGGGAGCCGAAATACCATTCCCAGATGGAAAACGAATACCCCCCCCCCCCTTCATATCTCCGAAATTTCTCTTCATTTTTTAATCGATCTCGAGAGTGACCCAAATGACGAAAAAAAGTGGAATTCTGCGAATCCGTGGAAGAATCTCATGTATGACATTTATAAAGTTTATGGAACAAGTCAGTTCAGTAATATTCCACCTCTCTTCAGACACGAACAATTTTACAGCCTAAGGTCTAAGCCTTTTCAGCAATTTTTAGTCCACTGTGTCTATATTTACAAAGCTTGCATATCAAATGAAGTTGATAATGTTCCACTTGTGCTCATTCAAAACACATTAAGTATTTGGCCCCAGGCAGGTGCATTTTTGGCAGTTTTTATTCCACCACATTCACGGGTGTTCATCAGCTGCCGAAGCATGCCCTATGTGACCCTTTTAGAACTTTCTGATGGTTACGGACATGTTCACTCATGTGCTTGACTGGATCATAGAAGTTACAGCCCCTTTCACATTTCCTTTTACACGTTACGACAGCATTCACCGAACTTGATCGACACACTTCGTATAAATGTATATACAGTTAAAATGCTGTGAACTTTGCTATCCCGTAGACTTAACAGAACTTGATAAAACATTTTACCTTCTTTACCTTCTTCAAGCTTTTTATCAAGCTTGACGAAAAACCTAGGTTCCCCGTGCCTATAGCAAGGCTAATCAAGATAGAAGAAGCTGTAGCTTATTTAAGCCTGGAACCAAGGCTCGAATTTTTGACTTGAGCTACACATTGGAAAATTTGCCCACATTTAAACGGAGGAACTCTAATGTGCAGGAGGGGGTGCCTTACTCCTCACAAAAGCTGCGCCTATGCTTTTTATGTAAAATTTATGAAAATGACCACAGCATATTAAAACATCTGAAAAAGACTTCATAATTACTGCTTTTAGCCTGAGTAGAACTTTATCACCCTGACTTTTACGTAAGCCTCATTAATATGAAAACGGAAGATTAAAAAAATGCTGAAAAGGCCTAGAACTCCAAAATTTCGGTTTCGTTCCAGAATGAATAAAGGTGGAGTATTATTGACTCAACTTGTTTTGTAAACTTTATGAATATGAGTACGATGGACTAAAAATTGTTGAAAAGGTGCAGGTGTAGGGCCTTATAATTTATGTTTTTTGAATGAGTACAAGTGCAATATTATCAACTTGCCTTGTTATGAAAACCTTATAAAATATGAGCACATGGATTAAAAATTGCTCAAAAAGCCTAAGCTAGGCCTATTGTAAATTTTTTTTTGTTTGGGGATGGAGTAAAGGCAGCATAGACAAATCCAAGGAGCCCAGTCACACCATGGTGTCTGAGTTTTCAATCTATTCTGAAAATTTTAACTTTTCAAAATTTGGATTTCTATTATGAAGCTTCCATGTCATTAATAAAGCAACAAGTAGAGTATACAGATGTTTTCTGTTTGTGTGTTTTTCGTAGACTACTTTAAAATTAGATTAATGAAGATGCCAATATCCACATCTGGCACTATCACCAGAAGTGTTATGCATTCAGCAGTAATATTGATAGTAGTGATTCAGGTTGAAGTTCAGTGGTGCAACCCAACACAGATACATGCACACATGTAGAGATGTTTGTAGCTATGGCACTGATTTCACGTGGGGTGCTCATAAGTCTTTATTCATTAGTGGTTTTATTGAAAGTTATACACCAGATTACAAAGCTGAACTTTATAACCTATTTATTTTAATGTGACTATTAATACATGTGTATAACGTGCTTCTTGCACTGAACTATTTTATCCAAGAAGTAATACATTAATTTTGACTGTTGGTCACAATTCTGTATGATGTTTTTGTTTAGACTGATCATGGTTTTCTCCTTGAATTTCTTAAAAAAAATGTGCTGGTTCCTGAAGAAAAGAAGCTGGTGCCTGAAAATTTTTGGGTTTTGTCTACCCCTCGCCTATAATAATTGTACATGAACATCCTTTAAATCCTTATGAAAAGAACTGAGAAATTTTTTTTTTTTTTTTTTTAGTGATTCAGAGAAAAAGAAATCAGCAGTTCCCAACAAAGACATTCTCTTCAACTGAAAGGTGAAGGCAAACGAGAATGATTTCTGCCATTTGAATGGTTCATGGTAAAGCCAATTCATAACATACTTAAAAAAAATGAAATTAGAGGAAATTGTAGTATATAACTGCACATGCAACAAGTTCATTATCCAAACTAATACTGACCTGTCCAATAATTTAACCTAAACCCATGACCACCACTAATAATGGAGGATATGTGATACTTAATTGTCACCAGAACACCATAGGAGATAAAAACTGAAGGGAGAAATCCTCGTTTGCCACAGTACTGGACATCTGTGTGGTTTAGAGATGGCCCAATTTTGATCCAGTTATATTCACAACATGGACTGTGGTCACATTCACCACTCTCCTCTATATCTAAACTCTCAAATCTGTAAAAGTGAATGATAATTAATGGCATTAAACTTCCATTTAAAACACTCTAAAAGATTATGATATATCATACTACACACATGTTTAATGATGGGTAAAAAAAAAAAAAATTTCTTTTGAAGAGCTGTCAACATAGGTAATAGCAATGCTTTAATGCTTTATTACTACAGCAGAACATGCATGCTTATATTTGTTCAATTTTTACTGTTGCAGCACATCTGAGGCAAATTCACTTTCATGTTGATTTTTGATAGATGCTTCTTTGAAATGAAAATTCTGTTTACAGACATACAAATCACTAAACTGTTCTCTGAAAGAGGTTGGCTCTACAAAAAAAATAACCACCAGATAAATTTTAACAAATTTTTAACTATTTCTTTACTGTTGCCGTACCAAACTTCTCTATCTACAGTGATCTTGACACACAAAAAGGGCTTCACTGACATCCATCACATGACGTACACAAGACCTTCTATACTTCATACTCATAATCTTTTTCTCATGTGGACACTCCTGAATATGATCCTTTCATGACTTCCTTGGCCTTCCTTTCCTGCCACTTTGACTCAAAAGATTTTCTCAGTAAGCATCTCATCACTCATTCTTTCAACATGGTCAAACCACCTAAGAATATTAGTCTCCACATTGCTAACATTTTGCTTCTTTTTTTTTTTTTTAATTGGAGGTTTAACGACCACCGTGAGCAACTCAATGGGCTGTAAGCAGTTGCCCGTCCCTAATTTAGGGTCACTGGTTCCAGGGAAGGGAGAGAGCCAGTGCCGTAAGACAAACACAACATCCATGCCTGACCGGGATTCGAACCCGGACCCCTTACGGACGAATTATCAGAGGCCAGCGCCTTAGACCACTGCGCCACCGGGGCGTCACATTTTGCTTCACATTACACAACTGAAACACATCATTTCTCACATGATCAGAACATGTCTTCACCCCCCCCCCCCCCCCCCGCAGGTAACATCTCTCCAGCATACAAACGACTCTTACCTTCCTTTTGTAATACCCATGTTTCACTGCCATACATCAGAGTAGGTACAATTACACTTTCATACACAACCATCCAGGACTTTCTTGAGAACCCATCATTCCTGTGAAATCTTCCTAAAGCAGCTATGACTTTCAATGAAGAATTCACTCGCATACTAATTTCACCATCTAATCTGTTCTCTCTGTCGAACATGCTTCCTAAATACACAAACTCATTCACCTGGTCAATCACTGTGCCATTTAAACTTATCTTGCATTCAGTATTAACAGTTCCTCTCTCAAAAACCATAACTTTGGGTTTTCCCCTTATTTATACTCAGTTTGAATTTCATGCAAACTTCGAGACAACAAACTCTGCAACTCACTTTTGCTCTCTGCCAGCAGGACTGCATCATCACCATACAGCAATCTGCACACACAGATATTACGAAGACATAAACCAGTATTGTCTATCTTGACATCATGCACGCACGCATCCATAAATATATTAAACAGCCATGGTGACATTACACAACCTTGTCTGACTCCTGCACCAATAGAAAACCATTTTGATACAACACGATTCACTTGTACACAAGCTCTACTGCCAGCATACGTGGCTTTTACACATTATGTAGATTCCCAGTAACACCATACTTATTCAATACCTTCCACAGAAGTATCCTATTTACTCGGTCATAAGCTTTCTCTAAATCAATGAAGGCAGCAAAAACTTTCTTACCAACAGCCAGATACTTTTCAATCATCATGCGTAATGCAAAAATTTGGTTAATGCAGCCTTTACGAAGGATAAAACCACTCAGAACAACCCACACTTTATCTGATGTAAGACCTCGTACCTTTTCAATAATGACTTTAACAAACACTTTCCCTGGCTCACTCAGTAAGCTAATATCACAATAGTTCTTGGAGTCAGTCTGCTCACCTTTTCCTTCACACAAGGGAACAATGATTGCATCCCTACAATCCCAAGGGACCATTCCTAACTCCCAGCACAACTGCCAAATTTCAGTCAACCAGTCAATTACAGTCACCACCATATTTCAACATCTCAGCAGTTATATACATATCATGAAGGTCATTAAATTCAATAACCTCATGTTAAACATGCTTTTATGACTATTACTCGAATTTGAATTAATAATTCTTACCTTCAAATCATTACCATATGTCGCACATTTCTATATCTGCAGAATGCGTTCCCACCACGACGTAGGCCTAAAACCATGTGATTATTTATTATTAAAATATTATATTTACAAATTAAAATAAACTATTATAAATTATTATTTACATATTTAGTTAATTCTAATTCAATATGTTAAACATTCAAACTTTTAAAAATACTTAATATTAAAACATACGAAACCGCAATCTCATCGGGTAGGGAGACATTGTTTGCACTGACACTCTACCATTGTTATGAGCACTTTCGCCAACCTAAGATCAGCATCTTCAAGAAGTTCACAATTCCACACGAGGATCATCTCATCAGTGCTCGATTTGAAGTTGCACATAGGGAAGAGGAAGGGGTGTGGCACTCTCCATTACGTATATCAGATTGTCTAAGTCTCCACAGTGCCGCTATTTATCAGAGATAAGTTATATCATTAATTTATAAATATAAAAAATGTCAAAGTGTATATATCTTTTTATTGTCGAAAAATCTTCAAACCCATATTTCCAAAACCAAATTTATTACTTTTCAATTATTGTTATATTTTTTTGTAAAGTTCTTTTTTTTTTCTTTTTTTGCCTTTTCCTACATAATTTTTCACTTTTTATGAATGATTTTTAAGCTTTACCCAAGGAGGTAGGGTCTTTTAAATTACAGATTTTATCCTTTTTTTGTTCTAAGCACAACGGACAAAAAATTAGTCACCCCTAACGGAAATGACAGTAGGAAGTTACCAGTTGCACAGAGGGTGCCATGATAGCATTGTTGGGAGATAAATAGCACTGAAGTGGTCTACAGGATAATTTCTGTTTCGTGCAATGGCGAACAGCAATGTGTATGTTGAATTTAGTCTGCAATATGAATCGTAAGACAGACGTTACCGAGTGGCAAAGAGGAGTCATCGTATTTGGCCGTTCCGACTGACACAAAGTGAATGAAGTCGCCCAATTTATTGGTGTGTTGAAGCGTACTGTCCAGCAGGTCTACAAAAAGTGGTGTAATTCGCAATCAACTGATAACTGGTGACATAACTGTGGCAGGAAAATTATTCTCATCAACAGGGACAGCTGCCATGTTTCATGCCTAGTAACTGCAAATCGGTTTCAAACTAGGCAACAATTGCTCCCAACAGTCAATGAAAGTCCATTCAAATCAATTTCCAAAAGGACACTGCGATGAGAACTACATATATGATGGACATTTGGAGCAGAATACCACGGAAGAGGCCTCTTTTAACAGCAAGTCCCAAAGTCGCACATTATCAATGGACTCTGAGGTACTAAAACCTTACTGTGGAGGATTGGAAATCAGTAATTTGGTCTGATGAGTCTCATTTTTGTTTGTACTCCAATGATGGGAGTCGACGAGTGCATCGCAAGCTCAATGAAGCCTTTAATCCTGATTGTGTCGAAGGTGGTGTTCAAACTGGAGGGGGTTCTGTGATGTTTTGGGGATGTCTTTCGTACTACGAAACGGGCCCTCTCATTGCAGTCACAATGAATTTGAACCAGCACGTGTACCTCCACATTCTGAATGACGAAGTGTTGCCCTTTGCCCTACATCTCCAGGAGCAGCATCACATTGCGACTCTTGTCTTCCAAGATGACAATTGCCATGCGCACAGGGCTAAAACTGTGTCCGAATGGCACGATGAACAATTAGCAACACTGTCTCACCTCGACTGGCCCACCAAATCCCCAGATTTAAATCCTATTGAAATCATTTGGAACAGAAGGTGAAATGTTGGAATAGATACCCACGTACTCTGGCAGGACTTCGGGACCAAATGACACACGAGTGGCTGCAAATCGATGTTCAATACATCCACAACCTCATGGAGTCTCTACCACACTAGATTCATGTTGCTATCAAGGTAAGAGGCGCCATCACCCGTTATTAGGTAAGTTCTGACAGGGGTGACTAACTTTTTGTTCGGTGTGCTTATTATAACTCTTTGAGATCCTCAACTCATTTTTTCCAGGTATGTGTAGTTAACATCTTAGTATTCTCAAAATCAGGATATTGTTTTTGATTAATACAATATTGAATGAGTGCTGTTTTTTCTTCTTTTTATTCCAGTTTGTATGTGCTGTTGCAATCTTTTAATTAATCTATATTTTGTACTGCCTATATAAGATGGTTGTTTACCAGAACTATTTGGAAAAGTCGATATTTCATACACTCTAGCTGATTGTAAAATACTTTTATTAGATTTTTTTTCTATAATTAAATCTCCAATATTTCTTCATCAATTTAAAATTTTTTCACTGATCCCCCTAATAAAAGGGAAAGAACCTAAAAATCTGTTTCTTCTATTTTGTATATTTTTTATTATTGCTCCTTAAATTCTTTTTATACCAAAAAAATAAACTTTTTAATGGTTCTGATTGATTTTTGAGTATAAAAAGAATTTAAGAAGCAATAATAAAAATATACAAAAATAAGAAACAGATTTTTAGGTTCTTTCCCTTTTATTAGGGGATAAGCAGAATTTTTTTAAATTGATAAAGAAATATCTAATAGAAATATTTTACAATCAGCTGGAGTGTATGAAATTCCGACTTTTCTAAATAGTTCTGGTAAACAATCATCTTATATATATATATAGGCAGTGCAAAAAATGGATTAATTAAAAGATTGCAACAACATATAAAAAACTGGAATAAAAAGAAGAAAAAACAGCACTCATTCAACATTGTATTAATCAAAAACAATATCCTGATTTCGAGAGTACAAAGATGTTAACTACACAGACCAGGAAAAATGAGTTTAGGAACTCAGAGTGTTATAACAAAACAAAAACAAGGATGAAATCTGTAATTTACAAGACCCTACCACCTTGGATATAGCTTGGAAATCATTCATAAAAAGTGAAAAATTATATAAGACAAAAAATATATATATAACAACAATTGAAAAGTAATAAACTTTATTTTGGAAGTATGGGTTTGAAGATTTTTTGAAAATAAAAAAGATACATACACTTTGACATTTATAAAGAAATGATAAAACTGATCTCCAATACATGGCAGCACTGTGGAGGCTTAGACGATCTGATATACCGTATATACCCGTGTATAGGTCGATCTCGTGTATACGTCGAGCCCTGATTTTTATCTGAATATTTGCAGTTTTTGTATATCTCGTGTATAAGTCTCCCCCCCCCCCGATTTTTATGTGAATATCTGCAAGTTTTGTAATACCTACCTATCTTGTGTATAAATCAAAAATATATATTTTTTTCCAAGGATGCGCCAGCATGCGGAAATGTGATCTACTTTTATTGTTGTAGCTGGCTCTCGCAATGGTTGCTTGCGGCAGTTTCCCGCAAAATGTGGGTGAAATTGAGGCACAATTCTGGGAAGATGATAGGGCTCACCACCCTGGTTAGAGTTTTCAGGGGGAAATTACACACTTTAACAATATATGAACCCACTTTTGCACATTGCCCCCCCCCCACCTCCCTTTCTCCCACTTTTTGCGAGCGAGTTTTCTGCAGTTACTTCATTCATGGAGAGTAAAGCATTTGCTCCCGCAGTAAACGAATCGTGATGCATTTCCCAAACATCATAAGGCATATTGTTATTTAAAAAGAAAAAAAAAGAAAAAAAAACACTTCCTGAAACATATTTGGAAAGCGTAAATAGGTCTTGATGTCAACCTGATAGTTTTTTTATCCCATAAAGAATATGCATGCCGTAAAAAATAAATGTGTAACTTTTGAAGTTTTCAATAGATCTCTTCAAAATTTAAAATGAATCTTTATTTTGATGTATTGTGGACACTGTAAAATTTGCACACAACTATTTAAAAAATTGAAGAAAATTTGTTCTATAAAATTTTCTCCCACTACCCTGTTCAGCGTAGCAGCAGCTGTCGGTCAACTGCTGAGCTGGACGAGTGTGTGATTGACAGAGAGGTCGTTTATCTACTCCAGAGTTTCATCGCCTCTCTCCACCATGTTTGTGACAAACAATCGGCTTTAGTGACAAAACCAAACATCGCCCCATTCAGTAAAGATGCAATCCTTTTTGCTCGCTCTTAGTCTTCAGAAAAGGTTACTGTTTGTTTGATTTTTAGAGCCGGGGCACACTCAATTTAATAACAAACGTAAGTAGGTTGTTAAACTAATGCACTTTTTTACTAACAGTGGCAATGTTATTCTGAGCGATAGGCCAAGTTTAAACACTTGCGTTTTCGGGATGCATTGATCAAGTTACCACTATTCTGTACATTGTCACGCCTCTCTTCTCTGCCGTCGCTAAGCAGGGGCAGTGGTCTCCTTTTTCAATAGTCAGTTCTTTTCCCTCTTCATCCCCCCATTGAGAATTGAGCACAGTCGTAGGTCACGGCACGGTGCAACTTAAACTACTGGCTGACGCATTCACCTCTTTCCTCTGGGTGATTTACCAGCTGGGCAGTCAAGGCCATATCGACAGATCTGAAACAGACTTTGAGACATCCTTGCGAAATGAGTTTTTCTATTAGTGAATAAAAAAAACTGGTACATATAAAATCAAGAAAATGCTTAGCAACAACTTTCTTCTGTACCAGTAACCCCCGGAAAATGACTAAATATACAACTGCAAATGAACTGATGGCGCAAAGGGCTAAGTATGCGCATTTCCATAAGGCATCAAAATTTTGGTTTTCAACCTATCAGAAATATTTTCTGTGTATAGTTCAACCCCTAATTTCGACCTAAATATTTCATTAAAAAAAGTCGACCTACACGAGTATATACGGTACGTAGTGGAAAGTGCCACACCCCTTCCTCTTCCCAGTGTGCAACTTCGAATTGAGCACAAGCAAGGTGATCCTCACATGGAATCGTGAACTGCCTGAAGACGCTGACCTTGGGTTGGCAAAAGCATTTGTAACGATGGTCGAGTGTCAGTGCAAATGATGTTTCCATATCTGATGAGATGGCAGTTTTGTATGTTTTAATATTAAACATTTTTAAAAGTTCAAATGTTTAACGTACTGAATTAGGATTAACTAAATATGTAAATAATCATTTATAATAATTTATTTTAACTTGTAAATATGTAGTTTTAATAATAAATAACCAAGTGGTTTTAGGTCCCCATTGTGGTGGGAGCACTTTCTGCAGAGATAGAAGAAGCGTGCAACATATGTTAATGATTTGAAGGTAAGAATTATTACTTCAAATTCGAGTAATAATCTCAGCAGTTATGCCATAACTCCTGGAGCCTTACCATTCTGAAGAGATTTTAGAGCTTTACACACCTCTTTTCTGAGATCCCTCCTGCACTTCCATCTCTCACTGTGACATCATCTGCTTCTTCCTCAGAACCACCTTTGCTTTCTTGATATAACTCACAAAGTATTCACCCCATCTTTCACTTAACTCATTGGGCTCCCATATCATTTCTCTGATCCTATTCTTCACACAACTTGCAGCTTTGTTTCCTTTATTTTTCCTGTGTCTGATGTACTTCCAGAAAATTTTTCTATCTTTCCAAAAAGTCAATTCATGCCTTTCCACCTTTTCCTTCATATCTTTTGCCTTACTCTGGCAAACCAGCTTAGCTGCCTCACGCTATGCACAGTGATATTTATCCTCAGAAACTCTACCTTGCAACATCCCAAATAGACTTCCTTCTTTCTCTTTACTGCCTCTTCAACTTCACTATTCCACCAAGCATCACCTCCATTGTAACAAACTATTGTGGTGCCACAAACCTCTTCAGCAGCAGTGACAACACAGTTCTTAAAACATTCCCGCTTCTTTTCGACATCCCTCTCATGACTTCAGCTTCTTCAGTCATTCTCTGAGTAAGTTAGAGTAACACTGTTGATCTTCAGGGAGCCTTTCAACCTTTATTCTTTCCATCCTAGAGGTCTGTTCTTATTCCTTTCCCTCCAACCAACATTCAGTTTCACTCATGACACTACCAAATAATGATCAGAACCAACATCAGCACCTCTTGTCATACGAGTGTCAACTAAGTGTTTCAGACGCTGATCGTAAACAACAAAATCTATAAAACTCTTTTGACTAAGAGTAAACTTTTCCCAAGTATATGTGTGGATATACTTGTGGTTGAAAAAACGTATTAAATACACACAAACCATTCTCAATGCGGAGTTCAATTAATCTTTCACCATTATTATTTACACAAGGATCATTAAACTTACCCAGAACATTGTCAGAAATCGCATTCTGCACACCTACTTGAGCATTGAAATTCCCTGCTATTATAACTTTCTCTTTAGCACCAAACTGGCTCAAAACAGCTTTTAGCTCATTCCATAAATCTTCCTTCCTCTCAGAAGATTCTGCATCACAAGGAGCATACACTACAACAATAACTATTCTCTGAAGTTTCACTTTCAAACGAATTCAAGTCGGGCGAATAGGTGGGTAGTACAATTTCTGGCAAAGAACTCCATGACCAGTAGGGACCGATTGCAGGGGCATTGTCATGGAGAAGGTATCATTGTCCACTTCGCCATATTTTTAGCCATTTATGACAGATTGACTCCCATAAGCAATGTAAAATGCCCAGATAACATTCCTTGCTAACTGTTGTGTCCTCAGGAATAAATTCAGAATGGACAATGCCGTGAGAATCAAAAAACACCTCCAGCATGACTTTTCCTTTGCTGCGATCCTGCCTGAATTTTTGTGATCGCGGTGAAGACAGTGATTTCCATGTTGAAGGAGCATGCTTTGACTGAATATCAAACAAGTAGCACCCCATTTCATCACCTGTGATGATGTTATCCAAAAATGTAGGATCACTATCGGCTTCGTAAATTAATTCGCCTGATATCAGCATCTGTTCATTTTTTTGTTCAAAAGCTGTTTCTCGCATCGCAGAAGACAGACTACTAACCACAGCAGCAAACGTCTGCACGCACATTCCAAACACTTTCCATGGGCCAAACCATTCTGATTACAGAGGGGAGGGATGGTGGGATGTATTTTAGACGCCGTAACTTTAACTATATGCTTGCACTGTCACAGGTAGGCGCTGTCCCCGAATTTCCGGATCGTACTACTCTGTATATCACCTTGGCAGTATAAAACGGTCAGACTCAGTGTTTTACTGAAAAGCTAATACCGCACAAAGAAGTTAGTCAGTAGTTTGACAAAACATGTTTTGTCAAACTACTGGCTTTCATTAAAATGCCATATTATGGCTTTTTAACAGTTACAACCTTGTCATTCTATGATTTCTTTTAGTAGCACTGCAGTTACAAATGTGTCACTTGTGCTTATTCCATAAAATGCTAACATAGACTGTTCATAGTCAGTCCCTGAATACAGAATGACAAATAGTACATAGTGAAGACATAACCTCAAATTTGAAAATTTTGTCACTTAGAACCTTGTCAAAGTAGGACAGCGTAATATGCATCATTTTCCAGGTTTGCATTTTTTTTAACACCATATATAATAGAAATACATTAGTTTATTAAAATAATTAATATAGAAAGAAAAAAATTACCTCAATAACTATGCATGATTCATACACTTTTTCAATCACAAAATTCCAGGACTTTTCCAGGACTTTTGGATTTTTTTCCAGGACATACGATACGATCCAAACGCTCTTACTTAAAATATAATGAAACCATAGGACTGTTCAACCTGTAATCTACAACAAACAACTTCTTACATGCTTGGGCAAACTTAATGCAGAATGTTTAAAATGTTGTCCACTGCAGCTAATCAGAAACTTAGAATCACAGATAAATACTGAAATACCAAAACTGTCACTGAAAATGCGACCAGATTTAATATCTACTAAACTTTTGTATACTATACTACACTGATTTTGAGAAACTATTTTTTTTTTACTTTGGCTTTAGTTCAATTATTGAAGCAAATTACAGAATAAAAAACAACATAAAACTCAAAAATACATAGGTAGGCATTACTCTTAAAATGCTTTCATATACCACACAATCAATACATAAAATACTATTTACATTTAATTATTTTGAAATAATGCTTACATTGGAAATTTAAGGGTAAGGAAAGGTGAAATATTTGGAACTTTTTCAAAGGACCAAAGGGATTGTTATTCCTTAAACACATAATAATCATGGGAGCAAGTATTTGTGTTACATTTTATTTAGGGAAGGAATTTTCAACATAATATTGATGCTGTAGCTATGTTTTAAATTTGTACTTGCCAGCAAACAAAGTATGCACAAAAATTTCCAACACGAAATGAAAGAGAATAATGGGAAAACCTTAAATACCAGGGCTGTGTACAACTGCATTAATTAGTGATCAAGGCAATTTAACTGGGCATGATTAGAAAACTAATTATAGAAGATGCAAAGTGATTAGTTTGCTAAGAAAATACTAAGAAACAACTAGATTTAAGTTTCTGATGCTACAAAGCAATCTAATTTTATGGCAAATTTTTATATACAGCATTCATTAGCAAATTTCAGCAAAGGTCAAAATAACCCACGAAAAAAAACAAAAAAAAAAAATCAGCTACTTACTTCTACCAGTGGCTAAACAATATGTTACAAAAATTAACAAATGGTGCACAAAAAGTTTTGCATAGCAGAAGGAAGGTATTAGAGACAAAAAGATTTTTAAATCAAACAATTAAAAGAAGAGATAGAGAAGGAAACATGATATAACTGTATGTCTTTTAGCGGAAGAATTTTTCACAATGGAAAAGTTGAAAATCTTTATTATAGAGAATGGCATACAGTAAAAAAAGAAATTTCTCAAGAGAGTTTTTAGAGGCAGAGATAGGCTGCAAACAGAAGTGTACAACACGACCCAGCACCGGAATTTTGAACCACAAACCTAAAGTGTTCCATAAGGTAAATGGTATCTGTTTTTAAAAGAATTTTTAAATCGGACATTTAAAAGTACAGATATTGAGAAAAAATAGATTAAATATTTGTGCCTCTTAGCGGCAAAATTGTGCATTATTTTGGGAAGAAAATACACACATGAAGTTTTCATAGTTAGTAGTATCTGGTCGAAATAGAATATTTTTCAATCAGGTTATTAGACCCGTAGATATTGCTGCAAACGGAAATGTGAGTTTACGCCCTCTAGTGGTGCACTTGTGCATTAAGAAATACTTTAAATTATACAAGAAACATTTCGCACTGAAAATGTTCTCCAACAAAGAAAGAATTTTTCAAATCGTACTCCTAGAAACAGAGATATAGGTGTATGCCCCCTGGTGGAAAAGTTATGCACTATTTAAGCAGGAAGTATTCTCAAAAAGTTTTTGGAGGTGAGCGGTATCGGTCCACGGAGGAATTTTTCAATCGAGTTTAGAGCTCAGATTTCATTGCAAATACATCAGAAGCAAAAATAAACACTTACGCCCCCTTGCTACCAAACTATTCTTCACCAAAAATGAGAAATTATATACAAAATATTTACCCTCAAGAGCTGTATCCAACGCAGGAATAATTTTTCAAATCAGACTTTAAGAAGCGGAGATACTGGGAAAATCGCGACTTTACCTGGTTTTTTTTTTTTTTTGTTGTTTTTTTTTATTGGAGGTTTAACGACCACCGTGAGCAACTCAATGGGCTATAAGCAGTCATCCGTCCCTAATTTAGGGTCACTGGTTCCAGGGAAGGGAGACAGCCAGTGCCGTAAGACAAACACAACATCCATGCCTGACCGGGATTCGAACCCGGACCCCTTACGGACGAATTATCAGAGGCCAGCGCCTTAGACCACTGCGCCACCGGGGCGTCACATTTTGCTTCACATTACACAACTGAAACACATCATTTCTCACATGATCAGAACATGTCTTCACCCCCCCCCCCGCAGGTAACATCTCTCCAGCATACAAACGACTCTTACCTTCCTTTTGTAATACCCATGTTTCACTGCCATACATCAGAGTAGGTACAATTACACTTTCATACACAACCATCCAGGACTTTCTTGAGAACCCATCATTCCTGTGAAATCTTCCTAAAGCAGCTATGACTTTCAATGAAGAATTCACTCGCATACTAATTTCACCATCTAATCTGTTCTCTCTGTCGAACATGCTTCCTAAATACACAAACTCATTCACCTGGTCAATCACTGTGCCATTTAAACTTATCTTGCATTCAGTATTAACAGTTCCTCTCTCAAAAACCATAACTTTGGGTTTTCCCCTTATTTATACTCAGTTTGAATTTCATGCAAACTTCGAGACAACAAACTCTGCAACTCACTTTTGCTCTCTGCCAGCAGGACTGCATCATCACCATACAGCAATCTGCACACACAGATATTACGAAGACATAAACCAGTATTGTCTATCTTGACATCATGCACGCACGCATCCATAAATATATTAAACAGCCATGGTGACATTACACAACCTTGTCTGACTCCTGCACCAATAGAAAACCATTTTGATACAACACGATTCACTTGTACACAAGCTCTACTGCCAGCATACGTGGCTTTTACACATTATGTAGATTCCCAGTAACACCATACTTATTCAATACCTTCCACAGAAGTATCCTATTTACTCGGTCATAAGCTTTCTCTAAATCAATGAAGGCAGCAAAAACTTTCTTACCAACAGCCAGATACTTTTCAATCATCATGCGTAATGCAAAAATTTGGTTAATGCAGCCTTTACGAAGGATAAAACCACTCAGAACAACCCACACTTTATCTGATGTAAGACCTCGTACCTTTTCAATAATGACTTTAACAAACACTTTCCCTGGCTCACTCAGTAAGCTAATATCACAATAGTTCTTGGAGTCAGTCTGCTCACCTTTTCCTTCACACAAGGGAACAATGATTGCATCCCTACAATCCCAAGGGACCATTCCTAACTCCCAGCACAACTGCCAAATTTCAGTCAACCAGTCAATTACAGTCACCACCATATTTCAACATCTCAGCAGTTATATACATATCATGAAGGTCATTAAATTCAATAACCTCATGTTAAACATGCTTTTATGACTATTACTCGAATTTGAATTAATAATTCTTACCTTCAAATCATTACCATATGTCGCACATTTCTATATCTGCAGAATGCGTTCCCACCACGACGTAGGCCTAAAACCATGTGATTATTTATTATTAAAATATTATATTTACAAATTAAAATAAACTATTATAAATTATTATTTACATATTTAGTTAATTCTAATTCAATATGTTAAACATTCAAACTTTTAAAAATACTTAATATTAAAACATACGAAACCGCAATCTCATCGGGTAGGGAGACATTGTTTGCACTGACACTCTACCATTGTTATGAGCACTTTCGCCAACCTAAGATCAGCATCTTCAAGAAGTTCACAATTCCACACGAGGATCATCTCATCAGTGCTCGATTTGAAGTTGCACATAGGGAAGAGGAAGGGGTGTGGCACTCTCCATTACGTATATCAGATTGTCTAAGTCTCCACAGTGCCGCTATTTATCAGAGATAAGTTATATCATTAATTTATAAATATAAAAAATGTCAAAGTGTATATATCTTTTTATTGTCGAAAAATCTTCAAACCCATATTTCCAAAACCAAATTTATTACTTTTCAATTATTGTTATATTTTTTTGTAAAGTTCTTTTTTTTTTCTTTTTTTGCCTTTTCCTACATAATTTTTCACTTTTTATGAATGATTTTTAAGCTTTACCCAAGGAGGTAGGGTCTTTTAAATTACAGATTTTATCCTTTTTTTGTTCTAAGCACAACGGACAAAAAATTAGTCACCCCTAACGGAAATGACAGTAGGAAGTTACCAGTTGCACAGAGGGTGCCATGATAGCATTGTTGGGAGATAAATAGCACTGAAGTGGTCTACAGGATAATTTCTGTTTCGTGCAATGGCGAACAGCAATGTGTATGTTGAATTTAGTCTGCAATATGAATCGTAAGACAGACGTTACCGAGTGGCAAAGAGGAGTCATCGTATTTGGCCGTTCCGACTGACACAAAGTGAATGAAGTCGCCCAATTTATTGGTGTGTTGAAGCGTACTGTCCAGCAGGTCTACAAAAAGTGGTGTAATTCGCAATCAACTGATAACTGGTGACATAACTGTGGCAGGAAAATTATTCTCATCAACAGGGACAGCTGCCATGTTTCATGCCTAGTAACTGCAAATCGGTTTCAAACTAGGCAACAATTGCTCCCAACAGTCAATGAAAGTCCATTCAAATCAATTTCCAAAAGGACACTGCGATGAGAACTACATATATGATGGACATTTGGAGCAGAATACCACGGAAGAGGCCTCTTTTAACAGCAAGTCCCAAAGTCGCACATTATCAATGGACTCTGAGGTACTAAAACCTTACTGTGGAGGATTGGAAATCAGTAATTTGGTCTGATGAGTCTCATTTTTGTTTGTACTCCAATGATGGGAGTCGACGAGTGCATCGCAAGCTCAATGAAGCCTTTAATCCTGATTGTGTCGAAGGTGGTGTTCAAACTGGAGGGGTTCTGTGATGTTTTGGGGATGTCTTTCGTACTACGAAACGGGCCCTCTCATTGCAGTCACAATGAATTTGAACCAGCACGTGTACCTCCACATTCTGAATGACGAAGTGTTGCCCTTTGCCCTACATCTCCAGGAGCAGCATCACATTGCGACTCTTGTCTTCCAAGATGACAATTGCCATGCGCACAGGGCTAAAACTGTGTCCGAATGGCACGATGAACAATTAGCAACACTGTCTCACCTCGACTGGCCCACCAAATCCCCAGATTTAAATCCTATTGAAATCATTTGGAACAGAAGGTGAAATGTTGGAATAGATACCCACGTACTCTGGCAGGACTTCGGGACCAAATGACACACGAGTGGCTGCAAATCGATGTTCAATACATCCACAACCTCATGGAGTCTCTACCACACTAGATTCATGTTGCTATCAAGGTAAGAGGCGCCATCACCCGTTATTAGGTAAGTTCTGACAGGGGTGACTAACTTTTTGTTCGGTGTGCTTATTATAACTCTTTGAGATCCTCAACTCATTTTTTTCCAGGTATGTGTAGTTAACATCTTAGTATTCTCAAAATCAGGATATTGTTTTTGATTAATACAATATTGAATGAGTGCTGTTTTTCTTCTTTTTTATTCCAGTTTGTATGTGCTGTTGCAATCTTTTAATTAATCTATATTTTGTACTGCCTATATAAGATGGTTGTTTACCAGAACTATTTGGAAAAGTCGATATTTCATACACTCTAGCTGATTGTAAAATACTTTTATTAGATTTTTTTTTCTATAATTAAATCTCCAATATTTCTTCATCAATTTAAAATTTTTTCACTGATCCCCCTAATAAAAGGGAAAGAACCTAAAAATCTGTTTCTTCTATTTTGTATATTTTTTATTATTGCTCCTTAAATTCTTTTTATACCAAAAATAAACTTTTTAATGGTTCTGATTGATTTTTGAGTATAAAAAGAATTTAAGAAGCAATAATAAAAATATACAAAAATAAGAAACAGATTTTTAGGTTCTTTCCCTTTTATTAGGGGATAAGCAGAATTTTTTAAATTGATAAAGAAATATCTAATAGAAATATTTTACAATCAGCTGGAGTGTATGAAATTCCGACTTTTCTAAATAGTTCTGGTAAACAATCATCTTATATATATATATAGGCAGTGCAAAAAATGGATTAATTAAAAGATTGCAACAACATATAAAAAACTGGAATAAAAAGAAGAAAAACAGCACTCATTCAACATTGTATTAATCAAAAACAATATCCTGATTTCGAGAGTACAAAGATGTTAACTACACAGACCAGGAAAAATGAGTTTAGGAACTCAGAGTGTTATAACAAAACAAAAACAAGGATGAAATCTGTAATTTACAAGACCCTACCACCTTGGATATAGCTTGGAAATCATTCATAAAAAGTGAAAAATTATATAAGACAAAAAATATATATATAACAACAATTGAAAAGTAATAAACTTTATTTTGGAAGTATGGGTTTGAAGATTTTTTGAAAATAAAAAAGATACATACACTTTGACATTTATAAAGAAATGATAAAACTGATCTCCAATACATGGCAGCACTGTGGAGGCTTAGACGATCTGATATACCGTATATACCCGTGTATAGGTCGATCTCGTGTATACGTCGAGCCCCTGATTTTTATCTGAATATTTGCAGTTTTTGTATATCTCGTGTATAAGTCTCCCCCCCCCCGATTTTTATGTGAATATCTGCAAGTTTTGTAATACCTACCTATCTTGTGTATAAATCAAAAATATATATTTTTTTTCCAAGGATGCGCCAGCATGCGGAAATGTGATCTACTTTTATTGTTGTAGCTGGCTCTCGCAATGGTTGCTTGCGGCAGTTTCCCGCAAAATGTGGGTGAAATTGAGGCACAATTCTGGGAAGATGATAGGGCTCACCACCCTGGTTAGAGTTTTCAGGGGGAAATTACACACTTTAACAATATATGAACCCACTTTTGCACATTGCCCCCCCCCACCTCCCTTTCTCCCACTTTTTGCGAGCGAGTTTTCTGCAGTTACTTCATTCATGGAGAGTAAAGCATTTGCTCCCGCAGTAAACGAATCGTGATGCATTTCCCAAACATCATAAGGCATATTGTTATTTAAAAAGAAAAAAAAAAAAAAAAAAACACTTCCTGAAACATATTTGGAAAGCGTAAATAGGTCTTGATGTCAACCTGATAGTTTTTTTATCCCATAAAGAATATGCATGCCGTAAAAAATAAATGTGTAACTTTTGAAGTTTTCAATAGATCTCTTCAAAATTTAAAATGAATCTTTATTTTGATGTATTGTGGACACTGTAAAATTTGCACACAACTATTTAAAAAATTGAAGAAAATTTGTTCTATAAAATTTTCTCCCACTACCCTGTTCAGCGTAGCAGCAGCTGTCGGTCAACTGCTGAGCTGGACGAGTGTGTGATTGACAGAGAGGTCGTTTATCTACTCCAGAGTTTCATCGCCTCTCTCCACCATGTTTGTGACAAACAATCGGCTTTAGTGACAAAACCAAACATCGCCCCATTCAGTAAAGATGCAATCCTTTTTGCTCGCTCTTAGTCTTCAGAAAAGGTTACTGTTTGTTTGATTTTTTAGAGCCGGGGCACACTCAATTTAATAACAAACGTAAGTAGGTTGTTAAACTAATGCACTTTTTTACTAACAGTGGCAATGTTATTCTGAGCGATAGGCCAAGTTTAAACACTTGCGTTTTCGGGATGCATTGATCAAGTTACCACTATTCTGTACATTGTCACGCCTCTCTTCTCTGCCGTCGCTAAGCAGGGGCAGTGGTCTCCTTTTTCAATAGTCAGTTCTTTTCCCTCTTCATCCCCCCATTGAGAATTGAGCACAGTCGTAGGTCACGGCACGGTGCAACTTAAACTACTGGCTGACGCATTCACCTCTTTCCTCTGGGTGATTTACCAGCTGGGCAGTCAAGGCCATATCGACAGATCTGAAACAGACTTTGAGACATCCTTGCGAAATGAGTTTTTCTATTAGTGAATAAAAAAAACTGGTACATATAAAATCAAGAAAATGCTTAGCAACAACTTTCTTCTGTACCAGTAACCCCCGGAAAATGACTAAATATACAACTGCAAATGAACTGATGGCGCAAAGGGCTAAGTATGCGCATTTCCATAAGGCATCAAAATTTTGGTTTTCAACCTATCAGAAATATTTTCTGTGTATAGTTCAACCCCTAATTTCGACCTAAATATTTCATTAAAAAAAGTCGACCTACACGAGTATATACGGTACGTAGTGGAAAGTGCCACACCCCTTCCTCTTCCCAGTGTGCAACTTCGAATTGAGCACAAGCAAGGTGATCCTCACATGGAATCGTGAACTGCCTGAAGACGCTGACCTTGGGTTGGCAAAAGCATTCGTAACGATGGTCGAGTGTCAGTGCAAATGATGTTTCCATATCTGATGAGATGGCAGTTTTGTATGTTTTAATATTAAACATTTTTAAAAGTTCAAATGTTTAACGTACTGAATTAGGATTAACTAAATATGTAAATAATCATTTATAATAATTTATTTTAACTTGTAAATATGTAGTTTTAATAATAAATAACCAAGTGGTTTTAGGTCCCCATTGTGGTGGGAGCACTTTCTGCAGAGATAGAAGAAGCGTGCAACATATGTTAATGATTTGAAGGTAAGAATTATTACTTCAAATTCGAGTAATAATCTCAGCAGTTATGCCATAACTCCTGGAGCCTTACCATTCTGAAGAGATTTTAGAGCTTTACACACCTCTTTTTCTGAGATCCCTCCTGCACTTCCATCTCTCACTGTGACATCATCTGCTTCTTCCTCAGAACCACCTTTGCTTTCTTGATATAACTCACAAAGTATTCACCCCATCTTTCACTTAACTCATTGGGCTCCCATATCATTTCTCTGATCCTATTCTTCACACAACTTGCAGCTTTGTTTCCTTTATTTTTCCTGTGTCTGATGTACTTCCAGAAAATTTTTCTATCTTTCCAAAAAGTCAATTCATGCCTTTCCACCTTTTCCTTCATATCTTTTGCCTTACTCTGGCAAACCAGCTTAGCTGCCTCACGCTATGCACAGTGATATTTATCCTCAGAAACTCTACCTTGCAACATCCCAAATAGACTTCCTTCTTTCTCTTTACTGCCTCTTCAACTTCACTATTCCACCAAGCATCACCTCCATTGTAACAAACTATTGTGGTGCCACAAACCTCTTCAGCAGCAGTGACAACACAGTTCTTAAAACATTCCCGCTTCTTTTCGACATCCCTCTCATGACTTCAGCTTCTTCAGTCATTCTCTGAGTAAGTTAGAGTAACACTGTTGATCTTCAGGGAGCCTTTCAACCTTTATTCTTTCCATCCTAGAGGTCTGTTCTTATTCCTTTCCCTCCAACCAACATTCAGTTTCACTCATGACACTACCAAATAATGATCAGAACCAACATCAGCACCTCTTGTCATACGAGTGTCAACTAAGTGTTTCAGACGCTGATCGTAAACAACAAAATCTATAAAACTCTTTTGACTAAGAGTAAACTTTTCCCAAGTATATGTGTGGATATACTTGTGGTTGAAAAACGTATTAAATACACACAAACCATTCTCAATGCGGAGTTCAATTAATCTTTCACCATTATTATTTACACAAGGATCATTAAACTTACCCAGAACATTGTCAGAAATCGCATTCTGCACACCTACTTGAGCATTGAAATTCCCTGCTATTATAACTTTCTCTTTAGCACCAAACTGGCTCAAAACAGCTTTTAGCTCATTCCATAAATCTTCCTTCCTCTCAGAAGATTCTGCATCACAAGGAGCATACACTACAACAATAACTATTCTCTGAAGTTTCACTTTCAAACGAATTCAAGTCGGGCGAATAGGTGGGTAGTACAATTTCTGGCAAAGAACTCCATGACCAGTAGGGACCGATTGCAGGGGCATTGTCATGGAGAAGGTATCATTGTCCACTTCGCCATATTTTTAGCCATTTATGACAGATTGACTCCCATAAGCAATGTAAAATGCCCAGATAACATTCCTTGCTAACTGTTGTGTCCTCAGGAATAAATTCAGAATGGACAATGCCGTGAGAATCAAAAAACACCTCCAGCATGACTTTTCCTTTGCTGCGATCCTGCCTGAATTTTTGTGATTGCGGTGAAGACAGTGATTTCCATGTTGAAGGAGCATGCTTTGACTGAATATCAAACAAGTAGCACCCCATTTCATCACCTGTGATGATGTTATCCAAAAATGTAGGATCACTATCGGCTTCGTAAATTAATTCGCCTGATATCAGCATCTGTTCATTTTTTTGTTCAAAAGCTGTTTCTCGCATCGCAGAAGACAGACTACTAACCACAGCAGCAAACGTCTGCACGCACATTCCAAACACTTTCCATGGGCCAAACCATTCTGATTACAGAGGGGAGGGATGGTGGGATGTATTTTAGACGCCGTAACTTTAACTATATGCTTGCACTGTCACAGGTAGGCGCTGTCCCCGAATTTCCGGATCGTACTACTCTGTATATCACCTTGGCAGTATAAAACGGTCAGACTCAGTGTTTTACTGAAAAGCTAATACCGCACAAAGAAGTTAGTCAGTAGTTTGACAAAACATGTTTTGTCAAACTACTGGCTTTCATTAAAATGCCATATTATGGCTTTTTAACAGTTACAACCTTGTCATTCTATGATTTCTTTTAGTAGCACTGCAGTTACAAATGTGTCACTTGTACTTATTCCATAAAATGCTAACATAGACTGTTCATAGTCAGTCCCTGAATACAGAATGACAAATAGTACATAGTGAAGACATAACCTCAAATTTGAAAATTTTGTCACTTAGAACCTTGTCAAAGTAGGACAGCGTAATATGCATCATTTTCCAGGTTTGCATTTTTTTTAACACCATATATAATAGAAATACATTAGTTTATTAAAATAATTAATATAGAAAGAAAAAAAATTACCTCAATAACTATGCATGATTCATACACTTTTTCAATCACAAAATTCCAGGACTTTTCCAGGACTTTTGGATTTTTTTCCAGGACATACGATACGATCCAAACGCTCTTACTTAAAATATAATGAAACCATAGGACTGTTCAACCTGTAATCTACAACAAACAACTTCTTACATGCTTGGGCAAACTTAATGCAGAATGTTTAAAATGTTGTCCACTGCAGCTAATCAGAAACTTAGAATCACAGATAAATACTGAAATACCAAAACTGTCACTGAAAATGCGACCAGATTTAATATCTACTAAACTTTTGTATACTATACTACACTGATTTTGAGAAACTATTTTTTTTTTTACTTTGGCTTTAGTTCAATTATTGAAGCAAATTACAGAATAAAAAACAACATAAAACTCAAAAATACATAGGTAGGCATTACTCTTAAAATGCTTTCATATACCACACAATCAATACATAAAATACTATTTACATTTAATTATTTTGAAATAATGCTTACATTGGAAATTTAAGGGTAAGGAAAGGTGAAATATTTGGAACTTTTTCAAAGGACCAAAGGGATTGTTATTCCTTAAACACATAATAATCATGGGAGCAAGTATTTGTGTTACATTTTATTTAGGGAAGGAATTTTCAACATAATATTGATGCTGTAGCTATGTTTTAAATTTGTACTTGCCAGCAAACAAAGTATGCACAAAAATTTCCAACACGAAATGAAAGAGAATAATGGGAAAACCTTAAATACCAGGGCTGTGTACAACTGCATTAATTAGTGATCAAGGCAATTTAACTGGGCATGATTAGAAAACTAATTATAGAAGATGCAAAGTGATTAGTTTGCTAAGAAAATACTAAGAAACAACTAGATTTAAGTTTCTGATGCTACAAAGCAATCTAATTTTTATGGCAAATTTTTATATACAGCATTCATTAGCAAATTTCAGCAAAGGTCAAAATAACCCACGAAAAAAAACAAAAAAAAAAAAAATCAGCTACTTACTTCTACCAGTGGCTAAACAATATGTTACAAAAATTAACAAATGGTGCACAAAAAGTTTTGCATAGCAGAAGGAAGGTATTAGAGACAAAAAGATTTTTAAATCAAACAATTAAAAAGAAGAGATAGAGAAGGAAACATGATATAACTGTATGTCTTTTAGCGGAAGAATTTTTCACAATGGAAAAGTTGAAAATCTTTATTATAGAGAATGGCATACAGTAAAAAAAGAAATTTCTCAAGAGAGTTTTTAGAGGCAGAGATAGGCTGCAAACAGAAGTGTACAACACGACCCAGCACCGGAATTTTGAACCACAAACCTAAAGTGTTCCATAAGGTAAATGGTATCTGTTTTTAAAAGAATTTTTTAAATCGGACATTTAAAAGTACAGATATTGAGAAAAAATAGATTAAATATTTGTGCCTCTTAGCGGCAAAATTGTGCATTATTTTGGGAAGAAAATACACACATGAAGTTTTCATAGTTAGTAGTATCTGGTCGAAATAGAATATTTTTCAATCAGGTTATTAGACCCGTAGATATTGCTGCAAACGGAAATGTGAGTTTACGCCCTCTAGTGGTGCACTTGTGCATTAAGAAATACTTTAAATTATACAAGAAACATTTCGCACTGAAAATGTTCTCCAACAAAGAAAGAATTTTTCAAATCGTACTCCTAGAAACAGAGATATAGGTGTATGCCCCCTGGTGGAAAAGTTATGCACTATTTAAGCAGGAAGTATTCTCAAAAAGTTTTTGGAGGTGAGCGGTATCGGTCCACGGAGGAATTTTTTCAATCGAGTTTAGAGCTCAGATTTCATTGCAAATACATCAGAAGCAAAAATAAACACTTACGCCCCCTTGCTACCAAACTATTCTTCACCAAAAATGAGAAATTATATACAAAATATTTACCCTCAAGAGCTGTATCCAACGCAGGAATAATTTTTCAAATCAGACTTTAAGAAGCGGAGATACTGGGAAAATCGCGACTTTACCTGGTTTTTTTTTTTGTTGTTTTTTTTTTATTGGAGGTTTAACGACCACCGTGAGCAACTCAATGGGCTATAAGCAGTCATCCGTCCCTAATTTAGGGTCACTGGTTCCAGGGAAGGGAGACAGCCAGTGCCGTAAGACAAACACAACATCCATGCCTGACCGGGATTCGAACCCGGACCCCTTACGGACGAATTATCAGAGGCCAGCGCCTTAGACCACTGCGCCACCGGGGCGTCACATTTTGCTTCACATTACACAACTGAAACACATCATTTCTCACATGATCAGAACATGTCTTCACCCCCCCCCCCCCGCAGGTAACATCTCTCCAGCATACAAACGACTCTTACCTTCCTTTTGTAATACCCATGTTTCACTGCCATACATCAGAGTAGGTACAATTACACTTTCATACACAACCATCCAGGACTTTCTTGAGAACCCATCATTCCTGTGAAATCTTCCTAAAGCAGCTATGACTTTCAATGAAGAATTCACTCGCATACTAATTTCACCATCTAATCTGTTCTCTCTGTCGAACATGCTTCCTAAATACACAAACTCATTCACCTGGTCAATCACTGTGCCATTTAAACTTATCTTGCATTCAGTATTAACAGTTCCTCTCTCAAAAACCATAACTTTGGGTTTTCCCCTTATTTATACTCAGTTTGAATTTCATGCAAACTTCGAGACAACAAACTCTGCAACTCACTTTTGCTCTCTGCCAGCAGGACTGCATCATCACCATACAGCAATCTGCACACACAGATATTACGAAGACATAAACCAGTATTGTCTATCTTGACATCATGCACGCACGCATCCATAAATATATTAAACAGCCATGGTGACATTACACAACCTTGTCTGACTCCTGCACCAATAGAAAACCATTTTGATACAACACGATTCACTTGTACACAAGCTCTACTGCCAGCATACGTGGCTTTTACACATTATGTAGATTCCCAGTAACACCATACTTATTCAATACCTTCCACAGAAGTATCCTATTTACTCGGTCATAAGCTTTCTCTAAATCAATGAAGGCAGCAAAAACTTTCTTACCAACAGCCAGATACTTTTCAATCATCATGCGTAATGCAAAAATTTGGTTAATGCAGCCTTTACGAAGGATAAAACCACTCAGAACAACCCACACTTTATCTGATGTAAGACCTCGTACCTTTTCAATAATGACTTTAACAAACACTTTCCCTGGCTCACTCAGTAAGCTAATATCACAATAGTTCTTGGAGTCAGTCTGCTCACCTTTTCCTTCACACAAGGGAACAATGATTGCATCCCTACAATCCCAAGGGACCATTCCTAACTCCCAGCACAACTGCCAAATTTCAGTCAACCAGTCAATTACAGTCACCACCATATTTCAACATCTCAGCAGTTATATACATATCATGAAGGTCATTAAATTCAATAACCTCATGTTAAACATGCTTTTATGACTATTACTCAATTTGAATTAATAATTCTTACCTTCAAATCATTACCATATGTCGCACATTTCTATATCTGCAGAATGCGTTCCCACCACGACGTAGGCCTAAAACCATGTGATTATTTATTATTAAAATATTATATTTACAAATTAAAATAAACTATTATAAATTATTATTTACATATTTAGTTAATTCTAATTCAATATGTTAAACATTCAAACTTTTAAAAATACTTAATATTAAAACATACGAAACCGCAATCTCATCGGGTAGGGAGACATTGTTTGCACTGACACTCTACCATTGTTATGAGCACTTTCGCCAACCTAAGATCAGCATCTTCAAGAAGTTCACAATTCCACACGAGGATCATCTCATCAGTGCTCGATTTGAAGTTGCACATAGGGAAGAGGAAGGGGTGTGGCACTCTCCATTACGTATATCAGATTGTCTAAGTCTCCACAGTGCCGCTATTTATCAGAGATAAGTTATATCATTAATTTATAAATATAAAAAATGTCAAAGTGTATATATCTTTTTATTGTCGAAAAATCTTCAAACCCATATTTCCAAAACCAAATTTATTACTTTTCAATTATTGTTATATTTTTTTGTAAAGTTCTTTTTTTCTTTTTTTGCCTTTTCCTACATAATTTTTCACTTTTTATGAATGATTTTTTAAGCTTTACCCAAGGAGGTAGGGTCTTTTAAATTACAGATTTTATCCTTTTTTTGTTCTAAGCACAACGGACAAAAAATTAGTCACCCCTAACGGAAATGACAGTAGGAAGTTACCAGTTGCACAGAGGGTGCCATGATAGCATTGTTGGGAGATAAATAGCACTGAAGTGGTCTACAGGATAATTTCTGTTTCGTGCAATGGCGAACAGCAATGTGTATGTTGAATTTAGTCTGCAATATGAATCGTAAGACAGACGTTACCGAGTGGCAAAGAGGAGTCATCGTATTTGGCCGTTCCGACTGACACAAAGTGAATGAAGTCGCCCAATTTATTGGTGTGTTGAAGCGTACTGTCCAGCAGGTCTACAAAAAGTGGTGTAATTCGCAATCAACTGATAACTGGTGACATAACTGTGGCAGGAAAATTATTCTCATCAACAGGGACAGCTGCCATGTTTCATGCCTAGTAACTGCAAATCGGTTTCAAACTAGGCAACAATTGCTCCCAACAGTCAATGAAAGTCCATTCAAATCAATTTCCAAAAGGACACTGCGATGAGAACTACATATATGATGGACATTTGGAGCAGAATACCACGGAAGAGGCCTCTTTTAACAGCAAGTCCCAAAGTCGCACATTATCAATGGACTCTGAGGTACTAAAACCTTACTGTGGAGGATTGGAAATCAGTAATTTGGTCTGATGAGTCTCATTTTTGTTTGTACTCCAATGATGGGAGTCGACGAGTGCATCGCAAGCTCAATGAAGCCTTTAATCCTGATTGTGTCGAAGGTGGTGTTCAAACTGGAGGGGGTTCTGTGATGTTTTGGGGATGTCTTTCGTACTACGAAACGGGCCCTCTCATTGCAGTCACAATGAATTTGAACCAGCACGTGTACCTCCACATTCTGAATGACGAAGTGTTGCCCTTTGCCCTACATCTCCAGGAGCAGCATCACATTGCGACTCTTGTCTTCCAAGATGACAATTGCCATGCGCACAGGGCTAAAACTGTGTCCGAATGGCACGATGAACAATTAGCAACACTGTCTCACCTCGACTGGCCCACCAAATCCCCAGATTTAAATCCTATTGAAATCATTTGGAACAGAAGGTGAAATGTTGGAATAGATACCCACGTACTCTGGCAGGACTTCGGGACCAAATGACACACGAGTGGCTGCAAATCGATGTTCAATACATCCACAACCTCATGGAGTCTCTACCACACTAGATTCATGTTGCTATCAAGGTAAGAGGCGCCATCACCCGTTATTAGGTAAGTTCTGACAGGGGTGACTAACTTTTTGTTCGGTGTGCTTATTATAACTCTTTGAGATCCTCAACTCATTTTTTCCAGGTATGTGTAGTTAACATCTTAGTATTCTCAAAATCAGGATATTGTTTTTGATTAATACAATATTGAATGAGTGCTGTTTTTTCTTCTTTTTATTCCAGTTTGTATGTGCTGTTGCAATCTTTTAATTAATCTATATTTTGTACTGCCTATATAAGATGGTTGTTTACCAGAACTATTTGGAAAAGTCGATATTTCATACACTCTAGCTGATTGTAAAATACTTTTATTAGATTTTTTTCTATAATTAAATCTCCAATATTTCTTCATCAATTTAAAATTTTTTCACTGATCCCCCTAATAAAAGGGAAAGAACCTAAAAATCTGTTTCTTCTATTTTGTATATTTTTTATTATTGCTCCTTAAATTCTTTTTATACCAAAAAAATAAACTTTTTAATGGTTCTGATTGATTTTTGAGTATAAAAAGAATTTAAGAAGCAATAATAAAAATATACAAAAATAAGAAACAGATTTTTAGGTTCTTTCCCTTTTATTAGGGGGATAAGCAGAATTTTTTTAAATTGATAAAGAAATATCTAATAGAAATATTTTACAATCAGCTGGAGTGTATGAAATTCCGACTTTTCTAAATAGTTCTGGTAAGCAATCATCTTATATATATATATATAGGCAGTGCAAAAAATGGATTAATTAAAAGATTGCAACAACATATAAAAAACTGGAATAAAAAAGAAGAAAAACAGCACTCATTCAACATTGTATTAATCAAAAACAATATCCTGATTTCGAGAGTACAAAGATGTTAACTACACAGACCAGGAAAAATGAGTTTAGGAACTCAGAGTGTTATAACAAAACAAAAACAAGGATGAAATCTGTAATTTACAATACCCTACCACCTTGGATATAGCTTGGAAATCATTCATAAAAAGTGAAAAATTATATAAGACAAAAAAAATATATATAACAACAATTGAAAAGTAATAAACTTTATTTTGGAAGTATGGGTTTGAAGATTTTTTGAAAATAAAAAAGATACATACACTTTGACATTTATAAAGAAATGATAAAACTGATCTCCAATACATGGCAGCACTGTGGAGGCTTAGACGATCTGATATACCGTATATACCCGTGTATAGGTCGATCTCGTGTATACGTCGAGCCCCTGATTTTTATCTGAATATTTGCAGTTTTTGTATATCTCGTGTATAAGTCTCCCCCCGATTTTTATGTGAATATCTGCAAGTTTTGTAATACCTACCTATCTTGTGTATAAATCAAAAATATATATTTTTTTTCCAAGGATGCGCCAGCATGCGGAAATGTGATCTACTTTTATTGTTGTAGCTGGCTCTCGCAATGGTTGCTTGCGGCAGTTTCCCGCAAAATGTGGGTGAAATTGAGGCACAATTCTGGGAAGATGATAGGGCTCACCACCCTGGTTAGAGTTTTCAGGGGGAAATTACACACTTTAACAATATATGAACCCACTTTTGCACATTGCCCCCCCCCTCCCTTTCTCCCACTTTTTGCGAGCGAGTTTTCTGCAGTTACTTCATTCATGGAGAGTAAAGCATTTGCTCCCGCAGTAAACGAATCGTGATGCATTTCCCAAACATCATAAGGCATATTGTTATTTAAAAAGAAAAAAAAAGAAAAAAAAAACACTTCCTGAAACATATTTGGAAAGCGTAAATAGGTCTTGATGTCAACCTGATAGTTTTTTTATCCCATAAAGAATATGCATGCCGTAAAAAATAAATGTGTAACTTTTGAAGTTTTCAATAGATCTCTTCAAAATTTAAAATGAATCTTTATTTTGATGTATTGTGGACACTGTAAAATTTGCACACAACTATTTAAAAAATTGAAGAAAATTTGTTCTATAAAATTTTCTCCCACTACCCTGTTCAGCGTAGCAGCAGCTGTCGGTCAACTGCTGAGCTGGACGAGTGTGTGATTGACAGAGAGGTCGTTTATCTACTCCAGAGTTTCATCGCCTCTCTCCACCATGTTTGTGACAAACAATCGGCTTTAGTGACAAAACCAAACATCGCCCCATTCAGTAAAGATGCAATCCTTTTTGCTCGCTCTTAGTCTTCAGAAAAGGTTACTGTTTGTTTGATTTTTAGAGCCGGGGCACACTCAATTTAATAACAAACGTAAGTAGGTTGTTAAACTAATGCACTTTTTTACTAACAGTGGCAATGTTATTCTGAGCGATAGGCCAAGTTTAAACACTTGCGTTTTCGGGATGCATTGATCAAGTTACCACTATTCTGTACATTGTCACGCCTCTCTTCTCTGCCGTCGCTAAGCAGGGGCAGTGGTCTCCTTTTTCAATAGTCAGTTCTTTTCCCTCTTCATCCCCCCATTGAGAATTGAGCACAGTCGTAGGTCACGGCACGGTGCAACTTAAACTACTGGCTGACGCATTCACCTCTTTCCTCTGGGTGATTTACCAGCTGGGCAGTCAAGGCCATATCGACAGATCTGAAACAGACTTTGAGACATCCTTGCGAAATGAGTTTTTCTATTAGTGAATAAAAAAAAACTGGTACATATAAAATCAAGAAAATGCTTAGCAACAACTTTCTTCTGTACCAGTAACCCCCGGAAAATGACTAAATATACAACTGCAAATGAACTGATGGCGCAAAGGGCTAAGTATGCGCATTTCCATAAGGCATCAAAATTTTGGTTTTCAACCTATCAGAAATATTTTCTGTGTATAGTTCAACCCCCTAATTTCGACCTAAATATTTCATTAAAAAAAGTCGACCTACACGAGTATATACGGTACGTAGTGGAAAGTGCCACACCCCTTCCTCTTCCCAGTGTGCAACTTCGAATTGAGCACAAGCAAGGTGATCCTCACATGGAATCGTGAACTGCCTGAAGACGCTGACCTTGGGTTGGCAAAAGCATTCGTAACGATGGTCGAGTGTCAGTGCAAATGATGTTTCCATATCTGATGAGATGGCAGTTTTGTATGTTTTAATATTAAACATTTTTAAAAGTTCAAATGTTTAACGTACTGAATTAGGATTAACTAAATATGTAAATAATCATTTATAATAATTTATTTTAACTTGTAAATATGTAGTTTTAATAATAAATAACCAAGTGGTTTTAGGTCCCTATTGTGGTGGGAGCACTTTCTGCAGAGATAGAAGAAGCGTGCAACATATGTTAATGATTTGAAGGTAAGAATTATTACTTCAAATTCGAGTAATAATCTCAGCAGTTATGCCATAACTCCTGGAGCCTTACCATTCTGAAGAGATTTTAGAGCTTTACACACCTCTTTTTCTGAGATCCCTCCTGCACTTCCATCTCTCACTGTGACATCATCTGCTTCTTCCTCAGAACCACCTTTGCTTTCTTGATATAACTCACAAAGTATTCACCCCATCTTTCACTTAACTCATTGGGCTCCCATATCATTTCTCTGATCCTATTCTTCACACAACTTGCAGCTTTGTTTCCTTTATTTTTCCTGTGTCTGATGTACTTCCAGAAAATTTTTCTATCTTTCCAAAAAGTCAATTCATGCCTTTCCACCTTTTCCTTCATATCTTTTGCCTTACTCTGGCAAACCAGCTTAGCTGCCTCACGCTATGCACAGTGATATTTATCCTCAGAAACTCTACCTTGCAACATCCCAAATAGACTTCCTTCTTTCTCTTTACTGCCTCTTCAACTTCACTATTCCACCAAGCATCACCTCCATTGTAACAAACTATTGTGGTGCCACAAACCTCTTCAGCAGCAGTGACAACACAGTTCTTAAAACATTCCCGCTTCTTTTCGACATCCCTCTCATGACTTCAGCTTCTTCAGTCATTCTCTGAGTAAGTTAGAGTAACACTGTTGATCTTCAGGGAGCCTTTCAACCTTTATTCTTTCCATCCTAGAGGTCTGTTCTTATTCCTTTCCCTCCAACCAACATTCAGTTTCACTCATGACACTACCAAATAATGATCAGAACCAACATCAGCACCTCTTGTCATACGAGTGTCAACTAAGTGTTTCAGACGCTGATCGTAAACAACAAAATCTATAAAACTCTTTTGACTAAGAGTAAACTTTTCCCAAGTATATGTGTGGATATACTTGTGGTTGAAAAACGTATTAAATACACACAAACCATTCTCAATGCGGAGTTCAATTAATCTTTCACCATTATTATTTACACAAGGATCATTAAACTTACCCAGAACATTGTCAGAAATCGCATTCTGCACACCTACTTGAGCATTAAAATTCCCTGCTATTATAACTTTCTCTTTAGCACCAAACTGGCTCAAAACAGCTTTTAGCTCATTCCATAAATCTTCCTTCCTCTCAGAAGATTCTGCATCACAAGGAGCATACACTACAACAATAACTATTCTCTGAAGTTTCACTTTCAAACGAATTCAAGTCGGGCGAATAGGTGGGTAGTACAATTTCTGGCAAAGAACTCCATGACCAGTAGGGACCGATTGCAGGGGCATTGTCATGGAGAAGGTATCATTGTCCACTTCGCCATATTTTTAGCCATTTATGACAGATTGACTCCCATAAGCAATGTAAAATGCCCAGATAACATTCCTTGCTAACTGTTGTGTCCTCAGGAATAAATTCAGAATGGACAATGCCGTGAGAATCAAAAAACACCTCCAGCATGACTTTTCCTTTGCTGCGATCCTGCCTGAATTTTTGTGATCGCGGTGAAGACAGTGATTTCCATGTTGAAGGAGCATGCTTTGACTGAATATCAAACAAGTAGCACCCCATTTCATCACCTGTGATGATGTTATCCAAAAATGTAGGATCACTATCGGCTTCGTAAATTAATTCGCCTGATATCAGCATCTGTTCATTTTTTTGTTCAAAAGCTGTTTCTCGCATCGCAGAAGACAGACTACTAACCACAGCAGCAAACGTCTGCACGCACATTCCAAACACTTTCCATGGGCCAAACCATTCTGATTACAGAGGGGAGGGATGGTGGGATGTATTTTAGACGCCGTAACTTTAACTATATGCTTGCACTGTCACAGGTAGGCGCTGTCCCCGAATTTCCGGATCGTACTACTCTGTATATCACCTTGGCAGTATAAAACGGTCAGACTCAGTGTTTTACTGAAAAGCTAATACCGCACAAAGAAGTTAGTCAGTAGTTTGACAAAACATGTTTTGTCAAACTACTGGCTTTCATTAAAATGCCATATTATGGCTTTTTAACAGTTACAACCTTGTCATTCTATGATTTCTTTTAGTAGCACTGCAGTTACAAATGTGTCACTTGTACTTATTCCATAAAATGCTAACATAGACTGTTCATAGTCAGTCCCTGAATACAGAATGACAAATAGTACATAGTGAAGACATAACCTCAAATTTGAAAATTTTGTCACTTAGAACCTTGTCAAAGTAGGACAGCGTAATATGCATCATTTTCCAGGTTTGCATTTTTTTTAACACCATATATAATAGAAATACATTAGTTTATTAAAATAATTAATATAGAAAGAAAAAAAATTACCTCAATAACTATGCATGATTCATACACTTTTTCAATCACAAAATTCCAGGACTTTTCCAGGACTTTTGGATTTTTTTCCAGGACATACGATACGATCCAAACGCTCTTACTTAAAATATAATGAAACCATAGGACTGTTCAACCTGTAATCTACAACAAACAACTTCTTACATGCTTGGGCAAACTTAATGCAGAATGTTTAAAATGTTGTCCACTGCAGCTAATCAGAAACTTAGAATCACAGATAAATACTGAAATACCAAAACTGTCACTGAAAATGCGACCAGATTTAATATCTACTAAACTTTTGTATACTATACTACACTGATTTTGAGAAACTATTTTTTTTTTTTTACTTTGGCTTTAGTTCAATTATTGAAGCAAATTACAGAATAAAAAACAACATAAAACTCAAAAATACATAGGTAGGCATTACTCTTAAAATGCTTTCATATACCACACAATCAATACATAAAATACTATTTACATTTAATTATTTTGAAATAATGCTTACATTGGAAATTTAAGGGTAAGGAAAGGTGAAATATTTGGAACTTTTTCAAAGGACCAAAGGGATTGTTATTCCTTAAACACATAATAATCATGGGAGCAAGTATTTGTGTTACATTTTATTTAGGGAAGGAATTTTCAACATAATATTGATGCTGTAGCTATGTTTTAAATTTGTACTTGCCAGCAAACAAAGTATGCACAAAAATTTCCAACACGAAATGAAAGAGAATAATGGGAAAACCTTAAATACCAGGGCTGTGTACAACTGCATTAATTAGTGATCAAGGCAATTTAACTGGGCATGATTAGAAAACTAATTATAGAAGATGCAAAGTGATTAGTTTGCTAAGAAAATACTAAGAAACAACTAGATTTAAGTTTCTGATGCTACAAAGCAATCTAATTTTATGGCAAATTTTTATATACAGCATTCATTAGCAAATTTCAGCAAAGGTCAAAATAACCCACGAAAAAAAACAAAAAAAAAAAAAATCAGCTACTTACTTCTACCAGTGGCTAAACAATATGTTACAAAAATTAACAAATGGTGCACAAAAAGTTTTGCATAGCAGAAGGAAGGTATTAGAGACAAAAAGATTTTTAAATCAAACAATTAAAAGAAGAGATAGAGAAGGAAACATGATATAACTGTATGTCTTTTAGCGGAAGAATTTTTCACAATGGAAAAGTTGAAAATCTTTATTATAGAGAATGGCATACAGTAAAAAAAGAAATTTCTCAAGAGAGTTTTTAGAGGCAGAGATAGGCTGCAAACAGAAGTGTACAACACGACCCAGCACCGGAATTTTGAACCACAAACCTAAAGTGTTCCATAAGGTAAATGGTATCTGTTTTTAAAAGAATTTTTTAAATCGGACATTTAAAAGTACAGATATTGAGAAAAAATAGATTAAATATTTGTGCCTCTTAGCGGCAAAATTGTGCATTATTTTGGGAAGAAAATACACACATGAAGTTTTCATAGTTAGTAGTATCTGGTCGAAATAGAATATTTTTCAATCAGGTTATTAGACCCGTAGATATTGCTGCAAACGGAAATGTGAGTTTACGCCCTCTAGTGGTGCACTTGTGCATTAAGAAATACTTTAAATTATACAAGAAACATTTCGCACTGAAAATGTTCTCCAACAAAGAAAGAATTTTTCAAATCGTACTCCTAGAAACAGAGATATAGGTGTATGCCCCCTGGTGGAAAAGTTATGCACTATTTAAGCAGGAAGTATTCTCAAAAAGTTTTTGGAGGTGAGCGGTATCGGTCCACGGAGGAATTTTTTCAATCGAGTTTAGAGCTCAGATTTCATTGCAAATACATCAGAAGCAAAAATAAACACTTACGCCCCCTTGCTACCAAACTATTCTTCACCAAAAATGAGAAATTATATACAAAATATTTACCCTCAAGAGCTGTATCCAACGCAGGAATAATTTTTCAAATCAGACTTTAAGAAGCGGAGATACTGGGAAAATCGCGACTTTACCTGGTTTTTTTTTTGTTGTTTTTTTTTTATTGGAGGTTTAACGACCACCGTGAGCAACTCAATGGGCTATAAGCAGTCATCCGTCCCTAATTTAGGGTCACTGGTTCCAGGGAAGGGAGACAGCCAGTGCCGTAAGACAAACACAACATCCATGCCTGACCAGGATTCGAATCCGGCCCCTTTACGGACGAATGATCAGAGCCCAGCGCCTTAGACCACTGCGCCACCGGGGCGGCGCGATTTACCGTTATGCCCCCTAGCAAAAAATTTATGCATTATTTGAAAAAGGGACTGTAACTAAAATAGTCTTCAATATAAATGTTGTCGAAAGGAATTTTTTTAATTGGATATTTAGAAGCAAATGTACGAAATAAAATTAATTTTAAATTAGATACGATTTGTAGCGCCCTCTAGCGGCGAGTGAATGATAAAAAATGGAACAAATGGATTACCATTCTCACGTTTTAAGCTTTAAAATACAAAAAGAATTTTACAAATCGAACTAATAATTGCAGAGATATGGTTTTTCCGGTCAGACAGACAAAGTGATAACATAAACACGACGCCGAAAGATGCTAATAATGCAGCTTCAGTCTTCCTAACAGGCAAAAATACCAACAACCCCCACCCCACCCTCCGCATTTTGCAGATGGGGGGGGGGGGGGGATTTGTCAGACATAAGTTATGTACCAAAAGCATCGCGCACGGACAAAAAGACTGGAATGGATAAAATTCCTGCACATGTAGCAGAATTTTAGGACATTTCCAGGACAAAATGGAATTCCAGGACGCATACGAACCATTACTGTGAAACAGCTCAGATTGATCCTCATCACCCTCTATTTTTTTTTTTTTTTTTTTTTTTGCTGCACAGTGAGTTTATTAATGTTGCATTCTTATTTTACTAAGTAGATATTATACAAAAAAAAAAAAGGTATAGTTATATTGAATGACTTTTGGTGAACACTTTAGATTTATTATGTCTCATCATGTGGCTTTTCAATCCAGATACACCCATGTGGGAAATGTCAGTTTTTCATGCACAATTTGCAATGGAGCACTAGATTTGTTCTGGTATTGGATAACAGCCAACCTGAAAATAACCTACTCTCTAACCAAACTTCTTAGAATACACATTTTCCAGCTGTACTCTGAAATAAGAAATAAAATAATCCATAACCACTGATCGAACAACAAACCACAACCTTGTTGTTAAATGAACAAAGTAACAAATGCAAGTGATGGAATGGAAAACATAAGCATGTGAACATGAAGAAATAATAAAAAAATGGAGCTCCAGCAAAGATGGAAGTATCTAATGACAAGTGTAGCCTGCACGTGTTTCTCAGGACACATGAAACAGTGCGTCCTGGGTGGGGATTGGTTATTGAGTCCAGATGGCCACTGCTTGATGCATTTGGCATCAGCGATGGAGATGAGGTAGTTTTAAAAGAGAGCGCCTTTTCCCCCCACATTACTGCTTTCGTCTCCAAATTCTCTTTTAGCCAGTCAGTGAGTTAGTACATGCCTGTTGCTTGCTACACAGTCCTCCATCCTCCCTACAAGGCCACTTTGCATCATGGCGCATATGGGGATTCAGGGGTGACCGCCGGGGCTCAGGCTATCGAACCTTTTACTTCCCAGTTTATGACACAAAGAGAAGGTAGCCATGATGGCAGGAGTTACCTATTGAGTTTTACAGAAAAAACAAAACAAAAAAGAACATCCACGTTTCAAAATAAAGTCTCCTGATTTCAAGGACTTTATGCTAAAAAATACAATTTTCCAGGACTCCATAAGGGCAAATCTACCATTTTCAAGGATTTCCAGGTCCTGTGCGATCCCTGTAAAGAATACAGAATTATCTGAATTAACCTTATTTTACTTTACGAAGTGGATATAATCATAACTTGGTGCACCCCTGCTTTATCCACTAACAAAAATAAGGTATTAAAATAAGCAGTACAAAAATCCATTAAAACATTGACTTAACCAGCACTTGATCAACTGTACCCATAAATAAGAAAAAAAAAAAAAAAAAAAAAATTCAATTCAATATTGTATACCCAAGCAAACAGAACCTACATTTCAAGAAATAGATATCAACAAGAAAATGAATACTTAATTGAACTTCTAATATGAGGTTTTTTTATCTAGGAAATATTTCGTTTAAATCACAAATTTTCGGAGAAAACTCTTCTCCTTCATCAGGCAATCTTTTGTTGTCGCTCTTTTTCCGTCACTATCGCGGTTATGTTTATTTTTCACCAAATCTTACCAGATGTTAGGCAGGGACAAACCTCTGCAGTCGTTGATGATGGAAATCTGGTTTTTCTCAATTTCTATTCCTTCTTTTAATTTTCTTTTTTGAAAGTTGCTTTGGAAACTGGTGACTTGAAGTGAATTCCAGTTCATGTTGTGACCAGTTTCTCTAACATGCCTATCTATAATAAACCTGTCTTGTTGGAGCAATTTTTTACAGCTGCTTTATGTTCTGCTATTTAATTTCTAGTATGCGACCTGTCTCACCTAAGTTAGTTAGTCTACAACTTCATTTTACTTCATAGTCCACTCGTTCCAGTTTTTAAATATCTTCTTCTCTTTGAATAGTCTTCGGATTTTTTTTTTTTAACTTTATTCTCTAAACTTGGACCTAGTCTTATATTACATTTCTTACTCATTCTTCTTAAAGATTCAAATAAACATTTGTGATAAGTAATTTTTTGTAGTGAATTTTATTTGTTGCTGTTGTATGTTCTTAACTGAAAAATTTAGGAGTTTTTCAATTTCATTTTAGGATATTTATTTTCCGTAAGGATATCTTTTAAGTTCTCCTTTGTGGGCTTTTTTCATCTCTGCTGTAGATACTACTATATTTATTTTTTCTAAAAACTGACTTGCTACATTTTTCTTAGAATATGGATTATAGGAATTTAAATCCAGTAATTCATTTGTATTCAGTGGTTTTTTTATACAATTTTGTAACAAATTTTCCATCTTCATAATAGATTGTAATATCTAAGAAGTTAATTTTTCTGTTTTTAAAGTTTTAATGTGAACTTAAGGAAATCATCTAATTCACTCAATGAGTCTAGAACTTTTTCTGAGCTATTATAAAAAAAATGTCATCCATGTACCTACTATATTATATAGGCAAAAATATGTGGTTTGTATTAGAGGATCTTCTGCTGTAGATACTACTATATGTGGTTTGTTCAAGTTTTCCCATATAATAATAAGCTAAGAATGGGGAGAGTGGGGGAGCCCATAGCAAGTCCAGATTTTTGAATGAAAAACTTCTCAAACTGAAAGTAGTTGTGTACAGCAAGGAGAAGATAAGCATTTCAAAAATTCCAACTAATATGTTTCTATCTTTGGCATGGAAACCTATTAGGTCTGCCAGATCTTCTGCTATAAACCCTTTAAGTTGATCTATATTGATGTGAGTATACATAGATACTATGTCTAAACTACCCATAATAGGAGAATCTAATGTAGGAAGAAGTTCCGATTTTTTTTTATTTATTTATTTTTCAGTTCCATTGAATTTTTAATCAAGGAAGGCTAGCTTTAAGTTTAGAGAACAAAGTTAAAATTTCTTTTCCAAAGATAGTTCAAAGAGAAGATATTTTTAAAATGCAAGGAGTGGTCTATGAAGTAAAATGTAGTTGTGGGCTATCTACATAGGTGAGACAGGTCACAGACAAACTTAAAGAAGCAGAACATAAAGCAGATGTAAAAAATTGCTCCAACAAGACAGGTTTAGATAGGTATGTTATAGAAACTGGTTATAACATGGACTGGAATTCACTTAAAGTCATCAGTTTCCAAAGCAGCTTTCAAAAAGAAAATTAAAAGTAGGAATAGAAATTGAGAAAAATCAAACTTCCATCATCAATGACTGCAGAGGTTTGTCCCTGTTTAACATCTGGCAAGATTTAGTGAAAAATAACTGAAACTGTCAAGGATAACCACAATAGTGATAGAGAGAGAGAGAGTGACAACAAAAGACTGCTTGATGAAGGAGAACAGTTTTCTCCGAAAATTTGCGAATTAAACTAAATATTTCTTAGATGAAAACCCCCATATTAGAAGTTTGATTAAGTATTTAATTTAAGAAACTAGGAAGCCAGTTTTAAACCTGAGCTTTATTCAAAGAAGAAAATGAATTTTGTCTCAGATATGTCAAAGCATTAAAAATTGAGGAAAAAAGGAATATACAAATTGCAATAGTAATAACCCAGTTAAAATCCCTCCCATACATATCACTAAGCTGTTCTCTAAGATTCAGCAGTTAGCTTTTCAAAGAAAGCTCATCTGCCAGATTAAAACCGATGGTGTTACATTTTACTTATTGTTGATGTATCAAACATCTCCATTGATAGCAATCTCTGCAGCACACAGCTCGAGCTTCACCAATATTCATCCCATGGATGTCTCACACAAGATCTTTTGTATTTCACACTCATCATCTTTTTCTCATGCAGACATTCCTGAATTTGGTCCTTCCATGATTTCCTTGGCCTTCCTCTACCTTTCTTTCCTGCCACTTAAGCTGAATAATTTATCTTGGTAAGTATCTCACTACTCATTTTTTCAACATGGCCAAACTACCTCGGAATATGTCTCCACCCTACCAACAACATTTTGCCTCACATTACACACCTGCACCACATTTTTGTTTCACACATGATCAGAATGTGCCTTGCTACAAACCCCCCATAAGTAACACATTTCTCCAGCACACAAGCAACTTCTATGTCTCTTCTGCAGTATCCAGGTTTCACTGCCATATATCAATCATCATCATCATCACTAAGCTGTTCTCTGAGATTCAGAGGTTGGCTCCACAAAGAAGAGAGCAGTCACATTGTTTTACGCTCCGCGCTTTTGCTGCTTCCTGTTGTTTGAGCTTCTTGGCTGCTGGTCAAGGCCATCTGTTCTTCGGGGAGATTTTCTCCCTTAGCGTTGCTTTTGCATCTTCTGCGTTCATTGTGTGTATTTTTTATTGCCATTTTGTGTGTGTTTTCTTCTCAAGCTTTTTACTTTTAATTTATGTTGTGGATGACCTAACTTTCGGTTCTTCACTTGTTTCTCCTACTTTGGCTTTCTGCCAATGGCAGAATCCGAATGTGAAAGAATCATTGTTGCTCCTCAAACTAGATTAACTACAATTGCATCTTCGCATCGTAATTTGGATAAAAGTGATAAATCTTCAACTACAAATATGCAAAGCTCAACTAATGTGCCTACTGTGAATGCTTCCACTTCTGGAGTAAAACAGAATCATTCATCTGCAACAGATTATACTCTATCTGATGAAAATTTCCCACAGCTTCCTGTGTGAAATAAATCTACACCTGCTGCTTCAACATCATTACCAACATATGCAAGCAAGGTGAGTGGTACCTCAAATATTTCCGCAGCATCTTCAGCAAACCAACAAAACAACTGTCTTGAAATAATCAGAGTTAATGATGACCTAGGGTTAAAATTCCAAGATGACTCTCCATACGGTAAACAACTTACAAACTCAATTTAGGTCTTTACTTTCCTGCCCTAAATGATACTAATGTTGATTTTTACTCAGAAGCACTTGCTAAATTGGTCCCTGCACAATCAACTACTGACTATTCTCGCTACCAACCGGGATTAGTATTCTATTTTGTCACTCAATCTGCGGTTAAGAAAGTTTTGGCAACAGGAACTGATATAAAATCTACTTATCTAAATCCTATTCCATTAACTCAGAGAGGCCAATTACAGTGACACTTTCTCCTGTTCCACCGGAATTACCCGACGAATTGCTCGTCCACTTGCTTTCTACATTAGGAAAAGTAGTTGGTACTACAAGGCGCCTTTCCGCCGCTCCTCCTTCTTCGGTGCTCTCTCATGCAAATAGTTTCAAGCGGCAATACAGATTGATTTTCCCATCCAATGAAGCTATTCAAAGTAGACCTAAAACACTTACTGTTTTTTCAAATTCTAGGAGATACACTTGTGACATTTTTGTCGAAGTGCAGTGTTTCTCTTGTAAGGGAGAAGGGCATGTCGTTACGCAATGCCCACATCATGCCTCAGCTTCTCTATCAAGAAATCAATTCCCTACTGATGCATTTTTGACTTCTTCTGTAGAACTATTACAAAATAATGCTGAGAAAAATTCCTCCCCAAATTCAACTTCACAAAAAAGTAAACCACCCACAAGTAAAATAAGTAATAATGTTTTTCAAGATAAACAGATCATTCAATCGTTGAGTTCCAGTAGTGATAGATAGAAAATCAAAATAAACTTACAACTGATATTTCCCAAACTCTTCCAACCACGGTTGTGCCTGGGATCTTAACAAGCAACAAATATGCATTATTGTCATATGATGAAATGGATATTAATGAAATTGATGAAGGTGAAGAAGATAATAATTCAGATGAACCCATCGAACAGATATCTATGTCACAAGTTGAAGCACACAAACAAACAAAATGTCTAAATAAGAGAAGTTCCAATTACCAAGCACAGAAAAAGAGTCGCACGATACGCTCCTCATCACCATTTTCGAATGACAGTTTATCACTCGAAGAAGAGACAGCTACTATTACTGATTTAGACAAAAAAGCTTTACCGTCTAATGTTTCTGTTGACATGTTGATTGCTACTGACGGGCAAGAACTTTTCGATACTACAGATTCTGTGTCCCAAGAAGAAATTCCCTTAGTTGCAAGTTCAAGTATTGTGGATGATAAAATTAAAATTCCATTAAGACCTCATTTTACAACACAAGCCGGCAATGAAAAAACTCAAAGTGCCTTAGAAGAAGCATTTAAAATGCTCTCTACATTATCTGACTCCACCTTACCTCTTACTCATGTAGACATGTATAATATGCTTCAACTTCCACCTCATACAATATTTAAGACAGCACATTACTATACTGATAATTTAAATCAGTTGCCACAAATGATGGCAAATGCGAAAGTAAGTTGTTTTTTCAATCAAAAGAAGCACCCAACTAATATTCAAACTTTTGTACATCGTTTACGGAATTTTTTATATGCCATACAAAATGCTAAAGAAATTGTAGAATTGGGTGCCATGCCTCCCCATTACACTTAAAGTCGGTACGTTTAATTCTAGGGGTTTGGCTTCTCGCGAGTCAAATTCCCTAGTTTTTGAAGATATTTCTCCGTTAAATTTTGACATAATTTCTCTTCAAGAAACTTTTTGTTTCTCAAATACACTCTTTTCTCAATGGAGAGTATGGCCTTATACATTTTATCATAGCTACAATACTTCTCGTTCAGGTGTTGCCTTCGCCTTTCATAATTGCCTTCTGTCATCTATCTCTAATTTTTCTACCTCTGAAATTTATCAAGGTCTCCTTCAATATGCTACCTTTTTGTACAATAATTATACTTTCCGTATTTTTAATATACATGTTCCTTCTGGACAAAATAATCAGCTTGCTAGTCATATCCTTAATTTATTACCTTCTTTTTTTTCATCCTTTTTAACCACTGATATTACTTTTTTCGGAGATTTTAACTGCACAATAGATCCTAATCTTGATCGATATAATTCAAGAGAATATCGCATTCATATTGTGAATGTTTTGAAAGATCTAATTGACTCTTTTTCTCTTGTTGATACTTTTAGGGTTTTATATCCAAACCTCAAATTATATTCATGGCGTGCTAGTAATAACACCACAACAATGGCAAGTCTTGATAGAATTTATCTCTCCGAACATTTTTGCTCACATCTGTCTACTTTCAACTATCAACCGACTGGCTCTTCTGATCATTATATTGGATACCTACAACTTAACCTATAACAAAACTTTCATCCTCCGCTAAAGTCATGGACACTGAGGAATGATATTATAAACATTTCTTCCTTTTACTCACAAATTGTACGGATTCTTCGTTCATGTGCAGAAGAAATTTTATCTTCATCTGATCTAATTGCTACCTCGCTTTCTACTAAATCTTCTATTAGGTTTTCTGCAGAAAAATTATCTTTTCAGCTTCGAATTACTAAATTGATGGAAACTAATAATATTAGATATCAACTTTCTGTTTTACCACCAAACTCTATGGAATTTATTTTTTTTAAAAAACAATTGAAAAATATCTTGGCTACGGATGCTAATGATGCATTAACTAGACTTAAATTTCATGCTACTAGTGTCTCTCACATCCCGTTTGAACTCATTAATGATTTTGAGAAATCGGCAAAAAATAAAAAACGTATTACTCACCTTTTACTTTTGGACAATAGCATTACTGTTGATCCGAACGTCATTTGTAAACATACATATGATTTTATAATATTTATAAGGTTGTGCTTACCTCTTTTAACATTTCACCACATGTTACATTCTTTCTGCCGTCATGCTTGGTTTAGGCTTCCGGTGCGGAGTTCCTTTTTGGTCTTCAGGTTCTTTCAAATGCTTTACCAACGCTCAAGTCCATGAAGTTCCTTGTTGTCCAGGTTGCAAAATTGTATCCTCCCCCTTCCCACCATCTTGTAAAACCTAACTTTTGTTACTAAAAACCAATTATTGAACACAAAATCTTTTTATATTATAGACAACTACGAAACGCCTATTTACAAACATACAAATTCCAAACGAAAAAATTAAAAACTTATATACAAATATTTACACACAACTCATTCTTTGGACTCCTCAACACCTCACGAACAACCAACCACACCCTAAGCCACTCCCAAGCAGATTGCCTCGAGTACTTTCAACCCTCTACTGGGTTATCTTCAGGAGGTGTTTTCTCTTCTGCCACTGCAGCAAGAGTGAGTGCCCAGCTTCTTCGCCCCGCCCCATAGTCATCCACGAAACGCTTCCACCATGGCTCCTTCTGTCATTGACTTTAGTGAACTCTTCATTTTCTCTTTCCCTTTCTGTGTTTTTGGTTTTTTTGGTCAATTTTTATTAATTCCTTCCATTTCTCATTAAGTATATTAGGATCGTTACTATTGCATACTCATTATTTAATTTTTTCAATTAATACAGATTCTGCAATACGTAGGTGTCTTTCATTGCAACATGTTTTTATTATTTTAATTTCTTCAAAATTCGGATATGTCTGGCTATCTAGGCAGTACTGTATCAGTGGTTTTTGCTTCTTTTTTTTTTTTTTTTGCCAATTTTTAACATGCTGCTGTAATCGATGTTTTAACTGATTTTTAGTACTTCCAATATATGACATTGGTGGGATTCCATTTATGGGTATTTCATACACACCAGCTTTTTCCAAGATACTGCATTTTCCAGTGTTATTAATTATCATATCTCCAATAGTCATTACTTTGGTTCCCATCTGAATTCCATATTCATTGCATAATTTATTGATTTCCATAGAGATTCCTGGTAGGTAAGGTGTTGCTCCGACATATTGTAATTGTTTTTTTCTGTTAGGTGAATAGGTAGCCTGCATCTTTACTTGTACTTCATAAATCCATTTATTTATCTTCTGTGGAGGGTATCCATAGTTGTATGTCATTTCTTTAATATAATTTATTTCTTCATTACGAAATTCTTCTTTAGAGGAATGTGTGGTAGCTCTTTTAATTAATGTTTTTATGCTATTACATTTCTGTGTGCAAGGGTATGTGGAGTTATATGGTATCAGAACTGGGACAATTTTTTTTTTCTGTGTACCTTGTACTGCAGTTGGCTATTTTGCTTGATGACATCAAGCAAAATAACCAACTTGATGACATCAAGAAAAATAACCAACTGCAGTACAAAGTACACAGAAAAAAATTGTCCCAGTTCTGATACCATATAACTCCACATACCCTTGCACACAGAAATGTAATAGCATAAAAACATTAATTAAAAGAGCTACCACACATTCCTCTAAAGAAGAATTTCGTAATGAAGAAATAAATTATATTAAAGAAATGACATACAACTATGGATACCCTCCACAGAAGATAAATAAATGGATTTATGAAGTACAAGTAAAGATGCAGGCTACCTATTCACCTAACAGAAAAAACAATTACAATATGTCGGAGCAACACCCTACCTACCAGGAATCTCTATGGAAATCAATAAATTATGCAATGAATATGGAATTCAGATGGGAACCAAAGTAATGACTATTGGAGATATGATAATTAATAACACTGGAAAATGCAGTATCTTGGAAAAGCTGGTGTGTATGAAATACCCATAAATGGAATCCCACCAATGTCATATATTGGAAGTACTAAAAATCAGTTAAAACATCGATTACAACAGCATGTTAAAAATTGACAAAAAAAAAAAAAAAAAGAAGCAAAAACCACTGATACAGTACTGCCTAGATAACCAGACATATCCGAATTTTGAAGAAATTAAAATAATAAAAACATGTTGCAATGAAAGACACCTACATATTGCAGAATCTGTATTAATTGAAAAATTAAATAACGAGTATGCAATAGTAACGATCCTAATATACTTAATGAGAAATGGAAGGAATTAATAAAAATTGACCAAAAAAACCAAAAACACAGAAAGAGAAAGAAAATGAAGAGTTCACTAAAGTCAATGACAGAAGGAGCCATGGTGGAAGCGTTTCGTGGATGACTATGGGGCGGGGCGAAGAAGCTGGGCACTCACTCTTGCTGCAGTGGCAGAAGAGAAAACACCTCCTGAAGATAACCCAGTAGAGGGTTGAAAGTACTCGAGGCAATCTGCTTGGGAGTGGCTTAGGGTGTGGTTGGTTGTTCGTGAGGTGTTGAGGAGTCCAAAGAATGAGTTGTGTGAAAATAATTGTATATACGTTTTTAATTTTTTCGTTTGGAATTTGTATGTTTGTAAATAGGCGTTTCGTAGTTGTCTATAATATAAAAAGATTTTGTGTTCAATAATTGGTTTTTAGCAACGAAAGTTAGGTTTTACAAGATGGTGGGAAGGGGGAGGATACAATTTTGCAACCTGGACAACAAGGAACTTCATGGACTTGAGCGTTGGTAAAGCATTTGAAAGAACCTGAAGACCAAAAATGGAACACCGCACCGGAAGCCTAAACCAAGCATGACGGCAGAAAGAATGTAACGTGTGGTGAAATGTTAAAAGAGGTAAGCAACCTTATAAATATTATATTTGTATGCACGTAAATTTAAGAACAGCTGTGGCCTCCGCTATAGATGTTTTTAACCAGAACTTATACATATGATTATTTTTATGAGAGGTTTAATCTTTCTTCTATTAAATTTTCAAACTCCTACCTTATTTTGTAACCCTCCTGAGGTTTCAAATTCACACTCTTCTCTTCCACTTAACCCAATTTCTCCAACCGAAATATCTAAAGCCTTTTCACGTCTAAATCGAAATTCTCACCAGGTGCTGATGGCCTCACTGCCATTTTTTACCATACCTTTAAAAATGAACTTTTACCAATTTTCACTTCTGTCTTTAATGCTTTCTTCTTATCCTCGGAATTGACGGTTTTTTGTCTTCTTCCTAAGTATGATAATCTTCAAAATCTTGATAACTGGCGTCCTATTTCAATTTTAAATACCGATTCCAAGCTCTACTCTTCTGTCCTTGCTGCTCGTTTGGGTCACGTCCTTCCAGAATTAATTCATCCAGATCAAAGGTATTCTATTATTAATCTTTCGATTACTCAAAATTTAATTCTCATTTAAAATCTTCAATCTTTTGCACAATCTTTTTCAGAACCACTGGCTTTCTTCAATTTAGATCGTCAAACTTTTTATCGCATTAATCATTCATATCTTTATAACACTCTTCTTAGTTTTGGTTTCCCTAGTGTCTTCTGTAAGGTCATTCTTAATTTATATACTGGTGCATTTTTCCACGTTAAAAATTCAACTTTCATCACATCTGCCATTCCCTTCAAATGTGGAGTTTGACAAGGTTGTCAGATTTCTGGACAATTATTTACTTTAGCTTTCAAGCCATTCCTACGTCATCTTCGTTCTCAACTTGCTCCTAATCCTCTCTTGCTTACTCCGCAATCTAGGCATCATTCTATCATTCTTACTGCCTACGCAGATGATGTCACCATTATTATTCGTCGTGATTGTGACTTTCTGGTTGTTCTTGATACTTATGACAAATATTCTACTCTCTCAGGTGCCGCACTACATTTGTCCAAATCTTCAGGACTTTGGGTAGGCTCTTGGTCTGGTCGCTCCCTTTCGCCAGGTGGTGCTGCCTGGACTTCTGATTGCCTGAAGTTCTTAGGATTTTGGTTTGGTAAACCTAATTATATTGCAGGAAAAACCTGGTTTCCAGTCCTTCGAAAACTTGGTAAACTTAGATATTGCTCTCGACTTTCTCCTTTTCTTTCATATACGCAAAAGGCAGCTTTTATTAAAACTTATATTCTACCTAGTTTGTACCATATTTGGATAGTTCATTCGCCTCCTTATTTTTTCATCATTCTTTAAAAGTTTCTTTCGGAAATTTTGTTTGGCATTCTACACATCATATTCATTTTGACATTCTTTCATTGCCAACTTCACAGGGTGGGATTAATTTACCTTCTTTGCCAATTCGTTATCGTGTCTTCCGCACGATGAATTTTATTCAACTCATCTGTAAACCTTCTTCTTTGAATCTCATCATGAGTGTTGTTTTAAACCTTCATCATTCAAATCTTAACATTAAATATCCTCCTTTGTATGATTCAGTACCGTTTAACTCTTAGCCATCTTCCGAAAATACTCAAGGAGAGTATTACTTTTTTTCGATCACTTAATCTTCAACATTTCAGTCCAGCTACAACTACTGACTTGTTACAAGAACCTATTTTCTATAATTCCTACTTTCACCCTGTTTCACATAATCATTTTTACTTCCCTACATGGGCTCGAAATGGAATTCTGCAAGTCCAACACCTCATAAATAATGATCTTTCATGGTGTACTGTGGAAGATCTTTCTAGTGCTACAAATGCGCTTAAACTTCAAACCTTAATTGGTTCAATTATTGATGCTTTTCGATCTCTAGCAAATCACACTGGTTTATTTTATGTTCCTTCTGCTTCTCTTCCTTTACCTTTTTTTCTCAAACTCTCGTCTTCAATTATTTGTACTCCTTGTATGACCACTAAGAAACTTTACCAATACCTAATCCTTCTTAATACTGATCCATCACCTATTCATGATTTGCCTGCTAATGTTGTAAAAAATACATGGTTGGCAGTCAAAAATTCACTTTCTGCTCCTAAAGAATGTGAATGGCTTTTTCTTCATAATAGCCTTCTTTCTCCTTCTCGCCTTTTTAAATTCCAAATTCTAACAACTGATTTGTGTCATCATTGTAATGTTCCAGGGTCTGTTATTCATTTATATTCTGAATGCACCCTTATTTTTCCTATTCTAGATTACTTAAAACAATTAACCTCTATTGTTTGTACAACAAATCATACTCTTCGTGATTACATGTTTTCCCCTCTTGCTAATTCGAATATACAGTGTCACTCCCCTTTATGCATTTTCTTTTTTTTTCTTGTCAAATCAACAATTTATGGATTTTTTACTAAGCATTCTTCTGATCCTTCGTACCTATCTCTTAATTCTGTGCGCACAGAACTGTTTTCTCGCTTTAAATCACAACTCACCGCACGTCTTCAATTGGAATTTACTGTACCGCGAAAAACTGCTCAACTTTCAAATTTCCATGCAACTTGGTAAAGGTTGGTTTTCAGTTCACCGAAATAGAATTCGTCTTAGAATTTGATGTTTTTTTGTTTTGTTTTTTGTAGTGTATGTTTGAATTTATCACTTTTTTTTTATTTACACTAACGTACGTTTGTTATTTATTTTCATAAAAATGTCTCATTAGTTGTCATTTTAACCGTATAATAGTCATTCCGTTATTAAGAATATCAATACATATGTATTTTATTTTTTCCCTAATTCTATGTGCTGTAATATTCTTTCCCACCCCCACACTTACTTTTACAAATGGATACTTTGAAATTATCTGTGATTGTTCTCATAGCCGATATTTATGTCTTTACATTGTGCTTTCTGTGTATGTGAGGTACACTGAAGTGCCAGAAAAACTGGTACACCAGTCTAATACTTGGTAGGCCCCCCATGGGAGCGCAGGACTGCAGATATACGACGGGGCATGGAATCCACTAGCTTCTGGAAATATGCTGTAGGCACACCATATTTCCTGCAGAGCGTTCCACAATTCAGGTGTATTCCGAGGTCTCGGATTCCTGTGTTCGATAGCGCGTTGCATGGCATACCAAATGTGTTCTATCACGTTCAGATCTGGGGACTTGGGTGGGAATGGCAACACCCCAAACTCAGATGAATGCTCCTCTAACCATAATGTGGCATCCTGACACTTGTGTGGAGGTGCATTGTCCTGTTGGAACAGGCCCAACCCATCAGCATGAATGCAGGACATGAACGGGTGTACCTCGTCAGAAAGGAGGCGCACATAGCGTTGGCCAGTCACAGACGTTTGTAGACATACCAGGGGTTCCAGCGAAGTCCAGCTAAACACACCCCATACCATTATGGACCCGCCACCAGCCGGTACAGTTCCCTGTTGGCAGGCGGGATCCATGGCTTTAAGGGGTCTGCGCCACATGCGAATCCTTCCATCTGCTCGATACAGTTAGAAGCGCGACTCATCAGACCAAGCTACTTGTTTCCAGTTATCAAGGGTCCAGTGGCAGTGCTGCCGTGCCCAAGTGAGGCGCATAGCTCAGTGTCGTGCACCCATCAAAGGGACTCTAGTTGGCCGTCGGCTCCCAAAGCCTATTTTGTGCAGGGTACGTTGCACAGTCCGGACGCTGATGCTTGTTCAGGCTCCAGCATTGAATTCCGATGATACCTGCAGGAGTGTTGCACGCCTATCGTGTGAAATGACTTTTGACAGCCGACGATGGTCATGTTCACCCAATGTCTTTTTATGGCCACACTGGTATCGCAGGTTGGATGTTCTGCCGGAATTCTTGTAGTCACAGTACACCCTTGCAATGGTGAAATCATCCGTGAAAATCCGAACTTCGTTTCTACCTCCGAAATACTATGGCCCATCACACGAGCGACAACTATGGCACCGCGTTGAAAATCATTTAAATCGTTATTACTCGCCATTCTCATGCCAAAAACAGCTCTGCAAGGATCTCTATCGCTTTATGTACGCACTGGCGGACGCAACCGAGTGCGCGCATAGGTGACGTTGCTATGTATTTTGCATAAGCTAGTCTGTACCAGTTTTTCTGGCACTTCAGTGTACTTTGACTCCTTTTAAATGCGGTGCGCTGCAGGGACATAATCTTTCGGTTTGTTAATGAACACCTGCGTGTGTTCCCTTTGTTTCTCCCCCACCCGTCTAGACTGCGCCTGTGTGCCAGCTGAGTTATTGCCTTCCTTAACGTTCTGAGACTCTTGACGGAGTAGTGTTTATGTCGCATCGAATAAGTTGCGGAATGCTTTTTATTTCCTTTTTTTACTGCTATTTAGAAGGAAGATAAAGTGTTTGTTTCTATTTTTTTATTTCCTCTTTTCTTTTCAAGATAAGAATATGCTTTAGTGTTTGACTTTTTAAGTTTGTACGCTAAATATTTTATTGACTATATTTTATTCTTTTTCAATAATTTGTATTTTGATATTTATTATAACAGCATAATAAAGTTATGAATCCACAAAGAAATACAAACTACCAAATAATTTTTACTTACTGTTGCTGTAACAAACTTCTCCATTTACAGCAATCTTGACATACAACTCAGGCTTCACTGACATCCATCACACGCCATAAACAAGATCTTCTAGATACTTCATACTCAATCTTTTTCTCGTGCTGATATTCCTGAATCTGATCTTCCCATGACTTCCTTTGCCTTTCTCTGCTTTTCCTTCCTGCCACTTGGGCTAAAAAGATTTCCTAAGTAAGCATCTTATCACTCTTTTTTCAACATGGCCAAACCACCGAAGCATATTAGTCTCCACCTTGCTAACAACATTTTGCTTCACATCACACAACTGCAACACACAACACATCTTCATTCCTAACACAACTGCCATATATTGAGTAGAAAAAATTATAATTTCATACACAGACATCCTGGACCTTTTAGAAAAGCCATCAGTTTTATCAAATCCTCCTAAGGCAGCTATGACTTTCAAAGATAAATTCACTTGCCTACTAATTTCACCACCTAATCCATTTTCTCTGTGAAATATGCTTCCTAAATATACAAATTCATTTACCTGGTCTTTATCTCTGTACCATTTAGAGTTATCTTATATTCAGTCCTCACAGTCCTCACTCAAAAACCATAATTTTGGTTTTTCCCTTGGCTATATAATCAGTTTGAAATTCATACAAACTTCATACATCCGGGACAACATACTTTGCAACTCACTTTTGCTCTCTGCCAACAGGGCTGTGTCATCAGCATATAGCAATCTGCACACACACGGATATCACCAAGACATAAACCAGTATTGTTTATTTTGGCATCATGCATCCATAAATATATTAAACCATAGTGTTATTACACAACCTTGTCTGACTCCTACACCAATAAAAAACCATTTAGATAAAACACCATTTACCTGTACATGTGCTCTACTGCCAGCATACATAGCTTTCACACTACTAAGCAGATTCCCAGTTATATCATATTTATTCAAGATCTTCCACAGAAATATCCTGTTTACTCTGTCATAAGCTTTTAAATCTGTGAAGGTAGCAAAAACTGTCTTACCAACAGACAGATACTTTTCAATCATCATACGTAATGTAAAAATTTGGTTACTGTAGCCTTTACCAGGCATAAAACCACTCTGTGCATCCCACACTTTCTCAGATGTAAGACCTCATTCCTTATCAATAGTGATATTTCCCTGGCACACTCAGCAAGCTCATACCATGACTGTTCTTGAATTCAGTCTGTGTGATCACCTTTTCCCTCATACAATGGAAAAATGATAACATTCCTGCAATCCTGAGGGACCATTCCTAACACCTTACAACTGGCAAATTTCAGTTAACCGGTCAATTACAGAGTCCTCGCCATATTTTAACATTTCAGCAGTTATGCTATCTACCCCCCAAAGCCCTATTATTTTGAAAAGACTTTACAGCTTTACAAATCTTCTCCTGTGAGATTCCTACTGTACTTTCTTCTCTCTCTATGGCATCATTAGCTTCTATCTCAAAATCATCTTTGCTTGGATGTTCTGATAACTCACAGAAGTATTCACCCTACTTTTCACTTAACTCATTAGGCTCCTATATCATTTCTACAATTCTATTTTTCAACAACTTTGAGCTTAATGTATCAATACAGCATTGCTAATGCCAATATTCCATTTAGCTGCTTCTAATATTCATGTATTTTTATAGAATTCAAATAAACTCTGAGGGTACTCACCTTTTTGCCTAAAATCTTTCAGGAGGTTTTTATCTCATTAACAAACATTTCAAAACATCCTTTTGTTTGTTACAGCGTGGTTCGAGGCTTTGATACATTTCTTTAAAACTTGTGAAACTTCTATTTTTTCACACAAGCATGTGCCAAAACATATATACAGAAAGATCTTCTGAAAACATGAACACAGATACCGAATTGAAATGCAACTCGTTTAAGAACTTATAATACAAAATTATTTCAAAAATTTTTCTTAAAAATCTATAGCCACAAATATTTACACAACACATCAATGATTAACGAATAAATCCTAAAAGAACCAACTCTTCTGAAAAAAATGAAAAATATACGATCTGCCAGCAACTTTAAACACACTTCCCACACGTCAACAACATTCTCTCCGAGTACTTTCTGCCTCTACCGAGGCCGTTATCAAGGAGCGTTTGCAACCACAGACTGCTCTCAATCACCCTCCAGCACAGCGAATGTTCTAGTCCTCGCATCATATAGTCTCATCTTGTTCTTCACCGATCTGACTTGGTGGCGCCATCTGTTAAATGATTCAACTGCTACTTTTTCCGTTTTGGTTCAAAAATCTGTATTCAAGGGACAACTGCTATTATCTTTGTATTAATTATTTTCTGTTAATTTGTCATACTAATTTCATTTCATTCCCTCTTCTTCTTTTTTTTTTTTTTTTTTTTTGTCTTTCTGGTTTTCTGTTCTAATTAATTCTTTCGAGTATACTGTATATTTAAACTGTTAGGGTCATTGAAATTACATAACCTGTGCCTGTTTCTTTCAATCAACATGGTTTCAGCTAATCTTAAATGCCTTTCAGTATGACAATTCTTGATAACTTTTATTTCTTCAAACTTCGGATATTGTTTATGTTCAATACAGGATTGGATTAATGCAGTATTTGCTTCTTTTTTTTTTTTTTTTTTTTTTTTTTGCCAATTTTTAAGATGCTCCTGCAGACGAATTTTTAGTTTATTTTTAGTGCTACCTATATACAATATTGGGGGACTTTTACTTATTGGGATTTCGTAAACTCCAGCTCTATCTAAGCGTTTTGTATTTCCTTTATTATTGAGGACAACATTTTTAATGATGTGCACTTTATTGCCCAATTGTAAGTTATTTTCATTACATAACTTACCAAAAGGCATTTAAGATTAGCTGAAACCATGTTGATTGAAAACAACAGGCACAGGTTATGTAATTTCAACAACTCTAACAGTTTAAATATATACTGGAAATATTTAATTAGAATAGAAAACCAAAAGATGGGGTGGGGGGAGAGACAGAATGAAATGAAATTAGTATGACAAATTAAAGGAAAATAAATAATACAAAGATAATAGCAGTTGGCCCTTGAATATAGATTCTTGAACCAAAACGGAAAAAGTATCAGCTGAATCATCTAACAGATGGCACCCACCGAGTCAGATTGGTGAAGAACGAGATGAGACTATACGATGCGAGGACTAGAACATTCGCTGTGCTGGAGGATGACGAGAGCAGTCGGTGGTTGCAAATGCTCTTTGATAATGGCCTCGGTAGAGACAGAAAGTACTCTGAGAGAATGTTGTTGCCGTATGGGAGAGAGTGTTTGAAGTTGCTGGTGGATCGTATATTTTTCATTTTTTTTTTTTCAGAAGAGTTGGTTCTTTTAGGATTTATTCGTTAATCATTGATGTGTTGTGTAAATATTTGTGGCTATAGATTTTTAACAGGATGTTAGGGTTTTTTAAAGGAATTTTTTTTAAAGAATTGTCTATTATAGGCTCTTAAATGAGTTGCATTTCAATTGGGTATCTGCATTCATGTTTTCAAAAGATCTTTCTGTATATACGGTTTGGCGCTTGCATGAGAAAATAGGAGTTTCACAAGTTTTAAAGAAATGTATCAAAGCCTTGAACCACGCTGTAACAAACAAAAGGATGTGTTTGAAATGTTTGTTAATGAGACGAAAACCTCCTGAAAGATTTTTAGGCAAAAAGGTGAGCAACCTCAGAGTTTATTTGAACTTAGAGCTTCATTTCCCCTATTTTCCCTACATCTTGTGAACTTACACAATGTTTCCCTCATACATGGAAACTTTTTAACAGTAACAGAAGAACAGAAGAAAAAAATTTAATAAAAAGAAATATAACAGAAATTTACTAATGGCATACCTGAACATAGATGGCACCAGATTTAACAAAAATATATTTAGTAGAGGACCTTGAGATATAGGACGAGTTTTATCTGAGTGAGTAAAAATTATTGCATGCTAACCATACGGTTAAAAAAATTAGAAGAAAGAAAAAGAAAACACCTAGAAGAGAAGCCACAATAAGTGATCATGGGGTTTAGTCATTTTCAATTGAGTAGCAACAACTACTCTGATGATGAACTAGGCTACAGTTTGAAAATTTGACAAACACTATTTCATAACCTCTTAAAACCCAGCAGCTTCATTTAATTCTTTCAATCATAGATGGGCTGTGTCATCACTTATCAGCTTGAGTAAGATCACTGACAGAAACTTGAAATAGCCCTGAAGACAGCTTATCAAAGTTTAGTGCTGGAAATGCATTAGCTATTGTCACACTTTCACTTCAAACACTTCTGCACAGCTGATTTCAGCTATTGCTTTTAACTTCAACAATTTAGCCTACTGCTCTTGCAAATTAACTGCCCATGATGTTTTTAATCAAAATCTTCATCTTTCAGCATATTGCAGCAATGCTGAGATGTATTTTCAGTACAGGAAACAAAAATTAGGCCTACCCCAGTGAACATCAATTTGGACCAGTAGACTCAACTTTGCTTGCTCTTGTATTTTTGCATGTATAACAATCTATTACTCCTCTTAATAATACAGAAAAAATCAATACAAGCAAATCACGAGTAATATTTTTTTTAAATTGCATTTTAATACATCCAAAATTATCCATACAGGGGTTTACCAAAATAACGGAAACACTTACTGTTTGTAGAGAATTTTTAATTAATAAGCTGTAGGCCCACCTCAGGCTTTCAGAACTGAAGCAATTTGACTTGGAATAAACTTATACAAGTCATACACATTCAATAATCTAATTTGGGACCAATCCGTAAAATATCTCAACTGTGCCAGCGATGTAGGAGGTGGAAAGTATGATCTGACCTTTCACTCCAGATATTCCCAAAATGTTCGATAATATTGAGGTCTGGAGTTGAGGTGGCCAGGGTAGCTGCTGTACCTGATCCTCACACTCTGCAAACCACAATTTGGCAAGTGTCACACAATGCATGGGTGCATTATCTGCTTGAAACCAAGGATGGTCATTAGGAAACAATGCCAGAAGCATTGGGTGCAGAAGAATGGATTCATACTTTGCAAACGTAACACGACCCTGCAGAATAACCAATGGCCCTAAGGAATGCCATGATCTGGCGCCCCACAACATCAGGGATCCACCTTTATGCTTCACAGTCTAAACCAAACAGTCTGGGTGGTATTAAAAACACTTACTCATGACAAGACGGCAAGAAGAAATGTTTGCATATGCCAGAAGCATTGGGTGCAGAAGAATTAATTCGTACTTTGCAGATGTAACATGACCCTGAAGAATAACTAATGGCCCTGAGGAATGCCATGATATGGCGCCCCACAGCATCAGGGATCCACCTCCATGTTTCATTGTCAAAATCAAACAGTCAGGGTGGTATTAAAAATACTTACTCATGATAAGATGGCAAGAAGAAATGTATATCAAGTTCCTCTAGACTAACAGTAATTATATGGGACAAATGTCTAGATCAGTGATGGCCAATTTATAATAGACTGAGGGCCACCATATAATAAAGGTTAACACCAGAGGGGCAGACTTATAAAAAATTTTATAACTGCTTTCTGGAATTCAGTATCAAAAACAGATGTTATCAACAGATTATAACCTTATTCAGATGTTACTGATTGCACCCTTATTCATAATTTGTAATAAGACAATATATTTATTTAAAAATGATTTTACATGCTATTTTAATGAAAACTGTGTGGCTTATCAAAATTTCTTGCCAGAGATTTGAAGTCCACTTTCATTTCTCATGTAGTAATCCTAAAAGTATCTGACAATGCCAAATCAGTTAATCTGTTTCTGGATTTGAATTTGACAATCTTCATGTTAGAAAAGATTGTTTCACAAATGTAAGAGGGGTGGGAAAAAAAACCCTAAGAGAAGTGGAACAAAACTAAGAGGGGTGGAAAGCCTTAGTACATAGACTAATTAACAGTTTTGAATCACAGAATAGATCTAGTTTATTGCCTGAACCTTCCGCCACCCATCAGTTTTGTTGGCACTTTGCCATTTAGCCTGTCCTTCATTCATAAAGTTTGCTCTATTTTAAGTCTTTTGGCTACAGGATTGCAGTCGAACGACCTCCACATCTTCTCAACCTCATCCTTAAAGACAGAGATCCCAATAAACCCCTAGAGTTACAAGGTGTCTACTCTATCCCTATCAACACTTCCACAGGCGTTACTCACTATATTGGTAGTACTTACCGCAGCATAAATCGACGATTGATGGAACATATTGCTGATGTTAAGAAAGGCAGCCCTTTCTTAACATCAGCAATATTCCCTTTCAATTTTAACCATCAGCAATACGTCCGCGCTTCCCGATTGGCAAAATGTTAAGCGGATTGCCCCGTTCAGCGATCGGCATGCCCTCAGGTACCGCAAAGGCATTGAAATCTACCTTACCCCTAACACCTGCAATACTGATACACCTTTTAACATCCCTATTATTTTGAAAGCGGTTTTGAAATCTGGCAACAACTGACGCTTTTACCACGTGTCTCATTCCATGGCTGATGAACGTAGAAGTTGCTACCAAAACGTCCTGCTTATAATTTTCAACGTAACTTACATGTGACATGACGATTTCAAGAATTCTTTTAATGTTTTATGTGTTTCCCTGCCAATTCTTCTCACTATGCTGAATAATGTCTGTAAGAAATGCCAAGCCCTGATTAAATTAATATCTTTGAGTTTATTTTGAAGATCAAGTGAAGGTGGTATGTTGCCTCATAGGAAAGCAAATATTTCATCTTTCAGTTCAAAAAACCTTATTAAACATTTTCCTCGACTAAGCCACCTCACTTCAGCAGGTAACAGAAAATCCCCATAAGTAGAATTAATTTCTTCTAAAAAAGCAAAGAACTTTCTGTGAGTAAGAGAGCTGTTTCCTCCTCTGATCAGATTAGTTATTTTTGTCATAGTAACCATGGTGCCAACTAGTCTGATGGACTTCGGTCACAGGGCTTTTTGATTAACTATGCAATATAATGTAGGCATGTCAATTTCATTTTCCTTCATCAGTCTAACAAAACCAGGTTTAGTACCAATCATAGCCCTACCATCTTTGGTACATACAGAAGACAACTATTCAAATCCACCATAATCCTCCATTGCATTTCGAACAGCAGAAAATATGCCTTATCCTTCAGTTGTAGCATGCAAAGAGCAAACTTTCAATAACTCTTCTTGAATAGGAAAGTCTTCTTGAATCACTTTAACAAAAATTTAGAGCTGACAAGTATCTGTGATGTCTGAACTTTCATCAAATGCCAATGAAAAGTATACACAATCTTTAATTAAAGAATTCAAGTTGGAAGACAAATGCAAACTAATATCTACAGTTCTAGTAACCGTTTGTTTTGAAAGAGCTACAGATAGAAATTCATTTCTAACATTTTCTTCATTAAATGCTTCTGCCATTTTAACAAGCACATTTGCACACTAAATGGTTTCTTTGCTCTTGCAAGTTTGTAACTAATCACGTAGGATGCCAGAAGTAATGATTCTTGAATCTTGTTCACATTACTAATTACATTTTTTTGCTCTTTCACTTTCTTCCTTATTTATTCAATAGCACTTTTTTCGTGACTTACTGGAAAGTTTGTTGCAGTTTTTTAAAAATTTGTGATGTAGTGTTTTTTAAGATTGTATTCTTTTAGTATGGCTAGCACTTGAAGACAAACTAAGCATTGAAGTCTGTTATTCTTATTGAAGATAAACAAATAAAATCCCATTCTGTTTTAAATGTATGACTTTCACTATCTACTTTGCTAAATTTTGAAAACATCTGTGCTACAAACATGCAAAAAACAAACTGCAAAAAAATTTAGCATGTGCTCGCGACTGAACAGCCTGCAGTCAGTCACGCAGGAGAAAGTGGACGAAATTCTTGGCGAATATAATTCTAGCACAGTGTACAACTGCATGTCCTAAAGTACTGGTTTTACCTGAGTACTTGAATAGTGTCCTCTATGTGAGGTCACAAGGTCAGCACCAGCTGAACAGAAGATGGAGAGGAGGGGGGGGGGGGTGAAATGCTCCTGCAAGGAGAAATTGCCTGTGTGTTCCTTTCTAATCAGTGAAAATGGTGGGTAACAAAAAGGAAGGTTTAATTAGGAATTAAAGCTTGTGGTGATAATTGAGGAATGCAAGTAAACTGCGTGAAGTTCGAAATCTTATTTTGGCCAATTGTATTATAACAGAAATTGAGCGAACACACTCAAGTATGCAAGCAATAGTGGCTACTCCGGCAATTTGAACGATAAAATTTATTGAATAAAATAAGAGTAATATGCGGGCCATAATAAATAAACTGGTGGGCCACCATTTGGCTGTCACTGGTCTAGATAATTGGAACTCAGAATTAAGGAACATGAAAAAGCTATTACTAATAAAGATCAAAATAGTGTATTGGCAAATCACATACAGTTATGCAAATGTGAACCTTTGTGGTATAAAATTAAAATATCAGACTCTTATGAACCTCATAAAAATAAGAGACTAATTAAAGAAAGTCTCTACATAAAAAAAAACAGTTTCATTAATGAACATACAAAACTCACAGATAGCATTTTCAATAACTTAATTCAAACTAATACTTATAAAATACACGAGATGATTTTAATTTTATAACTTGCCACTATAGGAGGAACCTGACAACAAAATTTAAATTCTTTCTGCGTAAACAAAACTTTTGATATGGTTTCTAATCACTGAGAACAGGCCTTGATAAAGATCTAGAGGCCAGAAACCTCTGTAAATACAACAGAACTCAGATGTGAAAAATAATGGAAAGATCTTCAAGTTAAAATAGAATTTAAGTCATGATGGTGTGCTTCTGTAGGTTTTCGCCAGATGTACACTTTACCAGTGGTGAGAAATAATGTGATGCACAATTCATTAGCCCAGATGGCATGCTGCATCTTTAGCATCCCAGTTTCTTTTGTGCTTGGCACCAACTTACACAATTTCTTGCACTGATGTTGGTGAGACGTTTGTGGATTGCAGCACGGGCATAAATACAGGCACAATGGAGTTCCCTATAAGAACTGTTATAATGGGATCATTCCGACTGGTGTTCCACTCTGTTGCTATTTGTGGTGCCATGGTCTTATGCTTCCATTGTACAATGCATGCCAACATTAGCCTATTCCTATCTCACATCTTTGTATGGTGTCCAGAATTTGCATATGTTTGGAGGAAACGCCATGTTCTTTTTGATAGGTTGTCATAATCTTTGATACAGTTCCACATGTTACACCTACTATTTCTGCTGTTCTAGTTACTGAAGCTCTTGCAAGACGTGCACCAATAATCATGACTTTTTCTAGGTCACTGAGATCTGACACTATCGACAATTACTCCACAACAGCAGTTTCACCTGTGACTGTGGCACTGCTATACGAGAGCCAATGTTGTAACACACCGCTTTATATACCTATTGCTGGTGCAGTCAGCCCTGTGATTTGTATACAGAGCAGCCTCACCGGGATTCGAACTCGGACCCATCAAGGGCGAATGGTCAGGACCCAGCGCTTAGACCACTGCACCACCAGGCAGCACTGCAATTTGGACTCTCCACATATCATCCCCATGATCTGGAAATCTGTACTCTTTCAATATAAATGTATTCATGAATCTAGCAAGGTTCCATTTAAAGGAACCAAAACACAAAGATCTGGCAACAACCTAATCAGTTTCCATCCAAACTTTGGCTGATGAAGAACTAAAGACATAGTTTGAAAGCTTCCAAGTGAAATATAACTTTTACATAACTGAAGCATGATTTTCTACTTCTTCAAATGGTATGAGATAGAAGTTTTTTACTATTTTCCTGAAATCAGCACCCAAAAATCTATGAAAAAGTCAGAACACCTTTCAGACAATTTTTTTCAATGCACACCTGTGCAATCATTAACAGAAAAATAATGAAAAAAAAACTATATTTTTTTAACTCTCGATATTCCCAATTTTATTTTTCAATTCCAAGTTCATCAATTCATATTAGCTTCACTTTGTTCAATTACCTGATTAATATGATAAACATGCATGCACTACTAAATGTGATTTAAATAACCAGTTTTCATTATCTACTTATTAAGTATCATGCTATAGAAAGGCGAGAAACTATAAGATAATCTAATTATTTGCATTATGAAATTTTGTTTAGATATACCTCAGTTGTCTTTAAATCACTAGCATGATTTCTTGAATTTACTAATTTGCATTTTTTTTTCAACTCGAAAGATTCTCTAGGGCACTTTCTAAAATCATAGAACAAACTGTTTTTTAAAAATACATAACTCTAAATTTTAAAATATCACTTACATGAAACAAATAAAATACATGATGGATTCAATTTTTTCCCTATACATGAATTATTACAATTCTATATCTCTATGTTCAAAATAGCTTCACATTAAAACTAACTTTGTTCCAATCACAAACAACTGCCTCTTCACCTTCATAGAACTTTAACTGAAGAAATCATGAAATTAATTTTTAAATTCCCAGCCTACACTTTAGCAGAAAATGTGCAACAGGAAGTCTTTGTATTTGGATCAGAAGTACTACAGCAGAACTAATCGTAAAATTTCCTAAACTTTTAACCTCATTTTCTGCTGCTTAACATTATGTATTCTGACATCATGAATTAAATAAGAAAACTTAGTACACAAATTCTATCAGAAAAATAGGTGCTACAGTTATTTACCTTATAGTAATGACTTCACCAGGATTTCCTATAATACGCCAGCTGCATGAGACAGGATTCAAGTACTGTTCGGGATATTCAGGGCTTTCAAGCACTCCAGAACCTCTGACAACTATGCGGTCAGAACAATCTATATATTTAGTAATAAATGAAGTCATGGCTTTCCTAGATGATCATATGATAGTTACAATAGACAGATTACGGGAATTACTTAGGAATAAAGGATGTTAATTCTTAGCGTCAAATTTTCGGGTAGTAACCTTACCCTTCATCAGGACAAACACTACAGTAAGTGTTGCTAACATTGGGTAAAACTCCAACCTCTAAAATCATTTAATGTAGTTCCTCTTCTTCTCTCAATCCCTTCCAACAGTTTTCTCTTGAAGAAATGCTTTTGATGGGTCAGAATTTCTACTGAGTCCCATAGGATTTTATGTCCAGTAGATTGAACATGTCTGTCAAGGCCAGTTTTATTTGTCATGTTTTTTTTTATGGTGGCTTTATGTTCTTTCAGCCTGGTCTTAAGCTGTCTGCCTGTTTCTCCTACATAGCTAAGACCACATTCACACTTGATATTGTAGACTACTCCTTCTTTTAATAAGATGTTAGTTTCTTGCTGCTTTAATTATAAATTAAATTCCTAAGTAATTCCCATAATCTGTCTATTGTAGCTATCATACAATCTATATAACATATAAAAAAATACATATTATTATACAAAAAATTCTACGAAGAAAAATTATAATAAATACCAAATTGAATTTACAATAAGAAAGAAGCACATTGAGGATTGAAGTACAGGAGTCCCTTGCAAACATACAGAACATTGCAAATAAACAAAGTACAGACAATTAACATTTCATAGTATTTTATTAGAAAAATAACACTGATGAATGGATTGCTGATTAGTTTTTTCTTTTCTTTTACTGAGGCATATCTTTTGCATGCAATCAATTAGATGAATAAAAATGTACTTGGAGCACGGCAAATGGTACAACATTTTGTCCTGCTATACAGCTTCATTAATGGAGCTTAGTTGATTTTTTACTTTGCAGATGCTTTCATTTAATATAACTAATAAGCCACAACAAGGTATAAAAATGAATGCTCCTAAATAGGACAGCCTGGGTGATGAAAAGGATATTTCTCATTTCCAGAGGATTAGAAACTCAATAAAAATGCCATAAAATATGGAAGTTCAGAATACAGCAGCTGTCCGTCTGGCTGGAGCGATGATTTTGAAAACAGCAGAGCTAACTGGTTTCTCAAGAGGCGAGATATCCAAGGTCTTTAATCAGTGGAAAAAATCACCCACATTGCTTGTCCAAGAGGCGTAATGACAATCTGTCAGGAATAACATTGCCATTGTCTGAGATGGCTTGTACAGATAAACGGGACTTCCTACGTGCAACAGTTGGCAGAAGCATTCAATGAAGGCTGTTTCCGACCCATATCTCAGTGAACTACACGCAGGGAATTGAAGCAGATCAGAATTGGTAGTCACATGCTGATATGGAGACCACTTATTTCTGCAAAGAACCGGAAAGTTCGTCTACGTTGGTGTCAGGAACACAGCGACAGGACACTGGAAAAAAGTCACGTGGTGCAACGAGTCACAGTACACCTTGTTTTGTACCAACATTAGGCAAAGAGTGTGGTGGGAGCCCCATGAAGCAATGGACCCCGACTTACCTTGTAAACACAACTCATGGTTCTGGAGGTCATGTCATGGTGTGTGGCACATTCTGTTAGAACAAAATAGGTCCCTTATATTGCTGAAAAGTCAGATTTCCTCCAAGGATAATCTGAACATTGCTGCCAATCAAGTCCATCCTGCAAAGTTGACTTTTTGTCCAGCAGGTGATAGCTGCTTCCTAGATAACAATGCTACTGTCCATCATGCAGGATGTGTTCAGTGCGCATAAAAGCGACTCCCATCATCTTCTCTGTGGCCACTACAAAGTCCAGATCTGAACCCCATTGAAAATGTATGAGTCATGGTAGAAAACATATCAGGAAGCAAAGTCCTCTTCCATCAAATCTGAGCCAGTTAAAGGACTGTCTTGTGAACATCTGATATACTGTAGACTCAGATGCACTCCAACACCTTATGGAATCTATGACAAACTGCATACGTAATGTAATTCAAGCTAAAGGAGGTCGTCTAGCATGGTATTGAATAAAAGTTTTTACTTCAATGGCCAATATGTGTAGGTGAGACATGGTGATTATGGAATTTGAATGTCCTTAAGTTCACATGCATGAGTTAATTTCCATAACATCTTTTGTCCAGAAAATATGACCTAACTCAAAGGTTTCTATTATGTATTGGGAGTAACGTTAAAAAAATTTACAAAATGATTGTTATTTTTATGGAAGCAGCTGCTTCTTATCCTGGGAAGAAGTGATGAAGATAATGTTGAAATAAAATTAATTATCAGAAGTGTCTATGGTGAATACACAGAGAAATAAGCTGCTTTTCCCCCAGAGACACAAATGTGTTAAATACATCTAAGTTATCAGCAGTTGTTTTAAGAAAACTTATGTAACAACATGGTGAATGTTGTAATAAAAGAAAATTAATTGCTAGTGGGAGTAGTATGCTTTAATTGCTAGTGGGAGTAGTATGCTTTAATTGCTAGTGGGAGTAGTATGCTTTAATTGCTAGTGGGAGTAGTATGCTTTAATTGCTAGTGGGAGTAGTATGCTTATAATGTGAAAAATGTTTTCTATAAAATAAATCTCTACATCTGCAAAAATGCATTATGCAGAGATGAAAGACACGAGTTTCCACTCTGATCTACTGTCATGTCACTGGTCAGAAGAGGGTATTACACTATGATGAGCTGTTCACCATTCAGTGGCTCTGAAGGGTCTTCACTATGTAGCATATTGAATAGTAATTTACTCAGTGTGAAGGTTATTATTAAGATAAAAGCTTTGAAAAGTTGCTGACATAGTTCAATCTCCACTCCCCACACTCGCAGAGGAACATGGATTTCAAATCATCTTGTTCCAACACTGTGTATATAACTCACTCTGTCTATGTGATCTCCTTGGTCACCAGCCACTTCACCTTGTCTGGTCATGCAATTTCATTGGTCTGACAGAATGACACCACTTGATCATTGGTGTGAATTTTTTTCTTATATTTTCCCCCTTTGTGATTAGTTTTTTTTTTCTTCCTTACTAATAAGCAGTATCAATGCTGAAGGGATAGTTTTACAAGTGGCAATGCTGTAACTATGCTGTTTATTGTTATTATTTTATGATGATGATGTCTTGTATCTCACAGTTATTGTTTAGCTGTGTTCTGTGTTTGCTGCAAAGTTTGGTTCAGTTTTCTTTTCATTTCAACACAGAATGGTTAACCCATAATGTGGGATCAATCTGTATGTTTCCCAGACAGCATGGGGCAACTGGCTGAACTGGTGAAAGTACATGGCATAGCACACAGACAAAAGTAGAATTGAGGTGACTGGTTGCTGTGGAACTGAAGAGATTGTCATTGAAATCAATACACTTCTTGCAGAGGCCATATCAGTGCACTTTCTGAAGCAAAGTATTCAAAAGCCATTGATTATTGCTTGCGCACAGAATGGGAATTTGTTTCCAGATACATATTCTATACAGCCCTTTGTGAAAATACCCAGCACAAAAAGGAACTGTCTGCACATTCTGTAAAATCACCAAGAAACAAACATATCCTAAATGTCAGTCTGGATGTGGATACAAAATTTCAACATTTTGCCAGTGGTAGAGCATAACCCTGAAAGAATGACTGCACACATTGCTGGTGTTGCACAATCAACCATTCCCACCACCATTCAAGAGGATTTGAAATGGACAAAATATTGTAAAATATTTACACAAGTTGCTTATTTGCCATACACATGTTCATACATGAACAGAATCCTATATCAACAGTTGCTTGCGCAGGTAATAAATGAGGTTTTGTTGTCACTACACAAATCCTAGATCTACCATAACAACTGCAGAGAGGTACAATTTATTATGTGCGAACAAACAAATCAAGTGCCTTACCAAAAGTGGTGAAAATTGAATCGAATTAAGGACTTTAATTAGAGATTTTTTTTTTAAATAATAAGCTGTCCCCAAATAAAACCTAATAAAGTCTCCATAAAAAATTAATAAAAATTAAATATAAATAAAGTGGACTCAAGATAGACGCTAGTGCAAATGCTCTCTGCACCAGAAAAATGAAATTAACAAATGGTGAGCTCAGGAGTCTCCAAAAAAATAAAACTTGTGAAAACCTAAAAAAATGCACACAAAATTACTAGAAACCTAACTAACAATTTTGACCTAACCAATTTTGCAGGGAATTGAAAAACAAACAAATGTCAAAAGTCACTGCTTACCCCTTCCCCATAAGCACCAGGCAGTAAGAGGGCTATCTCTTACACAAACGCAACAAGAAGCTAAAGCACTGACGAAGGCAGCAAGAGGGCTATCACCTACTCATGCTGTGCTAAGCACCAAATAAGGCCACAAGCAGGCTAATGCCTATGCTTGCTGCGAGAGAGTAGTTTTTTTAATTTCGCAAAAGCCACAAGTATTTCGTCTTTGTCTGAAGATGAGGATCCCCTTTTCTTATTTGGTGGGTCCCACCTCGAAGTCCTGGGACAGAGGACTTGACAGTAGATGCTGGCCGACTCCTGGTAGCTCTGGAGAAATTACGCTTCCATATAGCTTTCACAAACAGATTTCTGGATCACGATGGGATACTCAAGGAGATCAGAAATTTGTGGAGTTCTCAGGGTGGAACAAAACAACATAGAAAAAAACCCCACAAAACTCCAGCTAGCTGGATAGCACATTCTGGGAGTTCAAGTGCAAGGAACACCCAGTGCTTTGAGGGAATTACAGCATTCCTCATGTGTAATAACAGAGGTGAGGACTTTTAAAATAAATTTGAAGAATCTATCTTCAGTTGATCTCTCAGAGGATGTAGATGGCCCATCTGGACACTGGTGGGTATTTTTGCACAGGAGCCAAAGGCTGAGAAGACTGGTTTTTCTTGAAATCCAGCATGGTATTCGAATGTTCAGTAGCTCCAGTGGATGATGATGGTTGTGAAGCAGAAGAAGACTGAGAAATTGCTGCAGCAAAAGTTTTGCTACCCCGAGAAATAATCTCCAGGTGAGAAATGAGGATGCTCCTAACACTGTCAGGTGATAGAGCCTCCTTGGCATGGTGGCAGCAGCAAATGGAATTTGTAGCTAGCTTTTCAAAGTTCTCAGTATTGAAAACAGACTTGAGCTTCTGGCTAGCTTCATTCTGGAAAGATGCTAATGCATTTCTTTTGGCCTGCTGGATAAAGGTCTGGACTTGTAAAAGTTGAGAGTCAAGAAGAGAAGGCTCCTTTTGATTGTTGATCAGCAATAATTTGTTGCTGATCGGCCAGCATCATTTGAGTGGCACTGACAACAGTTTTAAGAAGCCCTCTTTGTGCAGCAATTTCCTTGAGGAGAAGCTCTATCTTTACATCCGAACACTTAGCCGCATCTATGGCGACATTCAAGGAGGCCATGCTCTTCTCTGTGGATTGTAGCCAGGAGGATAGCTGGCTGGAGATATTGGCCATGGGGATACTTTGATCAGTAATAGACTCGTGGTGCAATGATGAAGTGGCTTCCCTACAAGGAGAGGTGAGAAGCTCCTATTTTGTTAAATTCATTTCTTGGTTGGTTTCCAGAGTTTGAGGGGGAACAGCATCTTCTTCTCTTCCAAATCTAAATTATCATTCTTTCTCTGCCGATAAATCATCATTTTTATCTCTCTCGTCTTCCCTCTGTTTGTTTTCTTTGATACAGTATGTACTTGACTCATAGTGAGCAGTAACAATGGGGTTATGAGAATAAACTGAGACACTGTTGTTTAAGTAGATCTATTGTTTTAGGCTAACCAATGAGAAGAGACAGATTTCCCATCTGAATTCAAAAGGATCAATGGGAGAAAAGGAATTATTTCACTGGTTAGTTTGCCAATAACAGACAAGTTACACATTTTTGTGAGGACAAGTATTAAAATGTAAGGATGAAATAATTTTTTATTGAAATAAAAATGGACCCAAAACAAGGAGAAATACCGTATTACTAAAATAAAAGGATTAATTATTTATTGTGGTGTACAATATCCTACAACATTTCTCACACAGTGGCGGCAACTAGGGGAAGTGTACCTACTGCTCCATCCATTTTATATATTCTTAAAGAAAATTTGAAGTTGACATAAAAAAACATAAATTCTAAAAAGACAGTTCAAAAGAACCTGAACAATCACTGTCATGGAATTAGAACCAATGACACTAAAGAAAATTTGTGACTTGTTATTACGATGCACAGTTGAATCTGCTAAATGAATTACCCTAGTTTACTTCTGCATGAGAATGAAGCAAGAATGCAGTTATAAGGTGGACCAATTAGGGAAAAGAAAATTTCCTATTGGTTGAACCATGTTAAAAAGAGACAATTGACTTCTGCACAAGAACTGAGCAAATGCTTATAAACTATTTCCAGAGGGTTTACTCATGCATGAGAACCAAGTAAAATCTGACAAGTTAATGAGATGGCTAACTCATTCACTAGAACAGTGTAATTTTAAAAATGTGAGTTCAAATGTAATAGAGATAGGAAACTATTTATAATTTAAAAGAAAGTGTCTAGGACATCTAAATCTTTGAGTACATTGCAAATCGTACTGAATAGCTTCTATAACTAAATCATTTAGGAACTCATCCAATCTTTCATAAAAATTTACTAGAGAGTAAGCTCTTCTACGCAATGTTGTAAGAGATAATTTTGTAAGAATTTCATCACTACGAATACTTTGGGGGTGATTAGTAATAAGTCTAGTAGAAATCTTTTGAAAGGCTTCCAATTTTTCTCAGTGAGAATTGGCTGTCATACACCTAATAAGACAACCATAAAGCAAGACAGAGACAAAATATGTAAAGTAAGTTATCTGTATCCGCCAACTAATCACAACCGGCAAGGTTTGTTTATGTGCTCTGACGAGAGCAGGGGAGACTATGTATGGGAATCTGCAGATGTACGCATGAGTGCCTGTGAGTATGTGTTGTAAATCTTAATAAAGTTATGTCTTCAAAGTCTCTGATGTATTTAGTAAGACCAATACCACATGGTAGCAACAATAAAAGGATGACAATCTACCTAAGCAGCAATTAATAGTCTCAGGTAAGCGTAGAGTTACTTTCAATGAAGTATCTTTCTTTGACTGACTTGCCTCTATGTTAAGTTAATGAATAAAGTTATCGAATCTTCAGGATTCGATAGCAATGGCGGCGTGCCATGTGGCATCACCAGAATCATTTTGCTTCTCTTCTCTGGCAATGCAGCCTAAAGGGAAGCAATGTTTTGAAAGATTTTGAATCGCATCAGGGCTCAACAGACAGAAGAACAGGTAAACTCCTTAATCTATATAATGGGAGAAAAAGCCGAAGAAATATTTCGTGTCAGGTTTGTCCGCTGACGAAACAAAATACGAAGTAGATATGCAGAAATTTGATTCTCATTTTATAGTACAGAGGAGTACTATTTTTGAAAGAGCTCAATTTAATAAGCGTACACAAGTAGAAGGGGAAGAAGTGAGCGATTTTATCACCTGTCTTTATTCATTAACTTAACATTGTGAATATGGCATCCTTAGAGAACTCATTCGCGACAGAATAGTGGTAGGACTTCTAGATAAAGATTTAAGTGAAAAGCTACAGTTAGACCAGAATCTAACATTGAGTAAAGCCATTGGACAGGTTTGATTGTCTGAATCAGTTAAAAAACAGCAGGAAATTCTTAATGTTACAACTTCATCTGTGAATGCTGTTAGAGATACAGTGAATAAAATTGGAAACAGTAAATTAAGCCTAACACACTACAGGAAAGGAACAGAAATTTGGTATCGTTGAAGAGAATGCAAGCAGTTCCCAATCAGAAATGCAAATGGTGCAGGAAATTTAAGCAGGACAGGAAATTTTGTCCAGCTAAAGATGCTAAGTATTTGAACTATTCTAAAAAGAATATTCAACACAAACAGAATATAAATTCTGAATATCCTTGTACCATATTACGGGTCATTCATGTAAGTCTCTCAGAAAACTTGAAAATTTCATTGCCCTGGAGTGGGAATCGAACCCACATCTCCTGATTTCTGTTCGAGTATGTTAACCATTACACTACCCCTGACAGTAAAGTTGTTTTTTTTTTTGCTTTGAATATTCTATAACTGAGATTAAGCAAACACAGCTTAGGAATCTGAACATCCTCAGATTTTTGCTATTTGAAGCAACCCTGCTTCTTCATAGCGTTTAGGCCCATCTCCCATCTAGAGACGGATGTAGGTTGGAATTCGCCAGTACCACAGATAAATCAATGAAGGAAGAAATATTCCTCATTATACAAAGGAAATGGATAGAATATTCATAGCAAACAGAACATAAATTCTGAATATGCTTGTACCACATTACTGGTCATCCATGCAACTCTCTCGGAAAACTTGAAAATTTCATCGTCCTGGAGCAAGAATCGAACCCGTATCTCCCAATTTTTGTTTGAGTATGCTAACCATTACACCACCCAGGACAGTGAAGTTCCAAGCAACTGAGACTAAGCAAACATAGCTTAGGAATCTGAACATCCTCAGATTTTCGCTATTCGAAGCAACCCTGCTTCCTCTTAGCGTTTTGGCCCATCTCCCATTCAGAAACGGATGCAGGTCGAAATTCACCAGTACCACAGATAAATCAATGAAGGAAGAAATATTCCTCATAATACATGGGAAATCGAAAGACCCGAGCTTGCCAGTTCGCAAAACAGAAAGTCGGAAATTTCATTTTTGGGAATAATTTCATGCCCTAATCAACATTGAACAATCTTAATCCAAATCGAACTATTACTTTTAAAATAGATAGTGGGGCAAATTAGACAGTTATCCCATCATCTATGCAGAAAAAGCTTTTTCCTAACATAAAGATACTGGAACCGAATAAAATACTGTGTGGTCCAGACAGAAGGAGACTAAAAATGCTAAGAAAATTCAGAGAAATTTCAGAATATTCAGGAAAACAGAGTGTAGAAGAAATTTATGTTATTGAAGGATTACAAACTTGTTTATTAGGGAGGACAGCCATACATGCTTTCGGGATTGGATCAAATTTAGAAAACAGTACCTCTGAGGTGACTTTGGTAAACCCTCCGAAAGACTTTCCAGAGCTATTTCAAGGCCTAAGACTTATTCAGGGCAATTACACGATTAAGATAAAGCCAGATTCAGTACCACAAGCTACTTGACTTCCTCACCATAGAGGATTCCTATTCCATTGCTGAAGAAAACTGAAACAGAAATAAAACACATGATTACCCAAGGGGTGATCACACCAATAAGCGAGCCGACTGAATGGTGTTCACCAACAGTGGTCATTTCAAAAAGTGACGAAGCTGATAGAATTTGTGTCGACCTAACAGAACTGAATAAATGTGTCCAGACAGAGTTCCATCCACTACCTAAAGTTGAATATACTTTGTCACTTTTAAACAAATAGCAAGTATAAATGCTCTTAATTACTGTTCGTTATGTTTTGCAGATTGGTGGTACATAGAGTTCCAAGGAAATTGTGCCAACTCTGAGCATATAATGAATGAAAAATTTATCTTGTAAATGCAGTGGAAAGAAACATACCAGGGAAATAAAATATAGTAAAGCTCACCATTTTTACTGCAAATTGTTGTTAGCACTGCCACTGACTGGTAACTAAATTGTCTAGCCAGCAAATATCAGAAGTACACTGAAGAGCAATTGAATTAGAGACAGCTGGCATTATGCAAATGTGGCGCTGTGGGCGGCCCTGTAAACGGAAACGACATGACGTATGCAGCGATCCAACAATATAAGGAGTGATGCGACGGGAATCAGTGAGAGTTGGACGCAGTATGGGTAAGACGAAGGATCTAAGTGCATTTTATCGTGGGCAAACTGTCGGGGCCCGACGAATAAGTCACTCCATCTCGGAAGTCGGGCAGGCACTGGGATTTTCATGAGCCACTGTGTCACGGGTGCACCGTGAGTCCATTGAATCCGGTAAAACCATCCCTGCAAGGGCCAACTGCCGTGGACAACAGCGTGTGAATGTGTGGGGTCATCGTCGGTTAGCTAGCATTGTAACAGCGGATAGACGGGCTATAGTCCAAGAAATCACTCGGCAATTTAACGTTGGTGCACAAAAACGTGTAAGCAGCCACACCATTCAGAACCATCTCCTCGCTATGGGGTACAGAAGCCATCGTCCCACAAGGGTACCGCTGCTGGCCACATATCACAGGGTGCAAAAATTAGCATGGGCACAGGAACATCGCCACTGGACCCTAGACATGTGGAAAAATGATGCCTGGACTGATGAGTCGAGATTCACGTTGATACATGGGGATGGCAGGATACAAGTACGGCGCAAACCACATGAAGCGATGGATCCTTCTTGCCAGCAGGGTACTCTTCAAGCTGGTGGGGGTGGAATTCTCATTTGGGGACTGTTTACGTGGACTGAAATGGGACCCCTGGTACGTCTGACATCGTCCCTCATAGGTCAACGTTACCGGGATATCCTGGACGACCATTTGCTCCTGTTTGTGCGTCTTCAACATCCCACTGGGGACTTGATCCTGCAACAAGACAATGCACCATGCCATCGCTCCCGAATTGTGTCCGAATGGTTGGATGAACACTCCACCGACATGACCTCGCTTCCTTGGCCAGCTAGGTCACCTGACCTCAATCCCCTCGAGCACATCTGGGATGCCATCGAGAGAGATGTTCAAGGCTCTGACCCTTGAACAAGTGGGAGCTTGTTCAGGGGTTGTGGATCCATATGGCTTCCCAACGCTTCCGGTGTCTTGTCGAGTCCATGCCGAGACGAATCGCCGCCGTCATCAGGGCGAAAGGTGGTGCTACACGTTACTAGACAGGTATCTCTAATTCAATTGCTCTTCCATGTATGTTTCCCATGATGCTTAATTGCATGAATTTAAATTTGGGTTTGTGTACAAAAAAAAAAAAAAAAAAAAAAAAAAAAAGTGTTCGTGATAGTTTCCACCTATTCCAATTTGCACAATTGGAATATTGTGCATATGGAGAGTGAAGTGTAGCTTATTTTTATCCCTACAGTCATGATATAAAAGTTTTACACTAACTTTTGAAGATTACATGTTGGGAAAAAATAACCACAAACCAAAAAAAAAAAAAAGGCACACAAATTTTTAACTTTCTCAAAATCTTAATCTTACATTTTAAAATAAAGTACAGAATGTAGCAATCTTTAATTTTCCTGCCCAGTAATCTGTTGCAACTGAGACTGAAGTACATGATGTATAGGGTTGTCAGATTTATAAAATCAAAAAGGAGGACACTTTTTTTGTCATTGCCCAAAATGTTTCTGGTTGCCAATACTTAAGTTTATTTGCAGTTACACTATCATATTGTGTCAAACAGCACAATTTTCAAGAAAAATAAATGAAAACTGACAAAAGTAAAGAATGATTGATATGACTCACCAAGAGAATACTTTTTGTCTGGTTGGACTGCTTCCATTAATCTTTTGTCAATTAAGAACTTGTTATACATTGTAGCACATAAACATGTTTCAGATTCACCATCATCACTACTATGTTCATAATTTGTACAAATATGAAGTTCAACCTTCACTGTATCAACATTCAATCTATTCCTAACATCCGTCCAAAAAGATTTCATTTTTTAAAATATTCTCTCACATTCTGCGTTGCAGTTTGATATGGAAAAAATGTAAGAGGATATTAATTTGTAATTTCAGAAGCTTGAAAGAGATTATGTGCATTCCTTGAAAATGAGTGCATACTTTTCTTCATCAGATGTCACTAGCTGAAGCTTTTCAGATGAAACTACCTCTTTAAATAAACAGCATTCATCACAGAATTCATCCATGTTAAGATCATCAACTTTTAGTTTTTTTAACAATAGATAATAAGATATCAAATGAAGGAAGTTGGTTTGTTAAGGAAAATGTTGCAAATTCTTTGAAAATACTAGGTTCACTCAAGTCATATCTCTCTGTCAGGTACTTTCTTATGTTATTTAAAAACAGTAAGAAGTCTTTCTCACTGTTATTTAAAAACAGTAAGAAGTCTTTCTCACATTTCTGCTGCTTAGATGAAGTTAAACTTTTCATAGCATTGTTGGCAGAAAACCCAAAAAATGTTTCTATCCTATTGCTTAATTTGCTATTCAAGTCTTCCATGAGCTTATGTATCTGTAACAGAAAATGTTTTACTTGCTAGGGCTTCAATTGCATCGACTAAGATCTTCATTTTGTGGCTTAGAAACAAACAGTACATTTCATAAAGTAAGCTTCAGTCTCTGTTTTCTTCCCCAAATGCATTCCACACAATCTTTGTACAATTATCTTCACCTACACTTCTGAAAAAGCTGGTTAACGACAACCAGTTCCTTAAAAGTCTGTCCAGAGTAGATAACAAACTTAACCATCTTGTTGTAACATGCCTCACAAATCTCCAGATATTCTATGTCTACGAATTCACAGAACTCCTTTAGAGCTGCTGTCCTACTAGAAGCATAACTGCTAAAGTGAGCAAACACTTTTAACACTAAATTATCTATATCTAACCTTAGTTTTGATGTTGCATACCTGGACTTTTTCGTACACATGGGATTCCTTTTTCCCACAGTTCAGAAAAATTAGAACCTCTTTTTGGCATTTTAACAAACCGTGGGTAATTACCCATGCTTTACACACAGTTATCACATATTATATATGGACACTGAACTCCCAGGTTCAGACTGAGTCACTGACCAGGAAAGAGTTGAACATTTCACAACATTATTACATCATGCACTGCACGGAACTAAGCATCCTAACTTCCTGTGTCTGCGAGGAATGAGGCTATTGGCCGGGAGAGAGGGCAATCCCAGTCTGTACTAGGAGAACCAAACATATCGCTCCACGGAAGGAATTGTCCCACCCTGAAACAATTCGTTCAGAAATTACATGCACCTGCACTGGTTTCAACGGCAAAATGTTACTAGCATTGGATTACATGTCAACAGACCAATAGCACAATAGCATATTGTCACTCAGTACGGTAATCAGTTACTTTGAAATCACAAAAAGGAGAACAAAAACGCGTCTGGCTTACGTATAAAGGAGGACCTCATTTGTGCTGTCCCAAAGCTGGATGGTCCAGCTTTAAGCCGGACATCTGGCAACCCTAATGCAGTATGAACTACCATACCATCTCTCAACAGTACAATGAATTAGTAAAGTATTTACCAATGCTCCTGAACAGATAAGTATTTTTAACTCCAGTACACAAGAAAAATTTTAAAATTTCATTCCACATTTCATCATTCCTTCTTTAACAGCTATGCCATTAAGAAACATTGAATAATACTGTCTCATGTACATACTGTGCCTAAAACAGCAACAAATAAAACCAGAACTAGAAAGCAAAATTTTTTATTTACCTTGTTGTGTAAAACTTTCCTTTATAGAATTGGGTTCTGATTTGATTTGCTCTATGCCCCTTATATTGACAGCTAAAGTTTCACAGAAAGCTAAACACCAAGGATGTAGGACTGAAAAAAAAACACACACAAAAGAGGTAAGCTCATATTTGAATTTAAAAGGAAGAAAACATGTACATGAATATAAACACAAAAGTATAACTTCAAGATATAATAATTTCATGCATATTTTACAAATTAATAGCCAATTACTTTTAAAAAAAAGAGCACCAACAATAAATAGTCTGTACTCTCTTACAATTTAGATTAATTTGATATTTTAAAATTATCTTGATTATGTTGTGCTTTTATAAGAAATTCACAAAGACAGTAGCAAACAAAAATAATAATAGATTGACAAGGCAATATATAAAAATTCACACAGAGCAGAAGACTAAGAATTTTTCACTACACACAGCTGCATCAAATAGCAGACCCTACTTGTTGATGATGGAAAGCATAAAACTTTTCCAAATTACCATACTCATATTTTTACATGAACTAAGAAAGAAGCAAAGACAGTTGGTAGTTTCTAATTTTGTAGGTAATTAAAACCTCAATTAAATGTTGGCAATTTACAATGTACAATGGAAGTAACTTGGTTTTACAAATTACATGGATATTCTTCAAGAAATGTGATTCATGTTGTGCATCTTTCAGCACTGTTTGCTTGCTTGTGTAGACCGTACTGAGCATCCCCATACAGTTTCAAACAGAACTAATGATCATATTATTTGCATCTTCATTGGCAATAATCACTAAAAAAGTGCACTATTTACGTGCAAGTCATTAATGACTTCACAATCAGAAAGGCCAAACTTACCTCAAAGGTCTTGGCTTCTTTCTTTTAATACATTTCGTGCACATTAACGAGAAAATTTTTGTTATGCAGCTGGCCTTTTTGGGTTGAAACTTTCTTCATATCTGCTCGCAGATTGTTGTTATTATTCCTCAGGTCATGAAACATTCCTATTTTCATTCACAACACACTAAAAAACATTGAATTCTGACTGCTGTTTGACATGCGTGATATCTCGTCAAAACCAGACGCATACTCACTAGTATGCGCGTGTTGTCGACCTTCATTATGTCCCCCTTTTTTTTTTATTCTATTTCCTTCTTTCCTTCACTCCTCCCTCAGTAACTTGCCTTTAAAATTCACATTTCTAAAATTGGTACTCCATTCTAAAACACACACTTGCACACATAATAAATATTCACTTATATCAGACCTATATTCAATTCTATACCAACTTCACAACGTACTACTTACATACTGCATACTAACACAGTTACATACTATATATACAACACATTCATACACTCAATTCAAAATCATTATCTACATAATTTATATTACAGTATTTACATTTCATGGCAGTCAAACCACTGTCAACTGTGATTTACGTAGCGCTCCATTTGCCTCATACCTCGTAAATACCCTGCAGCAAACAACCCTAACCCTATTCGGCCAGTCACAACATTCCCCAAGCGCTTTCACAACAGCAACACTGTCATCCTCAGGAGGTCGATGTATCCCTCTGCTCTGCTAACCGCAAATCAAGTGAGCAAATTCATCAAGGTTCCGGCTTAAGTCGTGAACTCCGAATTGTATCTCTGGCACCATCTATTGTCAGTGCTGTTCCCTTTTTCCCCCTTTAATTGTTGTTCTACTTTAATTAAGGCTTTCCAATGGTCATTTAAGTTGTTTGGGTCATTAATATTACATACTCTTGATATGTTTTTTTTTTTTTATTAACACTGATTCTGCAACTCTTAACTGCCTTTTGTTTTTACACCTCTTAATGATTTTAATATCTTCAAATTTCAGACATGAATGGTTTTTTAGACAGTACTGGGTTAAGGCTGCTTTAGCTTCTTTTTTATTCCAATTATTCATATGTTGGTTTCTTATTTATAGGAATCTCATATACACCAGCTCTATCAAGTTGACTGATCTTTTCATTTTTATTACTATATTTTTTATAGTATGTACTTGATTTCCTACTTGTATGTCATATTTGCCACAAAGCTTATTAATTTCAGCAGAAATGCCTTCTACATATGGAATCGCTCCCACATTTCTTTATGGTTTTTTACTATTTGTACCATTTTTATTATTTGCTTGAGTTACTTCATTAATCCATTTCCTTAATTAATACCTGTTTAGGATAGCCAAAATCATGTGCAATTTTTTCAATATATTCTAATTCTTCTTTTTGATATTGTTTTTTGATGAGTGTGTTATACTTCTTTTAATTAGTGTTTTATAAAACACTTAGGTATTAAGGAAATGGATTAATGAAGTAACTCAAGCAAATAATAAAAATGGTACAAATAGTAAAAAACCATTAAGATATGTGGGAGCAATTCCATATGTAGAAGGTATTTCTGTTGAAATTAATAAGCTTTGTGGTAAATATGACATACAAGTAGGAAATCAAGTGCATACTATAAAAAACAGTAATAAAAAATGAAAAGATCAGCCAACTTGATAGAGCTGGTGTATATGAGATTCCTACAAATAAGAAACCATCTATGTCATATATAGGCAGCACTAGGAACAAGTTAAAATATAGATTAAACCAACATATGAATAATTGGAATAAAAAGAAGCTAAAACAGCCTTAACCCAGTACTGTCTAGAAAACCATTCATGTCCGAAATTCGAAGATATTAAAATCATTAAGAGCTGTAAAAACAAAAGGCAGTTAAGAGTTGCAGAATCAGTGTTAAAAAAAAAACAGATCAAGAGTATGTAATATTAATGACCCAAACAACTTAAATAACCATTGGAAAGCCTTAATTAAAGTAGAACAACAATTAAAGGGGAAAAAGGGAACATCACTGACAATAGATGGTGCCAGAGATACAACGATTCGGAGTTCATGACTGAAGCCGGTACCTTGATGAATTTGCTCACTTGATTTGCGGTTAGCAGAGCAGAGGGATACATCGACCTCCTGAGGATGACAGTGTTGCTGTTGTGAAAGCGCTTGGGGAAAGTTGTGACTGGCCGAATAGGGTTAGGGTTGTTTGCTGCAGGGTATTTACGAGGTATGAGGCAAATGGAGCGCTACGTAAATCACAGTTGACAGTGGTTTGACTGCCATGAAATGTAAATACTGTAATATAAATTATGTAGATAATGATTTTGAATTTAGTGTATGAATGTGTTGTATATACTGGGTGCACAGGAAAGTCCCTTTAGCCTGAAATAACTTTCGAACGGAGGGAGGTACAGTTATGCAAGTGAGATAACGGTATAGTAAAGCGACTATGCCCGATCAAATGTAGCCAAAAGCAGCGCCCCTAGTGGCGAAACGCGGAAGTTAGCCATTGCAAATCGAACACGAAAAGAGATAGAGCAAAATTTCCAACTACAAAGTTGTAGAGCACCATTTAATTAGTACAAAACAACATTTGTTTCACACGGATAAGATAATTGTCGTCTGAATACCCTAAAATGTCCAAAATCAATGCGCGATCTTTTGTGTGAATGTTTGAAGGGAGCAGGAGGTATAGGTATGAGCAAATACACACTAAGCGGTTCTTCCAAATACCGCACCACACGTAAATAGACCAACACACTTTATGTCTGATGGATCGTCCCCACAAGGGATTTTCCATTGCCCAGTAGTGGGCGTTGTGTTGGTTTAGTAATGTGGTACGGTGGAACACTGCCTCGTCCGACCAAAGAATGTTGGATAAAAAGTCTGAGTCACCTTCAACATTAATCAATGCCCAGTTGCACCAATCAAATCGACGCTTAATGTCCCGTGGTAACAGTTCTTGCTGCGGAGTGACACGATAGGGATGTGCACCTTCAGCATGCAGTATTTGCCATACACGGGCCCGTGTTAAGCCACTCGCCTTGCTGATATCTCTTGTACTGCTTTGTGGATGGGCTAGCGCATATGTCAAAATATCCTCTGCCATTATACGCATACCTGCACCCACTGGTCTGCCAGAATGAGAACGACTTTTAGTGCTTCCCGTCTCCCTGAACCGTCTCACTACACTTGCGATGGTAACCGAACTTGGATGTGGCCCAGCTGGAAAAACGAACAGCATATTCCCGTGCAGCTAGCTCTGCATTTCATTGCCATTCGCCGTAATAAGCACCATCTCACAATATTGGGAGTGAGTGAAGCTCACCATTCTCACACAGCGTACGACGTCACAATCTCAGGGTTCATACACTTTTTTGGGGAAAAAATTCAAGGACTTTCCAGGCCTTTTCCAGGACATATACAAAAAATTCCAGGATGATTATTACGCTTTACAGTATCATGCTCAAATTATTTTTTAAAAGCAATTTCAGTTTTAAGTAATAAAAATGATGAAAGATGCAAATAGATGAGTGTGCTTTTTTACCCATTACATTTCTTTTTAATGTTTTTAACTGGTGAATTACCCAATAATGCTAAATTGAATTATGATGCAATTACCACAAGGCTATTCAGAAAATCCTTTCCCTCAATCAGAAAATGATAAATTCAGTCAGTCATTTTAGCTGCATCACTATTCTGCACTATCTTCCATGTAATCAGACTATTATTGATAACAACTGAAATTATTATAAAATTAAGTGAGGGCAGATTCAGAATTTAAGAATGGGGAGGGCACACGTCTAACAGAGGACTGGTAAAAAAATCTGAGATTTATATCCTCCAAAAAAACACGGTGGTAAAACATGGGGGACCCATAAGGGGAGATGGGGTGCTTGCCTGTCAGTGTATATCACAAACAGCAGTTCTGAAGTACTGCTGTGTGGATCAATGAAAAGTTTGGGCAAATGTAAGACAAAACGTGGAGTTGCAAATCCATAAGTGAAAAAGTGTGATGTCTGAAAACAAGAAACATGAGACAAAGCAAAGCACTTATCTACTTACTCAATCCCCCCCCCCTCCTTTTTTTTTTAAATGGGGCATGTGCCTGTTATGCCCACAGGTGGATTCTAGCTCTAATAAAAAGTGTTTCCATACATGGGAATGATTTTTTTTTAACATTCCCAATGACTGCCACTGATGGCTGCCTATTGGGATGTGACTTTTGAAGGCAATGAAAATCTTAATTACTAGACAGAATATGTGCCAGACTTGAGGAAAATTTCCCCCAATTTGTAGTACAGTTATGTTAAATCAAAAAGCATAAGCCACGGAATCACTATGCACCTCAAGAAATGATTCGGGAGTGGACGATTATAGAAGGGTGAACCAATAGAGTTTAAAACAGAAAGTGTAATTTTAGGAACATGGCGACAAATTTCAAATAAGTTTCATCATAGAAGTCAGAAAGTCCTGGTCCACCACCCAACCCAAAAGAATCTAACCACCTCTATGTCTACCAGTACATTTGCCTCATATTACTTTCCAAAAATTATTTTTCATATCAAACAAAATTGCCTCAATTTTTTTTTAAATCAAAATCACTGCTAAACTAAATTTATGAAGTGCTACCCTAAAATGTGGAACTAGCCAAACTATTTAGAAAAACCTTAAACATAAAAAAATTTCAGTTTTTTTATTGGTATAAATTAGGATATTCTAAAGTATTTTACATAAATGAAAAAATGATGAGCATAAGGAATCTCTACCTCCAGTTAAGCTTCAATCATAACCAGAATCAGAATAACCACTTTTGGTTCAACTCCCAAAACATAAGACATCTTAATTATATGAATTAATTTTTTATAAACTTTTTTTAAAAAATTGAAGTTTGTCAGTTATATAAACCAAAATCTGATCAATGCATTAAGGACAATTGATTTAATTGTTTTGGCCACAAATTCATAGTAAAATGTACAGCAAAAATATTGTTACGACAGTGGGTCATTATCCCACCGCTGTCAATCAAATGTTACGATACCGGGCCGAGCTGGGTTTATCATCCCAACGCTCGCCACCAATTGATCAGATCTACCGTGGGTAGTTATCCCACCATTGACCACTAATTGATCAGAACGTGCCGAGCGGTATAAGTATACTTCTTCACTGATCTTCTTCAACGTAGTTCTTGGCGCTAAAACTGTAATATATGGGCATACACTTAAACAATTTGAACCAATCACCTGCATACACATAAATAATGTGTTCTATGACTGCGCTGACTGCCTAAACAAATATTTAATTGGCTATAAAAAAACATAACAATGGCACACATATGAATAAAATTTAGCTGTCTTCTGAACATGAGTATTGGGTCAACTTGGACCTAAATCAGTTCTCGCGAGATAGTTTTAATGAACTTAAATTTCACAGTTCAGTCTCACTATTTCTCAGTTCAGTTCTTGAAATATATTAGTTCAGTTCCTCAACTAATTGCGTAGCAGATGTAACAATAAAAACAAAATGTTTCTACTTACATGAATGCAGTCCAGAATAAATCCAAATTGTGATTTAACTTTTCACCTGTAAATTTCTTAGGTATCCAAGCCACCGCTCTTACGCTTATATTTTTCTTTCGCCATGTTTTTATCCCGTCGCACTTACACGTAGTGGCTTCGCTGCTTACGTAACCACACACACACACACACACGTGGGGCCTTGCTTCGTCCCACAGGACCAGCTGGCTTCCTTCGCAGCTTCAGGGAGAGGATGGAAATTGCACACTGCCGTAGTTGGACTCTAACCCGATCTTTGCTTCCCATTGGAATGACCACTGTCCACTCGCAGGCTTCTTAATTCTTCTGTAAGTTTGCATTCATTGGGCCAACCCGTCGCTAATTTCCATTATGCTCCCAGCCTAGAAATTGCTGCTTGATCACGCGGATTTAGGCATTCTGCTGTCTTAATGGCAAACTGGCATCTCCAGCTGCCCCGAGTTGTCATCTCCGTTTCATTTATCCCAATTCATATAGAAGATCCAAGGTATCCAGCCTTTCACATCGGAGAGCGTACAGACTACTAAACTTTCTTCCTTATTTTCATGCTAAGTGCGAAATCTTATTTTTCTGCACGGACCACACAGAGAGCAATTGTTCTCGAAAATGCCCCAAACAATCGACAAATTTACGATTATTCGCTAAACCTTTTGGTCTCCCATCTTCATTCATTTCTACAAGTAGTCCCTCTTCGAAATGTACCCTGTTTAGACCAGCCGACAGCTGCGCCCTGATATTTATGACCTAACAGCGCTATTCTGAGACCACCCAGCCAGAGGGAGAATTCTTCGCCTCTTTTCTGTCCTAACCAGCAGATAAAACTTTCTCTACTGTTTACACTTTTAAACTCCAATCAAGCCTCGAACATAATTAATACTTAATTAATTTCATACATCCACCACGCCCATTAATTACTAAATTAATGGCGGGGGTGGGTCGTAACAATATGTTTCAGGAGCCCATGAGTATTTACTGTACAAGTATATATAAGGTTTTATATTACTTACCAAAGTTTTAGTCCAATAAGAAGCCCAATTGTGTAAGTTAGTTGCAGAAAGTTATAACTTTTTGGAACAGAAGAGTTCATTAGTCTATTTACATGAACTTCATATGAAAAACACTAAATAATTATGAAGATATAAGATCAAAACTGGTTTGAAGTTCAACATGCTTCAAAGAAAAAAAAAAAGTTCATTTCTATTGTAAATTGTACAAATATAAAAATTTAATGTTTTAGTATTAATTCTCTATATGCTTGGAAGATACCACAAATATAGAGTATCAATGGATGGTTATACAGATTTAAGATTGCTGACTTTGGTTTCAAGTTCCATATCCATTTTTTTAAGTACTGCTCTTTTCTCATGAGCAGTTTTTCTAAAGCTATTAGATTTTACAATGTATGTAATGTTATTTGTAGTTTCAGCTTTTAAAGCTAAATCATCAGCAGAGTTAAGTAATTCTTTGACTTCTCCTTCAATGAGTTTTCCTTTTCTTTTTTATGCTATCAATTTCATCTAAAATAGCTTTCCTTTTTCCACATATGGCTGCTTTTTCCTTTTCTTTGGACTTATCATCCAAATAATGTATGTAATTTTGCCTTGCAGCTCCAACTGATAACAGAAGGGATTTTGAGATATTTACCTTATCAATACCACCTACATAGGATATATGATCATAAATAATTCTCTGTGCCACAATTGACTCCTCTCTCATGTTTTCTACAATGAGCTCCTTATTGACTGAGAAACATCTCTCAACAGAAGCTTGCCCATGTGACAACAGTAAAAGAAGTTTCACAACTTTCCACAGTTCACTAAAAGCTTTAGTAGAAGGCATGTACTCATACAATAATGTGTCTACTCTTTGTTGTTTATCTTCTGGATCAAAGTTTATGAATGAAGATTTTACTGCTGCAACACTGGTCACGAATTCCTTAAACTGCCATATTACACGCTGCTTTTCTCAATATTTAATTGCTCACTTCTATTCTTTTCTCATTTTTTTAAGATAGTTAGCAATGTTTTGTTTTGCTTCTTTTAATAGTATCTGTCCACTTTCTATTGCACTCATGTGTTGTTGTTTTTTATGCCACATTCAATGTTCATCTCAGCATTGTTTAACATTTTACGAGGGAATCCAACTGCTGCAAATGTTCAGCTTCTTCCCATTTCAAATCACCTTGCAAACATTCAATTTCTTCTCTCTTTTTGCTTGTTTTGATTCATTTTTCCAGCACTAATCTGCTCTTGATATTTTTTTCAGGATTCTTTATAAGCTATCAGAAGTTTTTTGGTTACATTAATTTTACTCACATCCCCACTTAATCTTTTGACATGATCTTTGTGCTTCTTGCTCTCCGCATGACGCCTACAATCATCGCGGCCACCTTGCGACAGGCTAAAATTGCAGGCACATGACTTATAAAATGTGATTCAGCAAAACTTTAGACGCTTCATAAAAAGGCCATTCTTTACTATATACATACCGCGATACACTTCATTATAAGTTTTATCTGATTTTGTTCTTTTTGTTGTCATAGCTGTTTCACTGCTACATTTTGTTTCGTTTCGTTTTAATCTAAATGAACCCTTTCCACTCAAACAACTTTTCACCCATACTCACACAGATCTCGCATTTTTTTAACTTTTCTGCAGTAGAAGCCACAACTTAGCAGTGAAAGCTCAGCTTTAGCTCACCAGCCCCAACATACGAGCTATAGAGGCATCATCAACGTGGCGGCTGACACCCGACCTATTCAGCAAAAGAAATGTCTCGCGAGCGTCGACATGCGAGCTATAGAAGCGTAATGAGCACAAAGGATGACACCCGATACGCAAGCTATTCGGCGAAAGAGAAATGTCTCGCGAGTGCCAACATGCGAGATATAGAAGCATCATTGGCATAGAGGGTGACACCCCACATGGGCGATATTCCGCGAAAAAGAAATGACTTGCTGGCCCCGACCCATAGAGGCGTAATGAGCACAAAGGACGACACCCGACATGCAAGCTATTTGGCGAGAAGAAATTACTCGCGAGTGCCAACATGCGAGCAATAGAGGCATCATTGGCATGGAGGGTGACACTCGACACGCAAGATATTCGGCGAAAAAGAAATGTCTCGCAAGCCCCGACATACGAGCTAAACAGGCATCATAGATTTGGCGGATGACACCCGACCTATTCGGCGAAAAAGAAATTCCTCGCGAACGCCGACATCCGAGCTACACAGGCGTCGTAGGAGTGGCAGATAACACCCGACACGTGAGGTATCCGGTGAAAACAAAATTCCTCGAGAGCGGCAACATGCGAGCCATTGGGGCGTCATTGGCATGGCGGGTGACACCGGAGTTATTCGGTGAAAATGAAATTCCTCGCGAGCGCCGACATGCGAGCCATGAGGCGTCATTCGGCATGGCGTGTGACACCCGACACGCAGACGACGTTTCTTTTTCTTTATCCGGTGAAAAACAAACATCTCGCGAGCCCTGACCTGCAAGCTATAGGGGCGTCATCGGCGTGGCGAGTGACACCCGAAATATTCGGCAAAAAAGAAATGCCTCGCGAGCACCGACATGCGAGCTATAGAGGCATCATCGGCATGGAGGGTGCCACCCGATACGTGCGATATTCGGCGAAAAAGAAATGTCTCGCAAGCCCCGACCCACGAGCTATAGAGGCGTAATAATGAGTGCGGCGGATGACACCCGACACGCAAGCTATTTCGGCGAAAAAGAAATGCCTCGCGAGCGCCAACATGCAAGAATAGAGGCATCATTGGCATGGAGGGTGACACCCGACATGCGAGATATTCGGCGAAAAAGAAATGGCTCGCATGCCTCGACATACAAGCTAGAGAGGCGTCATAGATGTGGTAGATGACACCCGACCTATTCGGCGAAAAAAAATTCCTCGCGAGCGTCGACAACCGAGCTATAGAGGCGCCATAGGCGTCGCGGATAACACCCGACAAGCGAGCTATTCGGTGAAAACGAAATTCCTCACGAGCGCCAACATGCGAGCCATAGAGGCGCCATCGGCATGGCAGGTGACATCCGACACGCAGATGACGTTTCTTTTTCTTTATCCGGTGAAAAAGAAACGTTTCGCGAGCCCTGACATGCAAGCAATAGGGGCGTCATCGCCGTGGTGAGTGACACCCGACCTATTGGAGGAAAAAGAAATGTTTCGCGAGCACCGACATGCGAGCTATAGGGGCGTCATCGGAGTGGCGGGTGAGCTATTCGGCGATTTCGTAATGTCGGGTGTCACCCAACAGTCGAGTGGAAAGGGTTAAAACGTTTGCACCAAAATTTTCACAAGCACAAAGCCACATGTAATCAATGTAAAGATTTAGTTGGCAAAAGATGCTGAGCTGAGTTCCCTCTCGACTTTTGCGCACGGTACTCTCAAATGGCTATATGGGGAATCACGTGACAAGCTCCACCTCCGTTGGAAGTCAGAACATTGAAGGCGCATAAGGGACTACCTGTAAAGTGCGTTTTTTCGACCAAAAGACGGTGAAAAAATAGAAATTGCGTGCAGGGATCTTGCGAGGGCTTTTCTGTAGTTTTTTCGGGTGCCTTCCGTAAAACCGGAAGATGGAGTGAAAATCTGTAAAAGTTTTCATCTCTGAATACCTATGAATCCTTTAGAAACAGAACCATTGTATCCTGCCACGGGAGAGCCATTTTCAGCCGTCCTCCGCGTCAACGAAATAGCTAATGACTGACCTTACGCTGTATTTACGTAATCGCGCACCTCGCCTGGAATGAAATAACTGCGCTATCCCAAAGAGCAGGGAACGACATATAAACAATCTCAATTGCACAGCACTCCGAAAGACCACCAAACTATCAGTAAACAATCTTCATCAGGATTTCATAACGTACAGCATCGTTTCTCCGACATACCACGTGATTACAACAAAACTTCTCCTCCATAAGAAAAAACAATTTAATTTCCTACATCGCAAAAATCGTTGTTTTTTCGTCACTTTTGTCGAAAAAAACGAATTAGAATAGAAGGTAGGTGAAAAACATTCCGTAATTTTGGGATTGGCGGTACGGTAAGTGTTGATTAAGCGTCGTTTTCAACAAATTACGGGTAGACCTTAAAAAAGCGTCATTCGATTCGACTTTTAAAACGGCATTTTTTGCCGTGAAAATTTTTTTTTCGCTCGACTATTTTTGCTGTGGATTGCCGTTTCGGCGCAGTTGGGCGCAAACATTAAAAATTTTCGTAATTTGTAGCAGTTTGGCGCAAGATAATGAAATTAGCGCAGATCGGCGCAAACTTTCCATCAACTGCTTTTGCTAAGGGAAAGTCAACTTCAGGGGGCAAAATTATTTACAACTTATGTTTGCCATGTTTTATGTAAGCAAATACCTGTAAACATTAGCCAATGTGTGTACTTATGTTCACTCACAATACACTCTATGCTTACAAAGCTTGTACTTGATCCAAAATCATACCAGGATTACTAAATAATTACGTTGACTTGGCTGAAACCAACTAAAACTTGGCTTCCCTGTCAAAAGAAGAAAAAAAAAAGTTTGTGAATTCTGCTCCAAGAAATCATTTACATTAAACACATGTAAAGGCAGCTGTTCAAAGGGAATCTCATTGTCCAGGCACTGCATCATTCCCATACATGGTACAAATGATTTTGAGTTTAGAAAACCATAGGCTTCAATTTAAAACATCTGATGCAATCTTTAATTAGTTCTTCAAACACACTTTGGTGTTAAACTTCATTACGTGGTTATAAGATTTATTGTATATATCTGTCAACTATACAGTTGACAGGCATATACAATAAATCTTATATGCAATCTTATTTTTCTTAAACATATGAAAATACCAACTTTATGTGCAAAACCTATGTATCATTATAGAATTAGAATCATGGACATATAGACAAACACAGTAAGGCCGGGTAACGCATTTAAGGAAATTTCCTATTTTCTTTTGAAAAGTAAACATTTCATGTAATTCAAATGAAAACAATAAAAAATCTGCTATTAAAAATTATGATGAAATGTTTGTGGGACATTCCACGTCAGATCAATAAAAAAAAATAAGTTTTTGAGCTCACCATTTCTGATTTTGATGAAATTTGGTATGAAGCACACATATGACAAGGTAAGTAATTCTGCCAATTTTCAGATTTTTATTTTGAAAATTGTCTTAGATACATACACACATAATAAAAATCGAAATTTTCGTAAAAAATGACAAACTCGCACACTTATAAATGGCTGTAACTGTTTTCCTAATTGTAGTAGAGTGACAATTCAAACACAGTTTCAAAGCTAAAGGATTGAGCTTTTTATAGATACCATACATGACCTTCTTACAACAGATTAAAGTTTCAAGGTCATCCACTGTGACCTTTGACCTTGAATATCTCAAAACATACCACCTTAAAAAATTACGAAAAAAATATATTTTATTGCTACAACATTCTTCTACCCATGTGCCAGATATTAGGCTGGCACCGCTATGGCAAGGCAGTGTAGGATTAATAGGAGTATATGTCCTCCAGGTTAGGTTCGGACAAATGTACAATAACTGTTTTCCAGATGCATGTATGTATTAATTTCACAATGTGTTACAGGTTATATTAGCGGTGTACACATACAAGTGAACCGCTTGGTTAATAAGGTTGCAAACCAAAAGAATGTGATACCATCTTGCTAGTGACCATCTCTATTTCGCTTCTCTCCATAAAATATGTCCGACCTGTTGCTGTTCGTAGGTCAACCTTCGTAATGAGCGCTGTTTTATCTACTTCTAATATATCTGGCTTCTGTGGGTATGTGAAAGACACTGAAGGTCCATGTGGGTGCAGAAAACTTATCTTAACTTGTTCTGTATGAATGTTCACATCCAAAACACAACCAACCCACTACTGGTTATCATACTCAACAATAGCATAGCCACGAATATCCTCCAGATCCAGTTCTATTGGATTTAGCAATACTGACTCAACCTTGTATTCAGTTGAGTTTGAATACATCTTGGTTTTAATAGCTGTGCGGCTTACTGGTATTACACAGTGAAGTTTTTGAGTACCAGGAATTGGTCGAGCACTAGCATGACATATCTCGAGGAACTTCTTGTGGTTCTCCTAGTCCTTGTCCGTGCTGTATTTAAAATGGCACAAAGGAATGTTTCTGGAAGCCCAATCATACAGTTGTCGCGGTGTCATAATTTGGTCATTGTATGAACACTGAAGGCTGGCACGTGCAGCTAATCTCTTAATGGTGCCTGCCACGCCATCACATGGCCCCTTTCCATGTGAGGTGGCAAAGAAATGCCACTCAGCTGTGATACTTAAATCTACATCATGATGGCACAGATTGACAAAATTCTTCCTGTTCTTATACTGTGAGGCTGCACCGTCTGAGAAGTAATAGATGTGTTCTACTTTCTTGTCAAAATGTGATGATATAAACTGCAACAATTGGCTCTGGAAAAGGTGAACACTGATAGTGTCATGCTTAAGACATTCTGAGATGACAGCAAAAGAAACACGATCCAACTGAAGTGTGTGTGAACTTTTGTAGTACATGACGAAAGGGTGAATAGTAGCTTGGGAATTGTTCCAGTGGTATCCTTGGACTGCATCCTGCAGTATGAAGGAATAATTCTCAGCAAAATTGCACAACACACTGATTATCATCAAGGTTTTCTTTCAGATTTGACAGAAAGTATGACTGCTGAATAGCTATAAAAGAATGTGTCAATAGCAATATCACTTTTGATTCTAAGGTCTCAAGGAATTCTTCTACAGTGTTACAGACTGTCATAAGTGTTGTGCGATCAGTTGTAGTCCACAATTTATATACAATTTCATCAATCCCATTCATGGTGAATAAGCTACTTATTTGCTCTAGTAAGTGTGCTATACCAGGACAAGAATCACACTTGAAGAAGAAGCATTCTGGAAGAGGAGGGTTACAAGTTATTCTTGCAAGGCAATCTTTGTATGTCCTAACTGGTAATTCATCATTACGAGTTAAGTCTTACAATTTGCACCCTGCTAGCATAAGTTTTACATTTTCATGAGCACAACACACACAGACACAGTGTGTTCCACTTGCACCAGCCAGCACACAATTCTTTGGGTGTAAACCACAGAACTTTGAAAACCCTACTTTGACATTAGGATTCTTGTCTTTAAATCCTTGAAATATCTCTTTCAAATTTCCTAGAATAAGACGTTTCTGTTTTTGTACTTTTGATCCTGATTCCATCATTGTAACAAAATCTTTTTTCCTGGTAAACAACGGCTCACTTCATCACTATTATAGTATGCAATAACGTTTTCAACTGTGCTGTCACTGAGAGTTTTCCCAGGCCTAGGATTTGGAGTTGCTAAAATACCCTGCTCTTCCACAAGATTTTTAGACTTTCGTGCCATGCAATATGTTACACCAAATTCTTCCTGAATTTTACGAATACTCCAGGTTCTAGGTAATATTGTTAGTATTTGGACTTTAACACTGCTAGAGTCTGTTTCTTGAAATTTTTCTTTCAACTGTGAAATCATGACCGATTCATCAGACACTGTCACAGGATTATCACATTCTGGAACACCTATGTAGTCTTTTATCACTTCACCAATTTTCTGATATTTCTTCTTACTGTACTGTCCAACACCTCATATTTTTTTTTTCACAGGAGATTCGCCTAGAGAAAGTAACGTATCATTCAGACTATCCAAAGTTGTCTCTGTCAGTCCATATCTCACTCTTCACCACTCCTTCTGAATTATCTTCACTCAACCGAGGTTGTTCTGCCTCTGCATCTGTTTCAATTATACATGAAGGACCTGGCATTTCAGAGATAGATTTTCTGCATGAACTACATATTTTCTGTTTTAATGTTATATTTGGACATTTCTGAACCATCCAAGGCTGTACTTTTCTCAGATTCTTTCTAAACCTTGTGTGTCCACTTTTACCCAGAGGATTGCAACAAAAAATTTGACTTTTACAGTCCATTTTGGTTAATGAAACTGCACCTGCAAAAAAAATGATATAGTTTGATAAAAAGAAATTGATTAAATAAAGATAACAATAAAGATAAAATAAAATAACAATTAAACAGTTAACGATGTTACAGATAAATTGATAACCACACACTCACAAGCTCAGAATTGAAATAACAGCAAATGTAAAATGGTGTACCAGTAAGATTTCTCATTGGCTGTAACAAGGAGTGGCTTTAATAAGAAACCCTGTCATTGGCTCTAATAAGAAGCTTTTGTCATTGGCTAAGAAGAAGCCCTGCCATTAGCTAAAATGGGTGGAGTTTCAATCTCTGATCTCAAAGATTTGTTGACATTACTTACTGCTGAAAATTGTGTCTATCAAGTAAAATTGCTGTCACATAGCATATTTCTGATAAATCTGTTGATCTGTTATAATATATACACATTTCATGTATAATAAACACAAATCCTCAACATAAGAAATATTTATTGCATGGTATGTCTCTGTGCCTTACATACAGAAGGGTGCAGCATGACACTCCTATTAATCCTGCCTTGCCATAGCGGTGCCAGCCTAATATCTGGCACATGGGTAGAAGAATGTTGTAGCAATAAAATATATTGTTTTCGTAATTTTTTAAGGTGGCATGTTTTGAGATATTCAAGGTCAAAGGTCACAGTGGATGACCTTGAAACTTTAATCTGTTGTAAGAAGGTCATGTATGGTATATCTATAGAAAGCTCAATCCTTTAGCTTTGCAACTGTGTTTGAATTGTCACTCTACTACAATTAGGAAAAAATTTACAGCCATTTATGAGCGTGCAAGTTTGTCATTTTTTACGAAAATTTCGATTTTTATTATGTGTGTATCTTGGACAATTTTCAAAATAAAAATCTGAAAATTGGCAGAATTACTTACCTTGTCATATGTGTGCTTCATACCAAATTTCATCAAAATCAGAAATGGTGAGGTCAAGAAGGTGATTGATCTGAAATGGAATTGCTCTTGTAGTAAATTATATATTATGGTGTATGCGAAGTAATTAAGTGATATACATTCACTCTTACTAAAATTCAAACATTTATGTTTTATATTTTTGTTTACCTGTTAGAAAGAATAAAAGATCCATTAAAGTTCAAAACAGACAGAAATCTTTTGAGTTTATACGTCAGGAAAAAAATCTGTAAATAAATCAAATACATTTTATGCATGAAAATAAGCAAAATTATGGATTCCAAACCATACATGTTTAAAGAAATAGATGAAATAATTTATACATCTGTAAATTATGAATTTAAAATTGTGTATTACATGGTCTTTGCATAGCACAAATCAATCTCACTAATCAGGTCTTGTGAAAAAATACTTTACAAGCAATGGTAGAAAGGGCATTTCACATAACAGAATGAATTCAATAATGAAGAAACATTTCCCGCTTATGATTTATTATGTAATTTACATGGACGAACTTTCAACATTTTGATTATTTGGAAATCTTTACTGGCAACAGTTACGAAAACAACATCTACCACGTGAACACAATTTGCTTGCTACCAGTGTGACCATAGCTGATGTTCAGCCAAAATATCTAATTGAATTTCAACATAAGTTATGTCACAAATCATAAGCATTAAATTTTCCTTCAGTATTGCAGTTACAAGCAAGGTTAGACCAAAGGCATATAAATATTTGCTAACTTACATGAATAAATATTTCAGCACTATTCATACAAAAGTCAATTAAATGCTGAATTAATCTCAGTGGGTTATGTTAACATTAAACAAATCAAAATTTTAGTACAACAGTAAACTGTCAATAGCAGCTTAAATATATGCCCTCGTCCTATGGTGGACTACAGGGAATCCAAGAAACAAAGATTCACAATTTTGAAGTGAACTCTTCGGTAATTTTGATGTCTTCAATTACCTTTTCCCTAAAAGGTTTAGTTGTCAGCATGCTAATTCCTTAAGTCCTGACAGATGAGCAAAGAGTGTTGCTGTAGGTTCAACAGCTACTCTTGAAAGAAAGAATGAACAGATGTTCAGATAGGAAAGCCAAAAAACAAAAGGGATGAAGAATTAAGAATTGTAGAAAATATGCATTGCCTTAAGCTTAATGCTAAGACCAAGATGCATTGCCTTAAGCTTAATGCTAAGACCAAGAAAAACACTCTGAGAGCACATGGCTTAGGTTAATTTTAATTAGTTTGATTAGATGTCAGGTGGGCAAATTTTATTAATTTAATTCTATAATTAGTGTCAGGGGAGGCTTCCTTTTGTACTAAATTTCAAACTATCTCACATTGTGTTTGTGTACGTGTAGAGATTGCAATTTTATTATTTTATTTTTTTTATAAGGCATCTTGCTCTTTTTTAGCTCAGTTTGTTATTTCATTTTGTTTTTGGTCTTAGATGTTATATATATTTGTGAAGAGTTCTAAATTTATTTCATAAGAAAGATGGTTTTGGAGGATAATAGTGAGTAATAAAGGTATCTATATACCTACTGTTGAGACATACAGTATATAACATGTTATAAACTCAGTGGGCACGTGCTCCTGCCCCGAGAGAAGCCTAACATACGTAGTTATTCTTTGTTAGTTAAATTAAACTATTTACAAACTAAAACTTTTGGTTAAAATTAATTTACAACTCTTAATTAAATTATAGGTACTACACTTAAAACATTCACACTTCTAAAAATATCTAATAGTTAAAAACTTACAACACTTTAGAACTAAATCAATGAAAGAAGAAATATTCTTCATAATACATGGACAAATGACAGAATATTCAAGCAAAGCAAACTGAATCTGCTTGTACCACTTACTGGTCATCCATGTAACACTTCTCAGAAAACTGAAATTTTTCAAGTTTTCAAAACTCAAATTTTTCAAGCTGCTTTGCTTGAATACTTCAGACCTAATTAACTCATCTGGTTGGGAGACACCATCCACACAGAAACACTTTGTCATTGATGTATGAGCGAGCGCTTTCATCAATACATTATTCACATCTTCAGGCTATCAAAATCACATGAGGACTCCCTCACGTGTTTCTGGCACTCGAAGTTGCATGCCGGGATAAAAGGGGTGTGGTTCATTTGTTACGTATCGAAGGTGCATCTCCACAGCAGGGGCAGCGACTATTGTATTGCGAGTGGTGTTTTAGCACCACTCCAGAAAATTTGTGTGTTGCAATGCACCACTCTCCAAATTCATCTATCATGTTACAAGTATTATTATTGTTATCATCAGAAAAGATATAGATGTGTATGTGTTTTTCCCAATCTTTCATTTCAGAAAAATAAAAACGAAACATGTTAAGCCCAGTAGGCGTTCTGTTTTAGAGGGTTAACTAGGGTCTCAATTTCCAAGTGATGCGCTGTTCGCTAACTCAAATACCCCTGATCCCAGAAGGCAACTTTCAAATAAGGTGAGGGTTGCTTTACAGGCTACAGCAGCATGTAGGCAGGAAGCATTGTATGACCTTCAAAATTTTCAGTAACCTCCTCTGGTATGCGGGCTGAACAGCGGATGGGGGAGGGGGTGGAGAAGAGAAAGAAGTCTTTCTGGTACAAAGAAAAAGCACGAAATTGCTGAACTCAAAATGAGAGTCATATTAAAACCAAATGCAGCCCTCTGGGATCTTTCAAAGCTGAAGTAACCCACTTTCTGTAAATCAATGTCCTAATTGCACTCCATCTAATCTGTGTTCCTCTGATGTTTACAGCCATGCTTTCAATGGGTGGTTTGATGGTTTCTTATCTTACTTCACACCTAGACCTTGCTGCGGTGAGAATTTCTTGGAGCTAAGGAGAACTTCTGTTTGGGATCGTCCTCTGCTGGTCAGCATGGAAAAATATACTAAAAACCACTTTTCAAAAAAGGCAAAATTAATCCCCCACTCACAAACAAACACACACATACACATCTCCGTGTAGCGTACCCGCGAGGGGGCCAAAGGCGGAAAAAGGTTCTTTGAAGTTTTCCTGGGTTTTTTCGCTTCATGCGTTACAGCAAATGTCCTTACTCTCCTCCCCCTCGACTTCAGACATCAGGACATGGAAAATGTGTTTTTGAAAACAATAGATTCGTGGAATAAGACCTAGTCTGATGAGCTAGATTTCCGAAGTAAAGAAGGCCGAAGGGGCAATGCGAATGACACGCCCGAAAATAAAAAAGAACTATTTATTATATCTTATGTGATTCTATCTTAAAGTTCACATACAATTACATGACCACAAGGTTCTTCAGGATGATGCTTTAACATCTGTAAATTCTGTTTTTCACTTTCTGTAAAGTGGATACAGTCTGTGGTGGTGCATTAACTTATTCAATTAAAATATAAATCGGTTAGAAGTCCTAAAGATGTTACTTATGGAAGTGCGTGTTCAGTCCAACATCAGTAGTTATTGAGTTTCTTTGTCCAAAATTGTATCTTGCTTCAATATTGTTAGGGTTAATTCGAGAGCCATTTCATTATAAGTTGTACCCTACTTCGGATATGTCCAGATGTTAGGGTTAGCTCCGTTCTGGCTGTGTCGACATCATATTGAATGGGTTAAGGTTTCCAGATAATAATTAAAGATTCTTGAGTTAAGAGTTACTATTTACATAACTTGAAGTTCCACGTCATACTTGGCCTTTAGGGCTATCTCGTCAATGCTGCACTCTCTTGGAAATGCTGAGGAAGTCTTCAAAAGTTTGGTCAGGTTCATAAAAAATTTAAAAGCTTTGAAAGGTTCCAGTTAAAAACGTTATATACACCACCCCATACCGTCCACAGTCTCAATCACCGGACGCCCGTTTCACCTAGGCTCTACCCTGGCATTTTCAACTGAGACTTCACACCCTCTGTCGAAGTCTGCTATCTGAAAGTCTTGTGTCCACAGTGCGCATGTTCCCCATTTAACCCATTGCCAATGCCATCTAGTGTCAGGTCACATCAACTTTATCTTCATCTACGTCATTCTCACTCTTCCTTTTTCTCTTCCTCTCTCTCCTCTCCCTATTCCATTTCTTCTCAGTTTCGATCAGGTTCCTCCAAGCGTACGAAAGGTCGTATGGACTGTTATTATTGCAGTTAAATGGTTTGGTCTTATTTATTATTACTGTTTCTGCTATTTGTATTGTTCTCATATTATTCTGCTGGTTTAATATTGTAATTCCTTCTCAATGGGGTATACATTGACTATCCAAACAGAAGTCAATAAGTGCTGTTTTATTCTCTCTTCTGCTCCAGTTCTTCATGTGTTCAGTCAATCTGATTTTAATATTTCTTTTTGTACTGCCTATATATTGGTTGACGATTTTATTTTGATTATTTATTATTAGTATAGAGTAGACACCCGCTTTTTGTAAGATTGGGGTCTTTCTGTGATAGTTACTAAGATATTTCGTTATATCTCTCGTTTGTACACCAAAATCTAGGTCATATTTTTTACATGTTTTCTTCATAATAGTTGTGATCTCCGGTATATATGGTAATGATCCACAAAATTTTTTTACCTGTTGAGTCTGTGTACTCCTTTGTTGTTTATTTCTAGGGTTGCATCTATTAATAAGGTTATTTATTTTCTTCACATCATAACCAAAGTTTATTGCTGTGTTCTTTATCCAATTCAATTCATTTTTTAGTAGTTGGGCGTTAGATGTATGAGTAAACGCTCTGTTGATATATGATCGGAAAGCTGCAGATTTGTAAGATGCTGGATGGTGAGAGTTCTCAGGAATGATATTAGTGATGTTGTCAGGTTTTCTATATACTTGGAAATCGATGTTATTTTGTTTATGAGATAGTAGCATGTCTAAGTATGGTAAGATTCCATCCTTTTCTCGCTCCACAGTAACTTTAATTGTTTCGTAATAGCTATTATATTCATCTATGTACATCTGTAGCTGGTTATCATCATGCTGCCATACCATAAGGATGTCATCCACGTACCTGCAAAACATCGATGGTTGTGGTATATCTGTTTTCAGTCTCATAGATTTTTCGATGTTCTGCAAAATCACTTCTGCCAACAAACCCGAAATCGGCGATCCCATCGGTGCTCCCGATAATTGTCGATATATTTTGCCTTCATAACTGAAATTATTGTTTTTATCAATAAAAAGAAGTGCTCTTCTTATGTCTTCAATTTGCTGTGTTGATATTTTATTTTCACACAACCTTTCAACAATGAGGTCAACTGCATCCAGAGAAGGGTTATTCGGGAAGAGGGATATCACATCAAGGCTGGTAAGTCTTATTTTCTTATTCCAATTGATTGCTTCATCCTGTATTAGTGTAATTACCTTTGTGGGACTGTTCACAGTATATTTATATTGTTTGTAGATAGGAGTTAAAAAGTTATATAGTGCTTGCTCAAAATTTATCGTAGGTGACTTATTTTTCGCAACAATTGGTCTAGTGGATTTCCAGGTTTATGAGTCTTTATTTTACCATAGATATTCGCGGTTGTAGCTCCCGTGGGAGGATATGCTTTCTTTTTAATCGTATCAGGAAGGAAACTGTGATTTTTGAAAGTCATTAATGTAAGTTTTATTTTTTCTGTTGGGTCTTTGTCTATGATTTTGACGTCTTAGTCCTGTATAGTTTTTTGCATTTTTTCATCATATTCTATCCTATCCATGATAACTAATTGATTAGTTTTGTCAGATGTTGTTATTACGATCGATGGATTATTTCGTAATTCTATAAGTGCTTGTCTTTCATATTTTATCAAATTAGGCTTCTCTATGTGTTTTTCTTTCATGATCTTGGTTGCCGCTCTATTTATTTTAAATCTCAGGGGTTCTTGAACTTTCTTTGGAAGTACGTTGATAATCTTTTCGATCTTCGGAATAAATTGCTCTGTTTTTCCGAGGTTTTCACTAAATCCAAATTTACTACCTTTATTAAGTGCATTTATTTGCAATTGATTAAGTTCCAATTGTGATAGGTTTACATAGGTATGGTTGATATTATCCTGATGTTGTTGGTGCTGTTTCCTTGATATCAATATTGCCAGTTTCTTTAGATGTCTATATTGGTTAGCTTTCCTGTTTTTTTCCAAGCATATATGTATTCTATTCATTATATTATCAATTATGTCATCTTTGAAGACTTCCTCAGCATTTCCAAGAGAGTGCAGCACTGACGAGATAGCCCTAAAGGCCAAATATGACGTGGAACTTCAAGTTGTATGTAAATAGTAACTCTTAACTCAAGAATCTTTAATTATTATCTGGAAACCTTAACCGATTCAATATGATGTCGACACAGCCAGAACGGAGCTAACCCTAACATCTGGACATATCCGAAGTAGGGTACAACTTATAACGAAATGGCTCTCGAACTAACCCTAACAACTGACCATATTGAAGCAAGATACAATTTTGGACAAAGAAACTCAATAACTACTGATGTTGGACTGAACACGCACTTCTATAAATAACATCTTTAGGACTTCTAACCGATTTATATTTTAATTGAATAAGTTAATGCACCACCACAGACTGTATCCACTTTACAGAACGTGAAAAACAGAATTTACAGACGTTAAAGCGTCTTCCTGAAAAACCTTGTGGTCACGTAATCGTATGTGAACTTTAAGATAGAATCACATGAGATATAATGATATTACGGTCTGGAGATCTAATTAACGCAATAACACCGGCGGGAAGCATGGTTGCCGACGGTGCTGCATGTACTCAAGAGAAAATGCTGAATCATGATATTCGAAACTATAAGAAAACAAGAGTAAAACTCAATGACCAAGTTGACCATCTTGATTTTTGAAACAAAGTCGGGACAATGGGGTTATTCCCAATTACCTAAGAGTTAAGACCAGGGCCTTAAACACTAGAGATCAAAGAATACTCGAAATGAGCGAAACTAAAAGACAGAGCAGAAATAAGAACAAAGAGACAGAGGATCTACCAGCTGTCTTGACAGTCATATAACCTGTATACTAATATTAGGAAAAAATATACAGATGACATAATTGATAATATAATGAATAGAATGCATATATGCTTGGAAAAAAATAGGAAAGCTAACCAATATAGACATCTAAAGAAACTGGCAATATTGATATCAAGGAAACAGGATCAACAACATTAGGATTATATCAACCATACCTATGTAAACCTATCACAATTGGAACTTAATCAATTGCAAGTAAATGCACTTAATAATAGAGCAATTTATTCCGAAGATCGAAGAGATTATCAATGTACTTCCAAAGAAAGTTCAAAAACCCCTGAGATTTAAAATAAATAGAGCAGCAACCAAGATCATGAAAGAAAAACACATAGAGAAGCCTAATTTGATAAAATATGAAAGACAAGCACTTATAAAATTACGAAATAATCCATCGATCGTAATAACAACATCTGACAAAACTAATCAATTATCATGGATAGGATAGAATGTGATGAAAAAATGCAAAACACTATATAGGACTTAGGCGTCGAAATCATAGACAAAGACCCAACAGAAAAAATAAAACGTACATTGATGACTTTCAAAAATCACAATTTCCTTCCTGATATGATTAAAAAGAAAGCATATCCTCCCACGGGAGCTACAACCGCGAATATCTATGGTAAAATAAAGACTCATAAACCTGGAAATCCACTTAGACCAATTGTTGCGAAAAATAAGTCACCTCAATAAATCTTGAGCGAGCAATATATAACTTTTTAACTCCTATCTACAAACAATATAAATATATTGTGAACAGTCCCACCAAGGTAATTACACTAATACAGGATAAAGCAATCAATTGGAATAAGAAAATAAGACTTACCAGCCTTGATGTGATATCCCTCTTCCCAAATACCCCTACTCTAGATGCCATTGACCTCACTGTTGAAAGGTTGTGTAAAAATAAAAACCAACACAGCAAATTGAAGACATAAGAAGAGCACTTCTTTTATTGATAAAAACAATTATTTCAGTTATGAAGGCAAAATATATCGACAATTATCGGGAGCACCGATGGGATCGCCGATTTCGGGTTTGTTGGCAGAAGTGATTTTGCAGAACATCGAAAAATCTATGAGACTGAAAACAGATATACCACAACCATCGATGTTTTGCAGGTACGTGGATGACATCCTTATGGTATGGCAGCATGATGATAACCAGCTACAGATGTACATAGATGAATATAATAGCTATTACGAAACAATTAAAGTTACTGTGGAGCGAGAAAAGGATGGAATCTTACCATACTTAGACATGCTACTATCTCATAAACAAAATAACATCGATTTCCAAGTATATAGAAAACCTGACAACATCACTAATATCATTCCTGAGAACTCTCACCATCCAGCATCTTACAAATCTGCAGCTTTCCGATCATATATCAACAGAGCGTTTACTCATACATCTAACGCCCAACTACTAAAAAATGAATTGAATTGGATAAAGAACACAGCAATAAACTTTGGTTATGATGTGAAGAAAATAAATAACCTTATTAATAGATGCAACCCTAGAAATAAACAACAAAGGAGTACACAGACTCAACAGGTAAAAAAATTTTGTGGATCATTACCATATATACCGGAGATCACAACTATTATGAAGAAAACATGTAAAAAATATGACCTAGATTTTGGTGTACAAACGAGAGATATAACGAAATATCTTAGTAACTATCACAGAAAGACCCCAATCTTACAAAAAGCGGGTGTCTACTCTATACTAATAATAAATAATCAAAATAAAATCGTCAACCAATATATAGGCAGTACAAAAAGAAATATTAAAATCAGATTGACTGAACACATGAAGAACTGGAGCAGAAGAGAGAATAAAACAGCACTTATTGACTTCTGTTTGGATAGTCAATGTATACCCCATTGAGAAGGAATTACAATATTAAACCAGCAGAATAATATGAGAACAATACAAATAGCAGAAACAGTAATAATAAATAAGACCAAACCATTTAACTGCAATAATAACAGTCCATACGACCTTTCGTACGCTTGGAGGAACCTGATCGAAACTGAGAAGAAATGGAATAGGGAGAAAAGAGAGAGGAAGAGAAAAAGGAAGAGTGAGAATGACGTAGATGAAGATAAAGTTGATGTGACCTGACACTAGATGGCATTGGCAATGGGTTAAATGGGGAACATGCGCACTGTGGACACAAGACTTTCAGATAGCAGACTTCGACAGAGGGTGTGAAGTCTCCGTTGAAAACGCCAGGGTAGAGCCTAGGTGAAAATATTCAAAATACGTGGCGACAGTTAATAAATAAATACATCGCTCTCTCCACGTTCCAGAAACACACAGCAACCGAAAAATTGTTTTTTAGCCGCCGCTGTGGAATCGAACCAACAGAACTGTCGGTATCGCGCCGAGTGCGTTACCTTTACGCCACGGGGGCCAACAATCCACAGGGCTATGTGTATTTTTAAAGTCAGCTACTTAGGGTAGAGCCTAGGTGAAACGCGCGTCCGGTGATTGAGACTGTGGACGGTATGGGGTGGTGTATATAACGTTTTTAACTGGAACCTTTCAAAGCTTTTAAATTTTTTATGAACCTGACCAAACTTTGAAGACTTCCTCAGCATTTTTAAGAGAGTGCAGCCTTGACGAGATAGCCCTAAAGGCCAAGTATGAGGTGGAACTTCAAGTTGTATGTAAATAGTAACTCTTAACTCAAGAATCTTTAATTATTATCTGGAAACCTTAACCCATTCAATATGATGTTGACACAGCCAGAACAGAGCTAACCCTAACATCTGGACATATCCGAAGTTGGGTACAACTTATAACGAAATGGCTCTCGAACTAACCCTAACAACTGACCATATTGAAGCAAGATACAACTTTGGACAAAGAAACTCAATAACTACTGACGTTGGACTGAACACACACTTCCGTAAGTAACACCTTTAGGACTTCTAACCGATTTATATTTTAATTGAATAAGTTAATGCACCACCACAGATTGTATCCACTTTACAGAAAGTGAAAAACAGAATTTACAGACGTTAAAGCGTCTTCCTGAAGAAGAACTATTTAGAACATTCAATAGTTTGTGAGATCAGCATTGATTTAAAAGTGGAGTTTTTAAATATCGCCAAGCAATAATATGTTTTGAGTTTTATATACTATTGCTAAAAGTGTTAAATGGAATAGAATTATTTTTCCATGAGCTCTAAAATGTGGCAATTAACATTATTTTCTTTGGTGAAATAATGGAGAGGAAACATCGAAAATGATGAAAATCGCAATGAGTGCGAAATCAAAGCAGTTGAAAAAAGTGAAATGTGTGAAATTCACCCTTGTTCATCAATGCAAAATAAAACTGGTCCATCCCCGCAAGATAAAGCTGGGTGCAGAACGAATACAGTTCTCAAAGCTTTAGGATGTAAATTTCGAGTAGTGGAAAATTCAGCTGCCTTGGCTAAGACAAAATGCTGATGGGAGATCTATTTGCCACATCTGCACCAAAACATATGAAAAAAGTTTACCTTGCCGAAGGACAGTAACTCGCAGAGTTCTCATGAAGCTTTTGTGCAGCATGGCTTTCAAGCCTGGGTGCACGCCAAGGATGTTTTTCGGAAACCCGAAAACGGTGACAATCACAGAAGTGCAACGTCTACTTTAACTTCTTTAGCAAATGAGGACAGTGTTGCATGTGTGATTTCTAGTGCAAAGCAAAAAGAAATGCAAGAAGCATACGTGTTAATCAAAAAAAAAAATTTCAGCACTATTAAATTTCTCAGTCTGCAGGGCATAGCTTTTAAGAGGATATGGAAGTGATGGGAATTCTAATTTAAAATAATTACTGCAAACGAGAGCTAAAGACAGCTTGAAACTTGATATCTGTTTTTAAAAAAAATTACAAATGGCTTCACCATGACGCTGTAAATGAGATAATTAATTTAATGCCAGAAGCCGTGGTGCAAAAGTACCTTGATGAAATAAGAGCTACTGAGTTCTTCACCATCATACTCGACGAGACATGCGATGTAGCTATGCATGAGCAAGTCTCTACATCATTTCGTTTTGTTTCTGAAGATACTGAAGTGCACGGAATTGTTTTGGGTTTTTATTAAAAGAGCAAAACAAAATCTGAAGATTTGTATAATATTGTTAAAGATGTTCTCCATTTCGCTCTGGAAATAAACTGCATGGGCAATGTTCCGATGGGGCAAACAACGTAAGTGGTCAAATTATGAGACTGCAGTCTAGTGTAAGAGAAACTGAACCTCAAGCCTTGTATGTTCATTGTGTGGCTCATGGTCTTAACCGATGCGTTCAAGATGCTATGAACAATGTTGTGTGTCTCCGTAATTTTATTGGTGTGTTAAAAGACATGATATCTTTTGTGACAGACTCGCCAAAGCGGATTGCATTCCTTAAAAGTCTTCAAGCTGATGATTCTCCTGCTTTTTCACCTTTTTGCCCGACAAGATTGTTTATGCGCGTCAAATAACTTCAAACTCTTTCGTGTATCTACAAAGTTCTCATGACATTTTTTTACACATAAGCGAAAACCAGTTCAATGGTGCTGCAGTAGCAGCAAAAGCATCAGGCTTCTTAAAAAAAAAACTTCATAGTTTTTAATTTCTTTATTTTCTTAAGGTGGCAATCAATATTTTTAAAAGAGTAGAAATTTTGAATGCTGAACTGCAGAAATTGAATCTGTGTATAAACGAGTCCCACAAAAAGGTTAATTTAACAGTAGATTGCTTGGCTTTTTTGCGAAACTCAGGATTTGAAAAAATGTGGAATTCTTATTCAAATTTGTTTTTTCAGTACGGAGACTGGTCAGTGCTCCCTACAGACGAGAGGGATGCGAGACTGAGCAATGTGCTTGAAAATGTAAGATAAAAAATAATGTTCAAGGGATTAAAATTTAACAAAATGTGTTGTATAAATAAAAATACTCTGCAAGGAAACTGAAATTTAAGATTAAAAATATATATTCCACAAGGCATTGGAATTTAAGATTAAAAAGAAAATGCTCTGCAAGGGGGACTTCATTCTGCGACACACGTTACAATTTTAAGTACTTTCTGCTCCTAAGCACACACCTAATATAATATCAAATCAAATCTTGATATTACAACTTCAATCTGTAATAGTAAGTGTTCTAATATAATGTTGATACCTTGCACAGGAAATATTTAGTTGTAAATATTTTCTATTAGCACAGCATGCTGTCCAATTTTGTAGCATACATTTTAATGCCTAAGTCTGGAATGTAATGTTAGCTTTCAAAATTATTGCAAATACATAAAAATTCAAAATTTGGTATCTTAGTTGCTGTGTTGACTTATTCCCAACAGCATCTTATTTTTCAAATAGGTATGGACGTGACAGCTTTGGTAAGAATTGGGTAGGTGGTAGAGAATTAGAAAGATGCATTTCATTTGAATCATGTTTAACAAATTATGAACTGCACATTAATACATCTGTTTATGAAAATGTCATATGTTGTTAAAAAATCTGAATCTTATAACCTGCATTCTTCTTTTTTTTTTTTTTTTTTTTTTTGTCATAGGAACTTCTGGAATCTATGAAGTGATCTATGTTAGTTTCTAAAAGATATGCAATGCCTATATGTGAACAGCATTTGCTGTCCGATTTAATCATCTACATGTCATTCAAGAAGTATTAGATATCCTGCATTTAAATATACAAAACTACATACTGTTCTGTGGCTCTTGGTATCCTCAGCTGCAACTGTTGTCATGTGCTCTTTGGATTACCTTAACGTAATACTTGAACATGAAGCTTCCTAGAAACAGGTGATCATGGTTAGTTGGAGTTTGTTGGTGTAATGGAAACAGGTGACCATGTCAAAGCCAAAGGAATTCTAAAGTCCGTGTCTGAATTTGCTTTTGTAGTCTTAACACATGTCATAATGAATGTACTACTCTATCCTGCTCTTGAACTGTCAAAAATATTTGCAAAATCAAAATCTGGATATTTTTTACATCACAAAAATGGCAAAATCAATGTAATCTTGCTCACATGAATTGCAAACAACTCGTGGTACTCACAAAGAAAAGCTTTATTCCGAACTGAAGGGGACAGTGTTCAAAAACCGTAAATTAGTTGACCCTTGTAATGCTTAAAAACTTACAACAATGAATTAAGTCAAGGTTTATTTCAGCTACTGTGAATGAGATGGACTACAAAGTTTTTTTCATCTACAATGGATTGAACTACATTCAAACTTCAAGTGTGTGGAACCTAAATCTTCAAAGTATCATCTAAATACAGGTAACACAAACTTTGGTAGAGTTTCCAAAAGCCTTGCAAGCCAGTTTTGTCTGGAAATTAATGAAGAAAAGATGCAGTCACTGTCCAAACACAAAGCTGTAAATAATAGAGTATAGGGTCATTTCCAAACATTTGTGAGAATTCTTCAAGTGATCATCTGCACATATTTCCTGCAGTGTTGAAGGTTTTACAAGTAGGTCTTGTATTACCATCAACCTGCTTCAACCCTTAACTGTGACAGAACCATAGTTAAGTATATAGGGTCAATACAATATATTCCGGTTGTTTGTAATATTCTTAAGAACATTTGTAAGAGGTATGATATGAGTTTTGGAGTAAAAACTTTTAATTTAATATCACAAATAAAAAATGACAGATATATAGTGAATTTTGACTATCATCACGGAGTTTACCCCATTTCATTATGGGCCATAGACTCCAATGAAAGAAGCTCTGTATATATAGGTTAACTACATTTCGTAATTTAAAATGCTGAATACACTGAAGATCAATTGAATTAAAGATACCTGTCTAGTAACGTGTAACACCACCTTTCGCCCTGATGACGGCGACGATTCGTCTCGGCATGGACTCGACAAGACACCGGAAGCATTGGGAAGCCACACGGATCCACGACCCCTGAACAAACTCCCACAGTTCACGAAGATTTGATGGAGGGGGTCAGAGCCTCGAACATCTCTCTCGATAGCATCTCAGATGTGCTCGATGGGATTGAGGTCAGGTGACCTAGCTGGCCAAGGAAGCGAGATCACATTGGTGGAGTGTTCATCCAACCATTCGGATACAATTCGGGAGCAATGGCACGGTGCATTGTCTTGTTGCAGGATGAGGTCCCCAGTGGGATGTTGAAGACGCACAAACGGGAGAAAATGGTCGTCCAGGATATCCCGGTAACGTTGACCTGTGAGGGACGATGTCACACGTACCAGGGGTCCCATTTCAGTCCACGTAAATAGTCCCCAGACGAGAATGCCACCCCCACCAGCTTGGAGAGTACCCTGCTGGAAAGAAGGATCCATCTTCATGTAGTTTGTGCCGTACTCGTATCCTGCCATCCGCATGTACCAACGTGAATCTCGACTCATCAGTTCAAGCAACATTTTTCCACATGTCTAGGGTCCAGTGGCAATGTTCCTGTGCCCATGCTAATCTTTGCACCCTGTGATGTGCGGTCAGCAGTGGTACCCTCGTGGGACGATGGCTTCTGTACCTTATAGCAAGGAGATGGTTCTGGATGGTGTGGGTGCTTACACGTTTCTGTGCACCAGCGTTAAATTGCCGAGTGATTTCTTGTGCTGTGGCCCGTCTATCCGCTGTTACAATGCGAGCTAGCCGACGATGACCCCGCTCATCCACAGCAGTTGGCCCTTGCAGGGATGGTTTTACCAGATTGGAGGTACTCATGGTGCACCCGTAACACAGTGGCTCATGAAAATCCCAGTGCTTGCACGACTTCCGAGATGGAGTGACCCATTCGTCGGGCCCCCGACAATTTGTCCACGATCAAATGCGCTTAGATCCTTCGTCTTACCTATACTGCGTCCGACTCTTACTGATTCCCGTCACATCACTCCTTAAATTGTCGGATCGCTGCATACATCATGTAGTTTCCGTTTACAGGGCCACTCACAGCGCCACATTTGCATAACACCAGCTGTCTCTAATTCAATTGCTCTTCGGTGTATATGAACACAAATAGAATTTAAAGGCAAATTCCTCTGCTATGGCATTATCCAGATTATGCTTGAAAGGTAATCACGAGCCACTGTGGAACCTTACTACTATCCTTTCAGCTCCAACAGCACGCTTTGCTACTCTATTCTCTGAAAGCTTATGGATTTACAAGTAAGGACCTAAATGTTGCAATGACAACACACTTGTTCACATATCTCTCCCCTGGAAATTTCTTTTAAAACCGGAACCATAACTTCAAGTTGTTCGGAACTTTGATGTGTCCATTTCATGTAAATCTGATTCTTTGACATGCGTAGTGTACTTGTATTATGACATCTGCATTCTGTATTTAAGTCACCCAACTTTTCATTTCTATTGCTCAGTGTGTATGACCTGTTGAAGGGACCGATGCAGTCACTGAAAGATCTGTTCCCTTTTTAATGTTTTTAACATTTTTTAAATATTAAAGAGTGGTTTTATCTGAAAAATCATACATCAAACGGCTTATTCTGTGACTTCGCTTACTTAGCACAAAAACTTCAAGACTTTATATTATATTTATTTAAATACTTTTCTCATCCCATTATTGACATAAGCAACTACATGGGTAGGCTTGCTTTCCTCGATTTCATCCAGTTCCATGTGAATGTCTACATTTACTAGGAACTAGTTTTCTCGGAAATAACATCCACAACATGAAATTGTTATTTCAGATTTCAATTATTTTAGTTATTTTAGCCCTCCTTTCAGTAGGTGTAATTTCTGTGTAACCATAAAAAGGTTGATATAGTCTATCCAGCTTGTATCAAATCTCGCCAAACATATATTACTTAAATTTATTTTAGTCATTATTACTAGCGCGCATATCAAATAATACAGGTTAAGTATTTAAAAAAGTTGTATAAGATAGCGCCACTAGATATACAAGATATTTGACGCACTTCTTTTACTTCCGGGTAAACGTTTTACGGTTAAGTTTCAAGTCTTCAAATTTCAGAGCTGCTCTGCTCCTGTAAAACGTTTTACAAGCTTTGGGTATGCCCGTAAGACACAACCCACGTGTAAAACGTAATTAGTTTAAGCCTGCATGATTTACCAGTTCGTCAGAATATTTAGAATTGCATAATATCAAGGTCAGGATATAAAAGTTGTAGTTACCATTCGAATTAACACAAAAAGCCTTGCGCGTCTGATGCCATAGCTTCCTAAGTTTTGATTTTTAATATGTCTAAAATGCCTAACGACCTATATCATAATATCACACTTCCACATAAACTGATGTTTACATTTTCTGCTGTCATAAACACGCCATGTTTGTAACTCTCGAACTCAGATGTAGAGATCAGCAAAAAGCCTCGATCTGTTTTTGCCAAGGAGGTTAGAAGTAAGAGGAACTGGCAACAGCACCTCTCCATGTGCTTCTGGCGTGACGCCACTTTTTATCAGCTGACTACGCCAATGCGCCCAATCTAAGAATCTCCTGTATATCTCTATGGGGAAATCGCGATTTTGAACGGGTTTTTCGGACCCTTACTCTACCCATACAGGCATGAAAAAAATTGAGGCTGAAATATTCATTCCCATAATAAAAATTTCCAGAAAAAACAGGAAGTATTTCTTTAAACAATTGAACAAAATAATGATTTTTTGAGCGGAAGTGCATAGTGCGCATGGTTACTTATTGCCCACGTGCAAGTAACCATGCATACTGCCCATGTGCATGTAACCATGCTTAAAATATAACCAAAAGCCTAATGTCAAGAAATAAGAAGTCCGAAACATTCCTTCTTTCCATCCTTGGTTTGCATGCGCTAGGTAAAACTGCTGAAGCCATAGGAAGTGACGTCACTTTCCTGAGCTCTCGCAGCACAGACTCTCACGATATCAGAGAGAGAACAGAAAGAGCTGATCTGTTTTGGCTACCCTCAAAACGGGTCCCTTCACCTCCTCTTCTTCTAACCTCCTTGGTTTTTGCCAACCTCCTTGGTTTTTGCACATCAATGTTGCGCCATCAATAATCGATATTTTAACATGGTTGTCACCAAGGAGACAACCATGTTAAAAATATCAATTATTGATTACTGGAGACACTACTACTATCCACGCAGCATTGGCCACCGTCTAGGATGCAAATGTCGTCATGAGCAGGCACGACGCAGCCGCAGAAGAAAAGCTGCTTGGAAACCAATGGAACAAAAGCTTCTAAGCGTATAAACAGATAAAATGAGTAATTCAACAAACTTTATCAATGATACACAAGCTTACTGTTTCATCAACAGTATCATTTAGTTCATTTTTGCCTACTTGTGACATCACACCACAGATTAGCTGTGACTTATGGCGGCAGAGCCAGTGGTGACTCCAGTAATATAACCTCCTTGGTTGTTGTTCTTTTTATTGGAGGTTTTTTTTTATTGGAGGTTTAACGACCACCGTGAGCAACTCAATGGGCTATAAGCAGTCGGCCGTCCCTAATTTAGGGTCACTGGTTCCAGGGAAGGGAGAGAGCCAGTACCGTAAGACAAACACAACATCCATTCCTCACCGGGATTCGAACCCGGACCCTTTCGGACGAACGATCAGAGGCCAACGCCTTAGACCACTGCGCCACCGGGGCGGCCCTCCTTGGTTGTCACCATGGAAGTAGGAAATATAGGAGCCGCCTTAACCGCAGATTTCTAAAGCCGACCTGTTAACTGCTATGATATCCCTCCGCGTGCTTGGTTACCCTCTTGGTCGTGTCTGCCATAGGAAAGCATTAAAAATTTGTGATTTTTAGATGCTCATATTTTTTGTTAAACTGGTTTGTCAGCGTAGATTTTTTTTTTTTGTGTTTGACAACATACTTTAGCTTGTTCATATTTAGTTTCCATGGGATCCTGCGTGGCATTCAGCTGTGCAAATAAATTTAAAAAGAAAATACCAGGTGAGGTATGTCATTCCACCGGTTAGGATCACTTTATTTTCCGTTTACTAGGTTTAATTAAGTTCTTGGGAATTCAATCGTCGACTCCAATTTACTGGGAATTGCAAATGTATATTTTGCTGTGATTTGCTTGCTTTTAGCATATTATGTAATGTTCTAAATTTGTAGCAAAATGAAAGAAGTCGCTAGGTTTACGTGGGTTATACAAAGCTGTTTACGAAAGTTGTAGCAAATTTTTCTGGAATAGTTTAGGTTATGTAATCGGAGTGGTATTCATAACTGAACCACGTTTAACAGAATGTTCAATATAACTACATTATTAAGATAATCATCTCTGAATTATTAATAACCCACCTATAATTATGACAGTGTTCATATCCAAAAACTTTGTACTATAAACAACAACAATAGGGGTTAAGAATTAGCTACATTTACCAAAAGTTCATCTATTTCTTTTTCCCTGTTTTAGGGCTTGACCAGTATACAAAATTGCAAATTTGACCACAGCTAATAAATAATACTCATTTTAAACTAGTACCCAGCAAAAACACAAGTGCTGAGAAACTGCTGGCCACCAGCTGGCAGTGATGGGTCACTGCTGGCTTAATGTGCCAATCAGGGCATGGTACCGGTCCGTTGGTGGCAGCGCTATCAGTTGGCGAGCCATTGATGGCCCTGCAGCATCGCCGTGAATTGTGGGCCTCCAAGCAAGTGCCACTAGTGGCCCGTTGCTGGCAACCAATGCAACCCCCAACAGCAGGTGGAAGCATCGGGATTGCGCATGCGCAGAAGCAACACTTGCTGTGTCTCTCATGGTACCAGTTAGTTGAAGACGACGCTATCGCCATCGTGTTATTTTAGTGGGTGTTAAGAAAAAAATCCATATGTGGAGAGGCGAATTAATTTCCTAATGAAATTTTACGTCGACGAAGATATCAGATTAAGCCGTGAAATACACCCACTTCATTCCCATGAATAACAATTCATGGAATGGAGTGGATGAATAACAAGAAAAAATTTGAAACCGCTTGAAACACATATCCTGGAAAACCATTAAAATAGAGTTTGTTGGGAAAAAAAAAAGAATTATACGCGTACAAAATTTATTAATTATTTGAAAGAAAAAAGACAAAACAACGCTATGTGGTGTTCTCATCCATGGGTTGAATACACAAGACTGGGAGGAATTCGCTTCTAAAAATAACGAGAAGTAAAATAAAATATATTTTACTCTTTAAAACAAATGTAGCTTCGAACAACGGAAAGGAAAGACACAACGTTAAAAATGTAACAGAATGTGACATGAACCCGGGTAAATGTATATTTATTCAACAATCTCTTTTCAAGACGGCAAGGACAGTACAAAACTTCGGAAAGCGACTCTAAGATGTACACACCTTGAAAATGAGTGAAGTTCCCTTAAGGTTAAAAAAAACTGTCATTACGTTGAAAAAATTAATTTATCAATTATATGAAACTGACTTTTATGAAAAATACCTCGTAATATTGTAAAATGAAAGAGGGAAGCATTCGATTACACATTACATACCAAACAGACAGTTTTAAGCATACACTCGAACGTGACAAATTAGTCCGGTCGGTGCCGCCCCGGTGGCGCAGTGGTCTAAGGCGCTGGCCACTGATCATTCGTCCGTAAGGGGTCCGGGTTCGAATCCCGGTCAGGCATGGATGTTGTGTTTGTCTAACGGCACTGGCTCTCTCCCTTCCCTGGAACCAGTGACCCTAAATTAGGGACGGACGACTGCTTCTAGCCCATTGAGTTGCTCACGGTGGTCGTAAAACCTCCAATCCAAAGAAAAAAAAAAAGTCCGGTCGGTAGAGAGCTCAGCTATCACACCAACTCAGGTACAATCGGGTGTTTTTCCGATCTGTTGAGAAAATTTCCCCAGCGCAGTGCGTTTAATTTACAACGCTTCGTAAGGGTAGAAAAAAAATTGCAGCTTTGGTAAACTGCGGTTGTCTTTGCTTTTTTTTTTTTTTATTATTATTATGGCTACTGCTGAGAAATTGGCGGACAGTGCTGGCCCAGCAAGACTGTTTTTGCTGGGTACCTAATGTTTACGTTTTGTGGGAACCCATTCCTTTGTTTTGCTACTGAGAATTCCATGCAAACAATTTTTAATACGAAGTACCACGAATCCCATGGGAATTCAAAACCAGCCTCAGCATTTTTGACATTTAAGGTATATTGTAAATATGAAATTCATGTCAAGCAACCTGGTATTACTATGGTGCTTAAAGTGAGAATAAAACTGCTAAAATTTCCTTAAAATAATATTAATTGCTAATGTATATATTTGTTTCATCAAAAGAAGGGACAGGAGGGATACTCAGAAAAGAACAACAAAAACAAATACTTTAGTAGACCCAATGAGACCGAAGTAAACAATCGCAGATCAAAGCTTCGCTTCCTTTCCGTGAAATAGGCTTCCCGTCCCGTGTCCCCTACGCTTTTTGTGCCTGAATGTTAACTTTCCCGCAGAGCAGCTACGGCCGCATTACATGGTGGCGCTGCTGTCGCCTGTTTTACGTTATCTCTACGAGAGTTGAGCTTCTTCACGCGAAGCGTTTATATTCTTTGCTCGAACTATGTTAGCTTTTACTTCCGTAACTTACAAGGAACGAACGAGCAACTGAGGGTAAGGTAATATGGCGGTCACGCAACTCACTTGGCTTCACCGGTGGGGGCACATTCTCCCTCCCCTTATTTCTATCCTCCTTGCGTCAGGCCTGCAAGCAGCGCAGTCTGGCGCAGTCCGCCAACGTTCCTTACGCTCCCAGTGGTGTTATGCAGGGAAAACTTCCAGTTGAGTTCAGAAAACTTATCTCTCTCGGTACGGCTTGAAAATAAAACTGCTTTGGGTAGAGGGGGGGGCTGCAGCCCCACAGCCCCATAACAGGAGCCGCCCCTGCTTCAGATGCTTCTGGAATCTCCGCGGATGTACTATAAGGGAATACGATGGCCTTTCTTGGCGAAGTTTTTGAGTGAACGATTTTTGATTTTTCCCTCCTGCACTTGTTTTATAAGCTGGTGTCGTTCAGTAGATTCCTGACGTGCAGCGAAGGTCTTTCTTTGGCAATCATTTTCTTTGAAAGGATTTGATCCGGACTCCCTGTTAAATTTTCAAAGGAAGCAGTGTCGCTATAGGAATCTTCTCTTGTGATTGCTGAACTTGTTCTGAAGCAATGGAATCGCCGTTGATTTTTTTTTTTTTTTTTTTTTTTTTGGTGTCGGAAACATGTGTTATACATTGGCTTCGACATATGCGTTTCATACGTGTTGTCCAACTCTCGCTTTAACTAGAAAAAATGTGTCCCTACATTAGGGATTGGCGCCTATTTTATACCAACACGAGTTGCTCTCGGTGGTCTTTAGTAACCCATATAAAACAAGGAAAAAATCCTTTCTTCATAGATTTGGAGGTCAATAACTATCACGTATTGTGTAAAAGTATTTTTTTTTATTAGGGGTTTAACGACCACCGTGAGCAACTCAATGAGCTATAAGCAGTTGCCCGTCAGTAATTTAGGGACACTGACTCCAGGGAAGGGAGACAGCAAGTGCCGTAAGTCAAACACTACATCCATACCTCACCGGGATTCGAACTCGGACCCTTCTCGCACTAATGGTCATTTAGCCACCGGGACATTGGTTGATTCCAGGCGGAACTGTCACGTTTTGTCAGGAAAGCAGCTTTCGGCTACTGTCAGTGTCTCTATTTCTTTAGTTTTCAAACGAGCGGTTTGAGGCATCTTGGGTCCATATTTCAGAGATAGGCTCGTGTTTGATTCCAGAATGAGGCATGGGTGGTTCGTTTGTCCAACTCGCTCTCTTCCCTGCAACCAGCGTCCCTACAGTGGGGAAAGCGATAACTAGCTACTTGTTGTGCGCGTTCATCACCCAAAATCAAACAAGAAAAATTCTTGCTCTGTGGCTTCGGGAAAGTAAGACTGACACACGTCGTTAAAGTGGCTTTCTTCTGCAACTATCAACTAATAGAATTTCGTGCTAGCGAAAGACGTTCAGAAACGAAACGCAAGCAAGCGCTCTTTGCGAAGAGGTCGAAGTCAAGTCCAGTTCTGTTACAAGCTTTGGAATTTGAAATTTCCTCGAAGCTCATTGGCTAATTTTAGTTTCGGTTGTGTTCCGAAAGCATTTTCTACGGGGCTCTCTATCTCAGTTTCAAGTTTGATAGTGCACTAGTGGGAGGACGTATTTCAGGTGTCGAATCATAAACGGCTTGTTCCAACATAATCTTTACTTGCGATACTACAAACCAACCAATTATGGAAGTGCGATTACACAGCGTTCAAGTATAACGTAAGTACGATTATTTTATGTATTTCATGGGTACACAACTCTAAAAATAAGAGTCGAAAATAATTTTCTTTAGCATCGATGGATCGCTTTGTCAACGGAGGGTTTAGTTACCGCTGTACTTGTCCCCCAGAGGCAAAATTACAGTTCTACTAAAATTAAACAAAATTCTTTGTTTGTTATCATTAGGAATGACCTGTGTATTTTGAACTGCATTCAGAAGCGCTTTTCAAGCAATATTGGATTTTTTTAGATTGAAAACGCACATAAAGATTTAGTCTTGTTTCGTAGTATCAAAACATGAATGCAAAATATTTATGGAGCAATAACCGTCCAAGGACAATGCACTCTTGTTCTATTGAAAACTTTGTAATAAAAGGAAATTTTGTGTGCACAGATTGGGTCAGTACCAGTTAAAAAACAAATCTTGATCTTGTCCTGTGCTATGAGATTTGTGAGATTATTGACTGATTAAATTAGAATTTCCTTCAGAGGTATTAAATGCTTTCTGTGACTTTGAATGCTTTTTACATTAGTTTGTCTGGTAATTTCTGAAAAGCCGCCCCGGTGGCGCAGTGGTCTAAGCGATGGCCTCTGATCACTCGTCTGAACGGGGTCCGGGTTCGAATCCCGGCGAGGCATGGATGTTGTGTTTGTCTTACGGCACTGGCTCTCTCTCCCTTCCCTGGAACCAGTGACCCTAAATTAGGGACGGGCGACTGCTTATAGCCCATTGAGTTGCTCACGATGGGTCGTTAAACCTCCAATCAAAAAAAAAAAAAAAAAATTCTGAAAATGCTGCCCCCTTCGCAGTGTGTGGAAAATATGAAACATTCCTTGTGGAAACACCTGACTTTTGATGGTTTTAAAATGTTATCTGCCTTGTTTTGCTATTTAGAATGCATATTTCCAATGAAAGTTAAATATATATATATATATATTTATTTCTAAGTTCACAGTACATTTAGTTTTCTAGTGAACTGTATTTCAGCAGTGGACAGGGTGTTACAATTCTTGCTAGATTCCATAAAAGGTTTGCAGGTCTATTTTTTTATTATTATTAAAGGTTTAACGAGCAATGCGATGGGCTATAGGCAGTAAACCGTCCCTAATTTAGGACCACTGGTTCCCGGGAAGCAAAAGAGCCAGGGTCGTTAGACAAACACAGCATCCATGCCTCGCTGGGATTCGAACCCAGACCCCTCACAGACGAATTGTCGTAAGCCAGAGCTTAGACAACTGCACCACGGGGGGGGGGGCAGTTGCAAATCTGAATTTGTCTATTGAAATGAATTTAAAAAAAAATAATGTTGGGCAGAGCAGTGTATTTTAAGGTAATTGCTTAAAATAATTTCATGTTATAAAACTGTGCTAAGCGTGTTTTGCTTTTGTGGAATACACTATTTTTTTTATGCAAATTGTTTCTGTTGACAAAGATAATTGTAGATTCTTAAAGGTCTTGCTTAGAAGTAGTCTGGGCAGGGTTTTGTTACCACTTTACTTCAAGGTGTCCAAGATCCCATTATTCTCGTGCTTAGAAACACAGTGTTGCATGTACTGTATGTTGTCATGTGGAAGGAATTCTTTCATGTTTCAAAACTTGTCCCCTTTGCTCGTGCACGTTTGTGAAGTAGCCACCCAGTTTTCCCTGGCAAAAAGGTTTTGTTGTAGCATTTAAGAAGCAGGTCATAACAATCTTAGTTCCTACGTGTTAAAAGAAAGATCGCATGTGTGTGTATATATTTACAGAGAGAAAAGAAACAGAAAAAGAAACAATGTGTATTAAGCTGTTTTTCAACGTAAAGCAAATGCACACGGACTGTGTAAGCACAAGAAAACAGTGCCTTATAAATGTATGCAGGTGTATTGTTTAATGAAATCTTAGAGTCATACAGATCCATCCCAGAACCTTAAGTGATTAAACTTAAGGAAGTGAAAAATTATCTTATCTTTTAAGAATCTGTGGTACATGTTGAGTTGCAAGCACTGAAATGACTGAGAAGTTGTTTTTATTGAAACAATTATTATCTCTGCAGTCATCAAATTCAGTAAACACATTTTTATTTTTTTGTGTGTGGCTGGCCTTATGATTATCAGCACTTGAAATAGTTCTATTCCATGTGACCAACTTTGTTTACATGATATCTGTGGACACCTATCATCACCGGAGCAAAAGAAAAAAAGACTCCATTAATATCTGCTTAGTGTTCTACTACTTGAAGGACCAATAATTGGAAAGCTGGCCTTTTTTTTTTTTTTCACATTTACCAGAATTACTTTATTGGAGTAAATCCAGTGATGTCTGCGCGGTTCTTTACAGAAAAAGACAAAGTGAGCTCTCTTGTTGTTTATAATGTGCGATATTATGCAGTGTTACTTGTTTTATATAATTTTCACAATTTTTTTTTTCTCCACCGGGTACACAAAGCTTCTGTGTATTATTTTTATTCTTTGGTCACCACAGTGGCTATTTGTCACAACGGAATTTCAAGGAGTGCACTTGAAATAGTTCTATTCCATGTGACCATCAACTTTGTTTACATGACATCTGTGGACACCTATCATCACAGGAGCAAAAGAAAAAAAGACTCCATTAATATCTGCTTAGTGTTCTACTACTTGAAGGACCAATAATTGGAAGGCTGGCCTTTTTTTTTTTTTTTTTCACATTTACCAGAATTACTTTATTGGTGTAAATCCAGTGATGTCTGCACGGTTCTTTACAGAAAAAGACAAAGTGAGCTCTCTTGTTGTTTATAATGTGTGATATTATGCAGTGTTACTTGTTTTATATAATTTTCATAAATTTTTTTCTTCTCCACCGGGTACACAAAGCTTCTGTGTATTATTTTTATTCCATTGGTCACCACAGTGGCTATTTGTCACAACGGAATTTCAAGGAGTGTATGGTTTTTGCCTCAACTAAGAGAAATTAATGAAATAAGAAAAATTGGGAGAAGTACACAGTTAACAAATTTTTTCAAGTATTAGGATTACGAGGGAAATTTTGTCAATATTGTACATAGAAGAGCTACAGGTGTTGCTCTTTCATTCTTAAGTACTTTTGGGTTGATTTTATGCTCACTTTGATCTAGTTTGCTACCGCAGACTGTTTTGCAACCTGTTGGAACGTTTTAAAACTGAATTCAGAAATGTGTAAACGTAAAAACAAAACAAAAAAACAATTCTTTGACTGATCGTGAGGTACTGGCAGTGTGGCAAGTTCATGTGCAATTGCAACAGAGCCCGTGTTCCTTAGAGCCGTAAAATGGACAAGTTAATTTGAGAATCGGGAACTGAGAAATGTTTTTTTAGGGATTTTTGTTATTATATTTCTAGAATTACTCTACCGGCAGGCCCAATAAAGATGAGCAGCTCAGAATTAATAAATGTTAATGTATATGTGTGTCTGTCAGAGCTTCAATAATCTCCAAAGTTACACATGCAGAAATTTTTTACCTGCCCAGGTAGTAAAAGCTAGATGCCCACTGAGAAAAGTTTTTCTTGCAAGACAACAAATCATAACCCTGCATTATCATGTTTTTTTTGTTTTTTTTTAAGTAAAAAAACAAACTTTGGTACATATTACTTTTGCATTTCCCCGAGACTCTGTATTCAAAATGTTCAATGCACAAAAGCATATATCTCAAGTTTTAAGATGATGATGCTGAAAATTGGTATGATGATGAAATTGGTATTTGAGAAACTTAGGTATTCTGCCATGTTTGTTTCATTCAAGGTTTTGCCCTTTGTCACTCAAAACTAGAGGCTATTAGAAGCACACATCCCACAGCTGACCATAAACATTTGGGGCGAAACTACACGTGGTTCCAATTTCTTGACCTACAGCATAATACAATTAAAGAAGTGATATTCTTTTGTCCTTGACACTCCGCAATAATGGTACAACTTGCGGTGACTAGCAGCGAAATGAGACGACTGTCTTGTACTGAGAAATTATATTCCAAGCTTTATTTTTAAATTTACTTGCGTGAACCGGGTAACCAAATTTTTTATTTACCTGCCCAGGCCAATATTTTACTTGTCCTGGGCATGTAGGACATGGTATTTTTCAAGCATTGTACATGTGTGTATTATATATATTTTTCTGTCGTCATTGTCAACCATTACTGTCCACTGCTGGATCAAGGTCTCTCCAAGTTTGTTCCACAATAATCTGTCTGGAGCCAGTCTACTACATGTCCCTGCAGCTTGCTTTCATATTTCATCCACCCATCTCCCACATGGTCTTTTCCTGTCCCTTGGTATCCAGTCTGAAGTTTTGGTGGTCCGTTCTTCTATCAACATGTCCAACGCCTTGCAATTTCAGGGATTCCACTCTTGCTGGTTTCTGTATCCACGAGTTTCCTTTTCTCGTCTCTCCTGGTCCCACCAAGCTTGCATCTCTCCGTGCTTTCTTCAGAGTCTGCAGCCTTTATGTGTCTTTTTCAGTTAAGGTCCATGTCTCTGCTGCATACATCAGGACTGGAGGGATGCATTGATTAGACCCTTCTCTTTCAAGACATACTGCTTGCTAAGCATTCATTCAGGTCACCTCTCTAGTTGATTGTTTTTTGTCCCTAGTCATGCTGGTAAGGTTGAGCAGCATGAATGCTGTTTGCTTAATGAGAATATATGAAGATGCTGTCCACTCCCCACCTCCCAGAAAGAGAGAAAAAAATGTTAATTATTAGGCTTTGACCCTGCAGACCTTTGTTTTGTGTCACCAAAGCAGCAGCACCGACAGATCAAGTGGATCTGCCAGAAGCAGAAAAATCTTAAAATAAAAGAAAAAAGAATGTTCCTTGGTAGTTAAAAAGGACAAACACATTGCCCAAAATGAGGACAAATATTTTGCCTGGTGTAACCCATTTTTTGCACTTAGTATTGGGAATGGAATAGCTTCTCTTTTGATGATTTCTGACAAACTTTTCTGTGCAAATAGGATGGGGCACATTGCATGATATATTTCAGGGCATTTACTCCAAAGACACAGTTAGGATGGTTGTTATATAAGATGCAGTGTGCTTTCCAAAGAATCAGGTGTCATATGCAATGTTATCATAGTTTGTAGTGCCTCTTCTGAATTCAAGGAATTTCTGCAGTAAGTGAGCAGTCAGTAGATACGAAAGAGGTAAGGTGAATAAAGTGTACATTTTAGGCAGGAAAAAGGTAAGTAAAGGACAGTGGCACCACGTGTAACTGAGGTAAGTACCAGCAAGTAAAAAATGGCACCGTGGAGAAAGATATTAGGAATATAAGGTGGTAAGGACAGAGACGCCGGTTTCAGCAGACCCATCGAACATGGTGCAGTTATTACAGAATCAAGGAATAGGCATATTTCTAGGAAACTGGTGTAAAGATTTGGATTTGACAGCTCCGTCTGTGGAAAGCACACTGCATTTGAGGGCTGGGTTGGTTTGCTATGGACTAGTTCAGATATTTTTTAAGACCATCAGCCTAAAATTCATCATGCAATATTGTCTGGTACAAAAGAAAAGCAACCGGTAAATTTGCAAGTCAAAAATATCTTCCACCATTAGGAAGAACCATATTCCATTCTCAGTTATTCCAAACTTAAACCCTATGGATCTTGAAATTCTGTAAGGATTTTGAACGGGAAAGAGCCCTTCCAATTGCCTCGTGCAAAATCTGTGTTCGAAACAGTAATTTCCAGAGAGAGAACATCTGTTGACCAGGAGTCCACTGGAATCTGGTCTCTTTAAAATCTTCCAGGAATTCCCGTGTGTTTTTACTTTTTTATTCTGATATTTTGAACGGGCAGAAAGTTACAGAAATCATTTCGTCCATACCTTCCCAAGAGAAAAGTGGATTTTTTTAATGATTGCAGTACAGCACTGGTGCACATGTTTCTGAGTTTATTTATTTATTATTATTATTATTATTTATTATTATTATTATTTAATATATTGGGGATGGTCAAGTGACATGAATATTACATTAGACTTGTCTACCTGCTTTGGCATGTTACAAGATTTAACTGTCTGCATTTTAACCCATTAATGAACAGAGTCACATGCAGATAAGAAAAGTTTTGAATGCACCCGTCTTTCTCATCTGCATGTGATGGCACAGGTGTAACTAGGCATTTTTATACCACAAAATGCTGTGCTTCTGTTCTGTACATCATTAACCATTTACAATCCAATGCTAGAGGAAATTCTCCCCAAGTCTTTTCCACAGATCTTGACCCAGTCTCTTGCAAATTGCTTGCTCCTGCACGCCTTCCAATTTCATCCACCCATCTCCCATGCAGTTTTCTTCTGTGTCTTTTCGCGTCCCTTGGTAGCCAGTATTGCATTTCAGTTTTGATTTTTGCGCCACAAAATACTGTGTTCCTGTTGTGTATATCATAAACCATTTTCAATCCACTGCTGGAAGAAGGTCTCCCCAAGTCTTCCCCATAGATCTAGATGCAGTCTCTTTCAAATTGCATCCACCCATCTCCTATGCAGTGTTATGCTGGGTCTTTTTATGTCCCTTGGTGCCCAATGTTTTATTTCAGTTGTTTTGGTTTTTACACCACAAAATGCTGTGTTCCCGTCCTGTAAATGTATCATTAACTATTTCCATTCCACTGCTGGAGGAAGGTCTCGCCAAGTCTTTTGCATAGCTGTCTATTTTGACCGAGACTCTTGGAAGTTGCTCCTGCACGCTTTCCAATGTCATCCACCCGTGTCCCATGGCTGTCTTCGTGTTTCTTTTCATCTTCCTTGGTATCCAATCTGGTACTTCAGCTGTTTTGGTTTGTGGTCAGTTCAAGCAGTTTGTCCAGGCCGATGCCACTAGAGGGTCTTGACTTTGATCACGATGTCATCAACTGGTGTCATTTCTCCATTCCATGTATTCCTCCTGCTGTCTTTCCCGGGTATGCCAAGCGTGCATCTTCTCCACACTTCTTTGAATTGTCTGTAGCCTCTGAATATCTTTCTTAATTAAAGTCTCTGATCCACAAGTAACAAGTGGAAGCTTGCGTTGATTAAACACTTTTCTTTTAGGACATAAATGGTGAATTGCCCTTAAAAATTGTAGTGTTTCTTCCAAAAGCACTCCCACCAAGTTTTATACAACTTAATGCACATATCATCATTTATATTTTATATACACTGAGTGGCCAAATTTTTATAAAAACCTGATTAGCAGCTGAACCTCCTTTCACCCATGTTAGCACTTATTAAATTTGTCTAGGAAGGGATTCAATTTTTAAGGGGCAAAATGTTAAAAACAAACTGCAAAATGTTAACTTTAGCTTCAAAATTTGTGTCCAGCACCCAAAACCACGTGTCTCAATTGAAAATCAAGCAAATGAGACCATAATTAGAGAAAATTGAAATTTTGACAGGCATCAAGACTTGTGAATTTATTTTGTCTCAATCATTTAGTATTTTTCAGTGTTGTTGCACTCATAAAGCAGAAGGTTCGTAACATGTGAGATCTCCCAGATGCTCATTGTCTTGTTATATAGTTACATATTGAAGAGAAGGGTGTGTGCACACATATTGACTTTTGTGACTGATACAATATTCTAGAGGGTAATTCTTACCTTGGCATTCCTTACTAGCGATGAAACACATTTTACGCACGTTTTCCGGTCTTTGTTGACGTTATTGTCCTAATGTCCATTGTATGAGATGTATAACTTTACTTCAACACACTTTTCGCTGGGTATACTCAGTGGATCTTCACTTTAGGATTCAAAAATATCAACTTTAACCGTTCTTTATACTTGAAATTTTCGCCCAGTCTCTAGGCATCCTCAGGAGCATGGCGACTTTTCCACCGATGTTCGTGGTTAACTTCACGCTAATGGAGTCCGATACTCCTCGTTGCCATTCGTCGGATATACTTTCTTGGATACATTTCTTTATCAAGCCCGGCTGGCACCATCTATGTTTCATCTATATAACTGTATTTGCACTAATGCAGTTTTTGCTTTTTTTTTTTTTTTTTTTTTTTTTGCCAGTTAGATATGTGTTTTTTAAGTCTTTTTTTTTAACCTGTTTTTCGTACTTCCAATGTACAATATTGGGGGTTGTGTGCAATTGGAATTCCATAGGATCCTGATTCTTCTAGTATTTTTTCCTCTTTTTTTTTTTTTTTTTTTTTTTTTTTTTGTTAACAGTCAAATTAAAAAAAAACAGAAAAAATTACTAGAAGAATCAGGATCTTACGAAATTCCAATTGCACACATACCCCCAATATTGTACATTGGAAGTACGAAAAACAGGTTAAAAAAGACTTAAAAAACACATATCTAACTGGCAAAAAAAAAGCAAAAACTGCATTAGTGCAATTCTGCATTGAAAACCAGACTTTCCCAAAATTTGATGAAATTAAAATGCTAAAAAGGAATAAAAAATCTGAAAGGCAAATGAGGAGGGAAAAAGCTATCTTAATCTATAAAAATAAAACAAGGGTATGTAACCAGAATGATCCTAGCACATTTTCTAGACTGTGGAAAGAACTAATAAGACAAAAAAAAGAACAACAAAAGAAAAACCGACAAAAAGACAAGAAAACCGGGATAAGAAAAAAAAAAAAAAAAAAAAGACATAGTTATATAGATTAAACATAGATGGCGCTAGCCGGGCTTGATAAAGAAATGTATCCAAGAAAGTATATCCGACGAATGGCAACGATTAGTATCGGACTCCATTAGCGCGAAGTTAACCACTAACATCGGTGGAAAAGTCGCCATGCTCCTGAGGATGCCTAGAGACTGGGCGAAAATTTCGAGTATAAAGAACGGTAAAAGTTGATATTTTTGAATCCTAAAGGGAAGATCCAGTAAGTATACCCAATGAAAAATGTGTTGAAATTAAGTTATACATCTCATACAACGAACATTAGGACAATAAAGTCAACAAAGACTGGAAAATGTGCGTGAAATGTGTTTTATCACTAGTAAGGAATGCCAAGGTAAGCATTATCCTCTAGAATATTGTACAAGTTATTTTGAAATTTTACACGTAAAAGAGAATAGTAGCATGATCAGAGCTATTTAATAGTCTGAATTAGAACTACTAATAGGTTTTGTGACTGACTTTAAATATTCCCAGTTATTATACCTCCGTTATTCAAGACCTTCCAGGTTTGCATGCTTTCTCTAAATCTAGGAGGACAGCACAGACTTTTTGGTGAACAGACAGATAGATACCTTTTCATCATCATACATAATACAAAATCTAGGTACTGCAGCCCTTGTGAGGCACAAGACTACTTGGTACATCCCACAAGTGCTCTGAAGTGAGAGACCTTGTAGACAATGATCTTTCCTTGGCACACTCAGCAGACAGAGAGTACGACAGTTCTTCCATTGAGTCTGAATTTTCCTTATGTAGGGGAACAGGCCTGCTCCATTTCAAATCGGGCAGAGACCTGTAAGGCGTCCCTCAGAAATCTTCAAGGAAATTACACGTATATAAGTATATCTTTGAAATCTGTAGTCATGCGATAACAGAAAATATTTTTATTCCTGGGGGGTAATTATATGTATACACTATCTACCAACAAGTAATTGGACACCCCTGCAATCGGCGATATCTGCGGTCCTGATAGACATCACGGCCGCCGTCGTTAAATATCGTGTGGGAAACAACAACAACGCAACCAGTCGCATGCAAGATGCCGCGCAGTTCGGAGCGTGCCCCAACCCGGCAGACAAAATGTCGAATGTGCCCCGACCCGGCAGACCCACAAAACTGGGAGTTAGAGACCCACCGGTGCTGGCCAGAGAAATTCAGAAGAACCGCACCAAATCGATGGCCCACATCTGCAAGGATTTTAACAGGTATCCGGGAGTGTTCTTTCGATGAATATCCTCTGTAAGGAAGCCCATCTGCTCGGTTACTGCCGCCCACAAGCCTTTGATCACCAAGTCCAATAGTGCTGCTCGGCTAACGTGGTGCAAAGAACGTTGACAGTGGACCGTTGAACAGTGGAAACCGGTTCTCTGGAGCGACGAATCAAGGTTCACCCTCTACCGTTCGGATGGCAGGGTCTGGGTTTGGCGTCTGCCTGAAGAACTCCTGCTGCTGGAATGTATTGTGCCAACTGTGAAGTTTGGCAGCGGTGGAATTATTCTATGGGGGTGTTTCTACTGGTATGGCACAGGGCCCTTGGTCGCAATTCCTGGTAGACTCAATGCCCAGACCTACTGCACCATTTTGGATGACCATGCGCTTCCTACGTTGTGGCAGTTTTACTGGTGGACCCATGTTACTTTGAGGATAACAATTCCACCTGTCATGTTGCGAGGTCCACCATGGCTTGGTATGGTGACAATAGGATTAATCGAATGGACTGGCCTGTGCAGAGCCCAGACCTTAACCCTATCGAGCAACTCTGGGACGAGTTGGAGCGTAAATTTAAGGGGTGCCCCCACCATCCGAAATCGGGGAACTGACCTGTCTTCTCCAAGCCGAGTGGAAGAAAATACGGCTAGCCGTCGTACAATGCCTGGTTGAGAGTATGCTCCGGAGGGTCGCAGCTGTAATCACCGCTCGTGGAGGCTTCACCAACTATTGAAGGTGAATAAACTTTGTTTTTCTTTGCTATCACAGGTGTCCAATTACTTGTTGATAGTGTATATATATATATATATATAAGAAATTTGTGTGCGGATTATGGCATTTTAAAAATGGTGCACTGCAGTGAAGCTTTGATGGAAGGAAATTTCTCCTTTTTAGGAATGAATAACTCTTGAAATTTTAAAGCTACAGCTCGCATTTTTTTTTTCTCCTCCATGCATTTTCTTGGCTCACCTAGGTTATTTGGGAGGGCTGGAGCACATCTCTGCTTAAAGTCCTCTGTTAACAAGTTTTTAGCTTCTCACTTGGTTACTGCTCTTTCAGAGCATTTCCCTGATCAGTGTTGGGAGTTTTTACTGGAATAGTTTGTTCTGTATGACATTACTCTCCCAAACCACAGTTAATTTAGTTTCTAGCAAGCCTAGATATCTCTATGGAGCTGCAGCACACTTTCAGAGAAGACTGCAAAAATGAACTGAAATTATGGTTGTAATGTAGTATACCCTAGAACAGGAAAGAGACCATAGCATCAATTACCTAGATTTAACCTTGACCTCAAGAGAGGGAAAAATATTCACTCAGCTTTTTAGAAAACCCACCAACACAGGGAAGATGTTAGACTTCTGCTCATTCCACCCTGATTATATTAAATCGAATATGGCGAGACAATTTTTGGAAAAGATTGAAATCCTGGTCTCTTCAGCTACTCAGAAAGATCTTCACAAAGAAGATTTAAAGGAAATATTGGCAGAAAACAATTACCCCTCCCCATATGTTGAAAAAATATTTAAACAAGTGCCAAAAAAGAAGCAGGAGAAAACCAACTTCAAATTCACCAGCAAAATTACGTACCACAAGGGACTTTTCGAGAAACTGAAAAGGATCGGAGCAAAATATAATATCAGGCTAGCTCCAGATCTTAATAACAAAATAAAGAAATTCCTGCCAGCTTTAAAGCAGAAAGAATTGGACATCCAATTGCAGGAAGGAGTAATTTACTGCATCGACTGTAACTGCGGACTCAGCTATATAGGAGAAACAGGGAGAAGTATTAAGGTCCGAATGAAAGAACACCAAGCAGCTGAAAAAACCATGAGGAATAACCACTCACCATAAAGATCATGGTAACCTCCAATGGACCACACACTTCCAACACGTCATTCATCGTGATGTAACTGGGCTTCCACAGGTTTACAGACTTGTCACTGGAGTAGTTGCTGATGGTGTTAGGAGTCTGATGGTGTTAGGAGTTTTTACTTTAATGACGTGTTGGAAGTGTGTGGTCCATTGGAGGTTACCATGATCTTTATGGTGAGTGGTTATTCCTCATGGTTTTTTCATTTATGAATTGCACGTAAACTATGCGCACTTTGCAAGAGGTTAATACCTTAAAAGTGCAAATATAATAATCACCAAGCAGCTATTAGGAACATTGGGAACAAAACAGGGCTAGACAGACATATACAAGCAAGTGGACACTCCATAAATTGGGACTCAGTGAAAATAATCGCCAACCAGTCAAACTTAGTAAAGAGGAAACTAGAAGAAGGGATCGAAATAGCAAGAAGAAGAAGTACCACAATTAACGATAATTGCGGATGGACTCTTCCAATTGAGTGGCAGCAACTACTCCAGTGACATAGTCCTGATGACGAACTAGGCTTTAGTTCGAAAATTTGACAACCAACTTTGAAGAAAAATAACCTCTATAAGACCCGTAAAAGAGTTATTCCACAATCAATATGAATAGAGGTGCCATAAATGCATTTACAACTAGGATGAAAATCTTTTTGGTGTGTAGGTCTGTTTACAGACTGGTGTTGTGGTGTTCAACTCATTTGCTAGCAAATAAATCCTGTGCTCTAGTTTTTACAAGTTTTTGTCTTTTCACCGAGCTTTTGTTCAGTTGAGGTATTTCGTCTGATGGTGTTAGGAGTTTGTACTTTAATAATTTGTTCTGTATGACATTACTCACCCAAACCACTGTTCTTTTAGTTTCTAGCATACCTAGATATCTTTATGGACCTGCGGCACACTTTTACAGAAAACTGCAAAAATTAACTGAAATCATGGTTTGAATGCAAATCTTTTGTGTGTGTAGGTCTGTTTACAGACTGGTATTGTGGTTTTCAACTCATTTGCTAGTGAAAAAATCCTATTATCTGCTTTTAACAAGATTTTGTGTTTTCACCGAGTTTTTGTATGTTCTTTGAGGTATTTCGTCTGTCAGTGTTGGGAGCTTTTAACGGACTAGTTCGTTGTGTATGACATTACTCACCCAAACCACCATTAATTTAGTTTGTAGCATGCCTAGATATATTTTTGGAGCTTTGGCACACTTTTACAGAAAACTGCCAAAAAATAACAAACTGTGGTTTGAATTAAAATCTTTTCTGTGTGTAGGTCTGTTTACAGACTGGTATTGTGGTGTTTAACTCATCTGCTGGCAAATAAATCCTATGCTGTCCTTTTTACAAGCTGTCTTGTCACAGAGTTTTGGTTCATTTGAGGTATTTTGTCTGTCAGCGTTGGAAGTTTTTACATGGATAGTTTGTTCTGTATAATATTACTCACCCAAACCACCATTATTTTAGTTTCTAGAAAGCCTAGATATCTATATAAAGCTGTGGCACACTTTTGCAGAAAACTGTAGAAATGAACTGAAATTATAGTTTAAATGAAATTCTATTTAGTGTGTATGTCTGTTTACAGGCTGTTATTGTGTTGTTGAATTCCTGTGCTAGCAAATGAATCCTGTGCTCTCCTGTTTACAAGATTTTGTCTTCTCACTTAATTTTTGTTCACTTGAGGTTTTTTGTCTGTCAGCTTTGGGAGTTTTTACTGGACTAGTTTGTTCTGGTATGACATTACTCACCTAAGCCACTATTATTTTAGTTTGTAGCATGCCTAGATATCTTTTTGGAGTTTTGGCACACTTTTACAGGAAACCGCAAAAATTAACTGAAATCATGTTTTGAATAAAAATCTTTTTGGTGTGTAGGTCTGTTTACACACTGTTATTGTGATGTTCAATGCATTTGCTAGCAAATGTATCGTGTGCTTTCCTTTTAACAAGATTTTGTGTTTTCACCAAGTTTTTGTCCATTTGAGGTATTTCGTCTGTCAGCTTTGGGAGTTTTTACATGGATAGTTTGTTCTGTATAATATTACTTACCCAAACCACCGTTAATTTAGTTTCCAGCACGCATAGATATCTATATGGAGCTGCGACACACTTTTACAGAAAACTGCAAAAAATAACTGAAATCATGGTTTGAATAAACATCTGTTTGGTGTGTATGTCTGTTTACAGACTGGTATTGTGCTGTTCAATTTATTTGTAAGCAAATCAATTGGGGTGGAATTTTTAATTAATTTTTTTTTAGAAAATTATACAGTTGTGTCACCTTGCAAATTCATGTGCACACACGTGGTTCCTCTCTTTGCACAGTAAGGGCAGTAAGTAATTAACTTTTAGAGGTGTTGACTGAACTTGCACTGAAACTAAAAATGGAGTAGAAATTTACAAAGAGTTTTTTTTTTTTTGCTACATGTGTTGAAGAAATTTGGTGGATTGAGCAAACAGTAAGTCTCATTAAAATAGTTAAATTTATGAATCCTCATGGCCTATCAAATAGATTTATATGACTCTAAATGATGATATATCCATGATGTACCAAATGTTGTCAGTGACAGATACCTTTGGCACATCTGGTTGTTAGCTGTGAAAGATTATATGCCACTGATGGCTTCAGAATAGTCCTGTATCAACTCCCTTTTGGGGAAATCGTGGACGTGTTAATAAAGTGATATGTAATTCCCTAAATTTGTGAGTTTCATATATTATTCCTGATGCTTCTATTATGCATCATCGCCGACCATAATCAATTCACTGCTGCGTGAAGGTCTCCCCCACAACTTTCTACCTTCATACTTTCAAATTTCATCCACTCATTTCTGAATAATCTCCTTACCCTTGTTATTGAAAGGGTATTTCAGTTGTCCAAATAGTGGCCTGTTCTTTGTGCAAATGTGTCCAGCCCATTCGCACTCTGAGTGATTTGCACTTTAACAATGACAACTCTTGTCATTTTCCATATGCATGTGTCTTCTGTATCGTGGTTGCACCAAGCCTGTATTTCTCCAAATATTCTATATATTTTTTTTATATTACACTTTTCTTGAGCTATTGCTCAAAATTTACCATGTGAAAATGTACATTGTTAGGCTGAGTATAAAAATTTTACAACTGTAAAACTACCTTTTTTATGTAATAATTATTATTTTGCTTCATCGTGTACCGGCATATAATGACTATGAACTGCCAAATTTTCAGATTTTAAAAAATTGCACTCTTTTAATTATGAATTTTTAAAATGTGATATCTTTCATTTCTTTCAATATTTGGATATTTATCATTGTAAAAGTAGAATGCAAACAAAGCATTTTTATAACAAACATGAGCAGAGAGGAGCCACCTGCACTTGAATTTTCAAGGTGCAACAATTTTATGTTATCCTTTTAAGAGACGAAGCATTGCATTTTTTTGTATATTTTCACACATTGGTTTTTTCTTCACATAAACATGAGACCCCCCTCAGTAACATGAAAAGTAATTCTGTACATTAAAGCCACCACACTGTGCTTCCTACCAAGTTAAAATCTCAGCTGTAGGTTTAAAATTTCAAGAGGTATCAATTCCTATAAGGGGTCCCCCCCCCCCTTCTTGTATGACTGCAACTTCCAAGCAACATCTTTTTCCCACGAAAACTCCTGAGAGTTACCCAACGAACTTTTTTGGAAAAAATGCCTGAATTGAAACGGACTTGGCTGACAACCTATGTCTTGTTTAGCTGTACAATGTTTTCCATACTCTCACGTACCAAAGTTTAGAACACTGCGAAAAAAAGTGACAATCTGTCTGTTTCACTGATTTGGAAAGGCCAACTGAAAAAATCAAATTGATGAAATTACTGTTTTGAATTTTTATAATTGTTTGTAAAATGTATTTTGAAATGTGAAAAGGTAAGTGATCTTTTTTTTTCAAAAACACGTAAGTTTATAAGCTTCCTGGTTTCGATAATCACGAAGATAATACAGAGCACCTAAGAGTCAAAAGGGTTCCCCGACCACCGCTAGGGACTTCTCTCCTTGGAGATTTGTAGACAAGTTCCCCTCTTGTTTCCATATACTGTGCTTTTCAAGCTCGCCATTTACCACATACTCGGTTCAGAGGCATCGTTCCAAAGTTGGAGCCTACTTAGTGCTCCTTCCAAGGGAAAAATGACATCGCTGGAATTTGGAAATGTCCAACAGTGCACTACGACTTGCCCTTTAGAATAATTTCGCTGGTAATTACGTTACCCTGCTGGCCGGAAATTTCCTTGCTGAGTTATTTGGAAAATGTCCATACTTTTTTTTTTCTTCCCCTTCCTGGCCCACCACAATTCTTCCCATACCAGATTGCGAAATGTCCGCCCATAAGGTTTCTCCTTCCACTGCACCCAAACTTGTGGAATCCCCCCCCCCCCGTTTTTTTATTCTGTCCGCGAGCGAATTTACCGCCCCCCCCCCCTTTTTTTTTTCCCTCTTCCCCGCTAATATTTTGGCCCTTGCGTAGATTTGCGAATTTTTCGCCCCTCCAATTCCCCCGCGCCCAAGTTTTCCCTTTCCCCCGCGCCCAAGTTTTTCTCCCTTTCCCCCGCCCAATTTTTTTCTCCCTTTCCCCCCGCTCCCAATTTTTTCTCCCTTTCCCCCCGCTCCCAATTTTTTTTCTCCCCTTTCCCCGCGCTAAAGTTTTCCCTTCCCCCCCCGCCCAATTTTTTCTCCCTTTCCCCCGCCCAATTTTTTTCTCCCCTTCCCCCGCCCAATTTTTTTCTCCCCTTTCCCCCGCGCCCAATTTTTCCCTCGCCTGATGTTTTTTTTCCCTACGGCGAAAAAACGTCCAAATTTGGTAGAACGGTTTCAGTAGGATATTGGTGTGGTGCTGAGGGGAGCGATCCAGAGGCCGTTTCGGCGGTTTTTCGCCGGGTGGGTCCGTCCGTCCGCAGATTCCCTCCCCGCGGTCGCCGTTTTCTCTCTCGGGGTCGGGGCGAGGGCCCAGGGCAGGAGACTATGGCGGGCGCGTGCTACGCACGCGCCCGCCCCTGGAGAGGGGGCCCCTCGCCCCGACCCCGAGAGAGAAAACGGCGACCGCGGGGAGGGAATCTGCGGACGGACGGACCCACCCGGCGAAAAACCGCCGAAACGGCCTCTGGATCGCTCCCCTCAGCACCACACCAGTACCCACACACGTTTTGCGAGCGCCCGTCTACACTACAAGGCATGAAACTTACGCCTTTCTTCGCCTTCCGAACAGCTTGCACATCCCAGTGTTGACGGACCCCTGCACGGTCCTCAAAAAGGCAACTTCGCGCATCCGTTCCAATGTTGGCTGCTGTCCAGGTCGAAGCAAACGCCCGTTCCATTAAGTACAAGCAAAACCTTTTGCCTCTCCCCGAGACCCTACGCTATTAGAAACACAGACAAATTGTCCAGAGTTTTTGGTTTCTCTTTTTTGATCAGCTGCTGCAATTTTCGCTTCCAGTAAAAAAAATAAACAAGACGCCAAGCGTTCGTTTAAAATGCCTCTAAAAGCGATATTAACTGAACCCATCTTTATTCTCAATAAAATCAAGTTCCGTGGAAACGTTTTACTTGTTTTTTTAACGAGTAAGAGCATTTCTTAACGATTATTTCCCTCTGTTGAAATCTAGTGGCCAGTTTTATGATTTCAATAGATAACTGATGTTGGAGATGTATATATTGAATGAAACGAGCTCGTTCGTCCGATTGGGGCCCGGGTTCGAAACCCGGCGTTGCTCGAATGTTGTTTTTGCCTTACAGCGTTGGCTCTGTCCCTCCCCTGGAACCAGTGGGCCTAAATTAGGGACGGGCGATTGCTTATAGCCTATTGAGTTGCTCACGGTGGTCGTACGACTTCGAATGAGAAAAATAATAAACAAGACGCCAAGCGTTCGTTTAAAATGCCTCTAAAAGCGATATTAACTGAACCCATCTTTATTCTCAATAAAATCAAGTTCCGTGGAAACGTTTTACTTGTTTTTTTAACGAGTAAGAGCATTTCTTAACGATTATTTCCCTCTGTTGAAATCTAGTGGCCAGTTTTATGATTTCAATAGATAACTGATGTTGGAGATGTATATATTGAATGAAACGAGCTCGTTCGTCCGATTGGGGCCCGGGTTCGAAACCCGGCGTTGCTCGAATGTTGTTTTTGCCTTACAGCGTTGGCTCTGTCCCTCCCCTGGAACCAGTGGGCCTAAATTAGGGACGGGCGATTGCTTATAGCCTATTGAGTTGCTCACGGTGGTCGTACGACTTCGAATGAGAAAAATAATAAACAAGACGCCAAGCGTTCGTTTAAAATGCCTCTAAAAGCGATATTAACTGAACCCATCTTTATTCTCAATAAAATCAAGTTCCGTGGAAACGTTTTACTTGTTTTTTTAACGAGTAAGAGCATTTCTTAACGATTATTTCCCTCTGTTGAAATCTAGTGGCCAGTTTTATGATTTCAATAGATAACTGATGTTGGAGATGTATATATTGAATGAAACGAGCTCGTTCGTCCGATTGGGGCCCGGGTTCGAAACCCGGCGTTGCTCGAATGTTGTTTTTGCCTTACAGCGTTGGCTCTGTCCCTCCCCTGGAACCAGTGGGCCTAAATTAGGGACGGGCGATTGCTTATAGCCTATTGAGTTGCTCACGGTGGTCGTACGACTTCGAATGAGAAAAATAATAAACAAGACGCCAAGCGTTCGTTTAAAATGCCTCTAAAAGCGATATTAACTGAACCCATCTTTATTCTCAATAAAATCAAGTTCCGTGGAAACGTTTTACTTGTTTTTTTAACGAGTAAGAGCATTTCTTAACGATTATTTCCCTCTGTTGAAATCTAGTGGCCAGTTTTATGATTTCAATAGATAACTGATGTTGGAGATGTATATATTGAATGAAACGAGCTCGTTCGTCCGATTGGGGCCCGGGTTCGAAACCCGGCGTTGCTCGAATGTTGTTTTTGCCTTACAGCGTTGGCTCTGTCCCTCCCCTGGAACCAGTGGGCCTAAATTAGGGACGGGCGATTGCTTATAGCCTATTGAGTTGCTCACGGTGGTCGTACGACTTCGAATGAGAAAAATAATAAACAAGACGCCAAGCGTTCGTTTAAAATGCCTCTAAAAGCGATATTAACTGAACCCATCTTTATTCTCAATAAAATCAAGTTCCGTGGAAACGTTTTACTTGTTTTTTTAACGAGTAAGAGCATTTCTTAACGATTATTTCCCTCTGTTGAAATCTAGTGGCCAGTTTTATGATTTCAATAGATAACTGATGTTGGAGATGTATATATTGAATGAAACGAGCTCGTTCGTCCGATTGGGGCCCGGGTTCGAAACCCGGCGTTGCTCGAATGTTGTTTTTGCCTTACAGCGTTGGCTCTGTCCCTCCCCTGGAACCAGTGGGCCTAAATTAGGGACGGGCGATTGCTTATAGCCTATTGAGTTGCTCACGGTGGTCGTACGACTTCGAATGAGAAAAATAATAAACAAGACGCCAAGCGTTCGTTTAAAATGCCTCTAAAAGCGATATTAACTGAACCCATCTTTATTCTCAATAAAATCAAGTTCCGTGGAAACGTTTTACTTGTTTTTTTAACGAGTAAGAGCATTTCTTAACGATTATTTCCCTCTGTTGAAATCTAGTGGCCAGTTTTATGATTTCAATAGATAACTGATGTTGGAGATGTATATATTGAATGAAACGAGCTCGTTCGTCCGATTGGGGCCCGGGTTCGAAACCCGGCGTTGCTCGAATGTTGTTTTTGCCTTACAGCGTTGGCTCTGTCCCTCCCCTGGAACCAGTGGGCCTAAATTAGGGACGGGCGATTGCTTATAGCCTATTGAGTTGCTCACGGTGGTCGTACGACTTCGAATGAGAAAAATAATAAACAAGACGCCAAGCGTTCGTTTAAAATGCCTCTAAAAGCGATATTAACTGAACCCATCTTTATTCTCAATAAAATCAAGTTCCGTGGAAACGTTTTACTTGTTTTTTTAACGAGTAAGAGCATTTCTTAACGATTATTTCCCTCTGTTGAAATCTAGTGGCCAGTTTTATGATTTCAATAGATAACTGATGTTGGAGATGTATATATTGAATGAAACGAGCTCGTTCGTCCGATTGGGGCCCGGGTTCGAAACCCGGCGTTGCTCGAATGTTGTTTTTGCCTTACAGCGTTGGCTCTGTCCCTCCCCTGGAACCAGTGGGCCTAAATTAGGGACGGGCGATTGCTTATAGCCTATTGAGTTGCTCACGGTGGTCGTACGACTTCGAATGAGAAAAATAATAAACAAGACGCCAAGCGTTCGTTTAAAATGCCTCTAAAAGCGATATTAACTGAACCCATCTTTATTCTCAATAAAATCAAGTTCCGTGGAAACGTTTTACTTGTTTTTTTAACGAGTAAGAGCATTTCTTAACGATTATTTCCCTCTGTTGAAATCTAGTGGCCAGTTTTATGATTTCAATAGATAACTGATGTTGGAGATGTATATATTGAATGAAACGAGCTCGTTCGTCCGATTGGGGCCCGGGTTCGAAACCCGGCGTTGCTCGAATGTTGTTTTTGCCTTACAGCGTTGGCTCTGTCCCTCCCCTGGAACCAGTGGGCCTAAATTAGGGACGGGCGATTGCTTATAGCCTATTGAGTTGCTCACGGTGGTCGTACGACTTCGAATGAGAAAAATAATAAACAAGACGCCAAGCGTTCGTTTAAAATGCCTCTAAAAGCGATATTAACTGAACCCATCTTTATTCTCAATAAAATCAAGTTCCGTGGAAACGTTTTACTTGTTTTTTTAACGAGTAAGAGCATTTCTTAACGATTATTTCCCTCTGTTGAAATCTAGTGGCCAGTTTTATGATTTCAATAGATAACTGATGTTGGAGATGTATATATTGAATGAAACGAGCTCGTTCGTCCGATTGGGGCCCGGGTTCGAAACCCGGCGTTGCTCGAATGTTGTTTTTGCCTTACAGCGTTGGCTCTGTCCCTCCCCTGGAACCAGTGGGCCTAAATTAGGGACGGGCGATTGCTTATAGCCTATTGAGTTGCTCACGGTGGTCGTACGACTTCGAATGAGAAAAATAATAAACAAGACGCCAAGCGTTCGTTTAAAATGCCTCTAAAAGCGATATTAACTGAACCCATCTTTATTCTCAATAAAATCAAGTTCCGTGGAAACGTTTTACTTGTTTTTTTAACGAGTAAGAGCATTTCTTAACGATTATTTCCCTCTGTTGAAATCTAGTGGCCAGTTTTATGATTTCAATAGATAACTGATGTTGGAGATGTATATATTGAATGAAACGAGCTCGTTCGTCCGATTGGGGCCCGGGTTCGAAACCCGGCGTTGCTCGAATGTTGTTTTTGCCTTACAGCGTTGGCTCTGTCCCTCCCCTGGAACCAGTGGGCCTAAATTAGGGACGGGCGATTGCTTATAGCCTATTGAGTTGCTCACGGTGGTCGTACGACTTCGAATGAGAAAAATAATAAACAAGACGCCAAGCGTTCGTTTAAAATGCCTCTAAAAGCGATATTAACTGAACCCATCTTTATTCTCAATAAAATCAAGTTCCGTGGAAACGTTTTACTTGTTTTTTTAACGAGTAAGAGCATTTCTTAACGATTATTTCCCTCTGTTGAAATCTAGTGGCCAGTTTTATGATTTCAATAGATAACTGATGTTGGAGATGTATATATTGAATGAAACGAGCTCGTTCGTCCGATTGGGGCCCGGGTTCGAAACCCGGCGTTGCTCGAATGTTGTTTTTGCCTTACAGCGTTGGCTCTGTCCCTCCCCTGGAACCAGTGGGCCTAAATTAGGGACGGGCGATTGCTTATAGCCTATTGAGTTGCTCACGGTGGTCGTACGACTTCGAATGAGAAAAATAATAAACAAGACGCCAAGCGTTCGTTTAAAATGCCTCTAAAAGCGATATTAACTGAACCCATCTTTATTCTCAATAAAATCAAGTTCCGTGGAAACGTTTTACTTGTTTTTTTAACGAGTAAGAGCATTTCTTAACGATTATTTCCCTCTGTTGAAATCTAGTGGCCAGTTTTATGATTTCAATAGATAACTGATGTTGGAGATGTATATATTGAATGAAACGAGCTCGTTCGTCCGATTGGGGCCCGGGTTCGAAACCCGGCGTTGCTCGAATGTTGTTTTTGCCTTACAGCGTTGGCTCTGTCCCTCCCCTGGAACCAGTGGGCCTAAATTAGGGACGGGCGATTGCTTATAGCCTATTGAGTTGCTCACGGTGGTCGTACGACTTCGAATGAGAAAAATAATAAACAAGACGCCAAGCGTTCGTTTAAAATGCCTCTAAAAGCGATATTAACTGAACCCATCTTTATTCTCAATAAAATCAAGTTCCGTGGAAACGTTTTACTTGTTTTTTTAACGAGTAAGAGCATTTCTTAACGATTATTTCCCTCTGTTGAAATCTAGTGGCCAGTTTTATTATTTCAATAGATAACTGATGTTGGAGATGTATATATTGAATGAAACGAGCTCGTTCGTCCGATTGGGGCCCGGGTTCGAAACCCGGCGTTGCTCGAATGTTGTTTTTGCCTTACAGCGTTGGCTCTGTCCCTCCCCTGGAACCAGTGGGCCTAAATTAGGGACGGGCGATTGCTTATAGCCTATTGAGTTGCTCACGGTGGTCGTACGACTTCGAATGAGAAAAATAATAAACAAGACGCCAAGCGTTCGTTTAAAATGCCTCTAAAAGCGATATTAACTGAACCCATCTTTATTCTCAATAAAATCAAGTTCCGTGGAAACGTTTTACTTGTTTTTTTAACGAGTAAGAGCATTTCTTAACGATTATTTCCCTCTGTTGAAATCTAGTGGCCAGTTTTATTATTTCAATAGATAACTGATGTTGGAGATGTATATATTGAATGAAACGAGCTCGTTCGTCCGATTGGGGCCCGGGTTCGAAACCCGGCGTTGCTCGAATGTTGTTTTTGCCTTACAGCGTTGGCTCTGTCCCTCCCCTGGAACCAGTGGGCCTAAATTAGGGACGGGCGATTGCTTATAGCCTATTGAGTTGCTCACGGTGGTCGTACGACTTCGAATGAGAAAAATAATAAACAAGACGCCAAGCGTTCGTTTAAAATGCCTCTAAAAGCGATATTAACTGAACCCATCTTTATTCTCAATAAAATCAAGTTCCGTGGAAACGTTTTACTTGTTTTTTTAACGAGTAAGAGCATTTCTTAACGATTATTTCCCTCTGTTGAAATCTAGTGGCCAGTTTTATGATTTCAATAGATAACTGATGTTGGAGATGTATATATTGAATGAAACGAGCTCGTTCGTCCGATTGGGGCCCGGGTTCGAAACCCGGCGTTGCTCGAATGTTGTTTTTGCCTTACAGCGTTGGCTCTGTCCCTCCCCTGGAACCAGTGGGCCTAAATTAGGGACGGGCGATTGCTTATAGCCTATTGAGTTGCTCACGGTGGTCGTACGACTTCGAATGAGAAAAATAATAAACAAGACGCCAAGCGTTCGTTTAAAATGCCTCTAAAAGCGATATTAACTGAACCCATCTTTATTCTCAATAAAATCAAGTTCCGTGGAAACGTTTTACTTGTTTTTTTAACGAGTAAGAGCATTTCTTAACGATTATTTCCCTCTGTTGAAATCTAGTGGCCAGTTTTATTATTTCAATAGATAACTGATGTTGGAGATGTATATATTGAATGAAACGAGCTCGTTCGTCCGATTGGGGCCCGGGTTCGAAACCCGGCGTTGCTCGAATGTTGTTTTTGCCTTACAGCGTTGGCTCTGTCCCTCCCCTGGAACCAGTGGGCCTAAATTAGGGACGGGCGATTGCTTATAGCCTATTGAGTTGCTCACGGTGGTCGTACGACTTCGAATGAGAAAAATAATAAACAAGACGCCAAGCGTTCGTTTAAAATGCCTCTAAAAGCGATATTAACTGAACCCATCTTTATTCTCAATAAAATCAAGTTCCGTGGAAACGTTTTACTTGTTTTTTTAACGAGTAAGAGCATTTCTTAACGATTATTTCCCTCTGTTGAAATCTAGTGGCCAGTTTTATTATTTCAATAGATAACTGATGTTGGAGATGTATATATTGAATGAAACGAGCTCGTTCGTCCGATTGGGGCCCGGGTTCGAAACCCGGCGTTGCTCGAATGTTGTTTTTGCCTTACAGCGTTGGCTCTGTCCCTCCCCTGGAACCAGTGGGCCTAAATTAGGGACGGGCGATTGCTTATAGCCTATTGAGTTGCTCACGGTGGTCGTACGACTTCGAATGAGAAAAATAATAAACAAGACGCCAAGCGTTCGTTTAAAATGCCTCTAAAAGCGATATTAACTGAACCCATCTTTATTCTCAATAAAATCAAGTTCCGTGGAAACGTTTTACTTGTTTTTTTAACGAGTAAGAGCATTTCTTAACGATTATTTCCCTCTGTTGAAATCTAGTGGCCAGTTTTATTATTTCAATAGATAACTGATGTTGGAGATGTATATATTGAATGAAACGAGCTCGTTCGTCCGATTGGGGCCCGGGTTCGAAACCCGGCGTTGCTCGAATGTTGTTTTTGCCTTACAGCGTTGGCTCTGTCCCTCCCCTGGAACCAGTGGGCCTAAATTAGGGACGGGCGATTGCTTATAGCCTATTGAGTTGCTCACGGTGGTCGTACGACTTCGAATGAGAAAAATAATAAACAAGACGCCAAGCGTTCGTTTAAAATGCCTCTAAAAGCGATATTAACTGAACCCATCTTTATTCTCAATAAAATCAAGTTCCGTGGAAACGTTTTACTTGTTTTTTTAACGAGTAAGAGCATTTCTTAACGATTATTTCCCTCTGTTGAAATCTAGTGGCCAGTTTTATGATTTCAATAGATAACTGATGTTGGAGATGTATATATTGAATGAAACGAGCTCGTTCGTCCGATTGGGGCCCGGGTTCGAAACCCGGCGTTGCTCGAATGTTGTTTTTGCCTTACAGCGTTGGCTCTGTCCCTCCCCTGGAACCAGTGGGCCTAAATTAGGGACGGGCGATTGCTTATAGCCTATTGAGTTGCTCACGGTGGTCGTACGACTTCGAATGAGAAAAATAATAAACAAGACGCCAAGCGTTCGTTTAAAATGCCTCTAAAAGCGATATTAACTGAACCCATCTTTATTCTCAATAAAATCAAGTTCCGTGGAAACGTTTTACTTGTTTTTTTAACGAGTAAGAGCATTTCTTAACGATTATTTCCCTCTGTTGAAATCTAGTGGCCAGTTTTATTATTTCAATAGATAACTGATGTTGGAGATGTATATATTGAATGAAACGAGCTCGTTCGTCCGATTGGGGCCCGGGTTCGAAACCCGGCGTTGCTCGAATGTTGTTTTTGCCTTACAGCGTTGGCTCTGTCCCTCCCCTGGAACCAGTGGGCCTAAATTAGGGACGGGCGATTGCTTATAGCCTATTGAGTTGCTCACGGTGGTCGTACGACTTCGAATGAGAAAAATAATAAACAAGACGCCAAGCGTTCGTTTAAAATGCCTCTAAAAGCGATATTAACTGAACCCATCTTTATTCTCAATAAAATCAAGTTCCGTGGAAACGTTTTACTTGTTTTTTTAACGAGTAAGAGCATTTCTTAACGATTATTTCCCTCTGTTGAAATCTAGTGGCCAGTTTTATGATTTCAATAGATAACTGATGTTGGAGATGTATATATTGAATGAAACGAGCTCGTTCGTCCGATTGGGGCCCGGGTTCGAAACCCGGCGTTGCTCGAATGTTGTTTTTGCCTTACAGCGTTGGCTCTGTCCCTCCCCTGGAACCAGTGGGCCTAAATTAGGGACGGGCGATTGCTTATAGCCTATTGAGTTGCTCACGGTGGTCGTACGACTTCGAATGAGAAAAATAATAAACAAGACGCCAAGCGTTCGTTTAAAATGCCTCTAAAAGCGATATTAACTGAACCCATCTTTATTCTCAATAAAATCAAGTTCCGTGGAAACGTTTTACTTGTTTTTTTAACGAGTAAGAGCATTTCTTAACGATTATTTCCCTCTGTTGAAATCTAGTGGCCAGTTTTATTATTTCAATAGATAACTGATGTTGGAGATGTATATATTGAATGAAACGAGCTCGTTCGTCCGATTGGGGCCCGGGTTCGAAACCCGGCGTTGCTCGAATGTTGTTTTTGCCTTACAGCGTTGGCTCTGTCCCTCCCCTGGAACCAGTGGGCCTAAATTAGGGACGGGCGATTGCTTATAGCCTATTGAGTTGCTCACGGTGGTCGTACGACTTCGAATGAGAAAAATAATAAACAAGACGCCAAGCGTTCGTTTAAAATGCCTCTAAAAGCGATATTAACTGAACCCATCTTTATTCTCAATAAAATCAAGTTCCGTGGAAACGTTTTACTTGTTTTTTTAACGAGTAAGAGCATTTCTTAACGATTATTTCCCTCTGTTGAAATCTAGTGGCCAGTTTTATGATTTCAATAGATAACTGATGTTGGAGATGTATATATTGAATGAAACGAGCTCGTTCGTCCGATTGGGGCCCGGGTTCGAAACCCGGCGTTGCTCGAATGTTGTTTTTGCCTTACAGCGTTGGCTCTGTCCCTCCCCTGGAACCAGTGGGCCTAAATTAGGGACGGGCGATTGCTTATAGCCTATTGAGTTGCTCACGGTGGTCGTACGACTTCGAATGAGAAAAATAATAAACAAGACGCCAAGCGTTCGTTTAAAATGCCTCTAAAAGCGATATTAACTGAACCCATCTTTATTCTCAATAAAATCAAGTTCCGTGGAAACGTTTTACTTGTTTTTTTAACGAGTAAGAGCATTTCTTAACGATTATTTCCCTCTGTTGAAATCTAGTGGCCAGTTTTATGATTTCAATAGATAACTGATGTTGGAGATGTATATATTGAATGAAACGAGCTCGTTCGTCCGATTGGGGCCCGGGTTCGAAACCCGGCGTTGCTCGAATGTTGTTTTTGCCTTACAGCGTTGGCTCTGTCCCTCCCCTGGAACCAGTGGGCCTAAATTAGGGACGGGCGATTGCTTATAGCCTATTGAGTTGCTCACGGTGGTCGTACGACTTCGAATGAGAAAAATAATAAACAAGACGCCAAGCGTTCGTTTAAAATGCCTCTAAAAGCGATATTAACTGAACCCATCTTTATTCTCAATAAAATCAAGTTCCGTGGAAACGTTTTACTTGTTTTTTTAACGAGTAAGAGCATTTCTTAACGATTATTTCCCTCTGTTGAAATCTAGTGGCCAGTTTTATGATTTCAATAGATAACTGATGTTGGAGATGTATATATTGAATGAAACGAGCTCGTTCGTCCGATTGGGGCCCGGGTTCGAAACCCGGCGTTGCTCGAATGTTGTTTTTGCCTTACAGCGTTGGCTCTGTCCCTCCCCTGGAACCAGTGGGCCTAAATTAGGGACGGGCGATTGCTTATAGCCTATTGAGTTGCTCACGGTGGTCGTACGACTTCGAATGAGAAAAATAATAAACAAGACGCCAAGCGTTCGTTTAAAATGCCTCTAAAAGCGATATTAACTGAACCCATCTTTATTCTCAATAAAATCAAGTTCCGTGGAAACGTTTTACTTGTTTTTTTAACGAGTAAGAGCATTTCTTAACGATTATTTCCCTCTGTTGAAATCTAGTGGCCAGTTTTATGATTTCAATAGATAACTGATGTTGGAGATGTATATATTGAATGAAACGAGCTCGTTCGTCCGATTGGGGCCCGGGTTCGAAACCCGGCGTTGCTCGAATGTTGTTTTTGCCTTACAGCGTTGGCTCTGTCCCTCCCCTGGAACCAGTGGGCCTAAATTAGGGACGGGCGATTGCTTATAGCCTATTGAGTTGCTCACGGTGGTCGTACGACTTCGAATGAGAAAAATAATAAACAAGACGCCAAGCGTTCGTTTAAAATGCCTCTAAAAGCGATATTAACTGAACCCATCTTTATTCTCAATAAAATCAAGTTCCGTGGAAACGTTTTACTTGTTTTTTTAACGAGTAAGAGCATTTCTTAACGATTATTTCCCTCTGTTGAAATCTAGTGGCCAGTTTTATGATTTCAATAGATAACTGATGTTGGAGATGTATATATTGAATGAAACGAGCTCGTTCGTCCGATTGGGGCCCGGGTTCGAAACCCGGCGTTGCTCGAATGTTGTTTTTGCCTTACAGCGTTGGCTCTGTCCCTCCCCTGGAACCAGTGGGCCTAAATTAGGGACGGGCGATTGCTTATAGCCTATTGAGTTGCTCACGGTGGTCGTACGACTTCGAATGAGAAAAATAATAAACAAGACGCCAAGCGTTCGTTTAAAATGCCTCTAAAAGCGATATTAACTGAACCCATCTTTATTCTCAATAAAATCAAGTTCCGTGGAAACGTTTTACTTGTTTTTTTAACGAGTAAGAGCATTTCTTAACGATTATTTCCCTCTGTTGAAATCTAGTGGCCAGTTTTATGATTTCAATAGATAACTGATGTTGGAGATGTATATATTGAATGAAACGAGCTCGTTCGTCCGATTGGGGCCCGGGTTCGAAACCCGGCGTTGCTCGAATGTTGTTTTTGCCTTACAGCGTTGGCTCTGTCCCTCCCCTGGAACCAGTGGGCCTAAATTAGGGACGGGCGATTGCTTATAGCCTATTGAGTTGCTCACGGTGGTCGTACGACTTCGAATGAGAAAAATAATAAACAAGACGCCAAGCGTTCGTTTAAAATGCCTCTAAAAGCGATATTAACTGAACCCATCTTTATTCTCAATAAAATCAAGTTCCGTGGAAACGTTTTACTTGTTTTTTTAACGAGTAAGAGCATTTCTTAACGATTATTTCCCTCTGTTGAAATCTAGTGGCCAGTTTTATGATTTCAATAGATAACTGATGTTGGAGATGTATATATTGAATGAAACGAGCTCGTTCGTCCGATTGGGGCCCGGGTTCGAAACCCGGCGTTGCTCGAATGTTGTTTTTGCCTTACAGCGTTGGCTCTGTCCCTCCCCTGGAACCAGTGGGCCTAAATTAGGGACGGGCGATTGCTTATAGCCTATTGAGTTGCTCACGGTGGTCGTACGACTTCGAATGAGAAAAATAATAAACAAGACGCCAAGCGTTCGTTTAAAATGCCTCTAAAAGCGATATTAACTGAACCCATCTTTATTCTCAATAAAATCAAGTTCCGTGGAAACGTTTTACTTGTTTTTTTAACGAGTAAGAGCATTTCTTAACGATTATTTCCCTCTGTTGAAATCTAGTGGCCAGTTTTATGATTTCAATAGATAACTGATGTTGGAGATGTATATATTGAATGAAACGAGCTCGTTCGTCCGATTGGGGCCCGGGTTCGAAACCCGGCGTTGCTCGAATGTTGTTTTTGCCTTACAGCGTTGGCTCTGTCCCTCCCCTGGAACCAGTGGGCCTAAATTAGGGACGGGCGATTGCTTATAGCCTATTGAGTTGCTCACGGTGGTCGTACGACTTCGAATGAGAAAAATAATAAACAAGACGCCAAGCGTTCGTTTAAAATGCCTCTAAAAGCGATATTAACTGAACCCATCTTTATTCTCAATAAAATCAAGTTCCGTGGAAACGTTTTACTTGTTTTTTTAACGAGTAAGAGCATTTCTTAACGATTATTTCCCTCTGTTGAAATCTAGTGGCCAGTTTTATGATTTCAATAGATAACTGATGTTGGAGATGTATATATTGAATGAAACGAGCTCGTTCGTCCGATTGGGGCCCGGGTTCGAAACCCGGCGTTGCTCGAATGTTGTTTTTGCCTTACAGCGTTGGCTCTGTCCCTCCCCTGGAACCAGTGGGCCTAAATTAGGGACGGGCGATTGCTTATAGCCTATTGAGTTGCTCACGGTGGTCGTACGACTTCGAATGAGAAAAATAATAAACAAGACGCCAAGCGTTCGTTTAAAATGCCTCTAAAAGCGATATTAACTGAACCCATCTTTATTCTCAATAAAATCAAGTTCCGTGGAAACGTTTTACTTGTTTTTTTAACGAGTAAGAGCATTTCTTAACGATTATTTCCCTCTGTTGAAATCTAGTGGCCAGTTTTATGATTTCAATAGATAACTGATGTTGGAGATGTATATATTGAATGAAACGAGCTCGTTCGTCCGATTGGGGCCCGGGTTCGAAACCCGGCGTTGCTCGAATGTTGTTTTTGCCTTACAGCGTTGGCTCTGTCCCTCCCCTGGAACCAGTGGGCCTAAATTAGGGACGGGCGATTGCTTATAGCCTATTGAGTTGCTCACGGTGGTCGTACGACTTCGAATGAGAAAAATAATAAACAAGACGCCAAGCGTTCGTTTAAAATGCCTCTAAAAGCGATATTAACTGAACCCATCTTTATTCTCAATAAAATCAAGTTCCGTGGAAACGTTTTACTTGTTTTTTTAACGAGTAAGAGCATTTCTTAACGATTATTTCCCTCTGTTGAAATCTAGTGGCCAGTTTTATGATTTCAATAGATAACTGATGTTGGAGATGTATATATTGAATGAAACGAGCTCGTTCGTCCGATTGGGGCCCGGGTTCGAAACCCGGCGTTGCTCGAATGTTGTTTTTGCCTTACAGCGTTGGCTCTGTCCCTCCCCTGGAACCAGTGGGCCTAAATTAGGGACGGGCGATTGCTTATAGCCTATTGAGTTGCTCACGGTGGTCGTACGACTTCGAATGAGAAAAATAATAAACAAGACGCCAAGCGTTCGTTTAAAATGCCTCTAAAAGCGATATTAACTGAACCCATCTTTATTCTCAATAAAATCAAGTTCCGTGGAAACGTTTTACTTGTTTTTTTAACGAGTAAGAGCATTTCTTAACGATTATTTCCCTCTGTTGAAATCTAGTGGCCAGTTTTATGATTTCAATAGATAACTGATGTTGGAGATGTATATATTGAATGAAACGAGCTCGTTCGTCCGATTGGGGCCCGGGTTCGAAACCCGGCGTTGCTCGAATGTTGTTTTTGCCTTACAGCGTTGGCTCTGTCCCTCCCCTGGAACCAGTGGGCCTAAATTAGGGACGGGCGATTGCTTATAGCCTATTGAGTTGCTCACGGTGGTCGTACGACTTCGAATGAGAAAAATAATAAACAAGACGCCAAGCGTTCGTTTAAAATGCCTCTAAAAGCGATATTAACTGAACCCATCTTTATTCTCAATAAAATCAAGTTCCGTGGAAACGTTTTACTTGTTTTTTTAACGAGTAAGAGCATTTCTTAACGATTATTTCCCTCTGTTGAAATCTAGTGGCCAGTTTTATGATTTCAATAGATAACTGATGTTGGAGATGTATATATTGAATGAAACGAGCTCGTTCGTCCGATTGGGGCCCGGGTTCGAAACCCGGCGTTGCTCGAATGTTGTTTTTGCCTTACAGCGTTGGCTCTGTCCCTCCCCTGGAACCAGTGGGCCTAAATTAGGGACGGGCGATTGCTTATAGCCTATTGAGTTGCTCACGGTGGTCGTACGACTTCGAATGAGAAAAATAATAAACAAGACGCCAAGCGTTCGTTTAAAATGCCTCTAAAAGCGATATTAACTGAACCCATCTTTATTCTCAATAAAATCAAGTTCCGTGGAAACGTTTTACTTGTTTTTTTAACGAGTAAGAGCATTTCTTAACGATTATTTCCCTCTGTTGAAATCTAGTGGCCAGTTTTATGATTTCAATAGATAACTGATGTTGGAGATGTATATATTGAATGAAACGAGCTCGTTCGTCCGATTGGGGCCCGGGTTCGAAACCCGGCGTTGCTCGAATGTTGTTTTTGCCTTACAGCGTTGGCTCTGTCCCTCCCCTGGAACCAGTGGGCCTAAATTAGGGACGGGCGATTGCTTATAGCCTATTGAGTTGCTCACGGTGGTCGTACGACTTCGAATGAGAAAAATAATAAACAAGACGCCAAGCGTTCGTTTAAAATGCCTCTAAAAGCGATATTAACTGAACCCATCTTTATTCTCAATAAAATCAAGTTCCGTGGAAACGTTTTACTTGTTTTTTTAACGAGTAAGAGCATTTCTTAACGATTATTTCCCTCTGTTGAAATCTAGTGGCCAGTTTTATGATTTCAATAGATAACTGATGTTGGAGATGTATATATTGAATGAAACGAGCTCGTTCGTCCGATTGGGGCCCGGGTTCGAAACCCGGCGTTGCTCGAATGTTGTTTTTGCCTTACAGCGTTGGCTCTGTCCCTCCCCTGGAACCAGTGGGCCTAAATTAGGGACGGGCGATTGCTTATAGCCTATTGAGTTGCTCACGGTGGTCGTACGACTTCGAATGAGAAAAATAATAAACAAGACGCCAAGCGTTCGTTTAAAATGCCTCTAAAAGCGATATTAACTGAACCCATCTTTATTCTCAATAAAATCAAGTTCCGTGGAAACGTTTTACTTGTTTTTTTAACGAGTAAGAGCATTTCTTAACGATTATTTCCCTCTGTTGAAATCTAGTGGCCAGTTTTATGATTTCAATAGATAACTGATGTTGGAGATGTATATATTGAATGAAACGAGCTCGTTCGTCCGATTGGGGCCCGGGTTCGAAACCCGGCGTTGCTCGAATGTTGTTTTTGCCTTACAGCGTTGGCTCTGTCCCTCCCCTGGAACCAGTGGGCCTAAATTAGGGACGGGCGATTGCTTATAGCCTATTGAGTTGCTCACGGTGGTCGTACGACTTCGAATGAGAAAAATAATAAACAAGACGCCAAGCGTTCGTTTAAAATGCCTCTAAAAGCGATATTAACTGAACCCATCTTTATTCTCAATAAAATCAAGTTCCGTGGAAACGTTTTACTTGTTTTTTTAACGAGTAAGAGCATTTCTTAACGATTATTTCCCTCTGTTGAAATCTAGTGGCCAGTTTTATGATTTCAATAGATAACTGATGTTGGAGATGTATATATTGAATGAAACGAGCTCGTTCGTCCGATTGGGGCCCGGGTTCGAAACCCGGCGTTGCTCGAATGTTGTTTTTGCCTTACAGCGTTGGCTCTGTCCCTCCCCTGGAACCAGTGGGCCTAAATTAGGGACGGGCGATTGCTTATAGCCTATTGAGTTGCTCACGGTGGTCGTACGACTTCGAATGAGAAAAATAATAAACAAGACGCCAAGCGTTCGTTTAAAATGCCTCTAAAAGCGATATTAACTGAACCCATCTTTATTCTCAATAAAATCAAGTTCCGTGGAAACGTTTTACTTGTTTTTTTAACGAGTAAGAGCATTTCTTAACGATTATTTCCCTCTGTTGAAATCTAGTGGCCAGTTTTATGATTTCAATAGATAACTGATGTTGGAGATGTATATATTGAATGAAACGAGCTCGTTCGTCCGATTGGGGCCCGGGTTCGAAACCCGGCGTTGCTCGAATGTTGTTTTTGCCTTACAGCGTTGGCTCTGTCCCTCCCCTGGAACCAGTGGGCCTAAATTAGGGACGGGCGATTGCTTATAGCCTATTGAGTTGCTCACGGTGGTCGTACGACTTCGAATGAGAAAAATAATAAACAAGACGCCAAGCGTTCGTTTAAAATGCCTCTAAAAGCGATATTAACTGAACCCATCTTTATTCTCAATAAAATCAAGTTCCGTGGAAACGTTTTACTTGTTTTTTTAACGAGTAAGAGCATTTCTTAACGATTATTTCCCTCTGTTGAAATCTAGTGGCCAGTTTTATGATTTCAATAGATAACTGATGTTGGAGATGTATATATTGAATGAAACGAGCTCGTTCGTCCGATTGGGGCCCGGGTTCGAAACCCGGCGTTGCTCGAATGTTGTTTTTGCCTTACAGCGTTGGCTCTGTCCCTCCCCTGGAACCAGTGGGCCTAAATTAGGGACGGGCGATTGCTTATAGCCTATTGAGTTGCTCACGGTGGTCGTACGACTTCGAATGAGAAAAATAATAAACAAGACGCCAAGCGTTCGTTTAAAATGCCTCTAAAAGCGATATTAACTGAACCCATCTTTATTCTCAATAAAATCAAGTTCCGTGGAAACGTTTTACTTGTTTTTTTAACGAGTAAGAGCATTTCTTAACGATTATTTCCCTCTGTTGAAATCTAGTGGCCAGTTTTATGATTTCAATAGATAACTGATGTTGGAGATGTATATATTGAATGAAACGAGCTCGTTCGTCCGATTGGGGCCCGGGTTCGAAACCCGGCGTTGCTCGAATGTTGTTTTTGCCTTACAGCGTTGGCTCTGTCCCTCCCCTGGAACCAGTGGGCCTAAATTAGGGACGGGCGATTGCTTATAGCCTATTGAGTTGCTCACGGTGGTCGTACGACTTCGAATGAGAAAAATAATAAACAAGACGCCAAGCGTTCGTTTAAAATGCCTCTAAAAGCGATATTAACTGAACCCATCTTTATTCTCAATAAAATCAAGTTCCGTGGAAACGTTTTACTTGTTTTTTTAACGAGTAAGAGCATTTCTTAACGATTATTTCCCTCTGTTGAAATCTAGTGGCCAGTTTTATGATTTCAATAGATAACTGATGTTGGAGATGTATATATTGAATGAAACGAGCTCGTTCGTCCGATTGGGGCCCGGGTTCGAAACCCGGCGTTGCTCGAATGTTGTTTTTGCCTTACAGCGTTGGCTCTGTCCCTCCCCTGGAACCAGTGGGCCTAAATTAGGGACGGGCGATTGCTTATAGCCTATTGAGTTGCTCACGGTGGTCGTACGACTTCGAATGAGAAAAATAATAAACAAGACGCCAAGCGTTCGTTTAAAATGCCTCTAAAAGCGATATTAACTGAACCCATCTTTATTCTCAATAAAATCAAGTTCCGTGGAAACGTTTTACTTGTTTTTTTAACGAGTAAGAGCATTTCTTAACGATTATTTCCCTCTGTTGAAATCTAGTGGCCAGTTTTATTATTTCAATAGATAACTGATGTTGGAGATGTATATATTGAATGAAACGAGCTCGTTCGTCCGATTGGGGCCCGGGTTCGAAACCCGGCGTTGCTCGAATGTTGTTTTTGCCTTACAGCGTTGGCTCTGTCCCTCCCCTGGAACCAGTGGGCCTAAATTAGGGACGGGCGATTGCTTATAGCCTATTGAGTTGCTCACGGTGGTCGTACGACTTCGAATGAGAAAAATAATAAACAAGACGCCAAGCGTTCGTTTAAAATGCCTCTAAAAGCGATATTAACTGAACCCATCTTTATTCTCAATAAAATCAAGTTCCGTGGAAACGTTTTACTTGTTTTTTTAACGAGTAAGAGCATTTCTTAACGATTATTTCCCTCTGTTGAAATCTAGTGGCCAGTTTTATTATTTCAATAGATAACTGATGTTGGAGATGTATATATTGAATGAAACGAGCTCGTTCGTCCGATTGGGGCCCGGGTTCGAAACCCGGCGTTGCTCGAATGTTGTTTTTGCCTTACAGCGTTGGCTCTGTCCCTCCCCTGGAACCAGTGGGCCTAAATTAGGGACGGGCGATTGCTTATAGCCTATTGAGTTGCTCACGGTGGTCGTACGACTTCGAATGAGAAAAATAATAAACAAGACGCCAAGCGTTCGTTTAAAATGCCTCTAAAAGCGATATTAACTGAACCCATCTTTATTCTCAATAAAATCAAGTTCCGTGGAAACGTTTTACTTGTTTTTTTAACGAGTAAGAGCATTTCTTAACGATTATTTCCCTCTGTTGAAATCTAGTGGCCAGTTTTATGATTTCAATAGATAACTGATGTTGGAGATGTATATATTGAATGAAACGAGCTCGTTCGTCCGATTGGGGCCCGGGTTCGAAACCCGGCGTTGCTCGAATGTTGTTTTTGCCTTACAGCGTTGGCTCTGTCCCTCCCCTGGAACCAGTGGGCCTAAATTAGGGACGGGCGATTGCTTATAGCCTATTGAGTTGCTCACGGTGGTCGTACGACTTCGAATGAGAAAAATAATAAACAAGACGCCAAGCGTTCGTTTAAAATGCCTCTAAAAGCGATATTAACTGAACCCATCTTTATTCTCAATAAAATCAAGTTCCGTGGAAACGTTTTACTTGTTTTTTTAACGAGTAAGAGCATTTCTTAACGATTATTTCCCTCTGTTGAAATCTAGTGGCCAGTTTTATGATTTCAATAGATAACTGATGTTGGAGATGTATATATTGAATGAAACGAGCTCGTTCGTCCGATTGGGGCCCGGGTTCGAAACCCGGCGTTGCTCGAATGTTGTTTTTGCCTTACAGCGTTGGCTCTGTCCCTCCCCTGGAACCAGTGGGCCTAAATTAGGGACGGGCGATTGCTTATAGCCTATTGAGTTGCTCACGGTGGTCGTACGACTTCGAATGAGAAAAATAATAAACAAGACGCCAAGCGTTCGTTTAAAATGCCTCTAAAAGCGATATTAACTGAACCCATCTTTATTCTCAATAAAATCAAGTTCCGTGGAAACGTTTTACTTGTTTTTTTAACGAGTAAGAGCATTTCTTAACGATTATTTCCCTCTGTTGAAATCTAGTGGCCAGTTTTATGATTTCAATAGATAACTGATGTTGGAGATGTATATATTGAATGAAACGAGCTCGTTCGTCCGATTGGGGCCCGGGTTCGAAACCCGGCGTTGCTCGAATGTTGTTTTTGCCTTACAGCGTTGGCTCTGTCCCTCCCCTGGAACCAGTGGGCCTAAATTAGGGACGGGCGATTGCTTATAGCCTATTGAGTTGCTCACGGTGGTCGTACGACTTCGAATGAGAAAAATAATAAACAAGACGCCAAGCGTTCGTTTAAAATGCCTCTAAAAGCGATATTAACTGAACCCATCTTTATTCTCAATAAAATCAAGTTCCGTGGAAACGTTTTACTTGTTTTTTTAACGAGTAAGAGCATTTCTTAACGATTATTTCCCTCTGTTGAAATCTAGTGGCCAGTTTTATTATTTCAATAGATAACTGATGTTGGAGATGTATATATTGAATGAAACGAGCTCGTTCGTCCGATTGGGGCCCGGGTTCGAAACCCGGCGTTGCTCGAATGTTGTTTTTGCCTTACAGCGTTGGCTCTGTCCCTCCCCTGGAACCAGTGGGCCTAAATTAGGGACGGGCGATTGCTTATAGCCTATTGAGTTGCTCACGGTGGTCGTACGACTTCGAATGAGAAAAATAATAAACAAGACGCCAAGCGTTCGTTTAAAATGCCTCTAAAAGCGATATTAACTGAACCCATCTTTATTCTCAATAAAATCAAGTTCCGTGGAAACGTTTTACTTGTTTTTTTAACGAGTAAGAGCATTTCTTAACGATTATTTCCCTCTGTTGAAATCTAGTGGCCAGTTTTATTATTTCAATAGATAACTGATGTTGGAGATGTATATATTGAATGAAACGAGCTCGTTCGTCCGATTGGGGCCCGGGTTCGAAACCCGGCGTTGCTCGAATGTTGTTTTTGCCTTACAGCGTTGGCTCTGTCCCTCCCCTGGAACCAGTGGGCCTAAATTAGGGACGGGCGATTGCTTATAGCCTATTGAGTTGCTCACGGTGGTCGTACGACTTCGAATGAGAAAAATAATAAACAAGACGCCAAGCGTTCGTTTAAAATGCCTCTAAAAGCGATATTAACTGAACCCATCTTTATTCTCAATAAAATCAAGTTCCGTGGAAACGTTTTACTTGTTTTTTTAACGAGTAAGAGCATTTCTTAACGATTATTTCCCTCTGTTGAAATCTAGTGGCCAGTTTTATTATTTCAATAGATAACTGATGTTGGAGATGTATATATTGAATGAAACGAGCTCGTTCGTCCGATTGGGGCCCGGGTTCGAAACCCGGCGTTGCTCGAATGTTGTTTTTGCCTTACAGCGTTGGCTCTGTCCCTCCCCTGGAACCAGTGGGCCTAAATTAGGGACGGGCGATTGCTTATAGCCTATTGAGTTGCTCACGGTGGTCGTACGACTTCGAATGAGAAAAATAATAAACAAGACGCCAAGCGTTCGTTTAAAATGCCTCTAAAAGCGATATTAACTGAACCCATCTTTATTCTCAATAAAATCAAGTTCCGTGGAAACGTTTTACTTGTTTTTTTAACGAGTAAGAGCATTTCTTAACGATTATTTCCCTCTGTTGAAATCTAGTGGCCAGTTTTATGATTTCAATAGATAACTGATGTTGGAGATGTATATATTGAATGAAACGAGCTCGTTCGTCCGATTGGGGCCCGGGTTCGAAACCCGGCGTTGCTCGAATGTTGTTTTTGCCTTACAGCGTTGGCTCTGTCCCTCCCCTGGAACCAGTGGGCCTAAATTAGGGACGGGCGATTGCTTATAGCCTATTGAGTTGCTCACGGTGGTCGTACGACTTCGAATGAGAAAAATAATAAACAAGACGCCAAGCGTTCGTTTAAAATGCCTCTAAAAGCGATATTAACTGAACCCATCTTTATTCTCAATAAAATCAAGTTCCGTGGAAACGTTTTACTTGTTTTTTTAACGAGTAAGAGCATTTCTTAACGATTATTTCCCTCTGTTGAAATCTAGTGGCCAGTTTTATTATTTCAATAGATAACTGATGTTGGAGATGTATATATTGAATGAAACGAGCTCGTTCGTCCGATTGGGGCCCGGGTTCGAAACCCGGCGTTGCTCGAATGTTGTTTTTGCCTTACAGCGTTGGCTCTGTCCCTCCCCTGGAACCAGTGGGCCTAAATTAGGGACGGGCGATTGCTTATAGCCTATTGAGTTGCTCACGGTGGTCGTACGACTTCGAATGAGAAAAATAATAAACAAGACGCCAAGCGTTCGTTTAAAATGCCTCTAAAAGCGATATTAACTGAACCCATCTTTATTCTCAATAAAATCAAGTTCCGTGGAAACGTTTTACTTGTTTTTTTAACGAGTAAGAGCATTTCTTAACGATTATTTCCCTCTGTTGAAATCTAGTGGCCAGTTTTATGATTTCAATAGATAACTGATGTTGGAGATGTATATATTGAATGAAACGAGCTCGTTCGTCCGATTGGGGCCCGGGTTCGAAACCCGGCGTTGCTCGAATGTTGTTTTTGCCTTACAGCGTTGGCTCTGTCCCTCCCCTGGAACCAGTGGGCCTAAATTAGGGACGGGCGATTGCTTATAGCCTATTGAGTTGCTCACGGTGGTCGTACGACTTCGAATGAGAAAAATAATAAACAAGACGCCAAGCGTTCGTTTAAAATGCCTCTAAAAGCGATATTAACTGAACCCATCTTTATTCTCAATAAAATCAAGTTCCGTGGAAACGTTTTACTTGTTTTTTTAACGAGTAAGAGCATTTCTTAACGATTATTTCCCTCTGTTGAAATCTAGTGGCCAGTTTTATGATTTCAATAGATAACTGATGTTGGAGATGTATATATTGAATGAAACGAGCTCGTTCGTCCGATTGGGGCCCGGGTTCGAAACCCGGCGTTGCTCGAATGTTGTTTTTGCCTTACAGCGTTGGCTCTGTCCCTCCCCTGGAACCAGTGGGCCTAAATTAGGGACGGGCGATTGCTTATAGCCTATTGAGTTGCTCACGGTGGTCGTACGACTTCGAATGAGAAAAATAATAAACAAGACGCCAAGCGTTCGTTTAAAATGCCTCTAAAAGCGATATTAACTGAACCCATCTTTATTCTCAATAAAATCAAGTTCCGTGGAAACGTTTTACTTGTTTTTTTAACGAGTAAGAGCATTTCTTAACGATTATTTCCCTCTGTTGAAATCTAGTGGCCAGTTTTATTATTTCAATAGATAACTGATGTTGGAGATGTATATATTGAATGAAACGAGCTCGTTCGTCCGATTGGGGCCCGGGTTCGAAACCCGGCGTTGCTCGAATGTTGTTTTTGCCTTACAGCGTTGGCTCTGTCCCTCCCCTGGAACCAGTGGGCCTAAATTAGGGACGGGCGATTGCTTATAGCCTATTGAGTTGCTCACGGTGGTCGTACGACTTCGAATGAGAAAAATAATAAACAAGACGCCAAGCGTTCGTTTAAAATGCCTCTAAAAGCGATATTAACTGAACCCATCTTTATTCTCAATAAAATCAAGTTCCGTGGAAACGTTTTACTTGTTTTTTTAACGAGTAAGAGCATTTCTTAACGATTATTTCCCTCTGTTGAAATCTAGTGGCCAGTTTTATGATTTCAATAGATAACTGATGTTGGAGATGTATATATTGAATGAAACGAGCTCGTTCGTCCGATTGGGGCCCGGGTTCGAAACCCGGCGTTGCTCGAATGTTGTTTTTGCCTTACAGCGTTGGCTCTGTCCCTCCCCTGGAACCAGTGGGCCTAAATTAGGGACGGGCGATTGCTTATAGCCTATTGAGTTGCTCACGGTGGTCGTACGACTTCGAATGAGAAAAATAATAAACAAGACGCCAAGCGTTCGTTTAAAATGCCTCTAAAAGCGATATTAACTGAACCCATCTTTATTCTCAATAAAATCAAGTTCCGTGGAAACGTTTTACTTGTTTTTTTAACGAGTAAGAGCATTTCTTAACGATTATTTCCCTCTGTTGAAATCTAGTGGCCAGTTTTATGATTTCAATAGATAACTGATGTTGGAGATGTATATATTGAATGAAACGAGCTCGTTCGTCCGATTGGGGCCCGGGTTCGAAACCCGGCGTTGCTCGAATGTTGTTTTTGCCTTACAGCGTTGGCTCTGTCCCTCCCCTGGAACCAGTGGGCCTAAATTAGGGACGGGCGATTGCTTATAGCCTATTGAGTTGCTCACGGTGGTCGTACGACTTCGAATGAGAAAAATAATAAACAAGACGCCAAGCGTTCGTTTAAAATGCCTCTAAAAGCGATATTAACTGAACCCATCTTTATTCTCAATAAAATCAAGTTCCGTGGAAACGTTTTACTTGTTTTTTTAACGAGTAAGAGCATTTCTTAACGATTATTTCCCTCTGTTGAAATCTAGTGGCCAGTTTTATGATTTCAATAGATAACTGATGTTGGAGATGTATATATTGAATGAAACGAGCTCGTTCGTCCGATTGGGGCCCGGGTTCGAAACCCGGCGTTGCTCGAATGTTGTTTTTGCCTTACAGCGTTGGCTCTGTCCCTCCCCTGGAACCAGTGGGCCTAAATTAGGGACGGGCGATTGCTTATAGCCTATTGAGTTGCTCACGGTGGTCGTACGACTTCGAATGAGAAAAATAATAAACAAGACGCCAAGCGTTCGTTTAAAATGCCTCTAAAAGCGATATTAACTGAACCCATCTTTATTCTCAATAAAATCAAGTTCCGTGGAAACGTTTTACTTGTTTTTTTAACGAGTAAGAGCATTTCTTAACGATTATTTCCCTCTGTTGAAATCTAGTGGCCAGTTTTATGATTTCAATAGATAACTGATGTTGGAGATGTATATATTGAATGAAACGAGCTCGTTCGTCCGATTGGGGCCCGGGTTCGAAACCCGGCGTTGCTCGAATGTTGTTTTTGCCTTACAGCGTTGGCTCTGTCCCTCCCCTGGAACCAGTGGGCCTAAATTAGGGACGGGCGATTGCTTATAGCCTATTGAGTTGCTCACGGTGGTCGTACGACTTCGAATGAGAAAAATAATAAACAAGACGCCAAGCGTTCGTTTAAAATGCCTCTAAAAGCGATATTAACTGAACCCATCTTTATTCTCAATAAAATCAAGTTCCGTGGAAACGTTTTACTTGTTTTTTTAACGAGTAAGAGCATTTCTTAACGATTATTTCCCTCTGTTGAAATCTAGTGGCCAGTTTTATGATTTCAATAGATAACTGATGTTGGAGATGTATATATTGAATGAAACGAGCTCGTTCGTCCGATTGGGGCCCGGGTTCGAAACCCGGCGTTGCTCGAATGTTGTTTTTGCCTTACAGCGTTGGCTCTGTCCCTCCCCTGGAACCAGTGGGCCTAAATTAGGGACGGGCGATTGCTTATAGCCTATTGAGTTGCTCACGGTGGTCGTACGACTTCGAATGAGAAAAATAATAAACAAGACGCCAAGCGTTCGTTTAAAATGCCTCTAAAAGCGATATTAACTGAACCCATCTTTATTCTCAATAAAATCAAGTTCCGTGGAAACGTTTTACTTGTTTTTTTAACGAGTAAGAGCATTTCTTAACGATTATTTCCCTCTGTTGAAATCTAGTGGCCAGTTTTATGATTTCAATAGATAACTGATGTTGGAGATGTATATATTGAATGAAACGAGCTCGTTCGTCCGATTGGGGCCCGGGTTCGAAACCCGGCGTTGCTCGAATGTTGTTTTTGCCTTACAGCGTTGGCTCTGTCCCTCCCCTGGAACCAGTGGGCCTAAATTAGGGACGGGCGATTGCTTATAGCCTATTGAGTTGCTCACGGTGGTCGTACGACTTCGAATGAGAAAAATAATAAACAAGACGCCAAGCGTTCGTTTAAAATGCCTCTAAAAGCGATATTAACTGAACCCATCTTTATTCTCAATAAAATCAAGTTCCGTGGAAACGTTTTACTTGTTTTTTTAACGAGTAAGAGCATTTCTTAACGATTATTTCCCTCTGTTGAAATCTAGTGGCCAGTTTTATGATTTCAATAGATAACTGATGTTGGAGATGTATATATTGAATGAAACGAGCTCGTTCGTCCGATTGGGGCCCGGGTTCGAAACCCGGCGTTGCTCGAATGTTGTTTTTGCCTTACAGCGTTGGCTCTGTCCCTCCCCTGGAACCAGTGGGCCTAAATTAGGGACGGGCGATTGCTTATAGCCTATTGAGTTGCTCACGGTGGTCGTACGACTTCGAATGAGAAAAATAATAAACAAGACGCCAAGCGTTCGTTTAAAATGCCTCTAAAAGCGATATTAACTGAACCCATCTTTATTCTCAATAAAATCAAGTTCCGTGGAAACGTTTTACTTGTTTTTTTAACGAGTAAGAGCATTTCTTAACGATTATTTCCCTCTGTTGAAATCTAGTGGCCAGTTTTATGATTTCAATAGATAACTGATGTTGGAGATGTATATATTGAATGAAACGAGCTCGTTCGTCCGATTGGGGCCCGGGTTCGAAACCCGGCGTTGCTCGAATGTTGTTTTTGCCTTACAGCGTTGGCTCTGTCCCTCCCCTGGAACCAGTGGGCCTAAATTAGGGACGGGCGATTGCTTATAGCCTATTGAGTTGCTCACGGTGGTCGTACGACTTCGAATGAGAAAAATAATAAACAAGACGCCAAGCGTTCGTTTAAAATGCCTCTAAAAGCGATATTAACTGAACCCATCTTTATTCTCAATAAAATCAAGTTCCGTGGAAACGTTTTACTTGTTTTTTTAACGAGTAAGAGCATTTCTTAACGATTATTTCCCTCTGTTGAAATCTAGTGGCCAGTTTTATGATTTCAATAGATAACTGATGTTGGAGATGTATATATTGAATGAAACGAGCTCGTTCGTCCGATTGGGGCCCGGGTTCGAAACCCGGCGTTGCTCGAATGTTGTTTTTGCCTTACAGCGTTGGCTCTGTCCCTCCCCTGGAACCAGTGGGCCTAAATTAGGGACGGGCGATTGCTTATAGCCTATTGAGTTGCTCACGGTGGTCGTACGACTTCGAATGAGAAAAATAATAAACAAGACGCCAAGCGTTCGTTTAAAATGCCTCTAAAAGCGATATTAACTGAACCCATCTTTATTCTCAATAAAATCAAGTTCCGTGGAAACGTTTTACTTGTTTTTTTAACGAGTAAGAGCATTTCTTAACGATTATTTCCCTCTGTTGAAATCTAGTGGCCAGTTTTATGATTTCAATAGATAACTGATGTTGGAGATGTATATATTGAATGAAACGAGCTCGTTCGTCCGATTGGGGCCCGGGTTCGAAACCCGGCGTTGCTCGAATGTTGTTTTTGCCTTACAGCGTTGGCTCTGTCCCTCCCCTGGAACCAGTGGGCCTAAATTAGGGACGGGCGATTGCTTATAGCCTATTGAGTTGCTCACGGTGGTCGTACGACTTCGAATGAGAAAAATAATAAACAAGACGCCAAGCGTTCGTTTAAAATGCCTCTAAAAGCGATATTAACTGAACCCATCTTTATTCTCAATAAAATCAAGTTCCGTGGAAACGTTTTACTTGTTTTTTTAACGAGTAAGAGCATTTCTTAACGATTATTTCCCTCTGTTGAAATCTAGTGGCCAGTTTTATTATTTCAATAGATAACTGATGTTGGAGATGTATATATTGAATGAAACGAGCTCGTTCGTCCGATTGGGGCCCGGGTTCGAAACCCGGCGTTGCTCGAATGTTGTTTTTGCCTTACAGCGTTGGCTCTGTCCCTCCCCTGGAACCAGTGGGCCTAAATTAGGGACGGGCGATTGCTTATAGCCTATTGAGTTGCTCACGGTGGTCGTACGACTTCGAATGAGAAAAATAATAAACAAGACGCCAAGCGTTCGTTTAAAATGCCTCTAAAAGCGATATTAACTGAACCCATCTTTATTCTCAATAAAATCAAGTTCCGTGGAAACGTTTTACTTGTTTTTTTAACGAGTAAGAGCATTTCTTAACGATTATTTCCCTCTGTTGAAATCTAGTGGCCAGTTTTATTATTTCAATAGATAACTGATGTTGGAGATGTATATATTGAATGAAACGAGCTCGTTCGTCCGATTGGGGCCCGGGTTCGAAACCCGGCGTTGCTCGAATGTTGTTTTTGCCTTACAGCGTTGGCTCTGTCCCTCCCCTGGAACCAGTGGGCCTAAATTAGGGACGGGCGATTGCTTATAGCCTATTGAGTTGCTCACGGTGGTCGTACGACTTCGAATGAGAAAAATAATAAACAAGACGCCAAGCGTTCGTTTAAAATGCCTCTAAAAGCGATATTAACTGAACCCATCTTTATTCTCAATAAAATCAAGTTCCGTGGAAACGTTTTACTTGTTTTTTTAACGAGTAAGAGCATTTCTTAACGATTATTTCCCTCTGTTGAAATCTAGTGGCCAGTTTTATTATTTCAATAGATAACTGATGTTGGAGATGTATATATTGAATGAAACGAGCTCGTTCGTCCGATTGGGGCCCGGGTTCGAAACCCGGCGTTGCTCGAATGTTGTTTTTGCCTTACAGCGTTGGCTCTGTCCCTCCCCTGGAACCAGTGGGCCTAAATTAGGGACGGGCGATTGCTTATAGCCTATTGAGTTGCTCACGGTGGTCGTACGACTTCGAATGAGAAAAATAATAAACAAGACGCCAAGCGTTCGTTTAAAATGCCTCTAAAAGCGATATTAACTGAACCCATCTTTATTCTCAATAAAATCAAGTTCCGTGGAAACGTTTTACTTGTTTTTTTAACGAGTAAGAGCATTTCTTAACGATTATTTCCCTCTGTTGAAATCTAGTGGCCAGTTTTATTATTTCAATAGATAACTGATGTTGGAGATGTATATATTGAATGAAACGAGCTCGTTCGTCCGATTGGGGCCCGGGTTCGAAACCCGGCGTTGCTCGAATGTTGTTTTTGCCTTACAGCGTTGGCTCTGTCCCTCCCCTGGAACCAGTGGGCCTAAATTAGGGACGGGCGATTGCTTATAGCCTATTGAGTTGCTCACGGTGGTCGTACGACTTCGAATGAGAAAAATAATAAACAAGACGCCAAGCGTTCGTTTAAAATGCCTCTAAAAGCGATATTAACTGAACCCATCTTTATTCTCAATAAAATCAAGTTCCGTGGAAACGTTTTACTTGTTTTTTTAACGAGTAAGAGCATTTCTTAACGATTATTTCCCTCTGTTGAAATCTAGTGGCCAGTTTTATTATTTCAATAGATAACTGATGTTGGAGATGTATATATTGAATGAAACGAGCTCGTTCGTCCGATTGGGGCCCGGGTTCGAAACCCGGCGTTGCTCGAATGTTGTTTTTGCCTTACAGCGTTGGCTCTGTCCCTCCCCTGGAACCAGTGGGCCTAAATTAGGGACGGGCGATTGCTTATAGCCTATTGAGTTGCTCACGGTGGTCGTACGACTTCGAATGAGAAAAATAATAAACAAGACGCCAAGCGTTCGTTTAAAATGCCTCTAAAAGCGATATTAACTGAACCCATCTTTATTCTCAATAAAATCAAGTTCCGTGGAAACGTTTTACTTGTTTTTTTAACGAGTAAGAGCATTTCTTAACGATTATTTCCCTCTGTTGAAATCTAGTGGCCAGTTTTATTATTTCAATAGATAACTGATGTTGGAGATGTATATATTGAATGAAACGAGCTCGTTCGTCCGATTGGGGCCCGGGTTCGAAACCCGGCGTTGCTCGAATGTTGTTTTTGCCTTACAGCGTTGGCTCTGTCCCTCCCCTGGAACCAGTGGGCCTAAATTAGGGACGGGCGATTGCTTATAGCCTATTGAGTTGCTCACGGTGGTCGTACGACTTCGAATGAGAAAAATAATAAACAAGACGCCAAGCGTTCGTTTAAAATGCCTCTAAAAGCGATATTAACTGAACCCATCTTTATTCTCAATAAAATCAAGTTCCGTGGAAACGTTTTACTTGTTTTTTTAACGAGTAAGAGCATTTCTTAACGATTATTTCCCTCTGTTGAAATCTAGTGGCCAGTTTTATTATTTCAATAGATAACTGATGTTGGAGATGTATATATTGAATGAAACGAGCTCGTTCGTCCGATTGGGGCCCGGGTTCGAAACCCGGCGTTGCTCGAATGTTGTTTTTGCCTTACAGCGTTGGCTCTGTCCCTCCCCTGGAACCAGTGGGCCTAAATTAGGGACGGGCGATTGCTTATAGCCTATTGAGTTGCTCACGGTGGTCGTACGACTTCGAATGAGAAAAATAATAAACAAGACGCCAAGCGTTCGTTTAAAATGCCTCTAAAAGCGATATTAACTGAACCCATCTTTATTCTCAATAAAATCAAGTTCCGTGGAAACGTTTTACTTGTTTTTTTAACGAGTAAGAGCATTTCTTAACGATTATTTCCCTCTGTTGAAATCTAGTGGCCAGTTTTATTATTTCAATAGATAACTGATGTTGGAGATGTATATATTGAATGAAACGAGCTCGTTCGTCCGATTGGGGCCCGGGTTCGAAACCCGGCGTTGCTCGAATGTTGTTTTTGCCTTACAGCGTTGGCTCTGTCCCTCCCCTGGAACCAGTGGGCCTAAATTAGGGACGGGCGATTGCTTATAGCCTATTGAGTTGCTCACGGTGGTCGTACGACTTCGAATGAGAAAAATAATAAACAAGACGCCAAGCGTTCGTTTAAAATGCCTCTAAAAGCGATATTAACTGAACCCATCTTTATTCTCAATAAAATCAAGTTCCGTGGAAACGTTTTACTTGTTTTTTTAACGAGTAAGAGCATTTCTTAACGATTATTTCCCTCTGTTGAAATCTAGTGGCCAGTTTTATTATTTCAATAGATAACTGATGTTGGAGATGTATATATTGAATGAAACGAGCTCGTTCGTCCGATTGGGGCCCGGGTTCGAAACCCGGCGTTGCTCGAATGTTGTTTTTGCCTTACAGCGTTGGCTCTGTCCCTCCCCTGGAACCAGTGGGCCTAAATTAGGGACGGGCGATTGCTTATAGCCTATTGAGTTGCTCACGGTGGTCGTACGACTTCGAATGAGAAAAATAATAAACAAGACGCCAAGCGTTCGTTTAAAATGCCTCTAAAAGCGATATTAACTGAACCCATCTTTATTCTCAATAAAATCAAGTTCCGTGGAAACGTTTTACTTGTTTTTTTAACGAGTAAGAGCATTTCTTAACGATTATTTCCCTCTGTTGAAATCTAGTGGCCAGTTTTATTATTTCAATAGATAACTGATGTTGGAGATGTATATATTGAATGAAACGAGCTCGTTCGTCCGATTGGGGCCCGGGTTCGAAACCCGGCGTTGCTCGAATGTTGTTTTTGCCTTACAGCGTTGGCTCTGTCCCTCCCCTGGAACCAGTGGGCCTAAATTAGGGACGGGCGATTGCTTATAGCCTATTGAGTTGCTCACGGTGGTCGTACGACTTCGAATGAGAAAAATAATAAACAAGACGCCAAGCGTTCGTTTAAAATGCCTCTAAAAGCGATATTAACTGAACCCATCTTTATTCTCAATAAAATCAAGTTCCGTGGAAACGTTTTACTTGTTTTTTTAACGAGTAAGAGCATTTCTTAACGATTATTTCCCTCTGTTGAAATCTAGTGGCCAGTTTTATTATTTCAATAGATAACTGATGTTGGAGATGTATATATTGAATGAAACGAGCTCGTTCGTCCGATTGGGGCCCGGGTTCGAAACCCGGCGTTGCTCGAATGTTGTTTTTGCCTTACAGCGTTGGCTCTGTCCCTCCCCTGGAACCAGTGGGCCTAAATTAGGGACGGGCGATTGCTTATAGCCTATTGAGTTGCTCACGGTGGTCGTACGACTTCGAATGAGAAAAATAATAAACAAGACGCCAAGCGTTCGTTTAAAATGCCTCTAAAAGCGATATTAACTGAACCCATCTTTATTCTCAATAAAATCAAGTTCCGTGGAAACGTTTTACTTGTTTTTTTAACGAGTAAGAGCATTTCTTAACGATTATTTCCCTCTGTTGAAATCTAGTGGCCAGTTTTATTATTTCAATAGATAACTGATGTTGGAGATGTATATATTGAATGAAACGAGCTCGTTCGTCCGATTGGGGCCCGGGTTCGAAACCCGGCGTTGCTCGAATGTTGTTTTTGCCTTACAGCGTTGGCTCTGTCCCTCCCCTGGAACCAGTGGGCCTAAATTAGGGACGGGCGATTGCTTATAGCCTATTGAGTTGCTCACGGTGGTCGTACGACTTCGAATGAGAAAAATAATAAACAAGACGCCAAGCGTTCGTTTAAAATGCCTCTAAAAGCGATATTAACTGAACCCATCTTTATTCTCAATAAAATCAAGTTCCGTGGAAACGTTTTACTTGTTTTTTTAACGAGTAAGAGCATTTCTTAACGATTATTTCCCTCTGTTGAAATCTAGTGGCCAGTTTTATTATTTCAATAGATAACTGATGTTGGAGATGTATATATTGAATGAAACGAGCTCGTTCGTCCGATTGGGGCCCGGGTTCGAAACCCGGCGTTGCTCGAATGTTGTTTTTGCCTTACAGCGTTGGCTCTGTCCCTCCCCTGGAACCAGTGGGCCTAAATTAGGGACGGGCGATTGCTTATAGCCTATTGAGTTGCTCACGGTGGTCGTACGACTTCGAATGAGAAAAATAATAAACAAGACGCCAAGCGTTCGTTTAAAATGCCTCTAAAAGCGATATTAACTGAACCCATCTTTATTCTCAATAAAATCAAGTTCCGTGGAAACGTTTTACTTGTTTTTTTAACGAGTAAGAGCATTTCTTAACGATTATTTCCCTCTGTTGAAATCTAGTGGCCAGTTTTATTATTTCAATAGATAACTGATGTTGGAGATGTATATATTGAATGAAACGAGCTCGTTCGTCCGATTGGGGCCCGGGTTCGAAACCCGGCGTTGCTCGAATGTTGTTTTTGCCTTACAGCGTTGGCTCTGTCCCTCCCCTGGAACCAGTGGGCCTAAATTAGGGACGGGCGATTGCTTATAGCCTATTGAGTTGCTCACGGTGGTCGTACGACTTCGAATGAGAAAAATAATAAACAAGACGCCAAGCGTTCGTTTAAAATGCCTCTAAAAGCGATATTAACTGAACCCATCTTTATTCTCAATAAAATCAAGTTCCGTGGAAACGTTTTACTTGTTTTTTTAACGAGTAAGAGCATTTCTTAACGATTATTTCCCTCTGTTGAAATCTAGTGGCCAGTTTTATTATTTCAATAGATAACTGATGTTGGAGATGTATATATTGAATGAAACGAGCTCGTTCGTCCGATTGGGGCCCGGGTTCGAAACCCGGCGTTGCTCGAATGTTGTTTTTGCCTTACAGCGTTGGCTCTGTCCCTCCCCTGGAACCAGTGGGCCTAAATTAGGGACGGGCGATTGCTTATAGCCTATTGAGTTGCTCACGGTGGTCGTACGACTTCGAATGAGAAAAATAATAAACAAGACGCCAAGCGTTCGTTTAAAATGCCTCTAAAAGCGATATTAACTGAACCCATCTTTATTCTCAATAAAATCAAGTTCCGTGGAAACGTTTTACTTGTTTTTTTAACGAGTAAGAGCATTTCTTAACGATTATTTCCCTCTGTTGAAATCTAGTGGCCAGTTTTATTATTTCAATAGATAACTGATGTTGGAGATGTATATATTGAATGAAACGAGCTCGTTCGTCCGATTGGGGCCCGGGTTCGAAACCCGGCGTTGCTCGAATGTTGTTTTTGCCTTACAGCGTTGGCTCTGTCCCTCCCCTGGAACCAGTGGGCCTAAATTAGGGACGGGCGATTGCTTATAGCCTATTGAGTTGCTCACGGTGGTCGTACGACTTCGAATGAGAAAAATAATAAACAAGACGCCAAGCGTTCGTTTAAAATGCCTCTAAAAGCGATATTAACTGAACCCATCTTTATTCTCAATAAAATCAAGTTCCGTGGAAACGTTTTACTTGTTTTTTTAACGAGTAAGAGCATTTCTTAACGATTATTTCCCTCTGTTGAAATCTAGTGGCCAGTTTTATTATTTCAATAGATAACTGATGTTGGAGATGTATATATTGAATGAAACGAGCTCGTTCGTCCGATTGGGGCCCGGGTTCGAAACCCGGCGTTGCTCGAATGTTGTTTTTGCCTTACAGCGTTGGCTCTGTCCCTCCCCTGGAACCAGTGGGCCTAAATTAGGGACGGGCGATTGCTTATAGCCTATTGAGTTGCTCACGGTGGTCGTACGACTTCGAATGAGAAAAATAATAAACAAGACGCCAAGCGTTCGTTTAAAATGCCTCTAAAAGCGATATTAACTGAACCCATCTTTATTCTCAATAAAATCAAGTTCCGTGGAAACGTTTTACTTGTTTTTTTAACGAGTAAGAGCATTTCTTAACGATTATTTCCCTCTGTTGAAATCTAGTGGCCAGTTTTATTATTTCAATAGATAACTGATGTTGGAGATGTATATATTGAATGAAACGAGCTCGTTCGTCCGATTGGGGCCCGGGTTCGAAACCCGGCGTTGCTCGAATGTTGTTTTTGCCTTACAGCGTTGGCTCTGTCCCTCCCCTGGAACCAGTGGGCCTAAATTAGGGACGGGCGATTGCTTATAGCCTATTGAGTTGCTCACGGTGGTCGTACGACTTCGAATGAGAAAAATAATAAACAAGACGCCAAGCGTTCGTTTAAAATGCCTCTAAAAGCGATATTAACTGAACCCATCTTTATTCTCAATAAAATCAAGTTCCGTGGAAACGTTTTACTTGTTTTTTTAACGAGTAAGAGCATTTCTTAACGATTATTTCCCTCTGTTGAAATCTAGTGGCCAGTTTTATTATTTCAATAGATAACTGATGTTGGAGATGTATATATTGAATGAAACGAGCTCGTTCGTCCGATTGGGGCCCGGGTTCGAAACCCGGCGTTGCTCGAATGTTGTTTTTGCCTTACAGCGTTGGCTCTGTCCCTCCCCTGGAACCAGTGGGCCTAAATTAGGGACGGGCGATTGCTTATAGCCTATTGAGTTGCTCACGGTGGTCGTACGACTTCGAATGAGAAAAATAATAAACAAGACGCCAAGCGTTCGTTTAAAATGCCTCTAAAAGCGATATTAACTGAACCCATCTTTATTCTCAATAAAATCAAGTTCCGTGGAAACGTTTTACTTGTTTTTTTAACGAGTAAGAGCATTTCTTAACGATTATTTCCCTCTGTTGAAATCTAGTGGCCAGTTTTATTATTTCAATAGATAACTGATGTTGGAGATGTATATATTGAATGAAACGAGCTCGTTCGTCCGATTGGGGCCCGGGTTCGAAACCCGGCGTTGCTCGAATGTTGTTTTTGCCTTACAGCGTTGGCTCTGTCCCTCCCCTGGAACCAGTGGGCCTAAATTAGGGACGGGCGATTGCTTATAGCCTATTGAGTTGCTCACGGTGGTCGTACGACTTCGAATGAGAAAAATAATAAACAAGACGCCAAGCGTTCGTTTAAAATGCCTCTAAAAGCGATATTAACTGAACCCATCTTTATTCTCAATAAAATCAAGTTCCGTGGAAACGTTTTACTTGTTTTTTTAACGAGTAAGAGCATTTCTTAACGATTATTTCCCTCTGTTGAAATCTAGTGGCCAGTTTTATTATTTCAATAGATAACTGATGTTGGAGATGTATATATTGAATGAAACGAGCTCGTTCGTCCGATTGGGGCCCGGGTTCGAAACCCGGCGTTGCTCGAATGTTGTTTTTGCCTTACAGCGTTGGCTCTGTCCCTCCCCTGGAACCAGTGGGCCTAAATTAGGGACGGGCGATTGCTTATAGCCTATTGAGTTGCTCACGGTGGTCGTACGACTTCGAATGAGAAAAATAATAAACAAGACGCCAAGCGTTCGTTTAAAATGCCTCTAAAAGCGATATTAACTGAACCCATCTTTATTCTCAATAAAATCAAGTTCCGTGGAAACGTTTTACTTGTTTTTTAACGAGTAAGAGCATTTCTTAACGATTATTTCCCTCTGTTGAAATCTAGTGGCCAGTTTTATTATTTCAATAGATAACTGATGTTGGAGATGTATATATTGAATGAAACGAGCTCGTTCGTCCGATTGGGGCCCGGGTTCGAAACCCGGCGTTGCTCGAATGTTGTTTTTGCCTTACAGCGTTGGCTCTGTCCCTCCCCTGGAACCAGTGGGCCTAAATTAGGGACGGGCGATTGCTTATAGCCTATTGAGTTGCTCACGGTGGTCGTACGACTTCGAATGAGAAAAATAATAAACAAGACGCCAAGCGTTCGTTTAAAATGCCTCTAAAAGCGATATTAACTGAACCCATCTTTATTCTCAATAAAATCAAGTTCCGTGGAAACGTTTTACTTGTTTTTTTAACGAGTAAGAGCATTTCTTAACGATTATTTCCCTCTGTTGAAATCTAGTGGCCAGTTTTATTATTTCAATAGATAACTGATGTTGGAGATGTATATATTGAATGAAACGAGCTCGTTCGTCCGATTGGGGCCCGGGTTCGAAACCCGGCGTTGCTCGAATGTTGTTTTTGCCTTACAGCGTTGGCTCTGTCCCTCCCCTGGAACCAGTGGGCCTAAATTAGGGACGGGCGATTGCTTATAGCCTATTGAGTTGCTCACGGTGGTCGTACGACTTCGAATGAGAAAAATAATAAACAAGACGCCAAGCGTTCGTTTAAAATGCCTCTAAAAGCGATATTAACTGAACCCATCTTTATTCTCAATAAAATCAAGTTCCGTGGAAACGTTTTACTTGTTTTTTTAACGAGTAAGAGCATTTCTTAACGATTATTTCCCTCTGTTGAAATCTAGTGGCCAGTTTTATTATTTCAATAGATAACTGATGTTGGAGATGTATATATTGAATGAAACGAGCTCGTTCGTCCGATTGGGGCCCGGGTTCGAAACCCGGCGTTGCTCGAATGTTGTTTTTGCCTTACAGCGTTGGCTCTGTCCCTCCCCTGGAACCAGTGGGCCTAAATTAGGGACGGGCGATTGCTTATAGCCTATTGAGTTGCTCACGGTGGTCGTACGACTTCGAATGAGAAAAATAATAAACAAGACGCCAAGCGTTCGTTTAAAATGCCTCTAAAAGCGATATTAACTGAACCCATCTTTATTCTCAATAAAATCAAGTTCCGTGGAAACGTTTTACTTGTTTTTTTAACGAGTAAGAGCATTTCTTAACGATTATTTCCCTCTGTTGAAATCTAGTGGCCAGTTTTATTATTTCAATAGATAACTGATGTTGGAGATGTATATATTGAATGAAACGAGCTCGTTCGTCCGATTGGGGCCCGGGTTCGAAACCCGGCGTTGCTCGAATGTTGTTTTTGCCTTACAGCGTTGGCTCTGTCCCTCCCCTGGAACCAGTGGGCCTAAATTAGGGACGGGCGATTGCTTATAGCCTATTGAGTTGCTCACGGTGGTCGTACGACTTCGAATGAGAAAAATAATAAACAAGACGCCAAGCGTTCGTTTAAAATGCCTCTAAAAGCGATATTAACTGAACCCATCTTTATTCTCAATAAAATCAAGTTCCGTGGAAACGTTTTACTTGTTTTTTTAACGAGTAAGAGCATTTCTTAACGATTATTTCCCTCTGTTGAAATCTAGTGGCCAGTTTTATTATTTCAATAGATAACTGATGTTGGAGATGTATATATTGAATGAAACGAGCTCGTTCGTCCGATTGGGGCCCGGGTTCGAAACCCGGCGTTGCTCGAATGTTGTTTTTGCCTTACAGCGTTGGCTCTGTCCCTCCCCTGGAACCAGTGGGCCTAAATTAGGGACGGGCGATTGCTTATAGCCTATTGAGTTGCTCACGGTGGTCGTACGACTTCGAATGAGAAAAATAATAAACAAGACGCCAAGCGTTCGTTTAAAATGCCTCTAAAAGCGATATTAACTGAACCCATCTTTATTCTCAATAAAATCAAGTTCCGTGGAAACGTTTTACTTGTTTTTTTAACGAGTAAGAGCATTTCTTAACGATTATTTCCCTCTGTTGAAATCTAGTGGCCAGTTTTATTATTTCAATAGATAACTGATGTTGGAGATGTATATATTGAATGAAACGAGCTCGTTCGTCCGATTGGGGCCCGGGTTCGAAACCCGGCGTTGCTCGAATGTTGTTTTTGCCTTACAGCGTTGGCTCTGTCCCTCCCCTGGAACCAGTGGGCCTAAATTAGGGACGGGCGATTGCTTATAGCCTATTGAGTTGCTCACGGTGGTCGTACGACTTCGAATGAGAAAAATAATAAACAAGACGCCAAGCGTTCGTTTAAAATGCCTCTAAAAGCGATATTAACTGAACCCATCTTTATTCTCAATAAAATCAAGTTCCGTGGAAACGTTTTACTTGTTTTTTTAACGAGTAAGAGCATTTCTTAACGATTATTTCCCTCTGTTGAAATCTAGTGGCCAGTTTTATTATTTCAATAGATAACTGATGTTGGAGATGTATATATTGAATGAAACGAGCTCGTTCGTCCGATTGGGGCCCGGGTTCGAAACCCGGCGTTGCTCGAATGTTGTTTTTGCCTTACAGCGTTGGCTCTGTCCCTCCCCTGGAACCAGTGGGCCTAAATTAGGGACGGGCGATTGCTTATAGCCTATTGAGTTGCTCACGGTGGTCGTACGACTTCGAATGAGAAAAATAATAAACAAGACGCCAAGCGTTCGTTTAAAATGCCTCTAAAAGCGATATTAACTGAACCCATCTTTATTCTCAATAAAATCAAGTTCCGTGGAAACGTTTTACTTGTTTTTTTAACGAGTAAGAGCATTTCTTAACGATTATTTCCCTCTGTTGAAATCTAGTGGCCAGTTTTATTATTTCAATAGATAACTGATGTTGGAGATGTATATATTGAATGAAACGAGCTCGTTCGTCCGATTGGGGCCCGGGTTCGAAACCCGGCGTTGCTCGAATGTTGTTTTTGCCTTACAGCGTTGGCTCTGTCCCTCCCCTGGAACCAGTGGGCCTAAATTAGGGACGGGCGATTGCTTATAGCCTATTGAGTTGCTCACGGTGGTCGTACGACTTCGAATGAGAAAAATAATAAACAAGACGCCAAGCGTTCGTTTAAAATGCCTCTAAAAGCGATATTAACTGAACCCATCTTTATTCTCAATAAAATCAAGTTCCGTGGAAACGTTTTACTTGTTTTTTTAACGAGTAAGAGCATTTCTTAACGATTATTTCCCTCTGTTGAAATCTAGTGGCCAGTTTTATTATTTCAATAGATAACTGATGTTGGAGATGTATATATTGAATGAAACGAGCTCGTTCGTCCGATTGGGGCCCGGGTTCGAAACCCGGCGTTGCTCGAATGTTGTTTTTGCCTTACAGCGTTGGCTCTGTCCCTCCCCTGGAACCAGTGGGCCTAAATTAGGGACGGGCGATTGCTTATAGCCTATTGAGTTGCTCACGGTGGTCGTACGACTTCGAATGAGAAAAATAATAAACAAGACGCCAAGCGTTCGTTTAAAATGCCTCTAAAAGCGATATTAACTGAACCCATCTTTATTCTCAATAAAATCAAGTTCCGTGGAAACGTTTTACTTGTTTTTTTAACGAGTAAGAGCATTTCTTAACGATTATTTCCCTCTGTTGAAATCTAGTGGCCAGTTTTATTATTTCAATAGATAACTGATGTTGGAGATGTATATATTGAATGAAACGAGCTCGTTCGTCCGATTGGGGCCCGGGTTCGAAACCCGGCGTTGCTCGAATGTTGTTTTTGCCTTACAGCGTTGGCTCTGTCCCTCCCCTGGAACCAGTGGGCCTAAATTAGGGACGGGCGATTGCTTATAGCCTATTGAGTTGCTCACGGTGGTCGTACGACTTCGAATGAGAAAAATAATAAACAAGACGCCAAGCGTTCGTTTAAAATGCCTCTAAAAGCGATATTAACTGAACCCATCTTTATTCTCAATAAAATCAAGTTCCGTGGAAACGTTTTACTTGTTTTTTTAACGAGTAAGAGCATTTCTTAACGATTATTTCCCTCTGTTGAAATCTAGTGGCCAGTTTTATTATTTCAATAGATAACTGATGTTGGAGATGTATATATTGAATGAAACGAGCTCGTTCGTCCGATTGGGGCCCGGGTTCGAAACCCGGCGTTGCTCGAATGTTGTTTTTGCCTTACAGCGTTGGCTCTGTCCCTCCCCTGGAACCAGTGGGCCTAAATTAGGGACGGGCGATTGCTTATAGCCTATTGAGTTGCTCACGGTGGTCGTACGACTTCGAATGAGAAAAATAATAAACAAGACGCCAAGCGTTCGTTTAAAATGCCTCTAAAAGCGATATTAACTGAACCCATCTTTATTCTCAATAAAATCAAGTTCCGTGGAAACGTTTTACTTGTTTTTTTAACGAGTAAGAGCATTTCTTAACGATTATTTCCCTCTGTTGAAATCTAGTGGCCAGTTTTATTATTTCAATAGATAACTGATGTTGGAGATGTATATATTGAATGAAACGAGCTCGTTCGTCCGATTGGGGCCCGGGTTCGAAACCCGGCGTTGCTCGAATGTTGTTTTTGCCTTACAGCGTTGGCTCTGTCCCTCCCCTGGAACCAGTGGGCCTAAATTAGGGACGGGCGATTGCTTATAGCCTATTGAGTTGCTCACGGTGGTCGTACGACTTCGAATGAGAAAAATAATAAACAAGACGCCAAGCGTTCGTTTAAAATGCCTCTAAAAGCGATATTAACTGAACCCATCTTTATTCTCAATAAAATCAAGTTCCGTGGAAACGTTTTACTTGTTTTTTTAACGAGTAAGAGCATTTCTTAACGATTATTTCCCTCTGTTGAAATCTAGTGGCCAGTTTTATTATTTCAATAGATAACTGATGTTGGAGATGTATATATTGAATGAAACGAGCTCGTTCGTCCGATTGGGGCCCGGGTTCGAAACCCGGCGTTGCTCGAATGTTGTTTTTGCCTTACAGCGTTGGCTCTGTCCCTCCCCTGGAACCAGTGGGCCTAAATTAGGGACGGGCGATTGCTTATAGCCTATTGAGTTGCTCACGGTGGTCGTACGACTTCGAATGAGAAAAATAATAAACAAGACGCCAAGCGTTCGTTTAAAATGCCTCTAAAAGCGATATTAACTGAACCCATCTTTATTCTCAATAAAATCAAGTTCCGTGGAAACGTTTTACTTGTTTTTTTAACGAGTAAGAGCATTTCTTAACGATTATTTCCCTCTGTTGAAATCTAGTGGCCAGTTTTATTATTTCAATAGATAACTGATGTTGGAGATGTATATATTGAATGAAACGAGCTCGTTCGTCCGATTGGGGCCCGGGTTCGAAACCCGGCGTTGCTCGAATGTTGTTTTTGCCTTACAGCGTTGGCTCTGTCCCTCCCCTGGAACCAGTGGGCCTAAATTAGGGACGGGCGATTGCTTATAGCCTATTGAGTTGCTCACGGTGGTCGTACGACTTCGAATGAGAAAAATAATAAACAAGACGCCAAGCGTTCGTTTAAAATGCCTCTAAAAGCGATATTAACTGAACCCATCTTTATTCTCAATAAAATCAAGTTCCGTGGAAACGTTTTACTTGTTTTTTTAACGAGTAAGAGCATTTCTTAACGATTATTTCCCTCTGTTGAAATCTAGTGGCCAGTTTTATTATTTCAATAGATAACTGATGTTGGAGATGTATATATTGAATGAAACGAGCTCGTTCGTCCGATTGGGGCCCGGGTTCGAAACCCGGCGTTGCTCGAATGTTGTTTTTGCCTTACAGCGTTGGCTCTGTCCCTCCCCTGGAACCAGTGGGCCTAAATTAGGGACGGGCGATTGCTTATAGCCTATTGAGTTGCTCACGGTGGTCGTACGACTTCGAATGAGAAAAATAATAAACAAGACGCCAAGCGTTCGTTTAAAATGCCTCTAAAAGCGATATTAACTGAACCCATCTTTATTCTCAATAAAATCAAGTTCCGTGGAAACGTTTTACTTGTTTTTTTAACGAGTAAGAGCATTTCTTAACGATTATTTCCCTCTGTTGAAATCTAGTGGCCAGTTTTATTATTTCAATAGATAACTGATGTTGGAGATGTATATATTGAATGAAACGAGCTCGTTCGTCCGATTGGGGCCCGGGTTCGAAACCCGGCGTTGCTCGAATGTTGTTTTTGCCTTACAGCGTTGGCTCTGTCCCTCCCCTGGAACCAGTGGGCCTAAATTAGGGACGGGCGATTGCTTATAGCCTATTGAGTTGCTCACGGTGGTCGTACGACTTCGAATGAGAAAAATAATAAACAAGACGCCAAGCGTTCGTTTAAAATGCCTCTAAAAGCGATATTAACTGAACCCATCTTTATTCTCAATAAAATCAAGTTCCGTGGAAACGTTTTACTTGTTTTTTTAACGAGTAAGAGCATTTCTTAACGATTATTTCCCTCTGTTGAAATCTAGTGGCCAGTTTTATTATTTCAATAGATAACTGATGTTGGAGATGTATATATTGAATGAAACGAGCTCGTTCGTCCGATTGGGGCCCGGGTTCGAAACCCGGCGTTGCTCGAATGTTGTTTTTGCCTTACAGCGTTGGCTCTGTCCCTCCCCTGGAACCAGTGGGCCTAAATTAGGGACGGGCGATTGCTTATAGCCTATTGAGTTGCTCACGGTGGTCGTACGACTTCGAATGAGAAAAATAATAAACAAGACGCCAAGCGTTCGTTTAAAATGCCTCTAAAAGCGATATTAACTGAACCCATCTTTATTCTCAATAAAATCAAGTTCCGTGGAAACGTTTTACTTGTTTTTTTAACGAGTAAGAGCATTTCTTAACGATTATTTCCCTCTGTTGAAATCTAGTGGCCAGTTTTATTATTTCAATAGATAACTGATGTTGGAGATGTATATATTGAATGAAACGAGCTCGTTCGTCCGATTGGGGCCCGGGTTCGAAACCCGGCGTTGCTCGAATGTTGTTTTTGCCTTACAGCGTTGGCTCTGTCCCTCCCCTGGAACCAGTGGGCCTAAATTAGGGACGGGCGATTGCTTATAGCCTATTGAGTTGCTCACGGTGGTCGTACGACTTCGAATGAGAAAAATAATAAACAAGACGCCAAGCGTTCGTTTAAAATGCCTCTAAAAGCGATATTAACTGAACCCATCTTTATTCTCAATAAAATCAAGTTCCGTGGAAACGTTTTACTTGTTTTTTTAACGAGTAAGAGCATTTCTTAACGATTATTTCCCTCTGTTGAAATCTAGTGGCCAGTTTTATTATTTCAATAGATAACTGATGTTGGAGATGTATATATTGAATGAAACGAGCTCGTTCGTCCGATTGGGGCCCGGGTTCGAAACCCGGCGTTGCTCGAATGTTGTTTTTGCCTTACAGCGTTGGCTCTGTCCCTCCCCTGGAACCAGTGGGCCTAAATTAGGGACGGGCGATTGCTTATAGCCTATTGAGTTGCTCACGGTGGTCGTACGACTTCGAATGAGAAAAATAATAAACAAGACGCCAAGCGTTCGTTTAAAATGCCTCTAAAAGCGATATTAACTGAACCCATCTTTATTCTCAATAAAATCAAGTTCCGTGGAAACGTTTTACTTGTTTTTTTAACGAGTAAGAGCATTTCTTAACGATTATTTCCCTCTGTTGAAATCTAGTGGCCAGTTTTATTATTTCAATAGATAACTGATGTTGGAGATGTATATATTGAATGAAACGAGCTCGTTCGTCCGATTGGGGCCCGGGTTCGAAACCCGGCGTTGCTCGAATGTTGTTTTTGCCTTACAGCGTTGGCTCTGTCCCTCCCCTGGAACCAGTGGGCCTAAATTAGGGACGGGCGATTGCTTATAGCCTATTGAGTTGCTCACGGTGGTCGTACGACTTCGAATGAGAAAAATAATAAACAAGACGCCAAGCGTTCGTTTAAAATGCCTCTAAAAGCGATATTAACTGAACCCATCTTTATTCTCAATAAAATCAAGTTCCGTGGAAACGTTTTACTTGTTTTTTTAACGAGTAAGAGCATTTCTTAACGATTATTTCCCTCTGTTGAAATCTAGTGGCCAGTTTTATTATTTCAATAGATAACTGATGTTGGAGATGTATATATTGAATGAAACGAGCTCGTTCGTCCGATTGGGGCCCGGGTTCGAAACCCGGCGTTGCTCGAATGTTGTTTTTGCCTTACAGCGTTGGCTCTGTCCCTCCCCTGGAACCAGTGGGCCTAAATTAGGGACGGGCGATTGCTTATAGCCTATTGAGTTGCTCACGGTGGTCGTACGACTTCGAATGAGAAAAATAATAAACAAGACGCCAAGCGTTCGTTTAAAATGCCTCTAAAAGCGATATTAACTGAACCCATCTTTATTCTCAATAAAATCAAGTTCCGTGGAAACGTTTTACTTGTTTTTTTAACGAGTAAGAGCATTTCTTAACGATTATTTCCCTCTGTTGAAATCTAGTGGCCAGTTTTATTATTTCAATAGATAACTGATGTTGGAGATGTATATATTGAATGAAACGAGCTCGTTCGTCCGATTGGGGCCCGGGTTCGAAACCCGGCGTTGCTCGAATGTTGTTTTTGCCTTACAGCGTTGGCTCTGTCCCTCCCCTGGAACCAGTGGGCCTAAATTAGGGACGGGCGATTGCTTATAGCCTATTGAGTTGCTCACGGTGGTCGTACGACTTCGAATGAGAAAAATAATAAACAAGACGCCAAGCGTTCGTTTAAAATGCCTCTAAAAGCGATATTAACTGAACCCATCTTTATTCTCAATAAAATCAAGTTCCGTGGAAACGTTTTACTTGTTTTTTTAACGAGTAAGAGCATTTCTTAACGATTATTTCCCTCTGTTGAAATCTAGTGGCCAGTTTTATTATTTCAATAGATAACTGATGTTGGAGATGTATATATTGAATGAAACGAGCTCGTTCGTCCGATTGGGGCCCGGGTTCGAAACCCGGCGTTGCTCGAATGTTGTTTTTGCCTTACAGCGTTGGCTCTGTCCCTCCCCTGGAACCAGTGGGCCTAAATTAGGGACGGGCGATTGCTTATAGCCTATTGAGTTGCTCACGGTGGTCGTACGACTTCGAATGAGAAAAATAATAAACAAGACGCCAAGCGTTCGTTTAAAATGCCTCTAAAAGCGATATTAACTGAACCCATCTTTATTCTCAATAAAATCAAGTTCCGTGGAAACGTTTTACTTGTTTTTTTAACGAGTAAGAGCATTTCTTAACGATTATTTCCCTCTGTTGAAATCTAGTGGCCAGTTTTATTATTTCAATAGATAACTGATGTTGGAGATGTATATATTGAATGAAACGAGCTCGTTCGTCCGATTGGGGCCCGGGTTCGAAACCCGGCGTTGCTCGAATGTTGTTTTTGCCTTACAGCGTTGGCTCTGTCCCTCCCCTGGAACCAGTGGGCCTAAATTAGGGACGGGCGATTGCTTATAGCCTATTGAGTTGCTCACGGTGGTCGTACGACTTCGAATGAGAAAAATAATAAACAAGACGCCAAGCGTTCGTTTAAAATGCCTCTAAAAGCGATATTAACTGAACCCATCTTTATTCTCAATAAAATCAAGTTCCGTGGAAACGTTTTACTTGTTTTTTTAACGAGTAAGAGCATTTCTTAACGATTATTTCCCTCTGTTGAAATCTAGTGGCCAGTTTTATTATTTCAATAGATAACTGATGTTGGAGATGTATATATTGAATGAAACGAGCTCGTTCGTCCGATTGGGGCCCGGGTTCGAAACCCGGCGTTGCTCGAATGTTGTTTTTGCCTTACAGCGTTGGCTCTGTCCCTCCCCTGGAACCAGTGGGCCTAAATTAGGGACGGGCGATTGCTTATAGCCTATTGAGTTGCTCACGGTGGTCGTACGACTTCGAATGAGAAAAATAATAAACAAGACGCCAAGCGTTCGTTTAAAATGCCTCTAAAAGCGATATTAACTGAACCCATCTTTATTCTCAATAAAATCAAGTTCCGTGGAAACGTTTTACTTGTTTTTTTAACGAGTAAGAGCATTTCTTAACGATTATTTCCCTCTGTTGAAATCTAGTGGCCAGTTTTATTATTTCAATAGATAACTGATGTTGGAGATGTATATATTGAATGAAACGAGCTCGTTCGTCCGATTGGGGCCCGGGTTCGAAACCCGGCGTTGCTCGAATGTTGTTTTTGCCTTACAGCGTTGGCTCTGTCCCTCCCCTGGAACCAGTGGGCCTAAATTAGGGACGGGCGATTGCTTATAGCCTATTGAGTTGCTCACGGTGGTCGTACGACTTCGAATGAGAAAAATAATAAACAAGACGCCAAGCGTTCGTTTAAAATGCCTCTAAAAGCGATATTAACTGAACCCATCTTTATTCTCAATAAAATCAAGTTCCGTGGAAACGTTTTACTTGTTTTTTTAACGAGTAAGAGCATTTCTTAACGATTATTTCCCTCTGTTGAAATCTAGTGGCCAGTTTTATTATTTCAATAGATAACTGATGTTGGAGATGTATATATTGAATGAAACGAGCTCGTTCGTCCGATTGGGGCCCGGGTTCGAAACCCGGCGTTGCTCGAATGTTGTTTTTGCCTTACAGCGTTGGCTCTGTCCCTCCCCTGGAACCAGTGGGCCTAAATTAGGGACGGGCGATTGCTTATAGCCTATTGAGTTGCTCACGGTGGTCGTACGACTTCGAATGAGAAAAATAATAAACAAGACGCCAAGCGTTCGTTTAAAATGCCTCTAAAAGCGATATTAACTGAACCCATCTTTATTCTCAATAAAATCAAGTTCCGTGGAAACGTTTTACTTGTTTTTTTAACGAGTAAGAGCATTTCTTAACGATTATTTCCCTCTGTTGAAATCTAGTGGCCAGTTTTATTATTTCAATAGATAACTGATGTTGGAGATGTATATATTGAATGAAACGAGCTCGTTCGTCCGATTGGGGCCCGGGTTCGAAACCCGGCGTTGCTCGAATGTTGTTTTTGCCTTACAGCGTTGGCTCTGTCCCTCCCCTGGAACCAGTGGGCCTAAATTAGGGACGGGCGATTGCTTATAGCCTATTGAGTTGCTCACGGTGGTCGTACGACTTCGAATGAGAAAAATAATAAACAAGACGCCAAGCGTTCGTTTAAAATGCCTCTAAAAGCGATATTAACTGAACCCATCTTTATTCTCAATAAAATCAAGTTCCGTGGAAACGTTTTACTTGTTTTTTTAACGAGTAAGAGCATTTCTTAACGATTATTTCCCTCTGTTGAAATCTAGTGGCCAGTTTTATTATTTCAATAGATAACTGATGTTGGAGATGTATATATTGAATGAAACGAGCTCGTTCGTCCGATTGGGGCCCGGGTTCGAAACCCGGCGTTGCTCGAATGTTGTTTTTGCCTTACAGCGTTGGCTCTGTCCCTCCCCTGGAACCAGTGGGCCTAAATTAGGGACGGGCGATTGCTTATAGCCTATTGAGTTGCTCACGGTGGTCGTACGACTTCGAATGAGAAAAATAATAAACAAGACGCCAAGCGTTCGTTTAAAATGCCTCTAAAAGCGATATTAACTGAACCCATCTTTATTCTCAATAAAATCAAGTTCCGTGGAAACGTTTTACTTGTTTTTTTAACGAGTAAGAGCATTTCTTAACGATTATTTCCCTCTGTTGAAATCTAGTGGCCAGTTTTATTATTTCAATAGATAACTGATGTTGGAGATGTATATATTGAATGAAACGAGCTCGTTCGTCCGATTGGGGCCCGGGTTCGAAACCCGGCGTTGCTCGAATGTTGTTTTTGCCTTACAGCGTTGGCTCTGTCCCTCCCCTGGAACCAGTGGGCCTAAATTAGGGACGGGCGATTGCTTATAGCCTATTGAGTTGCTCACGGTGGTCGTACGACTTCGAATGAGAAAAATAATAAACAAGACGCCAAGCGTTCGTTTAAAATGCCTCTAAAAGCGATATTAACTGAACCCATCTTTATTCTCAATAAAATCAAGTTCCGTGGAAACGTTTTACTTGTTTTTTTAACGAGTAAGAGCATTTCTTAACGATTATTTCCCTCTGTTGAAATCTAGTGGCCAGTTTTATTATTTCAATAGATAACTGATGTTGGAGATGTATATATTGAATGAAACGAGCTCGTTCGTCCGATTGGGGCCCGGGTTCGAAACCCGGCGTTGCTCGAATGTTGTTTTTGCCTTACAGCGTTGGCTCTGTCCCTCCCCTGGAACCAGTGGGCCTAAATTAGGGACGGGCGATTGCTTATAGCCTATTGAGTTGCTCACGGTGGTCGTACGACTTCGAATGAGAAAAATAATAAACAAGACGCCAAGCGTTCGTTTAAAATGCCTCTAAAAGCGATATTAACTGAACCCATCTTTATTCTCAATAAAATCAAGTTCCGTGGAAACGTTTTACTTGTTTTTTTAACGAGTAAGAGCATTTCTTAACGATTATTTCCCTCTGTTGAAATCTAGTGGCCAGTTTTATTATTTCAATAGATAACTGATGTTGGAGATGTATATATTGAATGAAACGAGCTCGTTCGTCCGATTGGGGCCCGGGTTCGAAACCCGGCGTTGCTCGAATGTTGTTTTTGCCTTACAGCGTTGGCTCTGTCCCTCCCCTGGAACCAGTGGGCCTAAATTAGGGACGGGCGATTGCTTATAGCCTATTGAGTTGCTCACGGTGGTCGTACGACTTCGAATGAGAAAAATAATAAACAAGACGCCAAGCGTTCGTTTAAAATGCCTCTAAAAGCGATATTAACTGAACCCATCTTTATTCTCAATAAAATCAAGTTCCGTGGAAACGTTTTACTTGTTTTTTTAACGAGTAAGAGCATTTCTTAACGATTATTTCCCTCTGTTGAAATCTAGTGGCCAGTTTTATTATTTCAATAGATAACTGATGTTGGAGATGTATATATTGAATGAAACGAGCTCGTTCGTCCGATTGGGGCCCGGGTTCGAAACCCGGCGTTGCTCGAATGTTGTTTTTGCCTTACAGCGTTGGCTCTGTCCCTCCCCTGGAACCAGTGGGCCTAAATTAGGGACGGGCGATTGCTTATAGCCTATTGAGTTGCTCACGGTGGTCGTACGACTTCGAATGAGAAAAATAATAAACAAGACGCCAAGCGTTCGTTTAAAATGCCTCTAAAAGCGATATTAACTGAACCCATCTTTATTCTCAATAAAATCAAGTTCCGTGGAAACGTTTTACTTGTTTTTTTAACGAGTAAGAGCATTTCTTAACGATTATTTCCCTCTGTTGAAATCTAGTGGCCAGTTTTATTATTTCAATAGATAACTGATGTTGGAGATGTATATATTGAATGAAACGAGCTCGTTCGTCCGATTGGGGCCCGGGTTCGAAACCCGGCGTTGCTCGAATGTTGTTTTTGCCTTACAGCGTTGGCTCTGTCCCTCCCCTGGAACCAGTGGGCCTAAATTAGGGACGGGCGATTGCTTATAGCCTATTGAGTTGCTCACGGTGGTCGTACGACTTCGAATGAGAAAAATAATAAACAAGACGCCAAGCGTTCGTTTAAAATGCCTCTAAAAGCGATATTAACTGAACCCATCTTTATTCTCAATAAAATCAAGTTCCGTGGAAACGTTTTACTTGTTTTTTTAACGAGTAAGAGCATTTCTTAACGATTATTTCCCTCTGTTGAAATCTAGTGGCCAGTTTTATTATTTCAATAGATAACTGATGTTGGAGATGTATATATTGAATGAAACGAGCTCGTTCGTCCGATTGGGGCCCGGGTTCGAAACCCGGCGTTGCTCGAATGTTGTTTTTGCCTTACAGCGTTGGCTCTGTCCCTCCCCTGGAACCAGTGGGCCTAAATTAGGGACGGGCGATTGCTTATAGCCTATTGAGTTGCTCACGGTGGTCGTACGACTTCGAATGAGAAAAATAATAAACAAGACGCCAAGCGTTCGTTTAAAATGCCTCTAAAAGCGATATTAACTGAACCCATCTTTATTCTCAATAAAATCAAGTTCCGTGGAAACGTTTTACTTGTTTTTTTAACGAGTAAGAGCATTTCTTAACGATTATTTCCCTCTGTTGAAATCTAGTGGCCAGTTTTATTATTTCAATAGATAACTGATGTTGGAGATGTATATATTGAATGAAACGAGCTCGTTCGTCCGATTGGGGCCCGGGTTCGAAACCCGGCGTTGCTCGAATGTTGTTTTTGCCTTACAGCGTTGGCTCTGTCCCTCCCCTGGAACCAGTGGGCCTAAATTAGGGACGGGCGATTGCTTATAGCCTATTGAGTTGCTCACGGTGGTCGTACGACTTCGAATGAGAAAAATAATAAACAAGACGCCAAGCGTTCGTTTAAAATGCCTCTAAAAGCGATATTAACTGAACCCATCTTTATTCTCAATAAAATCAAGTTCCGTGGAAACGTTTTACTTGTTTTTTTAACGAGTAAGAGCATTTCTTAACGATTATTTCCCTCTGTTGAAATCTAGTGGCCAGTTTTATTATTTCAATAGATAACTGATGTTGGAGATGTATATATTGAATGAAACGAGCTCGTTCGTCCGATTGGGGCCCGGGTTCGAAACCCGGCGTTGCTCGAATGTTGTTTTTGCCTTACAGCGTTGGCTCTGTCCCTCCCCTGGAACCAGTGGGCCTAAATTAGGGACGGGCGATTGCTTATAGCCTATTGAGTTGCTCACGGTGGTCGTACGACTTCGAATGAGAAAAATAATAAACAAGACGCCAAGCGTTCGTTTAAAATGCCTCTAAAAGCGATATTAACTGAACCCATCTTTATTCTCAATAAAATCAAGTTCCGTGGAAACGTTTTACTTGTTTTTTTAACGAGTAAGAGCATTTCTTAACGATTATTTCCCTCTGTTGAAATCTAGTGGCCAGTTTTATTATTTCAATAGATAACTGATGTTGGAGATGTATATATTGAATGAAACGAGCTCGTTCGTCCGATTGGGGCCCGGGTTCGAAACCCGGCGTTGCTCGAATGTTGTTTTTGCCTTACAGCGTTGGCTCTGTCCCTCCCCTGGAACCAGTGGGCCTAAATTAGGGACGGGCGATTGCTTATAGCCTATTGAGTTGCTCACGGTGGTCGTACGACTTCGAATGAGAAAAATAATAAACAAGACGCCAAGCGTTCGTTTAAAATGCCTCTAAAAGCGATATTAACTGAACCCATCTTTATTCTCAATAAAATCAAGTTCCGTGGAAACGTTTTACTTGTTTTTTTAACGAGTAAGAGCATTTCTTAACGATTATTTCCCTCTGTTGAAATCTAGTGGCCAGTTTTATTATTTCAATAGATAACTGATGTTGGAGATGTATATATTGAATGAAACGAGCTCGTTCGTCCGATTGGGGCCCGGGTTCGAAACCCGGCGTTGCTCGAATGTTGTTTTTGCCTTACAGCGTTGGCTCTGTCCCTCCCCTGGAACCAGTGGGCCTAAATTAGGGACGGGCGATTGCTTATAGCCTATTGAGTTGCTCACGGTGGTCGTACGACTTCGAATGAGAAAAATAATAAACAAGACGCCAAGCGTTCGTTTAAAATGCCTCTAAAAGCGATATTAACTGAACCCATCTTTATTCTCAATAAAATCAAGTTCCGTGGAAACGTTTTACTTGTTTTTTTAACGAGTAAGAGCATTTCTTAACGATTATTTCCCTCTGTTGAAATCTAGTGGCCAGTTTTATTATTTCAATAGATAACTGATGTTGGAGATGTATATATTGAATGAAACGAGCTCGTTCGTCCGATTGGGGCCCGGGTTCGAAACCCGGCGTTGCTCGAATGTTGTTTTTGCCTTACAGCGTTGGCTCTGTCCCTCCCCTGGAACCAGTGGGCCTAAATTAGGGACGGGCGATTGCTTATAGCCTATTGAGTTGCTCACGGTGGTCGTACGACTTCGAATGAGAAAAATAATAAACAAGACGCCAAGCGTTCGTTTAAAATGCCTCTAAAAGCGATATTAACTGAACCCATCTTTATTCTCAATAAAATCAAGTTCCGTGGAAACGTTTTACTTGTTTTTTTAACGAGTAAGAGCATTTCTTAACGATTATTTCCCTCTGTTGAAATCTAGTGGCCAGTTTTATTATTTCAATAGATAACTGATGTTGGAGATGTATATATTGAATGAAACGAGCTCGTTCGTCCGATTGGGGCCCGGGTTCGAAACCCGGCGTTGCTCGAATGTTGTTTTTGCCTTACAGCGTTGGCTCTGTCCCTCCCCTGGAACCAGTGGGCCTAAATTAGGGACGGGCGATTGCTTATAGCCTATTGAGTTGCTCACGGTGGTCGTACGACTTCGAATGAGAAAAATAATAAACAAGACGCCAAGCGTTCGTTTAAAATGCCTCTAAAAGCGATATTAACTGAACCCATCTTTATTCTCAATAAAATCAAGTTCCGTGGAAACGTTTTACTTGTTTTTTTAACGAGTAAGAGCATTTCTTAACGATTATTTCCCTCTGTTGAAATCTAGTGGCCAGTTTTATTATTTCAATAGATAACTGATGTTGGAGATGTATATATTGAATGAAACGAGCTCGTTCGTCCGATTGGGGCCCGGGTTCGAAACCCGGCGTTGCTCGAATGTTGTTTTTGCCTTACAGCGTTGGCTCTGTCCCTCCCCTGGAACCAGTGGGCCTAAATTAGGGACGGGCGATTGCTTATAGCCTATTGAGTTGCTCACGGTGGTCGTACGACTTCGAATGAGAAAAATAATAAACAAGACGCCAAGCGTTCGTTTAAAATGCCTCTAAAAGCGATATTAACTGAACCCATCTTTATTCTCAATAAAATCAAGTTCCGTGGAAACGTTTTACTTGTTTTTTTAACGAGTAAGAGCATTTCTTAACGATTATTTCCCTCTGTTGAAATCTAGTGGCCAGTTTTATTATTTCAATAGATAACTGATGTTGGAGATGTATATATTGAATGAAACGAGCTCGTTCGTCCGATTGGGGCCCGGGTTCGAAACCCGGCGTTGCTCGAATGTTGTTTTTGCCTTACAGCGTTGGCTCTGTCCCTCCCCTGGAACCAGTGGGCCTAAATTAGGGACGGGCGATTGCTTATAGCCTATTGAGTTGCTCACGGTGGTCGTACGACTTCGAATGAGAAAAATAATAAACAAGACGCCAAGCGTTCGTTTAAAATGCCTCTAAAAGCGATATTAACTGAACCCATCTTTATTCTCAATAAAATCAAGTTCCGTGGAAACGTTTTACTTGTTTTTTTAACGAGTAAGAGCATTTCTTAACGATTATTTCCCTCTGTTGAAATCTAGTGGCCAGTTTTATTATTTCAATAGATAACTGATGTTGGAGATGTATATATTGAATGAAACGAGCTCGTTCGTCCGATTGGGGCCCGGGTTCGAAACCCGGCGTTGCTCGAATGTTGTTTTTGCCTTACAGCGTTGGCTCTGTCCCTCCCCTGGAACCAGTGGGCCTAAATTAGGGACGGGCGATTGCTTATAGCCTATTGAGTTGCTCACGGTGGTCGTACGACTTCGAATGAGAAAAATAATAAACAAGACGCCAAGCGTTCGTTTAAAATGCCTCTAAAAGCGATATTAACTGAACCCATCTTTATTCTCAATAAAATCAAGTTCCGTGGAAACGTTTTACTTGTTTTTTTAACGAGTAAGAGCATTTCTTAACGATTATTTCCCTCTGTTGAAATCTAGTGGCCAGTTTTATTATTTCAATAGATAACTGATGTTGGAGATGTATATATTGAATGAAACGAGCTCGTTCGTCCGATTGGGGCCCGGGTTCGAAACCCGGCGTTGCTCGAATGTTGTTTTTGCCTTACAGCGTTGGCTCTGTCCCTCCCCTGGAACCAGTGGGCCTAAATTAGGGACGGGCGATTGCTTATAGCCTATTGAGTTGCTCACGGTGGTCGTACGACTTCGAATGAGAAAAATAATAAACAAGACGCCAAGCGTTCGTTTAAAATGCCTCTAAAAGCGATATTAACTGAACCCATCTTTATTCTCAATAAAATCAAGTTCCGTGGAAACGTTTTACTTGTTTTTTTAACGAGTAAGAGCATTTCTTAACGATTATTTCCCTCTGTTGAAATCTAGTGGCCAGTTTTATTATTTCAATAGATAACTGATGTTGGAGATGTATATATTGAATGAAACGAGCTCGTTCGTCCGATTGGGGCCCGGGTTCGAAACCCGGCGTTGCTCGAATGTTGTTTTTGCCTTACAGCGTTGGCTCTGTCCCTCCCCTGGAACCAGTGGGCCTAAATTAGGGACGGGCGATTGCTTATAGCCTATTGAGTTGCTCACGGTGGTCGTACGACTTCGAATGAGAAAAATAATAAACAAGACGCCAAGCGTTCGTTTAAAATGCCTCTAAAAGCGATATTAACTGAACCCATCTTTATTCTCAATAAAATCAAGTTCCGTGGAAACGTTTTACTTGTTTTTTTAACGAGTAAGAGCATTTCTTAACGATTATTTCCCTCTGTTGAAATCTAGTGGCCAGTTTTATTATTTCAATAGATAACTGATGTTGGAGATGTATATATTGAATGAAACGAGCTCGTTCGTCCGATTGGGGCCCGGGTTCGAAACCCGGCGTTGCTCGAATGTTGTTTTTGCCTTACAGCGTTGGCTCTGTCCCTCCCCTGGAACCAGTGGGCCTAAATTAGGGACGGGCGATTGCTTATAGCCTATTGAGTTGCTCACGGTGGTCGTACGACTTCGAATGAGAAAAATAATAAACAAGACGCCAAGCGTTCGTTTAAAATGCCTCTAAAAGCGATATTAACTGAACCCATCTTTATTCTCAATAAAATCAAGTTCCGTGGAAACGTTTTACTTGTTTTTTTAACGAGTAAGAGCATTTCTTAACGATTATTTCCCTCTGTTGAAATCTAGTGGCCAGTTTTATTATTTCAATAGATAACTGATGTTGGAGATGTATATATTGAATGAAACGAGCTCGTTCGTCCGATTGGGGCCCGGGTTCGAAACCCGGCGTTGCTCGAATGTTGTTTTTGCCTTACAGCGTTGGCTCTGTCCCTCCCCTGGAACCAGTGGGCCTAAATTAGGGACGGGCGATTGCTTATAGCCTATTGAGTTGCTCACGGTGGTCGTACGACTTCGAATGAGAAAAATAATAAACAAGACGCCAAGCGTTCGTTTAAAATGCCTCTAAAAGCGATATTAACTGAACCCATCTTTATTCTCAATAAAATCAAGTTCCGTGGAAACGTTTTACTTGTTTTTTTAACGAGTAAGAGCATTTCTTAACGATTATTTCCCTCTGTTGAAATCTAGTGGCCAGTTTTATTATTTCAATAGATAACTGATGTTGGAGATGTATATATTGAATGAAACGAGCTCGTTCGTCCGATTGGGGCCCGGGTTCGAAACCCGGCGTTGCTCGAATGTTGTTTTTGCCTTACAGCGTTGGCTCTGTCCCTCCCCTGGAACCAGTGGGCCTAAATTAGGGACGGGCGATTGCTTATAGCCTATTGAGTTGCTCACGGTGGTCGTACGACTTCGAATGAGAAAAATAATAAACAAGACGCCAAGCGTTCGTTTAAAATGCCTCTAAAAGCGATATTAACTGAACCCATCTTTATTCTCAATAAAATCAAGTTCCGTGGAAACGTTTTACTTGTTTTTTTAACGAGTAAGAGCATTTCTTAACGATTATTTCCCTCTGTTGAAATCTAGTGGCCAGTTTTATTATTTCAATAGATAACTGATGTTGGAGATGTATATATTGAATGAAACGAGCTCGTTCGTCCGATTGGGGCCCGGGTTCGAAACCCGGCGTTGCTCGAATGTTGTTTTTGCCTTACAGCGTTGGCTCTGTCCCTCCCCTGGAACCAGTGGGCCTAAATTAGGGACGGGCGATTGCTTATAGCCTATTGAGTTGCTCACGGTGGTCGTACGACTTCGAATGAGAAAAATAATAAACAAGACGCCAAGCGTTCGTTTAAAATGCCTCTAAAAGCGATATTAACTGAACCCATCTTTATTCTCAATAAAATCAAGTTCCGTGGAAACGTTTTACTTGTTTTTTTAACGAGTAAGAGCATTTCTTAACGATTATTTCCCTCTGTTGAAATCTAGTGGCCAGTTTTATTATTTCAATAGATAACTGATGTTGGAGATGTATATATTGAATGAAACGAGCTCGTTCGTCCGATTGGGGCCCGGGTTCGAAACCCGGCGTTGCTCGAATGTTGTTTTTGCCTTACAGCGTTGGCTCTGTCCCTCCCCTGGAACCAGTGGGCCTAAATTAGGGACGGGCGATTGCTTATAGCCTATTGAGTTGCTCACGGTGGTCGTACGACTTCGAATGAGAAAAATAATAAACAAGACGCCAAGCGTTCGTTTAAAATGCCTCTAAAAGCGATATTAACTGAACCCATCTTTATTCTCAATAAAATCAAGTTCCGTGGAAACGTTTTACTTGTTTTTTTAACGAGTAAGAGCATTTCTTAACGATTATTTCCCTCTGTTGAAATCTAGTGGCCAGTTTTATTATTTCAATAGATAACTGATGTTGGAGATGTATATATTGAATGAAACGAGCTCGTTCGTCCGATTGGGGCCCGGGTTCGAAACCCGGCGTTGCTCGAATGTTGTTTTTGCCTTACAGCGTTGGCTCTGTCCCTCCCCTGGAACCAGTGGGCCTAAATTAGGGACGGGCGATTGCTTATAGCCTATTGAGTTGCTCACGGTGGTCGTACGACTTCGAATGAGAAAAATAATAAACAAGACGCCAAGCGTTCGTTTAAAATGCCTCTAAAAGCGATATTAACTGAACCCATCTTTATTCTCAATAAAATCAAGTTCCGTGGAAACGTTTTACTTGTTTTTTTAACGAGTAAGAGCATTTCTTAACGATTATTTCCCTCTGTTGAAATCTAGTGGCCAGTTTTATTATTTCAATAGATAACTGATGTTGGAGATGTATATATTGAATGAAACGAGCTCGTTCGTCCGATTGGGGCCCGGGTTCGAAACCCGGCGTTGCTCGAATGTTGTTTTTGCCTTACAGCGTTGGCTCTGTCCCTCCCCTGGAACCAGTGGGCCTAAATTAGGGACGGGCGATTGCTTATAGCCTATTGAGTTGCTCACGGTGGTCGTACGACTTCGAATGAGAAAAATAATAAACAAGACGCCAAGCGTTCGTTTAAAATGCCTCTAAAAGCGATATTAACTGAACCCATCTTTATTCTCAATAAAATCAAGTTCCGTGGAAACGTTTTACTTGTTTTTTTAACGAGTAAGAGCATTTCTTAACGATTATTTCCCTCTGTTGAAATCTAGTGGCCAGTTTTATTATTTCAATAGATAACTGATGTTGGAGATGTATATATTGAATGAAACGAGCTCGTTCGTCCGATTGGGGCCCGGGTTCGAAACCCGGCGTTGCTCGAATGTTGTTTTTGCCTTACAGCGTTGGCTCTGTCCCTCCCCTGGAACCAGTGGGCCTAAATTAGGGACGGGCGATTGCTTATAGCCTATTGAGTTGCTCACGGTGGTCGTACGACTTCGAATGAGAAAAATAATAAACAAGACGCCAAGCGTTCGTTTAAAATGCCTCTAAAAGCGATATTAACTGAACCCATCTTTATTCTCAATAAAATCAAGTTCCGTGGAAACGTTTTACTTGTTTTTTTAACGAGTAAGAGCATTTCTTAACGATTATTTCCCTCTGTTGAAATCTAGTGGCCAGTTTTATTATTTCAATAGATAACTGATGTTGGAGATGTATATATTGAATGAAACGAGCTCGTTCGTCCGATTGGGGCCCGGGTTCGAAACCCGGCGTTGCTCGAATGTTGTTTTTGCCTTACAGCGTTGGCTCTGTCCCTCCCCTGGAACCAGTGGGCCTAAATTAGGGACGGGCGATTGCTTATAGCCTATTGAGTTGCTCACGGTGGTCGTACGACTTCGAATGAGAAAAATAATAAACAAGACGCCAAGCGTTCGTTTAAAATGCCTCTAAAAGCGATATTAACTGAACCCATCTTTATTCTCAATAAAATCAAGTTCCGTGGAAACGTTTTACTTGTTTTTTTAACGAGTAAGAGCATTTCTTAACGATTATTTCCCTCTGTTGAAATCTAGTGGCCAGTTTTATTATTTCAATAGATAACTGATGTTGGAGATGTATATATTGAATGAAACGAGCTCGTTCGTCCGATTGGGGCCCGGGTTCGAAACCCGGCGTTGCTCGAATGTTGTTTTTGCCTTACAGCGTTGGCTCTGTCCCTCCCCTGGAACCAGTGGGCCTAAATTAGGGACGGGCGATTGCTTATAGCCTATTGAGTTGCTCACGGTGGTCGTACGACTTCGAATGAGAAAAATAATAAACAAGACGCCAAGCGTTCGTTTAAAATGCCTCTAAAAGCGATATTAACTGAACCCATCTTTATTCTCAATAAAATCAAGTTCCGTGGAAACGTTTTACTTGTTTTTTTAACGAGTAAGAGCATTTCTTAACGATTATTTCCCTCTGTTGAAATCTAGTGGCCAGTTTTATTATTTCAATAGATAACTGATGTTGGAGATGTATATATTGAATGAAACGAGCTCGTTCGTCCGATTGGGGCCCGGGTTCGAAACCCGGCGTTGCTCGAATGTTGTTTTTGCCTTACAGCGTTGGCTCTGTCCCTCCCCTGGAACCAGTGGGCCTAAATTAGGGACGGGCGATTGCTTATAGCCTATTGAGTTGCTCACGGTGGTCGTACGACTTCGAATGAGAAAAATAATAAACAAGACGCCAAGCGTTCGTTTAAAATGCCTCTAAAAGCGATATTAACTGAACCCATCTTTATTCTCAATAAAATCAAGTTCCGTGGAAACGTTTTACTTGTTTTTTTAACGAGTAAGAGCATTTCTTAACGATTATTTCCCTCTGTTGAAATCTAGTGGCCAGTTTTATTATTTCAATAGATAACTGATGTTGGAGATGTATATATTGAATGAAACGAGCTCGTTCGTCCGATTGGGGCCCGGGTTCGAAACCCGGCGTTGCTCGAATGTTGTTTTTGCCTTACAGCGTTGGCTCTGTCCCTCCCCTGGAACCAGTGGGCCTAAATTAGGGACGGGCGATTGCTTATAGCCTATTGAGTTGCTCACGGTGGTCGTACGACTTCGAATGAGAAAAATAATAAACAAGACGCCAAGCGTTCGTTTAAAATGCCTCTAAAAGCGATATTAACTGAACCCATCTTTATTCTCAATAAAATCAAGTTCCGTGGAAACGTTTTACTTGTTTTTTTAACGAGTAAGAGCATTTCTTAACGATTATTTCCCTCTGTTGAAATCTAGTGGCCAGTTTTATTATTTCAATAGATAACTGATGTTGGAGATGTATATATTGAATGAAACGAGCTCGTTCGTCCGATTGGGGCCCGGGTTCGAAACCCGGCGTTGCTCGAATGTTGTTTTTGCCTTACAGCGTTGGCTCTGTCCCTCCCCTGGAACCAGTGGGCCTAAATTAGGGACGGGCGATTGCTTATAGCCTATTGAGTTGCTCACGGTGGTCGTACGACTTCGAATGAGAAAAATAATAAACAAGACGCCAAGCGTTCGTTTAAAATGCCTCTAAAAGCGATATTAACTGAACCCATCTTTATTCTCAATAAAATCAAGTTCCGTGGAAACGTTTTACTTGTTTTTTTAACGAGTAAGAGCATTTCTTAACGATTATTTCCCTCTGTTGAAATCTAGTGGCCAGTTTTATTATTTCAATAGATAACTGATGTTGGAGATGTATATATTGAATGAAACGAGCTCGTTCGTCCGATTGGGGCCCGGGTTCGAAACCCGGCGTTGCTCGAATGTTGTTTTTGCCTTACAGCGTTGGCTCTGTCCCTCCCCTGGAACCAGTGGGCCTAAATTAGGGACGGGCGATTGCTTATAGCCTATTGAGTTGCTCACGGTGGTCGTACGACTTCGAATGAGAAAAATAATAAACAAGACGCCAAGCGTTCGTTTAAAATGCCTCTAAAAGCGATATTAACTGAACCCATCTTTATTCTCAATAAAATCAAGTTCCGTGGAAACGTTTTACTTGTTTTTTTAACGAGTAAGAGCATTTCTTAACGATTATTTCCCTCTGTTGAAATCTAGTGGCCAGTTTTATTATTTCAATAGATAACTGATGTTGGAGATGTATATATTGAATGAAACGAGCTCGTTCGTCCGATTGGGGCCCGGGTTCGAAACCCGGCGTTGCTCGAATGTTGTTTTTGCCTTACAGCGTTGGCTCTGTCCCTCCCCTGGAACCAGTGGGCCTAAATTAGGGACGGGCGATTGCTTATAGCCTATTGAGTTGCTCACGGTGGTCGTACGACTTCGAATGAGAAAAATAATAAACAAGACGCCAAGCGTTCGTTTAAAATGCCTCTAAAAGCGATATTAACTGAACCCATCTTTATTCTCAATAAAATCAAGTTCCGTGGAAACGTTTTACTTGTTTTTTTAACGAGTAAGAGCATTTCTTAACGATTATTTCCCTCTGTTGAAATCTAGTGGCCAGTTTTATTATTTCAATAGATAACTGATGTTGGAGATGTATATATTGAATGAAACGAGCTCGTTCGTCCGATTGGGGCCCGGGTTCGAAACCCGGCGTTGCTCGAATGTTGTTTTTGCCTTACAGCGTTGGCTCTGTCCCTCCCCTGGAACCAGTGGGCCTAAATTAGGGACGGGCGATTGCTTATAGCCTATTGAGTTGCTCACGGTGGTCGTACGACTTCGAATGAGAAAAATAATAAACAAGACGCCAAGCGTTCGTTTAAAATGCCTCTAAAAGCGATATTAACTGAACCCATCTTTATTCTCAATAAAATCAAGTTCCGTGGAAACGTTTTACTTGTTTTTTTAACGAGTAAGAGCATTTCTTAACGATTATTTCCCTCTGTTGAAATCTAGTGGCCAGTTTTATTATTTCAATAGATAACTGATGTTGGAGATGTATATATTGAATGAAACGAGCTCGTTCGTCCGATTGGGGCCCGGGTTCGAAACCCGGCGTTGCTCGAATGTTGTTTTTGCCTTACAGCGTTGGCTCTGTCCCTCCCCTGGAACCAGTGGGCCTAAATTAGGGACGGGCGATTGCTTATAGCCTATTGAGTTGCTCACGGTGGTCGTACGACTTCGAATGAGAAAAATAATAAACAAGACGCCAAGCGTTCGTTTAAAATGCCTCTAAAAGCGATATTAACTGAACCCATCTTTATTCTCAATAAAATCAAGTTCCGTGGAAACGTTTTACTTGTTTTTTTAACGAGTAAGAGCATTTCTTAACGATTATTTCCCTCTGTTGAAATCTAGTGGCCAGTTTTATTATTTCAATAGATAACTGATGTTGGAGATGTATATATTGAATGAAACGAGCTCGTTCGTCCGATTGGGGCCCGGGTTCGAAACCCGGCGTTGCTCGAATGTTGTTTTTGCCTTACAGCGTTGGCTCTGTCCCTCCCCTGGAACCAGTGGGCCTAAATTAGGGACGGGCGATTGCTTATAGCCTATTGAGTTGCTCACGGTGGTCGTACGACTTCGAATGAGAAAAATAATAAACAAGACGCCAAGCGTTCGTTTAAAATGCCTCTAAAAGCGATATTAACTGAACCCATCTTTATTCTCAATAAAATCAAGTTCCGTGGAAACGTTTTACTTGTTTTTTTAACGAGTAAGAGCATTTCTTAACGATTATTTCCCTCTGTTGAAATCTAGTGGCCAGTTTTATTATTTCAATAGATAACTGATGTTGGAGATGTATATATTGAATGAAACGAGCTCGTTCGTCCGATTGGGGCCCGGGTTCGAAACCCGGCGTTGCTCGAATGTTGTTTTTGCCTTACAGCGTTGGCTCTGTCCCTCCCCTGGAACCAGTGGGCCTAAATTAGGGACGGGCGATTGCTTATAGCCTATTGAGTTGCTCACGGTGGTCGTACGACTTCGAATGAGAAAAATAATAAACAAGACGCCAAGCGTTCGTTTAAAATGCCTCTAAAAGCGATATTAACTGAACCCATCTTTATTCTCAATAAAATCAAGTTCCGTGGAAACGTTTTACTTGTTTTTTTAACGAGTAAGAGCATTTCTTAACGATTATTTCCCTCTGTTGAAATCTAGTGGCCAGTTTTATTATTTCAATAGATAACTGATGTTGGAGATGTATATATTGAATGAAACGAGCTCGTTCGTCCGATTGGGGCCCGGGTTCGAAACCCGGCGTTGCTCGAATGTTGTTTTTGCCTTACAGCGTTGGCTCTGTCCCTCCCCTGGAACCAGTGGGCCTAAATTAGGGACGGGCGATTGCTTATAGCCTATTGAGTTGCTCACGGTGGTCGTACGACTTCGAATGAGAAAAATAATAAACAAGACGCCAAGCGTTCGTTTAAAATGCCTCTAAAAGCGATATTAACTGAACCCATCTTTATTCTCAATAAAATCAAGTTCCGTGGAAACGTTTTACTTGTTTTTTTAACGAGTAAGAGCATTTCTTAACGATTATTTCCCTCTGTTGAAATCTAGTGGCCAGTTTTATTATTTCAATAGATAACTGATGTTGGAGATGTATATATTGAATGAAACGAGCTCGTTCGTCCGATTGGGGCCCGGGTTCGAAACCCGGCGTTGCTCGAATGTTGTTTTTGCCTTACAGCGTTGGCTCTGTCCCTCCCCTGGAACCAGTGGGCCTAAATTAGGGACGGGCGATTGCTTATAGCCTATTGAGTTGCTCACGGTGGTCGTACGACTTCGAATGAGAAAAATAATAAACAAGACGCCAAGCGTTCGTTTAAAATGCCTCTAAAAGCGATATTAACTGAACCCATCTTTATTCTCAATAAAATCAAGTTCCGTGGAAACGTTTTACTTGTTTTTTTAACGAGTAAGAGCATTTCTTAACGATTATTTCCCTCTGTTGAAATCTAGTGGCCAGTTTTATTATTTCAATAGATAACTGATGTTGGAGATGTATATATTGAATGAAACGAGCTCGTTCGTCCGATTGGGGCCCGGGTTCGAAACCCGGCGTTGCTCGAATGTTGTTTTTGCCTTACAGCGTTGGCTCTGTCCCTCCCCTGGAACCAGTGGGCCTAAATTAGGGACGGGCGATTGCTTATAGCCTATTGAGTTGCTCACGGTGGTCGTACGACTTCGAATGAGAAAAATAATAAACAAGACGCCAAGCGTTCGTTTAAAATGCCTCTAAAAGCGATATTAACTGAACCCATCTTTATTCTCAATAAAATCAAGTTCCGTGGAAACGTTTTACTTGTTTTTTTAACGAGTAAGAGCATTTCTTAACGATTATTTCCCTCTGTTGAAATCTAGTGGCCAGTTTTATTATTTCAATAGATAACTGATGTTGGAGATGTATATATTGAATGAAACGAGCTCGTTCGTCCGATTGGGGCCCGGGTTCGAAACCCGGCGTTGCTCGAATGTTGTTTTTGCCTTACAGCGTTGGCTCTGTCCCTCCCCTGGAACCAGTGGGCCTAAATTAGGGACGGGCGATTGCTTATAGCCTATTGAGTTGCTCACGGTGGTCGTACGACTTCGAATGAGAAAAATAATAAACAAGACGCCAAGCGTTCGTTTAAAATGCCTCTAAAAGCGATATTAACTGAACCCATCTTTATTCTCAATAAAATCAAGTTCCGTGGAAACGTTTTACTTGTTTTTTTAACGAGTAAGAGCATTTCTTAACGATTATTTCCCTCTGTTGAAATCTAGTGGCCAGTTTTATTATTTCAATAGATAACTGATGTTGGAGATGTATATATTGAATGAAACGAGCTCGTTCGTCCGATTGGGGCCCGGGTTCGAAACCCGGCGTTGCTCGAATGTTGTTTTTGCCTTACAGCGTTGGCTCTGTCCCTCCCCTGGAACCAGTGGGCCTAAATTAGGGACGGGCGATTGCTTATAGCCTATTGAGTTGCTCACGGTGGTCGTACGACTTCGAATGAGAAAAATAATAAACAAGACGCCAAGCGTTCGTTTAAAATGCCTCTAAAAGCGATATTAACTGAACCCATCTTTATTCTCAATAAAATCAAGTTCCGTGGAAACGTTTTACTTGTTTTTTTAACGAGTAAGAGCATTTCTTAACGATTATTTCCCTCTGTTGAAATCTAGTGGCCAGTTTTATTATTTCAATAGATAACTGATGTTGGAGATGTATATATTGAATGAAACGAGCTCGTTCGTCCGATTGGGGCCCGGGTTCGAAACCCGGCGTTGCTCGAATGTTGTTTTTGCCTTACAGCGTTGGCTCTGTCCCTCCCCTGGAACCAGTGGGCCTAAATTAGGGACGGGCGATTGCTTATAGCCTATTGAGTTGCTCACGGTGGTCGTACGACTTCGAATGAGAAAAATAATAAACAAGACGCCAAGCGTTCGTTTAAAATGCCTCTAAAAGCGATATTAACTGAACCCATCTTTATTCTCAATAAAATCAAGTTCCGTGGAAACGTTTTACTTGTTTTTTTAACGAGTAAGAGCATTTCTTAACGATTATTTCCCTCTGTTGAAATCTAGTGGCCAGTTTTATTATTTCAATAGATAACTGATGTTGGAGATGTATATATTGAATGAAACGAGCTCGTTCGTCCGATTGGGGCCCGGGTTCGAAACCCGGCGTTGCTCGAATGTTGTTTTTGCCTTACAGCGTTGGCTCTGTCCCTCCCCTGGAACCAGTGGGCCTAAATTAGGGACGGGCGATTGCTTATAGCCTATTGAGTTGCTCACGGTGGTCGTACGACTTCGAATGAGAAAAATAATAAACAAGACGCCAAGCGTTCGTTTAAAATGCCTCTAAAAGCGATATTAACTGAACCCATCTTTATTCTCAATAAAATCAAGTTCCGTGGAAACGTTTTACTTGTTTTTTTAACGAGTAAGAGCATTTCTTAACGATTATTTCCCTCTGTTGAAATCTAGTGGCCAGTTTTATTATTTCAATAGATAACTGATGTTGGAGATGTATATATTGAATGAAACGAGCTCGTTCGTCCGATTGGGGCCCGGGTTCGAAACCCGGCGTTGCTCGAATGTTGTTTTTGCCTTACAGCGTTGGCTCTGTCCCTCCCCTGGAACCAGTGGGCCTAAATTAGGGACGGGCGATTGCTTATAGCCTATTGAGTTGCTCACGGTGGTCGTACGACTTCGAATGAGAAAAATAATAAACAAGACGCCAAGCGTTCGTTTAAAATGCCTCTAAAAGCGATATTAACTGAACCCATCTTTATTCTCAATAAAATCAAGTTCCGTGGAAACGTTTTACTTGTTTTTTTAACGAGTAAGAGCATTTCTTAACGATTATTTCCCTCTGTTGAAATCTAGTGGCCAGTTTTATTATTTCAATAGATAACTGATGTTGGAGATGTATATATTGAATGAAACGAGCTCGTTCGTCCGATTGGGGCCCGGGTTCGAAACCCGGCGTTGCTCGAATGTTGTTTTTGCCTTACAGCGTTGGCTCTGTCCCTCCCCTGGAACCAGTGGGCCTAAATTAGGGACGGGCGATTGCTTATAGCCTATTGAGTTGCTCACGGTGGTCGTACGACTTCGAATGAGAAAAATAATAAACAAGACGCCAAGCGTTCGTTTAAAATGCCTCTAAAAGCGATATTAACTGAACCCATCTTTATTCTCAATAAAATCAAGTTCCGTGGAAACGTTTTACTTGTTTTTTTAACGAGTAAGAGCATTTCTTAACGATTATTTCCCTCTGTTGAAATCTAGTGGCCAGTTTTATTATTTCAATAGATAACTGATGTTGGAGATGTATATATTGAATGAAACGAGCTCGTTCGTCCGATTGGGGCCCGGGTTCGAAACCCGGCGTTGCTCGAATGTTGTTTTTGCCTTACAGCGTTGGCTCTGTCCCTCCCCTGGAACCAGTGGGCCTAAATTAGGGACGGGCGATTGCTTATAGCCTATTGAGTTGCTCACGGTGGTCGTACGACTTCGAATGAGAAAAATAATAAACAAGACGCCAAGCGTTCGTTTAAAATGCCTCTAAAAGCGATATTAACTGAACCCATCTTTATTCTCAATAAAATCAAGTTCCGTGGAAACGTTTTACTTGTTTTTTTAACGAGTAAGAGCATTTCTTAACGATTATTTCCCTCTGTTGAAATCTAGTGGCCAGTTTTATTATTTCAATAGATAACTGATGTTGGAGATGTATATATTGAATGAAACGAGCTCGTTCGTCCGATTGGGGCCCGGGTTCGAAACCCGGCGTTGCTCGAATGTTGTTTTTGCCTTACAGCGTTGGCTCTGTCCCTCCCCTGGAACCAGTGGGCCTAAATTAGGGACGGGCGATTGCTTATAGCCTATTGAGTTGCTCACGGTGGTCGTACGACTTCGAATGAGAAAAATAATAAACAAGACGCCAAGCGTTCGTTTAAAATGCCTCTAAAAGCGATATTAACTGAACCCATCTTTATTCTCAATAAAATCAAGTTCCGTGGAAACGTTTTACTTGTTTTTTTAACGAGTAAGAGCATTTCTTAACGATTATTTCCCTCTGTTGAAATCTAGTGGCCAGTTTTATGATTTCAATAGATAACTGATGTTGGAGATGTATATATTGAATGAAACGAGCTCGTTCGTCCGATTGGGGCCCGGGTTCGAAACCCGGCGTTGCTCGAATGTTGTTTTTGCCTTACAGCGTTGGCTCTGTCCCTCCCCTGGAACCAGTGGGCCTAAATTAGGGACGGGCGATTGCTTATAGCCTATTGAGTTGCTCACGGTGGTCGTACGACTTCGAATGAGAAAAATAATAAACAAGACGCCAAGCGTTCGTTTAAAATGCCTCTAAAAGCGATATTAACTGAACCCATCTTTATTCTCAATAAAATCAAGTTCCGTGGAAACGTTTTACTTGTTTTTTTAACGAGTAAGAGCATTTCTTAACGATTATTTCCCTCTGTTGAAATCTAGTGGCCAGTTTTATGATTTCAATAGATAACTGATGTTGGAGATGTATATATTGAATGAAACGAGCTCGTTCGTCCGATTGGGGCCCGGGTTCGAAACCCGGCGTTGCTCGAATGTTGTTTTTGCCTTACAGCGTTGGCTCTGTCCCTCCCCTGGAACCAGTGGGCCTAAATTAGGGACGGGCGATTGCTTATAGCCTATTGAGTTGCTCACGGTGGTCGTACGACTTCGAATGAGAAAAATAATAAACAAGACGCCAAGCGTTCGTTTAAAATGCCTCTAAAAGCGATATTAACTGAACCCATCTTTATTCTCAATAAAATCAAGTTCCGTGGAAACGTTTTACTTGTTTTTTTAACGAGTAAGAGCATTTCTTAACGATTATTTCCCTCTGTTGAAATCTAGTGGCCAGTTTTATGATTTCAATAGATAACTGATGTTGGAGATGTATATATTGAATGAAACGAGCTCGTTCGTCCGATTGGGGCCCGGGTTCGAAACCCGGCGTTGCTCGAATGTTGTTTTTGCCTTACAGCGTTGGCTCTGTCCCTCCCCTGGAACCAGTGGGCCTAAATTAGGGACGGGCGATTGCTTATAGCCTATTGAGTTGCTCACGGTGGTCGTACGACTTCGAATGAGAAAAATAATAAACAAGACGCCAAGCGTTCGTTTAAAATGCCTCTAAAAGCGATATTAACTGAACCCATCTTTATTCTCAATAAAATCAAGTTCCGTGGAAACGTTTTACTTGTTTTTTTAACGAGTAAGAGCATTTCTTAACGATTATTTCCCTCTGTTGAAATCTAGTGGCCAGTTTTATGATTTCAATAGATAACTGATGTTGGAGATGTATATATTGAATGAAACGAGCTCGTTCGTCCGATTGGGGCCCGGGTTCGAAACCCGGCGTTGCTCGAATGTTGTTTTTGCCTTACAGCGTTGGCTCTGTCCCTCCCCTGGAACCAGTGGGCCTAAATTAGGGACGGGCGATTGCTTATAGCCTATTGAGTTGCTCACGGTGGTCGTACGACTTCGAATGAGAAAAATAATAAACAAGACGCCAAGCGTTCGTTTAAAATGCCTCTAAAAGCGATATTAACTGAACCCATCTTTATTCTCAATAAAATCAAGTTCCGTGGAAACGTTTTACTTGTTTTTTTAACGAGTAAGAGCATTTCTTAACGATTATTTCCCTCTGTTGAAATCTAGTGGCCAGTTTTATGATTTCAATAGATAACTGATGTTGGAGATGTATATATTGAATGAAACGAGCTCGTTCGTCCGATTGGGGCCCGGGTTCGAAACCCGGCGTTGCTCGAATGTTGTTTTTGCCTTACAGCGTTGGCTCTGTCCCTCCCCTGGAACCAGTGGGCCTAAATTAGGGACGGGCGATTGCTTATAGCCTATTGAGTTGCTCACGGTGGTCGTACGACTTCGAATGAGAAAAATAATAAACAAGACGCCAAGCGTTCGTTTAAAATGCCTCTAAAAGCGATATTAACTGAACCCATCTTTATTCTCAATAAAATCAAGTTCCGTGGAAACGTTTTACTTGTTTTTTTAACGAGTAAGAGCATTTCTTAACGATTATTTCCCTCTGTTGAAATCTAGTGGCCAGTTTTATGATTTCAATAGATAACTGATGTTGGAGATGTATATATTGAATGAAACGAGCTCGTTCGTCCGATTGGGGCCCGGGTTCGAAACCCGGCGTTGCTCGAATGTTGTTTTTGCCTTACAGCGTTGGCTCTGTCCCTCCCCTGGAACCAGTGGGCCTAAATTAGGGACGGGCGATTGCTTATAGCCTATTGAGTTGCTCACGGTGGTCGTACGACTTCGAATGAGAAAAATAATAAACAAGACGCCAAGCGTTCGTTTAAAATGCCTCTAAAAGCGATATTAACTGAACCCATCTTTATTCTCAATAA